>OX244032.2:32883495-37683495 GCA_945859785.2 Tridacna gigas | reverse complement strand
ATGATCATGGATCCATAAAGTCCACTTTGTCTAACAACCAATTCAATCATGAGGTAGACTGGTCCTTTGACACACAGAAAAATGACCAGTAGTCAAAAGTTTCAGCTCAGGTCAGCCTGCACATGACTGCGCAGGTTGACCTGGGTCGATACTTTTCGCAGATCTATGCATTAAGCCCCCTTTTCATGGGGGCATGGCTCATATCTATTAACTCTTTACTACATGGCACCATTTTAGACTGGTCAAAATTGAATGTATTTGCAGACCGCAAACTAACATGCTTTAAACGGGGAAAGTTGTGTGAGAAAGGCTAGAAAACATTCTTTTTCCCTCAATGTTTTCAAAAGCCTTCTCTATCTGGCTCATTGAAAGTCAGGATAATGTGGTACAGGGTTAATTATCACTTAAATTTCAGTTTTCCAGAAATTCTAAAGATAAAAAAACACATATGAAAACAAGAGCTGGACTTATAAATAGTAAAAAAAGAAGCTTGCATTCTAATGATTCTATCAAGTTTTTTTTTTTACTTTTTTCTTTTAAGCCTTTACCACACAATCCCGACTTTTAATGACCCTGAGAAAGGAGCCTTTTGAAAACATTGTGGGAAAAAGAGAAAATGCTGGTCACCAGCATTTTCTCCTTTTCCCACAATGTTTTCTACCTTTTCCAAATCAAATTTTAATTTTAAAGTCACTTTTATTTTGTCGTCTGCAAATGCTTTCAGTTTCAGCCAGTCCAAAATTTTGTTGTTTGGTAAAGAGTTAATTCTTGACTTCACTGTTGTACTGCTGAATAAAGCAAAATGAAATGTAAAAATCACAAGGCTCTCTGTGCGATCATTACAGTCTGATCTTGAAAACATCTACTTTGTCAGTAGCATACTTAGGATTAGCCTATTGCTGCACAAGCTATTTTCAGAACAACGAACACTTATACAAATAACATGTAGGACAAATATTAGAAGACAAAATCAAAATAGACATGAGTCATTCTCTCTGAAAAGGAGGTTTAACTCTTTACCACACAATCCCGAGTTTTATCGACCCTGAGAAAGAAGCCTTTTGAAAACATTGTGGGAAAAGGAGAAAATGCTGGTAACCAGCCTTTTCTCCTTTTCCCACAATGTTTTCTACCCTTCCCAAACCAAGTTTTAATTTTTCATTGGAATGTATTTTGTCACCTGCAAACGCTTTCAATTTGGACCAGTCTAAAATTTTGTCGTGTGGTAAAGAGTTAATGCACTTCCAAAAAGTATTAACTCATGTCAGCCTGCGCAGTTCGTGCAGGCTGACATGTGTCGAAACCTTTTGTTAATTGTAAATTTTCTGCATGTCCATGGACCATTATACCGGTACACTTTACATCACTAGTCAATCAGTTTTTAGACAAACAGAATTGTATGCATCCATAATTATGATGACTTGTTAGGTAAAATGCATCAAGGAGATGCATTAGACTCCTTTTTACCAGAGCATCCCTCGAAATAATCTTTTTCATCAGGATGGTAAACATTGTGGGTAAAAACAAACAACTGCTCCTATCATCCCACCATGTTTTCAAAAGCAGTAAATTACAGGGGCATAAAAAGTAATATCAGTATAGTAACTGTTTAGATACTGGACTGTGCAAACAGTGTGATAAAATATATCTTAAAAACTAACCAGTATGCATGTATTTAGCACTGAACATAGAAATATTGTCATTTAGTGGTATTCCGCAAACATCAGATAACCAGTCTCGAAATGTTGTACACAGTAATTCTCTGCAAAGAGTTGAGGTTTTTATAAACATAATGTTATGTATAAATCTGATTTCCAGAGAGCACTAAAATCTGAATGTACACAAATTATTCCAAAGCATAACAAATAAAATCGTTGTATGTTTTTTTTAGCCCTTTCACACATGGCAAAATTTTAGACTTTCCCAAATGAAATGATTGTATTTGTCTTGAAAAGTTAAAAACGTTCGGGAAAAGGAGAAAATGCTAATCACCAGCATTTTCTCCTTTTCTTACATTGTTTTCAAAAGGCTCCTTCCTCAGAGACGTTAAAACTTGTCATTGTGTGGTACAGGATTAAACTAATTTTCAGCAATAACAAGACTTAACACTTTGCCAAATCATCCCAATCTTTACAGCCCTGAGGAAGAATGCTTTTGAAAACATTGTGTAAAAAAGAAAAGAAACATTAATGCCAAAAAAGCTCGCCACATGTTTGAAAATATTGCATTCTGATTACTTTCTTTGCAACTTTTCATTTTATGTCCAGTGCTCAAATTTTGAGGCCTCTGGAAAAAAGTGAAGATCTAGAAAAATGAAAGGTGTTCTTCTTCACTGTCAACAGTATCAGTTACACTGAAAGCTAACTTGGTCTAATTAATATCAGAGTGCCAGATTGAGGGAGTGATTTTTTATTTTAAAATTGAAAAAAATCTCTCTCCACTAAATCCTATGTTATGGGTACTCATTAGAATCATCTCATCGAGATGATTCTAATGAGTACCCACAACATAGGGTTTGGAAGAGAAATAATGGATTTAGAATACTATCACTCCCTCTTATCTGGAGGTCTGTAATATATTCCTCAGGTTTCATCATGACTGAGCTTGGAATCTGCAGTGCCTCTGCCAAGGACATTAATATACGACCAAGTGGCATGTGGCTTTGGAAGACAATGTTTGCAATTACACTTGAATTTAGTGGCTAAAGACCAAATCAATAAAACTCCAAAAACATGGCAACAATTACAAAATTGAGAAATTTGTCATCTCAAGTACTATCTCCATTTGCCTAAGTGTTTTGCAATACAAATACTTGATTTTAATGAGGCATCTAAAAGTACTTGTAAATGGAAGAAAAAATATAAAAATGTACACTTTACAATTAATCTCACACCCAACCACTTTCTTCAATTTTATTGATTGTATGGTGTTTAATGCCGTTTTCAACATTATTTCACTTATATCAAGGCAGCCAGTGCACTTATCTATGCTTTCCTGGAGTTTCTTTTATCAGTACTCCGCACAATATTCTTTCAAAGCCACTGGCTGCTTTCCCACATAACCATCGTCGAAACAATGGTCAGCGGTGAGAGAGGAATGAATCCTGTCGCAATGACTATCATCAATCCTCAGAAAGAAATTGGCCAAGCTGGGGATTGAACCAGAGACCTCCTGTTCTCAAGTCCTGTACGCTACCGACTGAGCACTTCAATTTTTATAGCAATACATGTAACCTTTGAACAGGCTCTTCATGTCATTAATAAGTTGTCTGTTTGTCTGAAACTCACTACCACTTTTTGCAAAAAACAAACAAAATCACACACACTTACCGCATTTTCTTTATTTTTGGAGAATCTGCTGTTTTAAGATCCTCTTTACTCTGAAGCGAAAAAAAACTAAAACAATGACTAGACAGTTTTAGCAAGTAAGTTGAGACAGTTTTGATTAACAAAGACATCTTTTAACTCTTTACCAAACAATCCCAACTTTTAACGACCCTGAGGAAGGCAGCTTTTGAAAACATTGTGGAAAATGGAGAAAATGTTTTCACCAGCATTTTTCCTCAGGGTTGTCAAAACACAGGATTGTCTTAAATAATGAAAAAGTGTTAACACTTTACCAAACAACAAAATTTTAGATTTCTCCATAGTTAAACCTTTACCACACAATTCCGAGTTTTAATGACACTGAGAAAGAGGCCTTTTGAAAATATTGTGGGAAAAGGAGAAAATCAGGTTTCATCACTTGAGCCACATTTACTTTGTCCTCTGCAACAGCTTTGAATCTGGACAAGCGTAAAATTTTGTCGTTTGGTAAAGAGTTAAATAATGAAAAAGGGTTAACTCTTTACCAAACCACAAAATTGTAGACTTTTCCATATTTAAAGGATTTGCAGGACAAATTAAAGGTGGAAACATGTTGGATAGTATAGGAAAAAATGTGGGAACAGGAGAAAATGCTGGTGTCTCCTTTTCCGTCAATTTTTTTCAAAAGCTTCCTTTCTCGGGGTCATGGAATTGTGTGGTAAAGGGCTTAATGTAAGTCTTAAAGAAAAAATATTGAATTAGTTAACATATTTACATGTACCGGTATTTAACATTCTCAAATCCTGAGCTGACACATTTTAGACTCATCTGAGCAAACAATGGACTTTAGTCTGTTAACCCTTTACCACACAATCCCGACTTTTAACGACCTCAAGAAAGAAGCCTTTTGAAAACAATGTGGGAAAAGAAGAAAATGCTAGTAACCAGCATTTTCTCCTTTTCCCACAATGTTTTCTACCCAACCCAAAACAAATTTCAATTTTTCCATTACATTTATTTTGTCGTCTGCAAATGCTTTCAGTTTGGACCAGTCTAAAATTTTGTCGTTTGGTAAAGAGTTCAATGAGTTGATTAAGTCTTTTTATTTTGCCAAATTGAGCCTGAAATGTTGTGTCAGCCCAGGATTTGAGAATGTTATCGGAGTCCATTTATTTCAGTGAAACACATAGTACCTGTTCCTAAATCAGAAAATCTGTCTGTCAGCTGATTTGAGCAAAATAAGGGACTTAAATTTTTTTGTGAAACCTGGCCCTGGTCTGTATATCTACCCTCAGTTTGGTATTTTTCTGACACCATATGATAACAAGCTATTGCGTCTCTTTCAAAAATTATTTTCTTGTTCTCTTCAAATATGTGTTTTGCTTGGTCTTAAACTTTTACCACACAATACTCTGTTTTAACAACCTTGGAGAATAAAACTTTGGAAACCTTCGTTGGAAAATGCTGGTAACCAGCATCTTCTCAGGACTTTTCTTACAATGTAGTCAACCCCATAAAGAATAAATCCAATCATTTCAGCAACACCTAAATTGTTGTCTGCAAGTGCTTTAAATTTGAGTATGTCTACAATTTTGAGCCCTGGTGAAATAATTAGAACAGTCATTGCAGTAATAGGTAAATTAATAATACCTACACAGAGCTCCAGATAGAGGGAGTGATTTCCATTTCAAAATTGAAAATATTAATCAGTCTCCACTAAACCCTATGCTATGGGTACTCAGTAGAATCATTTCAATGATACGATTCTAATGAGTACCCACAACATAGGGTTTGGGAGAGAAATAATGGATCTAGAATACTATCACTCCCTTTTATCTGGAGGTCTGCCTACAACTTACTTGATGAAATTTGTATAAGTCATTGTCCTTCCTACAGTACTCTAAATCACTTATCTCTTCTTGAAGCCTATCAAGGCAATCTGTTGGTTGTAGGAAGTTGGGAATTATACAATGACAAAATGGTTCTTGATATAGCTGGCATGCAGGGGAATCTGAAAAAAGTTTGATACCTGTGACAGTATTATTTGATTACTTCCCTATACACACTTGCAAGAGACAACTTTGAAAAACAGGAATAATTACCTGAACACATCAGGAGTAGCATCACTAATGCAATATGGGTGAGTGCAAAATGTAGAAAAAATGGGAACAAGTGAAACCTTCTTTTTATAGAACAATTCTATCTTTATGGTTAAGCCTAAAACTGCTTAAAAAAAAAGAGAAAATTTCTAACCAGTAGTAAAAGGCCATATATTGCCATATGGTGAAATGTGGCACACTGCATTTGGACCATGGAATGATTCTGAATTCCTGGTTTCAACCCTGTACATGTATGACTATGTGGATTAAGATTTAACTGTTAGAAGGTATTTCGTAACCGTAAGTTGCCTTTGGGCCAGAGCAGATGAAGACCAAAATACAAAAAATATAGTCTCATCTTTGATCTAAATTGTAGTGGTGAAACGGTTTACCGATTAACCGATTAACCGCGGTCTATTCAAAGAAAAAACCGAAACCGGTTCGAATTTTACCGTATCGGTATTTCTGCAATATGTCAACTTCTCTTAACTGCATCAGAAAGTCCGGTTTTCCCAAAAATTCTGTCAGAAATCGATCGTTTTTCAACTTACAGTTCTAAAGATTTCCGAAAGCGAAAGTTGTTTATTTTTTTCCACAGGCGGTGTCACCGGTGTTTAGGTAAAACTATGACCACATAAAATTCACGACACGAACTCCAAATAAACGTCGAGCTTTAATGCTTTTGGATCAATGGAGTTTGTATGTTATTCATTTCTTATAACTTTGCTCACACTTATTTTTGCGTTTTCCAGTAGTTAAGCGGCAAAGTATTAATGTTAGTGCAGTAAGCAACTGAGTAAGTTAGTGCATCGCACTGTCTACTCTGTTGAGCCATGTCCCGAAGTTCGGTATAGTAGCGCTGGTTTTTATATAAACAAGTACGCTCTTGAAGAAAAAAAAAATGGCAGACGAAAATCGTCAAGATAGCGAGTGTTAAAGACTAGTCAATTTCAGTTTGTTTTTATTTGTTCATGCGAAACAATTGCTTTTTGGTTCATTATCTTGAAAGAATGGAAGAGTTCCAAGCACATGTACTAGTTTTCTTTATCACCTTTTGAGCATATGCTACCCTAACAGTGACTACAAGTGGTCAGATATGCTAAATGTCAGCATATACAGCATATTGCAATACGTATTGCAATACGGGTCAGCCGTATTGCAATATATTGCAATACGCTTTTTACCGTATTGTTTCACCTCTACTAAATTGTCTGCTTTGCTGTGACATTCTGAATAAGAGCAACCTTGAAATTGCAACTATTTGGGTCTCATTTCCAGTCAGAAAATGTCTGTTGGGTTTAATCAGCATTTTCAAGGTTAATCATGAATACAAATAAACCCTTTACCGCACCATGCCGCCTTTTAACAAGACTGGGAAAGAAACATTTTGAAAACATTGTGGGAAAAGGAGAAAATGCTGGTAATCAGCATTTTTTTCCTTTTCCCACAATGTTTTCTATCCTATCAAAGAAAAACTGCACCATTTGAGCCATGCTGAAATTGTCGACTGCAAATGGTTTCAATTTGACAAGGCTAAAATTTTTTGGTATGGTAAAGGGTTAACCATGAGAAAGGAGAACTTGCTCTAAGAAAGGAATATCTCCAGAGTTCCAGATAGAGGGAGTGATGTTGCTTTCAAATTTGAAAATACTAATTATTCTCCACTAAACCCTATGTACAGGGTACTCATTAGAATCGTCTCATCGAGATGATTCTAATGAGTACCCACAACACAAGGTTTGGAAGAGAAATAATGGATTTAGAATGCCATCACTCCCTCTTACCTGGAGCTCTGATATCTCTTTTCCATACAATGCTTTCAATAGGAACCTGCTGCAAGATGCAAAGAGTTGTCAGCTGGAGGTAAAGGTATTAGATCAAGATTTAAGCCATGCCCTGGGAAAAGAGGGTTTAATGCATCTCCGTGATGCATGATACCGATCAAGCCATCTCATAATAATGAATCCATTATAGCCACTTTTTATTAAATAACAGAATTAATCATGAGGTAGAGTGGTCCTTGGGCATTCAGAAAATTGAATAATAGCGAAAAGTTTCGGCCCTGGTCAGCCAGCGCGGATCATGCAGGCTGACCTGGATCAATGCTTTTCACAGATGTATTAAGCTTCCTTTTCAAATTATTCATTCCATTCCCTCCTTTTTTTTCCAGGCTGCCAGGAGATAACCTGATGAAATCTTCGAATGCCCGTTGTCCGTTTGTTGGTACAATCCGGTTTTTACTCATTGTAACTAAATACATTACCTACCTGCAGCATTCCTGTTACTCCAGCTTTCGACGATTACCTTTTTACATTCATTGCTTAAAAAATTCTCGTTAAGATTCAGATCTTCAGTTTTCAAGCATTTTTCTGCATCAGTATTTCTCGAAGAGCAATCCAACGGCCGTTTTGACATAACTGCACGTGAGAATGCCGGATAATAGAAATATCGGTAGTTTGCGGTTACCGTGGGTCAGATGCGTGATCAGCAGTAGAGTGTGCGATATACACTTTAAAGAAAAAAACTTTGTCGGGCGAAAAATTTAACAGTCGTCAAAATTTGAGTACTTCTTGATCATATATCGATGACAATTACATATTGGTGATTTTTTTTAAAAAGATTTGTGTCTTTGAAAGAGCGGATCTAGAAACATTGCACGGGAAAAGATTCCACCTTTTTCTCCTTTTCCCACAATGTTTTCCAAAGCCTGTTTCCGCAGGTTCGCTTAAGCAAGGATTATTTGGTAAAGGGTTGAACAGATACTGCAATGTAGAAACTGTCAGTTTTGGCAAGCCTGTCTTACAAAATATCAGACATGTACAAGATCAGACTGCGTCAGTTATGCAGTCTGATCCCCATTTTCTCTGTCTGTGACAGAAAATAAAGCCCCGTGGATTTAACCTCAATCTGGAGTCATGGTGAAATAGACGAGGCTTATCAATAAACGCCTTATCAAACGATGAAAGTCTTTGAGATTAGTCGGGAAAAAGTAGAGAATATATCTACAGGTATTAATTTCTTTATTTCCAGAAATGTTTTAACCCTATCAAACACAAATCTTAATGGATTCTCTTCAAATATATACTTTCAACAGGATCGGGTCTAAAATTCTGTGTCTGCAGATACAATGGTACAATATTTAGGCCTTCATATACTCGTACTTATTAAATGAGTGAACATGAAGGACTGTAAAGCAAACATGTCATCATATAGATTTTTTTTTTTTAATCTGCTATAGATGTCATTAGAATGATTCTATGTTTCGGAGGTGTAATGTTATTATACTCCACTCACGAACTGTGTCCGAATGAAGTCCGGAATCTACATTGTTAAACTTCCTACCAACAATGGTGAAGAAATCGTGCTCTAATCAAAATTGAACTCAAGGCGATCTAACAGTAAAACAAACACTAGCTGTATTTAAAAATTGCTGTAGATTTACGTCTCTGTGTTGGACATAAAACAACGTACTTTATTTCGACCCAAGGTAAGTTAGTTATCTCGTATGTTCAGAAGGAGCTTGCTGAATATTCCGCGTAATTAAAGCTACTTACAACCCCCCCCCCCCTCTCTCTCTCTCTCTCGTAAAGAAATTCGATAAAGCAATTACCATGTAGATATGACCACTTTTTTTTACTTGGATCATACGTCTCCTTGTTAGTCGATATACATGTCAGTGTCTGTACATAATTCCATGTATTTTCAGGAAGGCCTTGCACCCCTTACCCATCGATATGACAATAGCTGGAGCACGCAAATCTCGATGTGATTTAAAACCTAATCGCGGGACGTCTTTTTTTTTTTAAATCTGCATGTAGATCCCAATCTCACGTGATCGGCTGGACCTATCAAATTTTGTATCAGAATTTTCGCTCTTTGCATATAATTTTTAACGGGCATGAAAGCGTAGGCCTACACATTGATGTATTAGTTGTTACGACCCATGAATTTGAGTAAGCCATGAATTTTCGCTGAAAGATTAAAAAAAAATAAAAAGTGATTTCCACATGTATTTTTTTTACCGCTACTATGTTTACAGGCTCACTCTCCAGCCACATGTAGATTTTCAGTTTACGGTCCGGCGTGACTATTGATAAATGGAATAAATGCTCGTTTTCGACAATTTTTCTTTTTGTCACAATTTGTAATTAATTCGTCTGTGGCAGAATTGTTAATAAATTTTTTTGTACGTCCATAGCAAAAAAGCCAAACAAAATAATGCAGTAACTGTGTGAATGATGTACGATACTGGTACTTGTTAACCCTTAGAGCGCCGTAAACATCTGCCAGGCATTTTCATCCTAGAAATACGACCCAAATAATTGCAATTTCATGATTGCTTTTGTCTACAGTGATTCAGCAAAGCGGACAGTGTAGATCAAAGATCAGGCTGCACGTTTTGTGCAGCCTAATCTTGATCTACACTGTCCGCAAATGCAACTATAGTCGTGAAAGGCGCTTTAAGGGTTGATTAATATTTACATGTCATCATATGAGGACACGTCACTGAGTATTTATCTTTTCTAACTCACGAATCATAAAATATTCAGGGGCCCTGAAATCCTGAATGCAGCATTCTACAATTTATTATTATTATTATTATAACAAAATCGAAACATCCAGGTTTGGTTTCTTTTTACTGGTTTGGTTTTTCAGTGTACGCACACAATGATTCACGACCAGTATTTCACAGAATACATCAAGATGGATGGACCACTGGCCATACCCTCGACAAGAATGCGCCGACGGCCGGACGGTAAATACCGGTAACCTCAAGGCTCGGCTAAACCAGGACACAATGCACTTTTGAAAACAGATCAAGATCAGGCTGTACTAAATTTGCTGTCTGACATTTGATCTTCACAGTCTGATAGGAAGACAATTTCCTGTTATAATGTTATTTTGTGTGTGTGTGTGTGTGTGTGTGTAAAATTACAGTAGATCTATTTGGATTGTTACAATTAGCTGGACATTTTCGCTTGATTTGTTTAGCCATTTAAGGTTTAGGTTTGAATTACTTTTCAAGAAGAAAGACTTTTTGGCTTAGTGCTAAGCGAATTATTGGGTCCTTGGGCAAGAGGCCTTTGAGGCCAAGCCTAGCACCAGTGAAACCCTGTATACACATCAATAAGTGGACTGTTGCCGTAATATGACTTACATATTGTTGAAAGCGGTGTAATAAACACCGAACGGTCTAAATGGAAAAAAAAGGCTTCAAGATGCAAGCCTGTGTTCCAACCAAAATAACTATGCAACGGTAAAGATCTAATGTTTGAGTCGTGCTCTGGCAAAAGGGGGCTTAATGCATCTCTGTGATCCATCATAACAAGTGAGTCATCACATAATTATGGATCAATAGAATTCATTTTGTATAACAACAGACTGATTCATGATGTGCACTGGTCCTTTGACATGCAGAAAATTGACCAGTAGCGAAAAGTTTCGGCCCAGGTTAGCCTGCATGGACTGCCCAGGCTGACCTGGTCGATACTTTTCGCAGATGCATTAAGCCTCCTTTTCACAGAGCGTGGCTCATTTATATTACATCGATTTCAAATGCAAGGTCTTGCAACTTACACTAATCCCTCTCGATTCTGCTTCCTGGTGACAGCAGTACTCGCGCCGAATGTGTGAGCCGGTGAACGGCCCCAAAGTTGACACGCGCTTCCGGGTATCGAACTCGGGAGCGGTTTTATCTAATATCAGTTGATTGACTGGTGTTTTATGTGGCAGTTAACATCATGTTAGTTACATCACGGTGGTAGCTCACTTATATATGAGCCAAGACTTGTGAAAAGGGGTTTATTGCATCTTCGTCCGCCTGCGCACCCCTTGCGGGCTGACATGAGTCGAAACTTTTGGCTAATGCTAAATTTTCTACATGCCAAATTCCAAAGGAAGAATGCAATAAAGCACCTTTTTCCAAGAGAGTCGCTCATATATGTTTCCCAAGTCGGTTTTAGCAGTACTAGGCGTAGGCTCTGGAGTGTATTACCCCAGTGACAGTCCTACTTAACCCTTTACCACACAATCACGAGTCTTAACGAGAAAGAAGCCTTTTGAAAACATTGTGGGAAAAGGAGAAAATGCTGGTTACCAGCATTTTCTCCTTTTCCCACAACGTTTCCTAAGTTTCCCATAACAAATTTCAATTTTGAGTCACAAATGCTTTCAGCTGGGGAAAAAATCTAAAATTTTTATGTTTGGTAAAGAGCTATAAACTTAGCGCCGTTGATGAGTAATGAACCTTGGATGCAGCAGCCTACACAAGAGTCACACGAAATTAATGCGGTCTGAGCTTGATCTACACTGTATGTAAAAGAACATAATGATGTTTTCCCTACTAAAAAGAATTATTGATTTATCCACCGACACCCTTTCTTTCCCCCTCCCCCTCAACCTTTTGGACAATTTTCTAGCGTTTAAGAAAATTCTTCGTAATGATACACACAACCTGTTAATCTCAATATACCCCCCCAAGCAAAACATTTAACCCTTATCCTGCTAAATCAAAGAAATGAAACTTTCAAACCGATAGTATAAACCCAAAATTTCCTATTCCAAAGGTATTCGGGTTTTTTTTTTTGGGGGGGGGGGAAGAGATTTCTCCTTATCGGACAATGTAGATCATTTGGACATCAATTTTAGAAATACATGTATAGCTTAAGATTACCAGATATTATGATGATGACGATGACGTTGATGAGGATGACTGTCATGCTCCCACTGCCGCTTATGTCTTTACTGCTGTTACTTTTGTTGTTGTTGTTGCTGCTGCTGATAATAATGATGATGATATTGCCCTCACTTTATTTTAGGCTTGTCCCCTAGACGTTCTAATAGCAGAACTCCGGGTAAAACTCCAAATCTCGAAAAGAAGACCCCTGATGTCGCCCGAACCCCTGGAAAAATGGCCACCACTGGAAAAACGCCGCCAAAATCTTTGGTCCCTCAGCAGAGAGGTCCTTGGAAAACCCCGTCGAAAACACCAAATAAGGGATTAAAACTGCATCAGCAAGACAGGTTGGTCTTTCTATCCCCAGAAAATAAGAGCAACAGGTAGCAGTTGCATAAGACAAGCAAAGCAAACTTGTATTACTATCGCGGAGATATTATACTTAGAAAAATGGAAATTGCTGGATCTTAGCAACCCATAACACTTTACCAAATGACAACAGTTTAGAAGGCTTTTCTAATTTGAAAGCATTTTTGAAAGTATTTCAAAATGTGATTGAAATGGGAAAAATTATCTGAGAAAGGGTAGAAAACATTGTGGGAAAAGGGAAAAATGCCTGTTCCAGTATTATCTCCTTTTTCCAAAATTTTATCAAAAACCTTTTTCCTCAGAGTCGTTAAAACTCAGTAATGTTCGGTTAAGGGTTAAACGGTCAAGTAAACAAAATCTAAATTTGTCGGGAAAAAAGTCTAAATGCCAGCTTCCATTTTAGGGCTGTCTCAGTAAAGCAGACAGCAGGTACGTTCTGTGCAGCCTGATCTTGATCTACACTGGCTGCAAAAGCAATTAAATGTATCATTATTGTGACAAGAATTTTAATGTTTTACTTTTTTGATTATCTTCACCGATATTTCAATTACATTTTGCCATTTTGTCGACCTTCAAATATCTTTTTCCAAAAAAAAAAACATATTTCTATTTATAGCGTAGCCATTTCCAAAAATTATGATTGATATGGGACGAGATTAAATTCTAAATCTTCTTTGTATCTTGTAACCAGAGTACATTTTGTCAAATCTTCACTATCAAAGCACTGACACTAAGTTCAGTAACCACAAGTATATTGATTTCATTGGTACACCTCAATTTTTTTAGACTGGAATATTGAAAGCATTTTCGACAAGTATAAATTTAGTACTAATTATGGGATTTTTCATTGAAGTAATTGGGAAATATTGCGAGAGAGAGCAAAAAATGCTTGTTACCAACATTTTTCCATTTGACAGAGTTTACAAAATCTTTTTTTCAGGGTAGTTGATACACGGGATTGCTTAGTAAACGAATCTAATCTGTATAATTTTACAAATATTTCACATTAAAGTATCTGGTATAGGTAGGACCTGTGTACTGCATATGAAAAAAATAAATGATTAAACGTGTATTGCATTTCATCTTCATACGATGGAGATAAGAACATTTTTATGAGTACCTCAAATATAGGGTTAAGTGAAAGAAATTATAATGTTTATAGGATTCAGATACTCTTTGCTTTTCTGGACTTCTTTTTCTCTAATAGATTCATACCAACTAGATCAAGCACTGACATTGATGCGGCGAGTTTTGCCGTGTCCAAGCCGGAACAAGATGAAGAAGACCGGCAACCCAGCCAATATGAGATGCAGCTAAGTGAGGCAATGAATGTGGCAAAAGAGAGCAAGATTTTGTCATTCCAGGCTGCTAAGCCGAAACCGGCTGATAGTAAGACCTTTAGACTTGTATTCAGAAACCTAAGTTTTATGATTAAGTCCATCGTCATTACTAGTCATTTGGTTTGCTATGAAAGAGCATCTGAACCTGTCTTGGTGTGTTACATAATAGTCTCTTGATAATGAATGCACGTGAGCCACGCTCTGACAGAAGGAGGTAAATCATTGCCGTGGTGCACTATACCAAGCAAGTCATCATATAATTGTGGATTCATAAAATCCGTTCCATCTAACATCCGGCGGAATAATGAGGTGGAATGGTCTTGGACATGCAGAAAATTTACAAAAAGCAAAAGGTTTCGGCGTAGGCTGAACAGTGTCGATACTTTTTGCAGACGCATTAAAGCCCTTTCACACAGAGCACAGCGCATGTACATAAACGAAAGAAAAAACTATTTTTAGCGGGTAACAATACGAGTATTTTAGGTATCCCTTTAAGTTGTTATTACAGTATACTATACTAGTAATTTGATAAGTATCAAACCCGCAAATGGTGTTAATCTCAAAGTGCTTAACTCTTTACCAAACGACAAAATTTTAGACTGGTCCAAATTGAAAGCATTTGCAGACGACAAAATAAAGGTGATTCAAAAATCAAAAAATCAATTGGGAAGGATAGAAAACATTGTGGGAAAAGAAGAAAATGCTGGTTACCAGCATTTTCTCCTTTTCCCACAATGTTTTCAAAAGGCTTCTTTCTCAGGGTCGTTAAAAGTCGGGATTATGTGGCAAAGAGTTAATACAAAATGGCCACGATGGCTGGCTCTCTTATCGTGTCCTTTTTTCCATTATCTACTATAGGTTGCCTGAACAGACTTCAAGTTGTGTACAGTCAGAAAGTAAAGAAAGGTGGAACTCAAAAACCCAGTCGGGTCATCTCCAATGTTCCTGAGAGAATTCTCGATGCTCCGGAAGTGAGAGACGACTATTGTAAGTGCGAAAATCTTTATTTGAGACAACCTAACATTTTTACAAACATGAATGTTTTTGGGAGACCAGTTTTGCGAAAAAAAAAAAAATCCTTTTGTGATGAGACGATTATAATTCAAGAGAAAATCATTTTCTTTTTAATGAAAAGGGACAGAGAGAGAGAGAGCGAGAGAAAATAGACGATATAGACAATCATATTTCGCGATATTTAAACAAGGTTTGATAAAGTCTTACTAGACAGTAGCAAAAGAATATTGGCAGGGATAATGGAAAAAAAAACTGGTACATTCATGTAAAATATTTGAATGTAATAAAACAAAAATGGAATAAAGTGATTAATTTCACATTACAGATCTGAATTTAATGGACTGGTCCTGCACTAATCAGATCGCCGTTGGACTCGGTAATGGGGTGTACCTCTGGAATGCCGATACAGGTAAAATCTTACACCTAATGGACATGGAGTCAGAGGAGGAGTATGTATCCTGTGTGAAATGGATCAATGAAGGGAACTACCTGGCTGTCGGGACGAGTCTTGGGGCTGTCGAGGTATCACGTTATCTCACGTTATCTTTTTTTTTTTTTTTTTTTAGATAAAAAAAAAAAGAGCCATACTCTTGCTAAAGGGGGTTTAATGTATCTCCGTGATGCATTATACCAAGCAAGCGATCACATAGTTATGGATCCAAAATAGCACCTTTTTTTTAAAAAAAAAACAACCGACTTAGCCTAATCATGAGGTAAACTGGTCCTTAGACATACGGAAAATTGACCAATAGCGAAAATTTTCGACAAAGGTAAACCTGCGTGGTCTGTGCAGGTTGACCTTGTTCGATACTTTTCGCAGATGGATTAAGCCCCCTTTTCACAGAGCAAGGCTCAGTTAATATTTGTTTGAGTAGAGTTTCTGTTGTATTCTGTACTTTCTATGAAAGTTTTACCTATCTTACGCATACAGAGCTGCCCTCGCGTTCGCTGAAGATCTCTGGTTCGGTCAAACCAAAGAATGTAAAACAAGCGAAGTTATGGTTTCCAATTCATGATTTAATTAGTATTCAGACTAGTTCATTACGATCAGGACAGTGTGTTTGGTAAACTGTATTGGTTAAACTATTTTAGGTAATCAGACACGTGAGTAGGCCTATGTTTCAACTCCTTACCAGGTAAAACTTTCCTGAATTGAAAGCATTTGCAGACGATCAATCAAATGCGACCGACTGAAAATGATCGGATTTATATTTTAGAGGGTAGAAAATATTGTGGGTAAATGAGAAAATGCCGGTTACCAGCATTTTCATCTTTTTCCACAATATTTTCAAAACCCTTTTTCTTCTCATGGTCGTTTAAACACGTAGTTATCCATTTGGTCAAATAGCCAATCTGTATACCTCTTACTTCGAAATTTAGAAAATTCTTCTGAATTGGGATGCAATTTAGAATGGGCGGTGAACATGGCGCCTGTATGTACACAAATCCGCGGCTAAGTAATAATTAATCTATATAATCTCACTTTTTTCTCTTCAGCTGTGGGATGTTGAGGACCAGAAACTGTTACGCACCATGCAGGGACATGCTACCAGAGTCGGTTCTTTGTCCTGGAACTCGTATATTTGTTCCAGGTAAGTACATTTTATACGCGTCGCGTTCTATGAAAAAGGGGTTATGACCTAGATTATGGTTTGTTTGCACATGCATTAAACCCCCTTTTCACAGAGCACGGTTCATTACTATTTCCCGTTTAGTGGTTCCCGATCTGGCGGCATTCATCATCATGACGTTCGTATTGCTGAGCACCAGGTGGCAGTGTTAACCGGACACACACAGGAAGTATGTGGCCTATCCTGGTCCCCAGACGGTCGTTATCTCGCAAGCGGTGGCAACGACAACGTTTTGCACATCTGGAACCGTGAGCTTGGTATTGATGTTCCCCCACAGCAGACTCACACTTATCACCAAGCCGCTGTGAAGGTAAGAACCGTGATACTAGTCACAAGTGTCGATCTACAGTTAAAGTTATTGTAGATCTTTATAGTTTAAAAAAATCATTACATTTGAGACATGCTTTGTTAAAAGGAAATTATCGACCAATGTCAGTCTGCGCAGGCTGACATGGATCGAAACCCAATTCAGTTTAAAATTTCTGCATCTCCAAGGACCATTCTACCTCATGATTCAGTCGTTTGTTATACAGAATAGATTTGATGGATCCATACCTATGTGTTGACTTGCTTGATACAATGCATGACGGAGATGCATTAACATCCTTTTCTCAGAGCGCCGCTCATCTATTTGTTCAAGGTAGTATTTCCAAACATGATGCATGAAGTGTTTGTTGCGAAATTCATCAGACTGCCTCTGAATCGAATTAGGAGCATATCACTAAAAAAAAAAATCGTCATAGATCTATAGGGATTTATCAACATGGATATCGGTTTGATGCATAGGCTGATGAATGCAGTGACGAAACTGTGCTGAGGACTTTCGATTCGTAACTGGCAGGATATCCTGATTCTGTCTTTGCTTATGGCGCCTGTTATGTGGATGTGGGGCAAGACAATGCAAATTGAAACCTGGAAAAAAAAAAAAAAAAACTGAAAAGGAGTGGACTGTTGCTGTGGTTTTGATTAAAATATTGATGAAAACTGTATAAAACCACATTCGAACCAATTACAGAGACATGCGGCTCCCCTACTGATAATTTAAAGAACGGAACTTTTCAGGCTCTAGCTTGGTGTCCATGGAAACCCAATATACTGGCTAGCGGTGGCGGCACAGCAGATCGCCATATTCGTCTATGGGATATCAACTTGGCTACGCTGGTGGGGGGAAAGGACACTGGCTCACAGGTTTACTGTTTAACCTTTTACCAAACTATCCCGTGATTTAATGTGTCCGAGGAAGATACGGTAGAAACCGTTGTTGGTAAAAGAGAAAATGCTGGTAACCAGCATTTTCTCTTTTACCACAACGGTTTCTTCCCTGTCAAAGAGAAATCGCATCATTTGAGCAGCATGTAATTTACTGTCTGCAACTGATTTCAACATTGCACAGTGAAATATGTTGTCATCTGTTGAAGAGTTAACTCGTTACCAAACGAGGAAAAAACAGATTGGTTCAAATTGAAAGCATGACAGATGACAATTTTAATGTGGCTCAAACAATGGATTTTGTTTTTGATTTGGTAAAAAACATAACGGAAAAGGAGAAAATGCTGGTTACCAGCATTTTCTCCTTTTCCCACTTTGTTTTCAAAAGCCTTCTTTCTCAGGGTCGTTAAAACTGGAGATTGTGTGGAGATAAACCCTATCTAGCAATACGCAACCATGGGTGTATTTTGCTTAGAGTGTAGGCGAAGATTAGCCAATACATATGATGAATCATGGATAAAGCAAATTTGGAAGGACATTGTTTATATAATGTTTTAGGATTGAGCAACATTGAGTTTTTTTTTTGTAGTTATTGATTCATTTGAAACCACCGGGGAAGAGACAAAAGAAAACTTTAGAACACAGGAATCCACCTTGAAAAATGCAGCTATATTTTTTTGTTTTATTTGTTTTGATCACTTCCGGTTTTGGCCATCAATTGCTTTAGACGAAGATTTGCAAAGAGTATCAGCTGCTTTAATACATATAAGATTTTCTTCGGTATGTCGATTTTACTTATATTTTCAGGAGTCTGAAATTATACAAAATAAAGAAATAATCTTTTGAATAACACATATACATGTATTGTTATACCTGTGTAGAACTTGCAGTCTGATCTTTGATCTTCACCGTTTGCTTTTTTTTTTTTTTCTGAAATCTTCTTGCTAAAAACACTCTTTAAGGTGGTTTAATGCATCTGCCAAAAGTATCGACCAATGTTAGCTTGCGCAGTCCGTGCAGGCTGGCCTGAGGCGAAACGTTTTGCTATGGGTAAATTTTCTGCGTACCAAAGGATAATTCTACCGTATTACATTTCCCAGTTTTTAGAAAAAAAAAAGGATCCACATTACGCGACCACTCGCTGGGTATGATGTATAACGAAGATGCACTGAACACCCTTTTGCCAGAGTGCCGCTCATTTATTTAGCGCTTTAACCCTTTACCACACGACAAAATTTTACACTTGTCCGAACTGAAAGCACTTGCAGAAGACAAATTAGATATGGCTCATATGATAAGATTTGTCTGTAAAAGGTCAGAAAGCATTGTGGGAAAAAGGAGAAAATGCTGGTTACCAACATTTTCTCCTTTTCCCACAATGTTTTCAAAAGGCCTCTTTCTCAGGGTCATTGAAACTCGGGATTGTGTGGAAAAGTTTTAAGAGTTAATTTCATTATGATTCTTCCCATTGTATAGGTGTGTTCAATCCTGTTTTCCAAAGAATATAAAGAGGTGATTTCTGGTCATGGTTATTCTATGAATCAACTTTCCATTTGGAAATATCCCGATTTTCAGCATATCAAAGATCTGATGGGTAAACCTTTCTTCTTCTTCTTCTAACCATTGTTTCAACAATGGTTATGTGGGAAAACAGCCATTGGCTCGGGAAAAATATTATGCAAAGCACTGGTAAAAAGAAACTTCAAGAAATCATGGACAGGTGGACGGTAAGCCGCGATGTAACTGATATAATGTTGAAAACAGCGTTAAACAGCATACAAACAAACATACAAAAAAATCTTCTTCTTCTTCTTCTTAAATGTCCGCCAGGGTAGCTCAGTGGTTAGTGCGTCTGACTCGTGACCTGGTGGTTGCGAATTCGATACCTGGTTGAGGCAAAACTTTCTTTCCGGCGATTTTTCGTCTCTCATCTCTGATGCATGTAGTCAGTACTGGTGTGAGAAAGCCAGGAAACACATGGGTGCGTAACTGACCGCCATGATATGACCTGAGCTGTTAAAATGACGTTATTCTCCAGTACAAACCAAACCAGAGCTTCTTCTTCTTATTATTATTATTATCGATACTACCGACATCCACGCCATCATTATCATGATTATCAAAACTATCTCAATTATTAATTCAATAACCCTGCATTACCGTACTTCATGATATTCTATTCTTTGTACATTTTCTCTCTCTCTATTTTTTCAAGGTCACAGAGAACGTATACTATGTATGTCCATGTCACCAGACGGCAGTATGGTGGCCAGCGTAGCCGCAGATCAAACCATTCGAATTTGGAAATGCTTCGCAAGTACAAAGAAAGAGAGTGTGGCAGTTGCTAAGGCCAAAAAGGAGAGTAGTGCCTTGCTCAAACCGTCAGTTATTAGATAGATAATCTTTGAACTTAGTTAAATCTTTACCTGATGATAAATTTCAGACTTGTCCATCTGGAAAACTTTTGCGGGTGACATATTAGATGTACAGTATCTTTGTCTACAAACATACTCATTAGTATCTTGTAAATATTAGTTTGATTGTTTTGTCTTTCTGTATCTTTCTCTCTGTCGATCATTCTGCCTTTTTTTTTTCTGAAACGGATTTTTTTTTTAGATTTCCTCTGTACATGTATGTCTATATTTATCAGTGCCATATGATATATCTGTGTACTGCATTATAAGTTGTTTGCTAACAGTTTTTCCTCTTGAGGATGACTTTTGTGTTTTGCGGTACACCATTTTTGTAGCATAGTGGCCAAAGGAAAATCTGCTTGAAAGAAGCAGTTTCTTCTTGCCTTTATTTTTTCACATGTGTACACATATTTAACAAATTTTCCTCATGAATTTATGTATCAAGCATTATCTAAAGTTTGTTTTGGTTATCTCTTTTACATGTATATTTTATTTTTTTTTTTGTCTTGTTTTGTTTTGTTTTGGTGTGTGTGTGTGTGTGTGTGTGTGTGTGTGTGTGATTTGTTTTGGGAAGTGGTGAATTTGATTTAGTGCATGCTGTGTTTCAATGTAGATCTACTTTCATTTGTGGTATTTTCTCTAAAATATCTTTATCAACCTTCTCATTTTGTACGAATTAAAAAATATTTGTTGTCTATTGAAAGGTTTGTTACTTTAAAGGGACTTTTCTGGATTTTTTCCTTTTAAAATGGAACCTTGAAGGGATACATAGATCTAGGCTTTTCAATCACTATTCAATGAGAATTAATACATAAAAATGGGCATGAAACTACATATTGACTCTGACCCATTGCCACACAATCCCGAGTTTTAACGACCCTGGAAAGTAAGACTTTTGAAAACATTGTGGGAAAAGGAGAAAATGCTGGTATCCAGCATTTTCTCCTTTTCCCACAATGTTTTCTAATCTTTCAGAAAGAATTTCAATCATATGAGCTATACTTAATTTTTCGTCTGCAAATGCTTTGAATTTTGACTAGTCTAAAATATTGCCATGTCGTAAAAAGTTAAATAGGCCTACTGTACACGTAGATCTTATGCAACTTTTTTCTGTAGTTTACACAAACAGAAAACAGCGAAAAACAGTCCATTTATATTTTGACAAAACTCAAGATATTCCCTTGTCCGGCTTCCACACAATCCAAAGTTTTGACGACCTTAGAAAATAACATAAGTACATTGTGAAAAATGTAGAAAATGCGGGTAACCAGCATTTTCTCTTTTTCCCTAAGTGTTTTCTACCCATTCACAGAAAAATCATATCACCTGTGCCACATTTAATTTGTCATCTGCAAGTATTTTTAATTTGGAACAATCTAAAATTTTGTCATCTGGTATAGAGTTGAAACAATTAACATCCACCCCAACCCAAATTTTAGACATTTTTAGAACTAGTACATAATGCCACGGAGGAGTAACATTGGAAGGCAAAAAAAAAAAATATTAATTTTGAATGGTATTGCAAACTTTACAGCGAAAAGGAGCAGTTTCTTGTACGTTCAAAGCAATAATCGCCATGCCCCCGTAGCTAAGTCGGTAGCGTACAGGACTTGAGAACAGGAGGACGCTGGTTCGATCCCCGGCTTGGCCAATTTCTTTCCAAGGATTGATAATAGTCATCGTGACAGGATTCATTCCTCTCTCACCGCTGACTATTGTTTCGACGATGGTTATGTGGGAAAGCAGCCAGTGGCTTGGAAAGAATACTGTGTGGAGTGCTGGGAAAAGAAACTCCAGGAAAGCATGGATAGGTGCACTGGCCGCCTTGATATAACTGAAATGATGTTGAAAACGACGTTAAACACCATACAATCAGTAGATCAATTAAAGCAATAATCATTACTTCTATTGTTTTCGGAGCATTTGTATAAAATGGAATTTGGCCTACTTCTAGAACCAACGAAATCTTGGTAAATAATTGGTGTCGGTGACAAGGCAACTCTTGTAACCCTTATCCTGCTAAATAAGTGAAATGAAACGTTCAAGCCGACAGTTGAAACCCAAATTCTGCTATTTCAAATGGATATTTTTCGGGGGGACAGTGTAGATCCAAGATCAGACTGCACGTTCTGTGCAGTCTGATCTTGATTTACGCTGTCCGCAAAAGGTCCTTGAGTCGCGCTTAGTAGCGTATGGGTTAATGGTTTGCACAATCATTATTTCAATTTAAGTCAACCTTTACTAGCCGATAGCATTACAGACGTTTCCAAATCGAAAGCAATTGTAGACTACCCATTACTTGTAGCTAAAATGATGAGATTTGTCTTTGGAGGAAAAGAACACATTGTGGGAAAAGGAGAAAATGCTCGTTACCAGCACTTTTTCCCTTTTCCCACAATTTTTGCAGAAACCCTCGCCCACAAAAAAAAAACAAAAAAAAAAACAGATTTTGTTCATAAAAGAAATTAATTGTTTGAGTTTCACTGCATTCATTTATATATCCTTTTGTTTAGAACCTGTCATAAGAATAGCAACCTCTGATCAATGTGATATAATAATGCGAACAGAGTATAATTCAGCTCAGCTTGCAGGTCTGTTCAACTTGATCTTTCCAAGTGTTCTTCAATATCTAGTTATAAGATCCTGCAGGCATTTCAAACACCCGAAATAATTGTTGGTCTCGCTGAGTATTTAATTTCATCAATTGATTAAGTGGTGTTTTATGCCGTTTACAATGTCATTTCAGTCAATCAATGCGACCATCCACGTAATCGTGCATTTAAATGCTGGGTTTCACCAGTGCTAATTCCTGGGCTCCGAAGTCCCTTGCCTAAGGACACGCCGATCATCAAAAACCCAGGTCTTCGGTTGAGGATCGATCGAACCCCTCCCCCGCCCCACCCATGAGCTGCACTGGATCTCTGCTAACATCAATAGGTGGGTCCTAGCTTATGGTTGTTTCCGTTTACAGAAAGAACGTCGACCTCAATGAAATACGGGTACATGTAGCCTAATGTTGGAAACCGTGACTGTTAAGCAAATATCAATAAACAAAGACTGACCTGGATACATCTGTAATCTATATATCTCTGGGATATTCATATTCTTGCATACGTAATTAAATCTCACACATTAACAGAAACACAACGTTTGGCGAAATCTTCAACCAGGGATCGTATATAACATGTCATTTACGATCCCTGTGGCAATATAAATGAGTCATGCTCTAGCGAAAGGGGGTTTGGTGCATCTCCGTAATGCATTATATGCCAAGCAAGTTATCACATAGTTATGGGTCCATGAAATACCTTTTGTCTAACAACCGACAGAATCTTGCATGGTCTTTGCACATGCAGAAAAATTTACCAAAAGTAAAAAGTTTCGATCAGGTCATCCTGCGCGGACTGCGCAGGTTGACCTGTGTCGATACTTTTTTTTTATCATGACTTAAACCCTTTTTTCCACAAGGCATACCTCAAATATTTAAAGATGACGGGATGAATATGGATCGAACAAAGTCTCTGAGAATAACACTTAAGTCAACACCTCTGTTAAAGTTTTCTTGGAATATTAGTAGGCCTAGCCTAACATGAAAAGATTACTTGCGGCGTAAAGTCGATTTCTTTGACATTTAATGATCAAGCTTTAGCCCTTTAACTTTTTCACTGCCATTGGTGACACAATGGCCTTTGCAGAGGATGTAGACAAGATCAGACTGCAAAGAGTACTTGATCTACACCGTCCGCCAGCTAGTGCCAAACTATGACTAATAAATTGTCTTCGATTGCAGTAGAAAGATACTGATTTGTGTCATTCTAATTCTGGACTTTCTAGTGTACAGTTGGCTGCAGCCATGATAAAACGGCGATACACTTCTGAACATGAGAGATCCTTCAACATTAACCCCTCTGTCTATAGTGTTTCAAACTATAATTAGCTTTGTTGAATTTCATACTTTTCACGTAGCTAAATATTCAGGTGTACTTTATTCTATACTTCTTTTCTTTCATCAAAAGGACACACGAATCAGTGTATCGTATTTTATGGTGGCATATTTCTGCCACGAGATACGAGATAGCTATCATGATAGTTTTAGAGAACTATCGCGATAAAGCAAACTTTCCTGGAAGTATTATCTAGATAACAAAAAATTTCACGATAAAAATATTGCGATATTTCTAACTGTTATCACGTTTTTTTTTTTACGCTCGTGCCAACAGTTGACATTCACGGTATCTATAATTATATACGGTTTCGGATCATCTTTGTCTCCCGTACAGTCAAAAACCTCCGAGTTCATCCAAATGGTAATTTTTTCTATTCATAGATCGAGAAACGGGTAGAGCTATCGCGATAATTTTACCTCGATGTCAGCTTCGTGCACGAATGAGAAATAATCAACATAAAATTTTCTAGAAAACAAAGTTTATCGTGATATTTTTTTCAGAAAACTTTTCACTATCTAAATAAAATTTTCAGGAAACTTTGAATTATCGTGACAGTTTTCTAAAATTATCGCGATAGCTATCTCGTATCTCGCGGCAGAAATATGCCACCATAGTATTTTTTTGTTCATGTGTCTGTGATACGCTATATATATGAGCCATGCTCTGTGAAAAGGGGACTTAATGCATCTGCGAAAAGTATCGATCCATGCCAGCCTGCGCAGTTTGCTCAGGCTGACCTGGGCCGAAACTTATTGCTATTGATCAGTTTGCTGTATGTCAAAGGACCATTCTACCTCATGATTCAGTCGGTTGTTAGACAAAATGGACTTTATGGATCCATGATCCTGTGATGACTAGCATGGTACCATGCATCACGAAGATGCACTAAGCCCCCTTTGGCCAGAGCACGGCTCAATTATCAATTTGACTCGTAGGCCTATCTACGAAAGCCTACAATGGGGCAGTATGAAGGTGAAAAAATAAGAACTTCAAACACGTGATCAATAACGCGAAAAAAGGTAGTTAAAACGCGAAAAGTCTCGTTATAACGTGAAAATAAAACACGGATAAAGTGAAAAAGGTCGCACTAGCACGAGAAATCATGCACACGTATAGATCTAAACATGTTGTTTCCGGAAAAAAGTCGTAGTAATGCAAATCGAAAACTTGCAGTTAGGTTTTTTTTTAAATTAAACTTTACTATTTTCACTATGATTGAGTTCAGTGACATGCAGTCAAACCTCCCAACACAAATTTGTGCGTTTGACCGGGTGGTGCTCTACGTCGCCTTCAATGGTATTTCAGTCACAGAACAGAACATTTATATCCAACTTGTACAAACTTGTACACAGTTGTACCTTGTCAAAAACAATAAACACATGACAATCACCAGATCTTGGGCCAGCATGACGGCGAGGGTGTCATATACGAATATAATTAAATCTTCCCAGTAAAACCTTAAGACACTTCACGTATATGAACACAGACTCAATGAACATGTTGCTTGAAAATAATGTTATGTGAATTACTAATTAAAGAAAATCAGCAAAGTATGCCTAATAAATGCACTGCCATCGCTAAATAACTTGAACAGTGTTGAAAAGGAAATGAAACACCAATTATTCAAACAAATGTGTTCAACAAACTTGGCAAGATCAAGGATAGTGAAAGGGAAACATCTCTCTGTCATTGCTGGAATCCGTGTTCGACCTCCGCTGCCATTGGTAGTAACGCCTGACAGTTGCAAGGCAAGGTTAAGATGCAGGCTTATACCAGTGAATCCTAGGAAATTCATGAATTAAAAAAAAAGTGGTTGCGTTGATATGACTGAAATGCCGCTGAAACCGATAAAAACCACAACCCAAACTACCGTTACTGGAAAATTCGACTGCCGTTGTCTGCCCACGTCAATATTCTTCGAAGATTTGACCTGTCTGCTATGACGCATCACTGTCCTGTAGAGGACAAATATTAATACGCGGGGGTGCGTAATTGCCGCTTAAAAAGTGCAGGCTGAAACTGGCAACTAATAATACGTCTGTGGAAAAATCAAGCCAGCATTTCGATACATATTTCTTAAAAAAACAAAATGATTTCAAACGGGGGAAATATTTTTTTTTTAAATATCAATTGTTTACTGAAAATCTCTGTAGACATTTTCTAAATATAGACATGGGGAAAATCGGGATTCATGCAACACACTGACAACCAAAGTAACTTTCCTACCTTGCTGGGCTTATACCGGGGCTTTCCCCTAAGTTTATATGGGATATGTTTATAAATGGCTGGTGCATATGTTTTATACTAGCTAGCCATGGCTGGATGAATCGTAAAGGCAGGTTTTAGTGAGTAACGTTTATTTTTATTGTGAAATTCATTGCATTGATTGCCGTCTTGAAAAGTAGTCCGGTTCTGTACCCAGAATGCCCATATCAGATAGGTTATGTCTTTGAAAAATGCCACTAGTGGAAGAAAATGATTCGATAGCATGTCAATAAACTGCACAAACATTTAAACTGTTCTCATGTAAAGTTTATGAAGTAATAAATACACGTTACTTACTGTGAGTTTTCGATTCGCGTTACCATGTTTTTTTTTTAGTACACTACTCAGCGTGTTTAAAAAAAAAAAACAACAAAAAAAAACCACTTTATATCATGAGACTTCTTCAAGTTTGTGCGAGTATTTTCGCGTTATTACAAATTTAAATTCGCGTTTTACAACAAATTATTTCGCGTTAGTACAACATTTTTTTTGTGTTATCATGTTATTACGAGAAATTTCGCGTTAGTGCGACTTGCTTTTCTTTATCTTATGTTTAAAATTCATGTTATAACGGGATTTTTCGCGTCATTACTATTTTTCAATGCCTTATTACGAGATTTTTCATTTAAGTGCGATATTTTGTGTTATTAGGTTACGTGTTTTAAAATCACGTTTATATTACGTATTTTTCAAAAACATTTTACCTTCATGTTGACCTTTGTAGGCTTTCGTGCGTATCTATTTAGTCATTGCTGAATATATTTTTCATAGTCAAAATACCTCGGACGTAACGTACTCAAATGTCACTAAGATAAAAATGGTCGACAGCTACAAGTTTATCAAGTTATGTTAAGGATGGATATTACCAATGTCATGAAAAAATAAGCAAGTTCTGGTAAACCTATGCCAAAAATAAAGGAGCATTTGTCAATTAAGCAGATTCCAATAAACTCAAGTACGGATTGACATTCTTAAAGTGCAATACTGATTATCCTATATGGTACAGTTTTGCTAAAAATGTGTTTGACATAAATCACAAATAGGTATACAAATACTAATAAATGGAACTTCAATCTGCCTTCATGTTGGACTATTACCCTAGAGCAGGAGCTCTTCAATGATTGATACACAACGGAAAACATTTGAATAGAACGAACATTATTTTCTCTTATTGCAGGATACTTAATGATATCAAAGGTGCAATTGATTGCAACCGCTGAATTTTCGCTAAATGTCTTCTTAATCTGTCTATGTAATTGATTTATGATTCCATCGATCTTTGTCTTGTTTTCGATTAAGTTTAGCTGTTTTTTAACTCCGTAATCAAAATAACATTTCGAAACATCTATGGAAAATCAGGGTGAATTAAATTAGATTAGCCCACAATAGTGCAAACAAAATACTGCAGCAAAAGGAATACATGTCCATAAACAGAAATTCATACTTCGACAAAGTATTATAGTTTCGAAATGATTAGGCCTACATGTAATTCATTGATCAATAAAAATTATCAATAGATTAGGAAAGTTAAACACATGAATGTACATGCTGGTTTTAGTCTTCTAAAACTCTTCAGTAAAATTTGGATAGGTTCATCCAGGGATCGTATGTAACTTACGTTCCCTGGCTCATCATACTCGTCGGTTTATCCATATTTTCAGCAAGCCATATAACTTTTCTTGTATTCAGTTGAAAGCAGGGATTTCAAATAATTTTATTCCCGTAAGATTTACCTCCCTTCCCTACTTTAGAAATGCGAAGATGGTTGGAAGCCAGACTTTTATGATTTTTTACTCATAAATGATAGAAATCATTCCTATAAGTAAATTTGATTTACTTATTAATATGTATATATTATAGATATACAAGCAGCTGAGCTACTTTGAGGGTGTCAGGAGAAATCGTCCCCTGGAGAAATCGTCCCCTGGGGACGAATTCTCTGGAGAAATCGTGCCCACATTCAAATTCTATATATATAGATGTTAAAGTTGTCTTTGAAAAATATATTTGAAGTTTTATAGCATGTACCTTGTGTCACTTTTGATGTATATTGCATTGTTAGAAGAAAAAAAGGTTTTATTATTTTTTTTATTTTTTTTTTATTTACGTTGTTTAATTTTTGACGTATATTTCATTGTTAGGTAAAATTTTGAACTTTTTGCTTTAATTAAAAAAAGTATTTACATCGCGTGTGTGTGTATGTTTCATAGTTCGAAAAAAAAAAAGTTGGAATTCTTTATGCTTTTGTATTCACATTGCGTATGTCCTGATTGTATTGAAATGTACACAGACCAGTAGATAATTGTCACTTTGTAATATCATGTGTTTTTATGTAATTGTTAATGCTTAATAGTTATACTTTGTATCTGCTCGTAGCAGATAAGGAAGATGAAATTGCGGAATTACTCTCAATACGGAAAAATATCAACAGCCGATATTGATAAAACTGAAGTTTGACAAATAATCCTGAGAATGTCTCCAGTATTTAATCTAATTCTTGAGTATTGCTTACAAAAAAAACCTAATTGAATTTCATTGAGGAAAAAAGTCATACCCGTACATGAAATTTATTTTTCATAAAGAGGTTCCTGTTAAAAAACAAACACACAATATGAAAAAAAAAAAAAAAAAAAAAGAAGGATGTATTTCCGAAAATGAGCCTAATCAAACACAATTTGAGCTGATAATTGATACTGTGCGTTATTGTCAATTATTCTGTATCACCTGCATGCGTTGATTGGCTATGGTACTGAAGTCGCTTAACCCTTTACCAAAAGACAAAATTTTGGACATGTCCAAATTGAGAGCAATTGCAGACGACATATTCATTGTGGCTTAAATGATAGGATTTGTACTAAAAGAGGTAGAAAACATTGTGGAAAAAAGGAGAAAATCCCACAATGTTTTCAAAACCTTCCTTTTCAGGGTCGTTAAAACTCGGGATTGTGTGGTAAAGGGTTTAATAACTACTTTAATTGTCAACCAAACCATTTAGGTAATACCCTTTATTGTTCCGCGGGTGTTTGTACGAATGTAGTCATTAGTTCTGTTAAAAAAATAATAGGAGATTATTGTATATAATAAGGATAAACAATTCACGAGTAATACTACTGAAAGCTGTTGTAGATAACGATATGACTGTGGCTTAAATGGAAATAAAAAATCACCTCATTTTTACGGTACGAAAGGTGGGAAAGCAAAGAGCCCCGTTAAATATATTTCCCTCTTTTCAGAAACGTTTTCAATTTTTCCAGAAAACATTGTTGGAAAATTTACGTTTACAAGGGGTGAAAAAAAATGTTGAATAGGTTGCAATTAAATCAACCTTTTCAGTCCATGTTTTCAACATGGAATCGTCTAGAAAATGTCTACCTGCACAAAATGTAAGGATCTGATTCAATTAACACCTTCCCAGGGATCGAACCAAAGAACACAATCACGATCAAGCGGCCGGAATCGAACCAAAGAACAAAGCCACCCCTAACACAGGAATCGGACTCAAACACCATGAAACATAAATCCAGCTACATGTATGTACTTGGAAAGAATGAAACTTCTATTTAAAAGAGTATTAATTACCCATACCTAGTGATACAGGAAATCACCCATGTACCAAGTGATACAAGAAAGAGAGAAGTTTCGATATATATATATATATATATATAGAGAGAGAGAGAGAGAGAGAGAGAGAGAGAGAGATATCTTCAGACGAAAAACAATTATAAAACATCTTAAATACCCATACAAAATGATTGAGACAGAGAGAAAGGAGGGGAGAGAGATCGAAATCTACGGACAAAAAATCAAAATCAATAAAACATAAAAACTAGTTTCCCTTACCGAGTTATTCAACAGACAGACTTACAGACAGAGAAAGAGAGATCTACGGACGGCAACCATTATAATACATAAAAAACAATTACTTAGTCCAGTGAGAGAGAGAAGAAGGAAAAAAAAAAAAAAAAAAGAGATGCAGACTCATTATGACCACATAAAAATACATTTTATGATCGAATGACTCCTTGCGAATTTTACGAACTTATAAGCTGTATAATTTGATTTAAATCAAATTCAAACAAAAATAAAATTCTTACAGGTGTAAGCTACCAGTAACAGCCGTGAAAGGTGTTAAAAACAACCTGTTAGCGTGAAATTTGCTGTATAAACAATGACAGTGTAATAAAAACAAGAAAACATTTGAAATAAGAAAACCTTCACAAAATGAAACTACTAAAACAAAAAAAAAAAACTTCAAAGTTTTATTTTCAAGGACAACTTTAACAACTATATTTATGAATTTTGAATATGGGGACGATTTCACCAAAATTTAATTTGGGGACGATTTCTCCAGAGAAATCGTCCCCAAGCAGTTTTGGGACGATTTCTCCAGGGGACGATTTCTCCAGCATTCACTTTGAGCAGCCTATTTGAGTGTATTGAAGTGTATTTGGGTGGAATTGGGTATATTTGAGTGAAACGTGAATCCGACTGCGAAGCAATGATAACTTCCGGTTGGAAACTGAAGACAAAACTTCTTTGTTGTAAGGTTTAAGTCACCCAAAATGCATGGATCGTGCATGGCATTTATAATCCTAGTATTTTTGTGTAACAAACTAGCCATCTAATGCCAATCGTGGAGCTTACCACTAGGTTTGAAAGGTATGACGCCTGTGATAACTTGACGTTTCTTTCTGCGATACCCCGTTCTGCTTGTCTGTCATTTCAGCGGCATGCATCGGAAAAGTATTGTTGTTTGTTAACCCTTGGCTGTTTGTCTGCAGATAAAACTTTAGACTTTTAAAAGCATTTTCAGTTTCACACTCTCTCTTCACCACACAACAAAAATTTAGACTTGTCCAAATTGAAAGCATTTGCAGACGACAATTTCAATTTGGCTTAACTGAAGGAATTTCTATTTGACAAGGGCCCCTTTTACTGGTTCAATAGAATTAATTTGATTTAGGCTTATTCAGCCTTCTCATTAGCTTTCTGGGATGAGGATGCTGTAGATAAAGTGAAATAGTCACATATTTTGCATTTTAATTTTTGGATTGCAGAATGGTCCAGTTTAAGAGTTTAAAAATTATACTACAGACAAGGTCAACGTTTTTGTCATAAAGAGGGGGTGGAAACTTCATATTCGGAGCCAATGGCTCTGACAATAAAATGTTGTATTGGTCTTCTGGTTCAGAAAGTATCGGCTCAAAAACAACTGGAATATAGAGATGCTTATCATTCTTTTTTATTATGTGTTCTTATGTCTTCGAAGTTTCAAAAGAGGAGAATGTCATGCACTGCTCTGGTCTTTCGATGTGTTTTCTATGCTATGGAAAATCGTAGAATGCGTCCAGTAATGTCTGAATCATTTTTGCCTTGGGTTGACCCTAGCCGAAAATATACATCAACAGGCCAAATTCAGTCCAATTTTAACATTAAAAATTTAGAACATAAGAGAGAGTTTTGTTGTCCTAAAAGTGTGAATTAATATGTTGAGCTGTTACATTCACTGCTGGTAAAGAATTGAATAGAAATAACACAAAAAATTATAAAAATAAAGAAGGGCTCAGATTACGTGGACCGGCTCTGAATATGTAAGTTGGCATCGATTGATGAGGGCTTCCTTCAAATGAAGGAATTTCAAACCATGACTATCATTATTATTTCTTTGTGAAGATGATGGTGATTGTGAATATTACTAGATCTTAGTATAATCATCATCACCATCTTAGTGTTAATTTGTAGAGTGTCTTTAAAATTCGTTAAATTTTTCATCTGAAGTAGGCCTTTTATATTACCAGTAATTAACTGAAATCCCACCTTAATTTTTTCAGTCTATAAATCGGTCCTGCTGATAATAACAAATCTGAAATTTGCATTGTGAAATTCACTTTATTAACTATTGTCTTGCCCTGATCTGTATACGAACAATGGCAAGCAAACAACAGGATTATCTGACTTTAAAGGCATTAAACCATAATCTTACATGCCTGAATCTATCTATACAGTCAGAATGGCTCACAAAGTCAAGCAGGGCTGCTCATAGGAAACAACTTCTCTCTTTGCCACAGTGCTGTTCAGAAGTGGTCTGATGCATGACAAGAGTCCCTGCATGAAGTAATGAGTTGACTGGTACATTTTCATATTGATGGTCAGTTGACATAAATTGAGTAATGAATCATTGACAGAGGAGAAAACATTGCAGCAAATGGAGAGGTTGCTCTCCTCTGCAACAGTGCACAACAGTGCTTGGCTGCAGGACAAAAAAGTCACCTTCTTAGGTCTGTACTGTTCCAGCATGCCCACTGGGTTTCCAATTTGGGAGTACATGCACCCTCCAGGTTTTGAACTGGGGGTACAAAGAAAAAATTAGGGGGTATGCTGTACCCCCTAGGTTTTGAATTGGGGGTACAAAGAAAAATTAGGGGGTACAGAGTAACTTTTGGCTGTTTCAGTTTTATTTATAATAAATTTTAACACCCTAGTTCCTTTACCATAATGAATGGGATCTTAATTAAATTATTAAATTGTGCATTTGGTGATTATATGGATGCATCATATGTCTCCAGGGCATGCACATACTTAGATATAATCGCAACAGTGGTCAGGGTTTAAAAGCCGAACACGGCCATGAGTTTTGATAATCGACTGCCTTTACAACAGATTTTTCCCTTTATTCCTTTTTAAAAGTTGTGAAGTACATTAGAACTGCTTTAAAAAGGAAGCGTAGACAGATTAATGCTTGTTGTCCAAGATGATGTCTGTAGATCTGGCTATTTTAAAATCACAGAGGAGCAGGCCGATTGGCACATTATAAGCTCAGACTCTGTCAAATAAAGGCCATGCCTTGTTAGGGCAAAATAAAACAAAATGTGTAATGATAGAATCACTTGTGTAAACCTACCTTTCTCAGATCTTCACGCTGTAAAATATTTTAACAGCCTTTGTTGTGATGACATTTTTTCTGCAGCAGACGCCATACATACGAAAATTACACGTTTAATTTGCAGCTCGGCTTTGCAGCTTTTATGTCCAAAAAATGTGTTTTTAACAATAACTGCGTATCATATTATAATTAAATGATTTTAATTTCTCACTGAAAATTAATTACCAGATTTCCTGTACACTTGGTACATTTTGACATCTGAAAAATATTGTACTGAAAATTATTCAGACAGACGAGGAGCCACAGAATATATATAGTGAATATATTTGGTAACCCGCTCTATGTTGAGGACAAAGCGTGGTACCCACTTACGAGGAAAACTACTTTCGTTTTGTTTGTTTGACATGCAATACGAAATGGTATCCAATTTGTATGTGTAGTTTACGTAATTACTTTCCTTTTTGTATGTGCATACTTTTGACAGTGCGTGCATGCACGGAAGCACAAAAAATTTGTATGCGCGGAGTAGAACTGATTTTTTTTTTCATTTTTGAGATTAACCAATTTGCTTTTCCTTGATCAAAACATGAAGCAAAGACTTCATGTTTTGATCTACACTGGCCCCAAAGGCAACTAATTACATGAAGGTCTTTTCTTGGGTCAAGAACATTCTTTTTCTAATTTTCAAGAATTTTCTAAATTTTAAAGTAACACAACTACTGATTGGCTAAATGAAATTTTTTAGCCAATCAGACTTTGAATTTCTATTAAGAATTATTTGTCAATATGGGCTCAGGACACCTCATCACTGTATAAAATGCTGAATCTCAGATTTCCCTTTCCAAGTTCTGATGTCTATCAAGGATCACAGGGTACTGCTGGCATAAATGACTTTTTCTCCTTCTGCCACACTATTGGCTACCCTTTTAATGATTTGGACCATATTTCATTTGTCATTCATAAATATTTAAATTTCAATTATGGATGGATCCAAAATTTTCTGTTGTCTGGTAAAGGGTTAACCCTTTATGAGATGACAAAATTCTACTCTTGATCAAAAGCATTTTGAGAATGACAATTTAAATGTGCCTCGAATGAAAGAACTTGATTTTGAAAGGGTAGAAAACATTGTGGTAAATGGAGGTAAGATAAAACATCATGGTGAAAGGAAGAACTGCTGGTTACCAGCATTTTGTCTTTTTTTTTTTCCACTATGTTTCCAGAAGCCTGAATTCAAACAAGGTTGCATGTAAAGGCTTAATCATTACTGAATAAAAAAGCTTGCTGCAGATGACTCAAAATATCATTTTCATACATTGATTATCAAGATAAATAAAGCTTTAATTATCAGTATTCTATTTCACTTGAGAAAAATTGTAGTGAGCAAATTCTCCTTTAGTTAAAATGCTTTTGAAAGTGGTTTGCAAGATAGACAAAGTCATATGAAGGTGGCGACTCGTTAAGGATTACGAATGCTTATTTCCGTATTACCATGCACTTATCTTCAGGAAGTTTGAGTGGTTTATAGTACTTATTCAGGGAGAAATCTGAATACAGGAAGTACAGTAAGAGCCTGGTTGTATGTATGTATAATAGTGTTTGTAAAGTTTGTAAACCCTTGGGACACTGAATTGATAAAATGGACCTGTTCAGAGAGGAAAACAGTCCCAAGTATTGGTATATAACCTTTACCCTTGCCTGGGTCCAGGCCAGAATTAGCTGAAATTGCAATTGTTTGAGGTTCCTCCCCCTCAAACTAAAAAATGAACATTCTGTTTATTTTGTTCTTTAACCCTCTACCACACAATCCCTAGTTTTAACGACCCTGTGGAAAAAGCCTTTTGAAAAAATTTGTGGGGAAAGGAGAAGATGCTGACAACCAGCATTTTCTCCTTTTCCCACAATGTTTTCTGTCCTTTTACAGACAAATCTCATCATATCAGCTATATCCAATTTACTGTCTACAAATGCTTTCAATTTGGACAAGTGTAAAATTTTATTGTGTGGTAAAAGGTTAAGGCTGTATACCTCAATGTTGCAAAATTTAAAAATTGATTAAGAAAATGGATGCTGGGAAGTTAATTAGTATTAGATAGAGTGTTATATGTGTGAAAAACCACGAGAAGAGAAGTAGAGAATGTAGGACAAAATCAGCCTCGAAGTGTTTGGTAAAGGGTTAACTCTTCAAAGGACAAAATTTTAGACTGGTTCATATTGAAAGCATTTGCAGATGGCAAAATAAACATTAATGAAAAATAAAAATTCGTTTTGAGAAAGGTAGAAAACATTGTGGGAAAAGAATAAAATGCTGGTAACCAGCATTTTCTCCTTTTCCCACAATGTTTTCAAAAGGATTCTTTCATAAGGTTGTTAAAAGTCGGGATTGTGTGGTAAAGGGTTAACTGTTTACCAGACAACCATATGTCACATTTGTCTAAATTTAAAGCATAATTTTGCAGCTTTCAGATTGCACGAACCTTGTTTTTGACGGGGAAGAAAATGTCATGGGAAATGGAAAGCATACAGGTTACCAAAACTTTTCTCCCTTTTCAATAATAGTTTCAAAAGCCCTTTTCCTCTGGGTCGTTAAAACAGAATTCCTTGGAAAAAAGGATAAAGGGATAAGAGCAAGTTATTAAGTGTTTCTACTCTTTGTTGGAAAGTTACTAACATAATTTAACGAGATAAAGCTATTGCCAGTTCTCTATTAGTAAAGTTTGTAATGAGGAATGGATTAAAGGGAAATTTAACTTGTGGTAAGTTTTTGATCATTGAAACATATATTATCTGTTGGCGAGACCTTGGACAAAGACAACTTCAAGCAATTTAAATTCTTTCAGCACCAAATACGGAAACTCTTTCAACAGTTGAAAACACAATCCACTGAACTTAAGAATTTCAGACAGATTTTAATCGTATAGGCTTGACTAAACAAGTGGAACATACAGATCCAAGATCAGACTGCACATTGTGTGCAGACTGATCTTGATCTATGCTGTCCACAAAAGCCAGTTTTTGCTCATTGGGCTGAAAGGGTAAAGAATGGATTTACAAGAGTGTCCCTCAGAAATAGTTGGACAGGAGTGTTCATGATCAGATTTTGCATACCGTGAAGCCTGATCTTGATTTTTACTGACCACGCAAGTCTTGTATACAGAGTTGAGCATTTCAGTAACCTTTTACCTGAAAATTCAATGTACCAAACTGAAACAATTGCTTGTTTTAACAACCCAAAGGAAGAAGGTAAACATTGTAGGGGAGAACAAGCTGAAAACTACCATCATATCCTCTTTTCACAATAATTTTACCTCTTCAAAGGCAAAAGCTGATCATTTGAGATACCTTTGGATTGAAGTTAACAAAATGCTTCATTACCTACAATTTTTGTTTTCTCTTTACCAGATGACAAAAATTTGAACTGGTCCAAATCAAAAGTATTTCCAGACAAAAATCAAATGTGGGCTTGCCTTTTACAAGAGGGTGGCATCTTGGACCGTTCCAAATTGAAAGCACTTGGCAGACAACAAATTTGATTCTTCTCAAAAGTGATGGGATTTAACTCTATACCACACAATCCCGACTTTTAATGAGGCTGAAAGAAAAGGCTTTTGAAAACATTGTTGGAAAAGGAGAAAATGCTGGTAACCAGCATTTTCTCCTTTTTCCCCACAATGTTTTCTACCTTATCAAAAAGAGAATCATCAGTTTAGCAACACTTAATTTGTAGTCTGCAAATGCTTTCAATTTGGACAAGTCTACAATTCTGTCGTTTGGTAGAGTTAAATTGTTTTTGAAAGGGGAGAAAACATTGTGGTGAATGTTAATTACCAGCATTTTCTTCTTTTTTCAGTTTTCTACAGGCTTCTTCTACCAGGGGTCTTCCTCGGGGGAGGTGGGGGGGGGGGGGGTCGTTAAAACATGGGATTGTTTTGTAACTGGAAGTTGACCTTGGAAGACACATGTAGGAAATTATTGGGAACAGGAACAGGAGAAAAATTTATGTTTGACACCAACAAAATTTACATTACTCCATTTCCACCTCCTCAGGGTTGTTAAAACAGAGTTGCTTGGGAAACTGTTAAAAAGTTAACCCTTTACCAAAGAATCCTGTATTTTGATAATTCTGAGAAAGAGTGTCTCTGTAAACATTGCTGGAAAAGGGAGAAATGCTGGTTACCACTCTATTTTCTACTCTAACAAGGTTGAATGCAACCAGTTTAGACACATTTAATAAAAAGCAGCAAACACTTTCAGCTCTGAAGAACCTGAAATTATGTTGTCTGGTAAATGGTAATACTTACTTAACTCTTTACCAAACAACAAAATTTCAGACTTGTTCAAATTCAGAGCATTTGCAGACGACAAATAAAATGTAGCAAAAATGGCGATTTCTGTTTATGAAACAGTAGAAAGCAGTGTCGGACAAGGAGAAAATGCTGGTTACCAGCATTTTCTCCTTTTCTCACAATGTTTTCCAAAGACTTCTTTCTAAAGGTCGTTAGAGGTCGGTTTATGTGGTAAAGGGGTAAACAAAGTCTGGATGCTTTGCATGTAACACATAGACTAGTTTTCCTGGGCCAGGACTGGTGTTCTTGATTTGAATTTGGCACAGTTAACACTCTGATCGAGGACTGTTAAAAGGTTACCTGACATGAATGATTTGACACTCTCTCCCTGCAGAACATAGTTTTGATCCTGTAATGTGGGAAAGGAGCCACTGGCTTGGAAAGAGTTGCCTTTCAGACAAAACACAAGGAAAAATCAGAGGTTCACTGATAGCCAAGATGAATGAAATATGGACTCTATTAAATTTTGTAGATCTTTTCAGTATGTCGGTCACTGATTGTCAACATTTACAGCTTTTCATGTGCTGGAGATAAATTTTTAGCTTGGCCGTTTTTGAAGAAAACGTCAAGTTATTATGGTAGCCCTTGTGTCGTATGTGTCGTCTGCACCGTGAAAAAACATTTTTGAAAACTTTGACATTTTACTATATCCCTGTCAGTACTGAAGATATTTACCTCAAACATGTAGTGGTTGTTAACTATCAAAAGGAGAACCAATAAACAGGGGCAGGTAACCATCAAAATATTTTTGACACAGTTATGCTCCTTTTTCAGCTTAGAATTTTCACAAAAAACAACCACAGTGAACCGTTGGCATCCAGTGGCAATGTTGTTGATTAAACAAAAGCACTGGTGAAAATAATATTCAAGAGATAAACAGGAATGTGACCGAAATTCTGTTCAGAAATCGATTAAATACTGAAGTCCTATAGCGCTGCATAAATGAAATGAATCCATTCATGTAGGAAATACAGCCAGATATAACAATTTCAAGGTTGTTTTGGCCAGAATATGCAACAAAGTAGAAGACAGTGTAGATGTTGAATCAGACTGCAAGCTCTGTTTAGTCTGATGGCAATCAGCATTGTCTGCAAAAGTAAATATAGCCACATTCAGCATGAAAGGGCTTAGTACTACCAAATCCAATGCTTATTGAATAAGACCTCTTCATATATTGGGCTAAGTCCCCGTGGCTCAGTCAGTAGCGCACAAGACTTGAGAATAGGAGGTCGCTGTTTCGATCCCCGGCTTGGCCAATTTCTTTCCGAGGATTGATGATAGTCATCGCGACAGGATTCATTCCTCTCTCACCGCTGACCATTGTTTCAACAATGGTTATGTGCGAAAGCTTGGAAAGAATATTGTGCGGAGTACTGGTAAAAGAAACTCCAGGAAAGCATGGATAGGTGCACTGGCCGCCGCGATATAACTGAGATAATGTTGAAAACAGTGTTGAACACCATACAATCTTCATATACTGGAACATTTATGTGTGGCATGGCTCACCTATTCTCTGCCAAGTTGTCTTTGATGAGTCTAGATTATTTGACACACTATCTGATAATAACCCATTACATTAACTCTTTACCAAATGACAAAATTTTTGACTTGTCCAAATTAAAAGTATATGCATATACAAATTAGATTTGGCTCCAACAATCATGGGATTTGTCTTTGAAATTATAGAAAACATTGTGAGTAAAGGAGAAAATCCTGGTTTCTAGCTTTTTCTCTTTTTCCCACAAAGTTTTCTAAAGCCTTCTTCTTCAGGGTTGTTAAATTTTAGGGTTGTGTGGTAAAGGGTTAACTTAAAATTTTGTTGCTGTGCAAAACTAAAGGTACTGGTAGTATAATATTTAATACAGAGACAACAGCGGACCATGTATCAGCTACATAGTTGGCTGTTGAGACATGAATGTCTCTCCATGTGATTTTCCATTTGTCATAATGCTTTTGAAAGCCCTTATTTAGACAGAGGTGTAGGTGTCACTGTTTTACCTAAGGACAGGGTTAATTTACATTGTTTTGGCAGTGGGTAGGATTTTTGTTAATGTTTACATTCTTGATTGAAATATTGATGATATCCTAAAATTATTTTGAATACCAAGTTTGAAAAGCTTTCATTTTGTGGATTGTTAACTCAGTTGAAACAAACAGGCAAATGTGCAAAATTCTTATGATTTGAATTTTGTGTGTGTGTGTATGTGTCTTTTATCTCATAAATTGGAAAAACATGAGATACAAGTACTTAGATATGAATACATGGCATACCTGTATGTTAGATGGAAGTGAAATTGAGACTGAGTAACCTTTAAAATACTTTTCTTTGACTAAGAACTGGGAAACTAGCTTAACTCTTTCATGGCGAGTGAGGACTTAAATAGCGTTTGCAGATATTGTACATCAAGATCAGTTTTCACAGAACATGCAGTCTGATCTTTAATCTACCATCCTCTAGCACTGATGTTAGACTATGACCCAGTTCATCTTACATGTAAAAACAGTGGAAATCTACTTTTAGACCTCGAAAGAAAGTTGAGTTTCTTGAGTTGAAAGAATTAAATGAAACTTTTTATGAGATTTATAGGTTGGGTCCATGATCGTTTGTTAAGTATTTTGTGACATAAACGTAACTATGGATGTACATTTCAGCTTGAGTATAGATAGCATACTGATTTTGTTTTTGATTACCAAGATCAGATTGCACAGAAACGGTTGTCTGTTCTTAGATCCAGGCAATTGGATGCTTTTGTAATGCTTTCCAGAAAAGTCTTCAATACCATTATTTTGGTAACAATTTGTGAAAATATTTTTTTAAATCTAGGGATTTAAGAGCAAAAATTTTAAAGCCTCAAAGCTGTTTATAATTTAAAGTGTTCACAAAGCCAGCATGAGATTTTCTTGTTTACGGATGTTGGGGCTTTTCTTCAAGAGGTTCATGTAGTAAAACTGCATTGTTTACAAGTAACTTAACCATTTACAACACAACAAAAATATGGAATTGTTAAATTTGAAAGCATTGACAGCCAACAAGTTAACTGTGGCCCAAAATACGATTTCTACCTTTGATAAGGTAGAAAACATTGTGGGAAAAGGAGAAAATGCTGGTTACCAGCATTTCCTTCTTTTCCCATAATGTTTTCAAATGGTTTCTTCGTCAGGGTCGTTCCAACATGGTAACAGGAAAAAGCATGCCTATGCTTAGCTGAGGTGCTTGTGTGGACAGGGTAGATTAATTAGAAGTGAGATCATCTGGTAAAAATAGCTGAAAAAGCAATTACTGAGTCCTTTTCTGCAGGATTTGTCCATCTTTTGTTTGGAGGGGTCATAAATAGTCCTGTGTTGAGGATTGTTTCACTCATTCCCTATTATAATACAGAATTTCAGCAGAAGACTTTCATAACAGTACCATTATTAGAATAATCAGCATAGGTTTAGGTTAACCCATTCCCCAACTACAAATTTTAGACTCTTCTTTCAAATTCAAAACAACTGCAGACGACAAATTTGGAATTGGTATAAATGAGCTTATGTTCTGTGATAAGACAAAAAATTGTGGGAGAAGGAGAAAATGATTTTGTCCCTTTCCCAAAATGTTTTCAAAGCCTTCCTGTGACTCGGGGTCATTAAAACTTGGGACTGTCTCTGTGTCGTAAAGGGTTGAATACATGTCAAAATTATATTTGGATAAAGAGAAATTTTTACGTTTGCTGGAAAGGTCTAAAACATAGCATTGGAGGAAGACTTTGCATTCTTTGCACTATTATCTTGATCTAAACTGTTGGCAAAAATAAATTAACTAAGGCAATGAAGGAAGTGCCTTTAGTTTAATCCTTTACCACACAATCCCGACTTTTGACAACCCTGAGAAAGAAGCCTTTTGAAAACATTGTGGGAAAAGGAGAAATGCTGGTAACCAGCATTTTCTCCTTTTTCCACAATGTTTTCTGACCTATCAATGACAAATTTCATCATTTGGACCACCTTTAAATATGTCGTCTGCAAATGCTTGCAATTTGGGCCAGTCTAAAATTTTGTCGTTTGGTAAAGAGGTAAACATCCTGTAGTTACAAGTGTTGAAGGAAGAAAAAGAGCTGTTAAGTTTTTCTTTGGTATGATGATTGTGGGATATACATTTAACCCTTTACCAGACAAGTCCATGTTTAAAAACCCTATGGACAGAGGCTTTAAAGAACACATGGTGGGAAAAGGAGAAAATGCTTGCAGTTAGCTGTTTCTCCTTTTCCTACAATACTTTGTACTCTTTCAACAAAACATTTGGTAACATGACTTGCCGACTTGCCTTAGCCCTCTGCAGAGGCGCTCAATTTTAATAAGTTTGAAATGTATTGTTAGATAAACAGTTAACTCTCTTCCAAATGACAAAATTATGGCCTTGTCTAAATCAAAAGAATCTGCAGATATCGGCTGAAAAATGGGACAAACGATGAAATTTACCATTTTTGGGGTAGAAAATATTATTGGTTAAGGAGCAAATGTCAGTTACCTTCACTTTCTCCTTTTTCAATTATTTTCTTAAAATCCTTCATCTTCAGGAGTTAAAACATGATTATGGTTTGTCAAAGCATTAGGTGTGCTTGTATATCATGTAGAAACTTACCACAATGTCATGTCCCACTGTGAACACAGTTTCTCTGGCTATCAAGTACTTTTGAAAACCCTTTGAATAGTGTGAATCATGAAAAACAATGGAAGTGTTGAAGTTGCTGTTCATGAGAAAGCCTATACAGAGAAAATGCCTGTTTCTTCAACAAGTTATACTCGGAATATCTGTTGGAAATGTCGGTATGTTAACCAATGAACATTCATATGCAGGATTGAGATAATGCTCTAATTAAATTGCTAATGTATGCATTTATGATTTTCTGCCCTGATGATTTTGACAACAATGACAAGCATTGTAGGAAATAAAGAATTTAGTTGCAGCAAGCATTTGTGTAATCTCTTAAAATGGAAAAAAAAAAATGTTTTCTGCTCTGTTATTTAAAAAACAACAACCATATTTCCATTCTCAGATGCTATTTTTCAAATAAATTTGGTCCAAATCTAGCTAGTACAGTGAAGACGTAGAGGAAGATATTAAGTAGTAAAACTTATTTTTAGCTCCACTGGCCGAAGGCCAGCGGGCTTATGTTATGGCCTTGTGTCAGTTGTGCGTACGTCCGTGTGTGCGTGTGTGTGTGCGTGCATTAACTTTTTATTTCGAACATCTTCTTCTCTGGAACTACCCATTGCATTCTAAAGAAACTTCACAGAAATGATCCTGGCATGGCCCTCTTCAGAAACTCTTCAAAGAATTAGATTCCTTTCAAAACTGTGGTTGCCATGGCAAGAAAACTGAAAAAATATTAAATTGAAAATTTTAAATATCTTGTTGTTCTAAACCATATGGCCTAGGGCTACCAAATTTGGCATGTAGCTTCATCTAATAGATCTCTACAAAAAGTCGTCAAATTATAGCCACAGGGTCAATACTGGACCCCCCCCCCCCCCCCCCCCCCCGCCAACGGTCTCAAGTTTTACTTAGGTTTATGTAGTGAAAACTTTAAATATCTTCTTGTCCTAGGGCAACCAAATTTGGCATGTAGCTTCATCTAATGGACATCTACAAAAATTCATAAACTTAAAGCCCTAGGGTCAAAATTGGCCTCACCTCTGAGGCCACAAGTTTTACGTAGGCTTCTATGGTGGAAACTTCAAGTCTTCTATTCCTTAACTCTTTACCGAACAACAAAAATGTAGACTGGTCCAAATTGAAAGCATTTGCAGACGACAGTTGAAATGTTAATCAAATGATGTAAATTGTCTTCGATAGGGTAGAAAACATTGTGGGAAAAGGAGAAATTGCTGGTTACCAGCATTTTCTCCTTTTCCCACAATTTTTCCAAAATGCTTTTTCCTTAGGGTCGTTAAAAGTCGGGACTGTGTGGTAAAGGGTTAACCATATAGCCCAGGGCTACTGAAAATTTGGCATGTAGCTTTATCTAATAAACCTTTACAAGAACTCTTAATACTATAGCCACGAGGTCAAAATTGGCCCTGCCCCACGGGTCCAGTGGAGCGATACAGGGACCATAGCCCTCTTGTCATAACATTGTTGGAAACAAGAAATTGCATGTTACAAATAAATGCTCTTTTTATCCTGCAATGCTCTCTAGTCAAGGGTTTTGCAATGCTTGTGATATGCATCAAATGTTAACCCTTTACAAAACAAACATTCAGGATCCAAAGGAGAAGAGGTTTGAAAACAATGTGGGAAAATTAAAGAAGAAAAAATTCTGGTAACTGCATTTTCTCCTATTTCCACAATGTTTTCAATTCTCCAAATTACACTTTGTGAGCAAATTTTTATTTTTTTTTTCTGCAAATGCTTTTAATTTGGACGTCAGTCTTAAATTTTGTTACATGGTAAAAGGTTATGGCTTCAGTTTGGTCAGCTGCATTGCATGGATCTGTCATGATGAGTCCATACTGAAATTTAGCCAGATTTGGATTCTCAGGCTAGACCAGATAGGGATTCTTATAACTGGCCTAGACCAGCACAAGTGAAAAGCCAAGCTCTTTTATAAATCAGATCTAAATTCTGTAAGTATCATAATTATGATGTAAAAATCACTCAGAGACACTTACTAAGAGCTGTAAAATATAAAGATTCCTATTTAGCCTAGCCATATACAGAATCAATGTAGCCCAAGTAGGAATTTCTATTTGGCCTAGGCAGATCTGGAATTAGTCTAGCCAGATATGAAAGCTTACTTGGCAAAAAATTGTTTAGCCAGATCCAGTATCTGAAGAATTCCAACCTGGTCTAGCCAGATTCTGGATCTAAGTTCCTATCTAACCTACTGATATATACATGTATTTCTGTCAGGACCTTACAGATTTTACTCAGAATGCATCAGAATTATGTAATACTACTGGTAATTACCAGGTCTAACACTGTTTTGTAATTTTTGACCACTCAAATTTTTAGAAAATGATACTGACCCTTAACGGGTGTTTCACTACTATACATGTAGCTGCCTGTGCAGCATGTGTAGATTAAGATGAGACTGCACAAAACATAAGTCTGATCTTTGATCTGTACTCTCTGCTTTGCTGTAACACTACAGAAAAAAACCCAGCCGCGGAATTGCAATTATCTGTGTCTTATTCTAGACTGAAAATGTCCATTGAGTTTATTCGAGAACTATCTAATGTATGAATACATGTACAGAAAGTTTAGAGGATTTAGTGACAGTTCATCTTTTTTATTTTTTTTTTCTGCTATCAAGTTTCTAAGGTAACAGCGGGTGTGGAAAATTATGTCCTCATGAATACAAGATCATGTCAATTGATAAGGATACTTTCAAAAAAACATCTGCACAAAAAGCTTGTATGGCTTTGCCTGTAGACTTGTCCAAACTAAAAGAATTTGCAGATTACATGAATTATTAAATATGGCACAAAAGGACGGGTTCTGTCTTTGAAAGGGCAAAAGTGCTTTGTGAGAAAATGCTGGTTGAAATGTCTTGAAGGGCGCTTTTCTCCAAAGTTTCTCATGGTTGTTAAAACTTGGATTTTTTTGTTAAAAGGTTGTATTATCACATGAAACTTGGTGAGAAAAGAGATGATTATTGCTTGTTAAGGACTGAACTTTAGCTAAAGGACAGCAAGCACCTCAGTGTATTTGAGCCTTGTTCTGTGAAAACAGAGTTTGATAATTTAGCATCTGTGAAAAGGATCAACTGAGGTCAGCCTGCGCAGTCCACGCAGGCATACCTGTGTTGAAACTGTTTGATTTTGGTAAATTTTCTGCGTTAGTCCAAGGACAGTTCTACCTCAGCATTCAGCCAGTTGTTAGACAAAATGGATTTTAAGGATCCATTATTGTGTGATGACTTACTTGGTATAATGCATCATGGAGATGCATTAAACCCTCTTTTGCCATCTCAGCATGGCTTAGTATTATTATGCATGCATTGCATGAAGGATTAAAAGCATGGCTAGAAAATCATGACTTGATATTGAAGACATAATTACATGTATGTTCACCTACATGCTAGACTCTTGATATTAAGCCTCGACTCTTTTATGAATGACAAACTTTTAGATGAATCCAAATTGAAAGTGTTTGTAGGCAACAAAAAATGGCTCGTGATGGGATAAATATGTCTTTCATAAGTGTTAAAAACATGGTGGGAAAAGGAGAAAATGCTGGTAACCAGCATTTTCTCCTTTTCCCACACTGTTTTCAAAAGCCTACTTCCTTGTGGGTGTGTAAACATGGGATGGTGTGATGAAGGGATAGTGATGTAGACTAACATGCTTGGCTTCTGATACCAATCCTAAATTTAAAGACAAATAATTGTGCACAAAACTTTTCGTTCCATTATGTTGAATGATTGTTGAAAACAGTCAATTTCTGCTTTTGCTTCAGTGCTTTCAGAAATGGTTTGAAAACAGTTGTAAACAGGACTAGTGGTATTGTGGCATTTTGAGAAAATTTTGGGGGATGTGTGTGCGAAATTAAGTACTTTATAGCAGATTTGTTGATTGAATTAGTTTCAGAAACAAAAGTCCATTAAATGCCTATATAGACTACATGTATAGGTTTCTCAAAATACTAGCAACCATTTTAACCTTTTCCAAGCAATCTGTTGTTTCACAACCCTGGGGAAAAAGACTAAAAAAAAAAAAAAAATAGATTCTGAGAAAAAAGGAAAGATATCCAGCATATTCTTCTTTTTCCATAATGATTTGACCCCTTCCTAAGACAAATTCCAGCATCTAAACCACATTTTCTGGTAATTAGTCATCTGCAATTGCTTTTGACTTGTATAAGTCTGAAATTTTGTTGTCCGGTAAGGAATATAGGTACCTAGGACAGTAATTTTCAATCTTTAAACACTTACAGTATGACTCTGGAAGAAGGAGACGAAGAACAGAAAAAGTCTCCACTTCGGCCTCTAGTACAAACCAATGGTGAGCCCATACAGACTTGTAACCGAGCCAGACCAATGATACATCCCTGTGTGGACCCCCCAGTCTGTGAGGACTGCCAGAAACAAGAGTTATCATTCTTTGACCCAGGATGTCCAGGATGTGGGGAAATTTTAACCAGTTCCAATACAAAGATTGGTGAAATCTTTGCCATACTAAGACAGTGGACCCCACAAACACAACAAAACTTGGATCTCTTAATAAATGAAGTAAGTTATCTTTTTTCTTCAATTTTAAACTCTCCAGATAAATTTACTGTAGGTAGAAAGGACCTAGAAAAGAAAATTCCATTTAAAAAAAAATTCAGCAAGTAAAAATAGACCATCAGAATTAAAAGTTTTATATCTTGAGCAGAATATCTCACTGTTGATTGGGAGCAGAGGTTCATTGCCAAGTTGCATGTTCTCTACAGAGTGATCTTTATTAGTAAAGTCTGCAATGGCTTATAATCTTTCCCTTTCAGGTGCTGTAGTAAGGAAAACATGTAAACACTAGGAGGAGTATGTTAAATCTTTCAGTGCCAATTACATAAATGTGATCTCTCTTGATGGCTGATGACATAATCCACTGAAACTCAGAAAGACTTTCATCACATAAAACCTTCTCCAGCAATGTATTAAACCCATGACTTATTTTTGACAATACACTAGTGTATTATCGTTTTTTGGGTCCTGGTTCTGATAAGTTTTTAGTTGTGAGCGTGTGAAGCAGGAGAAACCAACCACAGCATGTGCTGGAATTTGTATGGCTATGCTGTTTCGCAGAAAAATGACATCATTGTTGCTAAGATGTATATGCGTGGAAAGTTTTTGATTTTTATGTTTAATAAAAACCAAGAATTCCAGGGAACATCTTTTGAATCAACAAAATTTCGGAAATAGGTGGACTTGCCCCCCTGTAGAAAATGTTTCATTCTACTTTCCTGTGTAAATGTCAAAGAACTATCTACTTGTGTATGTACTAAAGAAATAACCTATGTATTGAAAATTCTGTATTTTCTTGACTAATTGCAAAAATATTTAAAGTAGGTATCTGAATTTATTGGCATGCTGTACAAAAGTATCTGAAAATTGTATATTACAATGAAAAAGTAGGAAAAGAAGAACAATAGATTTCTTGAGTACAAGGTAAAGATTCCCTTTCTTGGGATTTACTGATAAAAAGGAGGAATAAAAAATCACCTAAAGCAAAAAAAGAAAATCAGTAGGGTCCATGGTATTTTGTATTACAGCTTCTGCCATGTTATAGCAATCAGGGAATAGTTTTATTTCATGCAGTGGTAATTCAAACCTATTTAGCAGTAACTGGTTCTTCAAGTTTCTAGATGTACGGTTTGAATTCATAAATACTTTTTGTCTTTGAGTATTATTATATTTGTTTATGTATCTAGTGGTTAAAAACATTATTTTATTCAGATTTTAAAGCGAGGAGCACATATCAATGACAGAGATGGCCTTACAGATATGACATTATTACATTATGCCAGCAAGTCTGGAGCTGCTGGAATTGGTGACCCAGACTTGGCAGCTGAAGTGGTTAGTATGCTTCTTGCCCAAGGGGCTGACCCTAACATTCGATGTCGATGGACTAATATGACAGCTCTTCATTATGCAGCGTATTTTGATGTTGTTCCAGTCATAAAGATTCTGCTTAAAGCAACAAAAGCCTTAGGTAAGTTTTATGAAGGTATTTGTTTAAAAGAAGATACAGTTTTGGCTTGTCTTCAAAGCATGAAATCACTACTTTGATGCTATAATATCTGAAACTTTTCCTCCAGACCTGCAAAAAAAATATCTTCATTTTATTTCATGCTTTTCGGTAGTTTTGCAGGAAATAATGATGGATTACGATTTAATAATTTCACCATTTCGACCAGTGAATTTACCAATTGATAAACTCACTGGTACCAAGAGCTCCCCTGTACTTTGCAAGTCCCAACAAAAAAGGGCTTTGAAGCATGTAATAAATAGAATTTTGTTTTTTTTTTCGGTGAAAATTTATTTCATCTCATGAACATCATACAGTAATATTTTCACTTGTGACTGTCCCACTTGTGAAAATATTGCTGATGATGTAAACTTGATGAAATAAATTTTGATCTTTCACCGAAAAAAAAAAAAGAAATATCCTCTATATCTCAAAATTGGTAAACTGCATATTACTTCACTTGTGCTTCCACAGTAACATGCTTGTTCCTCTAGCACTTGTGACTGTGCCACTCGTGAAAATATTGCTGATGATGTTCACTTGATGAAATAAATTTTGATCTTTCACCGAAAAAAAAAAAAAAAGAAATATCCTCTATATCTCAAAATTGGTAAACTCACATTACTGCACTTATGCTTCCACAGTAACATGCTTGTTCCTCTAGCACATGACATTCTCTCTCCGAAAACAATTGTATAGATGAATGAGTAATTGATCATTTTCAGCTTTTTCCAGTGTCAAAATGAAATAATGCTTTTGTAAAGTGAAAAAAAAAAAAGAATAGGGATTCTTTCCTGAATAAATTAGTACAATATGTTTTTCTATATAACTTTCAGATATAGACAGCCGTTGTTCAGAGTTTGACAATGGAACAGCATTACATATAGCCTCCTCCAATCTTGCCTATGAAGCTGTGAAAGTGTTATTACAGAATGGAGCTAATTCCAAAGTCAAAGATGATATGGACAGAACACCAATTGGTTGGTTTTGTATTGTTGTTGTGGACTTCATATATCTTTCCCAAATGACAAAATTTCAGACTCATCCAATTCCAAAGCATTTGCAGGCAGCAAAATGAATATGGCTAAAATTGTGGACACTGTCATTGTGGGAAAAGGAGAAAAGGAGAAAATGAAGGTCCCCAGCATTTTCTCAGTTTTCTTGCAATGGTTCCATAAGGCTTTCCTTATGGTTGTTAAAACTTGGGATTATGTGGTAAATGGTAGATAGAATTAACCCTTCACCAAACAGTCCCAAGACTCAAAGATCCTCAGAAAGAAAGCTTTCGAAAACATAATGGAAAATGGAGGAAGTGCTGGTAATCAGCATTTTCTCCTTTTCCCAATGTTTTCTGCGACATCAAAGACCAATTCCATCATTTTAGCCACATTTAATTTGTTGTCTGGAAATGCTTTCAGTTTGGACAAATCTACAATTTTGTCGTTTGGTAAAGAGTTAAGATTGATAGAGTTGACTTTTTACTAGATGAAAAAAGTTTCAATTTATCAATATTGAAAGCATTTGCAAACATGGAACTAGATTGGGCTCAGATCGTAAGATTTGTCTTTGAAAGGATAGAAAACTGTTTTGTAAAGCACAAAATGCTGCTTACAGGTGCTTCCACCTTTTCTCACTATGCCTTCAAAAGCCTTCCCACTTGCAGATACCCTCAGGAGGAAGGATAGACACTATTGTCACTGTGGTTAACTAAAATAATGGTTGGAAATGGTGTTTAACACATGTTAATCAAAAAAAAGATATTGTGTTCCAAATTTGACTTAGTTTCTAAAGACAGTACTGGTCATAATTCAAGATTTTTTCCCAAATTCATAGATGGTTTAAGGAACTATTTATATTCTAGTATAGTATCTTCCTAAGTGCAAGCCAGTTACCTGTTTCACCCTTCGAATTTTAAGTTAGGTGTAGACACTTTCTTTTCAAGTTAGAATAAGTAAATATTGTGTTCTAATTATAACTTACGAGACTAGCCATCTGAGTGTGTGGGAAAGAAAGTCCAAGCCATCAGATGGCTATCCTCTAAGATAAGAGTTAGAATTTGAACACTCGAATTTAAAGTGATTGATAAGTAAGATTCAAAATCACGTATATGTATCTTCTGTTTTGTAGATTGCATTCCAGATCCAAGTAATTTAGATTCCGACCCTGATATGCCAAAAACTGTGATGAGACTGAAGAAGACATTGACAGAGGCAGCCAGTCAAGGCACCAAACAGCCACCTCCAAACTATGACCTTGTACAGAGCAAGGTCACACTTCAAGCCCTGGGTATAAACTTGGGTGAGAAAGTTATGGTCGGGGGAGTAAAAGTATGTTTTTTTCCTTCCATTAATCCTCTTGTTTTAGTTCACATTTTAGATAAAGCAGTAGTTTGTAACTATAAAGTCAGAGAAAAGCTTTGCTTGACAGCATTTTGGAAGAAACAGGCCACCTTGAATTTTCAGTACATGTAGATGAGCCATGCTCTGTGAAAAAGGGTGTTTAATGCACCTGCAAAATGTAATGTATCAACCCAGGTCAGCTTGCACTTGCTGACCTGCTCTGAAATTTTTTGTTATTGGTCAATTTTCTGCAAGTCAAAGGACCAGCCTACCTCATGATTTAGTCAGTTGTTAGACAAAATAGATTTTATGGATCCATAATTATGTGATGTCTTACTTGATATAATGAATACATTACTGAGAGCCCTTTTTCAGAGAGCAAGACCCAAATGAATTTCAGAGTCCATACTTAACACATTACTGACTAACACATATTTGCAAAAGACTACTTTTTTAAACATCTGTATAGAATATCAATTAAAAATCCATTATCATCATGAACATGTGTCAAAAAATGTGGCAAAAGGAAAGAAAGTATAACAGTGTTTTTTTCAAAAACAGTGTGCTGCAAGGTGCAAAAATTTATCTCAGAAGGCATAAAGTTAAATATTTTAACCCTTTACCCATTTAGAGTTTTAGAAACCTCCAACGAAGAAGGCTTTGAAAACGTGGGAAAAGGAAAAAATTCTTGGTGAAACCTTGGTGTGTGTACTTGTTAGGTTCCCAATTAAATGCACATCTTGCAAGTTGGATTTTGTCTGTATGGTGTTTAACGCCGTTTTCAAAATTCTTTCATTGAAATCGCAGCTACCAGGGCACCTATCCATGCTTTCCTGGAGTTTCTTTAACCAGGACTTTGCGCAATATTCTTTCCCAGCCACTGACTGCTTTCCAATGTAACCATCATCAAAGACAATGATCAGTTGCTGGAGAGGAATGAATCTTGCTGCAATTACTACCTTCAATTCTTTGAAAGAAATTAGCAGTGCTGGGGATTTGAACCTGTGACCTCCTGATTTCAAGTCCTGTATGCTACAGACAGTGCTACTGGGCTTGAGAAAGATGGAGATAAAATTATAAAGTCAAGATCCTGTTTTCATAACAATGTTTGTGATATGAAGTTTAACTCTTTGCCAGACAACAAAATTTTAGAATTTTCCAAGTATAAAGATCATCTGCCCTAGGATTGTTAAAGCAATTGCAGACAACAAATTAAATACAGCTCAAATGATGAATGTGGTTTGTGAAAGGTTTGGAATCAAATGATAAAAACTTAGACTTGTGCAAATTAAAAGTATTTGCAGAGGACGATTTAAATTTGACTTGAATGAGGAATTTTGTCTTTGGTAGTTTAGAAAACATTGTGGGATAAAGAGAAAATGCTGGTTACCAGCATTTTATCCTTTTCCCACATTGTTTTCAAAAGGCTTCTACCTCAAGGTCGTTAAAAGTCTGGGTTGTTTAGGAAAGGGTTAAACACATATAACTTTGTTTGAAAAAAAGGATTATCACTGAACATTACATTTGATATTTAAGATGGGAACATTGCGGTACTGTGGACCAACTGAGTTTGCCAGTGGTTTATGGGCGGGTATAGAACTAGATGACGAAGCTGGTAAAAATGATGGAAGTATTGGAGGGATTTCGTACTTTAATTGTCCGCCAAAGAAAGGTATTCTTGATACTGAGTATTCTTGCCCTTTGACTCCTTATGCACCAACAAAATCTCAGGTTTGTGCAAACTCAGACATGTGCAGACTACAAATTAAATGTGGTTCAGTAATCAGAATAGTACTTTCTACCCATTACCAAACAATTCTGAGTTTTGATTACCCTGTGGGAGACAGCTTCTGAAAACATAGTGGGAAAAGGAGAAAAATTTGGATAACCAGCAGTTTCTCCATTACCCAGGATGCTTTTTGTCCCGTCAGAGAATTTAAGCTTATGTACTAATTTTGAATCTGTCATCTGCCAATGTTTGGAATTTGCAAGAGTCTAAAATTTGTCTTGTGGGAAATGGTTGAGGTTTGTTAAACATTGTAGGAAAAGGAGGAAACAATGTTTACAGCCATTTCCTCCTCTTTCTGCAATATTTTCAAAACCCTGAAGGTTGTTGCAACTGGGAAGTGTTTTGTAAAGGGTCAAACCATAACTATGCAAATACATGTATTACTTGTTTTTGCCCCTGCAGTTGAATGTTGAACAGGAGGGTATAAAAAAGAGGATTTGCTCAGACAGGAGTAATTCTCCTTTTGCCACAGTATTTATCAAATTTAAATGCTGCATTTTCCCTCTGATAAAAAGTTAAAAGGTGATATTTCCTTTTTAAAGGAATTTCAGTAGGGTGTGACTGTTTACTCTAACTTGTGAGAGAGAAAAACACAAAAATACTAGTGTATGTATTTGCTATTACTGTGATTCAGACCTGGAGCCTTCCAAATCAGAGTCAAATACCTGTACCTGGCAACTTTATATCTTGCTTGTTAACCGGTATTTCATTCCTTGTAACTTCATTACCAACGACAAAATTTCAGACATCCATATTCAAAGCAATATGCAGAAGACAAGTTAAATGTAGCTCAAATGATGAGATTTGTGTTTGGAAGGGTAGAAAACATTGTGGGAAATGGGGAAAATACTAGTTACCAGCATTTTCTCACTTTTCACAATGTTTTCAAAAGATGTCTCCCTTAGGGTGGTGAAAACTTGGGATTTATAGATAAAGGATTAAGAAATTATCGGTACCCTAATACAAATGGGATAAGGAAAAAAATATTTTTAAAAAAGTAGTATATTCCTAATGTTTTCTACTTGTTTTTCTGTCTATGTCTCAGGCTTAACTCTTTTACCAACAACAAAATTTTAGACTAGTCCAAATTCAAAGCATTTGCAGATGACAAAACAAACCACACATATTTTTTTTGACACAAATTTTTTTTTTTTGTTTTGGGAAGGGTAGAAAACATTGTGAGAAAAGGAGAAAATGCTGGTTACCAGCATTTTCTCCTTTTCCCACAATGTTTTCAAAGGGCTTTTTCCTGAGGGTCGTTAAAAGTCGGGATTGTTTGGTAAAGGGTTAAAGCCATCCTTACAGGCTTATTGATATTACCATTTGAGTGGTTCTAAGTTCATGATGCAAAGTAACAGCCAGATAAGGAGGCCAAATTCACTTGAACTTTTATTCTAATCACTTTCATGTCTTATACAAAACAAATTGACTTTTCAAAAAGCAAAGACTGATTGATTTTAATGCCATTTTTTTTTTTTTTTTTCAAGTATATTTTCTAAACCACATACATGTATTTATTATAGGTATATTTGCCCCTGTCAGTAAATTATCGAAGCCAGGAAGTGTTCCAAAACCTGCTCAAACTCCAACAAAACCTCAGCTTATCAATCAAGGAAGTGTAGATATCTCACATGTGACACCAAAAGTAGATACAGGTAATTTTCTCATATCTATTTATAATCAGGTAATATGAATGCTTTTAGGATTATACTGGAGCCAACCTGTCTGTAGGTCGCTCTTTATGTCCATCTGTGGACTGTAATAATAGTTAACCTTTAGAGTGCTGAATAAACCGAACAGAAAACTTCATACTAGAAATATGACTTGAATGAATGCAATCACATAGTTGCTTTTGTCTACAGTGTATCGGCTAAGCAGACAGTGTAGATCAAAGATCAGGCTGCACATTTTGTTCAGCTTGATCTTGATTGACACTGGCTGCCAAGGCAACTATTTAGTCGTGAAAGGCACTTTAAGGGTTAAGTTTGTGTTGCAAACTCCTCCATTTTATTTGCTTTCATTTAATTGAAACATACAATTGTACAACTAGTATGGTAACTACATGTATAGTTCATTCAATTGAAGATGCAAATTCTGGGAAGTCTTCTGTAACCTATTGCAAAACAATTTCGTGTTTTAACGACTCTGAGGAAAGAGGCTTTTTAAAATATTGTGGTGTTGACTGAAAAAACTGTTGACCAGCATTTTGTTTATGCCCCATATTGTTTCCTACCCTTTCAAAGACTAGTCCTATTGTTTTAGCTATATTTCATTTTTCATAGTAGTTTACCATTTTGACCTGTCTATGATTTTGTCATTTTGTAAAAGAGTTAGAGGTTGATGAATTCTGTCACCTTGAACGGAGACATTGTTGTGCATGTTTTGGTTCAATGTGTCGTCTCTATCAGAGCACCTTGGCCTGTACTCACCAACCATTCTTGAGATTAGTCTTTGTCTTATTCTAGATTTAGACATTAACACAACTTCTGTGTTACTTTCAAATTTAGAAAATTCTTGAGGATAAGACTAAGATGAATAAGAATGTTCTTAAAATTGGTTGGTGAATACGGACACTGGTTGTAGAAATCCAAGATTTCTAATAAGATATGGATGTTTGAAAGATAAAGTTAATCCTTTACAACATAACAAATTCTTGACAAGTCCAACTTTAAAGCAATTTGGAACAACATAATAGATGTGACTCAAAAATTGTAATTTGTTTCTGGAAGGGTAGAAAACATTGTGGAAAAAGGAGAAATGCAGGTGTTTCTCCTTTTAACATATTCTTTTCAAAATACTTCTTCAAGGTTGTTAAAATCCAAAGATTGTGCGGAAATTGGTTAAAGGCTTTAACCCTTTATCATACAATGTCAAGTTTTAAAGACCTTGAGAAAGAAATCTTTTGCAAACATCGTGAGAAAAGAAGAAAATGCTGGTCACCAGCATCTTCTGTTTTCCCACAATGTTTCCTAACATATCAAAGGTAAATTGCATCGTTCAAAACACATTTAATTTGTTGTCTGCAAATGCTTTCAAGTTGGACAAGTCTACATTTTTGTCGTGTGGTAAAGAGTTTAAAGTTTATGAACAGTGAGGATAATTTTTTGCATATACAGCATATGTTGAAGTTACCCTTAACCCTTTACCACACAATCCCGACTTTTAATGACCCTGAGAAAGAAGCCTTTTGAAAACATAGTGGGAAAAGGAGAAAATGCTGGTAACCAGCATTTTCTCCTTTTCCCACAATGTTTTCTACCCTATCCAATACATAAATCACCATTTAAGCTACACTTATTTTATTGTCTGCAAATGCTTTCAATTTGGTTCAGTCTAAAATTTTGCTGTTTGGTAAAGAGTTAAGCTTTTTTTTTTAGTTTTTACATCATAATGTCTTTATTTTTCTGCAAACTTCATGTGAAGGGACTTTTTTTCATTTCAACACATTTATGTTTAGTGGCAAAGGATAATGCATGCTAAAGATTTTTACAATTGCTTTTTAGATTTTTTTTTTTAATCCTGTTAGTTAGAGTATTTGATTTATCGAGTGCATGTTATTCCATGAGTTTAATATGTAATTAAGGCACATATAGCATGAAGGAATTTGCTGAAATATTACACATAGAGACTGAGTAAACCAGATTTGAAATCCATAATGTATATTGTAATGGCGTGGAAAGTATTTTTCTGTCAGAAATGAAAATTATTCCAAGTGGCACTTCGTTCAGACTTTTAAGTGTATGGCAATAAAAAGCCACAAAGATAATTAAGTCATGTTCTCTGTAAAGGAGGTTTAATGCATCTGCACGGTTTCAACCCATATGAGCCTGTGCAGTCTGCGCAAGCTAACATGAGATGAAACTGTTTTTTTTTTATTGTAAATTTTCTGCATGTTCAAGTGCCTACCTTATGATTCTGCCAGTTGTAAACCAGACTTGGATTTTGTAGATTCATAATTATGTGATGACTTGTCTGGTATAATGCATCATGGAATTGCTCAATATATTTATTTATCCCTCTAAAGTGATAGGTAACAAGATTTTTTGGTAAGGTTTGAAGAAAACTATGCTTTGCCTGCATTTCATACACATTTCTATCCCTTTTATATCTCAAAGTTTTCCCTGGAGAACCATCTACTCTGAGAGTCAAGAAGACATTGTGGGAAAAGGAGAGCTAGTTAACCAGCATTTTCTCCTTTTCCCACCATGTTTTCTACCCTTTGAAAGACGAAGTTTATCAATCAAGCTACATATAATCTACTTGGCAAAAGCTTTCAAACTGGATGAGTGTTAAATTTTGTTGTTTGGTAAAGACTTAAAGGACTGTACTTTAATGTTAAGTCATGGGTTGGATACCTTTCAAGAATATTTTTTGTCACATGTTTAACTTGAAACCCCACAGGCTAAAGAGCAGCAAGCTGATGTCATGGCCCTGTGTCCATTGTGTGTGTGTCTGTCCAACCATGTGTGTGTTAATTTTTCATTTAAAAAATCCTCTTCTCTGAAAGTACTGAACTAATTTATGAGCAAACTTTACAAAAATGATCCCGCCATGTTACTCTTCAGAATTCTTTCAAGGAGTTTCATTCTATCAAAATGCTGTAGAAACCAATTTTAAGTCTCAGAAGATCTTCCTTTTTAAAACCACACATTGGAAATCCTTTGTGTGCAAAGAGGCATAAATGATCCTTCGGTGGACCTGTCTCAAATTAAGTAGTATAATTTTGATCAGTGCTGTAGACTTAGATTAATTATGCCCCCCTTCAACGAAGTGGGGGTATATTGCTTTACACATGTGGGTCGGTCCGTCGGTCGGTTGGTAGACCTTACCTAGTCCGGATGATAACTAGACACAGAATTGACCTAGGTTTGTCAAATTTGGCACAGACATGCGTCTCGGAGTGTAGATGATCCCTATTGATTTTGAGGTCAATCGGTCAAATGTCAAGGTCACAGTGACCATCAACATGTTGATATACATGTATAGACCAAACCTTGTCCGGATGATAACTAGACACGGAATTGACCTAAGTTCGTCAGATTTGGTACAGACATGCATCTCAGAGTGTAGATGATCCCTATTGATTTTGAGGTCAATCGGTCAAATGTCAAGGTCACAGTGACCGTCAAACTGTTGATACATAGACCAAACCTTGTCCAGAGGATAACTAGACACAGAATTGACATAGGTTCTTCAAATTCTGTACAGATATTCATCTCAGAGTCGAAATGATCCCTATCGATTTTGAGATTAATCCATCAAAGGTCAAGGTCACAGTGGCCTTCAACTTAATGATATATAGACCAAACCTTGTCCAGATGATAACTTCACACAGAATTGACCTAGGTCCTTCAAATTCTGTACAGGTATTCATCTTGGAATGTAAATGATCCCTATCGATTTTAAGGTTAATCCATGAAAGGTCAAGGTCACAATGACCACCAGATGATTCAGGGCCCGTGCTGCCGTTCGCCACTTGAGCCATTTGCTAAAAAAAAAATTAAAGTGTCTCAAAAATCATCATATGTGGCTCAACTTGTGGCTCCAACATTTTATTCACGTATTATCGGGGATGTAGTAAGCATCGAAGTCGACTGGGAAAAAACGAAAGTCGAACGCTCGTGCCGAAAAGAAAATCGATAACCCAGTCTGTGTATTGGCGACTGTTTACAATCTTGTATGTATACACACGCCGGTGTGTATAATTATGCGAACTGTTGACAGATTATCATGTTAAACAATTGAAGTAGGCTATAAATCAGACAATAAAGATTGTTAATTACTTGATTAGGGATTATTGCCGACGCATGTCGGTACTTTGACCCATCTCCAATTAAAGATGGACTTGTCAACAAATTATCAGCAGTTAAAGGATCGAATTATGTGGATGTTTTTCGGCGATTGATACCAGTTTATGAACTGTGCCACTTCCTGTATCAATGTGGCAGTAGGGGGGCATGACTGTTTTACAAACAGACATCTTGTTATACTTTGTAACCAGCTATACTTAATCTTATAAAATTGATGGTATCTTTAATTGTCAAAAGACATGTTCATCAGAGGAGATAGTATTTTCCTTGTTCAATTATTCAAAGTTAAAAGATGTTGGGATCACGGTTATATTATTTTTTTTGTAAAATGGTAATGGTGGACAAACTTCTGGCAGATTTGTCTCAGTCCACACCAATTATTGCTTACTTGTTTTTACTTGGAGCATTACAGGTCCAACATAGCCCTCTTGTTCAATTATCAATTATTATTAACTGAATTCACTGACTAACCGAACTGAAGTCCTTGTTCTACCCAGTCTTACATATATTGAAATTGTTTAATCTTTTATCAAACAATCCTGTGTTTAACTCTTTACCAAACGACAAAATTTTAGACTCGTCCAAATTGAAAGCATTTGCAGACGACAAATAAAGGGTGACCCAAATGATGAGATTTGTCATTGATATGTTAGAAAACATTGTGGGGAAAGGAGGAAATGCTCCTTTTCCCACAGTGTTTTCAAAAGGCTTCTTTCTCAGGGTTGTTAAAAGTCGGGATTGTGTTGCAATGGGTTAAATGCATCTGAGGAATATAGTGTTTTTAGCTCACCTGAGCATGAAGTGCTCATTGTGAGCTATTGTGATCGTACTGTGTCCATCGTCCATCGTCCGTCGTGCGTCGTCAACTTTTTACCTTGTGTACGCTCTAGAGGCCACATTTTCAGTCCGATTCTCATGAAACTTGGTCAGAATGTTTGTCTTGATAAAATCTCGGACAAGTTCGAAATTAGGTCATGTGGGGTCAAAAAGTAGGTCACTATGTCAAATCTTAGAAAAACCTTGTGTACGCTCTAGAGGCCACATTTTCAGTCCGATCCTCATGAAACTTGGTCAAAATCTTTGTCTTGATAAAATCTGGGACGAGTTCGAAAATGGGTCATGTGGGGTCAAAAACTAGGTCACTAGGTCAAATCTTCGAAAAACCTTGTGTACGCTTTAGAGGCCACATTTTCAGTCAGATACTTGTCAAATTTGGTCAGAATGTTTGTCTTGATAAAATCTCGGACGAGTTCGAAATTGGGTCATGTGGGGTCAAAAACTAGGTCACTAGGTCAAATCTTAGAAAAACCTTGTGTACGCTCTAGAGGCCGCATTTTCAGTCAAATACTTGTGAAATTTGGTCAGAAAGTTTGTCTTGATAAAATCTGGGACGAGTTCCAAATTGGGTCATGTGGGGTCAAAGACTAAGTCACTAGGTCAAATCTTCGAAAAACCTTGTGTACGCTCTAGAGGCCACATTTTCAGTCAGATACTCATGAAACTTGGTCAGAATGTTTGTCTTGATAAAATCTTGGACGAGTTCGAAATTGGGTCATGTTGGGTCAAATACTAGGTCATTAGGTCAAATCTTTGAAAAACCTTGTGTACGCTCTAGAGGCCACATTTTCAGTCCGGTCCTCATGAAACTTGGTCAAAATGTTTGTCTTGATAAAATCTGGGACGAGTTCGAAATTGGGTCATGTGGGGTCAAAAACTAGATCACTAGGTCAAATCTTCGAAAAACCTTGTGTACGCTTTAGAGGCCATATTTTCAGTCAGATACTTGTCAGATTTGGTCAGAATGTTTGTCTTGATAAAATCTCGGACGAGTTTGAAATTGGGTCATGTGGGTTCAAAAACTAGGTCCCTTGTTTTTTTTAACTAAAACTTCTGGGAAACAGAGAAAATACCAGAATAAAGCATTTTCTCCTTTTTCAACAATATTTTCTACCCTCTCAAAGATACTGTTAGCAAAAAATTTTCATCCACATTTTTCAAAAGCAGACCTCATATCATCTGAACTTTCATGTGCAGATTGATCATAAATTACTGTATGTTGTAATGTTTTAGGAGATTTTTCATTTGTTGGTAATGTATTGTAGAAATTATTTCAGACATTGACTAGTCTTTTACCTTGTAAAAGATAGAACTACCAATATAAACCTAGTAGAATATGATTTGTCATTAATGCTACTTTCATTGGTTACATTAAGTATAAATTTGAGTCAACCCATTATCATGACATTGCGTCTGCATTTTTTTTTTTATGCTTGGAAGTTGACAGGTTTTCAAAACATTGTAGATTTGAGTTGTAAGTAAGCACTGCTTTCCATGTGATTCAGAAAAGCACATTGTCTTTGTTTTGGTAATAATTTTCAATTGTTTCAGATTTGTTTGTGACTAAATTTGACTTTGAGATAATGGGTAAAGCTACTTTTCTCTTTACAAAATAATTTTCTCTCAATCTATCATCATGTATGAAACATGTCTTTAATATAGATTGTAGAATCTTTATTTACTGAGTATGTGTTTTTTAAGAAGTTTAAGTAAACTCAGAGCAGCGAGATCTAAAGTTATTGGCTATTAACTATTCCCATTTTATTTTGAGAGCTAAATTCTCACTAAATTAGAGTCATTTAAGTAACTTCTGCTGTATAATTTTGATTAAAATGAGACCTCCATGGACCAAGGTACCCTAAAGACAGGGATTTCCATGACCCCTTTCTCTTTAAATTTGGACACCCAAATTTTCTGTCATATCCCCTAAAATGTAAATGGTTGCCTTCTTTTATTGATTATTTATCTGAAAGAGGGTAATTGACCTCAATTAGAGAAGGTCCAGGGAAAACTCTACCCAACAGTGTACATAGAGGTCATACTGGTTGACTCTACTTACTTTCAGTAGAAAACAATAAACTTATTAGTCCTGTAGATATACAAGCCCATCTTCCAGGAAACTTATATCAACATCATTGTGTTGATTGATTTCATGGGTGGGAGCCTGTGACACTTTCAGCACCATACATTAACTCTTTTCCTGGCAATGTCAAACTTGGATAGTTTTTGTGGACGGCGTAGATCACGATTAGACTGCACAAAATGTGCAGTCTGATCTTGGATCTACACCGTCCGCTATCTGATGCTAATCTATAACTAAAACAAGTTCAATTGAAACAAAAAAGATACTTATACATCTCGAGAAAGATGGTTGGAAGCAAAAGAGTTAAAGCAGGATCTTTTGCAGATGGCATAGATCAAGTCCAGACAGCACAAAACATGCAATTTGATCTTGGATCCATATCATTTGCTTATGTAGTCATGCCTACAACATAAAATATTTCTTAGTTTCAGTGGGTTATATTTTCAACCATAGAAAGAGAGGGAGTTATTTGTTGCTGAAAGGGTGAAAGGAAATGAATGATGAATAGTTTGAAATACTCATATGATATGAGCCATGATCTGTGAAAAGGGGGCTTCATGCATCTCTTTGATGCATTATACCAAGCAAGTCATCACATGATTATAGATTCATATAATCTATTAAGTCTAACAATTGACTAAATCTGGAGGTAGACTGGTCCTTGGACAAACAGAAGATTTAAAGATAGCAAAAGATGTCAGCCTGTGCAGACTGCGCAGGCTGATGTGGGGCAATACTTTTTGCAGATGCATTAAACCCCCTTTTCACAGAGCATGGCTCATATATATATAATAATAATAATAATAAAAGAGAAATGACACTACAAATAGTTTTTAACGTGCCAACCGGTTTCGCTTTCGCTCATCAGGGCAACGCTTTAATGAAACATCGTAACTAACGTCATTTTGACGTCATAGAACAACGGTTAAATACAGTTCAATTTTGGACGAAAAATGTTTATGAAATATTTTTCCTTTGATACTCTAGATGAAACGTCGGGTGATTTGCATTTAAAAAATGGCAAAATTGAAAATTTTGGATCTGTTTTACAACAACTATCTAAATGAGAACTCAATGGTATTTGTCTTGTTGAAGGGTCCCTAATCTGTTGATTATGTATTGTAATTCTATTTCTAAGTTTATCGCCTGTTTGACCAATATAAAACTCTTGGCAGCCATTGCATACTAAAAGGTACAAACAGTTAGAAACTTTACAATCCATATCTTCTTTAACAGTAAAAGTTTTATCCTTGATTTTAAATTCATTTCCTTCGATAATATGTTTACAGAGTCCACAGCGGGACTCATTGCATTTTTTCACAGAAGATTTTGAAGTTTTGTCTTTGAATTCTGATTTAATCAAAATCTGTTTAAGATTTGGAAGTTGTCTCTTACCTTTAATTAATTTGGTATTACTTAGTATTTGTGACATTGTTCGATCATTTTATATATATATATATATATGAGACACACCATGGAGCAAGACAGCATAACTGTTCGGTGATGTCATAGAATTTCGGAAAGTTTGGGCTTGTACATAGAATCATATAGATCTATTAAATAGTACTTTGTCCTGATTACCTTAGTTGTAACAGTTGTCATGGTCTCTTAACACATTAACAAACAATCCTATGTCTTAACAGCCCTTTAAAAAAAGGCTTTTGGAAAAATTGTGGGAAAAGGAAAAATACTGGTAACCAGCATTTTCTCCTTTTCCTACAATGCTTTCTACCCTTTCAAAGATAAATTCCACCTTTTGAGGAACACTTAATTTGTTGTATTCGAATTTTGTCAATTTGGGCCTGTCTATTATTTTGTTGTTTAGTACAGGGTTTATGATAATGGAAAATATAATGATTTATGTACATTATGTATACTTTTGTAATAGCTAGTGAATGGCTTGTTTTACCTATTACACAGGAAAATCGGACAAAGCAGCCTGCTCTAACTCTAGCCCAAGATCCTCAGGTAGCAATGCATTATATTGTATATTTATGCATGCCTTACAGTTAATGATGTACATGTATGACAGCAGTAGTATTTATTATCTAGTGTGCTTTAAACCTCAACTAAAGTGCGAATTTATCTAACATCTATCTATTACAGTCTTGTGGGAAAGGTCCTGTGGGAATGTCATTAGGCAAGATCCTACAGATAGAAATAGAGACTATGAGAAAAAAAAGCTTGTATTAACTGTTATAAAAGCCCTTGCCAACTCATGGTTTTATAGTCCTATGAAAGGAGGCTTTTAAAACATTGTTTGAAAAAGGAGAAAATGCTGGTAACCAGAATTTTCTTCCTTTCCTACAATGTTTTCCACCCTTTCAAAGACAAGTCCCATCTTTTGAGACATAGTTTGATATGTCATTTGCATTTTTTCAATATGGATGAGTTAAATCAAGAGTCTTTGTGAGAAACCAAACACCATTTTCTTGCTTTGGTTCAGTGGAATGAGGCATTGGTTGTGAAAGGTAGTGGTTCTGGCCTTTATCCCAGCTAGAATGTTTTTTTTGATAAGCATGTAGGTGTGTTACACATGCATGTTCTAAGCATATTGTATGAATGACTATCATTTTTAACATGATGTTGAGTACCTGGTATACATTTTATGGGTGATGCTCTTATCTATGAAAGCACTATGCACAACTTCAGTTTCTTGTTGTACAATTTAGATCAAGATCAGACTACAAACATGCATTTGGATCTTTGATGTATATTGTCAGACTTTCTGGCCTTTGTATAACAATAGCTGGCATCTTTTTACAGTTTGAAAATATTCATTCCATTCATTTAGTTATTGAAGGACCAATTATGTGAGTCAAGCTCTTATGTCTCAGTTTGTATCTCGGCAGGACTTTACAGACACCACAGATTCAAGTATTACCCACCTTCTATGATAGGTAGGGTAGGGTAGGGTAGGGTAGGTAAAAAAGAAAAAAAAAATATTGAGTTAAGATAATTCCTCTGTTACTAGTGAACTGATGCCTTTTTCCTTCAAATGTTGCTCCTGTATCACTTGTTTTTGTCAGTAGCTTTTCTTATGACAGCATGAATGGAAATCAATTTAGGTGCTCTGATTTGTGTAAAGGTGTTGTATTGGAGATCATTTAACACTTTGCCAAACAGTTTCGTATTTTAATGACCCTTTGGAAGAGAGCTTTTGAAATATTTTGGAAAAAGGAGAAAATGATGGTAATCACCATTTTTGCCTTTTAGTACAATGTTTTGTATCTTTTCACAGCGCTAAATAAATGGAAAGAAGATTTTCATAATGACTCAGCCCTTTGGGGGGGTGTCAGTTGTGCATTTTAAGGAATGTTTGCAATAACTGATTGGTGTCAAGCAGCGTAGACGGTAGATGTTTCTTCATTTTCTGAGCAGCCTGATCTTGACACCTTTTACCAGCATAAAGTACCTGAATTGTGTTTTGCAGTGTCAGAGGATAGGAAGCAGAAGTTTTCCTCAAGCCAAGTTGTTGTAGTGCCCGATACTTACTTTACCTTTCTTTACTAGTGCTTACATTTAGTGTACTATTGTGTTTAAATGAAACTCTGGAATGTGTGCCTGAATTCATTTATCTGAAGATTTCTGAATTCACATTTGATTATTTACATATGAACATGCTCTGGCAAAGGGGGCTTAATGCATCTGGATGATACATGATACCAAGCAAGCCCTCACAATTCTGGATTCAAAATAGCCACTTTTTTCAATAACCAACTGAATCATGAGGTTGACTGGTCCTTGGGCATGCAGAAAAATGAGCAATGGCAAAAAGTATTGGCCCTGGTTAGCCTTCGCGGACTGCATAGGCTGACCTGAGTCAATACTGTTCGCAGATGCATTAACCCCCCTTGTCACAGAGCATTGCTCATTTTCATTTGCATTAACCCCCCCTTGTCACAGAGCATTGCTCATTTTCATTTGCATTTGATAGTGTTTCTCTACGTCTGTCAAACTTTGATTTGTAAGCTTGCACTAAATGTCTACTTATTTGAGGTTAAATTGTGCATCATGATATGTGGTTATGAACTTATGACTATTTATCTAGAAAGTTCCTATTCAACTTTAAGCCAAGGGCTTCAGTAACTTTGTCTGCTAGTAAGGTCACTGGCGTAGGGATAAATTCTCCATAGCAATAGAAAGAATTCTGAATTTCTTCACATTGTGGTTGTAATCATCTAACTTCAATTATGAAAAGGTTGCATTTGGTAGGAAAACTGCTGGTTAAGACTTATTTTTAACTTTTATCCCACTACATGTATTTGGTGGTTTGCAGGTTCAATTGTTATAGATTCTGAGTTTGACCTTTTTTACCAGAACGCAACCTGAACGCTGGTAACCAGCATTTTCTTCTTTTCCCACAATGTTTTCAACAATCTTACAGACAGGTACTGACGTTTGTACACCATTTTGTTTGTTGTTTGCAAATGCTTTTAATTTGGATTGGTCTTAAATTTTGTTTTGTGGTAAAGAGTTAAGCCAGCCAGAGTGCCTATGCTATGTTTCAGGACTGAGTAAATCCAGAACGTCCTCCATATCCTCATTGGCAGAAATTGAAGTTGGAGACAGAGTTATCGTTGCAGGCCAGAGAAAAGGAACAGTGAAATTTGTGGGAGAGACCAAGTTTGCACCAGGTAAGCAGCTTTTCTGGACATGTAATTATAGACTGACAGACATTATCGCTTTCAGAAACCATTATTTAGGAACTGACTATAAGTGAGAGAAAAATTGGCATCTAGCATTCCTAAACTTTTTGTGGTTCAGAATTTCTTGAGAAATCATTAAATTAGTCAAAGCAGGATTTTCTGATTAAAATTGAAACTAATACCTTCATTGTATTATGTTGTTTCAAGGGGCCTATTTACTTTTTTTATGGTGTATATCAAAATTTTTCTTAAAAGACCAATAAATACCACTTGGTAATTTTTTCTCTGTCTTAGTATAGGATACATTCAGCATAAAGATGCACTTAGGGGCCTTAAACTCTTTACCATACAATCCCAGTTTTAATGACCATGACAAAGAAAGCTTTTGAAAACATAGTAGGAAAAGGAGAAAAATGGTGGTATCCAACATTTTTCTCCTTTTCCCACTGTTTTCTACCCCATCAAAAACAAATTCCATAATTTGAATCACATTTGAATTGTCATCTGCAAATGGTATGAATTTCAACCAGCCTAAAATTGTGTTGTTTGGTAAAGGGTTAAATAACCGGATGGTTGTATTGCAATTGGTTACTCCATCTAATTTTGTTACATCAGATATAACATCATCATGTAGATCTGAATACTAATCTTCGTAATTGACTTGTGTAATTGATTATGTGACATTCCCACAAGTCTTTAGTTAATCTTTTACCGCACAATCCTGACTTTTCATGACCCTGAGAAAGAAGCCTTTTGAAAACATGGTGGGAAAAGGAGAAAATGCTGGTAACATTATGTGACATTCCCACAAGTCTGTAGTTAACCCTTTACCACACAGTCCCAACTTTTAATGACCCTGAGAAAGAAGCCTTTTGAAAACATTGTGGGAAAAGGAGAAAATGCTGGTAACATTGTGTGACTTTCCCACAAGTCTGTAGTTAACCCTTTACCACACAGACCCAACTTTTAATGACCCTGAGAAAGAAGCCTTTTGAAAACATTGTGGGAAAAGGAGAAAATGCTGGTAACCAGCATTTTCTCCTTTTCCCACAATGTTTTCTAACCTTCCAAAAGCATATTTCAATTCTTAATTCACATTTATTTTGTCGTCTGCAAATGCTTTCAGTTTGGACTTGTCTTGAATTTTGTCATTTGGTAAAGAGTTAAAGGGTAATAACCATGGACAGGTATTATTTTAGGATTCTGTTACATTATAATGTTGGATAAAAGATACAAACACAAGAACAGAGGACCAAAGCGGTGAATTGCTTAAAAACAATTTTTTCTTGTCGTTTAATCCTTTTTCTTTCCGTTTTTTGTTTTTTCTTAAGTTTTCTAGTCGAGTAGCCTTTATATAACTCAATTGGACTAAAGCATAATGTTTGATAGACGTTGGAATGGGTTGCAGGGGATAATTCGCTGGGTCAGTGTGAAACTATGGTATCTGCATTTTCCAAAATTTTACAGGAGAAGGAAAAAACATTAATTTCTTTATCAAAACATAAAATGGACCAATACTGTAACATACTGTTTATTTCAGTAAGTTCTTTTAATGACTTAAATCAATTGCAAAAAGCTATTTTTGGATTTTTTGTTTTTTAATACAATGTCAATTACAATAGTTTCACACCAAGAATAGTGGTGTTCTGCAGAAATCATGTTAGCATGAAACTATTGTATTTGCATTGTTTTGATTGACTATTTGCAAGTTAGCAAATATTATATCATTTACAAAAAGGTTTTGCTTTATTGTGATTATAATGCTATAGTGTAGATATATTTTAAAAAAGAAATTAAACTGAAACAGCATTATAAAGAGGAGAAATATTGTATAAAAGAGAGCATATTGCTGTTGACAGGTATGTGCTGTCTCTTTGCTAAACTGTTTGTATCAGTAATGAGTTTATTTTGAATGGTGGTATTGGTGGATAATAGGTTGTATTTATTTTTGAATTAAAAGAAGATCTGGTTGATTTTCCACATGTATTTGTGTGTAATAATGATGTGTTAGAGCAAACAGACAGCTTCTTGATCAGGAGATCTTCAGCCATGGTTCTTGTCTCTGCAGTTGTTGGGTTATGCTTGATGGCTTTCAATGACTCAAATGCTTGTTCAATGACTCAAATGCTTGTTTGTTTACACTGTGTTTTGTGATGCTTTCAACAGTATTTCAGATACATCACTGTAACAGGATATTTACATACATGATTCTCAGCTAAGCTCTGCAGTACTTGCCAAAGAATGCTCTCACAAAACACCAGCAATTCAGTTACATAACCTTTGGGAAACAAATCAACCTCTTTAATACCAGGCTGGATGCCTTCTTAGTTGTTGCAATGTACATGTATTTGTTTAATAGAGATAGATGTACTAACAACACTTAAAGTAGTTTAAGGCAATCTAGAGAATAATGCATATTAATAAGAGCCAAACTGTATGCTACTGCTTTAAAAAAAAAGTCTTTGTAAATTAACACACCTCTTTGCTCTATAGCTGGATTTATGGAAACCAATTTTGTATAATGCATTCTCAAACCACATGACCAATAAATTACTTCTCATTCCAAATAATTTCATTCTAAATCTTAAGAAATTTATTGTATTTGAGAATCAGTGACATCTTGTTAACCCTTATCACACAATCCCGAGTTTTAACGACTCTAAAAGAGAACCCCTTTTGAAAACATTGTGTGAAAAGGAGAAAATGCTGGTAACCACTACCAACATTTTCTCCATTTCCCACAATGTTTTCTGCCCCTCCTAAAACAGATTTCAATTTTTCAGTCACAATTATTTTGTCTTCTGCAGATGTGTTCAAATTGGACAAGTCTAAAATTTTGTCGTTTGGTAAAGAGTTAAGACAAGAAATACTCTGGTAGTTGGTTTACCCAATAACAAGCTCTGTTTATTAAGATTTACAAATTTAGAACTGGAAATTATAACCGTCAGAGTGCCAAGTACATGTATAACTTTAGTTGTTGTCTTGGACACTGTAGATCAAGATCTGTGGTTGTATTCAACAACCATTCTAAGTTTCATTCATTTGACACCCTTGGGTATGAAAAGAAGAATACTTGAGTCATTTTTCAGTTCAGTCACTTTAAAAAATAACTACATAATTTTACACACAACAACATAACAAGGCAATATTTGAGTTTGCTTGGAAATATGACATACGTCACATCAGAGAGTACAACTAAAACAGCCACAACAAATCTTAAATAATGACATCTCATTTGCTCACATTTTCAGCAAATGATAAGACTATTATTTTATCATTTTGTATTTATCATCAGAAAAAAATTATTTCAGAATTGATAAATTCAGGTCTATGCATGGTCAGTAGGAAGATGGTTAGAGAAGTATCTCACCAGAGTTTACTTCCTTTTTGTGTAGTGCATTTTTTGGACAAAGATCTGTCAATTTTGGTACAGTGGTTAAGGTGTTTGTTTCATTATCTAATGTTTCTGTGTTAAATCCCACCAGCTGTGCTGGTTGCATGGGAGTGTCTTTAGTCTAGGCACTGCAGAGCCCCAGCCTAGTGCTGGTTAAACCCCAGAGGCACTTGAGTAATAGAACAGCCACCATGATGTGGCAGAAATACTCATGAAAGAAGTAAAACAAATTTCTTTAATTTCACAAAATAACTTGGGACTTGGCAGAGAGTGCCATTTCATTTTTGATTGCCTTATAATGTTTAAATAGATAAACCATATTAATATATCACCTTCATGAAAGAAGCATGAACAAATTTTGTTCATTTTACTGAATTAATTACCGGTCGGAGTTGGCCAAGTGTGCTCAGCCATTTATTTATTGTCTTATAAATAAACTATGATTGTCCACCTTTTTCAGTAACTCTCTTATTACTGTGACTTTATCTATTTGTCTTAATCTTTTTAAAGTAAAGCAATTAACCAAGCATCCTGTTGTACCTATTGTCCTTTCATGTCTTGAACAGTTAATGCACTATACAACAACTTTCATATGGACAAACAATGCCAAACACTGAAAACTGAACATGGTCCAAAATAACTAGAAAATTAAATTGCATTGGTCTTCAAGTTTAAGTATGCTTAATCTTCTGGTATGAGCTCTATCAGAGAGCATCACCAGCCACTTAAATTTTCTCTGCGACAATGCTCTCGAGAAATTTAAAACACAATGTAAAATTTGACTGAAAGAAGAAAGCAATTTGTAGAACATTGTTTCAACTCCTTACCACACAACAAAATTTTCAATCCATCAAAATTCATAGCATTTGAGGCCGACAAATGTGACTCAAAAATTAAAATCAAGTGTAAAAGGGTAAAAAACATAGTGGGAAACGGAGAAAATGCTGGTGATCCCTAATGTTTCCATGACCTTTCATTCTCTGAGTCATTATAATTTGGGATTGGGTGGTAATGGGTTAAAGCTGAGGTAAAAGTAGGCAAAACAAACACTAATTTTTGGGAATTATGTCAAAGATGTGTGCATCTGATAAAGAAATAACTGCATGCAATTGTAATATCATCTAAGAATAAGTATTTAATTGAGGCCTGTCCACTTATTTATTAGGATGGATTTGTCATCTCCATCTGCAACATTTCATCTAAAGGGTTTCGTCTCAAACTGATGGAAGGTTAACCCTTTACCACACAATTCCACCTTTTAATGACCCAGAAGAAAGAAGGCATTTGAAAACATCGTCAGAAGAGGAGAAAATGCTGGAAACAACATTTTCTCCCTTTTCCACAAAAATTTGGTACCATTTCAAGGACTAAATCTATTGCTTGAGCCACACTGAATTTGTTGTCTGCAAATGCTCTCAATTTGAAAAAGTCTTCAAGTTTGTTGTTTGTTAAAGAGTTAAAATGCATTCATTTTAATAATTAATAACTAACGTTGTATTAGCCAGGCATTTTCTCCACCTGTGGTTCTGTCTTAAGCCGCATATATACAGTTCTCAAACTTCTGAAATGATTCTTTAAGTCTTTGTGTAAAGTGATGTTTGGCGGTTCTTGCTCATTAAAAACATAGCTTGTGCAGCAAGGGGTTGTTTATTAAATACATAAAATTGATTAGGACATAAATACTTTAACTCTTAACCACACAATGAAATTTAAGAGTTGTCCAAGTTGAAAGCATCAGTTTTGCAGACCACAAAATAAACGTGGCTAAAAATGGAATTTGTTTTAGGAAGAGTAGAAAACATTGTGGGAAAAGGAGAAAAAGCTGGTTACCAGCATTTTCTCCTTTTCCAACAATGTCTTCAAAAGCCTTCTTTTTCAGGGTTGTTAAAACTTGGAATTACATGTATGTGGTATAGGGTTAATAAAGCCTACCATGGAACCTGTTTCTCTGACCTTATTTTCCTTTGTCTCTCATCAAAATTAAGACAAGAAAGCACATGATCTCCTCTAAGACTGACTATCCACCCTAAAATTGACTATTGTGATATTATTACTATTGGAGCAACCACTATCACATTGCAATAACTACTGAGGGCCTAATATTGCGATGCATCGCAATACTATCAGATGACCAGGCCATAAATGATTTTGAGGAGTTTTTGTATTGTTTTGAAACAGTGGGAAAGGGGTAAATTCCTGATTATGTCCTACTGTATTTGATAATAGATACTACAGTACAATGAAAGCCAACTGAATTAGATAGAGCCTTTCTAGCTTTGTTTTCCACTATCTCAAAATTTACCATCATGACAACAAAGATGTGCTTATTTAATACATATGGAAAATGCTGTCACTAAGAAATATCAACCGTAAAGAACCTTTTTGTTTATCTTAATAAACTGATGCAAGCCATAATTAACTATCAAAACTATCAATTGTTGAACACATTGTCAGCAACTGTAGTCCATTTCAAACACTGCAATCAAAGCAGTCACTATCATGATCAATGAATGTTTAGATCTACCTTTAGACCCTAAATTTCATCAACTACATAGAGGTCATTACAGGGTATGCCTGGATATTATATTATGTTTGAGGGCTTTAGCCTGAGGGCAGAAATCTATGTAAGAGTGGACATTACTGTTTGGGCCTCGCCACATAATTATAATCAAATAAATTCACCTATTTTGTGGTACAAAATTTCATATCCTAATTCCTATTTAAAATATCTGTTTGCTGTCCCTTGACAGACTGAATCAGCCATTTATTTCAAATAGAATACTTCCGAGAACTTTCCATAACCATCCAAGGGTTCTGTTGCTATAGCTTTTGAAAAAATATCTTGTCAATGGGCTTGGTATCAGCCTGTTGACCAGTCATATCTGTCCTCAGATCTGATTTGTATACCCAAATAAGGCCAATACCACACCATTTTCAGTGGAAAATGATATTATTTTAAGTAACAAAATATGATGCTGCTATGTATGTCATTTCTTTAACCTTTTACCACATAATCCTGTGTTTTAAAGATCCTTGGAAAGAAAGCTTAGGAAGACACTGTGGGAAAAGGAGAAAATGTTGGTAACCAGCATTTTCTTCTTTTCCCACAATATTGTCTACCCTTCCAAAGGCAAATCACATTATTTGAATGAAAGCTAGTTGTCATCTGCAATTGCTTTCAGTCTGGACAAATCTAAAATTTTGTAGTTTGGTAGAGTTAACAGCATTATTATAGATTACTACTGAAATTTTAAATAAAATAGATGATAACAACACTATGAGGTAATCAGTGATGTAATCAATATGCATATCTTCAGTACAGGAAGTTCTCTGTGGTATTGTATGAAAGTATGGTATCTGCACTGTTATTGATTATTGTTCAGTGTGGGACTATTGTATCAGCATTAATTAACCATAATTACATGATTGTATAATACTTTTGACCTGCCATACACTTTTTTTTTGCACTTTTTAAAGTGTAGAAAGAAGGCACAAATCATCCAACATGTGTAATATGTACATATGGTTTGATTTCTTTTCATTTATAATGAAAATGTTTCCAAATGCTTCTTGAAGAAAGTTCAACATAAAACAAAATTTAGATGTAATATCTAAAGGCAACAGCATTCACTGTTTAACTCATCAATATGAAAATGATATTAAAACAATCTTATCAACTGGAAAAAGCTTCATTATTACTGAAATAACTGCACAACTTTCTATGATTGGAAAAAAAGCACAAAAAAAGGAGAAATAACTTCACTTTATCACAATATTTTGAGAGCATATATACAGCAGATTTTATATGAAATGAAAATGCTGAGAATGATTCAAACAATGACAGGCTTTAGCTGATATAGATCATCAAAAGAACCTGTGATGCAGTTGAAATTAATTAATCAGAATGTTTCAGTTATTTACAACAATAACATTTTTTAACTTCATTCAAAAAGTTGGTATGAAACTGTTGTAAGTGCAAATTGCACATGCGATAGTTTCACACTGAAAATATTTACAATCATGCAGATACAACATTTTGCATAATGTCGACTAAAGTCCCTTTGAGGTAAAATTCATGCCTAGTACTTCATCAGTAGATGAAGTACTTGATTTATAGTAGATTTATGTAAAAAAAGTATTTTTGAAAAAAAAGTCACTTGCCATAGTTTCACACTAACCCAGCGAATTGTTTGTTGTGAGATCAAAATAAAATTTCATTGTGTGACCTTGAAATCAACATTTTCACGAGTGGGGAAACAAGAAGTGAAAATATCGAATTTTGGTGTTCCTTGACCATGGTGCCAACAATAGCTACCTATGTCACCCATGGCAATGTATGGGCAAAGAGTTTATCTCCCTTAATAGGAAGGTAGTCATTGGCACTTTATTTTATTTAAATTGTTAGCAAACAACAAAATTTTAGATGTGTCCAAATTAAAAACATTTGCTTATGACAAATTTAGCATGGCTCAAATGAAGGAATTTGTCTTTGAAAGGATTAAAAACATTTTAGGAATAGCAGAAAATGCTTGTTGCCAGTATTTTCTGGTTTATCCAGGATGTTTTCTAAAGCCCTTCATCACAGGGTTGTTGAAACAGCGATTCTGTGGTAAAGAGTTAACTCTTTACAAGACAACATGGATTTCATATTCCTTCCTATGGAAAGCGTTTGCAGATGACAAAAGTCATCATCTCATTACCTCAATAAATTTACAGCAGAGAAAACCATTACAAAATCCATGCGAAACACACATCAGAACAAATGAAAGTTTGATGAGCAAATTCTCCTTTTCCCACAATGTTTTCAAAAATACTAGTATTCTGAATTTGTCACTTAATTTCCATGTGCTTTCCTCTGGCTTTGGTAACAAATAAATAATTGGACAGAATTTCATGTAAGAGAAAAGGTTTAAGTTATTAGCAAAATCATCTGTGTCAATGTTGTACATATATATGAAGTACATTAGTGTACTGATATGCTATCATTTTACCCTTTATCAAGTGTTCCACTTTTTAAATGTTTTGATAAAGGAGGCTTTGGAAAGCAGTGTGTGGGGGGGAATAAAAAGCAGGCAGCAACAATGTTTTCAACCTGTTCAAAGACAAAAGCTATCATTCAAGTCGCATTAAATAATTGTGTGCAAATGGGGACTTGTGTGAAATCTTCAAGTCAATGAAACTAGCGATTTTAGTTTGTAAGAAAGGTTTAGATATTGCTAGTTTAGGCTAGTTTGACTGAGATATTGCTCAAAAGGGTAGATATAGTGTCAGTTTGATCTGGTCTTTATCAATAGTATGAGCTAAAGCTAAATGTTTAACATACATTTAGAGCAACATCAACCTTTGCTAATAATATTGTTATGAAGCTACCAAATAAAGGATATATTACTGTGAAGTGTGCTGAAATCCAAATTCATTGTTGTCTTAGTCTTACCCCTGTATTGCTGAACCAGCGTTGATGCTCCATAACATAACATTCATTGATTCATAAATATGGCTGATAAGCAGGATGTTGAAGGAGTAGGACATGTTCTTGAAGATGCAGACTTACCCGTTTGTGATAATTATTGGGACATCAATAATTCAACATACATAAGTGATTTAAATGTTGGCTTTGATGACAATTGGGACAAGAATGATCCAACAAACAAAAATGACAGTAATGCTGATGACTTAGATAATGATGAGGACAATAATGATTTAACAAATACAAGTGTTTTTACGACTGACCAGCAAGATGAAGAAAAAGTTGACCAGTTTCTGGAAGATATAGATATTAGTGATAATTATGGTGACTACAGTGATTTTACTGGCATGACTTTTTTATCTGATGGTACGCTGGCTGTGGTCAACAATAGATCACATTACCTGTTACTTGTTGATGTCAAAACCAAGAGGATTGTTTCCAGATTGCTGCTACCAAGTGAACCATGGGATATTACAAAAATACCCCCAAACCATTTAGCTATAACACTGTTTTCAGCCAAAGCAATTCAGATTGTCCAAGTTTCTGGTACAGAATTAGCACTACTGAATACAGTGAAAACAGATAGATTATGTTTAGGGATTGCATATGGGAGAGAGAGACTCATTGTTGTCTGTCCTCCTGTTGTGCATTTGATGAATCTTTCTGGTGATGTTTATAAAACCTTTCACAAAGATGCACATGGCAATAGACTGTTTCGTGAGCCTTTGTATGTTACTGTCAGTCACTGTGAAATTCTTATGTATGTTTCTGATACAGCTTTTAATGAGGTAGTTTGCCTTAATTTTGATGGAGAGGAGGTAGGGCTATACCATGAAGATGATTTATATGATCCATATAACTTAACAGTCGCATATGACAAAGGGATATTTGTTTGTGGACGCAGTTCTTCTAATATACATCTGATGACCTTTGATTGTAAAAAGGTCAAGGTCATTCTAAAGAGAAATGATGGAATAAGTTATCCTTCAAGTATTGCATACTGTCCAAAGGAGAAGCTACTTTGTCTTACAAGTCACTTGGGGAATTTTGTTAAAGTATATAGACTAAGCAATATGTGAAATAAATTATAAGGTGTTAGCAGGCTTTTTTTAAACTCTTCACCAAACAACAAAATTTTAGACTTGTCCAAACTGAAAGCATTTGCATTTGTCAAATTTGGTGTAGCTCAAAAAATGTTTTTTGTCTTTGAAAAAGTAGAAAACTTTGTAAGAAAAGGATAAATTGCTGGTCACCAGTATTTTCCCATTTTCTCTCAGTGTTTGCAAAAGCTGTTTCCTCAGGATCTTGAAAACTTGGGACCATGTGGTAAAGGTTTAACCCTTTCCCAAATAACAAATTTTGGACTGGTCCAAATTGAAAGAGTTTGCAGACGACAATTTTGAATTTAATGAAAATGGCAGAAAGGTCTCAAAAAGGGTAGAAAACACTGTGGGAAAAGGAGAAATTGCTCGTTACGAGCAATTTCTCCTTTTCCCACAATGTTTTCAAAAGACTTGTACTGCAGACACGTGAAAACCAGGGCTTGTTTGGGAAAGAGTTAAGACAAGCCACCCTGTGGTTCAAGTGACACAAAGGAAATAGATGCATGTAGATATAAACTTTGCCAAATACTCCTGTCTTCAAAGACTCTGAGGAAGAAAGCTTAACCCTTTACCACATAATTCAGTGTTTTAAAGACCCTCGTGAATAAGATTTTTGAAAACATTGCGGGAAGAGGAGAAAATACTAATAAACCACCATTTTCTTCTTTTCCCACAATTTTTTCTAACCTTTCAGAAACAAGTCAAATTATTTGAGCCACATTTAATTTGTCGTCTGCAAACTCTTCCAATTTGACACAAATAAGCAATTGTTTGCAAGATGTAGTCACTCTTTTTCCTGCAATATTTCCAAAAGCTATTGAGAACAATGTTGGTTTTGTGTATAAATGGATAAGGGATTTTAAACTTCATCAATTTTCTAGTCAAGTTTTACAGTATATCAGTTTATGTATTTTGTTTGAGCAAAAAAGTGTGTTAGTTTATTAAAAGGACAAAGCAACTATTATAATGTCTTTCCTTATAAACTTTATATCCAATCTACAGACAACCATTGAGGTCAACTTCCTGGTTTGACAACCTTTTAATCTGGTGACTTTCATTGTACAAGTTGTGTGATATTGGAAGCATTTGCAGATGACAAAGTAAATGTTACACAAGTAAGGAAATTTTTATTTGAAAGGGTAGAAAAGATTGTGGGAAAAGGAGAAAATGCTGGTTACCAGCATTTTCTCCTTTCCCCACAATGTTTTCAAAAGGCTTCTTGCCGGGGGTCATTTAAACTCAGGATTGTGTAGTAGAGGAATAATAATTAATCCCACAGGAAATTAAAGTACAATTTATCACATAAAGTTAAACACTCTTATTCAGTATTTCCAGCCCATGGCCTTGGTCAAGACAGAAAAATGAAATGTATTCAAACAATAGGTTAAGGTCCCTCACCATATTTTGCACCAAGCACAAACGATATGTACGTTGAACTTTGTGCAAACATGGCAAGCAAAGTAAACTATAGTTTAACTCTTTATCACACAGTTCCAACTTTTAATGACCCTAAGATTAAAAGCTTTTGAAAACATTGTGCAAAAAGGAGAAAATTCAGGTAACCAGCATTTTCTTCTTCTCCGACAACGATTTTTACCCAGTCAAATACAATATCATCATTTCAGCTACATTTAATTTGTTGTCTGCAAAATTTGCTTTCAATTTGGTTGAATCCAAAGTTTTCTTGTTTTATAGAGAGTTAAATAGATTATGTTTTTCTTTCTTGTAAAAAGGCCATTAGCCTGAAAATTGAAAGGGAGTGTTTCACTGATTAAATTTAATTGTAACAGTACAGTTTTTTAACAAATTTCATCTGCTAGAATACTGGTTTGGCTCTTTTTCTCACAGTATTTTCATACGATACCAAGGTGTTGGAAAAAGATATCTGTATTGTAATAGTTTTTGTGAGATTTTTATGGTGTGGATTTTAACCCTTTACTACTTAATCCTGAGTTGTGATGACCCTAATAATGAAGCCTTTTGAAAACATGGTGGGAAAAGAGAAAATGCTCATAACCAGCATATTCTCCTTTCCCTTAAAATTTTCTACCCCATCAAAGACAAATTCCATCATTTAAACAACATTTAAATTGTCATTTGCAAATACTTTCAATATCTTTTGATAGTTTAACATTTTTGTTGTGTGGTAAAGAGTTAAATTTCAACATAGTCAAATACAGGGTGTAGAGATTTTTGAAAACATCAATGATAGTGCTTGTTTTCTCATTACCTTATCTCTTTACCAAATGACAAAATTTTTGACTTGTCCAAATTGAAAGCATTTGCAGATGACAAATCAAGGGTGACAACAATGATGATTTCAATCTCTGAAACAGTAGAAAACATTGTGGGAAAAAGAGAAAATGATGGTTACCAGCATTTTCTCCTTTTCCCACAGTATTTTCAATAGGCTTTTTCCTCAGGGTCGATAAAACTTTGGATTGTGTGGTAAAGTGTTAAGAAACTTACCTGCCACAGACAGCTTCAAAGGCCTGAAAATTTTGAAAATATTGATAATAAAGATTTGACATAGATTTATACTTTAACACATTGTTGCAAAAGGAGAAGTTGCATTTTTTTGGCAGTATATCCTTTTTAACAACGATTTTACAAGTGGTCTGCTGCATGGCCAGTAAGTTGTCAACAGGAGTTAGTTTATTATGCTAGCGTGTGTGACGGTACTTTTTGTAGGTACATGGTATGGAATAGAACTAGATAGGGCAGTGGGAAAGAATGATGGCTCGGTGAATGGTGTTAAATACTTTTCCTGTAGAATGAAACATGGGGTATTTGCTCCCCTCTCCAGGATTCAAAAGTAAGTACAGTTTTAGTTTTCTATATCTTATATGTCATTCAAATTCCTTTTTTTTTTTAGCTTTTTTGCTAATTTTGTTAAGGAGATGGTGCTCTTAGTTTGCTCTCTACGAATTATTATGGTATTTTTCCTGAATGTCTTTATTTTTTAATTCTTTTAATCATCTGGCAAAATTAAGATTCACAAGAATTTGCAGAGGACATATAAAATGCTACTCAAATAATGAAATTTGTCTTTGAATGAGTAGAAACCTTGTGGGAAAAGGAGAAAATGCTGTTAACCAGCATTTTCTCCTATTTCCACATTTTTTTCCGAAGCCTTCTTCCTCAGCTTTGTTGGAACTTTGGATTGTTTGGTAAATATTTAACCCTTTACCACACAATCCCAAGTTTTAAGCAACCAGAGACAACATATTCAAAGGAAAAAAATAATTGTATGAAATAAGAATACTGCATTTCACCTAATTAACGCTCCCTCCTAATAGAAGTGCCCCCACTATGTTTCTTACTCCAAAGGCCTCAGGACAACTCCCACCCATCCCCAAACTTACCTTAAAGTCAACGACTGGAACAACAAACTTCTAAATGCAAGATAACTTAAGTAAAACTTTTCAAACGCAGACTTAGCAGAATCACTAATGACTGATAATTCATAAATAAAAATACGGGTACAGCATCAACATAGTCCTAATTACTTCACAAATTGATGTCATTAACACTTGACTATCCAAATGCACATACACTTCCAATAACATTATAAACTTCTGGTAACACAAAATTTGTCAACTAATTTTAGAAAAACTTTAAGAAAGTGAAGTATTGAATACCAGTGTCCCATACTAGTCATGAATGATATTTAATGTCCAAATAAATCATGATATTCTGCATGACTTTGAGTCTTTCAAAATGGCAATCATTTTGCAGTTGGCACTAAACTAAAACCTGGATCAAAGTACAGTAGTTACTCTTAGTAAGAGTACTTAAATTTTGCGAAATTTACTAGGAAATAATGGTGCCCTACTGGTGTTTTGCATGGCACCCCGGCATGTTAATTAAGTGAAATATGGTACCTGCACTTTACTTGAATCATATTGTAAACAGTATGGGAAAAGGGGAAGTCATTTGCTACAGGCTATTGTTTCTCCTCCCACAATGCTTTAAGAAGATCCACTGCAGGAACATAAAGAAGTTCTATTCTAACTATAACGAATTAACTCTTTTCCAAATGACAAATTGCTGACACTTCTAAAGAGAATATAACTACATGTAGAGACAACAAATATGAAATAGGTACAAAGTAGCTGTAGTCCTCTGATGAGGTAGAAAACATTGTGGGAAAAGGAGCAAATGCTGGTAACCAGTATTTTCTCCTTTTCTCACAATGTTTTCAAGTTTCCTCCTCAGGGTCTTTAAAACTTGGGAGTGTGTGGTAAAGGGTTAAGCAAGAGAAGAAAAAATTCCAAGTTATCTTAAGTTTACTTTTTCATTTTGTAAAGGATCACTGCAGAGATGGAGGAACGGTAATTTGTTTGTCAGTTCAAGAATGTTACCCATACCTAGCTATTTAATTCATTACTTACTGAAACCTGTTTGCACCAGACTAGTCTTAACTCTTTACCAACTTACAAAATAGTGGACTTACCTAAACTGAAAGCATTTGCAGACTACAAATTAAACCAATTAAACCTTTACACCACAATGCTGCCTTTTAACAACCCGGGAAAAGAGGCCTGTTGAAAACATTGTGGGAAAAGGAGAAAATACTTGTTACCAGCATTTTCTCCGTTTCCCACAATGTTTTCTAACCTATCAAAGAAAAATCCCACCATTTGAGTTACATTGAAATTGTCGTCTGCAAATCCTTTCAATTTGGACAAGGCAAAAATTTTGTCATCTGGTAAAAATTTAAACCTTAGTATTATTTGATACAGAGTTAAGTCAACATGATTTTGAGGTTATCTACATTAACTCTTTACCAGACGACAAAACTTAAGACTAGTCCAAATTGGAAACATTTTCAAATAACAAATCAAACACTGCTTAAACCTATGCCAAACAACAAAATGTTACATTTCTACAAACTGCAGACGATAAATTGAATTTAATTCATCAGAAGATTTCTGTTTTGAAATGATTAAAAACATATTGGGAAAAGGAAAAATGCATCTTACTAGCATTTTCTCCTTATTCCATAATGTTTTCAAAAATCTTCTTCTTCAAGATCCCTATAGTATGGACTTATGTGGTAAAGGGTTAAGTAATGCTATTTGTCAATGAAAGGGTAGAAAACATTGTGGGAAAAGAAAGTCATGGTGATCAGCAATTTTTCCTTTTCTCACAATGTTTAAAATGTTTTCTTCTCTGCCAGAGTTGTTAAAACACTGGATTGTGTTTGAGAGGGTTAATGCACTTGGCAAAAGGGAAAAGTGCTATTTATGAACTTTTTTCATTACTTTTGCCACAATTTTTCAATAAAAAAAAAAAAGTTTATGTGTCAGTCAGGTAATGTTTTAATCATGTGTTTAACATTTTGTATTACTAGTGGAAAGTAAAATGTATGACTCGACAGTTCATGTACCTCTGGCAAAAAATCACTGCAGATTGGGTTTAGCTTTCGAAATTATTGGCGATTTATTAGTGTTTCGTTAGTCGAAAAGCAATATCAGAGCTGTGTTATAGTAAACTGTGTAGATTTAACTCTTTACCACAAAATCCTGACTTTTCACAACCCTAAAAAAGAAGCCTTTTGAAAACATTGTGGGAAAAGGAGAAAATGCTGGTAACCAGCATTTTCTCCTTTCCCCACAATGTTTTCTACCCTTCCCAAAGCAATTTTTAATTTTTCAGTCACATTTATTTTGTTGTCTGTAAATGCTTTCAATTTGGACAAGTCCTAAATTTTGTCGTTTGGTAAAGAGTTAAGCATATTATTTGGAATTGGATATACACACGTATGATTCCTGCTTTACCAAAAGGTATGAGCTGGTACAAAGTTATGCAAATATATAGTCAAATCGTATAGTTATACAGTTTAGCAAAACTACTTCTCAGACTTGATAAATGCTTACCTAAACAGTGTACATGAATTTTGTGGGTATGCAGTTCAGTGAAAGGCAGCCAAGGTACAAATTGTCCCAGGTATGAATTGACTTGGGTACAAATTGTCAGGATAGAAAGTGTCCTAGAACATTAAAGCTGAAAGCAAGTTTCACAAAATTTATATGTGCAAATTTGTATTTTTCCCAATCTACAGTTATTTCATTATGCCTTGCATTAATCAGTACAGTAAAACTTTGATATAGCGAATTTCACGGGACCGTCAGATTTAATTCGCTATAAGCATAATTCGCTTTATTGATAGTACGTACTTCGTTATATTTCGGGACTCAAAGGTGGACACATGTACATGCAGTCTAACATTTATTTACCAGAAAAATGTTTTTCTAACATACTTCGACAAGTATGTGTTACATTTATAGTATCCAATGACTTTTATATATCTGAAATCATTAAATCATTTACCACTGAAAAAGTCAGTCACTTGTTTCTGTTTTAGTTTTGATGTTTGACTTGTTGCAAGAAATTGTTTCATTTCTTGTAACTGCTTGAAATAATCATGTGGAATGTCAGAATTACACTCAAAAGCACGGAATAAACAATCGAAAGCGGAAGTAGTCTCTGCAGATGTGGGTATGGGTAAAACGACCTCCTCCTCGTCATCATCGCTTTCGTATTTATTTAATCGAGTGAGCGATGTTAATCATTCAAAACACATTTTATACCGGTAGGAATTGAAAGCATTTGTAGATGACAATTTTTTATTACTTGTGGCAAATTATACCTTACCACGATAATTATCGATCGATAATGCAGTCACTTTATGTTGTGTAGATCAACGCCTCTAGCGTCAACGTGTTAATTGGGCAAGCGGGAAGGTGTGAATAACTGACTTGGTAATTAAAGACCCTTAGATGCGACTTCAGTGTAACCAAGGTATTTTCAGTTGAAATGGATATCTGCGGACCTGATTTTTGATTCGCAATATGCGAAAATTCGTTATATCCAAATTCGTTTTAACAATTAATTTTTACAAAGGCGAAAGAAGGTTTTTGCCGGGGAATTGATTTCGATTCGTACTAAGCGAAAATTCGCATTATCAGAGTTCGTTATAATTAAGTTTTACTGTATATTGTTTGTTTTTACTCACAAACTTGAAGATTTTGTTACCTGTATGATATGTGTTTTACCAACATGCCATAAAATGTACTAATCCCTCATATCTGCAATAATTTATAGAAAAATAGTTTTACATTATGCTGATCCATTTGTGCTATTTAACCCTTTACCAAACAACAAAATTTTTAGATGGTCCAAATTGAAAACATTTGCAGATGACAATTTAAGTGTAGTTCAAATGATGGAATTTGTCTTTGATAGGGTAGAAAACATTGTGGGAAAAGGAGAAAATGCTGGTTGCCAGCATTTTCTCCTTTTCCCACAGTGTTTTCAAAAGGCTTCTTCATCAGGGTCGTTAAAACTCGGGATTGTGTGGTAAAGGGTTAAATGAAATGGACAATCTTAACCCTTTACCATTTAACCACAAAATCTGAAAGTTGTCTGAATTGAAAGCATTTACAGAAAACAAATTACATGTGGCTTGAAAGATAAAATTTTTCTCTGAAATTTGTATCTGTTCTAGTGGGGTTTGAAAATATTGTTTTAAACAGTGTTTTCTCCTTTTTTCCCAACTACATAGTCCAAAGTCATCTTCTTCAGTTCAATAAAGATATGGATTGTTTACTAAAGGGTATAAGTTTCCACCAAGTGACAAAACATTAGACCTGTGCAAATTCAAAGCATTTGCAGAGGACAAATGTTTCTCAAAAGATAGAATTTGTCTCTGAAAGGTTAGAAAACTGCTTGGGAAAAGGGGAGATTGCTGGTTACCAGGGTTTTCTCCTTTTCTCGCTGTTTGAAGAGCATTTTTTTCTCAGCATCATTAAAAATAAGGGTAGTGTGTTTATGGGTAAAAGGAAATGAAAATATTTTAACCTTTTACGACACAGTTCAGAGATTTGAAGACCCTGACAGAAAAAAGCTTTTGAAAACATATTGGAAAAAGGAGAAAATGCTATTACTAACATTTTCTCCTTTTCCCAAAATGTTTTCTACCTTTTCAAAAACAGTTCTCACCATTTGAGCCATCTTCATTTTGTCTTCTGCAGATGCTTTTGATTTGGAAAGGTTTAAAATTTTTCCATTTGGTACAGAGTTAATTGATTGGCATGGAAATATAATTGGAGAAGGAGCAAGTGTTGCTTGGAACAATGAATTGCTCCATTTACTGCAATGTTTGTAAAATAATGTATTATTGTTGGTGTCATGTTCAGACATACAGAAGTTCATATCAGGTATGTCCTAATAAATGTTGTTCTATTGTGTCCAAGATTGTAGGTTGTTGTCTCTTTATAGCGTGGCATTTATTTATTTGAAACGGATTATATTTCAGCACTCCTCTTGTCTGTTTCCATGCAAACCCATTTTATGTGGTTACCAGTAAATGTGGTCAGATAGGATATTATAGGAATAGATATAGGAAACTTATCAAGGCCTACAGTAGTAGCTTCATGAAAAAGAAATTATGCAGAATGTCTTGCTTATCTTTGTCAACAAATATGAGTCAAGACATACTAGAAACTTTACCATAGTTAAGAGTCAAATGAACAATTTGACTAATGGAGAAACTATATATGTTAGGTGGTCTCTCTTTGCCAAGTTATTTTTCTTATTTTATCTTTTGTGGATTTGTCAAAATGAGGCTGCATGATGGTGCAAGCATGGTTGTGTAAATGTTGAGGTAATATTGCTTAGATAATCAGTATGCAATAACACAGAATCAGTAAATATTAACACAGTAGGTTTGTTAGTATTATTTTCATTACAACAAAGAACTTACATAGCATGCTCACATAAGTTAGTCCATGACTTTATGAGTAATTTTAGTAAAGAAAATATTCTATTCTGGTAATCAAGGAAATTTGAAGGTACTTTCAACAACAGATAGAAGAATGTACATGTACAATGTATTGGTGAAAATTCTTCCAGTTTTGTGCTAATGCAAAGGAGAAACCTGTAATGTACCATGTTGGGTGTTATTTGTAGAAGATACCAGAATGTACAGACTGCTGTCTACACTGGATTCAGACTCTCCAAAGCTTTGTGCCATATTCCACCTGAAGGTGGCTTTTAACTCTTTACCAAACAATCCTCAGCTGTTAATGACCCTAATGAAGAGGGCTTTTGGAAACTTGTAGGAAAAGGAGAAAATACTGGTGACCAGCATTTTCTCCTTTTACAACAATGTTTCCTACCTTTTCAAAGACAAATTCAACCAATTGGGCCGCATTTAATTTGTTGTCTGCAATTGCTTTCAATTTAGACAAGTTTAAAATTTTGTCATTTGGTAAAAAATCAAAATTTCTACTGTCTTATTATATCCACTCCATTTACTTTGCTGTGTAAATATGGACAAAATTGTTACATCCATTGGTAATTCATTTTCTTTTCATAACAGACTTGGTGATAAAAGATTTAGTTCCAATGAATCCTTGGAAACAATAAGTTGGGGAGCAGTATCTGAGAGAGTTGACAAGAGAAACTCTGGGTCTGGCTACCACAGAGATGGGAGGCCGAGAACTCCAAACAAGCGACCAAAAAGTGCATCAGCTGAGAGCATTATGCGAACACCCGGATCTAGCTCCAATTTCAAGTTAGAACTTGGAATGAGCGTCTTTTGTAACAATGAATTAGGTTAGTCTAACTCAACCCATTACCACACAATGACGAGTTTTAACGACCCTGAGGAAGAAGCCCTTCGAGAACATTGCAGGAAAAGGAGAAAATGCTGGTAACCAGCATTTTCTCCTTTTCCCACAATGTTTTCTCACCTTTCAGATACATATCAAATCAATTCATCCACATGTAATTTGCTGTTTGAAAATGCTTTCATTTTTGGAAAGTCTAAAATTTTGTCATGTGGTAAAGGGTTAAATTCCTTCACCAAAATATCCTGTGTTTTAAAGACCCCAAGGAAGAAAGCGTCGATAAGCAGTCTTTTCTCCTTTGCCCACATTATTTTGGTTGGTCCAGAGGACAATGAAAAAGACAAATCCCATCATTTGAGCCACATTCAATTCGTCAATGCAAATGCTTTAACACTTTTCCAGAGGACAAAATTCAGGCCTCGTCCAAATTGAAAGTATTTGCAGACCACACATTGTATGGAACCCAAAACATGAAATTTGTCTTTCATAGAGTAGAAAACATCTTGGGGAAAGGAGAAAAAGCTGATAGCCAGGTTTGTGCTCCTTTTCCCACAATGTTTTCAAAAGGCTTCTTCTTTGATATTGATAAAAGTTGGGGTTGTGAGGTAAAGGGTTAAGCATTAATATGTCTAAATTTTGTCATCTGTTAACCCTTTACCGCACAATCCAGACTTTTAGCGACTCTGAGAAAGAAGGCTTTTGAAAACATTGTGGGAAAAGGAGAAAATGCTGGTAACCAGCATTCTCTCCTTTACCCACAATGTTATCTGCCTATTCAAGGCCAAATACTACCATTTGAAAAACATTTGAATTGTTATCTGTAAATTTCTTCAATGTGGACAAGTCTAAAATTTTGCCGTGTGGTAGAGGGTTAAAGAATGAATATATTAAGAAGTGCATTTTTTGTATAGATACTCTTTCATACATGTAAAATTGATCTTTTTGAGCAAGAAATACTTGATTGTTTGTAATAATATGTCCTTAAGTCAGGAGCTACTGAAAACATTGTCAGAAAAGGTGCTTATACTCTTGTTTGATGAGATCTGCATTGTAAGCGCTTCATAATGTTTTCAAAGTTTTCTCGTTTGAGAAACCGAATAAATGATAATTTTCTTTAATGTCCAATTTTATTTTTTTAATATGAGTTTTGTGTCACTATCAAGGTTGTTTCCATGATATTTTATAGGGCACCACTTGATACGATTTTGTTATCATGTAGTATGTGTATAATGGGCCAGAGGCCTATAATGTATGATTAAAGAATTGAATTGAATTGATGAAAAGTAGCAAAAAATGCATAGCTGACCCATTCCTTGGCCTTAAAACATGCTTGCATAGTGCTCTGCTTTGTAATGATTAGGTAATACCAGGTACAAAAATGCATCTGTTTGAGCTTTCTTTTACTAAAACATTGGGGTATGTATACACCATGTATACCATAGTTTGCATTCTGAGTCTAATTCTCAATTTAGAAAGTAGTGCACTTTCTGACTGGCTAAACCATTTGGTGGTGTTTCTTTGAAATGAAGAAATTCTTCAGAAGTAGAATAAATATGCTATAAAGTATGTACTAAGAATGGATGGTAAATAGAAGCCAAGACCTTTACAGTAGTGCTCTTGTCTATGTATACAGTAAGTTCAACTAGGCTTATTGTTTACATGAGGAGCTTTTAGGCTGGGTCATTAGCCCTGTCGAGTATTGAGTTATGGAACACTGTATTAAAACTGAGGCAAACGGCATACTTGAAAACATCTTAACCCTTGAAGCCCTTTTCATGACCATTACCTATAGTTGCCTTTGCAGCCATTGAAGATCAAGATCAGACTGCATAGAAGATGCAGTCAGATCTATGATTTACACCGTCCGCTTTGCAGAGGCATTCTGGACTGAAACAACGGCAAAGTTGCTATTATTTAGGTCTTATTTCTAGGCTGAAATTGTTTTGGGTTTATTGGGCTCACTACGGGTTAATGACAGATACAGAGATTGGACATGCCTTATTATGATCATGTTTTTACCATTAGTGTATGTTTTTTTTTCTGACTACCAAAAATCACTAAAATTACTCAAAAGTGGAACATAGAATTTGTAGGATTTTGGGTTATATGGAAAACATTTAGGGAAAAGGAGCACTTATGGCACTTATCACAGGCATTTGATCTTTCCTAACCATGCTTTCTAAAGGTGTTGCCTGTAAAACTTTATATAGTAATTGGCTGTTTTGTTGCACAGTCTGCAAAGGATGACCTGGGTGGAAACTTTTTGCTATTGGTCTTGCTGCATGTCAAAGTACCATTTTACTTCATGATTAAGTCTGTTGTTAGACAAAATGGATTTTATGAACCAATAATTATGTGATGACTTGCTTGGTATAATGCATCAGGTAGATGCATTAAACACCCTTTTCCCAGAGCATGGCTCATATTGTAAAATGTTTGTATTTTGTAGGTGTTGTCAGATATATTGGACCTACAGATTTCAGTGAAGGTGTGTGGGTGGGGGTTGAACTGAGAACACCAAAGGGTAAAAATGATGGTTGCGTTCAAGGAAAAAGGTACTTTTCGTGTCGGCCAGATCATGGACTCCTTGTACGTCCCAATAAGATAACTGCTAGAGGGATTAGCGGATCAAAGCTTGTGTCGGAAGTGTTTGGTGGGTCAAATGTGGAACAGACTTTCACTAATGGAGACTCAAAAGAGAACGGTAAATAGAGAATCTAGTACAAGTGAATGGGATAGAGAGAGTAAACTGAATGGAAAATACAATATCAACCACAATCTTAACTCATTACCACACGAGAAAATTTTGGACTGGTCCAAATTGAAAGCTTTTGCAGACGACAAAATAAAGGTGACTGAAAAATTGAAATTTGTTCTGGAAAGGGTAGAAAACACTGTTGGAAAAGAAGAAAATGCTGGTTACCAGCATTTTCTCCTTTTCCCACAGTGTTTTCAAAAGGCTTCTTTCTCAGGGGCGTCAAAAGTAGGGATTGAGTGGTAATGGGTTAAAGAAGAATAAAGAAACAACTACAAGTGAATGGAGTCTACTACAGTCTGAATGGAAAATATAGAATCAGCCAGAATCCAAATAGGAAATTGATTTCTCTCTTTAACTGGAATGGTAAATTTGTGCATTTGTAATCTGAATGGAAAACAAGACTGCAGTTGAAAACTAGAACTATAGTCATGTTTCCATACTTTATCCCTGTACCACAGAATTCAGAGATTGAACAACTTTGAGAAGAAAAGCTCTTGAAAACATTGTGGGAAAAGGAGAAATGCTAGTAATAAGCATTTCCTCTTTTCCTACAGTGCTCTCTATCTTTCAAAAACAAATATAACCTTTTGAAGCACATTTAATTTGTTGCCTGCAAAAGCTTTGGATTTGGACAAGTCAAAAAAAATCTTCATGTGGTAAAGAGTTAACCCAAATGCTGCTAACTAAACCAAATGGAAATATCCATGTTATGTAAGAGGTATATTTTCATAATAATGCAGTTCCAATTCTTTATATGCTGAAATGACTCTCTTTGTAATGGATAGTGTAGATTCAAGATCAGACTGCTTATTGTTTACAGTGTGATATTAATCTGTAAGCTAAAAGCACATGAAATGGCTCTGGGCAACTTAAGGGTTAAGGGAGATCCTTCAAAAAAATTTATTTCAACTCATTTCTGCATTACTGTGACATAAGTCACACTGAGAGTATGTCTTTTGAATTGAAACTAAGAGAGGGAGATGCCAGTATGATTAGAAGACAAAAAGTTTTATCACTAGGTATCATATGTTAAGCTGTAGGCAGTTAGAAAAAGGAATAAAGTGAATGATATTTTCAGTCTTATGTGCCTTAAGCTTGCATTGGCATACCAGCATATTGGTTTGACTGCAAGACTTTACTCAAGATAAAATTGAAATACCAGTATATGACATGTACTTTACCACAGACAGACCAAGTTTGTCCCTAAAGTTCAATACAAACATACATATCTTTTATCTGTATTTATATGGGTACATTTATATGAGCCATGCTCTGGCAAAAGGGCACTTGATGTATCTCCGAACTGCATTATACTGAGCTAGTATCACATGATCATGGATCTATAAAGTCCATTTTGTCTGACAACCGACTGAATCATGAAGTAGACTGATCCTTTGACATGCAGAAAATTTACCAATAGCGAAAAGTTTCGGCCAAGGCTGCCTGCACAGACTGAACGGGGTCAATACTTTCGCAGATGCATTAAGCCCCCTTTTCACACAGCATGGCTCATATGTTAGTTTCTCATTTTATTGATAAACTTTCATTTTATTCCAACTGGGCCTAACCCCTAGTGAGAGGATCCTTCGTTTTTTATGACCTGGAGAAAGAAATCATTTAAAAACAATGCAGGAAAAGAAGATAATGCTGGTAACCACAATGTTTTCTACCCTTTCAGAGACAAATTCTGTTATTAGAGCCATTTGTGTTGTCTGCTAAATGGTTCAATATGGAGTCTAAAATTTGTTGTCTTGCAAATAATGACAAGGTAAAACAGCAAGTTGTTTTTATAGATTATGTATCGTTTTTATCCCATGCAGACACAATTTAGAATATCTTTTGCAGATTGCATTTGAAAAATTGTAAAAACTGAAGATTTTTCTCCTTTTGCAACAAAGTTTCCTTGACTTTCTCAGCCATTTATGGTATCAAATATCACTAGTTAACCATAAACAAACAATCACATATTTAAGCCAGCCTGAGGGAGAAGGCCTTTGAAAATGTAGTGGGAAAAGGTGAAGACACTGGTACCTTGCATTTCATCCTTTTTCCACAATATTTTCTACCCTTTCTAAAGACAAATCCATTTATTTGAGCCATGTTTACTTTGTTGTCTTCAAATGTTTTCAAATTGGACAAGTCTGAACTTTTTTTTTTGTCTGGTAAAGAGTCAAAACACTGCTAGAAATATAAGGAAGTTTAACCCTTTACCGAACAATCCCATGTTTTAATGATCCTTGGAAGAAAAGCATCTGAATTTCTTGCGAGAATGGAGTCAGTATTCACCAACCATTCTTAAGAATATTCCTAGACTTATGCTGAAGAATTTTTTAGATTTGAAGGTAACACAACTTCTGATTGGCTAAAACATTTGGTTTAGCCAATCAGAAGTTGTGTTACTCTCAGATCTAGAAAATTCTTGAAAATTAGACAAAAAAATAATCCTAAGAAAGGTTGATGAATACAGACCCAGTAGAAAGTGCTGGTAACCACCATTTTCTCCTATTCTCACAATATTTTCTACCCTTCTCAGAAAAAATTCCATGGATTATGTCAGAATTAATTGTCATCTGCAAAATCAGAATTAATTGTCATCTGCAGAATCTTTCAATTTGGACAGGTCTAAAATTTTTCATTTTGTAAAGCCTCAAAGTAAAATTCTTTAGGCAGGGCCTGCTTTTGGATTACTTCATAGCATTGCTGATATTAAGGACTAAAGGCTTTGTAAAAAGTGGTTATTTGATGTGAATTGTTAAATAGTGATTGTGACAGTCTTCAAGTGTGATAGAGTATATTAACTGAGGATGAATTTTAAGAAAAAAAAATTGAATCAAGAGTGTCATGAAGTAGAATTTTGTTTATGTATTTTTGTAAATCTGTTTATAATGAGTGTCCACAATTGTATGCAATGAAATATAGAAAAAATATATTTATAAAGATGTTTTATTCAAAACAATGAAACCAATTAGTACACAAATATGACTTCTGACAACCCTGCAGTGTACAGGGCTTTATGATAAAGTATGGCTAATGCTGTTTGAACAGTAATGAAAGAAAAGATATTTGATGGAGAAAATGATCAGTAGGAAAGCAGTTCTATTATCATATGATGTTCACCAGATGAAATAAATTTCGATCTTTCACTGAAAAAGACCAAAAATATTCTACATTTTCATGCTTCTAACCCCCTGTTTTTGTTGGGACCTGTGAAGTGCAGGGGAGTTCTCGGTATTTTGACAACAATGAGTTTATCAATTGGTAAATTCACTGGTCGAAATGGTGAAATTATCTAACCATAATTCACCATTATTTTCCAATAAACTACTGAAAAGCATGAAATAAATAATAATTCAAGTTTCGCAAATACTCAATCATTAAGCCATGACACCAAACATTGCTTCATTGTTGGTTACTCTTACTAAGTAACTATTATTTTCAATTTTCTGGGTACAAGACAGGTATAGGTAGTGCATATGTATTTATCAATCCTGCACCAGACGGCAAAACATTAGACCGATCCAATTTGAAAGCTTTTGCAGACCACAAATTAAATGAGCTGCAATTATGGGATTTGCTGTGGCAAGGGTAGAAAATATTGTGGGAAAAGGTGGAAATGCTAGTTACCAGAATGCGTTCTAAAACTGTCTTCCTCAGGGTTGTTAAACCCTTTACCAAACAATCCAAGTTTTAATGACCCTGATGGAAGAGGGTTTTGAAAACATTGTGGAAAAAGGAGAAAATGCTGGTAATCAGCATTTTCTCCTTTTCCCACAGTGTTTTTTTACTCTTTCAGAGAAAAATTCTCTCATTTGAGAAATATTAAATTTTTGTTGTCTGCAAATGTTTTTGATTCAGATGAGTCTATAGTTTTACCATCTGGTAAAGGGTTAAAACAATATTTATTTTGGGATTAAGGACTTATCTTAGTTTCATTTATTCATTTCCTCCTGGGATGTATAATTTTTACTTTTGCTTCATTTTATTTATTTTCTTTACACCTTTTACTTTTCATCTTTTGCCATTTATCAAATGAGCCATCTGTAGTAATGATATTTTTGGTAAAGCAGAGTTTAGTGTATTTATTTCAATGTAGACATATTAGAGAGTATTCTATTTAGCTTCTCAAGTGCCAAAGTAAGGTGTAGGAGGTCAGAGTATTTTTCATTATTCACAGTTTGAGAAAGAAATCCATCTCATCGATTCTTTACCTCTACCAGTAGATGAAATTTTAGACTCATCCATAATGGAAACGTTTGCAGATGACAGTTATATTAGTCAAGTGATGAGACCTGTCATTAAATTAGTAGAAGTGGTAGAAAAAATGTGGGAAAAGAAGAACATTCTGGTTACCAATTTTTCCTCTCTTTTCCACAATGTTTTTTTAAAAATCTCTTTTTCTCCAAGGATCAAGAAAATATGGAAGTGTTTGGTGAAGGGTTGATCATTGTATGATGGGACATCTTCATTTAGTTGAGCATGCAGTCTCACCCAAATCTACACTGTACAAGAAAGCATTTTAATAAATATACATTTACAACTTGTGTTTTCAGCACAACGCTTCTTAAAACATCAAAACAAAATGAGAAACCACTCATGACACTGATACATGAATGTGAGTAAAATGTATAATTGTGGAAGGAGAAGTTGCTATTATGAGCTATTTCTCCCTTTCACACAATGTTTTTAACCCTTAAAGTGCCTTTCACGACTATAGTTGTGTTTGCAGCCAGTGTAGATCAAGATCAGGCTGCACAAAACGTGCAGCCTGATCTTTGATCTACACTGTCTGCTTTGCTGAAACATGTAGACAAAAGCAACCATGAAATTGCAATTATTTGGGTTGTCTTTCTAGGATGAAAATGTCTGATAGGTTTATTTGGCGCTCTAAAGCTTAAAAGTCCTCAGCTGCAGGCATCCAACTGTTATCTTCTAAAAGCATGTTCGTGGACACCTATAGGGTTGCTTTGCTTTTTTTTGTCTCCGTAAAATACCATGGCAGGACTTTAACTCTTTACCAGACAATAACGTTTTTTTACATGTCCAAATGGAAAACTTTTGCAGCGGACAAACTGAAAATGGTTCAAAAGAATGGATTTTTCTGTAATCATTTAGAAAACGTAGTGGAAAAAGCAGAAAATGCTGGTTACCAGCATGTTCTCCTTTTCCTATGATGTTTTCAGTAGCTTTCTTCTCCAAGGTCAATAAATCTTGGGATGGTTTGATAAAGGGTTAAAGTGTAAAGAAAGCAGATTTATTTTGACTTGAATGTTTCATGCAAGGCAGTTAATGATTATCATGTACCTACATTGAGTACTGTTAAGAAATGTTGCAATAAAAATGCTACCAAACAATACTGTGTCTATGATTGATTCTTTACTACCTGTATCCATCCATTATGAATTACAAAAAATCTTTTATGTAATGTTAAAGGAAACTAATCAGATTTTTAGCTCCACTGGCCAAAGGCCAGCAAGCTTATGTCATGGTCCTGTATCCATTGTGCGTCTGTGCATTAAGTTATATTTCAAACATCTTCTCTGAAACTACACATCCAATTCTGACCAAACTTCACAGAAATGATCCTGAGAAATGATCCTGCCATGGTCCTCTTTAGAATTTCTTGGAAAAAAAAAAATGATTCCTGAAAAAACTCTGGTTGTCATGGCAACAAAACTGAAAAATATTGGAAATCTTTGAAAATCTTATTGTCTAGGGCCTAGGACTACCTAGTTTGGCATGTAACTTTAACTAATATACCTCTAGTAGATCTGTTGAAATTGTAGCCCTGGGGTCAAATTTGGCCTCGTCCCGGGGATCACAAGTTTAACATGGGCTTATAGAGCAACTTTATTTATTGATCAAGGGAAATAACTCCTGACAAAAGATATATGTTTGTTACTATTTACCTCCCTTGATTGTCAAACTGCACTATTACATGATTGGTGTTGTGTATTCAAGTTTTTTGGGTAGAAAATGTTCAGTTTTTAGGGAAAGTGATTTATTTGGATGCTAACAGTTATTCTCAGATGGATGGAATATTTGATATAAAGTAAGGTTTCTATCATTCAGTGTTTTTTTGTTCCAGCACTTTACCTTTCATGCTATTTAGAAAATCTGCATGTATTCACAGACACTTATCTTTGCATTTGAAAAAGATACAACTTTTTTTTAGTTAGAAAAAGGGGGGAGGGGGGCGGTGACTTTGTTTTCCATGTTAGTTTATTGCCATACAGACTCTTTATGCTGTTTGTCTCTGTCAATGCCAGTTTGTGTGCTTGATACATTTATTTAGCTCTTTACCAAAAGACAATTTTTTTGACTGGACCATATTAAAAGAAATTGCAGATGACCAATTAAATGTAGCTTAAATGATTATTTCTGTCTTTAATAGGGTAGTAAACATTGTAGGGAAAGGAGGAAATGTCGTTTGACAACATTGTTTTCAAAAGCCTCCTCTTTCAGGGTCTTTAAAACTCAGAATTGTGTGGTAAAGGGTTAAAAGTCAATGGAGCAATACAGGACCATCATGGCCCTCTTGTTATTATCTCACTATACTTCAAAAGTAACTTATCGCTGAATAAAGCTGGCAAACCATCAGTAAAGAAGAAAGAAAAATATAAGTTAAATATAATTTTCAGTGGTATTTCCTTAACTCTTTACCACACAATCCCAAGTTTTAACAACCCTGAGAAAGAAGCCTTTTGAAAACATTATGGGAAAAGGAGAAAATGCTGGTAACCAGCATTTTCTCCTTTTCCCACAATGTTTTCTACCCTATCAAAAACAAATTCCATCATTTGAGCCACATTTAAATTGTAGTCTGCAAAGGCTTCGAATTTGGACAAGTCTACATTTTTGTCATGTGGTAAAGAGTTCATAGGTCATATTGCCTCTTAAGGAAGCTTTAGAGATCCTGTCAGACTTTTCGCAAAGATTTAATTCTTTACCATACCTAAAATATCAGGTAGAAAACTTTGTGGGAAAAGGAGAAAATGCTGGTTACCATCATTTTCTCCTTTTCCCACAATGTTTTCAGAAGGCTTCTTCCTTGGGCTAGTTAAAAATCGGAATTGTATCGTAAAAGGTTAATAAGGGAATGTAATATGAGTAACAAGGGTCAAATATTAGGATTTGTATTCAAATCGGTATAATGACATTATATCTGATGTGATAAAATTAGATAAACCGACTTTAAGCTAACCATCCCTTTATTTAAACACCCAAACTTGCCTTATTTTACTGAATGTAGAGTACAGTTTCTGTACTGTCCCTATTCATTTTGACAGAATTCATTCCTCTCTCACCGCTGACCATTGCGTCGAAGACGGTTAGGTGTGAAAGCAGCCAGTGGCTTGGAAAGTATGTTATGAGGAATACTGGTAAGAGACTCTGGGAAAGCATGGATAGATGTACTGGCCACAGCAATATGACCGAAATAATGTTGAAAATGGTGTTAAACAACATACATACATAAAGACATACAAGTACTTTGCACAATATTCTTCCAAAGCCAGTGGCTGCCTTCCCACATGACCACTATCAAAACAACGATCAGTGGTGAGAGGGGGATGAATCCTGTCGTAATGATGATCATCAATCCTCGGACAGAATTACGTAGAGCTGAGGTTCCAACCTGGTTTCCATAATGAGGACCCTTAAATGCTGCCGGTTAGAAAAGAATGGAATGAAGACAGGGTAGAGTTTGATCCAGTCGCGGTTTACGTCGTCTTCAACATTGTTCCAGTCATATCAGGGGACAAATCATTTATTCACGTGTATGTTGAGTTCCATATATTGGGCAATAAAATATGGCCAACCTTTGTTTTTACCACCTTGAGGATGATGGCCTTTGAAAGCACTTTGGGAAAAGAAAAAAATTCTGGTTTTCACTTTGTCCCTTTTCCACCATGTTTTTTACCCTTTACAAGACCACCACCATCATTTGAACCTCATCTAATCTGTTGCCTGCAAATTTGTTTCCGCTGGCCGCCTTGAGAAGACTAACTGAATAAAGTGTTATAATCAAGGTCTGGGGCATGAATTGTTTTTGATTTCTATCAAGGGAAAGAAATCTTGATAAACTAGTTGTAAAAGATTTAGTTCCCTTTGTTTATGGTCTTAACTGTCAATGCATGTCCTGTATATACGTTAGGACCGAGTAGGGTTAGTGTGAACCCTTCATATAAGGAGATCTTGCATTTGAATACTTGTGGAATGACTATTGTAGAGACCCTGGTCCTCACAGGATCTGAACAAGATTCCTATGATGTAAGTATTTTCCTGCAGTCATACAAACTTTCAAAGAGGATGTAATTTTTTATCAGCGCCTGGCACAAAAATCAAGATTGCTAGCCGTTTGCTTTCGACTGAGTCACAGTGAGCTACCATACTCATCAATACCTGAGAAATAGGCTTGAGGAAACACCATAGAAAAGAAAATGCTGGTAACAAGCAAATTCTTCTTTTCTCACGTTTTCTAATGTTAACAGACAAATCTCACATTCGAGCCTTGTTTTAACCCTTAAAGTGCCTTTTACGACTATAGTTACTTTTGCGGACAGTGTAGGTCAAGATCAGGCTGCACAAAACCTGCAGCTTAAACTTTGGTCTACACTGTCCCCTTTGCTGGAAAACTGTACACATTACCAACCATGAAATTGCTCTTATTGGGTCATATTTAAGATGAAAATGTCTGCTAAGTATATTTTTTAATTATCCCCTTCAAAATTAAACTTTCAATATGGACTAGACAAAAATTTTATCCCTTGGTAGGAGATTGTAACTCTTGTATATAAAAAGAGTAAGATGAGAAACGCTGTGAAGACCCAAATCACATGCCACAAAAGCTGATTTCTTACCTGAAATAGTTTAACCCTTTACCAAACAAGCCCATGTTTTATTGATCCTGAGAAAACATGGTGGAAAATTGAGAAAATGCCTGTTACTGCCATTTTGTTCTTCCCTACCATGTTTTCTACCTATTCAAAGACAAAACCCATCATTTTGGGCCACAAATTATTTCTTGTCATCAGAATATGATATTTTCAACCGTGAAAAGTCCAAATTTTGATATTTGGCAGAAAAATAAATTGCTTTTGCCTTCTGCCACAATGTTTTCAAAAGTTGTTTGCTTGAAAGCTATATAAACCATCAAAGCAAGAACCTTCACAAATCAAACATCTCAGTGAGTCAGACAATCATAATAAGTACAAAAGACAGATTTTTTGGTGAATACCTTATTTAGTATTCCCATTTATTTTTTTTTTCTCACTTTTTTGCATCTATACAGCTAACTGATATGAAGAAGACAAAGCTTTAACCCTTTACCACATGACAAAATTTTACACCTGTTCAAATCCAAAGCATATACAGATGCCATATTAAATGTGGCTAAAATTATGGCAGTTGTAATTGGTAGGATAGAAAACAATGTGGAAAAATAAAATGCTGGTTACCAGCATTTTCTCCATTTCCCACAATGTTTTCAAGTCCTGTTTCTCAATGTCTTCAAAAGTCAGCATTGTATGGCAAAGGGTTAATATGAGCAACATTAGTGTGTCTACAGTAGGAGCACAAAGAGGGGGGTGTTTGCCATCATTACTTGCTAAAGATTAAACAGAAAGATTACTACATGTATGTATTTAAATATGTAAAAAAAAATATAACAATTATAAATCTATTAGAATTTTAATGCAACAGAAAATAATAACATTACACGATAACAAAGCACACATTGATAAAAATTAATACCATATTCTTCTCCAACATCTAATTAGCAATTATCATACCATAAGAACGCTATTCTTTGGTCAAAAAAAATTACCAGCAACAGCAACAACAAATTATGTATCTCGATAACCCTTTACCACACAATCCCAAGGTTTAACGACTCTGAGGTAAAGAGCTTTTGAAATCACTGTGAGAAGAAGGACATGCTGGTAACCAGTATTTTCAACTTGTCCCACAATGTCTTCTACTCTTTAAAAAGCGGGTGTCATAAGTTGAGCAAGAGCTATATTGTCATTTGCAAATGTTTTCCATTCCAACAAGTCTAAAATTTTGTTATGTGGTAAAGAGATAAGACACCATGGTCCGTATTCACCAGCCATTCTTATTCTCCAGAATTTTCTAAATTTAATCTAATTATTTGGCTTGATGTTCAACACACTCTGTGCTGTAAGTTGGGGATTGTTCAAACTCAGGATTGCCTGGTAAAGGGTACATATTTTTCGGTCATTCATATATACTGACTATATACCAGCATTTTCTCCTTTTCCCACAATGTTTTCAAATGCCATGTATTCAGGATCGTTAAAACTCATGACTGAGTGGTAAAAAGTTAATTTATGTAATAATCTGGATTGATGTCCCACACACTCTGTGCTGTACGTTATTGCTGGTTACATCTGAAAGGAAAAATTATCAAATTATTGAAGATGTGATACCATCTGCTTTTCAGAACAATTCAAGACAAATTTACTTGAAAGATCTTGTTTAGTGCTTAAAATTTGTACAAAATGACAAGAAGTAAGAATTGTCGAAATGAAAAGCATTTACAGACAACAAAATTTATGTTTATCAAATGATGGGATTTGTCTTTGTAAGTGTAGAAAACCGACGGAAAAGGAGAAAATGCTTGTTACTAGCATTTTCTCCTTTTCAGTGTTTCCAGGGTCCGTATTCACCAACCATTCTTAAGAACATTCTTAGACTTACCCTTTTTGTAGATTTTCCAAGTTTGAAAGTAACACAACTTCTGATTGGCTAAACCATATGGTTTAGCCAATCAGAAGGTGTGTTACTTTCAAATTTGGAAAATTTTGAAGAACAAAACCAAGAATGTTCTTAAGAATGGTTGGTGAATACAGACATGAGACTGTTTAATAAAGAGGGTTCATATTGCATCACAGAATAAGTTCACCTTTTCATGCATTTTTGAGTTTTACAGATGCAAGGTCAGGGCTGTGCAGTGCCTTGTCAAAGGTCACTCCCACACAACCAGCACTGGTAGCAAGGATCTAACTCTAATCTCCTGCCCTTTTTCCAAAGCCTTCACCATTTAAACCCATTTGTGGTAACTGAAATGGAATCATAAATAAAAGAAGAAACAGTAAATAGATAAATCATCCACAATATGAAATAATTCCTAGACAGCAAAATTTTAAACCTGTCTAAATTGAAAGAATTTGGATATGACAATGATTGTAACTGTCAAAGGGAAGAAAACAGTGTGGGAAGCACTTTCTTCTTTCCCACATTGCTTTGCACAGTCTTCCTTCTAAGGATCGTTATCACTCTGAAATGTGTGGTTAAAAAAACCCCAAAATATTGTGAATTTGACAAGGTTTTTTTTTTTCTGTCAGCAGAAACCTCTCATATCCAACATTGTAGATCTGAGATCCGACTGCAAGTTCCATGGAATCTCATCTTATTCCACACTGCCTCCAAAGTACCCTGAGTCAAACTTATAAGCAGCCTGTGGGTAAATACCCAAATCTCATCAAAATGGATCAAAAAACAATGTATAGACTAAAAGCTATAATGATGTAAATACTTACAATATTTGCTGTCAGATATTGCAATTTTCTTTTCATTTAAAAGCTGCTGGACTTCATCTTTCAGCAAGTTCAGTCTTCTGCTGGGCACAATCTTTCAACCTGCTTGGTACTTGTTGTGTTTACTGCTGTATGAGGGAACGAGTGAAAAGTTTTTTGAACCCTTTTAATCCTTTTCCAGACAGCCATCAGTTTTAATGACCCCGAACAGGAAGTCTTTTGAAAACATTCTGGGAAAAGGTGAAAATGCTGGTAACCAGCATTTTCTCCTATTCCCCACGATGTTTTCTGCCCTTTGAAAGACAATTTCCACCATAAAGCCAGAAAGACAATTTCCACCATCAAATTCAATTTGTCCTCTGCAAATGCTTTAGATTTGGACAGGTCCATATTTCTGTTGTTTGGTAGAGTTAACCCAATATGCACGATAGGAATTTTGTACATCATTACAATGTTTGTCTATTATCTTTATCACACAACAATATTATAGATTTATCCAAACTGAAAGCATTTGCAGACAATAAATCTAATGTGGCTCAAAAGAATGGATTTGTTTCTGAAAGGTTAGAAAACATTATGGGAAAAGGAGCAAATGCATGAGACAATTCTTTATTATCCTCAAGAAGAATTTATTTTACAATCTTAAACTCTCATTTTTTTTTTTTTAAAATATGTATCCTAAAGTCTAACAGTGTCAAAACTAACGGTGTCAAAAATGTGTCGAAAATGCTTTTATGGTTACCTGCCCTTAATGTATGGGTTCCTCATTATGATAGTTAACAACTTGATCCAGTTTACAGTAACTATCTCAAGTAATAACTGAGATATCATAAAATGTCATACTTTTTGCACAACGATATCGATGCAGATGACAACAGGGCTACAGCAATACCTTGGCCTTTTCTTAGAAAACCGCCAAGCTAAAACTGTAGGGAATGGAGACAATGGTGGTGATCAGCAATGTCTCCTTTTTCAAATATTGTTTTCAAATGCTTTCTTTCTGAGGGTACATCATACAGAACATGGCAGCGTTTGGTTAACCCTTTACCAAACGACAAAAATGTAGACTTGTCCAAATTGAAAGCATTTGCAGACAACAATTTCGATGTGGCTAAAAATGATGGAATTTGCCTTTGATAGGGAAGAAAACACTGTGGGGAAAATGAGGAAATGCTGGTTACCAGCTTTTCCTGCTTTTCCCACAATGTTTTCAAAAGGCTTTTTCCCCAGGGTTGTTAAAAGTCGGGATTGTGTGGTAAAGGGTTAACTCTTTACCACGCAGGCCCAAGTTATAATGACCATGAAGATGAAGGCTTTGAAAACATTGTGCAAAAAGGAGAAAATGCTGGTAACCAGCATTTTCTCCTTTTCCCACAACGTCTCTACCCTACCAAAGAGAAAAATAATTTTAGCAACATTTAATTTGTGGTCTGCAAATGCTTTCAAATGATTTTGGATCAGTCCAGAATTTTGTTGTTTGGTACAGCGTTAAGAGTACTTACTTGTTATCCATCCACCTGGCATCTTGTAACACATTTGGTGACAACTTCAGTTGGTCATGCTGTCTCTATTACTGGCTGCTTTTATGGTCTATCCCAGAAACATCATCAGTTTAATGTCTGCAAATTAACAATTGCTGCTTACAGCTTACCACAGCTGAAACAAACTTAACCCTTAAACCGTCTTTCACAAATATAGTTGCATTTGAGGCCAGTGTAGATCAAGATCAGGCTGCACAAAACATGCAGCCTGATCTTTGATCTACACTGTCCCCTTTGCTGAATCACTGCAGACAAAAGCAACCATGAAATTGCAATTACTGGTCTCAATTCTAGGATGAAAATGTCTGACAGGTTTATTCGGCTCTATAAGGGTTAACCCTACAAAATAAACAGGTGGAATACAGAGAAGACAAAAGCATTGCCTTTCAAGGATTATTATTAATAAAAGATCAGACTGCACTTCTTCTACATTGCTAAAAGTCAAACTGATCTTGATTTATACTTCCTACAAAAACAGCTAGCTAAATTTCCTCTTAACACCTCACCACACATTCCTAAGTTTTCATGACCCTGTTTATGAAAACATTGTGGGAGAAAGAGACTGTCCTGTTAATCTGCATTTTCTTCTTTTCCTAGGATATTTTCTACCCTATCAGAGAAAATAAGCTCATTAATGTTGAATCTGTCATCTGCTGATGTTTTGACTTTGAAAGAAACCAAAACTTTAACTCTTTATCAAACGGTAAAACTTTACACTTGTCAAAATTGTAGATGTTGAAAGTATTTGCAGATGACAAATTCGATGTAGATGAAATGATGGCATTTGTCAAAGTGTAGAAACCTTGTGGGAAAAGAAGAAAATACTAGTTACCAGCATTTCCTCCTTTACCAGCAAGGTTTTCAAACGGCCATTTACTCTGGTCCATTAAAACTCGGGATTGCGTGGAAAAGAATCCAATCTTTCTCCTTTGCATCACTTGTGATGGTTTTCCCTTATGTGAATAAAATAGTCTGTAACCAAAATGGCTTGTAATAAAGGGGTGGGGAGTTCAGATCCCACCGGACTGATAGTAGTCCTTCTGACAGGATTCATTCTTCAACCATGAAGACTGTTCCAACTTTCCTCGAAAAAGCCTTATGCAAAATCCAAAAAAGCATAGATTGCTGCTCTGGAAGCCTGTTTATGACTGAAAGAATGTTGAAAAAAACCACTGTCCTGAAAGAATGTTGGAAAATACCAAACTATAAAATTCATGCATCAGTATTTCAAATAAAACTATATATCAGATTTATTTAAAGGTTACCTTCACTGCTGGGTTAAGTCCAAACCTTCAGATTCTGTAAAATATAACAGAAAACTTGGAGAGTATCACAATATTTGTCAACATTTATGCCACAGATTCTATAGACTCCAAATTATTGTGCCACCTATCACTATTCCTATCTAAATCTTAACATTACAGTAGATTTCAAAATAAGTTTGAATCAGTTCAGCACAAATTCCAAAATTATGTGCATTTCTTTTCAAACACTGACAAAAGGAAAACCCATCAGTTTCTTGGACCATAGAACAAAATGACCTTCAAACAAGGTGTTGAAATTTCTGAGATGATTTGTCCACATCTAAAGCATTTGTAGACAACAAAGAAAATGTCACTTAAATGATGAGACTAGTCTATGTTAGAAACATTATGCAAGAGGGAGAAAATTCTGGTTACCAGCATTTTCTCCATTTCCCACAATGTTTTCAAAAGGTTTCAATTTATACTTTTGGGTCTTGAAAACAAGGGATAGTTTGGTTAATGTCTAAACAAAAGTGAAATCTACTGTAAACAGTGTTAGTACCTAAATGTGGTCCTTGCCTTACTTAAGGATGGCAACAATCGCTAACCTCTGCTCAAGAGTACTGAGTTTTTGTGAAGGAAACCTGTATCAGACGAATTTGAAACATTACAGTGCTCTTGTATGTAACATTTAAACTTTCTGTTGTTAGCAATGGGTATCCAATGCATACCAGACATCTTATGCATGAATATTTATACAGATCTTGCTCCGTGATGAGAAGAACCAAGCACTGCATGCCCTTTGTATTGCTGTTTTTAATACTGTTGTTACATACAAAAGCTCTTCTGCACTAAATCTGTTTGTGGGGGTAATGACTTAATCAATTTCAACAGAACTTCTGTGATACCAAAAAACTGCTTGTTGCCATCCTGCAAAGTGTTAGTTATACCAAGCTGTGTACAAGCCTACTTATTTTATCATCTTTTTTCTTATTAGTTTGGTGGGTAATTTTGGATGTTTGTTTTATCAATCAGATGAAAATGATTGATGTCAAAGAATGATTGGAAAAGGCATAAAATGACTTACTAGTAATATGAAACATGCCATTGGAGCTTGCAAATAAGAGCACCAAATGCAGGTGCAACTCTTGGCTGCAGTTGCTATTTGTGAGATTTCTCAGTCAAAAAAAGGGGCATGACTTTGATAAATAAGGTTAACAACTACTCCAAGTTTAAGTTAAAATCTTAACTAATGACAGAGACATTATAAAATGTGAAAGTTTTTGCCATTCGGCATACCTCGGGTGATCCGGTAATCAAATGTTAGATGTAGGTACGGAATCGGCCGAGTTGTGACGAGTGAGTTTTTGCATCACAACATTGACAATGATGCAGACGATGACAGGGCTACGTGAATACCTCAACTTTTCTTTTAAAGCAGCCAGGGTAAAAATAAGAGTATGGTAATTTCTTGGATATTAAAATTCTGAGAATGTGGGCTTATACACAGGAGAGCATACATAAGATGTACATCTGATTGCTAGACCCTCTTACCAATCATCATACACTGATGGATTATTTGTTTCCTTTTTCTTCCTGAAATGCACCTGCTGTTCAATACCTGAAATATACCTACTGTTGACTGAGACTGCCAAATCATACCTAACCATTAAAATTATCTTTCTTTTTTTAAACATGTACATTTACGATTATTTGGGCAATTTTGCTTTTTTTCTGATGAGATTAATTCTTTCTTTTTTCTTCCTGAAATATACCTAATGTTCGGTACCTGAAAAGCACCTGAACTTTACCTACCATCTTCGTACCTGAAATGCACCTGCTGATACAGACCTGAAATTTACCTGCTTTTGTTGTTGTTTTCTAGTCATCAAGATTCATGCTCTGTGGAAAGGGGGTTTAATGACCCATGTCAGCCTGCGCATATGTCACACAATGTTTTCTATCCTCTAAATGTGAACCCCATCCTTTGAACCACTTCCAATTTATCATCCACAAATGTGGTCTTTGTTTGCTTGTATTGGAGTTTAATGCAGTTTTAACAGCTTAGGTGACTGCGGTCAGTGCAATTACGATGTGTTTCCTGGCTTTCCCATGCCAGTACTGACACAACGCTCTTTCCAAGTCACTGACTACTTTTTCCACATGAATAAGAGGTGAGAGGCGAAAAATCGCCCTACAGAAAGTTTGCCTCAACCAGGTATCAGACTAGCAACCACCAGGTCACGAGTCAGATAAGCAAGCTACTGAGCTACCCGGGCGGGCAAAAATGCTGTCAATTTGGACAAATCTTAGAGTTAAACCCCCTTATGCCAGAGAAATGATTTCTTTTATTAAATATTTTTTCATGGGCATAACCAACACCTTTATTTACATGTATATAAACTTTAAATAGAAAAAAAAAAAAAAATTAAATCATCATACAACATTCCCTACCAACTAAATTAAGAAATTAAATTTGGACTGCACATACAAAGACAAGCCAACCTACAAGATATTCATAATTTGGACTGAGACCACCAAATCAAACCTAACCATTAACATTATCTTTTTTTTTTTTAAAACATGTACGCAGGTCTCAAAATATTGAAAACTTCTACTTTAAAACTGATAACTGCCAAACCAGTTCCTCATTAACCCTAAACACCAGGTGACATGCTCCTACTATTCTGAATCAAAAACACATGTCATCACAACAGATTCAAAACCTCTGAGAACGACACTCTCAAGAAACTTTGGGTTGGCTGTTCCATGACCAACACATTTGTTTCCTGCACAAAATATATACAAATATCTAACTTATACAATTGTCTAACACTTAACCATTGCATTTTTGTATCCCTTAAGGTTTTCAAACACTTCCACTAAACATCCAAATAGAAAAATATATCTGTCACCACAACAGATTGAACTCCCCCAGGCTAACACTCTGTAGAAAGTTTTGCTTGGTCATTCCTTTACCAACACATTTGTAGATCTTAGTTTGCAATTGACACTAAGAAAGGCACTTCAAAGACCTGTCATTAAGTCCCTGGTCTTACTACAGGCAGATCCCATCCATTCCCTCCTCTTGCCACTTTATACTCAAGAACCAATCACATACTGGGTAAAACTTTAGAGACAGGGGGAGTGTCAAAGAAAAGGTCAATCTAAAACAATGGCAAACATCTTTTCCAATCCAGAATTCCTACATTGTGTTTTGCCAAAAAGGTGTCCTTAAATAGCACTAAATGAAAATTTTTACTTCCTAGATGTCTTGGTAGTAAAGCCAGTCCCCGTATCTGTCAGGCCTCCTACTAAGCCTACCACTGTGAGTCCTCACCACAGGCACATCTGGGATAGGGCTCTGCACTTCAGTACAGAAGTCAACCCCAGTTGTGTGGGTGTGTTTTCTGCTGTTTCTTTATATCAGTTATTTGCACAATATTCCTCCAAAGTTTCTGGCTTCTTTTTCACATAACCATCATCCAAAATACCTGATACATCTTAATAAGGCAAGAAAAATATATACAAATTACTTAAACTACTGTACAAAATATATACAAATATCTAACTTATACAAATGTCTAACACCTAACCATTGCATTTTTGTATCCTTACAGGTTTTTAGACTATATTCAAAATAATATGCACCAAATACTTCCAATTAACATCCAGATAAAAAAATATATCTGTCATCACAACAGATTGAACCCCTGAATCTTACACTCTGCAGAAAGTTTTACTTGGTCATTCCTTTACCAACACATTTGTAGACCTTAGGCAGTCTTAGTTTACACATAACATTAAGGAATATGGACATGGAGTGCTGTATTTCAAACTGGGGTCATCTCAGAAGCATCGAGACTTTCGATAATGGTAATCCGTTTTTGTGGCATTTGTCGAAGACAATGCCACTGTGAGTTCAATAGGGCATTTTGAAAATCATATATCGTAGTTTGTACAAAACCGAAGGAAGTAAACCCAATTAAACTCATTTTTTTCTAAAACAAATAAGTGTTTCGATAGCACTCAGATATAAAACTGAAAATGGTGTATTAAAATAAATTGTATCAGGCCATCGATCATAGAAATACTTCTTTTTTATCGAAAATAGCTTGATCTGCTATGGTCTTCTATTGGTGTAATGATATACACAATCTTTGTTTCCTGACCGCCCGATTCCGTCCCAAACCAGTTTTTTCTTGAGCTTATCCGTTCCTGGACTTGTTCACCAGGACTTGTTCGTCCCACAAGATTGCACGCTACTCTATTGGATTGTGCATGACTATATAGTAAGATGACGTTCAAGCGAATATTTTAAAACTATTTCTGTGGTTTATTTTCCAAATTATTAATTCCACACGATGGCTCCCTTGACAAATGCCACACCAGTGCTTTCAACGCTTTGATTAGAGATGGTTCGCTGGCGATCGTCTGCTTCTGCAAGGCACATTTTTATAAGCCTTCGTTTAAAAGTTAATTCTTGGGGAGTTGAAATGGTGTACTTTTTTTGTATTAAACCTTATCCAGTTAAAAAGTGAAATGAAACTTTCAAGCCGATAGTAAAACCCCAAATTTTGCTATTTCAAAGGTACTTGAGTCGCGCTTAGCAGTCTAAGGGCTAAGGTCAATTCTGAGAAGGATAACGATCTCCAATCCTCATACTGAGCACGTTACTTTTGGGTTCCAGCACAAGCGTAAAAACCAAAAGTGTAGATATTGTTAACATTTGGCATCTAGACTACTGTGCCTTTAATAGTGATTATCATTATTATTATTCTTTTTTTTTTGTGACATCATTATATAGTTGAGCTAGGCTCCGAGAAAAGGGGGCTTAAAGCATGTGCAAAAAGTATCGATCAAGTCAGCCTGCACAGTCCGCTTTGGTACCCCTTTACCTGACCAAACGCTCTGTATCTATTGTACCTGTCACACATAGCCCTATGGCTATGTGAATAGATACCACAGGAGGTACAGGGTGTCTGTGGAACACGCAAATGGCCAGGCAAAGGGCTACCAAAGCGTGAGTTCAGTTTGGCGTGACCCCGACAGTTTCTCGGTGTGACTGTACGGACATTATTCACTTTGGTAGGTCGAAAAAGACGCCATGGTCTCATAAGGTAAGGTGAAGTCATTCTGTAACATTATGAATGAACGCTCAATTACCAAGAACTCTTTGACTCACTATGGAGGCGTGAACTAGAGGAATCTACTTTTCCTAGATTTTGGCTGTTGATGCCTTCTTCTGTTATCTCGCCATTATGAATATTGATATTGACTGTGGAAGTGTTTTGTATTCCTATATATTTGGTGTGCGATGCCCGACTGGGAGGAGAGATGTGAAGACAGCATTAGCTAACATCTGTGGAGAGAAGGTTGAGATCAGTACAAAATCTTGTAGTGCCATCGCACTTATACGGACAGCACTCGTCACAACTCAGCCAATACCTTAACTACGTATAGCGATCAACGGATCACTCGAAGTTTGCCGAGTAATATGGACAGCAGTTGACTACGAGATGTGTTTACATCACCCAACACGCTTGATTCGCACTCGTTTTATTCATAAAGTTTTCGCTTATCACTAACTCTCTTTTTGATAACCGTGTTGAACGTCAACTGCTACAAAATTTCCAGTTTTTGCTGATTATACTCGTATATACACACATATATATGATCCCTGCTGCAAGTTACTATTCTTGCGCTTATCTGGGTTAAACGTAGTTTTTGCAATAAGGTCACCACAGCAGGTATAAGCGTTATAATGCTGTAAGTAAAAGCTGTTACGGGTTGCAGTTACATCAGTTTGCTCTCAGCGGTCAGGTTTCCAAAATTTGTGGTCTCTCTAATCGATCTGCCGACCGATTAAAAAGGGGGTCCTCCGTGGCTCAGTTGGAAGTTGTAGGATTTTTGTTTTTATCCCATTCATAATTCAAACAGCTTCCATTTGATTTGTGATTTCAGACAACTATATAATTATAGTCAGTGTCGACCGATTACAGTGCTTACAGCACTTTGATTAAAAAATTAAAGAAAAAAGGTAGGGTATCAATATCATAATTATAGACTGTAAGAGTTTCTTCCCTTTGACCATAAAATTGATACCGATCTTGCAACTTCAGATCTCGTTTTATGGGTTTCACTTTCTGAAGTTCATATTGCTTGAAAAAAAGATTGACATTTATATATGTATATTTTCGACTTCTATTGATCTACAATTTTTAAATCGAATAGGGGTTTAAGATCAAAATATTTGCAGATGGTTTATCTCAAAGAATCAAATTAGGCTGAACAATACAGATAACGATTTACTGATGCCTTTATCACCTTAACTTTCCAGTAAAAGAAACTTTACGAATAAAGTTTTATTTAGTAAATTTAGTTTTATTTTAAGTTATATAACGTTTAAAACAGTTGACGTATCGACTGAAAAGGCCTAGTGAGCATCGTGCAAAATATTAAGAGAACGAATCTACACTTAAGGAGTGAAAACACCTTGGGCGAAACAAGTAATTTACCCTTTCAAGTTGACGATGAGGATGGACAAAAAGTTGTTACTGATGATAACTATGTTACTCTCGTTTATTCAAAATGCTCGTCTTATGAATCAGTGTAAGTGTCAGACGTTCTGCAAGGTACTTTTTAGCATCAATTATTGAAGGATTGAGTTAAGGGCAATTCCATGAAGTTGGTGACAAAAAGTGGGACATTGGACCTTGGAAAAAAACCATACCTGATTGGACCCAAAATGCATTTTTCTGACATTTCATTTACTGCTTCTTAATGTACAATATGAGCGAAGATAATAAAAAGTCTTTTTGAATGTCTATTTTGTATCAAAAAACACCTTGTGTATTTTGTAACATATGTTACATTGTGTCCATTTTATACCTAAAACCCACATAAAAATACTTGACTTGTAGTTGATAATCATGGTTTTTCACAAAATATGCACATATGTTTGAAAACAGTTCATTTTACTTTTAGTGTTTCTTTTAGAAAGTAAATTATGAGCTTAACAAAGTTTGAGATAATTTATCATCTTTTGACTTATTTTAAAGTTCTTCTAATATTGTTGTAGTGTGAATGACCACAATAAAAATTAAATAATCTCAAATAGTCCAATATAATCTATTTAACTTGTAATTATCTTAAGAGTAAAGAACTTTTAAGACCTCTAAAATTAACAATGTATGTGACACGTGTTACACATATCAAAGGGACATTGTTGTAACTCATGTTACATGTTGTCTTAATTTTCTTACTAATAAACTTGTTCCACGATTATCTCCATTTTATGAATACTTAACATTTCAAAATTATGACAGGTCTAATTTATTATTTACCAAAACAAATCATACAGTGAATGTTTTGACCAGTTTATATACTTAGATTTTGGACACCATGTAGCCTTTGTTACACTACACTTTACTATTTTAGTAATTAATTCTGTTAAATATTTCTTTGTGTCTTTGTGTAGCCTGGATGAAATGAAAAATAAACTCTTATAACTAAGAATTGAACTCTTTTATTTGCATCCATTTGTAAGTAGATTTATATATCAGCCATATCGTAAATGTTGCCCATTAACAAGTCATACTGAAAGAAGTATCTGTTCCATATTAAACAACAATGATCGAAAGAGTTGTTTGTTGGGCTCAAATGTACAGCAGTGCCTATATTTGGCCATTTTTATACATATATTTGCTGGAAAGACTGTGAACGGCCCATATATGGTATCTCTCAAAATAATCATATAAAAGCGTTAAGTAATAGCAAGAGATGAACAAGAGATTAGACTCTGGGGTGCAGTATAAAGGATATGTTCTCTAAAATTTATGCTGCAAATATGAATTATACATCTCCTATGGAAATTTTAACTGTTATTTGTTAACAAAAGATTAAACTGGTCCAATTGAAAGGCATTGCTGACGATAGTATCATTAAATATAAAATACATTTATGACGATAAAAGGATAGAAGACATTGCGGGAAACTGATAAATTGCTTTATTAAAAAGCAATTTATCCTTTTCCAAAATGTTTTCCTATTATGCTAGTATTTTGTCACATGCTCAGGTGTAGATTGCAGTTTAAAATTTGGTTACAATTTGTGGTATAGATCAGAGAACTAAAATTGCTCGAACCATTAAAAACCATGAATTGATAAAACTCTTCCTATTAAATGCTGTATTGATTATTTTTGAGTTTATCAAAATGAAAAAAAAAAAAAAAAAATTATATTTTGAACCAACAAACATTCACAAGACTAACTTTATGACCTAAGCAAAAACTGTTGTTTCAGTTATGACTTTCATCAAGAATGATTCATTATTCTTGACTAAAACAATACTTTATGCAAAGTTTGTAAGGATTTGTGGGTTAGAGTTCTTAACTACAAGTTGATAAATTGCAAGATTTACAGAGTTCAACCAGTTTTGAACAATTCTTCAATAACTTGATATTTTCTTTAAGCTATTAGCAAGATTCATGAAACTAAAAATCCGAACTCAACAAACATAGAACAAAGTTAAATGCAGTCACTTATAAAACACATGTAAAAGATGTACGCCGATTCACAATACAATAATCATTTGATTTCACAGTTCTGTCTAACTTTGAACTTGAATATAGAGGCAGTTGCCAATGTGCTATTTATAGTAACGGTGTCCGATAAGGAAAATTTCGTTCTCCGGTAATAGACCAATGGAGTTTCAGTGGCCTATGGTATGACATAACTGAAATATACAGCAGACTTTTGTAGGAAAGAGCAATACCATTCTTAGTGTGTGTACATTCATGAAGAATAGCATTGGGCTCACTTATTGAAATTTAAGAACTTGGTATATCTAATGCCAACTGAAATTTACAGCATTATATTATTGAACAAATTTAAAAGGTCAGTTAAGAGTAAAGTGTTTTGTATTGACATCTTCCTCAGATAAATCAATCAGGATTTTTTAACTTCTGCCAGTCATTGTAAATAAAGCTTAGGATTTGTCATGAAAAACTTGGGAGCCAAACATTGCTACATATTGCACATTAAGGAAAACTCTTTTTTACTCAGCAATCAACTTTTGTAAAAAGTCTTCTGCTAAGTGGCTGCAAAGCAACATATAAACATAAACAGATACAAATTAAACAGTAATTAACACAACTCTATAACAATCCTAACAAGAATTGATAAATTTAGATGTTTATCAGCAGAAGAAATCCATCTTTAAAAAACACAGAGCTAAGAGACAATTCAGCACTCTTTTAATGGCCAAATGGCCAGGAAATGCTCTGCCAATTAAACAATTTACTTAACAAAGGAGATAAAATTGACAAGTCAAAGAGTAATGTTTGCAAAAAAAGAAGTTGTGTAAACATTCAAAATCAAATACAATTAAAACAAAAATAAACTTTATGAAGAGTCAATTTAAACACAAAGAAATATTTCAACTGTTTATAACTTTTCCATGCTTACAACAGCTGGTATCAACGACTTTTCATGTTCTACCATAAGTTACTCTCCTTTCTGATACCTACAGCCATACAATTTATTTTAAGTACATTTAAGAAAAGGTCTAGTCTTGAATAAAAGAGGCCATAACATCATTTTCTAAAACGGTTCAAGTAATTTACAGTAATAGGCTGTTTATATAATTAAATATGTTACTATAATTTTATGTTCATTTGAGTCAATTGTTAAGAATCTGAAGATGCTGATACATCTTAACTCTTTACCAAATGACAAAATTTTAGACCAGTCCAATTTGAAAGACTTTGCAGATGACAAAATAAATGTGGCATACAAATTAAACTTTGATGTGGGAAGAGTAGAAAACAGTGTGGGCAACAGAGAAAATGCTGGTTGTCAGCATTTTCTCCTTTTCCCACAATGTTTTTAAAAACTTCTTTTTCAGGGTTGTTAAAAGTCGGGATTGTGTGGTAAAGGATTAATCTTTTTAAGAAATATTGATGACTCAGCTTTTTACCTGGTCTTTGCTATTTCAGACTTCGAACTACCAAGGAATTCTCCTACTTCTTCATCTAAGGATTTAGCAATAACTTCTGTATGTTCACTGAGATCAGTACTTCTTAAAAGGTCACAAAATATTCTTGCATATGATTTTATGAAAATTGATTTATGATTACATATAAGGGCTTTAATAAATTTTAGATTAATGATAAAAAGTAATCTTTAGTTACCTGGTATAATGCCACATAAAAGCATATTTTAAGAAGTAAAATAGTTGGAACTTGATATTGTACGGTCCGACGAATCACCGAAATACCGAAATGCCACCGAAACACCGAAATACCCCTATTTTTTTTTTTTTTTTTTTAATATTAAGTTCAGATAACTGATATTAGTTTGCAGTATTTTTCTTTCCTTCTTTTTTCTTTAACTGAAAATGCGCTCAATGAAAGTATCAATCATTAATGAGAAGAATGATGCTGTTAATATATATTCATCATTAATTTACGTGGAGAGCAATCACCGAAACACTCGCGTGTCTGGTCTGTTACACAGCGAAATACCCGATCTTGATTACGCCAAGCTAGACCCGAAGAATTATTAGTAACATATGATCACATGAATTTATTATTTCTTTCAATGATAAACACGCATACAAAATCATTTGCGGACGAAGTAGACCCAAATCAGAATGTAGGTCTCTGATCCATCGAAACGCACAAAAGTTCGGTTCTGTTCTGTTCTGTTAAAGTGATGCAATCGTAATTGAAGGCATTCGGCTGATATGATCAAACTTATTTTGTGTAAGTTTGTCCTTGTGATTTTTAAAATGGCATGGTTATTATTAATAATCTTATCGGTGGAATTATAATTGTCTTATCAATTTACGCCTGGTAACGTGTTAACCACAGATTTAAAATGGCTGTCGGTTTTCCGATTTGGTGATTTTTAATTTCATCTATATCCAACATAAAAGTGAAAACTATTTTTGCCAGCATAGTTATGGATAAAAATCAGACACATCAACCTTGTGCACAAGCAGAGCTACGGTAGTTAGATTGCGGATGCAGAATCCTTGAATCGACAAATTTTACTACACCGTGCGGCTATTTCGGTGAACATTTACAGTACCGGTGGGATATTCCGGTGAACATTCTTCACGTCGGGCTTCAATGGCATGTTGTTATTTTGTCATTAGGTTTTAAACTAACCTCCATCATCAGTATGATTACAATTTGTATCAAACACCACAACTTCAGTTGTTTGAAATCAAAAAATAAAAAAAAAAATCTGGGGTTTTTCGGTGTTTCGGTGGCATTTCGGTGATTCGTCGGACCCATATTGTAAGATGACAATGACCTTGTCATTAGCAGATGTGTATTGATAAGAGGTACTTTCTACCAAATACGAGTATCGTAACTTAAATAGTTTTGAATAGGAATATGTTAAATCCCCATATTAACTTTTTGACAGAAAGACTGACATACAATGGAACATCTGTTTGGGGACAATTTACTAAACATACATAGGTTTATAAAAAAAGGTGTGTTGATATTCAAATTTCAGTGTAAATACACTCAAGTCAAAAATTATTTTAAACAAAATTCAAAATTTGTTTTCTAAGGATGTATTAAACCACTTAGTCCGATGCATGTTACAATTTCAGATTTCTTTGGGTCCAACAGTAACATTCATTTTACAAGTGACCGTGTCTTTGCTGTCCTGTGTAACACCTGTTTCAATTAATTGATAAAATACAAGAGCATTTGGTACTGTTTAGTGAATGTGTATTTATTTCCCTCTATTCCAATTCGGATGGTAAATCGATTAAAACAAAATAAATTTATTATCAGTTAGAATGCCGTTTCATTCATTTGCTGTCACACAGGTTACTTTTAGAGCTTTTCTAGTGTTCATTTGTAACATTTGTATTTAGAAAAAAGACAAAAATTGGCGTCCCTTGTAACCATTGTTTCAAATTTGTCATAAGTACTCAGTCTTTCCTAAGATTATGACTAAATCATTGATGTCATTATTGTATGTCATTGATGATGCCACATTATCAACATCAGATGACAACTTGACGAGGAAAATGTTCTTTTCCATCAATTTACATTACGAATGTTACCTTACCAACATTTTTGTAGTCTTGTTGTAACCTTCGTGAGTGAAATTGATAAAATCAATCTTCATGCCAATTTATGTGTGTTAATTTACGAACTATACTGTTTTATGTAACCACAGACAAATACTTACACACGAAACCATGATTGAAATGAGCTGCTACATATCGTAATACAAAACACGTTTGAACGATTGTTACTTTCCGAAAGATTTTGTTTCCTTTTGAAACCTTCGTATTCAAATTTGTGTCCGGAAAGACGAATGGGTGAAAAATATGATTGTTTACTGTAAACATAAACGCGTATTTTTTTATTCAGGAGGGGACAAGTGATTAATAGTAAAAGCCTGTGGAGTTTGGTTAACATTATACCCGTTATACGGATAATAGGAACTTTTAACTGCACTTTAGCGTTACATACCACGATCGTTACTTTTCCGGACACGAACAAACTAACCCGCCTGGCCGACATGTCTTTTGGTACAGAAAATTGTGTTCTACGTCATCATCTTAGGGGCACAAAAAACATCATTAGGGCACAGACTAAAACTTGTCTAGACGACAACGACACGATTTTATTGCGACGATAACGATCGTTACAAACTGGACGCGAAAGATACCTCTATGTTAAAAAATCGTCTGGTGAAATTATTGGTTGGTTTTGATCGGTAAAATCCACAGTTCTTGTAGACAAATAATACTGTTTTCAATTAAATACAAATAAAATGTGTTAGTGACAAGTTTCTATAAGATATAGGATATTGAAATTTCCCGAAGTGACGGACACGACTGTAACGAGCAACTTCTCCGATTTCAAAGCTATTTTCCTCAAATAAATAAATAAAATATCAACAAAAAACAGGTCAGTTTCAAACATCAATATATGTAGTTTGAAAACACACTGGTCAATTCCACTAAAGATGATCAGGTAATAATTCTGAAGGCATGAAAAAGGTACCCTCTTCGCATGTCCCATTTTTAGGTGTCAAAATACCGTCATTTTTCATACAAAATTTAAAAAATCAAATTAATCCAAATTGCGAATAGCAAAAAGTTATCTTTTATTATCTCTTCAATTTATTTAGAAAATATAACAGTACATCTGTATGAGCTAAAGCATTCATTAACTTCAGCATTTCATTCTAAATAGACCTACCCACGATTGTCACCAACTTCGTGGAGTTATCCTTAAGCGTAACTGTTTTACATCTGATATTCGTCCCACGGACAGCTCGTTCTTCGGTCCATGGAAAAACCGAATTCATCAAAGTCCAAATACCCATTGATTTACATGTATTTCCACCGGACAAATAAAATCTCAATGCTCGCGAGATTTTTGTGTTTCGCACGCGCCTTTGTTTACATTGGAGATAGAAACTTCAAACTTGTTTCCGAGTCAAAATATGGAGATCAGATTCAGAAAGGCAATAAAAGTTTTCCTGAAGTTCAAAGATGCCATTTTGGTGCAATCTGTCTAATCCGTATAATTTTAAAGTTTGGTTCACAGGAGATCATGCATACAAGAAAAATCAGTGAATGTTTACAGTGTGTCTGCTCTATGGAAGTATTTGTACCCAGATGCCCATGCACTTAGCTATAAAATTATGCTGCTCATAACAGATAAAGCACTATTTTGTGATTACTGTCCTTAAGTGTTAGTCATCAGTTTTTAGCTAATTCATTGAGAGTTAATTGGTTGTATCTGAAAAGTTCATAAGATTGCTTTAAACCATTTTTACCCACAAATTTCACTTGCCTGAATAAAACTCATTGAATAAAGATCAGGTGGGTTCGTTTCTCTCTGCTCTATAGTGTTAGGGTTATTCAAAGGCATGACACATTCTTTTGTCCCATTTGTGATCCTATTACCGACTGCCATTGAACCATAAATAGGACAAATCGCTGAGGATATGGTAAATTAGGTTTTCCATGGTTAATCCTTGTTCCGAGACTAAGTTTTCTCTAGCTTGATGAAAATTTGTTTTTTGGTACTTAAATTTTCTTGAACAGTATAGTTATCATATTTGGATGAATTTAGGTTGTGTATCTCCAGGGCCATCAGATTTTTACCGTTTCCAATATGGTGTCTCTTGATGGATAAACATGAGGTTAGGTTGATCACTTTTATTGTTGATTTGTTATATTTTGATTTATAGAAGATATGTTTCATGAAAGAAATTAATTGAATTTGTCTGTTTGAAAAGCCGCTTGAACATATCGGTAGGTGGACGAAAACATGTTGTGACGAGATATTATATAAATACAGCTATTTGAAAAGTGGCCAAAAATGTTTTTTACATTGACGTCAATGGTGACGTCGCCCAAAATTTTGCGGAAAAGTAACACTACTATGTTTTAGAGAGCTACAAAGTTGATGTAAGGCCAGGAACACAAATAGCATATTTATGTAAATAGCTCCAGTAACTTCGCTCTCTATCAGTATAGTTTTCCTTATGATTGCATGATGAAAAGCAGCATAATATTTATGGCCACTTATTGTATGACTGAATTGCACCTTATTTCAGCTCAAACAGACCATATTTCACCTCAGATTGACAAATTATAATTCTGTAGTGATATCTTTTGACCTGAAATTATGATATATTTATGAATGGTATAATTTCATGCTTTTCTTTTTTTCTGAAAAAAAAATCTTTTTTGAATAGGTACTATTACTTGTCAGGACTTCTTTGACTAAAACCGTATTTCACTCTGTGTGACTTGGTAAGAGTTACGATACCGTTAAGTTTACACACCGAATTTCACTTGCGAGGTGCATGTACATTTTTTCACCCTTATTTCAAACATTTACTTATCATGGAGAGCTAGCATCTTTTTAAAAGAAAAAAAAAAAAAAATGTCATAGTTGTGTAATATTTTGTCCTTTTGAAGTGAAATTCGGCCATAGATGAAATTTGGTTTTCAATGGACTGGAGAGAAACCTCACAAATATGATTTGAAAAAGTTTTTTTGTCTTGTTAGCTATGTTTTCTTCATAATCTAAGCTAAAAGGGTATCACTAGGGCAAAGAATTCATTATCTGATGTGAAATACGGCCATCAACAGGTGAAATACGGCCATCAGCAGGTGAAATTCGGTAAAATTCTGTCATAGATGAAATTCATTTTTTCCATGCACCCCTCATTCTTTACAGAAATTTTTAATTCAAATTTTGAACTAATTCTCTAGAGGAATGCACTAGAAAGGATTTGTAATCACAATAGTAATTTGGTCGTTGTCTGCGCATTCTTGAAGATTCGACCTGTCTTATATGACGCATCACCCGTCCCCCGTATACGGGGGAAAAGTAGGGCTTATATTGAAGCCATTAGCCCATTACCAAAGTATGTAGGGGCTGTTTTAATAAATGGTCGGTGCATAGGTTACGTGTTAGCCGATCATAGCTGAATGAATGGCACCAGGTAGCGTTTTATGGAGTAAACGTTTATTTTATTTGAAATTCAGAGTCACAGTTGTTGTTTTGAAAAATTACTCCGCTTCTGTACCCAGGATGCCCAAATTAGATAGATGTGTATTTGTAGAATACCATCTAGCGGGAGATAATGGTAATTTGGTAAATGTGAACATTTTAAATTATTTTGAGGTAGTATTGTTTTACCGATAAGGAAGATTAGAAAAAATTACTCAATTTTCACACAAACTTTTTATTTTCAGATAATCTATACAATCAATGCGGAAAGCGTATCTCTATGATCTCAGCAGATATAAAAGGGGCCATATTGTATTATGAAGGTGAATCACAGTTCTATGATAGATCCCCTTGCACAGTTGAAGTTTGGGGTTGGTTTGAAAATGAGCTGGCCATGCACTTCCGACATTTTAACACAGTCAGCACTGACACATACATAGAGATAAGGCAAGGAGATTCTTGGGACGAAAGTAGACCTATCAGAGGTATTTAAATACGTTTTGTTGGTTTCTTGTTTAATTTATTTATTTTTAAATTTTTAAAAATTTAATTTTTGTTTAAATTTGTTAATTATGACAATTTTAAATTTGATGAAAATGGCAGAAAGTTCTCAGAAAGGGTAGAAAACACTGTGGGAAAAGGAGAAATTGCTCATCACGAGCAATTTTTTCTTTTCCCACAGTGTTTTCAAAAGACTTTTACTGCAGACACATGAAAACCAGGGCTTGTTTGGGAAAGGGTTAATTTGTGTGAAAATTATGATTGCAACACTGCAGATGTAATACCATTTTGAGATTAAAAATCTGTTATATGTACGAGCTGCTGAAAACATGTAATGGAAAAGAGGTGATTGACGGACAAATCATCAGACCTGTACACGTATATCAAAGAATGGTTTTATAATTGATACAATAATTATCAAAATGTTAGCTAATTTGTGTGAAAACTGATGTGTATTACACATATAAGGTCAGAAGCTGAGTGAATCTTACAATTTATATATCACATGCATGATCGCCTGTGGCAGGTTTTGCAAAAAAATTAAATCATGTGTAAGATCAGTATTTGGTAATTCATGAAATTTTAGACCCGCGACAGTATCCACTTTTACAGTACCTTTCTCAGATCTTGACACTGTAAAATGTTTTAACGGCTTTTGTTGTTATGACATTTTTTCTGCTGCAGACGCCATACATATGTACGCAAAACAAAAATTACATGTTCAATTTACGGCTCAGTTTTTTTTCCTTTCATGTGTCAAAGAGGATGTTTTACCAGTAACTGTGCATCATATTGATTTTCAAAGAAAATTAATTACAAGATTTCCTGCACATGTGGCAGATTTTGACACTTTAAAGAATCATAGCAGTCGTAGCGGTTAAGGCAGAAGCAATTTATGAAGATTAGCAATTTCTTCTTTTGCCACCTTGTTTTATCTTGTACTCTCACTTGTATTTATGAACATATTAACTTTTTAACAAACAACAATTTTTTAGACTCGTCCAAATTGAAAGCATTTGCAGACAACAATTTAAATGTGACTGAACTGTTGGTTTTTGTCTTAGACAGGATAGAAAATATTGTGGGACAAGGAGAAAATGCTGATTATCAGCATTATCTTTTTTCCTTCAATGTTTAAAAAGACTTCTTTCCCAGGGTTGTTACAACTCAGGGTTGTTTAGTAAAGGGTTATAGCTTACAGGATTTTTTTAAAAGTTGGCCGCTGTATATTTTCATTTTGGGGTGATATGTAGACATAATATTTCAGAAATGCCTGAGAGGTTGTCCGGTACCACTTTCAACCAGCTGAATCATGTTTTCACCAGTGATTGGATGGACATATTTATTCGTGTTGGTGGTAAAACACCCCCAGGCGGTGTTAGATTATTCGAGTTAGCCATGAATGTATTTCACACAGGTATGTATACTACAAATGAGTTGTGGATAGTTGCTTTTAGAGGGAGCCACTCAGATTTTTAGAATTTCCCCAAACTTATATCACTGAATAAAGTAAGGCAATACCTGGCAAATCATCACTAAGCAAGAAAGACAAAAGTAACATTTTTTTAAAATTTTTTTTGACAACGATATTTGCATATTGGGCTACATAGCATCTTTAACTCTTCACCACATGACAAATTTTAGACTAGTCCAAATTGAAAGCATTTTGCAGACGACAAAATAAATGTAGCAAAAAAAAATAAAATTTATTTTGATAAGGCTAGAAAACAATGTCAGAAAAGGAGAAAATGCTGGTTACCAGCATTTTCTCCATTTCCCACAATGTTTTCAATTGGCTTCTTTCCAGGGGTCGTTAAAAGTCTGGACTGTGTGGTAAAGAGATAAGGTACCTTTTAGATTTTGTGCCAGAGTTTTGCAAAGACTTGAGGGGTTGTCACATGATCAACAACATGTGTCAATTACAAGGGTTTGTATCCAAATCTGTATAATAAAGTCATATCTGATGTGATGAAAATAGATGGACATAACTGTTGTAAAACAACTATCTCTTTATTTAACACGTAAACTTGCTCCTTTTTAGCTCGCCAATTTTCGAAGAAACATTTAGGTATTGCCATAGCCCTGACATCGGTGTCTGCATCATCATGTGATAGTGAGAGCTTATGTATTTCAATGGCTATGTATATACAACAGATTTTTGTTTCAAAATTTTCTCATATTTTCTACTTGTCTGCGGACAACTAGACTGAAAAAAGTCACTTGTCCAACGCTGAATTTTCCCGAGTCGGACGAGTCGGGCATAGTATTTCGACACCCCTGCTAACAGGTTTCCATGTCTGTTTTACTTTCAAAACTGATGATTGTGACCATCCTCGTTGACCCAGTTCTGAAGTATTCCGTAAACTACATTCATCGCCCCTGGGTTATCTCATTTTCTTGTTCTCATGAATTATTCATGAGGCATTTTGATTGGTAATCTCAGTTTTTCATTGAGAAAATTTAATCTATTTTTATCAACCATATGCCATCATTTCTATTTTTACCTCGTCCATAACCAGTCAAATCGATGAATGTAGTTTACGCAATACACTGGAACTGGGTCAACGAGGATGACGTCACCCCTGCTACATACCCTTATGGACTGCAACAGCACAGCTGTATTTCTGAATATTTGCCTTTGTATACAAGGATTTGTAATGTCTGCCCTGGATTGTCGTAAGGCAAATGCCACAGAAGGAAGGCCCACTGGCGGCCGCCATATTCGTTGATTATGATGTGGGTTTTACCCGGTTTATTCATAACAACAGAAGAAATGTGATTATCCTCCACGACAAGAGAGTATCATTACATCATCGACAATTCGATTGGCTATTGGGTGTAATTCACAATCCTATGATTATTCATAGAAACGACGATTTCGCAATTGAATGTCCCAGGGGTGATGAATGGTAATACTTCACACCTGGGTTAACGAGGGTGGATTGTGACAGAGGTATGATTAATTTCATTGATAGATTTAACCCTTTACTAAACGACAAAATTTTAGACTGGTCCAAATTGAAAGCATTTGCAGACCCACAAATTGAATATGGCTTAGATTATGAAATTTGTCTCTGAAGGGTAAGAAAACCATTGTGGGAAAAGGAGAAAATGCTGGTTTCCAGCATCTTTTCTATTAGGGTCGTTAAAACTCGGGATTGTGTGGTAAAGGGTTAAAGCACCGTTCACTACTATACTTGCCTTTGCGGCAAGTGCTAAATAAATGAAATGGGCATTTTCAGTCTGTAAGAAAAATTTTTAGGCTAATTTTTTTTTTTGTAGTCAGACCATTACTATTCAAAAGAATTGGGCCATGCTCTGTGAAAAAAGGGTTTGATGCATTTGCAAAGAGTATCAACACAGGTCAGCCTGTTCAGGCTGACCTGGGTTGAAACTTTTTGCTAATGGTCAATTTTCTGCATGTCAATGGATCATTCTACTGCATGATTCAGTTGGTTGTTAGACAAAATAGATTTTATGGATCCATAATTTAATGACAACTTGCTTTGTGTAATGCATCATAGAGATGCATTAAACTCTGTTTTTTCAGAGTGCTGCTCAATTATGTGAATAATTTAATGCTAATTTTACTCTTGAATTCTGTAGGAAGATGTCATTCATGGGAGTTTGTCTGTGACAATGGTTGGTGCATTGACAAAGATCTGAGATGTAATGGCTATAATCCGTGTGGGGATAAATCCGACTGTGGCAAAGAGAGCATGTCCTCTGGAAAGATTGCTGTGATCTGTGTTTCCGTAATCACAGGAACATCTGCAATTTTGACATTTTTTTATTACTGCTGCAAGGACAGATGGCGTAAGAGATCACAGGTTTGGACATACCAATATATCGTATTTCGGGATTTTATTGTGTCCCAAAATTTTCGCACGTTTGGTCAAAATCAAGTTTTCATGTTTCTTATTTTCACAAATTCATTGGTATGTTTCTATTTTTCACAAAATCTTAAATATATGATAGCGTCAAACCCACCGAAAATATTTATAGGTATATCTGGTATTGCATTAGTGCAAATGCAAAATTGGGGGGAAAAAGCTAGAATCAGAAGATACACCTTTATAGTCAGGTATTGCAAAATCTCAGGATTACTCCTTATCTATTTATTCAAATCTTAGATTTCCGGTATTTCCTAGTTGGTTTATTAATCCACAATTCACTAGTATCATTTGACTACAGATGGACACTGGGAAACTAAGGGACACAACTTTGCTCAAACTTCAGTATAATGATTACTGGTAGCTAACGACAACTCTCCCTATACATGTACATTGTGTTGTCTATTTTTTTCATTTTTTCAAGATACGAGGGACACTTTTTAAGTTCGTAGAGTAGGGCGGTCTTTTTAAAACCGCTTGAAATATCAAAATTTTATTTATCTAAGACCTTCGAAATATGCCCCGTCTGCCTCCACACACATTTTACACCGATCTACCCATTTCCTGAACGCCGCCCGGTAGTCCTCTTTAGGTATATGTTGCAGACACTGGTAGACCGCACTGCCCATACCACAATGGGATTCAAAACGGTGCCCTGCCAGCATTTCCTTTAGTCTTGGGAACAACCAAAAGTCACAGGGGGACAGGTCAGGGCTGTATGGAGGATGATCTAAGACATCGAGCCCAGATTCTTTCAGATATTCCTGTACCATAGCGGATTTATGGGCCAGTGCGTTATCATGGAGTAATTTGATGCCGCGGACACCGGTGCGCGGTCTGCGTTTCTGATAGAAATCAACAAGTTGAGTAAGAACACTTTCTCTGTAAAACTTTCCAGTGACAGAACTACCTTTCGGGACTGGAATTTCAAGGACTGGACCTTTCGAATCAAAGAATATCGCATACAACATGTGATTTGATGTTTTGCAACGGCGCGCAATGACAGGTCTGTCGCCCTCAGATGAAACCCAAACCTTATTTTTAGCCTTAGAATCGGGTTGAAAATGATAGATCCAGGTTTCATCACCTGTAACTATCTCTTCCAAACGACGTGGGTCACATTGATCATACTTTTCTATAACTTGCGATGCAAGTCTAACCCGACTTTGTTTCTGCTCGTCAGTGAGCAAATGGGGCACCCAGCGCGCGCAGATCTTACGTAGCCCAAGTCGTTCACGTAAGATCTTCAAAACACTTGACGAATGAATGCCACTTAATTCTTCTATCTCTTGCACGGTATAACGTGCGTCTTCCTCAATTAACGTTTTCACAGTAGCAACATTCTTTTCCGTCAAAACGGAAACCGGCCTACCCACCCGAGGGTCATTTTCAATTGACTCCCGACCATCATTAAAACGACGTACTCACTTGCAAACTGTAGCATATTTTAAAGCACCATTCCCATAAACTTTTTGAAAATCAGCATGAATTTCTGTTGGCGGAAACCCGAGCTGTGCTCGAATCTTACAATATACCCTCTGTTCAGAGATTTTTCCATCCATATTGAACGCTATATTTTACTATAGTGTATAAAACCACGTGTTGAAAATACCCAGCGCAGCGTGCACGTGGACCTCGTGCGCCGCATACCGTGACACCGTTCGAGAGAGGAATGATTATGCAAGTTCTGTGTAAAAAATCGTGCAACTTCATAATCGCGTTAAAAAGTTATAGGCTTACTCTACGAACTTAAAAAGTGTCCCTCGTACCAGCATTTTCAAAGCCATTTCTTATAATGTCAGGCTTCTCCTTTAAATGATTGTTAAAATCTTTAGCTACTTTGGACCAAGAGGAACATTATTGCTCGCCTATTCTGTTGACAATAACCAAGTGTCTCTAAGCGAAAAAAACATTCACTTGATGTTTCCTATCAAAAGGTAGGATTGTCAGATTGTATGGAATATTTAGCGAATATAATTTTCGCGAGAATGCCCCATTCTCGAAAATAGCGAAAAATAGCAAAAATTTCCTTCCCGTGAAAAAAACAATATACAGCATAATTCTAGGAGTTCCAACATTGTATATTTCTTTGCTCCAGGAGCCAAGCTCAGTTGAGCAGTTGGTAGTGTACAGTACTTGAAACCATGGGGGTGGCTGGTTTAAATTCCCAGCTCAGAAAACTTTCTTTTCAAAGGTTGATGATAGCCATTGCAACAAGATTTGTTGTTGATAGTCATTGCAACAGGATTCAATCCTCTCTCACCACTGATCATTGTTTGGATGATGGCTTTTTTGGAAAGCTGCCAGTGGCATGGGAAGAATATCATGCAAAACACTGGTAAAAGAAACTCCAAGAAAGCATGGATAGGTGCACTGCTTATGGTAATATACCTGAAATAATGACTAGTCCAAATTGAAAGCATTTGCAGACAACAAAATAAATGTGACCCAAAACTTGAAATTTGTGTTGGGCAGGATAGAAAACATTGTAGGAAAAGGAGAAAATGCTGGTTACCAGCATTTTCTCCTTTTTCCACAATGTTTTCAAAAGGTTCTTTCTCAGGGTTGTTAAAAGTAGGGATTGTGTGGTAAAGGGTTAAACAACACACAAACAAACAAACAATCTATTCTCATGGAAAGAAATATGCAGTGGAGCATAAAGGGGGCCCACTGTCCATCCTAGGGCCCCCTATGTGTTCAAGATTTTGTTACATGTTGGGAAGCGTCAACTTCTTGTTATTGCGCTCCTCTAAAGATTTTTGGTGGCGTATATAACCGTGGCTTTATCAGTCTGCCTTTGTCAGTACATCCATGATTTCATTTCACATTAGGTGGTTTTACCAATATTCTTGTCAACATGTGTTGAACCATTATTCCCTTTAACATTGTTTTCAACATTTCAGTTGTATTGCAGCATCCACTGCACTGTCCATGCCTTCTTGGAGTTCCCACATAACCATCGTTGAAACAATGATCTGTGGTTAGAGAGGAATAAAGCTTGTTGCAATGACTATCAACGAGTCTAAGAAAGAAATTGGCGAGCTGGGGATTTGAACTAGAGACTTTAGTTTCTCAAGTCCTGTACGCTACAACTGCACTACAGCAGCATGGCTCATACCACTGAGCACAGTTGACTCTAGGGAAAATTTTTTGAAGGAAGGAAAACCCTGGGAAAGGAAGCTTTTGAAAATGTTGTTGGAAAAGAAAATGATGGTTACCATAATGTTTCTATCCTTTCTTGAAAGGATCATTTGAGCCACATTTAATTTGTCATCTACAGATGTTTTAAATTTTGACAGGTCTACAATTTTGTTATTTGGTAAAGAGTTAGGAAAACATAGTGCTGCTTCATTGCCTCCCACAGATAACTTTTCTACTCTCACAGCAGACCACTTGAAAATAGATCAGCTGTGCTCTGGCAAGAGGGGGCTTAATGCATCTTTGTAATGCATAATACCGAGCAGTTCATCTCAGTATTATAGATCCATAAAATCTGTTTTGTATAACAACCAACTGAATAATGAGGTAGACTTTTCCTTGGACATACAGAAAATTGACCAATAGCGAAAAGTTTCAGCCGAGGTCAGCCTGTGCCAACTACGCAGCTGACCTGGGTTGATACTTTTTGCAGATGCATCAAGCCCCTTTTTCACAGGGCATGACTCAAAGGTATGACAATAGGAGATTTTATCGTTTTTGGACAATTGCTCCTTTGCTGGAATGGTTTTACTTGTCTTATACCTTTACTAGATCAACTCAAGGTCATGACCCTAAAGAAGAAAGCTTTTGAAAATATTGTGGGAAAGGGAACAAATGGTGATATCTAAGATTTTTTCCATTCCAGATAATGTTTTCTGCCTATTCAACGCCAAGTTATATCATTTGAACCACTTTGGTATGTAGTACAGATAACTGTCCCGGAAGGCAATTATAGTTTTTGACTGGTCTCCTCTGTGTACAGAGTCATTTGAGACAAAAAAAAAAGAAAAAGAGTCGAAATCTGCGCACAGATTTTATGCGCACTTTGAAACTCTCTTAGTTTTACAAGTAGAGGACAAAACTGGAATCTGCAAAAAAGTGTCACCCCAGGTGAAGCTGCACAGTCCATGACTTAGGTCAAGGTTTTTGCTATTGGCCAATTTTACGCATGTCAGAGGGCTGGTTTATCTCATGATTCAGTCGAATGTTTGCCAATATGAATTCTATGGATTCACAACCCCTTTTTCCAGAGGGCTGCTCAAATTCATTGGCTGTGAAGTAAAGAGAGAAAGTGACTTGTTTCAAGTTAATCCCAAAAATGCCTTTTATGGCTATAGTTGTCTTTTTGGCACGGGTAGATCAAGATCAGGTTGCACTAAATCTTGAAGTATGATATTTGGTCTACTCTATCTGGTTTGCTGAGACAATCTGGACAATAACAACCTTGGCATTGCAACCATAAGTGGTCGTCTTTGGAGAATGAAAGTGTTGCTTGGGTTTATATAGTGCTCTAAGGGTTAGTAAACATTTCACTCTTCACCAAATGACAAAAAAAAATTGTACCTGTCAAATTTAAAAGCACTTGCAGATGACTTATAAAATGTGGCTGAGATTATGGTATTTGTGTTAAAACTGATAGAAAGCTGAGAGAAAACACTGTGGGAGAAGGAGAAAATGCTGCTATGATGTTAAAAACCATACAAACTAGCAGAAAAAACACTGGATTGTTTGGTAAAAGGTCAAATGCATACTGTTGCAATCTGGTCTCTGCCGTATACATTTGAGCCATGTTCTGGCAAAAGGGGGCTTAATGCATCCCCGTTATGCATGATACCAAGTTAGTCATCACAGCATTATACGTCCCTAAAAATGGTATCATATAAGAACCTACAGAATCATGAGGTACACTGATCCTTTAACATGCAGAAAATTATCCAAAACAAAAAGTATCAGCCCAGGTCAGCCTGCACAGACTGCAGGCTGACCTGGGTTGATATTTTTTGCAAATGCATTAAACCCCCTTTTCACAGAGTAAGGCTCATTTTTTAAAAATTCAATGACTGCAGGAACGCCAAGATCAACGAAACTATGGACCACCGAGGTATGTGCGTGAAGAACAATCATGTCAAAGCAGAGAACCATCACGTCAAGGCAGGGAAGCAGAAAATCTCTCAAGGTCTCGTGTGTACAATTCTACAAGCAATAGAGGTGGGGAATCAGCTGATGAACCTTATAATTATTTAGATACAAGTCATTCTAGAAATGTCTTAGATTCAAATCATTCCGGGTACATGCAAGAAGACGGACTTGGTGAACGTAGTGCTCCGCCGAATTACAACACCATCGTCTCTAGCCGAGACATTGAACAATTTACAGATCTGAGAGACAATACCAACAGACCTGAACCTCCAGATTACAATGCTGCTGTTTCATCAAATAACTCTCCAAGATTTTCAAACATTCGGCAAAGTGGGCCAAATGATCAAACACAGGATGACAATAGCTCTGCTTATTTACCCTCTTATAATGATGTTCTACGCAATGAAGATGCTTACAGAATTGTGTTAGAGGGTGATAACTCAATAATCTATCAAGTGTGAGAATTGCAAGGATGAAAATGTTGTGCCATAGGGAAAGGTTTTTTATTTGAGCCATGCTCTGGCAAAATGGGGCTTAATGCATCTGCAGGATGCATGATACCAATCAAGCCATCAGATAATTATGGATACTTATGAGCCACTTTTTTTAATAACCAATTTAATCATCAGGTAGAATGGTCCTTTGAGATACAGATAATTTACCAGTTGCGAAAAGTTTCAGCCAAGGTCAGCCCGCACAGACTGTGCAGGCTAATCTGGGTTGGTACTTTTCGCAGATGCATTAAGCCTCCTTTCCACAGAGCATGACTCATTTTTTCTATCTTTACCCTTCACAAAACAATCACAATTGTAAATTTCCTGACCATATCAACCCTTCACCACATCACAAAACTTCAGTCTTGTCAAAAGTGAAAGCATTTTTATTTTTTAGGCAGCAATTTAAATGTGACATTATGATGGTAGTTGTTATTACACGGGTAGAAAACATCGTTGGAAAAAGAGAAAATGGTGGTTACCAGCATTTTCTCTTTTCCCACAATGTTTTCAAAACCTTTCTTTTTCAATGTTATAAAAACCAGGGATTGTTTGGTTAAGGGTCAATCTTTACCTCTGGTAGGCAATTTATTTTTATCCTACAGCTGCCACTCCTGAAACAAATGTGGCCTAAGAAAATGGGAATTTACTAAAGATGACCGCCGTTTTCCTTTTATTACAATGGCTTCAAATGTTATTTGATTGATTGAATGGTGTTTTATGCCACTTTCAACATAATTTCAGTCATATGGTCAGGGTGGTAGCCCACATATTCATGTATTTCCTGGGTTTCACCAGTAATATGTAAGGGCTTTAAATGTCTTGCCAAAGGACACTCCGGTGAAAAACCTAGTGCCTCCAATGAGAGCCTCTAGTTTGCGAGTCCTACTTTACCACTGAGCCACGCAGGACTCACTTTCAAATGTGTTAATGTATTGAACCTTTGCACCTGGTTCCTAGAAGTAGTCTTGGGCAAAACATTAAGTGTCCCAGCCTAGTACTGGTGAAACAGAATATACATGTATAAGTTGGATGTTGCTGTGATATGACCAGAATGATTTTGAAAGCAGTATAAAACCACATTCAAACAAACAAACATCAAATCTTGATTAATGTTTATTCATTTCATTGCCTTAGAAGCATGCCTTAGAGTTTTTCAGTTATGAATTTCTTACCGAGATAAAATACATGTACATTCCAAGATAGAATACTCTAGCATGTCCATAAATTGAAAGTTTTCAAGGAGAGAACAACTGCGAAAATTGAAAGCAAAAGGTTTTCTGTGCATTATATATTAACCCTTAACCCTCTACCACACAATCCTGAGTTTTAACGATCCTGAAGAAGACTTTTGAAAACATTGTGGGAAAAGGAGAAAATGCTGGTTACCAGCATTTCCTCCTTTTCCAACAATGTTTTGTTACCTAAAAAAGACAGACACCAATATTTGAGCTACATTCAATTAGTTTTTTGCAAGTGTTTTCAGTTTGAACCAGTCTAAAATTTTGTCGTTTGTTAAAGAGTTAAACTGCTGAATAAACCCACAAACATATCAGTCTAGAAATAAAATCCAAAAATTGTAATTTCATAGATTCTTTGGTCTTTGTTGCTTGAACTATGCAGACATTGTAGATTTTGTGCTGCCTTATCTTTATCTACACTGGCTTCAAAGGCAACTATGGTTGTGAAGGTAGAGTGTAGGACTCGTATCCTGGAGGTCCCGGGTTCGAGCCCCACCTGATCCACTGGGTTTTTCGTGGGAGTGTCCTAGGGCAAGACACTTCAGAGCCCTAGCCTAGTACTGGTGAAACCCAGGAAATACATGAATGAATATGTGAGCTATCACTGTGATATGACTGAAATAATATTGAAAGCAGCGTAAAACACCATTCAATCAATCAGTTGTTAAAGGAGCTTGAAGGGTTAATCTATTTGTTTGTGTTTAGAGTAGTGAAGATGTAAGATATGTGATTTTGTTTATCGTAGGCCACTGAAACTCCATTGGTCTATTACCGGACAACGAAATTTTCCTTATCGGACACCGTTACTATAAATAGCACACTGGCAACTGCCTCTATATTGTATATAATAAGACAAGGTGTGCAACGAAATCGAAGAAAATTTTTACCCCTGTACCCATTCAGAGATACTATTTTACCGAAAATTGAAAAATAAAGCTAGTAACCGTTGCAGATGGGTTCGCAAATGATTTTTCTTTTGTACCCTGACCTTCGAAAGTTCCAAAAGGCTCTTGCGATCAAACTGTAGCTCTGATCGGAAAAATTTTAAAAAGCTTCCACATTTTTCGGATCGCCATGCGCTGACGTCACACAATTTATAATCCCGCAGCAAATTATAACTAAATTTTTTTTTCAAACAAAGATCTAAAATTCTTTTGTTGATATATTGATAAAATTATCAAATTAATATTTCGTCTGTTATGATTTATCTTTTCATCTAATCCAGTATCACGATTTTCATCTTCCATTTCGTATATTTTCAAATGCGTATTTACCGTTTATTGGTTGGTCAAAAACTTTGGCGCGTCTTTTGATAGTTAATTCACGTGAGTTGTAATTCGCTTCGTCATAATGAATTTTGTGACGTCAGCGCATGGCGGTCCGGAAAATGTAGAATCTTTTAAAAAATTTTAAGATCAGAGCTATTGCTTGATCGCAAGAGCCGTTTGGTACTTTCTAAGGTCAGGGTACTCAAGAAAAATCATTTGTGAACACAAAAAGCAAAAGGTTTATTTTTCCGTTTTTGGTTAAATATTATCTCTGAAAGGGGACAGGGGTAAAAATTTTCTTTGATTTCGTTGCACACCTTGTCTTATTATATACAACATAGAGGCAGTCGCCAATGTGCTATTTATAGTAATGGTGTAAATGAAAATTTGAGTATTCCCTGATATACAGGCGATGCACCAATTCGCAAGTATTCGATGATCAACCAAGAAAATGTTAATGTTCCGTAACAGACCAATGGAGCTTCAAAGGCCTGTGGTTTTATGGAAGTTAAGATATTTGAAGGAAAGCCAAGCTGTCCTTTTAGCCCAAAATAGGGGAAATAGGCGTTATAATGCCATATGAAATAGAATAATATTAAAACATTTCAGAGCCTTAGGCAACTAAAGTGCCTGTTACTGAAAGGCAGATTACCAGAATTTTCTCCTGTTCCTTCAGTTTTCAAAAACCTTCTTCATCAGGGTCGTTGAAACTGGAGAGTCTTTGTTAAAGGGTTAACCCATTACTGCACCGTTTTAACAATGTTGAAGAAATAGCCTAGTGTAAACATTGTGGGAAAAAGGAGAAAATGCTGGTAACCAGCATTTTCTCCTTTTTCCACAATGTTTTCTGCCTTTTCAATGACGATTCCTGTCTTTTGGACCACATTTAGTTTGAAATCTGAAAATGTTTTCACCTTGGACATGGCTAAAATTTTGTAACCCTGGAAAAAGTTAGTGATGTCCCATATCCTTTTTCTGGGCCCGTATTCACCAACCATTCTTGAGAATATTCTTAGTCTTATTCACCAGAATTTTCTATATTTGAAAGTAACACAACTTCTGATTGGCTAAACCATTCGGTTTAGCCAATCAGAAGTTGTGTTACTTTCAAATATAGAAAATCTTGGAGAATAAGACTAAGAATATTCTCAAGAAATGGTTGGTAAATACTGACCCTGGTTATTTTGATGGCATATTGTCGAAGTTTGTGATTTGAAGATATTTTTAATGATACAAAGATATTGTTGGTGGCTGATATTTATGTTACAGCTTTTAGATTTTTTGAAAACTTTACTAATAGTTTAGTCTGTTTATCTTCTATCTTTATATACGAATATATTTATCTTTATATTATACAAATATCGTAATGTTTATTAAAACTGAACATCTAAATATTTGTTTGATTTAATACATAACATATTTAATGCTTTTCTAGACAGCAGATTTTTAGAATATTCCATACTGAAAGCATTTTGCCGATGAAATATTCAATGTGCATCACTGGTGGAGCTTATCTAAGAAATAGTAGAAATAGTAGAAAACATTGAAGGGAAAGAAGAAATTGCTAGTTACCAGCCTTTTCCTACCATGTTTTCGAAAGCCATCTACATCTGGGGCCTTAAAACGCAGGATTGTTTGACAAAGAGCTCATTTGTTGAGAAAGAGTATAGGTTAGTGTAAGATACCAGGAACTGCCAACTGAATGGGATAACATGATTTTACGGGAACTTTGTTATCCTGGAACAGTCTATGGGTTATAATTATGTTTACTGCAGTTCCAGTTATATTGGTCTCTCTGAATTCATTTGCTTTAATTTGTGCTTTTTCAATTGAAATGTTAGTACTACTGTCCCAGTATGTGTAGCCAAGCCCTGGTAGCGCAATGGGTAGCTTAGAGGACCCGAGACCAGAGGGTCATTGGTTCGAATCCCCAGTTCAGCCAATTTCTATAGAGGATTTGTGATGGTCGTTGCTACAGGAGTCATTCCCTTCTGACCGCAGATCATTATAGCGACGATGATTATTTGGCAGCCAGTTGCTTAGGAAGAATATCTTGTGAAGTTCTGGTAACAGAAACTCCAGGAAAGCATGAATAGGTGTACTGGTAGTAGCCATGTCTGAAAAAAATGTTGAAAACAGCATTAAACACCAAACAATTGATCTGTCAATCAATGACGAAATGTATACATTTTCAATTATTTGAAAACTTAAAGATGAAAGGTATACATTTTTAATTATTTAAAAACTTAGTACTACTTATCCAAATAATTATTATAGCTTGGGTCCAGGCGGTAATAATTTATTAATCCGTATCACATTCTCCTAATCCCGGGTCTGTATTCACCAACCACTCTAACGAATATTCTTAGTCTTATTCTCCAAGATTTTCTACATTTGAAAGTAACTCAACATCTGATTAAATGGTTTAGCCAATCAGGAGTTGTGTTACTTTCAAATGTAGGAAAATTCTGGAGATCTAGATAAAGAATGTTCTTCAGAATGGTTGGTGAATACGGACCCCGGTCTTTGGTAGCTATCTGTTTATCGCTTCCGTTATTTTTGACAAAGTAACGTCCGAATGATACAAAAAGGTAAAAAATTAACGGACTGGAACCCAGGCTAATCCAAATTGTGCATAAGGTCTACATTTTTTCCCAATCAAAACACCGGTACTACTTTACCAATATGTGCACTGTCTACATTTTGTTCAATTGAGAAGTAAGTACATTGAATACTAATTTACCATATGTGCAAGGTCTGCATTTTATTCAACTGAGAAGTTAAAGTTAGTTTAGCAATATGTAAGAGTCATACATTAAATTAATGCTATGCTTTGTGAAAAGGGGGTTTAATGCATTTGCAAAAAGTATAGATCCAGGTCAGCCTGCACTGTTCGTGCAGGCTGCTATTGATCAAAACATTTTGTTATAGGTCAATTTCCTGTTTGGTAGGATCAAATTCTTTAAAGACATTCTGAAGAGGACTAAGGCAGGATCGTTTCTTTGAAGTTTGGTCAAAGTTGGATGGATAGTTTCAGAAGAAATGTTTGGTAGGAAAGTTAACCCAGGGATGCCAGCCACAGGGCCATGGCGTAAGCTCGGTGGCCTTCAGCCAATTGAGCTAAAAAAAAATAATACCTCAACTGCTTTTATTTGTAAAAGTTTAATTGTATCACAATTTTTAAATGTACACGAAACTAGCAGAAAAGAACACTATAGACGTAAACGTTAATTTTTAAGGCATCCATCTTCAGAAACTTGTTTCGACATGATGCTTAGAAGCGGTGATGGAACAGACTGTTTGTAGAGTTTCTCTTCGTTCAGTCCCTCAAACCAGCTGAAAGTTTAAAGATACATCTAGACTCTTTTCAGCCCGTCTTTAATCCCTTACCAAACAAGCCCAGGTTTTCACGACCCTGGGAAGGAAGACTTTTGAAAACATTGTGGGAAAAAGGAGAAAATGCTGTTAAGCAGCATCTTCTCCTTTTCCCACAATGTTTTCTACCGTATCAGGGACAGATGTCGTCATCTGAGCTTCATTTAATTTGTCGTCTGCAAATGCTTTCAATTTGGTTGAGTCCAGAATTGTGTTGTTTGGTAAAGAGTTAACAAATTCCATCAATTTCATCTTTATATTATGAAGCTATAATCATTCCTGTACCTTCATACCAAATGTTGCCCCTGGCTGTTGCAAGGTTGCACAATTTACTACCGATAGAAAATACATTGCATACAGATACGACGTTTTACGCTCCCTCCCCCTTTGCTGACGACTCCCATGGAAAACATTGTGGGAGAAGCAGCAATGGCTCGTAACAACTTTTCTCACATTGCTTTCCATTATTATTGTCGAAAAACAATGTTATCCTTTCTTTGAAAACTTTGTGCCTTATGGCATTTGAAATAGTTTTTTGAGGGTCCGAATATTGTCCGTATTGCGCAATTCTTCGATTGGATGACGTTCAAATTAACATTGTTTGCACTAGTATTTCCGCCTAGTTGCAGCAAGAGGACACACCTATTCATGTCTCCTCCATCATCTACCAGTACGTTTCATCAGTCACATGTAATATACAAACCGAGTGACATGATATGGCTGTGGCCAATAAAGAACACTTACGGGACGGACTCAAATAAGCCTGATTTCTGATGTAGAATGTTGAAACGTCTGTCGTCATATTTTCTGTGAGGAAAGAAAAGGAACAAGATGCTGCGCTATAATTTTTAACCCTTAACTCTTTACAAAATTTTAGACTAGTCCAAATTGAAAGCAGTTGCAGACGACAAAACAAATGAGGCTGAAAAATTGAAATTTGTTTTGGGAATGGTTGAAAACATTGTGGAAAAAGGAGAAAATGATGGTTACCAGCATTTTCTCCTTTTCCCACAATGTTTTCAAAAGGCCTCTTTCTCGGGGTCGTTAAAACTCGGGATTGTTTGGTAAAGAGTTAAGCCGTTAAATAAATGATTTTAAAAAAGTCCACACAACAGTAAAAACCCAAATATTGCGATTTCAAAGTTGATTTCACCGGAAAGAAAATACCATGTCCGACAGTGTAGATCTAAGATCAGACTGCACGTTCTGTGCAGTCTAATCTTGATCTACTCTCGCTGCAAAGCGTCAGTGAGTCGCGCTTAGCAGCTTAGGGGTTAAAAAATGAAATTAACATTTCCAGACAGACAAAACATTTTAAGACTACCAGGTTATCCCACAAAACCGGGGTATATAATTGAGCCCTGCTCTGGCAAAAGGGGGCTTAATGGATCTCCGTGATGCATGATACCTTGCAAGCCATCACATAATTATGGATCTATAATAGCCAATTATTTTAGCAACCAACTTGATCATGAGGTAGATTGGTCCTTAGACATACAGAAAATTGAGGAATAACGAAAAGTTTCGGCCCGGGTCAGCGTGCGAGGATACTTTCCGCAGAGGCATTAGGCCACCTTTTCACAGAGCGTGTCTCAATTATAGAGGGCGCAGTTGTGAAATTTTATGCTAGTTGCGTTCCACGTAGGTCCACAAGGCTAGGTGCGTAATATACACGTAGAGCCGTGTCCGCCATCGCACTTCATCGTGAAACCAGGTGCACTTCGCGGTCATCGTGATGATTGTAGATAATGGAATAAAGTGCACCTGGTTCAACGAGGGTGCCAGAGAAGCAGGTAGTTTTATATAATATATGCTCTGTGAAAATGGAGCTTAATGAATATCCAAAAAATTATCGACACAGGTTAGCCTGCGCAGTCCTCGCAGGCTGACCTCAGCCGAAACTTTTTGATTCTGGTAAATTTTCTGTATGTCCAAGGACCGGTGTACCTCATGAATCAGTCGGTTGTTATACGAAACAGATATTGTGGATCTGTAATACTTCGATGACTTGCTTGGTATCATGCATCGCAGAGCATGGCTCATATTACTTATAGTTATTTTGTGAAACTTAAAGCATTTATTTTTCATGAGCGATTTGATATATAGGCCTAACACTAGACTAGACCTTCTGCCATATTCGGGTGCTTGTGGAGTTAATTCAGACGTCTTATGGATTAACCCTTAACCCTTAGGCTGCTAAGCGCGACTCACTGACCTTTTGCGGAAAGTGTAGATCAAGATCAGACTGCACAGAACGTGCAGTCTGATAGTGGATCTACACTGTCCAATAAGGAGATATTTTTCCCCTCCAAAAAAACTTCGAAATAGTAGTATTTGGGTTTTTACTGTCGATTCGAAAGTTTCATTTCAGTTGTATAGCAGGATAAGGGTTAAACTGCTAAATAAATGAAACGAAAATTTCCACGCAATAGTGAAAAACCAATTATTGCAATTTTTAAATTGATTTCACCGGAAAGAAAACACTGTATCGGACATTGAAGATCAAAGATCAGACTGCACGTTCTGTGCAGTCTGGTCTTGATCTACACTGTCCGCAAAAGGTCGGTGAGTTCCGCTTGGCAGCTTAAGGGTTAAATCAAACGAAGTATCAAACTTACTTAATGCACTTCATAATGAATTTCTTCCCTTCTTTTGAGATGGGCTCTGGCCTGAAGGTTGGTACATAGTTTTTGTCAAGTGCGTTGCGTCTTGTGTCGGCGAGGGTTTTGCCTCTGTGTGGTGGGCTGTATACACACGACACGACAAAAATCGGAGAAATTTCACACACCATTTTAAAAAAGATCTGTTTCTAAATTCAAAGATCAAGAGTAATAGTTTGCTAAGCGCACCGTCTTTTTGATGTACGCAAAGAATAGCAGTCAATTACAAGAACATGTAGATGAAAGTTTGTTTGTTTGTTTAGTCACTTTATTGTTTAACACCGTTTTCAACATTATTTCAGGTATGTAGCGGTGGCCAGTGCCCTCATCCATGCTTTCCTGGACTTTTCTTTGCCGGTACTTTGCACATTATTCTTCACAAGCCGCTGGCTGCTTCCCCACGTAACCATCGTCGAAACGACGACCAGCGGTTAGAGAGGAACGAATCCTGTCGCAATGAATGTCATCAGTCCTCGGAAAGAAATTGGCCGAGCTGGGTATTGGAACCAGCGACTCCCTGCTCTCAAGTGAAAGTGATCCTTCGACACGAAGAAAATTTAATAATAGCAAAAGGTTTCGATCAAGGTCAGCCTGCGCGTACTTCGTCTTTAAATGGCGTCATGGCATGAAGGTCTTTCCTTTAATTTATAGTAAAATATAACATGATTATATGAACTCTCTGTATAGCAATCATTAGACCTGTCTAGAAATGCAATTAAAGTAAAACTATGACCGATAAATATGACACGGTGTATAGCTTACTGGACATACTGTTGAGCCTTAACCCTTTACCGCACAATGCCGCCTTTTAACGCCCCTGGTAAAGAAACCTTTGAAAAACATTGTGGGAAAAGGAGAAAATGCTGGTAACCAGCATTTTTTCCTTTTTCCACAATGTTTTCTACCCTATCAGAGAAAAAAATGCACCATTTGAGCCACACTGAAATTATCGTCTGCAAATCCTCTCAATTTGGACAAGGCAAAAATTTTGTCGTCTGGTAAAGGGTTAAATCGACACCAAAAGAATTTTAAACATAAGCAAGCAGTACATACCGTCCATATATCATGTGATAGGTAAGAACTGCGAGCGAATAAATGTCAGTAGTTGCTGAGACACAGTCCTGATAGATCTGCTCCGAGCTGGAGTACTCCACGTTGATCCGGCCCCTCGGTCGGCTTGGCCTGTCGTGAATCAACTCAGCGGTCTCAAACCCGGTCTGTGATTTTGGAAAAAAAAAAAAAATAGCACGAGTATATTTCGCTTAGTGATACGGATAAATCAAGTTAGATAAATTTGCAAACTTAGTTCACGAAACAATCCATATTTTAACGACCCCGACAATTTTTTTGGGGGGGTAGGAAAATGCTGGTGGCCAACAGCTTATCCTTTTCTCACATTATTTTCTACCCGTCCAAAGAAAAATCACGCCATTTGAGAAACATTCTGTTAACCGTCTGCAAGTGCTTTCAATTTGGACAGATTTAAAATGTGGTTTAGTAAAGACTTGTGTTAAGATAATTTACGTTTTAAATACGGTCATACAACCAATCCCTCTTCAGATTAATTGAAATTTATCTTGGAATTTACGGATAGTTATCTAAAACTGGCCAATCATTCTTTATAATGTTGTTAGTCTAATTGGTCAAGATTATTCAAAACTTCAAAGTAACACGGTCTCTGATTGGCTAAACCAAATGGTTTCAGCCAATCACAAATTGTCTCACTTTGTCAATCTAGAATAAGCATAATAATGCAACTTGGAATGGATTGTTGGAACGGGCCTAGAGAATATAGTTTCCCTTGCGAGTCAGTGCTAAAGCACTTCGTTTAGCAATCAGTAATGGCATTTCTTTGAAATTTTGATATTTTTTGTAAGAACTGGTCTAAAAACGGAACTCAGAATGGTAGATGAATACGGGCCGCGAGACGCTTGGGTTAGATCCATCAACTTAACTCTTTACCAGGCGACAAAAATTTAGGCTTTCCCAAATTGAAAGCATTTGCAGTCGCAATGTTTGGCAAATGACGGGATTTGTCCCTGTTAGATTAGGAAAACATTGTGGGAAATGGAGAAAATGCTGGTAAACAGCATTTTCTCCATTTACCAGAATGTTTTCGAAAGCGTTCTTCCTCGGGATTGTAAAAACATGGGATTATTTGGTACAGATTTAAGGGCACGAAATCAAGTGTTATAAGTACTGTATCAGTATGTACATACCAAACATGGATATCCCTTTTCGTTCAAGATCACCTTTTTCGGACAGATAGAACCATGAGCGATGTCGTGTTCATGCAGAAATCGTAAAGCCATCATCAAGTTGACGCAGACAAACTTGGCGTGGGTCTCTTGAAATATACGTCTGCAGAAGTGAAGAAGAGGCAAGAATTGTATCGTCATCTTTACTACTACTACTACTTATATCACTATGTATTATTTTAGAGAGTGTGGAGGTGGGTATGTCCAGACTTGTTTTTATTACACCAGTATTCCATTTTCTCGCAGGATTCTCGATGTTTTCCAGCACGTTCTATGCAATCTGATTCTGATCTACATTGGTCGCTGAGCCAACAATTTTCAACTTCATGAAAGGTGCTTTAGAAGATAAGATTATTACACTAGTCTTCTACAATGTCTTCTTCACGGAAAGGATCGAGTTGAGAATCAACCCCTAGGCTGCTAAGCGCAACTTACGGACCTTTTGCGGATAGTGTATATCAAGATCAGACTGCACAGAACGTGCAGTCTGATCTTGGATCTACACTGTGTCCGAGAAAGAGATATTTTTCTCCAGAAAATAAGTTTGAAATAATAATATTCGGATTTTTACTGTCGGCTTGAAAAATTTATTTAACTTATTTAAAAGGGTAAGGGTTGATATTTTATGTCTATTTTCCATAACAAAATCTTGGACTCATCCATATTGAAAGTATGTGTAGACAAAACCCATGTATCGTTCAAATGATGGGATTATTTGAAGGAGTTGAAGAATTTTCTCCGTTAACCACAATATTTTCCGAAAGACCTAATCTCAAGGTCTTCAGAATACGGCGTTGTATGCGAAAGGGTTTCAAGACACACTCGCTATTTCATCTATACGAAATCTATGCCTTTAGTATGATTGTTGGACTTACATGTTTGCATTCTTTTCTAGCAATGACTCCATACAGACTACTGGAGGTTTGATCTTCCTGACTGCGTACGCTCGTGCTTTGATATAGCTAGACGTAAGGATTCTGAAGCAGGTATAATTATATATGTGAGTCATGCTCTGTGAAAACGGGTTTCAATGTATGTGGAAAAAGTAGGCTGACCTGGATCCGTATTCACCAACCATTCTTAAGAACGTTCTTTGTCTTGTTCCCCAGAATTTTCTACATTTGAAAGTAACACAGCTCCTGATTGGCTAAATCATTTGGTTTAGCCAATCAGGAGCTGTGTTACTTTTAAACGTAGACAATCTTGGAGAATAAGACAAAAAATATTCTTAAGAATGGTTGGTGAATACGGACCCTGGGTTGAAACTTTTTGCTTTTGGTAAATTTTCTGCATGTCAAAGGACCAGTGCACATCATGATTCCGTCAGTTGTTATACAAAATAGATTCTATGGATTCATAATAATGTGATGACTTGCTTGGCATCATGAATCGCGGAGAAGCATTAAGCCCCTTTTGTCAGAGCACCGTTTTTATTTATTAATCACTCTACCAACTGTTGGTACCTTATTTTGCTTGCATCAGACTAATTTCCCAATGATATCGTGTACAGTATCCTTAAGGACGACAAACTTTAAAAAGAAAAAGCTGTATGAACATACAATGTTAGAAAGAAATCTGACACAAATTATGGGTAAAAACGGAAAAACAAACAAACAAACAAAACAAAGAAAAAAGATTAGCGAGCCAATTGAAAATTTGAAGCACCGTTTCTTTGGCATAGAAAAATGAATCGACCCACAAAGACCTTGAACAAAATGATTTAACCCTTTCCCAAACAAGCCCTGGTTTTTACGTGTCTGCAGTACAAGCCTTTTGAAAACACTGTGGGAAAAGGAGAAATTGCTCGTAACGAGCGATTTCTCCTTTTCCCACAGTGTTTTCTACCCTTTTTGAGACCTTTCTGCTTTTTTCAGCAAATTTAAAATTGTCGTCTGCAAACTCTTTCAATTTGGACCAGTCTAAATTTTATCGTTTGGGAAAGGGTTAATCAAAGAAATGACAATTGCAGAATAATGTAACTATACCCCTGACTTATCGTCACCACTGGTCTCTCGTATCTGTTGAATTTCTTCAAATCTATATTCTGAAATATAAGAAGCAATTTTTTAGCAAAGTATGTCTAAGCGGCGCCCTGGGAAAAGAGGATTTACTACATCTTTGTGATTCACCGCCGTCGAATATACCAAGCAAGTCATCCCATGTTATGGATCCATTTTGTCTAAAAGCGACTGAGTCATGAGATAGAGGGTTCCTTTGACAAGCAGAAAATTTACCGATAGCAAAAGAAAATTCGACCCATGTCAGCCTGTGCAGACTGCACAGTGACATGGGACTGAAACACTTTTTGCAGATGCATTAAACCATCTTTTCACAGAACATGTCTCATAAGTTTGAAACTGTTTCGATTGTAGGAATTTACATGTAGTTGTTTTAATACAGCTTCGAGTATAGGAATATATATGCTTCGATGCAGCTTCGAGTCTAGGTAAATGTCGATGCAGATTCGAATATGGGGGATATATGAATATGTTTTAATGCAGCTTCGAGTATATAGGAACATATGTTTTGACGCAGTTACGAGTATAGAAATATATGAGCCATGCTCTGGCAAAAGGGGGCTTAATGCATCTTTGTGATGCATGATACCAAGCAAGTCATCATGTTTTTAGGGATCCATAAAATCCATTTTGTCGAACAACTGTCTTAATCATAAGGTAGACTGGTCCTTTGACATACAGAAAATTGATCCAAACGAAGTTTCGGCCAGATTAGCCTGCGCGGAGTGCGCAGGCTGAACTGGGTCGATACTTTTCGCAGATGCATTAAGCCTCCTTTTCACAGAGCACGGCTCATATATATATGAGCACTTAAAGGCATTTGTCTTGTTAATGGGTCTCTCACTTGTTGAATATGTACGGTTTTCCTATTTCTTAATACATATTCAACAAGTGAGAGACCCATTAACAAGACAAATGCCTTTAAGTGCTCATCTAGATAAATGTTCTAAAACCTCTCCAAAGTTTTCGATCTTTCCTTTCTTTAAAATGCGCAACGAAAATGTTTCAGCTAGGTTACTCAAAGAACAATCATTCATTAAAAAAATTATGCCTAAATTGAACATTAAGTAACATTAAGTAAATGACGTCAATGATTTTTGTGATTGTGTGTAGTGCACACGCAACGTTGCTACGTCGTTTATTGTTAGATTGCCCCGATGATTCCTTAATGGAAGAAACCGGCAATAAATCTTATTCTTATATTCTCCCATGTGATGTTATTCTTGTTTTTTATGTATTATCCTTGAACCGGTACCAGTTGGACTTTTCATATATATATATATATATATATATATATAAAATATGTAAATAGGCAAAGCCTAAAAACGGGCGAAAGACGTACGTTGTTTCAGGAAAATTAGATATTAAAACACAAATTTATGCAATAAAATCTGTTGGGAAATAATTAAGGTCTCGAAAAACATTTACTTAGACCTAACTTGACGGCAACTTTAGGGAGACCGATTTTTTTCTCGAGAGTATTTTCTTAAATTAATCTTAGGGTTCCACGGTTATGGGAAATCCCGGTCATTACGTCAGAGCATTTTGAGTAAAATCCTTTCTCTCCGTTGTGATACTTATCGTGTTCATGCGGCTCCATTTCTAAATAACTGATGGTCCGTTTATTTATTGCACTCTCTTTATTTTAAAAAGTGGCCCAGGCCACGAATAACATAAATAGATCAAGCTAGTGAAGTTCGACTATCAAACGGCAGAAACAGGTCCTCGCAGACAACCAAGGTCGAATTACAAAATACGTGAACGCAAGTCTGACGTAGTACACAATGTCATACGTCACTGATTTTGTTGAACTCTCTTTTTTTTTTTCCCAAGAAGAAATAAAAGATCATTGAGCTAAGCAAAAGATGTATCGTGTTATGAAACTTTCAAAACTATTACGATATTATTTACATGCTTTTAGGTGAGTTTTTGTAAAATTAGTCGGAATGGGCGAATTTTTGGTTGTGAGAACCGCGAAATGTAGCGTCCCGGAAGTTCAGATTGGGATACAGTCCAACTTTTTTTACATAGGAGAAAATTCAAAATGGCGGAAAAAAAGTCCTGCAGGGTTGAGAATGACGTCATACGTGTAACCTATAGGCGGTCTTTCGCCCGTATGAGAGACGCTCTGTGAAGATGGGGATAACTGCATCTGTGAAAATTATCGACCCAGGTCAGCCTGCAGGCTGGCTGACCTGGCCGAAACTTTTTGCTATTGGTCAGTTTTCTGTATGTCACAGGACCATTCTACCTTATGATACAGTCGGTTGTTAGACATAATGAAATTTATGGATCCCTAACTATGTGATGTCTTGCTTGGATTGATGCATCATGGAGATGCATTAAGCCCTCTTTTGCCAGAACATAAGTTATATGTTTTGACACTGCTGTGAGCGTAGAAATGTATATGATTTGATACAGTTTTGATTATAGGTATACATAATTTGATACAGCTTTGAGCATATATTTTATGTATAAGTTTTGTTACAGATGCGAGCATATGAACATTAGATCTATGACTTCAGGATTGTTTGATTCGGTGCATGCAACAACGGGAGAAAGAAGTACCCGGATGTTTATGCTGATAGTAGTTTTTGATATTTGATAAATCACCTTATGGTGCTGAACTCCCGTTGGAATGATACTGCCAACGTCTTTCCATCTGAACACAGGGCTAGTGGATGCAAAACTTCCGATGGGAAACAGAAAATAATTCTTGCCCGACTTGGCACTTGAAGCACCAGGTGTACCGCTAGTGCTGGACGATGACCCCTGGCTATCCTGACTCGCCGATCTCTGATGTAGGCTGACCTTGACCGGGGAGTCACTCTCACTGTCCTCATCGACTCCAGGATGGTTGTTATTCCGAGAAAACATGTCGTAAATTCGTGCGTTCATTCCGAACACGAACTCTTCTTCATGATTTATGAAGTTACCTTTGTCATCTTCAAAAGCATTGAAACTGTTCTCCAAGTTATCTATCTTTATCTCTCTGCTGTTTCTTAGCTTTGCAGTTTGGTTGTGTTTCAGTGCTTTCTCGGCGAGTTGGTTTGCTCTCAAATTCTCATACACCATGGAGACTAGCATACGTTTACTTATGTCTTTCAAAGCTTGAGGTTGTTCCTGCGTCCCCGCTTCTATTCCGTCTGTGGACTCCGTGGACTCTGTGAAAAATAATATGATAATATTTTAACTGAAAAGAAAAAAAAAAGTGCTCATCGAATGAAAGGGTACGTGATACATTCACTAGCATTCCAATTTACGGATCAATAAACAGGTAAAAGATTTTCGTTCCTTCGTCAAATTTTCATTTTTGAAAACCATAACTAAGGAAACAATGGCTACAAAATTATCCATATGATCCTTGTTAATGCAAGCCTTAAAATTTTCATTACAGGGTTAAATCAATACACCATTTTCAGCACAGTAAGCGGTTCAACATAATTTTACGCCTTTAACAATATATCTATCTGCTTTCCTTATATTCAGTTGACATCTGGGTTTGGTCCAAGAGACATGTCTGACCAGGTACCGACAGTTGTGACATGTCATATACACGTAAATATCACATCGTGATAATAAAGACTTACTGATAGGGTATACAGTATCGTCAGCAACTATTACGGATTCGAAACTTAACTCTTTCCCTCACAATGCCGAATTTTAACGAGCCTTAGGAAGAAGCCTTTTGAAAACATTGTGGGAAAAGGAGAAAATGCTGGTAACCAGCATTTTCTCCTTTTCCCTCAATGTTTTCTACCCTATCAAAGGAAAATCACATCATTTGAGCCACATTGAAATTGTCGTCTGCCAATGATTTCAATTTGGACAGGTATAAAATTTTGTCGTGTGGTAAAGAGTTAAACTGCACATTTGCTGGTGCTCTGAATAAAGACTGTCTAGTGTGAATAGAGCCGCTGGGTCGTGGGAAAGTTTTTCTTAATATATTTTACAGTCCATATTCGTAATGGTTACCTCTTCATGAAGAGTGATATAGAATGATTGAAAGAACTTCGTCGGCGGTTCGGCCGGTCTAGCTATAGCTGGACATTTTTGAACGAATATGGTATTGGCGGTATGACTATTTTTAACTTTTCCTCCTTCGCAAAAACTCTTAAAATCATTTGAGTTTCACGAGCAAAAAAAAAACGGTCTCGAAATATATTAGAATCGCTTTTAGAGTAATAAATTCATGTCGAGCCCCGATAGCACAGTCGGTGGCGTAAAGGACCCGAGAACAGCGGTTTGCCGGTTCAAATCCCCAGCTCGGCCAATTTCTTTCCGAGGATTGATAAAAGTCATCGCGACAGGATTCATTCCTGATAATGGTTTTGACGCTCGTTATGTGGGAAAGCAGCCAATGGTTTGGGAAGAACAATGTGCTAAGTGCTTGTAAAAGAAACAGCAAAGAATGGATAGATGCACTGGCCGCCGCAATATGAATGAAATAATGTTGAAAACGGCGTTTAACACCAAACAATCAATCAATCTTGAATTCAAGATTTTCCATCATTAATTTATAGAATTTTTAGAAAAAATTTCCGATATGTTTGACAATAACGACACAATATCTTCTTAACCCTTTCAATCCCATAGGCGAAATCAGGCGCTTTAGCGGATGGTACAGATCAAGATCAGACTGCACAGAACGTGCTGTCTAATCTTGGATTTCTATCATCCACTTGTCTAACAAGCCTAGGGGATAGACTGAGAAATCCAAGTTTTACAGCATTTTTATTTTCAGTCGTTGGAAGAGGTCGAGTTTATGTAATTGGCGCAGAAAAATTTATGAGCCATGTTCTGTGAAAAGGGGGGCTTGATGCATCTGCGAAAAGTATCGACCAGATCGTGAAGGCTGACCGGGGCCGAAATTTTTCGTTATTGGTCAATTTTCTATATGTCTCTATTGTGGATCTATGATCATGCGATGACTTGCTTGGTATCATGCGTCAAGGAGATGCAGTAAGCCCCCTTTTGTCAGAGCATGGTTCATAAATCTACGTCTTTAGCCAATTCAAAATGAGCATCACCACGGCAACAGAGGGTTTAACCCTTTCCCAAACAAGCCCTGGTTTTCACGTGTCTGCAGTACAAGTCTTTTGAAAACACTGTGGGAAAAGGAGAAATTGCTCGTAACGAGCAATTTCTCCTTTTCCCACAGTGTTTTCTACCCTTTTTGAAAACTTCCTGTCATTTTCATCAAATTTAAAATTGTCGTCTGCAAACTCTTTCAATTTGGACCAGTCCAAAATTTGTCGTTTGGGAAAGGGTTAATGCATCTCCTTGATGCACTAACCAAGCAAGATATCACAAAATTATGGATCCATAAAAATTGACTTCATCTAACAACCGACTAAATCAAGGGGTACAATGGTCCTCGGACATGCCGAATAGTCAGTCTGACCTGGATCGATACTTTTAGCAAATGCATGAAAATACCTTTTCACAGAGCTCATATATTTTTACCTGTTTTATGCTTATGCGCTACCTCTCGACTAGTGAATGACGAATCCCCGATACAAGCCATGAAAGGTAGCTCTTTACGGCAGGCGGGCTTTCCCGTTTTCTGGTCCACAACGCCCTCTGATTCCCTTCCTATCTTTTTTTCCACAGAATTTGACGTTGACATTTTTACGGCTGCTGCTTGTTTGTTAACGTGATTCCTAGTCACGAGACAATGTGATAGAATTGTCCTAGTTAGTTCTTGGTCGTGTTTCGCTAGCCTTTCGTTCAGCGAATCGAGGGATGTCTTGATACTGTTGTACAGCGCTTCTACATTTTCAACGATTTCCTGGCGTTCCATTGTCGATATGTTTCCAGTTGTCTCCCGTCCTTTATCCATTATGTCACTGTAACTTTCACTTCGTGCACTGCTGGTCTACAAAAGGTGACATAAGATAACCTAGAGATACTTGATGCAGCAATAGATCCGGTAAATGGGAAATCTAAATTGTCACTAAATTTACGCGAATTATTTACATTCATGTCTATATGAAGATTTGTTTGTTCTTATTGTGTTTAACACCGTTTTCAGATCTTTTTCAATCATACTGCTTATGCCAGTGCACCTATCCATGCTTTCCTGAACTGTTTTTGTTTTGTACCAATGTTTCGCTCAAACGTCTTCCCAAGGCACTTGCTGTTTTCTCAAGTAACCATCACCGAAAGTAGATATGAAGAGAACGTGTAGGAATGCATTTTTCAAAACTCATGTAAATATATCATTGAATTTTTTTTTTTTTTTTTTTTTTGTATAATTATGGATCCATGGAGATAATATCCGACTGTCACTCCCACCTCTATTAAATTTTGAAAGTTTGGGGTAACATGAAAATGAAATAAGAGACAGGGCATGAATTATGCTATTGGCAGTCACTGAGTAGAGTACCTTAATGTAAAAGAAACTGTAAAAATTAAATAGTAAACTTTTTCTTTTAACCATCAGCCCAAAGCTAAATGAATAGTCTCTTCTGTCAAAGTTAAAACAGCTAATCCTCATGTCACATCTTAGGATTTCGTGTGTGTAAAAATTTTGTACAGTTGACTTGGAAGTCCCCCTCTCTTTCAACAAAGTTAACTTTGCAAGAAGAAGAAGAAGGAGAAGAAGAAGACTGACTGACTGAATGACTGAATGAATGAATGAATGAATGAATTTCTTACAAAACCAGTTTTCCGAAAATTTTGGTTATTTCCTAGCTTCTATCATGAACTTATATTGAAAATATTTGAGCGGGGCTTGAACCCACGTCAGTCATTCATAAGGGTGACAGCATAATAAGTATGCGTGCCGAATTGAACAAGAAGGCAAATCATTTCTCAAAACCTTTTGAATCAAGCCGAATTTGATAAGGTTTTAGTACTTTAGTATTTTACTTTTATTATTATTATTCTTAAATTCCTCCATATTTGAAGATACAAATAATACAGCTGTTCAGCAAACATATGACTACCAACATCTAATAATTTACAAAAAAAATTAAGAAGACAAATAACAGAGAGAGAGAGAGAGACAGACAGACAGACAGACTGACAGAGAGTAGGAGAGAGGACATATGACTTATTCCCTTCTATGTAGAGAACTTAACCGAAACGAAAAGAAAAGTTAACTCAAAAGGGAACAATTTTTTAGCATAACCATTAAACAATTCTTGCAAGTTTTAAAGAGATGCAACCATTAATGTGGACTTTGAGTATCATCAAAAAGCCACTTTTCCTAAATTGATAATTGGCTTTTCTACATTTTTTGTAGAGCTCAACCCCTTGATAATACAAATGGATCGCCAGGAAAAACGTGGTCTTCATCGTATAAACAGAGTTTATTTTCTTTTTTTTTTTTAAACTTTAAATGGCTACTTTTCCTTAACCAATAGTCGGAGTATTTTAAAATCAATAGAGTTCAAGCCATCAATGTCAAAGAAACCGATACTTTTGCTTAACCAATGATCGGATTATCTTCAAAAGCAATAGGGTTAAAGCTATTAATGTCAAACATGACAGTCCGGCCTCAAATGCAGACTTTATCACCTCGAAAAGAAAAAGACTAACAGACAAACAGACGGACTTTAACTAGATCTAGGCATGCTCTCTGAAAAGGGAGCGTGATGAATCTGCAAAAAGTATCGCGCAGGCTGATCTGGGTCGACACATTTTGATCTCTGTTAATTTCTCCTTTTCTGTTAATTTTCTGCATGTCGAAGGACTATTCTACCTCCATATTCGGTCGGTTGTTATACAAACAAGAGGCCCTTCAGGGCCTGAATCGCTCCACTGGCAGTGATTTTGCTTATTTCTTGCATACATCATTAATTCATGATGCTCAAAGAAAAAAGACAAAGTCACAATATAAAATAGGGGTGGGTTGGTGTTGTTGCAAATGGGCTTGAACCCACTAAGACAGCATAAGTAGGCATGATGAATTGAAAAAATTGCGTACAATTTCTCAAAACCAATTGTTTTAAAAAGCCAAACTGGATAGGGTTTCAGTACACATAGTATTAAACAATCTCTGCAAGTTTCAAAAAAATGTGACAAACAATGAGGACCGTGTTGAGTAAACAATACTAAGTCATCAAATGGCTGCTTTTCCTACACTAGATTTTCTTCATTATTAATAGGATATAATCCTTTGATGATACAAATGATCTTTGCAAGTTTCAGAAGAATTCGATAAAAATGCAGACTTAATTGCATAAACAAGTCATGTAAATTTTCAACTTTAAGTGGCTACTTTCCCCATTCTGATTTTGTTTCAAAATAGATAGGGTTTAAGCTATAGCAACTGTACAAGTTTCATGAAAATTCAACAACAAATGCCGATTTTATCGCGTAAAAAGAAATGTAGTTTTTCAAATTTAAATAGTTACTGCGGTGATTGTTAAGATTTGGAGAAGCGCCATGATCGCCATGAGCGCAGTGGAATCGCCGCCCAGTGGAGTCAGTGATATAAATGAATCATGATCCGACGGGGTTTTAATGCATCTGAGAAAAACAAGTATCAATACAGGTCAGCCTGCATAGATTAAACTCTGTGGAAACATTTTGCGTTTGGTAAATTTTCTGCATGTCCAAGGGCCATTCTACCTCTGGATTGTTTGACAAAAAGGATTTATGGATCCACGATTATCCGAAGACTTGCCTGGTATTTATAATGCATAACGGAGATGCATTAAACTCCATTTTACCATAGCAAGGTTCATAAATATTTTACTTTTTATGTTTTTTTTTTCACTCCTTGAAAGTCTACTCTAATTATAAGCGACCTAGATCTATTTTATAAATCGAGTTCATGAAATTGTATAAAAACTGCAGTAGATCGAGAGCCAAAACCTACCTGGGATTTGTCCTCAGAATTACATGACAAAATTTTCAATATTCTTCGTATCCGTTTACCCATTTTTACACTTTTTTCCCCTTAAATGATTTTCCTTTTCCTGAAAAGCTTATAATCGCAACAATGGCGACTAACGTTGCTTGGAGACAATTATCAATAACAAATCACGTGGTTGACTCGCTATGACTACAGATGACGTAAGTCAGAGAAGCCCAGCTTATATGTAGGAAAGCGCGCGTCTTTTGTGTATTGTTTAGAACGACGTAAGCGCACGTGACCAAAATATGTACTCAGCTGCTAAATTCAGCAACCTGGGCTGATGAGTTAAGGTTGCAGTCTGATCTTAATCTATACCGTCCGCAAAAGCCAAACTAAATTCAAATTTGCCTCTTTCTCCTCTAACTTCGTTATTTTAAAGTTAAGATAGATATTTTCAATAACTTAAAGTTATAGATATTTTCAACTTCAAAATGACCCAGATGGTATTGCGCTCGACAGTATCGGACAGTGATAGCTCTAGTGCCGTCTATCTTGATCAAAACATGGATTTCTACATTTGCAATCTCAGCAATGACAAATCCCAAAGGATGTTAGAAATCTAGCTCCGGCGTTGTGCGTTTAAGAAATTATTCCTCCATAGACCAGAACTGTCGCAGACAGACCGAGATTTCTGGCAGTTGCCTTGTCACTGGACTCGTTGTCTGCGCATGACATATTCTTCGAAAATTGACCTGTTGTCTGCAATGACGCATCACTATCCTGTACAGGATAGATATTAATACGCAGTGCTCATAACTCAAACTCTGCCGTTTTTTTTTTTTTTTTCTTTTAAACGAATCAAGCCTGTTTTTCGCTCTAAATTTCTTAAAGATATAATAATTTCAAAAGGATAAAATGTTTTTTTTTTTTTTAAATACCATTGTTGGTAGCAAATCCTTCTATGCAGTTTCTAAATGTAGATTTAGGGGAAACCGGATTTGTGCAGGACTTTTCGGAGACTAACATAAAAACGTCCCCATCATGCAGGGCATATACCAGGTCTTTTCCTAGGTCTATATCAGTGTTTATCAATGACTTGTGTATAGGTTTAATACTAGCTAACCATGGCTTGATGAATCGCACCACTTAGCGTTGTTTTGAATAAACGTACGCCTACATTTTATTTCGAAATTCGCTGCGATCTTGAAAAGTAGTTCAGTTCTATCCAAGAACGCCCGAATCAGGTACGCATGTATTAAACTGGTACCCGTTGGATCTCCCGTAACCGTCCGACAGATCTATACAAAGATCGTTAACAGGCTGCAAATTTAGGTATGCATTTGAAAAATGCCAGCTAGAGGAAGATAATGCTCGTGACTAGGAACAATTTCATGGGGCTGTAACTCGTGTAACAGTCGACTAATCAAAATGTAAATTGCTGGTGCCGTACACAAGCTTCCAGAGTGGGAAGACTTCAGTTCAAATATTAGCCCAATTGTTAAACAGTGAGAGGAGAAGCGGACACACAATGGCTTCTACGGACGAACAACCTGATTACAGTATGCTTTCAATAATTGTACGGGTTATAAAAATATGGAACAATCCTGGAAAACTGGGAAATGGGAATTTATTAACTTGGCGTAAATAACTTTGTTTCCAACAATTAGTGTTATCAATTCAGTGATTCCGTCTTGCCCAAGTTACAGGTGTGAGGTCTGTGGTATTAGGCTTACTGACCTTTGGCCAGAGGAGCTAAAAACCTTGCCATATTAAGTGTGTTATTCCCAAAATATTTTACTACAGACTGTTACTGTCGATCAAAGATTAGATTGTACCTTCTGTGCAGTCTGACCTTGATCTACAGTGTCAGTATAAACAATTTCAATTGGCCTGTCCAGTCCACTGGCTGCCTTCTCACATAAAAAAGTGCATGCGTCCATGCAATGTTCCTATGTAAACCAGGCTGAATGATCTTTAACATTTTACTGAACAATTACATGGTTTATGTACTCTGAAGAAGAAGACTTTTGAAAATATCGTGGGAAAAAGGAAACAAGATAAATCTTTAAAAAAGATAGACGGCTTAAATTTCCCCCAAAATAGGCAGGGGCCCTTTTAATTTACATGTCTACTTTTTTTTACCAATCACAGATTTCTATTCATTCATTTTTTGTCAGTACCAAAAAGTAGGTCAAAAGCCAGCACATTCAGCTACGCCGAAGAAAAATGCTGGTGACCTGCATTTTCTTTTTTTCCCACGATGTTTTTATCCTCCCTAAGACAAATCTAAAAAAGTCCATGCAATTTTCACTTTAAACCAGCGTGAATGATTCTTTACTTTTTACATACATACATACATCTTTATTGCGTTGAATATCTACATATTCATAGCATTATGATTAATACAAAATATAATACACAAAATATGTAGGACATGGAACATTTGAAAGGGAGAAAAATAGGAAAAATAAATGTTAACAGAGAAGGGATATTTTGCTAAATATTTCTGAATAAAGTGCGGGTAGGTGGCACTGGGATTGATCTGCATGTACATGAACACCGACTACAGTCCACACTCCCATCTACTTCCGAATAATGGCGGGGAGATAGTACTGGGATCGGTCCTGCATGTACATGCATACCGATCACAGCCCACACTTCCAGCCAAAGAACAAAAGGTATCGAGGGTTTCGGATTTATAGTAAGTAAGGTAAGGTATCAAACATTTCTTGAAAGTAAGGTAAGGTATGAGACATTTCAGATTTTTTCAAAATTAAGGTAAAATGACAAAAGTTTGGTTATTTAAATACAATAGTACAGCAAAGTACTCTGACGAGAAAGTTTAACAATTTCAAACTAGATGTGGTTTGAGTTTGCAGATGACAAGTTAATCTCAAACTAGAAGTAGTTTAAGTTTGCAGACGACAGGTTAACCGTCACTCAAAACCTTAGACTGATCTTTGGAAGGATAGAGAAACATAGTGAGAAAAGGAGAGTCTGCTGTTAATCAGCATTTTCCCCTTCTCTCACAATGTTTCAAACATTCTTTTCATTGAAAAAGGGTAATAATGCTCAGAGGCAGGTCGACAGGTAAAAATATTTAAATTGAAAAACATTCTACAGCCGACAAAATAGCTGTGGCTCAAAAACTTTATATTCTCCTCCGAAAAGGAAGTAAACATTGTAGGAGAAGGCATTTTTTGCAGTCAACAGGTTTTTACAGCCGGCAAAGTAGCTGTGGCTCAAAAACTTTAGATTCTCTTCCGAAAAGGAAGGAAGCATTGTGGGAGAAGGGAAATATATTAATCACTAACAATTTTCCTTCTCTCGCAATGGTTTCAATGCTTCAAACATTCTTTTATTGAAAAAGGTTAAAAATGCTCATGCTGAAGGCATTTTTTGCAGTCAACAGGTTAGAAATGGTTAAATTGAAAACATTTTTCAGCCGACAAAATGTGGCTCAAAAACTTTAGATTCTCTTCCGAAAAGGGAGGAAATATTGTGGGAGAGGGGAAATATATTAATACCTAGCAATTTTCCCTCTCTCACAATGGTTTTAAAAATTCTTTCTTTGTAATTTCGAAACTTTGGAATATGTTATAATGGGTAAAGCATGATGATCACAGAAAAAATAGTCATACATACATGTATTCAGAATTTGTTAATTATTTGTTCCAGCTTGCTCACGTTCTCTAAAGGCAGTGAAAAGATATTTGGATAAATTGAGTAAAGTTTCTGGGTTATTCGAACTCATGAGTTTCTCAAACTTTTGCACAGTTGGCCATCGGTAATAATAATCTTTGATAAATTTCTGTCTTATGTTATAATATTTGGGGCAAATGAGTAAGAAATGATATTCGTTTTCGATGACACCCATGTTACAATTTAGACACTTTCTATTCTCTCTATTTGTACCATCATATCTTCCTTTTTCAATTCTTAAATCGTGAGATGATAACCTAAACTTAGTTAATGATACTTTATATTTTTCTGTAATGATTTTGTGCAGATACGGTTCCATATCGAAATTGTGCTTGAATAAGCTGTAAGTTGAAAGTTTACTTGAATTATTAATATTTGAATACCACGTCAGTTTATATGTATCTATAAGTCTCTGTTTGATTGTATTTATATTGACAACCCAATCATCTTGATGGTTCCATATATAAGTTAAGCCTAATTCATTAAGTAAAGTTTTTATTTGATAAGCCCAATTTTTTCCGCTGTACGTTATGTTAAGATCGCAATCGTTCTTCATTGATTTGTAAAGTAACTTAATAAAAGAGTTTTCTTGTTGTTTTAGAATTTTTATCCAGTATTTAAATACCATTATTTTGCGGTGAACTGATCCGAACAATCCAATGTTTCACCGACTCCCAGGAAGAAGGCTTTTGAAAACATCGCTGGGCATAGGAGAAAACATCATTTTCTCTTTTTTACACAAAGTTCGTAATCCTTCCTTAGCCAGATCTAATCATTTATGACATATTCTATTCGGTATCTGGAAAAACCAAACCTTGACCTTGCATAGGTCTTAAAAAATATGTCATTTGGTAATCTCATAAGTCTACCAAACGACAAAGTTTGCAGAAAACAAATGCAACTCAAATTGTAAAATCCGTCTTTGAACGGGTAGGAAACATTGTATGAAAAGGAGAAAATGCTGGTTATCAACATTTTCTCCTTTCCAACAATTTTTCAAGTCTTTTACCTGACTTGTCATCAGAACTCATGATTATGGGGTAAGCGGTTAACTGAAACCCTCCTAAAACAAAATTTGCATCAAGACTGAAAATATCCACGTGCTTTTGAAAACAAATGTGGCAAATGGAGAAATTTTCTCATGGTGTGCAAAATCTCCTTTTGCCACAATATTTCTAATGATAGTCATAGGGACCCTGCTTCAAGGTCAATCAGCAAGTAATCAGCAAGTGGTAACACTGACTAGAAGCCTGGGCTTGTAGGAACTGACAAGCAGAGAATAAACTCACAAAGGAGGTGAAAAAAGTAGAAGAGACAATTCCAAAAGCAAGGTTTGACAAAAATGGTTTTATTGCACATGTGAATCAAATCATCCCGAAGACATTGAGATCTGTTTTTTTTTTTTTTTTTTTGGATTAAATGACATACATGTATGTAACTCTTTTATCAGACATCAAAATCTTAGACATGTCCAAATTTAAAGCAAATGCACAAGACAAATTAAATGTAGCTCAAATGATATGATCTGTTTTTGAAAGGATGGAAAACATTGTAAGGAAAAGATAAAATGTTATTAACAAGCTTTTTCTCCTTTTCTCGCAATGTTTCCTCCAAATCGTTCAAACTTAGGATTATTTGGTGAAGGGTTAACTCTTTACTGGACTTTTTGACCAGAAATTCTAGACTAGTTCACAGTGAGAACAATCACAAACGACAACTTTGCATCAAATTATGATGCTATTTGTCTTTGAATGGGTAGAAAACATTTTGTGGAAAGTGGAAAATGCTAGTATCCAGCATTTTCTCCTTTTTTCATGATGCCTACAAAAGCCTTTTCCATCAGGGTTAGGAAAACATTGCATTGTTTGGTAAGGGGTTTATAGGAAAAAAAAAAAGTTTATAAGAAATGAGAACTATCAAGCAAGTTCTACATAGAACATGTGCCATAATCACCAGTCATTCTTTATGTAATTCATATTCATGACTAGGTATCTGATTGGCTGAGGAGAATAAAATTATCAGCCAATAAGATAGCTAGTCTTTGAAATTTTGCATTAGAAATCAATTAACCTTCTACTAAGCATATCCTGTTTTTAATGATCCTGGGGAAGAAGACTTTTGAAACATTGTGGGAAAAAGAGAAAATGCTGGTCACCAGCATTTTCTCCTTATTCCCACATTTTCCACCCTGTCAAAGAACTTTTGTTCCTATATATCACTTCAGAATTTGTGGTCTGCAGATGCCTTGAAAATGGAAAAGTCTTAACCTGTAGGCTGCTAAGCGAAACTTACTGACCTTTTGTGGAGAGTGTAGATCAAGATCAGACTTCACAGAACGTGCAGTCTGATCTCTGATCTACAGTGTCTGATACAATTTTTTTTTCACGGTGAAATAAATTTTGAAAGCACAATATTTGGGTTTTCAATATTGAGATAAAATTTCCCTGTCATTTATTTAGCAGTTTAAGGGTTAAGTTTCTTTTTAGGAAAGGATTTAAAAATGTTTGGGGTGTATGTCCCCTGATGTCAGGCTTGGTAAAAAAGGGCCATAGTTTGTTATAAATAAATAATTACCACCAAATGATTTTACTAATCAAAATTTGGTTGAGCCAGTCAGAAATTGTGTTACTTCCAAAATTTAGAATTGGATTTAGAGAGCAATTCAGATAGGAAAAGATATGTAAAAATCCCAAGTTACTCTATTGTTTTTGCTAATTTTGCAGTACTCCATTTTTTTTTCCCCATCTGTTTAACTCATAACCAGTTGACAAAGTTTCAGGCTTGTTCATCTAGAAAGTATTTGCAGATGACAAATGTGGCTCAAAAAATAATATTTGTCTTCCAAAGGGTAGACAACATTGTTGGAAAAGGAAAAAGATGATAACCATTTTCTCCTTTTCCTGCAATGTTTTCAAGTCTTCTACCTCAGGTTCATTAAAACACTGGATTGTTTGGTCAAAGAGTGTCAAGTGTATTTCCTGGATCTGCAAGCAAAATATCAGCTTAGATGCAACAGTGAAGACACGATCTTTCACTGATATTTTCACCCTTTACAAAACTTAACTCTCTATTTATCTCATTCATATAAAAGTATTTCAGGAAAATATGATTTCAGCTTTTCCTTAACCCTCTATTAACTCTTTACCAAAAAACACAAGTTTGGGTTCATCTGTATTGAAAGCATTTACTGGTGACAACTTAATGTGGCTCAAATGGTGTAAATTGAATTAGATAGGGTAGAAAACATTTTGGGAAAAGGAGAAAATGCTGGTCACCAGCATTTTCTTTACCCGAAATGTTTTCAAAAGCCGTCTACCTCAAGGTCATAAAAACTCAGAACTGTGTGGTAAAGGGTTAAACAATTCCATGTTTTTAGTCCTTGAAGACATTTAGGCTTGGATAACATTCTGGCAAATGAGAAAATGCTTGTAATCAGCATTTTCTCCTTTTCCCACAATATTTCCTACCCATTTGTGTGCAAATTCCATTATTTGAGCCTCATATAATTTGTCTTCTGCAAGTGCCTTCAGTTTTAACAAATCTGTATTTCATTGTCTGGAAAAGACTTAAACCTTTACCATACGACAATATTTTAGGCTCGTCCAAATTGAAAGCATGTGCAGATGACAAATTAAATGTGCTTCAAATTATTTGATTATTTTTTGAAAGGTCAAAAAACATTGTGGGAAAAGGAGAAAATGCTGGTTACCAGCATTTTCTCCTTTTCCTACAATGTTGTCAAAAGTTTTATCTTCCAGGGTCGTTAAAACTTGGGATTGTGTGATGTTGGGTTAATGCATGTCACTAGTTAACAAAAGCATTTGTGAACACAAACTATATATCACATTCAAGGCTGCTCTATTTTTAATATCACACAAAAAAATGTAGAACACTTTATATCAAAGATTAGACTGCATTTCTGCAGAGTCCGAACCCGATCTACACTGTAAAAAAAACAGAAAAAGAGCCTTCAGGTAGATGTGTTATTCTTTATCACTTCTGTAGCTTGCAAGTGCCTCCTGTATACTTTTCAGTAGGTATGGTTTGACAGTCTTCATACTAATGCTTTTTTCATCTTTACACAGAATATCTGAGGTTGTTTCATCTTTGTTATCAAGATATATACTGTCAGAGCTGTAAATGAGTGAAAAACTATAAACCATAGACACATCACAATTGAAAGTACATGTAATTTGTAGACAAATTAAATAAGCCCCGTGTAACAAGATTTGTCCTTGATAGGGTGGAAAACATTGTGGAAAAGTACAAAAATCTGGATACCTGCATTCACTCCTTTTCCCTTAAAGCTTTCAAAAGCCCTTTTCCTTGGGGTTGTAAAAACATCTCTAGGATACTTTGGTCTCTTTTCTCAACAACTTTAACGTATTACTCAAAAAGACTGTTGTCTTTCCGATCAAAATGTTTCACCTTTGTGTCATTTACCCTAGTTTTTCCTTTGTGCCATTTGGCAAATTCAGTCTGGAAAACTACTAGATGCAATTGGTAGTGTGTGTCAGGTTTCTTCCTAGTATTTATATTACTGATCCTTTACCACACAATCCTGAGATTTAACCCTTTACAATACAATACCCAATTTTTACGACCCTAAAAGGAGAGAGCTTTTGTAAACATTGTGGAAAAAGAAGAAAATGCTGGCAAATGATTTCAATTTGGACAAGTGTAAAATTTTCTTCTCTGGTAAAGAGTTCACAGCCCTGTAGAATAAGGCTTCCAAAATGCATCTAGGAATAGAAGAAATTTCTCTTAACCAGCATTTTCTCCTTTTCTTGTAACATTTTCTACCCTTTCAAGAACAAATTCCATCACTAATGCCTAAGTAGATTTGTCGTCTGCAAATGCTTTCAATTTGTACGAGTCTAAAATTTGGTCGTTTAACAAAGAGTCAATGAATTATATTTTCATATGAGCTGTAATGCAAAGTACTCTACTAGTCTTCAGATTTTTATGATATTGGTTTTAATTACCAAAACTAATTGATACCTAGAAAGAGGAAAATTGTATTCTACAAAAGATGAATTACTGTTATCAACAGTGCACTAAATAGATAAAGAGGACAATTTTATTCAAAAATGAAAAGATTGAATTATTGGCATATTGAATGACTGCATGTGTAGTACTGTCTGATCTTGATCTGCACCGTCTGCTAAAGCCAAACAAATTTGTGCTTTACCCTCTATGGGTTAATCAATGGTCTAACGATGTCAAAAATAAAAAAAAAAAAAAAAAAGAAATTAAACTCTTCCAACAAAATTTTAGAGTTGTCCATCATTATGGGAAGTGGAGAAAAGGCTGATTACCAGCATTTTCTCCTTTTCCCAGTGTTTTTAAGAGCTTTTTTCCTCAAGGTCATAAAAAGAACTTGCAGTTGTTTGGTAAAGGTTTAAGACAATAAGGAGGAAATTAAAAACTATACCAGGCAAGAGATGGCATCAGTGAGAAAAGACTGTCTGCATATTTATGGAGAACTTCATACTGAAAAAAAAACAATCATGAAAGGAAACTACTTCATTTATATACATATAATATTGTTTATCTATGTTTGTATCAAGCTTAGCAGCCAAGCTTGGTAGAGCAATCGGTAGTGTACAGAACTTGAGACCAGGGGGTTGTAAGTTCGAATCCTCAGCTCAGCCAATTTTTGTCTGAGGATTGATGATGGTTATTGTGACAGAATTCATTCCTCTCTCATCTCTAATTATTGTTTCATCCATGTTTACCTGGGAAAGCAGCCAGTGGCTTAGAAAGAACACTTTGCATGGTGCTGGTAAAAAGAAACTGCAGGAAAGCATGGTAGGTGCACTGGCCGCCATGATGTAACTGAAATAATGTTGAAAACGGTGTTAAACATCATACAAACAAACAAAGAAATAAACAAAGCTTAATGGATGTACATTTAACAGCATGCCCTTAGCCATCAGCAGCTGTAAACTGCAAAGGTATTGAGCTACACTCAGTGAAAAGGTGGTTCACTGCAGCTGCTAAAAAGTAAAGACCCCTGTCAGTCTGCACAATCCCCACAGGTAGGCCTAGGTCGAAACTTTGCTATTGGTCAATTTTCTACATGCCAAAGGATTATTTTGCCACATGACGCAGCTGGTGTTCAGACAAAATGGACCCATATTGTGTGAAAATTTGCTTGGTATAATGCATCATAAAGATGAATTAAACTCCTTTATCCCAAAGTGTTGCTCAATTATTTCTTGACACAAGAGTAACAATACAATGTTTCTGGTTTTGTTGAAAATATTTGGTTTGTGAAAGGACACAATCCCTCATCAGTGGGTAAAACTCATACACAATTTAATCATGTTACCTTGATATCTACCCCACATATAGGTATTAACTCTTTACCAAATGACAAAATTTTAGACTGAACCAAATTGAAAGCATTTGCAGACGACAAATTAAGTGTTGCTAAACTGATGATTTCTCTTTTTGATAGGGTAGAAAACACTGTGGGAAAAGGAGAAAATGCTGGTAACCAGCATTTTCTCCTTTTCCCCAAAATGTTTTCAAAAGGCTTTTCTTTCAGGGTCGTTAAAAGTCTGGATTGTGTGGTAAAGAGTTAAAGGGGAATGCTGGCCATTAGTGGCTATTGGTTAGATTGCTCCCTCAGATAGTCACAGATTAAATGGTTCTGACTGCATTTCCATGTCAAAATTTATCATTTACACACACATAGCTGCCAAAATGTATTTTTTTGGCAGAAGTTGATACAAGCTTTTGTTTGGCTGTATAGCAACTCTCTGCAAAGACAGCAGCCTTTAGCCTAAGTGGCGAGTTCAAGAAGAAGCTTGGTGTTACACACTATTTAACCCTTTACCTAGCCTGGGTTCCAGACTGATTATTTTTTCCTTATATACCGTATATTCGGACATTACTGTGTCAAAAATGAGGGGTAATAATTACAGAAGTGACAGACCATTTTGCCACAGATTGCATGGACCATGAAAGTAGACCACATATTAAAAGTGATTAAAAGATTACTGCCTGGACCCTGGCTACCCTTTACCACACAATCCTGAGTTTTAACGACCCCAATCACCCCTGAATATTAATTCAAAGATCCTAATGTGATAAAAGCAGCCAGTGGCTATGAAAAAATGTTGTTAGCTGATAAAAGAAACTCCAGGAAAGCCTGGACAGATTCACTGGCTGCCACGATATAAATGCAACAATATTTCAAACAGCAACAAACCAAACAAACAAATGAAGTCGCAAAAACACAAACTAAGACTAATACCTGGGTTAAAGCAGTTAAAATTATCTGGTATATAAGCACATGATCTTTGGATTTATCTATACTTTTTCTGTACAGGTCAATGGCCTCTGACCATTTCTTGTACTTCAGTAACATCCAAACTGCTTTCATAAAACATCTCTCAGTCTCACTGCAAGAAACAGAACTGATAATCTGAACTCTTTACCAAACAGCAAAATTTTAGAGTTGTCCAACTTAAAAGCACTTGCAGACAACTTTAATGCGTGTCAAATAATGAAATATTTCTCTGAAGGAGTAGAAAACATTGTGGGGAAAAGGAGAAAATACCGGATGCCAGGATTTTCTCCCTGTCCAATATTGTTTTTAAATGCCTTCTTCCTTATAGTCATTAAAGTAAGGAGTTGTATGGTACAGGGGTAAACGAAACAACAAATAAAAAGTAACTTGAAATTGTTATTTTAGCTACACTGTAATACAAATCATAGTAAATTTGTTTTTAAAGATATCAAAAAACACAATCTACAGGATCTGAGGTCGTATATTCATCAGCCATTCTAAATTCAGTTCAAAAAGTCTTAATTTCAAGACTAACAATCAAATTAGCTGAGACAGAGACACTGAGAGACAGAGTGTCTCAGCTAATTGTATGACTTATCTTTGAATCTGGAATCAAAATTGGACTTAACCCTTTCCCAAACAAGCCCTGGTTTTCACGTGTCTGCAGTACAAGTCTTTTGAAAACACTGTGGGAAAAGGAGAAATTGCTCATAACGAGCAATTTCTCCTTTTCCCACAGTGTTTTCTACCCTTTTGGAGAACTTTCTGTCATTTTCATCAAATTTAAAATTGTCATCTGCAATCTCTTTCAATTTGGACCAGTCTGAAATTCATCGTTTGGGAAAGGGTTAAAATGGTTGTGAATACCGACCTTGAAGATTGAGGGAGGTAGGAACAAAGTCTAGAAAATACAATCACCTTGTCAGTAAAATATGTATGTGTACAAGTATTGCTGTATCAACATCATCTGATAGCTCTGGCTCTGGAATACACTTTAATGCTCGCTCATAGATCAGTAACTAGCAAAACAATAATGAAATAAGACATTTTATTATCTCAGAAATCCTGTTTTGATTAAATAATTTATTTTCTGTTGCTTTCAGCTATTTCATATAGAAAGCTCTCTTAGTTTCCTGAATTCAAACTTTGTTTCTTTTCAACCTTTTACCACACAATTCTGAATTTTCACGACCCTGTGGAAGAAGACTTTTGAAAACATTGTGGAAAAGAAGAAAATGCTGGTAGCCAGTATCTTCTCCTTTTCCCAAATTTTTTTTTTTCTACTCTTTCAAAAACAATATCCAGGTTTTGAGTTACATTTATTTTGTTGTCTGCAAATGTCTTCCATTGCTCAAAATTTTGTCATCTGGTACAGATTTAAACTTTACAAGCTATTTCAAGATAGACTAACCTATCCAAAACTACAACAGCTGCTTTAGAAAGAGTACATATTTTGGATGAAAAGAAAATATATTGTCTGTTTAATATGAAGATACTGTTTGGAAAAGGAGAATGATTTTAACAAGCAATTGCTTCTTTCCCCCCAGTTTTTTTTAGAAAGCCACCTACTTCAGGATGTGGAAATTTGCTTGTCTTGTATGGACTTAAATTTCGACATAAAAGCTAACATTGTCTATGTCTATAAAGATTATCAACAGAGTCATGCCCTGGTGAAAGTAGGCTTGATGCATCTCTGTGATGCATGATACCACGTAAGACATCACATGATCATGTTTCCATAAAGTCCATTTTGTCTGACAACTGATTGAATAATGAGGTGAACTGTCCTTAGAGATGCAGAAAATTGACCAATAGCAAATGAATTCAGAAGAAAAGCCACATTTTTAACATTTTACCAAATGACAATGTCCTTGACAGGTCTAACTTAAATGCATTTGCAAATGACACTTTAAAATACGACTCATATGATGGAACTTGTCTTTGATAGGGAAGAAAACATTGTGGGAAAAGGGAAAAATGCTGGTTACCAGCATTTTTTGCCTTTTCCCAGAATGTTTTCCTAATGCTTCTTCCACAGGGTCATTAAAACATGTGATTGTGTGGTAAAGGATCAAGTTACTTACACTTTGTCTCCGTCGAATAAAGGCTGACATTCCTAACTTCTTGTCCCAAACTTTCTGACTTGTCTTCAAGAACTGGGTCTTTAAAATATACATTAAGGTAAACTCATTTATGTATAGTTTGATTGTCTTCCTCTACTTACTCAAAAGTGTAGCAGATTAAGTCCATAGTAGTCTTGTACAAATTGAAAGCATTTGCAGAAAAGAAATTAATTGTTGTTGAAATAATAGGGTTTGAAATTTAAAGGGAAGAAAACATTGTGGGCTAAGGAGAAAAAGCTGGTTTCCAGCTTTTTCTCCTTTTCCCCATAATGTTTTCAAAGTCTTCTTCCTCTGGGTCACTGAAATACGGGATGGGTTGATAAAGGGATGAAAGTTGAAATCCAAGTTTCTTATCACTAAATAACAACATCCTGCAGTGGATGTTAAATCACCGATGTCTGGCTACATGTATTTTGGCATTATTTCAGCACAGAACCCTTGAGGCACTGTGACAAATTAATCAAGAAATTTAATTTAGATTGTCTTTATATTTCACTTGAACAGTAGAAAACATTGTGGGAAAAGGAAAAAGTGCTGGTCACCAGCATTTTTTCCTCCAATAATAGTCTCAAAAGCCTTCTTCCTCAGGGTCGATTAAACATGATGAGGATGTTTGGTAAATGGTAAATGGTTAATTCACATACACTACAAATGACATCTTCACTCATTAACCCTTTGAGCCCTAAATTTATAAATTGACCTTTGTAGTTTGAAACAACAGCCCAAATATTGCAATTTCAAGGCTTTTTGCCCAAAACATTTCTTCAAAATAGAGGACCCACATGGTAGATCTATGATCTGACTGCACTTTCTGTTCAGTCTGATCAAAACCTATCCCTTCAACAAAAGAAACACATAAAATGAACCCCTTAAAGAGATTAGCACTAAAGGCATTTGAAAGATAAATCAAGTTGTTTAAATCTTTACCAAATGAAAACAATGTAGACTCATCACAATTGAAACTGAAAGCATTTGCAGATGACAAAGGTGGCTAAAATGATTATTTCTTATTTCATAAGGTTAGAAAATATCGTGAAAAAAGGAGAAAATGCTGGTTACTAGCATTTTCTCCTTTTCCCACAATGTTTTCAAAGGCCTTCCTGAGGGTCATTAAAACTCGGGATAGAGTGGTAAAGGATAATCCCTCTACAAACAACAAATACTAGACCTGTCCCTTATTGATAGCATTTGCAGACAACAAATTAGGTGTGGCTTAACTCTTTATCACACAATCAGGACTTTTAACTACCCTCTGAAAGAAACCTTTTAAAAACCTTGTGGGAACGGGAGAAAATGCTGGTAACCAGCATTTTCTCCTTTTCCCACATCTTTTCTACCCTTCCAAAAACAAATTTCAATCACATTTGTCATCTGCAACTGCTTTCAATTTGGACCAGCCTAAAAATCTTGTCATTTGGTAAAGAGTTACGTAACAGGATTTGTATGTGAAAGGGTAGAAAATATTGTGGGAAAAGAAAAAATGCCAGTTACCAGCATTTTCTCTTTTATCATCAATGTTTTCATAGGCCTTCTTCCTCTGGGTTGTTAAAACTCTGGATTTTTGGTAAAGGATTATCCCTCTACTAGACAACAAATCCTAGACCTGTCCCATATTGATAGCATTTATAGCTAAAACTTTTTCTTCTGACAGAATGCTTTAAAAAGTTTTCTCATGTAAAAAAATGGCTCCTTTTCCGTGTGTTTTGAAAAGCTGCCTTTCACAGGCATGTCAAAGAGTGCTTCTATGTGGCAACAGACTAAGTAAAAATCCGACAAAACTAGAGCAATGTAACTACAGTACTTACCAACAAATCGGGCTTGTGTTTATACAAAAGGTGAGTGATCAATTCAAATAAAGGTACTGGTATATCACAACTACCAACAAGGTTTGCTGTCTCAGTAGCCAGTATACATTGCCATTTGTGTGTCTGAGAGGTGCTTAGATCACCTACAAAATTAGAAATGAGTCATGTGGTTTAGATCTAATCTGTCGACATAAAGTGCTGACTACAGTCTGCACAGGCTGATCTTTGTTGACACTTTTTGCATTTGGTATATTTTCTTCATATCAAAGAAAAATCTATCTTGTGGTTTCAGACTGTTTTTTGACAACATGGATTTATATCATATTGCAACTTGCTTGGTAAATGCATTACAAAGATGCCTTAACCCTTTACCAAATGACAAAATTTTAGACTAGTCCAAATTGAAAGCATTTGCAGACAACAAAATAAATGTGACTCAAAAAGTTTAAATTTGTTATGGGAAGGGAGAAAACACTGTGGGAAAAGGAGAAAATGCTGGTAACCAGCATTTTCTCCTTTTCCCACAATGTTTTCAAAAGGCCTATTTCTTAGGGTCGTTAAAAGTCGGGATTGTGTGGTAAAGGGTTAAACCCCAATTTCCGAGAGAGTGCAGATCAAATATGTTTATTTTGCAATCATATGGGTATTGGCCTGCAAAAGCCTGTCTAGTGATATAAAGTAATACCAGGCAGATATTTATAGAAAAGGGAAAAAAATATATCACTCATTTGACCCTCCTAGAAGGTTGTCACAGTGCATCAGTTCCAAAATGTAAAAAAAAATACTCTTGAGAAATACAAAAAACTTTCCATTTAAGATCAGCTGTGGCAAAAGGGAGTTTAATGCATCTCTTAGTGCATTATACCAGTAATGTATGACACCATGTCAGTCATGAAATAATTATGTATCCATAAAATCAATTTAATTTAAAAAGGAAGGACTAACTGTCAAAAAGTCCAGGCCTCCATAAAGTAGAACTAACTGTCACAAGTGCCTAGGTATCCATGTTGTAGGACTCACTGTCAACAGGGTCCAGGTCTGCATGAGGTAGGACTCACTGTCAACAGGGTCCAGGTCTGCATGAGGTAAGACTCACTATCAATGGGGTACAGGTCTGCATGACGTAGGAATCACTGTCAACAGGGTCCAGGTACTCATGAGGTAGGACTCACTGTCAACAGGGTCCAGGTCTGCATGAGGTATGACTCACTATCAACAGGGTCCAGGTCTGCATGACGTAGGAATCACTGTCAACAGGGTCCAGGTACTCATGAGGTAGGACTCACTGTCAACAGGGTCCAGGTCTGCATGAGGTAAGACTCACTATCAACAGGGTACAGGTCTGCATGACATAGGAATCACTGTCAACAGGGTCCAGGTACTCATGAGGTAGGACTCACTGTCAACAGGGTCCAGGTCTGCATGAGGTAAGACTCACTATCAACAGGGTCCAGGTCTGCATGACGTAGGAATCACTGTCAACAGGGCCCAGGTACTCATGAGGTAGGACTCACTGTCAACAGGGTCCAGGTCTGCATGAGGTAAGACTCACTATCAACAGGGTCCAGGTCTGTATGACGCAGGACTCACTATCAACAGGGTCCAGGTCTGCATGAGGTAAGACTCACTGTCAACAGGGTCTAGGTCTCCGTGAGGTAGGAGTCACTCCCAAAAGGATTTAAACGTTCATGTGGTAGGACTCACTTTCAACAGGATCTAGGTCTCCAAAAAGTAGGACTCACTTTCAACAGGGTCCAAATCTCCATAGGTGGAACTCTCTGTCATAAAGGTAAAGATTCCCTAGAGGTGGAATCACTGTCCACAAGGCCCAGGTCTCAATGAGGTAGGACTCACTATAAACAGGGTCCGGGCCTAAATGAGGTAGGACACACTGTAAACAGGGTCCAGACCTCCATGAGGTAGAACTCACTTTTAACAGGGTCCAGGCCTCCATTAGGTAGGACTCACCATCAACAGGGTCCAGGCCTAAATGAGGTAGGACACTGTAAACAGGGTCCAGAGCTCTATGAGGTAGAACTCACTATTCAAAGGGTACAGGTCTCCCTAACATAGGATGCACTGTTGCACGGGTCCAGGTATCCATGAGGTAGGATTAAGGAATCACTGTCAACAGGGTCCAGGTATCCATGAGGTAGGATTAAGGAATCACTGTCAACAGGGTCCAGGTATCCATGAGGTAGGACTCAATGTCAACAGGGTACAAGTCTCCGTAAGGCAGGACTCACTGTCAACAGGCTCCAGAAGGTAGGATTTACTGTCACTAGGGTCCAGCCTTGCATGAGGTAGGACTCACTGTCACAATGATCCAGGCCACCATGAGGAATGTTTACTGTTATTTGGGTCTAGGTCTCTATTAAGAAGAACACACTGTCACCAGGGTCCAGGTTTCCATGAAGCAGGACTAACTGTCATCAGGGTCCAGGCCTCTATGAGATAAGAACCACTGTCACCAGGCCCTAGGTCTGCATAAAGTAGAACTTACTGTAACCTGGGTTATGGTTTTCACAAGGAGGGACACACTGTCATCAGCGTCCAGGTTTCAATGATGTTGTACTCATTCTCATTAGGGTTCAGGCCTCCAAGGTGTATGACTCAAAAGACTGTAGAATGGGTCCAGGTATCCATGAGATAGGATCTGCTGCCACAGGGCTAAGGCTTCCAGGAGGTATGACTCAATGTCAAAAGGGTCCAGGTGTCCATGAGGCAGAACTCACTGTCAAAAGGGTCCAAGTCTTCAGTAGGTAGGACTCATTGTCCTAGTTCCAGGCCCCCACGAGGTAGGACACACCATCAACAGGGTCCAGGCCTCAATAAAGTAGGACTCGCTGTCAACAGGGTCCATGTATCCATGAAGTAGTATTCACTGTCAACAGGGATCATCCACAATGATGTAGGACTCACTCTAAACAGGGGTCTAGTCTCAAGGAGGTAGGAATCACTATCAAAATGGTCCAGGTGTCCAAGAGGTAGGACTCACTGTTAACAGGGTCCAGACCTCCCTAAAGTAAGACTCACTCTCAAAAGGATCCAGGCCTCCAGTGGAACTCTCTGTCAACAGGGTCTAGGCCTCAATGATGTAGGACACACTGTAAACTGGGTCCAGGTCTCCATGAGTTATGACACACTTTCAACAGGGTCCAGGTCTCCATGAGGTGGGACACACTGTGAACAGGGTCCAGGTCTCAATGAGGTAGAACTCATTAGCAACAGGGTCCAGGCCTCAATGAGGTAGGACACACTGTAAACAGGGTCCAGGTCTCCATGAGGTAGGACACACTGTAAACAGGGTCCAGGTCTCCATGAGGTAGGACACACTGTAAACAGGGTCCAGGTCTCTATGAGTTAGGACACACTTTTAACAGGGTCCAGGTCTCAATGAGGTAGGACACACCTTCAAAAGGGTCCAGGTCTCCATTAGGAAGACGTCACTTTCATCAGGGCCCAGGCCTCCAGTAGGTAGAACTCTCTGTCAACAGCATACAGGCCTCAATGCTGTAGGTCACACTATGAAAGGTCTCCAGTAGATAGAACTCTGTCAACAAGGTCCAGGTATGGAACACCATAGCTGTCATATGTTAATATAATTTGAGTTAGTTTGTTAGTAAAGATTTCATTATGTCGGACAGATCTGTTACTATGTCTACCTGGCATGTGATTTGCTTGGTACATAACATTATGGGGTTGAAAATCAATGTTGAGATGTATAACTGCTATATTATTATGTCAATAAATGTTGTGATTATGTTAAAGGGACACGATGACTTGTCGATTTTTTCTGTTGTTTGGTTACAAAAGAACAGCGAGTTGTCAAACGGTTCAATCATTATGTTTACATGTCATGTTATTGTGTTCCTAGGCTATGTTGACTGTTCGATTCTCTGTGTTGTTAGGTTAAAAAATAAATTATACTGTCATACAGTTGTATCGTTATGTCTTTATGTCATGTTATTGTGTTCATTTCGCATATTGACTGGTAGACTGGCATTGTTGTTTGGCTAAATAACAAAAAATGCTGGCAATCATGAAATCTGCTGTCTTCAACTGATTTCAATCTGGTCGAGACCAAAGTTTTGTCGTCTTGTAAAGGGTTGCCCATTTCTCAAACAAAAAAAAAAGGGGGGGGTACACTTCTGTGCATTCTGATATTAATCTACAATATCCTTTAGCACTTCCAAATTTAAAGTTGAGCTAAATTCTCTGACAGGTTAGAAAACATTATGGGAAAAGGAGAAATAACTTGTAACAAACAATTTCTCCTTCTTCCACAATGTTTTCAAAAGCTGTCTTTCTTAGGTTCGTTTAAACTTGTGATTGTTTGGTAAAGGGTTAAGGGCCGAACATCTGTGATCAGTTTTTGTCTCAGAGAATAAAAGCTTAACCCTTAAAATGAAGAATGAATTAATTACAAACCGACAAATAAAGCTCAGTTATTGCGAATTCAATGCTCTTACGCAAGAAAAATCTTGCCGTATCTGACACTGTAAAAACAAGATTTTTGTGCGGTCTGATAAGACTATACATTCTGTGCAATCTGATATTGATCTACACTGTCCTTCAGCAGACAAAGGGTTCAGGTTGAAATCCGAAAAAAAAAAAAGCAAAAAACTTCAGATATACAGTCCAGGCAAGGATTGTAAATTTAAAGCAGGGCTCTGTTACGTAATGTTACGTGTCTCTTATCTTCACCAGCTCCAGGCTCTCGATACATGGTTTAAGTTCGCCAAACTCCGGAAACTCCCGAATCTTTACGTATGATATCGTTTATCTTCATTGATTTATTGGTATGTGAGACTGCTGATAAGGCATGTCCGCGAAAGTATAAAAAATCAGCACAATGAAGTAACATGGCGTGTACACAAAATAATACACATATCTAACATGGCAACTTTGCTTTTTAGTTAAACAACTCAAAGTATCAAACAGTCAACATGTCTAATAATCACGATAACATAGCATGCAGACATAACAACTTATTTTTTAACCCAACAACATAAAAAACAAAACCAGTCAAGATATCAAATAAACTCAATCAATTAGCATGTAGACATAATGATACAAGTGTCTGACAAACAAACGTTGTTTATAAATCAACCAACACGAGGAATCAACTAGTTAATATGTCCTTTGAATGTAATTACACGACATGTAGACATAATGATATAATTATTGACAACTTATCCTTTTTTTTAACCTAACAGCACAAGGAAACGACCAGACAGCATATCTCATCAACACAATAATACAGCATTTGAATAACCCAACACTGTTTTTAACCCAACTACACAAAGTCTACCAGTCACCATATTCTGTGAATACAATAACATGGTGTATAGACATAACGGTTTACCTGTTTGACAAGCAAACTTGGTTTTTTAACCAATCGAAATGAATAGTGGATCAGTAAACAAAGCCTATGAACACAACAACGAAGAATGCAAACATAATAACTTTGTTTTTTAACCCAACAACATAGATACTCAACCAATCAACATGGCCTCCGAACAAATTTACATGGCAAATAGACATAATAATACCACTTATTAAACAAGTTAATGTACTCTTTTAGCCTAACAACACAAGAATCGACCAGTCAGTTTATCCCATAAACACAGTGAGGTAGCATGCAGACATAATAATACAACAATTTGACAATTCAACACCACCGTTTAAGATAACAACACAAAAGATCAACCTTTCAACTTACATTACTAACACAATAACATATCATAAGACACATTTATATAATACTTTAACCAGCCAACAGTGTTTTTTAACCTCTCAATGAGGAAAATTAACAATTTAAAACACCAGACTAACGTAATAACTCGTCTATTTGACAAACTAAAAATGTCCGTCTGTTAGACACAATAATGCAGCGCATAGACCTAACAGATGCACAATTTGACAAGCCACTTTTGCCTTTCAACAGAACAATGCAAAGGAGCAAGCAGTTGCCGTGTTCCATTGACGTAACAGCATAGTGTGTAGACATAATAGGTGGAGAGGCTAACATAACAGCACCATGTTTGAAGAAGAGCACTATCTTAACTGTCTAAGAAACGTATTTTTATGACATAATCAACTTTGTTTTAACAAGAAAATTCAAAATATGTTAACATATGACAGCTATGGCATTCCATATCCAGGTCTCCATGAGAGAGACATAATAAGGAGAGTTCTGACGCAAAATAAAAAATACTCACTATAAGCGCAAAATTTAAAAATAAATTGCGCTAGCGCAAAATTTATAAGTGATTAATAAAAAATACTCACTATATTAGTTTTATTACAGTCTTGCCCCTCTCAGCTGTCTGATAAACTATAAACCTACAAAAATAAAAATTAACTCAATCAACTCAGACGGCACGCAACTGGCAAACCAACTAACCCACCAACTGACAAACTAACAAACCAACTAACCCACTTACTCGACTGACTTGACTGACCCACTTACTCGACTGACTTGACTGACCCACTTACTCGACTGACTTGACTGACCCACTTACTCGACTGACTTGGCTAACTATCTAACTAAGTAACTTGACTGACTTGACTGACCCACTTACTCGACAAACTCGACAAACCCACCAACTGACTGACTTGGCTAACTATCTAACCCACCAACTCGACAAACTGCGCAACAAACCCACCAACTGACTGACCCACCAACTGACTGACCCACTTACTCGACTGACTTGACTGACCCACCAACTGACTGACTTGACTGACCCACCAACTGAGTAACTCGACTGACCCACTTCCTCCATTAACTCCACTAACTCCCAAGCACCAACCCACTAGCCTAGAAACTCGAGGCATTTAGATATTCGAGATATTCGAAATATTCGAAGTGTTTAGTATTTAGTATTTTGAAGCGTTTCGGGTCTAGGCTGTTGGCTGTGTGTGTGTAAGGTTTTGGGTTTTGGTTTGGGTTTGTGTTTGGGTTTGGGTTTGGGTTTGGGTCGTTCACTTCGTTCACTCCCTGACTCGCTTCGCTCCTGACTCGCTCGCTTCGCTTCGCTCCTTGGTTCTTGGTAGGGTTGTCAGGGGATTAGTTTGGCCTTAGTATAGCCTTAGTAATCTTTATATATTGTTTTAAAATATAAATATATAGAGATTGTTAAAAATCTGGTCTATCTTCTTCATCTTCTTTATCTTCTTCCTCTTCTTTATCTTCCTCCTTTTCCTCTTCTTCCTCCTTTTCCTCTTCTTCCTCTTCTTCCTCCTTTTCATCTTCTTCAAAATACCCAATTGGCAGCGTATTTATTTTATCCTCTAAAACATGCCTAACATCTTGCAAAGGATTTAAAGCAATCTTCTCAAATTTCTCCGTATATATTTCGTGCTTTGTGCTGTTAAACCCTAAATATTCCACCTTTTTAAGTTCTTCTTTAAAAACACAATTTATATAATCATTAAAACTTATATCAGATTTTAAACACGCATCTACTACACCTTTTAACTTTAAATTTTCTTTTAATTCTTTCTCTCCTTCCTTGTTTTTTCCTTCTTCTCTATATGCGTAAGACTTTGCACATGTTGCAGCATAATCCTTTATAGGTATCCCCTTAGTTTCATCCTTAAAAAATCCTAATTTATTTTTATTATCCATTGAATGAAGTGGATGAGTTTCCGGATATTTCCAAGTGTCGAAACATTTACCAACATCCTCCCGCATTTCTTCATATAAATCATCACTCTTAATATCTAATATTAAACTATCTGTATCAGTATACAACAACTTTAAATTTTCCCCAAATTTCGGCTTTAAATAATCATAAAACAACTGATACATTTTTAATTTAGCCAACTCTAAAACACAAAAACCTATAAAAATCGGCTTATTAGCTTTTACAAGTGTCTTTTTTTTCTTAACACTTACTAGGTCCTTACTTAATATATTATACCCTAAAAATTCTGGGCTTTTTATTAACTTTGCTGCTCTTGCTTCACTGTTTACCATTTCTATATTTGACCGCTTTCGTGGGTTTTCTATTGTCTTGCCATATATAGCATTACTACACAACTTATAAAAATTTTGTTTACTGGCTTCCTTTGTTTTTCCTCTTTGTTCTGTATTATAACTTATATAAGGCTCTAGCCATTTAGAAGTTTTAAAAATATAACCTCTGTTTATCTTAGTTATCTTTACCCCAAGTTTTAAATAATACTTTAATAATTCACTATATACCATATACTCTTTTTTATTCTTTAAATTTGGCACCAACTTAATAACTCCATTTATTTTTAAATGTTCCGGAGCAGGTGGGTAATCCTTTAAATATTCTTTTTTATCTTTCGGAATTTCTAAATCACACACCAAAGCACATTTAAAATTTTGCCATTTATTAAATTCGTCTTTTCTTAATTTCCTCTCTATTTCATACGGCATATCTTGGCTCATTGCCCAACCATATAAATTATTTTCATCGATATAAAATATAAAATTACTTGGCTTGTCTGGATCATAATCACTTAAATATTTATTATTTGCCTCCGCGTATCTACTGACGCACATGCTTACGCCGCCCCTTATTCCTTTCTCAAAATCTTCATATATATCCCTATCTGTAATTAGTTTAATTTCTTGCTTTGTAAATTTTAACATATTAAACCATGAAGCTCCCGGCAATGTATAACCATATATAAGCGGATCTAATCCAAAAGCATCTTTATTAAGTTCCCTAAAATTTTCAAATACGTCAGCTAATAAAAAAGTATCTAATTCGCAATATTTTGCCTGATAATCGTTAAAAGTTTTACAATCAAATATATCCCACGCTTTTAATGCATGTTTATAATCTTCCTCACTTATTCCCTTCTTCTTTAATGAAGAATAAAAACAATCTTTAGCCGGCAACTTGGTCGCCTTAGTCTTTTCAAAACTGTCAGCCCATTCATATGGATAGACGCCCTTACTTGTTAACATATCTAAACTGATACCTTTAAAATTTTCAACTGTATTTTTAAAATATTTTTTTTCTTTTGGCGTATCCTTTATAAGTTGATCTAATGAAGATGATAAAAATCGATAGCTGTCTAAAAATCTTATTTCGTAGTCTTTGGCTCCGATACGTATAAATTTACTAAAACTTATATATTTCTCCTCATTTGATGGCAATACATACATTTGACCAGGATACTCAGCCAATTTTAAAATAAATAAATGTGCGTCATATCCTCTTAAATTATGACAAAGCACCGGGGTAAAATTTGCCGCTTTGTTTTCCATTGCAAAAGGTTGCAGTGCTGCCCTTATTTTTTCTATCAATGTACTAACAAACAAGCCGGCAACGTCTTCGCCATCTTCTTGAATTACATGCGTATATTTTTTACTTTTACATATGTTTTTATCACTCGATACAATAACAAAACTAAAGGCGCTGGGTTTGTGTTTTTGTACTCTATTCGCTTTATTATCATCTTTAACGGGAATTAATAAACTCTCAAAATCGAAATATATAACAATGTTTGGGGGTCTCGTTGTTTTTGGTGTGAACTTTATAAAAGCATCTTTATTATTTTCTTCAGGTAGTTTTAAAAGTGTTGTATCACTACATTTTTTTAAATGTTTTTCTAAGCTGGTGGCATCTTTATAACTTCGCTGACATTTATAACAAAAATGAAGCTTACCATTTCGGTTTTTAATTTGCGAACCTAATAACCTATATAAATCATTTATTAAGTAATAATGCTCTTCATGTAATAATAAATAAATTTTTTCAGGTGCACCGCTACCACTTTCAAATATTACCGGGGTGCGTTCTTCATATTCATCAACTCCATATATTATTAAATGTATGTGTTTATTTTGTTTGGTAAACTTTTCAAGATCTACCGCAGTAGTTGGGAAACTTATACCAGTAAAATCAGCGTATTTATTTGGTTCTTCTTTTTCTATCTTTTTTAAATCTTTTGTTATTCTTCCTTTATCCTTTTGCCTTGGATTAAAATGCCTCAAAATACACCAATAAAAACATTTATCACCCTTTGCAACTATGCAAGATAATGCATGTTTTAACCTTAACCACTCCGGTAATTTTTTTTTTTTTTTTTTTTTTTTTATTAGCCACGTCAACTGGTATGATGGGAGTCGTGGCCATCTCCCACCATACCTTACAATTCAATGTTAGTAGGTTTCTAAATAATTTGTTAGCACTCTTAAACAAAAGATGTTTCATATACCTAACAAAAATTGTATTTTTTGTAGATTTATTCCATCACTTGAATGTGGCCTTATTAAGAGAGAGAGAAAGAGAGAGAGAGAGAATCAGAAATCAGGGTTAAAAAAAATGAAATAGATGTAAGTATGTGTGTGTGTGTGGGTGAGTGGATATGTGCATATGGAGTAAAGAAATTGGAATCCTTCAGAAATTTTATAGAAATTCGTTAATATTTACTACCTGTGCACTATACTGGCAAAGGAGACTTTGATAAACATGTTCTACAATTGTCATGTGACATTTGTCAATTTCATGCGTGTTTGTGCATTTTGAATATTTAAGGTCAAGTTTAGAGTATTTTTAAAACCGATCATTGAGGGTATTTTTTGTTTATTCCTACAGTGATAAATATATTTCTTAACTTCTATAAGTAGCCTGTCTAATGGTACGTTTGATGTACGTGTGCCTAAAAGTAAAGTTCGACTATCAATTTGCAGTGTATGGTCAAAAGTACTTAAAATTGTTGCTATATTATTAATTAATGATTTGGTGTGTTCACAGTCATGAAATAAATGTAGAATAGTTTCTTCATATTGTTTACAAAATGTACATGAGTTAGTATTTATCAATTTCATTTTAAAAAGCAGAGAATTTGTTGGAATTATTCTATGTATTATTCTTGTTTGAAACCACTGTGTATAAGTGTCTTTTGTGCATTTAAACACATTTCCATGAACTTGCTTCCAATCTATATTTATGTGGTTATATAATGAGTCCCACTTAACTCTACTCGAAGGTATTTCATCGTTGTGTGTCAAAATATTATAAACATGTTTATTTATGTTACTTTTAGTAAGCATATGAAAGAAATAACAACTAATAGAAGGATTATGACATCCATTTAAAGCATCCTTTTTAATCAAAATGTGATTTTTTGAAAGGAAAGTTTTAACTGATGTTGTAATGCTATAGAAATTTAAAAAATTCACTTTGTTTCTAGTCATTGTTTTTATGTCTAACCAATTTTTAAAACTTCCATCTACATTTAACAGATCCTTTACATATCTTATACCACAATCGTATAATATTTTATTATAAATGTGCTTAGAATCTACCAAAATATTGCTATTAAAAAACAGAGGCATGTTAACTACATCCAGCAGTTTTGTAAAACTACATTTAGAGATAAATACCATAAAAGATTTTAAAACATCAATCCAGAAATCATTTCTTATGTTGGTAATAATTTTTTCACAGTACATCATTCCAAAATTAAATAGTTTGTGTGTGTCAATTACATTATTCATGAATTTATGACAACTTTTACCGCAAGCAACTAGTTTTCTTATCCATTTAATTTTCATACTTTTGTTATAGTTATTGATATCAATCATGTTTAGACCTCCTTCCATATAATTTTTTGTGAAGACAGTTTGTTTAATTTTAGCAGTACCGTCCCATACAAATTCATAAAGTGTATTGTTCAGTTGTTTCATAAATTCATTCGTTGGTGATGGTAAACTAATAAATAGATGTGTGAGTAAAGGTAATAAAAGACTTTTGACTACAGTTATTCTTCCAATTGGTGTTAGTTTTCTTTTCTTCCAATAATTTATAATGTTATTAATGCTTTTGAATTTGCTTTCAAAATTTAACTTTATCATTTTATCTAGATCGACATGGAACTCCAGTCCAAGAAGTTTAAATTTTATTTCCCCCCATGTTAATTTCCATTTCGTCTTGATAGATCTTGTACTATACTTCAAACTGCCAATCCATATAAGTTTTGTTTTGTCGAAATTAACTTTCAAGCCAGAAATATGTGAGAATTTTTCTAGTAATTCAAGAGTACTTTTAATCGATTTTTCAGAACCGTCTAAAAAGAGTGTTGTGTCATCAGCAAATTGTGATATGATATATTCTTCTTTTTTTATTTTTAGTCCCGTTATATTTCTATCGTGCTTTAATTTAATGTTAAGAATTTCGGTGCAAAGGATGAAAATATAAGCGGATATTGGATCACCTTGTCGACATCCCCTTCTGACTTTGAAATAATCTGAAAGAAAACCATTTATTTGTACGCATACCTCAGTATTGTGCAGAAATAATTTAATCCATTCTTTGAACATTACACCGAAATTAAAATATTCAAGCGTCTTTTCAATAAAATTAAATGATAGAGAATCAAAGGCCTTTTCAAAATCTATTAACATTAAAAGTCCAGGTATTCTATGTTCTTCACAATATTGCATAATGTCATAAACTAGTCTTGTGTTTTCACCTATAAACCTGTCTCTTAAGAACCCAGTTTGGTCGCTTGATATGATATGATCCAAAACGTGTTTCATCCTATTTGCAATACTCCCAGATGCAAGCTTATACAGAACATTTAAAAGAGTGATAGGTCTCCAGTTTTTTAAAAACTTTTTTGGTTTATTATCTTTTGGTATGCAAGTTATAGTTCCTAATTTAACATTTGGTGAAAAGGATCTAGAAATAAATGCGTGATTTAATGCTCTTACAACAAAATGACCTATCTTATTCCAGAACACCTTATAAAAATTGGAAGTAAAACCATCCCCTCCTGGGCTTTTGTCATTTTTCATGTTTTTGAGTGTATGTGTTACCTCATTGTATTGTAATAGTCCTTCAAGTTCCTTCTTCTGCTTTTCGTCTAGCTTATTTGAAGTACAGTTTTTTAAGTCATCCTCTAAATTGACGTCAATCAAATTATTTGATTCATTATATAAAGTTTCATAATAATGTTTTGCTTCTTTAAGGATTTCCCTTTGGTCAAATAAGTGATTGCCATCTTCTGTTTCTATAAAGGGAATAGTTTTTGATGCAATATTTTGTTTTTCCAAATTACAGAAATATTTCGTCACTTTTTCTCCACTGTCGACCCAGTTTGCTCTAGACCTAATAAAAGAGCCATGTAGTTTTTCTTTTCGTAAGTTTTCTAACTCTGATTGTAATGAAGATAACCTATCTTTATTCGTTTCATTTAAATTTGTTTCTAAAAAAGAAATTTCATTTTCAATATGTTTTTCTCTCTGGTTTTTTGCTTTTGTTTTATAACTTGAAAATGAGATTGTTTCCCCCCGTATTTCCATTAACAAAGTTTCCATAAAAAGCTGATCATCTATTATGAATTGTAACTCTGAACGATCAATATTGATAATATTTTCTCTATCATAAACTGGTAAAGAGTATTGCAGGATAACATTATTTATTTTTTTATTAATGAGATTAACATATTCTATGTCATTTAATAATGAATTATTAAATTTCCAGTATCCTTTCCCATGTTTTTGATTAGAAAACTGTAGTTCAAGTACAATTATAGAGTGATCCGATCTATAGCTTATGTCTATATCACAATTTCTGAGTAATGGAATTAAACTTTTTGTCGTTAAAAAGAAATCCAATCTCCCTCTCTGTAAAGATGAAAAGCGTTTCCAGGTATACTTCCGAGTCTCCCCATGCAAATGTCTAAATGGGTCCATAAGTTCTCTTTCATTGATTGTCTTAATTAAAAGTTTTCTCGAATTGATGTTATGATTAGAATCTTTGTAGTTTTCATAGTCAATTGAGCTATCAAGAACAAGATTAAAGTCACCACATACAATGATATTATCCATTTTTCCGAAAGAATCAATATGACTAAAAGCATTTATAAAAAATCCAGGGTTATCAGTATTTGGTGCATATATATTTGCGAGTATAATTTGTTTGTCGCTGTAAGATATATTGAGAGCAATAAACTGTCCATTAGTATCTTTTCTGCATGCCAAAACTTTGATATCTGTACCTTTTTTTATCAAAACAGCTACTCCTTTTGAATTTGAACTACCATGACTAAAGAAACAATTTCCTTCCCATTCTTGATAAATTTTATTTTCAATTTCTTCAAAAAAGTGAGTCTCTTGTAAACATAAAATGTCAACGTTCTTTTCTTTAAAGAGTGTGAATATATCAAATCGTTTTTTAGTATTGTTCAGTCCACGACAATTGTAGGAACAAATTTTCAAACTACCTATATTCGGTCATCAGAAGCATCAGTGTTATCAATATATCATCATTTTTAATTTCTCCGTTGTAACCAGTATAGTTTACCGTTAAATGCATTGTATGGGTGAATGCTATGTTCGGGTGTTCTGAGTAATGTTTGAGTAGAAAGGATAAAAAAACTGAAAGAGAATTTGTGTACATTGTGCGAGAGTGGATATTTCTGTATACACGTTTTTTTTCTTTACACAATACATTATTAGCGAATCTCAATCGTAAATTTGAAACCTAAAAACCGGGCCGCCACCCAAAAATTGGGTTTGACCTTCGGTCTGTAACTAATTCAGGGAAGCGGTAGGAGTAAACATGTATGCCAATTATTTCTTTTTCCGCATTGTTTCAAAAAGTATTAATTTCAAGACGTAAGAACTCGTGTTAATGGACAGTCAAGGTTTCAAACGAGAGCGTTAAAATGGAATGAAAAGTAAATGCTGATAAGAAAAGAAGGGAAGGAAAAAGGGAAAGCCGTCAGAGATCAGAGAAAAGCTGCATACACATGTTAGCCGATCTCAGCGCATATTGGCTGCAAGTACATATTAAAAAAGAATTTTTCAGGTCATTTAAAGGAACGATTACAAAAAAAAAAAAAAACACTCTTACCAAACACACACATGGACTTTATAACAAGGGTCCGATATCACTACCTGTGACGTCACACTGACGTACGTTGTGAGGGGTAATTTATTAAGTCCGCAACCACCTTTAAAAGGTGTATACTTTCCATAATGTAAATTAACACAATCAAAATTTAAAAACGCCCACCCTGATCCTTCATATTCTTTTTTATCAAAACTTGTTAAAATTTCTTTAATCATTTCCATTAAAAGTTTAGGTTTACTATTAAGCTGGGTAATTATATGAGGTGAAGAATTAAAATAAAATTTTTGTTTTTTTTCTCCGTTTGTCATAACGCAACAGGCTGACATTATTACTTTATGATTTATATGATTATTTAAAGAAGTGATAACAACCCTTTTAAAATTATTTAAATAATTTTCAAGGTTCACAGAGTTACAAGGTTCCAACTTTAATAATATTTGTTTAAAATATCCATTTAAAGCAGAATTTTGATTAATAACATTGATTTTAATGGGAACCGTGGAAATATTTCCACCCTGTTCCTTTTTTATTTCTATATTACGGCATTTTTTTACTTCAATTAAAGGATTTTTAACCTTTATTAAAATACCGTTTTTATATATAAATTTGTTATTATTTTGCGCCATAATTCACAAAATGTTTTTAAATTAAGTATTTTTGATTTAATTTAAAAACAGTTAATTAATTCAATATTTAAAATGCCTCATATAGAAGTTACAGATACAAATTTTAAAACTCTTGAAAGGATTGAATTGGGTAAGTCGAAGAGCAAAGCAAAGGAGGAGGAGAAGAAGCAAGAAACTAAACCAACACCGCAACAACCTGAAAGCCCAACTTTTACCCTTGGAAAAGAAAACCAAATAAAAATAAAAAGTAAAACAGATAGTTTATATTTTTCTTCGTTGCTAGTTGATGGAAAGAATGGCGCTTATATTAATTTAAAAAGTAAAACCCCAAATAATGAACCAACATTAATTAAATATGGCGATGATGGCACATATTATATAAATATTGATTATAATGAAGATTTTCAAAATTTTTTATTTCATATACATGATAATTTAAAAGATGAATTTAAAGACCGTCTTAATAATATTTATTATTTTGAAAATTTTATAAGTACCTGCGAAGAAAATGGATACATAAAATGCAAAGTTGACGCCTCAAATTATAAGAGTTCTTTTTTTAATACTGTTGTAAAGGATAAGAAGACCGGCAAGAATTTGCCAAGACCTTTAAAAGATGTTGATTTTTTTAATGAGTATACAATAAATAAAGCCATTTATTCGCTAAAAGTTTCAGGATTTTGGAGAAAAACAAAGAAGGTTAAGGGTATGACTTTACAAGCTGCAGCAGGCATATCATTCAAAGTTTTTAATGTTGTTATTTTAGATTATTCCAAGGCACCAGAAGAAGAGGAGGAGGAAAATGATAACCGTGAAGAAGAGCTAAAAAATAACCTTCTTGATATGTTAAACGATGAATAAAATTTAAAAAAAGTATGTCTCATAACATCTATAATTATCCAGCTTTTACCATTGTCATTTTTTTATATATTTTTACTAAAACTATAAAGTAAAAATATAACATTTAATTATTTTATTTTTTAATAACTTTCATAAGGAAAGTAAAACCGACCAAATCCATGCCTATATTTCCCCTGTTCTCTCGGGCTACTTCTATCAATTACAGCAAAGCCATAGGGCTCACTCCAACAATTATATAAAAAATTTTTAAATTCATCCAGTGGCATGTCTCTACTTACATAATCTGTATATATATTTATTATATCCCTATCAGGTAAATCAAATAAAATAATAAAGTTTGAATTTCCTCGTATCGTATGCCTCGGCAAACTAAAAAACGACTGAGATAAATAAAAACAATCAGTATTACTATGCCTTCCCCTGGTATAGTATTTTTCTGGTACATCTTGCCGCTCTTTTAGTAGATCGTCAAAAATCATTAAATTTTTATTTTCATTATTTAACTCACGTGGATCGGGCACCGTATCACTTTCATCATTAAAACACGGTGTAATAATTTGCCCGCCTTTTTTTCCTTTTTGTTGTGCTTTTGCTTCTTCAATTACGTCAGCACGTGAAAGGTTAAGGGTTTCAATTGCACCCATATTATCAAATATATTATTTACTGTTTCTTTTTTTAGTCCATTCTCAAACGCATCCCGAATTATTTGATATTCTGGCTGTTGTTTCATAGACTTACCAAATATATAAAGATGATCATAATCCAACCACCCCGGACGAAGTAAAAGATTTAAAAGCGTTGTTGTTTTACCGCTTCCACTTTCTCCAATAATAAGCCCTCTGATACTCCTAGGCAATAAAGCATTATTATGCCTTTTAGTTTTATTTAAATTGCAGCTGTAATTTTTAACCTCCATAATTTTTAATATTATTGACTTTCTTATTTTAGAAAATAAAAAACTAAAATAAGAAAAAATTAAAAAATTATTGTTCAAAAATATATAAATCTACAACTAAATCACTTAATTCCTCATATATTTCACTATGAAAGTCGTCCCATTCATCCATAATTTTTAAAAATTCATCATCTGAAACATCTATTTTTTTTAATCTTTTTTCTATTTTTGTTATTCTTTCCCCTATTTCTATATAATCAGTTTTTAAATAATCTTCATGACTTTCCTTATATTTCATATAATTATTTTTTATTTCCTCTAATTCTTTCCCTATACATTTCAATTTATAAACTTTATCAAAATAATTACTTTCACACATTTTTTTTATTTTCCTCAATCTTAATTTAAAATATTTTTGCTTTAAATCAAAATTATTTATTAAATAAAAAACAATGACTGTAATTTATTGCGTAAAATGTAGAGCTAAAACAGAAACTGAAAACGAAACAACTACCACAATGAAAAACGGGCGCCCCGCTTTAAAAGGCGACTGTGTTGAATGTGGAACTAAAAAATTTAAATTTTTGCCTTTAAACTCTTCTACTTCAACCAAATGCCCAAAAAGCAAAAGCGGTAAAGGTATAGTAAATAAACTAATTGAAAGCGTTCCCATTGAGATGCATCTACCTGGCTACAACTTTTGCGGTCCTGGTACAAAACTAAAGAAAAGATTAAACGCAGATGATACACCAAAGAAAAACAGCAAGCCAATAAATCGCGTGGATGCTGCATGTCTAAAACACGACCTATTTTATAGAGATAACCCAGACACATCAACCCGACACATTGGAGACGCTCAACTTTTACAAGATTTAAAAGGTATATATAACCCAACATTAAGCGAAAGATTTGGCCGGAATATCATAAGCCCAATTATATCAACTAAAAAGCGTTTTGGTATGGGTCTCGGAGATAAAAAAAAAAATTGTTGTTCATAAATCAAACAGGTGGAACAGTTGAAGAGTTACCAACTTTAGCCGATGAACTTCACAGACCTGTAAGGCGATTTTTTCCAACTCGCCGCGTTGTAGTTGATAAACTAAATGACACCTGGACAGCTGATTTAATGTTTATGCCTAAGAAATTAAAAGCCGGAGAAACTGAAGGATATGAAGCAATACAACAACAAATAAGCGAAAGTATCCGACAAACAGCAAGCGAAAAACAAACAGATAATTTAAATATTTTTTTAATTGTCATGGAGGTATTTAGCCGATTTGCTTGGGTTCGTCATTTGCCTAATAAATCGAGTGAAGAAGTTGCCAAAGTATTAGAGGAAATATTTAGAACTTCAAAAAGTATGCCGGCAAAATTGTGGACCGATCGCGGTGGTGAGTTTATTGGTTTGATTGATAAAGAAAAAGAAAACCCACCGACAGCGTTCCAGTGTGAACATTGTGGGCAATACCTTAAAACAAAAGGAGCAAAGACAAACCATATAAAAAATCAATGCCCCGTTTTATTTCCTCAAAAAGCAAAAGAAACAAAAACAAAGCTTAAAGGTGTTGTTTTATATCATACTGAGGGAAAGCATAAGGCTGCAATTGCTGAAAGATTTATAAAAACTTTAAAGCATAAAATTGGTAGATGGATGACAAACAACAACAGCACTAATTATTTACCTCATTTACAGGATATAGTAAAAGAATACAACAACACACCACACAGAAATTTTAAGGAAGATTTTAACCCAGCACAAGCAAGAAACCCAAAAAATGAAAAGCTTATATATGATACGTTTTATAAAGATGCACAACCAAAACACAAATATAAAGATAGAATGAGTCAAAAGACAAATTTAAAAGTTGGCCACCTAGTAAGATTACCAAGAAGAAAAGCGGAAGGATTTGAGAAAGGATATACACCAACATGGACACAAGAAATATTTAAAATTGATAAAATAAAATACACGACACCAATAACATACCATTTAAAAGATGCAAAAGATAGCAATATTATAGGCCCATTTTATAGGGAAGAACTTCAAAAAACAAGATTTAATTTTAAAGATTGGATGGGTGACGTTAAACCAAGAATAAAAGAAAGCGCAATTTTAGGAATGGAAGCGGTTACCAAGGAAGCGGTAAGACAAAAAGAGAAAAAGCAGAGACAGAGGGAACGCAAAACACAGGCGGCAAAAGGTTACGGCTTAGAGATTTCCGAAACTGTTAAAAATCTACTAAATAAATCCCTTACAAATTTCGAACTAAATGACTTATGTAAACATTTGAAAGGTTGGCGTGGTGTGTTTAGTCGTGATACTTTACCTGACAAATCTGAAAATTATGAATGTGGTATAATAAACCTTGATGATAGTGATGGACCCGGTACACATTGGACGGCTTGGCATCGAAATAAAAAACTTAAATTTTATTTTGATAGTTATGGACTACCTCCACCAAATGAAATAAAGGAATATTTAAAATCTCCTGTATTGTATTCAACTGATCAAATACAGGACCCAAATACTTTAATTTGTGGGCATCTTTGTGCTCATGTATTGGAGAAATTAAACGAAGGCTATCATATTCAACCTATTATAAATTATTTAATGGATTTAAAAGAAAATGGATATTTATAATAATAAGTTTTAAAATGATATTTATAAAATAAAATATATATCATGACTAATAAAGTTACAAAATTCGGAGATATTGCAAAGGAAAAAAGTAAAGGCGATGGCATTGGTCTTCCTTTCATTATAAATAATTTTTTATCATTAGATGGAGGAGAAATAAAGGGCAATCTTGATTTAAATGGTAATTTTATCAAAAACCTACCTGATCCAGTTGATGGACAAGACGCGGCCACAAAAAATTATATTGATAGTAGTCAAGGTCATAGCTTTTTTAGAAGGTTGCCGGGTCGTGGTTATGCTGCTGTAAATAGTTTGGATATGAATGAAAACAGATTATTAAACTTGGGCATGCCAACAGATAACCGAGAAGCAGCAAATAAATTATATGTGGATATTACTACAAGTGATACAAAACAAAGTTTAGAAGGTCATAACCCATTTTATTTAAATACTGATAAGCATAAAGCTAGGGGAAGCATTGACATGCTAAATTTTAAGGTAGAAGGTTTACCATATCCAGAAAATGATAAAGATGCAGTAAATAAAATTTATGTTGATAGATTAACAGAAGACAGGCGGAGATATTTAGAAGAAAACAACCCATTTAATTTAATTAATGGAGAATATGAAGCAAAAAATAAAATTAATATGAAAGGTAACAAAATCGAAGGCGTCAGGTTTCCAGATTTGCCGGATGATGTTGCAACTGTTGCCTATGTTGATGAGGCTAATGTATGGGAAAGAAAAAACGGCGGCTTTGTTGCTAAAGATCATATATATCTTGGACGTAAGAAATTAGGAGGGTTAAAAGAACCAACAGCAGTAGGAGAAGCAACAAATAAAGGCTATGTAGATAAAGTAACCGAAGAGCTTAAAGAATATATTGAAGAAAAGACAGAAGAAATTAAAGCGAGTGCGGTGGTTGATCCAGATAATCCGGGAAATGTTGACGCTGCTGCCTTAGATGCTTTAAAAACACAATTGGAAAAAAATCAACCATTTAACACAAGAAACCAAAAAACTTTTAATGCTCGAGGAAATTTAAACATGAGACGAAAAACAATAAAAAACCTACCAGAGCCACAGGATGAAAATGAAGTAAGCACCAAGGGCTATACAGATGAGAAACATGAAGAGTTAAAAGATTACATAGATGAAAGTATAAAAAATATAGATAGTGGATTTATTAGAAGAAATGGAGGATTTCAGGCCGTTGATGCTATTGATATGAATAGTAACAGAATTAAAAACGTTGGAACGCCTCAACATTATGAGGATGGTGTAAATATGGAGTATGTTGATAATAAATTAAGTGGCATACCATTTACAAAGGTTAACGGTCATTTTATTGCTTCTAATAGTCTAGACATGGGATTAAAAAGAATAAAAAATTTAGCGCTTCCAATAGATGAACAAGATGCCACAAATATGCAATTTGTTAAAGAAGAAACGGCGAAAGTTTTACCAAAAGAAAGAATATATAAATTTTTGGGGACCAGTGTGATTTTAATCAGAGGAGAGGCAAAAGGACCAATAAAAGGAACAGATGAAATTTTAAACTCTAATAATCGAAGACCTTCGCCCGATATACCTGGCGGCTTTGTTGCTTTAGATGATAAAGGAGAAATAATTAAACCTACTATTATTTATTTTGGTAAGTATGAAAGTAGCGGGGGTTTTATTATAAATAATCACTCACGTTTTTTATTACCAACTTCATTTAAAATTAATAAATATGGTGTATTTTTTGAAGGTGACAAAGATGAGAAGTTTTATTTAAATATTGCTATTGAAACAAATGAAGATATTAACGCGCTTCACCGTGTTCCATTTAATACACCTAATATAAAAAGTAAAAAAATGCATTGTGGAACGTTTGAAAGTGATGCATATTATGAAAATTGTAATTCATTGTATTTAAGTTTTATAACATCTCACACAAATGTAAAAAGTTTTTTTATTTCTCTTGTTTGTGTTGTACATATAACGGAGTTTAATGGCGATTGGTTGCCTATTGGCTTAGATATTTAAAAACATATAATAAATCATGTCACTCTTAAAAAATAAAATACATTACGACCCAACTGCTTCAATTACTAAACTCCCTAAATTAGACCCGCACGGCAATCACAAACTAACAAAACACGAAGCCGAAGAAATTGAGGAACTGGCTGAAAAATATCCGGATTTATTAAGTTTTATGAAGCATTTAAATCGTGGTAGTTGTGATTTAGTAGATGCTATAAATAAAGCTATGTATTTAAGAAGTTTTAAAAGATTGAATGAATTAGAACAACTTTATGAATCACAAAAAAGCTTTATTTTTAATTGTCATTATCCTCATTTTTATTATGATTATCTTGATAAAGTTTATGAAGAACATAAAAACAATGTTTTAAAAGCAAATATATAACCTATTAAATTAGGTTAAATATTTAAATCACTTCTATTATTTCCGTTTTCTCCTCTTCTATGATACTACAAAAATTATAAGATACTAAAAAATCTTTTTGTATCATTTGTGTAACATCCTCAATTAAATGCCTCCTATGTTCTCGCTTATCATCACCATCCTCAATAAAAAAATAAATTTCAACATCTGGGAAATAAAAATGATCTAAAATTTTAATCAATCCTCTAGCCTTCTTTATAAGTTCCTTTTCATTTTGATCAAATAAAAAAACATCATTATAACGGTGTATATATTGATTTTCTACGACAAGGCAACTAATCCACATATTAAAAGGCTCTCCCTTTTCCTTTCTCTTACTCCATTCATACAATAGGAAAGACTTAAAACGATCTTCATAAATCTCAGCGCTGGAGTATGTAACGTATTCATTTGGCTTAAACTTATATTTTAGTCTTGTATACATTTCACCACTTACATACTCTTCCTTTTTAGAATGATTTATTTTATTATCTATAACATCTTTTAAAATTTCCATTATTTATTTTAGATAATTTAAACTTATAAAAAATCAAAATAAAAAATGACATCTATACAATTAGTATTAAGTGACAAAAAAACCGATTTTACTACATATTTTAACCCACCCATATCACTCAATAAACCGAGTGAAATAGCATTAATAAACCTTGAAACTTATTATAGCATTCCAAATATTAAACCCGGTTTAAATTCTTTTTTCTTGGAAAATCCAGCAACAAAATTACGGAAAAAGATAGAAATACAAACCGGGAGCTATGGACTTGATGCAATAAACAAAGCGATACAAAGAGAGTTTAATTTTTTGGGTTTAATTGATATTAATGAACAATATCCCATAAATATAACTGCAAACTTTAACACATTAAAAGCATTGATGGAAATCCAGGAAGGTTATACCGTTGATTTTAGTGGTAATGAATTAAATCGCGTTTTAGGTTTTGAAGCAAAGAAATACAAAGGAGAAAATAAAAAAATTCATGAAAGTGAAAACGTTGTAAATATTTTAAATGTTAATAGTATTTTAATTAATCTTGATATATGCAGTGGGACATATGTAAAAGGTCAAAAGGGCAGCACCGTGCACAGCTTTTTCCCTAATGTAAATCCAGGATATAAAATAATTGAGCGGCCACCTTTTCCAATTTATACACCTATAATATTGAATGATATTTTTAGTATACGGACAACTTTGACGGATCAAGATGGTGAAATAATAGATTTAAGGGGTGAAAATTTAACTTTAAGATTTCATATAAAAAACATTTAAATTAAATTAAATAAACAATAAAAAAACATGCGAAAAGCAACAAAAACAAATTATATTAAGTTAAATATAAATTTTACAGATAAGCAAAAACAAAAAATTACAACTGCTTACCAAAATAATCAAAAAGCTAGTATTTACCTTAATCCCGATGATATGGGTGGCAATAATAGTTTTTATTTTACTCAAGGCCAAATAAATAAAATAAAAAAGGCTTTTAATAATGGTAAATGTGTAAATATTAACCTTTCAAAAAAGCAAATTGGTTATAATCTTCAGCATGGTGGTTTTTTGGGTGCGTTGGCAAGAATTGGAGCGACCGCGTTGCCTAAATTGCTACCAATAGCTAAACCACTCGGCAAAGCTTTGGGACTTGGTGCAGCTGGTGCGGCTGGTGATAAACTAGCCAGGAAAATAATGGGCAATGGATTGGATGGCGATGGTTTATATCTTGTTAAAGAAGGACATGGGTTAAGGTTGGAAACTGATGGCGGTGGTTTGTTTTTACTTCCCGCAGCTGCTGGGTTGGCCGGTTTGCTTGGTCATGCTTTTAAAGGTGATGGTTTATATTTGGTGCAAGGTGATAACGTTCAACATGGTGGCTTTTTGGTGGGTCTGCTTCCTGGTGCAATTGGTGGAATTGCTAAGCTAATCAGTCAATAAAATAAGGTAAAAATAAAATAAATAAAATGAATAAACAAAGTAATAAAATATATTGGAAACCTGTAGAAGGTTTAAAATATCCAGCATTAAAAAAATCAGGATCAACCTGGTTAATATATACCCAAGAGACTTTAAAACTTGAACCACTTGAAAGGAAAACAATAGGATTAAATTTTGGTTATATGTTTTCAGATGGTTTAATTTTAACCTTTGTGACTGATGAAATTAGTCAAAATTTAGAAATAAAAAACCCCTTTCATTATTCACAAAAATCAAACAATATTAAAACTGTTTTATATAACTTTTCTAAAAATTCCGTGATAGTTCCAGAGTGTTCACCGTTTTGTTTTGTTAAACATATTAAAACATAAAAAAATAATATATAAAATGACAGAGCTTAAAGAGGATATAAGACACAGTGCAATATATCCAAATATAATAAACCCGAACCCCTCCGCCCCCGTTGCTGTTATTGAAATGACTGACAACGGTCAAAGTTTTAGACTTTCCAAGATTTCCGACGTTCAGAAATTTCTAGAGGATGAAATAAAAGAACGTGGAGCATTGTCGAAGAAGTTTATAAAGTATAGTAAAATAATCGACCTTGTTGAAGATGGTCTAACAGTGGCAACAATGGGAGCCGGTGCCGGAGGCATCGCGTTGCTGAGTACCGTGGTAGCTATTCCGGTGACTATAGGACTGGAGGCGTTTGCTTTGGTTTCAGGTTTGGCGGCTGTATCGTTGAAGTTTTTCACAAGAAAAACAAGAACAAAGGGCGAAAAACATGGAGAAATAAAAAATATAGCAAGTGCAAAGCTTGACACGGTTAGCAGTCATATAAGTAAGGCTATCGCGGATAATAAAATAAGTCATGAGGAGTTTAGTTTAATAATGGAGGAGCTTGAGAAATATAAGGAAATGAAGGAAGAAGTAAGGAGTAAGGTGAATAAAAAAAAGAAACTGGAGGAGCAAAACAGTCTAATAGAGAGGGGAAAACGAGAAGCGCGGGAAGAATTTCGCCGATTGGTAGAAAGGAACCAGCCAGCAGCTCAACCCTTTTAAATGGTTTTAAAGTTCCTAATTTTTCTTTTAGTTGTTCGTGTGTGTGTAGTAATATGGAAACAAATCACATAATATAAAATATATTAAGTCTTTAATAACTTAATATATTAAAATATAAAATATAAAATATAATAAGAAATGTCATTTTATACAATTCAAACACCTGGAAACAGAAATGAAGAAGTTAAAAAATACCTTCAATTAAAGGAATACCTAAGAGCTAAAGACAGCGTTGATAAAACTGGAAGCTATACCAAAGAAAGGAAAAGAGAGAAATATTTTAAGCCTTTGAGTGTACCATTACAAACATTACAAAAAGATATAATAGGAACAGATAAAGAACCTGGGGAATTAAAAAAATTAAGTCAAGAAATTGCAAAAATTCCCGATGCTGTTAAATTAGATTTAAATGAACTAGCTGGAGCAATAGGAGACGCAACGGGTGAGCAATTTAGTAAAGTAATAGAAAAATATGCAGAACGACCAGAACCAATAAAAGAAATGGAGGAAGAAGAAAAGCCGGCAGCGATTGAATTAAGTACAGGCGAAAAAATTACAGATAGTTTAATAAGTGAAAGAATACAAAACAACAAATATAAGGATTTTTTTAATTTTGATTATAACCAGGGAAGTTATGTAATTGGTATGGATCCCATAACAATTAATAAAGATGGAATAATATTTAAAGATAAAAATTATAAATTTAGTCCGGAATTAGTTGACTTAATTACAAATGAAAAAGATATAAGTGAAAGTATGAAAAATATACAAGCTGTAGAAGATTATAAGCAAATTTTAAGCGATAGTACTATAATTTATCAACTAAGAAAAGACGGAGTAATAATACCAAATGAAAGATTTAAAAAATTACCAAAATGGGAAGCCTTAAATTTAAAAAAAGAAGTATATGATAAAAATAAAGATAAAATAAAATTAATTCCAAAACCTTCAACCAGTGGCAAAGGCATCAAACAAACCAGCAAAAATAAAAATACTGTATTTCTTTCCTCTGATCCTAATGCATTGGCTGACCGGTTGACTTTGTTGTGTGCAAGTCTTAAAGCTGGTAACACTGGGCTAAATAATGAAATTGTTGATATATGTAATGAGTTGATAAGAATGAAAGCAATGACAAGACAACAAAAAAATAAAATATTAAAACATTTTAAACCTTATTAAAAATATAAAAAAAAATGTTGATAAGAAGACAAGCAATAAAACCACAATACGTAAAAGGTGGCGCGAATATCTTCAAAAATGCATTTAGAAAAGTTAAAAAGACTTTTAAAAGATATATGCCACAAGTTTTAAATTTTGCTAAAAATAAGGCGATTGATTTCGTCAAAACAGAAGGATTAAAGCAAGTTAAAAAGCAAGCACAGAAGCACGGCGCTAAATTCATGGAAAAAGGAGGCAATCAATTGCTAAAAATGGCAATGGGTAAGATTTCAAACCTTGCAGGTGGTAATATAATACCAGTTATAAAGCCGGATTATGTGGGGAAAGGTTTAAAATATGTTTAATTTAAATAAAATAAAATAAATAAATAAATAAAATGACAAGTTCAGATATTTTAGAATGGAGTGAAGAAGTACCAACAGACGAGGGAATTGAGGAGTATGAATTTAGAAGATACCCACCACATTCAGGAACTGAAGGCGCCTTAAATCGTTCTGATGTTGTTCGTTTTTCAATTGAAAGCGGTGACATCTTTACGCATCCACATTGGTCATATATTCAGATAAGTGGGAAAGTAGTAAAAGAAGCCGCTGGCGGTGGTGGTGCTATCCAACGATTTGAAGAAGCTGACACCATTGCACTGGCTAATAATGGGCTTTTATATCTTTTTAGTCAGGTAAGGTATGAAATTGCTGGGAAGGAAATCGAAACGGTTCGCTTTCCTGGACAAGCTACGACAATGCTCGGACTTTTGGAGTATACTGAAGATTTTAGCAGCACGCGAGGAATGTCACAAGGATGGACGAAGGACGTGCGTACCTTTCAAGCTGATGGAACACCACACCCGGTAGCAAGTGATAATAATCCAGGATTTAAAAGACGGCGGCAGTATTTAATTACATCAAACGACGCAGGTAAAAAGGGCAATTTTACTATAAATATACCACTTAGCCATATTTTCGGATTTTGTAAGGATTATGATAAAATTATTTATGGTGTTAAACATGATTTAACTTTTACCAGAAAAATCGACTTAGAGCCTTTAATATCTGGGCAAAAGCCGAATGCTGCCGGTGGAATGGTTGACATAGATGCAGCTAAAATTATACTTGATAATTTTTATTGGTATGTTCCAATCGTGAAGCCTTCAATATCTAATTTAAATAATATGATGAGTGATATGAGTAAAAACATAAATTTAAAAATTGATTTTGATGAGCGTCAAGTTTTTCACACACCTATCCCGGAGGCAATTACTTCATATACTTGGAACCTTACAACAAAGGCAACAAATGAAAAGCCGCGCTTTATAGTTGTAGGCTTTCAAATTGGTGGAAAAGAAGCACAAAACCAAAACCCTGCAACATTTAGCCATATTAATTTAAGAGAAATGCACGTATTTTTAAATAATGTTAAGCGTTACCCCGCTCTTGATTTTACTACAGATTTCAGAAATAATAATTTTACGGATGTATATGATGCGGCGGCAAATTTTAGGTGCTTGGTTTCTGGGGTTCCCTCATGTATTTCAAATTTTGGAATTGATCCAATTGATTTTAAGCATAATTATCCACTTTTTGTTTTTGATATATCAAAGCAATCCGCAACACTTAAAACAGCTATAACAAATATTACCATTGAAATGCAATTTTATGAGGCTGTAGCAAATAGAAGAGCTTACGCCGTTGTATTGTCAGATAATACACAAATATTTAAGTCAGATGGTAAGAGTATTAAGCCAGGATATTAAAAACCTCAATTTTTTAACAATCTCTATATATTTATATTTTAAAACAATATATAAAGATTACTAAGGCTATACTAAGGCCAAACTAATCCCCTGACAACCCTACCAAGAACCAAGGAGCGAAGCGAAGCGAGCGAGTCAGGAGCGAAGCGAGTCAGGGAGTGAACGAAGTGAACGACCCAAACCCAAACCCAAACCCAAACACAAACCCAAACCAAAACCCAAAACCTTACACACACACAGCCAACAGCCTAGACCCGAAACGCTTCAAAATACTAAATACTAAACACTTCGAATATTTCGAATATCTCGAATATCTAAATGCCTCGAGTTTCTAGGCTAGTGGGTTGGTGCTTGGGAGTTAGTGGAGTTAATGGAGGAAGTGGGTCAGTCGAGTTACTCAGTTGGTGGGTCAGTCAAGTCAGTCAGTTGGTGGGTCAGTCAAGTCAGTCGAGTAAGTGGGTCAGTCAGTTGGTGGGTCAGTCAGTTGGTGGGTTTGTTGCGCAGTTTGTCGAGTTGGTGGGTTAGATAGTTAGCCAAGTCAGTCAGTTGGTGGGTTTGTCGAGTTTGTCGAGTAAGTGGGTCAGTCAAGTCAGTCGAGTTACTTAGTTAGATAGTTAGCCAAGTCAGTCGAGTAAGTGGGTCAGTCAAGTCAGTCGAGTAAGTGGGTCAGTCAAGTCAGTCGAGTAAGTGGGTCAGTCAAGTCAGTCGAGTAAGTGGGTTAGTTGGTTTGTTAGTTTGTCAGTTGGTGGGTTAGTTGGTTTGCCAGTTGCGTGCCGTCTGAGTTGATTGAGTTAATTTTTATTTTTGTAGGTTTATAGTTTATCAGACAGCTGAGAGGGGCAAGACTGTAATAAAACTAATATAGTGAGTATTTTTTATTAATCACTTATAAATTTTGCGCTAGCGCAATTTATTTTTAAATTTTGCGCTTATAGTGAGTATTTTTTATTTTGCGTCAGAACTCTCCTTATTATGTCTCTCATGAGGTAGTTCACATGGTCAACAGGGTCCAGGTTTCATTTAGGTAGAACTCACTGCCAACAGGGTCCAAGTCTCCATAAGGTAAGACACACTGTCAACAGGGTCCAGGCCTCAATGAGCTAGGACACGCTGTCAAAAGGGTCAATGTCTCACTGAGTAAGTAAACACTGTCAACAGGGTCCATGTCTCACTGAGTTAGGACACACTGCCAACAGGGTCCAAGTCTCCATAAGGTAGGACACACTGTCACCAGGGTCCAAGCCTCAATGAGCTAGGACACACTGTCAAAAGGGTCAATGTCTCACTGAGTAAGTACACACTGTCAACAGGGTCCAGGTCTCAATGAGCTAGGACACACTGTCAACAGGGTCCAGGTCTCACGGAGTTAGGGCACACTGTCAACAGGGTCCAGGTCTTATTGAGGTAGGGCACACTGTCAACAGGGTCCAGGTCTCCATGAAGTAGTACTCACTAGCAACAGGGTCCAGGCTTCAATAAGGTAGGACACGCTGTCAACAAGGTCAAGGCCTCGCTGAGTTAGGGAACACTTTAAAGAGGATCCAGGTCTCAATGTGGTAGGACACTGTCAACAGGGTCCAGGTCTCCATGAGATAGAACTCACTATCAACAGGGTCCAGGACTCCAGCAGGTAGGACTCACTGTCAACAGGGTCAAGCCCTTTATGAAGGAGGACACACTGTCATCAGGGTCCAGGTCTCAATTAGGTAGGACACACTGTAAACAGGGTCCAGCCCTCACTGAGGAAGGACACACTCTCAACATGGCTAAGGTTTCAATTAGGTAGGACACACTGTCAACAGGTCCAGGTAACCAAGGTGTAGAACTCACTACCAACAGGGTCCAGGCCTCCAGTAGGCAGGACTCACTGTCAAGTGGGTGCAGGCCTCAAATGAAGTAAGCTTCAATGTCAACAGGGTCCTGCCCTTCATGAGGCAGGACACACTGTCACTAGGGTCCAGGTCTCCATAAGGTTAAGCTCACTGTCACCAGAGTGTTGGTCTTCATGAGGTAAGAGTCATTGTCATCAGGGTCTAGGTCTCCATGAGGTAAGACTGTCACCAGAGTGTCATGATGCAGAACTCGCTGTCAACAGGGTCCAGGCTGTCATGATGTTGCACCAACTGTCACCAGGGTCCAGGCTGTCATGATGTAGGAATCACCATCGAAAGGGCCTAGGCCTTCATGAGATAGGACTTGCTGTCAGCAGTATCCAAATCTCAAGGAGGAAGGACTCATTGTCCCATGTCAAATAAGGTTGAACTAACTGTCACAAGGGTCTAGGTCTTCATGAAGTAGGACTCACTGTCAACAGGGTCTAAGGTCTCCCTGAGGCTGGACAAAGTGTCACCAGGATCCAGCCTGTCATAATGTAGGACTCTTTATCACCAGGGTCCAGGCTGTCACAATGCAGGACTCCTGCATCCAGGCTGTCATAATGTAGAACTCTATGTCACTAGGGTCTGGGCTGTCATGATGTAGGAATCACTGCCAAAAGGGTCTAGGCCTCCATGAGGTAGGACGCAATGTCACAGGGGGCAAGCCTTCATGAGATAGGACTTGCTGTCAGCTGTGTCCAGGTCTGCAGGATGTAGGACTCACTGTTTCCCGTGTCCAGGACTCCATGAGATGTCACCTAAGTCCGGCTGTAATAAGGTGGACTCACTGTTACCAGGATAGAGGCCTCAAGGAGGTAGGATTCACTCACCAGTATGAACGCCTCAATTAAGCATGACTCACTGTTAAGGTTTTGTGCTCCTTGATGTAGGACTGACTATCACCAGGGTACAAGTCTGTGGAAAGTAGGATTCACTGTTACCAGGTTCCAGACCTCCTTGATTTAGGACCCACTTTCAGCAGGATCAAGATCTCCATGAGGTGGGACCTGCTGATGCCTGCATGAAGTTAGGCTCCCTGTTTCCAGGGTCCTGACCTCTTTGAGGTAGGACTTACCTTCATCAGGGCCAAAGCTTTTTTAAGTCATACCTTAGTGTTACCAGGGCCAAAGCTTCCATCAAGTAGGACCTGGCCCATTCCAGCTCTCGTGTTTTACTCACCATCTTGAAGATCAAATATTTCAAGGAGAGACTCTAACACCTCCTTTGGGTACCACTGAGAAAGTAGGACTAACTGTGTTTGACGACTAGAGTTTGAAACTTTGGTCTTAGGGTCCAACAAGTGGTCAACCTCATTTCCTACTGAGCTTTTGTCCATATCCAAGATCATCTAGGGAAAAACAGAAGAGAGGGAAGAAAAAAAAGATTACCATGCAAGCATAAAAGTTTATCTCCTTTTGACAGTTTTATGAAACATTGAGGAAAAGAATCAGTTGCTTGTTAAAAGTAGTTGCTTCTAAACAAATGATATTCTGCATCATTTACCTTTATTCAAGAAGCAGTCAACTTAATTTCCTTTAACCCTTTACCGCATAATGCCCCCTTTTAACGACCCTTGGAAAGAAGCATTTCCAAAACGTTGTGGACAAAGGAGAAAATGCTGGTAACCAGCATTTTCTCCTTTTCCCACAATGTTTTCTATCCAATCACAGATCAATTGCACCATTTGAGCCACAATGAAATTGTCGTCTACAAATGCTTTCAATTTGGGCATGGCTAAAATTTTGTTGTCTGGTAAAGGGTTTAACATGATATCTACATATGATTTGTCTGAAAAACTATTCAACTTGTGTTATCCACTATTATAAGCTCTTATTCTTTTCTCACATTATTTTTATTAACACTGTAAAAAGCCAAATCTGTTTTGCAATGACCTTACACCCCTGCAGTACATTGCTTATGAAAACATTGAGCAAAAAGGAAAAATCATTTACTGCATCAGGGTTTCCCCTGGACTTTATGGGAGTCATTTGATTTGAAATGAATAACCATGGCAAACTTTTAAATTTTGATGGGCATTAACAAAATTTGAGGGTCAAATTTTGACATTGAAACAGGTCAAGGAAATATCTACTATAAGCACTTGCTCATTTTTGTATCATGTATAAATGATCAAAGGTAGTTACATTCCTTTCCTGCATATGTTTCTCATTTGTGTCAATACCAATATTCAGGTAAAAAATAAAGTCCATAGTCTCATCTCTCCTTAAGCAAAGCTAATGCAAATTAGTGCAACCAGTGCAAAGCATTGCATAGTTGCAATTGTATCTTAAATGTCTGACGCCTTTGAACCTTGCCCTAGTTAAGGTTCCAAAATAGTTGACCACACTTTGTAATTTCTTTGTACTTAGAGGCCCAATAGTGGCTAAAAAACAACGCAGGTGTTAATGCTTTCCCAAACGACAAATTTTGGACTGGTCCAAATTGAAATAGTTTGCAGACAACAATTTCAAATTTGATGAAACTGGCAGAAAGTTATCAAAAAGGGTAGAAAACACTGTGGGAAAAGGAGAAATTGCTCGTTACGAAAAACAGGGCTTGTTTGGGAAAGGGTTAAAGTGTGTTTAAATTTAAATCATACTATTTAAAAGTATGCAAAATACTGTTAACCTGGTTTTGAAAATAATTTCCCTGCAAGCGAATAACACTGGAACTGACCTTACAATAACAGATTGTGATCTTCACAATAATTTCCATACTTTCAAACGATATGATTTAAATTCAAATGCATCTGAACACCCACTTTGTTCACTTTTGGCAGCTATTGTTACTTATACATAATTTTTATGTGTGCACTCCCAGTTATTTTTTTTTTTTTTGAAATGCATTCTTCAATGACTCACCTTTGGATGCTCACATTTATCCTTTAACATATTCTCTAGCTTCCAGTATTCATGTAAGAAAGGATCTACAATGCCAAAAAGAGAAAAAAGAAAATAAAAAAGATTCTTAAAGTAATGAGAGAGAGAGACAGAGAGACCAACAGATAGAGAGTAAGACAGAGAGAGGGAGAAGGAGGGGGGAGAGAGAGACAGACAGACAGACAGACTGATGATTTTCTCGAAAGACAAGATCTAGCACATGATTATTTATCAAATTACTCTAGATATCTCTGACACATTAATTTTTTTTGTATTATAATTTATCTATTGAAACATTGCAATGAACAAACATGGGCACATATGCCTTTCCATGGATAATTCATTTTTTTCAAATTATTCTGCATGGGTTAATGAATTAAAATGCAGATAGAATAAACTAAATAAAGAGGAGGTGGAAATATAACTGTAACTTACCAACAATTTCTTCCAGTTTGGTTGTTGGAGTGGAACCTACTGAGCTCTGCCATTTAGTTCTAAGTTGCTCTATTGCTTGTAGACTGTGGGTATCACAAGCGGTTTTCTGAATCTAAAATAAATATGGGCCATGCTCTATGAAAAGGGGGTTTAATACATTTTCAAAATGTAAAGACTAGACACAGGCTGACAGGGGTCAAAACTTTTTGCTATTTGTGAATTTTCTGCATGTCCAAGGACCATTCTACTTTACAAAACGGTCGGTTATTAGATAAATGGATAAATGTGGCTCTATTGGTGACATTTCTCTTTGACAGGTATAAAACATTGTAGGAAATGAAGAAAATGCATGTTACCACTAGGTTTTTTTTTCAAACTGGTTTTCCTCAGGGCCATGAAAAAATGGGCTTGAATAGTAAAGAAATATACAGTAAATTCTTTAAAGGCATAATAAGTGAGTGGATTTTGTGTTCAGTTTGATAGTAGAAACAAAGCTGAAGTTGTATTTGAAAATCAACAAACTAGGGTACTCTGACAGAAATTTCTGTAAAAATACACTAAGCATTGAAAGGTTCATTTCAGGTTCATAGGATTCATAACAAAAATATTTTTCAAAAATACAACAAACTCACTATCTCTGGAAAGGATTTATCTGAGAGCACTGTGCAAAAATAAAACATTAATTGCAATGAAAAAATTCTCCGTTTGCTACCATATATTCACTTGCATTCACACATTAACCCTTTACCGCACGATGCTGCCTTTTAACAACCCTAGGAAAGATGCCTTTAGAAAAAATTGTGGGAAAAGGAGAAAATGCTGGTAACCAGCATTTTCTCCTTTTCCCACAATGTTTTCTAGCCTATCAAAGAAAACTTGCACCATTTGAGCCATACTGAAATTGTCATCTGCAAATGCTTTGAATTTGGGCAATGCTAAAATTTTGTTGTGTGGTAAAGGCTTAAACCTTGATTGTTAATTGATTATCATTATCTTGCAAGAAAGTTTTCGAAGTTGTTGGCAGCAAAGTGGTTTCAGGCGGTAACAGCCTTACTATATGCCAGCAGAAATCAAAACCTGTACATACTGAAAACACTTGCAAACAATTAGGTAAAAGGGACTCAAATGAATAGCTTTGTATTTGAAGGGGTGAAAAACAATGTTTGTAAAGGAGAAAATGCTGGTTACAAGAATTTCATCTTTTCGACCAATGTTTTGGAAAGCATTCTTCCTTGAATTCAAAAAAACACAGAATTGATAATTCAGCAAAGAGTTAATAAAAATGTAGACTTTACCCTCTCAAGATAAGACAGCTGAATAGCTTGGGTTTGGTACTGGCCAGTTCTGATTAAGCTTTGATCATCCCTATATCTTTGAACTCTCTCTTTCTACAGGGGGAAAAATACACATCATGTTTATTGTTTAATTTAAACCACATTTTGAGAATATCATTACTCTTAGGCTACTAATTGAGACCTAATACCCATCTGCCAAAAGTCAAGATCAGACTGCATAGAATGAACAGTCAGATTTTGGATCTACACTGATACCGTATGATTCTTCATTTTGACCCTTTACCACATAATCCCAATTTTAACGAACCTGAGAAAGAAAGCTTTTGAAAACAGTGTGGAAAAAGAAACAAACATGCTGGTTACCAGCATTTACTCCTTTTCCCACAATGTTTTCTACCCTTTCAAACATAAATCTTTTTATTTGAGTCATATCTATATTGCCGTCTGCAACTGCTTTTAATCTGGACAAGTCCCAAATTTTATTGTTTGGTATAGAGTTAATGGGATTTGTGGCCTCTGAGGTATTCTTAGATAAAACACCGGAATTTCACAAAGGCTAGTGGGATTGTCAAGTGATCAATAACATGCCTCGATTATGTCGGAAAATTTTCAAATAAACACAATGTCACCATATCTGATTTGTAAATACGGAATAGAGTTTCAAAACTGCAGCACATCCATCTTGTTATTCAAATACCTAATTTGCACCTTTCTGCAGTAAGTTTTTGAATGCTTTCAGAGAAAAAATGTTTTTGTAAAATTTATCCTTGATTTTTTATTCACAGCAAGAAATATAAATAGGCCTCTTTAAGGGCATATCTACAAATTGATAGACAAATCTCAATATAGATCTACAAATTGATAGATAAATCACAATACAGAAATGTCAACATAACAATATCAATAACATTATGATGTAATAATGATGTGCTTGACAATTATGACAATACTGCTTTTCTTTCATTCAATACCTTCCAAAATTGTTGGCTGCATAGTCAGTGTTGTGAAGCATTGGTTCATTTGTGAAGTACAACAATGTTTGTCTTTTTGCAAATACAATCTTTCCCAACCATTCTATTGCAACCAATCTATTGTTAGCAGCACACATGCTTCTATTCCAGCAGTTTTACCCTTTTTAAAAAAACCCATTTAACCGTCATAGGGATAAAGGCTTTTGTGAACACTATGAATAGCGGAAAAATTATGGTAACCAGCGCTCTTTTACCTCATTCAAAGACAGATTCCATTAATTAAGCACACTTTTCATTTTGTGTTGTGCTAGTGCTATTTGTTTGGACACACCCAACATTTTAATAAAGTCTTCAATTTAAAACTGGACTCAACAGATAATCTTTCCACAATTCCATGTTGAAACGAAGTTTGACTTGTGGAAGACCAGCTGGCAATAAAATAAACCTTGTTCTATATAGACCTGATAGGGAAGCATAAACAACAAATGCACGAATAGGTGCTTTACAGCAATTACTAGTGTGGCTGCTTTATTTCAGACCCTGATGGAAAGAACTCAAAAGAAAAGCGATCGTAATGTACATGAGTCCCATAGATCAAACTTTCCCATCAAAGCTGCTTATAATGAACTTTAATCCTTTACCAGACGACAAAATTTTAGCCTGGTCCAAATTGAAAGCATTTGCAGACAACATTTTCAATGTGGCTGAAATGGTGCAACTTTTCTTTGATAGGGTAGAAAACAATGTGAGAAAAGGAGAAAATGCTGGTTACCAGCATTTTCTCCTTTTCTCACAATGTTTTCAAAAAGCTTCTTTCCCAGGGTCGTTAAAAGGAAGCATTGTGTTAAAGGGTTAACTTGCGTAGATCAGATAACCGGGCACTCTAATTGCATTTAAATCTCTAGCAAACTGAAAACAATTGGGGAAAAAGTATCAACAGAACACAAAAACACAAAAACATCCTGATTCTTGTTCTGTGTTACCCCTTTACCACAAAATCTAGAATTTCCACGATCCTGTGAAAGAAGGCTTTAGAAAACATTGTGGGAAAAGGAGAAAATGCTGGTATCCAGCATTTTCTCCTTTTCCAACAATGTTTTCTACCCTTTCTTGGACAAATTACAACAATTGGAACACATTCAATTTGTCAAATGCTTTCAATTCGGATAAGTCATAAATTTTGTCATCTGGTAAAGTGTTGAGTCATATAAAGTATAACCTGTTGAGAAAGCAACCGCAAGCTGCAGTTTACCTGTATAAGATACAAGCTGTTTTCTGTATAAATACCAGACTGTTGATTTCCAAACATACTCTCACAGGTACCTTCTATATCTGCGTGATCCTCACATGTCAGTGTACACATGTGTACACCAGTTTTCACACTATAAACTCTGAAACATATATTGATCCTTTACTAAACACTACCAATGAGAATAAAAACTTTTTGGAAACATGGTAGGAAATACAGAACATGCTGTTAACCATCATGCCTCCTCTTCTCATAATGTTTTCTACCCTATTAAAGATAACCCCCATCAACTGAGCCACAGGTGTTAAAATGCATTTAAATCATACCATTTAAAAGTTGGGAAAATATTATGAAAATGACAATCTGTTATTGTGAGGTTGGTCAATGTGTTAGTTGCAGGCAGAATAATGAAAGGCAAAAAGTAAACAAAAACAAGAGATGTTTGTAAAACATGTATGCCCCCCTAATGGCATCCAATTCTAAATATAACATGTGATTATAAACTGTTAAGTTCAAAGTGTAAAAACAAACAAAGGGTAATTACTCAAAAATTATTAATGATAAATTAACAATTCTTGGGCACTGCACTTCCCATTTATGTGAACTATCAACTTATAAGGTTTCATGATTTTACCTCACATACTTTTTGAGTTATGCTCCAGAAAAAAATTAAGTACGAAAATTAACAAAGGGCAATAACTGCAAAAATATAATGGGCAGAGTTATGGTTCTTGTGCAGTGCACTTCTCCTGAATAAGATCTATCCACATGTAAAGTTTCAAGATGATATCTGAAAAACCTTTTGAGTTATGCTCTGGACAAAAATTAAGTATAAAAATCAACAAAGGGTAATAACTCCAAAAATATGATGGGCAGAGTTATGGTTCTTGTGCACTGCACTTCTCCTTAATAAGATTAATCCACATATGAGGTTTCAAGGTGATATCTGAAATACTTTTTGAGTTATGCTACGGACAAAAATTAAGTATGAAAATCAACAAAGGGCAATAACTCCAAAAATATGATGGGCAGAGTTATGGTACTTGTGCACTGCACTTCTCCCTAATGAGATCTATCCACCTATGAGGTTTCAAGATGATACCTGAAATACTTTTAGAGTTATGCTCCGGACAAAAATTAAGTATGAAAATCAACGAAGGGCAATAACTCCATAAATATGATGGGCAGAGTTATGATTCTTGTGCACTGCACTTCTCCTTAATGAGATCTATCCACCTATGTAGTTTCAAGATGATACCTGAAATACTTTTTGAGTTATGCTCCGGACAAAAATGTGGTCTACGGACCGACCGACGGACCGACAGACCGACCAACAAGTGCAAAGCAATATACCCCCACTTCTTCGAAGGGGGGCATAATTAGAGAGACAACTTTTAACCTAGTGTTGAAATTAATTCCTCTGCCAGCAGTTAACACTTGGACTGACCACACAATAACAGACTGTTATCTTCAAAATAATTTCCATACTTTTAAATGGTATGATTTAAATTTAAATGCATTTGAACCCACTTTGTTTACTTTTGGCAGCTATTGTGACTTTAGTTTTACAATATTCGAGAGATGATATATGTCATGGACTGTAAAATTTATAAGAACAAAGTTCTTACCTGATTTCTGATTTAAATACTAGACCTACACATTGTCGTAGTGGAACCATGCCTGTCAAGTCCTCAATCTGACAATCATTTAGGTCTAATTTCAAGGGCTCTATGTCACTTTCTGAAATGAATAATCTTGAAGGTACAGGAAAGCAAGAGTAATTCTACAAAAATTCTTCAGTGAACTCTGTTATATTGTACTCATTTCTCATTAGAAAATGTCTCAATGAGGCAATAAAAAGATACTGAACAGATACTACTCTCTGACATCTTTCTGCTTGCATCATATACAAATAGATTTTTTTTTTGCATCTGTATAACAGTATACCCATGCTAATAATTCTATATAACAATAACACAAATAAATGAGCCATGCTCTGACAAAAGGGGGCTTAATACATCTCCGTGATGCCTTATACCTATCAAGCCATAACATAATTATGGATCCATAATGACCACTTTTTCAACAATCAACTTAATCATGAGGTAGAATTGTTTGACATACAGAAAACTGACCAATAGCAAAAAGTTTCGGCCCAGGTCAGCCTGCGTGGACTGCGCAGGCTGACCTGGGTCAATACTTTTCGCAGATGTATTAAGCCCCCTTTTCACAGAGCACAGCTCAAATAATAAATTCTCATATTGTCATCCTGCTTCCATTACCCAGTATTTCATCTTCTTCCATGGATTTCTTACAACCCATACAGTGCCTGTCAAAACTATAGTTGCCTTTTAGGCCAGTGTAGACCAAGATCAGACTGTACGAAATGTTAAGTCTTATTTTTGATCTATAATGTCCATTTAGACATTCTGGACCATGAACTTGCAATTAGTTGGGTAATATTTCTCGACTGAAAATGTTTTGGGTTTTTGGGCTTATTCATTGCTCTATGGATAAAATCACAACACCTGGGATATCCAATAAGCAAGGCAGATCAAAGCCTTGCAAAATATGGGGGAAAAGATGGATTTTTTAAGACAGAGGACTGTTATCAACTTGCACATAGAAAAAAACATTGCAATGCACTATCTATATTCCTCCAATCCCATGGTATAAACTTGCTGTAAAACACAGATTCAACAAAGTTGTATGAAATTATATCAAGAAAGTTGATGTAACAGTACAACCAAGTTTGGTTTCTGCAACAAACATTTGTATTTTTCTACCTGTAGAAATTAAAGAAGCAAAATTCATACAGATCAGCAAGCATATTTGTTATTTCAAGTCTGCTTTACTTTTTACCAGACAACAAAATTTTAGACTTATCTACATTACAAGCATATGCAGATGACAAATTTAATGAAAGTCAAATTTGGGTAAAAAACATGGTGAGAAAATGCTGATTACCAGCATTTTCTCCTTTTCCCATAATGTTCAAACAAAAGCCCTGATAGCATACCTGCTTAAATTTCATACCTCTATTTGCAATTCCATTAATCTGATTATGTAGACTACATGTAGGCTATCCAACAAAAATCACAGTTTATTGATATGAACCACATGTTTGTTAAAGCCACCTAGGTGCAGTCTTTTTGACCTCTGAATTTTGAAATATTACTAAGATTTGAAATTACAGTGCAATTATGACAAAGAATTATCCCTTAAAGAACAGAACCACATGTTGTACCAAATACGCAGGGACAGGAAAGTATTCAAAGCAAGCAGACGGCATAAAAGAACAACGACAAGGAAAGGAAAAGAATAAAAAATTGTTTCAATATAACATCTTGCATCATTCGATAGCAGATGTCTATCAAATAGTACAAAAAAAAAATCATCTGTGATGTATGGGTGAAAGAGAGACAGAGATACAGTAACAAAAAGACATATGGAGACATACCATAGCTTGGGGTTACCAAAGTAAGTGTGCTATCACTATACAACTGTAGTAAAGTTTGGCTTGAACCCAGGTAACATGTCTGCATCACATGTGGTTGTCCCTTTTGCTTGGAAAAAAAAAAGTACATTGCCTAATGAGCCATGCTCTGGGAAAAGGCAATTCAACCCTTAAGCTGCTAAACATGACTAACTGACCCTTTGCGGACGATGTAGATCAAGCTCAGACAGCACAGAACATGCAGTCTGATCTTGGATCTACACTGTCTGATATGGAGATAATTTTCCTCGAAAAAATACCCATGAAATAGCAAAAACTAGGTTTTAACAATCCGCGTCAAAAATTTTTTTCATTTACTTAGCAGCCTAAGGGCTATCGTATCTTCTTAACCGTTTACCATAAGACAAAATTTTAGACTAGTCCAAATTGAAAGCTTTTGCAGACGACAAATTAAATGTGACTTAAAAATTGAAATTTGTTATGAGACGGGTAGAAAACATTGTGGGAAAAGGAGAAAATGCTCGTTACCAGCATTTTCTCCTTTTTCAACAATGTTTTCATAAGGTTTCCTTTTTAGGGTCGTTAAAAGTCGTGATTGTGTGGTAAAGAGTTAATACATTTAAACAGGCAAGTCATCACAAAATGATGGACCCATGAAACCCATTTTGTTTGACAACCGGCTGAATCATGAGGCAAAATTGTCCTTGGACAAGCAGATACTTTACCAAAAGCAATAGCTTCTAAACAGGTCAGCCTGTGCCGAGTACGCAGATTGACCTGGTTGGATACTTTTTGCAGATGCATTAAAACCCCCTTTTCAAACAGCATGAATCATAATATGTATATTAACTCTTTACCAAACAGCAAAATTTTAGACTGGTCCAAAATGAAAGCATTTGCAGACGACAAAATAAATGTGACTGAAAAATTGAAATTTGTTTTAGGAAGGGTAGAAAACATTGTGGGAAAAGGAGAAAATGCTGGTTACCAGCATTTTCTCCTTTTCCCATAATGTTTTCAAAAGCCTTCTTCCTCAGGGTCGTCAAAAGTTGGGATTGTGTGGTAACGATTTAAACATTGCATTTTCAGAACCTTTCCTGGCACATCACCATAAATCCTTGCAAATTCTTAGAAGAATAGTTAGGTATTGAAAGACCGAATTGTTTGGCAAAGAGTAAAGTTTTTTCCAATAGTGTTTTTGAAATGCCTTTTTTCCTCAGGGTTGTTAAAACATGGGATTGTGAGTAAAGTGGTATGGTAAGTCAGAAAATCAATATTACATGAAAATGACTGAATTAATTGGATACTGATGTTATCATCTGTGAGTAGGGCTGCATGGAAAGGGAAATGAATAGAAGAAAATGTAAAATCTTACCCTGTATAACTGTGATACACCAGCAAGAATCAGCTGACCATATGTTATAGGAGTATGAATGTTGATATCTGTCATTTTTTTCCTCTCTTTATGTGTGACCAATTCCACAGCTCCCGTAACTGTACATAATACTACACACATGCTTGATAAACTGTTACTGCTGAAATTCAGATGAAAAAAAAAAAGACACTACAAATTTCTATGTGTTGCATAAAAAATGTCAAATATTTAATGCTTTACCATAAGACAAAATTCTATACTTGTCGAAAATGAGAGCATTTGCAGACGACACATTAAACATGGCTTGAATAATGAATCTGTCTCTGAAAGGATAGAAAATATTAAGGAAATGAAGAAAATGCTGGTAACCAACATTTTCTCCCTTTCCCACAATGTCATCACAAGTTTTTTTTTTTTCAGGGTCATTAAAACTTGGAATTGTGGGGTAAAAGGTTAATGAACACTCATCCTAAGCACATACAAAGAGGAAAACAATGGTAAAGTTTAACAAGACCACCACATGCAGTTACCAATGCTCAGCTGTGACTTTCTTTTTACTCTGTAAATATCTAAGTCAAAAAAGGGGCATAAGTGAGTCAAAATTATTTCAGCACTATCTGTCCCATTTGGTAGTTTGAAGCAAATATCTTCAGTTATGACAAAGACATGAGAAAATGTCAGTTTTCAAACAAACAGACAGATAACAGGGCTTTGACATTACCTTCACATTTTCCTCAAAAACAGCCAAGCAAAAAAGTAAAATAGTTGCACAAGACATTTATATATTACAGTGGATTTAAAACCAATCTACAGTTATAATATATATCCTTATATACAAAAAAAGTAATCTTTCACCCTTTACCAAGCAGTTCTGTAATTTCACAAACTTCAGGATGAAGGCTTTTGAAAATATTGAGGGAAACAGAAAATACTGTTAACCAACATATTCTCCTTTTCTCGTATCTTTTACACCCTTCCAGGTACAAACGCCATCACGTGAGAAATATTTAATTGTTGTCTGAATTGTTTTTCAGACAGATATTAAGTCAAAAAGTTTGTTGTGTGGTCAAGAGCAAAAAAAGAAATTGATTTCAGTTTACTTTAATCAATGGCTTACTAGGAAAAAAAAAAACAATTGAAGTCATACTTCATGCATCACATAGTCATTACTTCCTAAAACACATCTGTAGCAGACAGTTTTGCAAACATCCATTGTAAATATGGGAAGTTAATAATTATGAAGTATGGTTTCATACATGAACCATTTTGAAAACATTGTGACTAAAGTAAAAAATTTAATGTTTTACTAATTGATCCCTTTGCCTAAGTGTTTCCAAAAGTAGCATGCAACAAGAAAATAAGTTGTCTTCTGGAGACAGTGAGTTAACCCTTTACCATATGATACAGAGTTTTAACAACTCTGAGACAGAAGGGGTTTGAAAACATTGTGGGAAAAGCTGAAATGCTGATAACCAGCATTTTCTTTTCCTGCAATATTTCCCACCTTTTAAGCCTTTACCACACAATGCCAACTTTTAATGACCCTGAGGAAGAAGACTTTTGAAAACATTGTAAGAAAAGGAGAAAATGCTGGTAACAAGCATTTTCTCCTTTTTTCCACAATGTTTTCTAACCTATCAAAGAAAAATTACATTATTTGAGCCACACTGACATTGTCGTCTGCAACTGCTTTCAATTTGGACAGGTCTAAAATTTTGTTGTGTGGTAAAGGGTTAAATTACATCTTACCTTGGCACATATGCAATCCCATGTCCCATAGGGTAAACTTTTCCATCTACACAGGTCTTTATCAAAGTTGTTACACTCCCTAGCTTTATGCTGCCTGTTATAGTTTCATCTGAAAGTAAATCATTGCATTACTTAACTTGTTACCCAGAGGTGTGATATATGAAAATTCCCTGAATCACCTCATATAATTCAGTAAACAAATAATTTTTGAGCAGGCGTTTACGACCTGGGACAATTTTGACCTGTCAGTTTGAACTTCAAATGGAGAAAATCTTCTTAAAGGGGGAAAAATCACACCCCTATTACCAAACAATCTTGAGTTTAAATAACCCTGAAGGCTTATGAAAACACTGCTTGTAACCTGCATTTTCTCCTTTTCCTACAATGTTTTCTACCATTTCAAAGACAGAAACCATCATTTGGGCTACACTGAATTTATTGTATTCTGATGTAGCAAGAGTCAAGAAAAATCTTCCTGCAAATATAGATATTGATCATTTAGTCCTACAATGCAACCGTCAATAAAACACTAAAGAGCAATTCCCAGCCTGGAAAATAACCCCAAATAAATGTAATTTTAAAGCTACTTTTCGCCAGAAAGTCTCCAACTAGTGGACAATATAGACCAAAGATCAGGCTGTATTTTTTGTGCATCCTGACGTTGATCTGTTCTAGCCACATAAGCAACTTTAGTTGTGAAAGTCATTCTAAGGGTGCTGTGTATATCTCATTCTTACAATATTGGAAAATTTTGATGTAAAATCAGGGTCCGTATTCACCAACCATTCTTAAGAATATTCTTGGTCTTGTTCTCCAAAATTTTCCAAATTTGAAAGTAACACACTTTCTGATTGGCTAAACCATTTGGTTTAGCCAATCAGAAGTTGTGTTACTTTCAAACTTGGAAAATCTTGAAGAATAAGTCTAAGAACGTTCTCAAGAATGGTTGGTGAATATGGACCCAGGTTGTGTTTGAGCTAGACTGATCTTAGATGTAAAGTTTCGACATAAGAAAATAAGGCTGTGCAAAAATTTGACAGCAACATTTCCACAACCAGAAAGCTCTTAACCTTTTTCCCAAATGACAAATTTTTAGACTTTTCAGAATTCAAAACTTCTGCAAACAACACATTAAAATTTGGTTACATTGAACTGAAGTACTTTGACAAGGTGAAAACATTGTGAGAAAAGAAGAAAATGCAAGTTACCCACAGTTTCTCCTTTTCCCACAATGTTTTCAAAAGGCTTCTTTGTCAGGGTTGTTAAAACTTGGGATCATTTTGAAAAGGGTGAATTATTTTTCAACAGGTAAAGTTTTAGAGCACTCCAAAATGAAAGCATTAATTTTTGCAAACAACAAATTAAATTCTCAATTGTTGCTCAAGAGACTTGATTTGACTTTCATAGCATAGAACACATTTGTAGGAAAAGGAGAAAATGCTGGTTACCTCCAAAATTTTAAAAAGCCCTCTTCCTATGGGCCTTTGAAGCTGGGGATTGTTTGGCAAGTTGTTAATCCTTTACCAGATGACAAAATTATAGCATTGTCCACATTGAAAGCATTTGCAGATGACAATTTTGAACACTTTTCCTTCAATAGGGTAGAAGGAGTAGAAAACATGGTGGCAAAAGGAGAAAATGCTGGTTACCAGCATTTTCTCTTTTTCCCACAACGTTTTCAAAAGGCCTCTTTCCAAGGGTCGGTAAAAGGGTTAAGTGTCTTCTGTGGGTCTTCATAGTAAATCAGCATGAGGAAAAGAGAACTGTTTGTGCTGTAAAGGGTTAAGTGTCTTCTGTGGGTCTTCATAGTAAATCAACATGAGGAAAAGAGAACTGATGAACAGAACTATGTTACCTTCTTTTATAGGTCTTTTATACAGAGTGTAACAATCACCATCATCTCTCTGAACACCCTCACACCAGTAAAGGGAATTCTGAGCCACATTGAGACAAACTGATCTCACTGTTGCACCAATATTCTTACAGATGTATACCTCAGTCTGCCTTCGCCACTTGTAATCTGATCCAAATGTCCACTGTTCAACCTCTCCGTTGATTTGAACCTGTAAATAATTCCACATTTATACCTTAACTCTTTAAGAGACGTAAAAATTTAGGATTTGACCATACTGACAGCATTTTTAGATAAAAGATAAAATTTGGCTGAAATGATGGAATTTGTTTGTGAAAAAAAAAGTAGAAAACATTGTGGGAAAGGGGAAAAAATTGGTTACCAACAATGTTTTTAACTCTTTACCACAAAACAAAATTTTAGACCAGTCCAAACTGGAAGCATTTGCAGACGACAAAATAAGCGACTCAGAAACTGAAATATGTTTTGGGAAGGGTAGAAAACATTGTGGGAAAAGGAGAAAATGCTGGTTACCAAAAGCTTTTTGTTCAGGGTCCTTAAAACCTGTGATTGTGTGATAGCGAGTTAAAAGCTTTCTTCTTAAGGAAAGACAAGAAAGTGTGGTAAAGGGAAGCAATGCTGTTTGCAACTATGGTTGATTAAGTGTGCATCCTCATGAAACAGTGATGGAACAACATACAGACTGTTCTTTGATCTTCAATGACTGCTATGCTGTAGATATTCTAGCAAAAGTAGCAATTCTGCATGGCTAGAATACTTTACTGGCCTTACTGGAAGATGGTAATTGTCTGTGAAAGTGTGGAAAACTTTGTGGGATAAGGAAATAATGCTGGTTACCATTATTTTCTTGTTCTACCACAAGGTTTTCAAAAGGCTATTTCCTCAGGGTCATTAATATTTGGGACTGTCAGCTAGAGACTTAAATAACACCACTAACTGCCCTCAGGCACACAATACAAGGTCCAGAACATTATGATAAATGATGATGATTTTAATGACTTACAATTAAGACTCCTTTGGGCAGCCATGTCAGTATTGCTAAGATTGGGTATTTAAATTCCAAATCTAAAATCCCCTCTGTTTCTACCTCCTACAAAGAAAGTACAACATATACTTAGTAACAAAGAATTTGGGCACATAGACATACATCCATCCAAAATGAAAGAATATGCATTTACATATAACATAATTATTAGATTATAGATATGACCAAAACGATGTGATCTGTCTTTGGAACGGTAGAAAACACTAGGAGGAAGAGGAGAAAATGCTAGTTGGAGAAAATGCTGCTTACTAGTATACATGTATTCGCATTTTTCCCCCACAATGTCTTCAAAGGCAACTTCCTCAATGTCTTCAAAAATCTCTGGATCATTTTGATACGAGGTTTGAGCACTAAAGAGCCAATATTGTTGTTGAGCTCCAACATCAAGCTTGTTTATGTACACAAAATTACTTACAAGCAACAGTGACAGTACAGGGCCTTTGCTGTTGCTGTTGGTTGCCATTATTGCCAACCTGAACTGGCTATTACAAAAAAATAATTTGGCAGAACAACACTAGTTGACCTCATGGCAGCGGCTACTGATCGTGCTGTTTCACCTTCTTGTGACAGGTACGAGACGAAGACTGCAAGCTGTTCTGCAAACCCTTGGCGGAATTATGCAATATTGACTGATTTTATGTGCCCATTCTCTGCAGGTTTTTTTTCAACCTGTCGTAAGTTTTATTTCGACATTCAATTCCCAGTTTTAACCAAACTTAAAAGCTTCTTGTTTTTCTTAAATTTGAAAGCAATATCTAAGCAAAAAAAATCTTCTTACCATGAGGTCAAGGGATACCTCAATTCATTTCATTTCATAGGCAAAAGAACGGTCTGTTGGTGTATGCAGCAGCCGGATTCTAATTCCTATCCCATTTTATATCAGTCACGCCAGAAAATCAGAGCTGATAAAAAACACAAAGGGTGCGGGACTTTTTTTACTGTGTATATTTTGAGGCCCCTTTTTCCAAAGGGCCATAAATATACAGAATTATATGTGCTACAAGTTAACTGTTGTCATTCCAAGAAATCTAAGATCTCCTGACCTGTATCAAATCAACAGGTTTTGAATCAAATGTTACAATCCTTCTTCCATCATCCAAGCTCACGAAGATATGACCAGAACTCAGCCATACTTTTTGTATAGCCCCACATCTCCTGTATAGTATGACATCTTCTAGCAACTGAAATAAGAACATGGAAGAAACAATGTGAGCACCTTTGCCTATGTATAGAATGTTAGAGTGTCCACTGAATTTTTCAAATGGGGGTTTTTGTACCTCTTGGGTTGCAAAAATTGTGGGAACAGAAAATGAAATGGGAGTACAATAATTTTCATCATTTAGATCTATTTTTCCATAAAAGTCACTTTCATAAATCTATTGAGATTCCCCTGAAAATTTTAATTTGAGCATTAAATTTGTGGATTGAATGGTACAGGGTTAATGTATAATCTGATTTTCTTTGGAAAAATGAACCTCCTGTACCGTCTTTAACACTTGTTTCAGTGCTATCACTGTAAGACAAGGTGGCCCAATCCCCACCCTCCCCCATCTGATTCATAGGTTGTTCAACTTTTTCATTTCATAAAATCATACAAGTTTTTTCTTCATTATCTGACAGATATTTTCCCACCCACTTCTTGTTTTACACTGTAGTTACGCAAATTTACTGGTTAAAGTCATTAGTGAAGCTGTAAAGACAGTCATGAATGTCTCTGATTGGACAAAAATAAAGGTATCCAAAAACAGCGGGTTTCTATATTTTGTAATGGAAAATCTATGCCCCGTTTTTGAATAAGCAACCTGACTGACATACCCACTATCTTTTAGCATCAATCGTTTATGATAAAATTTTTTACTTATAGAACCTTCTGACACATATATAGGTATTAAGTTGTACATGATTATTTTAAAATTATGTGATTCATATACATTTTTACGTGATCAGACACACTATGGAGTCGAAAATTTTTGCAATCAGTCAATTTTTGCATGCCAAAGGACCAGTCTACCTCAAGATTTAATAATTTATTCAACAAAATAGATGTTATAGATCTATCCATAATTATATGACTTGACTGGTATTATGCATCACTGAGATGCAATAAACCCCCTTTTGCCAGAGCATCACTCATATATTATTAACAAATTAAGTTCGCGGTATCAAACTTAGTTGGTTAAACAGCAACAAAATTTGAGACCAGAGTTTGCTAAAGGAAACTATGAAGGATACAATAAGACCCAACATGCATGACAAATGTGAAAATAAAATATACACCTCGGAAATTAATAATTAATATAGACTACGCCATGCAGGATCCTAGACGGGACAAAATAGTCCTATTTATAAGCCCCTACGTACGTTACTTTTCATTCTGACATTCATCGTGTACGTAGGGTCTTATCGGCTCCTTCATAGTTTTCTTTAGCAAACTCCGACATCGAATTTTGTCGCTGTTTGAACAGCAAATTTGGATACTTTCAAGTGAACTTGTTCAAAAAAATATACATCAGAAGTAAGATAAATGAATAATTTCTCGATTGAAAAAGGATATTTGTCCAAAACTTGCCTATTTATGAGCAAAATCCATTCCGATTCAACACCACTCTGTTTTGTTATGAATTGCCGTGGAAGAGATATGATTGTTCCGAATGAACCGTCATGTGCGGGTGAATGCAACTTACAGAATGGTATTATGTCTTTTTCTTAAACGAAATTTTGTTCGCTTCGGTCTTGTTTGATTATTGGAACAGATTTCGTTTATAAACTTAAAAGTCAATTCTTACTTGTTATGCAACCGTCTGCATGACTGAAAAACATGGCGGCGACTCTGTCGGCAATCCCACTTGCGAGTGATTTTATTGAATTTTGAATGAATCTGCCCATTATTTATCAAGACAGCGGCTGAATATTTTCAAAAAAAGTTCTTCCTACAGGTAAATGAAGTTCTCTTTTGTTATAATTCTGGTTTTAAAGAAGATCGGATTTGCTACATAGAACTGAATGGGACCCATTTAGACGTTACATGCAATAAGAAAAATCAAATGTGAAATGTCCGATGATAAATGTTGAAAGGTAAATAAGCATGTATACGTCTAAATATTTGGACTAGGGACAAAACTGCAATGGTGTTGTCATTAATCTGGGAGATAGAAACAGGAATCATGTTTGAAATACTTCTTGATTTTAGCAATTTTTACTTTGTACCCTATTTAACTTCTTACCAAATGAAAAAATTTTAGACCTGTCCAAATTCAAAGCATTTGCAGATGACCAATCAAACGTGGCTCGAATGATGAAACTTCCTTGTAATGGAGTAAGAAAACATTGTAAGTAACGGAGAAAATACTGGTTACCGACACTTTTTCCTTTCCCCATAGTATGACAAAAAACTCAGAACTAGGGCACATCACCCCAAAATCTTAATGGCTAGATGTCGATCGTGTGGGGTGAACATCCCGGGGACGAACTGGTATTGGTACAAAAAAAAAACGGGAGGCATTTTCGGTCTTGCCGTGCAACATTTTGTCTTTTCTTTTTCAAGTTGTTAAGAGTATCAGTACTTACCTTTCGCTTGCTAAGCGGCAAACAGTTGTACACTGAATTCAAACAGAATTTCAGGTTCATTAGACCTTTGGTAACGATAGACACACGAAACAGAAACTAACACCTCACAGATCGCGACCTCTGACCCGCCGGTGTTGGGGTAAAATCAAAGTGCTGTCGGCACTGTAATAGATTTCGGTCGACACTGGTTGTTTGAATACGGTGTTTAACGCCCTTTTCAACAGTGCACCTATCCATACTTACCTTTAGTTGTTTTTTTTAAACCAGTACTCCGTAAACAATGGTCAGCGATGACAAAGGAATAAATCCTGTCGCAATGAGTATCATCAATCCTCGGAGAGAAATTGGCCAAGCCGGGGGTCGAACCAGCGAACCCTTGTTCTCAAGTCCTGTACGCTACCGACTGAGCTACGGGGCTCGGCGAGTCGACACTGAATTACCACACTGGTTTGAAATCACAAATCAAATGGTAGTTGTTTGAACTTTGTATGGGAAAAAAAAAAAAAAATCATACACCTTACAACATTACTTTCAGAGAATGTATATGCCCAATTTAACTAGATCTACCGAACCCTCAACTCTTTACGAACTTGATTATAAAAAATAGACTTGTCCAAATCGAAAGCATTTGCACATGACGAATCAAATGTAGACAAAATGATGATCTGGATCGTTGAGGGAAAAACATTGCGGGAAAAGGAGAAAATGAGGGTTATTTGCACTTCCTCCTTTTCTCACAATGTTATCAACAGCCTTCTTCCTCGAGATCGTTAAAAACGAGATAGTTGGCTAAGGCTTATTTCTAAAACACTCAGAGCTCTATGACATTTTACAGTCAGAAAAACAATATCCAAACATTACAGTTTCATGGTGCTTTTTTCCATATATATCCTACATAAACAGACAATTAAGATCTAACATGTGTACGTCTGTGATATTGATCTGCACTGCGTTCAAAGGACAGCCTCATCTTGATCTTTTATTTTCTTCAAAAGCGACTTTACCTGTCCTTGGTCAACCCACGTCTTTGTATTTGAATCATTCTAGTAAGCAAAAGCATAACTACAGTAAACCTTGTGCTCTTTATCTGAAATGTGGAAAGCATGAGAATCAACCAATATGGAGTAGCTGATGAGACAAACATGTTGATGAGAGTTTTATGCTCAGAGCGCTGATATAATAGAATACACATGTTAAGCTTGTTGGAAAAGCAGCCTAAATATTCAGGACCGCTGCTGTCTTGACTAGAATATCTCAGTAAACTGGCATGACGGAACCAAGATCTGACTCCATGTTCTGTGTAGTCTGGTCTGAATATGCACTCTCCTCAAAGACATTTTTCCGTGATATTTTCCCTAACATTATGACATAACTGATCGCTAAACAAATTGTAACGGCCGTTTATTACATAAATTAATTGAAAGGTTAAGTATGGGATTAACGGGATGATCATCTATGGAAAATAACCACTCCTGTGGGATTTGTAGGCCTATTCTTATTTAGATTCTATTGCTAAGAACATTCTCTTTAAATTTAGTGCGTAGTGGATAGTGGCTAAGATTAATGATAACAGTTCTAAGATATTTATGGAGAGTGTAGACCAAGATCAGATTGCTCATCTATGTGGCTGGTCGTAGAATAGACTCTCGCGCAGAATACATCGATTTCATGCATATTACAGAACAAATTATGTAACCGCAGATTTCTGTGTGTTGATGATCATCCCGTTATGAACCCTTAGGCTGCTAAGCGCGACTCTCTTACCTTTTATGGACAGTGTAGATTAAGATCAGACTGCACAGAACGTGCAGTCTAATCTTTGATCTTCGGTTTGAATGTTTCATTTTACTTATTTAGCAGGATAAGGATTAACTTCTCGTATCTAATATCATTATCATTTTCAATAGGCATAGCCTACTATATAATGATTTCATACGACTCCGGTTATCATTTCGATCAGCACCATGGTACATAATCACCATAGTCATCATCATCCATTATAATTATCTGTGATCACCATTACGAAAAATATGGACGGAGCCTGTGTTATAGATTTGTGCCATTGCTGATTTTGCTTGGTGATAATTAGTCCTATATTTGAAAGTGTTCTGTGATCGGTAATTTTTGTACAGATACCATTAATAAAACTTTTTTAGTTATACGCGTTAGCACATGTACTGTATTTGCTAGCTCTATATCTTGTTTTCTTTTTTAAAGAGAAGCGTAGTAAGATGTGTTTTAATTCTTTACCACACAATCCCGACTTTTAACGACCCCAGGGAGGAAGCCTTTTGAAAACATTGTGGGAAAAGGAGAAAATGCTGGTAACTAGCATTTTCTCCTTTTCCCACAATGTTTTCTGCCTTTCCCAAAACGAATTTCAGTTTTTGAGTTACATTTATTTTGTCATCTGCAAATGCTTTCAATTTGGAAATGTCTAAAATGTCGTTTGGTAAAGAGTTATTAACGACATATGATGATCCTACAGGGCTACAGAGTACATACGTTTGCCTCATGTTGTCTTACAAACCGCAAAATTACTTCTCAAGAACTGGCTCCGTTTTGATTCCAGTGCAAATACAAACCGGAAAACTATGAATACTCTCTACCAAGGAAAGTGTCGTAAAATTGCGAATGAGAATTCTAATCTACTGGAATTTTGCCGTAAATATTCGCGTTTTCTTGTCAGTCATTTTATATGAATACTACTGAACCATAAAAAACATTGCATTCACCCTAGCTACAGATAAAGCCAAGTAGGTGGTAAGAACAACTTCCTTTGCAAATAAGACAAAGTTCCAATCAGACTCAACTTAAAAACGAACGTTGAAATCTGGATAAAAACGGCAAGAGACTTAAAATACTAACAATCATGTTATATAATCAAAGTAATCAAAGAACTTTTAGCACTCTTCTATAATAAAAGAGGACGCTGAAGAAGCCATGCATTGCCAAAGCAACTCTGCAGATAGTGCCGATGAAAAAGCACAGTAAAACCTGAAGTCACATCTTGTCTTTACTGTCCGATATTTATTGTGTTTCTTTCTTTTACTCATGAGGGCTGTGGTACTCACTTATTTGGTAAAACCGTTGCAAGAACAAAACTTTTATGTTATTTCGTTTTCTGTCCCCGATCTCCATCTTGCATGTTACAAGTCATTGCTGCCCAATGTTTCCTTCCGTTGCACATTTAGGTTTTCCCGCTTTTTTTTTTTTTTACAAAATGTTTTCTCAAATCACTGGCATTCAGATTTAATACAAATAAGAATAGTCTACTGGTTTTGTATAGATTCTTTTTTTTAAAATTAGATAGATCTACATAAACCCACAAATGTCAAGAATGCGTAATACTCTATTCTCTCTTTACCAAACGAAAAAACTTCAGACTGGTCCTGATTGAAAGCATTTGCATACGACAATTAAACTTGGTTAAAAACACCTGAAATTTTTACTTTAGGAAGGATAAAAAAACACCGTGGGAAAAGGGGAAAATGCTGTTTACGGTCGTAAAAGCTCGCGATTAAGTGGTAATGGGTTATTACCCATTTTCACAGAATGTAGGTAAATTTCAAGATTTTGATGAGGATTATGATTGCCATTGAGACATTGAGACAGAATTCACCCCTCACTGGTCGCCATTGATTGTTTCGACGATGGTTATGTGGGAAAGCAGCAAATGACTTGAAAAGAATTTTGTGGGACGTACTGTTAAAAGAAACCCCGGGAAAGCAGGGATCTGTGCGCTTGCCGCCGCGATGTATCGAAAAAGTTTTTGAAAGAAGTGTTAAACACCAAAACAAAGAAACTCTGTGCGAAGGCATCGCAAGTGGAATAGGGAAAGACTGGGGAAGGCACTCGTCACAACTCGGCCGATTCCTTACCTACATCTAACCTCGTCCGTATAAAGGAGGCTTCCATTTTGAACTACCAATCACATGATCTTAAACATGGCGGCGCCCCTGTAGATCGCTTAGCAACGACCACTCGTCACAACTCGGCCGATTCCGTACCTACATCTAACCTCGTCTGTATAAAGGAGGCTTCCATTTTGAACTACCAATCACATGATCTTAAACATGGCGGCGCCCCTGTAGATCGCTTAGCAACGACATGAACAACCACGGTGAAGTTATTCACTTCTATCGATCTGTCGATGAAAGCTCCCAACGGAATTGATAAACCACGCTAAAAATTGAACGTACAAACTGTTTGCCGACTGAAATAGTCTTAGAAAGATAACGACAGAAAATTTACTCTAGTTTCTTTTTTAAGAGGAGCCTTACAATTTCAATAACGGTAAAGGGGCGTGCTTCCGGAGATGTGCGAAATGTACCGTGTAGGTGCATATCAAGCTACGTGATACAGCCGAGGGATTTGATCACCAGATCACCCGAGGTATGCCGAATGAGCAACGACATGAACAACCACGATGAAGTTATTCACTTCTATCGATCTGTTGATGAAAGCTCCCAACGGAATTGATAAACTACGCTAAAAATTGAATGTAGGCCTACTGTTTGCCGACTCAAATATTCCAAGAAAGATAACGATAGAAAATTTACTCACGTTTTCTTTTTTACGAGGAAATTTACAATTTTGATAACGGTAAAGCGGCGTACTTCCGGAGATGTGCGAAATGTACCGTGTAGGTGCATATCAAGCTACGTGATACAGCCGAGGGATTTGATCTCGGATCACCCGAAGTACGCCGAATGTGGGGAAAGTAGACCGACTCGAATATTATGATGAACAATCAGCGTTCATCTAAAGCCCCGCATGGCGTTTTCCTACCATCCATAGCCTACACGGTCCGACCACGCAATGTATCAATCATTTCGTTTGCATATAATATAATAGATCTACACGAGAACGAAATATAGAGATGACTTTTAGACTAAGCCGAGCGGAACGATGCAAATCATCGTGAACCCATTACTATATAATACTCCTTTACTTAACAGATTTTTAATGAAATTGTTGGAGAAGGAACGATTCCTTGTAACAAACAATTGCTCTTTTTCCATGGATGATTTCGACATCAAACACAAATAGATGAGCCATGCTCTGTGGAAAGGAGGCTTAATACATCTGCGAAAAGTTTCGACCCAGGTCAGCCTGCGCAGTCCGCGCAGGCTGACCTGAGCCGAAACTTTTCGATCTTGGCCAATTTTCTAAATGTCCAACGACCAGTGTACCTCATGATTCAGTCAGTTGTTAGATAAAATGAATTTTATGGATCCATAACTATACGATGTCTTGCTTTGTATAGTGGATCACGGAGATGCATTAATCCCCCTATTGCCAGAGCATGGCTCAGATTTTTAAAATGTCTTGAAATATTTATCCTATATGTCGCATAACCTTCTTGGCAGTAGATCTACATGTAAGATATGAGTCATGCTCTAGCAAAAGGGGTCCTAATGCATCTCCGTGATATACTGTATGTATCAAGCCATCACATAATTATGGATCCACAGCAGACTCTTTTTTTAACAAACCGACTTAATCTTAAGGGAGACTGGTTCTTGGAGATACAGAAACTTGACCGGTAGCGAAAAGTTTCGGACCAGGTCAGCCTGCGCGGACTGCGCAGGCTGACCTGTATCGATACTTTTCGCAGATGCATTAAGCCCCCTTTTGTCAGAGCAAGGCTCATATATATATTTCGTCAGAAAATGGGTTCACCCGTAAAGGACTTCAAAAGGACAAAATGAAAATGTTCAGTGTGGAAACAAAAATCCAAATATTGTTGTTTTCAAGGGCTGCTGTGGACACATTATCCTTGCATATCAGGCAGTGTAGATTCGAGACAAAACTAGGCTATTTGCGGTCAGATCTTGGTCAGCACTGTTCGAAATATTACCACTACAGATCAATTTCAGCATATTTACCTGTAAACTGCTATATACGTAAATGAATATTTCTCGTCTGTAGTAAATACCAAATTATGATTTCAAATTTCTTTTAGTAAAAAAAAAGTGTAGATCCAAGGTTTCTGTGCGGTCTGATCTTGATCTGTACTGTCTGCAAACCCGTAATGAAGCGCGCTTAGGAGCCTTTGGGTTAAGAAGTAAATGTTTACGTACAATTTATCCTACCTAAAATCCTCCTTGGTATGTTTCTTTTTCAGTTACGCATGAATAGTTGACATGCAAGTATTTTACACGAAGATACGTCTTTAATGAAGAGTGAAGATGAAGATCAAACTGCACATTCTCTGCAGTCTGATCTTAGATCTAGATTTTACATTGTCCAATATTTTGGGGGACAATTTTTAAAACTGGCATTAAATCGTGATAACATGGTCTTTTTCATCGAGTGAAATCGTTTTGTCTTATTTATGTAGCGATCCAGGGGTTAACCTTTGGACCGCTAAGCGTGAATCATTGTGCGATTACGGACAATGTAGATTAAGATCAGACTGTTCAAAAAGTATAGTCTGATCTCGGATCTACACCGTCTGATACGGTGAGATCTTTCAGGTGGAAACTTTGAAATTTGTGGGCTTTCACAATTGGCTGGTTCAATCTTTTTAGCAGTGTAGGCGCTATATATGTAAATGTTGACTAAGCGATATTTCACTTCTTTAACCCTTTCCCAAACAGGCCCTGGTTTTCACGTGTCTGCAGTACAAGACTTTTTAAAACACTGTGGGAAAAGGTGAAATTGCTCGTAACGAGCAATTTCTCCTTTTCCCACAGTGTTTCCTACCCTTTTTGACAACTTTCTGCCATTTTTATCAAATTTAAAATTGTCGTCTGCAAACTGTTTGAATGTGGACCAGTCCAAATTTGTCGTTTGGGAAAGGGTTAATTGATGCAGCATATCAAGTTACCTTGAGGACAAGCTTTATTTTGCTTGATAGTGACATAAAATGCATGTTCAGATATTGCTGAAGGATACTTACAAAGACTGAATGTTAACAGTACGCTTGAATAAAAGATTTGTTTGCCGTCGAGGTTTGTGTATAGCTGGAGTAATCTTCAGGGCGTGATACATCATGGCTAATGACGGTAAGTAGGTTTTTATATTTCTCACTGTTATGCATCACAACTTGTAGCCATTACTGAAAGCTTTTGAAGATGGTAACCATTGCTCAAATGTACAAAAGAAAGTTTTCAAGTCGATGCTGCTTTGATGTGGCTTTTCATCAAGTATAGGTAACAAAGATGTCTAGAAAGAGTTACCAGCCTGTACTTGGGGATCGAAATCTCAGATATCAAGAGAATAGATGCAAACATTCATCATCATCATCATCATCATCTTCTTCTTCTTCTTCTTCTTTCGAAAGCTTCTTAATGATGATGATAACGATCATCATCATCGTCACCATCATCACATCTTCATCATTTTCCGTGTAATTAGCATCTTTATAACATCATCATCATCATCATCATTTTCCGTGTAATCAGCATCTCCATTAGATCATCATAAGATCATCATCATCATCACCATCATCATCATTCTTGCTTCCTGCTCATCTTTGAAATTTCGATGCACAAAATGCATTGATAGCTAGGTCTATATTTAGATATCGCAACAATTGTTGGTGTGCAAATGAAAGGGCTCGTGACATAACATGCATCTAAGTATTGAATTACAACATGACAATCTTGATGCGCTTTACCCTTTTCAGCGCTGTCTATAAGCGAAAACGACAGCTTTTACGGATGGCATAGATCCAAGATCAGACTACACACAATGTGCAGTCTGATCTTGGATCTATATTGTCCGCTTGATGAGCTTATATAAGATGAAATTTTCCTGGGTTTCATAAAGTTGTATTTCCAGTCGTCGAAAGAGGCCCTCTTTATAAAAGTGAGCCATGCTCGGTGAAAAGGGGGCTTAATGCCTCCTCGAGATGCATTGTACGAAGCATATAATTATGGATCCATAAAATCCACTTTGTCCAACAATCGACTGAATCGTGAGGTGGACTGGCCTTTGGACATACACAAAATTGACCAATAGCGAAAAGTTTCGGCCCAGGTCAGCCTGTGCGGACTGCGCAGGCTGACCTGCGTCGATACTTTTCGCAGATGCATTAAGTACCCTTTTCACAGAGCATGGCTCAACTACGTTGGTATCTACAGACGGTGCAAAGAGTGTTTAAGTTTCAGTAGAAATACCCGGTCCTGTTACTCATTTCTCAATAATATGATTACGACTTTTTTTTTTCCTTGCTATGTAGAGCTTTTTCAAATATTAGGGCGACAGTTATAAAGTATTTCCTCCTTTTCTATACGAGTCCCAGAAAGCCGTGTTTGAGAATGGTGTCTTTCTGTACGTATACTTATATACTTTGAAATGCACAAAAATGTAGCCACTTGGAGGAAGAAATTGTAGACTTATCAGACAAGCATTGGGAAGCAGTCAATAAAACATCATGACATCTGAATAACCGAATTAGGTGAACTAGGCAAACACCATTCTATTGTCGTAGTGTTGATAGAATGGATAAATAAAGCTATTGAATTATGTACAAACATAAATACCAAATATATATTTGAGAGAGAAAATGATTTTTTGAATGCCCTGGGCTTTTGTAAACAATATATGTGAACTTTTATCAAGTTTTTTACCAGTTTACATACGATGTGTATCTCTCTCTCTCTCTCTCTCTCTCTCTCTCTCTCTCTGCACCCAGTCATTGATCAATCAATCCATGCATACAACTCTTTTTCCATCCATCCATCCCCATCCATCCATCCATTGCTCTAATAACACCTTATAATATCTAGAAACTGTGTATAAATCTTTACATCACCAGTGCGTATATATATAAATTCGAACATAGTTTTTCCAGATCATTAATTACACGTACAAATAGTATATACACATAAACCTTTTATATATACCGACAGAGAAAATAATGATAATAAAGCTCCATAGGGTGACAAATCGTTTACTTGGGAACCTTTGACCGGTCCCAATAGCTCAGATGGTAGAGCGTGAGACTTGTGAACGTTAAAACTTGAGGACATGGGTTCGATCCCCACGGCTGATCATCTATAATTAGTAATAGTCTTTCGGATGAGATGTTAAACCTAGGTCCCGTGTGAAGGTCCTATACACCCAGCACGTCTTAAAGAACCAGGTAACTTTGTCTATTGCCATGTATCTTGCACTAGGTCCCCCGTAACATGGCTAAAGCCTTCTGAGGGAGTCGCCCATATTGGCAAACGCTGGCGACGATAAATAAACGAAAAATAAAGTAATGCACTATGTGTACATCCCTTCAGAGAAAACATTTGTTATAAAGCTCTGTGGGTGACAAATCGTGTTCATGGGAACAAGCTTTTTAGCAACCATAAAACTGACCCTGATTTATATTTGATATGTTCTTTATCCCTCTCAGCGCCACAAGCTAGGGCTTTTGCGGACAGCACAGATCAAGATAAGACTGCAAAGGACGTGTAGTCTGATCTTGGATATTTACAACCCGCTTGTTCAGTGAGGCCGATAAAGTAAAATTTTGGTTCTTTAAGTACGGCATAGATCAAGATCAGACTGCATAGAACGTGCAGTCCGATCTTTGATCTATACAGTCCGATTGTTTTGTCAAGCCTATGAGATAATAAATCTTTCCCGAGTTTAAGTGCATTGTATTTCCGTCCGCACAACACGGGTCTAGTTTATAGAGTCATGCTCTGTAAAAAGTAAGCTTAATGCATCTGTGAAAAGTATCGACCCAGGTCGGCCTACGCAATCCGCGTAGGCTGACCTGAAGCGAAACTTTTCGCTATTGGTCAATTTTCTGTATGCCAAGACCAATTTCCCTAATGTTTGATTAGGTTGTTAGAGAAGGTATCATGCATCACGGGGATGCATTAAGCCCCTTTTTGCCAGAGCATGGTTCTATACATACATATATTTGACGCTGACAGAGTAAACGCAGACCGGCACAGACCTTGTATATGTGATAAAATCAGCCAGTACCTTGGAAAGAGTTTTCTGCTTAACATTTCACCAAACAGCAAAAAATTTAGACTTGCCTTAACTGAGAGCTATTTAAGACGACAGAATAACAATGACTCAAAAATAGAAATTCACTTTTGGAAGGGTAGAAAACGTTGTGGGAAAATGCGAAAATGCTGGCTACCAGCATTTTCTCCTTTTCCCACAATGTTTTCAAGAGGCCTCTTCCATAGGACCATTAAAACTAGGGATTGTGTGGCAAAGGGTTAATTAAAACTGGTACAGCAAAACACGGACAAACACCAGGAAAGTTTCATACAGGTACGCTGACTGCGTTACATAACTCGGACGCCCTTTTAAAAGGCTTTATACATCAAACAAGAAAGTCAAATTTAAGACTTTTAACTAATCGATATCCTTCTGAGACTATTTCACAGCAGCGCCTCTCTCAAAACCTAGGGCCTGTATTCACCCGCCATTCGCGACTCACTTACCTTTTGCGGACAGTGTATATCAAGATCAGACTGCACAGAACGTGCAGTCTGATCTTGGATCTACACTGTCCGATAAAGAGATATTTTTTCCTCCAAAGAATAAGTTAGAAAAAGCATTATTGGGGTTTTCACCATCGGCTTGAAAGTTTCATTTGACTTATTTAGCAGGATGAGGGTTAATAGCGTCTTTAGTCTAATTCTTAAGACTTTTCTAATTTTCCAAATAAAGAAAGTTCTGACTGGCTTAAATAATTGGTTTTGCCAATCAGAATTAACGTTACTTTCTAAGAATAAGACTTAGAATGTATTGAAGAATGGTTAGTAAATACAAGCCCTAAATGATCAATATTTAAGATTGACTATATGACTACACATGAAAACATTGCACTGAAAGGAGAAATTGCTCGTATGAAAACTGTTGCAACACTGTTTTAAAACTTTTTTTTCTGCTGCAAGATCGAAAGATTCGGATAAAGGTTGCCATGTGTTAAACGAAATTTAAGTTTTCACTCATGTGGAAAATCCGAAATATTTCAATTCAAACCTTATGTTCGTCAGTAAATTTGACAAGTTATCACACATTGTGGATCCAAGATCAAACTACTCATTATTTACAGTCTGATGCTGAGCTAGAGTGACCGCAGTATTACCTGCATTTATGAACAAGTTGCTGAGCATCCGAATAGTAAAAAGTTCAAGGATAGAGGTGTTAAATAATAACCCCGAATTATAACGACCCTGAAACAGAAGGCTTCTGAAAACATTGTGGAAAAAGGAGAAAATGCTGGTAACCAGCATTTTCTCTTATTCCCGCAATGTTTTCTATCCTATCAAAGGAAGAAATAATCATTTTAGCTACATTTAATTTGTCGCCTGCAAATGCTTTCAATTTCGTTCAGTCCGAAATTTTGTGTTTGGTAAAGCTTTTATAGACGGCAATTTACATGTGGCTAAATTGGTGGAATTTGGCTTTTTTCTTGATAGGATAGAAAACATTGTGGAGAAAGTTACCTGTTAACAGCATTTTCTCTTTTTCCAACCATGTCTTCAAATGCTGTCTTTGTTATGTTCGTTAAAACCCGGAATTGTGTTTTAAATAAAATAAAATAAATTAAACTTTCTCAACTAGGAAAACAGACCAAAACATTGAAAGATTATTGCACGTTCTGTGCAGCCTGATCTCGATCTATCTTATGACAAAGGTAGTCTGATCTTGATCTACGCTGTCTTAACTAACAACCAATGTTTAAGTAAGCGTTAAAAGGGTTACTTCTTTACGTAACGACAAAATTTTCGACACCCCCAGATTGAAAGCATTCGAGACGACAAATCAAATTTAGCTCAGTAATGATTTCTATCTTTGATTGAGTTGAAACATTGAGGGAAAAGGCTGATTACCAGCATTTTCTCCTTTTCCCTCAACGTTGTAAAAAGTCTTCTTTTTTAGGGTCGTTAAAACTCGAGACTGTGTCGTAAAGGGTTAAAACCCTCTTCTAAGCGGGTATTAGTGGATGAATAAATGAACAGGTATTTAAAACTTTTAGTTCGATGTATCTCCCAACAGGTGCATTGTAAAAACATTGCGATAAAGAAAGAAATTGATCCGGAAAATTAATTTCTTTAAAAATATGGGATAGTCTAGATACACCACAATTATGGGGACTGAAAGTATAAGATGGTACCCATGCGGCAATATGGAACATAAAGCAACTGTGTTGTTGCCATAGTGTTATTGAATAGGTCATAACTACAGGACGTCAGAAGAGAAAATCAAGGTAAAAAGGTTTGAGCTTTACGGTTCGTTGCCTTGACAGACACAAATACAGGATGTTCAGTATAATTTACCTTCCTCCAACACACAAAGAGATTTCGTTAAAGCTACATCTATACTCAATTTCAGACACTTTTAAACTAATTTCATTTTCAATATTCTAAAATATAATCGTTTTTGTATCTTCATGCCAAATTTTGCCCGTGACGGTTGCAAGGTTGCAGAGATTACGACAGATAGAAAATGAATTTCATTTTCTGGAGGCCATCAAAGAAATCACTGTTGTGGCGTTTTTGGTTTTAAATCGAAGATTTCCGAAAATGCAAATACATGTATCCCTTACACCATAAATATATACACAGCTGACTAAATTCTGAACCGTCTTACAGTCTATCAAATTTTAAAAGCGCTTTTTTTTTTCTTATCTCTGGCTGTATGGATGTAACTTTAAGTTTCTTGACATAATTGTAAGTTATAAAGCATGATCAATATAACCGAAAAAAAAAAAACCGAGAGAGCAGACCAAGATAAGACCGTACGGTATTATATAAACTGATTTTGGCCTATGCTTTCCGCAATCCAAGTTCACGTATGGCAGGACAAGGATATAAGGGTAAAGCTTTTGTATATACTTCCCAAATGATCATTCTAAAAATACCCCGAATGGGTTTGAGGCCTCGCACTTGTGAAATCCAGGGTCTGTATTCACCAGCTATTCTTTTCTAACATAATTAGTCTAATAGGTTTAGAAAGTTACAGAATTTCTGATTAGCTAAATCATTTACATGTACTTTTGTAAATCAGATGCTGCGTTACTTTAAAATATAGACAATTCTTGAGAATGAGACTAAGAATTTCTTCAGAATGGTTGATGAATACGGACCCAAGACATGTATGAATGAGTGGGCTATCGCCGTGAATTGACTGGAATAATGTTAGAAGCCACATAAAACATCTTTTAATTTATACATAAATCATTTGAATAGTGTTATACTCCGCTGTAAACACTGTTTCAGTCATGCAACGATGACAACGCACTTAATATTTCACAGACTTAGCAGGTTAGGGGTTAGGATTGATGACAACCTATTTTATTTTCAGTCGAGCGACACTGGCCCTGGATTGTGCTGGTCGCAGCCGTGGTGGCAAATGTACTGTCAGGCGGTGTGATCAGGAGCTATGGTGTCATATATATGGACTTCAGGGACAGGCTTGAAACCTCCAGCAAGGAGACTGTAGCAGTCGGGGCAGTGGCTCTAGGAATTTCGGGACTTATAGGTGATTTGTCTAGTCTGAATTAATGCTCGAGATGCAGTCTATTTCAGTTATACGGCGGCGGTTCCCATATATTCTTAGTCTGGATTACCTGCCCCTACCACTACGTTATGTACTTTTGAAGTACGGCAGGGTACCAGACTAATATGTTCTGTGCTATTAGTACTAGTATTTGAACTAGTGATTAAAACCAACAATTAGTCGCTTCAACCTGCATCTGACTGGTCATTTGTAACGCAAATAACAATTGGCATATTAGAGGGTAGCGATTTCTACTATTCTTTAGCGATTACATGTACTTCTATTCTTTAACCCTTAGGCTGCTAAGCGCGAGTCACTGACCTTTTGCGGACAGTGTAAATCAAGATCAGACTGCACAGAACGTGCAGAACGTGCAGTCTGATCTTAGATCTACACTGTCCGATAAAGAGATACTTTTCCCCAAAATGTACCTTTGAAATAACATATTCATTTTGTCGTCTGCAAATGCTTTCCTTTTGGACTGTTCTAAAATTTTGTTAATTGGTAAATACACGTAGCTTAGGAACAAATTTTTACGCACGGGGAGTGAAGGTTACATAGATCATCTTACTACTGGGTACCTTTGAAGCGGCTTCAAGTGACATGATTACTATCCTGACTGCATTCAGACTCAAGCTGTGTGAGCCATGCACTGTGAAAAGGGGCTTTAGTGCATCTGCAAAAACTATCGACCCATATCAGCCTGGTCGAAACATCATGCTATTGGTAAATTTTGACAAACAAAAGGACTTTATTTTTTACATGGTTCGCATGGTATTTCGAAAAATGCTTAACTCTTTACCAAACGACAACATTTTAGAATTGATATCATTTGCAGACGACAATTTAAATGTGACTCAAATGATGGAATCTCTTTTTTGAAAGGGTATAAATCAATGTAGGAAAAGAACAAAATGCTGGTTTCGGGCATTTTTCCTTTTTTCCCACGAACTTTTCGAAAGAGTTCACCTCAGGGTCATCATAACATGGCTTTATTTAGTAAAGGGTTAACTCTTTACCCAACGACAAAATTCTAGACTGCTTCAAATTGAAGGCAATTGCGAAAGTGACTCAAAACTTGAAATGTGTCTTGGGAAGGGTAGAAAACTTCGTGAGAAAAGGAGAAAATGCTGGTTACCAGCATTTTCTCCTTTCCCCACAATGTGTTCAAATGTCTTCTTTCTCAAGGTGGTTAAAAGTCGGGATTGTGTAGTAAAGGGTTAATTCCAGAAATATCGTGTTTGTATTGCAGCACCACTGGCCCAGGGCTTATCACGCAAACTGAATTGTCTGCTTGTGACTCTGCTTGGCACCGTCGGCATGTGCGCTGGGTTTATAATAAGTGCTTTCCTACATAAAGTCTACTGGCATATTATCACGTTAGGTCTTGCAGTTGGTGAGTATCGATATGGTATTTATAACCTCGGCTATTTTCTAAGAAAAAAATCGAGGTATTATTGTAATCGTGACGTCGTCTGTGTCGTCCTCGTTACCGGGCTAAAACTTTGGCATTTTCTCATATCTCTGTGATTATTGAAGATATTTACCTCGGACATGGGCTAGTTGTTAACTGTCAAAAGGGGACCTATACCAGAGGAGCATGTAACCCTCAACAATATCTTTGACACAGTTATGCCCCTTTCTCTGGCTTAGAATATATTAATATATTCTTAACTTTTAAAACGAGCCCTGTGCTTGTTATGAGAAGATATCAGTGAAGAGTAAAGAAAATATCATTTCGTTATTTTAATTGCCCATACGTTTATCAGTTATATAATATATTCCAACTGTCAAAGTTAATTCATTGGAATCTTCGATGATAAGAAACTGTTCGAGTCTTTTGCGTTATCGTATATTCACACATTACCATTAAAAAAAGAGTAAAGCATTTAATGAGAAGATATCTATAAAGGTTGAGGAACAAAATGTAAAAGGTTCAGTTCTCGAATATGTGGAAAATCAGACACTTAAACCACAAACTAACAAATGACAGTTCACCAATGGATCATTTATTGGAACTCCTGTCCTTGTTTACGTCAACCATTCTGGGCTATGTAATGAAAGATTTTAGTTTACTTCAGTCGGGTTTACGGTGAAGTCATTGACTAAACAAACGGGGTAGATTTCAAACAACAAACAGCATAGTCATACCGTAAGGTAGGGGTTCAGGATTGTTTGTTAAATAAACTTGTTTTGCTGGGGGAGGGGCGTTGGGGCACTGTTGGCACTAAAAGTGTATATCAGGTTTAAATTGTTGATGGGAGACCACACAAATGATTACTTGAACCTCTGACTTTCGACCATACAAAAAAATATACTTAATATAAATGGATTCCAGTTAACAAAAAATCTAACAGTTTTTTTTTCTTTCAAATTTTATGGCTTCTTCACCAAACGTGTGCATAAAATCTTGATATGAACATCGCATGTATATTGTTTTAGGTTGTGGGAGTGGACTGGTCCAGGTAGCTTCAATACTTGCTGTGGCTGACGTGTTTACAGACAGACCGGTGTTAGTGACGGCGTTATTGTCCATAAGTTTTCCACTTGGCACGTTTCTATTTGGGTTTATCACAAGAGGTTTACTGGACAGGTTCTCTTACTTTGGAACATTCCTGATTTTAGCTGCGATTGTTGCCAACTGCATTGTCTGTGGATTATTGTTCAGACCCTACAGAAAGAAGCCAACTTCAGATGATCGTCAGTCGAGCACATATAAACGAATGGAGAACCCTGTGGACGATTTAGAGAAAAGTAATGAACCAGTTGCAACATCAGGAGATGAGGGTGGTAGAGAAATTCGAGAGGTTGATTCCGATGCTAAGGACGAGAAATCCAGGATACATAAGAAAGGGATGAAGCAGTATAAAAGTGTTGTAGGTCCCACAGAGGAAATTGTTGTCAGCGCTACGACTGATGTGATAAAGTTTTCAGATTATGTTGTCGATGATGAAGAATACATCAGCTCAGAGGATGAAGAAATAACAAAACCAGGAGATATCAAAGTTGTCGAAGAGCCTCGGGTGGAAGAAACGCCTCCAGCTGAAACATCAACACCTGTGGAACCAACACCAGTACATGAAACCAAGGATGTCCCACCGCCAACGTTTTTACAGAGTATTTCTGATCCAAAAGCATTATGTAGTTGGAAATACATTATTCTTGTTTTGGCTATCATACTTTATTCTATGGGATTTGGAATACCACTAATGTATTACCCAGATTTGTCAAGAGAGCATGGTAAGAAATATTTTTAAATCGGTATAATAGTGACTATACAACCTTTTATAAAAAAAGATCACAATAGTGCTGGCGTACTGAGTACATTCAATGCGCTATGAGACTTTTTATAAATGAAATTTAGTGATTAACTTTAAAGTGTACGGTTCTAGCGACTTACACGTCAGCAATGGTTTCCCTTCATCAGCAGGCAAAAATTAGATAAAATTATATGTCAGTCATTGGCAGTCATGGCATATTCATGAATCAGACTAAAAGTGAATCAGAAAGTAATGGTTTAAGATGGAATTTTAGGAGTAAGTTTTTTTCTTTTTTTTAAGATTGATTCAAAAACCTGACGCAGTTTCGTAATTTTTATCTAGTAGCTGCCTGTTAGGTTAACACGAGTGACAGAAAGTTGTAGGAATATGCCTATATAAACTGACATTGTATGCTAAATAATTCAAAACATTTCTTTCCAGATATAACAGACCTGCGTGCAGTGTGGACGTTGACGGTTGTCGGTGTACTATCGTCTTTCACGATAGTTGTCTCTGAGTTTTCTTTGCAGTATGTTATCTCCAACTATCCTAGAACTATTTTAGTGCTCATCGCCGGAAGCACTGCAGTTAGCGGAGTCATTATTGCGCTTGCGCATTATTATTCAACATTTGAAACCCTATTGATGAGCGCTATCATGTTTGGGATATTTTCTGGTAAATATATTTTTTACCTGAATGTTCCGTCTTTGTCTTGTCATACGATTAAAAAATGTGATGTCATCCTATTTCATGCTGAACTCTATCTGAGTCAAACATTAAAACTCGATCTCTGTCGACGATTGAAAATACGATTCCTTGACTGAAACTCATAAAGGTATTTCATCAAAACATTGTGGGAAACAATTTTGTTTGTTTGTATGGTGTTTAACGCCGTTTTCAACTCTGGTCGCCACTTGCCACTGGCTGTTTTCCCACGAAATGATCTGCAGTGATGAAGGAATGATTCATGACGCAATAACTATATTCAATCCTCGGAAAGAAATTGGCAAGAACTTGGCACTCGAACCAGTGACATCCCCCACCCCCGGTGTCAAGTCCTATACGCTATCGAGTGCGCATCAGGAGCTCAGCATGGAAAACAAATACCATACATTCACTGGTCCGATCGATGAAAACAATAAAAGTGATACAGGTGACGCACTGCGTGACTGAAAAAAAAAAAGTGTTGTCAAAACAACGAGTTTCCTCTCACGCAAAACTGGTACCTTACTGTTTCTACACTCTGACTCATGATTAGTCTGTTACGAATTATCTATAACATTTGGATATGAACTTACATCTATATGGGCCATGCACTGTGAATAGGGAGCTTAATACATCTTCGTGATGCATTGTACCTACTGGTCAAACATGACATAATTAGGGACCCATAAAATTCAGTTAGTGTAACAATGGACCGAATCAAGAGGTGGACTGATCCCTGGGAAGACAGAAAATCAACCAATAGCGAAAAGTTTCGGCCGAGGTCAGTCTGCGCGGACTGCGCAGGCTGACCTGGGCCGATACTTTTCGCAGACTCATTAAGCCCCCCTTTTCACAGAGCATGGCTCATATATTTTTATAATACGTTTTCAGCACCCTGCCGGTCCTTGGGGACCTGTCATCACGTATTGAGAGAGATCACAGTCGCTGAAGACCTAATACCATTCTTTATTTGGGGAAACCTGTTTTCAGGTGTCGGATTCCTGATAGGGTTGCCGATTTCAGGTAACTTCAATTGTGACTCTATCTTTCTGAATGTCGAGGTGTAGTCAGCAATCGTTCGAAATTGCATTACATATTATTTCCTACTCTTGTTATAGATAAGAACTTAATGTAACTTCCGATAGGTTTAACCCTTTGCCGAACAATCCCAAGTTTTAACTACATTTAGGAATGAGACATATGATAACATTGTGGGAAAAGGAGAAAATGCTGGCAACCAGCATTTTCTTCTTTCCCCCAATGTTTTCTACTATTCCATGGGCAGAGCTCATTTTTTTTCTTCAACTAACGTTGAACTGAATTCGTTATCTTCTAATGCTTTCAGTTTGCTCGAGTCTGAAAGTTTACTGTTTGGTAAATAGTTAAAGTGTTTGGTTTATCGTATTAGAAATTGCGTTACTCTAAAGTTTAGAAAATTCTTGAAAACAGTAGGCAAAGAATGTTTGGTGAATACGAATCCAATAATTATTGATGTCGAATTAATACGCAATCCTCTGAAGTTTATCTGGCGTATGGTCAGATGTAGATCTTTATTAATGAATAAACCGGGTCATTGCATTTACATGATGAAAACCGTCAGTTCAATACCAAAATGACAAAATTGGCCAACATCATCAAGCCTGGCCAATACGAGAAATACTCGGTCAATATCAAACAAAACAAGGCCAATATGACATGGTAAGTATAAAACCCAAAATACATGTAGACGACAAAGCCCTGTTGTTAAGTAGTAACATTTTCATTAGGTAATTTCGTATTGGCCGAGTTAAAGGTCCGAGGTCTTTGGTATGAGCTCGAGACTTCGCCATGGAAGAAAACCTAAGACCTCAAATGTAACTCGGAAAATACAAAAATTACTTCAATAATAACACAATGATATTTCGTTGCAACCAGTATTTCCTCAGAGAGATATTTGGCGATAATGAAGATTTCTATTATTTTTTGGGCGAATACTGAACATTGTGAAAATGCACATAATTGCGACAAAAAAAAAAAGTCTTATGACTGTCAGATGTAAATTTCTCTTTGAAACATTGTGGTAGCGCTCCTTTTTAACCCAGCAACAGGGGTTGTAACCAAACGGGGTCGTTTGGTAAGGGTCAAGACATTTTCAAGGCCTAAGAATAAGAATTAACTCTTTACCAAACGACAAAATTTTAGATTCGTCCAAATTGAAAGGATTTGCAGACGACAAATAAAGATGAATTATGAAATTTGTCTGTGGAAGGGTACAAAACATGGTGAGAAAAAGGAGAAAATGCTGGTCACCAGCATTTTCTCCTTTTCCCACAATGTTTCCAAAGTCCTTTTTCTTGGGGTCGTTAAACCTCGGGATTGTGTGGTAAAGGGTTTTAAACAATCTTGCTTCTCTTCAGGTGTACTTCGAGATCTAGCCCACGATTACAGTTGGTCGTTTGGGTTTGCTGGAATCTGTTTGGTGCTCAGTGCGCTCCTCTCCTCCGTCACAGCCTGTCACCGGCGTGCGCATGTGCGACTTGTTGATTAGAGGCGGCGGATATTTTCCATTGTTGATAACGCGAGAATATTATTGCAGTTCAATATACTGATACCTCATTAAATATATAACTATGTACAGGTGGCTAATGGGGCGATTCAGCTACTTTAACATTATCCATACTCTGGCAAAGGGGGGCTTAATGCTTCTCCGTGATTCATGATACCAACCGACCCATCACATAATTATGGATCCGTAATACCCACTTTTTTAACAACCAACTTAATCATTAGGTAGATTGGTCATTGGGCATGCAGAAAATTGACCAATAGCAAAACGTTTCGGCCCAGGTCAGCCTGCGCGAACTGCGCAGTCTTATCTGAGTCGATACTTTTTGCAGATGCATCAAGCCCCCTTCTCACAGAGCACGGCTCACATATATAAATACATAGCATTGTTTCCCTCTTAAAAGCTTACAGGATGAAAACTTTGTTCTACTGCCAAATAAATCAGTGTCACTTTTATCGATGTGTTAAAAGATTCCATTCCGCCGCATTGAAGAGACGTTTTGATCAAAGTCTAGAATCACATAACGGATGGTGTAGATCCAAGATCAGACTGCACGTTCTGTGCAGTCTGATCTTGATCTACGCTGTCCTCAAATTCTTACCCATGGCAGTAAAGGAGAAAAGCATTTTCTCAATACTGCCCTTTTTGTGAAAAAGCAAATCACGAAATTCACCATGAGAAAGATCTCGGTTCTAATCTCTGTATCATTTTATTCTTGAACCATCATCTTGGTGAGCATAGATTCTCCAGTATACGTTAACAGACTCTGGGTGAACAGTTTGTCACTTCGGGTAATATTGTTAACTAAAACGTAATTTGATATATGCTCATATATGGCGTGCAACACACGAAAAGGGGCCTTCGGACATACATGTACATGTATGTGTAAAAGTGTGTCCGTCCCAGATCAGCCTGTGCAGTCTGTGACTAATCCGAGACCACACTTACCGTTTTTGTGCGATTTTTTGTTTCACGAAAATCTACTGTATGAAAAAATCTTATGTAGTCGTAAAGTGCCGTCCCGGATTAGCCTGCGAGGACTGCGCAGGCTAATCCGGGACGACACTTTACGCAAATGTCCGAAGGTCTCATTTCGACACGTTGCTGGCCAGTATATATTTCAGATAGACAGAGTAAGAAGCTCCTTAAAAGTATACATGTATAATCAGGGTGTACAGACACTTACTCTGAATTAAGAGTTTCTTTAATCAGGCGTTTGTTGCACACTAGATAATCAGATCGGTACTTAATGGGAATTCGTAGGGTGACATTTTACGTAAAAGTTAATTTGGCATTTAGTACGAGTAATACATTCTTAGGACTAGGATGAGCAGGATAGGTAGATTTTGAGTTTGATACATAACAAAGTTTTGTCTTGATCTTTGTTTTAGTGTATAGTAACTTTTGCTGTCAGTATAATTGCTTATTATTGTATGCTTGCATCGAACCGTAGATAATAATTGTATAGATCTGTACAGTTCATATAAATAAATGATTTATTGGATGAATACTGTAATAATGATTTGCCTGCTTCGATCTAAGTATTAATAATCATTGATTTATTTGTTTGTGTGGTATTAAACGCCGTTTTTTAACATTATTTGAGTTATATCGCCGGCGGCAAGTGCACTATCAATGCTTTCCTGAGGTTTTCTTTCACCAGTACTTCGGGCAATATTCTTCCCAAGCCAGTGGCTGAATTCCCACATGATCATGAGAGAAATTAATCCTGTCGCAGTAACTATCTTCAATCCTCGGAAAGAATTGTCTGAGCTGGAGATTCTAACAAGCGACCCGGCCTGGTCTCAAGTCCTATGCGCAACCGACTGCGCAACCGGGCTCGGGATTGATCATAACTGAATGTCTCTGGTACTGTAAAATCGTTAACAGATTTTAACTATCGCCGGATTTCATTCAAATAAGCTTTATGTCATGAAAATATCAATAAAAGTTCAGTAATAAACTGATTTGCCTGTCAGTATAGTGCATTCACTGCATTCTCTACCGATTGGGCCTCTAAATATACAGTTGGTGGCCAAAAATATTTTAGCCATGCTCTGTGAAAAGCGCCCGGGCTGTAATGCATGTCAGTGATGCAGTATACCAAGCAAGTCGTCACATAAACTATGCATTTATACAATCCATTTTGTCTTACAATCGACCGACTTATGAGGTACACTGGTCCTTTGACTTGAATAAAATTGGCCAATGGCGTAAAAGGTTTCGGCGCGCGCAGGTTGACATGGATGGGTCTATACTTTTTGCCGTTGCATCACCCCTCCCCCTCCCCTTTTCATGGAGTATGGTCCATTTCAGAAATGAATTCCGAATCACCATTGACTTGCATGTATTTGAGCCATGCTCTGGCAAAAGGGGGCTTAATGCATTTCCGTGATGCATTATACCAAGCAAGTCATCACATAATTATGAATGCAAAAAACCCATTTTGTCTAACAACTGACTGAATCACTGGTCCTTAAACTTGCAGAAAATTGACCAATAGCGAAATGTTTCGGCCCAGGTCAGCCTGCGCGGACTGCGCAGGCTGACCTGGGTCGATACTTTTCGCAGATGCATTAAGCCCTCTTTTCACAGAGCGCGGCTCGTTTCTAAGCTACTATTTTAATTAATTGTGGGTTAATGGATAAAGCTGTCTTTTATAAACTTATATGAAAATAAAGCAAAATAAATTTGACATTCAAACATTATTTTTTGGACTTGGTACAATATAGTGTGTAAAAAGTGCATCTATTGAAAAGTGGTTACTTTTTTGGGGGAAAAAAAAGAGAAACGTTTCTGCATTAACGTCAATTGCGACATCGGCAAAATTGGCGGAAAAATAATACAACTAAATTTCAGGGAGCTATAACTTTGATGTCAGGCATGGAACAATAATAGAAAACTAGTGTGAGTAGATCCAGTATCTTCAGTTTCTAACAGTATAAATCTCATTATAATAGCACAATCAAAAGCTGCGTAATTAACTTTCTTGCACACTGAAAAAATACATTTAAGTCAATGGTAATTTGGAATTTGATGAAATACTTATGGAAAATGACTGTACATGCACATGTGCCAGTTTGACGAATTGTTAAACGGGTGCTGGGTCCGTCCCTATAAAACTTGATTTTATGCTCAACCGAAACCTAGTCCTAGGTACCAATTATTATGGTATGTATGGTGCCGGGTACGAGTTGTTCTCAGTACCAATTGCCCTAGGTTGGAGTTGTCGGAGGGACAACTTGTCCTGGGTAAGAGTTGTCCTTGGGACAGTTGTCCGGTACCAGTTGTCCTGGTACGAATCGTCCAGATTCATATTGTCCTAGAACCACTTAAACTGTCAATTTAAAAAAAAAAATCTGAACACCAGCCAACTTTTGAAAAATCAAGCTGTTAAACTAGGTTCAAAAGATAACATATGAGAACAAAAGTTTCGACCATACTGCTTTGGACTGGTTTGCTTCTGAGAATTCCTGTCCAAGTGCCACACGTCTGTATTTATTCATCTTTATCACCTTTTCAACAGTATTTCAGTTACGTCATCGTGCCCAAAGTACACGTTGCTGGAATTACAATTCTAGCTCTACTAACAACACTCTGTCCAAAATAATGGCTTATCTTTGACGTAGACCTTAGTTGAAAAATGGTCAGCGCAGAGAGACATATATGAGGCATGCTCTTTAAAAAGCTGGGTCATTGCATCCGCCAAAAATATCGACCCGTATGAGCCTGCGATGTCCGCGAAGGCTGACCTGTTTCCCAACTTTCTGCTAATGGCAAATTTTCTGCATGTCAAAGGACAAGTTTACCTTATGATTTAGCCTCTTCTTGGATAAAGTGGAACAGACCCTAATGAGTGAGGATTTGCAGTTATAATGTATTACAAAGATGCATTAAACCTCCTTTTCACAGAGCGCTGCTGAATTATGACTCCTGGCGCAATGACTTTTATCCTATTCGAAAAGAGCGCTTGGCCGAGTCTGAAAATTGAAGTCACGGAACCCTTGTCCAGAGCTTTAACAGTGAACAAACAGGAATCGGTGTAAGCGTTTTAACTCTATAAATATCGTATGAGAAAATTTTAGACTTGTCCACCTTCAATGAATTTGCCAAATGTGCGTATGTGGCTCAGATGATTGGTCAGATGATTGGGTTTGTTTTTGAAAGGAAAGAAAACAGTGTGGGAAAAACGGAAAATGCTGGTCACCAGCATTTTCTCTTGTTTCCATAACGTTTTCAAAAGACTTTCCTCTGGGTCATTAAAACACTGGATTGTCTGCAAATGGCCTAAATCTTTACCCATCTCGAAAGAAGTTGAAGTTTACAGACAGACCGGTGAGTCGCGCTTAGCACCTTTAGGGTTAACTAATCGAAGGCAATGCCACAATTCTACACTTACTGGTTTAGATTCTGGGCCGTTTTGCGTCAATTAAGCAAGTGGGAGGAGCTATTTTTGTTTGATCCTTTCCTAACCATAGACGACACAAGAAGCTTTTGTGGACGGTGTAGATCAAGATAAGACTGCACAGAACGTAAACTCTGGTCTACAGTGTCCACAACTTTATTCTAAATTGTGACAAAAATGTCTCTTCACCTTGCAGCAGAACTGTATTAGCTGTAATTTATTCATTAGGTACTGAAAGATTTGATAAACCATTTACCACACAATCCCAAAGTTTAATGACCCTAGGGAAGAAGACTTAATTTGAAAACATTGTGGGAAAAGGGGAAAATGCTGGTGACCAGCATTTTCTCATTTTTTCTCCATAATGTATGATATCCCTTTAAAGAAGGATACTATCATTTCAACCACATGCAGTTTGTTGTCTGCAAATACTTTCAAATGGAAGAGTCTAAGAATTTTTTTTGTGTGTGTAGTAAAGAGTTAGGGAAAAAGTCTTTGTCTCGAACAGAACGGTTCGTAAATAGATAGACACCTTTCTCAAAGCAAACAACTCATCGTGCTTTACTTTCATTTACCACATGATATCTATAGTGTTTTTAAAACTCAGAGGATGCGGATTTCTGAAAATATCGTAGTAACCAACATTTTCTACATTCTCATTTTTGAAAGCTTGAATTCATCATTCATAAGCTGATCTCATCTCATGTGTTGTCTGCAATTTAATCTTTCAAACGGCAGGGGCAGGGGGCGGGGCTTCACAAGGGAGTTTAGTAGACATTAGATGACTATATTTTTCAGCCTTTCAAAAACAAATCCCATCTCATGTGTTTTCTGCGATTTTTAAATCTTTCTTGAAAACGGGGGGAGGGGCAAGGGCAAGGGGGAAGGGGGTATGTTACCGCGTTACTTTGTCCACGAGATCGTCTTTCAAATAGGCTTCTGCTTCTGTGATCCTTTTAGATATTTACAGTTCTTTATTTCCGGTCTACTAAAGTCTACTGCAAACTTTGGCTATTATTGGTATTTAAAAAGTTTTTAATAATATTGACATATTTTGCTGTAAATACGTCCTCAGACAGCCCATTCCATTTTTCTATCATTCTTGACTGAAGCTATTTTCCTTGGTTAGGTTTATTCAGGGATCATATAATAGATATACGATAATTGGTTTGTTTTACATTCTTTTTTTTTTAATTTTTAGGTTGTGGCCTCTGGTAGTGTGGGAGGTACTGGTTGGATTTGTTGGAACATTTTTCCTTGTCTACTTTGTCGACAGCATGCATTATTTTGTAACTTTCCACCATATCAGAAGGGGGCATTCTGTATTCTAGTGTTGGGATTCCATGTTTGTAGATTTTATTTAATTTGACAGAGTATTTGAATTGTATATAAGGGAAGTCACTGCGGTAAACTTTAATTCGAATTATAACTATTTCTCTCCCTTGGATTACCGCTTCCAAGACCTTGCGGCTGAACCAATAGATTCCGATGAATCACTGAAATATTCCGAATGACACGTGTTGTTTCCTTTTCCTGTCGCCATTTGAGACGGTAAGATGGCTGGAATTGATTGAGGATTTCAATTCATTGTTGTCGCGGCTGCTTTATAGTTTTGAATTGTATCGTCTTTTATTTTTAATTTCAGATATCATACTTCACTTTCCAAGCATGCAGAACGACACTGGTGAATTTGTGGACATGTATGTCCCCCGAAAATGGTGAGTTACCGAGGGCAAACCCATTTCCGAACGGTACCTGTTTACGAACCCGAATTGATGTTCGAGTTTTCTAGCGGACTACTATGAATATAGGCAAAGCCTAGAGGTGGGCGAAAGAGGCATTTGTCTCAGATATATTCAAACAGTTATATAATCGATACAATAACCGACGCGTTAATAAGCTGAAATACAGTACCCTACTACGTGTCAGAAAAATAATTTTGCAATGTGTCTGAATGAAATTAAAAGAAAGTAAAAGGTCTACGGAAGAACCGAATGTAAAAAGAAAAAAAGGTCAAAACATACAGTATAGGGTATGCAGGGTTCCCATTTATGCACGTGTGTGTGATTTACGCACTAACTGAATAATTATGATCAAAACTTTGAGCTGAAATGTGCATGCACGCACAGGTTTCAGGGCACCTGTTGTCGATCGCCACTGGCGCCATTTGGGACAAGTCAGAAAAAATGTCTCTAAAACTTAAGCACTGGCGAATCTACTGGCAACAAGTAATGTCTTTACGTGATGTTTGAAAGATCTAAACTCTGACATATACAATAGCTATCAAGGGTGAAAGTCACTGTTTATCACCGCTATTAAATCTGGTCACACTGAAATATGCCACAGCAGTAATATACGCCACAGGTACACCACAGGAGAAACTGACACACCACAGCATATTTATAATTTTCAGTACATAAATTTTATGCTTAGAGATCTTAAACACGTTGCCTTCAATATATTGAAGTATAGCTGGGAAATTTTATGATTTATAGTAGAAATTTGATCTTGAAAGACGGCCCTGTGTTGCTTGCGAGTCCCGGTCTCAATGACACCATGGTTGTATAATACATTAATTTCTTAAAGATGTTTGTCTGTTCAATAGACTTATTTTTCAATTCTTAGGGTATTTAACAATGCTTAACATTGAATCATCAGTTTGTAAACTGAATCGTCTTCAGACTAAGTGACAGGTATCAAACCTTCATTAGAGTTACCTCCCTTTACTATCTTCCGATACGGATCCGAGTTTACACATTGAAGTCTGGAGACCAGATGGTTTACAAAGTTACGATTCAATTCGTATCATCATGAAATATTCTTAGAATTGAAGAATAAATCTATTTAAAGTTGTGAAATTTACATCTTCAAGAAATTGATGTTTTATACAAATATGGCGTCACTGAGATCGTGACTCGGAGTATGGCTGTCTTTCAAGATCAAATTTCCATCAAAATACATAAAATTTTTCAGCTAAACTTCCACACACTAATGATAACATCTTCAGTAAGATATTTAAGCATAAAAAATACGCATTAGGCATATTTATGTGCTGTGGCGTATCACTTTATCCCTGCGACGTACCTGACTACCTATGGCGTAAATTACTCCTGTGGCGTATTTTAGTGTGACTTCCGCTAATCAAACTGTTGTCATTTATTTAATTTAAAAGTATTAATGGTTTTCAGTCTGCTTTTGTAGTGTAAAGTTAAAGGGTTGGAAGTTACATGCTACCCTAATTGACAAATCTATGTCATGTCATGCAGAAATACTACTCCAAAACTTAACAGGCTTGAAAAAAGATCGCTGCAAAAAAAACCCCGCAAAAACCCAACAACAAAATTTGGTTTCACATCGTCTGATCATAGGTATTTCAAACTGTCTATTAAGCTTTATCAATTACTTTAAACGGTAAATTTACATAAATATCTCTATAAAACAACAACTGAAAGCTAATAAGTGTCTGAACAATAAGTGAAAGCAAATTAGCATCTGAAATTGACAGTGAAATGGAACATTCTTCTGGCCATCAGGTTTTAAGTTGTCCCTCTGAAACTGGTCCCATGAGTAAGGAAACATAAACAAGCATCTTCTTTTTTAAATTACCCATATTGTTTTCAAGAGCAAATGATCGCAGAGTTAGACTCACCAAAACAAATATTCAAGACTTTACAGTGATCCACACTGACCTGTTTTGGGGTCAAAAGACAGCCTCGGGAATATCCTTCTATAGAAATAGATTGATTTTCCAAAAATGGATAAGAGCAAGACAGTTATAAAATTCATTCTGATAATATTCATTGAAAATAATAGTAGTCTAAATTGTATTTTAAAAAAGTGCCTTTTTGGTACCCAGAAAAGTGGGTCATGTTGGTAAAGTGGGTCATTTTTGACTTGGCCATTTTGGCCTGTCAAGGGAGGTTACTTTAGGGGACATAATATGTTGCCGAAACAGCTTGGGCAATGATGCCATCTTACTCCAAGCTGCAGTATTTTCTGTGAGGGAAAAGTGCATTCTTTGTTTTGGGACTTTCGTTATTTTTTGGCTCAGGACTCTCACGCATTAGGTCTGATTTTATATGGGATCTGAAAGAAAATTAGAGTAAATCTGGCAATCATACATCCTAGAAAAGATACTTGATCTAAATGTGTTTCAAGATCAGATTTTAATCCAAACCATCATTGGGGCAGGTCAAATGCTAGCGCATTCAGCTACATTGAGAAAAAAAAAAAAAAGAAAGAATGGAAATGCTTACATGCTTACCAGGTGCTAACAAATAAGTAATATCTTCAGAAATGACAATTGTTTCCATATTGTCACAAAAGTATTGCTGTAGTACACATAGAGTTACCTACAGTGCTAATATTGTCGATTTGGAGATTTCTGCAATAGCTTTACGACAACAAGGGCGGAGTTAGAACCTGATAGTTCTCCATACATAATTCTTTCCTGAAATGGATGGTAGTCACTACCTCCGGATGCACTCCTGCCTCACCAATGATTACTGTTCTGTCAATGGTAATGTGGCAAGGCAGCCAGTGGCTTGAGGAGAATATTCTGTAAAGGCAGGTATACAAGGACTGATAGTTTAAGAATTTCCAGGAAAACATGGATAAGTGCACTGGCTGCTGCAATAAAACTGAAATAATTTTTAAGATGGCATTAAACTCCCTTGCTAATATTGGAAAGGGGCAGCTGCAAAGTACCAGTAATAACACATCTTTTTATACTTTACAGCTCAGCTAGTAACAGGATAATTGCTGCTAAGGACCATGCCTCAATTCAGATCAACTTTGTAGATGTAAGTTGTTTAGTATAGACTTTGAATAATTTTCTGCATTGTTTGTTTAACTCTCTACCACATGGCAAAATTTGGACTAGTCCAAATTGAGAGCATATGCTGACAACCACTTTAATGTAGATCGAGTTACAGGATTTGTCTCCGAAAGGGTAGAAAATACTCTGAGAAAAAGGTGACCAGAATTTTCTCCTTTTTCTCACAATGTTTTTAAAGCCTTCTTTTTCAAGACATTTTAAACTTGGTATAGATTTGTAAAGGATTAATCTAGGGCATTTGAGCAAATGAAATAGACTAGACTGGCATCAATGTAATGGATACATTGCAGACAATAGTAAAGAAAAGGAACAATTTAACCCTGATGGAAAATGCAATTTGAAAACACTGTAGGAAAAGAGAAAGTGCTGGTAACCAGCATCTTCTGCTTATACCACAATGCTTTTGTACCCTTTCAGAGATATATACCATTGATTTAGCCACATGTGTTGTCCTAAAAAAAACTAAAATTTATTTACCACACAACAAAATTTTAGTCACTTTCATATTGAAAACTCTTGCAGAGGACAAGTTTAACAATTTAACTGAGGGCAAAGGCTTGGGTTTGCTTTTGAAAGGGCAGAAAACTTTGCGGGAAAAGGAGAAAATGTGGCCTAGCATTTCTCAGGGTCATTTGAACATTGATCTGGGATCCTTTTGTAAACATTTAACACTTTAGGACATAATATATAATGTGGCGATGAATAACTACTTACCAAAGAATCCTCTGTTTTATTCATACACCTTTTATGAGAAAGGTGTATGAAAAAATTGTGGGAAAAGGAGAGAATGTCAGTAATATTTCAAAGACTATTACTATTACATGTATGTATTTGAACAACATATAAGTCTACAAAGATTTTCAGTGTGGAAAGTTCAGTAATCGTATTGTTTGGCTAAGACTAAAGAGCAAATGGGATATCCATTATCATGACTAGAAATGGGAAAATACCAACTGTTGCACCTCACTATGTGTCTTTGTCAAATAGGTAGATGAGACCACTGGAAGAATGACAGGCGGCTACAAGACATATGCCATTTGTGGAGCTATCCGTAGAATGGTGAGTCTTGTACACTAATTCTAGCTTTGATTTTCCATGAAGAGCTATTTACAAGATAACTTTTAAAATCAATGTAATGACCAAATTTTTTTGTATTGTGGTACACAATGTTGTCAGTCTACCAAACTCGTAACAGGTATGTATAAGTTAATCTTCATTTGCCTATTAATAGCCTACCAGAGCAAGAGGTAATTGTGATGCTGCTGTGTCTTGTGTGCCTTCTCAACTTTCACTGTTGGGTGTTTTCTAGAAGCCAGTCTAGTCAAGTGCTCATGAAATTTGGTTTGAACAGTAGTCTTGATTGTATCTTAGACAACTTTGATTATGGATTTCCTTGGGTCAGTATATAGATCAGTTGGTCAGATCTTTAAGAAACCTTGTGTACACACTAGGTGCTCTGTTTTCAGTGCAAAACTTACGATGAAAATCACTGAGAATGTTCGTCTTGATAATATCTTGGAAAGAGTTGAAAATGGGTCATGTCGCTTGTTTATTTGATTGAAAACATGTTATGTATTATCAAAGCCATGATTCTGTATCATGCTAAAATTCTGAAATTATTTACCTGTTGCAAACATTTTATGTGTAGTTTTGTTTTGCTAAAGGTAAACTCATTACTTTAACCCATTACCAAACAATCCTGAGTTTTAATGCACCTAAAGTAAATTGTGTTTGAAAACATTTTTGGAAAAGGAGAAGATGCTGGTTACCAGCATTTTCTTCTTTTCCCACACTGTTTTCAGGTCTTTGAAAGAAAAATCCCATTATTTGAGCCACTTCTGGTTCGTTTTCTGCAAATTCTTTCAGTCTGGACTATTATAAAGTTTGTCATATGTTAAAGAGATAAGAAAAGTAAAAAAAAACTTGCTGACACAGGTTCAGTTGGTACAAAATTTAGAGGGTGCTGATTTTAGTCTCTTAATAAATAATGCAGTATTTCAACGCCCCCCTGGGCATGAGGGTTTGGAAAACGTGGGAAAATCATGAGAAAAGGCTGGTAAGGTGCATTTTCTTATATTTTCCCTCAGTCTTTTTAACCCTTTTTAACTTTGCTACACAATCCTGTTTTAACAACCCTAATATTGGACAACATTGTTTGAAAAGGAGAAAATGCTGATTTCAGGCGTTTCCTCTTTATTCCACAAAGTTTTCTATCCTTTCACTTACAAATTCTATTGCTTGAGCCACATGTGATTGGTTGTCTGCAAATGCTTTGAAATTGGACTAATCCAAATATTTGTCATTTTGTAAAGGGGTTTACATAAGTCCATCTGTCTGGCAACATTTAGATTGTCAGCTGTAGATGGTTTGAATATGAAGAAGTCTGAAACTTTGATGTCTGTAAATGAGTTTAAGCAGGTTGACATATTAACACTTTACCAAACGACAACATTTTTGACTTGACCAAATTGAAAGCATTCGCAGATGACAAAATTAATGTAGATCAAATGATGATTTCCGTCTTTGACATGGAAGAAAAAATTGTAGGAAAAGGAGAAAATGCTGGTTACCAGCATTTTCTCCTTTTCCTACAATGTTTTCTAAAGGCGTCTTCTTCGGGGTCGTTAAAAGTGGGAATTGTGTGGTAAAGGGTTAAAGATGGCTCTGATTATATTTGGCAGGGTGAATCTGATGACTGTATAAACAGGCTTTGTAAAAAAGATGGTGTCATACCCAAGTAAGTATTATCTGTTATAGATTTTATCTCGGTCAAAGAAAGGCTTGCCAAAATAATATAGTAACTGTTTAAAAAAAATTCACTTCAAATGCCCCAACACTGAAGAGGTTTGGAAAACAATGTGGGGAAAATGAGCAATAAGTATAGTTCCTTTTTTCTCTATGTTTTCAAAAGCTGTCAAATTCAGTGGCAATCAATGTCCTATTTATTCAGAGACCAATTGAGAAATGAAGCTTCTAGTATGCATGAGTGAAATGGCACGTTTCTTGTTTTTCATTGCGCACAACACACTGTCAAAGCCCATTCTGTGCTGTAGAACAATTCTGTCAGTAATTGCTGTTTCTGCCATGTTTTCCATGCCAGATTTACTTTCCTTCGCTGTTAATGTATAATGATCTAACAGTTTATTATAACTCAACTGTTAAGAAATTCTGACTGGTTCTGTGACTGCCAAGATTTTGATAAGAACACTAAGTCGGGGGAAAAAACCATCAATATTGTGGGAATTTGAAACCTATGAGTGCCTTCATGTGTAGCAGGTAATTTAGGTCCAAAGTTGCCTGCCCGGGAAGCTCAGTGGTTAGCGTATCTGACTCATGACCTGGTGGTTGCGAGTTCGATACCTGGTTTATCTTTCACCTCTCGCTTCTGATGCACGTGATAAAAGTAGTCAGTGGCTTTGGAAAGAAAGTTGTGCCAATACTGGTGTGAGAAAGCCAGGAAACACATGGGTGTGTCACTGACCCCATGATATGACCTGAGCTGTTAAAATGGCATTAATTAAACTCCAATACAAACCAAACCAAATAGATCCAAGGTCAGACTGCCTATCCAGTGGAATATGATCATGATCTACACTTACCTAAAGCAACTTAACCCTTCAATTAAAAAACCTGTGCTTTGCTCAAACTGACAAAGAAGGCTTAACTTAACCCTTCAATTAAAAAACCTGTGCTTTGCTCAAACTGACAAAGAAGGCTTTTGAAAATAGAGAAATAGGAAAAATGTCGAAACAATAACAATTTCTAGTTTGGCAATTGCTGCTTTTCCTGCCATAGTTTCATCAGAAAATTAACAGAAAGAATAAGTTTTTTTTTTTAAATTTTTTAAAATCTTTTTCCACATTATTCTGCTGTAAATGCTTCGATATATCTTTTAACCCTTTACCACACAATCCCAAGTGTTCATGACCCTGAGGATGAGGCTTTTTGAAAACATTGTGGGAAAAGAAGAAAATGCTGGTAACCAGCATTTTCTCCTTTTCCCACAATGTGTTCTACCCTATTAAAGACAAATTCCATTTCTTGAACTATATTTAAATCGTCGTTTGCAAATTCTTTCAATCTGGACCAGTCTCAATTTTTGTCATGTGGTAAAGAGTTAACTATTTACCACACAACCCATGGTCTTAACGACCTTGAGGTTGGAGGCTCCTTAAAACATAGCGGGAAAAGTAGAAAATGCTGGTCAAAACCATTTCTCCTTTTCCAGCAATTATGTTTTCTACCCTTTTAAAGACAAATACTGCCAGGGGTCTTGCATGACTCTGTGGTAACGTCTAGGACCCGAGATCTTGAGGCTGCAGATTCGAGCCTCACTGGATCCATTGGGTTTTTATTTATGGGATTGTCCTTGGGCAAGGTACTTCAGAGCCCTAGCCTAGTACTGGTAAAACCCGGAAAGTTCATGAATATATGAGCTGTCGCTGTGGTATGACTGAAATAGTGTTGAAAGCGGCATAAAAAACCATCCAATCAATCAACAAATACCGCCACTTTGAGCCACCTTTAATTTTTTTGCTTGCAAATGCCTTAAGATTCCGACATTTCATGGTTTGGTATAGAGCAGTAAGTTTTAAATAAATTACCAATATAGGCTTTTTACATTGTTTCTATCCATGGAATTTACCTTCAAATTTTCTTTCATTTCAGGAATTTCTGATGGAAGTTTTGTCGATTGTCTTGTACACTAGAAAAATAAATCATTAAAAAAATTAAGAATGATTTCTTTCATAATAGCTCACCTTGGCACAAACTGCCAAAGGTGAGCTTTAGTCATCGGACTGTGTGCGTCGTCTGCTGTGTGTTGTGCGTAGTCAACTTTTACCTTATGTACGCTCTTGAGTCTACGTTTTCAGCCTATACTCTCAAAACTTGGTCGGTATGTTTGTCTTGATATATCTCGGACGAGTTCCAAACTGTTCACCCCAGGTCAAAAACTAGGGCCCCCAGTCAACTATTTGAAAAACCCTTTGTACATTCTAGAGACCACATTTCAACGATACTTATGAAACTTGGTCAGAATGTTTGTGTTGATGGTGGCTTGAAAGAGTTCCAAACTGGGTCACGTCAGATCAAAAAGAAGGTCCCCAGGTCAGATCTTTGAAAAACCTCGTTTACTCTATAGAGGCCACATTTTCTGTCCAATACTCATGAGATTTAGACAGAATGTTGGTCTTGATAATATTTCGGAGCTGATCAGAGCTTATTATATCCCCACAAACAAAGTTTGGGGGTATACTGGAGTCACCCTGTCTGTCCGTCCGTCTGTCCTTCCATCCGTGCGTCACGAAATCATGTCCGGAGCATAACTTCCAAAGGATAAAAGCTAGGAATTTCAAAGTTTATGCACCAATAGATCGCACTGAGAATAAGTGCAGTACACAAGACTCTATCTTCAGAAGTTTTGGAGTTATTGCCCTTTGTAAATTTTAACATGGGATTTTTGTCCGGAGCATAACTCCCAAAGGATAAAAGCTAGGAACTTGAAAGTTCATACACAGATAGACCACGTTCAGGACAAAAGAAGTGCACAAGAACCATAACTCTGTCTTCAGTATTTTTGGAGTTATTGCCCTTTGTAAATTTTAGCTTTGGATTTTTGTCTAGAGCATAACTCCCAAAGGATAAAAGCTAAGAACTCGAAACTGTTTTGGGACAAAGCGCTGGTCGGGGTATTAATCACCTTTAGTGCTAGCTCTAGTTATGATTAGTTCAGGATAACTATGAACCCGAGAAAACAATGGTATGATCAACAAAGGGGAAAGCATAAGCGGGGAAAACATGGTATAACCTAAGAGGGGTGTCGGCTTTACTAAATTAGGTACTGAAATAAGCGCTATGGAAGTTACCAGTTTATTACAGACTTGGCACCTGGAGGCCACCGCTGTGGTCTTAACTCTATACCAAAAGGGGACAAGTTTGGCATGGACCAAACTGAAAGCATTTGCAGCTGACAAACTAAACGTTGCTAGAATTATTATTCCTCAATCCTGTCTTTGACGTGGTAAAAAAACATTGTGGGAAAAGGATAAAATGCTGGTAACCAGCATTTTCTCCTTTCCCCACAACGTTTTCAAAAGCTTTCTTTTTTTAGGGCCGTTGAAAGTCGGGATTATGTGATAAAGGGATAGAGCCACTCACGAAAGCATTGCAACACAAAGGAAAGTTGCTCAGGGCGAGCAATTTCTCTTCTTGTCATACGTTTGCACGTGTTTTTTATTCGTCAAACTACAGTAGAATAAGAACATGTTTCCTCAAATCATCCATTCTAAATTCTTTCTCGCAATGTTTGTTTACATAAAAGTCAACCAGGGCAAATAATAGTTGGTTTTGTTAGAGCAGAGGGCCTGCACGGTGAAGGTCTAGCTTTCGCAGTTCAGGGATTCTGATTTCGATCCGCACCTCTTGCCTTGGATTTTTCTTTGGAGTGCCCCATAGGGAAGACACTTCAGAACCAAAGCCTAGGAATGGTGAAACCGACGACATACATTAATAAGTAAACTGTCGCTGTGATACGACTGAAATAATGTAGAAATTGGCGCAAAACATGTAAATCAACAGATCTTTTTGTCAAAAAAGATCTCTTATTATGCCTTCAAAATTGTTTCTAATAGTTTTCAGAGTCAAATGGAATCCATATGATTTGGGTCCAGGATCAATATTCACCAAACATTTTCAAGAATATTCTTAGTCTCATATTGAAAAAAATTTCGAGATATGAAAGTAACACAACTTGTGATTGGCGAAACCATATGTAGAAAATTCTTGATAATTAGAAAAAGAATACTCTGGTTGGTGAATATGGACCCGGACTCGGCAACTATTCTATTTGCATTCTGGGTCTAATTCTCATTTCTTTCTGTGTTTCAACATAACTCTGATCCATGCTATGTGAAAAGGGGGCTTAATGCATCTGCGAAAAGTATCGACTCGGGTCAGCCTGCGCAGTCTGACCTGAGCCGAAACTTTTCGCTATTGGTCAGTTTTCTGTATGTCAAAGGACCAGTCCACCTTATGATTAAGTGGGTTGTTAAAAACGTGGATATTAAAGATCCATAGGTACATGATGGCTTTCTTGGTGCCATCGATCACGGAGCTATATTAAGCCCCATTTTTCCGAAGCGAAAAGTTTCGGCCCAGGTCGTGAGTGGCTCTATCCCTCTATCGCGCAGGCTGACCTGGGCCGAAACTTTTCGCTATTTGTCATTTTTCTGTATGTCAAAGGACCAGTCCACCTTATGATTAAGTGGAATGTTAAAAAAGTGGATATTAAAGATCCATAGGTACATGATGGCTTTCTTGGTGCCATCGATCACGGAGCTATATTAAGCCCCATTTTTCCGGAGCGTGGCTCCTCTATTTTTGATTGGCAGAACCAAATGGCTTAGCTGATCAGAGAGTAGATTACACTCTAAATTTAGAATAAGATTAAAAATGCAATTTAAAATAATTTGCGAATACGGGCCCCGAATTCTCTGACGGCTGTTTTACTGAAGCTATCGGAGCAGTCAATCAGCAGTCAATTACAATAACTTTTGGGGTAATGAAAAATTTACAGCAGGTTACCCTTTATGACACAATCCCGAATTTTAACAATCCTGAAGGAGAATATCTTTGAAAACATTGTGGGAAAAGGCGAAAATGCTGGTAACCACCATTTTCTCCTTTTTTTCACAATGTTTTCTACACTATCCAAGATAGATATCATCATTAAACCAACATTTTTGTCATCTGCAAATGCTTTCAATTTTGTATAGTCCAAACTTTATCGATTGGTAAAGAGTAAAGCTTTTATTAACAACCCCAATTTTTAACGACCCTGAAGAAGAATGCTTTTGAACACTAAATGAGAAAATGCTGATAACCAGCATTTGCTCCTTTCCCCACAGTGTTTTCTATCTTCTCTAGGAATTTAATCATTTGAGACACATTCAATTTATTGTCTACAAAAACTCAATTTGGACCTGACTAAAATTTAATCGTTTGGTAAAGAGTTTGGGCTACACACTCAAGATCAGACTGCACTGAGCGTGTAGCCCAATCCTGGATCAACACAGACCGACAAAGTGATTTCTTTTCATCAGAAAGAACTTCGAAAATGCAACTTTTGTTTGGGGTTGTACCATTGTCTGAAAATTTTGTATTTGATTCATTTAGCGTTTTTGCTGAGAGTGAAGATCAAGATTAGGCTGTACAGAACGCACAGTCTGATCACCGATCTACACTGTCCAATACAGTGAGATTTTTGTTTTCGTTTAGAAAGATTTATGAAATTGTAATATTTGGGATTTCACCATTGCCTGCAAATTTTGTATTCGATATTTCGTTGTAACCAAACAACAACATTATGGACGGGTCGAGAGCATTTGCAGATGACACACTTTGAATGTGACTCAAAATGAAGGAATTTGCCTTTGAAAGAGGTAGAAAACATTTTTGGAAAAGAAGACTGCTGGCTACCGGCATTTTCTCCTTTTCCCAAAATGTTTTCAGAAGCTTTCTTTCTTATGGGCGATAGAAACAGGGGTTTTGTGATAACGGATTAAGGGTGAACATGACTGTTGTCATTTGTAAGTTTATACATTTATATGAGCTATGTGAAAAGGGGGCTTATTGCATCTCCGTGATGCATCGCACCATGCAAGTCATCATATAATTTTGGATTTATTGTATTATTTTTTTCTAATAAATGACTGATTCCTTGGGTAGAATGGTCCTTGGATATGCAGAAAATTGACCAGAAGCAATAAGTTTCTGCCCAGGTCAGCCTGCGCGGACTGCGCAGGCTGACCTAGGTCGATACTTTTTGCAGATGCATTAAGTGCCCTTTTCACGGAGCACGGCTCATTTGTCAATTTATGTAGAGTTAAGATTTTTTGTGTCAGTAAGAGCAGTATGACACCGTTAACTGAATATACTTTTGAAAACAGTTGAACGACTGGGCCCGTATTCAGCAACAAAAAATTTTAAGAACATTCTTAGTCTTATTCTTCAATTTTTTCCAAATTTGAAAGTAACACATCTTTTGATTGGCTAAACCATTCGGTTTAGCCAATAATAAGTTGTGTTACTTTCAAATTTAGAAAACTCTGGAGAATAAGACTGAGAACGTTCTTAAGAATTGTTGGTGAATAGAGGCCCAGGAGATCGCCCTTTACTGCCGAGCTCCGGCAGCGCAGCTGGTAGTGAACAGGATTTTAGACCAGGGTATCGCTGGTTCGAATCCCTACCCGGCGAACTTCTGTCCGAGGATAGATGATAGTCATTGAAACAGGAGTCATTCCTCTCTCACCGCTGATCTTTTTTTCGACAGTGGTTATATGGAAAACAGCCAGTAGCATGGAAAGAATGTTGTACGAAGTACTGGTAAAAGAAACTTTAGGAAAACATAAGTAAGTGCACTGGTCGCTGCGAGTCACATTTGATTTATCGTCTGCAAGTGCTTTCAATTTGGTCGAGTCTTAAATTTTAGTGGTCGTTCGGTAAAGAGTGAAAGGAGCAAATCTCCTTTTGTCAAAATGGTTTACTTATGATAGATTTATATGCATATCAATTTTCAACTCGACTCTCCGAAGATCTGGGCTCCTTTTAAATAACCATTAAAAATAACATTCTTAGTATAATTGTCAAGAATTTTCTTAATTTTAAAGTAACGAAATTTCTGACTGGCTACACCATTTTTAGCTCGGCTGTTTTCGAAAAAAGCGTCGAGGTATTTCATAGCCCTGTCGTTTGCGTTGTCATCGCGCGAAAACTTTGACATTTTATGATATCTCTGTCATTACTCAAGATTCTGACTTCACACTCGGACCAGTTCTTAACCCTTAGAGCGCTGAATTTATGAAATAATCCTTTTCAGTGAAGAAAAACATCCGAAATATTGTCATTTCAAGGTTGTTTTAGCCAGAAGGTCTATTGAAGTAGCTGACAGTGTAGATCAAAGATCAGACTGCATGTTCTGTACAGTCTGATCTTGATCTACACTGTCAGCAAAAACAAGTTAAGTTGGTTCCAACGCTTTAAGGGTTAACTCTCAAACGGGGAGGCGATACAAATGGGGCAGGTAACCATCAAAATATATTTGACATAGGTATGCCCCTTTTTTGACTTAGAATTTTCACTGAAAATGAGTCTAATTCCGAAAGCAATTGCAGCCGAGCGTTGGCGCCCGCATGTGGTGCTCTTGTTGGCTACACCGCTATTTACCCCCAAAAATTATCTATATATAGATACTATTGAAAACGGCACTTCATTTTTCTTTAAAAATATCCTTGGGGTTATTTTTCGGCGTAGCTGAATGCGCTGGCTTTTGACCTACTTCCTGGTACTGATAAAGAATGAATGGATGGTCATTTGCGATTGGTCAAAAACGTGCACATGTTTATTCTGCGGGCCCCTGCTGGCATATTTATGAAACTACATGTACTATAAACAAGCGTTGCTACTGCTAATCGATACCCCGGAGTCTTGATTCAGACCATAGCAAAATAATGTAGAAGAGAATGATTGTTTTCTTGTGGTACTTGGAAATTCAGTATCTTCATAATCGTTATCCAATAACCAAATACTACTTTATAACAAAATGAAAAACAGTGAGGAAAAGGGGCAATTGCTCGTGAGCTTACTTTTTATTATTTTACTTCATATTAAGCCACAATAGAGTTTCAATGTTCATATTGCTGTATCTCTTACGCCGTCTATCTTTTCTTAAAGATATTTCTTGTTTATGGTTTTTGGTATTTTAAATAGCACTTGCAATGACGGATTTACCAATTATTGCAGAAACGTTCCTGTCATGGTCCTCTCCATAATGTCTTTAACTCTTTACAAATAGGCAAAACTTTAACTCTTTACCAAACGACAAACTTTTAGACTTGTCCAAATTGAAAGCATTTGCAGGCGACTATCTAAATGCGACTCAAAAATTGAAATTTGCTTTGGAAAGGGTAGAAAACATTGTTGGAAAAGGAGAAAATGCTGGTTACCAGCATTTTCTCCTTTTTCCACAATGTTTTCAAAAGGCTTCTTTCTCAGGGTCGTTAAAAGTCGGGATTGTGTGGTAAAGGGTTAAACTTGAACGAATTAAAAGAATTTGCAGATGGCATAATAGATGTGACTCAAAAGTTGAATTTGTGTATGAAAGGGTAGAAAACATTGTAGGAAAAAGAGAAAAGCTGCTAACCATAATTTTATCCTTTTCCACAATGTTCTCAAACGTCTTCTCCTTTAGGGTCAATACAATTCTGGTTTGTTTTGCAAAGGGTTAACGAGTTCGGTTCCATGAAGAACTACTTAATAGAGTTATCAAAGAAAGCAAAGCAAAAATGGAAATTATCAATCTTTTTTATTCTACTAAATCGTATGTTAGAGCTTTCGCTACTTGTCAAAAATGATCTTTGATTAGACCTGTGCCAGATTTAGAATTTAGATCAGTGCAGGTCGGTATGGCCTATCAACCCTCAGGCTGCCAAGTGTGACTCATTGACCTTTTTCGGACAGTTTAGATCAAGATCAGACTTTAAACAACGTGCAGTCTGATCATTGATCTACACTGTCCGTTAGGGAGATTTTTTCCTCTCAAAAATATCTTGAAATAGCAAAATTGCATTTTCTACTATAGGCTTGAATTTTCATTTCACTTAGTTAGCAAGTTAGGGGTTAATCAACGGCGAAAAAGATACAGCAGGGCTAATTTCATTGTTCATTTGCATGACCGATCCTTTTGACTCGGTGGTGTAGTCTGGAGGTCACGTTTTCAGTCTAAGATTCATGAAAAACTTATTCAAGATACGACTATTTGCCTCGATAATGTCCTGGGTAACTTTAAGAATGAGAAGCCTTGGGTCAGAGAGCAGCTCAGGACATCAAATCTTTGTTCGCACTATAGAGGCCATATTTTCAATGTGATGTTCGTTAAACTTATCAAAAACTATTTCTTGATCATAGTTTGAACTAGATATCTCAGGCGATTTTATGTAAAGGTTGCCATGGGTCAAAAAGTATATCATTAGGTCAAATTCTTGCAAAAATTCTAATGAGCACTCAAGAGGCTTAACCGGTATTTTTTTTTAATGAAGATTGGTGTTTGTCTTGAAAACAATTGAATGTCTGTCTTGATAAAAAATGATAATACATGTATTTAAAAAACAACTTAAAACAGGTTATCTCGATATAAAAAGTAATAAGTAAGTCGCGCTATTAAGAGAAAGATAGAAAAAAATTCACCACACCCACACACCCCACACCCACACCCTCTCCCCACCACACAGACGTACACAGTCTGTACACTCGAGGAGGCCACAATGTAAGTTCACTCAAGGAGGCCACAATGTAAGTTCACTCAAGGAGGCCACAAAGTAAGCTCACTCAAGGAGGCCACAATGTAAGCTCACTCAAGGAGGCCACAATGTAAGCTCACTCAAGGAGGCCACAATGTAAGTTCAAACTTCATGAAACTTGGTAAGAATAGGTCTATTTGTCAATATAATTTTGCAAGAACCTTTGGCTTAACCCTTTACCATACGACAAAATGTTAGACTTGTTTAAATTGAAAGCATCTGCAGATGACAATTTCAATGTGGCTCAAATGATGCAATTTTCCTTTGATAGGATAGAAAACATTGTCGGAAAAGGAGAGAATGCTGGTTACCAGCATTTTCTCCTTTTCCCACAATGTTTTCAAAATGCTTTTTTCTCAGGGTCGTTAAAAGTCGGCGTTGTATGGTAAAGGATTAAGGTTGTGTAAGTTTTCAAAGCTCTGTTGGGATTTTAGGGGCATTCTTTTTTGTCTGATGTGTACGAAAAATGGTCAGAGCCTTGGATTTGATAATGTCTCTGTAAAGTAGGTCACTTGGTTAAACATAAGGAAAAAGAAACATGCGCGCACAAACGGTGTTCTTCGCAGCTGGCCGACTCCTGGGCCTGTATTCATCCGACCATTCTTAAGAACAATCTAAATCTTATTCTAAAGAAAAATCTTAATTTGAAAGTTACACACTTTCTGATTGGCTAAACCATTTGGTTTAGCCAATCGGAAAGTGAATTACTTTCAAACCTGCAAGTTCAGAAAATTCTTGAAAATTAGGCTATAATTATGCTTATTAAGAATGGCTGGTAAATACGGGCCCCAGTAACGCAGTACAGGATTTGAGGGGGGCGGGGGGTCTCTGTTGAAAACGGCGTTTAACTCTTAGCTATTGAAAATCACAACTGTAAAATAGTGCGCGAGCGAAGTTTGATGCAAATCATTAAAAAAGACAGCAGTTGTTCCTCTGGAGTAAACTATATCGGCACCTGTTATAGGTCTGTCCCATGAACAGCAGCTCTCCCCATTATTGGGGTACGTTACTAAGAACCATCCTTTGTCCTGTCCACAATTATCCGACATGTTGCCCATTAAAAACCGGCGCCTGATCATACACGAGCTTCTTTTATCATATTGTCCAACTAAAGAAAAGCGATTTGCAGTGACGTTATTTATGTCAATCCAGCTTGAAGCCAGAATTCTTTTCTGTGAGAACCAATTTCCTTTGGTAGAACCTGTTCCATTGAATAAGACATAGTGGACCTCAATGTCGTACTGGTTGTATACAGAAAATAGAACACGTGTTATATTTAAAGATTCCCATTGGTCAATGTCGTTGTCGCGGTAATGAAGAAGATTACATGACGTTTGAATGGTTCCATCATTTGGACATGAGCTGTCATTGTACGAGGTAGAACCCGCCCTCCATGCCAAATATACCGCTTTAACATTTTCTTTCCCCCGGAAAACTTCTTTTCCACATTTTCTCTCGCTTAATTCGCTCCATTCTCCATTCGGTTGACATCTGGTTACGAAGCTTGGAAAATCGTATTTTCTTATCGCTCGCCACTTTGGTCTGCAATTTACCAACACTTTTGAGCCCACAGAATTCATGTTTCCTGTGAACTCCATTGTACGATCAAACAACAACCTCCCACACTCTTTGACAGAACATGCATGTATACCAGCCTTGTCTTTTGGGCACTTTTCGTCCAAAGCACAACTGCAGCTATTATTTTCTATCTGTAACGAGAAGAATGCTTAGGGTGATGCAAGGGTATTGCTATTGGTGCAGTTTAAAATCAATCAATCAATCAATCAATCAATCAGTCAGTCAGCCAGCCAGCCAGCCAGCCAGCCAGTCAGTCAGTCAGTCAATCAATCAATCATTTAATCAATCAAATCTATCAATCAGATCTATCAATCAATCAATCAACCTTTTCTGGACAATACCTTGTTTTAACGATCCCGAGGAAAAGTGTTTTCGGAAACATTTTGAGAAAAGGAAAAGACAAAATGTCGGTATAACCGCAGCCAGCATTTACTCCGTTTTCTACAACGTATTCTACCCTGTTAAAGACAAACCTTATTTGTTGAACCACATTGGATTTGTCGGCAAACACTAAAGTCTTGCAATTTGGAACAGTCTGAAGTTTTCTTTGTCTTTTAAAGATATAACTCTTTACCAAACGACAAAATTTTAGACCACTCCAAATTGAAAGCTTTTGCAGACAACAAAATAAAAACGACTCAAAATTTGAAATTTGTTATGGGAAGAGTAGAAAACATTGTGGGAAAAGGAGAAAATGCTGGTTACCAGCATTTTCTCCTTTTCTCACAATGTTTTCAAGAGGCTTCTTCCTCAGTGTTGTTAAAAGTCGGGATTGTGTGGTAAAGAGTTAAATCTTCAGTCATGTCGATTTTCCGTACTTTACAATGGTGTTTGCAAAGGAGGTGCTGCAAATTTATTTCTTATTTCAAACATAAAGAAAATGCTCTGTGAAAAGGTGGTTTCATACATCTACATAAATTATCAACCCATGTCAGCCAGCGTAGTGCGCGCAGGCTGAGCTGGATCGGAACTCTTTTATATTGGTAACTTGATTTTCTGCACGTAAAAGGACCCTTTGAGTTCATCCAGTTTGTAGACAATATGGAGCCATGTTGCCGTACTACTACCTCCCTGCGAAGATGCCTCCCCGAGGGTCAACTCTACATGCAGTGTTTAAAGAAATCCTGTAAGATCGACCTTCATTTTAACTTACTTCTGCTCCCTACCTTTCCCCTTCGCCTAGCTCTTTATGAATCAATTCCGTGTATAAACTACTGTACTCTAGAGGTTTTCTGTAGACATGGTGAAAAAAAATCAGTTAACCAGCATTTTCTCTTTTTCCCACCTTGCTTTCTAATCTCCAAAAGACAAATCTCAATATTTGAACAACATTGAATTATGTTGTCTGCAAATGCTTTCAATTTGCACTGATATAAAATTTGGTCGTTTGATTAAGAGTTTACATTATAATGTTGCCCTTATTAGAAATTCGCCGTTAAAAAAAAAAAAAACACACACAGACACACACAAAACAAATTTAAACGGAAAAACGACAATTGTCATGGTAACCTATAGTTGGTTCCTTTGCCCAAATATAAAGCGAAAATTTACCAAGCAATAATCTTTGGACGAAATACCTTTTATTTTAACGCAGGATGGGCATCATGAAATTCAGCAATATTGTAAATATATTTGAACTTCAAATATGATTTATCACTGAATAAAGAAGGGCGACAGCTGGTAAATAATCTGCGAAGACAAAAGAAATGAATACCTTTTTTCCCCCTCAAAAGTACATGTATTTCATTTATGGACTACGTAGCTTCTTTAGGTATTTTTAGATTTCGCTCCACAGTTTCGCGCAGACATGTGGGAAGGTCAAACGACCACTGACAATCGTCGATTACGAGGATTTATATATGTGCCTTGCTCTGTAAAAAGGGGGCTTAATGCACCTGCGAAAAGTATCGACCCTGGTCAGCCTGCGCAGTCTGACGTGGGCCGAAACTATGGGTCAATTTTCTGTATGTCCAAGAACATTCTACCTCATGATTCAGTTGGTTGTTTAAAAAAAAAAAAAAAAAAAAAAGTGGCTATTATGGATCCATAATTACGTGATGGCTCTATAGGTATAATACATCGTGGAGATGCATTAAGCCCCCTTTACTCGAGCATGGCTCATATATAAATGATGACGTCATCTCTGATTCATCGAAAATAGACGGAATACCGATTGCAAACGATCATCCGGATCTTAAAATGCAAAAGTAGCACCTTTTCATTGAATGTAACCGTACAGTTTATACGATTTTAACGAAAAATATATAAGCCGTGCTCTGGCAAAATGGGGCATAATGCACCTCAATAATGTATTATAACAAACAGGACATTACCTAATTATGGATCCGTAAAATCCATTTTGTCAAACAACCGACTGAATCGTTAGGTAAAATTACCCCTAGACACGCAGAAAATTGATAAATAGCGAAAAGTTTCGGTCCAGGTCAGCCTGCGCGGACTGCGCAGGCTGACCTAAGTCGACACTTTTCGCAAATGCATTACGCCCCCTTTTCGTGGAGCATGGCCCATATCTAGTTGTATAAATTGGTATTCTACACTAAATTTTGGTAAACGGAATAAAAACTGTATATGCCACTTAATGCTGGAGTTACATTTGTCATGAGGGCCGTGCGATTATTTGTCTGCAACTTTTCCTAACAGTTTTTGATCTAGGCTTTCCAAGCCCAAAGCCATAGGATTCGTATACCAAAATTTCAACCCCATCCAAGCATTTACGGAAAAACCCGAGTAAAAGTGAAAAGTACCGCCTGCAATCCATCTCACTACGCTGAAAGAAACGACCCCTTAAAACAATAAAAATGTTTCGATTTGAACATCATAGTAAGGTTTAATTTCACAACAAACTTTGACAGATGTGCGATTTTAATCTTACGAAAGTGTTGACTGAGAATTTGGGACCCCGGTGTGCTTATTCATAACTACGAATTCGTGCGCTTAACAGTAAAAGAGCTAACCTCGGGTGATCGTTGATCAAATGTTTAGATGTAGGTACGCAGTCGACCGAGTTGTGACGAGTGCTGTTGCCGAACACTAATCGGGATCGTTCGTTTGTCCTTTTTCTAGACACCATGTGAATGACAAATAATGATAGCGTATTTCATGCAGACGGTGTGCTCTTTCTCTGAAAAAGGTGTCTCAAAACCTCGGTAAGATTTTAATTTTCGTAAAATTACTGTGCACTTCGTGTCTGAAGTTATATCTATGTATTTTATTGGTATATATGCCTTATTCCTTCCTGTCAGAGTGTCCAGATATGGCATCTCGGCCCATAACCATTTCGACCCATAGCAAACTCGGCGCATACAATATCAAATATGTATTAAAATTTGTAACATGAGCCATTGAAAATCAGTTAATCTTTTTAAAACGATGAAATTTCAAACTTGTCTAAATTGAAAACATTTGCGGACGGCAAGTTAGATTTTGCTGAAATTTTAGTTAATGGCTGTGAAAGTGCAGAAAACCTTGTAGAAAAAAGAGAGCATTTTCTTCTTTTCCGAAGGGTATTCATGAGGCTATATCCTTAGAGTCCTTAAAACTCGGGATTGTGTGATAAAGAGTTAAGTAACTGATGGGCGTTTTATATCGAAGATCAGACTTGATATTCAGTGCAATCTGATCTTGATCTCTATAGATATTTAGGCTGACCTGGGTCGAAAGTTTTTGCTTTTGGCAAGTTTTCTGCATGTCAATGGACCAGTGTACCTCATGATTCAGTCGGTTGTTCAACAACATGAATTTATGGATCCATAAATATATGACGGCTCGTTTGGAATGATATATCACGGAGACGGCTCATTTGTGTTTTCCATAATCACAACCAGGAGCTCTTCAAATTTATCAGTCCTAGATGACTTTACTCAGATGAGGGCTTTAGGTTCAACGGCCCTTTTGTTTATGAAAATCGGCTTTCCAACTTGGTTGATCATGGCAACTTAGAGATTCCATACACTTTCAATGGGGAAAATATGAAAAGTGCCATTTAAAGCAGATACTTTTGCAAAACTCTTATAGAAATGTTCCTTGAGCAGTCTTATATCATCCATATGATTTTATTCAACTGGTAGTCTTTAGCTCATCTGTTTACGAAGAAAGCGTCAAGCTTTTGTCAAAGCCTATGCGTCACTGTCGTCGTGTAAAAACTCCGACATTTTACAATGTCTCTGTTCTTCCTGAAGATATTTACTTCAAACTTGGACAAGCTATTTACTGTCAAAAGGGGTACCCATATAACAGGGGCAGGTAACCGTCAACATATTTTTGACTCAGTTACGCCGTTTTTTACTACTTTGATTTTCAGAACTTTTTGACATTTTATCATATCTGTCATTTATTAAGATACTTACTTCAAACTTGGACTTTGTGTTAACTATTAAAAGGGGAATTTTTATCAGTACAACAGAGGCAGGTAACCACCAAAATATTTTTGGCAAAGTAATTAGTTATGTCCCTTTTTCGACTAAGAACTTTTAGCTCAGCTATTTTTAAAGGCATGGTATTTTCATAGCTCTAGTGCAATTTCGTCGTTTGTGTCGTCGTCATGCAAAATATTTGACATTTTACAATATCTTTGTTATTGCTGAAAATGTTTACTTCAAACATGGACAAGTTGTTAACTATCAAAAGGGAAACATAAACAATAAGGGTAGATAACTGTCAAGTTATGCCCATTTTTCAACTTTGTGCTTTCACTGAAAATCAAGCAACTGCAGCCGAGGGTTGGCACCCGCATATGGTGCTCTTGTTACCAAACACAACCGTTGCCGAGCATTGACCACCTTTTTATTTGTTTCCATAGAAACCAAAATGCAAAAATGAAAAGAAATACCTAGACCATTGTCTTCTCAGACACCAAATCATGCTCTGTGGTATTAGCCTTTAAAGACTGTGTTTTCCTTGTCAATGCTCAAAGGACATGGTTACTGTTTCAACTTATAGACTGGTAAAATGGTAAAATGAGAGAATGGTAAAATGAAAGAAAAATATGATTCATTGCTTGGTCACCGTGGATTTTTTGCACTTTCCAGAAATGTTCCCTGGACTTGTCCTCGATCAGCATTTTTTTTTGCAAGCTGCTCATTTTGGTTTCTCACCATTTTAATTTGTTACCAAAGCAACGTAAAGGAAGAAAATAGGAAACAGAAGAAAATTATCTCCTTTCAATCCATAAAAGACCATGAGGCCAAGGCTATACCAAAGTACTCATTATATTGGCCTTTACAGATTTATGTTTTTCCATTCTGTTGTCAACTCCACAGACTGTCAGTGTGAGGCATGTAGATATTTTTTTATTTCTCTGTACAGATTTGATAGCAGTTTTTAAGCCTGTACAAATTTGATAGCAACTTTAAGCTTCTGGAACTCATCTTCCTACCTCTTCTCCCATTCTGATGCCCAGGCCTTCAGCGCCTTCAGCGCTTTGATTTAGATGTCGTAGGTGGCTACGATCTACGGTGTCGCTGTTTACATGGCAAACGAACATCGTGCGATTTTTTAAGCTATATTTCAGCGACGGATGGGGGCAAGCCCGAGCGAGAACCATACGATGCTAGATCACGAGGTGTCGATTTCGAAAAAAAAAAAAAAAAAAATGTCATAGTGCGGAGTTAAACAAAATCAACGTTTATGTATATATACATACATAAACGACATCTAAAGTTCGCTATATCCCTATAGAAGACCACGATACGACTGCACCGACAGGAGCGTAGCTAGTCCACTGTTCAGGTGGATTCATATCAGTGGTAGATGGAGCGAGGACATGCCCCGCCCTATGCAAATTTTTACATAAATGGTGCATTCAGGGCACTCTTATGTACTGAACGAATACCTCCCTTACGGGAAACTTCTGGAGAACGAGGTCAAACTGTGTGCGAGTGGAGTGAACGTTTTTTTTCGTTTGAGTACATTAGGGCCTAAAACGAAAAAATAGTTGTCGTAAATTGGTCTGTATAAGAGTTTAACGGCATTTTAACAGCTCGGATTATATCATGGCTGTCACTGACGCACCCATGCATTTCCTGGCTTTCTTACACTAGTACTGACACAACTTTCTTTCCCACATGTATCAGATGTGAGAGGCGAAAAATCGTTGCAAAGGAAGTTTGCCTCAACCGGGTATAGAGCTCGCAACCACCAGGTCACGAGTCGGATACGCTAACCACTGAGCTACCCGGGCGGGTAGTTGTTGTAAAACAGTTTTACGCGTGTTCTAAAGTTTGCAGTAGGTTGCCAGCACGGTATGTACCCATATTGTGTACATTTCTTTCTTTCTTGTGTAGTTTTCAAAACGCCAACTACATCTGTGGAACTATCAGACATAGCGGATATAGTATAAATACGAGCTGTTTACTTCCCGACTGATCCATAAAGTGGGTGTATGCCTTTGGGGTGGGTGGTATTTTCTTTTACGGCTCTTGATTATGTTCCTACATCTTCCTCTGATAATCGTCTTTCTATCATGTTGTAATCAGAAGTAGAGAAAACAACATCACTAGTCTCTTCATTTCGAGGCCCGATGACAGATTCAACAGGTCTGGTGGCTAAGATGGAACCTGGAAGAACCTCAGCTGAGCAGGTGGTCTGGTATCTTTTGGAGGCGACACACTCTGATTACCTGTACCTCTTCCGGTTGATTGATGAATTGATTGTATGGTTTTTAATTCCGTTTGCAACAATATTTCAGATATATTGCGGCGGCCAGTACACCTTTCCATGCTTTCGCAGAGTTTTTTCTACCAGTACTTCGCACAATATCTTCCCAAGCCACTGGTTGCTTTCCCAAATAACCATCGTCGACACAATGATCAGCGGTGAGAGGGTAATGCATCCTGTCGGAATGACTTAACTCAATCCCCGGAAAGAAATTCACCGAAACCAGTGACCTCTTCCTGGAAGCGTAATGATCACATAATGAAGGACTTTTTTTCTGAACTGTTTTTTGATTTGGTCCTCAAAGCTTTAAGGATGGATCTAAAATAAGAACTGACACAGCATACACGATACACACTTAACACACTGTAAAAGACATTTATGAACTATATGTGAGCCATGCTCTGTGAAAAAAGGGGCTTAATGCATCTGCAAAATGTATCGATTCAGGTCAGCCTGCGGAGTCCGTGCAGGCTGACCTGGATTCGATACAATTCGCTTTTGGTCAATTTTCTACGCATCAAAGGACCAGTCTACCACATGATTCAGTGGGTTGTTAGACTGAATGAATTCCATGGATGCATAATTCTGGATGACTTGCATACGTATAATGCATTACGGAGATGCAGTAAACCCCCTTTTACCGGAGCATGGCACATATACAAGAAATACAGGTTACCTGTTTAAAATACTTCCTCTCTACGTAAACAACAGATACAGGCGTCTGTTCCAAATCAGTGACGTCATTGGCGGCATCACTGTTCAGATAGCATAACAACAAACGTCGGAAATAATTCACCGACTTACACATAGCTCTCGAGGCGCATTCATCCTTGCAGGCTTGGAAACTCACACCAGCTATTCTTGTAAACCCTGAGCGGAAGAAACCTTTTGAATGAGCCAACCCAACCCATTCGCCGGAGATTTCCGAGTTCAAGAATGACACAGTATACAATACAAGTGCCTGAATGTTAAATTTCATTTTCATCTTTACAGTTATTTCACGTTCTTCTAGACTTAAGGTTGCTGCAATAAAATTCATTATTATTATCATTCCATGTGGAATTGCAATGAATATAATCCTGCACCTAAAGATAATTGCAGGGTTCAACTGTGGGCCTGACCTCTATGTTTCTATTACATGAAACTGCTTATCCTTTAATAAAAAATTAAATGCGCCGTTCTCAAAATATGTAGGCTAGCATATTTTTCAGTTTCAATTTACTGAGGAACAGCAAATCTATAAAACAGCAAAGCGTATTTCATTACATGCATTATCATTCTAAATCAAACAACGAAACAGTTTCAGGTTTAGTAATTTCCAGTACAAGCTACTATCAGTTGCGTTGTTAAGTGCATGATTACTTAATTCATTCTCTGTTGTAGTCCAATTTGAGCCACGCTCTGTGAAAAAGGGGGCTTAATGCATCTGCGAAGAGGATCAGTCTACCTCATGATAGCAAATATTCTTTTGTATCAAAGTGAGCCATGCTCTGTGAAAAGTGGGCTTAATGCATCTACGAAAAGTGTCGATTCAGGTCAGCCTGCGCAATCCGCGCAGGCTGACCTGGACCGAAACTTTTCGCTAATAGTCAATTTTCTGTATCATATCTGCTACCAGGTTGCTCAGTTAGTTGTCACTGAATTATTCTTCTGAAGGTCGTAAGTTCTAATCCCAGCGGGGGCAAATACATGTAATTATTTTTTTTTTCTCTCCCGACCTAGATTTAACAGTCACGTCCTCATACTTTTTCCTTACAAAATATTATTCGTAAAAAAACATAAAGCCAAAATCTAGTTCTGTGCTTGTTTAACACTGCATGTGTCTCTAATTATTGTAACTGAAAGTATTTCCTGCTGTTTACATCCGACTTCTGCGCTATAATACGCGTGACTAGCGTACCATAGCAAGTATCCTATCTCTCTGGAGAAAGTTCTATCGCCTTTCGCTCGTAATTGGTTTTCTTCAAACATAATGAAAATTATATAATATTTATTACTGGAGAAGGGTTTTTTTTAACCCTTTACCGAACATTCCCTTGTGTAAACGATCCCGAGAAGGAGGACTTTTGAAAACATCGGGGAAAAGGAGAAAATGCTGGTCAGCATTTTCTCTTTTTCGCACAACGTTGTCTTACCTTTCATTGACAAATTCTATAAATTGAGCCACGTTTGAATTATTGCCTGGAAATGCTCACAACTTGAATATGTCTGAATTTTGTCGTTTGGTAAAGTGCTTAGTTAGCACGAACAGACAGCCAGCCAGCCAGCCAGACAGACAGACAGGTTCGCCCAGAACGAGCAATTTACCCTTGTGTTGCGATGTTTTTAAAAGTTTATATATATATAATCAAGTCGAATATCCAGAATTTTACATGTAAATGTTCTTTAATTTCCTTTTAACGTTAAACAATTTTATTTTTAATGTGGAAAGGCGCACAAGAATTCCTAGCGTATTTTTTTCCTCTCAGTTTAAAGGGGTATTATTGTTTTTGTCATTGTAGCTAGAGACATGATGAAAACGCGCAAAAAAAAAAAGATTCAGTTAGCCGATGCTTCGGCACTGGGTTGGAAAGTAGTGACTGAGGATAAGAGCAACCCTGTTGCTAGTGAAAGCGAGGACGGAAAGCGGATACTCATGGCTGAGGCTCGGGGATCCAGGAAAGCCTAGTCGAAGAAATCAAAACGGAGAAGGTCTAAGCCATACATACGTTATACATCTAAGGAGGAGTCGACTGGTGTTGTTGGTCAGCCATGTGTGGCCACTAGTGCTGGTGCTGGTAGACGGCCTGGTCTGTGTTTTACATGCGGCAGGGCGGGGCACTGGAAGAATTAATGTCCTCAAACTAGTAACAATAAGATAAGTAGTTTTATCTCTGTTAATTCTGAAATGAAGACAGTTGTTCCAAAGTAGAATTTTGCAGTCCGAATCGGGTATTTAAAATGCTGCTAAAACGGATGGTTCCGAGTCAGGGCGAACAGAAAACTTTGTAGTTTCGCCAGTCGGCAGACTGAAAACTCGTGTTTCAAAATGGTCAGAAATTACTAGCAACATTCATACTTTGGATATTATTAATAATGGGTATAATCTTCCCTTTTTAAAATTGCCAGAAAAAGTCAGTTTGTCGAATAATAAGTCGGTTAGGGAAAATGGAGTTTTCGTAAGATCCGAAATAGATTCTTTGTTGAGTAAGGGTATTATATCAGAAGTGAATCAAGAGCCAGATGTCACAAATCCGTTGACTGAAGCTTTCGGCAAGTCAGATAAGCCAAGCTTTGTGTTAGAGTGTAGGCTTGTCAATCCTTATTGCACCTGTTCAATGTTAAGTTTGAGGCTGTCAAAGTTGCAGCGTGTTTTTTAACCTTTCTGTTAGGTTTTTAGGCCAGGGAATCCCTCTCAAGGGATTCCCTTGCCTATAGCGATCGTAAGCTGACTTTTCCGGACTACTTTCAGACAAAATGTTGTACGGTGTGTCCCCTCTATAACGCTGAGTCCGCCAAAACAACTAGTTTCCTAAGTACAGAGATTGCTTATCACACGGCGTGAATGTTTTCCTTTCCTCAAAGCTTTCCGACGTCTGCATAGTGCTATGGAATTGCAAGGGTATTACAGCCCTTTAATAACTAACGAGTGTGTGTTTTAACAGGTATGTCCCTGTTGAATACACAATTGACGGTCAATAACTTTTCCATCACTGTGATTGGATACTGAAATCCTCTCGTATTATAGACATGATTACTGCCCCTGCTATCACTTTCTAGTGTACTAGCGCGGGGGAAAAACCCGAGAACCAGTTTATTATTTTTAGTTTCCGTTGTCACTTGCTAGTTACTGTCCGCGTATCAAGATCAAAGGGAACCGCGCGCCGCGTCTCCTTTGACTGCCTTCCAAAAATTGAGATATACGATTTTCCATGGAAATGTAGATAGTTGAATGAGATTATTGTATTAACTGCATTTATCAACAGTTTCTTTTAATCATTTAGAACTGAACTTGATTTTCTCTATATGTTTAGAAAAAAAATCGATACAATTAAGAAATATGCAGAAATTGAAAGAAATTATACTCTCTTTTTTCTTAGTGAATCGATTTAAAACATCCCTTTTTTTTGTCAGAAGAATAAGCAAACATTATGGAAAAATAAGAATTTTTTGTTCTATCTACATTTTCCGATAATCAACCATGTTATCTGCTTATATCCTTTTTTTTTTGTAACGACTGTTGATTGATTAGAAATCATGAAAGTGTTGTGCGATCCTTGGACATTTTTTTTTTAACTTTTTCAAGCTTAAATTAATTGTCAGTTTCACTTGTATTCCAAAGGGAATTAATTATACACACTTTTAAAATGTTTACTCTTCTTCAATATTTCGGCTTACGCCTTTTTCAAGAAAATCAACATGAAAATAATGCCCTCTACATTTTGTGACTGCTTTCATACCACCATTATTTTCAAACTGAAATGACGTTGTCATTGACGACACGACGCCATTTAGTACTCTGATGGTTTTTGGCGCTTTGACGTCGTTTAGCGCCAAAAAGTCACTGTAATACTGCTGATAGGGTCCTAAAGCTGTTCTTCACATTGCAGCCATTTGGTCGAACCGTTGCTAACTTCTGGATCCATATTCCTTCTTTTAACTGCCGCTCTGTCTTTTCTACCCCATGTAGTTTCTCTAAAACAGCTATTGCTGCGTCCTTCTCTGAATGGCATTTCATTCCAAAGTGCAGATTGATTGGTTTGTCTTTCTTGAGTTTGTCTCGGAGATGCTCTGTCATTCTAGCCTGCAGTTCCCGCACAGTTTCACCTACGTACACAATCAACTTGCATACCATGCACAATATTCCATACACAATATTGCGTGTACGGCAGGTAACATCTGTGACGGGCTTGTACACATTCTGTCTTTCGGTGTCATGAACTTTCTCCCTGTAGATCAGATTGCACATTCCACAATCTGGCCTACAATTTGTCTGGCTTATTTTTCAAGGCTTTATTTGTTTTCCCATGAATCAAAGCATTGCACAGGTTCATGTCTCTTTTAAATGCCACTAAGGGTGGATCTTTGAAAATGTCTTTCATTTTGGCTGAGTGGTAAAGTACTTTCATGTGTTTCCTAACTATGTTGTGAACATTCGGTAGGAGATTTGAATATGTCATCACTAAAGGGATTTCTTTGTCATTTCTTTCCCTTTTGCATTTATTTAATAATTCAGATCTGTCTAATCTATCCACCCTCTGTAGTTGAGATTCAATCAATTTACCACTATAGCCCCGCCTTCTCAGGTGTGCTTTCAGATTCCTTCTATGTTTGTAGTAGTCTTCATCCTTTTCACAAATTTTTCGAATCCTGAGGCCAAGACCGTATGCTAACCCTTTCTTTGTACTCGGGGGATGGTTTGATGAGCTGTTTAGATACAGTTGCTTGTCGGTGGGTTTTATGTACAGGTCTGTGTAGATACGTCTATTCTCGAGCTTGATCCATGTGTCTAGGAACTCAATCTGCCGTTTATCGTATCTAAGCTCTACTTTGATGTTTTTGTTCATGTCTCTTTTAAATGCCACTAAGGGTGGATCCTTGAAAATGTCTTTCATTTTGTCTGAGTGGTACTGAGTGGTAACACATGAAAGTACTTTACCACTCAGACAAAATGAAAGACATTTTCAAGGATCCACCCTTAGTGGCATTTAAAAGAGACATGAACCTGTGCGATGCTTTGATTCATGGGAAAACAAATAAAGCCTTGAAAATAAGCCAGACAAATTGTAGGCCAGATTGTGGAATGTGCAATCTGATCTACAGGGAGAAAGTTCATGACACCGAAAGACAGAATGTGTACAAGCCCGTCACAGATGTTACCTGCCGTACACGCAATATTGTGTATGGAATATTGTGCATGGTATGCAAGTTGATTGTGTACGTAGGTGAAACTGAGCGGGAACTGCAGGCTAGAATGACAGAACATCTCCGAGACATAAAACTCAAGAAAGACAAACCAATCGATCTGCACTTTGGAATGAAATGCCATTCAGAGAAGGACGCAGCAATAGCTGTTTTAGAGAAACTACATGGGGTAGAAAAGACAGAGCGGCAGTTAAAAGAAGGAATATGGATCCAGAAGTTAGCAACGGTTCGACCAAATGGCTGCAATGTGAAGAACAGCTTTAGGACCCTATCAGCAGTATTACAGTAACTTTTTGGCGCTAAACGACGTCAAAGCGCCAAAAACCATCAGAGTACTAAATGGCGTCGTGTCGTCAATGACAACGTCATTTCAGTTTGAAAATAATGGTGGTATGAAAGCAGTCACAAAATGTAGAGGGCATTATTTTCATGTTGATTTTCTTGAAAAAGGCGTAAGCCGAAATATTGAAGAAGAGTTAAATTAATTGTATTTCTTTCACCATTATAGACACACATGTATGTTCAAGTATCCTCTTTCTCTACCATTTAGTCTGCCCTACAGACAAGCATTCCGAACTATTAGGTTATTTTTACAGTCACGTGCTGATTATTACGATATTATCATACTTGGAGGATGGTGTGGATACTGATGGGTCTACACGTTTGTGTAAACTGATCATGACCCACATTTCCTCTGCCCAGACAAATGTTCACGATTTGTGTTATGTGTGTGTGTATGTGTGTGTGTGTGTGTCTGAAAGAAACAATAAACAAATAGTGTAACTATCTAACTATTAGAATGATTTTCAGACGCCTTTCCCGATAAGTTCTATGTCTATCGGATGGATGTTCAGTATATACGAAATTTGTTAATGTACAATGAAATCTGGGAACATCAATCAAATAAGGCCCATTCACTATAACTAAAATGTCAAGACCTATAGTCTATTTCATGTTCTGACCAAGGTTACGGCCCCCAACTATTCCAACCCATTTTACTCCGTCACTATTTGTATGTTAGTTGTATTGTGTCTGTTTGTTCGTATATCATGTATATATATGATTTGAACAATACACTTGATTGATTGATTGATTGATTCAAACAAAATAATTTGAAAATAAAAGGTGTGTTTAAAAAATTAGGCTTTAATTCATCAGTTATTCATCACATTTACATACCAAGAGTTTCATTCACATAATTGGTAGTTTCCGAAACATTGTTTGAAAAGGAGAAATGAAAGTTTAAGAATATTTATTTTGAAATACATCCCGAATGTGCAAATTCATTTTAAGCGCCAGAAGCCGTTGTTGGAATCTCTCTCTCTCTCTGTCTCTCTCTCTCTCTCTCTCTCTGATGGGACGAGAAGGGCTAATGGACGTCTTTGTATGATATAGTCAAAAGAATAGATTAGATCGACTGTTTGAGAACAAAACTGCGATGTATTAACATCACCCTGCCCTGCGTTCGCGATATTAAGCGTTGGTATTTGCGTTGTGTCCAATTTTAAATTGTGTCTTATCTTTCTTATCATTGACGGTATTTATTTGAGACTTGGAATATATGTGCGTTATCATAAAGATCAACCTTAACCAGTAAGGCAAATAACTCAAAAATGAATTTGCTTGATTTAAGCCCCTTTTCGACTTAGAAATTTTTAAAGCCATTATCATTATCATAAAGATCAACCGTAACCAATAAGGCAAATAACTCAAAAATGAATTTGCTTGATTTAAGCCCCTTTTCGACTTAGAAATTTTTAAAGCCATTATCATGCACCCTATACCCGAGCGTTGGTATCCACTACTTTGCTTCGGTTGAATTATAGAATCTGGCTTCTGAGCACTGCTTTTATTTTTTTTTTTGCATTAATTTAATTTTTCATGTTGATTATTGTATTATTCCATATTATGCGTGACAGTACCCCTTTACCAACGAATTCTTTTGGCATAATTGAATTGGCCTGACTGTCTGTATGGTAGTGATAATATGAAAATGAGGTTTCGTATGAGTTCGTATCCTTCGTTCTTTAGAGATTACAAATCGCCAGATTTCCTGGCCTTCAGTACTATCAGTACTTTGATTACTTTTGGTTTGAAAAGCGCGTATCATCATATCGACTTTTCGGCCCGTCACAAGACTTATCTGGGGTATTTTTTGGCGTAAAGATGGTAAAGCTCACTTTACAATGCTTTACCATTCGGAATGGCGACGGCAGGTCATATTTCTTACAAAGGTAAAGCCGAGCCAAAAATTCCGGTTCTGTATTCACCAACCATTCTTAACAATATTCTTAGTCTTATTCTCCAAGATTTTCTACATTTGAAAGTAACACAACTACTGATTGGCTAAACCAAATGGTTTAGCCAATCAGGAGTTGTGTTACTTTCAAATGTAAAACATTTTGGAGAACAAGACAAAGAACATTCTTAAGAATGTTTGGTGAATACGGACCCCGATTGCTCAGTTAAGAGTAATTCAAGCGTAATAGAATTACGCAATCACCGTTGTAATACGGATGGTCATTATTTCAAGTGCCATGCTTGTGGTAGTACAGTAGGTTTCAAACACGAATATCGGAAATCGAAGTTTCCCATTGTTTGATACATTTGCTGAAGTTCAATCCCCGGAAGTGGGTTGTGAGGAGCGACCCGCGTTCTGCGCTTCGGATATTAGCGCAAGTGGTAACGGAGACCTATACGATAGGGACCACTGGAACCGATGCAGTTAGCCAAGAGCATGGATTTTGCAAAGGTTTCACGGATGGAATTACACAAGTAATGGATCTCACGGTAGCGAGTCCTAAACGGAATGGATTCGTTAAGGACAGAGGACAGGAAATTCCCCGGTGAGGGGGCTGGGGGGAGGGGGCCTATTTGTGGCTCAAGGTCTGTCATGCGTCCGATCCAAAACTACTTCCATGCCATGAATGATATCGCTCACTTTTCGATGATAACAATAATTTGTTGGAACAATATAATGCCACATACACTTTACCTATATTTGCCCATTTGGTGCCGCAAAATAAACAACCTCAGCCAGCCAATGAACACGCCACAAATCGTAGATGCCGAAAGTGTCCGATAATATCTGGTTCTGCTGTCACACCACTTGGTTTTTTCTTTTTTGCCATATTGAAAATAGAGTGAAATCAACCGTTTTCGAAACTGCACAAACTGCTTGATGGCAAAACTTTGGCTTTACCGTCTCTTGCTCTCAAAAGTACAGTCATAGTCTTTAAAACATGCATAAAAAACAACATGAAAATGTTGAAAAACGGTGAAAAGTGAATTAAGGTTTAATCTGAAGTTTGTTATGTAAATCTTGACAAACAGACATGCATTCCCAATCGATACATGCAGAAAATGCCGACACTGGGCGAGAATTTAGAAGAACAGTGTGACAGAATGCTAATTAATGCTTTCAACTTTTCGAACAGACGAACCTTGTGACTCCCTTTGATTCGATTTGCCTTTCTAGTTCAGCCCAGCTTCCATGCTGCACCATGATACTTTGAATATGTTGAGATGGGACTTCTCATTTATATGTGGCAGTTGCACGCATGTGAAGATGTAACGTCAACTTGCGACAAAAAAAAAAAAAATGCCGCAAACTGACATGTGTGGCTTGTGCTCAGGATGACATGTTTGAACCACTATAATACCCAGAGCATTTATAAAGAGACAATAACCTTAAATCAGTTTCCATGACTGCGCACACTGTTTAAAAACATTGTGGAAAAAGGAGAAAGTGCAGGTTACCAGTATTTTGTTCTTTTCCCGCAATGTTTTCTGTCTTTTACAGACAAATCTCACCATATGAGCCATATCTAATTTGTCGTCTGCAAATGCTTTCAATGTGGACAAATCTAAAATTTGTCGTGGGGTAAAGTGCCAAATCAGTCTCGTTGACGGCGCACTAATACGTGGCAGGTGCACGCGTGTGAAAAGATAAAATAGACTTACAATGAATACTGGTTGTGGATTATAGCTTTGTTGTTGTTGTTCTTTTGTTGTTTCTAATGATGATGATGATGGTTATGATGATGTTATTGTTGTTGTTTTGTTGTTGTTCCTGCCGCTGCTTTTGCTGGAGTTGTTGCATAAAAGTAACTGGCATCGTTTGCATAAGCCAAAAAAGGGAAATAACACGTTCCTTTTTCCCTTCGTAAGGCTGTTGAACACATCAAACTAATGATATATCAGTAAAAAGTCTATCCGGTTGTCACAACACTGTCAAGTCATTTCCATGAATAAATACAACAAGAATGATTTTCAGAATGCTATGTTGAATTCAGACTGAACTTCTGTGATGATGTATTAACTGCTTGGAAGTGTTTAAGTCTATATTTCTAACCACTACTGATTGTTTTGCACCTTTTAAGGAAGTCAGAATAAAGCTACGCACTGAGCCCTGGATTACACAGGAAATTTTACAAATTATTAATGAGCGCGATAAGTCTAACCAATCGTATAAACAAAATAAGTCTAACGAGAACTTGCAGATCTTTAGTCATTTTAGGAATAGAGCTCATTACTAAGTCTTGATGAAACAGAAGGCTAAACAAGATTACAAAATGACGTCGATTTTACCACACCGCCATTGCACTGTGTCATGGTTAGAATCTTCTATTAACGCTGCATCACTTCATATATTATACATGTACCTGCTGGAATGAAACACTTCTTTCGGTGGAGTTTTTTAGCTGTATCTATAGCCAACTGACTGAATAATTCATCCACTGAATTTTGCTTAATGCCCTTTTCAGCATTATTGCGGTCATATCACATCCACACGCAATTTTGTTGATATCAGGTATATACCCCGACTTATGCACTTTGTCTCTTCCTATTGAAGTGTGTTTTTAAGGTCACGTTCTGTTTTAAATGAATGACAATATTTTTCCGTTTGAAACTTTGTTTAACTGAAACGTGAATATTTGCTGTGGCACTCCACACCTATCACACACACACACACACACACACACACTCTCTCCCCCTCTCTCCTCTCCCTCTCTCTCTCTCTCTCTCTCTCACACACACACACACACACACACACACGTGTATACAGTTGACCATATTCTGTTGCAATTTCTGCTAATGTTATACAACTGACGATGACGTCACTTACAGGAAAGCAACTGTATAGCTTACAGCTTTCGTTCCATTCCTTTTCGTGTAACTTTAAGTTTGAGAAAATTAACAGGTATGTAATTATGATACCGGATAAAATATGTTTAAACTAAGGCATTGCCCATCTTCGTCAAGCATTAGCTTGAAACCCAGTCGCTTCAAATGCTCTGAAAATTACCCCACCCGCTACCAATCCCCTTTCCAATGCAACACTGACCAATTTTGATGTTGATCTTCAACATGGAAAGACACTTGATTCACACATGTTTACTGGTACTCTTTCAAATAGTTCCATCATTATCAATATTTATCAAAAACAGTTCGGTAAATCCGTTTGTTTTCCTTCTTCCTTAGTCGAGTAGGCCGAGCGGAAATGTCAACATTGACCTCACTTGAATTCTTCATTATTAACATGGTTTACATCTAAATTCATTCTTCCTGTTGTGTTTGATGCTAAAGGTTTTATTAAAATATATTTTCTTTTATATATTTACCGACTGGGTAATGGGGTTTTGGATTGGTTAGTAACTACAACAGCTATTAATTGATTCAAGAGAATTAATCCACATCCGCTTTCTTACACTAAATATGAACTTGTTTCCCTTTGAGCAAGTGTTTGTTCATGTTAGAACCGAAATAGTCTTCTTTCTATCGTGGTTGGTTGTTCAATAAACAAGTGAGTTATGAGGCGCAATGAATGAAAAACGAGTGCGATTTCAAGGCTATCGCCCTCCTGGTTTATCTAATGTGACCAACCACAAAAGAAAGAAGATTAATCTTTACTCACTGATCGTTTGATTTATTGATTGTGTATTTTTTAACGACTTTTTCAACATTATTTCAGTTATATTGCGGCGATCAGTGCACCTATCCATGCTTCCGAGGAGTTTCTTTTACCAGTACTACGCACAATATTTCTTTCAAACCACTGGCTGCTTTCCTACATAACCACCGTTGAAACAATGGTCAGCGGTAAGAGAGGAATGAATCCTTTCGCAATGACTATCATGAATCCCCGGAAAGAAATTGGCCGAGCCGCGGACCGAACCAGTGACCTACTGTTCTCAAGTCCTGTTCGCTACCGACTGAGCTACAGGGACTCTGCAATTCTTAATCATCCCAACGTTCGATATCTCTCATTTTGCGAAAACTGAATCCGAGTTCTTCATTGTGTCTGAGGGTCATGCCGTGAAACCTCACAGTAAAAGAATCTCTGTACTGATTTTTCAAATTGTTCATGCATGGAATCTTAAACTCTGAGTGCCAAAATGACTCAGATAGGTATTAGACAGCGTAGATCAAGATCAGACTGCACTGCATTGTGCAGTCTGATTTTGAATCTACAACGTATCCTATCTTATGTTTAAAAGCGGTGGCCAAAAATATATCCAGTAAAAGTGGAACTGTACTGTTGGATACAAGAATAAAAAAAAAAACCCTCAAATTTCGTTGTAGGTAGAACAAGGAAAAAGAATTTCGAAGTTTTTCGATTACGCGAGAACATGTAATTGCGTCACGTCCATGCAGTATATAATACAGCGAGTCCGTTTACAGTTAGTATATTCGCAGTGTAGTGATAGAACAAGTAGTGTATTTATTTTACTCTAATAGCAAATTTCATCAAAGATCATGAAGATTGAAGTTTTTTTGTTCATTTTGACAACAGGTAAATTGTTTTTCTGATACAGTGCTTTTTAGTTCAAGCTAGAACTTTTTTTTTTCATTTATTACACAGTTTTTGTGTAAGCATAACTTCAATAATTGGTTTTTGCTAGTACTCGAGTATTTGTTTAACCTTTTCCCAAACGACAAATTTTATACCCTTCCAGATTGAAAGCATCTGCAGACCACAAAGAAATGATACAGATAAACTTAACCCTTAGGCTGCTGAGCGCGACTCACTGACCTTTGCCGGACGGTGTAGATCAAGATTAGACTGCACACAACGTGCAGTCTGATCTTGGATCTACACTGTCCGATAAAGAGATATCTTTCCCGCAAAAAGTAGCTTTGAAATTGCAAAAACTAGATTTTTACTATCGTTTTGAAAGTTCCATTTCACTTATTTAGTAGGATAAGGGTTAATTTCTTTTACAAGGCAAAAACATTGTGAGAAAAAGACAAAATGCTGGTTACCAGCATTAACACAGGATTGTTTGCTAAAGGGTTGACTCTACCAGGGTCTTTATTCACCGACCGTTCTTAACCCTGTAGCAGCTTAGCGTGACTCGCTGGCCTTTTGCGGACAGTGTAGATCAAGATCAGACTGCACAAAACGTGCAGTCTGATCTTGGATCTACATTGTCCGATAAGGAGATATTTTTTCTCCAATTAAAAAAAAAAAAAAGTTTGAAATAACATTATTCGGGTTTTATTTAACTGATTTAGCAGGATAAGGATCAAGTACATTCTAAGTCTTATTCTCAATAATTTTCTTCATTTGAAGGTACAAGTGTCTAACTGGCTGAACCAAATGGTTTCGCTAATTAGAAGTTGTGTTAACCCTTTACCAGACGACAAAATTTCAGCCTTGTCCAAATTGAAAGCATTTGCAGACGACAATTACAGTGTGGCTCAAATGGTGCAATTTTCTCTTGGTGGGGTAGAAAACATTGTTGGAAAAGGAGAAAATGCTGGTTACCAGCATTTTCTCCTTTTCCCACAATGTTTTCAAAAGGCTTCTTTCCCAGGGTTTTTAAAAAGCGTCATTGTGCGGTAAAGGGTTAAAGCCGCTTTCTAAACCTAGTATGGCGCCAGTTAGAAGTTGTGTTCCTTTCTAAATCTAGAATGGAACGAAGAACAATCTGAAGAATGTTTTGTGAATACGGACCCGGATGACATGATGAGAAAGCACTTTTTTTTTGTAGACGACACTTTAAATGTGCCTCAAATAACCGGCTTTATCTTTGAATGATTTAAAGGCATTGAGGAAAAAGAGAACATGCTGGTAACGATCATTTTCTTTTCCCACAATGTTTTGAAAGTATATTTTTCCCGGGGTTGTTTACACACAGGACCGTTATGTAATGGATTATTTACTAAGTTCGACATTTGTACAGTTTTATCTTTTACCAAACAATCCCATGTGATAACGATTCTGCGGCAGAGGGCCTCTGATAAGAATGTGAGAAGAGGAGAGAATGCTGGTAACCAGCAGCTGGTAACTAGCATTCTCTCACACCCCCCCCCCCCCCACAATTTCTATTCTTTTAATTGTAAATGTACGATCATTTAAGTCATGTTTGATTTTTCGTCTGCAAATACATTCAAATGGACGAGTCTATTTTTTGTCGTATGGCAAGAGTTAACTCTTTACCAAACGACAAAATTTTGGACTTGACCAAATTCAAAGCATTTGCAGACGACAAATTAAAATGTGGATTAAATGATGATTTCGTTTTTGATTGGATAGAAAACATTGTGGGAAAAGGAGAAAATGCTGGTTACCAGCATTTTCTCCTTTTTCCACAATGTTTCCAAAAGGCTTCTTCCTCAGGTTCGTTGAAACTCAGGACTGTGTGGTAAAGGGTGAAAAAGGAGATAGCATGTTAATAGGATATGGTGAAATCAGTTGCCCTTCAGGTGGATCAAGTATAAAACAGAACTTTTTTTTAAAATCTTAACCCTTTACCAACCGACGTAACTCTGACTTGTCCAAATTGAAAGCATTTGCAGACGAGAAAATAATCGGAGCTCAAATGACAGACTTTGCCTTTGACAGGGCAGAAAACATTGCGGGAAAGGAGAAAATGCTAATTACCGGCATATTCTTCTTTTCCCATAATGTTTTTAAAAACCTCCACCGTCAGGGTGATTTAAACTCCCTTTTGTTAGATAAAGGGCTTTAAAGACAATACATTAGTTCCGAATGGCCATATATAGATATAACTCAAGCACTGACACACGAATGTATTCTAAACATTTGACTCGTCCACAGTGAAGTGGTGTAACGCTTATGGTAGGTCGCAAAATTCAAGATTTTTAATCTAAAGCAGAACAGAGCAGAACATAATTTTATTCAGACTTGTACGTTACATACATCGTCTTCATACTATGCAGTACAAAAAATTAACAAATGTCACGTGATTACACTGTCTCTTCATCTTAATGTATACTTACATATAAAATATAGGGAATGTGTGTGTATGTTTTTATGCTTTTTTTTTTTTGAGAGTTCTAACTTGAAGAAAAAAAGATAATTCCAAGAATACAGTACAAAAGACTTAATCATTAACAGTTGGAATGTATATAATGAATGAGTAAAGAACATTAAGTACTTTCTATGACATTAATTTCAACATTTCTTACGTAAAAAGCTTGTTTAATATATCTAGAAAAAATTCGTAATACATTCTTATCTACTACTTGAAATAGCTGACACAATTTGAACATTGACGGTCTTAGATAAAATTTCTTGTCGAGATATTTGGCTCTTAGTGGAGCATATAAGGGGCAAATAAAAACAAAATGATAAATGTCTTCAACATCATGCAAATCGCAAAAAATGCAATATCTTTCGTTCCTTGGAACTCTGTTTGGTCCATACCTACCTGCCTGAATTCTTAGTGAGTGAGCTGATAATCTCAGTTTTGTAATATAGAATCTTAAGTCATAAGGTACCAAGTCCAGATAGTATTCGTATGTAAAACCACTTTTGAAAAACTTATATTCTACTAATATTGAACTGCTATTAACAGACTCATGCCACTCCTGCATGAAACAATCAATTACACGTTGTTTAAAAAGTCTGGGGAAAACTTTCAATTTAGAGAGATCATAAGTATAAAATACGTCAGTAAAACCATAATTATCTAAAATACGTTTAACCCGTGAAACCCAATTTGTTTTCCTACCTGAAAATCATTAACAGCCAAGTTATATAACCTGTTTAGAATAACATTATCTGTATTGATGACCCTGCACCAATATTTGATAATTCTATAATAACGAGAAACAAAGATAGGGTACCTTGATAATTCGCAATAAACACCCATAGTACAAGAATTCGTAGGAACTTTCAGTACACGTTTACAAAATTTTAAATGGATTCTTTCAATTTCCTTCGATTTCGTAAAACCCAAAATTTCTGAAGAATAATTTAAAATTGACTCAACAAAAGAATCGAACAACTGGCATGGTGTTTTAGGCCTTAACGGTATATTTTTACAGTTCAGTAATAGCATCGACAGTGCCTTTAAAGCTTTACCAATAATAAATTCATTATTCAAGCAAAAACTACCAGTATAGTTAAAGACTGTGCCAAGATAATTAAATGAGACAACTATTTCAAGATATCTCTCTCCATACGTCCAACTTTCATTTCGTTTTAGACGACCCCTTTTCCTAAATACTATAACTTTAGTTTTAGAGTCATTGACCTCCAGTCCCAGTAAAGCGCAAGCATATTGTGTAGTGTGACACACTCAAGCAGCCAGAATGACTTGTCGAAACATTCAAATAAGAAGACTTAGTTCTTATCATACATGCGTAGTTCAACAAATACCTGCTCTGCTTATTTACTCTGATCTCTCTGTCCAGAGTTTTGTGGTATACCTGTACCTTTTTCCAAACTAAATAATACCCAAGTGTACCTTTTACTTGAAAGCAAAGTACTACAGCCCGAAATTGCTTGCTTTCCCCCTACAAACTGGTTCCAAATTACTTGTGTGCTTCGTAAGTCGAACGTGAAGGACAACTGCACAAAATAATCTGTTGTAGCAGACAAATGATTCGATAACATTGAAGATAAACGAGTTATTTTTTCTATTTTTTGAAATGGTTTATATTTAGCTGGAATGAAAAAAAAAAAGAGTGATTAAATGATGTCCAAATATGAATATTATGGAACTATGTATCTACCGAAATTGGCAAATAATAAACCTTAAAATGTTAACAAACTTTAAACATTTTTTTTCTCTAGATTTGTTCCTCAATTCTCGTGTAGTGACCTCAATATACCTATACTTCATATTCATTTCATGACGACCAATGTTGCAGTAATTTTAGATACGTGTCCTGGTATTTTCCAATATGTTTACAAGTACCTCCTGACACAAAGGAATTTGGACGCAGGGAAGTTTTTGTTCCCCTACATCCAGTAACACAAAAGGGCATTCCTTTTCTGTCACTGGATGCTCGGCGTTAGATGTAATGGGAAAGCTGGGGCTGTAAAAGGGCATGTAAAATAAACGCATAAAATTTTTATACATTTCAAAACAAAAACATTTTAGTCACAACACCAATAACCCTTTACCAAACGACAAAATTTTAGACCAGTCGAATTGAAAGCATTTGCAAAAGACAAATTATAGGTGGCCAGAAGGACGATATTTTGTCCTTGATAGGCTAGAAAACATTGTGGGAAAAGAAGAAAATGCTGGTTACCGGCATTTTTTCCCCTTTTCCCACAACTTTTTTTAAATTCCTCCTACCTCAGCGTCGTCTAAAGTGGGGATTCTGTGGTTAAATCCTTTACAGTCACTACTTTTAATTCTGGTGAAGGGCCCTGATGAAGAAGGCCTTTAGAACATTATGGGAAAAATGGGAGGTTTTCTGTTTTTCTCGCATTTTCAGCTCTTTCAAAGACAAACCTAGTCACTTCAGCCATATTTATTTCTTTACCAAATAACAAAATGTTAGACTTGTCTAAACTCAAACCATATGGATACATCAACTTGGCTGTAACCCAGGAGAGATGATTTCTGTTTTGAACATGGTAGAAAACATTGTAAGAAAAGTAGAAAATGCATGGTACCAGCATTTTCTCTTTTGCTCACAATACTTTTTAAAGCCGTCTTCTTTAGAGTTGTTAAATGTATGGATTCTTTGGAAAAGATTTAATTTGTCGTCTCTGCATACTTTCAATACGGACAAACCTGATATTGATCCCGTGGTAAAGAGTAAGACTGTTTTGTTGATTCATTCAAACTTTACATTCAGTTATGAATCCGTGTCGACACCGAAAAAGCTCGACATGTCCATGATTTTCAAACAATAGAGTCATTAGGACGCTGGGCCGTTCACCTGAACCTCTTTGAGGATAATACAAGTTTATCAAAAGCAAGATATAATCAAGGCTAACATTCTGACTCTGTTTCATGAACATTCTGCAAAAATTGACATGATGCATAGATACTTTCTTCTAAATGACCGTGTGTCCGACATTTGACCACTCCTCGAACTTGCCTCAGATATATTTGTTTGTTAATAGCCGTTTTAACAGCTCAGGTCATATCACAATTCGCGAGAGTGTGATAAAGGGCTGAAGATACTCTTTCGAGCGTACTAAACTACACTGGTTTAACCTTGAAATCTTAGGTGCATGAAATTTAGGAGTTGCATCAGAATTTTTCTTTTTTTTGGGGGGGGGGGGGGGCGGTTATGTCTCAGCCATTGCAAAATCAACCGATCGATACACATGTGTATCCATCATTTCTTTTTTTTTTGACTTATCTCACACTTTACTTTTTTTCTTCTGATTTCGATTGATTTTTTTTGTCTAGATGTTATGGACCACTTTTGATAGCACTGCGGAAAAAAAGAGAAGTTGCTTCTAAGGAACAATATCCTTTCAAGGCAGTCATATTTTTTTCCAAATGTGGTCATGTATTAGAAAATGACTTTCTTCATACTCTGTAAGGATGTTTTTAGTCATCCGTTTCAAAGCGAGTCACCGTGTCCGGTATCTCAGTCGGTAACATATTTGGCTTGAAACCATTGGGCTGCTTGTTCGAATCCCCAGCTCGGCCAGTTTCTTTCCGAGGACTGATGATATTCTTTGCGACAGGATTCATTCCTCTCTCAGCACTGATCAGTGGCTTAGGAAGAATGTCGTGAGAAGTAGTGGTAAATGAAACTGCAGGAAAGCATGGCTGGGTGCACTGGCTGCAGCGATATTAATAAATCAATCTTAAAAACGGCGTTAACTCTTTCCCAAACAAGCCCTGGTTTTCACGTGTCTGCAGTACATGTCTTTTGAAAACACTGTGGGAAAAGGAGAAATTGCTCGTAACGAGCAATTTCTCCTTTTCCCACAGTGTTTTCTACCCTTTTGGAGAACTTTCTGTCATTTTCATCAAATTTAAAATTGTCGTCTGCAAACTCTTTCCATTTGGACCAGTCTAAAATTCATCGTCTGGGAAAGGGTTAAGCACCATACAAACAAACAAACAAAAAAAAAACGATACAAATTTCTCCAGGGGTTAAAGCTTCCACTTGTGTAGTTGGCTAGATACAATACTAAACAGGCTACTGTCTGATACGTTGAAAATGAAGAGAAACTCATACGACACATCCACCCACGTCCCTCCCTCCCCTCTACCTTCCCTTTGATCTACGCTGTCCGCAAAAAGTCAGTGAGTCGCGCTTAGCAGCCTAAGGGTTAAAAAAAACAACAGCAGTGCTAAGTGCTCTATATGGCTATCAAGTTTTCAAGTGGAACAACTTTACCTCCTGTGAACAGGAAGTATCTATTCCGGTACAAGACCATACATGAAATGAACTAATAAGTGATTGAAGCGATGTGTTTTGTCGCATAACCGCAACAAAAAATGAACAGCATAGACCCTTAAACGTGGCAGGATAGAGGCTAAATTTGAATGGTTGTTGTCAGGCGCGCAGCCAGGCGGAGGCCAGGAATCAAGTGATTCAACAATAACAGTTAACCCTTTACCAGACGACAAAATTTTAGCCTTGTCCAAATTGAAAGTGTTTGCAGATGACAATTTCAGTGTGGCTAAAATGGTGCACTATTTCTTTGATAGGGTAGAAAACATTGTGGGAAAAGGAGAAAATGCTGGTAACCAGCATTTTCTCCTTTTCCCACAATGTTTTCAAAGGGCCTCTTTCCCAGGGTCGTTAAAAGTCGGCATTGTGTGGTAAAGGTGTAAAGCGCCGTATAAATCCCAACACTGGAGCCATGTTTAATTTGTCGTCTGCAAATACTTTCCGTTGTGTACAAGTCTATAAGGGCCATGCCCTCTGAAGAGGGGGTTTAATGCATCTGCAAAAAATATCGATTCAGATCACCCTGCACAGTACGCACATGCTGACACGGGACGATGTTTTTAAACCATTTGTAAATTTCCTGCACGTCTAAAGACTATTCTTCCTGTATCTCGTGTTTCAGTCGGTTTTTAGACACAGTAAATATCATGGGTCCATAATTATGTGATTACTTGCTTGGTATAGTGTATTACGGGGATGCATTAAACCTCTTTTTGCCAAAGGGCCGCCCGGCATGTACACAAAACGAAACTTCTAAACGGCCATTTTTAAGCTGGAATTCCCCGTGGACCTTTTTTTGGCATCCGCTGCCCAGAAAAGAGACAGTTCATTAGGTTTGATTTTTTGGAGAATTACTGACCAGTGTAAAAGCATACCTCAGCCTTGGTCTGAACAGATTTTTTTGACTTGTACTTTTTAAAGAACTTATTTAACGTTCATTGACTGGACATTGAAATTTGAACCCCCCCCCTTTTTTTTTTTAAACTTCATGCTACTTCCCCCGGTTTATATTTTTTGCAGAAAATAATTTTCGTGCTTTTTCTTATTGCTGACAAACTTTCAGTAAATTATTATTTTCTTTTTAACCTGTTTTGGCTGATAGACACCACGCATGCGCAAAATACGTGTCTTCCCTTTTTGATAAAAGGGATGCCTTCTGTAGATATAATCGAGAAACTTTTCATTACAATACCATGGCTAACGTGCAGATATATGTTACAATTTGTTTTTATTTACCTGTCGTTTACTTGGTCAAATTTACAGGAGAAACAAAAGTGGCCAGTTAGAAGTTTTGCTGAGTGCACTTTGTCGTCTGGAAATAAGGTCCTTAATAGAGGAAGTTTTTAAAAGCAAGACTTTGAATTGATAAGACGCGAACAAGACAAGTTCCCAAGAGTGAATCTCTTTACCCCAGGACACAGTTTTAGACTTGTCTTTCAGCCGAAATGTTTGAGCCATACTCTGTAAAAAGGAGGCTTCATGCATCTGCGAAAAGTATCGACCTAGGTCAGCCTGCGCGGACTGCGCAGGCTGTTCTGGGCCAAATCTTGTCGCTACTGGTCTATTTTCTGTATGTGCAAGGACCAGTCTGCCTCATGATTAAGTAGGTTGTTAAAAGAAGTGGCTATTATGGATCCATGACAATGTGATGGCTTGCATCACGGAGATGCATGAAGCCCCGTTTTGCCAGAGCATGGCTCATTTGCAGGTGACAAATCGAAAGTGGCTCAAATCACGAATTTGTCAGTGAAAGGGTAGAAAGGATTGTGAGAAAAGGAAGTAATGCGACCTGCATAAATGGTAGGAGGAAAGATAGTTTCATATATCGAATGAGACAAAGGAAAAACCCAATAAATTTCTGGGAACCTTTTTTTTTTCTTCAGTGACATTTGAATTAATATCCCTTTACTCCTCGTGGTATGAGCATGACATTTTACGCCCGTGCAGACGACATCATTGGAAACATTGTGCTAAAAGGAGCATTTACGTATATCAAGCGACACAGTTTACTGGAGATATTCGACACTGAAAAAAAAAAGGCTTTATTATAGACCTGAAAATGATCTGATTAAAATACGGACGTTATCTTAACCCTTTCCCAAACGACAAATTTTAGACTGTTCCAAATTGAAAGAGTTTGCAGACGACAATTTTAAATTTGATGAAAATGGCAGAAAGTTCTCAAAAAGGGTAGAAAACACTGTGGGAAAAGGAGAAATTTCTCCTTTTCCCACAGTGTTTTCAAAAGACTTGTACTGCAGACACGTGAAAACCAGGGCTTGTTTGGGAAAGGGTTAAACACGTAGAGGCCTGTATCAGACCAGAGTCAGTCCACCTAATCACACATTCACTCTTTGTGAATCATTTCGATCGAAGGTAAATAAATGAAGAAACATTACAACAGTCTGCATTTCTGTGGGGTCGGATCAGGTTTCAGTTTGTGTGTAAAGAAGTTCGCATCGGATGAGCCCTCCGGTCGAAGCCGATACGAACCTCTTTGCACACGCAACTAGACCTGGGTCCGTATTCACCAGCCATTCATAAGAATATTCTCAGTCTTATCCTCCAAGATTTTCTACATTTGAAAGTAACACAACTCCTGATTGGCTAAACCAAATGGTTTAGCCAATCAGGAGTTGTGTTATTTTCAAATGTAGAAAATTCTGGAGAACAAGACAAAGAACCTTCGTAAGAATGGTTGGTGAATACGGACCCTGATCCAACCACACAGAAATGCAGATGGTTGTAAAATTCCAATTGTATGTGAGGTAAGATTGTCTCTATAAGCACAGTAAGGATATTGTTTAGAGGGGTGATAGCAAAAAACCGCAAATAACCCTGAAAGAATGTGTAAAGTCTTTGTCGGATGTAAAAAAATTATATTCAAAGCATTTGCAGACAAAAGGTTCAGAACTTGACTCTTTACCTCACAATCCTGATTTTAACCCTTTACCACACAATCCCGACTTTTAATGACCCTGAGAAAGAAGCCTTTTGAAAACATTGTGGGAAAAGGAGAAAATGCTGGTAACCAGCATTTTCTCCTTTTTTCACAATGTTTTCTACCCTTCCAAAAGCACAGTTCAATTTTAAGTCACATTTATTTTGTCGTCTGCAAATGCTTTCAATTTGGACCAGTCTAAAATTTGGTCGTTTGGTAAAGAGTTAAACCACTCTCATGGAGAAGACTTTGAAAACACTGTGGGAAAATGAGAAAATGCTGGTAACCAGCATTTTCTCCTTTTCCGACAAGGTTTTCTCTCCTATCTTGGAAAATCTCGTCATTTTAGCAACCTTAAATTTGTCGTCTGCACACGCTTTCAATATGGAGGAGTATAAAATTTTGTCGTTTTGGAAATAGTTAAAAAAATTACTTAATTGATGTAATGTAAGATCAAAACAAATATTCAAAACTTTTGCACGCAACAAATTAAATGTTGCCCAAATGTTGTAATTTACCCTTTAAAGGATAGAAAACCTTGTGAAAAAAAGGATTGAATATTGTTTATCGGTTTTCCCCGTAAGCCATTAATCTTTTGGATTGTAGATGCGATTGAACGTCTGGTTATCTCTTTCACATCCTACCCCAGAAATTCCACTGTTACCGCGTTTTAAAAGTCGATTTCCACTGCTATTGGTGACAACTTTTGTCTCAAATATGTATCAAGTAGCAAACGGTGTAGATCAGATGAGACTGCACGTTCCGTGCGGTCTGATCTTGATCAACACCGTCCGCAAATGCTGTCGTCGTCAAAATTGTAGTTTTGAAAGAGATAAGAGTTAACGGGTTTTCCAATATATGTGGGTTTCAAAGGGTCACAGGTTTCCCAAAATACGTAATATATATGCGTGCATGTAATGGGTAAAAATGTTATCTGGGAACCTTAAAACCCTTTTTCATGGATTTCGAAAGACATAGTTGCATCTGAGGCATTCTCTATGAAAAGGAGGTTAAGTGCATCTGCCAAAATGTAGGTCTGTGCATTCCGCGCAGGCTGACCCAGGTCCAAACTCTTTGCAACTGGTAAATTTCTGCATGTCAAAAGACCATTCTACCTCATTCTACCTTTTGGTTCAGTCGGTTTTTAGGTAAAAATAGGTTTATTTTATACGACAACTTGCTTAGTATAATGCATTGCAAAAAAAACCATTAAAACCCCTTTTCACAGTGCATGACCCATCTATATATAGGCTCAGAAGAGTGAGTCATAGATTTTACGAATTGTAGAATCTTATGGACCGGTCCCACTGCACTTACGGATGCAAAGAGGATGTAAATGGACACCTAGCGGACAACCGATATTTTGTATAAAAAGGAAAAGAAAATCTTCTGGATCTCAGTATGAGTCGAGCAGCGGCGGTGTACAGACCTCACCACCCTTGGTCTTGTTCTTCAACATCATCAATTGTTCTCCACCACGGATGATCAAAGAGTCCATATTATAGCTGCACTCATTCAACAGCAGAACCACAACCTGTTCAGACTGTATCAAGTTTTAGACAGAAGGAGACGTCCTAGAGCTGTGTGGTTCCGAGGATGGATCGTGAGAAGATGTAGTAGAGATGTATCGATGTAGCCGCCAGCACGTCTTTACGCTTTATGCTGACTGCGTGCGTGCTGCATCCCTTTCTATCCGCGGAGCGGACGCAATTCATACCCCACGCATGCGCAGTGAACGGTTTGCATCCGATATACATCAGCACGGCATCCCCTTTGTTTCCGTTAGGAGTACGTGGTGCATCCGCTTCATCCGCTAGGCTTCCGATGAACATCCGTTTAACATCCCCGCTACATACTACCAACGTCCGTTCTTTTCCGTTCTGTTTTCGCAAATTTTCGCCATTGTTGTCCATTTCTGGAGCGGATGAAAACGGATGGAGCCACCTCCGAAATTTTGCTCGTCCGCTGTGTCCTTTTTGCATACGTTTTGTGTCCATCGGCCAGTGGGACAGGGCCTTAAATAGGGAATTTGATGACTGTGCGTATGACATTGTTTTTTCGCCATGACACAAAAAATATTTACTCTTTCGAAAGAGTGAAATATAAATTTGTATGTAGAGCTGAATACCGAGGATGATTTTAAAACATCTATCCAGAATACATTCTTTAGTGTGCCTAGAATTTTTTTGCAGTATAAAGTTCCAAAATTAAAAATTCTCTCGAAAGAGTGAAATGCAACCCCGATAATTTCCGGCGACCCAACAGGGGCGTAGCCAGAAATGGAGCCAAGATTAAGACATCGTCTAAGGCCTGGGCTGAGCTTCCACATATTCGGCTATTTTGTTCGCGTTCTTTATTTTTTTTTTACCTCCAAATGGCGTGCCTTTCAAAAAAAAAACCCTGGTACTGAAGCCATGAGTTCAAAGCTCCAGCCTGGCAACGTGGTAGGAAGTGAAAACTCAGTTACTTATTTGAAATAAACATTGTCACGTAACTGAATAATTGTTTAGTTTAAGACGTCGGGAAAACACAATTTTCCCTGTTACATGACATTGTTTGCAGTCAAGATACTGCTATGCAGATCTGATGAAGAAAACCAAATTTCTCGTCAGTAAGTTGATCTGTAGGGTAGGAAAGAGCGTTTTTCTTATATAACTGTACACATGTCATCAATGAGACTTCATAAGCAAATTCATGACTTCTGCATTAAACTGATTTCATTCAGTTCGACACTGTCTCAACCTGCTGTAGATGTTTTTCTATTTTATAAAATCCCATAACCTCCTATAAATCCTGTCATATAAGATGGGGGCATATAAACTTGTTGATATACGGTAACTTGACCACATGACTAGGTTTATGATGCCAGTTGGTCATGTAATCAAAGTCTATTAGGCTAGATGTTCACTGATCAGAGGGCACCTGGGGGTCATGTCAGCAAAACCGAGCCCTTGGTCCGTAATCACCGACTAAGTAAAATTCTTAGTCTTATTTTCAAGAATATACTCGTATTCTACGTATTATTAAAGTAACGCCAGTTCTAATTGTCTGGTAGTAAATTATTTGGTTTAGCCGATCAGAGATTGAGTTACTTTTTAATTTAAAGTAAAGCTAAGAACGTAATATAGAACGGTTCGTGAATATTGGCCTTGATTACCCACCAGTAATGCGCAGTGAGTTGTGAGTTCGAACCTCGGCTCATGAGTCTTGGTGGTCTATCATTGCAATAGGATTCATTTCCTCTCTTGCTGCTCAGAACATTGTCTCGGCTTGAGCTGTCGCACCACTACGAGCTGCTTCCACGTCGTAGTGGTCAAAAGTGGTCCCGTTTGAAAAACTGAAAAACTGCTGCACTGTTTCAACACAAAATGAAAAGACAGATCTAAAGTGTGTTTCTGGTGTTGACTTGATGATTTCTGTAGAAACTAGATGCAAGATTATTATTTCTTGGGGAATTGTTTTGTGCCGGTGTAATGCAGAGAAATGACCCTCCCCTACAAAGTGACCCATGGGTCATTTCACTACGTAGAGGAATGACCCGGGTCATTATTCTACGTAGAGAAATGACCCCAGACCGCCTTTCACTACGTAGAGGAATGACCCGGGTCATTATTCTACGTAGAGAAATGACCCCAGACCGCCTTTCACTACGTAGAGGAATGACCCGGGTCATTATTCTACGTAGAGAAATGACCCCAGACCGCCTTTCACTCCGTAGAGGAATGACCCGGGTCATTATTCTACGTAGAGAAATGACCCCAGACGGCCTTTCACTTCGTAGAGGAATGGCCCGGGTCATTATTCTACGTAGAGAAATGACCCCAGACGGCCTTTCACTTCGTAGAGGAATGACCCGGGTCATTATTCTACGTAGAGAAATGACCCCAGACGGCGGTCTGGGGTCATTTCTCTACGTAGAATAATGACCCAGGTCATTCCTCTACGTAGTGAAATGACCCATGGGTCATTTTGTAGGGGAGGGTCATTTCTCTGCATTACACCGGTTACCACATAAAAATATATCGTAAACAACTAGTTGGGGTATTTTTTTAACTGTGATATTCTAAGGATAGATGTGTTTGAGGTGGAATTCCAAAATCGCAATTGGTTAAAGATGGGTACTTTCTCTTTTTATTTCCGATGTAAAAAAAAAAACTCTATAGGTGTGATACCTTGATTTATGTGTGAAAAGAGTCATTGGCTAGGAAAGAGTGTTATGCAAAGTACTGGTAAAGTTTCCTGGGTACGCCCGCCGCCATCATAAAGCGACACTGACCGTGCTTTGTAAAGAGGGGTTTAATGAATTTGTTAAAAAGTTTCGCTTCATGTCGGCGTGCACAGTCCGCGCACACTTAAATGGATCGAACCTGTTTGCTATTTGTAAATTTTTTGCACGTTCAAGGGCCATTCTATCTCGTGATTCAGCCGGCTGTTAGACAAACTGGATTTTTTTTATTCTTAATATGTGATGACTTCTCTGGTATGATGGTTCACGGTGACGCATTAAATTCCCTTTGCCAGAGAATGGCTCAATAAAATTAAATCCTTAACAAACGCCGAAAAACTACACTGGTCTGTATTGAGATAAATCCCAGACATCAATTTTGATGTTGAAATTTGTCTTTGATATAGTAGAAAACAATGTCAAAAAAGGAGAAAATGCTGGTTACCACTCTTTTCACTCCTGGTCGTTAAAACTCCAGACTGGGTGGTGAATGGTTAAACCGGGATTTGATCTGCTGAGACTGTTTTTCTCTTTAGAGAGACCAGGGATCAAATTTCTGGTTTTGTTATATATACGATCCCTGGAGAGACGAGACCTGCAACACCCGCAAAAGCACGAGGATGGAAAAGGATACGTCGGGATACGTAATAGATGAGCCTGATTTGCATAGGTCATCGACTTATATTACATTTACAGCATGGGCTTTCTTCAGTTCATCTCTTACGGGGTACCCATCTTGCATGTATTTTTCTAAGATGCTTCAACAGAATACCGTGGACTCGTGTTAAGGATAAGTTTGTCAACCAACCGGGTTTATTTCCTCACTGTGTATCGGATATCTTTTTAAGGATATTGTTGAATTTTTTCGATCTTGCTTTTGGATGTAGATGTTACAAGACAACCATGGCGAGCTAAGTTAGCTATCCACCTACTAGTAGACCTGTGAGACATTTGACCCTCTCCCAAAAATGCGCCCTTCACTGTACATTGTTGTGTATTGCTAATCCTGCCTCTCTGCAGATAGCCCACTGATAAGCACATACAGTATAAAGCACGTGTGGTCAGTTTACTCTCTTGCTTCTTGTTCTAGTATTATGCTGATCTTCATGTAAATAAAGTCACTAGTATTAGACGTATCTTGGAGTTCTATTTATTACTAACAATAGTTAAAAACACAACATACATATCTATAGGTTTTATGCCACGTAGTGCCATGCCTGTTATGTTGGCCCTTATGTTAAGCACATTTTCCTGCTCCTTTACCAGTCATTTTGGGTGTGTAGTGTAATGAATGCGCTACAAAGTGATGTACACCATATGAATGTCAGTGCACTTGCAAGCGGAATTTTTACCCCTAATACTCCTCGTATGTGTTACCTGAAGTTGACCTTTCACCTTGAAATCCGTCTATAGCCTACAGGATGACTTAATCAGATAGAAAAACCCGCCATATGAGCTTTCGTCTGTCCGACTAATATACCACATGGATTGTAAACGTTGCATAATATCATGCGATATCATTATCTCCCGCTAGATGGCATTCTACAAATACACATCTATCTAATTTGGGCATCCTGGGTACAGTAGCGGAGGAATTCAAAACAACAACCGTGACTTTGAATTTCAAATGAAATAAACGTTACTCAATAAACGCTACCTGGTGCCATTTATTCAGCTATGATCGGCTAGCATGTAACCTATGCACCGACCATTTATTAAAACAGCCCCTACATGCTTTGGTAATAGGCTAATAGCTTCGATATAAGCCCTACTTTTCCCAGGTATAGGGGGATGGGTGATGCGTCATAGCAGACAGGTCGAATCTTCGAAGAATATGACATGCGCAGACAACGCATGCGATATGTACAGATCAAATAATGAGCGCTGATTGGCTAATTTATCGGAACCGTGTATGGAAGGGGATATCCACCAATTCACTCATTATTCATGATGAGACTCATTATTCAATTATGTTTTACAATGTTAACGTTGACTTACAATTACGTTTTGCCTATTTAATTGTTTATGTCGACATTTAAATTACTTTTTTTGTTACTTCAATTTACAATCAACTATTCTATCAAATTCCATCATATTTAATTATACATTCAACCTTCCTAATAATATTTGAGACATTTAATTTCATATCAACATTGTTATTATTTTAACAAAAGTTACTTCAACAATACAAGATAACAAGTTTAATACAAACAAGCACAATGTAAATACCAATGTAAACAAGCATAATGCAATAAGGATAATATGAAGCAGGGAACCACATCTCATTATTACGACAGGGGTCGCCACTGAGAAACTAAATTCTCCCTCAAGGCTAACGGTGCTGCGCTATTTTACTCAGACTTCCGGAACCTTAGATGTGGCAGGCCCTGATGATACCTACCAAGCATTGGACAGGTATGTATAAATAACATTATCTCTCATTGATTTAGTGTTGAATCAACTTGGGAGAGGTGAGACAGGTTTGTGATTCGAACGCGGGTATTACGCTAAAAGTGTGAGCGATGTACCACTGACTGAGCTACCGTCGTAGCCGACCGCATTTATCACATGAATGTTGCTCATCTGTTTATTTTTTTATGTGTGAAGAGAAAAGGTGAAAAAAGAAATTTTAGCTGAATTCCATTTTCTACAATTTCGTTACATGTATACAGAGTTAACCCGTTGAAAAAATGCATTTTTTTACTGGTACGTAAAATTCACCGGATCAGGCATAGACCGGTATATGGAATTACCGGAATAGACATGAATGGACCGGAAAAGACCGGAATAGACTTGGAAAACACGGCGTAGCGACACTTTGTTTATTGCATGTAGGAATGGGGCAAAGCCTGCACATACTCAGAGAAGCAAAAATAGGGATTTGCACCTTAGACTACAGAGAATGGACCTTTGTAAAGCCATTTAAGACATAAGTTGGCGAGAACTGGTACTTGGCGAGAACTGGTTTAATGCCAGTACAAAAAGTATTAAAATATATAGCAGTTATTAATAGTCTGACAGCCTGAAAATCTGTCTCCTACTCCTCTAATTTTTCCCTTTTTGACCACCAGTGCACCTATCCATGCTCTCCTGGATTTCCTTTAAGCAGTACTCCACACATTATTCTTTCCAAGCCGCTGGCGGCTTCCCTACCCGCTTCCCTACCCGCCGTTTTCAATACTATTTCAGTTATGCCCCGGCGACCAGTGTAACTATCTATGCTGTCCTGGATTTTCTTTTTACCAGTACTCTGCACAATATTCTTTCCAAGCTGCTGCCGGGTTGCACACCTGCCGTTTTCAACACTATTTCAGTTATGTCCTGGCGACCAGTGCACCTATCCATCCTCTCCGGGATTTTCTTTTACCAGTACTCAGCACATTATTCTTTCCAAGCCACTGGCGGCTTCCCTACCCGCCGTTTTCAACAATATTTCAGTTAGGTCCTGCAGACCTGTGCAACTATCCATGCTGTCCTGGATTTTCTTTTTACCAGTACTCTGCACAATATTCATTCCAAGCCACTGGCGGCTTTCTAACATGAGGCAGGATTGCGTCCTGTTGCATTGACTTTATCGGTTAACAACTATTTCTTTCCCTTTCAGGAGAATACATGAAGATTCAGACATTGGCTAACCTCTAACGTGGGGTTAGCCATTACAGCTGCGAATGCAACCAACCACACACGACAGACGAGACAGAAACGGGCATGGACGGACTGGACACGTTCCTGCAAGGACTGGTCTCGGCCTGGATGGGGAGGCAGAGGGATGTGATGGTTGTAGGAACTTTGAAGTCCCACTTCACATCCCTCCTAAAGTTTCTGAATTTCTTAGAGGTGTTAGGCATTCAGGGTTGGTGGAACCAGACCAGCCTCACCATCCAGGTCTTCATCTGGTCCCTCAGGAACAGGGCAGCGGAACGGAAGGCGGAAGTGGCGGCAAGGGATTTGGCATCACTTCCGTGGCCCGAAGCCAGACGGACATACTGGACTTCAGACTACTACGATAACGTTACCTCAGCCGACTAGATGACGGACGAGGACAGACATGACCACCTTGACCGTCTGACGGACTGCCTGGTGATGGGGGTCAATATGACCAACGGATGCAGGCCGTCCGTCGTTACCAACATGACGCTGACAGCCTTAGAAGACTCGATGGAAGAGACGAAAGATGACAGGACGTTCTTCTGCATCCTGATTACAATGCACAAGACCTCAGGCACCGCGGGCTCTGAGGTGGTCACGGTGTCTGAGGCCTTGTACTGACGACTTGAGGACCTTCAGACACAGCTACACCCGGACACTGACCGACTGTTTACGAACATGGGGAGAGCATTCGATAGCAGTTCATTGGTCAACCGATGTCTAAATCGAGCATGGACCGCTAGCAGGTGCTCTAAGTACGGACAGTTTTCCTGTACCATCAACAGGAAAGGACTGACGACCGACATGCAACAGCACGACCCCCTGATCGCCGACGACCTGGCAGAACTACTCTGCCATAGACGGACGACGGCTGACACACACTACAGACTTATAGACAAAATTGGGACCTCCGTCCGGACAGTAACGAAAATACAGGACTTCTACGGGGGCGGACAGAAGGTCTCAAGGACGGCGACAGACACTGACAAGAACCCCTGGAGCCTGACTGTGACTGACGGGACCCCGACGAGCCCGTCTCACAGTGACACTTCCTCGAACCAGACTGTGACTTATGAGACCCCAGGCCCAAATCAGACTTCCACGAAGACAAATGTGATGGACGGTTCTAATTTCGGTGACAATTCCAGACTGACGCAAAGGTTGCTCTCAAGACTAGAATTACCAGAGTAGAGGACAGACTTTTATAAGACAGTTTTGACCTTTGTTACGGACCTGGACTAGTCTCGGATACTGAGACGGGCCCAGGCAGACGAGACTGACAGAAAACATAAGATGATGACGGAAGCCTTCTACTTGTCGGAGGCCCTCAGGACTGGCGTTGAAATGAAATATGGAATGGACATAGTTAGCATGGTGTTGAACTTAATTAACATGGGGGCCTCCAACAAGCAGATGGACTTCCTGACAGTGGTGCTTGCCCTGATTGCAAATCAGTTTGACGCATACCTGACGACGGACGAACATGATGGTTTGACGGTCTCGACCCCATCTCCCCCACCCCTCCTGCAGAGCCTGGACCCTAGACCATCAGAGGAACAAGTTCAGTTTAGAAGGGAAATGGATGAGTATGAGGACAGGAGGCAGGAACAGGCTAGGGTCCAGGCTCAGCAGGATGAGGTGCTCGAGCAGATAAAGCAGAGAAAACGACAATTTATGACCCAGGAAATGACTGACATTATTAGACAGGACTTTGACATTTACATTAGGACAGGAGAGCCACCGACAATGAAGAAAGTCAAATACCTTATGACTAAACGACCGACGCGTTACGGACAGCTGACTGCAAAACAGATTGTGGACAAAATTAGGAACTTAATAAAATATTCAAACAGACCAAAACAGACAGACTAAAAGACTGACGCTCAAGACAGTGGCCTATGACTGAACGACAGAAAAAAATAAAAAACCACAAGAAACTTCTAGTCAAAACAAGACTATAAAATGTGTGATAAACTACTAGTCAAAACAAGACTCTAAAATGTGTGATAAACTACTAGTCAAAACAAGACTCTAAAATGTGTGATAGTCAAAACAAGACTCTAAAATGTGTGCTTGAGAAAAAACACTAAAATTTTTGATAGTCAATTAAAAAAAAAATCTAAAATGTCTGGTAGTCAAAGAAAAACCCTAACAAGTCTAATATGTCTGATAGTCAAAGACTGAAAATTTAAAATGTGTTTTGAGAAGGGTACAAAACATTGTGGGAAAAGGAGAAAGTGCTGGTTACCAGCAGCTGGTTACCAACATTTTCTCCTTTTCCCACAATGTTTTCAAACGACTTCTCTCTCAGGGTAATTAAATGTTTAACTCATTACCAAACAACATAATTTTAGACTGGTCCAAATTCAAAGCATTTGCAGACCACAACTGACTTAAAATTTAAAATGTGTTTAGAGAAGGGTACAAAATATTGTGGGAAAAGGAGAAAATGCTGGTTACCGGCAGCTGGTTACCAGCATTTTCTCCTTTTCCCACAATGTTTTCAAAAGGCTTCTCTCTCAGTGTAATTAAAAGTTTGAGAAGGGTAGAAAACATTGTGCGAAAAGGAAAAAATGCTGGTTACCAGCATTTTCTCCTTTTCCCACAATGTTTTCAAAAGGCTTCTCTCTTAGGGTTGTTAAAAGTTTGAGAAGGGTAGAACACAGCATTTTCTCCTTTTCCCACTATGCTTTCAAAGGAAGAAACAAGTCAAATATGTCTGATGTTAAAGAAAAAAAAAAAAAAAAAAAATCTAAAATGTCTGATTTTCAAGTGTTAATGTTTAACTCTTCACCAAACAACATAATTTTAGACTGGTCCAAATTCAAAGAATTTTGTAGACCACGAAATAAATATGACTGAAAAATTAAAATGTGTTTTGAGAAGGGTACAAAACATTGTGGGAAAAGGAGAAAATGCTGGTTACCAGCAGCTGGTTACCAGCATTTTCTCCTTTTCCAACAATGTTTGCAAAAGGCTTCTCTCTCAGGGTTGTTAATTTAAAAGTCGTAACTGTGTGGTAAAGGGTTAATCTGGTAAAAAGTTATGAAGAGAATGTTATTTTTCAGCAAATAAAGGCTGTTTAACAGTTTTTATTTTCTTTTATTTCTTGCAATGTAAGATCAGACTGCACAAACATGCAGGCTGATCTTAACCTCCACTTTTAACTGAATGAGAATGCTGATAGTGCAGCCCAAAATCTAACTGGTACGACAAATTGTAGACCATTCCAGCAATATACTCAAAAGAATAGAGGGTAGATAGTGTTGCCCAAGATCGGACTGCTCATATATGCAGTCTGATCTTAATCTGCACTCTCTCCTGACCCTAACCCGTCTTCTTTCAAAGGACAAATCTTTTCAGCATACTGGTTTTCTTCATGTTATTGAAGACTGAAGTCTAAGATCAGACTGCACAAACATGCAGGCTGATCTTAACCTCAACTCTTCACTTAATGAGAATGCAGACAGTGCAGCCCAAGATCAGACTCGAACAACAAATTTTAGACCATTCCAGCAATATACTTAGAAGAATAGAGGGAAGCGAACAAAATCCCTCCTTCTGGGCGGGGCTTAAATCTACAGGGTACCTTTTAAAAGGACGATATAAAACCATAGCCAACACATTTCTTCTTCCGTTTGGAGAGTAAAGTCATTGCTTAAAAAGACGAAGTTGTGTCTTTGGTCTTTTATTTATTCATATGTCTCCAACATTTTTCAAATGGTGTTTGTGTAGAGTGCAGCCTAAGATCAGACTGCACGAACAGGCAAGATGATCTTAATCTCCACTCTTTACTGAATGAGAATACAGCCGAAGATCAGACTGCACCTACATGCAGTCTGTCTTTACTTATTTTTCTTTCGTTCATTATCTTTGTAGACAGTGCAGCCCAAGATCAAACTGCTCATATATGTAGTCTGATCTTAATATGCAGTCTCTCCTAACCCTAACCCATCTTCTTTGAAAGGACAAATCTTGTCAAGATTTGGTTTTCTTTATGTTATTGAAGAGTGCAGTCTGAGATCAGACTGCATAAACATGCAGGCTGATCTTAACCTCCACTCTTAACTGAATAAGAATGCAACCAAAGATCAGACTGGACATACATGCAGTCTATTCTAAAGTTCCACTCTTCAATATATCTTTACAACATTTTTCAAATGCTGTTTGTGGAGAGTGCAGCCTAAGATCAGACTGCACATTCATGCATTCTGACCTTATACCCCACTCTTTACTGAATGAAAGTGCAGCCCCACTTAGTCCCTCTGTCTTTACTTATTTTTCTTTCCTTCATAATCTTTGTACATAGTGCAGGTCAAGATCAGACTGCTCTTATGTGTAGTCTGATCTTAGTCTCTTCTACGGCTACCCATCCTCTTTCAAAGGACAAAATTTTTCAAAATTTTGTTCACTTCATGACAGTGAAAATTGCAGCCTTAGAGCTAAATGCAAAAACATGCAGTCTGATCTTATACTCCACTCTTTACTGAATGGGAGTGCAGCCCAAGATCAGACTGCACATACATGCAGTCTTGTTCTAAAGCTCCAACCTTCAATATCTTTCAACATTTTTCTTATGGTGTTTGTGGAGAGTGAAGCCTAAGATCAGACTGCACATACATGCAGTCTCACTATACTCCACTTTTAACTGAATGAAAGTGCAGCCCAAGATCAGACTGCACCTACAGACAGTCTGTCTTTAATTAATTTTCATTCTTTTATAATCCTTCTGGATAGTGCAGACTGCTCATATATGCACCAATCTCTTCCTCTTTGACATAGGTGGACTCAGGGGATCAAGACGAACATTTTGATACCCAATTTAATGGGTTTTGACCCCCCTCCCCCCCCCAAAAAAAAATCTGTTTTCAAACCCAAACGTCCGAGGTGCGACCCGGTCAATGAGAGGTAACTGTCAAAATTTCGAATTGCTTCAAATTTGGCACACACAAACTTCCAGCTATACTTATCATAACCCACTAATTGAAAGTGGGCTAACTTAAGTATGGTCTTAGATTTAAGCATTTGAAAGTGACGTAAGTCGCAAAAAATTGCGACCCTGCTGGCCGAAAAACCTACACGCCTGCCGGTATTTTACCTCTGTCAAAGTGATTCATACCACCACGGACTTTCACACTACGCATCTGCTTACAGGCGGACTTGTTTCCTTGGGAAAAATATAGCGTAGCACCGTGCAGGGGAGTAGTCGTCTTTTTAAGAGTTACCTCCCATATTTTAGAAGGGCCAAATTTCAGCGCAAAGAAGAATTCAATTTCGTCGTTTGTCTTTTACTTGTCCTTGTTGACAGTATAAACTGGAAATTAAAACTTTTGAAATGATTTTTAGTAAAACTCTTTTGGTTGATAATTTATAATTTAAACATCGATCTTTTTCGTTGTGTTAAGAATGTCGATATGAAATTAAATGTCTCAAATATATTAGGAAGGGTTAAATGAAGAATTAAAAATGATAGAATTAGATAAAAAATAGTTTGTTGTAAAATGAAGTAACAAAAAAAGTAATTTAAATGTCAACATAGACAATATAATAGGCAAAACGTAATTGTAAGTCAACGTTAAAATTGTAAAACATGGTTGAAAATTTCATCAGGAAGAATGAAAGTCTCATCATGAATAATGATTGAAATGGCGGATATCCCCTTCCATAACCGTGGTCTAAATTTGTAAAATCGATATAGGCTACTCTGTCTGTAATGCAGGCTTTGAACATAGTTATTTTTAACTCTCCCTGCATCTAAATTGTATCTAAATTAAGTAACTAGAGTATGGATACTATTTTTTTCCTTAAATATGGCTTTTTTAACTGACGGATTTCTGACAACCTTTGGACGAATAATTTTCATCTCGACTTTCGGTAAGTAGATCTAGTAGATCTTCACGTATCGACAGATTTTGCTGGGGTCCAGACTATCATCTCGTCTTCTTATTCTCGTTATCCCATTCCTGCACATCTAGATCCATATGGTTATTTTAGACATACAAAAACTATCACTTGTAAATTACATAAAGGATCTTACATGAGTGTTTATGTGATTATAATTTTATCAAACGAGTTGACTCAAAATGTATGACGCGAGCCTTGGCGAGCGTGAAGCAGATTTTAGTCAACGAGTTTGATAAAAATGATAATACATAAGCTCGAATGTGAGATTCTATTTATCACGTGAAACGAATGACAGATAAAAAAATCTTGCGTCATCACCTCAGCCCATACACCATTCACGGATCCATGTTTACAGTTGTAGAACTTTTGGTTTCAAATGTGTACATACACAAGTAGATACATGTAGATCTTTGACATTTACTCGGAAAGTAGAATGAAACAGTGTCTAGAGGGGGTAAATCCACCTATTTCCGCAACTTGTTGATTTAAAAGACTTTCGTTGCATTTCTTGGTTTTTATCATATATGAAAATCAAAACCTTTCCAAGCGTATACGTCTGAGCAACAATGACGTCATTTTTCCGAAACGGCATAGTCGTACAAATTCCAGCACGTGCCGTGGCTGGTTTCTTCAGCTTCACGCGCTCATGACTAAAACATCATCAGAACCGGGACCCAAAAAACGATAATACACAAGTGTGTCATGTAGAATGAAACAGTGTCTATAGGGGGTAAATCCACCTATTTCCGCAACTTGTTGATTTAAAAGACTTTCGTTGCATTTCTTGGTTTTTATCATATATGAAAATCAAAACCTTTCCACGCGTATAAGTCTTAGCAACAATGACGTCATTTTTCCGAAACGGCAGTAGTAGGGGTAACTAGACTGGGGACAGTCGGTCAAAGTGTCCCCAGTCTAGCTACCCTGAGGGAGATTTGTCCCCAGAGTGCCTACCCCTGGTAGGCACTCTGGGGACAATTCCGGTCGATTTGGAAAAAAATGGGACGATTTGGGTAAAAAATGGCATTTTTTGGCATTTTTGCTTCCCCCCCTCCGTCCCCAGACTACCTACCCTGAGGGAGGATTTGACCCAGAGTACCTACCCTGAGGGTAGGTACTCTGGGGACAATTCCGATCAATTTGGAAAAAATTTGGGTGACAATTTTGAAAGAAAGATCTTTTCATGGTAAATGGTTAGCCCTGAAAAGGGCTTTTTTAGAAAGATTTAATGAATTGTCAAGATCTACAATTCTTCTGGGTGAATTACTGGGATGATTTCACATCCGCAGAATTCACAGCAAACTGTAGATCCCTCATCATCATCAAAAAATCCTTCATCTGGATCTGGACAATTATGCTTCTGACCAAGATAGTCCAGGAGTGTAAAGCATTTTCCACACTCTATCTGACATCTGTTTGCACAGTGAGGGCAGAGAAGAATCTGAACCATGCTGAAGCATTTATGTTTTTTGTGAGAAAAAAAACATCGCCCTTATATAGTTCACAACATGGATTGACCTACTTGTCTCATGTTTTTAAACTCCGAATTAACGTTGACCAATCCATAGCTTTGTTACAATTTCTTGTTCGGGGCAGAAAAAACTAGAGTTTGATTATCTTGTGTTTTTTCTGACTATGACTTTTTTCTGAGTTTAATTCTTCTGAGAGAAAGAATTGACAATTTGAAAAAGTTCTTTTCTTGGTAAATGGTTAGCCCTGAAAAGGGCTGTTTTGTTTTTAGTGGTTGTGATTTTTTCAACTTCTAATGACAACAACCGAAATTCGCCTGGCAAACGGGGCATACTCCAACTCTTTTTGTGATCGTCATTACTCCGTTATTGAAAGTTATCTTTCTCCCAAATTTGACATCAACTAAAATAATATCAGGTGTTGTCTTTAAGAATAGCTGAACTAATCTTTCACCGAGATCTTTGAACGGTTGTGATATACGGTGTAGTTGTACGGGCTGAGTGCTTAGTAGCAATATCTGCTGTCCGACATCTAGATAGTCTTTGAGAGTCTCACGCAGTTGATGGTTGATTTCCCCCATATTGTTTTGTTCCATATTGATTTTTAACTCCCGAACTGGTCGAGAGCTGAGAGTCGAATGATGAATGTATTGGGAAATATCAGGCTTTCTTTATACGATAGCAGGAGGATTGAAAAAATAAGAGCGCGGACCTGGTGGAAAGCATATACATTTTTTTCCCAACTACGTTTTCATGCTAATATAGTAAAAAAGTTATGACTCGTAGCATGGGGAAAAAATGTAAGCAGATTGGAGTCTTTTTTGGAAAAACAGAATGAAAAAACTCAACTGCTTTTTGAACTTTTTTATTGAACAGAACTGAAACAATGAACATATTTACAATAAACTTAAAAAGACAAAAAATGAACATAATATCAATAAACTGTTAACAATAAAAAATCATTTTTGAAAATGTTTTTTTCACTGTTTGTGGGGAAAAGTCTCTGAAATTTTCTTGTATAGATTTCCATAGTGTTGATTAAACCACGATGATACATTTCGATCGTTTCGATGGTGTTCCGTTGAGAGAAATTTCTGTTGAAGATATTTCTGTATATTATATCCTCTAGCAACAGCATCCAATGCGAAGATACAGTAAATTCCGCAAACTTTAGCCTGTAGACTCTGAAGAGTTTGTCGGTTGTATCTCCACGAATAAGAATGATTGTCTAAAAAGTTAATAATTTCTGGCTCAAGTGGTGGTAGACCGTAGGGATCAAAGTATAGTACATTGCCATTATTGTCAAATATTACGGCCACCCAGTGTTCTCCTGAACCGGTTGATTTCTCTGTGTTCACAATGTAGGCTTTCACATGATTGGGTTTTTGTCGAGGTAACTGATCTTTTGCACAGACTTTTGCCTGTAGATTTTTTATCCATGTTCCATGATCCAATATGTATTGAATTTCAGAAGTATACATTTTTTCTAATCACTTTTCCAGGCTTGTTTTACTTTGTCACACCAATATTTTAAGAACGACTCCGTGATATCAGATAGAATGTTTTGTTTTATATTTCGCCAAAATTTGTAGGCTTCCACATAGTCAGTTTCATCGAGTTTCATTTCTATGAGTTCAGGATACCATTTTTTCATGATTCTGTATGGATTTAATTCCTTCATGGCTTGTTCTATGAACATATCTGTATGTTCTTGTCTATCCTTGAATAAACATAGTTCATGCTGTATTTGACTGGGATGATCCACTTGACATCCGTAACACTCGTTGTGAACTTCGCTGACTATTAGATTTTGTAGTTCTTTAATCATATGTTTTTCAAAGCTGTTGTGAATGTCATTTTTCCGAGTAGAAAGACACTCTGAGGTGGAATATTTCACTTTTTCTGCTTCTTTTCTCAGTGAAATAGCAAATCTGACTCCCGACATTGTTTATTAGTCCTGAAAAGGACTGTTTTTCTGATATTATATTCTTTAGTCCTGATAAGGACTGTTTTTTGTGAAAGCTATCTTTTTCTGTTGATTTTTTCAGGATTAATAATCTGTGATGATTTCTCTCAAACTGTTGATTTCAATCTGATTGTCAAATTCAGCAAAGACAATAACGTTGATCACTGTTGCCAAGGCTTGCGCGAATTGAAGCTCAATGCGAAGACTTCCAGTTTTTATAGGATGAAGTTGTCCTTCTTCACTGCCTTGATCAGGTGTCAAATCGTACCCCCACAAACAGTATCCACCAACATAGTCTTCTTTAGCAATATCAAATGATTTATTGAGTCCTAAGGCTGAGACAGCCTGATACATAGACAAATATGATTTCAAATACAACCCATTTTCAAAGTCAGGCTCAAAGGGTCTGTTATGAATACTGTGTCCATTACATGATACATCTATTTTTGACAGATTAAAGTGTTGAAAGAAAAATGGATTGTTAGCATAAGCCCCATTATAAGCAGCATTTGTTACCATTGCAATGAAAACACGTTTTGGAAGCTGGCCTTGAAACAAATGATCTTCAATTTTAGACTGAAGTCCATTACCGATAGTAAACGTCTTTACTTCTACCCTACGGATGGGAATTTTCATGTTTTGCTGAGCTATGAGATGATTTAGATCATTTGCAACAACAGGCAACAATTCAATATTTCGTACATGAAGACTGACTGTTTCCATTACAATTTTTGCATCTGGTGCAGCAGTACCTCCTGTAAGGCAAAAGTTTGATGAGGATCTGTTTAATCTAAGTCTGATTTCAACTCCATTAGGTAAATATTTTTCTTGCTGAAATAGATCAAGATGCAATCGTCCGAAAAGCTCTGCAGTTCTGCTTAGTCCGATTACACCGATTCTGTTTACTAGTCCAGTATTTCCCGCATCATGGTTGAGTGTTTCAAATTGCCCACTGGTGTCTTCAATCCAAAGTGCACCAGCTTTCAAAAACGTAGACTTGCTGTCAGCATTATAGGACAAAAGATTTTCGATATATGCTCTGTACGGATAGGTATCTGAATTACTGCTGATTAGTTTATTATTTAGATACAAATCGACGCTGCTAAACATACTATGCAGGAAATTGTTTACAGGTGCCACATTTGAACCGACGTCTAAATTAGTACCGTCAGCTTTAACGATTTTGAATTTGATATACAAATACGATTGTGACAAATCTGTCCAATGTTCGGTTTGAGGTGGTATGATGAATTCTATCGGTGAATTGCTTGTCAAAGATGCTATTGGAAAATGTTCAACCCATTGACTTTCTTGCATCGTTGTCATTGTAGGTGGTACAGAAAGAACATTGAGTTCTGATTTACTGCATTCACAAGATCCGTTTTGCATCATTTTTCAATTTTCAATTTTTTCAATTTTCAATCAAATATATCGAGAGTCCTTGATCTACTGTAATGATTTCTTTGTCTTTTATTAATGATCTTGCCCTTGCGAGATCGAGAAGATGAATGACGTGACTTTTGTGATTTTCTTTTATTTATCCCCGGTATTAACTGTTGTGCTAGATCATGAATGGCTTGTTTTCCCCTTGAAATTACAACTTTTTTAGGGTTTTCACCACGTAAAAGGATATCTCTTGCCGCCCCTAATCCTTGTCTGATTCCTTCTTTTTTTACAGCATTCAACCCAGATTTGACCAAGGGTTTAAGCAATGGAGTCACTGTTTTAAGTGCTGATCTAAATAGAGAACCTAGTCCATAGCCATACTGATGTTTCTCGCCGCGATAAACTGGTAGCATTTTTTTTAGTCGAATATTTAAATATTTATTTAAATATTTATTTGTCAAATATTTTTATTTTTCTGTCTGAAATGTAACTTGACGATTGTCTTACCAATAATAAAATGAAACGGTATACCAGAATCCCCTGTTATTTGAATGTGAATAGTATCGAAATCAGATTTCGAAACGGGGACGTAATGCGGTAATGTAATTTCATGGTTGATATGTTGGGCTTCATAATTATTTTCATCTGATATGCTTGGTTTGAACGGAAGAACACGAAGTATGGGAGCCAATGTATCACCCACTATAGTGTGTTCAGCAACATCTGAATAAACAAACAGATGATTGTACCCAGCATCAATGTTAGGACTGTATTTAAATACCTCTAAAATATTTCTACTCGAAAAAATTATCTCATTTTTGAATTCTGGTGATCCTCCCAGTTTTAAAAACAGCTGTGGATGAAATTTGAATCCGGTTCTTGTTATATTTGTGAATCCCAATTTCGGGCGTTTGCTTGAGGTTGAATAGCTAATAGACACCCCGATTGAATGCTTCTGAAAGATTTCACTTAGGTTATTTTGAATCATTTCTTCCATTACCTCTATAACATGTTTTGCTGAAGTGTAACTACCCGGTGAAAAATAAAATCCAATTGACCATTTTACTGCTTCACCTTTTGCGTTTCGTTTTATTGGAATTATCTTCATATTATCTCTTCTTTTATCTACCGCTGCTGCTGCATTGTATAAATTAGCATCTGCAGTTATAATTTCGAACTTTGCTTCTTCTTCAGTTATGTTTAAAAACTGAGAGGGGGTAATAAGATGAACTAATGCAACTTCCCAATTTTCCCTGTCAATATGAATTGTTTTTGGTAAATGAACTTTAAAACAGCACTGTGTGTTGTTTGGATAAAGGTTTATGGAACTATCACTAGGTAGAGTAAGATAAAACGAATTCATTTTTTAAATTTTTTTGATTTAGTATTTTTTACTGTCAACGAAATCAACCCCACTAGTTGTTTTTTGTCCAGACTTTGTGAATTTTAGCCCTGGAGATGGAAGAATATACCCGAGTGAACTGCTTAACAGTATCAACCACAATTCACGATCTTGACTTTGAATACTTAAATGTACTATCGAGGTTGCAATAATTGCGTAAATGACTAATATCTGTGAAATATACGTAAACTGATTCTTTGGAACACGATTTCCACAGCAGTTGTAATTTTTAGTACTAACACTATCGACACTTTCTGTCCCAGTCTCAATGTTTGACTGCGAATTTATCATAATTGTATTGTCTTTTTATTTTTTTCCGATCAAGATACCAAATGCGATTCTGGTATCCAACTTTGAAATTTTTTTGGATAACCTTTCCAATTGACTTTTATTTCTTTGATTATTTTTTTGCCCTCACGTCTTGTACGTCTATCAAGAACTGAATCAATTTCATAAATTTCATCATCTTTTATCAATTGAAGTTCGTATTCATAATAAGTCCCCAAAATTTGTTCACCCTCTAAATCTTTTATTTTATAGGTGATAGGTGAAAATGTCTTGTTAACATGAGTGATTTCAAATATTTCTTGAGTCCAATTTGGTAAATAACCTTTATCAAATGTACGTTTTGTTTTATTGATACGAACACGATCTCCAATTTTGAATTTTGGCTTTTTTGTCATTGCAATTGTCGATAAACGTGGATACAGATTTTTCGAAATTTCTGCCCCATTTGATTTTGTTACCATTGCAGGAGATGTTTTGATACTTCTGTGAAAAGTATGATTGTAATTCTTAACTAAAGAATTCAATACGTCAATGTAACGTCTTGTTTTCTTGTACGTAAAGTATTTCCACATTCTCGTTTTTAAAGTTCGTTGAAATCTTTCAACAATACTTGCTTTCGTCTCTGGATTTTCAGTGGTAAAGAAATGAATCTGATTCTTTTTCAAGTATTGCTGAAACAGTCTGTTTTTGAATTCCGAACCTTTATCTGTTTGAAGTGATAAAGGTTTCCGATTTGATTTCTGAACAATAGATTGAAATGCTCGAATCAAAGTTTTTCCCATCTTATTTGGAATAGGGATAACCCATGAAAATCTTGAAAACACGTCAATTATACAAAGTAAATATTTCTTGTTATCATTTTGTCTTGCTAAATGTTGCATGTTAGCCAAATCAGCCTGCCATTGATAGTCTATACCACTTACAATAGTTTTTCGTCTTTTGAAACGACGACGAATTGGTTTATGTAAGGTATAGGTGGATTCACCTCGTAACCACTCTTGAACATCTTTGTATCTTATTCCTTTCAAAACAGATTTTGCAGCGTGATACAATTGCTTTATTCCAGTAAATGCGACAGTACTTTTGGGATCATAAAACAATTTTCTTAACACGTAATCAAGTTTGTAATCAAGTTTAGGCTTTACCAGGATTCCCATGACTGAAGCGTTTTACGGGTAGGGGTCTTTTTTATAGATTTTGGTGGAGTTAACAACTCTTTAGTATAGAATTGCCTCAGTCTTTCTCTTTCTTCGGGTTTCATGTATGGAGATGATTCTTTTATTCTTTTTGCAGATTTTTTAACACTTCTTGTAAGCGATTTCCTTGCACTTTTTTGTACGCTTTTTGGCGTGTGAAATAAGTGATCGGATCCGCCGTAGGATCCTTCATCTTCACTCACTGATTTACTCAGTGATTTATCTTGAGCTTTTTGCATCCATCTCCATCTATTTGAGTTACCAATAACTTCTCGCGGTATATTGCTTTCGTGTAATGCCTTTGAAAAAGTTTTCCATCCTCTAGGTTCAGTACCTTTTCTCTGACGAATTGTATCATTGATAAGATCGATGATATTGGAACCATGAATGCGTACACCTTTGTATGACACGACTCCTTGTTCGTCCCAAGTTAAATTATTGTTATCTTTTATCATACTCAAAAGTAACTCAGCTTTTCTTTTCATGGTTTTTGGTACGCTTTGCAAAATTTGATCATGCAAGGTAACAGATGCTGATTTCTGTATACTATCATCACTTTTTGTCGTTGGAAGTGAGTTGAACAAAGTTGGTCTTGCTTTTTGAAGCGAATTTTGTAACTTAAACAAAGTTTCACCATACCTTTGAGCCTTTTCTGTTTCTGACAAATCAGTGCTTTGTAAAATATGACCCATATCCTGCCGAAGATGTGCTGCATCCACAACTTGCGGATTGGGTGGTAAACGAGGTTTATGATATTGCTCGTCTTTCCAACGATTCATATTTTCTAAAACCTGATAAGGTACGATAACCATTTTTTTAACAGACATGATTTTTTATCTACAAGATTTTTTCAAGATTTTTTATCTATAAGATTTTTTCAAGATTTTTTTATCTATAAGATTTTTTTATCTATAAGGCTTTAAGTGCCCCTCCTATTCCTCCGATAACGGCTTTTCCTAACAATGGTAATAATGCAGGTGCAAGTAATGAAAGAAATCCACCTTTTTGATTTAATATTTGTTTTTTATTTTTTACAGAAGCCGATTTCGAAGCTAAACGTCTGATATGTTGTCGGCTTGAATACAATTTCTTCTTCTGAGCTGATGATAAATGTACATTGCCTTTTAAAACGTTATGACAACATTCCGATATACATCTTATCACTTCTGGTGATGAATCTTTTACAAGTTTTTTACGTATTTTTGGTGTAGCCTGCATCATGGCCATAACCATTGAACCATGTTTTTTTATCAGAGGTGTTTTCCTTTTCATGTTGACTTTAACTCGATATCGGATTAAATGATAATACAACGTCCATGTCGCTATCATTTATACCTGATGTTTTTTAACATACTGTTTTTAACATACTGTTTTTAACATACTGTTTTTTCAAAAGAAAACTTTTTAACATACTGTCTTTTACAGTCAGAATTACTTTTTTAAGAAAACTGTGAATAGAGAGCGTCAACCAATGTATCAGCGCTAGCCATGGACGAATCCACGGGAACGGATCTTCCTTTCCCAAGGTCAAGCATCTGCTTTTTTTCGTCAAGTTTATATCTTCCTGTACCGAGGTTATATCGCAGCATATCTTCTATCATCCGTCTATATTTTCTTAATCCTTTTTTATGTTTAGCCAATGTATTTGGAGACCAAGCGACGGATGGAATTCTTTGAAACGCTAATTTTTTGCCTGGTAATATAAATCTTGAATACTTTCTTTGGTAATTCCGCATTCTTTCACCAAGTATTTCCTCTCTAGATTTTGGATATTGTTGATGTTCTGAAATGGTACTTGCTACAGGGGTTCGTTTTCGGGTAGTAACAAATCTTTCATCAATCGTAATTGGAGCATGCTTCTTTGGTGGAGCACGCTTTTTCGGAGATTTTTTCTTTTGAGATCTTTTCTTTGGAGATTTTTTCTTTGGAGACTTCTTCTTTTGCGGAGCACGCTTTCTTGGAGATTTTTTCTTTTTTGGAGATTTTTTCTTTTGCGGTGCACGTTTTCGTGGAACACGTTTTCGAGTTTGTCTTTCAACTCCAAATTTTCTGATGGTTTTTACTCCATCCCATCTCAGTAAGCTTCTGATAATAACACCACCTAGAAACCCTCCCCCTCCAGGTTTTAAAATGATTTTACGTTTACTTTCCTCGTCTATGGATGGATCTGCTAACCGTTCAATATCTGTTCTATGTTTTGTCATGTACATTGTGGTTTGTTTTGGTAATTTGATTTTATTTTCAATGATGTTTTGCGCAGCCAACGTAAACCATTTTAAAATTTCTTTTAATCCTGCTTTTAACACAGCTTCTCTTTCATGTCTATCGGTTTGTTGACTTAAATTTCGCAAAGCAGCTAAAACTGAACTCGGTGTGGATGGTAAAGCCATGTTTACTCACGGGTGTGAATCATAAAAATGATTTATGTTCAAAATGTTATTCTCTTTTAAGCAAGAATTTTGCATAAAGTTTTTTAAGCAGGAGAATAAATAATGGGTCCTCTTTCATCTCCTTGTGTACGCCAACGATGAAATATATCTGCTCGTAGTCTTAATTCTTTATTTGTTTGTGAATGAAAATCTATGACTAAATAACCATGATCCGTCGATGTAGCATCTTCATAAGCAGGTAACAAATGTGGGGCTTGCATTTGGTGAGCTAGTGTTTTAATTTGATTCTTATCTCGTTCATTTCGAAATAAAATCATATATCTGGAATTAAGACTAATGGTTCGACTCGATTTCGATTGCTGAAACATATTTTGCGTGATGTAAATCACACTTGCATTACGATGGTGTCCTTTTCTTGTAAACCAAAGTTTAATTTTTTCCTCATCTTTTTCACCCAACATATCATCAAAGACAATTAAATGCGGAATAGATACATCACTGACAATTTCGTTTTCATCGTCAGGAATTCCCTCCACGAATTTTATCAATTTGAACTGTGAATTGAACTTTTCTTGCATAAGATTGTAAGCATGCTGCCATTCTTTGTAACACCAAACAACTCTTTCAGGAACGATGTTGAACAAGTCTTCTCGATAGTCAATTAATTTATGAACGAACTCTGTTTTTCCGCATCCACTCGGTCCTGTGATGAAAATATTACAAGGGTGTTGAAACAATATGGATTGTACATCCATATTTTTTTACTTTTCTCGTTAAAGGCTATTGATAAAATGACAATATCAATGAAAATAAAAGCATTTTTATTGAACATTTTTTATTGAACATTTTTTTATTGAACAGAGGTGAACAATAAAAAACATTTTTTTACAGTATAGCATATAACATTTTTACAATGCAAATTCGCAAATACCGCGATTTTTCCACTTGTCTTCATGTTCCACAATAACTTTGTGCAATTGTTCATTACCCAAAGACAATGGATATACGCTATCCATTTCACTATAGTCACGTACTCCACTAGATGGAAAAACATGTTTAAAAACGTTTTTTGTTGAAAGAGATGAATATACGGTTTCTTTTGTGACATCTCTATCAAATAGGAGATAGCCTTCCAGAGTATCCACTATCTCCTCACTGTCTTGAATAGATCCTCTTTTGTAGCGTAAGTAAAAGTCAAACAGAACTGATTTCATTTTCAGGACGTTCAGAAAACTTTCTTCTGTTCTTCCTATGATAATGAATACCCATCGACTTGTGGCTTGCATTTGATTACTGAAATTATACATCTGTTTAGCAGTATTGAGATCTTTCCACCACCAGCCTACTAAAAAAGCTTCGAGGATGGGATCTGAACCTGAGTCGTGCACCAACATCATAATAAAACTGTGTATGGCATACAGTTTGCAGGATGATTCTCCTTTTGTAGCTCCCTTATTCAATCTATCTATCCAAAGTTTCAAACAGTTGAATTTAATATCAGACTGTACGTGTTCATCGAGCGTGTGTTGTCGAACAAATTCTCCATAAACTTTTTCACGTAGCTCTATGGGTAACGGTAACACAGTTGCCATTTTTTCACCAAACGTCTAATATTTTTCCGTCTTACTTTATCTGTTTACCGCAAAACAATGTGATATAGAAATTTATTTTCTCAGACTTTTATAACCATAGGGCACAGTGTCAGTAGCGTTTACAATAACTCTTTTGGTGTATACAGAGCGAAACGTTTTTGTCTGCGGTTCGCTGGTCACTGTTCTATCTCTATGTCTTTTAATTTTACAATCATACTGAATTTTGATTTCTATCGTACGATCCAAAGCACATTTTGAATAGGTATCGAAATTCACCACCTGCTTGGTATTGTAATCCAAAGTAATTCCCTTCACTTTACATTTACTTATCTCTTCTCCATCTTTTGTTTTCATTTTGTAAGCATAATTTTTAGGCCCAAGTCCTCTGAATTGGGTAATTTTACAGTCAGGCTCTTCATCAGTCCATTTTCCTAACCTACTGTTAATAATGGGAGGATTCCATAATTCAGGATCATGAATGTACATACAACTATCTGTATCGAAATACAAAACTCTATCTTTTAACTTTTCAAGAACGGCGTACAATTCCAACCTTGCATAAGCTGTTACGTAAGACCCTACTACCACGTTGGCTGTAGCGTGGGTGTCAATATGTTCCAATTTTGATTCATAGTTAACCAAGATGAATGGACAGTCCTCGTCAAAGATTTCTACATGCTTTACAATGAAATTGGGATTGGTGACTAATTCGAAATATTTAGACGGATCACTGATGTATTCCGTCTGAGTCAATTTTTCACGGTGGGCTAATTTTCCCCAAAGACAGTTCAACATAATCTTAGCAAACGATCTTCTCCCAGGGTTTTTTTGAATACAACTTGGATCAAGACGAACCCCTTCTGCCTTCTCATATTCACAAACGAATTGATCTTTTTCCGAGTCTGATTGACACCAATTTGGGTAACCACTGGCTTCTTGCTTAATTTTCAAGAAATTATCCACATAGCCTTTAAAGAACTGCTCCGAAACAGAATTGAAATGCCAGATTTCATACACTTGTATTAGACGATAACCACAGTCAAGAGCTTTGAATAATTCAAAGGTAACCCAAGTTCCAACCAAAGCCCTCTCTTCTTCACCGTGGATACAAATGTTTGAACTTTCTTCTGCACATTTCATACAGAGTGGAAACATCATTTTATTGTTACAGTGAACTGGGAGAACGGGGTGAAACAAATCAGTTGGAGGTAAAACTTTGCATTTGATTAGCCCCTCATACTGACGAATATTGTTCATCTCAATATTCTCACTAGTCAAAATTTCTGGCTGGCCCACAGGATAGGATTTATGTTTACAAACATAAGGGTACAGAGAACAGATATCAATGTACTTGATTTCCTTCTTGCTTTTTTCATCAACATCGTAGCTAATTTTTATTGCATTACATCTTCCCCCAGACAATCCCTCCCTCGGATCGATGGGGTCCAAATGTGGATATAACTTTTCAATGAGTTTTTTGTACTCTTTATCCTTCATCTTAGCATCGAATTCGTGCTCCCAAATGTACACTACATTATACCCCATTTCTTTGATATCTGCTATACGTTTAAAAGTATGTTCGTACAATTCAGACATGGGTCTCCCATTGATGGGATTGATCTGTTTTCGATCTGTATAACATACAGGACAACCATGATACAAATCCCCAAGGAATTCATAGACAGTGTTTGATTGACGGTGAAAACCATCTACAGTATATCTTCCGATTTGAACTTCCCCACCATTTTTTGCATGGCGAATATGAATACCTTTTTCCCGAGCTACGCTTTGAATCCAACGTATCGCTTTCATAGAAAAACGACGTCTGGACGAATCTTTACTTGAAATGATAGCAATTTGATTTCCTGGCAAATATTTGCTTCGCCAGACTTTGTTACAGGCATCGGCGATGGTAATTGCCTCTAAAAATGGACAAATACCACCCTGTTCGATAAACAGCTTTCTGAATTCAGCACATCCCCGTCTTAGGATATCGACATCTGACCTACAGTATGATTCCATCTCTTTTTGAAAATTGAATTCCTCACCCTTTTGAACTTTGTCATTATACCAGACTATGAATTTCGACCTACCCTCTTCAGACATTGAGTCGGGTTTGTAATAAGACATATCCAAGTATGGTCCAATATAACTCCAAAATTCATCTGTATTTGCCCAGTGAGGAAAGTAACCTTTTTTCATTTCTTGAAGACCAAATGTGGCTGGAAATTTCGCCAGCCCAAAGTTCATGAAATTGAAGGAATCGATCAGGCGCACACCATTCAATTCTAACTTCATAATATTGTTTCCATTCATGATCAATTTTGGAACTTTTAACCCAACTTTGACAATATAGTTAAGAATGAACTGGCCGTCATAACCTTTTAAATTATGAGCCATAGCTGTGACTCCTTTGTGATGTTTTGAAAAGAGCCACTTGCAAAATTGACTCAAAGTTTCTTCTCCTTGAAAAATAACTTCCCTACCCTCTTCAAATTCACTGCATGTAGAACAATGAAAATCAAGTGGTTTATCGATACAATCATCACATGCTCTATGTGCTATACAATAATTCGGGATGTGCACCCCTGTATCTTGTTTGCATTCAAAATCAAAGAAAATGAACTGTGGTTTTTTGACTACAGAAAAACTCGTCTCATCATCGCTGTCGTGTTTCATCTTACTCTGGTAAGGCTGAATAAAACAACGATGAGAAAAGTCAACTATCTTCTTGCAGAGATGACACTTTTTCTTTCCATTGCAGATATGATCTCTCTTTCTGGTAAGATACTGTGCACCACATTTTGAACAGAGTTTCACTAATTCACAAATGGATTTCTTTTCTTTACCTTGAACATTTCTGTGATTTTCAAAGCATAAAACACTAAAAAATCGTCGATGACACTTATCGCAGACATACTCTTTGGATTCTGATGGACATTTTCCAGCACGATAACAACCTTTGCAGATTTTTGAGCAAGCATGATTTTCCCGCCCGTTATAACCCACATCACAGAACTCACAATAATATGTACAACAAAAAAAACCTTTGATGGACTTGATGTAGTCATAATGGTTTTGATGAAAGTATAAATGTATGATCTTACTATCGTCTTTCACTTCTGGATGTTCAAATATTTTCCTCGTTTTTGAATGCTGGTCGTGAACTTTAATGACATAGTCTTTTTCATACAAAAACAATTGAATTTTTTTGAATTCATCAATTCCTACAGACTGTGTTGGTAAAACTCCAGCTTCATTCATCAATTTTTCGGCTTCAGTCTTTTGAAGTGGTCTGTTTGATCTTTTAATGAGATCCCATCTCCTATTCCACGCTTCGTTGTTTTCACGTTCAATGTAGCAAATTCCCACAACAACGGCTCTTGCAAAACATAATTGATCATGGTTGTTAATTTGAATAACCGATTGTTTCTTCTTGGCAAAAACCTTTGAATCCAATTCCGACGAATTATATTTCACTTTCCCGCTACCACATGGAGGTATTGTATGTGTAATGTCAAATGTCATGGATCCGTCGTTCAAGATAAAATCTGTATTTGACTGTAAAACTCGTTCAATTTCATTCAATATAGTTTCACCTTGCAGCTGTTCTGTAGCTAAAAAGGGAATATGAATCCCCATCTCCAATGAAGGATGATCGATGCTAATTCTAATCATATCTGTCGGGTTAGCATTTAACTTTCGAATGATTTCATGGGTAACATCGTCAAATAATCCAAGCAGTCTCTGGGGTGATAATTCTTCAAATTTCTTAAAACTCACTGACAATACATGTGATTCTGTTCTAAATTTTCTTGACTTCTTTTTTCCCCTTTCTATTAAGTCATATAGACTTTTCATATCCAAAGTAGAGCTGTTGTTTTCTTCTTTTTTACCCACGAACATATTTGGTGAAAAGATATCATCTTCACTGTCACTTTCTTCTTTCAATGGTACAGTTTTTTTCTTTTTTGGTGGAAATGACTCATCGTCACTATCACTTTCTTCTTTCAACGGTAAAGATTTTTTCTTTTTTGGTGGAAATGACTCATCGTCACTTTCACTGTCTGAATAATCTACTATTCTTTTTCTTTTAGCCATCGTTTCAGCTCTGGCTGAGAAGACAAAATGAAGGAAGCGAGAAAAAAACCTAACAATTTATTGACTCTTTCCTTGCAGTAGTGTATAAATAGAGACATCGACTGTGAAAATCTCATTATTCCTCTGACCAATCTCAGACAATACAGTTGATAAAAGAAAATGAGCGAGTTCAAGCTGCAAAATACATCACCACTTAGAAAGAGGATGGCGTTGTATGTTAATCCATACACCCACGATTATGAGATCAGCAATATTCCGCCAAAGTATCAAGTTAAACATAACGGTGTCTACGTGGGATCATTTTTATCCCAACAACATTTAGCAGAAAAAGATGTTTACCGCATGACCAGCTACAGAGTTTTGGATCAAACAACGATCGACAAACGATATGGAATGGATGGCGTGAGAACAAATATTTGTTTTACGTGCAACAAAACAGGGCATTGGGCCAGACAATGTCCAGAAAAAGAAAAGCAGACAGGAGAAAATGTTTTTGTCTATGTGGACCCGCTCAGCCATGACATCAAAATTTCACCAACAGCTGTCAAACTCCAACATATGAAATACGTCGGGGTAGTAAATTCATTCTGCAAATCATTCTGCAATGAAAATACATGGAAAAAAAGTTCACCACAGGATACATCATCCGTTGAAACTCAGACCGTAGACATGCAGACTGACAACACGGATATCAAGGATTCAGAGATCTGCAAAATAGCAGATAAATTAGAGACTTTACGGAAAAATCTGGACAAACAAAATCTCATAGATTCCACAAAAAACGAATTTTCTACAGAGTCGGATTGTTCGAACGGGAAGGAAGAACCAAAAGATTTACTGTTGGTAGAAAAAAGACCAGAGGAAAAACGTCAAAATAACGAAAAGAAGAAAAAACGACAAAGCAACAAAAACAACTGTTTCTTTTGCAAATCAACAAAACACGGGAATGAAATGTGTCCAGATATGGTATTAAAAAACAATGAAAGGGGAAAAAAACGTAAGAGTAAATGCGAATCTGACATTCCGAAGAAAAAAAGAAAAACAGTCTAAGTGAAAAAAAAGTTTTTTCATTCATTTTGTCTTTTTTACAGTTCAAAGTTCTATGACATTCATTTTGTCTTTTTTTACAGTTCAAAGTTTCATTGCAATGAATATTGTACAAAAAGTTCTAAAATAAAAAATATAAAAAACATATAGGACTTGGCTTTTTTTGTTTTTTTGACAATTTGAAAAAGTTCTTTTCTTGGTATTGGGTAGCCCTGAAAAGGGCTGTTTTAAAATTAAAGAGAACGTATTCTTTACCATTTCAATGAAGGATACATTCTCATCAATTTATTTTGCCAACCGCGATGTTCTGTTGGCGGTATCAACTCCGACAGGTCTGGGTAAATATTACCCATCTTAACGATTGGGGTACGAGTATAAAACTCATACCCGCGTCTTGCAAAGAACTCCCGAAGAGCTTTATGCTTTAGTCTCTTCCTTTCTTCTGGCTCGTCTTCTTTCTTTTCCATGACCTCCTGCTCCCATTTCTCTTTCATTTCTTTCTTATTCTTCTTGCCACCAAACAGTCCACAGCAAAATTTCAATAACTTCATCGTGAAATGAGTTAATAAAAGAATAAAAAATGCTGTCTCTTTTATAGCTTGACAGCGGGATTGAGCTACTTTGCGTTAGAATTAAAAGTGCGAACGTGGGCGAGAGCATATAGACAGAACATAACGTACTATATGATCTATCTACAACGTCTAAGAATATCAAATCCAAAAAAATGTAACGAAACTAACGATTGGTTAACGTTAATTCCAAGTCAAAATAGGTCAATCCTCCTGTCAAGCTATAAAAACACCGATTTTTCCCATACATTCATCATTTTGACTCATAGCTCTCGAACATTTCGGAAGTTAAAAATCAATATGGAATACAACTTAAACGATTTCAACTTAGATGCTTTCCTTCCAGTGGAAAACAATGGAGACATTCTCTCATCGGCTATGAATTCAGCAAACATCAATCCGACGACTGTATTGGATAACATTTACGAAGAGGTGAAACAGTTAAATTCGAAACAAGAATCTATGCTATCTCGGATCTTAAAAGAACTGGAAACATTCAACAAACATTTGGAGGAGATTAAAACTTTAAACACAAACACCGAACGGTTGTGGAAAAACATTGAGACACTACGCTATCAAAGTCAGAGCATTTCAGCAGTTCCAGTAAAGATTCCTGTGGAGTTTGACTTCGATAAGACAAATCTTCACAAGCTAGTGGACTCTATCGTAGCTGTTGTGAAGAAAGAAAAACAACCAAAAGAAAATCAACCGAGAAGAACAACAAAACGAAAATCAGAGGAAAACGATAACCATCTCCACAAGCGCCATGTTGACCAAAAGAGATCTTCACCGATACTGACAGGCCAGGGTAAATACGGGAAAAACATTGATAATTTCGATGACTTCAAAATCCCAAAAATCCCAAGAAAAACGAAGAAAAGCTGTCAGTAGAGAGAAAAACACAGTCTCCAAACAAAACAGCCCTTTTCAGGGCTAACCATCTACCATGAAAGATCTATCTTTTTCTTTCAAATTGTCACCCAAATTTTTTCCAAATTGATCGGAATTGTCCCCAGAGTACCTACCCTCAGGGTAGGTACTCTGGGTCAAATCCTCCCTCAGGGTAGGTAGTCTGGGGACGGAGGGGGGGAAGCAAAAATGCCAAAAAATGCCATTTTTTACCCAAATCGTCCCATTTTTTTCCAAATCGACCGGAATTGTCCCCAGAGTGCCTACCAGGGGTAGGCACTCTGGGGACAAATCTCCCTCAGGGTAGCTAGACTGGGGACACTTTGACCGACTGTCCCCAGTCTAGTTACCCCTACTACTAACGGCATAGTCGTACAAATTCCAGAACGTGCCGTGGCTGGTTTCTTCAGCTTCACGCGCTCATGACTAAAACATCATCAGAACCGGGACCCAAAAAACGATAATACACAAGTGTGTCATGGGTTTAATACACTGTCGGAGAAAGTTTTATGTGATAAAAAAGGATAACTAAACATTTGCATGCCAGGAAATGTGTTAGAAAAACGTGTGAACATGATCTAGAGGGAAATTCGCTGTCACTAGCAAGTGTTCCTTTTTCTACAGTGTTTTCAAAGGTTGTCAGCCGACGGGGATAGGAATGATCCCTTTCTACTGTAGTTAGATCAAACAAGAGGGTCAATGGCCCTGAAGCGCAAGCTTATCTAGAAAAGTGATCTGGGATTCATAAAGTTGTGGAATGTTGCCTCTAGAGTGCAAACAAGGTTTATTTAAGATCTTCTCGAGTGACCTAGCTCTAATTTGTGATCCTATGCACTTATCCAAGATATCACCAACACAAAAATTCTGACTTTCATGACTACTGGACTAAAATTGTGGCATCGAGAGTGCACAAGATGTTCTTCTAAGATTTGTCCCAGTGACATACTATTTGACCCAACGTGACCCTTTATCAAACTTGTCAAAGATATAATCAAGACAAACAATTTGACTACTTTCAATGAGTAATGGACTGAAAATGTGGCACACAAGATTTTTCTAAGATTTGTCCGAATGACCCACTTCTTGACCTCACGTGACTCCTTTTCAAACTCGTTAGAGATATCACCAAGAAAAAAAATCTGACCAATTTTCATCAGTTTTTGGACTAAAAGATGTAGCCTCTAGAATGCATTCAAAGTTTTTAACTGGTGTGTCCAAGTGACCTATTTTTTGATCCGACATGAACCATTTTCAAATTCATACGAAATGTCATTCAAATGACCACCCATTTTCAAACTCGTCCTGGATATCTTCAACTCAAACAACCGACCGACTCTTATGTGGTTTCTACAGTGCACACATTTTTTCTCATCTAAAATTGTTGAAACCTATGCCTGACTACAATAGAATATATACGGAACAAAACAATCCATGCCGACATGTTGAAAAAAATGTTTAAGAAGTCTTTTTGACTTTTTTTTTTTAACTTTCCTTTCTTCTATGTCTTATTTTTTTACCAATTCTTTATTTTTGAGATTTACTAGTACATTCAAACAGAAGATAACGGGAATGAACTGTGAAATTCTGACACACATTCCGGATATAGAATCCACTTTTTATAAGTGACGGTCATTTTGGACATCATCTTGAACTATGGAGTATACAAGATTTACCGAAGCACGAGTGAAAAACTCTTGATTTGAAAACTAGAGATCGATACGATCATTCTGATTTGTCTTTAGTTACAGATGTAAACCATTGATAAATTTTAGCTCCACTGGCTGAAGGCCAGCGAGCGTATGTCGCGGCCCTGTGTCTGTTGTGCATTCGTCCGTCCGTCTGTGCGTGCGTTCATGCGTTCGACAACTTTTCAAACATCATCTCTGTCACTACACATCATTTTTTTTCCAAACTTCACAGAAATGATCCTGTCATGATCCTCTTCAGAATTCCTTCAGAGAATTTCATTCCGATAAAAACTCTGGTTGTCATGGCAACTTACCTGAAAGATAGTGAAAATATTTAGAAATCTTCTTGTCCGAAACTATTTGACCTAGGACTACCACATTGAGCACGTAACTTTATCAAATGGACTACTACCAAACTTTTTTCAAATTATATTCCTGGGTCAAAGTTGGCCCCGCATCAGGAGTAACAAGTTTTACATTAGCTTATACTATGAAAACTTTAAAAATACATATATATGTTTGTTCCTAACCATTAACCAAAGGGCTTCCAAATTTTACATATAGCTTCATCTAGTGGACCTCTTACAAGATTGTTCCAATCATAGCCATGGGCAAAAATTAGCTTCGCCCTAGGGGTCACAATATTTACTTATGCTTTTAAAGTGAAAACATTGAAAACTTTCCTGTTTCTAACCGTGATAATTAGAGCTGTAATATTAGGTAGGTGTTATCATCTAGTATGTCTTTACCAAGATTCATATTATAGCCATGGGGCCTGTTTAGACTTGTTTAGTGAAAACTAAAAATCTTCTTGTTCCTAACCATAAATCCTACTACTACCAAATTTGGAGTGTCGCTTCATCTAGTGGATTACTACTAAGATTAATCAAGTTTAGCTCTGTGTGTGGGTGGGTGGGGGGGGGGGTGTCAAAACTGGTCCCACTATGGGGACATACATTTTACAGGGTATTTATATTGTGGAAACTTCAAAAAGCCTCTTTGGACCTTCATCTTTGGTAAGAAATGGCCCACACCTGGGCATCATAGCTTTAAGCCATTTGACATAGAATCGTATTGTTTGGTATGTAGCATGATACCGGTGACGTCTACGTCTACCAAGACTGTTCAAATTATTGCCTTAGGGGTCAAACATTGGTCCGACCGCAAGGGTGGAGTGTCACATATTGTTCTCTCGTAAACGATTAAGGGGCATTATTGCCTTTTTGGTGGAAATCTTCTTGTGGAAATACTCTATGTTGTAGTTCATTGGTATTTGGCAAGTACGATAACGTAGTATTATACTTGAACCATAATCTGTAAAAAGGGGGCTTAATGCATCTGTGAAAAGTATCGACCCAGGTCTGCCTGCGTAGTCCGCGCAGACTGACCTGAGCCGAAAATCTTCGCTATTGGTCAATTTTCTTTATGTTCAAGGACCATTATACCTCATGATTTAGTCGGTTGTTAAAAAAAAGTGGCCATTATGGATCCATAATTATGCAATGGCTTGATTGGTACAATGCCTCACGGAGATGCATTAAGCCCCCTTTTGCCAGAGCGTGGTCCACTTGCTTGTGTTCGTTAAAAACATATTTGCTGTATGTGAAAAAGACTACTTTTTTCGAGGCAAAGCTTACTTTCTCTACGACATTGTATCGCAATACAGATTTCTAACAGTTCCACGACTGACGATGCCAATTTACATAATTATATGGTACTTGCAATTTATCAGGCAGTGGAGCGATACAGGGACATCATGGCCCTCTTGTTAGGCAACCTGCGGATACATATGAGCCGTGCTCTGTGAAAAAGGGGCTTAGTGCATCTGCGAAAAGTATCGGCCCAGGTCAGCCTGCGCAGTCGGCGCAGGCAGACCTGGGCCGAAACTTTTCGCCTTTGGTCAATTTTCAACCTGTTAAAGGACCATTCTACCTCATAATTCGGTTGGTTGTTAAAAAAAAGTGACTATTATGGATCCATAAATGTGTGATTGCTTGCCTTGGTATCATGCATCACGGAGATGCTTTAAGCCCCGTTTTTACAGAGGATGGCAGAGATTCGTTCCTCTAAGGAGCTCCCGCCTTAACGTGACAGACATTTAAAAGTGACGTATAAACAAATTTATATGTAAATCAAATCTGAATTTTTCCTGTATAGTGTAAAGACCATCTATATATTGTATATGTGATCATTTGCTAGTATTCCTGAATTGAAATGCACAGACTTTGACCTTGTGGTTTAACCCTTTACCACACGAAAACATTTGGACTGGACCGAATTGAAAGCATTTGAAAACGGCAAATTAAATATCGCTCAAATGATGACTTCTTACCAGGGTTTCTCCCTTTCCCACAATGTCTTCAAACGCCTTCTCCTTTCTGGCCTACTGCTTGGTATTAGTCTAGAAATGAATAGATAGTAATTTCCAGTTGGTAAAAATATAGACATGTTTATTTAATGGACCCATTTGTGATGCATGGCTTGCTGTCCCAAACCCTTAAAGCGCCTTCCCTAACTATAGTTACCTTAGCGGCCGGTGCGGATTAAGGTCAGATGCACAGAACACGCAGTCTTTGATCTACACTGTCCGCTATGCTGAGACTTTCTAGACAAAAAAGCAACCATGAAAGCATGATTAATGTGACCTTATTTCTAGACTGGAGATGACCGTTGGGATTATTAGGCGTTCTAAGAGTCAAGCCTTGACCTGCTAAGTAAATGAAATGGAACTTTCAAAGCGATAGTAAAAATCCGAATCATGTTATTTCACACTTATTTTTTTGAAGAAAAATATCTCCTTATCGGACAGTGTAGACCAAGATCAGACTGCACGTTCTGTGCAGTCTGATCTTGATCTACTTTGTCCGCTAAAGGTCGGTGGGTCGCGCTTAGCAGCTTAAGGGTTAATAGATATCCCGCAGCGCTTATTACAAACCTTTTTTAGACGATGACTTGGATAATAATTATCTAATCTTGAAAACTATACAAAACTGACAAGAATCAAAGCGTTGAAAGCACTGGTGTGGCATTTGTCAAGGGGGTCATTGTGTGGAATTAATAATTTGAAAAATAAACAAACAATATTGTGGGACGAACAAGCCCGGACGAACAAGCCAAGGGACCAACAAGCCCAGTGACGAACTTGTTTTGGGACGAACACCATCAGGTTGTGTGTATCATTGCGCTACTAGAAGGTCATAGCGGGTGTAGACATTTCCAATAAAAAAAGAAGTATTCCCATGATCGATGGCCTAATCCAGTTTATTTCAATACGCCGTTGTTTATTACACATCTGAGTGCTATCGAAACGCTTATTTGTCTTAGAAAAATTGAGTTTAATTGGGTTTACTTCCTTCGGTGTTGCACAAACTTCGATACACGATTTTCAAAATACCTTATTGAACTCATAGTGGCATTGTCTTCGGCAGATGCCACAAAAAAAAACCTATCTATCTAAAGCTTTAATTTAATGAAACGTTCAAGTATGAACGAATGGTCCAAAGTAGACAAAAATATAACAAGGCAGTAGTACACTCGAACATTCTATTTGTTCCTATAACTTAATGATTCCCGTTTACTTTTTTTCAGGGGTATTGTGCCATGCATCTCTGGAAATCTCACAAGGAGTAGTTTTTCAACTGAATGGAACACTTGATATTTTCTGCAGTACTAGTGACTTTTATATTAGCCCGGAGATCATTTTTATATGGCACCACAATGAAAGCCGGGGCGAATATGGACAAACGAACTATAGAGCGGGAATGCCAGACAGGCTGTACTATAGGTTACACAAAGATACAGCGACACAGAATGATACAGGGACGTATGAATGTAACATAGAAGGAAGACCAAAGGTAGTGTCTATGACTGCTACAATGGTTCAAGGTATGGAATTATATGTGCCCTCTCTCTCTATTTTCTTTTTATCCTTTGCTGTTTCGTCCATTTCTTCTCCCTTCCATCATTCCTCTCTCACCGCTTACCATTGTTTCGACGATGGTTATGTGGGAAAGAAGCCAGTGGCTTAGTAAGAATATTGTGTGGAGTACTGGTAAATGAAACTCCAGGAAAGCATGGATAGGTGCACTGGCCGCCGTGATATAACTGAAATAATGTTGAAAACGGCGTTAAAACACCATACAATCAACGATACAATCAATCTCCCTTCCATTCTCTCTCTTTATCAGCCTGTGTGTGTGTCTGTGTGTCTGTCTTTTTGACTCTCACTCCCCCCCCCCCTTACTCAGTCACACTAAGGTGAGAAGTTTGAAAACAAATGCTTATATCTAAATCAATTTCAGTTTCCATACATACATGTACGTATGTTTGTTACATAGGATTTCATTACCTCCTGTATGATTCACGTTGTCGTTTGATGTTAAATAATTAATGTTGAGACGATGACTTGTACAGGTCAAGTTAATAAAATGATCTGATCTGACCTGATGACAAGTGTTCAGATCTGCATCGTGTACATATCTTTAGACCATATCCCCAGGAGATCCGCGACATTTCGTGGAAAACCACGTGCTCGAAAACGATTCCTACCCCTAGTCCTTACCCTAACCCAGACGAATTGTGGTTCAAATCTTCCTCCCAGACAGATCTTTTCATTAACTAAATCTAGGAATTTATCAGTCGGTATTTCAAAACATATACGGATTTCGACGAAACACCCTTTCGACGACATGTTGTGCACCAATCCCGAGGCACAGATATGATGATCTTGACCGGCTGGATAAATTTTGCCATATTCAAATGTATAATATATTATGAATATTCAACAATAAAAAATGACCACTCATGTATTATCCTATATTTATCACATTAGTACCCCTATTTTCAGTGTAATACAATCATAATAAATTTTCTTATCCTATATACGTGAAGATAAGCAAATAGCGCCGTATTTGGTCAAATCTCTGTGACCATAAGCCTCATTTCTAACACATTGCTGGCCCAGATTTCTGTGTGTAATTAACTGCCAAACTTGATGAATTGTGACAATGGGAATGCTATCATCTTTAGGTTCAGATCAGCACCCTTATTTTCAACTTCTTTGGAACTAAATTTTGTCCATGATGTACACACCTGCCAAAGAAGCGATTAGGCTTTATGTGAATTTCAATACAGATGTACATGTATATATAGGCCTATGTGTCAGCACATCATGAACTATAATTCTTGAGATACATATGCGATAAAAACATGCGACATTCATTGGCTTTTTAGGTAAAATTTCATAAAATTCGTCGTTAGAAATGTTATGAAGCTCACCCAAGGCTCGCTTACTTACAATTCTTCTAGACTCGTTTAACCCTTATCCTGCCAAATAAGTTAAGTGAAACTTTTTAGCCAATAGTAAAAATCCAAATAATGTCATTTCAAACTAATACTTTGGAGAAAAAAAAAAGTTTCCTTATCGGACAGAGTAGATCCAAGATCAGACTACACGTTCTGTGCAGTCTGATCTTGGTCTATACTGTCCGTAAAAGGTAATGAGTCGCGCTTAGCAGCCAAAGGGTTAATACAATGTTATGTAATTTAATATCAATTGTTTTCATGAATATTGGCGAGTTCTGATTGGCTGAAATTTTTTTTTCATAGCTCCATGAAAAAAAAATCACTGCCATGTTAATTTACTTTCGTTTTATTGGTTGATTTTCAGGACACGTTAGTACTGGGGATCTGAAAACTGCTTCCCTATTGTATTCTTGCGCCATACAAATATGAGTGGAAGGGGCTTTAGAAACTCCAACGTTATATTTAAAAATTAAGAAAATGAATGCAGTTTGAATTATTTCCGTGGGTGTATGTTGTCTGTAATATATAATTAAATTATAAGGAATGAAGAGAATTCTTTTTCGCGGTTTCATACAGTGTGATGAGTTTTTTTTTTTTCATATCTCCATGAAAAGAAGTTCTCTTCATTCCTTAACTAAATTGGAAACTCATACCATATCCATTATTTCCTAGAAAGTTGACCATAGGGTTGGGCAACATCACTCATGCAAGCAAGTGTTTTCACCAATTACCACACAATCCCGAGTTTTAACGACCCTGGGAAAATAGACTGTTGAAAACATTTCTGGAACAGGAGACAATGCTGGTAACCTTTTCCAACAGTGTTTTTTAATCTTTCAGATAAGCCATATTGAATTTGTCATCTGCAAATGCTTTCAATTTGGACCAGTCTAAAATACTGTCGTGTGGTAAGTATAAAATCATTATTTTCTGCTGCAGGAATTTCCATTTGTTCACTTTTATTAGACAAGGATTAACAAGACAATTATGTCACGGCAAACATTTTAAAGAATGCATCAGGAATTCATGCCTTATTCGATAATTGGGACAAAAGAAAGGGAGGTTGAAGAAATAATGCTTCTGCTGACATTTTTGATATCCTTTTCCAGTTCATGACACTCCCCTTGTGGGGAGAATGGGTGAAACATTGGATGTGCCACTCCTTAAAGATGTCAATGCAGAAATACAGTGTTATGCGGTTAATACAGGTATCAATTACGTTGAGGACTGCGTTAAACATATTCAAGTCACAGGTATGCTCTTGTGTTTTGATATCCTAATTTACTCGTACAAATTGGAAGCATTTGCAGATGACATATTAACTCTTTACCAAACGACAAAATTTTAGATTAGTCCAAATTGAAAGCTTTTGCAGTCGACAAGTTAAATGCGACTTAAAAATTGAAATTTGTTATGGGACGGGTAGAAAACATTGTGGAAAAAGGAGAAAATGCTAGTCACCAGCATTTTCTCCTTTTCCCACAATGTTTTCAAGAGGCTTCACGGGTCGTTAAAACCCGTGATTGTATGGTAAAGAGTTAAATGCACCACAAATCTTATTATCTGTTTATGAAAGGGTAGAAAAAATTATGGTTATCAGCATCTTAAATGCCTTTAAAACAATGGAGTGTTTGGTAAAGGGTCGAATTTAACTTTCTTATCAAGGTTTTAGGATAGAAAGTACTCATTTATTAAAGCTTATATTGCTGAAATTAATATTTGAGAAATGGTAATGCTGTAACAATAATAGAAATTGCCAGAAATTCTGTACACCTAAGCGCAACGCATGCATCTATAGCTGAAGCACAAAGGCGGAACATACATGCACGTTTCCGAGTAAATTGTTGGGATATGTATTTTTTGAATTGCTTATACAGAAATACAACTAAATTCTACGATGTCAAATGTTCAGGCAGCCATTCTAACCAATTTGGCGTTTGGGACAAACGCTTGTGCTTCAGATAAAAAACAGGAAATATGTAAAAAAAAAATGACGGTGTGGGAGGTTCTGGGATATGAATTGAATCTTTTTCCTCATCGTTTTGCATATTGTTGAAAAGGGAACTTTCCAGTTAGATGTATTTTTCAAGATTAAACATCAATCCAAATCTTTGTTGGATAACGAGCAGTTGCTGTTAAAAATGATGTCTCTGAAAGTACATGTAGACAAACAGTGATGGGCTATAGGGTAGCGCTTAAGAAACATAAAATTACCAATAAGTGCAAGAAAAAGATTGTCTCCTATCATACTCATTGCTAACGTGTGAAAAAGCGCCCGGGGTAACGATAGGCGGTAGCAAAGTTTGCATGTTGGTAGCATCCTCGTGACCTTTAGCAAGACAAAATATCATTATGAATCCATAATATAAATTTTGTCTAACAGCAGACTGAATCATGAGGTAGACTGATCTTTTTACATGCAGAAAATTGACCCAAAGCAAAAAGTTTCGACCCAGGTCAGCCTGCGCAGTCCGCACAGGCTGACCTGGACCAATGCTTTTTGCAGATGTATAAAGACTCCTTTTCACAGAGCATGGTTCATACAGTATTTATAATTAAATATGACTGAACAGTGTGACAACTTGTAAAGTTTTACTGACTGCCTTGTAAAAACCGCGCCCCAAAACGACCAATTTTAGACTCTTTGATATGGGGATGACACTTTCGAATTTAGTTTAAACGGTCTCAAGTTCTCTGATAGGCCCGAAAGTACAGTAGAAAAAGGAGAATTTGCTTGTTACAGACAATTGTCTCCCTTTCCAACAATGTTTTAAAAAGGCCTTCTGTAAGCAGGTTAAAACCCGGGATAGCTTTTTATTACGTTAAGTTTGATTAGTGATTAGACCGCGACAAATAAATGCAAACTGCCTATTCATACAGTGTAATTTCTAGAGGCTCCGTGTGATGGGGAAAAATACTTGAATGTTTCCTCAATGAGCTCCTTAACAAACGACAATATTTTAGACCTGTCCAAATTGAAAGCATTAGCAGACGGCATTTTAAATGTCACTCTACAAAATGATGTAAGCAAGCAAGCAAGCAAGCAAGCAGCAAGTAATTGAACCATGCTCTGTGAAAAGGGGGCTTAATTCATCTGCGAAAAGTATCGACTAGATCAGCCTGGGCCGAAACTTTCCGATATTGGTAAATTTTCTGTGTAAATTTTCTGACCAGTCTAGCTTATGATTCATGAAATGCGGTGAAAAAACGCGTTGAATACCAAGTAAATACACATCAGTACATTTCTATTCAGTATTTTGGTACAGAAATGTTTCCCTCCCCCTGTCATGTGCTGGGTGAAAAAAAATGCAGCAAACCACTTCCATATTCATCTCCTTTTGCCAACATGTTCATAGAGATAATTCGTAGAAAGGTGTAGAAAGCTAGTTTGAAAGAAGTTATAAGTTTATTAATCTCTGTCGGAGCCTATTCATCGTATGTAAAGTCGATCACTGTCGACCGTCGAAAATACAATCCATTGAAACTCAGAAAGATATTTTTTTGTATCTTATAGGCTTGATTAAACACACAGATGGGAAAGACCCAAGACCAGACAACATGTTGTCAACAGTCCTGTCTTTAACCGACGCTGATGAAAAAGCAAATTTTGAAACATTGTAGAAAATAGAGAAAATGCTGGTAACCAGTATTTTCCCCTTTTCTTACAATGTTTTCTTCCCTTTTACACAAATATTCCAAAATTGGGACCATCTTCAATGTGTTGTCTGCAGGTGCTTTCAAATTGGGCAAATCTAAAAAAAACTGTCATCTGATAGACACGCTACTTACGTATTTTCAGATATTACTGTATCGAAGAACCACAAATTTGTGATAGCATCGAAGAAGGCAGTTCAATATTATGGGACAATTGAGAACGCCATACACAATAAAACTACCTTCAATATTTCCAGAGCTGTTATAGGTAAGATGTTTAAAACTCTTTATCACACAGTCACGAGTTTTAACGACCCTAAAGAAATAAAAGCCTTTTGAAAACATTGTGGGAAAAGGAGAAAATGTTGGTAACCAGTATTTTCTCCTTTTCCCACAATTTTTTCTATCCTTCCCAAAACAAAGTTCTGGTTTTGTGTCACATTTATTTTTATCGTCTGCAAATGCTTTCAGTTTGGACTAGTCTAAAATTTTGTCGTTTGGTAAGATGTTTAACTCTTTCAACGCCACATACTGTCGTCGGCTTGAAATACAATCCACCAAAACTGAGAAAGATTTTTATCTTCTAGGCTTGTCTGAACGAGTGGACGGTATAGATCCAAGATCAAAGAGCACATACTGTGCAGTCTGATCTTGGATCTATGCCGTCCGGAAGGGTCGCTGTTTACGCCAATGCCTATGAATGGTAAAGGATATTATGCCGTATCAAGAAGAATCTTTCTTTTTTCGAGAGCTATTAATAATTTAAAGAAAAATGAAGCCATAACTTATGAATCAAGGAATGGGACACATTACTCGTAGATAATAGATCAAACTGTACGGTCAGTGCAGCCAGATCTTGATCTACATTGTCTTTGTGAATTAGACTAATAATTAAATCTTTACCAAACGACGAAAGTTTAACATATTCTCAAACTGAAAGCATTTCCAGTCGACAAATTAAATGTGTCTTGGGCAATATGATTTGTCTTTGAAAGGATCAAGAACGTTTTCGGCAAAGACGAAAATACTGATAACTACAATGTTTAACCCTTGGCAACCCAATCCTGAGAAAGAAGCCTTAACGACCCTGGGAATGAAGCCTTTTTAAACCATTGTGGGAAAAGGAGAAAATGCTGGTAACCAGCATTTTCTCCTTTTCTCACCATGTTTTCTACCCTTCCCAAAACAAGTTCGATTTTCAGTGAGTCATATTTATTTTGTTGTCTGCAAATGCTTTCAAATTTAACGAGTCTAAAATTTTGTCGTTTGGTAAAGAGTTAAAGGCCCTCTTCCGTAAGCTCGTGAAAGCACGTTTAACTTTTTACCAAACGACAAAATTTTAGACTGGTCCAAATTGAAAGCAATTGCAGACGACAAATCAAATATGGCTTACAAATTGAAATTTGTTTTGGGAAGGTTAGAAAACATTGTGGAAAAAGAAAATGCTGGTTACCAGCATTTTCTTCTTCTCTTACAATTTTTTTTAAAGGATTTTTCTTAAGGGTCGTTAAAACTCGGGATTGTGTTGTAAAGAGTTAAGTGACAAATAAATTGATAGAGAAATAGGGAGGACGTCTCCTCTCTGTTACCCTCCAAAATTGTCACACAATAAACTTGTGCTTGGGCCGTTTATGTTAATCCTTTACTTTTCATTCCCGAGTTTTATCGGTCCTAAAAATAAAGCCTTTGAAAACATTGTGGAAAAAGAAGAAAATGCTGATAACCAGCATTTTCTTCTTTTCCCACAAAGTTTTCAACCCTTTCAAAGACAAATTCCTTCATTTGTGTCACCTTTTAATTTTCGTCTGCACTTGCTTTCCAAATTTAAAAGCAAGTCTAAAATTGGCAAGTCTAAAATTTTGTCGTTTGGTAAAAGGTTAAGGACATTTTTGTAGAGCGTGCTTCCCATATCGATAATCAATATGTCTGTTGCATAAAACTGCAGAATTATTCATCGACATTCTCCATGATTTGACTGTGCGCATTTACATAGGGTGGGAGAACTAGACAGAGAAAAAGATTTTGTCTCTTTGTATGTATGGTGTGTAAAGCTGTTTTCAACACTAATTCAGTTATATCGCAGCGGCCACTGCATCTGTCTATGCTTTCCTGGAGTCATCTTTTATCAGTACTTCGCACATTATTACATTATTCTTCCCAAGCCACTCACTGCTTTCTGACGTAAGCATCGCCGAGACAATGATCAGTGTTTAGAGAGAAATGAATTCTGTCGAGTGCCTATCACAAATCCTTGCGAAGAGAGAGAGAGAGAGCACTGATTAAAACAGAAAAGTGCCTGACATGACTTTTATGAATTAAGGAGAGGGAATCGATCATTTCAAAGCATTTGAACTAGCAAATATTTACCGAGCAGAATTCACCAACCATTCTAAACTGTATTCTTAGTCTCACACAAGATATAGGAAACAACACAAAATACGGCTGACTAAAACATTTTAGCCATGCTCTGGCAAAGTGGAGTTTAATGTATCTTCGTGATCACATAATTATTGTTCCATAAAATCCAATTTTTCCAAAAATCCCCTGAATCCTGAGGTAGAAGGGGAGGAGTGAAGGGAGGGAAGGAGATGGAAAGGAAGAAAGGAAAAGCACGAGTAAACGAACAAAAAGACAAAATAAAACTTTTTTTTTTCATTGAGTAGGTCTAGAAGCAACGGATAAGGACGAAAAGATTACGCTTACATTTAGAGGGAACAAAACCATTATCGAAAACTTACACGTGGAATGTTCTAGCCAGACCCAGAAACTATCGCTGAACGTATCTAAGGGACCCTCTTATGATAGTACGATTCAGACGTTCGTATGCAACAGAAATGGGACTAAGTCAGAAGTGGTAGCCGAAGTGTCTTGGAAAGGACGATCTCTAGACAGTTTTAAATTCACTCCATCAGGTATTGTTTGATTATTTAAGGTAAAACCTGTGTTAACCTTTTACCAAAAAATTCCTCTACCAAACGACCCCGAAAAAAAGGCATTTGAAAACCTCATGGGAAAGGAAAAAAAATGCTGGTAATCAGTATTTCCTACTTACTCAGAATTGGCCACGCTCTGACAAAATGGGGCTTAATGCATCTCCGTGACTTAATCATGAGGTAGAGTGGTCCTTGAACATACAGAAAATTGACCAATAGCGAAAAGTTTTGGCCCAGATCAGCCTGCGCAGACTGCGCAGGCTGATCCGAGTAGATGCTTTTCTCAGAATGCATTAAGCACCTTTTTCACAGGTCATGGCTCAAATATTTTCAACTGTCTCAAAGACAAATACCTTAATATGGCATGTACATGTAGTTAATTTTTCGTCCGTAAGTCTGACCTTTTACCGTTTGGAAGCAAAGAAGCATTTTCATAATAAGAAGTAAAGAAAGCGTTGATATCAAAGATTGTGGTAACAAGCAGCATCTGAGTGGGTAATGGAAATACCCCGGGTGAATATATATTCTGCGTGCAATGGTTTTAACCTTTTACCACATAATCCCGACTTTTAGCGACCCTGAGAAAGAGGCCTTTTGAAAACATTGTGGGAAAAGGAGAAAAAATGCTGGTAGCCAGCATTTTCTCCTTTTCTCACAATGTTTTCCACTATTCCCAAAACAAATTTAAACTTTTCAGTCAAATTTATTCTGTCGTCTGCAATTGCTTTCAATTTGGACTAATCTAAAATTATGTCTTTTGGTAAAGAGTTAAGACAACCCTGCTGTTTGCAAATTACCTTTAACCTCATTACCATATTTCAGGCCTAGCCTCAAAATATGCATGTAGGCGGTTTTCAGTAATTATCGTATTGTAAACTTTCAGCGAAGTACACAACATTATGATTTCTTTTCTTAAACAATTGCCAATTAGTTTTACATAACGGCTTACTTTAATATCCGAGCCAGATCTTTTTCGTCATAGTGGGTGCGGAGCTTTTACCCTTTCCCAAACAAGCCCTGGTTTTCACGTGTCAGCAATACAAGTCTTTTGAAAACACTGTGGGAAAAGGAGAAATTGCTCGTAACGAGCAATTTCGCCTTTTCCCACAGTGTTTTCTACCCTTTTTGAGACCTTTCTGTCATTTTCATCAAGTGTTTTCAAAAGACTTGTACTGCAGACACGTGAAAACCAGGGCTTGTTTGGGAAAGGGTTAAGTACATGCGTACAAGTGAAAACATTGTGACAACATTATACCCTGTTGATGATAAAGTACCGCACAACACGATAGAAGTGACGATTTTTTTTCCATTCCAGTTTAAAAATATGTGAAAAATACTGACAAATGACTGGAGGTCATGTTGGGTATTATAGGTGGACATCTTGTCGTATAGATTTGGTTAAAAAAAAAATGCGAAGTTTGTCAAGAAACAAGTACTTTTGCAAAGTATTTTGAAATGTATGGCCGAGTCATGCTCTGTGAAAAGGTGGTTTAATGCCGGGGGGGGGGGGAGTTTTGGCTCATGTCAGCTTGCGAAATCTGTGCCAGCTGACCTTGGTCGAAACTTTTTGCTATTTATAAACTTTCTTCGTGATAAGGGACCATTCCACATGTACCGGATGATTCAGCCGGGTTTTAGACAAAATGGATCGATATCATGACGGTTTGTTTGGTATAATGCGTTACGAGGACGCACTGAAATAACTCTTTACCATACAAACCCGAGTTTTGTCGACCCCAAAAGGCTTTAGAAAACATTGTGGGAAAAGGAGAAAATGCTGGTAACCAGCATTTTCTCCTTTTCCCCCAATGTTTTCTACCCTTACCAAAACAAATTGCAATTTTTGAGTCACATTTATTTTGTCGTTTGTAAATGCTTTCAATTTGGACTAGTCTAAACTGTTGTCGTTTGGTAAAGGGTTAAACCCTATATATTTTCCCAGAGTGTCACATATCTACATATGTATAGGGCTCTTACGTGGTAGGAGCGACATGACCCGACGTGTATGTCGTTCTTTGTCTAACATGTACGTATATCGTGAACAAAAAATAAGAACTTTGGACCATTTAACCTTTTTCTTTTCACTTTTCATTTTTTTACGTCATTGAATGTCTGGCGCCACCCCAATAATAACTTCCTCTTGAGGAAAGTGTACGTTAAGACCAGACTGTATAGAACGTGCAGTCTGATCTTGACGAACACTGTCATTTTGTGGGAATACAACTCAAATTATTGGAAGGTATAGATGAAAGTTCAGACAGCATGTGCTACCTTTTCTAATCTTTATCTACATCCACGCGAAAGCAACTCTATTTGTACGTAAACGATATATGAAAAGTAACTTGGCAAACACAAAATTGTATTATCATTTTTATTTTACAGGCGCCGAACACGTCACACTTGCTAATCTAAAGCTATGGGTGATTTTAGCAGCAGTGCACTTATACAGGTACAAGTTGTGGTAACTGATATTTGTGAACGGCTGACGACTTTCATCATTTAGACCTTTCCACAATGCTCAGGGTTCATCTTCAAAAAGGCTGGATGAATCATATTTGTTATCCGTTTTGAACAATTCGCGAGTCAGTCCCCGACTATAAAATTGCCACGTTCGGATTTGACTCTGTACAAGAAGATAACAGTTTGGACTCATCCCAATTTGAAGCATTTGCACACGACAATTTATTAACCCTTAATCTGCTAAATGAATGAAATGAAACTTTCAAGTCGATAGTAAAAACCCAAATGTTGCTATATAGAACCTATATTTTGGCGAAAATATCTCCGTACCGGACAGTGTAGATCCAAGATCAGACTGCACGTTCCAAAAAAGGTCCTTGAGTCGCGCTAAGCAGCCTAAGGGTTAATTATTTATGGAAAGTCGTCTCCTGTGAATTTGTTCAACGAGGTAATGCATTATGAGATGCAGACGACATATTAAACGTTGCTGAAATGATTGAGTTTGTGTTGAAAGGGTAGACAAAGTTGTCGGAAAAAGAGAAAAATGCTGTTTACCACCGTAGTTATTCTCCTTTTCCGACAATGTGTAAACCTCGTTTTTTTTCTTTGTCTTTAAAATACAGGATTGTTTGTTAACTCTTTACCACATGACAAAAATATAGACTTGTCCAAATCGAAAGCATTTGCAGTCGACAATTTAAATGTGGCTCAAATGATGGAATTTGTCTTTAAAAGAGTGGAAAACATTGGTTACCAGCATTTTCTCCTTTTCCCACAATGTTTTCAAAGGGCTTCTTTCTAAGGGTCGTTAAAATTCGGCATTGTGTGGTAAAGGGTTAAAGCAATAAATGATAGTCGTAAATAAAACAAGGATTCCAAAAAACTGTCCGTATGGACATGAAAGAACATTCCACAAGAAGCTTCTGGTATCATTATTCAACGTATGCGCGTTTTAAGGTACACTGGGCAAAGACCAGAGAGCTTATTACACGGCCCAGTTTCCGTTGTGCGTGTGTCCGTGGATGCATTCGTGGTTGCGTTGACTCATTCTTCTTCAAACATCTTCCTGTCTGAAACTACAAATCCAATTTTGATCCACTGGTCCTAAACCATGAGACCTAGAGCCACCAAATTTGGCTTGTAGCTTTATGTGATAGACTTCTACCAAAGTTCTTCAAATTATAGCCATGGGATTGAAATTGGCCCTGGGCCAGGTATCACAAATTTTATACGGGTTTATATGATGAAAATTTTAAATACCTTGTTCCGAACCATGACGCTTAGGGACACCAAATCTTTAAAACTTTGGCACCATCCCATGGATCACAGGTGTTACTGGGGCTTATATGGTGAAAACTTGAAAAATCTTCATGTTTCAAACCATAAAGCTCCGGGCGACATAATCATAGCCCTTGGGTAGAAAATGGCCTTATCCTTGGGGTCACAACTTTCATGTAGCTTTTTATATAGACCTTGAACAGTCTTCTTGTTCCAAACCATTTAGCCTAAAATTGTAATGCTTGGTATGTGGCATTATATCGAAAACCTCTACTAAGATTGTTCAAGTTTTTGCCATGAGCTCAAACATTGATCCCATCGCAGGAGGTCGGATGTCACAATTTGTTCTGTTGTGAGCAGTATAGGGTCGTTCTTGTCTTTTTGTCGAAAGTTTTCGTATAGAAAAAAATTTTTTTCAGAGTTCAGTGAAAGATACTGGATTAGACTTGCTTCTCCTCATTGAACAATCTTGGCGGCATGTGCAAGAAGACTTTACATTTTCGGGGCTAAGCTTATTGTCTCAATGAAACTTTATTGCGATACGGATCTCTAACAGTTCAATTACTGTCGATACTAATTACTTGTATGGCACATGCAATTTATCAGGTAGTGGAGCGATACAGGGCTATCATGGTCTTCTTGTTTGTTTTGTGTTGAAACTGTTCGAAGTATTTTTTGTTTTTGAACCAAATTTGTGTTATCGTTTTTTTTATATATATATATATATATATATATATATAATGTGTAGCCTATTTGTGTCTCATCCATATACAACCACTCTAATATATATATATATATATTTTTTTTTTAACGACATGAAACAGTATATGGCCATTCTTAAAAGAATTACAAGAGACTAAAGTAAAAAGACACATGTCTCAAAATAAGAATTACACCAAAAACAAAATCATAAAGATATATATAGAAATGCCGCCAATAAGAAAAGTTAACCACACCTCCGCTTTCTGTCTTTCAATCGTTGAGATTAGGAAAATAATTATAATAGTTACCGAAGTGATAATTATACATGTATATAATAGTTACCTTCAGTAGATGAAGTGCGTAATTATATTTACGCATCTATTAGAGTATGTCATGTAGTTTAATGTAAATATCATTTTCATTAGGTAAAAAAATAAAAATGAATTAAAAATATTTTTGTTAGAATACATGTACATCGCTTAGCAGTCCATGCATATCAATCAAATAACATAGATCGAAGATAAGACTGCATGTTATTTACTATCTGGTCTTGATCTACGCTGTCAGTGACTAAAGTTCCATTCAGCACCAACAGGGTTGAAATTAAGACTGCTGAATGAAATTCGAGTCATATTCACCACCCAGTTTTCTGTTTTGTTCTGTTTTAACATTTATTCTAACTCTACATTCAAAGACATTTGATTGGTGAAGACGACACGTCTCAACCAATTAGAAGGCTAGTCTCAGAATTCATAAATTAGATCCTTATCATGGTGAGTTTGTAAAATTGGCCCAATCATTTTTAAAACTTTATACAGACCTCATATTTTCCGGTTGCTTTGGATAGATCATAAAGTTTGAACCGAAGCGAAAAGTGTAAATCCAAAGTCAGATTGCGTGTCCTGTCCAGTCCGATCTTGTTTTACATTGTCCCACTGGGAAAAATGGGTGTACTTTGTCGTGCTTTAGGTGCCAAGCATAGCCGAGCACGACCTTTGTTGTTGCTGTTGTTGTCATGGACAGTGTAGATTATCTCGGACTGCCAGGATGTTCAAGTCTGGTTTTTGATCTAGATCTGTAGCACTCGGTATTTTGTGAGACGTTCCTACCAAAAACTGCCTTAAATCTTTACCAAACGACAGAATTTTTGGACTAGACTAAATTGAAAGCATTTGCAGACGACGAAATAAATGGAACTCAAATGATGACTTCTGTCTAGAGAGCATTGTGGTAAAAGGAGTAAATGCCGGTTACCATCATTTTCTCCTTTTCCCACATTTTTTCAGAAGCCTTCTTCTTCAGGTTCGTTAAAACTCGGGATTGTATGGGAAAGGGTTAAGATTGCAATGCCTAGTGTATAAGCCAATCAGATGGTTAGTCTTTGATTTGAGACTTTGTATTTAATAAGAACTGCAGGCTGTGGAGAATTAGATTAGAGCTATAGATGAACTTTTTCAGCACCACAGCGAAAAAGGGAGCTACTGAACGGTAATGATCAAGATCAGACATCACAGAATGTGCAGTCTGATCTTTGATCCACACCGTCCGCCTCTTAGGTCTGGTGTATTTAGATGAAAATAAATATCTAATTTTCGATGGATCATATTTTCGGCCTTCGAAAATAGACGAATTTATTTCATGCTTTCCGGTAGGATATCGAGAAATAGCGGTGAAAAATATTTTTCGATATTACACGGGTACGACCAGTGAGAATACCGATTTCATGACGGAACTGGAAGTCTCGACAAAAAAAGGCGTTAGAAGCATGAAATAAATAGAATATTTGTTTTTTTCGGTGAAAGATCGAAATTTATTTCATCGCGTGAACATCATCGGTAATATTTTCACGAGTGGCTGCTGCGCCACTCGTGAAAATATTACCGATGATGTTCACGCGATGAAATAAATTTCGATCTTTCACCGAAAAAAACAAATATCCTCTATTTATTGACTTGGCGCCAAATGAGTTAACCATTCACAGAATAATCCCCTGCTTTAATGACCGCAAAAGAAGAAGACTTTTGAAAAAATAGTGGGAAAAAGAGAAGGTGTTGGTAACCAGCATTTTCTCTTTTTCCCATAATGTCTTCTATCCTTTATGATAGCAATGCTATCATTTGTTCCACATTTAATTTGTCGTCTGCAAATGCTTATAACTTGGACCAGTCTAAAACTTTGTCGTCTGCTAAAGAGTTAACCGATGATGTCGGGCTTGTAATGTCATGGATGGATCGATTTTGGGTAGTAGTTGTAGATCTATCAGGAATGTAGATTATTTGATAACTGTTTTTTAAATCATATGTTTACACAGTTATCTTAACTCTTTACCACACAATCTCCACTTTTAACGACCCTGAGAAAGAAGCCTTTTGAAAATATTGTGAGAAAAGGAGAAAATGCTGGTAACCAGCATTTTCTCCTCTTCTCACAATATTTTCTACCTTTCCTAAAACAAATTTCAATTTTTCACTCACATTTATTTTGTCGTCTGCAACTGCTTTCAACTTCTAGTTGTCTTAAATTTTGCTGTTTGGTAGAGAGTTAAATCAAGCCATGCCTTGGACTGCGCATTTATAGGCATTGACTATAATTTACAATAAACTTTGTGTATTGTAGATAATTCAGATCTAGTCGACAAGTATAGCGCATTGTCACAGAACTTGGTAGTTTTGTGAATACATACCTGTAATTGTCGAACTGTGCAAAGTTAGGTGTTTATCGTCCCAAAACGAATTTCCAACAGAAGAATTAAAATCAAAGTGCTGTAAGCACTGTAATCGGTCGACACTGAATAATTACAGTGGTTTGAAATCACAAATCAAATGGTAGATGTTTGAACTATGTATGGGACAAAAAATCCTACACCGTTACAAATGAGCCACGTAGGATCCCACTTTTTTAAACCGTCTTTTACAAATTAGTAGTTTAACAATTGGTTAAAATATAGGCTATGTTTGCCAGCCGACAGCAATAGAACGTAAAAGATATGTGACAGTTCTGATCAGCAGTACCCATTATCAAGTTTTAGATATCACTCATCATGAACAGCAATACCTACCAACCCTTTAAAAGAGTGAAAAAAATACATATTCTTTTTTGTAACTTTGGCAACTTTGGTAACTGTATTGTAACATATAAAAGCCGTATAAAATATGCCTGCATTATAACTTTGTTTACTTTTGGCTGCTTGTGGGCCTTTCATTTTTCCATTTTTAACAAGACATCGTATTCATCTTGACAACCTGTCCTACCTATTTTTTAGCAGGCCAAATCGCCCAGTCCAAACGTCTGCTGGCAAATTTCTCCTACATTATACTTTCAAAGAATGTAGTTACCCAATAGCTCCCTAACCGTCAACTCTTTACCAAATGATAAGATTTTAGACTTGTCCAAATCGAAAGCATCTGCACATGAAGACCAAATGATGATTTGAATTGTTGAAAGGGTAAAAAACATGGGAAAAGGAGAAAATGGTAACCTGCATTTTCCCTCTTTTCTCACAATGTTTTCAACTTCTCTCTCATGGGCATTAACAAAGGATAGTTTGGTTAAGAGTTGAAACACTCAGTTAATCGACTAGCCTTTTACAGTCAGGAAAACAATATCAAACATTAGGCTACACTTTCATGGTCGTTTTTTCCCATATACATCTCAAATAAACAGACAATTAAATCTAAGATATGAACGTTTGTGATACTGAATTGCATTGCGTTCAAAGGACAGTCTGATCTTTATCTTTTATTGTCTTCAAAAGCGACTTTACTTGTCCATAGCCAACACAGGTAATTGTATTCGAGTCATTCTAATCAGCAAGAGCATAACTGCGGTAGCCTTGATCTCTTTATCTGAAATGTGGAAAGGATGAGAATCAAGCAATATGGAATAGCTGATGAGACAAACATGTTGCTGACATCTGCATGCTTAGAGGGCTAAATTGTTAAAATAGACATGTTAAGCTTGGAAAAGCAGCCTAAATATTGCAGGACCATTGCTGTCTTAAGTAGAATAACTCGGAAAACTGGCATGACAGATCCACGATCAGACTGCATGTTCTGAGCAGTCTGGTCTGAATCTGCACTCTCTGCAAAGACTTTTTCAGTGGTCCGTTGATTCAAATATGGAGAATATACCAGTAAGTGAGCTTATTTGTGTTACAGTTTCAGGATTTTTTATCCTCGATGAAAATGTTCTATTTGACAGAATTTTGGAAATCTTTCAAATGGGTAAAAAACGCTGTGGAAAAAAGAGAACATGTTGAATACATGCAGTTTCTCCAACTATATTTTCAAAGCCCCACAGGATTGTTTGGTCAAGGGTTAACAGAATGATTCTAGTCTATAGAAACTCACCTAGAAGATACATGTAAGTGACTGTGTAAAATGGTAGTGCCATGGCTGGAAGGAGAGGAAGAGGGGCTGTGAAAACAATTTAACCCTTATCCCGCTAAAACATTGAAATGAAATTTCAACTGGTAGTAAACCCAAATAATTCTATGTCAAACTTATCCTTTCTTGGAAAAAGAAATATCTCCTTATCGGACAGTGTAGATCCAATATCAGACTGCACGTTCTGTGCAGTCTGATTTTGAGCTATACTGTCCGCAAAAACGTCAGTGAGTCGCACTTATAGCAGCCTAAGGGCTAATACATCATACGCTGAAAGATGCGTATAATGCAATCTAAATTTCATTAGAGACAAGAACCAGGAAGTATGCTTTGTCATAAGCCAGCTTGTTTAGCTACTGAACCCTTTAACCCAGCCGCGAATTTTAACGACCCTGTAGAAAAAGGCTTTTAAAAACATGGTGAGAAAAGGAGACAAAACTGGTTACCAGCATCATGTCATTTTTTCACAATGTCTTCTACCCTTTCACAAAAAATTTAAAATGTACCAGCCATGTTTAACATGTCGTCTGCAGATGTATTTAGTATGGTGGCGCCTCTGTAAATCGCTCATTAACGGCATGAACAACCACTCCTAAGTTATTCACATCTATTGATCTGTCAGTGAAAGCTCCATGCAGAATAGATAAACCACACTAAAAATTGAACATACAAACTGTTTGCAGACGGAAATATTCTTAGATATCGATAGAAAATTGTGACTCATTGTTTCTTTTTTTAAGAGGAGCCCTACAATTTTAATAAACGGCAAAACGGTGTACTTTCGGCGAAGATGTCTACCGTGTAGGTGCATATCAAGCTATGTGATACAGCAGAGGGACTTGATCACCGGATGACTCGGGTTTGCTGAATGTATGGACACGTCTAAAATTTTGTTGTCTGGTGAAGAGTTAACCGTAAAGCTGCTATGCACGATTCACTGACCGTTTGCGGACAGGTAGACCAAGATCAGACTGTACAGAAGGTGCAGTCTGATTTTCGATCTACATTGTCCGATAAGGAGATATCTTTTCTCCAAAAATACCTATGAAATAGGAAAATATGGGGTTTTACCATCGGCTTGAAAGTTTCATTTCTTTAATTCAGCAGGATGAGGGTTACGCCGAAAATAGTGATATGAGTCATCATGCTGACATGAGGCACGGTTACAACAAAGTCTTCAGGCAAAGAGTGTATCATAATATCTATTGCACAAGTATGAATCAATCGATTATTTAACTTCTTACCAAACGACAAAATTTTACACTGGTCCAAATTGAAAGCATTTGCAGACGACAAAATAAATGTGACTGAAAAATTGAAATGTGTTTTTGGAAGGGTAGAAAACATCGTGGGAAAAGGAGAAAATGCTGGTTACCAGCATTTTCTCCTTTTCCCACAATGTTTTCAAAAGGCTTCTTTCTCAGGGTCGTTAAAAGTCGGGATTGTGTGGTAAAGGGTTAACCCTGTACGCGCCACAAGCGAAAACATAGGTTTGTGCACACGTTATGGATCAGGATCAGACTCCACAGAACGCGTAGTCTGATTTTGGATCTATATCGACTGATAAAGATGGAAATTTTTCTGAGCTTGCGTGGATTATGCTTTCAGTCGTCGAAGGAAATCGAGTTTATAAATTTAGATCTGAAAGAGTCAAAACAGTTCTAGCGTTATTGTGAAGTATTTCTTTCTTTCTTTAATGTATCACCACTCCGACGTTCATGCTTTTTTCCATTTTTTAAACCTCTTCTAGACAAACCCGAATTTTGACGACCCTGAGAAAGAAAGCCTTTGAAAACATTGTGGGAAAAGGAGAAATTGCTGGTAACCAGCATTTTCTCCTTTTCCCACAATGTTTTCTACCCTTCCGAAAACAAATTTCAATGTTTGAATCACATTTTTTTTGTCGTCTGCTAATGCTTTCAATTCGGACTTGTTTAAAATTTTGTCGTTTGGTAAAGAGATGAACATTGTTGACATTACGCAATTATGGGTGTTCCTTAACCCTTTACCAGACAATCCAGAGTTTTAATAACCCTGGAGAACAAAGCTTTTGAAACATTGTGGGAAAAGAAGAAAATGCTGGTAACCAGATGATAGACAGGAAGTGTCATATCGGATTAGCCAAAGACTGCACAGGCTGATCTGGGACGACACACTTTTACGCATATGTCCGAAGGCCCCTTTTCGTGTGTTGCACGCCAAATTTTATGAACCCAACTCGTTAACGTTTATATTATCTCGTCACAGTTGGTGGTTTTAAACATGCATTCTCAAAAACAAACAACAATACTATATACTGTTTATGTATTGTATTGTATTTTAATAACCAAATCTTGTCATTTTACCTTACTTTCTATAAATCTGAAATGTCTGATACCTTACCTTACTTACTATAAAATAGAAATGTCCGATACCTTTTATTCTTTGGCTGGAAGTGTGGACTGTGATCAACATGCATGTACATGCAAAATTGATCCCAGTGTTATCTACCCGCCCTTTATTCAGAAAGAGTAAACAACAGATACCTTCTCTGTTAAGATCTTTTTCTCCCATTTTTTCCCTACTGAATCTTCCGTGTCCTACTTACTTTGTGTAATATATATTTTTGTTAACCATTGTGCTTTGGATATGTTTGTATTCTATGCAAATAAAGATATGTATGTAATGAAAGGTTTGTCGGGTTAAAGTTATAAGCACGGTCAACCTTTGTACATAACTCCTCACAACATGACGCGAGTACTGGTAATGTTATCTAGGAAGGGATCATCTGGCGAGTGATTTGTAAGAACTTGTTTCAAAATTCATGATAATGATTGATTGTATGGTGTTTAACGTCGTTTTCAACATTATTTCAGTTATATCGCGGCGGCCAGTGCACCTATCCATGCTTTCCTGGAGTTTCTTTTACCAGTACTCCGCACAATATTCTTTCCAAGCCACTGGCTGCTTTCCCACATAACCATCGTCGAAACAATGGTCAGCGGTGCGAGAGGAATGAATCTTGTCGCGATGACTATCATCAGTCCTCGGAAAGAAATTGGCCAAGCCGTGGATCGAACCAGCGACCTCCTGTTTTCAAGTCCTGTACGTTACCGACGGAGCTACAGGGGGCTTGGCAAATTGATGATAGATAGATGTTGTAGTCCAAATTCTAACGCTTTACCAACCAATCCCGTGTTTCAATGAACTTAAGGAGGTAGACTTTAAAAAAACATTATTGGAAAAGTAGAAAATGCTGATGAGAAGAACGTTTAACCCTTAGGCTGCTTACCGCGACTCGCTTACCTTTTGCGGACAGTGTAGATCAAGATCAGACTGCACAGAACGTGCAGTCTGATCTTGGATCTACACTGTCCGATAAGCAGATATTTTCTTCCTAAAAATAAGTTTGAAATAGCGTAATTCGGGTTGTTACTATCGGTTTGAAAATTATATTTCACTTATCTAGCAGGATAAGAATTACTATTCTTTCACCCGTAAATTTCATCATTTGAACCACATTTAATTTGTCGTCTGCAAATGCTTTCAAATGGACATAGCTCAAATTTTGTAGTCTGGTAATGGGTTAAACTTATTTAAGAGTTACTTGGTACCAATTTTTTCCGCTAAAGAATTATGTCCGATCTCAACTCTGTAACAGACGGTAAAATTTTAGACTAAGGGTTTGCAGAAAGAAAATCAAACGTGACTCAAGTGTTAAGGTTTGGTTTTTAAAGGGTAAAAAATATTGCTTAGAAAAGAGAGAAAATGCTGGTTTACGGCATTTTCTCCTTTTCCCGCAGTGTTATGAAGAGTTTTCTCCAGCAAGGTTGCTAAAAATCGGAATCATTTTGTGAAGGTTTAAAACCCGTTACCACACAATCTCGAGTTTTAACGACCCTGAAAACCAGAAGTCTTTTGAACACATTGTGGGAAAAGGAGAAAATGCTGGCAACCAGCATTTTCTCCTTTTCCAACAGTGTTTGCTACCCATTCAAAGACAAAGATTATCATTTGAGCAACATTTCATTTGTCGTCTGCCATGCTTTCAATTTGTTCACTTCCAAACTTTTGTCGTCTGGTAAAGAGTTAAACCTCAATCCATGTTGATATCCCCACTTAACAAGGAAGTTTTCTAAGTCGTCTGCTGTAAGATTCGTTTCACGGGCTAATGAGTTTATTACACCCCATAATATTTACCCATTACCAGGCGACAAAATGTTGTACTGGCTCAAATTGAAATCATTTGTAGAGTACAAATTAAACATGGTTCAATTGATCGGATTTGTACTTAAAAGGGTTCAAAATATTAGTTACCATCATTTTCTCCTTTTCTCACAATGTTTTCAAACGCCTTTTAATCGGGTTCGTTAGCTTTTTACCACAAAATCGACTCTACCAGCGACTTTTAACGACCCTGTTAAAGAAGCCTTTTGAAAACCTCGCGGGAATGGTAGACAATGCTGGTAACCAGCATTTTCACCTTTTCCCACAATGTTTTCTACTCTTCCCAAAACAAATTTGGATTTTTCAATCTCGTTTATTTTGTCGTTTGCAAATGCTTTCAGTTTCGACCAGTCTAAAATTTTGTCCTTTGGTAAAGAGTTAAACTTCTTGATTGTTTGGTAGAGGGTAAAGGATGGATTCATTGATTGTATGGTGTTTAACGCTGTTTTCAACATTATTTTAGTTTTATCACGGCGGCCAGTGCACCTATCCATGCTTTCCTGGAGTTTCTTTTATCAGTACTCTGTACAATATTCTTTCCAAGCCACTGGCTGCTTTCCCACATAACATCGTCGAAACATGGTCAGCGGTGAGAGAGGAATGAATCCTGCCGCAATGGCTATCATCAGTCCTCGGGAAGAAATTGGCCAAGCCGGGGATCGAACTAGCGACCTCCTGTTCTCAAGTCCTGTACGCTACCGACTGAGCTACGGGGCTTGGCAGAGGGTAAAGGAGCATTCTAAGAATGAAAGTAGATGCATGTAACAACGGTACTTACGATGAAAACAATTGGGCGTATCAGATTAAAACAATCTTAAATAGGACTAACATACCTATTTCTTGTCAGTGTCATTTGAACTTGGAATCGTTAATCCTTGACCAGGTAATCCCGTTTTATTTAACAGCTATGAAGGAGAAAAATTTTGAAAACACCTTTGGAAAAAAAAGAGAGAGAAAGGGCGTGTTACCAGCATTTTCTCCTTGTCCCACAACGTTTTCCACCCATCCAAAGACAAATCCCATCATTTGAACTACATTGAATTTCTCGTCTGCAAATGTTTTGAGTGTGGACAAGTCTAAGATTGTCGTCTGATAAAGAGTTAAGGCACAAAAAGAGTTGGCAGTGACAGATCTCTTGGAACACACAGAGCTTGCATGCACAGGGGTTGACTTCCTCTCTACGCGCAGTTCAAGTACGTGTATATGTAACTGAGAATACAGACGTTTCAAAACTAACACGATAAAATCAGCGTTTCAGACATGCACTTTGCATAATTTGCACTTGATATTTAATAAACGCATTTTTTTCTTTTACTTTTTTTTTTGTCGATGAGTTGGGTGTGACATTTTTTCCCTTTTGTTTCGCTGGTGTTGTTGTTTTGTTGTTGTTGTTTTTCGGGGATTGTTGTTGTTTTGCTGTTTGTTTCATTGTTTGTTTACTGGTTGGTTGGTTGTTGCTGGTTGTGTACTTTGATTGCACACTTTAAAACATATTGCACATAAAAAATGCTTCATCGATTGACTCTAGAGTCATGATAAATAAATACCATATAGTATTATTACGTGTTGCTATATCTGAGTCCATTTATATGGAAACTTTTCATATTTATTCTGTTCTGTTCTGTTTAAATCTCTAAACATTTAAGTTTTGCCCAAAATTTGTAATTATGGTAAAAAAAGGCTTTACTCTCATGTATGAGACATGTTCATCGATGATTAGATTCTAAAGTTTGTTCTTGTAACCGCGATTTTCATGTTAGAAATAAAACAGCAGGACCGGTATATTTCTGTTCGGTTGAAATTAAATAGAATAATAAATGAAACCGCAAAAACAGACTTGGTGAAGATCAGAGCCCTTATTCACCAACCATTTGTCATAACATCCTTGGTCCAATTCTCAGGAATTTTTCTAAATTTAAAAGTAATGTAATTTCTGATTGGCTAAACCAAATGGTTTAGCTAGTTGGGAGTTGTTTTACTTCAAGACTAGGAATGCAATTAAGAACGGTCGGTGAAAACGAGCTAGGTTTTACGAAAAAAAAAAAACGTCTCTCATTTTGCTCAAATTCGCCATCATTGCAAAAAACAGTTAAATTACAAGTATGGATATGTCTGTACAGGTGTACAGACTAAAATATTTATTCATGATTACGCGCTGTTTGAAAAGAAAAAAAGATAAAATGTGCATTAAGCCATTACAAAAATGCGTAAATTTATCGAAGCACTTCAATTACTTGCGGTAACTTTATACTTGTAATGTTAACCCTTTACCAAACGACAGAATGTTAGACTGGCCCAAATTAAAATCAGTTGCAAACGACAATTTCAAATGGCTCAAATGGAAAAAATATTGTCTTAGAAAGAGTAGAAAACATTGTGGGAAAAGGAGAAAATGCTGGTTATCAGCATTTTCTCCTTTTCCCATAATGTTTTCAAAGGCTTTCTTCTTCAGGGTCGTTAAAACTCGGGATATTGTGGTAAAGAGTTTTTAATGATCCTCAGAAGGAAGGCTTTGAAAACATTGTGGCAAAAGAAGAAAATGCTGGTCACCGTTATTTTTTCCTTACACAATACTTTTTACTGTTACAAAGAAAATCTCATCTGCTGTGCAATATTTAATTTGTCGTCTGCAAATGCTGTCATTCTGAAATTTTGTTGTTTGGTAAAGGATTAAAGATTAAAAAAAAAAAATAAATAAAAGCGGTAAAACCAATTTTTACATGAGCGACAAAATTAGAAAACCAAAATCGCAAATGCATGACGTGATAATTGCAATATCTTTCGAAATTCGGTTTTTTCCCCTTATTTGAACGATCACTGTTTAGAATCCTACAAATTGTTTTCCACCACGTCATAGATTTTGTATAACGTAGATTGTCTATATTTAGAATTTTTATATTCATCGGGGCGCGGCTTAGCTCTCCAAGTAATGCCTCTTGGTTTGTTGAACTTTTGACACGGAGAACTCTTTAACAAAATTTTGAAAAATATCTTTTCAACGTCCTGGCTGGGGTTGTGACCGAATAAAAAAAAAAAGAAACTAGATTAAAAGTTGCCGTGTTGCTCTATCTTTTGTTTACTTTTTACCTGATTTTGAAATTTCATTTTTTAGCGGATTTGTATAGCAAATCTACTTCCTGTGATCGTTCTGACCGGAACCAAATACATCATGCGTAAGGGCGCATGCGCGCTCACACTACTATGATATCGGTTTGATCTGAACCAAACTCCAACTTTACTGTCATTCACGCTTGCGCTCTACCCATTCTACTCTCAGTTTTAGCTAATACACCTCAACCTCGCTTTTGTCACTACTTAATATACGGTCCTACACGTGTATACATTTTTATTCCGAAATCTAACACCAGCAAAAAGCTGGCAAAATACTGCGCGGTCCTCTCGGCAGAACAACTTTGACTTTCCATGCTCTTGCTAAAATGATTGCACATGTGTTGCTCGTGATGTTATTTTCTTTATCACAACACAGCTTTATGCTACTCCACAAAGCCGCTTTCCAGGACTTTGAGTCCTTTGATTTCTTTCAGCGACGAACACTTGGGCCGACCGTACGTTCTTCACATATTGTCATCTTCACAATTTTTTTTCATACTTTTACATGGTGTGATTGAGATGTGGGTGCAGTTTAACACCCACATTGTTTACTTTTGGCCGTTATTTGGCCTTTATAGAATCAAATTAGATTAGATTAACTCTTTACCACACAATCCCGACTTATAACAACTCTGTGAAAGAGGCCTTTCGAAATCTTGTGGGAAAAGGAGAAAATGCTGGTTACCAACTAAAATAACTCTTTACCATACAAACCCGAGTTTTGTCGATCCTAAAGGGCTTTAGAAAACATTATGGGAAAATGAGAAAATGCTGGTAACCAGCATTTTCTCCTTTTCCCACAGTGTTTTCTACCCTTCCCAAAACAAATTTTAATTTTTTAATCACATTTATTTTGTCGTCTGCAAATGCTTTCAATTTGGACATGTCTAAATTTTTGTCGTTTGTTAAAGATCTAAAGATCATAGTATATTTTTGGTTTATTATTTCACTGTTGCGTGTATGCCATGTTGTACTTTGTATGTAACGATGAACTGCTATGTAGTTCAAGTTTCAAGGAAAAAAAATCTATTGTCTGTCTTCCTTTTATTGTGTAGCAATATGCTTCACTTAATTTATTTAGTTGTTTGAATGTACTGTGCTTTGTTAAAAAAAATTCTTGACTAATATGTGTTCATATTTGTTTGACTATTTGTTTAACTGTGTACCAAACTTTACAAAATTTAAGACTGGTCCAAATTGAAAACAGTTGCAGATGACAAATTAAATCTGTCTTAAATGATGGGATTAGTCTTTGATATGACAGAAAACATCGTGGAAAAACCAGAAAATATTGTTTAACAGCATTTTCTCTCTTTCCCACGATGATTTCAAAAGCGCTTTTTATGGAACTTTGACAATTGCACTGTAATACACTGTCATACTTATAATTATATCCATGCTTTTGAACTGTATGAATTAATTTTGTCTGCAATTTGACTCCCGAATCGTTTGCATTTGGCAGCCGATGGGCCTTTAAGGTTTCAATTTTACATGAAACCTTCAAAACCAGGGTCCGTATTCACCAACCATTCTTGAGAACATTGTTTGTCTTACTCTCCAAGATTTTCTAAACTTGAAAGTAACACATCTTCTGATTGGCTGAACCAAATGGTTTAGCCAATCAGAAGCTGTGTTACTTTCATATTTAGAAAATTCTGCCTGATAAGACTAAGAACGTTCTTAAGAATGGTTGGTGAATACCGACCCAGGACCTTATCTTGTGCAAACAGCCTGGCTGAATGACGTCATTACCCGCTGCAGACAAACTTTTTTCCATCTTACAGCAGACTGCTTTGTGTTTATGGAAGGGGATATCCGCCATTTCAATCATTATTCATGATGAGACTTTCATTCTTCCTGATGAAATTTTCAACTATGTTTTACAATTTTAACGTTGACTTACAATTACGTTTTGCCTATTATATTGTCTATGTTGACATTTAAATTACTTTTTTTGTTACTTCATTTTACAACAAACTATTTTTTATCTAATTCTATCATTTTTAATTCTTCATTTAACCCTTCCTAATATATTTGAGACATTTAATTTCATATCGACATTCTTAACACAACGAAAAGGATCGATGTTTAAATTATAAATTATCAACCAAAAGAGTTTTACTAAAAATCATTTCAAAAGTTTTAATTTCCAGTTTATAATGAGAACAAGGACAAGTAAAAGACAAACGACGAAATTGAATTCTTCTTTGCGCTGAAATTTGGCCCTTCTAAAATATGGGAGGTAACTCTTAAAAAAACGACTGCTCCCCTGCACGGTGCTACGCTATATTTTTCCCAAGGAAACAAGTCCGCCTATAAGCAGATGCGTAGTGTGAAAGTCCGTGGTGGTATGAATCACTTTGACAGAGGTAAAATACCGGCAGGCGTGTAGGTTTTTCGGCCAGCAGGGTCGCAATTTTTTGCGACTTACGTCACTTTCAAATGCTTAAATCTAAGACCATACTTAAGTTAGCCCACTTTCAATTAGTGGGTTATGATAAGTATAGCTGGAAGTTTGTGTGTGCCAAATTTGAAGCAATTCGAAATTTTGACAGTTACCTCTCATTGACCGGGTCGCACCTCGGACGTTTGGGTTTGAAAACAGATTTTTTTTTTTGGGGGGGGGGGGGGGTCAAAACCCATTAAATTGGGTATCAAAATGTTCGTCTTGATCCCCTGATTCCACCTATGTCAAAGAGGAAGAGATTGGTGCATATATGAGCAATCTGCACTGTCCAGAAGGATTATAAGAACGAAAATTAATTAAAGACAAACTGTCTGTAGGTGCAGTCTGATCTTGGGCTGCACTTTCATTCAGTTAAAAGTGGAGTATAGTGAGACTGCATGTATGTGCAGTCTGATCTTAGGCTGCACTCTCCACAAACACCGTAAGAAAAATGTTGAAAGATATTGAAGGTTCGAGCTTTAGAACAAGACTGCAGTCTGATCTTAGGCTGCACTCTCCACAAACACCATAAGAAAAATGTTGAAAAGATATTGAAGGTTGGAGCTTTAGAACAAGACTGCATGTATGTGCAGTCTGATCTTGGGCTGCACTCCCATTCACTAAAGAGTGGAGTATAAGATCAGACCATGTTTTTGCATTTAGCTCTAAGGCTGCAATTTTCACTGTCATGAAGTGAACAAAATTTTGAAAAATTTTGTCCTTTGAAAGAGGATGGGTAGCCGTAGAAGAGACTAAGATCAGACTACATATAAGAGCAGTCTGATCTTGACCTGCACTATGTACAAAGATTATGAAGGAAAGAAAAATAAGTAAAGACAGAGGGACTAAGTGGGGCTGCACTTTCATTCAGTAAAGAGTGGAGTATAAGGTCAGAATGCATGAATGTGCAGTCTGATCTTAGGCTGCACTCTCCACAAACAGCATTTGAAAAATGTTGTAAAGATATATTGAAGAGTGGAACTTTAGAATAGACTGCATGTATGTCCAGTCTGATCTTTGGTTGCATTCTTATTCAGTTAAGAGTGGAGGTTAAGATCAGCCTGCATGTTTGTGCAGTCTGATCTTCAACTTCAGTCTTCAATAACATGAAGGGAACCAAATGTTGAAAAGATTTGTCCTTTGAAAGAATATGGTCCTTTGAAAGAAGATGGGAAGCTGTAGAAGAGAGTGTAGGTTAAGATCAGCATATATGAGCAGTCTGATCTTGGCCCACACTATCTGCCCTCTATTCTTCTAAGTATATTGCTGGAATGGTCTAAAATTTGTCATTCCAGTCTGATCTTGGGCTGCACTATCAGCATTCTCAATCGGTTAGGACTGGAAGTTAAGATCAGCCTGCATGTTTATGCAGTCTGATCTCAGACTACACTCTTCAATAACATAAAGAAAACCAAATCTTGACAAGATTTGTCCTTTCAAAGAAGATGGGTTAGGGTTAGGAGAGACTGCAGATTAAGATCAGACTACATATATGAGCAGTTTGATCTTGGGCTGCACTGTCTACAAAGATAATGAACGAAAGAAAAATAACTAAAGACAGACTGCATGTAGGTGCAGTCTGATCTTCGGCTGTTTTCTCATTCAGTACAGAGTGGAGGTTAAGATCATCCTGCCTGTTCGTGCAGTCTGATCTTAGGCTGCACTCTACACAAACACCATTTGGAAAATGTTGGAGACATATGAATAAATAAAAGACCAAAGACACAACTTCGTCTTTTTAAGCAATGACTTTACTCTCCAAACGGCCTTTGAAAGGATATGGTCCTTTGAAAGAAGATGGGAAGCTGTAGAAGAGAGTGTAGGTTAAGATCAGCATATATGAGCAGTCTGATCTTGGCTCACACTATCTGCCCTCTATTCTTCTAAGTATATTGCTGGAATGGTCTAAAATTTGTCATTCCAGTCTGATCTTGGGCTGCACTATCAGCATTCTCAATCGGTTAGGACTGGAAGTTAAGATCAGCCTGCATGTTTATGCAGTCTGATCTCAGACTACACTCTTCAATACCATAAAGAAAACCAAATCTTGACAAGATTTGTCCTTTCAAAGAAGATGGGTTAGGGTTAGGAGAGACTGCAGATTAAGATCAGACTACATATATGAGCAGTTTGATCTTGGGCTGCACTGTCTACAAAGATAATGAACGAAAGAAAAATAAGTAAAGACAGACTGCATGTAGGTGCAGTCTGATCTTCGGCTGTTTTCTCATTCAGTACAGAGTGGAGGTTAAGATCATCCTGCCTGTTCGTGCAGTCTGATCTTAGGCTGCACTCTACACAAACACCATTTGGAAAATGTTGGAGACATATGAATAAATAAAAGACCAAAGACATAACTTCGTCTTTTTAAGCAATGACTTTACTCTCCAAACGGAAGAAGAAATGTGTTGGCTATGGTTTTATATTGTCCTTTTAAAAGGTACCCTGTAGATTTAAGCCCCGCCCAGAAGGAGGGATTTTGTTCGCTTCCCTCTATTCTTCTAAGTATATTGCTGGAATGGTCTAAAATTTGTTGTTCGAGTCTGATCTTGGGCTGCACTGTCTGCATTCTCATTAAGTAAAGAGTGGAGGTTAAGATCAGCCTGCATGTTTGTGCAGTCTGATCTTAGACTTCAGTCTTCAATAACATGAAGAAAACCAGTATGCTGAAAAGATTTGTCCTTGGAAAGAAGACGGGTTAGGGTCAGGAGAGAGTGCAGATTAAGATCAGACTGCATATATGAGCAGTCCGATCTTGGGCAACACTATCTACCCTCTATTCTTTTGAGTATATTGCTGGAATGGTCTACAATTTGTCGTACCAGTTAGATCTTGGGCTGCACTATCAGCATTCTCATTTAGTTAAAAGTGGAGGTTAAGATCAGCCTGCATGTTTGTGCAGTCTGATCTTATATTGCAAGAAATAAAAGAAAATAAAAACTGTTAAACAGCCTTTATTTGCGGAAAAATAACGTTCTCTTCATAACTTTTTACCAGATTAACCCTTTAACACAGTCACGACTTTTAAATTAACAACCCTGAGAGAGAAGCCTTTTGAAAACATTGTTGGAAAAGGAGAAAATGCTGGTAACCAGCTGCTGGTAACCAGCATTTTCTCCTTTTCCCACAATGTTTTGTACCCTTCTCAAAACACATTTTAATTTTTCAGTCACATTTATTTCGTGGTCTACAAAATTCTTTGAATTTGGACCAGTCTAAAATTATGTTGTTTGGTGAAGAGTTAAACATTAACACTTGAAAATCAGACATTTTAGATTTTTTTTTTTTTCTTTAACATCAGACATATTTGACTTGTTTCTTTCTTTGAAAGCATTGTGGGAAAAGGAGAAAATGCTGTGTTCTACCCTTCTCAAACTTTTAACAACCCTGAGAGAGAAGCCTTTTGAAAACATTGTGGGAAAAGGAGAAAATGCTGGTAACCAGCATTTTTTCCTTTTCGCACAATGTTTTCTACCCTTCTCAAACTTTTAATTACACTGAGAGAGAAGCCTTTTGAAAACATTGTGGGAAAAGGAGAAAATGCTGGTAACCAGCTGCCGGTAACCAGCATTTTCTCCTTTTCCCACAGTATTTTGTACCCTTCTCTAAACACATTTTAAATTTTAAGTCAGTTGTGGTCTGCAAATGCTTTGAATTTGGACTAGTCTAAAATTATGTTGTTTGGTAATGAGTTAAACATTAACATTTGAAAATCAGGCAATTTAGATTTTTTTTTTTAACATCAGCCATATTAGACTTGTTTCTTTCTTTGAAAGCATTGTGGCAAAAGGAGAAAATGCTGGTGACCAGCATTTTTTCCTTTTCCCACAATGTGTTCTACCCTTCTCATACTTTTAATGACCCTAAGAGAGAAGCCTTTCGGAAACACTGTGGGAAAAGGAGAAAATGCTGATAACCAGCTGCTGTTAACCAGCATTTTCTCCTTTTCCCACAATGTTTTCTACCCTTCTCAAACTTTTAATTACCCTGAGAGAGAGGCCGTTTGAAAACATTGTGGGAAAAGGAGAAAATGTTGGTAACCAGCTGCTGGTAACCAGCATTTTCTTCTTTTCCCACAATGTTTTGTACCCTTCTCAAAACACATTTTAAATTTTCAGTCTTTGACTATCAGACATATTAGACTTGTTAGGGTTTTTCTTTGACTATCAGACATTTTAGATTTTTTTTTTAATTGACTATCATAAATTTTAGTGTTTTTTCTCAAGCACACATTTTGGAGTCTTGTTTTGACTATCACACATTTTAGAGTCTTGTTTTGACTAGTAGTTTATCACACATTTTATAGTCTTGTTTTGACTAGAAGTTTCTTGTGGTTTTTTATTTTTTTCTGTCGTTCAGTCATAGGCCACTGTCTTGAGCGTCAGTCTTTTAGTCTGTCTGTTTTGGTCTGTTTGAATATTTTATTAAGTTCCTAATTTTGTCCACAATCTGTTTTGCAGTCAGCTGTCTGTAACGCGTCGGTCATTTAGTCATAAGGTATTTGACTTTCTGCATTGTCGGTGGCTCTCCTGTCCTAATGTAAATGTCAAAGTCCTGTCTAATAATGTCAGTCATTTCCTGGGTCATAAATTGTTGTTTTCTCTGCCTTATCTGCTCGAGCACCTCATCCTGCTGTGCCTGGACCCTAGCCTGTTCCTGCCTCCTGTCCTCATACTCATCCATTTCCCTTCTAAACTGAACTTGTTCCTCTGATGGTCCAGGGTCCAGGCTCTGCAGGAGGGGTGAGGGAGATGGGGTCGAGACCGTCAAACCATCATGTTCGTCCGTCGTCAGGTATGCGTCAAACTGGTTTGCAATCAGGGCAAGCACCACTGTCAGGAAGTCCATCTGCTCGTTGGAGGCCCCCAAGTTAATCAAGTTCAACACCATGCTAACTATGTCTATTCCATATTTCATTTCAACGCAAGTCCTGAGGGCCTCCAACAAGTAGAAGGCTTCCGTCATCATCTTATGTTTTCTGTCAGTCTCGTCTGCCTGGGCCCGTCTCAGTATCCGAGACTAGTCCAGGTCCATAACAAAGGTCAAAACTGTCTTATAAAAGTCTGTCCTCTTCTCTGGTAATTCTAGTCTTGAGAGCAACCTTTGCATCAGTCTGGAATTGTCACCGAAATTAGAAGCGTCCATCACATTTGTCTTCGTGGAAGTCTGATTTGGGCCTGGGGTCTCAAAAGTCACAGTCTGGTTCTAGGAAGTGTCACTGTGAGACGGGCTCGTCGGGGTCCGGTCAGTCACAGTCAGGCTCCACGGGTTCTTGTCAGTGTCTGTCGCCGTCCTTGAGACCTTCTGTCCGCCCCCGTAGAAGTCCTGTATTTTCGTTACTGTCTGGACGGAGGTCCCAATTTTGTCTATAAGTCTGTAGTGTGTGTCAGCCGTCGTCCGTCTATGGCAGAGTAGTTCTGCCAGGTCGTCGGCGATCAGGGGGTCGTGCTGTTGCATGTCGGTCGTCAGTCCTTTCCTGTTGATGGTATAGGAAAACCGCCCATACTTAGAGCACCTGCTAGCAGTCCATGCTCGATTTAGACATCGGTTGACCAATGAACTGCTATCGAATGCTCTCCCCCTGTTCGTAAACAGTCGGTCAGTGTCCGGGTGTAGCTGTGTCTGAAGGTCCTCAAGTCGTCGGTACAAGGCCTCAGACACCGTGACCACCTCAGAGCCCGCGGTGCCTGAGGTCTTGTGCATTGTAACCAGGATGCAGAAGAACGTCCTGTCATCTTTCGTCTCTTCCATCGAGTCTTCTAAGGCTGTCAGCGTCATGTTGGTAACGACGGACGGCCTGCATCCGTTGGTCATATTGACCCCCCATCACCAGGCAGTCCGTCAGACGGTCAAGGTGGTCATGTCTGTCCTCGTCCGTCATCTAGTCGGCTGAGGTAACGTTATCATAGTAGTCTGAAGTCATGTATGTCCGTCTGGCTTCGGGCCACAGAAGTGATGCCAAATCCCTTGCCGCCACTTCCGCCTTCCGTTCCGCTGCCCTGTTCCTGGGGGACCAGATGAAGACCTGGATGGTGAGGCTGGTCTGGTTCCACCAACCCTGAATGCCTAACACCTCTAAGAAATCCAGAAACTTTAGGAGGGATGTGAAGTGGGACTTCAAAGTTCCTACAACCATCACATCCCTCTGCCTCCCCATCCAGGCCGAGACCAGTCCTTGCAGGAATGTGTCCAGTCCGTCCATGCCCGTTTCTGTCTCGTCTGTCGTGTGTGGTTGGTTGCATTCGCAGCTGTAATGGCTAACCCCACATTAGAGGTTAGCCAATGTCTGAATCTTCATGTATTCTCCTGAAAGGGAAAGAAATAGTTGTTAGCCGATAACGTCAATGCAACAGGACGCAATCCTGCCTCATGTTAGAAAGCCGCCAGTGGCTTGGAATGAGTACTGGTAAAAAGAAAATCCAGGACTGCATGGATAGTTGCACAGATCTGCAGGACCTAACTGAAATATTTTTGAAAACGGCAGGTAGGGAAGCCGCCAGTGGCTTGGAAAGAATAATGTGCTGAGTACTGGTAAAAGAAAATCCCGGAGAGGATGGATAAGTGCACTGGTCGCCAGGACATAACTGAAATAGTATTGAAAACGGCAGGGGTGCAACCCGGCAGCAGCTTGGAAAGAATATTGTGCGGAGTACTGGTAAAAAGAAAATCCAGGACAGCATAGATAGAATAATGTATGGAGTACTGCTTAAAGGAAATCCAGGAGAGCATGGCGAGGGCTCAACGCAAAACTATTCTAACTCAATTTTTTTCAAAAATAGTTTTTTTGCATTTATTGAAATAAAATGTCATGATACATGTTATGTTAAAATATTGCGGTGATACTCCAAGTAGTTTTGGAGATATTGTAATTTTAGAAGATATTCTATCTCCAAATGATGATGTTCTTTGTGCAAAACTATTCTAACTCAAGATAGCATAGTTTTGCACTTAAATCCAGCTTGAAAAGTTGGATTTCAAAGTGCAAGACTATTCCAACTTGATTTTGAAGCTATGAGTAGGTTTTGATAACATCATAAATCTTGCTTCTGATTTCATAATACTGTTTCTAAACAATGCAGCAATTGTATATGATCTTTGTTGATGCCTTTGGTAAGAAATATTTAACAATTTGATGGGGAAATGTGTACATTTTGATACTGATGGCTTTGACTTTACTCAAACCACATGTAATAAAAGATAGATGCCATACTGCATTTCTATAAAATCAATGTTATGATCACCATTACATAAAGATCCTCAACCAAATCTGTTACACTTCTTTTTATTCACCCTGCTATTCAACAATAGAATCTATGTCAAATTTTAGCAGCACATTCAACCATAAACTAAGGCATTCAACATCTAGTCTAGCTACTGGGTTCTACCATCCATAACCGTAATACCTCCTGTTCTAAAGACCATTGTAGTCAGCTGTGCAATGCCTTTGCTCATCATGTTTGTTTGGGACTTGTATCTTTTTTATATGGCCCTTCAACATTACTTAAAAGGTGGGAAAACTACTAAATCTTAGGTTGTAAAATGTGGTCAAAGCCATGAAAAGACGAATATCACTGAGCCACACGATAAAACAAGTGTGACAAACATCTCTGACCTAGATCAATAGTCTGATCATCATCTTCCTTGAATCAACAATCTGAATGTACAGGAACCAGGCTGTGAGCACAAATGTCTCTGATCAAGCATTGTGCATGTGCAGACTGGTCTTAGTCTTTGCTTTTTCACACATGCTTTAACTTCATAATTAACATGTGAGCCATCATTAATTCTGCAGGGAGTATTTTTAATGATATATAATAAATACAGTCAATTGAATTAATATAGTTATTTGATGCCATTGGAATCCCAGTATAAATGTACCCCCACTGCCCCTTTAAAGGCTTATTTAAAAACTTAGATGGTCACTATAGTTTGACACTACTGACTTAGAGCTACATGTATAATATATTAACACATCAAAATACTTTCAAGAAAATCATGAAAGAAATTCTAATATTTACTTTCCAATATGTTTTACAAATAAATTTATCAAATCTTAAAAACATGACAGTACCAAAATTAATTTCTATCTTTAAATTGTCAAATTTGATGCCACAATCACCAGCATTTTAAATTATATGTCTCTGAATTTCACCCTGAAAATCCAAAACATTTCAAAAGGTCTATGTTGGCTTCCTGTATTCTTTTTTATTAGAAAAGATTATTTAAACTAGAGGCGCTTGAGCGCCTGTATCGCTCCACAGGCCTGATATTTCTATAATGGCGAAAAGAAGTTTTTAACAATTACCATTCAATCCTGCATTTTAGCTCACTAAAGAAAAAAGGTATGGAAAAAACTTGTGAGAAAAGAAGAAAAAAATGGTAACCAGCATTTTCTTAGTTTCCCACAATAATTTCTATCCTTTTTTATATATGTCTTACTAATTTGAAGATATGTTGTCTGCAACAGGTCCTTCACAAACCATTTTGGGTGGGGAAACATCAAAATATAGAAAATATGTCTTTCTCAGGGTCGTTAAAAGTTGTGATTGTGTGGTAAAGGGGTAATCTAAAAGAACAGCTAGGAGGGCAAATGAATGAATGTTATAGCAATATAGATCAACTTACATCAATACACCAGATAGAATGAAATATGCTGGCATACAATGAACACCTAATCCCTAATAATCAACTTTTCACAGTTAGAATGTCTTCTGTGGCAAACAACACAAAATGGTCTACAAATGCATTTACATAAATCAAATATCCTGCTCCAGGGCACAGATTAATTCTGGTGTACTGAAGTTGTGGGATCAGTTTGACTGGGTAACATTAATGCCTTATCACAAATGTAAAGCCCTGTCCCACTGTGTACCAGGTCACCAGGATTTACACCCCTTCTCTGTCCACTCTGCATTTACTCATTAGTAGGTCAACAAACCTTTACCAGAACTAATAAAAGTGCAGAGGTTCTCTTGTTCTATATCAAAAGGACTATAAAGTACCTACAACATGGGGGTTTTGTTATTAAAATACTTTTTCTTTTTTATCTTGGCATGGTTACTCAGGCTTAGTAATAAGGCAAAATTGAAAAGCTCAAGTTGTGAAAGGTGCTCAAGCTTTTATCTTATTTATGGCCAGTGATATTTCATTACTAGTACTAACTAATAGCATATCATTGGAGTAAATTGTGATCTTAATACCAAGGAAAATGTGTGGGCTTAAATAGGACAGCCCTGACTAGGTCAAGTCAATCCAATTTTCTTCCTTTTTCTTTGTTAGTCGATAAAACTAACACAATAAATAGTTTTGGAGAAGAACATTTTTTTGAAATATAAGCCTTGTCCATAAAAAAATGTGTTTTTAGGTGTATCATTTTTTTAAAAGGAATTTGGTATACAACCACCATAGAAACAATTTGGCAGACAACCACCATAGGAACTTACCTGCAAAACAACAATGAAATCCAATGAATAGTTTTAGAGAAGAAATTTTTCAAAGATTTTACTTTATACCATAAAAGGAAAATGAGTCTCCCATAAAAGCCATGTTTTTTGACAGATCATTTTTTTTTTAAAGGAATTCTGTAAACCTGTATCTAAGGAACATTCCTGCAAAATAATAATGCTATCCAAATAGCGGTTTGGGAGGAGAAGATTTTTAAAGGTTTTTTACTTTGGTTGCCATAGCAACCAGAATTCTTCATGGAACACAATTATTTGAAGGAATATGAAAGAGGACCACCAAAGGAACATTCCTGTGAAATTTGGTAAAAATCCAGTCAATAGTTTCTGAGGAGAAGTTTTTTAAAGAAAAAGTTTACGGACGCACGCACGGACGAACGGACGGACGGACGGACGCACGACGGACACAACGCCATGACAATAGCTCGCTGGCCTTCGGCCAGTGGAGCTAAAAAATGTTGAAGAGTAATTGATAAGGATAATACTTTTCAATCCTTTCCATTTGAATATATTTGGGAAAGCTGGGCACCAAAAATTACTACCTGTAGATGATGTTTCTACCTAAAAATGGTGTAAATTTGTATAAAAGAAAACTTGGCAAACTCACTTGCAAAGTTTTAGGCTAAATCAGGGCTGGTTCTATTTGTTACAATTCTTATATTGACACATTCAGAAAGCAAGACCTAAACCAGAAGACCTTTATGATGATATATCACTCAGCTGAGTTAATAGGAGCTAATTTGAAAATGTAGTAATTTTTAATAACCATGGACAAAATTTGAATCTGCTTGTTTAACCAAACACAGCTGATGGTACATGTATGTATAAAGTTTTGAAGCTCTATGTAAGCACAGTCGACCGTCAGAATTGGATCCATTATAAACAGTAAAACACAAAAGGGGGGGCCTCTTCTGGGCCAGTTTGAACAATTTTGTTCAAAGACCATTTGACAATGATACATACAAATATTACAACTAAAACTATGGGCTTTGTAATTCCATGAAAGAAATGTCTATGTAAAGCAAAAGACACTCATGCCAGGACTATTTTTGACCAAAAGAAAATAATTAAGATACTGTTTAACTCTTGAACACACTACATAATTCTGACTAACAGCTATTGCAGATGATAAATTATATGTAGTTTTAATGATGGGAATGTCTTTGAAAGGTTAAAGTACATTATGGGAAAAGTAAATAATTATTTTCTAAAGCATACTGCATTAAGGGCATAAAACTATGGAACTGTTTGGTAAAGGGCTACCAAAGACCACAAAATGATGCTACATACATATACCTAACTTCCAATGCCAGTGCTCTAGGTCTGGTTGTTTTGGTCAAGATACCTAATTTTTTTAAATACTGGACTCTATTACAAACAACCAAATCTAGGGCAGGACCATTCTTTAACATAATTATAAAACATAAATGAAGGACTATTAGAATTTATTACAGAACTATCATCAACTCTCTAGGCCTACTTCTTTCAGATATGTGTTGGTGTAATTTTCCCCCGAAAGAACTCCTATGTAAAATACTTTGGACAACATTCAAGTAAGACCATCAGACAACACTACCAATGCTAAATACCAACTCAAATATTAGCTTATAAGATTTTTTATGGTTTTAAAAAACGAAGGTGCCTTTTAAACTCTCTTTAAAACATATAACCATAGGGCAGGGCTATGTATACCCCTAAAGACTCAATTTGAACAAGTTTTGTAGAGCATCACAAGCTTATTTTACATACAAAATATCAAAAGTCTAGGCTTTCTGGGTCAAGATAGAGGATCTTTAATGCTCATCCATACAAAACACTAATTTACACCCCCCCTCTCCCCCCAAAAAAGAAGGTCAAGTTAATCTTGCTTATCATTTGAGCAATCATTATTCTATCACTGGTACAGTTTATGCCTCTGCTTTTGTGTGATTTCTCGAGTTATATTTTAATTTTTGGCAATGTTGACCACATTCAGGTGGCCTAGACTTTTTTAGCAATTTATTTCACCCAAATATAGGGGAGAATTATATGAAATTTAATGCCTGATCTTTGACAGACAACTAACTTTGGGTGATCACAATAGTTCAGTTTGAGCCGCTTTTGCTAAAGGTAAGCTAAAGACTGTAATTATATTTTTATGATGGATGTTTCAGATTTATTTAGATCTTAAAAAAAGGAAAAAAACTTTTTACATTGAAAAACTCTTAATGTGGATACAGAAGGGCAAAAGGTATACTAGGAAGAGCTTAGAACACTCTGTATAAATCATAAATATTTAAATACCATTGTTTTACAGTATAACAATGACAGCCCTGTCTAAAACAAAGTTGGTGCAGTGGCTTGAAATGATCCAGTCATTTGTAAATAAAAAAAAGTAATTTAAAACAGCTTTTTGATGATCAGCCACCTTTCACTAGGGAGAAATATAATAATTAGATATCCATGTGCAAAAATGATCATCCCAAGAGTCCACCAGGTATTTCATTTTCTTCCTCATCACCAAGAGAACTACAGGACAGTTGGGCACTACAAGCTGATTAACTGTTACAACACTGCTCAAATTTGTGTGAATAAAATGTACCAAGAATAACTATAAATCATACAGAATTTCATCCCTGTGTCATCTGTTTATCATGTTTGGTAACAACCATTGGAACTGACCATGGTTCCAAATCTGATTGTCTGACTGGAAAATATCAACTATGTAATATTAAAGAAAACTGCCGTAACATAGTATTTGGCTCTTTCCCATGCCCTATAGTTTTTCTGAAAGTGTTGCGATTAAATAAGAGTGCTTTGAAAATCTTTTTTTGCTAATGTTTCAAACAATACTTGTATCTGTTCCATTAGTGAAAATAGCATAGTTTTATGATTTTATAGTAAAGACAATCTCAGCATGCATTCAGGATTGTCATATCACATCAAACATCAATGTATAAACCTATGAGTCATGTAAAAAGTAGTCTAGAACTATTGAAACTTTAAGTTAGAATAGTTTTGCCTTCAAGTATTTTGGTTTTTTGCTTGTTTTTGTATTGCAACACTATTCCAACTTGAGATAGAATAGTCTTGCTAAACAAATGCCTTAACATTTTTGTGATTTCTCGTGCAGAACTATTCTAAGTTAAAAAATGTGTTATAAAACTAAAATAAAAATATTTTTTTTAAAGACTTTCAAGTGTTTATTGTTTCCTGAGTGGTTTCAGATATATTGGTAAATAGAATGGTCTAAAATAGCCAATACAAGAAAAATGGATCAGTTTTTTCCCTCTCCTGAAAAATTTGTCAAAACATAGTTAGAATAGTTTTGCGTGGAGCCCTCGATGGATAGGTGCACTGGTGGTCAAAAAGGGAAAAATTAGAGGAGTAGGAGACAGATTTTCAGGCTGTCAGACTATTAATAACTGCTATATATTTTAATACTTTTTGTACTGGCATTAAACCAGTTCTCGCCAAGTACCAGTTCTTGCCAACTTATGTCTTACACGGCTTTACAAAGGTCCATTCTCTGTAGTCTAAGGTGCAAATCCCTATTTTTGCTTCTCTGAGTATGTGCAGGCTTTGCCCCATTCCTACATGCAATAAACAAAGTGTCGCTACCAGACCTGGGGTTGATTACATACCAATGTAATCGATTACAATTACAATTACTCCCAAGTTTTATGATTACTGATTACATTATGATTACACAAATTTTCAATGTAATTGATTACAATTACAATTACTTTTGCATTGTAATCATGATTACATTATGATTACTTGTGATTACATTCTGATTTTTACATTAATATGACATACTGCAGTCCATATAAAAGGTTGAGAACTATTCTTTCACATTATGATAAAAGGAGATATTAATAATTACTACATGTACTAATATTCTCACTTTACAATCATGTTAAGATTAATATGATCAATTTATTTTTGACCAAAAGCAGCATTTTAATTTTTTAACTTGAGAGTGATAGTCGAATACAAAAACATATTTACATTCTTTGAATACAACTGCTCTTAACTCAGCCAAAATTTCTCTCTTAATCACACTGATAACTTAATATTTGACAAGAACTATTAAAATTAAAATTAACCTTTTCCCAAATGACTAATTTTAGACTCTTCGAAAGTGAAAGATTTTGCAGACAACAATTTGAAATTTGATGAAAATGGAAGAAAGTACTCCAAAAGGGTAGAAAACACTGTGGGAAAAGGAAAAATTGCTCATTACAAGCAATTTCTCCTTTTCCTACCGTGTTTTCAAAAGACTTGTGCTGCAGACACATAAAAACAAGGGCTTGTTTGGGAAAGGGTTAAAGGGTTAAAGGAAATTCTTTGAGTGACTGTGATCATAACCGTCCTCATGGCCCAGTCTTCAATAAAGTGTTCGGTTAAACCGAGCAAACCTTTCATCTGGCGGTTGGACCAAAGGTCGATAGTAAGGCTGACACTTGGTGCAGATATTTGAAAACTGCATCTTGCACAACTTCAATATGCAATCAATGTATCAACAAACTTTCAATATCATAGCAGCAAAACTGTAGGAGAAGTCACCTGGTTTCCTCATATGTTACCTAACTATCCTGACATATTATGCCCTTGAGTGACAGAGTGAAAGCATTTGAAAACACTGAGTGTAAAGGAGAATATTCTGATGATTAAAATCAGATAAAAGAAGAAAAGGCATTTCTCCCTTTTCCTGTATGTTTTTCACCCTACTTGTACAAGTGTAAAATCTTGTTGTCTGGTAAAGAGTTAGCCCGAAGTTAACCCAGCTACAATTTTTTTGTACCCAAGGGTTTTCGTCAATTTCACTGGAACATTTTCAGTTTTTGTAGATTATCATACAACTTATGTTCATATTTCATACTGTCCTAAATGGTACTGGTAATAGTCTTTCTTTGATAAAAGCAAAGGGGGCATGGAAAGCTTGGGGGCTATATACTGTTATCTCAGTTTGACACCTCTTCCACCCTTTATCACTGTTGACCACATGACTGATTTTTAAGACCTCATTTTAATTCCCTTTACCAAATGACAAAATTTTTTATGTTACCAGATTGAAAGCATTTGCAGAAGACAAATTAAAAGTTGCTAAAATGATGATTTCTCTCTTTGAAAGAGTAGAAAACATTGTGGGAGAAGGAGAAAATGCTGGTTATTGGCATTTTCTCCTTTTCCAACAGTTTTTTTTTCCATAGCTTTCTTCTTTAGGGTCGTTAAAGTTGGGATTGTGTGATAGAGATTTAAATAATTACACTTTAGCAGATGACAGAATTGAAGTCTTTATACTGTAACTAATAAACTAGCACTTCCTTCCTCTTGTAATGTTTCCAAAATTTATTATCCAGGCAATATAACTGAAAAATTGTTGATAAAGAAATCGGCTGTATTTCTGATGACCAGCTCTTTCTCCTTTTATCACAATGTTTCATAAGCTAATTGCTCTCTGACCTTCTTTTCCCACTGTTTTCTCAAGCAGTTTGTTAAAATCGGAACTGGGTTGCAATGGGTTGGTAATGGGCAAAGAAGAGGATGCTTGTAATAGAAACCATTGTGGGAAAAGGAAAAATGACTGATAACTAGCACTTTCTTTTTTCACATAATGTTTCAAGAATTCATTACTCAGGCAAACTGAAAGACATTTGTATCTTTTTGCCTTTGATTGATTCAGATTCTGAAAGAGTGGAGATATTCTTTATGTTTTCCAGACTAATAATTCAGATAATTGCAACATGAAAGACAAAAACAAAGCTACATTTAGTTAAAAGCATTTGCAAGTGACAATTTAAATGTGAATAAAAAATTAAAACTTGCAAAATGGGAAGGCTAGAAAACATTATGGGACAAGGAGAAAATGTTAGGTCCTCAAAAATCCAGATTGTGTGAAAAAGGGTTAAACAATCAGTGGCCCTTACAATATCAAATTTATTACTGTTTGGAAAAATCAGAAATAGCCTGCCTTTTCCCAATTAGTATTTTCCGTAACAATAATTGACCCTAGGGTCATGAAAACAATGAGCTGTTTGAAAGAGGGTTAAATCATAAATATGTGCGACTTGCCTTCAAATGGGTGACAAAGTTTGAGGTTGTCTTTATAGATCCTGATATGGTACTGGCACAGTATTTACACTTAGCTTTAACCCTTTCCCAAATGACAAATATTGGACTGGTCCAAATTGAAAGAGTTTGCAGACGACAATTTGAAATTTGATGAAAATGGCAGAAAGTTATCAAAAAGGGTAGAAAACACTGTGGGAAAAGGAGAAATTGCTCATTAGGAGCAGTTTCTCCTTTTCCCACAGTGTTTTCAAAAGACTTGTACTGCAGACACATGAAAACCAGGGCTTGTTTGGGAAAGGGTTAACAGGGTCAGATCCAGTTAGTGTGTCACTAGATAGAATGTCAAAATGTTCAAAAACCTTAGCAGACATGTCTACTGATTTTCACTTGATCAAAACTAAAATTCACTTTAATTCCACCAGAGTTTGTATCCTTATTTCTATCAGTACAATAATGAACAGAACCTCAGCCAAAAATATGGTGATATTTTATAGTATGGGATGATTGAGTTCTCACAAAACTGTGAAAACTTTCTTTAATAAGGTGATAAATATTGCAATTAATCAAACAAAATTATATCCACTCTTCATTAATTGGGACTGGTCACCATGCAAACTTTTGAAAATCTCTCTTTGAAGTTACCTCAGTTCTTTATTTGTTTCAAATATATTTAAAACAAAATAATTAGTCAATTAAAGCACCCTTTTTGCATAAAATCTTTGAGAAGCCCCCCCCCCCCCCCCCAACTGTAAAGGAAGAAACCCACCATTGACAAGTGGCAAAGAATATTTTCCCATTGTAATCATAAAGTAATTGAAATGTATTCATGATTACAGGCATTTTTACAATGTAATCGATTACATTACGATTACATGTAATCATGAAAACTCAAGATTACAGATTACATACCTTCAGTCTGAAGGTGTCTGCTCCGATGCTAATTTTGTGACTGTTCTTCGCATGTACAGACTGAAGGTACAGATTACATTGCGATTACCCAGATTTTGTAATCGATTACATGTAATCAGGATTACAGATTACAATGACCCCAGGTCTGGTCGCTACGCCGTGTTCTCCAAGTCTATTCCGGTCTTTTCCGGTCCATTCATGTCTGTTCCGGTAATTCCATATACCGGTCTATGCCTGATCCGGTGAATTTTACGTACCGGTAAAAAAATGCATTTTTTCAACGGGTTAACTCTGTATACATGAACGAAATTGTAGAAAATGGAATTCAGCTGAAATTTCCTTTTTCCCCTTTTCTCTTCACACATAAAAAATAAACAGATGAGCAACATTCATGTGATAAATGCGGTCGGCTACGGCGGTAGTTCAGTCAGTGGTACATCGCTCACACTTTTTGCGTAATACCCGCGTTCGAATCACAAACCTGTCTCACCTCTCCCAAGTTGATTCAACACTAAATCAATGAGAGATAATGTTATTTATACATACCTGTCCAATGGTAGGTATCATCAGGGCCTGCCACATCTAAGGTTCCGGAAGTCTGTGTATAATAGCGTAGCACCGTTAGCCTTGGGGGAGAATTTAGTTTCTCAGTGGCGACCCCTGTCGTAATAATGAGATGTGGTTCCCTGCTTCATATTATCCTTATTGCATTATGCTTGTTTACATTGGTATTTACATTGTGCTTGTTTGTATTACACTTGTTATCTTGTATTGTTGAAGTAACTTTTGATAAAATAATAACAATGTTGATATGAAATTAAATGTCTCAAATATTATTAGGAAGGTTGAATGTATAATTAAATATGATGGAATTAGATAGAATAGTTGATTGTAAATTGAAGTAACAAAAAAAGTAATTTAAATGTCGACATAAACAATTAAATAGGCAAAACGTAATTGTAAGTCAACGTTAACATTGTAAAACATAGTTGAAAATTTCATCAGGAATAATGAAAGTCTCATCATGAATAATGAGTGAATTGGCGGATATCCCCTTCCATATTGAAAAGATTTGGCAGACGACAAACGTTGCTTGGATGATGAAATTTGTCTTCGATAGGGTAGAAAACATTGTGGAAAAGGAGAAAATGCTGCTTACCAGCATTTCTTTTTCTTTTTTTTTTTCACGTCGATTTTAGACGCCTTCTTCCTCATTTTTTTTTTCTAAATGGTAAATGGTCTAGTTTCAAGCTACTTATGATCTCTTGTATTCATGATTGGCATTAATACGGCATACAATCTGCGTTATTCAAACGATTTGGTGAACATCGACTGCAGATCTAACCTCTACATGAAATATTATCACCTTAAGATGTAAATGCGTTGAACTCTATTTAGCCTTTATCACAAGCTACAAGAGAAACAGATCCTCTCTCATCTTTTAACTCTTTCGGCGCCAAATAAACAAACTCGGCTTCTTTTGAAGACTGTAAATGGAATCCACTGAGTTTCCGGAAGATTTTTATCATATAGGCTTGACCAAACAAGAGGAAGGTATAGATCAAAGATCAGACTGCACGTTCTGTGCAGTCTGATCTTGATCTATGCTGTCCGCAAAAGTTCCTGTTTTCGCCTATGGCGCTGAAAGGGTTAAACGTATGTTAAATATAAATAAACCTATTCCCTACACACTGGTTTTTTGTAGGGATAGAAAAGTGCAGGTTGTACATGATCGTCTTAGAAATAACCACTGATGTAAAACATTTTGAAAAAAAATATGTAGAAACCCGTCTTTATCTTTGCATGGAAATAGAATCTATCAAACACTTCTTCTTTGACTGTAGATTTTATCTTTATATCAGGACAATGGTATTGTTGAAATATTTGTTGATAATTTTTTAACTTTTTTTTCCATGACAACAATCTCTTCCTTGTAGATAATGAAAAGATACTCTATAAAGGTCATGTTTATATTGATAACAGTGGTAAATTCACTTGAGTTTCAATCTACATGTATATAGAACATAACAGACAGTTGGGAGTGCCTCTCTCCTTATACTGTACTGTCGTGGATATAGATACATATATTAGTCATGCTATGTGAAAAAGGGGCTTAGTGCATCACCGCGAAGCATTATACCAAACAAGTCATCTCACGATCATGGATACGTTGAGTTCATTTTGTCTAACAACAGACTGAATCAAGCGGTAGACTGGTCCTTTGACATACAGAAAATTGACCAATAGCGAAAAGTTTCGGCATAGGTCAGCCCGCGCGGACTGGGTCGATACTTTTCGTAAATGCATTAAACACCCTTTCCCCAAAGCATGGCTTACATACAAGTTTATTTGTTGCTTTTTTTTTTTCAATCTGCTCAATCTGCAATGGTTATTCCTCCCTTCATTTTTTTTTTTGTTTTCGCTATCACTCTCTGACCTTTTCATTATCAGTTTAAAAGTTTGATGTTTCACTTGTATAAGTTGTAAAAGTGTAATGCAAAAGTTTGATGTCTATTTATTTGACTTTATGTAGTTGTTATACTACGTGACTATTTTAGGGAGAGGAACAGTATAAGCCTTTTCCTTTCCGCTCCAATCCTTTTCGTATTGTTTTGTAGTATTTGTTATAAAAACATGTACATATACACTGAGCCTTGCTCTGGCAAAAGGGGGCTTAATGCATCACTGCGATGCATTATACCAAGCAAGTCATCCCACGATCATGGATCCATTCAGTCCATATTGTCTAACAACTGACTGAATCATGAGGTAGACTGGTCCTTTGACATACAGAAAATTGACCAATTGCGAAAAGTTTCGGCCTAGGTCAGCCTGCGCGGACTGCGCAGGGCTGACCTGGGTCGAGAGTGTTCGCAAATGCATTAAGCTCCCTTTCCACAAAACATGGCTCATACACAAGTTTATTTTTCTTTTTTTTTTTTTCTAATCTGCTCAATATCCAATGGTTATTTATTCCTTCTTATTTTTTATTTTTTGCTATCATTCTGTGACCTTTTTATTATCAGTTTAAATGTTTGCTGTATCGTTTGTAAAAGTTGTGAAAGTGTAATGTAAAAGTTTTATGTACATGTATATTCATTTGACTTGACTTCATGTAGTTATTATACCACGTGGCTGTTTTAAGGAGGGGAACTGTATGAGCCTTTACGCTTCCGTTCCAATTCTTTCGTATTGTTTTAATGTACTTGGTAGAGACATGTACACATAATACATATACTGAATAAAGTATGCTTTAAAAACACATTGTTTGACATAGAGTTAATCTTTTATTGAGTTTTAACCACCATAAGAATGAGAGTTTTTGGAAAAATTGTGGGAAAAGAGAAAATGCTGGTTACCAGCATTTTTACCATTTTTCTCAATGTTTTCTACCGTTCCAAAAACAAATTTCAGTTTTCAAATCACAATTACGTTGTAGTCTGCAAATGCTTCCAATTTTGGAAAGTCTGAAATTTTGTCGTCTGCTAAAAAAGTTGAACATTCTGTTCATACCGAGAGTTCCTTTTATGTTTGCGGAGTCCTTAGTTGCAAAATGAATTTAGTATCTTAACCATTTCAGCGACATTGATGACAAAAGAGTTCTTTACGGGCGGCAGAGATCCAGATCAGATTGACCAGAACGCACAGTCTGATCTTGAATCCATGCGGTCCGCTTGTTTAGTCAATCCTGTACGATAAAAATCTTTTTGAGTTTCAGTGGTTTATAATTTCAGTCACCGGTATAGGTCGAATTTATATACTTGGCACCGAGTTAACCCTTAAACTTCTAAGCGCGACTCAAGAGCCTTTTGCGGACAGTGTAGATTAAGATCAGACTGCACAGAACGTGCAATCTGATCCTGGATCCACACTGTCCGATAAGAACACATTTTTCCCAAAAAGTCAACTTTGAGAATAGGAAAATGTAGGTTTTTACTATCGACTTGAAAGTTTCATTTTAGTTCTTTCGCAGGTTAAGGGTGGAGAGAACTGCAACGATATGAGTTGGCCAAGAATAACCCTTTACCGAATACCCCGCGCTTTTACGACTCGTAACTCTTTCAATGCCAATGTCGCTTTGGATAGCTTTTGCAGACGGCGTAGATCAAGATCAGATTGCGAAAAACATGCAATCTGGTCTTTGATCTACACCACGCAAGCACCTTTCCATGCTTTCCTCGATTTTCATTTTACCATTACTTTGTACGACAGTCTTCCCAAGCCATTGGTTGCTTTCCCACATAGCCATCTTCGAAAGAAATGACCAGCGGTGAGAGAGGAATGAATCCTGTCGTAATGGTTACTATCAATCCCCTGAAAGAAATTTTCCGAGCTGGGAATTCGAACCAGCGACCACCTGTTCTAAACTCCTGTACCTTACCAAAAGTGATACTGGACTCGGATAAATGCTATCGATATAGTCCAGTCCAATATTTTGTCGTTTGGTGTAGAGTTAATTCTTCAAGGGCCTATTTGGGGCCAAACGCCTCCACTCGACCTTCAACCTTTCGGCTGCTTAGAGCTACCCACTGACATTTTGCGGACAGTGTAGAGCCAAGATCAGACTGCACAGAACGTGCAGTCTGATCTTGGCTCTACACTCTCCGATAAGGAGATATTTTTCTTAAAAAAAAAATAAGTTTGAAATAACACTTCTGTTTCATTTTTTTCCCAATTATCGGCTTGAAAGTTTCATTTAATTCATTTAGCAGGATAAGGGTTAACAGTCAACAAAATTTTAGACTCTACTCCCATATCGAAACTATATGAACCATTCTCTGACAAAAGGGGGCTTAAGGCATCTCCGCATTGCATTATACCGAGCAGACATAGCCTAATTATCGATCCATAAACACCATTTTGACAAACAACCGACTAGTGCATGAGGTAGATTGATCCTTTGACATGCAGAAAATTTAAAGATAGCGAAAAGTTTTAGCCCATGTCAGCCTGTGCGGACTGCGCCGGCTGACATGAGTCGATACTTTTCGCAAATGCATTAAGCCCCATTTTCACAGAGTATGACTCATATATTTGCAGAAGACAAATCAACCATATCTCAAATGAAGGGACTAGTCTGTCACAGAGCAGGAAACACTTTGGTTAAAAAAAAAAAAACCGCAAATATGTTTCCACTTGTTCCTCCTTTTTCCACAACGTTTTCAAACGTCTTTTTCCCCAGACTCGATAAAATAAGGGCTTATTAGATAAAGGTTAAATAAATATTGTCAGCCACAAGGACACGGAAGGGATCATATTTCTATTATAGACATACAGGTATGGGAGGATATTTAAGTAGTAAATCTGGCATACAAATGTTTCATTCTTGCATGTAAATTACAATCGTGTAATGCTCTGTGAAAAGGGCGTTTTAGCATCTGCAAAAGGTATCTACCTAGCCTTCGCAGGCTGATACATATCGAAGAATAATGCTCTTGGTATATTTCCAAGGACCATTCTACCTCAGAATTCCATTGTTTGTCTATAAAAAATGGATTTTATGGGTCCATAATTATGTAATGACTTGCTTGATATAATGCATCAGAGGAGATGCATCAGAGGAGATGCATTAAACCCCATTTTTATTGATCATGGTTAAGTTTAACGCTTATCCTGCCGAATACAAATTGTGGACGATCTCACAGACAGATTTTGCTACCCTCGTGGGCTATGGGCTGGGCTTGTATGAGCAAAACTACCGACCGAGAAGCGGAGAGTGTAAAGCAAGATCAGGCTGCACGTATGTGCAGACTGATCTTGCTTTACACTCTCAGCAAACTACATTCTATGGTCGCGAACGGCAGGATAAGACTTAATATTCTATTCTTGTTTCTAATATGGGTATTATGTGGTTACGTGAATATTGAGATGTGACTAATGCTCGGTTTCAAATGATAACTTGATTATTATTACTATTAGATTCCTAATCCAAATTTATGACTGCATTCTGTTTGTCATAGTATTGATCCTTCGGGCATTATCTATCGGTAGATGGCATTTTAACCCTTTCCGAAACAAGCCCTGATTTTCACGTGTCTGCAGTACAAGTCTTTTGAAAACACTGTGGGAAAAGGAGAAATTGCTCGTAACGAGCAATTTCTCCTTTTCCCTCAGTGTTTTCTACCCTTTTGGGGAACTTTCTGTCATTTTCGTCAAATTTAAAATTGTCGTCTGCAAACTCTTTGAATTTGGACCAGTCTAAAATTTATCGTTTGGGAAAGGGTTAAGACACATACCTAAACTGGCAGCCTGTTATCGATCTTCGTATCATCTATCTATCGGACGGTTACAGGAGATACAACGGGTACCTATCTGATTAAACTGGCAGTCTGTTATCGATCTTCTTTGCGGGGATTAAACATGTTGTTTACTAATGGCATTTTCTCCTTGTACCACAATGTTTTCAAAGGCCCTCTTCCTCAGGGTCGCAGATACAGGATTGTGTGGCAAGGGTTAAGAACCTGGAACCTGTAATCAGGTCATCCAGGGTCAGTATTCACCAACTATTCTTCAGAACATTCTTAGTCTTTTATTCTACAGAATTGTCTGATTTTGAAATTAACGCATTTGCTTTAGCCAATCAGAAGTTGTGTTACTTTCAAATTGAAAAAAATCTTGGACATAAAGACTAAGAATGTTCCTCAGAATGGTTGGTGAACAAGGCCCCTTGTTTGAGTCTGTTCACGGTATTAGTCATGTGGCAGTCTCCTTAGGCAAGGTATAGTAGTACCCTAGCCTGGCACTGTGAAATCCAAGATGTGGACAACTGAGCTTTTGCCTGGATTGAACTGAAACACTGTTGAAAGCAGTGTTAACCGATTTAATCTTTTACCAGATGACAAAATTTCAGAATCGTCCAAAATGAAAGTGTTTGCAGATGACACCGTAAATCTGGCTCAAATAACGGAATTTGTTTTCTGAAAGAGTAGAAAACATTGTGGGAAAAAGGAGAAAATGCTGTTTGCCAGTGGCATTTTCTCGTTTTCCACAATGTTTTCAAAAACCCTCTTCCCCAGCGTCATAAAGAATTGCTTGGTAAAGGGTTAACAGTTTGGGTCTGTAATTAAGAAATCCTTGTTTGATTCAGCTGGCAGCATTATCATGTGGCAGTGCCCTTTGGCAAGGTATTGCAGAACCCAGCACTGCACTGTTGAAAGCCTGGGAGACATGAATAAGTAAGCTATTGTCCCAATATGACTTGAAATATGTTTAAAAGAAGTTTAACCCTTTATTAAACAACAAAGACTAGACTCTTTAAAGTTGCTAGCATCTGTAGATGATTAAAGTGAAATTGGTAAAAAGGAAGTTAAAAGTTTTCTGAGAGGATTGAAACATTGTGGGAAAAGGGAGAAAATTCTGGTTACAAGCATGTTCATCTTTTCCCACAATATTTTCAAAAGCCTTCTTCCTTGGGGTAAGGAAAAGTTGGGATTGTGTGGTTAACCCTTTTAACGACCCTGTAGAAAGAAGGCTTTTGAAAGAATTGTAGGAAAAGGAGAAAATACTGGTAACCAGCATTTTCTCCTTCTCCCACAATGTTTTCTACCCTTTCGGACACAAATTCCATTATTTAAGCCACATTTATTTTGTCGTCTGCAAATGCTTTCAAATTGGACCAGTCTAAAATTTTGTCATTTGGTAAAGAGTTAAGGGTTGGTTGAAGGTTGGGGGGAATGGAACAACTGATTATCTCCCTTTTTCATGAAATAGTATCAGTAGAGTAAGCTCCCTTCATTCACTTTCAAATCTTTATCCCTATTCCACACAATCCCAAGTTGTAACATCCCTAAAGAAGTCTAAGATTTTGTCATCTGGTAAAGACTTAGAATTTTGTTGTTACTTTGTGTGACGATTTCCATCAAACATGCGGAAAAATTTTGGATGAGGATATGGAATATGGCTCAAATGATGGGATTATGTATTTGAAAGGTTACAAAACATTGTGAAAAGAAGAGAATGCCAATTAGCAGCATTTTATTTCTCCTTTTCCCACAATATTTTCAAAACTATTCTTCCTCAGAGTTATTAACCTTTTGACAAACAATCCAGAGTGTAAGTGAGAAGCCTTTTGAAAACATTGTAGGAAAAGCTGAAAATGCTCGTTACCAGCATTTTCTCCATTTGCCAGAATGATTTCTGTTTTATCGAAGAACTTAAATTTGTCATCTGCATATTCTGAATTTTAGATAGTCTAAAATTTGCTGTTTGGGAAAGGAATAAAAGTTTTGTGTGTGTGTGCGTGTGTGTTTTGTGAAAGGTTTATGACTTCTTACTTTTAAACGATAAATTTTTTCATTACTTTTTTTACAATGTTTTTAAATTTCATCTTATCTCCGGTTCGTTTCAACAAATTTTTTTTTTGGGGGGGGGGGGGTGAAAGGGAAAACTCTTTAACCCTTTACCAAGCAATCCAGAATTTTAACAACCAGAGAGAGATACCTTTTGAAAATATTGCAGGAAAAGGGGAAAATGCTGGTAACTAGCATTTTCTCCTTTGCCCACAATGCTTTCTGCTCTTTCGGAGTCAGGTTTCACCATTTGAGTCTTATTTCATTTGTCATCAGCAAATGCTTTCAGTTTGTTGTTGTTTGGAACGGAGTTAAATTATGATAAATATTAAATCTAACTGAAAGCATTTGGAGACAACAAATACATGTATGGCCCATGGTAAAGGAAGAAATGCTGGCTTTAGGGAAATACATTTGGAGGCATTATGTCTGGTCTGTCACTCTTCAACTTACCCAATATTGATAAGACAAAGTCTAAATTCAAGCAACATTTATTCACACTATTGCAAATACAATAACAAGAGGTTGTTCGCCATCATTACCTGCAAAAGAGATAATTAATGCCCAGCCCTTGCCACAAGGAGGCCACCTCTGTAAGGGCCAAATTTTGGGTTATCAAATGTCCATTACAAATTTTCCTTGTACAAATTGTCATAAAACACAAATTTTTAACTTCAAACATTCCATATAATCTAAACAAATGATCAGATACATGTACAATACCTGATACTTATTGAAATACTGGTAACAGCATATAAACTAACTTGACTGATATATGTTTACAAATGATTTTTTGGTACCAATGATGTTGTGATGAAAAAAAGGATACTTAATGACATAAAAATTCTATGTAAACAAAGGCAACAAAAATCATCTAACTCAATAGCAACATAAAACATTTAGTTTACTGCTAAAAGTGACAGAGTGGGTACAATAACGGCCCATCCGTTATACAATTCAGTTCTCACTAAGACAATTTTGTAGACTTCCTAATTTCTACAAACACATATATAAAATGTATTTAGAAAAATTGGCCTCCTTCCTCCCCTTCAGCCAACCATCACCACCTTCAAATCTGAGCTCCTGATTTTAGTGTACACTAAGACCATCCTGCAAACAGATGTATAATCAGTATATACAGTGTTTCTAAATAAACTGTGATGGAACTAATGAACAGAAATTATGTGTTAGTTAAACATTTAATGACTAATCACTTATAGCTGTGGCAAATAAACATCTTTTGAAGATCATTGCATGAACAGAACTGTTCCTAACTAACTGAAGAAACAACAACTGAAAACTGCATATAATATACAATCTACACAAACTCAGTTGTAAATGAATTTCAATAGAACAGTAAAGAGTACATAAGAAAGCAAAAACGGAACTAGTTTAAACAATTTAACCACTATTAAGAAGGGTGAACTATCCATATGAAAAAAAAAAAAGTGTTTTATTAATAACAAAATCGGTATCGATGATCTCGTGATAAAAAAAAGGATACGGAATGTCATAAACATTCTATGTAAACAAAGGCAACAAAAGTCATCTAAATTAAAGACAACATGCACAGATTTAGTTTACTGCTAAAATTGACAGAGTGGGTACAATTTCCATCCCTGACCACACTACAATTCAAACAAAAACATTTTTATAGACTTTCAAACTTCTACAAACATGTACACATAATGTATTTAGAAAAATTGGCCTCCTTCCCCCCCTTCAGCCAACCATCACCACCTTCAAATCTGAGCTCCTGATTTTAGTGTACACTAAGACCGTCCTGCAAATAGATGTATAATCAGTACATACATCTTGTCTAAATAAATTGTGATGGAACTCATGAACAAAAATTAGATGAATACCGTGAATCTAGTGAATACCGGTAATCACTTATAGCTCTAACAAATAAACATCTTGTAGATAATCACTACAGGGACAGAACAATTATTGCCTATAACTAACTAAAAAACAACTGAAAACTGTTTGTAATATACAATCTTTACAAACTCTGTTGTAAATGAATTTCAACAGTACAGTATAGAGTACATTAACAAAAAAAAAGAAAAAACCAAAACTGTTTAATCATTAACCACCATTAAGTAAGGTAAACAATCCATATTAAAAAAAAAACCTTATTTTATAAATAACAATACTGGTACCAATGATCTTGAGATGAAGAAAAAAAAAAATGAATACTTAATGTCTTAAAAATTCTATGTAAACATCGTATCCATGATTAACCCTTTCCCAAACAAGCCCTTGTTTTCACGTGTCTGCAGTACAAGTCTTTTGAAAACACTGTGGGAAAGGAGAAATTGCTCGTAACGAGCAATTTCTCCTTTTCCCACAGTGTTTTCTACCCTTTTGAGAACTTTCTGCCATTTTCATCAAACTCAAAATTGTCATCTGCAAACTCTTTCAATTTGGACCAGTCTAAAATTTATCGTTTGGGAAAGGGTTAAAAAAGAGCATATTTTAATGATAACAATCAGCTACAAAAAGTATGGTACCCATAACTTAAGTAATAGATATCAAAACAAATCCTTTTGATAAATGTAGTGAAAGTGAACAAGATAGCATTCCATCACCTTATCAACAAGTTCAACAAACATCTTAAAACAACAACAAAAATGTTGCTATATCTAGGCGCCTAGAATAAAGACATTTACAGTTACAAAAAAAAAAATCAAATATCAAAATATATCTATAGCTACTTAATTGCTAAGCAAAGCAAAATAGAGATATATTGAAAACAGAAAAAAAAACTTACCCAGTCCTATCGAATAAACATTTTAACAGGTCAGTGCAATACTATTCTAACTGCCTGTACATTGTGTAGGCACTTAGAATAGCACTGCACAAAATAGTCCATCTAGGTGGCTTGTAATCCAGCTGGATACATCAAACACTGCCTGCCGTCCTGATCTGCCGCATCTGAAAGGAAAATAACACAAAATCATACTTAAGCAAAATTTCTCCATTTCCCATGATGTTTCCAAGTCTTCTTTAGATTCATAAAAAGACTTGACCGTTTGGTATTAAAACTGAGCTAGTTTCTATACATGTATTTTGAGAGGATTTTTCCAAGTTTAGGTGTATATATGATCCCTGATCTGCTGCAAAGTTTCTGGAGGTAATAAGTTAACCCTTTACCAAACGACAATTTTACAGCTGTCCAAATTGAAAGCACTGGCAGACAACAAATTAAATGTGACTCAAAATCTGAAATTTCTTTTTAGAAGTGTAGAAAACATTGTGGGAAAAGTAGAAAATGGTGGATGCCAGCAATTTCTCCTGTTGCCACAACGTTTTCAATAACCTACTTCCTTAGTGTCATGTGTGGGAATGGGTTAACCCTTTACCAAATGATCCCATGTTTTAACAACCTGAAAGAAGAAAGCTTTTGAAAACATTGTGGGAAAAGGAGAATATGCTATTACCCAGGATCTTCTCCTTTTTCCTCATTGTTTTCGACCCATTTAATAACAAAACCCATTATTTGTGCGATTTTTGTCATCGGCAAAAGCTTCAATTTGGACATGTCTAAAATGTTGTATTGTAAAGTGTTAATAGTACTTACTCTCTTGGCAGTTGGATTTTGCAGTTATCTGGTCATCTAGAGTTGGTTGGGCATCGTCGTCAGGTCGTCTAGAGATGATTGGGCAACAAGTTCCATCTTCTTTTGGACATCATCTCTCGGAATCATCCATCTTAATGTCGTCTGCTGAAAAAAAAAAAAATGAAGATAAACTTATTTAACTCTTTACCAAATGGACAAGATTTTAGGCTGGTCCAAATTGAAAGCATTTGCAGACAACAAAACAAATGTGATTGAAAAATTGACATTAATTTTGTTTTTGGCAGGGTAGAAAACATTTTAGGAAAAAGGAGAAAATGCTGGTTACCAGCATTTTCTCCTTTTCCCAAATGTTTTCAAAAGGCTTCTTACTCAGGGTCATTAAAAGTCGGGATTGTGTGATAAAGGGTTAACTCTATACCAAAGCACAATTTTTAGACTTCCAAAGTAAAACCATTTGTAGGCAACAAACTAACCCTTACAGCCCCTTTCTCTACTATAGTTGCTTTTCTGGCCAGTGTAGATCAAGATCAGACTTCATAAACATGCAGTCTGATCTTTGATCTACTCTGTGCACTTTGCTTGCTGATTCAGCACAGACAAAAGGCAGCCATAAAAATGCAATCATCGTGGTCTTATTGTAGAATGAAAATATCCATTGGGTTTATTTGGCACTAAAATGGTTAACTCTCAATGAGATTTGTTTAGGAAGGATAGAAAACACTGTGAAAGAAGAAAATACTGGTTACCAGCATATTCTCCTTGTACCACAATTTTCTCAAAAGTCACCGTTCTTAAGTTTATCGAAATATGGGATTGTTTGGTAAAGGGTGAAATGGGTGTTTTAGGAGCTTTTCGTCATATTAAAGCAGCCAGTGAACCTCTCTATGGGCTTCTCGTGTAGTTAATGCTTTCCCAAACTGCAAATTTCTAAAAATTGATACAAATGAGAAGTTTTCTGATAAGGTAGAAGACATTGTGGAAAGTGGAGAAAATGCTGGTAACCAGCATTTTCTTCTTTTTGCACAATGTTTTCTATCCTTTCGGCGACAAATTTGTAATTTGCTCCACTTTTTCGCTTGGTAAAGAGTTGAGTGATGGGATTTATCTTTGCAAGGATAGAACACATTGCAGGAAAAGGGAAAAAATGCTGTTTACCACAAATAAAGTTTTTTGGCGAAGAGATACTCATAAAAAAGTTACTTGTTATCTCTCCATTGGATATTCTACTTCACATCAGGCATCACCATAGGTTCTCCATCCGTCTGTTAGCGGCTGCACTTCTTCTTCTTGAATATCATCTAGGATCTGTACATCAACATGGGTCTTCCATCCATCTGTTAGCGGGTGCTCTTCTTGCTTCTTCCTGCAATCTTCTGGGCTCTGTTCTTCAATGTTGGTCTTCCATCCGTCTGTTGGGGGCTTCTCTTCTTACTTCTTCCCGAACTCCATCTTGGCTCTGGTCATCAACATCAGTCTTCCATCCATCTGTTATGGGCTGTTCTTCTCAGTTCCCCATCGGGTTCTGTGCGGCTCAGTGGTGAAAGTGCAGGGTATATACTCCAGAGGCCTGGGTTCGATCCTCAATCAAAACATGATAATACTTAACATAAAACTTGGTTCAATCCGTGCCATGATCGTACTGATGTATCTGCCACTGTGTAAATAGAATTGTCAGATAAAGGGTTAGATACATGATATAACTGAATATAAAACTTGTTTCAATAGAGGCCGAGGCAATGCCGATGTAAAATCTTATACTTGGTTTAATCAATGCCATGGTCTTACTTAGAATTTGGTTCAATTCATGCTGTGGGTACATGATATAACTGAGCACACTGCTTGGTTCGATCCATGCCACAGTCATACTTTGGTAGAATACTAAACTTGGTTCAATCCATGCTGTTGGCACATGATATAACTGAATACACTGCTTTTAGCTCACCTGAGCATGAAGCACTCAAGGTGAGCTTTTGTGATTGTGCTGTGTCTGTTGTGTGTCATCCTTTGTCAACTTTTACCTTGTCTACACTCTAGAGGCCACATTTTAAGTCCAATACTCCAAGCACTTGGTCAGAACATTTGGCTTGCCTTAGGCCAGTATGAAAATGGGTAATGTTGGGTCAAAAACAAGGTCACTAGGACCTGGGACAAACGTTAGAAAAAATCTCTGTATGCAAAAGAGGCCAAGTTTTCAGTCAAATACTCTTGAAAGTTGGTCAGAATTTTTGCATCTGACCATGAAACATTTGTCATCAAAATAGATTGAAGCCCCTCCAGGCTGGCACTCTGCAGCAACTGTTAGATGGTCATTCCTTCACCAACACATTTAGTAAACTTTTGTAATCTATGAGGCTGTGCAATGGAAACGGAACTTCAAAGACCTTGCACTAAGTTCCTGGTCTTACTAGTAAAAGATCCCATTCATAACCTTCCTGTCGCCACTTTACACTCAAGAACCACTAAAACAGAGGGTAACAACCCTATAGAGACAGGGGTGAGTGTCAAAGAAAGGATTAAGCTATAGCAATGACCAACATATGCCTAATGCACTACACATATAGACATGTACTATCTTCTCTCCTCCACCATTCATTACTTTAAATGATACCTAACCTCAGCTTTGCATTCCTACACATTTGTGCACAAAGCACTAAAGGTCAGCTTTTGTACAACCTATCGTCCCTCTCAGCTTTTGTGCAACCTATCGTATCCTCAACTGGGTCAAATCATTGAACAACCTTGTGAACACTTAGAGGCCATATTCCCGGTCCAATCCACATGAAAGTTTGTCAGAATGTTTGTCTCAACATATCTGATATCTCCAGTTTAAAATGAGTGGCGTTGGGTCAAGAAGCAGGTTACTGGATCAAATCTCAGAAAAATCTTGTGTACACTCTAAAGGCCATGCTTTCAGTCCAATGCTCACGAATCTTGGCCAGAATGTTTGTCTTCATATCTCGAATAAATTTGAGAATGGGTGATGTCTGGTCGAAAGGTAGGTAATTAGGTCAAAATCTTAGGAAACCTATGTGTACATCTAGAGGCCACATTCAGTTGTCTTCATTTCTGCTAACTAGAGAACACTAGCACATGATTTATGTCCAAGTTAACCAGACACTGACACCTTCAATGGGAGATAAGCAACTGAAGCTGTCAACAACTGAAGAAGTTTGAAAAGCATAATGTTTGCAAAACACTCTAATAGTACACCCAGTCACCGTACCTATCAGGCCGACGGCTACGGCGCCCACTGCATGTGACTACCACAGGCTCAGACACAACAGAAGGAAGACAGACCTCAAGCTCACCTCCCTGGCCAATGGAGAAAGAGTCCTAGCTTAGCTCAGGATCTTCTCCATTAGCCACCCCAACACAATCCTCACTAATCTGCAGGACGTCCATATCCACTGTCAGAGTCAAAAAGGACAAAGAGGTATAACTTAGCTCCAGAGAACTAATTTCTATCTCCAAGTCTTCCTCGATCTCGGCATCACCATTACGAAGAATCTCCTCCTCCACATCATCCAACACCTTAGCATCAGCACCATGCAACATGGTCAATGTAGAGCTGAACGAAGAGACCATTACGTTCTCTTCCTCCATCTCCACATCCTCCACAACAGACCAAAAGGAGACAGAACCAAAATCTACAGACATTGGCTCCTCCTCCCGCTCCTCATCGACAAAAGCAACCCTGTGAAACTGTTTGTTAATGCCACTCCACATCTCAGGTGATATGGAAATGGGGCTGAGAGCCATACAGCTCTCATCCACCATCTCCACATCCTCCACTGTAAGGAAAAGGGAGGAACAGCTTAACTCCAAAGATCTAACATCTTCCCCCAACTCCTCAACAGTATCCATCTCATCCCAGGTGAAAGAGTCTACAGAGATACCCTCATCGCACACAGCATCCACTGAGGTACCTTCATCTGCATCAAAGGAGAACTCGTGATGGTCTCCGTCATTCTCAAAGAAAACATTTGGGAAGTCTGTATCAGCCTTCACCAAAGTCTTCTTCGCCCATGACAGAAGGTCAGACGTGTAACTAAGGGCAGAAAACAACAAAGCCATTTTTACTTATCTAAGAATTGAGTCCCACAGTATCTGAAAAGAGAAAAAAAAATCAGGACTTGCATTAACCCTTTCCCACACAATCTTGTGTTTTAACCACCCTAAGGCTTTTGAAAACATAGTGGGAAAAGGAGAAAATGCTGGTAACCAGCATTTTCAACTTTTCCCACAGAGTTTTAACCCTTTTATACACAAATTCCACCATTTGATTGACATCTAATATGTTGTATGCAAATGCTTTTAATTTGGACAAGACTAAAATTTTGTCGTCTGGTAAAGACAACAATACCTAGATTTACTTCCTTATGCTCAGAGTATAAAGATCAGACAAGACAAAATATGCAGTCTGATCTTGAATCTAAACTATTGGGTTTTTGCCGGATGTTCCGACATAAAAAGCTTTGAAATAGCAACGTATGCATTTATAGTACTGTCAGACTGTTCATAACATCCAAAATTCAACTGCACATTTTGAGGGGTCTGATCTTGATATGCCCCATCAGAAAAAGTAACTTAAGCTGTCAAAGACATTTAATCCAATGATAATATGCTGGCTTATTTTTTTGTCTTCATTTGTTTTTATTTTACACTGTACAAACATTATTTCCATTATTGGGCCAATTTCTCAACACAAGTTGCTAAGCGCGACTATGTGGACTTTTGTGAAGAGTGCATATCCAAGATCAGACTGCACGAAAGGTTCAGTTTGATCTTGGATCTATTCTGTCCAATACAGTGTGATTTTTCCTACAAGCAAAATTTTTAAACCATAATCTATAGGTTTTCATTCTTGGCTGGAAATCTTAAAGTTTAATTTACATGTATTTAGCAGTTTACTGGTTAACAAGTACAGCTTTGGTATGTAAGGTTTTAGAGTAATAATGTAGCTCTTCCTTGTATGTATACCCATGTATTTCCACTGCCATTTAATTTGTCAATGAATGGATGTCTGTCACTAATTATGTAATGAATGTAGAATAAAACAAAAAGTGAACAATTCCCAAGTTTTATTTAATTTTCCTGTCAAAAATACAATGCTATAACAAAATACCAAATATGAACAATGAACGGTCCCAAAGTTGACATCCCCTCCCGGCTATCGAACTCGGGACCTTACGGTCCTTTCCGCTCAATGTTTTCAAATTTCAGGTCCTTTCCGGTTTTTTCGGTTTTATTCCGGTATCGGATTTTTTTCAGTTCAGTTCATGTTAATTCTGACGAGTCCTACGTCTGAGATCTGATGTTTTTGATTAGGTCCGATCCCGGTATTCTCTTTGTTTTAAAATTCCGCAGGTTCGCTTATCATGGTCCTGGTTTGGCATCTTGTCTGATGTTTCCAAAGTTGCATATTAAAGTGCACCTCCAGCCCAGATTTTGTTGTTTTTTTTCCTTTTCATTTCCTGATAAATAATGATATTTTGTTGACACTTTCCAGTTCTAATCGTTAAAACGCATTTGTAAGCGCAGGTGTGTAACTCGAAAATCCAATAAACGAGATTAACACTTTACCACACAATCCCGAGTTTTAACGATACTGAGGAATAAGGCTTTTGAAAACATTGTGGGAAAAAGAGAAAATACTGGTAACCGCATCTTCTCCTTGTCCTACCATGTTTTCTACCCTACCATATATATATATATATATATATATATAATCAAAGTGCTGTAAGCACTGTAATCGGTCGACACTGAATAACTACAGTGGTCTGAAATCACAAATCAAATGGTAGTTGTTTGAACTATGTATGGGTTAAAAAATCCTACACCTTACAAATGAGCCATATAGGATCTCCTTCCTTTTTAGCTGTCTTTTACAAATTATTAGTTTAACGGAATGGTTAAAATATAGACTGCGTTTGCCAGCCGACGGTAATAGAACGTGAAAGATACATGTATGTGACAATTCTGATCAGCAATACCCATTATCAAGTTTTAGATATCACTCATCATGAACAGCAGTACTTACCAACCTTTTAAAAGAGTAAAAAAAAAACATATATTCTTTTCTGTAACTTTGGCAACTTTGGTAACTGTACTGTAACATGTAAAAGCCGTATAAAATATGCCTGCATTATGGCTTTGGAATTGTTTACTTTTGGCTGCTTGTGTGCCTATCATTTTTTCCATTTTTAACAAGCCGTCGTATTCATTTAGACAAAATGTCCTACCTAATATTTTGGCGGGCCAAATCGTGCAATCAAAACTTCTGCTAGCAAATTTCTCCTACATTATACTTTCAAAGAATGTAGATACCCAATAACTACCTAACCCTCAGCCCTTTTACCAAATGATAAAATTTTAGACTTGTCAAAATCGAAAGCACTTGCACATGACGAATTAAATGTAGACCAAAATAAATGATAATTTGAATCGTTGAAAGGCTAAAAAAAACATTATGGGAAAAGAAGAAAATGGTTACCTGCATTTCTCCTTTTCCCACAATGTTTCAATAGCCTTCTTACTCATGCTCATTAAAAAAGGATAGTTTATTTAAGAATTAAAACACTCAATTAATCGACTAGCCTTTTACAGTGAGACAAACAATATCCAAATATTACAATTTCATGGTCGTTTTTCCCCATATCCCAAATAAACAGAAAATTAGATCTAAGATATGAACGTCTGTGATATTGTATTGCATTGCGTTCAAAGGACAGTCTTTTATTGTCTTTAAAAGCGACACGGCCGACAAAGGTCATTGTATTTGAGCCATTCTAATAAGCAAGAGCATAGCTACAGTAAACCCTGTACCCTTTATCTGAAATGTGGAAAGGATGAGAATAAACCAATATGGAGTAGCTGATGAGACAAACATGTTGCTGAGAGTTGCACGCTTAGAGCGCTAAATTGATAAAATAGATATGTTAAGCTTGGAAAAGGAGCGTAAATATTGCAGGACCATTGCTGTCTTGACTAGAATAACTCAGAAATCTATTGGATACTGACTTATTTATTTGTATGGTGTTTAACGCCGTTTTCAACATTATTTCGGTGATATCATGAAGGCCAGTGCACCTATTCATGCTTTCCTGGAGTTTCTTTTACCAGCACCACCGCGACTCGGTGATCTTTTGTGGACAGTGTGGATTAAGATCAGACTGCACAGAACGTGCAGTCTTTACTTGGATCTACACTGTCCGATAAGAGGATATATTTTCTCCAAAATGTAACTTCGAAATAGCAATATTCAGGTATTTACCATTGGCTTGAAAGTTTCATTTAATTTTTCTAGCAGGTTAAGGGTTAAACTTAAACTGGATTATAGTCAACCAATAGCATGCATAGCCCCGGTAGCTCAGTCGGTAGCATACAGGACATGAGAACAGGAGGTCGCTGGTTCGATCCCCGGCTCGGCCAATTTCTTTCTGAGGATTGATGATAGTCATTGCGACAGGATTTTCTCTCAAGTTTCGACGGTGGTTATGTGGGAAAGCAGCCAGTGGCTTGGAAAGAATATTGTGCTGAGTACTGGTAAAAGATACTCCAGAAAAGCATGGATAAGCATGGATAAGTGCACTGGCCGCCGCTATATAACTAAAATACTGTTGAAAATAGGGTTAAACACCATACAATCAGTCAATCAATCAAATTCGCCAGTCTGTCAGTACGTTCAGTACTTTGATTACACATGTTGGCACATCAAGATGATGTGTCATGCACAAAATTCATTTTCATGGGTTGAAGGTCAAGGTCACAGGAAGGTCAAATGTGTTTTCAAAGGTGTGAGGCCTGTACCTTTTTTAATCATGAATGACTTTCAGAATAACTTTGCTGAATTGTAGAATTGTCAACCATATATAATTGATGTGTGGGTGCAAGAACCATGTCATTAGGTAAAAGGTCAAGGTCACTGCATGGTCATATGTGTCCAAAAAGAGGATTTTGGGGTGTTGTGTTCATGTATCTTTTTTAATAATTGTGAATCAATTTCAACATTACTGTGCAGAATGTTCAACCACATAAAGACGTGTCGCGCGTAAGAACCGTGTCCGAAAGTCAAAAATCAAGGTCACAGGAAGGTCAAATGTCCGTTTTTGTGTCTGGGCCATAACTTTTTCCTATCACTTAAATGCAGTATGTTAACCACATCAATATGACTTGTCATGCACAAGAGTTATGCCCGCAGGTTAAAGGTCAAGGTCATAGCGAAGTCAGATAAGTTTTCAAGGGGGGAGTTAGTGTTTGTATCAGCCCTGTAACTTTATTTAATTAAGGATGAATTTAAGTATAACTTTGCAGCATTACCAACCACATATAAACAATATGTGGGTGCAAGAGCCATGCCAGTAGGCCAAGGTCACGACAAGGACAAATATGTTAAAAAAAATCGCAAGGGTGGTGACATTCGTGTCCGGCCTGTCACTTTTCTGGTTGTGAATGAATTTCAACATAACTGTACCAAAGGTCTAGGTCACAGCAAATTAAATGCGTTTTGGAGGAGTGGTAGTGTTCGTGTGAGACCTGTTTCTTTTTTAATTATCAGTTGATTTCAGTATACCTTTGCAGAATTGTCAACCACATAATTATAAACAATGTGTTTGCGCAAAGCCTTGGATGAAGGACTAGAAATCCAAGCTATGTTTTTGATATTAGTAAAGCTTTCGACAAAGTATGACATAAAGGTCATCTATTTAAGCTGCAAAAAGCTAGAATCGGTGGCAAACTTCTTTCATTGTTTTCAGAATACCTCTCGAATAGGTATCAGAGGGTTGTCCTACCTGGTGCTGTCTCAGACTTAAGTTCTATTAAAAGCTGGGGTTCCACAAGATCTATTCTCGGACATCTTTTTCTAGTCTACATTAATGACAATGAAAATGATATTGAGTCAAGCATAAACTTTTTTGTAGATGACACTAGTTTATCCATGGTTATAGGTGATCCTGATACAGTCGGTAGAATTTTACAAACATACAGCAATAAAAGTACAGATTGGGCAAAAAAAAAAGTGGCTTGTAAAGTGTAACCCCTCAAAATCGGAATCTCTAATCAAGACCCGCAAACGTAAAAGACCTGTTCATCCTACGCTTTCTATGTCTGGTGTTGAAATTCCATCAGTGCAAGTTTATAAGCATCTCGGTATTTTCATTTTTAATGATGGTTCTTAGCGTTACCATGTAAATCAGCCTTTAACGAAGGCATGGAAGAGAATTGGAATTATGCGAAGTCTGAAGATGAGCCTATATCGAACATCCCTTCAGACAATATATTTTTAGACTAGCGAAGCTAGTCTATAAGCATCATTACTGACCTAGAGTCAAAGTAAACAAAAATCCCCACAGTTGCCAAATACTGCCTCACAGAAAATACTTCTTTCTGTCAAAAATCTTAATTCTGTTATATATGACAATTTTGACAAAAACCACTAAATCTCTACCACTGCAATCTGAACATGTCTTACAAAGTAATAAACTGAACAAGATGTCATTTACAAGGTACAAGATCTTTGCTTATATGTAAATTAATATACAAAGCAGAGAATCACTTATTCCTACACCACTGTAACATTATGAATGAATCTATTAATAGATACAACAAGGTAACTTGTAACAAATCCCAGCTATATTAACCCTCACTGGACAGGGAAACCTTGTCTTTCCTTAAGTCGGTCATTATTTGGATCATTGTGTACTGTTAAACTGTTATTCTACGTCTTGAATATTAACCCTTTACCAAACAATCCCAAGTTTTAATGACACCGGGGAAGAATCCCTTTGAAAATATTGCCGGAAATGGAGAAATGCTGGTAACCATAATTTTTTTCTTTTTCCCACATTGTTTTCTGCCCTTTTGGAATCAGCTTTCATCAGTTCAGCCACATTTAAGTTATGGTCTGCAACAGCTTTGAATTTGGACGAGTGTAAAATTTGTTTTGTGAAGAGAGTTAAATAGTTAACTACATCTTGTGCTATTGGATACATGTATTTACGAACTGATTGTATTTTCAATATTATTTCAGTGATATTGCAGCTGCCAGAGCACCTATCCAGGCTTTCCTGGAGTTTCTTTTACCAACACGACCGCGACTCAATGACCTTTTGCGGACTGTGTGGATTAAGTTCAGGCTGCACAGAGCGCGCAGTCTGGTCTTGGATCTACACTGTCCGGTAAGAGGATATATTTTCTCCAAAATCTAACTTTGAAATAGCAATATTCAGGTGTTTACCATCGACTTGAAAGTTTCATTTAACATGTTTAGCAGGTTAAGGGTTAAACTTAAACTGGATTATAGGTAACCAATAGCATCAATAGCCCTGGCAGCTCAGTCGGTAGCATACAGGACTTGAGAACAGGAGGTCGCTGGTTCGATCCCCGACTCGGCAAATTTCTTTCCGAGGACTGTTGATCTAGTGATTGTGACAGGATTCATTTCTCACTCACGTTTCAACAATGGTTATGTGGGAATTCAGCCAGTGGCTTGGAAAGAATACTAGTATTGTGCGGACTACTGGTAAAAGAAACTCCAGGAAAGCATGGATATTTTTACTGGCCACCGCTTCATAACTGAAATAATGCTGAAAAGAGGGTTAAACACCATACAAACAATCAATTAATCAAATTTGCTAGTCTGTCAGTACTTTCAGTACTTTGATTTCTTTTATCGGTCCAGTTCTTGTTATTTGGACAAATCTATTGCAATACCAGAAAGATCAAATTGAAAAAAGTACAAAATGAGTCTGCAAGAATTGTAACTGGATGCAGTAAACATGTGTCTTTAGCGGATCTTTACAGGGAGTCAGGGTGGGAAACACTTTGCGAAAGGAGATATAAACACAAACTTATATTTTTTTTTCAAAACGATAAAAGGTCTAGCACCTTCTTATTTAAATTCTATAGTGGCTGTTTCAATAGGAAGTACTTTATCCTTCAACCTAAGAGGATCTCATAAACTACAGAATGTAGCTTGCAGAACTAATCTGTACTTCTTTTTACCTTCTGTTGTTACTGATTGCAATGCTTTACCTATTCATTTCAGAAATCTGGACCCCCTGTCAGCTTTCAAACGGGACAAGAACAGAGATAAAGCAAATCCAAAAAAGCTATATTTGTTTTAGGAAAAGGAGAATTCAGGTCATTTATGCAAGGTTGCGCGCTAAATTTAGTTCAATTCATCAGCACCTTTATTTTAGAAATTTAATTGATTCTCCTCTTTGTGCCTGTGGCGAAATTGAATCAAATTAACGTTACATGTACATCTTCGATTGTAGATATTATCGTGAATTTAGAAATAGTTTATTCCAACGCATATTAGAAATCTCCAATTTAAGTCTGTAGACACATCTTTTTGCTGATAACGAAAAAATGTTTTAAGCAGTTCAGTCATACGTTATTGAGACTAACCGTTTTAGAAGTTAAAAACTTTACCATTTGATTCTCTGTTCCAGTTTTGTACATCCACATGCAATTTTGTTAATACCAGGTATATACCCCGACTTTTGCACAATGTGTCTTCGTATTTTTAAGGTCATGTTTTGTTTTAATGGATGACATTTTTTTTCCGTTTCAAATTCTGTTTAACTAAAACGTGAATATTTGTTGGTGGCACCACACACACACACACACACACACACACGTGCGCGCGCGCACACACACACTTTGAAATAGCAACATTTGAGTTTTTACCATCGGCTTGGAAGGTTCATTTCATTCATTTAGCAGGTCTAGGGTTTATTTATAAACTTGGTCAGTTACAAGAAACCATGTCAATGGTGAAGCTAAGCCGACGCGCTATAACTGAAATAACGTTGAAAACAGCGTTAAACTCTATACAAAGAAAAAGGAATGTACAATCTGCACTTAAATTAACGCCCGTCGATAGTTACAGGTTCTTTCAAATTTGATAGCTATTCAATGTCAACAATTTCGTTTTTTTCTCACAACCACATTAATTATATGGGTGTAGATCAAGATCAGAATGTTAATAAAGTCATAATCCGATCCGATGTTAACGCACTTAGATAGTAACAAGTAGATCAAGATCAGACTGAAAAGAACGTGCAGATTTGGATCCACATCACCTGCTACATGCTGTTAACCCTGAAGCTGCTAAGCGCGACTCACAGACCTTTTACGGACAGAGTAGATCAAGATCAGACTGCACAGAACGTGCAGTCTGATCTTGGATCTACGCTGGCCGGTAAGGAGATGTTTCCCCAACCCCCATAACTTTGAAATACCAACATTTTACTATCGGCTTGAAAGTTTCATGTAGGTTATCCAGCAGGACAAGGATTAAACAATGACCGAACTCGTCCTTAACCCTTTCCCAAACAAGCCTTGGTTTTCACGTGTCTGCAGTACAAGTCTTTTGAAAACACTGTGGGAAAAGGAGAAATTGCTCGTAACGAGCAATTTCTCCTTTTCCCACAGTGTTTTCTACACTTTTTGAGAACTTCCTCCCATTTTCATCAAATTTAAAATTGTCGTCTGCAAACTCTTTCAATTTGGACCAGTCCAACATTTGTCGTCTGGGAAAGGGTTAAATGCTGTGGAAATATTCTTATAGTCCTAGAAAAAGTCGAACTCATAAACGTCCGTAGAGAAAGATTTAACAGATTTAGATTTCGTTTATTGCTCGGTTCCACCCTCTACCAAATATTCCCGGTTTTTTACGACCCTATGGATATGGGCTTTTGGAAAACATTGTGGGAAAAGGGGAAAATGATGGTAACTAGCATTTTCTCCTTCTCTCAAAATGTTTTCTACCCCTTGAGAGATAAATTCGAATCTTTGAGCCACAATGAAATTTTCGTCTGCATTTGTTGTAAATTTGGAGGAGTCTAAAATTTTGTCGTCTGTTACATAGTTAAAAGTTTAACCAGCCTTGACCTCCAATTTGACCTTGATAGTAACACACCTTCTGCTTCACGTCTATTTGTTACACAGGTAAAACAGGTTGATGAATAGATCTACTCGTACTAAAGTGTATCTTTTCTTGCAGGCTTCTATATACATGTAATTATAGTTGAGGGTTGTTCAAAATGTATTGAGGCGGGCAGGCAGTCAGTCAAGCAGGCAAAGTATACTGCAAAAAGAACATAATTGTACATATAGACAGTTTATGATAACTTAAGGAGCTGTGACCGGTTTTGCAATAAAGTCGTCCGAGACCTTAACTTTTGCTTAATACAAAAACTTTTGAAGACAGTCTTTGAAGAAGCATAGAAAATAACTCCGTGACCCTACCAACTGAGCTATCTCAGCAACTGTAAGTCCTCCGTATTCAAAACGTATTTATACCTTGATACTAAAAAACGACTATCCCGTTACTAAGAGAATTGGAAAAATAACAGGAAAAAAAAAATAATAATAATAATACTAGTAATTGACGTTTTCTACATATATTTCTAATCCATATATTTTAGTTTTAAAGCCATTTTGCACGCAAAAAGAAGTACAACAGTCTGTGTTAGGTTTTCCTGAAGAAAAATTGCTAAACGAAATTTGGTTTGTTGCCGCTTTAAAAGCGGTTGGGTGATTTTTCTCCGTCATGCAATAGATCACTTTTTAACTCTTTAACAAACAATCCGGTAATCCAGCGACCCTAACAAAGAAGGCTTCTTGAAAACAAGTGGAAAAAATGAGAACATGTTTGTAACCAGCATTTCCTCCCTATCCCACAAAATTTTCTACCCTTCCTGAAGCAAATCCCATCATTTTGGGCCACATATAATTTGATGTCTGCAAACGCATTCAGTTTAAGTGAGTATACAATTCCGCAGTTTAGTAACGAGTTAAAACATGGTATAACTGGAAGCGGAGAAAATGGTAAGTTTACACACGTTGCTAGATTTTCTTCTTTTCCCCACATTTTTTTTTTAAAGGCCTCTATCTAAAAGAGTCATGAAACACGAGATTGTTTGCAATGTATCAGTACATTAAGTGTCTATAATACTATAACGAAGCACTAGGAGTGCAATTCAAAAGTTACATAATAAATATCAAACAATGTGCAAATGGCCATGAACCGACAAGTAACTCTTTACCAGACGACAAAATTTTAGCCGGTAAGTCCAAATTGAAAGTTTTTGCAGACGACAAAATAAATGGAATCAAAAATTGAAATTTGCAATTGGAAGAGTAGAAAACATTGTGGGAAAAAGGAAAAAATGCTGGTTACCAGCATTTTCTCCTTTTCCCACAATGTTTTCAAAGGGCTTCTTCTTCAGGGTCGTTAAAAGTCGGGATAGTGTGGTAAAGGGTTAAATCAGTACATACTTGGCTCTACATAGTATGTTGGGAGGAAAGGTAGATTTCAGTAGAAAAAAAACTTTCGAGCCATGCTTTGTGAAAAGGGGCTTAATGATTCTGCAGAAACTATCGACTCAGGTCAGCCTGCGCAGTCCGCGCAGGCTGACCTGGGCCGAAACCTTTTTGCTGTTTGTCAATTTTCTGCATGTCAATGGACAAGTGTACTTCATGACCAGTCGGTTGTTAGACGAAATGAATTTTGTGGGTCCATAATTATGTGATGACTCGCTTGCTATAATGCATCACGGAGATGCATTAAACCCCCTTTTGCCTGAGCATGGTTCATTTACTTCACTCTTCACCAGACAACAGATATTTAGGCTTGTCCAAATTCAAGGCATTTCCAGACGAAAAGTCCAATATGGCTTAAATGATTTTACTTTTTGTTTGAAATGTTAGAACATTTTTCTGGGAGGAAAAGATTTAATGCCACTTACCATATTTTTTTCTCCTTTCACACATATTTTTAAAAGCTTTGCTTTCTAGACGTGGTTCGCGGTTTGGAAATCTTGAGACTCAAGTTCAAAGGCTGTCTTTGCACAATATACTCTTACTCAAAGCTGTGTGGTATAGGGAGAAAATGCTAGTTACCAGCATTTTCTTCTTCACCAAGAACGTTTCCTACCCTATTAAAAAACCTTGTCATTTGAGAAATGTTTAATTTGTCGACTCAAAACGCTTTAAATTTGGACTGGTTTTTAAAAAAAAAATCATCGAGTCATGCTCTGGCAAAAGGGGGATTTATGCATGCATCTCCGTGGTTCATTATACCAAGTAAGTCATCACACAATAACGGATCCATAAAATCTATTTTGTAAAAAAAAAAAAAAAAAAATGAATTATGCGGTACAATGGTCCTTGGACATACAGAAAATTTACAAAAAAAAAAAAAATCGACACAGATCAGCTTGCGCAAGGTGACCTGTGTCGATTTTTTTTTTTTTTTGTAGATTCATAAAACCGCCTTTTTACAGAGTATGGCTCAAACGCATTGCTTTGTAGCGTATTGACCACATATTCACGTAAGGAAGTAAGTGTACCGCTGTATTATCATTCAAGATAACAAATGTATGGAAAAAAAACGGAGCTTATATCATCAAGTAAATCTTTCCTTTTTACAGGGGAGTCCTGCGAGGCTCAGTGGTACAGTTCAGGACTCGTTACTGGAGGCCCAGGGCACGAGCCTCACCTAAAACACCGGGTTGTCGTGGAATTGTCCTTCGGCAAGACGTTTCAGAGCCCTAGTCTAGTACTGGAGAAACCCAAGGTAGACATGAATATGTCAGCCGTCGCCGTGATATAACTAAAATAATGTTGAAAGCAGCGTAAAACCCCATTCAATTGATCATATCTTCAAGAGTAGGCCTGTGTCAGAACATCCAAATGTTTATGGTTTACCGTACGGCCTAAACGCAATTTACTACCAAAATAAATTGAACACGCTTTCAGCCCACAATGGTAACTCTTTACTGGGTTTGTATTCATCAACCATTCTTAAGAACGCTTATTGTCTTATTCTCCAAGATTGTCTAAATTTTAATATAAAACAAGTTCTGATTGGCTAAACCAAACAGTTACTTTTAAATTTAGAAAATTCTGGAGAATAAGATTGAGAACGTTCTTATGAATGGTTGGTGAATACCATCTGTCAAAATTTAGTGTTGAAAGCATTTGTAGACGACGAAATACTCGTAGAATGTGGTTTAAACGACGAAAAGTTGTCATCGATGTGATTGGGAAAACGAGGAATTTCTAGTTAACAACATTTTCTGTTTTCGTTGTTTTCATGTTCTCCGTTTGTCCCTGTATGATGTCAGAGGCCATCTATCCAAAGGTCGTAAAGACTTGTGTTTGTATGATAAAGGGATTTATTCAGGTGGAAATTGTAGATCTGTACTGTTTAAATATTTTAGCCGCGTTCTGTAAAAAAGGGGTCTTTATGCGTTTCCGTGATGTATTATACCAAGTCAGTCATCTCATAATTATGGATCCATAAAATCAATTTTGTTCAACAATCGATTGACTCATGAGGTAGAGTGGTCCTTTGACATGCAGAAAATTGATCAATGGCAAAAAGTTTCGATTCATGTCGGCCTGTGCGGAATGAGCAGGCTGACATAGGTCGATACTCTTAGCCGATGCATTAACCCTTAAGCTGCTAATCGCGACCCGCTGACCTTTTGCGGACAGTGTGGATCAAGATCAGACTGCACAGAACGTGCAGTCTGATCTTTGATCTACACGGTCCGATACGGTATTTTCTGGTAACCAGCGATGATTTTCTCCTTTTCCCACAATGTTTTCAAAAGGCTTCTTTCTCAGGATCGCTAAAATTCGGGATTGTGTGGTAAAGGGTTTACGACCATGGAGGAGAAAGCTTTTGAAAACATTGTGGGAAAAGGAGGAAATGCTGGTAACCAGCATTTTCTCCTTTTCCCACAATGTATTATACCCTATCAAAGGCACAAATCATCATTTGCGCTTCATTTAATTTGTCGTCTGCAAATGGTTTCGATTCAGTCCGAACTTCTGTCGTTTGGTAAAGTGTTAAAGCATCGTTGTTCCCCGTATAAAAGTAAGGTTGAACTGCCCTATTTCTGAACCCTTGAGGCGCTACATAATTGAAATAAACAATTTCAGTCACATACAGCACCATTACATTGCAATTTAAAGTCCGTTTTTCTCGCCAGAATGTTTACCAAATTCTGGAAAGTGTAGCTACAAGATCAGACTGCACTTTCTTATAATTCTGATCTTAATCTACTCTGAATCTGAATCTGTGTTTCAAACTCTAGGGAAAAATTTACAGTGATGATGATTCACGAAATCTGTCACAGCTATTCTTTTTAAAATTATTTGCACTGACTCAAGCAACTACAGTGCGAACGTGGTAATTTTGGTAGGCCTATTTGTTTACCAATACTGGCTCAATAAAACATAGACATAGGCCATAAGATGTGAATAATTATATTCATTATGTATCTGAAATTTTTTCCAGCTCAAATACATGCGTCGAACGCGGATAAAATAACACACGACAGAAAAAAAAAATCCGTATCAACATACTATGAAATACGGTTCCAAATATGGTATTGATGACGTAACACACGCGCGGAAGACATACGTATAGATTTGCGATTTGATTGGTCAAAATTTACGCTATGATATCTATCCGCCATCAATAAAAATGACGTTACTAGCTACTACACCATTGTTTGTTTATTTTGTTTACCAATTTACGAATAAAATGTCAAGAACTGCAAAGTTTTGTCGTTGAAAGTTGTAGGTATATAATAAAAGGAATATTATTTTGTAGTAACTTTCCTAATGCTTGTGATTACTACTCGCTGCGAAAGAAAATTTTGACATCTCAAAATTAATTTTCTCACGCTGCTCTAATTGAATAAAATCACCAGGAAAGTTACAAAGACATAATATTCCATATTTATATTACGCTGCCAGCAGTGTATCTGCTACCATGGTACAGTGGTCAGGTCGTAGGACTGTCGATGAAGCGATTCAAGTTTGATTGATTGATCCAGGTGGATGACAAATTTATCACGTTCGGTTTAAACTTATACATACAAACATACATGCATGCCATGTGTATTAAGTCGTTGCTAGTGTCACAGTAAACAATTTTAAAAAGAATAACAGTGACAGATTTCATGATGCTACGCATGGTTCGTCTTATACATTTAAATTTTTTCTTTCATTACTTTAGTGTATTTACGATGAGGTGAAAATCATTCTAAATAGATTTCTGCCATCTTCGTAAAAAAACTTGAATTAATGAATTGATTGAAAGTTCGGTGGGGGTGGTCCATTTCGATTTCGATTCATGAAAAGGCGTGGTCTTTTTTCCGTACTGTAAGCAGGCTGATTTTAACAAATCCACAGCCTATTTAAAAATTCTGATTTTTTTTTCTTATTAAACTCAAACCTTAAATTTTTGAAGACGGATTTACTCTACAGAGCGCAGTCAGATTTTTTGTGATCTACGATGTTGAATTGTTTTACATACAGTGACTAAGTTTTCTTCCTTAACACATTAAGGGTTATCATAGATATACTGTAACCCTAATGGGTTTGCATCGTAAAGTTGTAAAATTACGCGTCCACTATCAAGAAATTCGTTGGTTTGAACCTGGATTCGGTCATAAACCCTTGCATTAACTTAACCCTTTCCTAAAATTGTTAACGATAGAACAATAAGTTTTGCTAAATCAATTTACATTTAGTTGGGCTTATATGAAGCAGACGACTGATACAGGAGCGGAGATTGTAAGGTAGGATTAGATTGCACGTATGTACCGTACCATCTTGCTTGACACTCTCCGTAAAATACACCCACAGTCGTGAATGGCAGAATGAGAGGTGAAATATCAATTTGCGATATCAATAGCTTGAGGTAGTTAGCATATCGACTTCAAAGGTTAAATGATGTGTCCGTTTCCATATTCTGCAGTATATACGAGGGACACTTTTTAAGTTCGTAGAGTAAGCCTATAACTTTTTAACGCGATTATGAAGTTGCACGATTTTTTACACAGAACTTGCGTAATCATTCCTCTCTCGAACAGTGTCACGGTATGCGGCGCACGAGGTCCACGTGCGCGCTGCGCTGGGTATTTTCAACACGTGGTTTTATACACTATATAGAGAATACGTACATAGTGTTGTGTTAGATCAAAAATATCTAACGAGGTTGGGAGAATTGATAATTGTCGAGCCTTGGCGAGACAATTATCAATTCTCACAACCGAGTTAGATATTTTTGATCTACGACAACACTATGTACGTATTCTATTTATCTTTTAACCTATGATTTGTACTCATTGTGAAAAGATGTGGAAAATGTTGCTGACAAATACATTTTAAAAGTTTTAAAAGTTTATTTATGTCGGAACTCCCATTTTAAAATTGCATTACCCACATACATAGTACTTTATCGTAGTAGTTAAACGTCCGAAAATTGCGATTGAGATCGCTTGGGATTATTCTATTTGAGAAGACGCGGTAAACGAGCATTCAAATGACGTCACGGGCAGGAATTACGTAGGCAGATCATCGGAAAGTAGCGCGCGTGCTATGACATCGTTCTTTTTTCGCGGGCTTTCTGTAGTAATCGTTACTATTTTTGGAATGCATTTCATTCATAAATGGTGATGGGGGCGGAGTCAGTGGAACTTACTGTTCTATAAATATCCGTGGTATATCAAAAATCTATAAATATCCGTGGTATATAAAAAAAAAAAAAAAAATCGCATGGGTGTTATTGCACGGATATCCGGTTAGTTGAAAGATAAAGTAAAATATAGCGTTCAATATGGATGGAAAAATCTCTGAACAGAGGGTATATTGTAAGATTCGAGCACAGCTCGGGTTTCCACCAACAGAAATTCATGCTGATTTGCAAAAAGTTTATGGGAATGGTGCTTTAAAATGTGCTACAGTTTGCAAGTGGGTACGTCGTTTTAATGATGGTCGGGAGTCAATTGAAAATGACCCTCGGGTGGGTAGGCCGGTTTCCGTTTTGACGGAAAAGAACGTTGCTACTGTGAAAACGTTAATTGAGGAAGACGCACGTTATACCGTGCAAGAGATAGAAGAATTAAGTGGCATTCATTCGTCAAGTGTTTTGAAGATCTTACGTGAACAACTTGGGCTACGTAAGATCTGCGCGCGCTGGGTGCCCCATTTGCTCACTGACGAGCAGAAACAAAGTCGGGTTAGACTTGCATCGCAAGTTATAGAAAAATATGATAAATGTGACCCACGTCGTTTGGAAGAGATAGTTACAGGTGATGAAACCTGGATCTATCATTTTCAACCCGATTCTATGGCTAAAAATAAGGTTTGGGTTTCATCTGAGGGCGACAGACCTGTCATTGCGCGCCGTTGCAAAACATCAAATCGCATGTTGTATGCGATATTCTTTGATTCGAAAGGTCCAGTCCCTCAAATTCCAGTCCCGAAAGGTAGTTCTGTCACTGGAAAGTTTTACAGAGAAAGTGTTCTTACTCAACTTGTTGATTTCTATCAGAAACGCAGACCGCGCACCGGTGTCCGCGGCATCAAATTACTCCATGATAACGCACCGGCCCATAAATCCACTACGGTACAGGAATATCTGAAAGAATCTGGGCTCGATGTCTTAGATCGTCCCCCATACAGCCCTGACCTGTCCCCCTGTGACTTTTGGTTGTTCCCAAGACTAAAGGAAATGCTGGCAGGGCACCGTTTTGAATCCCGTTGTGGTATAGGCAGTGCGGTCTACCAGTGTCTGCAATATATACCTGAAGAGGACTACCGGGCGGCGTTCCGAAAATGGGTAGATCGGTGTAAAATGTGTGTGGAGGCAGACGGGGCATATTTCGAAGGTCTTAGATAAATAAAATTTTGATATTTCAAGCGGTTTTAAAAAGACCGCCCTACTCTACGAACTTAAAAAGTGTGCCTCGTACTATGGTCTAAATAGCCCGATTTTTTTGCAATATATACATATATTTTGACATTCTTAGACTGTTCTAAAGTAGCAGCATCCTTTTCTTTCCGTTTCTTTTTAGCACTGTGATTTATTTTATGTTCAAGCTTTATCAGTGCTGCAAAAATGTTATGACTGACTCATGAGTGTCTGGCTTTTGGTGACTGACCAGATATTAATCTTTGCCAAAAAGCCGAAAAGTGCTGTTTCTTGAAAAAAAAAAAAAAAAAAGCTGGAACAAGTTTCAGTTTCAGGGAAATTGTTCTGTCACAGGCAATTTTCTATTGGTGTCATACACTATAAAAGTTGGTTTCAATGGGAGAAAAATTAATACATTACCAACAACCCCTTCCACAAATCAAAGTCAACCATATTCAGATGTAAACGTTTAGTAAATTTACTTAATGTAGGTTTCACTATTTGCGGATTTGGTCAGGTTTTCCAATAAAGTTTATTCGAGTATAGAATTCAAACATTCGTCGAGGTTGTGACAACTTATGAAAGTTTTGGAGCTACATTCCGCTGTTCTGAATGAAATGTAGAACAAAGGAATAACTCTGTAACTTTAAAAATAAAGACTAAATATAAGGTACACGGTGTTCTAGATTTGAAAGCTTGTGGAAAAAAATCAATAACAATGGATGATATAAGTATCAAGACGGGCAAGAAAAACGAATTTGGCACACTAGACTATGTATTGTTTTCTCTTATGTTCTGTGCCTCGGCAGGAATCGGATTTTATCATGCTTACAGAGACAGGAACAAAAAGAATGACAAGGACTTCCACCTTGGAGGCCGGAAGATGCATCCGATACCCGTGAGCTTATCTCTTGCAGCGACATTCATGTCAGCACTGACGCTTCTGGGCACACCGGCAGAGATTTATACCCATAATACGATGTTCTACTGGATATTGGTTGCAATGTTAATTGCCACGGCTAGTGCTGCCCATATTTTCATTCCGATCTTTTACCGTCTCAATAAAACCAGTTGCTTCGAGTATATTGAACTGAGATTTGGAATCGTAGCACGCTTACTTTCAAGTTTCTTGTTCCTCATACAAACGTTGGTGTACCTGGGCTTTGTTTTGTATGCGCCATCCTTGGCATTTGAAGCAGTGACCGGTGTGTCACTCTGGGGGACCATGATTGGTGTTGCTGCTGTATGTACACTGTATACAACTCTGGGAGGAATGAAAACTGTGCTTTGGACAGACAGTCTTCAACTGACCATCATGTTTGTAGGGCTTATCGCTGTACTAATTGAAGGTTCAAAAGCGAATGACGGTTTTGGAAATGCGTGGAAGATAGCAAACGCGAACCAAAGGATAAAATTTGATGACTGGTCATTTGATCCGAAGACAAGACATAGCATTTGGACCGTTGCGATTGGCGGCTCTTTCTTCTGGACGTATTTATATGGGATCAATCAGGCCCAGGTGCAGAGAGCAAATTCATTAAAGTCATTGAAAAGAGCACAGATCGCACTTTGGTTGAATTTTCCTAGCCTTGTGGTAATCATAACCCTGACCTGTATGATTGGAATCGTTATGTATGCTCTATACAGTGGCTGTCATCCGATAAAGTTCGGACTTGTGGACAGAAACGACCAGCTTCTTCCATTATTCGTCCTTGACGTCCTTGGCAACATTCCAGGTCTACCTGGCGTATTCGTGGCATGTATTTTCAGCGGAAGCCTGAGCACCATCTCGTCTGGTTTAAACGCCATGTCTGCAGTCCTTCTAGAAGATTTTATTAAACCAAGCCCACTTGGACGAAAACTCTTGGGAAAAAGAGCCATTATGCTGTCTAAGGTTTTAGTGCTGCTGATTGGTGGATTACAATTTGGTATCGCTGTGGCAATATCGGAATTCAGCGGGTTGATTCTACAGTTCTCATACAGTATGTACTCAGTCCTCGCTGGACCACTGATGGGTCTGTTTGTGTCCGGAATGTTTGTCCCTTGGTCAAACCAAATCGGCTCCGTATTTGGCCTTATCTTGTCTTTGGCTTTTATGTGTTGGTTAGCAATAGGTGCGTTAATAGAAAAACCTAGCAGCCTAAATCCGCCATCATCGACAAGTACCCTCGGCTGTAACTACAACATTTCCGGATTTTCCACAACGATTACAACAACAGCACTCGGTGCAGTGACCTCTCCTGCAAGTCCTACGACTACAACAGAGGAGCCACTTCTTTATGACTTCTACAGAATATCCTATTTGTGGTATACAGGCCTGGGAATGATCGTCAACGTGTTCATCACCCTATGTGTGAGTCTCGTAACAGGCTATACAAAACCTTCCACACTCGATGGAAAACTAATGTGTCCAATTTTTGACATCTTGTTCCCTTTTCTACCTGAATCTATACGAAAACCACTGCGGTTTGGTGTTGTCTATGAGAAAGAAGCGAAATACATCGCATCTGATAAAACAGACGATGTAGTCAGTGAAGATGGAAAGACTAATGTAGCCTACGGAACTGATGATAAAAAGGTTATACCATCGTCCACCAAGATGTAAACGATCGGAGCTCTGGCTAGGGGGTTTAATACAATTCCCTGATGCATGATACCAAGCAAGTCATGGCATAATTATGGATCCATGGAATCCATTTTGTCTAACGATCGAAACCGACTGAATTATAAAGTAGTATGGTCCCTGGACACGTAGAAAAGTTAAAATAGTAAAAAGTTTTGATCCGATCCGGATCAGCCTGCGCGTGCGCGTACTGCGCAGGTTAAACTGAGTCGATATTGTTTGGTAATGCCTTAAACCCCATTTTCCCAGAGCATAGTTCAAATGTAACTGTTAAATAGTTTGTTGTGAAGTTGTTCAGGCCAACAAAACAGCCCTGTGATTGATATTCTCTCTGAAGTTCATGACAATCTGACGAATCTCGCAGTGTTACCGCTATGTACTGTTCATACTAGCCGCGAAAAATTATCTTTAAGTCAAAATTTAAAACTTTTTTTTGCTACGAAAAGTTCTACAATGGATAAACAGAAAAGACTAGCCTTTTTTCGGTGGATACAGGAGACGGCGTCTGGCGATTTTCTTTGTAAGAGGTACATTTACCTCTCGTTATTAGGGCAGATTGAAATTCGATGGATCCTGCGTAAGTCAGTAGTGAGGGATAGGATGCGTAATCCGCTGGCGTCGGGGTCACCCCTCATTTGAGGAGCTTGTCTTTTCGTAGGAGTGTCATTGAATAAGACACTGTGAGCCCTGGCGTAGCGTTAGATCATATATGTATGAGTGAGCCGTTGGGATGACCAAAATGATATTGAATCTGGCGTATAAGATCAATCATTTAAGGAAATCGGTTTTAATTTGAACAAGATGCCAAGTCAATCGATCTTGCTATGATAAGGACATAACTATTTTATTAAACCGAATAGGGTCATCATTGCATGCACTGTTTATGCGAATTGATTGTTTGCTGCAGTGTTTTCGTAGTCTTTAGTGTAAGCATCACACGACAAGCATTGTCACGCTTAAATTGAAACTTTTATAAACCATTGAATCGAGATATTTCTTCGACTTAGACCAAATGAATGATATATACAGCTATTGTATCTTCGATAGATAATTTCAAAATACTGTTCGCTGATTGGTCAAGCTCTATCCGTGTGGTCTAAACAAAAAGTCTAAAGCAGAAACACAAAATGCTACTGGCCTACTAAGACATATCAAAGTTTTATTTCATGAATATCTGAAAAAAATGGCTTAACACATTCCAAGGGACATTTATCGCCTTTTACTAGTGCGTATGAACTAAGCTCTGTGAAAAGGCGGTTAATGCATCTGCTAAGAGTATCGACCATGTCAGCCTGTTCAGTCCGCGCAGGCTGACATGAGTCGACATTTCGCTTCTGGTCAATTTTCTGCATGTCAAAGGACCTGTCTGCCTTATGATTCAGTCGGGTTTTAGACAAAACTGATTTTATTTTATCCACAATTATATGATGATTTGCTTTGTATAATGCATCACGGAGATGCACTAGACCTCCTTTTGCAAGAGCGTCGCTCATATTTCTTCCAAAAAGCAACTTGCTTAACCCTTTCCCAAACAAGCCCTGGTTTTCACGTGTCTGCAGTACAAGTCTTTTGAAAGCACTGTGGGAAAAGGAGAAATTGCTCGTAACGAGCAATTTCTCCTTTTCCCACAGTGTTTTCTACCCTTCTGGAGAACTTTCTGTCATTTTCATCAAATTTAAAATTGTCGTCTGCAAACTCTTTCAATTTGGACCAGTCTAACATTTATCGTTTGTGAAAGGGTTAATCCTTACCAAATGACAAACTATCGCTGTTATACATACTCATGCTACATATAAGTACTGATAGATTAGTGAAATGTGACATTTTTTAGTTTCTACTTTGGATTTATTTGTCTCAAATAATAATCATTAATATAACATATATACTCTACGAATTCTGTATCAGTGTTCTACTCTTTTATTACAAAACTACCCGCAAACGACTTTAGTTCGTTTTGCAACAAGCAACTTTTTAGAAATATGGTTGTGAAAGAAAATACTTATAATTAGCAATTTCTTCTTTTGTCGTAATAGTTAAACATGATTATGTATTCATGTTTAAAACTTTAATTCCTGTTGAATATCCATTCTTTGTCTAGGTATTTTCAAATATTGTCTGCCGCAAATTTGCTTCAGAAATATAAGAGCTGAAGTCCGACTGCAAGCTTATCTGAAAACTGTCAAAGACAGGTACGTATGAATCACGATTAATATTTTATAATGCATTTTCAAAGTAAATTCAACAGTGGTCAGTATTCACCAACCATTCTCAATTGCATTCTACGTCTTATTCTAGAGTTTGAAAGTAATAAGCAACATAACTTCTGGTTGGTTGAACCATTTTGTTTAACTAACCAGATGCTGCGTTACCTCAGATTCAGAAAATTCTTGAGGATTAGTCTGAGAATGATGTCAAGAATTGTCGGTGAATACAGGTCCCATTTGTGGGAAAAGAGGAAAATGCTGGTTACCAGCATTTTCTCGTTTTCCCACAATGTTTTCAAAAGTCCAATTTCCCAGCGTCGTTAAAACTCGGGATTGGGTAGGGTAAAATATTTTTATGCTCGTTTGGTACAGGTATTTAAAAACAATTTTCTCGAGGGACCTCCCTGGTAAGTTTTAAAACCATTGGATAAAAGTGGTAAAAACTCCGCGTCTGCCAGCCAGTGGTACCATGAGGGCTATTCTTCGGGTTGTTCAAATGTTACTCTTGGAGCAGGTTTCGATGCCAAGGTTAGTGGCTGTCGTCTACGACTCTAAAACGTACCCTTCCTCTCAGCATCTTCTAGAACTACAGGAGAGTATTGTGTTTGCAGTGGATATCCGCCTCGGGTATGCCTCATCCTTCACCTCTGACCGGGGTTTTGAACACAATCAAATCACTTCTGAACAATCCTCGTGTCAGAGTCAAGTGGGTAAGGTAGGCTTGACAGAACCGAACCCGTAGAGGCCAGGTCAAGTCAACTTCTAGATAGAATTTTGCCCATGCTCAAAGAGTTGTAAGTTGTGGGGTTGCATTGTAGGGGAGTGGATGGAGAATGTATCTGTTCATTCGAGACTAATATCTAGAAGTTGGTCATGGCAAGCATATATAGCCACACTGAAAAGATTTTGTACACACTAGACTTGATCTTGACAACACCTTGTACATATATAGTTTGAGGTCTATCGTGTCAAAACATGCCTGAATATAATAATCTTCTTCACTCGTCTGTTCACACCAGGCTGTTGTAAACGTTCAATTCACTCTTTCAGGGGCTTTTGCAGGTAGCACAGATGGAGATCAGACTGAACAGAACGTGCACAGAACGTGCAGTCTGATCTTGGATCTATAGCGTTCGCTTGTTCATAGGATGACAATTTTCAGCAGTTGGAAGTGGTCGAGTTTATATAAGCCATGCTCTGGGAAAAGAGGTTTTAATGCATTTCCAAAAAGCATCGCAGTCCGCGCAGGCTGACATTGGTCGAAACTTTGCTATTGATTAATTTTCTGCATGTCGAAGGACCAGACTCCCTGATGATTCAGTCGGTTGTTAACCCTTTGCCGCACAGTGCCGCCTTTTGACGCCCCTGGGAAAGAAGCCTTTTGAAAACATTGTGGGAAAAGGAGAAAATGCTGGTAACCAGCATTTTCTCCTTTTCCCACAATGTTTTCTACCTTATCAAAGAAAAATTGCACCATTTGAGCCACATTGAAATTGTTGTCTGCAAATGCTTTCAATTTGGACAAGGCTAAAATTTTGTCGTCTGGTAAAGGGTTAAACGAAATAGATCTCATGGATTCATAGTTACATGATGACTTGCTTGGTATCATGCATCACAGAGACGCATTGAGCCCCTTTTTGCCAGAGCGCGGCTCATATATGCTGTGCTTGAAGGGTAAAAAATGATGTTTGCAAAATCAACGGATGTAGGTTTTATGATCTCGCTGAAAGAGAAAACGAAGCAAGGTAAAGTTTTGCAAGGATCATCGTGATGGTTTCTGTTGAATGTTGAAATCAAAGCCACAACAGAGACAGGTCTCCAGAAATCAAATGACTGTTACCGTGCTAAATAAAAGAAACTTTCAAGCCGATAGTAAAAACACAAATTTTCCTATTTCAAAGGATTTTTTGGAAGAAAGGTATCTCCTTATCGCACAGTGTAGATCCAAGATCAGGCTGCACGTTCTGTGCAGTTTGATCTTGATCTACGCTGTACGCAATAGGTCAGTGAGTCCCGCTTAAAGCAGTTAGGCTTAAAAAAACTTGAAATTCCTTGTTTTCCGTGTCAACTTGTGTGGGGACGAGCACCGCCAAACAAGTGGTAATACACGGGGCAAAAATTGCAAGGGTTTTGAGTTACAGCTAGGCCAGACTTCATACAGTGGATTGAATGACAATCATTGCAACAGGGTGTGTTTCTTTCTCATTATTGAACTCCGAAATTAATTTCTTTAACCCATAACCAAACGATGGAGTGTTTTTACGTCCATGAGAAAGACAGAATGCCGCATTTAATTTTTCGTCTGCAAAATGCTTTCAAATGGAACTAGTCTAAAATGTTATCGTCTGGTAAAGACTTAAGTGAGACAGAAGCCTGTGGTCTGGAAAAAATGGAGTAATCAGAGCTTCTTAAACCAACCATGGTCCGTACTCATCCACCATTCTTAATTCTATTCATAGTCTCATTTTAGATTTAGAAAGTCATACAATTTCTGAGAAGATAAACCGTTTGGCTAAGCCATCAGAATTCGTGTTACATTTAAATTTTAGCAAAATCTTGAGAATAAAACAAAGAATGTTCTTAACTCTTAGGCTGATAAGCGTAACTCACTGACCTTTTGCAGACAGTTTAGATCAAGATTAGACTGCACATAAAGTGCAATCTGATCTTGGATCTACACCATCTGATAAGGAGATATCTTTCTCCATAAAATACGTTTGAAGTAGCATTATTCGGGATTTGACTATCGGCTTGAAAGTTTAATAGTAACTTATTTAGCAGGATAAGGATTCAGACTGGTGGGTAATTACGACCCAGGGCGTATGGTAAAATACACTGACTGCAGGAAAAATGACTGGGATGTTGAGAAAGGCATTGAAAGTCAAACAAGTAATCAGTCCTGAGTGCGGTAAGCGAACAGAACGTATAGACTGAACTCAACCGTCGTTATTCAATATCTCATAAACCATATTAGTTTTTCTTTTTTTTATATGTATAAAAAAAGATGTGCGAGGTGTCATTTAGTTCTTTACAAAACGAAAGAAATTCTATACTTGCACAAATAGAGAGTATTTGAAGACGACAAAATGAAGTTTGAATAAAAAGGTAGAGATTTGTCATCAAAACATATTGATCGCATGGTTTTTTACGCATTATTTCAGTCATATCAAAGCAACAAGTCGATTTTTCATATAAGTCCTGGGTTTTATCAGTACTAGGCTAGGGCTCTCACAACAAGTCCAGTAGTTTCAATGAGGATTGAACCCGGGGCCGCCAGGTTACGGTCCTGCATTTTACCACTGAGGCACGCAGGATCCTGTCTTCAAAAGAGTGGAAAACATGTTGAAAAATAAGAAAGTGCTGGAAAACCAGCATTTTCTCCTTTTCCCATGATGTTTTTTTATGGCCTTTTCCTTCAGGGTCGTTAATACTCCGGACCGTACGCTAAAAAAGTGTACCCTTTTAGGCGCCTGCAAAAGTTTTACTTGCTCATGAGAACAGTGTAGATTAGGGTCAGATTGCACTGAACGTGCATACTGATCTTTGATCATCACAATAAAAAGTATATTTTGTCAGATATTCTGACTTTAAGAAGCCCGAAATTCAAACATCTTGGTTGATTTTACCGACTGAAGGTATCAGTTTCACATGCATGACAATCACAAGGTTAAATCTTAGGCTGCTAAGCGCGGCTCAAGGACCTTTTGCGAATAGTGTAGATCAAGATCAGACTGCCCAGAACGTGCAATCTGATCTTAGATCTACAGTATCCGTTAAGGATATATCTGACCCCCCCTCCCCCCCCCCCCAAAAAAAAATACCTTTGAAATAGCAAAGTTTGTGTTTTTACTATTGGCTTGAAAAATTCATTTCACTTATTAACCCTTTCCCAAACGACAAATTTTGGACTGGTCCAAATTGAAAGAGTTTGCAGATGACAATTTTAAATTTGATGAAAATGGCAGAAAGGTCTCAAAACGGGTAGAAAACACTGTGGGAAAAGGAGAAATTGCTCGTCACGAGCAATTTCTCATTTTCCCACAGTGTTTTCAAAAGACCTGTACTGCAGACACGTGAAAACCAGGGCTTGTTTGGGAAAGGGTTAAGCAGGTTAAGGGTTAGCGAGATCTACTCTATGCAAAGTTTATATGCTTCCATATATAAACATGCATGTATAAAAATCTCTTTCAAAAGTTATCGGGTATGACGAAGCTTTCGCAAAGATATACCTATAGCGTAAACAAGAAATAACTCTAAAAAAGATAGACGGCATAAGAGAAAGTGGATAATGAATATTTAAACCCTTTTATTGTGGCACAAAATGAATAAAAATGGTAAAAAAAAAAATAATAACATTGACAGCAACTGCCTCTTTTTACCCATTGTCTTTTTCACTTTTTTGAAAAGAGGAGTTTTCAATACAATATAATAAGATACATATTTCAAGATTGAATGCTAATCCATACCATCGTTGAAAAATGATATTAAAAGGTAAGAAAAAAAAAAAAGAAAAACTGTAAGGACACACATCGGTCTCGCATCACGATTTGGTCACCCATCCAAGCACTAACCCTAGTGTGCGTCGCTTAAGTTCATCAGAGAGCCGGGCATCATACGTACTGCTGTGACAGATACTTGAACATTTACTGCACAGGGTTCCGATGAATAAACATGTACACCTTTTTGACCAATCGCAAGTTACCGTCTATTCATTCGATTTCATTGTGCCAAGAAGTAGGTCAACAGCCAGCGCATTCTGCTAGGCCGAAAAACATCTGGCGATTTTTAATGGTGGGAGAGGAATGTATTCTGACGCAATGACAATCATCAATCCAAGGAAAGAATTTCGGGTCGAACCTGTACGTGACCAACTGAGCTATCGGGCGCTGCTAAACCCTTAAACTGCTGAATAAATGAAACGAAAATTTCCACTCAAGAGTAAAAACCCAAATCATAGTGATTTCAAAGTTGATTTCACCGCAAAGAAAATACCGTACCGGACAGGGTAGTTCAAAGATCAGATTGCACGTTTTGTGCAGTCTGATCTTGATCTGCACTGTCCGCAAAGGCGTCTCGGGTCGTGTGCAGCTGTCTAAGGGTTAAGATAATCGAGGCTTATATTCTTAACACATTCACAAGGGAGACAACTTCAAGAAGAAAAACTTGCGAACGCGATTTACTTATCGCCCCACAACCTTCGGATTATTCTCTTTCGCCGCCTGATAGATGAGCCATATGCTGGCAAATGGGGGTTTCAGTGCATCTCCTTGATATTGCAGAAAATTTACCGAATGCGAAAAGTATCGACCCATGTCAGCCTGCGCGGACTGCGCAGGCTGACATGGGTGGATACTTTTTGCGGATGTATTGAACCCCCTTTTTCACAGAGCATTGCTCAAACGGTTAAGCTTTTTAATTAACAGTTAAGTATCAGTTTGCGGACGGTGTAGATACAAGACCAGACTGCACGTTCTATGACAGAAGTTTTAGCGCTTGACCCATTTTTATAACTAATTTTCTTATCGCCCCCTCCTTTTTTTCTGGAAAAAGTAATGTAAACAAACTATTTTGTTGAAATGATATTCCCGCCTAGAACAGGCCCCCTTTTCCATGACGTAGCATTAAATAATAATAAAAAAAAAAGAAAGTATATATGCGAACTATCATAAGGAACACATGTATGAAATTTCATCAGTTTAGTCAAGGAATTTAGAAGATATCTGTCCGAACGGCGGACGGACAATATAATCAAAGTACTGAAAGTACTGACAGACTGGCGAAGTTGATTAATTGATTGTTTGTACGGTGTTTAACCCTGTTTTCAACATTATACCACTTACGTAGCGGTAGCCAGAGCACATATCGATGTTTTCCAGGAGTTTCTTTTACCAATACTCCGCACAATATTCTTTCCAAGCCACTGGCTGCTTTCCTACATAGCCATCGTTGAAACGTGAGAGAGAAATGAATCCTGTCGCAATGACTACCATCAATTCTCGGAAAGAAATTTGCCGAGTCGGGATCGAACCAGCTACCTCCGGTTCTCAAGTCCTGTACGCGAACGACTGAGCTGCCGGGGCTAGGCGTGCTGTTGGTTAACTATAATCCAGTTTAAGTTTAACCCTTAACCTGCTTAAAAATGTTAAATGAAACTTTCAAGCCGATGGTAAACACCTGAATATTGCTATTTCAAAGTAACATTTTGGAGAAAATATATCCTTTTATCAGACAGTGTAGATCCAACATCAGACTGCACGCTCTGTGCAGTCAGATCTTAATCCACACTGTCCGCAAAAGGTCATTGAGTCGCAGTAGTACTGGTAAAAGAAATTCCAGGAAAGCATGGATAAGTGCTCTGGCCGCCGCAATATCAATTAAATAATATTCGAAACGGCATTAAACATCATACAATCAATTAGTCAATATCCAATAGCACAAGATGTAGTTAACTATATAACTCTCTTTACAGAAAGAAAAAATTTTACTCTAGTCCACATTCAAAGCTGTTACAGACCATAAATTAAATGTGGCTGAACTGATGAAACCTGATTCCGAGAGGGCAGAAAACTATGTGCGAAAAGGAGAAAATAATGGTTACCAGCATTTTCTCCTTTTCTCGCAATGTTTTCAAAGAGATTCGTCCCCAGTGTCGTTTAAACTTGGAATTGTTTGGTAAAGGTTAATATTTAAGATGTTAAAAAAAAAAAAAAGTTTCACATAACAGTTTAACTGTACTCGATAATCAAATACATGTAATGACTAGGGGGATGACAAGGGTTCCCTGTCCAGTGAGGGTTAATATAGCTGGGATTTGCTACAAGTTACCTAGGTGTATCTATTAATAGATTCATTCATAATGTTAGAGTGGTGTAGGAATAAGTGATTCTCTGCTTTGCATAGGTCACTTAATTTACATATAAGCAAAGATCTTGTACCATATAAATGACATCTTGTTAAGTTTCTTACTTTGTAAGACAAGTTCAAATTAGAGAGGAAGAGATTTTGTGATTTTTGTCAAAACTGTCATATATAACAGAATTAAGATTTCTAACAGAAAGAAGTATTTTCTGTGAGGCAGTATTTGGCAACTGTGGGGTTTTTTGTTTACTTTGACTCTAGGTCAATCTTGATGGCTATAGACTAGCTTCGCTAGTCTAAAAACTATATCCCTCCGCCTTCGGCGGGGATAAAAAAGTCTCGTCTGCCGTCCGACCTCCTTTCGTATTTCAGAGCGTTAGCTAAAATACTTAGCTGTATTACCAGGAGATACATTTTTCGCCTGGTCCATATTATAGTAGCGTAAGCCAATTTCACCTGTAATCGAATTTCGCCAACTCTGTTCTCAGGCAATATTTTCGTATCTGTGACATCATTAATCAACAAAAGCAAAAATATCAAAGCGGCAAAGGTGTTTTGAGCTGTCATACTGATTCAGTGACAAAAAAATACCTATCAATATGGCAAAAGTTCATCGGCGACCTATCGCATGATTTTTCCGGCCATTTCATTTGAACATTAGAACTTTTTAGGTGTCTTCTAAAATGTAATCTTGAAAAGATTTTTCTAGGCTTAAAACTTATGTGTGTGTTTTTTTTACAAGTCATTATTTGAACATGGATAGCCAAAGTTTCGTATGGGATGCCTACAGGGAAATGTATCCATATGAATGACAGAGAGGTCCTCACGGATCATTACCGAAAAAAAGTACATCGAATCAGATAAAATAACCACCAACAATACAAGTAGATAACTTTATCTCTGAGTTAAAAAGGCTTTCTTTTTAAGAATTTACAGCCTTTTTAATCTTCAACACTGTTATCCTGATTTGGAAGTAATATTTCTCTGGCAGTGCCACTGCAGAAATAGAAGCCCGAAAAAATCATACAACTGCAACTTTGTTTTCTGAGAATTGCGTTTATTTCCTCTAGGTTTTCTCACAGGAAAGAGACATACAGTCAATATACCAGAGACGCCGCTGTGAATTTTGTATTTTATTATGCCCTCTTTGGGGCCTCTAAGATTTGGAAGACCGGAGTAGTCGAAATCGGCTTACTCAATTTAAAGATGGCGACTTTGTGCTTTCTCACATCTACATTATGCTCTGACAGATAAATTTAGATGTTTAAGTTGTGCAGATAAATATTTACAGAAGTTTTGGGATAAAAGTAAAAAAGTTACTCAAGCAGAGAGGAGATTACTGTCGTTTTGTGCAATCCGCCATTGCGGTTTTGCTTGCGTTGGCGAAATTCTAATACACCAGTATTCAGTTACAGACGACAAATAAAAAAGGGCTCAAATGATATAGGGAGAAAATTCTGGTTACCAGCATTTTCTTCTTTTCCCTCAATGTTTTCAAACGCCTTCTCTCTCGGGAGTCATTAAGGCACGGGATCTTTTGGTATAGGATTAATTCATACATGTATGTCTTTTTGCTTGTTTGTTTGTATGTTATCTGATGCCATTTTCAACATTATTTCAGTTATATCGAAGACACTTATCGAGCCACTGACTGCTTTATCACATAACCAGCGTCTAATCCATGATCAGCGGTGAGATAAGCATGAATCCTGTCGCCAATTCCTGATTCCCGGTGAAAAAAAAAAAAAAAACCGGCCGGGCTGGGGGTTCGAACGACTAATTCCCTAGTCTTAAGTCCTGTACGCCACCGACTGCGCCACATTAAAAAAAAAAAAAACTGTCGAGTTGGTTAAACGTTGATGTTTTGTTGCATATGAAGAGATTTTTGGCCATAAGTTTATATTGCAAGTACAATTATACATGTATTTACGCTTCTTTGTAGATCGACTGCACATTTTTTGCAGGCTGACCTTGATCTTACATCTTCTGCGAAAGCTTCTTTTATCATCCATATTCGTGACAGAGTTCGGACAAAGAAAAAGAAATGAGCCATGCTCTGGAAAAAGGAGGTTTAATCCATCCCGTAATGCGTTATACAAAGCAAGTTATCACATTATTATGGATCTATAACTCATTCACGAGGTAGAATAGTCCATTGTCATGCAGAAAATTGACCAACAGCAAAAAGTTTCGACCTAGGTCAGCCTACATGGACTGCGCTGGCTGACCTGTTTCAACGCTTTTTGCAGATGTATTAAAAAACTCTCTTTTCACAGAGCTCTGCTCAAACACACACACACACACACACACACACACACACACACACACACACATATATATATATATATATATATATATATATATATATATATATATAAAAACCTGCTCTTGACGTAGATTTAACTGAATTAGGTGTAATGTATAAAAGTTATAAGTAACCCGCGGTTTTAACCCTTAGGCTGTTAAACGCAACTCAAGTCGCACTTGCGGCCAGATTACATCAAGATCAGACTGCACAGTAATTAGAGCTTCTTAAACCAACCATGGTCCGTATTCATACACCATTCTTAATTCTACTCCAAGTTTCATTGATCTTGGATCTACACTGTCCGATAAGGAGATGCCCCCCCCCCCCCCCCAAAAAAAAAAAAGCTTTGAAATCGCAATATATGGGCTTTTTACTATAGACTAGAAGGTTTCATTTAACTTATTAAGCAGCTTAACTCCAAAATTCTAGACTGGTCCAACTTGAAAGCAAATGCAAACGACAAATTAAATGTTTCTAAAATGATGATTTCTGGCTTTAATAAGGTAGAAAACATTGTTGGAGAAGGAGAAAATGCTGGTTACCAGCATTTTCTCCTTTCCCCACAATGTTTTCAAAAGGCTTCTTTATCAGGGTCATTAAAAGTCGGCACTGTGTGGTAAAGGGTTGAGGATTAAGAAGTTTCGAGATGGCTGAATGGTTTGATAAACCATAAACCCTTTCAGCGTCATAGCCAAAAATAGGGGCTTTATGTGGACGAAATCAATTAAAACCAGACTGCACAGACCGTGCTCTCTGATCTTGATCTATACCCTCCGCTTGTTTAGTCATGCTTATAACATAAAAACTATTTCAGAGTTTCAGCAGTTTGTCTCTTTAGTCCCCGAAAGAGATAGAGTTTATATATTCAGGGCTAACAGAGTTTAATGGTTTGATTTTATACATTTGAGCCACGTTCTGATAAAAGCGGGTTAAATGCGTCTCCCCGAAACCAGGCAAGTCATGATATAATTAAGGATCCATAAAAACTATTTTGTGACACAATCGACTGAATCATGGGGTAGACTGGTCTTTTGACGTGAAAATAAATTGACCAATAGCAAAAAGTTTCAACAAAGGTAAGCCTGCTCAGACTGCCCGGGCTGACCTGAGTCGATCCCTTTTGCTATTGCATTAAACTCCTTTTTCACAGAGTGTGGCCCATTGGTTTTAGTTGTACTTTAACTAGCGTCAAGGCTACATTCTGCATTTGTAATCGGTAGAAATCATCAAAATTAGCCTAGGTATTTTTGCGCTATTGAAATACGAAATCTTTTCCATGCAGTGGGCACCGTTTAAAAAACATCAGGGAAAATAAGCAGTTTCTTCTTGCAAGCAATGTCTTCTCTTCCAGCGAAATAGCTTTCAGCAGTTCTAAATTCAGTCTCACAGTTTGTGTCTTGCACGATTGGTTGAAATTCGTCCATAGTAGGTATGAATTCATTCACTATTGATCTAATGCCACTTGGACATCAGTAACGTTTACGCACACACTGCTTTATACTTTTATTTCGCACATTATTCTACTGAAGCCATTGGCTGCTTTCCACAAAAACCGTCGTTGTAACAATAATCAGCGATGAGAGATAAATGAATCTGTCACAATAGCTATATTATCAGCCCGCGGTAAAACATTGGCCGAAGTAGGAATTCGAACCGGCAACTCCTAGTAGCAAGCCTGTGCGTTACTGAATGAGATACCTAGCTCGACCTGGAAGCCTGAGTAGCTATGTAAGTTTTAGGTATATGAGCGAAGTTGCCTGGCAAGAGGTATGGAAGACCATCCCAAGAGATGGCGATATGTAACTTTGAGTAGAATGATGTGCGAAATACTGGTAGAAGAAACTGTTGGAAAGCTGAAATAATGTTAAAACGGCGTTAAACACCATCCAAAAAAGGCAATTGGGACAAGTAGTAAAAAGTCGAAATCCTTCTTTTGAGCCGTTTTTCTAGGTAATTTTACATCTTTTTGTACTTGGCATTTACGGACAAGGCAACAAGTGACGAGAATATGCAGAATGTCGCACGCAAAAATTTGGAGGGCCTCTGTAATTTTGTGTTCATCTTTGGAAATTTCTCTGGCCTCAAGGAACTCAGCATTCAGTGAATTAGATCTTCAGCTGTCGATCATTATACGTGTAATATATGACGGCAAAGTGCAAGACAAGATGAAAATTAATTTACAAAACCACATAAATATGAGAGGCAGTCCGGGAAAAGGGGGTTTAATGCATCTCCGTGGTGCATTATACCAAGCAAGTCATTTCATAATTATGAATCCATAAAACCCCATTTTGTCTAACAACCGACTAATTCATGATGTAAAATGACCCCTGGGCATGCAGAAAATTTACAAAAAGCATAAAGTTTCTTCCCATGTCAGTCTGCGCGGACTTCGCAGTCCGCGCAGGCTGACCTGGGTCGATACTTTTTGCAGATGCATTAAAACCCCTTTTCCAAAGCATGACTCATATTTAAACGTGCATACAGAGTTTGTGCAACTTTATGAATATATTTACAGAGATAGACACGGTTCACATTAAGTAGAACGGCTCTTGTATGTATCTAATGAAAGATGTCCTTGCCGCATGACGTGCGTTAACCCTTTACCAGACGGGAAATTTAAGACTTGTCCAAATTGAAAGCGTTTGCAAACGGCAGCGTAAGTATGACTCGAATCATGGGATTTGCGTCCAGTGGGGTATAAAGCATTGTTTAAAAGGAAAAAATGCTGGATACCAACATTTTCTCCTCTTCCTACAATGCTTTCAAATGTCTTCTTCACCAGGGTCGTGAAAAAGTCGTGATTGTTTTGTAAAGGGTTAAAACCTTTTTAAACGACATCATTTTCACTCGAGTAAATTATTCAGACGTGTAATCATTACAAATATCAACGTGTTGGCTAAATGTTTAGAAATAGTTACAGAAGGTAAAACATCATGTCGGAGGAATACAGCATACAAACAGGAGACATACGGTCATTGTCGACGTTGGATTACCTACTGTTTTCTATACTGTTTGTGATATCCACATTGATCGGCTTTTATCATGCATTCAGATGGAGAAAGGAAACGAACGAGTTTGAATTTCACTTCGCCGGCCAAAAGCTACATCCAGTACCAGTTAGTATGTCACTTTCAGCAACTTTCTTCTCGGCAATCACTATTCTCGGAGTTCCGGCGGAAGTCTACACCTACAATACTATGTTCATTTGGTCCATCGCCGCTGCATATTTGTCCACTGTCTTTGTGGCACACGTGTTTGTACCGTTCTTCTACAACCTAAGGTTAAAGAGTTGTTACAGATATCTCGAGCTTAGATACAGCAAATCAATCCGACTGCTTGCGTCAAGTCTGTTCCTTCTTCAATATATGTTATATGCTTCTATAGCATTGTATCTTCCATCTTTGGCTTTAGAAGCAATTATTGGCGTGTCACTGTGGTACATAATGATTGTTGTATGTTTTGTTTGTGCTTTGTACACAATACTGGGAGGAATGCGTAGTGTTGTGTGGGTCGACAGTCTTCAGCTTCTCGTGATCGTAGGTGGATTAATGGCTGCACTTATTGGAGGGCTGAATGCATCTGGTGGTTTAAAAAACGCGTGGCGCACTGCGCTTGAAGGTCAGCGCATAAAATTCGACGAACTGTCAGTAGATCCCCGGACTCGCCACAGCGTTTGGTCTGTTACCATCGGCTTTTCCTTACTTTTGATGTACAACTATGGAATGGCTCAAGTGCAAGTCCAGCGCGTCTGTACCCTGAGCTCTTCAAGAAAGGCTACGATAGCATCATGGCTGAGCTTCCCCGTGTTTGCTCTGATACAAGCACTGGTTTGTATAACCGGAATCGTGATGTATGCATTCTATAGTAAATGTGACCCTGTAAAATTCAAGCTTATTGACAAAAACGACCAGCTGTTACCACTATTTGTGCTGGATGTTTTGGGCAAGATTCCAGGAATGCCCGGTGTGTTCTTAGCCTGTATTTTCAGCGGCAGCCTCAGTTCCATATCATCGTGCTTAAACACAGTGTCAACAGTTCTTCTCGAAGACTTCGTACGGCACTATTGCTTCAGGAAATATGCTGAAAGAAAAGGTCTGCTGGTATCCAGAGTTTTGGTATTTGTTCTAGCTTGCTGTCAATTTTTACTAGCCGCCGTGGTGTCAAAGATGAGTAGACTTGTATTGCAATTCACAAATTCAGTGTATGCCGTAATTTCTGGACCAATTATGGGAATATTTATCTCCGGCATGTTCCTGCCATGGACAAATAGTAAAGGAGCACTTGTTGGTCTGGTTGTATCCCTTGCGTTTATGTTGTGGCTTTGTATCGGGACATTGGTGGAGAGACCATTAGGCACTAAGCCTCTTCCGGTTGATACATCCGGATGTAATTGGAACGTCACTTCATCAATGCTTTATATTACCAACTTTACCTTCATTTCATCCAACACAAGTTCAACGATAACACCAAAGGCGGAACCACTGCTCTACGACTTCTATAGAATATCGTACCTGTGGTATACAGGATTAGGAATGATTATTAACGTCTTCACGACACTTCTCACAAGCTTTATCACTGGATACAACAAATCAACATCTGTAGACAGTCGTCTCCTTTGTCCCATCTTTGATAAACTGTTTCCATGGTTACCAGAGAATATACGACGACCTCTGCGTTGTGGAGTTCAATACTTTCCAGAAAATGTTGTCGATAATTCTACGAGAGAATATAAGTCTGAAGAGACACGAAACCAAACTACAAGACTTATAGAAGTGTTGTAAATGCTAATCGTACTTGTAAGAATCACTATTTTGATTTCTGCCCGTCTACTGTCAGTCATTACCCGACAACAACATTTTCGACTTGTCTTAATTGAAAGCATTTGCAAACGACAAATGAAATGCTATACAATTGTTAAAGTTTGTCTTTCAATGAATAGAAAACATTGTGGGAAAAGGACAAAATGCAGGTTACCAGCATTTTCTCCTTTTCCCACAGCTGGTCTCAGATCTACACTGTCCGAAAATTTGTAAAATGTTCTGATCTACAAGCCCGAAAACTTGCAATAATTAGGCATTGTCTGCCCACTTAGAAAAAATATTTCATTTGAGGAGAAGTATCACAAAAAATACACTGGGTAGATATATAAAGTCTGGAAAGAGTAAATGAATTACAAAATAGTTATACCTACATGTTTTTATGTCTTGTACACTATAGTACAATGATATATTTTTTTCTAGCAAAACTGTGTAACGTCTTGTTGAACTCGTACGGTATTCAATATAGCAAAGCAGTTTGTGTACCCTCTTAATAAGCTCTTATTGAACACGTGCAATGTTCCATATAGCATAATATAGCATTCTGTGTACCCTCTTATTCTACACTTCTAGAGCAAAGCATTTTTTGTACCCGTTTCCTGAACACATCCAATGTTCAATATGGCATAGCATTTTCTTGACCTTTTAATTTACACGTGCGGTGTTCTATATAGCATAGCATTTTGTGTGACCTATTATTGAACACGTGCGATGTTCTGTATAGCATAGTATTTTGTGTGGCCTGTTATTGAACACGTGCGATGTTCGATTTAAAGCAGAGCATATTTTGTACCCTCTTATTGAATACATCCTATGTAAATAGCTTACCAATTTGCTAACCTCTTATTTTGCACGTGCAATGTTCAATATAGTACAGCATTTCATGGACCTCTTATTGACCACATCGTATGATCAATATAGCATAGCGTTTTGTTGACCTCTAAATGAACACGTACGATGTTCTATATAGCATAATAGCATTTTGTGTGACCTGTTATTGCATTCGGCATACCTCGAGTGATCCGGTGATCTAATCCCTGGGCTGTATCACGTAGATTGATATACACCTACACGGTACATTTCTTCGCCGGAAGTACACCGTTTTACCGTTATTAAAAATGTAAGGCTCCTCTTAAAAAAGAAAACATAAGTCACGATTTTCTGTCGATATCTTTCTAATATTTCTGTCGGTGAACAGTTTGCAAATTCAATTTTAGCGTGGATTATCAATTCCGTTCGGAGCTTTCATCGACAGACCGATGGAAGTGAATTACTTCACCGTGGTTGTTTATGTCGTTGCTAGGCAATTTACATGGACGCCGCCATGTTTAAGATCATGTGTTTGGTAGTTCAAAATGAAAACCTCCTTTATACCGACAAGATTCGATGAAGGTACGGAATCGGCCGAGTTGTGACGAGTGCTGTTGTTGAACACTTTATGTGATGTTAGTAATATAGCAAAGCATATTGTTTGACCCGTTATTAAACACGTGCGATGTTCAATACAGAATAGCATTTTGTTGTTTTGCGAATCGTACTACCATAAAAATTCTGATGATAAATCTCTCTCTCTCTCTCTCTGGATACTTCATTAACCGATCAATAATAATGAGAAATGTTATTATCAAATAAAATGTGAATAATGCAATGGATAATATTGCCTTTTTTTCCGCAATCCAATTTCGAAATTTGCGTACGTGTGACCTAACGCGCGGGCGTTTCACTCGTATCCTGAATAAACATGAAAAGTAGGGGTCAAACGTCAAGCATCTTAAAATCAGAGGTAATCGGGACGAATCTCAAGATGAGCGTGGTCGACCTTTGGAAGTCAACTCGGCGCAAGTACGTCTTCTTTTCCTGGAAGCAATCAACGCTAGTGCTTTGAACAATCCTTTGTATAAGCACATGTATTTGAAGCTTCATTGGTCTATCACTAAAATTTTCCTTGGTTGATCATAGAACATTTTTGCACATCGCCTGTTAATCACAGAATACTCAAATTTTCATTTACATCGTTACTAGAAATAGCACTTTGACGACCGTCTCTATGTTATATACAAGTTGGCTTCTTTAAAAAAGAAGCCAGGAGAGGTCAGCATCAATGTTTTCAAATAGCTTACTGCTTTTAATTTCAATATATTTTGGTACATATAAACAAATAAGTAAGGCATTATAATTATGATCGCCGCTGTGTAAAAAGGAGAAACCTCTAATGCATTACATAACAGACACGCGACCTTTTCCCCACGTTTTCAAGTCGCGTGATCTTTTCCCGTGGTGTTCTCTTTTTTAACGAAATTCTTTTTTTGTGTATGTAGCTTTATTTGTTTAATGAAAAATTACAACCACTGGAGAGGTCATTTGCAATCAAATCAATATAACAAATCCTCTTTGAAATCCGTCATATAAAAACAAAACACGTCTATTTCCTATTTCAGTTTTTTGATTTCGGTCTATTTTGACGAAATAGACTGTGTATCAGAACGATTTCGCAGAAAAGCATGGAGTTAGGCAGCAATTTCTGAGGCAGTCTGCCTTTTAAACTCAACACTTTTGGAGAGGTCTGATGACCTCTCCAATTATAATGTTCAGTATAATCATGATACTGAGACAGTCGCCAATGTGCTATTTATAGTACCGGTGTACGATAAGGTAAATTTCGTTATCCCGTAATAGACCAATGGAATTTCAGTGGCCTATGGTCAAGTGTAAAAATTTATTGCACAGTTAATGCAAAAACATAGGCTACCTATTGTGTGTGTGTGTGTGTGTGTGTTATTTTTTTCACACACTTTGACGAATATATGAAAATGCTGAAAAATTGACACAGAAAGTCTTGATCAATACCGGACGGTGTAAATAACCATCATACTGTCCACTCAGTGCAGCCCGATCTTGTTTTACGCTGCCGATCAGTCATTCAACGAGGCAAATAGCATAATTTTATTGAGCAGGCAATGACCCAATACGGTATAATGACCCGTAAAATGACCTGATATTTTCTCGGATTTATTACCTCTCGAGTAGCACGCGCTCAGGATTTCTGTTCAACTCTTTACCAAAGAATCCCTTGTTTTATCGAAAGGCTTTTGAAAACGTTGTGTGAAAAGAAGACAATGCTGGTAACCAGCATTTTCTCCTTTTTCCCCACAATGTTTTCTATTTTTTCAAAGACAAATCCAAGTATTCTAGTTACATATATTTTGTAGGCTGCATATACTTTCAATTTTAACGAGGCTTAAATTTTAAACAGTTAACTCTTTCAGCGCCAAACAAGCGGACAGTATAGATCCTAGATCAAGACTACACGTTCTGTGCAGTCTGATCTATGAAGTCCGGAAAAGCTCCCGTTTTCCCGTACGGCGCTGAAGGGGTTAATCTGTTTTCCACATAATTTCAGTTATATGTCTAAGTGACAGCTCGTATAGTTCGGGGCCCGTATTCACCAACCATTCCAGTTCTTAAGAATATTACCTCTTTCACAGTAACGCAATTTCAGATTGGCTAAAACAAACGGTATAGCATTTGGTACAGCCAATCAGAAATTGTATTACTTTCTTAATCTAGAATATTAACAAGAAAACAATTTTAAACGGTTGGCGAATACACGACCGGGTGTTTTATGCGTTAGAGTAGTGCTCTGTAGTCCCTTTCGCAAGGGAATTACACGTACATGGAACAAGCGGGGACCCAATCAACAAATCAAATGCTTTGACCAGAGCAATGAAGGACCTTGGATGTAAATGAAAACCTGAGACTAAGAGATAAAAAATCTTTATACATATATTAGAGATCTTACAGATTCAGCTGGTGACCTGCATGGCGCAGTGGGGAATTATAAGACTCGTAACTTGGAGACCCCAAGTTCGAGCCTCCCTTGAAGCACAGAGTTTTTCATGAAAGTGTCCGTAGGTAAGACACTTCAGACTCCCAGGAGTACTGGTAAAACCCAAGACATGCCTGAATATGTCAGATGTCGCGGTGATATGACTGAAATAATGTTGAAAGCGGCTTAGAATTTGATTCATTCAACAAGTTCTACTGCTTTTGCAGCCAGTGTAGATCAATAAACATTACACTCAAGATGGTACGACACAAAATTACGCTGCGTTGAATAAAACGTGTACAGCATGACATTAAAAACGCCAATGAATAACTTTGCCCACAAGTGAACATTTTCAAGTTGCCACAACAACCTATTCTTTCTCCTACAGAATTCTTCAGAGGAACGTGGCTGAATGATTTCTGTAATGACTGGTTATATTTTGATTTTTGATATCCAAGGAGGCAATACTTGAAAGAAAAAAAAAATAGCCATGACACTCTACTTGTTGGCCTTTGACCTTTGAGGTTCAATCTTTTGCCTATATCTTAATCCAGCTCTCCAAAAGCAAACAAGAACATCCAATCGAGCACTCTCTTGCACTACGGATCATTCCCATTCACCTCTGTAGTTGGCTCAGAAAGTAGTCCGTCATCACGTGATATTTTCGTCACATGACCATAACTCAAAATGGCGACACAAACGCCGGTGAAAGAAAGACCAATCGATTGTTTTGTGTGCTGTTCAAACAGCATACGACCAATCAGACTTAGTGGTAGGAAATGTGAAAAAGAGGGATTTTCTGAAAAGCTTAAAGTCCCAATAAAGTCCAAAATTAGAATTTTTTTATGCTTGAAAAAAGGCATGAATCTGTTAGATTTACTCTTATTTTGTCGCCAAGGGGATAGGGGCGTTCATAGCAGCATCGGTTCATGTCACAGAACCATACAAAAATCCTAATTTTTTTTTATCAATTCTCCCAACTGACGTTACCACGCACTATTCGGAATCATTCTGGTGTCCTATTTGTAGACACCATGTGACCGATGACGTATTACACAGACGATGTGCTTTCTCTCCTTAGAAAACGTTGCGAAACTTCGGTAAGTCTTTAATTTTCGTTAAATTACCTGCGCTCATCGTATCTAATTTATTTGTATGCATTTGATTGGTAAATCGGACTTGTGTTACATTTATTTCGATCATGATATGCCTATTTCTTCTTGTCAAGAGTCGTCCAAACATCGAATGACATCTCGGCCTATAACACTTTCGGCCTATTACAATTTCGGCTAGTAAGAAATTCGGCGCATACAAAATCGAATGTCTACACAAGGTATAAAGGTTTGTAATATGAGCCATGGGGAATAAGTCAAACAAAATGCGGACGTTTTATAACGAAGATCAGACTTTACATTATGTGCGATCTGATCTTGATCTTCGTAGGTAATGAAAAAGTTAAGAATTTTGTGGGGTTTTTTTTTCGGGTCTGTAATTACTAGCGAATTTTGACCTGAGTTTAGCATCAGGTGGTGGACGTTTTATATCAAAGGTCAGACTTCTTACTAGGTGCAATCTGATCTCGATCTATGCTGTCAACAAAGGATATTTCTCAACTTTCAAGAGTTTAGTAAAACACATTGCTTATTGATATTTTTACTGCTAGTTTTTGAAGACAGAGTTGATGTTACTTCATCAATCAAGTTATTGCATGCAGATGAACCATACTTTTCAAAATTATAGATACATATTCCAAAGCTGATAAATACATGTACTTCAAGTTGTTGGAGTGCAAGACAATTGAAGACAAAAGTAGAAGTTTACTAGTACTCAAGTAATATTTATCTACCACATTGTGATTAAGAAAAATAATTTTTTATGTCATTTTTTAGTGATCTCTTTTCTTTCCAATCTAAAAACAGTGTATTTTTTTAGGGTGTGATACAGAGAGACCAAGATGTTTGTTAACCGCCAAATAGATATCCCAGTCTGGTGTTATATCTCTGCTGTACGACAATTTTTTTTTTTCACAGATTTTAGCACAGTCCATGTCAACAGGTATTTGAATGATATTTAGATCTACATCTATTACACATTAATGTTAGAACTTTGAAGTCTATTATATTTCAAGCTTAGAAAGGACCAGCTGCTGAAGGGATAATTGATCAAATACAACTTTTTTACACCCTTGCCATAAATTTTTGAAAGGAGCAATTGTTTGCTACAAGCAACTGCTCCTTTCTCACATTCCTCCATTTAGTTGATTTTTTTTTTGTGAACATTCCCCAGTTGTCGGTTGTTTAACGCCATTTTCAACATTATTTCAGTTTTATCACGGCAGCCAGTGCACCTGTCCATGCTTATCAAGTGTTTCCAGTACTTTGCATAATTTCCCACTGGCTGCTTTTCCACGTAATCATTGTCAATACAATGATTAGCATTGAGAGAGGAATGTATCCTGTTGCAATGACTATCATCAGTCCTGGGAAAGAAATTGGCTGAGCTAGGGATTTGAAGCAGCAATCCCCCAATCTCAAGCCCTGTATGCGACTAGCTGCACCACTACGGCTTTGCAGTAGTATTTCGTAAAAGTAATGTACTCTAGAGAGAGAAAAAGGCATGCCTTGGGGCCAAAACAAATTAAAGTCCAACTTTTAGTAAGCAAGCACAAAAGGTACACTCAAAAGCTGCTTTGTATTAAGCCAGCACCAAAGAGACTCTCAAATTGTGTTTTTTTTTTTACCTTGAAAAAGAAGGTTTTTGAAACATAATGAAAAAAGGTGAAAACCAACATTTTCTATTTCCAAAAGTGATTTTAGCTTTTTAAACAAGTTCCGTCATTTGAGCCACGTTCAATTTTTTGTCTACAAATGCTTTCAATTTGGACAAGTTAGAAATTTTATCAGCTTGAAAAGAATTAGTATAAAGGTGGCCACAAGGGCAGGGTATACTGTATAAAGAAATGAGCATATCTTGTAAAATAGTTCTAGAGATACAATCTGAGACTAGTAGATTAAAAATACATGTGTTTTTCAATCTAAATTTACTTGATTGATTGAATGGTGTTTAATGCGGCATTCAACATTATATCAGTCATTTCATTGCCTCAGTTTGCTTATTCATGTATACCCTGGGTTTTAATGGTACAAGGCTATGGCTCTGTAGTGTCATGCCCAAGAACACTCTTATGAAAAACCCATTGCTTCCAGTGAGGCTCAAAGCTCGGACCTCCAGGTTATGAGTGCTACACTTTACCACTGAGCCAGGGAGACCTTAAATAAATTTGTATTTCAGACTCAAAATGCGAATGCAGTCTCAATGGCAGTGTAAGATACAAGGACATAGTTGTTAAATGGCCTCTTTAGGATTTCATTTAACTCTACCAAACAACAAAGTTTTGGACTAGTCCAAATTCAAAGTATTTGCAGCCAAAAATTTAACTGTGGCTCAAATGATGGAATTTGTTTTTAATAGGGTAGAAAACATACTGTGGAATCAAGAAAATGCTGGTTACCTGCATTTTCTCCTTTTCTCATAATGTTTTCAAAACACCTGGAGATGCTTTAAGCCCCCTTTTGCCAGAGTGTGGCCCATACATACTTTGCATTATTTAACTCTTTACCAAACGACAAAATTTTAGACAGAACCAAATTGAAAGCATTAATTTTGCAGACGACAAATTAAGTGTTGCTAAACTGATGATTTCTCTTTTTGATAGGGTAGTAAACATTGTGGGAAAAGGAGAAAATGCTGGTTACCAGCATTTTCTCCTTTTCCCACTATGTTTTCAAAAGCCTTTTCTTTCAGGGTTGTTAAAAGTCGGGATTGTGTGGTAAAGAGTTAAAAAGAAATTTATGTTCTTGTCATTTCAGTGTTTCATTTTGAACAGAGTGACGTGACATTTGAACAGTGTGGACAGGGAAAAAATCACTCTCAGTTTATAGACAAATATGGACAATATTAGTGCATCTACTAACTTAACAGTATACCAGTAACATCGCAATGGACTTCTGCAGTGATTGGTGATCGTAATATTAGAAAATTTGGATCAAAATTGTGGATTTTGGAGGTTTCTTTTGGAACTCGGTCAAGGACTTGAGAACAGGGGGTCAGTGGTTTGATTCCTGGCTTTTCCAATTTCTTAGAATTGATGATATTCATTGTGACATGTGGGAAAGCAGCCAGTGGCTTGGAAAGATTATTGTGTGAGGTACTTTAAAAAGGGTTTTTGTCGGTTTAACCCTTTACTAAACAATCTTGAGTTTTCACGACCCTAGAGATGAAGACTTTTGAAAACATTGTTGAAATTCTCTGGTTACCAGCACTTTTTTTCTTTTTCCCATATTTTCTACCCTTCCAAAAACAAATTTCAATACTTGGGTCCCATTTATCATCTGCAAATACTTTCAAGTCTAAAATTTTGTTGTTTGTCAAGAGTTAAAAACTATGTGCAGAAATGGGTTAACCGTTTACCGGATGACAGATTTTGGACAAGTCCAAATTGGAAGTGTTTTTTGACAACTACTGTAATTCAGTGTGGCGTAAAGGATTAGATTTGTCTTTGAAATGGTAGAAATCATTGAGGGAATAGAAGAAAATGCTGGTTACTAACATTTTCTCCTTCACCCACGAAGTTTCTAAAGCTATCTCCCTGGGGGTCATTAAAAGACGAGATTGTATGCTAAAGGACCATTGTATACTTGATTTAAAAGCTTGAAAATATGTAGATAGTGAAAATAATTGCAGTTTGCTCAAATGTACTTTTTATTGGTCTCGAACTTTGTAAGATATGGTTTTGTTTTAAAATTCATAAACATGAATTAAAACTGTAACCCTTTACCAAATGACAAAATTTTATGCTAAGTCCATATTGAAAGCATTTGCAGTTGACAAAATAATTGTGACTCAAAAGTTAAGATTCTATTTGGGAAGGGAAGAAAACACTGTAGGAAAAGGAGAAAATGCTGGTTACCAGCATTTTCTCCTTTTCCTACAATGTTTTCAAAGGGCTTCTCTCTCAGGGCTGTTAAAAGCCGTGAGTGTGTGGTAAAGGCTTAAACTGGAAATAGAGTTTAGTATCTTTCAATAATTTTCCACACAGTCCCGACTTTTAACGACCCTGAGAAAGAAGCCTTTTGAAAACATTGTGGGAAAAGGAGGAAATGGTGATAACCAGCATTTTCTCCTTTTCCCACAGTGTTTTCTACCCTTCCCAAAACAAATTTCAATTTTTCAGTCACATTTATTTTGTTGTCTGCAAGTGCTTTCAATTTGGACCAGTCTGTTTTGTTGTTTGGTAAAGAGATATTACTGGCAATAAAGCTGGGGGAGGTTACTTTTTGTAGGAAACTACCTATCAAGCTCCAGCTACAGTTGAATTTTGAACACATGTTTTACAAATCATATCAACCAAAAGGCCATGGTGGGCTTGCAAGCATCTTCACATCCTTGTTTATTAACCCTTAACCACACAATTCTGGGTTTAAAAGAGCCTATGGAAGATGCCTTCTGAAAACATTCCGGGAAAAGGAGAAAATGCTCGTTACCAGCATTTTCTCCTTTTCCCACTGTCTTTTCTACCCTACCAGAAACAAATTTAAATTTTGAGTCACATTTATTTTGTTGTCTGTAAATGCTTTTAATTTGGACCAGTCTAAAATAGTGCTGTGTGGTGAAGAGTTAAGTGTCATTGCAACTGGATTTGATCCTCTCAAACTCCTGAACATGATTTGGGTTTGCTCATGGGGGAAACAGCCAGTGAATTTTAGAGAATTTGCTGAGAATTACTAGTATATGAAATAGAGGTAAAAGGCTCATTATTAAATTTAAACCTTTTTCAAACAATCCAAGTTTTAACAACTCTTAGTAAGACAGCCTCTCCAAATATTGTGGGATAAAGAGAAAATTTTGGTACAATATAGCCTGTAGAAAAAGCAGAAAATATTGGTAGCCTGCATTTTTTTCTTTTTTCCCCCCACACTGTTTTCTACCTTTCCAGAGAGACATTTATTGTGTTGAGTTATATGTACTTTTTCATCTGCAAATAGTTTCAATTTAGACGAGACTAAAGTGTTCTTCTCTTGTAAAGATTGGGTGTTTATTTGTTGGAGCATTTTGCACCACTTTAAACATTATTTCAGATTTTTATTCATGTCAGTGTGACAACTCATTACTGTCTTTTCTGTATTTTACCAGCACAAAGCTGGGGCTCTGCAATGTCTTGCCTAAGGACATTCCTTAACCCTTAAAGCCCTGGATTGATTGATTCTATGGTGTTTAATGCCATTTTCAACATTATTTCAGTTATATCGTGGCGGCCAGTGCACCTATCCATGCTTTCCTAGCGTTTCTTGTAGCAGTGCTTCGCACAGTATTCTTTCCAAGCCACTGGCTGCTTTTCCCACATAGCCATTGTCAAAACAATGGTCAGCGTTGAGAGAGGAAAGAAACTGGCCGAGCCAGGGTTTGAACCAGCGACCTCCTGTTCTCAAGTCCCTTACGCTACAGACCGAGCTACAGGGTGCAGCTTAAAGCCCTGGAACCAACTTAAGTTGTTTTTGCAGACAAAAGTTGTTTTTGCAGACAGTGTAGATAAAGATCAGACTGCACATAATATGTAGTCTGATTTTAGATCTATACTGTCTGCTACTATGAAACAAGTTTTGTCAAAATAAAGCAAGATGGCTACCATTTTCTTACTTTCCAAGCAGGTGCGCAACTCTTTACCAGTTGGTAAAATTTTAGTTCAGTTGTTCAAACTGGAAACAATTGCAGATGAAAAATTGGATGTATTAGCTCAAATGAAAAGATTTGCTTCAAGAAGAATAGTATTATGGAGGAAAAAATACCGGTAACCAGCAATTCTGCTATTTCCATAATGTTTCAAAAGCATTTTTCTTTGTTAAAGTGATTAAATAGTGCTTTACATAATAACTTGGATGTTTTGGTTAACCCTTTACCACACAATCCCAACTTTTAAAGACCCTGGGAAAGAAGCCTTTTGAAAACATTGTGGGAAAAGGAGAAAATGCTGGTAACCAGCATTTTCTCCTTTTCCCGCAATGTTTTCTACCTTTCCCAAAACACATTTTTGCAAATGCTTTCATTTTGGAAATGTCCAAAATATTGTTGTTTGGTAGAGAGTTAAGGGTTGAGGGAAAGCAGTAGCTTCTAACATTGCTCTGTATGTATGAATATATTTTTTTATTTTTTGTCCACAAATTCTTCTTGTAAGACTATTGTGATGTACATGTATTTAAAATAATAAAATAATATTACATTATATTGCCTTGATTGTTGCATGAAACATATCTGTCTTTGTAAGAGCTGTGATCTGAACCAGCCAGTTTTATATCGTAGTACTGAAGGCCAAGTATTCACATGCTACATATTCTTCAGCAACACCACAGAATATGTCTTTGGAAATCTGATTATTCTGCTGTATATCTGAAAAATAAAAAAAAGACGTATTCTCTTTTTTAATTTATCTAAATCTGAAACTGTAAAAAAAACAAAGACAGCAGTATAGTAATAGGTGTAGGTTTACTCCAACTTCATTCCATTTGATAACAGAATTGATTGCAGCATTTGTCCAGCATGTGGTTGAACTTAAATAATGTTGAAAACTGTACATGTATGAAGTCATAACTGTACAAATACAGCTTTTAACAAACCTGTTTCGAAACAGCATTGGTAATTACTTATCATTTGTAGGGAAGAAAACATGTGTTCCATCTTCCACAATGTTACTTTTCCATATGGATCAAAATTGACTGCTGCTGCATTTCCAACCTTTTACTAATTTTCTTCACATGTTCTTTACTCTAGTATGGCATATGTCTCAAAGCCCGAATAGTAGCAAAAAGTACACAAAAAGTAGGTCAGCAGTTGCTATGCTGCTCTATCTTTTGTTAACTTTTTACTTGATTTCAATTTTCTTTTTGCCATTGACTTGCACTTGGATCGACTGTACAACAACAGATTATCATCTTCCCAACAATTTCGTACTTTCAAAAGGTATGACTTAAATCAAAATGCATTTTAACACCCACTTTGTTTACTTTTGGTGGCTGCTGGGCCTTTAAACAGTAGCACATACAATCATGGGTATGGGCTATACATCAAACAAATGAATGTAGTTTTTAGCCTTTCAATTTCTGACAATCATTCTGTTTACATGTATGATACATGTAAATTCTAGAACAGTGTAATGCAGTATCTTTTACTCAATAATCAGCACTTTTGCAAATGAAGCCCAGTTTGATTGACTGAGTGATACATATATGTAGCTTTCAACATTATATCAGTCATACCATTTTGATAGATCGTTAATTCATATGTTTCCTGAGTTTTAACAATATCTGAAGTAACTTGCCTATGGACATCCCAACAAAACCCAGTGAGAATTGAATCTGAGTCATGGATTACTTATATTATGCATTTACCACTGAGACATGAAATAATCCTTGAACCCTTTACATCTGTTCAGTTGAATAAAACTTGTGGCATTACTAGGTCAGCTCAAGTAATATAGGAGAACTGTGAAGCCCTAAGTGACAAAACAAAATTCAGTCGCATAAGCACAGTAGTGGCTTAATCAGCGGTCTACCGGTATTTTGTCCAACAGCATATTTTCAAGAATTCTGCTCCATTTTCATCCTGGCCTATAATAAGGGTTTCATTTAAGATCTAGCAAAATGAGACAGCAAAAACTTCTTGCAGTATACCAGTAATCTTGAATCTACACTGCTTCTTTAAAGGTATAGCCCATGTGGTGGGTTGAGGTGAATCCCTGAAACTGCAATACATTGTTTTGAATTTTCATTACTTTACCAGTCATGTAAATTTTGTGAATTTGGCTATTGAAAATAAAATTTGTTTTATCTGATTGAGACACATGTACCTGAAAAGTGGTTGCCAAATTCTGAATCTACTGGAATGGAATCACAATCATGACAGAGTCAGAAACCAAGGCTCATCTGCATCTGCACAGTCAGTATAATTCAGTATGTGTATCACCATGTAGGAGGATCCATTCACATTGGCCAGAGATGTGTAAAGTACCTATCTCCATACTCTGGAATATCATTTACATATCATTTAACATTCTGTGCTAGAAATTTAATGGTGTTTTACTCCACTTTCAACAGTATTTCAGTCATATCATGGCAGCACCACACAAATTCATGTATTTCCTGGGATTCACCAGTACTAGGCTAGGGCTCTGAAGTGTCTTGCCCAAAGACACTCCCATGAAAAAACCAGCAGATCGAACCCCAGACCTAATAATGTGCAAATTCATCTTTTACTCTTTACCAAACGACAAAAATTTAGACTTGTCAAAATTGAAAGCATTTGCAGACGACAATTTAATGTGGGCCAAACGATAGAATATGTCTTTGATAGGGGAGAAAATATTGTGGGAAAAGGAGAAAATGCTGGTTACCAACATTTTCTCCTTTTCCTACAATGTTTTCAAAAGGCTTATCTCTCAGGGTCGTAAAATCTCGAGATTGTGTAGTAAAGGGTTAATATACAATCCAGTGCTGTAATGACCCAGAGGCATAAACCTTTTCAGAACATTGTAGAAAAAGGAGAAAATGCTGCTGGTGACTAGTATTTACCTTTAATTCAACAATTGTTTCTCCTGTTTCAAATACAAATCATGTAGATCCAATACAAGCTATGTCGTCTACAAATGTTTTCAATCTAGACAAGTCCAAAATTTTGTCATCTGCTAAAAAAAAAAACACCAAGATTCCATTGATATGTGCACTGACCAGATTAGGGAAAGATAATTGGGTTCTACGTTCAAATTTGTGTCACCCAAGAAATTCAGCCAATTTTTTTTAAAAAATGGTGCAGATTTAATTCAACACATTGAGTTTCAATTGCATTTCTAAAGTGTTATACACCCCCGCCCCCATCCCAAATACTTAGCCTTGTCCAACACTAAGGCATCTGCGGAAAAACAAATATTTCTCAAATAATGAAATTTGTCTGTGATACAAGAAAAATATTGTGGAAACAGGAGAAAATGTCGGCTACCAACTTTTTCTCATATTTCCACCATGTTTTCAAAAGCATTTTTTCAATATCGTAAAAACTAGGGATTGCTAGGTAAATGGCCAATCTCCGAATAAATATGCGTCGCGTATATCCGAGGTTCAGACTACTTTCATGCACATTTAATCATTATCTGCATTCTCTGCGAAGAAAATGGGTCAGTCGGGTGCTGCGCAAAAATGAAAGATCACTTTCATCTCACAGGTGCCCGGCGAGCGACAGTATAATTCATGTATTACACACTAAGTAATAGTAAATTAGTGTGTAGTGTAATATATGAATTATACTGTCGCTCGCCGTTCATCTGTTTCATATTTCTAGCCGATATTCATTAATCAGAAAGTGCTTACGTATCCTGATCCAACAGTAAATGCGGAAATCAATACAGATATAGCAATAAATCTGTTTTTAACACAATAAATATAAGATGAACGTAAGGCGACTTACTGACTCGAGAATGCGAACTGAAATCCGCATCAGTTTTCAGACAGTTCGCTCATTCTGTATGTTTACACGGAGCTTCTTGTTCAAAACAAAAGAAACAAATCCTAAAATAGACGCCCGTTTGTTCTTTCTGTGTCGCTCTTCGGCAAATTCGGTAAACGAACTTGGTTTTCTGTCGAATATGATTCTCACGACCGTCACACCGTCCTCCATTTTGTTTTTCGTTTACCTTAGCTCCAAGGTATCACGTGGTGTAACTACGTCATCGTTATTGATGTAAACAAAAGTTAGAGATACCTGGTAGTATTTCTTATAGTTTTGAAAGTAATTCTTTTGCCAGCGAATGGAACTTTGACCAATCGCACATTAAGAGAGTGTCATCATTATATTAATTTACATAGTTTTAAATGGTATGATTAAAATTTAACTTCATTTTTTACCCTGCGTTGTTTACATTTGGACTTTATTGGGACTTTAAATGTCTTTTAAAGTACGATAACTTTTTTTTTTATTTTGTTTAAATTGTCATCATTCATGGGCGCAGTCATTTTTTTTTTACAATTGGCGTAAGATTCTAATCAGTAAAGAAGCTTGAAAAAATAGTTCCATTGTATACAGGTAAATTCATCAGTTTGAATGCACCTATAATGTATCCGGAATCATATTTCCTTTGTCTACTTTATTATATTACACATGAAACAGTTAAACAGTAACAAAACATGTTTTCCTCGGTTTGACGAGATTCTTGTCATTTAGCCCGTTGCAGAGATGTATGGTGAGAGTAACGAACGACAACTCTGCTCGGAGATTGCCAATCGAGTTTATTTACTTGTACATTTCTTTACAAAGATTTCATAAAAATTGAACAACAAAATTGATAAGGACATACTTTTTTTTTTCATATCTTACCGTAAAAAATAGAACACACACATTACCGAAATACGGTCTCTTATAACTACACTCCCTTAACAAGTATTCATAAATGAATCCCCTTTAAGAATGTTTTCACAATGTAATCTGCGGCACATTTGGGTTAGAAGAAAACTTGCTTATCTGAAAACATTGTGAGACAAGGAGAAAATACTATAAACTTTGGCAATTCTATGATTTTGTCGTTTAGAGATATGCAGTCCTCGATTATTGTTGCCGTCCTTTCCGCTGGACACGGTAGTTCTGGCTTTATCACAACAAGGTTTTAGACATATAGGGTCCATCTAATTCATAGCCAATCTTCCTGTAGTAGTTCCTTGTCCCAACACCTACAATAAAATTTGTTACTTTCCACAGAAATCATCAAGCAAAAAACATTGCAGGTTATGGTAATTGGATTAAAACTCTGTCTCATATAATCTCAGCAAAGCCTTTGAACTAGACTGACATAGAGACCCATTTTTTATTTACTCTGCACACCCCAGTTTCCAACCTGACCTCGATAGCATGGACAAAATTTCATAGGAATCTAATGACAACTGTTGCTACTTGAGTGTGCTGTTGACCACTTATATACAACACATGAATCAGAACACATTGGTGATTGCAAATGTTAAGAGCTTGATTCAAGTACATTACTAGCAGGTCAGTAAAAAAAGCTAAGAAGTTGCACAGGTATAACAATTAGCTAGGTTCCTTGACTTCTTCAAATCTGATATTGAGTTGTTTCTTTAACCCTTTACCACACGATCCAAAGTTTTAATGACCCTGAGGAAGACAACTTTTGAAAACACTGAGGGAATGGAGAAAATGCTGGTAACTAGCAATATCTCCTTTTCCCGCATTGTTTTCTACCCCTTCAGAGAATATCATATCATCTGAGCCACATCTAATCTAATTACCTGATATCACAGCTATTTTATTGGAACCATGTTCTTCCCTGGCTATTCTCTCAGCTTCGTCCATCAGCAACATACCAAATCCCTACAGAATCAAAACAGAAAAAATCTTTAAACTTCAAAACATCAGAGTTGTAGTTAAAAAATTTAATGTTCATAAAGGTAAAGAAACTATTCCAGGGTTGGATGCAGGACAGCATGGGCATGCGGAATGACACCTGGGTCTGTATTCACCAACCATTCTAGGAGCGTTAAAAGTAACACAACTTTTGCTTGGCTAAACCAAAAATTTCAAGTTACACAACTTCTGCTTGGTTGACTCGTATGGTTTAGCCAATCAGAAGTTGTGTTACTTTCAAATCTACAACAAGAGGGCCATGATGGCCCTGTATCTCTCCACTGGCTTATAAATATAAACCATGAAGAGAAGTCTTCACTATATAAGCCCTTATAAAACTTTGACCCCAGGGCTACAGTCGGACTAAATGGGGAACATGTGTATTAGAAGAATAACATGCCAAATTTGGGAGTTCTTGGCCTTATGGCTAGTAACAAGACAGTTTCTGAACTTTTCACTCCATAAACCCATGTAAAACTTGTGATCCCTGGTGCAGGGCCAAACTTGATCCTAGGGCTGTAACTTGGGCCCTCTTTGTAGTTGTCCACTAGATAATGCTATAATTATGCAAAATTTGGTAGCCTAAGCCTTATGGCTATGTACATCAAGATTTAAAAGTTTTCCCTATGTAAGCCAATGTAAATCTTGTGAAACCCCCCCCTCCCACCATGAGGCCAAATTGACCCCAGGACTATAATTTGGGCACTTTTGGTAGACCCCAACTAGATCAAGCTAAATGCAAAATTTGGTAGCTCTAGGCCTTATGGCTAGGTACAGGAAGATTTTTAAAGTTTTCTCTATATAAGCCTATGTAAAACTTGTGACCCCTGGGGCAGAGCCAATTTTGACCCCAGGGCTATAATTTCAAGAAACATGATAGAGGTCTACTACATAAAGCTACATGCTAAATTTGGTAGCCCTATGCCTTATGGTTTCAGACAAGAAGATTTTTAAAGTTTTCTCTATATAAGCCTATGTAAAACTTGTGACCCCTGGGGCAGAGCCAATTTTGACCCCAGGGCTACAATTTCAAGAAACATGATAGAGGTCTACTACATAAAGCTACATGCCAAATTTGGTAGCCCTATGCCTTATGGTTTCAGACAAGAAGATTTTTAAAGTTTTCTCTATATAAGCCTATGTAAAACTTGTGACCCCTAGGACAGAGCCAATTTTTACCCCAGGGCTATAATTTCAAGAAACATGATAGAAGTCTACTACATAAAGCTACATGCCAAATTTGGTAGCCCTATGCCTTATAGTTTCAGACAAGAAGATTTTTAAAGATTTCCAATATTTTTCAGTTTTGTTGCCATGGCAACCAGAGTTTTTGAAGGAATCAAATTCTTTCAAGAAATTCTGAAGAGGACCATGGCAGGATCATTTCTGTGAAGTTTCATGAAAATTGGATGGGTAGTTTCAGAGAAGAAGATGTTTGAAATAAAAGTTAACGCACGGACGGACGGACGGACGAACGGACGGACGCACGACGGACACCGGGCCATGACATAAGCCCGCTGGCCAGTGGAGCTAAAAATCTTGGGGAACAAGACTAAGGACGTTCTTAGGAATGGTTGGTGAAAATGGCATTTGGTATCATAAAACCAGTATTAACATTGAACTTTAACTCTTTACCAACCAACAAAATTTTAGACTGGTCCAAATTGAAGCCAACTGCAAAGAACAAATTAAATATGACTGAAAAATTTAAATTTCTTTTGGAAAGGGTAGAAAACATTTTGAGAAAAGGAAAAAAATGCTGGTTGCCATCATTTTCTCCTTTTCCTGCAATGTTTTTAAATGGCTACTTTTACAGGGGCATTAAAAACTCTGGATTTTTTGGTAAAGGGTTAACTCTTTACCAAATGACAAAATTTTAGACTTGTCAAAACTGAAAGCATTTGTAGACAACGAATTAAAGGTGGCTTAAATGGCAGAATTCATCCTTGATACAGCAGAAAGCACTGTGAGAAAAGGAAACAAATGCTGGTTACCAGCATTTTCTCCTTTTCCCACAGTGTTTCCAAAAGACTTCTTTCTGATGGTCGTTAAAACCTGGAAATGTTTGGTAAAAGATTAAAAGTCCATAAAGTATCATGTGAAGAGATAAGGACCCGGCGCAGGCAGACATTGGTTAAAACTTTGTGCTTTTGGTAAATTTTCTACATGTACAAAGACCACTATACCTCAGGATTCAGCCAATTATGAGACAAGACGGATTTATGGACCCACCATTCGATGACCATGTGATGACTTGTTTGGTATCATGGATCACCGAGATGTGTTGACCCTTTACCACACAATCCAGAGTTTTAATGACCCTGGAAGAGAAGCTTTTGAAAAAATTGTGGGAAAAGGAGAAAATGCTGGTATCCAGCATTTTCTCCTTTTCCCACAATGTTTTCTACCCTATCAAGGACAAACTTAGTCATCTGGACAACCTTTGACATGTCGTCTGCAAATGCTTTCAATTTGGACCAGTCTCAGATTTTGTCGTGTGGTAAAGGGTTAAACACCCTTTAGCCAGTGCATGGCTCATTTTTAGAAGGCTTGAAGAGCTTATCATGCAATAAGAATTAGGATGTAATGACTATATATCATGTTTTTATACGCATACTGTATAAAGTTGAGAAATCGCTCATCCGGCACAAAATCTATGTTTACCACCATGTTTTTGAAAGTAATCTGTGGGAGAAGTTTTAGACTGTCTGTACACAAGTTTGGATTTAATCTCTGCCTTTAAACCCATCACAATTTACAAACAATTGCTCCTTTTCCCAGAATGTTTTCAAAGGTTGTCTACTGCAGAGGCTCGAAATATATTTGTCTGGAAATAGGTTTAGCAATCTAACCTGATGTTGAAACTTTGTTGGATCTCTGGCATGTACTGGTACCACACTGCCATACACATGGAGTTCCCTTACAATCGACACACCTCCTTTAAGTTCAGGTCTAAATGTATCTTCTGAACACTTTCGCAATCGTAGTAAACCAATCAAAATGTCTTGTTCAGGATCTTCATATGATAGAAAAGTTTCCCATCCACAATTTGCTACATAATCTCGTCTTATTAACTCTGCCTGTTGTGTACCACACAATAAATAGCTCATTATAACATTATTTATGAATAAACTCCTTACTAGACCACAAAAGTTTGAACATGTCAAAACCCAAAGCACTTGCAGACAACATAACCAAACATGGCTCAAGTGATGCAAATTGTTTTACCAAAGGCAGAAAACAATGTTTTCAAAAGCCTTCTCCTTCAAGGTCATGATTGGTTAACCCTTAACTACACGATCCTGACTTTTAACGATCCTAAGTAAGACAGCTTTTGAACACATTGTGGGAAAGGAGAAAATGCTGGTAACCAGCTGTTACGGGTGATCACTCCTTCCTTACAGCATAGCTTCTTCCCGTATAAAATCAACAGCTGACAACTGCGTTAGGGAAAATTCTTTTTTTCAGCTCAGGGGTTAGTGTATTGGTCTTTTAAACCTCAATACACGTGGGTCTTTGCTGCACGGGTTCGATCCCAGCCAGAGTGGTTTGTACTTGAGCTATGCATTTGTTGTGAACTTTCATGTTCGTAAGATTGGGGCTTGTCTGGGATTGGCCTTTGAGCCATTGGTTGTCTATAAAAAATTGCCTGTTTTTGGCCAATGAGCCATTTGTTGTCTAAAAAAATAGACTTCCTGCCTACTAGGGCTTTCCGTCATCATTAGTAGGCTTTTCGTCACCAAAATGATGACTTCTCTTAAGAGGGGGTGTGTTACAGGAGATCACTCCTTCCTTACAGGATAGCTTCTTCCTGTATAAAATCAATACCTGGCAACTGCTTTAGGGAGAATTCTACTTTAGCTCTGGGGTTTCTGTATTGGTCTTTTAAACCTCAATAAATGAGGACATTTGCCGCACGGGTTTGAATCCCAGCCGGAGCGATTTGTTTTTGAACTATGCATTTGTTGCAAATTTTCATGTTCTGAAGAATAGCATTTTCTCCATTTCCGACGATGTTTTCCATCCCATGAAGGACAATTTGTGTCATTTGGGTAACTTTTGTCCCCTTCAAATGCTTTCAGTTTCGACCAGATTAGACTCTTTTTCATACAGTCCTGTAATTTTTCAACCTGTATGAAAGAGGCTTTTGTAAACATTGTGGGTACTGAGGAAAAACTGGTTACCAACATATTCTCCTCCCTCCTACAGCTTTTTCTACCTTTTCAAAGACAAATCTCACTATCTGAGTAAATTTGCCTTGTTGCCTGCAAATGCTTTGAATAAAGATGAGTCAAAGCATATACAAAAAAAAAAAAAAGCCTTGCCATTAACCTATTGCTTAACCCTTTACCACACAATCCAAACTTCTTAAGACCCTGAGAAAGAAGACTTTTGAAAACATTGTGGGGAAAAGGAAAAAATGCTGGAAACCAGCATTTCACATATGTCGTCTGCAAATTCTTTCAATTTGGCCAAGTCTAAAATTTTGTCTTGTGGTAAGTGGTTAAAAACACAAAATCTGTGATATAAGGGGCCATGTTCCATGTGGCTCATTACCTGCTTAAGCAATTTTGTAGAGAACAACTTTAAAAACATCCATCACAAATTTAGATAAGGTTTCATACACAAAAACAAAAATGTGAAATCAATGTTCTATAAAGAAAAAAAAAAAATATATATATAGTTACAACTAATTTTTTTTCCCTTTGTGTTGAAGAAAGTTTTCTATGACAAAACTATAAAGTCTTCTGTATGTGGAAGTAAGGTAAGTACAGGACTTTCAGAAAAGTTGTATATTTTGGTAAGTAATAATTTCAAACTATCTATCCTGCTGTGCCTATCAACTATGCCCTGTTGCAGAAATACAGTATGCACAAAGTACCTCATATGGTTTAACTTTATGATGTATTTCCTGTATTCCAACTTCTCGAGTTCTAACATCTCTACATTGAGTTCCCAGATCTTTCATCCTGGCCAAGGCCAACTCACGTAGATTACCATGCTCCACACCGGAACTGACCAAAGGCATGGGTATATCTCTAATCATAAACACAAAATAGAAGAATGAATCTGAAATATTATGTTGTAGTAGCTTTCCTGGGCCAGTATTAACCAACCTTTCTAAAGAATTTTCTAAATTTAAAAGTAACGCATTTTCTACTTGGCTAAACCATTTGGATTAGCCAAATGGTTTAGCCAATCAGAAGTCGTGTTACTTTCAAATTAGAAAATCTTGGAGAAAAAGACTAAAAATGTTCTTCAGAATGGTTGGTGAATACCCAGCATTTTCTACTTTTCCAACACTGTTTTCTACCCTTTCGAAGAGCTTCAGTGCATCTGTACCAGTTTCAGGTTTGTCGTCTGCAGGTACTTTCAATGTGCAAGAGTCTTAAACTTGTTGTTCGGTAAAGAGTTTTTAAAAAGCAGTTGTTATATTTTCTTTACTCTCTACTCTCCTATCACAAAATTTTGAAATAAAAGGGCATAAAAAATATTACTGATATGCAAATGTCTTAAAATGGACACTGGGGAAGGAGACAGTTTTTACAAATAAGTTGGACTCATTTCACAGCCGAATGAATTATTTAGAACACAACAACATTTCACGCTTGTTCATTTGAAGGTACTTGCAAACAATGAAATAAATGTGACTCAAAAACTGAAATTTGTTTTTGGAAGGGTAGAAAACATGGTGGGAAAAGGAAAAATTCCTGGTTACCTCAATTCATCCTTTCCCCACTATGGTTTCAAAAGCTTCCTTTCTCAGGGTTGATAAAACTCAGGAAATCCAAGATCATCTCAAGCTTGTTCTTAGGATCTGACCTTAATGTACAACATGGCTTTTGTTTCTCCAATAGCAGAAAAAAAGCTTAAACATCTCCTACAATTCTGTTTGTTTTACCTTTGTACACGGTAGACTCTTGTCCATGGAGGTATCAATGCTAAAATTCTTGCAACCAGATCTATAAGTGTTGAGGGGGGGTAACTCTTATATCTACCTGTCTTCCACAGCTCGTATAATCCTTTAGTAGAAAGGAGAATGACACAAAAATCACTTAAAGGCACAGTAGTGGCCAATAGTAAACAATGCAGGTGTTAAAATGCATTTAAATATAAATCATATCATTTAAAAGTATGGAAATTATTATGAAGATGATAATCTAAATTGTACAGTTGTGCAACTGTTAGTCGCTAGCAGAAAAATGAAATTTATAAGCAGGTAAAAAGTAAACAAAAGATGAGTAACTTAGACTTTTAGACTCTTCCATTCTGAAAGCAGCTTCTGACAATGAATTAAATGTTGCTCACATCATTAAATTTGTCTTTGCTAAGGATGAAAACATTGAGGGCAAAGGAGAAATGTTGGTTACCAGCATTTTCTCCTTTTTCAACAACATTTTCAAAAGTCCTCTTTCTAAAGGTCGTAAAAAATGGAATTTGTTTGGTAAAGGCTAAATCCAGTAATGCCCGGTATCCTTTCTTTATAATGATGGTGTCATGTTAATCTACTCTGGTTAACCCTTTTCCAAACAATCCTGTGTTTTAATGACCCTAAAGAAGAGGGCTTTTGAAAACAGTGTGAAAAAAGCAGAAAATGCTGGAAACCAGCATTTTTTCCTTTTCCTACAATGTTTTTTACCCTTTTACACACTAATTTCATATTGCGAGTCAAATCTACTATGTTGCCTATAAATGCTTTCAATTTGGACTAGTCTAAAATTTTGTTTGGTAACAAGTGAAAAGGGAAGAAATAAGTGTCAATTTCTTTTTTCTTTTGCTGCTTTCAAATGAACTTGTGGTAGACTGTAATACATGGGTACAAATATCTTTCATTCAGAGGTAGTAGGTTTAAATTTTGTGTTTGAATTCGGGTTTGAATGAGCTGATTCAACCGTCGGAAAAACTCATATCATAGCTCAAGAACTAGTCAGGTTTCCAGCAAGCAAACATGGAAAGTGATTGACATAAGCTGTAAAACTTGTTTCACAATTGATTTACATAAAACTAAACTGAAGGAACCTATCCCTATACCACCTTACCAAGCACTGAACTTGTTCAAGTTAAAAGCATTGGCATACAATAAAATGAATAAGGCTCAGATCTTAGAATTTGACTTTCAATGAGTGGAAAACATTTGGAAAAAAGAAAAAAAAATGCTGGTCAGCAGCACTGTCTCCTTTTTACACAATATTTTCAAAAATTTTTTCCTCAGCGTCATCAAAACATGTCATTATTGGGTAAAGGTTTTAACCATACACAAAATGTTAATATAAAACTAAGCATCCAGCTGGACCTACCTGTGCCTCTAATTACTAATGTCGGGTAGATTTTAAGGCCATCTGGTCTAAATGCAGGGTTTTCAAAAAGTTCCTGTAAATATATTGAAATACAACTGACAATTGCTCTATTAGAATATAATGCAAGAAAAAGACAAATAGCTTTTTCTATGAAAGTGTGCTTCTTCTTGTAATTAGTGGTAAACGTAGATAGTAGTAGGTTGACAATAGTCTGTATGGTAACTGGTTCTTGAATCCCTTCAAGTAACCACCTCCTGCTGACAACTTTATATTTTAGCAGATGAATCAGAAATCCCCAAATTAATGCTTCCAGTATAGGTCCAAGATCAGGCTGCTTGTTCTGTGTAACCTGATCTTCATCCGTGCCAGCCCAAAACCAGTTTTTGCCTGTAGCAATGATAGAGATTATAACTGATAGGTACCCAGAGAAAATTTTCTTATGATACAATTAAAGAGATTAAGTTTTCACTACTTTGAAAAGTTAGAAAGGAACAACAATAGTTATAATTACAATGACTTGGCAAAACTGGTTTAACATACATGTATCTCTGTGATACATTATACCAAGCTAGTCATCACATAATTCAGGATCCATAAAATCCATTTTGTTTAACAAGAGACTGAAGGGGATAACCTCGTAAAACAATTGACATGGTTTTGCAATGGTTATTCCTCTTTAATAGGAAAAATCAACCTGGTTACACATTAGGTAGAATAGCCCTCTGACACACAGAAAATTTACATATAGCAAAAGTTTCAACATATGTCAGTCCACATGGACTGAATAGGCTTACATGGGTCAATACATTTTGCAGATGCATTAAGCCCCTTTCTGCCAGAGCATGGCTCAAATTATTAATTGCTCAAACAATCCAACATTCAATTCAGTTGTATCTCTATGTACAAATTTTTACCAGGTAATTTCACTTAGCTGCTCAATGCTTTGAGAAGTGACTGCTGATTTTTCAATGATGTCTTAAATATAATTCGTAATAAGGCATTGTCCTTTCTTTTAACTATTCCTCTTTTGTGCAGTTAGTAACTGCTTTTACAAGTCTAAAAAATGCCTGTAACATTAAAGAGTTCACCCTGTAACTCACAATCCCTAATTTTAAAAAACCTGATGATAAATTCTTTATGAGAACTTCCTGCATTATTTTCTAGCCTCTCAAAGAAATATCCAATCATTCAGTAACAATGAATGCCATTTGCAAATGCTTTCAACAAGGACAAGTCTAACATTTTATTATATGGTAAAGAGTTAACCCTTTACCATACAACCTTGACTTTTATCTCTTTACCAAAAGACAAAATTAAGGGGTAGTCGAAATTGAAAGTGTTTGCAGATGACAAATTAATGCTGTAAAATGATGATTTCCCTCTTTGATTGAGTAGAAAACATTGTGGGAAAAGGAGAAAATGCTGGTCTCCTTTTCCTACAATGTTTTCAAAAGCCTTCTCCCTTAGGGTCGATAAAAGTAAGGATTGTGTGGTAAAGAGTTATCAACCCGGAAAAAGAAGTCTTTTGAAAACATTGTGGGAAAAGGAGAAAATGCTGGCAAGCAGCATTTTCTCCTTTTCCCACAATGTTTTCTACCCTTCCCCCGAAAGAAATAGATTTTCTAATCACATTTATTTTGTTGTCTGCAAATGCTTTCAACTTGGACCAGGCTGAAATTTTGTCATTTGGTAAAGAGTTAAAGAGTATAAATACCTAGGGATGTTCATTGCAATACCAATCAACAGCACATCTAAAACAAGTCTATGATACTAGGTTAAAATAGATGCTATACTTCCTTACAATAAACTGTTCAATATCTCTTTCCCATCCAACGTTAGGTAAGTCAGGCATCATGTGTGATACAACTTTGAACCCTGCGTCTTTCGACAATTGAAAAGATTCACAGACTGCTCGCACTGTATGACCTCTGTTGGTATCCCTGGCAACATCCTCATACACACTCTGTACACCGATCTCAAGTCTTGTACATCCATACTTCAACATATCACTGCAAATGAAATAGATACACAAATTAAACACCAGACCACACTAGGGACTTATGGTAATGAAGTTCTATACATGTAAAGTAAAGGCATCAAAAAAAAAAATTGGGGTGGATACAAGCTGTCTGAAGGAATAGTTGTCTCAAAAATGAGTTGGTTGCAAGATGGAATTTCACTGAACTTTTTTTTTCCTTTTCAAATAATTTTAACAAAGAGAAAAAGAAAAAACCTGCTCATCAAATTTTGACTGTGAGAGCAGTAAGTTGTATATCTAACTTCTTAACCCTAAAGCGCAGAATAAACCCAATGGGCATTAGTCTAGAATAACACCAAGATAATTACAATTTTGTGGGCACTTTTTATGTCTAGTGTCTCAGCAAAGCCTACAGTGTAGATCGAAGATCAGGGTGCATGTTTGGTGCTGCCTGATCTTGATCTACATTGGCCACAAAGGCAACTATAGTTGTGAAAGGTGCTTAAAGGATTAAAACTATCAATTACAACTGTCAGAAATAAAAACATTTCATTGGTTCCTTTCATGTATTTTGGGCAAAAAGTAGGATCTACTTCATGCTCATGGGCAAGACACTGAATCAAAATATAATATAACGGTAGACTTGGGCAGTTATGGTTAAAGGAAAGACTGGCGCAGTGTTCTTACAAAGCTAGAAATGTTCAAAATCAAACTTGCGACAGCAACATCTTCCAAAATTATTGACTATAACTCTTCATCAAACAACATTTTAGACTTGTCCAAACTGAAAGCATTTGCACACGACACAATAAATGTGACTCAAAAATTGACATTTGATTGGGAAAAGGTAGAAAACATTGTGAGAAAAGGAGAAAATGCTGGTACCAGAATTTTCTCCTTTTCCCTCAATGTTTTCAAAAGGCTTCTTTTATAGGGTTGTTACAAGTCGGGATTCTGTGGTAAAGGGTTAACTCTTTACCAGGCGACAAACTTTTAGGCTGGTCCAAGTTAAAAGCAAATGCAGACAACATGTCAAATGTGGCTTGATTAATATATTTAGTTTTGGAAGAGGTAGAAAGCATTACAGGAAAAGGAGAAATTGCTGGATACCAGAATTTTTCTCTCTTTTTCCTACAATGTTTCCACAAGCCTTCTTCCTCAGGGTCATTTAAAACAAGAGGGCCATTGGCCCTAAAGTGCTCACCTGAGTAAAGTCATCTATAGTTGATACAGCTGAAGAGATCCTTTTAATGATGTAAAAGACATGAGTGTAAGTGACCTACTTTTTTAAACAATGTGACTAAATTCCAAACCTATCCAAGATACCATTAAAACAAACATGTTTCATGAGTATCAGAATGAAAATGTGGCCTCTGCAGTGCACACAAGGTTTTTCTAAGACTTGGCCCAGTGACCTATTTTTTGACCAGATGTGACCCACTTTGAAACTTGTCCAAGATATCATCAAGGCAAACTTTCTGGCCAAGTTTCATGAGAATAGGCTGAAAATGTGGCCTCTAAGAGGGCACGCAAGGTTTATCTAAGATTTGACCATGTGACCTACTTTTTGCCCCAACATGACCAACTTTCAAACTTGTCTGAGATATCAAGATAAACATTCTGACCAATCTTTATCAGTATAAAGCTAAAAATGTGGCCTCTATGGAGCACCCAAGGTTTTCCTAAGATTTGGCCCAGTGACCTACTTTTTCAGCCGACATGACCCAATTTAAAACTTGTCTGAGATATCATCAAGACAGACAATCTGACCTAGTTTCGTGCGTATCTGACTACAAATGTGGCCTCTAGAGTGCACACAAGGTTTTTCTAATATTTAGCCCAGTGACCTACTTTTTGACCAGCCATGACCCAATTTCTAACTTGTCCCAGATATTATCAAGACAAACATTCTACACAACTTCCATGAGTTTTAGGCTGAAAATGAGGCCTCTAGAAAGAACACAAAGTTTTTCTAAGATTAAGCCTACTGACCTACTTTTTGGCCCAACATGACCCAATTTCCAGCTTGTCCAAGATATTATCAAGACAAAAATTCTGACTAAGGTTCAAGAGTATCAGGCTGAAAATATGGCCTCTAGAGTGCACATAAGTTTTTTCTTAGATTTAGCCCAGTGACCTACTTTTTGACCTGACATGACCTAATTTCGACCTTGTTCGAGATATTATCAAGACAAACATTCTGACCAAGTTTCATGAGTGTATGATTGAAAATGTAGCCTCTAGAGTGCACACAAGGTAACCGTTGAAGCCTGGACGACAGACACAACATGATCACGAAGGCTCACCTTGAGCACTTTGTGCTCAGGTGAGCTAAACAGGGTTGTTAATTTAAGAAAACAAATGATTGCTTAGTTAAGGCTCAATACATTCATTCCTTCTTCATAACTTCACAATAATATCTAGAATCTGGAGAGATAACCATATTCATTGCAATACATCACCATAGTTCTACTTGAAAATGTACCAGCATTTTCTCTTGTTCCTGCAATGATCTCACAAGCCTCCTCCTACAGTGAGTTTTAAAATTGGGATTGTTTGTCGAAGATTTAATACATCAAATCACCCTTGATAAATTAAAATTACTGTCACGAACACCAAGGCAAAAGTATATTCAAAGCAGTATATCATGATAGTTTTACTAAGAAATATTATATCCAATGACTAGTAGTGATCTTACCTTAAATGTTTCTTAAGACAGTAGTCTGGACGTGTTTCTATGGTGATACCAATGCATTTGGTTTTACTTCTCTCTGAATATCTGAAATATAAAAGTAGATGTCTATGAGAATTAAACCCTATACCACACAACAAAATTTCAGACTCATCCATGTCAAGAGTATTAAACAATAACAAACTGAATACAGTTCAAGTTAGGGATATTTTAAAAGGGTAACAAACATTATGAAAAAAGGATAGTGCTGTTTACCAGTATCATAGCCATTTTAAAATATTTTCAAATGCCGGCTAATGAAAATAGAGGATAACCATCATTTTCAGCTTTTCACAAAATGTTTTCTACCCTTTGAGAGACAAATAAATATCATGTTTGAGAAACATTTAATTTGTCATCTGCAAGTGCGTTAAATTTGGACAGATTTAAAATTTTGCTGCCTGGTAAAGAAGATTCAGAATTTTGCTGCCTGGTAAAGAGTTAACAGAAACTTTTGCAAAAAACACTCACAAAAATTTCTGATCATCAGTATACAAGAACAGCATTAGAAGAAATTATTCATTAAAAGCAATGACTCCATTTGCCATAATGTTTTTAAAACTGTAGCTGCAAGACAAAATGATTAACAGCAAAAGATAAAAAAGCCAACCAATATACATGTATATTATAACTATTACAGGCATGAATAATTTATTTTTCTACTGTCTGTTTATCAAAGTAAATGAACTTTTCACCATACCACAAAATTTTAGACCTTCCAAATTGACAAAAAATGCAAATGAAAAGATAGATGTGACTCAAAAATTGAAATTTGTTCTTTGAAAGCTAGAGAGCATTGTGGAAAAAGGAGAAAATGCTGGTTACCAGCAAGACATTAGTCAATTGTCCAAATAGACATGCTTACTTTACTGCCTCCTCCACACAGCTGCTCGTATGACCAGAGAGAGCATCATGAAGATTTCTGATAAAGTAGTCCCTGTATTCATCTGCCAGACTCATAAATGTCCCTCCCATAACAATAAACTCTACCTTGTCCACACTGTGACCAAGCTGCTTCAGCTTTAAAAAAAAAAAAAAAAAAAGCATCAGCACAAGTAAAAAAAAAGTTCTTATGCAGACTCTACCAGAATTCTCTGTGAAGTTTAGCCCTTTACCATAGTACAATACAGAGTAACACAGACCCCGAGGTGAAATGGCTTTTGAAATCTATGTGGAAAGATGGGATATTGCTAGTAACCAGCATTTTTCCCTTTTCCAAATATGATTACTACCCTTTTAAAGACAATTTCATTTATTTGAGCTTCACTTGTCTTGTCATCTGCAAAATGCTTTGGATTTGGACCAAGTCCAAAATTTCATCATATGGTAAAGCATTAAGTATGCCTAGCCCTATAAATGCCAGTGCATGTTAAAACCTGTTTAGCAAGTTTGTGTGTTTATAAAACAGTCACAGCTGTTAAATTTGGTTCTAACATCCATCCACTATACTTTTAATCTTTTCTCTTTTTTTTTTTCAAAATATAATTTCAGAAAATCTTTTTTCTGGTAGAATTTTTGAAATAAGGTACTCTTGCTAGTTTAGCTATGTATATTCTATAATAACATATATATGACCTTCTGTTGAATCATCCATGAACTTAAGTATTAAAATTCACAACAAGGTGTCCTTATGTGATCAAAAATAATTTAGCCATGGTCTGTGAAAGGGGGGCTTAATGCATTTGTGAACAATATCGATTCAGGTCAGCCTGCCTGGCTGCATATGCTGACCTGGGCCGAAACTTTCCACTACTGGTGAATTTTCTGTCTGTCAAAGGACAGGATTACCTTATGATACAGTCGGTTGTTCGACATAATGGATTTCATGGATCCCTAATTATGTGATGACTTCCTTGGTATCATGCATTACAGAGATGCACTAAGCCCCCTTTTGCAAGAGCATGGCTCATATATATCAGCAATCTGTTTTAAATGGATTAAATTCCTCCTAGTCCTATACCATACAATAATGAAACAAAGAGGCAGAAGTTAATCCTTTGAATGCGGAATAAACCCAACTAATATATTAAATTTATAGATACGACACAATAAAGTGCAAGTTAGAGGTTGCTTTTGTCCAAAATATCTCAGCAGAGTGGACAGCGTAGATCAAAAGATAAGACTGCATATTTTATGCAGTCTGATATTGATCTACACTAGCTCAAAAGCAATTATAGTTGTGAAAGGTGCTTTAAGGGTCAATGGCTTGCAACAACCATACTCAGCAACAATTCTACATAGAGTTCTCATTCTGTATTCTAGGTCTAGTAAATGTTGTTGGGTGACAGTTTGTCTCAGCCAATCACATGGTTAGTCATGCAATTCAGAAATAATACTGAATTGATAATAGTTGGTACGTAGGATGTTGGATCATCTATCATCATTCTCAATTTCATTCATCTATTTGACAGCTCACTGCTATCTGTATTCCTTCAAACAAACAGTTGGGTTGGGCTCTGGATTTATGTATCTACAAAAAGTATCAACCCATGGCAGCTTACACAGTCCAAGCCAATCTTTTTGCTATGGGTAAATTTTCTGCATGTCAAAGGACATTCTGCTTCATGATTCAGCCAATACTATGTTATGCAACAACTTGCTTGAAAAAATGCATTAAAAGATGCAATAAAACCCCCTTTTCCTAGGGCACAGATCATTTACAAGATAAAGCCTTGAATACCTGATCCACTCTGTGTCTTGTCTGTAGGAAGGGATTATATCTCGCTCTGATTGCTCTCATTGATGTGGGCTGAGGAAAAAAATAGGAATATTTGATCATTTCCATACAAACTGCTATATGGGTGATCCATTGCATAATATATTAACCCTTTACCACATGATATAATTTTATACTTGTCATAATTGAAAGGATTTGCAGATGATACAGGTGGCTCAAATGATAGAGATCATCTTTGATAGGGTAGAAAACATTGTGGGAAAAGGAGAAAATGCTGGTTTCCAGCATTTTCTCCTTTTTTCACATAGTTATCATAAGATTTCTAACTATGGGTTGTTAAACCTCGTGATTGTGTGGTAAAGATATACGCTTTCAATGAAGTTTTATTTAGCCTGTTTGACTTATTGTTAGTATTAGCCTGTTTGACTTATTGTTAGCCCTTTCTATTTTTAAACTCTACAGCAAATTTTTGGTATAATTTATAGGCTATGCAGAAAGTGCAGATCAGTATTAGACTGCAGACAATGTGCAGTCTGATCTCCAATCAACATGGTCACACAATTCGTACGATATACTGGCTAAAAAAGCCCTGGCTTTTACATATGTGAGTGCCTGTTGAAAATGGCCATACTCCAATTCATTTACACAATATTATCAGCTTCAAAGAAAAGTTATGAGTAATCATATTGGTAAGTAATGTGCAATTCTCTGGACAAAATTCTGTGAAATTGCAAATTTCATTCTCTCACATGGAACAGCTACCATAATGTCTTAGAAGCACTACTTAACCTATTTATGTACAAATATGATTTTTTTCACCCTTGCAGTTGGCAGCTTTGGAAAACATTCATGAAAAATGTGCAATTGCTTATAAGGTGCAGCTGCTCCTTATGCCACAATGTTCTGCACACCTAAAAAAATGTACTTTCTTACTTATTATGTTACCGTGTCTGTCATTTGTTCTAGGTATGTCTATGAATAACCTATACAGTAATGGGTTAACCCTTTAACAGACAATGCCGACTTTTAACGACTCTGAGGAAGAAGCCTTTTGAAAACATTGACGGAAAAGGAGAAAATGCTGGTAACCAGCATTTTCACCTTTTCCCGCAATGTTTTCTATCCTTTCAGAGAAAAGATATCATTTGAGCGACAGTGACATTGTCATCTGCAAATGCTTTCAATTTGGACAAGTCTAAAATTTTGTTGTGCGGTAAAGGGTAAAATCATCTGTTTGTATCATCAGAAACATGAAAACTATGAAAAAAAAAATTTTTTTTCCTTCTTTGAAATATGACAATATTTTCTTGCTTTACCACACAATCTTGAGTTTTAACAACCCTAATGGAAAAAGGCTTTCCAAAATATTGTGGGGAAAAGAGAAAATGCTGGTAAACAGCTTTTTTCTGCTTTTCCCAAAATATTTTCTGCCCATTCAAAGGTAGTTTCCTGTAATTGAGCAATATCTACTTTGTGGTCTGCAAATACTTGGGATCTGGACAAGTCCATAATTTTCTCATATGGTAAAAGAGTTAAACATACAAAAGTTTTGTTGAGGTATAAACCCATCCTTGTACAAGTTATTTTGACCATCCAAAACTTCTAAAAATTACAGAAAAAACAATGATTTTAAAGAAAATACTATTTTCATAAGTCTGGAAGACATCTTCAGGAAATAAACAATTGCTCCCTAGTTATCATTTTCAAAAGCTGCCATCTACCAGGAGATAAGAAGTAGCCTTACAATGACCAAGTAACAGAACTCCATGCAGTTTTTCTATTTCATTCCCAACTAGTTTCAGTTATTACAAGCTTATTCAAGGGACATATTGTATACAATGAAATCATAGTATTTAGGCATTCTAACATTTAGCATTAAAAAAGTAATAGATTAACTTGTGATACAAATAGTCTCCAAAGCTGGATATAAAGTTGTGAAAAGTTTAATGAAAAAACCTCATATCCTGTGTAAGACTGTGTAGAATATTCAAAATCTGAGTCTGGTCCACCAGGGCAGTATCTGAAATGTTCAAACACTTAACCAAAGTCAGAGGACCAGACCAATGGAATTATCTTAAACTAAACTATGCCCTTTAACAAACAATCCTGAGTTTCAGCGACAATGATGAGGAAGACTTTTGAAAACATGGTGGGAAAAGAAAAAAAATGCTGGTAACTAGCATATTCTCCTTTTCCCACCATCTTTTCTATGATACCAAAGACACATCTCTTCATTTCTGTCTTCTACTATTTCAGAGACACATCTCATTATTTCAGGTACATTTCATATGTCATCTTCTTTCCAACATATTTGACATATGTTATTGATCACATGACATTCCTTTGCAAAAATCTAGCATAAGACCGCAAGATATTTTTAGAGGCTATATAACCCACTATGGCAAATTACTCAACCCTTAAAATGCCAATTAAACCCAACAGAAATTTTTATCCTAGAAATACAACCTGACTAATTGCAATTTTGTGGTTGCTTTTGTCAACAGTGTATCAGCAAAGCAGTGTAGATCAAAGATTAGGCTGCATGTTTTGTGCAACCTGATCTTAATCTGCACTGGATGCAAAGGCAACTATAGTAGTGAAAGGCTCTTTAAGGGTTAAAAACAGTTTTTTTCTTTCATTTGTCTTTCTTTTTTACAAATGGCTTGCCAAATATTGCCTAACATATTTCAGTGACAAAACATTTATGAAGTATGGTGAGATTATAAAAATCTGAATAACCTCTTTTAACCCTTTATTACACAATCCCGAGTTTTAACGACCCTGAGGATGAGGCCTTTTGAAAACATTGTGGGAAAAGGAGAAAATGCCGGAAACCAGCATTTTCTCCTTTTCCGACAATGTTTTCTACCCTCTCATAGATTGAAATTGTCATTTTTGTGACTCTTACTTTGTCGTCTGCAAATGCTTTCAATTTGGACAAGTCTAAAATTTGTCATTTGGTAAAGAGTTAAAAGGTACATGTATTTTGATCAAATCATTGTGATTGCGATGATTCACTTATTATTCATGTCAGTCCTGGGTTTAAAATGTAAAAGCCTAGGCTATGCAGTACCTTAGCCACAGATATTAAACCAGGACCTGATTATCACTTCACCAACTAAACCATTGAGCCTTAGAGATCCAAAATAAAATGGTAGACAGACAAATGGATAAAAAAAGAAACAGGCTTGGACATTCCTTGTCCTCTGTTCACATGACAAGACTTGAAGCTACATGTGTTTACTTACACACATATGTTTCCTGTCATTGCAATATGAGGACACCTATGAGGTTTACACATAACAGCTACAACAGCTATCTGGAAAATGAAAACAGTCTTTTGAAACACTATTTTGTCCCTGTATTCAAGGTTTTGAATGACAATTTTCAATGTTAACTTCACAAGCAGTTTTAAGCCCCCACAGTTTGCCATAAGTCAATTTGGGGCTTATTTGGGAAAGATTAGACTGGAAAAAATTTGCAGTGTGATCTAGATCTTCATCGACATATCTGACATGCAGCAATATTGTGCACAAAGTTGTCCTGAAAATTGTAATTTTTTATTTGAATTATTTTTGGAGAGAAACTATCCATTTCGTTTACATTAACCCTTAAAGCGCCAAAGGAACCCAATGGGCATTTTCATTCTAGAATATAAAACAGATTATTGTAATTTTGTGGCCGCCTTTTGTCAGTTCTGTTTCAGCAAAACGAACAGTGTAGATCAAAGGTCAGACTGCATGTTTTTATAGTCATATCTTGATCTACATTGGCCACAAAAGTAACTACAGTAGTGGAAGGCTTTTTGAGGGTTAATCTTATTTTGCATGAATATTTTTCTGCAAGTTATACCACAGATTTCACAGCGAAATTCCGACATGAAAAATAATTCTGTATTTATGATATTATGCAAGCATTAAGAAGACCTGTTCAAATTTGTATTAAATTTCTTTAACCCTTTACCAAACAATCGTGACTTTTTGCGACCTTGAGGAAATATGCTTTTGAAAACATAGTTAGAAGAGGAGAAAACTCTATCAACTAGCATTTTCTCCTTTTCCAACAATGTTTTCCACCCGTTCAAGGACAAATCCAATCATTTGAGACGCAGGTGGTTTATGGTTTGCAACTGTTTTCAATTTGGTTGAGTCTAAAATCTTGTTGCTTTGTAAACAGTAATTGATTAATTGAATTTTAATAAGTTTACTAAATTAATATTCGTGAAAAAAATCCTATAAATGGCATACTATGGCCAATAAATATTGAGTAATAGAAATAATAAACAGAACAAAATATTCTTTTACTTTTGAAGTTAAGATAATATGAAGTATACTTACCCCACTAGCTGTCCTGACTGGCTTTGCTTTTAACTTTGGAAGAAGCACCTTTAATACAGAAAAAGATTACTAGACCTACACAGAGCTCGTGAAAATTACAAGAAGGATAGACATTTGAAAGAAAGGAGTATAAATGAAGCATATGCAAACAGTATTGACCCAGGTTAGCCTGCGCATACTGCGCAGGCTAACCTGGACCAAAAGTTTTTGCTATGGGTCAATTTTTTGCATGTCTAAGGACCAGTCTACCTCATGATTAAGTCGGTTGTTAAAAAAAGTGCCTATAATGGATTCATAATTATATGAAGGCTTGATTAGTACAATACATCATGGAGATGCATTAAGTTCCCTTTTGCCAGAGTGTGGCTCAAATATATTGCCTTGTAATAGAACAGAAATGTGTACGATACAGAAAAATCTTTTGCAATAAGCAAGTGTACCTACTCCAACAATGTTTTCCAACCCTGTCAACTGCAATAGCATAAAACGTCATAAACCTTGTATTTATCTATAGGGATTTCTTGGTCTTTTACATATTATATCAAAACGGAGTTTATCTTGAAAAGATTACTAAGTATTTAGTGACCACAGGAAATGGCATGTCTGCTGGTATAGGAGAACTCTTGTGTAAAATTCTTTTCAAAGCCATCCATAAATGTAGAATTTGTAGCTTGGACAAGCTCTGTATATGACAATTTTATTATTTGACCTTGAAGTGTGAGCTTGACCTTGGACTTTCCAGAAAAAATAATTCAAAAGGCATTTCTACTCATAGAGAAAAAAAAAAGTGCCAAATTATTTTACAATCCATCCACAAATGTAGAATTTGTAGCTCAGACAAGTTCTATGTATGACAATGTTATCATTTGACCTTCAAGTGTAACCTTGACCTTGGACCTACCAGAATAAATGATTCAAATGGCACTTCTTCTCATCAAGGAGAACAATTGTACCAAATTCCTTTAAAATCCATCCACAAATGTGAAAGTTCTGGGACAGACAAATGTGGTTAATTGACTGATTGATTGTATGGTGTTTAACGAGGTTTTCAACATCATTTCAGTTATATCGCTGCAGCCAGTGCGCCTATCCATGCTTTCCTGGAGTTTCTTTTACCAGTACTAACCATAATATTGTTTCCAAGCCACTGGCTGCTTTCCCACATACCCATCGTTGAAACAATGGTCAGCGGTGAGAGAGGAATGAATCCTGTCGCAATGACTATCATCATAGGAAAGAAATTGGCCGAGCCGGGTATCGAACAAGACACCTCCTGTTCTCAAGTCCTGTACGCTACCGACTGAGCTAAGGGGGCTCGCCGGACAAATTCGGACAGACTGATGCACGCACATACACCGAAGCAATATTGTGACAACTACTGTATGTCTCTCGATCATCGCATTCAGGCTCGACAAAAGCGGGCTTTACAAACAAATTCTTCAGAAAGTAAATATTGCTTATCTAACAAGCCATCATTTGGCAATATCTAAAGAGAAAAATTTTACATGGGTGTTTTATACTATTATTTTTAGTCATTCCAAACCTTTTTATACTGCTGAGGTACTGCAGCAATAATATCCACCAATCTTGGCTGACTAGAAAGCCCATACTTACTGGCTATCTTCGACTTCACTCTGTAAGAATGATGATAAATATTTGAAAAATAAATCCATTTCTGAGGGTGATATCTTATACTTACAAAATGCAATAACAACCTGCAGAAAAGACAAATACATGTGCTTCATCAAAAAGAAAATACTTTTCTACAAATCAGAAATAAAAATTTATGAAAGCAAAAATTTATGAAAGCAAAACCAATCATGTGTACTTATCATGAGTTCTTCTATTTACTACAATGTTTTCCTTAGCTGTTCTCTGCAAGGGTATATATATATATAAGTTGTATACATAATAAGGTGATCAGTTAATCCATCAACACTAGAATGCATTTTTCGATAAATGAACATTTCCTATCTGTAGAGTTTTACTCTTCTAGTAAAATTTAAAAGCAGTACATGCATTGACAAAAATGCAGTCTCACAAGACAATTATATGATAGGGTAGATATGAGATCAGACTGTGTGTTCTGATCTTCGCATCCACAGACATCAAATTAATATGGCCAAAATGAAAGGATTTTTCTTTCAAACTGTAAAAAACTTGGAGAATAATACGGAAGAAGGAGGAATTACTTGTAACTACCATTTTCTCTTTTTCCAACTGTTTTTTACATTTACAAAGTCAAATCCCAACATTCAAGCCATATCTCATTTGTGGTCACAAACGTTTCCATTTATGGATAATTAATATTTAATAATTATGACAAAAAGATGGTTACTGAAGTTGAGATGTAAACGACACTAATCTTATCAAGTTATGCATGAAAACATTTAATAAGTCAAATGTAAAATGCAATATAAATCAAACAAGCATTCTGATAGTATTGCAGAGCAATACACAGTCCCCTACCGGCCGTATGTATTGCTGGCATGTCAGTGAAATTTTGTAAGTCCAAGGCCAGTGAATGCGTGAAAAAGCAGTGGAGCGGGACAAAACTCAAACCTGATGTGTAAGTCATGGTGGTTGATGTACACACCAAAAATCAGCTCTATAGTAGCAGCATTTAGAAAAAAAGTGCGGAAAAATGTTTTATCAGTGAAATTTTGTAAGTCCAAGGCCCATAAATGCGTGAAAAAGCAGTGGAGCGGGACGAAACTCGAACTTGATGTGTAAGTCATGGTGGTTGATGTACACACCAAAAATCAGCTCTATATGTAGCAGCATTTAGAAAAAAAGTGCGGAAAAATGTTTTACCAGTGAAATTTTGTAAGTCCAAGGCCCGTAAATGCGTGAAAAAGCAGTGGAGCGGGACGAAACTCGAACTTGACGTGTAAATCATGGTGGTTGATGTACACACCAAAAATCAGCTCTATATGTAGCAGCGTTTAGTGAGGAAAAATGTTTTATCAGTGAAATTTTGTAAGTCCAAGGCCCGTAAATGCATGAAAAAGCAGTGGAGCAGGATGAAACTCGAACTTGATCTGTAAGTCATGGTGGTTGACTTACACAGCAAAAGTCAGGTGAATACCTACCAGCATTTAGAAAAAAAAGTCCGGAAAACTGATTTATCAGTGAAATTTTGTAAGTCCAAGGCCCGTAAATCTGTGAAAAACTAGTGGACCGGAACGAAAGTCGAACTTGATCTGTAAGTCATGGTGGTTGAGTTACACAGCAAATCTGAGATCAATACCTACCAGCGTTTAGGAAAAAAAACCGGAAAACTGATTTATCAGTGGAATTTTGTAAGTCAAAGGCCCGTAAATCCGTGAAAAACCGGTGGACCTGAGCGAAAGTCGAACTTGATTTGTAAGTGATGGTGGGTTATTTACACACCAAAACTCAGCTCAATATGTACCAGCGTTTAGGAAAAAAAGTCCGGAAAACTGAATTGCCGGACTGACGGACTGATGGACAGACGGACGGATGGACAGACGGACGGACGGAGTGCAAACCTAAAGTCCCCTTTGGCTTCGCCGGTAGGGGACTAATGACTGAAATGGCCATTTTGAACAGTTGGTATTTAAAAGAAAGGGAAAACATTTGAAAGAAAGACTTAAACTGAAATAATCCTTGAAACTAAAAAAAGAACTACATGCAATTGTTTCTTTCTCACATTGTTTAATAAAAAAAAAAATAAATAAAATAAAATAATAAAGAGCTCTAACGGCACAGAAAAGTACATTTTTACAATAACGGGTAAATCCTTCCTGCTGATTCCTTACCTGTTCAGATTGATATCTTTCTTCTCTTCATGGGCTTTTATCAATTCACTGACAATTTCTGACACTGTTATCACCATCAGTTCCTCTTTTGAGGCACTAACAATTTCTGGGATAAAAGAAGAAAATAATGATATCTTATGTCAAAAGATTTTGATGGTCTTATGATCCTCATAGTTCCTTTTCAATTCAAGCAAATTAATGAAATTCATCATCTAGCTATTGATTCTGAAATATTTTCTAGACAGAAAGAAAACTGCTTATATCTAATTAATCTTCACTTCTGGCATACACCTTCCCTGAAGAACCCTATCCCAGACTCAGAGATAAGCTTTGATATTATTTTTGTGATTGTTTCTCTCGCTGAAACACAATCACAAAAAAAACTGCTTAGATCTAACTAATGTTCACTTCTGGCATACACCTTCCCTGAAGAACCCTATCCCAGACTCAGAGATAAGCTTTGATATTATTTTTGTGATTGTGTCTCAGTGGAGAAACAATCACAACACAGGAAGCACCCTTCAGATCGAAGGTAGGGGAACTCCTACCCTGAGCACTACTTCTTTGGAGAACCCCTACCCCAAATACCACTTCTCTAGATAACTTGTACTGCTGAAATCAGGGAAAAACCGATCCAGAAACATGGTGTGCATTTCCTCAGTATATTAAAATGTTCTATCGTTTCTTGGGGTTCCATTCCTTTGGACTTCCAAAATCATGTCACTTTTTCAGTTAAATTTCTTTCACCTTTTACCAAACAATCCTGAGTTTAACGACCCCAAGTAGGAAGGCTTTTGAAAACATTGTGGGAAAAGGAGAATATGCTGATAACTGACATTTTCTCCTTTTTCCAAAATATATGGTATAATTTACGGTACGAAATGGTAAAATTATGATACGAAGTGACTGGTATGAAATGGTTATGGTACGAAACATCCGTAATTCCACTCGTCACAACTCGGCCGATTCCGTACCTACATCTAACCTCGTCTGTATAAGGGAGGCTTCCATTTTGAACTACCAATCACATGATCTTAAACATGGCGGCGCCCCTGTAGATCGCTTAGCAACAACATGAACAACCACTGTGAAGTTATTCACTTCTATCGATCTGTCTATGAAATATCCTAACGGAATTGATAAACCATGCTAAAAATTGAATGTACTTGTAAACTGTTTGCCGACTGAAATACTCTTAGAAAGATAACGATAGAAAATTTACTCATGCGTTCTTTCTAAAGAGGAGCATTACAATTTCAATAACGGTAAAGTGGTTTGCTTCCGGAGATGTGTGAAATGTACCGTGTAGGTGCATATCAAGCTACGTGATACAGCCGAGGGATTTGATCAGCGGATCACCCGAGGTATGCCGAATGCCGTAATTCCTGTCTACGATACAAATCAAAGTACTGAAAGTACTGACAGACTAGCGAATTTGATTGACTGATTGTTCATATGGTGTTTACCCCTGTTTTTAACATTATTCCAGTTATGTAACAGTGGCCAGTGCACATATCCATGCTTTCCTGGAGTTTCTTTTACCAGTACTGCGCACAATATTCTTTCCAAGCCACTGGCTGCTTTCGCACATAACCATCGTCAAAATGTGAGAGAGAAATGAATCCTGTCGCAATGACTATCATCAATCCATAGAAATAAATTTGCCGAGTCGGGGATTGAACCAGCGACCTCCCAAGTCCTGTACACTACCGGACTGAGCTACTGGGGCTATGCGTGCTATTGGTTAACAATGATCCATTTAAATTTAACATTTAACCTGCTAAAAATGTTAAATGAAACTTTCAAACCAATAGTAAACACCTAAATATTGCTATTTTAAAGTTACATTTTGGAGACAATATATATCCTCTTATCAGACAGTATAGATCTAACATCAGACTGTATGCTCTGTGAAAGTCTGATCTTAATCCACACTGTCCGCAAAAGGTCATTAAGTCGCGGTAGAGTTGGTAAAAGAAACTGCAGGGAAGCATGGATAGGTGCTCTGGCCGCCGCAATTTCACTGAAATAATGTTAAAAACGGCATCATACACCATGCAGTAAATTAGTCAATATCCAACAATGAAAGACTTTAGTTTACTATTTAACTCTCTTTACAATACGAAAAATTTCACACTTGTCCAAATTCAAAGCTGTTGCAGACCGTAAATTCAATGTGGCTGAACTGACAAAAGCTGATTCTAAAAGGGCAAAAAACAGTGTGGGGAAAGGAGAAAATGATGGTTACCAACATTTTCTCCTTTTCCCGCAAAGTTTTCAAAGGGATTTTCCCCAGTATTATTAAAACTTGGGATTGTTTGGTAAAGGGTTTATATTCAAGACATAGAATAATAGTTTAGCATAACAGTTTAACTGAACACAACAATGATCTAAATAATGAATGACTGGAGGAATGACAAGGGTTCCCTGTCCGGTGAGGGTTAATATAGCTGGGATTTGCTACAAGTTACCTAGGTATATCTATTTATAGATTCATTCATAATGTTACAGTGGTGTAGGGATAAGTGATTCTCTGCTTTGCATAGGTCACTTAATTTACATATAAGCAAAGATCTTGTACCTTATAAATGACATTTTGTTCAGTTTATTACTTTGTAAGAGGACATATTCAAATTGGAGTGGTAGAGATTTAGTGGTTTTTGTCAAAATTGTCATATATAACAGAATTGAGATTTCTAACAGAAAGAAGTATTTTTCTGTGAGGCAGTATTTGGCAATTATGGGGTTTTTTGTTTACTTTGATTCTGGGTCAATCTTGATGCCTATAGACAAGCTTCGCTAGTCTAAAAACAAACCCAATCATGATTTAGGTACGACTAATTTCCAAAAGCTTTTAATTTGTTCTAAAGTTTTGTTGTGAAACAGGCTATCTTATGAAGACAACGACCTAAACGTTAGTTGGTTCAGATCATAAAGTTATTGTCGTGATATGTCTTTCTTTTCTGTCCTGAGGCTGTGCCGGTTTTTTCATTATCCGGTATCTATTTCATGACGTCTTGAACTGTCAGCAATCATTTACGGGATCTTTTTCATTATAACGCTATAATGGATACCGACTTGAAAAATCAGTGCCAATGATAATCTTTCCATACCTCTTTTCTTATTTTTCCCCATTTTCGTCATTCACGTTGACATATAATTCGACCTTGACCTTGAATAAGAGTAGCTTTCAAACCGAATACTCGAATGTTCCGTGGAATGGTTTAATTCATCTAAACGAATATCATACACAGAAATTATCTGTTTTATGTTTTATTTTGTCTTTTCTATGTCTTTTCTAATAAATGGGGTAATCTTGAGGGGAGATACTTCCTTATTTCCTACGAAGACTACATACGAAACTGCTACATTAAACAAATGAATCAATTTCCACGATAACGAAAATACGCATAACAGGTATTAGCAGATGAGGAGAGTTTATGTGTATGTAACTTCAACAGAAATCGTAAGGCAGCTATTTTTTGGACTTTTGTGGCAAACATAGCAATATTAGACTAGAAATCAATGGTGTCGAGTCTGTGGAGGCAGGATGTATTGCCTACAGTGGTTGATTCCGGTTCTATTGATTCCGAAACCGCTGAACCCAGCACTTCTTTACAACCATACAATTTTTATATTCCTGTATCTTGCAGGATTTTTCTTAGAAAGGAAACCGTGTTCAATATGCAGCTTGTTGTTCATCACAGCTCTGGTGTTACTTTGCTACAACTGTTTAGGAAATTGTGCAATATGGCAGTGTGAAGAGCAACAGTGTAAAGAAGAGGATTGTGTGTCATAACAGCGAAGGCTAAACTGTACGAACTGTAACATAAATTATCTGTGATTTTATCTATTAACATCTAACATGTGTTCCTAATAGTTAAAGGAATCGTCTTTTGTATGGTTTCATTCTTTTATGTGTTTTTTTTTTTTTTTTTTTTGTTTACCTGTCATAGTTTTGCACTTGCAGTAACTGCTTGTGAAATCATTGTGGGACCTGAAGCAAGTGCTTTAAATAATTAAATTCCCTTTTTTATTATTATGAAGTTATCCACATATATTAAAAACAGTTTGAAAATAGTTTCATCTCTTTAGATAAACTCTCATTTGCTCAATCTTATTAAACTTGCAAGATTAACCCTTTACCACACAATGCCACCTTTTAACAACCCTGTGGAAAAGGCCTTTTGAAAACATTGTGGAAAAAGGAGTAAATGCCGGTAACCAGCATTTGCTCTTTTTCCCAATGTTTTATAGCCTAACAAAGACAGAAATAATAGTTTTAGTTACATTTGTCATCTGCAAATGCTTTCAATTTGGTCTGGTCCAAAATTTTGTGGTAAAGAGTTAAATCAAGATATTGAAAAAACAACAGCAGCGAAGCATTATCATCCACAGTCGGTGCACTTGTGTCATTTTTTTAGCAGAAATATGTTAATGGGTGATAAGTTCAGACAAAAAGTAGATACTGTTGATTTCCATCAAAGGCTTTAAAAAAAAAATATTGCCACAGAGCTCCAGATAGAGGGAGTGATTTTCACATAAAAACTGAAAATATCACTCACTCTTAACTAAACCCTATGTTATGGGTACTCATTAGAAATTGTCTGATCAAGACGATTCCAATGAGTACCCACAAGATAGGATTTGGAAGAGAAGTAATGGATTTAGAATATTATCACTCCCTCTAATCTGGAGGTCTGAATGTAGGTGTTAAAGTGCATTTAAATTCATGTCATACAATTTAAAAGTATGGAAAGTATTGTGAAGATGATTCTGTTACTGTGTGGCCAGTCCAAGTGTTAGTTGCTGGGAGAGACATAAATTTTACAATGGGTCAAAAAGTAAACAAAAGATAGAATGACCTGGCAGGTTTAAACTAATTTCTCTTCCAGCGATTAACACTGGGACTGACTGTACAACTACAGATTGTCATCTTCACAATAATTTCCATACCTCTAAATGATATGATTTAAATTTAAGTATCATTAGACTTCCTGAATAAACTCAGAAAAATGAACTCAATTGTTCAAGTAATACTTAGTCAGTCTTGAGTGTACTGTAATAGTTATGTGTATGCAAGAAAATGTTGCCTTCAGCATAATATTCACTACATTTAGAATCACATGGCTCGTGTCTGCATAATTAAAATCCAGGGTTTTCCATGGACTTTCTCTTAATGGTATCATCTGAGCCCCTTCAAATGAAAAAAGAGGGCAAACATGTAAGTTGTTTGGGACATTCAGAAAATTCAGGGGTCCGTTTTCTAACAGCATTGTCAGAGAAAACCCTGTATAACTCTGTGGCCATTTACATTAGATTCAAGCAGGACTAGATAGAATCCATCTATCAAGACACAAGAAAAAGAAAACACACTTCATTTGTTACTTTTTACTAGACTAGTCATTCATTTTCCATGTTACATTCATTTAAATTTCATCTTGAATGACTCATATTATATTTTGTTAATTTCTTTTATTTGTCTTTAAATTAAGTACATGTAATTGCCAGACATTGGAATTCAAGCCTTGTAAAAATTCAGGGTATATGCTGTTAATGTACTGATTGGGCTCCTAGTATGAAATTTAAGTTAAGAGTAGATGACACTGTGGGAAACTGAGAAAGTGCAGGTAAAGAGTTAATTGGAGAAGAAAAAAAAATGTATATACATTCAAAAATTGAAAATTGATGTATGCCACTGCAATCAACAGCTGTTGATGGGTGTGTGTGTGGGTGGGTTTTTTTTTTTTTTTTTTGAGAAAAGCAGCAGTTGCTTGAAACAAAAGCTGCTGTGTATGTATAAAATAATCAACATTAATTCAGGTGTCACTGTTTGTATAGTATAACATTGATAGTGTGTTACTTTTTAGGGTTAAATGAAATTGTTTTTTCATAAATATTTATAAAATCCATCTTAGGTAAACCTTAAAAAAGATAACTACATTCCTAAGTATAAGTATATATATACATATAAGAAAATTCCAAAAGCCAAAACATCCATTCTTTGTTTTAGTTTTGAATTTTTTGTGTATATACAAGTGTCACAATATCAGCATTTATGTACCGGTATATACAAAAAAATCCCAAGGTTTAACGACCTCAAGATATTTTGAAAAAAAACTTTTGAAAATATAGTTAGATAAGGAGAAAATGCTGGTAACCATTGATCATTTTCTCCTTTCCCTATATTTTTTCCAAAGGTAACTCCCACAATTTGAGCCACACTTGATTTTGTAGTCTGCAGATGCCTTAATTCAGGATAAGTCTCAGATTTTGTTATTCAGTTAAGTGTGAATACATGAGTACATGTGGAATGATTTATGGAGAATTTTCAATTTTGAATTTTTTCCATTTCTCATTTTGAAGCTTACTAAAACTCATTGGACTAATGGACCCCATATCCATAATTTACAACCCTGAAGAGGACTTCCTTTAAAAAGATCAAAGGAAAAGAAGAAAATTGCAAGTAACCAGTATTTTTTTTCCATTTCCCATATTGTTTTCTACCCTCTCATAGATGAATCTCATTATATGAACCCATACAAGTACAGAAAAAAATTGTTGTCCAGTGTCCTTTACCACACAATCCCGAGTTTCAAAGACCCTGTCAGAGAAGCCTTTCAGACTGTTGTGGGAAAAGGGAGAAAATGCTGGTAACCAGCATTTTCTCCTTTTCCTACAATAATTTTCTATCTATCAAAGATAATTCCATTATTTGAGCTACATTTGAGCATATGCTTTCACATTTTCAATTTGGACAACTCTACATTTTTGTCGTGTGGTAAGGAGTTAAATGACTTTTTCCTCTTAATTGGCAATCATGAAAAGCTAAGTTTTCTTCATTAATTCTCTGTCCTAATATAAATACATGTTCTTTTGTTGAAAATAAATCCTGAAGAATGGGTGGTAGCTTTTCACTTTTTTTCTCTATTTATTTGAATGGTATCTTATGCCACTTTCAACATTCATGTATTTCATTTGTATCATGGCAACATCTCATTCTGGGTGATCAGTTGATCAAATCTGTCACCTGTATTACGATGGGCCTTCACCTTATGTTTTACCTTTCCCGAGATCGTAAGATTCCACTTTAAACAAAAGGGCCATTGGCCTTAAAGCGCTGACTTGAGTAAAGTCATTTACAGTTCATAAACACATGAGTGTAAGTGACCTACTTTGGACCTGACATGGCCAAATTTCGAACTTGTCCATGATATCAAGACAAACATACTGACAAAGTTTCATGAGTATCAGGCTGAAAATGTGGCATCTACAACACACACAACATTTATCTCAGATTTGGCCCAGTGACCTACTTTTTGACCCGATATAACTCAATTTGAAAATCATTCAAGATATCATCAAGATAAACATTCAGACCAAGTTTCAAGAGTATCAGGCTGAAAATGTGACCTCTGTGGTGCACATAAGGCTTTTCTAATATCTGGCCTAGTTACCTACTTTTTTAACCCAATGTAATCCAATTTTGAACTTATCCAGGTTAATTTATTATCAAGACAGACATTCTGACCACGGTTCATGAGTACAAGGCAGAAATTGTGGCCGCAAAAGTGAACACGAGGTTTTTCTTAGATTTGGCTCAGTGACCTACTTTTTTACCCCACATTACGCAATTTCAGTCATGTCCGAGATATCATAGACATCAAGACAAACATTCTGACCAAGTTTCATAAGTAACAGGCTGATTTAGCCCAATGACCTACTTTTTGACCCAACATGACCCAATTTCAAACTTGTCTAAGACAAATAATCCTATCTACTCTTATGAGTACCAGGCTAAAAGTGTGGCCTTTAGAGTGCATACAAGGTTTTTCTAAGATTTGGCCCAGTGACCTACTTTTTCACCAAACATGACCAATATCAATCTTGTCTAAGATATCATCAAGACAAAAAAATCTGTCCTAGTTTCATGAGTATCAGGCTGAAAATGTGGCCTCTTAGAGTGCACATAAGCTTTTTCTAAGATTTGGTCCTATGACCTACTTTTTGACCCAACATGACCCAATTTCAAACTTGTGCGATATAAAATAAAGACAAACATTCTGACCAAGTTTCAAGAGAATATGGCTGAAAATGTGGCCTCTAGAGTACACACAAGGCTTTTCAAAGATATAGCCCAGTGACCTACTTTTTGACCCATGGATGACCCAATTTCAAACTTGACCAAGATTTCATCAAGATATTTTTATGACTACCTGACTGAAAATATGGCCTCTAAGTGCACACAAGGTAAATGTTGATGACCTGGACGATGCAAGATGGACACCGCATGAACTTTAAGCACAGCTTGAGAACTTTGTGCTCAGGTGAGCTAAAAAGAAAACACAAGTCACAAACTTCTTTCAAAATACTCCGTTGAAAGTGTTATTTTTATATCAGTTCAAAAGATTGATAAATGTGAGTAACTTCACTGCGGGTGTCATTGCCATTGTAGTGTCAGTGGGTGCTGCTATGTTTAAGATGACTGTAACTGACAGTAAATATTTCAAAATGGAAACCTTCTTACAGAATCATCCAAGTTGTGATGAGTGGGCAACATCTCACACAATTTTTTTACGGAGATGTATTTTCTGACTTTCAGCAGTGTGTCACTCAAGCTTCTTGCCTAAGGACATTCCCACATGAGCAGCTGCCAAATTGTATTGAAGCTGGAATTCTACATTACAAAACCATCACCTTTTATTATACCCCCCAACTATGTTGTAGAGGGGAGTATACTGGTTTCACCATGTCTGTCTGTCTGTCCGTCCATTCATCCTTCCGTTCGTCCGTCCCTCAATCCGTCGTTCTATTAGTTTCCGTGCTCTAACTCAGAAGCCATTTGATCTAGGACCCTGAAACTTAATGCAAGTGTTCCTCATGACCCACGGAGGTGCCCTATGGTTTTTGGGTCACATGGGTCAAAGGTCAAGGTCACAGGTGAACTCTGTTTCCTCTGATTGTGCTGCTTCATAGACAAGGTACTGGTGGGGCGGTATTTGTCCGCTTTGCGACAGTTCTAGTTGGATAAACCAAGTGTCTTCAGATTTAAAAACATTTATATTTAAAGCTATTTTACCGTTTTTCCAAACAATCCTGTGAAAAATGCTGTAGCCAACATGAGAAAAGGAGAAAATGCAAATTACCACTATTAATTTATCTCACTTTTTTTAACATTTCCACAATGTTTCCTACTCTTTCAAAGACAATTCCATTATTTGAGACACATGCAATTTATCATCTATAAGGCATATCCTGCGTGGCTCAGTGGTAAAGTGTAGGACTTGTGACCTGGGTTCTAGCGTCACTCAATCCACTTGGTTTTTCATAGAAGTGTCCTTGGTCAAGAAACTTCAGAGCCCTAGCCTAGTACTGGTAAAATCCAGGAAGTACATGAATATGTGAGCTGTCGCCGTGGTAAGACTGAAATGTTGAAAGCAGCATAAAACACCATTCAATCCATCTATCATCTGCAAATGGATTGAAATAAATTGGACTGGATTAAGATTTCTGGCAACAGACTTCACTAGGAGTCAACACAATATAAACATTTAGATATATACCAAACAATCCCAAGCTTTAACGACCTCAAGATATTTTGAAAAACTTTTGAAAATATAGTTAGATAAGGAGAAAATGCTGGTAACCATCGATCATTTTCTCCTTTTCCCACATTTTTTCCAAAGGCAACTCCCACAATTTGAGCCACACTTGATTTTGTAGTTTGCAGTTCCTTCAAATCAGGATAAGTGTCAGATTTTGTTGTTCAGTAAAGTGTAATACATGAGTAAATGTGGAATGATATATGGAAAAATTTCATTTTTGAAATTTTTTCATTTCTCATTTGAAAGCAACTAAAACTCATTGGACTAATGGACCATATTCATAATTTCACAACCCTGACGAGGACTTCTCTTGCCATTTAATTCACTGATGAATTATTTTTAACTTTTGTTGGATTGTAAAATTCTACCTTTAATGATCCTATGATAGAAAGCTTCTGAAAACATTGTGGTAAAAGGGGAAAATACTGGTAACCAGCAGTTTCTCCTTTTCCCACGTTTTCTACCCTTTCAAAGACAATATTTGAACTACATTTACTCTGTCCTCTACCAATATTTTGAATACGGACAAATCCAAAATTTTGTCTTTTGGTAAATGGTTAACCTAACATTCCTGACTTTAATAATTCCGAAGAAAAAGACAGATTTAATATTTGGAGTGCATCTGTTTCTGCAAAAATTAATGCTTTTTATTTGGACAAGGCTAAAATTTTTGGGGGTCACAGAGTTTAGAAATAATAATTCTTCTTGTGTAATTCCATAATGTCGTGCTACTTCCCCCATCTTCCCCTCCCACCCCCTGCACTTGTTGTCTATCTCTTTGACACATGACAAAAGTTTGGTCTTTTCCAATTTCAGAGCATTTGCAGACAACAAATTCAGATTTGCTCAAATGATAGACTTTGTCTCTGAAAGAGTAAAAACATTGTGGGAAAACAAGAAAATGTTGGTTATAATTACAAGCGTTTTCTCCTTTTCCAACAATATTTTAAAAAGCTCTCCATCAGGGTAATTTTAACTAAAGAATATGTGGTAAAGGGTTAACTCTTAGCATTCAGAGCGAGTCTATTCCAAACTGAACCCATTTACAGATGAAAAATCAGATTATGGCTAAAACGATAACCGTTATTATTATAGGAATACAGAAAACATAGTGGGAAAAGAAGAAAATGATGGTCACCATCAATTTCTCCTTTTCCCACAATTCTTTCAAAAGCCTTCCACCTCAAGGTTGTTCAAAGACAGGATTGTTTGGTAAAGGTTTCAATGTATTAATGGTTTAAAGTCATAAATATACCGAGTTTATTGCAGTATACCCTTCTAACAACACTGCATCTTTTAGCACTAGATCAATCGACACTGGCAACAGTAACATAGTGGTAGTGTCGTCTCGCATCAAAGGTTCTGGATTCATATCACATGAGCAGGGTTGACTCTTAATCCTTTACCACACAATTCCGAGTTTTAACGACTCTGAGAAAGAAGCCTTTTGAAAACACTGTGGGAAAAGGAGAAAATGCTGGAAACCAACATTTTCTCCTTTTCCCACATATTTTCTACCCTTCACAAAGCATATTTCAATTTTTCAGTCACATTTATTTTGTCATCTGCAGAGGCTTTCAATTTGGACTAGTCTAAAATTTTGTCGTTTGGTAAAGAGTTAACTAATGACAAAATTTTGTATTCAGCCAAATCAAAGGCAATTGCAGACTACAAAGGTAGCTCAAATGATGATTTCTGTCTTTGATAGGACAGAAAACATTGTTGGAAAAGGAGAAAATGCTGCTTACCATTTTTCAAAAGCCCTCCTCTCTAGGGTTGTTTAATCTTGGGACAGTGTTGTAAAGAATTAACCTATTAAACTGATCAAATCTTGGTCAAAGTACTGGTTAATTTTACAGGATGCAGAAATCCAGTGAACAATATATGTTGTAAGATCTCTTTCACAAATTGATGTAAAACAAATGAATTATTAACCCTTTACTAAACAATCATGAGTTTTGACAACCCTCTTTTGAAAAAATTGTGGGAAAAGGAGGAAATGCTGGTAACCATCATTTTCTCCTTTTCCAATGTTTTCTACACTATCATTTACAGGAGTGTGACTGACAAATTATGAGGGGAGGGAAATGCCCTGACCCTTATCATACACCTCAGTAGATACAAATTTCTTTGCAGATCCTCAGGAGCCAGGACAGTTTTGTAATTTCAGTTTTAGCCTCGAAGGGAGGACACTCACACTCCTGTATCAAAGAAAAAGCCTTGATTTGACTCGTATAAAGTATTTTTTCTGCAAATGCATTGTTGTGTAGGGTACTTCATTTAGCTGCAAAATGTTACAAAGCAATGTAGTATGTTGACCCATTCTGAAAGTTAATATTCTGGGCTTGTAAGTCGATAGTCTGATCTTGATCTGTAGCATCCATAAAGCAATTAATCTGTGCTCCGGACTTGAACTCTTTACCAGACAACAAAAATGTAGACTTGTCCAAATTGAAAGCATTTGCGGGCAACAATTTAAATGAAGGCCAAATGATAGAATTTGCCTTTGATAGGGTAAAAAACATCGTGGGAAAACGAGAAAATGCTGGTTACCAGCATTTTCTCCTTTTTCTACAATGTTTTCAAAAGGTTTCTTTCTCAGGGTCATTAAAACTTTAGATTGTGTGATAAAGGGTTAAATACAATGGCTAATCCTTGTACTTTGATGATACAAAACCTTTTTGTACTGAAACTAAGAAATCGAAAAGATTTCACATACCATTTTAATAAACACATTTACACAATGACAATAATCAACTATTGATGACAAAACAATACGACATGACTTTTCTTGGCTTTCTCTGAATTTCCTCTCTCGTAAGCGTGTGGTGAATCGATGCCCTGAAACAAAACAAAGAACAGTGCTGGAAAAGTAATTGGGAAAAAAAATTAAAATTAACCTATCACAAAACAAATCTTCTGTCCCAGGCTCTACTTTGATGATTCCATATTTTTGCCCATTTAAGGGAACATTTATAACGATACTGATCAGCATGACCTAAATCATGTAATGAGGACAAAACCTAGGAAAGCAAGAATCTGCTCATTCCCTTTTTGCAAAAATGTTTTCATAGACTGTGACAGATGCACTCACCCTTGTGTCTAAACAATTTTTCAATCTGTAATACATAGGAGTTGTGCACTGTGAAAAGGGGGTTCAAAAAGTATAGAACAAGGTTAGCCAGAAACAGGCGCCTGTGGAAAGATACATTACAGAAGTTGTCATTTTTTGCCATTTCTCCATTATAAACAGTATCTAAATTTGAACATGGAATTATTCCTATTTCAACAAGTGTTTTGCATCGATTCTTTATTAAACTGACCAATTCTGTTTTATGCTTGTCTTTTTACTTGTGCATTGAAAAAAATGGACAAAGCTGAATTTGTCTAGGTTTTTTTATTGTCTTTGACCTTCTGTTCAACAGTCATAACTGAAATATTTTGTTTGTGTGCATATTACAACTTTCAGATCTCACAAAAAACTTTAAATCAGCCTGAAAATGATTTGTTCCAGCACTGAGTACTTGCAAATTTTGGCAAAATTTGTAGTCTTAGATAAACAATCAAATGGTGTTTTCATTTGCTTTAAAACATGGGTTAAATGTGATTATTATAACATCACAAGTTTTCATCGAACCAAGCAAATCCCATTCAAAATTCGCCAAATAAAGTTGTCCCCTTTTGAAATGTCGGATACATTAAACTATTTAGAGGTTGGTAAAGTATCAATAATAAACAGATTGGAAACAAATTTCATACACTAGAATGTTGGTACGACTTATATCAAAACTGAAAAGCCATTAAAAATCTGTTACTGTCACAAGTTTATCGAATTCTTGCATCCAAATTCAAACATCGCAAAAATATATACTGACATCGTCAAATATGTAAATATATTTTTCGATGCCCTGTAATTAAGACTTGGCTTGCATGATAAAATTTCGTAGTAATAGTATCATGGGTTAATATGTATTGTAAGAGACATATTGCTTACCCAAAGTCTGTAAGGTAGTTACTTCTAGAAAGAGCCTGTTTATTATGGCCATCAAATACGTTAGACTCAAATACGTTAAGTAACATTTTCTCTTTATATTTTTATCCCCGATTGATGCCTCAAATCTCAAATTCTGTCATATTATCACGTAGTGATAATAGGTCATTATTCTATGTCGCATCTACTACCATGTTATCTGCATAAAAAGAGGTAAGCTGTCATTGTTTTGAAATCATTTTGCCTCATAAACACATTTGAAGGTGAAAGGTAGAATATGCCTGAATACCAAGGCAAAAACAAGTATTTAACATATCTGATGCAAAAATTTAATGTATTGGATTACAAAAGATTTACACAAAAACCATTGTTATTATTCAAATTTACTTTGATTTGCCCCCCTGCTGCCTTCTAAAATAAATATGTACTCTGAATTTTAGCCAATTACTTAAAATGATCAAATTGTAAAATATCAACAAAACCTGAAAGTATTAGCTTGAAATTTAACATATCGGATTCATTATTTTGGATGTTGTTTGAGAAAAAAAGGAGACATACTTGTGTCCCCCATTAGCTGAACAATGAAAATGACACGCTATGCTATTAATTTATAAAAGAGAAAAAAAATTAAAGCCTATGCTTATTTTTTCCCATATCTAATAGATATTTGATACATTTAGCTTAGAATCAATGTATGATACTACATGCATTAAAAAAACATTTTTTATATCATTCTATTTTCTGTTTTCACTACACAGTCTTTTATATGAGTACATGTAGGTCTAACATTTGTTTGGACATCAATGTGCTCATTGAATGTTTTATTTCAACTATTATAGCTTGAAAATACTCACATGATGACTACAGATGAATGGTTGATGTGTAATGCCATCTAGTCCTTTTTCACATTATTTACAGACACATAATGGTACAGCACTACCAATAAGAACAGTGTCACACCTAGAGCATTGGCGAAAATTGCAAGCTGGACATCAGTAATCATCCTACAGAAAATATGGAATGAAGAAAATTTGAATTAATAAAGAAATACTTATGCTAATGAGGAAATCAGACTTTACACCAGTGTCAATGATAATGCAGAGGTCTGCCAAAGATGGATATTCTTGGGCACTGTCCCATTCAATTAGAAAAAAATTATCCCACACACAGCTGGGACTGTCCCTTTCAAATTTATTTGAGCCATACTCTGTGACCAGGGGGCTTATTGCATCCACGAGAAGTATTGACCAAGGTCAGCGTGTGTGATCTGCAGGCTTACCTGGGCCGAAAGTTTTGTTTGGCTATTGGTCAACAGCGAAAGTCTTTCTCGCGATTCAGTTGGCAGTTACACAAAATGGACTTTATGGATCCATGATCATGTGATGTATTGCTTAAAAATGCATTTTGAAAATGCATTAAGCCCTCTTTTGCCAGAGCATGGCTCATTTGATGCTTGTTTGAAGTGCATTGGTCTCACTAACTTTGAAAGCATTCCCTTATTTCTGCAAGTTACGGGATGATGATTTCCTCTCTTTATTGTCCTTGAAAAAACACTGTCAGTATGCTCCTTCCTGCACATGATTCTTTTGTCTTACAGCAGGCGACTTGTGTAACTGTAAACATTGTGGCATGATTTTCTTGTACTGAATAATGTTTCCGCTAACAATTGGTACTATGGATGTTAATATTGGGAGTAAAATGGCTTGTAAACAGCATGGAATTCGTGACTGGGGTATTGAAAATACATCACGAGTTGTTTACCTTTCAGTATATTAGTGTGCAATATAGGATTTACATTGTCGCTCGCCATTCACCTGTGGGGCTATTATCATGCTTTAGACAAAAACAATAACCTACAAGGCATGGTACTAGCCCCAGTAAGACAATTCCCCTGCACAGATTTTCAAGATAGTTCCCCGACTGATCTGTACTGTGATTGATGGATACCTTAGTTCACCTTTGTAATGCATCAAGGCAAGATAAGATACCATTCAATATACACAATCTCCTATCACAGGTAAAAATAGACCAATCAAAAATCAAAATACACCAGCTACAAGTGAACATGTGTAAATTGTGATTTCTCATAATCATGAATTATAAATGCCATTACCATGGAATTTTACATAGAGCAAAACTGTTGGCATTATCCCTGAAACTCCCAACAATGGGATTTGCATGGCAATTTTGGGGGATATGCCAAAAATGTATGGTCGACGTACCTATTTTCATGGGGTACCTGTTTTGGAACCCGAATTGATATCCAAGTTTTCTTGCGAACTATGAAGTGAATGACATCACTGTTTTGTGCGAACCGCTAATTTGAATGTAAACAACAGTGTCACTGCTGCTAATTTATAAAATGCAACAAAAACAAGAGAGTACACATGTTACTAAAGGAAAGATCGATTTCAGTGACAAATTTCTTATTACTTTTTTCAACCCGATACGTGCCTAATTTAAATTCTCTGCTTGATACTTTATTTTAATCCTAAAAAATTCCCGACATGTGACATAGTCAGTCTCGATGCCAAAAAGTCATGTGACCATACTGGAATAATGTGACAAGAGTCCAGTCTATAATTAGATCAGAGAATTTCGTGACCTATTTTGTTCGGTCGCTTATGAATGAACAATTTTTCCAGAACATTCGCTGCTACAGAGAGATGTTTCCAGCCCTTTTATTAAGATACTCAATATTTTCAAATGTTTTACGATAAAATAGTGTTTAGAATGATTCCTAATTTGTCCTCATAGGTGCATATAAATTGATAGAAGGGACCAGAATGCCTTATTTTTTGTTATTTTAGCATTCTGATGCTGCCGTCACGAGAGGGCAAATGGCCGCCATGACACTAATCCATCCTTTTCATCGCGCTTCAAAAACTTAGGATAACTGACTCAGAGCTGCTCATTTTCATTGTTCAAATCAATCCCTCCTTGTGATAGTTAAGGCTTTTAATGAGTTTTGGTGTACATAATGAACTTTAGTTTTTTATTTATGAGCTGTTCTATAAATATTGAAAGCCATGAAATGAGGGCATGTTTTCCCATGCGCCAGTTCAGCTTCCGGCAAAATATTGAAGGGTGAAATATGTTGTTGCTGTTGAATATGCATGATTTAGGCAGAATATATGTTTTTATATGCATTTAAATTTTATTTATTTGTTTATAAAATGTTTTTTGTGATCAGTTCTTCATTTAGATACGCATAAGCTAAAACTGTCTATTTAGTCCCACGAAAATAGGTAAGACCACCATGTGAATACGCCAGATATTCATATTCACCATTTCAACACAAGTTTATTCCTTACATTTCTTGCATCATTCCACAAAATTGCCAAACCAAATCCATGGTGGGAAGTTTTTGGGATTATGCTTAAGTTTTGAGGAACTGTCATCAAAATTATCGGGAAAAAAAAACGTATCGGGAACTGTACTGAATTGTCGGAGAATGGTTTTCATTCCTTTTTTTATAGGCCTACAATCTTGTCCTGTTTGTATTCCACTTCCCAACTGCTTTTGTCATGAATATTTTTGTACTCTTTCAGTTATTGCTACCATTTCACCTCTATGTGCAAGTTAAACATCTAACATTTACATCTTGTAAAAAGAGATTACCTGACTGTTTCAGTTATTTTTTTTCCTCCTGGAAGTTGCCGGATACGTGTAATACGGCCGACCTGTTTACATTCGTTGCAGCTTAATGTTCTGACTGTTTCATTTAACCCTTTCCCAAACAAGCCCTGGTTTTCACGTGTCTGTAGTACAAGTCTTTTGAAAACACTGTTGGAAAAGGAGAAATTGCTTGTAACAAGCAATTTTTCCTTTTCCCACAGTGTTTTCTACCCTTTTGGAGAACTCTCTGTCATTTCATCAAATTTAAAATTGTCGTCTGCAAACTCTTTGAATTTGGACCAGTCTAAAATTTATTCTTTGGGAAAGGGTTAAAGCATTCTGAAGGATAGATAAATGATATATTTATTAAAAAACCTTTACTTTACTTTTATCTTGATTTTACTATAACTCGATTCTGAGAAAAGTCCACCCAAAACTGGAAACACTAACACAAATTCATTTAATGTTAACAAAGCCTGCTCGCACTAATCAAGTATTACCATAGAATAAAATAATATGCGGCATCTAGAATACACCTGCGGAGGACTTATGAACAATAGTATGGAAACCGAACATCAATTTTTATTAATTTGTTCATTTTACAGAGACATAAGAAAAAAAAAAAAATGCATTAAACTTTAGTATCAAACATGGCCAAATCTTAAAAACTTCGAAAACCTAATGATTTGTCAAAGTAAACAAACTCCATAATCATAGCATAAATCTGTGTACACATAGATCTATCTTTTTTCATTGAAGATCAGAAGCCATTTTTACATAATCAGTAGAAGTTTATAATGTTCATCTCCGTATTTCAAGAGCTCTATGACCATTTTTACAACAATATTTTTCGGTCAGTGTGGAGCAAGAATCGGGCTGCACAAAAACTGCAGTCCTATTTTATTTCGTCGCTGTCCGCTATGTTGAATTTTTCTGACTAAAATAAGCTTCAGAAAGAATCTATTCATGCTTCTCTTTTCTATAAAAAGTTTCATCTTACGTGTAATTACGGCAGGTGTAAACCATGATCGGACTGCACCAAGGGTGATGTCCTATTTTGAACTCTTACGTGTCACATTTTTTTTTTTTCGATAAACCTCTTTTCCGTTCAGGATGTTAATTGAGTTATTTACTTATTAAAGAGCCAATTGTTTGCTTATAAAACTAGCTTGCGTAATCAGTTATTACTTATGTAATGCTTTATAAATAATTTACAAATCCTCGGAGTTAATTAGATTGATATCACGTCGTTTCCATACAGCCTATGAAACTTTTAACGGCCACACGTACTTATGACGTAGAACAGTGCGAGCCGTGGAATTAATTTGAGCCATGCTCTGTAAAAAAAAAAGGGGGGGGGGGAGGGGGTAATGCATCTACGAAAAGTGTCGTCCCATGTCAGCCTGCGAATTCCACTTAGGCTGACATGGGTCCAAACTTTTTATTAATGGTCAATCTTCTGCATGACAAAAGACCATTCTACCTCCGGATTCAGCCGGATGCTAGACAAATAGGATTTTATGGATCCACTATCATTACGTGATGACTTGCTTCGTATTGTGCATCACGGAGATGCATTAAATGCACTGTAACCCTTTACCAAACAGTCCCCCATTTTAACGACCCTGAGGAAAACGACTTTTGAAAACATTTTGGGGAAAGGAGAAAATGCTGAATACAAGCACTTTCTCCTTTTCTCACAATGTTTTTTTCCCCTTTCATGGCAAAATATTATCCTCTTGGTCACATAAGATTTGTCATCTACAAACTTTTGCTATTTGGTAAAGAACTGAACAACAGAGGTGTTCACGTTTGTTTGTCTTTTGCGGAGCACGGTAGCGCAGTAGGTAGCAAACAGGACTTGAAACCAGGGGGTCGCTGGTTCGAATCCCGATTTCGGCGAATTTCTTTCCGAGGATTAATGATAGTAACGACGTCTGTATTAATTTCTGTCTAACTGCAGATCAGTGTTTCGGCGATGGTTATTTGGACTGAAAGCAGCCAGTGGCTATGGGAAGAATGCTTCGCGCAGTGCTGGCAAAACAGACTCCAGAAAAGCATTGACAGGTGCACCGGCCGCCGCATTATAACTAAATTAATGTCGAAAACGGCGTTAAACAGCCCCCCCACCAAAAAACAAACAAACAAACAAAAACAATCAACCAACCAACAAAACAAACTGCCTGTCTTTTGGTAGATCTAATCTACATTTCTTTGAGCAAAGCTGGTACAAGAAAAGGCCTTGTTACCGGGAAGATATATCTAAGCCGTTTTCTGGGGGCTTAATGCATCTCCGTGACGCATTGTACCAAGCAAGTCATCACATTATCATGGATCCTGTAAATCCATTTTGTCTAAAAACCGACTGAATTCTCGGGTAGAATCGTCCTTTGACATGCAAAAAAAGGAGTCTTGGCGAAAAGTTTCGGCTGGATTCTTTTCGCAAATGCATTAAGTGTCCTTCATTGAGCATGGCTCATATATTTTTGTCACGTTCAGTCAGTTGCTTCAGAAGTGGGGAGGAGGTCCTCCGTGGCTCAAGTGATGAACCCTTTACCAAACGTATCACGACTTTAACTTTTCACCACACAACCCCGTAAAAGAAGGCTTTTGAAAACAGTGTGAGAACAGGAGAAAGTGCCGATAACCAGCATTTTCTCTTTTCCTCCACTATTTTTCCTACCCTCTCCAACACAGAAATCACCATATGAGCGAATGTCACATGCAAATGCTATCAGTTGTTTCCACTACAACATTTTTGATCAGGGTTAAGAAAGCTTATGAAAACCTTTGCTGAAAAGAGAAAATGATGGTTATCTTTTCCCACAGTGTTTTCATTCCTTTGAAAGACATGATCTAATCATTTAAATCGCGTTTAATTTGTCGGTCGCGGTGCTGTGAATTTGGTCGAGTCTTTAATTTTGTTGTCTGCCAGCAGTTTAACCCTTTGCCATCTAATTAAGAGGTTTAACAACCCTGGCGAAAAGGGGCGTCTGAAAACATTTTAGGTACAGGAGAAAATGCATTTTCTTCTTTTCTCACGCTGCTCTTTCCCTTGTAGAGACAGCCTATCACACTGCATTCGTCGTCTGCAAATACCGGTGCGGTTTTTTTTTTGGTAAACAGTATGGTGGCGCTCTTTCCCTTGTAGAGACAGCCTATCACACTGCATTCGTCGTCTGCAAATACCGGTGCGTTTTTTTTTTTGGTAAACAGCATGGTGGCATATTTCTGCCGCGAGATACGAGATAGCTATCGTGATAATTTTAGAAAACTTTCACGATAATTCGAAGTTTCCTGGAAATTTTATCAAGATAGTGAAAAGTTTTCTCAAAAAAATATCACGATAAACTTTGTTGTCTTGAAAATTTTATGTTGATTATTCCTCATTCGTGCACGAAGCTGACATCGAGGTAAAATTATCACGATAGTTCTACCCATTTCTCGATATCTATAAATAGAAAAATCACCATTTGGATGAACTCGGAAGTTTTTGACTGTACAGGAGAGAAAGATGATCCGAAACCATATCTAATTATAGATACCGTGAATGTCAGTTGTGGGCACGAGCGTAAAAAAAAAAATCCTGATAACAGTTAGAAATTTCGCGATATTTCTATCGTGAAACTTTTTGTTATCTAGATAATATTTCCAGGAAAGTTTGTTTTATCGCGATAGTTCTCTAAAATTATCATGATAGTTATCTCCTATCTCGTGGCAGAAATATGCCACCATAAAACAGCACTCGATCTGCGCTAGCAACGTATAGTTTGATTGATTTTCCGTTTATTAATCGTCGTCACCGGTTTCCCACATGGGCGACACCCCTAGAGGACTGTTAATTTTGTTACGGGGGATAGTACAGGATACAGGACGAAACCCATCCTAAGTTACGCCTGATTCTTTGATGTGCTAAGTGTATAGCACTGTCACACGGGACCTCGGTTTAACGACTCATCCAAAACACTATCAGTAATTTTAGTTGGCCAGTCAACGTTATATAATGTCCATGGCAAAGACTTTTCAGATGACATAGCTGTGTTGATCACGTGACATTCCCATAAGTCTTTGCGAAACTGGTAGCGAAATCTAAAAATACTATAAGAGGCTACGTAGCCCATTTCAAAAATACAAGTGAAACTTTTTTTCTTGCACCTTTCCTTCTTCTAGAGAATTTCCCGCTGTCACCTTACATTATTTAGTGATAAATCATTTTTTTTTTACTTTCATGAAACCATGGAACTAAAAATAGCCCCCCTTAAACCCTTAAGTGCCAAAGAATCCCGGGTTTTAATAACCCTGTGGAAGACGAATTTTGAAAACATTGTGGAAAAAGAGGATAATGCTGTTAACCAGCATTCTCCCCTTTCCCGCAATGTTTTCTACCCTATAAGAGAATTCTATCTTATTAGTATCAATTTTTTGATTTGTTGTCTACAGGTACATGTGTTTGAAAATGGAAGAGTCCCGGGTTTGTCGTTTGTGAGTGTTAAATCTTTATCATACAGTTCCGAGTTTTAACGACCCTGAACAAGAATGCTTTTGAAAATGTTGTGGAACATGACAGTATTTTCCCCTTTTCCAACAATGTTTTCTATACTATTAAAAACAGAAATCATTATTTTAGTTACATTCAATCTGTCATCTGCAAATGCTTTAGTTTAGTTTAAACATATTTTAGTTGTAACATTCCTACGTGATTAATACTTTAGACTATCAGAATATACATATGAACCATGATCTGTAGAAAGGGGGCTTAATGTACCTGCAAAAAGTATTGACCCAGGTCATATTGTACCATATTATATGAGCCATGCTCTGGCTAAAGAGGGCTTAATGCATCCCCATGATCCATGATATCGAGTAAGTCTTCACATAACCGCAGACTGCGCAGGCTGACCTGGGCCGATATTGGTCAATTTTCTGTATGTCAAAGGACCAGTCTACCTCGTGATTCAGTCGCTTGTTAGATAGTCGTTTGTTAGATAGTCGTTTGTTAGATAGTCGCTTGTTAGATAGTCGTTTGTTAGACTAAATGTTTTTATGAATCCATGATTAAATGTATGTGAAGACTTAGTTGATATCATGGATCATGGGGATGCATTAAGCCCCCTTTTGCCAGAACATGGCTCATATAATAATGGTACAGTATGAATTGGAACGAAAGCCTAGGTTTATATTGTTCTTTACCATGGGCTCAGGATGACAATAGAGTTCCATTTTATTGTAAACTACATAATGATATTACAAGAAAAATAAAAAGGTGGTTAAAAAAAAAAGAAAAACACAAAAATATGAATTGGAACGAAAGCGTAAGCTTATATTGTTCTTTACCATGGGCTCAGGATAACAATAGAGTTCTATTTAGTTTAAACTACATAATGATATTACAACAACAACAACAACAACAAGGTGGTGTAAGAAGGAAAAAAACAACTACGGATACTATGAAAAGGTTGTGCGATGTGGGATGTTCTCTAAGTTAATAGTATAGAATTTATCTATGGTCATTTCATGAGCCCTGTTCTGTGAAAAAGGGGCTTAACGCATCTGCGAAAAAGCATTGACCCAGGTCAGCCTGCGAAGCCGCGCAGGCTGACCTGAGCCGAAACTTTTCGCTATCGGTGAATTGTTTGTATGTCAAAGGACCAGTCTACCTCATGATTTAGACAGTTTTTGACAAAATGGGTTTTAGGAATCTATAATAACATGACGACTTGCTTGGTATCATGCATCACGGAGATGCATTAAGCCCCCTTTTGCCAGAACATGACTCGTATGTATTACTACTGTGGTTAAAAAAACAAAACATTGTACAGGGATTAATAGACGTAGATGGGATTCTCACTCTATACCTTAAATCTTCTGCCATCCCTGACAAAAGACTGCACTTCTAAAAACAACGTAACATTTTCTAAAAACAATGTAACATTTTCATGAAAGGTGAGCAGAAATGTAGCAGAACGCAAATGCTTTCAATTTGCTACAGTCCATTTTTTTTTTTTTTTTTTTTGTTTTGTTTTGTTTTTGGCAAAAAGACTTTTACAGCACAGGTGTTTTAACTGGTAATTATGCAAAGGTGTTCGGTTGCAGCATCATGTTAATGTCTTGTATTACCAGTTTATGGCTGTAATATTCTGTTATAATGTTACGACACTTTAGACCTTTCCGTTCCGAGATTAGAAGCAGCCATTCAATTTAATATGGCTCAAGTGATCAGAACCGTCCTTAACTCTGAACCAAACGACAAAATTTTGGACTGGTCCAATTTGAAAGCATTTGCAGACGACAAATTGAAAGGAGCTAAAATGATGATTTATGTCTTTGATAGGGTAGAAAACATTATGGGAAAAAGAGAAAATGTTGGTTACCAGCATTTTCTTCTTTTCCCACAATGTTTTCAAAAGGCCTCTTTCTCTGGGTTGTTAGGAAAAGCAGAAAAGGCTGCGCGTCACCATTTTTTTCCCTTTAAGTTTTCAGAAGGTTTTGCCTCATCGGGGTCGTTTGGTAAATCGTAAGCCCTTTACCACACTATCCTGACTCTTAACATCCCTACGGCAGCTTGTGAAGACATTGTGGGAAAAGGAGAAAGTGCTGGTAACCAGCATTTTTTCCTTTGCGCACAATGTTATCTACCTTTCAAAGATGATTTCCACCATTTAACTAACCCTTTACCAGACGACAAAATTTTAGCCCTTTTACATGGACATTTTCAAAGCCGTCTGCCGAAATTTGTTTTAAAGGGGTGGGGTGCGTGATTCAGTGGCGTTATTAATTCTTTCGTCGCTAATTTAATAATTACCACCATTCTTTGAGATCTAAAAGTATACAATGATAGCAACTGAAGATGGTATTGCTAAAAATTAGCATCAGGTAACGGACGGTGTACATCCAAGATCAGACTGCACGTTCTGTGCAGTCTCATCTTGATCTACGCCGTCTGCGACAAATATTCAAGTCGGAATTGGCAGTGAAAGAGTTAAAGCATTAGCCTACATTAATTACAACCATTAAGGACATTATACAATGGAACGCAGCAGCTGAGCAGGCGATAATTCCACTCTCCATTTTTACGGAGTCCTCTTCCAAACCCATGTGGCAAACCTCGGTTGATCTGTAAATCAAATCCCTCAGCTGTATTACGATGGTTGATATTCACCCGCACGGTACATTTTTTCGCCGGAAATACACGGTGACCGAAATACACCACTGTGCCGTTCTTAAAATGGCAACTTTCTACATAGAAAGAGAAAACACGAGTAACAGTATTTTCTATCGGAATCTTTCAAAATACATTTCCGTTGAAAAACAGTTTGTACATTCATTTTTAATTAGGCTTATCAATTCGTTGACATTTTTCAGCGACAGGTTATCAGACGTGAATAACTTCGCCTTGGTTGTTGTTGCCGTTGTTAATCACTCGTCACAACTCGGCCGATTCCGTAACTACATCTAACCTCTTCCGTATTATTGAGGTTTCTATTTTGAATAACTGTCAGTCGCATGATCCTGAAACATGGCGACGCCTTTGTAAATCGGTTAAAAACGACATCAACAAATCCGCTGAAGTTATGTATATCTATCAATCAGTCGGTGAAAACTGCCAGTTGAATTGACAGACCACGTTAAATATTGAATGTAGTAGATTGTTTGTCACGGAAATATATTTAAAAAGATTTCAATAGAAAATTGTAACTTATGTTTTCTTTTTTTTTTTTTTTTTTCAAGTGGAGCCTTACAATTTCAAAAACGGTAAAACTATGTGCCTCCGACGAAGAAATGTACCGTGTAGGTGCATATCACCCATAGTCTGGATTTCATGCCACTAACACTACGTACTCTTGAAGTGCGGCGGAGTACCAGACTATATCACCCATCGTATTTACATCCGAGGGATTTGATCAACGGATCCCCAGAGGTTTACCGAATGCATTGCTAATCGATTTATATGGATGCCTCCATGTTTAAGATCATGTGACTGGCAGTATTTCAAAATGAAACCTCCATGATACGGACGAGGTTAGATGTAGTTACGGAATCGGCCGAGTTATGACGAGTGCTTCTATACACTGTCCTTATCTAAACTTAAACTGGCACCCTGTTATCGATCTTCGTATCGGACGGGTACGGGAGATACAACGGGCACCAGTTTAATCTAAACTGGCAGCCTGTTATCGATCTTCGTCAACGTCTATCGGACGGTAAAGGGAGATAAAACGGGTACCAGTTTATCTTCTAAACTGGCAGCCTGTTATCGATCTTCGTATCAACGTCTACGGGAGATACAAGGGGTACCAGTTTACTTCTTATCCTGAACTGGTACCCATATTGTATCTCCCGTAAACGTCCGACAAACAATACGTAGATCGATAGGCTACCAGGCCTCTCCCCGCGTCATGTTCAATCTCGCCTAGAAGTGGCGAAGCATATTAACACTGCGCGGATTTTGACGTTGTCCCTTTTTCGCGAGATAAGATAGTGCTAGAATTAACAGTTCCTCGCGATGTTTTGAGATTTTCGAACAACAACAACAAAAAGTCACGAGATTTGTAAAGTCACAACCCGTAAGGGGAGTAGACAAATCAAATCGCAGCCGAGGAAAAAGTCTTTTCTAAGAATTAATTACCATTCCCAGAGTATTCATTTGCTTCCCACCGCTACATAGTTTAGAGCAATGTTTATTTGGGAAAGATGCCGAAGGTTTTGAGAGTGTTGTGTTAGCCCCTAAGCTGCTAAGCGCGACTCAGTGACCTTTTGCGGACAGTGTAGATCAAGATCAGACCGCACAGAACGTGCAGTCTGATCTTGGATCTACTTTATCCGATAAGGATATATCTTTCCCCAAAAAGCACCTTTGAAATTGCAAAATATGGGTATTGGCTATCGGCTTGAAAATTTCATTTCACTTATCTCGCAGGATAAGGGTTAATACTGCGCGTAGAAACTCTTGGAAGGCACGGTTAGGAGCCTTTAAAAAACATTAAGAAGAAAATGCTGTTGACGAGTATTTTCTCATTTTCTCACAATATTTTCTAACTTGTCCAAGAAAATGTCCATTATTAAAGACACATCCCATTTTTCTACTAACGCTTACAACTTTGTAAGGTAAAATTCTTGCCGTCATGTAAACAGTGACAAAGGCGACGACACGAGAATCATGTTTGGCAAGAAATGGCAAAAAAATAATTCCACAGATTTCTTTATCTTTTTACCAAACGAAAAATTTTTGGACGAGACCAAAATTGAAAGCATTTGCATGTGACAAAAAAATATTGCTTAGATAATGATTTTTGTCTTTGATACGGGAGAAAACATTGTGGGAAAAGGAGAAAATACTGGTAACCAGCATTTTCTCCCTTTCCCGCAATGTTTTCTTTTAAAAAGCCTTCTCTCCCAGGGTCGCTAGAACTCGAGATCGTGTGGTAAAGGGTTAAAAAATGGAGAAACGACCATATAAAAGACTAGTACTGTCATCGTGTGAGATACAGTTTTACCAACAATACTGGACTGACAGGCGCCTTTAGAAGACATGTAAGTACGTTTAGCATGAACACCTAATTTTGGAAAAGAATTCCTATAAAGCATCCGTGTAGAACATGGATATTGGACATGCAATAAATTTTAATTATAATTTATAATTATTATAAATCTTTCCAAACGACAAAACTTTGGACTGTCCAAATTGCATTTCTCTCCTTTTACCACAACATTTTGAAAAGTTTTATTTTTTCAGGGTCGTTAAAACTCGGGGTTGTGTGTTAAAGGGTTAAACAGATGTTGCAAAGACAGAAATTTCTCGTTATGGGAAAATTCCCCTTTTGACTTAGTATAAAGCAAACCTGGTCTGCCAAAGCCAAAAAGAATGTCTTTTTCACTTGCTGATGTTTAAAAATCTACAAGTTCGTGCTCAAACTTTTCATTACAGTTAATTTGTGAGGAAGCAAGAAAATTTTTTTACTTTAAAATAGCAAAATTTGGGTTTTTCAATCGGCTTGAGAGTTTTGTTTCATTTATTTAACAGGTTATGGGTTAAGATTTCATTTGAGCCAAGTTGAGTTAGGAAAAGTTAGCATTGGTCCTAGTGTTGTTTTGTTTGTTTGTGTTTAACGCCGTTTTTAATTTCATTTCAGTTACAAGTATATTGCGGCGGCCAATGCACATGTCCATACTTTCCTGGGTTTTATTTATCGGTACCTCGAAAATATTTTTCCCAAGCCACTGGCTGCTTTCTCACATAATCATTGTCGAAACAATGATCAGCGATTAGAGAAGAATGAATCCTGCCGCAATGACTATCATCAATCCTAGGAAAGAAATTGGCCGAGCTCGGGTTAAAAACCAGCGACTTCCTGCTGTAAAGTCCTGGGTCCGTATTCACCAACCATTCTTAAGAACGTTCTTATTCTTATCCTCCAGAATTTTCTATATTTGAAAGTAACACAACTTCTGATTGGCTAAACCATTCGGTTTAGCCAATCAGAAGTTGTGTCACTTATAGATATAGAAAATCTTGGAGAATAAGACTACGAATTTTCTCAAGAATGGTTGGTGAATACGGACCCTGTATTCTACCGACTACGCTAACAGGCTTGGCTCCTATTGTAGGACACATCCGTATAGCTTTTTGCTGTTAATCAACAGACTATACATTAGTCTCTTTAGGAAAACTGCTAACCCTTTCAGCGCCATAGGCGAAAACAGGAACTTTTGCGGACGGCACAGATCAAGATCAGACTGCACCTTTTGATCTGTACCGTCCGCTTAATTAGTCAAGTCCCTACGATAAAAATCTTTCTGGGTCTCAGTGGATTGCATTTACAGCCATCGAAAGAAGTCGAGTTTATTTATTTGGCGCCGAAAGAGCTAATCAACCCATCTCTCTCTTTCTCTGTCTCATTAAATATTCACTTTCCCACAACCAGCGTCTGTGCACTACTCAATTCTTGGTCAAATAAAACATTTTAGCCTTTTTCCGATTCAAAGCAATTTCAGACGGTAAATTAAACATGACTCAAACGATAAGATTTATCTGGTTACCAGCATGTCCCCGTTTCCCGCGGTGTTGTTGGTAACTTCTTTTTCAAGGTCGCCAAAAATCGGGATTGCTTGGCAACGGTTTGAAGCTCTGACTTCAGTGAACTTATAATACCATTTAAACCTTGCTCTGTAAAAAGACGGTTTAATGCATCTGAAAAAAAAAGTGTCCAACCAGGTCAGCCTGCACAGTCCGCGCAGGTTGACCTGGGTCGAAACGCTCTTGCTCAAAGGGCTATTCTACCCCAGGGTCTGTATTAACCAACTGTTCTTAATTGCATTCTCAGTCTAATTCTAGATTTAGAAATTAACGCAACTTCTGATTGGCTACACCAAATGGTTTTGCCATTCAGAAGGTTTCTTACTTTCAAATTTAGAAAATGCATTTAGATAAGACTAAGACTATTCTTAAGAATGATTGATAAGGACCCAGGATTCAGCCGGATGATATACGAAAAGGATTTTATGGATCCATAATTATGTGATGACTTGCTGAATACGTCACAGAGATGCATTCAACCTCCTTTTGGCAGAGTTCGACTCATATCTTTTTTTTCAATTCAAGACAAAAACGTCAAACTATGGTACAGGGCTGTTGCCATAATGTTGAAACATTTGAGCCGAGACGCTGTATGGACATTTCATGGTGCTTTCCATATATATGGGCTGGGAGCGACATTAAAGTATTTTAGGTATCGACATTTTAGTTGGTGTGAAAACTAACATTTGGCCCTAAATCATCCAGCATTCTTTTTTTTTTTTTTTGAAATTCCTTTGTACCCACATGATTAAAAAAAAAAAAAAAAAAAAGAAGAAAAAGAAAAACACGAGAAAAAATATTGTAACAATTTAAAATTTTATTTTAAATAGTTTAAAATATCAAAAATATTAAACTCAATTTGACATCTGAAAATAGTAAAGAGAGTGACACAAATAGAACAGCATACTTTCCCTAGGTCAATTTTAGAACATTTACGTGTACAAGCGAGGCTAACCATATTGAAAAGCTAGGTTCTTAAAACTTACAGAGACATATTTTCAATTGTTTGAATAAAGCCACTTTCAAGAGACATTCCCGGAATAACAGAAACTGGTATACTTTCTGTTCCCATGACGTTTTCTTTCAGGAATAATATCATCAATTCTGTAAATAACAGGTAATTTGTATCACATCTGCACGGTTAGGAAGACTAATAAAATTGCGATCAATTAATGGTTAAATAAAATTTATAAAGGTATAAACATTATCAAGTAATTCTGTTTCTATGGCCTTGAAGGTGAGCATAGAAAAACATGAAATTAACATGTTTGGTTTGTATCATTATGCTAGTTGTGTAATGTCAACTTCATTTAAGCTGACTCTGACCTTTATGCTGTATATATAAGTAGGCATATAAATAGAGCTCCGACTATTGTTCGAAAGATTAGTTCGCTTCACTGAAATTACGGAAACTTGTTCTCTATTAGGTACTTATGTACACAGGTAAGCAATTTATTTGGCGATTACTGTACGAAATATTTTCCGTGACCATTCGGGACATATGCCGAAGGCAGGCCGTGCGATGCCGAGGGTAAAAATAGAATTTTAATACATGTAAATGATGTTTACCTGGATCATGTTAAACGATGTGGGCTATACTTAAAGTTACTACTTAATCTAAATACAGATAAAATTGCTAGGAAATCACATGGTTTTATAGGAATTTTACCTATACATCCGGACAATGATGGACAAGCGACAAGAAGTTTTATGATAAATAGAAACATATGAAACATCTGAACTGCGTTTAGAACGAGACAAATTTCGGAAAACCGAAGACGGTCACGGAAACAAAGAAGTGACAAGTAAAAGCGGCTTCACAATACTACGATTTATTATCGTTTATGGCTGTCCCCAACTGTCCGTCACCCCTCTGTGGCTAGGACTAAAACTTCTAAAATATATCTATAGAGTTAAATGGGAAAACATGAAACTGAAGATGGAAAGTTGTTAAATATTTTATTTCTGCGTGGATATAGTAAATAAATAATAACAAAGAAATATTTGAGAAGGTTTTTTTTTTTTTTTCATTTCACTCCATTTGATCAAAACGTTAGTTTTTATACCAGCTAAATGGTCTATTACTATATACATGTAATTGAACCATGCTCTGACAAAAGGGGGCTAAATGCATATCCGTGATGCGTGCTACTTAACAAGCCATCACATAATAATGAATCTATAATAGCCACTTTTTTTTTAACTACCGACTTAAAAATGAGGCAGAATGGTCCTTTGACTTACAGAAAATTGACCAATATCGAAAAGTTTCGGCCCAGATCGGCCTTCGCGGACATGCTGACCTGGACTGACACTTTTCGCAGATGCTTTAAGCCACCTATTCACAGAGCATGGCTCATAGACATGTAATTAAATCGGCAGTGTCGGTGTAGTTTGACTTTGTCGACCCGCTTCTCTCGTTTTAATCCGTACATAATCGTCAGCTTTGAAAATTCTTCACGGAACATACCGAGAGAAGCCGTTTAAGACAATTATGAGGAAAAGAGGCCGAGGGAATTCGGACGTGACAATTATATGTCCATCCGCAATTGGCAACGTAGGCTTTTTGATACTGGACAACTTTTCCATTGTAAACACAGAATGAAGTCTCTACTTGGCTGGTTTTTCTGTGGACTTGCATTATGGGGCAGAGCCGACAAGAAGATGGCAACGTTAAACGAAACTAACTTGTCTGCATTGCTTGATATACTGGCTGGTTATTGTCCAGGTTATAGTTCACTAACATGCGACACGGAGAGAACAGAAACTGGTACTGAGTCATGTTGTATAAGTAAGTATAGCAAAACCTACGCTACTACGAAAGGTCTATAAATAATGTTATGGGCTAGCTTAATTACCCCCTTTCACAAATGCAAGTGAGATAGACTAGGCAAAGTGTTGGGGTTCTTTTGGAGGTTTATCAGCTAAGGTTGTTCAAGCATTTCTATTTTCTGTATGTCTGCTGTAAGTGCCCCCAGCTGGTTACCTTCGATCTAGTTGTCTTGACTTTCTCATTTGTGCTTCGCTGCGACATGCTGGTAGCAATAATTGGGCCTGGCCAGGTAGCTCACTGGTTAGCGTATCTGACTCGTGACCTGGTGGTTGTGGCTTCGATACTTTCCTTCCGGCGATGTTTCGCTTCTCACCTCTGATGCATGTGAGAAAAGTAGTCAGTGACTTGGAAAGAAAGTTGTGTCAGTACTAGGAAACACATGCGTGGGTGCACTGACCGCCGTGATACAGCCAAAGCTGTTAAAACGACGTTAAACTCCAGTAGAAACAAAAGCAACAATTGGGGACTCAGTTCTAGGATAGTCTCATTTTGTCAAATCAAGACCTGGACAATGGATACAAAATTTACACTTTTGACTTTGCCGTGACCTTGACTTTTGATCTACGGACAATGTTCTTACGCACGACACACCGTTTTTCTGTGGTTGACATTTCTGCAAAGGTAAACTGAAATTCACTCAAAATTTACAGGCTGGACACAAACACTACCCCCAAAAAACACGTTTGACCTTGTTGTGACCTTTACCTTTAACCAACAGATATGATTCTTGCGCATGACACACCCTCTCAATGTGGTTAACCTTTGCCCTACGGCCTGGTTCTTGCCCTAGACATATCGCCTTTATCTGGTTGACGGTTTGGCACATTTATGCTGCAATTCATCCACAAATAAAAGGCCGCACACGAATATAACTCCAAATAATATTTGACCTTACTGTTATCTTGCGTGCTACACATTGTTTATATGAGGTTGACATTTCTGCAAAGTTTTGCTGAAATCCATTCATAATTAAAAAAAAAAAAAAGCCGGACACAAACACTACCCTCAGAAAACACATTTGACTTTGCTGTGACCTTGACCTTTAATATACGGACATGACTAGCGCATGACACATTGTCTTGATGTGATTAAGTTTTGTACAAAGTAATTCTGAAATAAATTAAGTCATAGAGAGAAAAAAAAAAAAGTTATGGCCTGGACACGAAAAGAAACATTTGACCTGGTCGCGACCTTGGCCATTAACCTACGGTCATGGTTCTTACGCGCGACATGTTCTCTTTATAAGGTTTACAACTATGCACAGTTACACTGAAACTTATTCAAAATTAAAAAAAAAGTTACAGGCCAGACTTAAACATAATAGTTCTAAATTTCTCTGTTCAAACATACAGTATTTGACCTCGTCGTGACCTTTAGTTTTAACCTGACACGGTTCTTGCGCGGGACACATTGTCTTTAGTGGTTAACAATTCTTCAAAGTCATGTTGAAATTCATATATAATTGAAAAAGCTAGAGGCTGGACACGAACACTACCCACCAAAACACATCTGATCTTGCTGTGACCTTGACCTTTAACCTAGTCTTGATGTTGTCAATATTTGTTCAATGTTATTTTGAAATTAAGAGATACGGAAAAAAAGCTTCGACCCGGAAACAAAAAAGGACGGACGGTCAGACGTACGGAGAGGCATACAGACGGAAAGACGAACGGAATAAATAAAAACTGCGTACTCCCGATTTTTTTTCGGGGGCACAAAAAAGAATCAATTTACAGCATCTGCTCACAAGGAATCCAAAAGGTGATTAAACCTTTGTGTATAGCTGAAATCCACCAATTTTACACGTATAGAAACGTAATACATTTTGATTGGACTTCTCTTTTTTCTGTTTCTCTTATTGTGTTCATTTTAAATCAAAGTACTGAAAGTACAAATCGAAGGTGATGGTGAAATTTGCCAGCAAATAGGTTTTATCAGTGGACCATTTCATTAAAAATCCATCCATCTGACGGTTGACAACATTTTTTCCCTGTAGGATTGATAGGATTATTCCATGACTTTTTCCCATAAAATCATATACCTTAGAGTTTTACATGCGGCTTTTGGGGTAATGATAGTGGTTTGGGGTGTTTTTCGAGTGGTTTGGGGTATTTCATAGCGTTTTGGGGGGGCCTTGGGGTGTTTCTCTTACTTTTCATCCGCGATTTAGATTATAAATTAGGTCATGTCAAAGATGTGAAACGAGGTCAGTTTCAAATCTAGAGCTAATTCTATGACATTTAATTCTGTAGTTCATTGTTTGTGCAATTGGCTTGCACAGTTTTTTTTTTTCAATCCGTGCGTTTTTTCTTACATATCAAATAACACAGAAAGGTCTGTTCATTGATCTGTAAGGACCTATTTTTCTTGAAACAGAGGAGTGGTTCGTACTCGTGGGCTTTCAGTCTGACGCTTGACATAAGAAGGTGAGACCTGAAAGGTCATCACCTTCTAAATATTGACATTCGTTTGAAATTGTATCACATACTGATAAACACCCTGTGCACTTTCATCTCTCTTTTCCAGACTGTTCTTGCGATCGTAGCTGCGGTCTACACGGAAACTGTTGCTATGAGGAAGACGATATATACCAGCTTGAAAAAGCCGGGGCGTTGAGATGTATGTTTCCAGCTACCACAGACAAAATACATGACCTGCATAGCTATAAATTTGTCGTTGTTCCGCCTGTCAATGGGTGTGTTGCTGCAGGATCGTGTAACAGTTCAGAAGAATTAATTCCTTGGAAAACATTCTACCCTGTCTTTTCACGATCCAAAAAGATGAATTATATATCAGAAGAATGTTCACACTGCCATGGTGTAACTGATGGAATAAAATGGACCAGCGTCATTTCCTTTTCAGCAAAACCAAGCACAGATATTCTTCTGGATGTTGTGTTTAACCACACGTCAAAGAGGGCATATCTAGTATTTTTACACCCCGGAAACCAGTTCGAGATTCTTCAAGGACTCTGTTCAAATCGAGCAGAAGATAGATGTCTTTCATTTGGAGAAACGTCTGATGCTGAAGGTCGAGTGTACCTTGGAGATGAATCTGCTCATTTCATTCAAACACGTGACCTCAAGAATCAGTGCTTACATGGCCCTAAGATACCTTACCCGCATAAAAACAAAATTTACAGGAACGGTTTTTGCCTTTTATGCAGTCGAATTACACCAAAATTTAATAACTGCATCAGTACTGAGTCAAAGACGATGGGTAACGTTTTTTCAACATTTATTGATTTCGAAAATTTGCATGAAATTGTTCATAACGTCGACGTGTCCAAGAATCATGGCATCGATCCAATCGCTTGTAAGGTAAGTATGAGGCTTTAATCTCTATTCTCCAATCATTTTATAAATTCAGTTTTCAGTCTAAATTCCAAAGATAGCCATCTGATTCATCGAAACTTTCTGTCTCGCCTAACTAGGTGGCTATCTTTAGATTAACGAATTAAAATTGAGAATAGATGGTTTTCACGATCCATTGATTTATACAGGCGATGTTTTATTTTTCAAAAACAGAAAATCATGTAAGGATATATTTCTGAAGCCATAGCTTCAGGTTCTTTATTTCTCCGCCATGGTGTGTAGCTTTCGTGCACACCTTAGATCTAGATCAGATTGCATAGCACGCGGAGTCTGGTCTTGGGATTATACTGTTTGTAACTGCTCCTAGCCTTGGTCAAAAGTATGTTATTCTTCGCTGAGTTATATTTTGAAAGCAGATTAACACTTTAGTTTACCACACGGCAAAGTACTAGATTCATCTGATACATCCTTTCACACGCAACTCGACCTGATCAGACCACGCAGAAATTCCCTACTGTTGTAATATTCGATTTGTATATCCGGTTGGTAAAACCTTGAGGTTCTGGTGATTTTACTCTGTCACCTCTACATAGAGCACTGAGACACGAATCTCTACGTAGATTACGTCTAACCAACGTTTAACGTTAACAGCGACACCTACATAAGCTACCTCTTTTGGTAGCTGCATGAACAATTCACTGAAACCAAGACAGGTTTGTATCTCACAGGCTTGGCCGAACAAGCGAACGGTATAGATCCAAAGACCAAAATTGCATGTTTGGTTAAGTCTGATCTTGGTCTTTGTCGTACACAATTGCCCCCGTTGTCGTCTATGGCTCTGAAAGCCTTAAAGGGGCCTTTCTTTTATATTTTTTTTGATAAGAATCAAACTTTTGATTCCAACACTGTCCGAAAAGGAGATGTTTCTCCAACCCCCATAACTTTGAAATACCAACATTTTGTTTTTTACCATCGGCTTGAAAGTTTCATTTAACTTACTTAGCAAGATAAGGGTTAAGATAACGGAATGGTCAGCTTGTAATCGAGACCACTATCTATGAGAGCTGATATGACTCCACATAATCGACAACGTTATTGATCATATGGTATTCCCGCTAGCCATTGCAAAACTCTGACCGTATTCAAATAAGTTCGATGGCGTCACATTTGATAGAAATTAAAAAAGATGGAGTTGCCAATTGTAAAACGACCATTTCGTTATTTAACAGCCCAGTTCCTTCATTGTTGCAGAGAAAATATATTGTAATGATAGTTTTATTAATTAACGGCCGGGATTTGTCGTCCTTTGCGGACCTGATATTGACCTAGTCATACCGATCCTTGTTTTGTCTGATATTGGCAGAGCATTTCTCGTACTTGCCAAGTAAGTTGACATTGGCCGACTTTGTCCGTGGGTACTGAACGGACATTTTTAGCCGTATCGTAAGTGCAAAGGCTTCTTCTCATTTGTCCCACATTTTAGAACCCAGTAAGACACTTACCTGTGCGGGTTAGGGGCGATGTAAAGGCAAGTACGAATAAAGTCTGTATCAAACACAGAAGTTTCACATTTGATGGTAATGGTAATTTGTTAGGCTATGGTTTTACACTTTTTGGAACATCAAACATATAAGAGAAATAAACATTTTCATTGAACATTATAAAGCATGATGCAATCACTATATTTATGCAAACATTTTCCACTTTTTAAAACTGTAGATTTGATATTTATTCAATTACTCAATTATTCAATAATTCAATGCAATTCATTCAAGAAAGATTTAGAATTTCTTGCAAATATATCACCATCTTTTTTATTTCTCCACCTTTTCGGAACTCCATGTTGTATTGCACCAAGCCAGTCATCACAAAGCAATTTAGATCCCTAAAATCCAGTTCGTCTAACAACCATTTGCATCATGAGGTAAAATGGTCCTTGTACGTGCAGAAAATTTAGAAATAGCATGTTTTTTTTTTTTTATCCATATCAGCTTGCGGGGACTACACAGGCTGACATGGGTTGATACTTTTTGCAGATGAATTAAACCCGCTTTTTTCAGAGCATGAACAGAGCATGAATTCGTATTTTAGCCTTTTCAGTATAGTGTGTATTTCTAAAGTAATCTTAATAGACCTTTGTCAGCTAGGCTGACTACGGACCGCGGACACCTGACCGCGGACTTTTAAGAGGGGTTTTCTCGAAGTAGTAAAAGGAAGAAAAGGCAAATAACGTCTTTCAAACATTTATTTTCATGTAACAAATTGTGCATTTTCTTCCGCATTGTCAGAGCTTATTCCGAGTTCACGTAAATTTTTTGCACCTTTCTTTTCATGAAATCCTGACTGGATCTGATAATATCCGCCAGAGATCACAAACTGGATATCAGTAAGTCCTGAGAAGAGTACCGTACATGTAGTATCATACCTCAATTTGCACGAAATTATCGGTCTTAAATCACATCTTTCGTTAAAAGGGAACTATATTGGAATAAACTTGATTTTGTGATTAAATCTATTCATTTTTTAACACTGTGAGAAATGGAGAAGTTACTTGGTTTGAGTAATTACTCCATTTTCTTCAAACTGCCATTTCCCTGGCCGTGTCACCCGGCACACCAACACCCTCAAACTCATACCCCCCCCCTTTTTCCAATCCCACCCCCACCCCCACACACAACGACAACAACAACAACTGCAGCATTGACTAAGCGGTTTGAGAACCGGCCTCGTGAGGGGAACGACATGCGTTCGAATCCTGCCTGGTCATACCGAAAACATAGTTTATAAATAGAAGTGATGACACTCGCCCCCCCCCCCCCTTTGGCCATCAGGGTTGCGGAGACAGCACCAGGTCTGGCTTTCCAGTGTCAGGATAATGGTCTGGGCAAATCCTGTTTAAATAGTCCAGGAAAAACACACAGATAGGTAAATTGTAGCCGTCTATAGCTGAAAAGTTATTGAAAAGGGCGTACAACTCTAATTACAACAATACCAAAATCGCTTCGCTATGTTTTAAAGATAGTTTCAGGGTTTGTATGATTTGTTAGATTTTAATCCTAAAGAGAAGATTTGACCTAATCATTATTCGTTCTTTATTCCACAGAATATGCGCCCAACAAGAAAAAGACCTGTGCTTTCCATAATGCCAGTGCTGTATCAAGTACAACTAAGCATTTATGATTTTTTTTTTTCAATGGCTTATTTTTTTCATCTGCTTTCACAACCCCTACCATATACCATGTAAGACTTAGTGTTGGCGATAGGAACAACGTGTAAAAGACGTATTTTCCTTGTTTTCAGAGGATCGTTGATAATTCTATTATCAAATAGTGGAGACAAATGAGACATTCATTAAGTTAATTAACATTCTTGACGGTCGTGATATTCAAAACAACAGACATGCATATAAACTGTCAGTTCTTAATGTTCAGGGTTCTTTTATTTCTAGTGCGGTTGCGACAACATCCTAGCTTGTGTTTCCTTTCCAGCATACTTAACGTTAGTGTTTCCTCAGTTAAATGAACGTTTACTCCATGTTTCAACTTTTATATTGATTTTTTCATACGCTGGCTCTCTAGAAATCAGGGGTAAGATCTATTGTGAAAATTACACAAAATCCCCTCAGCAGTCGGAGCCAGCTCATGGGACCTCGCAACGAATAAACATGTCTGCGACAGAACCACAGAAACAGTACTATTCAGATCATCAGAGCTGCCATGTTACGCATTCAAAGATAGTGACAGACAGAAACGGAAATAAGTGTATAATGAAAGCAGATTTCGCTCAAACGCAGAACAGCTCGCCTTCTTGGCAAAGATTGGCCCTTGGGAAGAACTTTACTTCCCTGCTGACTGCATTTACTTGCGGATGAAGATTTATTAATGTAATCCTAATCGTTATTCAATATTCACAACTTTCACAGCAGCTCGACTACAAAAAAAAAAAAAAAAAAGGGGGGGGGGGACTGCGGAAATGTCGAACGTTTAGTCGACACTTAAAAGCATACAGTGTTACAGTAGAACAAACATTAGCTAGTCTAGGGTCATACAAGGCAAATGGCGCAGTTTGGAGACACTCTAGGCAACTTCTAGACAGAACAGTCAAGATTTGTGGAGGTCTTGTCTGTCGACGTAAGAAATTGGGTTGAACCATTGAAATAGCAAGTTAAACTTACTGACTAATTACTCGTAATAGTTCCCCTTTAAATTCAGCTTATTATTGCATTATTTCGTTTGAGAAATCCCCTTAGAAAAGTCCGCAGTCTGCGGTCCGTAGTCCGTAGTACGCGACGGTGACAAAGGTCTAATACTATGTGGTTCCCTTTGACAGACGCACGGTCAGACAGACAGACATGATAACTTTTGCTGAAAATGAAAAATCGTTTTAACCCTTTACCGCACAATGCCGCCTTTTAACGACCCTGGGAAAGAAGCCTTTTGAAAAGATTGCGGGAAAAGGAGAAAATGCTGGTTTCCAGCATTTTCTCCATTTCCCACAATGTTTTCTACCCTATCAAAGAGAAATTGCACCATTTGAACCACACTGAAAGTGTTGTCTGCAAATGCTTTCAGTTTGGACAAGGCTAAAATTTTGTCGTCTGGTAAAGGATTAAATAAGAAATTTCTACTTTTTCAGCAAAGTCTTCTAAACACTCAGAGCAGATGTGCCCATTTTCCACAGACTTAGAATGGGTATTTGTTTCAATTATGAACAAAAGCTAAATGAACAATAATAAAACCCGTACTGGTAGCAAATAAAAAGTAACATCTTGAAAAAAAAAGTATGTAGGTTATAATTGAGCCATGCTCTGTGAAATGAGGGCTTGATGCAACTATGTGATGCATTGTACTAAGCAAGACATCACATGATACGTGATCCATAAAATCCGCCTTGTCTAACAACCGATTAGATCATGATTTAGACTTGTCTTTTAACATGCAGAAAATTGACCAATAGCAAAAAGTTTCGGCCCAGGTCAGCTTGCGCGAACTGCGCGGCTGAACTGAATCGATACTTCTGGCAGAAGCTCCCCCCCCCCCTTTTCACAGAGCATGGCTTAATTCTATTTTCATGTAGTATTATTTTATCGATATAGAAAACAGACCTTTTCACAGAGCATGGCTTAATTCTATTTTCATGTAGTATTATTTTATCGATATAGAAAACAGACAAAATGTATAATATTGATTTATAAAAAAAAAAATAAATAAATCAGGTTTCTTCCATACATACTTTGCGCACAACAACATGTATTAGTATTGAAACAGACCATAACTGTAAAATTGCCCCAGGCTGGGATTATCTGTACCCTTACCTGTGTAAATTCCCTGTAGTCCCACATCAATATTTTGTTCTAAAAGTCAAGATGTGAGACAAATGGGATTAAGCTAGTGCAATAACACATTGTGTTAATTAATAATTTCTAGTATTTATAACTGGTTAACAAGAAGCTTTGATTAAAGGTAAAAATCTATTACGACCCATAGAAAAACTCTTTTGAAACACTGTAGGAGGAGAAAAAAATGCTTGTGGCCAGCATTTTCTCTTTTTCTCCCACAATGTTTTCTACACTGGAACCATTTATAATTTGTCGTCTGCAAGTGCTTTAACTTTTGATAAATCCAAATGTGTAAGCCGGGAAAGACTTAACTGACTAAATATAATATATCCAATTCAATAAACTGGCGCCCTTACTATAAAATATTTGAGCCATGTTCTGTGAAAAGGGGCTTAATGTGAAATATTATCGACCCAGGGCAGCCTGCGCAGTTTACTGAAGCCTTTTGCTTTTGGTTCATTTTCTGCATGTGAAAGGACCAGTGTACCTCATGATTAAGTAGGCTGTTATACAAAACGGATTTAAGGGATGAATAATACTGTGATGGCTTGCTTGGTACGATGCATCACTAAGATGCATTAAGCCCCCTTTTGCCAGGGCATGGCTCATTTCTGTGTTGTCTTTCAGACAACAAATTCTAGCTCTTGTCGACCTGTCTTATGTCCAACTTTGCAACTTCGATCAGAAAACGGTGACTGTACATTTCCATCAGGCAGATGGCAACATCCAAACCCAGTGATGAATCTTAACCTTACTTCGTCATCTTCATCACATCTAGGCAGTTTATCTTACAACCTATCAGGAAACAAACTTCTGGATATGTTCTATGAACATTCGCCGTGGCACAAATGCTGGAGGTTGCAACAAATTGGCTGGCGATCTTACTATCTGTATGACAGAAATGTTACCGAATTCGTACTGCGTATGTCATGTAACGTGTATGAGACAGATCCGTTCAAGCTTATAAAATCTATTCAACAATCCTTGTCCAAGGAGTGGATTATACAAACAGATGAAGGTATTTTATCCCTACATCAGGAGATACATCAAACAAACCTAATAGTCTATAAGCCAAAGAAAGGGCACCAGAGGAGCGTTTTTAGACCCTTGTGGTATATAAAATACCATTCTGACAATCTATATCCAAACCTGAAAGATACGGTTTTGAATTTACTTGACCAAGCGCCATATTGGGAAATTCTAATGCATGACTCAGTTGAGACTCAACAACTGCATTTTTTAGTTCAGAAACATTTCTTGTGTTCCCAAATTCAGCTTCGTGAAGAGGAGTATGAAGTTCTCGAGACCTCTCCATTATTAATCAAATACATTCCATTCCAAAAGATCTTTTTCCATGGTGACCTATCGGGTAGTGCTAGTAATGTCCCTGAGAAAACAAGCGGAGAAGTAAAAATATGTTTGGAAGATTCAGATCTTGAAACCGTCAGAAACGGAGCAGGTGTCCACAAGTTTACAATTGATTCAATTGATTACAATCATTCAGCATTAATTTTATATTTTTATTTGTTTTCTTAAAATGTAAGGGAAAAAAAACCATGAAAGTCGTATCAGGTAGAAATCAAATTACACATTGTATGCGCCATCTGGCAGACATAAGAAACAAGCATCTTCACGAATTGTATCGTCGAGCACTTTTTTGAGTTGCATTGTAATGAAAAATATTTCGTTACCTTTTACCAAACGACAAAATCTTGGAGTTAACCAGACTGAAAGCATTTGCAGACGTCGAATCAGGTGTAGCTCAAATAATGATTTCTGCCTTTGACAGGGTAGAAATATTGTTGAAAAGGGAGAAAATGCTGGGTATCAGCATTTTCTCCTTTTCCCACAATGTTTTCAAATACCTTCTCCTTCAAGGTCGTTAAAACTCGAGATTGTGTGGTAAAGACTTAAACATGTAAACGTAATACATTTTTGGTTGTGCCAGCAAGAACTGGCAAAATTTATCATAATGGTGGCTTGACTCATCTTAGACAACATCCTCACTGCGGGAATAAAATATAGCAAGGATTTTCACGAGAAGAAACGGAGTACGTATTTGTCAATTACTGTATTAAGCTAGTGGTGAATGTAGCTTCCCTTGTGTTCCTATGCCGAAACTAAATAAATCGCACCGGATATGCGCTGATTACAGAAAGGGCAACAACGTTACTTAGTCTAATTCATTTCCCACTCCTTGACTTGATGATTGTGTTGATAGAATCTTTTACTTACGTAAGATTCCCTCACAGAAACAGACAAACAAATTTCAGCGATGGAAATATTGGAAAAAATTAACGTGGTGACGTTTGGTTCGAAAAATTCCCCACGTTCCCTCCGGCGACTGATAAACTCGTGTTCATTGTTTTGGAAAGTACTCATGGATTATGCAATAACACATCAGAACAACTGGAAAGGCCGCCTTCAATCAATCGAGGATTTCTTGAAGAGAGATAATGAAACGAACTTGAAAATCAACTTGTCAAAAAGAGAATTTGAAGGAGTATGTGTTACATTTCCAGGAAATATTGCTGAAAACGGCCAGGTTGCACCAACTGACGTTGAATATAGAGCAACCTTTGAGTTTCCAACTGATGCGTTTTCTATGTACTTGTGGTGGTTGTTTTTAACAGAAAGTTTCGCCGCAATTTTTCATAAATTGCTTGACCATTAACATATTCATGAAGTAAATAATCAAAATTTGTTTTGGGTAACTTTTGTCAAAAAATATTTGATAACTTTATACTAAAAGTCATTCTAAAACTGACGCAGGTCCTACAGCTCCAACTTTTGTAATCATTTTACGTTAGCAGGATATGCTGTACAAGGGGGAGCAGCTAACTGCATCTCCTCTCGCTTTAACTCGACCGATTCAGTAACTACATCTAGCCTCGTCCTTGTTAGAGGGGTTTTCATTTACAGTCAGTCACATGATCTTAAACAATGCAGCGCCCCTGTAAATCGATTAGCAACTTCATCGAAAACCACGGTGCAGTTATTTACATCTATCGATCTGTCTGTATGAACTGCCCACGGAACTGATAGATCACGTTAAAATTTGAATGTACAAACTGTTTGTCAACGAAAATGTATTTAGAGAGATATCGATAGAAAATCACGACTCGCGTTTTCATTTTTTTAAGTGGAGCCATATAAGTTCCGACGAAGAAATGTACCCATCGTAATACTGATTGATTGACTGACTGATTGTATGGTGTTTAACGCCGTTTTCAACATTATTTCAGATTCGTATATCGTGGCGGCCAGTGCACTTATCCATGCTTTCCTGGAATTTCTTTTACCAGTACCCCGCACAATATTCTTTCCAAACCACTGGCTACTTTCCCACATAACCATCGTCGAAACAATGGTCAGTGGTGAGAGAGGAATGAATCCTATCGCAATGACTATCATCAATCCTCGGAAAGAAATTGGCCAAGCCGGGGATCGAACCAGCGACCTTCTGTTCGCAAGTCCCGTACGCTACCGACTGAGCTACGGGGCTTGCCCCCTCTCCCCCTCCCCTCGTCGTAATACAGCCGAGGGATTTGATTAATTCGTTATCACACAATCATGAGTTTTAACGACCGTAAGAAAGGAAGCTTTTGAAAACATTGTTGGAAAAGAAGAAAATGCTGGTAACCACCTTTTCTCCTTTTCCCACCATATTTTCTGACCCATCAATGACAAATTTCCTCATTTGGGTCACATTTAATTTGTCCTCTGCAAATGCTTTCAATTTGGACCAGTCTAAAATTTTGTCGTTTGGAAGAGAGTCAATGGATCACCCGAGGTTTGCAGAATGCTGCATCTCCTGTCATCATTTTCCTGCTTGTCTGCCTCCCTATATCCCTTTTTCAGTACCGAAGTTCCGCTTGCATACCTGATTCATTCCCTTTCTTGAGTGCTTTAGCAATGTGTTTTTTGTCGTAGCTGTATACGCTGACGTTTGATGCTATTTCTTAGTATTGATATACTCGAATAAAAAGTACAGTAATTCCCTACTGGTAAAAGACTTGTATACTGGGTGGGTTCCTGCAAGCCTATTTGCGATACATTTATGAGACTAATGTACAAGCTTTGCTGGGTACCGTTTATACCTCTTGTTCACGACACAGCGAACGAATATGCTCAGGTATGATCCTTGTTTGTACTTATTGGTAATTTAATAATTCTAGGGTTTACACAATACCCCATTACTGTTTGTCTACATGTGCATGTTTTCGGACACTTTTTGTAGCAGCAAATGCTCCTTTTCCAATGAAGATTTTGATTAACATCTAATCTGGAAAAAAAAAAAAAAAAAGAACTAATTAAAAATTTCACTTTTTAATAATATGCAAATTATTGAGTAAAGCAGGCAATCGCTGGCGAGTTTACTTCTCATCATTTCTCTTCATATCGAACTTTAGTGAAACCGCTTTAACTTGTCATTTAATGCATGTATTTTACCTCTTCACCGTGGACACGGCAACAAGATGAGTTTATTATACAAACATATTAACTCTTATCTTGGTAGGTAAGTTAAATGAAACTTTCAAGTCGATAATAAAAAACATAATATTAGTGCTATTTCAAACTTATTTTTGGAGAAAAATATCTCCTTATCGGACAGTGTATATCCAAGATCAGACTGCACGTTCTGTGCAGTCTGATCTTGATCTACACTGTTTGCAAAAGGTCAATGAGTCGCACTTAGTAGCCTAAGGATTTAACATTTGAACTCCGTTTTAAAGGAGCCTCGGCCAATTTCGGAAAAAACCGAACATGGTCACGGGCACAAAGTCAAAGCCTTTTCACAATACAATAGAGTTTCAATATTATCTATGCTCCATTTCCACGGATTTTTTTACCCTTAGGCTGCTAAGCGCGACTCGCTGACCTTTTACAAACAGCGTAGATTAAGATCAGACTGCACAAAATGTGCGGTCTGATCTTGGATCTACGCTGTTCGATAAGAAGATATCTTTGCTCCAAAAATACGTGTGAAATACGAAAATCTGGGTTAATACTATCGGTTTGAAAGTTTCGTTTCTTTTATTTAGTAGAAAAAGGGTTAAAAGATATTTCTTGTTTCTCCTTGCACCCTTGCCTCCTTCCTTACCATTTTACTGATTCTCAGTTACTTATTCATTCACTAATAACACAAGTTATATCAGCTTAACCGTTTACAAAACAATCCCCGTTTTTTAAAGACCCTGAAGAAGACAGCTTATGAAAACATTGTGGGAAAAAGGAGAAAGTGCTGGTAACCAGCATTTTTCTTCTTTTCCCATTGTTTCTTTTTTTTTTTTAAACCTTTTGAAGAAAGGTAACATCGCTTGACCCACATTTATCATGTTGTCTTCAGTCACTATCAGTTTCAGATGCGGATCCAGGATTTTCGGTTAGTGGGGGCGTAAATGAGATCAAAGTTTAAATGCTGGTAGTCTGAGTGTACGTTCTCCTTCACGCGCCAGTCATTTACTACAATAAAGCTTAATGCAACAGTATGGATTTTGGTGGCATTATGAAGAAAAATAATTTTTACCCAAAATTATCGTTAAAAGCAATAAAACAAAAAAAGAAAAACTTTGGACGAAGTGCTTGTTCCTGAAAGGTAAACCCCCTACCCTCGAAAATTCAGCCGACGAAAATTTTTTTTAATGTCGTTCCTTTGATGTCATCATCAGGTAGCGAGACGCGTGATAATTAATTGGGTAAATTTATTTTTCGTGCCGAAAAGATTTAAACCCTGTCCATTGATCCTGTCTTAAAAAAAAAATGACCAAATCGATGGTGTAATATTGTCAAAGCTCAAAAGAAACGTCTTAAATCATTTCGACTTGATGGAGCATACAAGACCGTGCTGTTTTCGCTTTGATGAACCAGGCGTTTTAAATTCATCGGTTGCTGTTGACTTTTTAAGTATCGGAAAGATACCAACTTAGCAATGAAAGATTGAAGTGATTAGCGAACTGCAGTTTTTTTTTTTATCAAATTAGTATGGTCAATATTTAGTAGATATGAGAATGTAATGTCATGGGAGTGATTGGCTGAGGAGCTGAGGGGAGGTAATTTTCAACCGGAGGAGCCTCAAGGGGCAATGTCCCATTATGGAGGACTCGGAGGTGAAGCCCCCGGGGCAGTCTGGCTTTAAAGCATGTGAAAAATCTATTCAAAAGCTTTCCCGGCTGCATTTTTTATGTACTGATGTTTAGTAATCAATTCCATAACATCACTTACATCTCATTAAATATCATAGATCGAATTGATATCATATGTAAATATTTTTACGGTATTGGTTGTTTATTGCCATAAGAAGTCAAATTAAATTTACTGAAACAATTTTATTTTGCAATCAGGTCACAAATATACTCATTTATCTATTTTTGCTCGCAAATTTGTCATAAACCATCTATTTACATGTACTTGTATGATTAAAACCTATTTAAGCTTTAAAGTCGAAGGCCATATATCAATCTTCTAGCGTTCACCAGGCTATAAATGATTGTCTGGTCGAGTTCAAAATATTGACAAAGCGAAAATAAAAATTTATGTGATCAGTATATAATTTTTAGTCTATATTCCATATTCTCACACAACTTGGACAAAAAGTAGTGAAATCAGCGATATAAAAAGACCATTAATTAGATTCTTTGTCGACCAAGATTCCTTCTCAAATTAATGATCAACACAGTTTGAAATAATAAAAACGTGTTTAAACACATAAATTTGAGCATAAAAGTTGTCCCTTTTAAGGCACCCAGGAAAAGTAATGGGTTTTCGTGTGCGAGATAGCATGACCGATAACAAAGATTGACCATTGTCTTTTTTTTTCTGTAAGTGTAAAAAAGGAGGGAGTGACGATCAAATTTTTATTATTGATTCCTTATGTCGCATTTTTATTAATCTTTTGTTTTTGGTAATGTATCAGCCACTATAACAATGTATACCTACGCGTCACATTGAGCATATCACGAGTCTTTTTCCCGAATTTCGAGCATGAAATTCTGGGGGCCCGGGGCAAACCAGTGGTGCACAATAAGAATTATATTCTACTCAATCACTTCGGATGAACGAAAGAAATTCTAGAAAAACTTTCAGTTGATATCGAACAAGGACCTAAAAAAAGTAAAGACTATGGTGTGGTGACGAACCCAACAAACAAATTGAAACAATCGACATTTTTTTTAAGAAATGCGATAAGGAAACTGCCTGCATTTGTATAAGTAAGAAAATCTGGGTCTTTTTCAAACGTTTGACACTTCTAATCGAAATCTGTGTTTGCGTGACTTATGGAAACCCTGTATTTGATGCAGTTCGATCGTCATTTGGGGTGTTTTACGACCAAATTTTATACGACAACACGGGAAAGTGGTTTTCATTATGCATAACGACCGTTTATGAGTCAGATATACATAAAGGGGGTACAGCTTAAAAAGCGCCGGAGACTAAAACTTCAGAACCCAGATTAGAGAACTTTGCGCGCTTTTCGCTCTCTAAAGGTCGTCGTTTAGTTGTGAGCTGAAACAGCGGGCAGGAAGGCTGCGCACCGGACCAAATAAATTCAAAGACCTCATTGGTCAAATATCGTATTCCACGGATCCATGTATAACATGAGAAATCAAAGTATCAGCGAAACCAGTCACATATCTTAAACATTCGGCAAACCTCGGGTGATCCGGTGATCAAGTCCCTCGGCGGTACATCACGCAGCTTGATATGCACCTAAATGGTACATTTCTTAGCCCGAAATGCACCATTTAGTAAATAGGTACGGAATCGGCCGAGTTGTGACGAGGTGTTAAGTTATGTCACATGTAAAATTGAATCATCTGAATATATAAATAGCTGTCATAAAAAAGATTTTTAGAATTAATTTTGGTTGTCCGAGATTAAGACTTATGATTTAAACCCCCTCCCCTTTCAGATTTTTCCTAGGATTTAGACCAATCACGAAGATGACCTTTAAAACTGTTTGATCCGCGAAAATCTGCAAATAAATCACAACCCATGTAGTGTTACCTGACTTACACGTACCTCGGTCGATTTAAGGGGATGGAGCTGGCGCACGTACATTACGCCCCTCTAAATCCGCCCATATAATATTTGATCAAATTAGTATTGCCACACATATAGTAAATATGTGGATGTTAAGTTTTAGGACTTGCCTACCTGGGTCGATTTTTTTTTTTTTTTGTGGGGGGCGGGGGAAGTAAGATCTTCCGCCACCCCCTAAATCCGTCCATGAGTTTTGGACATTTTTTCTTCTTGGTATTTTAAAAGTAAGCATTTATCCATGACTGGGTATATTTCATCCGTCTTACCAGTAACTTCTGAACTGGGACTAATCTATATTAGAGATCGATCAGGCGATTCTAATAGGCTTTCACAGTGGCTGTTTTTCATTATCAAATATAAATAATTAAGTCTCCCAAGAGTGTAACAGAAATATAATATTCGGAGAACGTGTCCATTGCCGCCATAAAAAAAAGTTTTTTTTTTCTTTGTCTTGAAAGAAACTCCCCCTTGTAACACTAGGTAAACTTATAACCATTTACCCTATTAATTCTTCACCAAACGATAAAACTTTAGTTATGCCAAATTCAGCTCTTTACCAAATGACAAAAGTTTGGACTGGACCAAATTGAAAGCATTTGCATACGACAAATTAAGTGTTGCTCAAATGACGATTTCTGTCTTTCAAAGAAAAGAAAACATTGTGGGAAAAGGAGAAAATGCTGGTAACCAGCATTTTCTCCTTTTCCAACTATGTTTTCAAAAGCCTTGGTCCTCACACTCGTTAAAATTGGGGATTGTGTGGTAAAGAGTTAATCAAAACCATTTCCAGACTACTGTTAACGCTTTACCAAACGACAAAATTTAAGACTTGTCCAATTTTAAAGCATCTGAAGACGACATGTGAAATCAAAACATTTGTCTTTGATATGTTGGAAAACATGGTGGGAAAAGGAGAAAATGTTGGTTACCAGCATTTTCTCCTTTTCCCACAACGTTTTCAAATGGGGTCGTTAAAACCCGGGAGAGTAGGGTTTAAGTAAAAACAAGACTCAAGCGAAGGGCTGTGTCTTTGAAAGGGTAGAAAACATGGTGGGACTGGAGAAAATGCTGATTTCCAGCATTTTCCCCCTAGTTCCCCACATGTTTTCAAAAGCTTTCTTTCTCTTAAAACAGGGGATAGTGTGGCAAAGGGTCAAACCCTTACCCCTTGAAACAAATTCATAACAGATAACTTTGAAAACATTTATGTAAAATATTAAAGTAATAAACATTTATCAAAGTTCAAAACATGTACATGAATCATGGCACATGAAGAGATGGCAATTAACAGAGAAATAGCTCATTTTGACGTATTGTCTTCAAAATGTGTCTCCTTCAAGACACCAGAAATCATTCCATGAGATACTGACTTCAAAAGATGAAAGAGCAAGGAAAATGGTCTGAAATAGGATCTTCTCCACATATCCTGTCAAGATCAAAATTCTACTTTTTTCTCCTCAAATTGTTGAAACGTTGGCATAGACAAAGAATGAGATGATCCATATCTTGCTACTCCAAATGGCGTTCAATACACGAAAGGGGCCTTCGGACATGTGCGTAAAGGTGTGTTGTCCCAGATCAGCCAGTGCAGTCTGTGACTAATCCGAGACGACACTTCCCGTTTTTGTGCGATTTTCTCTTTCACGAACGTCTATTGTATGAAAGAATCTTATGTACAAAATGTAGTTGTAAAATGCCGTTTCGGATAAGCCTGCGCGGACTGCGCAAGCTGATCCGAATGACACTTTAAGCAAATGTTCGAAGGTCTTATTTCGCATGTTGCGGGCCAAATAATATCGCCACGCAAAAGTACAGTTTCTCCCAATTTTACGGACAAGCAGAAATTCTGAAATTATGAACCGCTTTTGAAAATATTACAACGAGCAATTTCTCCTTTTACAACAATTTTTTAATATATACACATGAATGGCTCCAAAATCGTTGATCTAAGGGTGTTTTTAAAGATATCATTTGCAATATGTTTCCAGTAGTAATGAGTTAATCAGAACAAAAATCAAAGGACTCAAAGTCCTGGAGATACATTAAACCCCCTTTTCACCGAGCATGGCTCATATATGAAAACATCGTGCTTAAAGAAGAAATTGCTCACATTAATATTTTCTACTTTTGTCTCAATATTTTCGAAAGTGGTCTGCCTCAAGACGTTATAGATGCCTATTCAGATTTTTTTACCGGACCGCGCAGGCTGACATGGATCGATAGTTTTTGCAGAAGCATTAAAGCACCTTTTCAGAGTATAACCCATATACATGACAATTTAGTAATGTGATCGGATAGAAATATCATTTTACAGATTTCCAATTAGCATTCGAGATTATCATCACCAAACACTATTAACACTTAGGCAGCCAAGCGCGACTCACTTACCTTTTGCGGACAGCGTAGATCAAGATCAGACTGCACAGAACTTGCAGTCTGATCTTTGATCTACACTGTCCGATAAGGAGATAACTTTCCTCCAAAAATACCTTTGAAATAGGAACATTTGGGTTTATACTATAGGTTTGAAAGTTTCATTTCTTTTACTTAGCAGAATAAAGCTTAACGTCGTTGCTAGATGTGTGGTCTATTTTTGGATCTGAGAAGTTCGACCTGTCGTGAGATATTTTAGCAAAGCCTTGATCATCTACTAAACGATCCCGAGTTCAAAACCTAAGAATATGGCTTTTTAAAACAATGTGTAAAATGGAGAAAAATGCTGGAAATTTGTCCAAAATGATTTCTACTCTTTGGAAAACGAACTCTCGATTTTGAGAAGCATTTAATTTGTCGTCTGCACATGCTTTCAATTTGGACATGGCTAGCATTCTGTCTTCTGCTAAATAGTTAATACTGTTGACATGATGTTCAATGCGTTACCTTCCTGAACCGATTCGCAGCACACGACTTTAAAAGTGTACCTTTAACCCTCTACCACACAATGCAGACTTTTAATGACCCTGACAAATAAAGCTTTTGAAAACATCGTGGGAAAAGGAGAAAATGCTGGTAACCAGCATTTTCTCCTTTTCCCACAACGTTTTCTACCCTATTTAGGACAAATTTCATCATTACGGCCACCTTCAATTATTCGTCTGCGAAAAACTTTCAGTTTGGGCCAGTCTGACATTTTGTCATCTGGTAAAGTGTCAAATAAAAAACAACCCACCTGAATGACACACAAATACTGACAATAGATTCTTCAAAAAAAAGGGAAATTATTCGTTGCGAACATTTTCTCATTTTGCCACAACGGTTTCAAGAGCCATCGACTGAAATATGACAAAATATCGTCCGCGTGAAAAAAAAAAAATATATATATATGTGTGTGTGTGTGGTTGTTTTTTTACAAAAATTAATAAAAACAAACAAGCAACATTCGGTCGTAAAATGTAGATTTTGTTTGTGTGGCAGCCTAAGGGTTCAACTCTATACCAGAGCGCTAAAAAAGGCTCGTTCATATTAAAGCACACTTACAGACAAGGATATACATAGAAATGTGAGCCATATTTTGTAAAAAAGGTGTTTAATGCATCTGCGAAAAGTATCCCCGCAGGATAACCTGGGTCGAAACTTTTTGTTATTGTTCAATTCTCTGCATGTCAAAGGACCAGTCTACCTCAAAATTCAGTCGCTTGTTAGATTGATTGATTAATGGATTGTATGGTGTTTAACGCCGTTTTCAACATTATTTCAGTTATATCACGGTGGCCAGTGCACCTATCCATGCTGTCCTGGAGTTTCTTTTACCAGTACTCAGCACAATATTCTTTCCAAGCCACTGGCTGCTTTCCCACATAACCATCGTCGAAACAATGGTCATCGGTGACAGAGGAATGAATCCTGTCGCGATGACTATCATCAATCCTCGGAAAGGAATTGGCCAAGCCGGGGATCGAACCAGTGACCTCCTGTTCTCAAGTCCAGTACGCTACCGACTGGGCTATGGGGGCTTGGCTGATTGTTAGATAAAATGGATTTCATGGATCCATAATTATGTGATTACTTGCTTGGTATGATGTATTTTGAAGATGCAACAAACCCCACTTTTCCCAAAGTGCTCCAGCGTTTAAATGATGGGATTTGTCTCTAAATGTTAAACAGCAATTCAGAAAAAGGATAAAATGCTTTGCTGTTTACCAGTATTTTCTCCTTTGCCTAAAATGATTTTCAAAATCAATTTTGTTCAGGGTAGTTCAGGGTGATTTAAACATTGAGCTGATTAGTGGAGGGTTTAACATATAAGTTAATATTAATGAAAAAGGAATGATTTATATTTTAGCGGTTCATTAAATTCATGTACTAATTGAATTCTTTAATACTGTATCCACGTGTAGGGAATACCAAAATATGTATTTCAATGATATATTTATTCCTTTTTCAGTGAAAAACCCAGTAGTCATAGAGAAAAAAATAACAACAAAATAACAAAACAAAAACTGAAATGTTGACCGTTGAAAGCAAAGCAGCCGAGCCACGGTAGCGCAATCGGTAGCGTACATGACTTAACCCTTAGGCTGCTAAGCGAGACTCAAGGAACTTTTGCGGACAGTTTAGGTCAAGATCAGGCTGCACAGAACGTGCAGTCTGATCTTGGATCTACACTGTCCGTTAAGTAGATATTGTTCTTCAAAAATTAAGTTTGAAATATCCTTATTCTAGTTTTTACTGTCGGCTTGAAAGTTTCATTTAAATTATTTATCAGGACAAGGGTTCAGAACAAGGGCTCACTGGTTCGAATCCCAACCTCAGATTTCTTTCCGATGATTGATGATAGTTCTTGAATCATTTCATGTTACCATACAGTATCGTGTATCTACACGGTCAGATTCTATGACATTATTCTAACCAAGGTAGGGACTCGGAAATTCAATTCTAGAAAATACAGGCTCCATTTTCCTCACACTTACCTGAAACCCGTTACATTTATTTAACCCTCAAAGAGCTTTATAATTTATCAGACGAGAAAGTTTTGGATTCTTCCACAGTGAGAGCATTTTCAGATGACAAATTAAGCCTTAAGCTACTAATTGCGACTCACTGACCTTTTGCGAACAGTGTATATCAAGATCAGACTGCACAGAACGTGCAGTCTGATCTTTGATCTACATAGTCCGAGATGGTATTTTCTTTCCGGTGAAATCAACTTTGAAACCGCAACGTTTGGGCTTTTAGTATTGAGTAGAAATTTGCGTTTCATTTATTCAGCAGCTTAAGGGTTAACACTTTACCAGACGAATAAATTTTAGACATGTCCAAACTAAATCATTTTCAGAGGACAAAACTTTAATCTAAACATGTGTCAAATAATGTTTTTTGTCTATGATACGGTAACAAAAACGTTGGGAAAAGGAAAATGTACTGGTTACCAGCATTATCTTCTTTTCCCACCATGTTTTAAGAGGCCTTTATTGTAGGATCGTTAAAACTCGGGATTGTGTGATAAATCATTAAATATCTTTGTTATGTGCACAGATAAGTTGCTGGCAGATTCAAAAGACCTATTACAGTAACCCTCTACCAGACGACAAAATTTTAGCGTTGTCCAAATTGAAGGCATTTGCAGCCGACAATTTCATTGTGGCTTAATGGTGCTATTTTTCTTTGATCGGGTAGAAAACATTGTGGGAAAAGGAGAAAATGCTGGTTACCAGCCTTGTCTCCTTTTCCACATTGTTTTTAAAAGGCTTCTTTCCGAGGTTCGTTAAAAGTCGGCATTGTGCGGTAAAGGGGTAAAAACAGGCTGTTTTATTTTCTTTCCAAATACATTGTATACAAGTCCAAACCACTGGAGAATGACACCGAGTTTGTATTCACCAACCATTCTTAAGAACATTCGTAGTCTTATTGTCCAAGATTATCTAAATTTGAAAGAAACACAACTCCTGGTTGGCTTAACTAAATGGTTTAACCAATCAGGAGTTTGTTACTTTCAAATTTAGAAAATTATGGAGACTAAGTGTACGAACGTTCTTAAGAATGGTTGGTGAATACGGACCAAGGTTTGGGCTTGTAATGATACTTTATGGTAGGCCATTCCAAAGTCTTATTGTCCAAGGGAAATAGGAGTTGGCCTGAGTTCAGGTGAGAGCAGGCTGTGTTTCCCGGAAGCAGCCATTAATAGTGATTGGTATAAATTTTACAACGCGTGTATCTTTTTTTTTGTACAGTCTGTGGATAAATGGATTGAAACGAAATCTTCTGTTGACACTATAAAGGTTCAATGTACACTCTTATGCTACCGTTCGCGACTATTGGTGTATTATGCGGAGAGTGTAAAGCAAAGATCAGCCTGCACATACGTGCAGTCTAATCTTGCTTTACAATATCCGCTGCTTTCTCAGTAGATTCATTCATTTAAATCTCATTCGGTGCCAATGCGTGCATAAAATCTATTTTTTTAACCCTTAAGCTGCTAATCGCGACCCACTGACCTTTTGCGGACAGTGTAGATCAAGATCAGACTGCACAGAACGTGCAGTCTGATATTTGATCTACACTGTCCGATACGGTGTTTTCTTTCCGGCGAAATCAACTTTGAAACCGCAATGTTTGGGTTTTTAGTATTGAGTAGAAATTTGTGTTTCATTTATTCAGCAGCTTAACCCTTTCCCAAACTTCAAATTTTGGACTGGTCCAAATTGAAAGAAATTGCAGACGACAATTTTAAATTTGATGAAAATGGTAGAAAGGTCTCAAAAAGGGTAGAAAACACTGTGGGAAAAGGAGAAATTGCTCGTTACGAGCAATTTCTCCTTTTCCCACAGTGTTTTCAAAAGACTTGTACTGTAGACACGTGAAAACCAGGGCTTGTTTGGGAAAGAGTTAAGTGTTAACAGTCTGCAAGTTACCTTCGTCAGAAGAAGGGTTCATGAACGTGGTATAACAGGACTAAGCGGGCCTGTATTTCAGATATCCAATGATGGAAGTAGATCTAGTTCGTGTACGATGACATTTAGGTCTTCCCCTCGGCAAGTTTATATTCATTTCCCATATATAGAAGTAACCGCGGATGAGACTGTTAGCTTATAAATCAAACATTTTCTTTAAAGGAATCAAAGTCTGGAGTTAAAGAAATTAGTTAATTATTTGTGCTTTAGGCTGTTTTTGTTTGGATGTATGTATGCAACAATTTAATCGTGAGTGAATTTTGCATTTAACACCTTATTCTGCCATATACCCGACCTTGGATTATATTTTGTGGAGATTTTAGATCAAGATCAGCGAGCAAATGCACGTAGACTGATTTTGGTCTACAATCTCCACTTTTTTTGGATATGATTTCGTTCATGTTATTCCTGTTTCATTAAGGTAAAATGAACGAATTATACTATTTTTTACCGTTAACCCCTTTTTTTCTTTTTAACGGAAATATAATGAAAACAAAAATCTTGCAAATTCTTTGGTAAAATGTCGATTTGAACTTTACAGGACTTGGTCTTGAGGGCGACTTGGATCGAGATCAAACTGCAATTAATGTGCAGTCTAATCTTAGATCTAATCTGTCTGCTTCATATTTTTAAATAATGACCAAAATCATTTTCATTCGTAGTGGTATTGTATTTTTACGAGGCGAAATACTTACTACCATAACTTAACCCTTTCCCAAACAAGCCCTGGTTTTCACGTGTCTGCAGTACAAGTCTTTTGAAAACACTGTGGGAAAAGGAGAAATTGCTCGTAACGAGCAATTTCTCATTTTCCCACAGTGTTTTCTACCCTTTTTGATAACTTTCTGCCATTTTCATCAAATTTAAAATTGTCGTCTGCAAACTCTTTCAATTTGGACCAGTTCAAAATTTGTCGTTTGGGAACGGGTTAATGAGTCACGCGCAGGCTGACCTAGGTCGAAATGTTTTTTTTTCTATTTGAAAATTTTCTACGTTTCCAAGGACCATTTTACCACATGATTTAGTCGGTCTCCGGCCAAAAGTATTTTATGGGTCCATAATTAAATGATAACTTGCTTGGCATAATACATCACGGAGATGCAGAAACCCCTTTATTCTCAGAGCGCTACTCATTTCTTTCAGTGAATATTTCTAATGTCGAGAATGAACGAAAAATGGGAGGTAAAAGTGCTAAAATAGAACCTCCGTCCTTGGATAAGAAATCTCTTGAAAAGTTACAATCAATGGTGCATGGGAAATTTTCCGAAGACGAGATTCAAACCTGGTACCAAGCCTACAGAGGTAGTCGCCATGCCGGCAACGGACAACTAACCAAAGAAGAATTTAAAGAAGTGTATAATAAACTGTTTCGTGGAGATGCCACGGAATTCGCAGAACATGTGTTTCGAACTTTTGACCTCAACAACGATGGACAAGTGGACTTCAGCGAGTTTTTGTTAGGATTGTGTGTGACTGGAAATTCGGACATCGAATCTAAAATCACGTGGGCATTTAAAGTGTATGATATCGATGGGGACGGAAATATTACCTGGAAGGAAATGAAAAAAATCGTACAGGTAGGGGCCTAGTTTTTACTCATTACCCCTTGGGCAAGTAGGGTTTAGTTTTTAGTTCTTATTCCTTGGGCAGGTAGAGTCTAGTTTTTACTCATCATCCTGGACGGACATGACAAAAATCGTACAAGTAGGGTCTAGTTTTTGCTCATTATCCCTTGGGCAAATAGGGTCTTGCTTTACTTGTCATCCCTTGGGCAGGAAGGGTCCAGTTTTTACTTATTATCTCTTGGGCAGGTAGGGTCCTCGGGCAGGTAGGGTACAATTTGTACTCATTACCCCTTGGGCAAGTAGGGTCAAGTTTTTACTCATTATCCCTTGGGCAAGTAGGGTCCAGTTTTTATTCATTATCCCTTGGGCAGGAAGGGTCCAGTTTTTTACTTATTATCCCTTGGGGAGGAAGAGTCCAGTTTTTACTTATCATCCCTTGGGCAGGAAAGGTCCAGTTTTGACTTGTTATCCCTGGGGCAGGCAGGGTAAAGTTTTTACTCATTACCCCTTTGGGCAAGGAGGGTCCAGGTTTTACTCATTACCCCTTGGGCAAGTAGGGCCCAGTTTTTACTGATTATCCCACTAAAATTCGTAAAGGTAGAGTCAAGGTTTTACTCATTACAACAAAATCATACAGGTACGATTTAACTTTTACTGAGTATTCCAATGACAAAATCTCATTGACAGGGTCTTTATCCAGTTTCCCCCTTACAAAATTATACAGGTAAGGTCAAGGTATTACCTAGTATCTTTTGAAAAGATGGCTAAGGTAAGGTCGAGATTTTACTCATTTGAAAAAAAGAGAGTACAGGTAGGGCTAGTACATATTGATTACATCCTGAAAAGATGGCAGGATCTAATTTTGTCTCATTCTCCCTGAATAATATCGTAAAGGCAGACCCTGCTTCTAACGCACTATCTTCTTATAAGTCGTAAAGGTTGGGTGAATCTGTAATTTTAACAACCCCCCCCCCACAAAAAAATAAATAAATAAATAAATAAAAAATAAAAAATAAAGAGAGGGGGTAGTAAAATTTTAGGAAAAAATCCATGTAAATAAGGGATAATCAATACTTCATCAGGTTGAATGCTTGTGAAACATGCTCTGGGAAAATGATGCATGATACCAAGCAAGTCATCACATAATTATGAATCTATAATATCCATTTTGTAAAGCAACCGATTGAATTAAAGTACAACGGTCCTTTGAGCTGTAGAAAATTGATCAACAGCGAAAAGTTTCGGCCCAAGTGAGCCTGAGCGGACTGTGCAGGCTGGCCTTAGTCGATACTTTGCGCAGATGCATTAAGCCCCATTTACACAATGCATGGCTCATGTATATGTGTAGAAACATTTAGTCAAGGCGAGAAATAGCTCCGAGCACTCTTTACAGTAGTAAAATGGTGCCATTAGTTGTATGATTACCGCTGCAGTACTATTGCGTCACACAGTGATTGGATATGAGATGGGGTTAAGAATCGTCAATTTGAAGCTTATTCCTGTTTTCACACAGTTTCATGTATAGGACAGACCACAGATTTATGAGCCATGCTCTGGCAAAAGGACGTTTAATGCATCCACGCACGCATTATACCAGGCAAATCACCATATAATCAAAGATCCATTAAATCGATTTTGTCCATTAAATCAATTTTAGCTCATCTGTTTACGAAGAAAGCGTCAAGCTGTTGTCAAAGCCTATGCGTCATTGTCGTCGTGCAAAAACTTTGACATTTTATAATATCTCTGTTATTCCTGAAGATATTTACTTCAAACTTGGACAAGTTATTTTCTGTCAAAAGAGGTACCCATATACATGTAACAGGGGCAGGTAACCATCAAAATATCTTTGATACAGTTACGCCCTTTTTTTATTACTTTAAATTTTCAGAACCTTTGACATTTTATCACATCTGTCATTAATGAAAATATTTACTTCAAACTTGGACTTTTTGTCAACTATTAAAACGGGAATTTATATCAGTACAACAGAGGCAGGTAACCACCAAAATATTTTGGCAAATTAATTAGTTATGCCCATTTTTCGACTAAGAACTTTAAGCTCAGCTGTTTTTAGAGACATGGTATTTTCATAACCCTAGTGTCATCATCTTCGTCGTTTTTGCCGTCGTCGTCATGCAAAATCTTTGACATTTTACAATATCTTTGTTATTACAGAAGATGTTTACTTCAAACTTAGACAAATTGTTAATTATCAAAAGGGAAACATGAACAATAAAGATAAATAACTATCAAGTTATGCTCTTTTTCGTCTCTGTGTTTTCACTGAAAATCAACCGAGCATTGGCGCCCGAATGCGGACGTCTTTTTATTTGTTGCCATAGAAACCAAAATGCAAAAATAAAAAGAAATACCTAAAAGATTGTCTTCTCAGACATGAAAGAAAAATATGATTCATTGCTCAGTCTTTGTGGATATTTTGCACTTTCCAGAAATGCCCTCTATCAGCAATTTTTTTGCACGCTGCTCATTTTGGTTTGTTACCATGATTTGTTGCCAAATCCACGTAAATTGAAGAAAATAGGAAACAGAAAATTCTTTGAAAATTATCTCCTTTCAATCCATAAAGACCATGAGGCCAAGGCTATACAAAAATTCTCATTATATTGGCTTTTACAATTTTATGATTTTCCATTCTGTTGTCAACTCCACAGACTGTGAGACATGTAGATATTTTTTTGTTAAGCTGTACAAATGTGATAGCAGTTTTTAAGCCTGTACAAATGTGATAGCAACTTTAAGCTTCTGGACCTCATCTTCCTACCTCTTCAACCGTTCTGATGCGCCGGCCTTCAGCGCCTTCAGCGCTTTGATTGTTTTCATACGATCTTACATGCAAGTTATTGATAGATATTTTCATTTTTTTTTTTATCTCCCAATGTTCGAGATCTACTATATTTTTGTCTGTCGGCGAGTATACAGAGCCTTTGTCTTTGCAATGGGTAAATTTCATATTAACTTAAAATTAAGTTTATCCTAAAGTATTTCAGGTCACTTAGTTGATCATTTATGCAAGAACCAGCAAAGACAACCTTGGTACTTCTTTTCAATAATCTTACACAATTCATGAGTGTTATAACTTTTCTTCTTATCAGCATTGTATTGAAAACATATCTTTCTCCATTATTTCTAATTTTGACCATGGCCAGTTGGAAACAAACTGTTTACATGAGCCATAAGTAGGAAAGTATACAGTGTAAGTAAAGAACAAAATAAGACGGCATATTTCACATGCTGTCTGACCCACAGTCTTCACAGTTACATTTTTTTTCTTGATCATCCTCAAAGAAGCAACGTAACACTTGCGATATCTTGGGTTTCTTTACCTGATTAAAATTGTCCATTCTGTTTCACTGGGTTTGAAAGGGTAAGTTAGTTTGCATTACAACGTATTGACATCGTGAAATGTTACAGTTTACCGAATATTCAGTTGATAATATTATTATTATCTGAATGGTTATCATACAAATATTTAGCTAATGTGAAAGACAGAATTTGGTAAAATCCTTGAGCGTGTGAGGATTTTTTTTTTTCAACCAAGCAACCGGAGGGAAGGTATCGAATCCAATTTGCTTCGAAAGTAGTACCAGTAGGCAGCTTTTACTATTTTTATACTCGAGGCTTTGGGTGTTTCAGTATTTATATTAACAAAGGACAGTGGTGCAAGCAGCCCTTCCAAGGTCGAGCTAGAGAGTAAGAGACAGTCGGCGCTGCATTAAAAAAAAAAAAAAAAAAAAGAGGCATGCTCTGTGAAAAGGGGCTTAATGCACCTGCGAAAAGTATCGACACAGGTCAGCCTGCGCAGTCCGCGCAGGCTGACCTGGGCCGAAATTTTCGCTACAGGTAAATTATTTGCATGTCCAAGGACATACAAGTCTACCCTATAATAAAGTCAGTTGTTAAAAAAGTGGCTATTATGGATCCATTAGCATGTGATGGCTTGTTTGGTATTATGGATCGCGGAGATGAATTAAGTCCCCTTTTGCCAGGGCATGGCTCAAATGGATGTGGATGTTTATTTAAGTACCGGTATTGACAATTTTCCTCATTTGTTTTAGTGTTACACAAAACTTTTCGACAAACAGAGCTCTGCAATTCGACACGAAGTTCTATGAAACAAGATCTTACGTACTAGCCATATTCCCTGTAGCTAGAAATACTTTTACTGGATTTAATATCAAGAAAAATCAATGAGGTAATGAATTACCTGGTTTTAACCCTTTCAGCGCCATCGGCGAAAGTAAAAGCTTTTGCGCACGACATAGATCAAGATCAGACTCCACATAACGTGCAGTCTGATGTTTGATCTTTGCTGTCCGCATCCTTAGTAGAGCCTGTAAGATACACATCTCTCCGAGTTTCATTGAACTGGTTTTCCAGCCACCGAAAGAGGTGGAGTTTATAATTGAGCCACGCTCTGGCAAAAGGGGGCTGAATGCATCTCCGCATTGCATGATACCAAGCAAGTCATCACATGATTATGGATCCATAAAATCATATATATATCTCAAACGACTAGATTATGACTTACATTTGTCCTCTGAGGTGCAGAAAATTAACCAATAGCAAAATGTTTCAGCACAGGTCAGCACCTGAGTCGATACTTTTCGCAGATGCATTAAGCCCCCTTTCCACAGAGCATAGCTCAATTATATCTGGTGCTGAAATAGGTAGTGACATTTATATTAGCTTCAGATTTGATCATTTTGAAAATCACCTTAAAAATAAGTAGAAATCCTCAAACTATTAATTTTGTGTGTGTGCAAATTTTGGTTTTTGAAATGTCACCAGAAAACCTTTGTGTTAAACAAAGGATATGTTGTTGATTTGTTTTGTGTGTGTGTGTAAGGTCGATATTTTGCTTTATTATTTTTTCTATGTGTAGCAGAATAACCTCCCTTTAATAAATGCAAATCATACGAGCTATGTAGCTGTGAAGTTCTAGGTGAGGCATTAATGCAATGCCGTTGGATATTTCAGTCCGTTTGTGTGCATTCCATATCTCAAAAGTGAGAAATGTTGGAATCGATGATCGTAAAGATACACCAACATCGGCATACTTTTCAGAAGATTAAAAACACGTATTAAACCGTGAATACAAGCGAACCACTTCATTTCCTTCCTCTTTCATGCCTTAGAAACAGACAAATAAGGAGTTCCTATGTATTACTTAATGTGTAGGTGACGGAGAGCAAATAGGGGCCAGCCCCTACCCCCTTACTCAAGCTCATTGTAAGTTTGGTGGAGGCCCTTGGGCTATTTTACCCCCTCCAGAATATTTCAGCTATTTCTTATTTATTTTTTGTATAAAATAAATGTCCTTTTTAGCACATGAATATAAACGAATAAGTCCTTACCCTACCAAATGCAGTAAAACTTGCTATGCCTACATGTGTTTTGATTGGATAAGGTCAGGATTAGCTAAATTTGTATCTGGGAGACTTATATGAGTTCAAAGAACATAGAGGTCAGCGAGAATTCACTTTTCAATTATTCAGGACGTTTTATCGCGAATGACACCGATACACGTACGCTCGGCCTATTATCGGCCTTCCTTTTACGTATACAAGACGGGTCCGTTTATAATTAATTTTGACGCTTCGTCCCTGGAATTACATTATAGGTATCTCATTGTCCTGTGCGATGTAATCGAGGTGGAAAATAACCACACAACCGTTGAGCCATGCTCTGTGAAAAGGGGGCTGAATGCATCTGCAAAAATATTCGACCCATGTCAGCCTGCGCAATCCGCGCAGGCTGGCATGGGTCGAATATTTAGGCTATTTGTAAATTTTCTGCATGTCCAAGAACCATCCTACCTACATACATAGTTAACTGTCAGATTAGATTAATATTATGGACCCCTTATCACGGTATAATGAGATGGTATAATGCATGAAGGAAATGCATTAAACCCCCTTTTGCCAGAGCATGGCTCAGTTACATTAACCCATAAACTTTTAATTATATGGGTTAAAATTTTGGCATGGTAATCAGGGCCAACATCTCTTTAAAAAAGCACACTTTGTATAACTTTCAAGAATTTTCTAAACTTTAACGTAGACAACTTCTAAACTAGATGGTTTAGGCAACCAGCAACTGCGTTACTTTCTAAATCTAGAAAGGACCAAGAATGCAATGTAGAATAATGGGTGAATAGTGAATACTTGCACGCCCCCCCCCCCCACACACACACACACAAATCTAAAGTCGATTCCATTATCTCCCGCTAGATGGCATTCTACAAATACACATCTATCTAATTTGGGCATCCTGGGTACAGAAGCGGAGTAATTTTTCAAAACAACAACCGTGACTTTGAATTTCAAATAAAATAAACGTTTACTCAATAAAACGCTACCTGGTGCCATTCATTCAGCTATGATCGGCTAACATGTAACCTATGCACCGACCATTTATTAAAACAGCCCCTACATGCTTTGGTAATAGGCTAATAGCTTCAATATAAGCCCTACTTTTCCCCGGTATACGGGGGATGGGTGATGCGTCATATAAGACAGTTCGAATCTTCGAAGAATATGACATGCGCAGACAACGAAGTCGATTCACGCTGAAGGCGCTAGTCACACCATAGTGGCCTTGGGTCAGGCACTGCCAAATCCCTCTAGTACTGGTGATACCAAGAAAAAGGCATGGGTAAGTACACTGTCCCTGCAATATGTCTGAGACTTACGTTTGACTTAAGGAGGCTTGACACTCCTTTTCAACAAAACATTCATCAGTCAACCATTTTTAATTGGATCAGTTTCAGGCGTTTTCACCGTCAGTGTCCTGTACAATTAGACTGCATTAGTTAGCCGTTATTTAAGCCTCAATACTAGTAGGTGTCAAATGTAAACAAAGCAGGTGATAAAATGCATTTAAATTCAAATCGTACATTTAAAAGTCTGGAAATTATTGTGAAGGTGACAATCTGTTATTGTACGGTCCTTCCAAGTGTTAGTCGCTGGCAGATAAATAAATTTTAGGCTAAAAGTGGCCAAGTTGCTCTATCTTTTGTTTACTTTTACCCTATCTTTTCTTTACTCTTTATCAGATGCAAATCTGATAAAGGTATGTCACTTTAACTGGAAACGTTGGGTTGCGTGATACAGGTATTTCCTTCCAAAGAATCGGTCAGTTACGTGTACATAAGGTGGATTGTATAAGGATGTAACAATCTTGCTAACTTTTGGAGCAATTTTTTGATTGGCAAGATCTTTGCTTTTAACCCTTAGGCTGCTGAGCGCGACTCACTGACCTATGGCGGACAGTGTAGATCAAGATCAGACTGCACAAAACGTGCAGTCTGATCTTGGGTCTACACTGTCCGATAAGGAGATGATTTTCTCCAAAAAAGTCAGTTTGTAATAGCATTATTGGGTTTTTTTTCTATCGGCTTGAAAGTTTCACTTAACTTATTTAGCAGGATAAGGGTTTATTCAGATAAACTGAAAATTCGTTTCTCGTAAAGTACAGGATGTCCAGCAAGATCTGATTTTTTCTTTAACCCCAACTGTGCGCGACATCTGGGACACCCTGTATAGATCTCCAGTGTAGGAGGAGAAACAAATCAGCAATACTTTACATGTATATACGTACTTTTATTTTTCCGGATAAATGATTGACTAATATTGATCCTTGGATAGACCCAAAGCGATACAAAACATATGAGCTAAGCTCTGGCAAAAAGGGGTTTAATGCATCTCTGTGATACATTGTAAAAAGCAAGTCATCACATAATTATGGATCCATGAAATAAAATTTGTTTAACAACCAGTTGAATCATGAGGTCCTTTGACACGCAGAAAATTGACTGATAGCAAAAAGTTTACACCCAGATCAGCTTGCGCGGGTAGACACTTTTGCAGATGCATTTAACCCCCTTTTCACGAAGCATTGCTCAAATACATTAAATAATCAATGGATACTCTAGCATGATCGATCTGAATTCTGACTGGTCGATAAAATTGTGAATACTGCTACGTTTTTTGTTTCCTTTTTGATTGATAAACCTTAGGGGATTTTTTTTAACACTTATCATTACAAGACATAACTTGAAGGCTACTTTTGTGGACAGTGTAGATCCAAGATCAGACGGTACAGAGCGTGCAGTCTCATCTTTGATCTTCACAGCCCGACATGTTTTCAGCGACTTTGAGCAAAATACCTTACTTTTGTAGATATGGTTTTTTTTTTCTGTTTTCACGCTGTTTAAAATGTAGCCTTAATCCTTTACCAAACAATTCTGAGTCTTAACTTTTCTGTGGAATGAAGCTTATGAAAACATTATGGCAGAGGGAAACTATTCTGATTACCACAATACTTTCTACCATTCATGATACCAGTTCCGTCATTCGAACAACATTTGAATCGTTTTCCGTATTTTCTGTCAGTTTGGATGAGTCTAAAATTTTGTCATTTGGTAAATAATTAACCCTACACAATCCCGAGTTTTAACGACCTGGACATGGATGGCTTTTGAAAACAGTATGGAAGAAGGAGAAAATGCTGGATACCAGCATTTTCTCCTTTTCCCACAATGTTTGCTACCCTTCCACAGACAAATCTCACAGTTAAAGGACGTTTAATTTGTAGTCTGCAAGTGCTTCCAATACAAGCATGTCTAAAACTTTAGCTTCTGGGAAAGGATTAATTCGTTCAGTGGGAGAATATAGTGAACTTCCACTTATCTCCCTTATCTCCCAAGTTAACCAAACTGCAACTAGTAAACTGGCAGCCAGTTATCGATCTCGCGTTTGCGATTAGTGTAGATCAAGATCGTAATGCATAGCACTTGCAGTCTGATCTTGATTTACGCTATTTATACAGAGATATTGTGTTCGGCAAAAAGAACTTTGAAATCGGATTAAGTCGAGGTTTTATTATTAGTTGTAGATTTTCTTTTCATTCATTTAATGAGTTAAGGATTATTTCAGTGGGAAAAAAGCATTCACCCGCGTCCTGCCATACTCAGCCGTGTACGATGTCTCTTCCGCTGAGTGTCGACTGAGGTCAGCCTGCAAAATGACTGGAGACTGATCTTGTTATGCACCCTTCACTCCCCGTTAATCTTATTTGTCATAGAACCCCATATTAAATCATATAAAGGCAACAAATGAGCCATGCTCTGGCAACAGGGGTTTAAGTTTAACTTTTCTCCGTTATGCATTACACCTAGCAAGACATTTTATGATTATGGATCCATTCAAGAAATTTCTAACAATCGACTGAATCATGAAATAATGAGATAGAATGGTCCTTGCACATACGGAAAATTTACACAGAGCAAACGATTTCGAATCATGTCAACCTGCGCGGACGGCGCAGATTGAGACGGGTCGATACGTTGTGCGGATGCATAAAACCCCTTTTCACAGAGCAATTATTCTGTGGATAATTAGGCAGAATATTGGTAAATCTGTCTTCAATAGAGTTACACCATCTATTGATACATTGAGCCCAGTGGCTCATTCGGAAACGCCCTAGGCTTTGAACCCAGTCCAGGGGTCCCTATTTCGATTCCAAGTTCAGCTAACTTCTTTCCGAGGATCGATGACAGTCATTCCTCTTTCACCGCTGAACATTGTTTCAACGACCTTTAGGTGGGAAATCAGGCAGTGCTTTAGAAAGAATTTGCGCAAAGTACCGGTACAACAAACCCCTGGAAAGCATGGATAGGTCCACTGGCCGCCTCAGTATTAATGAAATAATGCGGAAAACGGCGTTTAACATTAAACAAACAAAGCAAAATCCTCTGATACAGAAAACACGCCATCCCGGTATTCGGGTAGGTTTTCCATTCCAGGCATATTTCGTTGTGGGGGGTCGCCTGCTATATTTTCATAACTGATAGAACGTATTAGAATCTTAATGATCGATACGACTCTTATGAACCTTTTGGACACCGAGCTGGTAATATGGGTGATGACCAGGTAGTATTCGAACTCCCCACCCCCGGCGATTATTGTGGACCGACTCAAAAAAGCTTCTTAGGCCCGGCACTTCTATTTGGAATGACACAGTAGGTTATACTTCGCTTTCGTGAAAAGCAAGAATTTGGTTTTTTTTTTTTCTTGGAGAAATAATAAACCCTTTACAAGACAAAAAAGTTCAAGACGTGCGCTTTGAAACCATTTGCAGACGAAACATTAAATGTTGCTCGAATGATAAGATTTGGCTATGAAGGGATAGAAAACGTTGTGGGAAAAGGAGAAAATGCTGGTTACCAGCATTTTCTTGTTTTCCAAGAACGTTTTCAAAAGCCTTCTTCCATAGGATCGTTAAAACTCGAGATTGTGAGGTAAAGGTTTAAACTGGTTTGTTATTTTACATCGATTGTAAAACAAGTGTGCTCTACTTACATTAATCACCCCGGTCGATTTCTTCCTGAAAAACTAAACCGATACTCGTGCCATGATACTGGTAGTTCTAAAGCATGACCCTGCTTATGAAAGGATTTGAACCCGGAACCCTTGTTGTGAGAAGCCGACATTCTACCCTACACCACCGTCTGCCTCTGGCAAAATAGTAATAGAGCGCAGTCTAGGAAAAAAGTAATTGCAATTTCAAGGTTGCTTTTACCCAGAACTTCTTTGCAAAGGGGACAGCGTAGATTAAAGATCAGACTATATTTTGTGAGGTCTGATCTTGATCTACACTGCCCGCATTGGCAACAAAAGGCAACAAAAAATGTGAAAGTCACTCTAAAAGTTTATGATGGGCTGGTGTACTTTTTGAATGGGTTTCGACGCTTGGGACAGTATATTGATTTTATTAAGGCGAGAGACCACAGTATTCATTTCTTCCTACGTTTCACAAGGTGATGGCATGCCTGGGCTCTGCTGTGCCTTAGCCAAGGGCACTCCCATGTATCCAAGCGCCTCCAGTAGAGATCGAACCTAGATCGCCAGATTAGTAGATTACAAATCTAACGAGTGATCACGGCACTGGAAAGACCTAAGGTCTTGCATCCAAGGGACGAATATAAGTTCATGCTTCCTATGTCACTTTATGTGACCCGATCCTTGCCTTTACTCTCCCTATTATACTTTCCTTACTGCTATGAAATCGATCTCGTCAATTAATTTTAATCAGAAAATAATTTAATAACAAAATAATACTGAAGCCATGTATGAGAGGTGCAGAGTGTAGAGCCTGTGTAGTCCGATCTTTGTCTATACTCGCTGCAAATGGACTTTCACAATCACGAAAATAGTCGAGAGCTTTGCTGTTCCAAGGCTGTTTATGCTAAGATACTTCATGAACGATAGCGGATAAGGAGGATCCAAAGGGCATGTCACAAACTCAGCGCAGTCTGATCTTAATTTTTACTGTCACAATTGTTGTCTGATTTTCATCTTTACTGTCCACAAATGGTAGTCTGAAAAATTGTTGTGCTTACCCCTTTAAGGATTAAATTAACCCTTAGGCCTCTGAGAGCGACTCAAAGACATTTTGCGGCCAGGGTGGATCAAGATCAGACTGCACAGATGGTGTAGTCTGATCATGGATCTACACTGTCCCATACGGAGATATTTTCACCATAATATACCATTGCGATAACAAAGTTTTGGTTGTAACAACCGGCTCGAAAGTTTCATTTCATTTATGCAGCAGGTTAAGAGTTATGCAGTGACACGCAACCCCACCAGGAGTGAATTTATCCTGTTGCTTTCATCAATGCAGTTCGTTTATATCCTCAGCCAAATACATGCAAAGTCGCGTATCGCGGGGTAAAGGGTCATAATTTAATTAAGTTGGTTATTCCTGGATATCCTAGGGCATATGACAAAAGTTCCCATTGGTGATTGCTATATCATACAATTATTGAAGTTTGACAGGAACGCTGTGTTACATTATTCACCCTCAGGCTGCTGAACGCGACTCACTGACCTTTTGCGGACAGTGTAGATCAAGATCAGACTGCACAATACGTGTAGTCTGATCTTGTTTCTATGCTGTCCGATAAGAAGATATATTTCTCCAAAACGTAAGTTTGAAATAATATCATTCGGGTTTTTACTATCGTCTTGAAAGTTTTTTAACACTTAAGCTGCTAAGCGCAACTCACTGACCTTTTGCGGACAATGTAGGTGAAGATCAGACTGCACAGAAAAATGCAGTTTGATCTTTTTTCTACGCTGTCCGATAAGGAGATACCGGTATATTTCTCCATATCTACACTTTCCGATAAGGAGATATATTTCTCCAAAAGATAAAGTTGAAATAACATCATTTTGGTTTTCACTATCGGCTTGAAAGTTCCATTTAACTTATTTAGTAGGTTAACACTTTACCAAACGACAAAATTTTAGACTGGTCCAAATTGAGAGCATTTGCAGACGACAAAATAAATGTGACAGAAAAGTTGAAATATGTTTTGGGAAGGGTAGAAAACATTGTGGGAAAAGAAGAAAATGTTGGTTACCAGTATTTTCTCCTTTTTCCACAATGTTTTCGAAAAGCTTCTTTCACAGGGTCGTTGAAAGTCGGGATTGTGTTGTAAAGGGTTAAGGGTTAAGATGGCGCAGGAAAGCAGCAGCATTGCTAGTTATAGCACTATCTCTCGACGTTGCTATATAAGCTGGGTTTTGACCTACCTTATGGTATCATTCAGGAATGAATACATAGTATAGTAGTTTGCGATTGGTAAAATATTAGGAAATGTATTCTGCGGGCCTTTGAAGCCTTATTTGGGGGCCCATTTATGACACCAATATACAAAGGTTGATACCGTTTAACAATAACTCGCAGCTCATATTGAGACTGTAGAAAGTGGATATCATAGAGGATAATCCTTTCCTTGTAATAATTAATAAGTAACTCCTTTTGAGAAAATTAGAGGGAATTACTGGCATATTTACTTTAAATCTTCATATTATTTTCTCTTTATATTGAACCATGAACGAATTACAATATTTGAATTTCAGTTCCTTATACGTCTTGTATCTTTTCTTAAAAAGGGCTATCTTGTTCGTTATTAAGCAAGTTTCCATTTTTCATATATATTTCTTGTTTGATATAACATAAGCCGATTCAATGGAAAAAAAAAAAAGAAAAAAAGTGTCTTTAATGTCCAACAAAATTACAAGACTCATTACCTGAATGGTTAATTCCCTCTCAGCCAATTGAATGTCTAGTTTAAACATTTAGAACAAGAATTCAGTTTAAAACAGTTTGTTAATAAAGCCTCCGAAAAGTCTTGAAGTCATCATTATGGGCATCTCTGTTTCAGTGTCTGACCTCAAATAGGCGAAAACTTGATCATGGTCGAAACCAAGAGATTTTGCAGACGATATAAATCAAGATCAGACTGCACAGAACGTGCAGTCTAATCTTTCATCTATACCGCCCACTTCTTTAGTTATGCCTGTAAATAACACTCTTTCTGACTTTCTGTAAATTGTATCTTTAACAGTAAAAGACAGGGCATGTTTATATAATATTATTACTATATTGGCACTAAATGAGTTAAACAAACTTCACAAAGGAAAAGCAGTTATAAAGAACTACGTGTCATACTTGGCACCACAAGACATTGAAAGAAATCGATACATATGGCAACACCCAGTCTATAGTCATTCATTTATATGTAACGTTCCCAATCTTTCTAGACTACAAAATTTTAGAACAGTCCAAGTTTGAAAATCACTCGAAGACAACATAGGAAATATTGCTCAAATGACGGAAATTGTCTTTGAAACCTTGTTGGTAAAGGAGAAAATACTGATTAGCAGCATCTTCTTCCATTCCCATAAAGTATCAGAAGCCTTTACCTTCAGGGTTGTGAAAAACATGGGATTTTTGGATTATGGGTTAAAATATTCCTCATAATGAACAAATTAGTTAAATGGATATTTTCAGAAGGCTTTGATAGCAAGAAAATTGTTTACTTATTGGATTGAATACACTAACGGACAGTATAGGCCAAGATCAGACTGCACGTTCTGTGCAGTCTGATCTTGATCTTTAGTGTCGGTAAAACCCCTCGCTTTCGCCTGTGACGCTTAAAGGGTAACAAGTACCATAGATAAATAAAGTCTATGAAGACGATCGGCGACTTTATGTCAATATTACGGATAAAAAAAGACCAAAACCTTTCCGAGGGACGTCCCGAAAGTTATGAATAATGGATTAACCCGTTTGTCCAAGTTCGAAAGCTTAACATGAGTGTATTTATTTGTCGGTTAAGCTTACGGATTGAACTTCGCACCATTTCTTTTTCTTTTTGTAAAAATCGGTTGGGGTTTGTCCTAGGACCCTCTCTCAATATCGAACTGTGGAGGGAACCAACCTGGAGATACCCACAGCTTCAGATTTCTATAACTGTACATAACTTCATAAGTGCGTTACCGTCGAGTTTAATTTAGCATTAGTTTTCAAACCGTCAATAAAATAGGAACGAAAAGTGTAAGAAAAAAAAAAAAATCCGGTGGTATTTCCTAAAGTGAAGCTTACCTTCTAAATATGTTTTTAGATTTCGGCTCAGAATTTCGCAAAGGCGAATGGGAATGGTTAATGAACAGTTACACTTGTCGATTATTTAGGATCGTATTAAAATTGAATTTAAATAAGTACGACGATGTCATACGTGCATTTTCTCCTTTACCCACAATGTTTTCAAAGGCAGTGTTCTCAAAAGCCTATATTCATTATTCACATTTTTCATGGCGATTTTTTTTAAAAGTCGACTACTGCAAAGGTGTTCAAGTAGACCAAAGACGAACATCCACCTAATTTGATGAACGCTGAAAACTTTCCAGAAATCGTGTAAGCAATATATAAAATTGAGCCCTGCACTGTGAAAAGGGTGCTTAATGCATCTGCGAAAAGTATCGAACCATATCAGCTTGTGCAGTCCGCGCAGGCTGACCTGGGTCGAAACTTTTGGCTATTGTGCAATTTTCTGTATGTCCAAGGACAGTCTACTTCTTGATTCAGTCGGTTGTTAAAGAAAAGTGGCTATTACGGATCCCTAATTATGTGATGGCTTGATTGGTACAGTGCATCACCCCGTTTTGCCAGAGCATGGCTCAGTTTATTTTCGTATATCATGTAGCTTATTTTATGTCCATTTCAGTCTGTATGCAACATGTCACCTGACTCTGTGATAGCCGAACTCGAACAAGAACTCATGCGCCAGGCCGACCTTCTCGGAATCAATAACTCCGCCCCTTTGCATGACGTCACACTCTACACTTCCGGTTTCCACGAGAGCCCTGACAAGGCCGGAGAAATAGCAGACAAAATTTTCCAGTTACTTGATCAAAATGGCGACGGTCTTATTTCATTGGAGGAGTTTATTGACGGAGCTTTGAAAATTCCTTTGGTGATAAATTTGCTAGAACGTCACCCTGACGACTGAAACTGTCCCAATTCTGACGACAAACAGCCTGTAATTGGATTAGTTTACATCACAGTTACGAGGGAGACTTGTTACAAAGGTTGAGAAATAGTGGGTCAATGACTATTGTTTTGTTAACAACACACTTTCTAACGATCTCTTTTTCTTACCTTTGATTCACTGATATTTCAAGCCTAACACTGTTACAGTTTCTACATTTATCCAAAGGTTATATCTTTTGGACCTACCCAAGCCCATCACAAATTACTTGGAAGACAAATATTGCAGTAAAGGGAAACATCGCTTTCAAACGTATGGAAAATATTGTGAGGAAAGGAAAAGAAAGATGGCTGTTTCTCCAAAAACTTTTTCAAAGGTGTTAAGTGCAGGGACGTAAAAAAAGTTATATTTTTACCATTATCATCATTAAATGTCAATAAACTTACAGAAATCTGTTTCTAAATGTGCAAATGATGATTAATACAATCGATTGATTAAGAAAGGATGCAGTTTGCTTAAAGTGTATACCAAGATCAGGCTATACATATGTGCAGTCAGACCTTTTGTCTCTACTGCCCCTGCTTTTCTCCGAATGGTCTCAATCACATAGTTACCATATTGATTAGTTTAAATCTCAGTGGTAGAGTCGCCACCTGTGGTTTTGAAGGTCGTGGGTTCGAGTCATACCAGAGGCATTTTTTTCTCATCGAAATCTGTTTTCTCAACAGTATTAAATTAGTATGATTTTAGCATTTTAGGAGGTAAAGCAGCTCTGAGAGACTTACTAATAATCTGAATACTACCAGACTGATACTTCAAATCAATGTGTCATGTATTCACCAACCATTCTAAATAGATTCTTTGTACATTTGTACAAGTAGAGAGTAACACAAATTCTGATAGGTCATACCATTTGGTTAAGCCAATCAGAAGTTTCGTTACTTTGATATACGAGCGGATATAAAGAATTAGGCCAAGAATACAACTACTAAAATGGTTGGTTAAAACGGATCTTAGGGAAATTATTCATAGATGTTACACTTTTACCGCATTATTTATCTTTACGTTTTAATCCCCACAGAACGAATGTTATCTTCCCAGTTGAAGATAGCACTGTTGGAAAAAAGGAGAAAATGGTGGTGATCAGTGTTTTCTCCTTTTCACACAATGTATTTTACTATTTTAAATATTCTACAGACAGCACTCCTCATTTAAACCGCATGTAATGTGTCGTCTGCAAATGTTTTGAATTTGTACAAGTCTAGTTTTTTTCGTTTGGTAAAAATAAAACATTAGTCTTATCTGCTCACATTTAAAGTAATAACCCCCCTCACCTGGCAGGGGGTGGGGTAATACCCGTTAGAGTCCTAAGCAAAAACAGGGTATTTTTGAAGGACGGCATAGATCAAGTGACCAGACTGCACAGAACGTGCAGTCTGGTCTTGGATCTATACCGCCTGCTTGTTTAGTCAAGCCTATAAGATAAAAAAGATATGCTATTTTCATTGGATTTATTTTTCGTCGTCAAGAGTGGTTGAATTTATGTATTTTGGGCTGAGAGAGTTAAAGCCCGTACCAATCAATCCCGTGTCGATGTAGGCATGTGAAAACATTATAAGAAAAGAAGAAAATGCTGCTAACCAGCATTTTCTCACTTTTGCTCAATGTTTTCTATTTATCAAGGACAAATTTTATTAACTGATCAAAGTCAAATATGCAAAGGCTTTTAATAAGGACAAGTCTAACAATTTGTCAACTGGTAAAAAATTAAGTCCCTTTTTGTTACAATTCTAGTTAATGGTTAATGTTTGCACATATTCATAATATATAAAGTCATGTTGACATTCTGCTACTCACTATACCAGCAGATACATTGTCTATGTAAATACGAAAACACAGTTATATTATATTTTCTTTGCTCAATATTAGATGCAGCGTTCGACTTCTCATTTTCTGATCAAGTAACTCGGGTTGGTACCAGTTGTCCATGTACGAATTGTCCCTTGTACCAATTGTTCTGGTACGAATTGTCCCAGATACGAGTTGTCCTAGGTACCAATTTTTCTAGGTACGAGTTGTCCTGGGTATGAATTGGAGGAGTACGAATTGTCATAAAATATTCCTTAAAAATACATGCCTGGTTAAATCATGTTTTCCTTGTTCAATATCATATACAGCGTTCGATTTTTTCATTTCAATTCAGACTCCTGAATAGTCATCGATTTGATCCCGAAAGTGGTGATAATGTCAGACAAGTTTAGATTTTACAGCGCCATTATGTTTGTTCTCTTGCATTTCTGATTGAGAAAGGTAAACCTAGCAGGATGTTAAAGCAATGATTAATTGATTGTTCAGGTTTCTACCGTCGTTTTAAAATGTACATTAGTTATACTTTGAAGCGTTGGTAAGTGCACCTGTCCATGCTTTCTTGGAGTTTCTTTTTACCAGTATTTGAAATAATTTTGTTCCAAAAGCCACTGGCTGCTTCCTAAAGAAACATCGTCGTACACCAATCAGCGGTAAGAGGGGAATGAATCCTGTCGCGATGAATATCATCAATCCTCAGAAAGAAATAGCTGATCTGGGGATTCGAAGCAGCGACAGTTGTGGAGTATATGTTATTAGACATTTATTACTTCTTTGGCAATGTTGAGAACCCCATGACGAACGAGGTGAGTAATTTCATCGAAAATTAACGAGATACTGGTATATGAATTATTGCTGAAACGACATCGCACACTATCCATGTTTTAGATTAAAGGTCATCTGCACATAGTGGATTACCTTTTGTAAAGATCTTTTTTAAAATTTTGGTAAAAATCTGGTTTTCAGAAGCTTTAAGGGCACTATTATGCATTTTTTTTTTTTTTTTTTATATAATTCTAATTCAAACCTATGAAAACATAAATTTCGCTCGGCATGATTAAAAGACAAGGGAGGTAAAACTGATAGTTTGTCGAAATAAAAATTTAAAGCGTGTTTCCTCCCCTGGAGGTTGAGACTCTCTTCCGTTTGCGTTTATGTTTGCTTGTATGGCGTTAAATGCCGTTCTCAACATAATGCTGTTATATCGCGGTACCCTGTACACCTATCCGTGCTTTTCACTGAGATTCCTCTACCAGTACTTCACACGGGTTTTTTTTTACCGAACCATAGGCTCTTTCCCACATAACGCCACATAACACTCGTCGAAACGACGATGATCAGCAGTGAGAGATGAATGGATCCTGTTGCGATGGCTATCATCAATCCTCCGAAAAAAATTGACTGAGCTGGGAATTCGAACTATCGACCCTCTGGTTTCAAGCCCGACACGTAACAGACCGGGCTACCGAGGTCGGCGTTCTCCGTTCTGTATGCATGAAGATAACTAAACATCTGTTGTCTAGGATCTAGGGGTTGGGTTTCAAATAGCCCGGGTCGAGGCGGTAATTATCAATCCTTATTCTGCTAAATAAGTAAAGTAAAAGTTTGAAGACGAATAATGATATATCGAACTTTTTTTTAGGAGAACAAAATCCCCTTATCGGACAGTATAGATCCGAGATCAGACTGCACGTTCTATGCAGTCTGATCACGATCTACACTGTCCGCAAAAGGTCAATGAGTCGCGCTTAGCAGCTTAAGGGTTATTTTTTCGTTACTTATCGCTGTCTCCTTTCACGGTCTCTATAGATTTGTGCCAATAAACTGATGATTTGTTGAGTTATTTTTTCGAAAAATGGCCCCAGAATAATATTTAAAAAAAAAAAAAATGATCAGACTGACACCCAGGCTAGGTTTAGTAAATCTCGGATATATTAAACCTCGAACGATTAAATTTGGGCATCGAAAAGAGAACACCACGATCAGACTGAACTAATATGCAAGTTGATGGTGGTCTGTTCTCCTCATGGTCGCGTACCATACATAATCCCTTTACTAGACGAAAGAATTTTAGATTTATTCAAATTGGAAGTATGCTCAAACGGTAAATCAAATGTAGCTCAAATGATTGGATTTGTCTCTGAAAGATTAGAAAGCATTGTGGAAAAAGGAGCATTTTCTTCTTTTCCCAAAATCTTTTCAAAAAACCGTTTTCATCAGGGCCTTAACATTTAGGCTGCTAAGCGCGACTCACCGACTTTTTGCTGACACCGTAGATCAAGATCAGACTGCACAGAATGTGCAGTCTGATCTTTAAGCTACACTGTCCGATAAAGAGATATCGTTCCTATAAAATAACTTTGAAATAGGCAGATCTAGGCTTATCCTGTTCGTGTGAAAGTTTCATTTCTTTTATTTAGCAGGATAAGGTTAAAAACTCAGAACTGTATGGTAAAGGATAAAAATTGGAAAAGCAACGTATAACCAGATGGAAAGAATAGTTTTGACCAATCAGAATCGTCCAACATGGCTTCTTATACAAAGACATTTATGGCATCATGCCGTTATTTCAAAGCTGATATTCAAATTTCATTGACCAATCAGATTCGCTGAATATATTCACTGCGATACTAAAATTTCCAACTCAGCGTGGGAAAAGAAAAATTTGCCCACCTCCACAGTTTCGACTTTAATTACTCCGTTATATTTATCCGTTTGTTCCGTTTGCTGTCTGATTTGGACCCATACTGTCCGCCTGTTTAGTCAGACCTAAAAGGTACAAATCTTTCTGAGTTTCAGTGGACTGTATTCCTACTTTTAGATGCCGAAAGAGGTCGAGTTTATCATTTGGCGTTGAAAGAGTTAGAGAATTTAAAAAAAAAAAAGATTCTATTTCAGACATTTATTTATTCATTCTTTAGTCATTCATTTAATACCTTTCAATGTAATAACTGTAGATTGGTGCCACTGGATATCTTATCGTTGTAAAGTGCCATTGAATATGCGTAGCGTTTTATCAAATAGACTAGTTTCAAACGTTGTTGCAGACCGACGTCTTTGTCCGAGAAATTTAGCCTTTAGAAAGCCAGATAATTCAAATGAACATTACAAAGAAAGACCAAACCCCTTAATGTCTAGAGTAATTATTTCAGATTTCTTTTTCATAACACAACGGAAAGTGCAGATGCAAGAAAAGACTACACGCTCCATCCTTTACAAGGTAAGAGTCCAGTAAGGTCACAAATAAGTGAGCTGTCGACGTAATATGGCTGGAATAACGTTGAAAACGATATAAAATATTCAAACAGTCTAGGATTCTTAATCTGGATACTCCGCGTTCGATCCAGCCTCGAAGCACTTGGCTTTTCGTGGGAGTGTCCTTGCCGAAGACATGTCAGAGCTGTCTTGAAACCGATAACAAGTGACCTGTCGCCGTGATAAAACTATAAATTATGTTAAAAGCGGTACAGTCACTCACTCACTCACTCACTCACTCAATCAATCAGTCAACCAACCAACCAACCAACCAACCAAACAAACAAACAAACAAACAAACAAACAACAAAAAACCAACCAACCAACCAATCAACCAACCAATCAACCAACCAACCTACCAACCAATTTCATGTAACCAACCAACCATCTAACCAACATTTAAACACACCAACCTTGCTGCCAACCAACCAACCGACCGACCGACCAACCAATCAACCAACCTACCAACCTACCAACCAACCTACCTACCAATTTCATGTAACCAACCAACCAACCAACCAACCAACCTACCTACCTACCTACCTACCTACTAGACCTACCAGCCAACCGATTTTATGTAGCCAATCACTCAAAGAGACGATTAAATATTCAAGCCATGTTAAGCATGTTATAAATTCGATTTGTTGCCCAGGTTAGGGGTACATTCCTTGATAAAGTACGGATTTCAAGTATACGTCACTAAGACCAACACAAGGGCCTCTTGTCGTCTCAATCTTTAGACTGATTTATTATGGCCCAGTTACCTCTTGAGAAAAATTTCTACCAAGCCATTCTGACATTGTTGGAGAAGGAAAAAATGCTCGTCACAAGGATTTTCTCCTTTTTCTACAATGTTTTCTAATCTTTCAGAAACAAATCGTAATATTTAATTTACCTTTTAATCCCGTCTTTTTACGGTCCTGATGAAAAAAGCCTTTTGAAAACATTGTGGTAAAAGGAGAAAATGCTGGTTAAAAATGCTGGAAAACGGCATTTTCTCCATTTTCCCAAGGGTGTAGCGTCCATTACCCAAAGTACGATCGTGTGTGTAAAAGAATTTCGCGGCCAAAGTTGTAAATCACAATATCATATACATGTATTTATTTTTCTCTAGATCTGCGCACCTTTTCAAACTGAATAGATGGGTCAAATTGATACACTGATGACTAGGGAACATATATTACCAGCTTTTTTTATTACTCACTGAAACACATTTGAAACAAGCGACGTCAAACACAATTGTCAAACCGTCATCCATCCATCCATACTTACGTACCTACCTATCTACTTACATATGACAAATAAGCAAATTTCGGAAATATTGTGGTTAAAGGAGATTCTGTTCGTCGATCAGATGTCGGTACGAAGTGACCAAATTAGGTAATACTGGTAGTTACTGCCTATAAAAATAGGTACAAAAAGACCAAATCGGTACGAAAGAACATAGTTACGAAATGAACACCATCAGTTTACATTAGGAAGTATCGTTGTTGCAATAAGCACTCGGTACAAGTTTCTACAATTCAGCGGTTAGACGTCAAAAACCGTTCGAAACGAAGAACGCATCAACTCGGGCAAAGGCAGGTCGAACTATTTTCCCTTTGATTGCGAGTATTTGTGAGAAACATTACTCTTAAATGTTATCAGTAAATATTTACATTGGAAGTTTTCATTTGTCAAACCCACTATGATATCTTGTTTTACGAAAGATACGTGTTTTATTTGAGAAGACAAGGGTGTATACGAGTTTCAAAATGGAGTCGCTAGATTGTTAACTCTGGTTTCTAACGATGGTAAGTGTAGACCGAGATGTGCTTATACAGAACATGCTTTCTGATCTTTAATCTACTCTGTCCTAATTTTTTTTCGAAACACACACCAGCCATACACTAAAAAAGCTTTGAAATCATAATATCTTTTTTAAACTCTTTACCAAACGACAAAAATTTAGACTTGTCCAAGTTCAAAGCATTTGCACACGACAAATTAAATTCAGTTGAAATGACGGTAATTGCCTGTGAAAGTGTAGGAATCCTTGTGGGAAAAGGAGAAAATGCTGATTATCAGCATTTTCTCCTTTTCCCACAAGGTTTTCAAATGGCTATTTCCTCAGAATCGTTAAAAGTCGCTATTTTTGTGGTAAGAGTTGAAGACCGAAAAAACTAATTTCCGAGTTACTCAAGCTCAAAGAGGTACAAAAAGTTATATTGACCGCTAAGAAAATCACACATAGGAACGGCTACTTTTCCATCATATTCGTCTCGTTTCCGAACAAAATTAAGCCATTGCACGAATTCTTTGCACATAAGATGGGCTTCTTGGGACGTCTTTAAAAGACAGGGCCGAACAATGGAATCTAGACAGTGACAGGGACAGAATATCCTGATAGAGAGATAGGTAAAAACCAGGGGCTTTTGAGGACAGCATGGACTCAAGATCAGACTGCACAGAATGTGCAGTCTGATCTTGAAACTATGCCGTCCGCCTGTTAAGTCAAGCCTTTATGATAAAACTCTTTCCAAGTTTTAATTTATTGTATTTGAACAGCCGTCGAAAGACTTCGACTTTATATATGAGCCGTGCTCTGTGAAAAGGGGACTTAATGCATCTGCAAAAAGTATCGGCCGGAACATTTTGCTATTGGTAAATTTTCTACATGTCAAAGGACTAGCCTACCTCATGATTCAGTAGGTCATGACACAAAACGGATTTTAGGAATCTATAATACTGTGATGACTTGCTTTGTATCATGCATCACGGAGCTCCATTAAGCCTTCTTTTCACGGAGCATGGCTCATATAATTTATGTATGGAAAAGATCAGCCTGCAAGCTGATTTTGATTCACACACGATGTTGAAGAAAGCACGTTTCACAGGTTTGATAACTCTTTACCAGACGACAAAATTTTAAACTTGTCCGAATTGAAAGCATTTGAAGAAGACACATTAAATGTGACTGAAAAAATAGTAATTTGTCTTTGAAAAGGTATAAAACATTGTGGGAAAAGAAAACTGTTTTTACCTCATAAGCCTTTTCTCCAAGAATCCTAAAAACACGGGATTGTATGGTAAAGGGTTAAAACTTCGGTCTGATTTGTTGCTGGAGTGACTCTCTCCAGTGTTGTCAGCCAGTTTTTTTTTTTTTGTAAATAAGATTAATTCTTTGACTGCAAAATAAATGAGCCATGCTCTGTGAAAAGGGATTTTGCTGTTGTTCAAATTTTTGCATGTCAAAGGACCACTCTTACCTCAGAATTCAGTCACTTGATAGACAATGTGGATTTTTACGGATTCATAATTATGACTGTGGTGATTTGCGTGGCGTAAATTATCACCGAGATGCATTAAACCCCTTTTTTCAGAGCATGACTCAAATAAATCAACTCTTTCGACAACCATGAATACTATTCTACCTTATCCTTTACCATCCTTTACCAAGTAACAAAATTTTGGACTCGACCAAATTGAAAGCATTTGCTGACGACATATTGCATGTTCCTAAAATGATTACTTTTGTCTTTGATGAGGTAGAATGCACTGTTGGCAAAAGAGAAAATTCTGTTTACCAATATTTTTCCTTTTCCAACAATGTTTTCAAAAGCCTTATTCTTCAGGGTCGTCAAAACACGGGATTGTCTGTCAAAGGGTTAAATGAATATGTAGATATTTTGAGGATTTCTCAGAATGCAGTAGCGGACGACGCAGATCAAGGATTAGACGACACCTTCTCTTACGTCTGATCTTGATCTACGCCGTCCGCAAAAGATACACTTGTTGCCCATGACGGTAAAAGAATTATTGTCAAAGAAGTTGTGTCGAGCTGACATACGAAATAATACTTTCTTTCACAGAAACGTTTGGGCACTCAAAAATTTCCCCAGCATTCAAAACAGCGCACTGATATGTAAACTGGTACCCGTTGTATCTCCCGTAAAGGTCTATTCAATAGACACGAAGACTGAACACCAGTTTAAGCCTTTACCACACAATCCCGACTTTTAACGACCTCCGAGAAAGAAGCCTTTTTGAAAACATTGTGGGAAAAGGAGAAAATGCTGGTAACCAGCATTTTCTCCTTTTCCCACAATGTTTTCTACTCTTCCCAAAAGAAATTTCAATTTTTCAGTTACATTTATTTTGTTGTCTGCAAATTCTTTCAGTTTGAACTAGTCTAAAATTTTGTCGTTTGGTAAAGAGTTAAATGATATGGAGAAAGCTTACGAAAAGGAATAGTGACAGGGCGCATGCGTCATAAGGACCTCATAAGCGGATTGGCGAAATTGTTTTATCAATATCTAATCAAATACATCTTAACCTGGACGCAGGAAGTGTTCTGTATCTATTTTATATAGAAATTATGTGAAACATTAATAAAACAGCGACAATGGGTGTCTCCGGAGCAAAAGGAAAGTTTTTCCTGCTATTTAATTTTCTATTTTGGGTAAGCTGTTTTCGTGTCATCTTTCTGCTCATGTAGACTTTACTTTTCTTATTTTTTTTATATGCATGGCATCTCCATAAGATTGCATTTATAATTAGGAGAATTCACATTCTAGATCCTATACTGCCATATGTGATCATACATGGACTCTTCCGAGAGTGCAGACTAAGATAAGCCCGTTAATACTTTAAGTCTGATCTTTGTCCACACTCACCTCCTCTGCACTGTCATAATACTTTCTCAAAACAACAGTAACCACAAAGTTTAACGAAAACAAGTTCTGTGACTGTCAGTATATAAGACGGACCGTATGTAAGTTAGGCTGAATAGGGGTCAACTTTTGATACAAAAATAACATCAAGAAAACGTCTGTATTTTTATTTGATTTTGATTGTGTGAACATCCGAATAATACATATGACGTCTGGCTAAAGAGGGCTTAATGCATGTTCGTGATCCACTGTACCAAGCAAGTCATTTCATCGGACTAACTTGGGTCGATACTTTTCGCAGATCCATTAAGCCCCTTTTCATACAGCATGACTCCAATCCTTTTAAACTACAAAGTTACTTGATAGAACATGCATGTATATTCAGACAGATATGTAATCAGTAATTCTGATGGCCCACCAGAGCCATCAGAACTGCTGTCGCACAATCATTCTCATTTGCATGATGACAAAATTACTGATGTTAATAAATAGACGTATCTATCCTCCTGATAAAGCCCTAGGTTTTCTAGATCTAGTAACTGGGGTGGTTCATGCTGTACGAACAAATAATTTTATTTACAACACTAACCTACTAGTAGTGACACCCAGGATATACATGAATGTAGCCGTTAGATGACAGGAAAAAATATTGAAATCGGCGTAAAATACCATTCAGTCTATCGATATAGTCAAGTTTTTGAAGTAGTCTGCAGGTAGACACTAAAGGCCCGGAAGCGGCCAAAGTAAACAATACAGGTGTTAAAATGCATTTAAATCTTTACCAAACGATAAAATTTTAGACTGGTCCAAACTGAGAACATTTCCAGATGACAAATTAAACGTGGCTCAAATAACAAAATTTGGTCCTAATACGGTAGAAAACATTGTGGAAACAGGAGAAAATGCTGGTTTCCAGCATTTTCTCCTTTTTCCACAATGTTTTCAAAAAGGCTGCTTCCTCAGGGTCGTTAAAAGTCGGGATTGTGTGGAAAAGGATTAAATCTAAATCATGCCATCTAAAAGTATGGAAATTCCTTTGAAGATGGCAATCTGTTATCATTCGGTCGGTCTAAGTGTTAGTCGCCGGTAGAAAAAAAAAATGAATTTTAGAACTACGTATATTTTCTACCCCTTCAGCAATAAATTTCGTCATCTAAGCCCCCACTTATTTAGTTGTCTGCTATATCTCCAATATGGGCAAGTCTTAAATGTTTAAACCTAGTAAAGGTTAAAGGACGTGAAACATTGATAAAATAGCACCGCACGATCTTCGACTTCTCTGTCGATCACCTGCTATGGTCATCACCTGAAGGAGGCACTTAACATCACTCTGACCAGATAATGTACGGTTGTCTTATCAGCTGTTATGCTAGTGGACATGTTGCTCGTCTTAGACTTCTCACGATTTCCCATATAAATCAATAGAGGTCAGATTGTTCGCTCTTACATTTATGATGTCAGTATACACAATGAAGGCTGTGCAACAATTGGCTAACATAGTCTTGTTCAACTCAATTTGATGGAAGAGATGCCTACGTCACTCTTTAGTATTGCCAGGGTTATGTACGGTTGTTTTATATGTTGTTATGTTTCAGGAGATGTTGCTCCTCCAAGACTTCTCAGAAACTCTTTATATAAATCAAAACTGAGCTGTTCATGGTATCATTGTATGGTCTCAATGTACTCAGTGAATGCAATGCACTAGTTGGCTAAAATATTCTTGCTCGACCAATTTTGATCGAAAGAGATACTTTTTCGTTCAGTCATTCTAGTGAATAATAATGGCACCGATGATGTACGATTGTTTTATCATTTGTTATGTCACAGATGCTGCTGCTCGTACAAGACTCCTCGCGAACTTCTATAGAAGCCAGCTTGGTCAATTTATAATTATATAGTCACAATAAAAGCATACGTAATGCAGAATCTGGTTTATGGTATTCTCGTACTACACCATCTGGTCAAGCGTTGATAACTTGCGACCATTCACGTTGTAAGCCATACTCTTTAAGACAAGTTGGTACAATGAAGAATGCTTCAAAAGTGTACGAGACCATTTTTATTCACATAGTTTTCTCAAGATGAGAGCTAAGGGTAACTCCCGTGCACAGATGATTTTGCAACATTTTCTTCTGTTTTTGAAATCAACAGTCTGTTCGAGTAGGGTTTAGCCAATCTCAAACTGCGTCCCTTTGAAATTTAGAAAATTCGTGAAAGTTAAATTACGAGTGTTGTTAAGAATGGTTTATGCATACGGGCACTGTTGCTATTGACTGGTATTAGATGCAGGACAGCTTTGTATGGCCAACTTGGTTGTACAAATGTTTGTTGTTTACTAATCTTGTAACACGTGTTTGCTATATTTACTTAGATATTTACTAAACCCCAAATCGTCCGGTTAATTTTCACTCAATGTAAATACAAACTTTCAGATTTTGTCTTTCACGCTTCGAGAACAGTACGTATGTTTGTCTTTATTACAACTTAATCGCTGTGATGTTTGATAATGTTCCATAGCACTGACTTTTGCTTGTTTGTCTGTATGGTTTTATTTCAGTTATATAGCGGCGGCCTGTGCGCCTGTCCATGCTTTGCCTAGGGTTTCTTTTACCAGTGCTCCGCGCAGTATCCATCCCAAAGCTATTTGCTGCTTTCCTACTTAACCATCACCGAAACAATAATTAGGGTAAGAAAGGAAATGAACCCTGTCTCAATGATAATTTTCAATCCTTGCAAAGAAATTGGCTGAGCTAGGGATTCGAACCCTCGACTTTCTAGTTTCAAGCCATGCACGATACAGACTGAGTAACCGGGGTCGGCATCACAGATATAACAGGCGAACCTGTCGGACCCATTTTTATTTCTTGTCAGTTCGATTTACTTTGCATCTCTCCTTGTAAGATAAAGTTCTTACATGACATTCAAGATGTTTACTATATACAGTTTTACATGACAAGGAACAGTTAAGTAGACTTCATCCAGTTTAATGCTGACTTTACTGTTCTGACTTTAAACGACCCAACAGAAGACGATCTTTAAAAACATTGTGGGGGGAAAAGGGGAGAAAGTGCTGATTACCAGCATTTTCTCCTTTTACAACACTGTTTTCTGCCTTCTCAAGCACAATTCACACCATTTGAGCATCAGTAGTCGTGTACAAATTTTCCCAATTTTTGTGGGTCCAAAGTAGTGTCGTCTGGTAAAGGGTTAATCACCAAACAGACTAGATTTGTCTTTGAATTTTAGCAGGGTATAGGGAAGACCCAAAATGGATGTAAAAATCGAAAGTAAAATATTTAAAGAAACAACTATAGTGTTTAAAAAAGGACGAAGTGGTTGCATTGAACTTTTGCATACCACTATTTAATTTTCTCTTACTTTTAACCATCTTCTACCGAAATTCCCCAAAGATAATTATACTTGCTTAGTGTGTGTGTGTTCATGTATTTCAACATGGATATCTAAGGTCCCTTGTTTTTTAACCCTTTACCAAAAAATCGACCCTAATAAGAAATACTTACGGAAACAGAGTGGGAAAAGGAGAAAATGCTGGTAACCAGCATTTTCTCCTTAAACTACAATGTTTTCTACCATTTCAAAACCAATACCAACATTTGAGCCACATTAAATATGTTGTCTTCAAATGCTTCCAATTTGTACAAGTCTGAAATCGTGTCGTCTGGTTAAGGGTTAACTGTGATTGTCATTTGTTTTTAACATTTTTTTTGTTCGTTTTGAACCCATATTCTATTGACTCTCTTGATCCCGAAGAATAGTCGAAGATGTCCTTGATATTTCTGTCATTTACATATAGGGTATCCCTTTACCACACAATCTGGCGGACTCCGGTAGCGCGGTCGGTAGCGCACAGAACTTGAGAACAGGGATCGCATGTTCGAATCTCCAGCTTGGCTAGTTGCTTTCTGAGGATTGATGATAGTTATTGCGGAGGATTCATTCTTTTCGCCATGCTGATCATTACTGTGACGATGGTAACGTGGGAAAGCAACCAATAGCTTGGGAAGAATATCATGCAAAGTACTGGTAAAAGAAACTACAGGAAAGCATGCATATGCGCGCTGACTGCCACGATACAACCAAATAAAGTTTAAAACTGCCTTAAACACCATACAATCAATCAGTCATTGCCACACAATCCCCATTTTAACAACCCTGAAGAAGAAGCTTTTTGAAAACAGCATTTCCTCCATTTCCAACAATGCCTTCTATCCTATCAAAGACAGGTCATCATTTGAGCTACAGTTATTTTATCGTCTGTTGTAAATGCTTTGAATTTGGTTGAGTCCAAAACTTTGGCGTTCGGTAAAGAGGCATAATCTGATTGATAATCTTCTGTTTTTATGTAATAATTCATTTTAAAAATGATAAAAAAACAAGGCTTTGCCGAGTTTTTATCGCTTTTCAATGACAAAGTTAGTACTAAAGTTATACAAGGTGAAATAATAGATGAAAAAAAAAAAAAAAAAAATCAAGACTTTACCATTTTTTTATTATTTTTTCAAATTTTTAACACTTATACTAAAATCTTAATTTACAATACCAGTATTTTTTCAAGGCAATCTTGCCCAGCTAGATACATGTAAACCCTTTAATTCTTATCAGACTTCAAAATTTAGACATGTCCATACTGAAAACATTCGCAGATGACAAAATAGATGTTGCTTAGATCATAGAATTTGTTTTTGAAAGGGTATAGAAGATTGCGGGAAATGAGAAAAAGGCTGTTTACCAACATATTTTCCTTTCCCAACAATTTTTTTGACTCTTTACCAAAAGACAAATCTCTACACTTGTCCAAATTGAAAGCATTTACCAACAAACAAAACATAGTCCGAATGATAATATCTATCTTTAACTCTTTTACATACAAGAATATTTTAGACTCCTTCATTATCAAAGCAGTGGCAGAGGACAAATTTAATGCGGCTATAATGATGAGACTGGTCTCTGAAAGGGTAGAAAGCATTGTAGAAAAAGGAGAAACTGCTTGTTATCGGTTTTTTTCTACTTTCCTAAGCATAAATTCAAAAACCTTTCTCTTCAGGTTAAAAAATGTGATCGTTTGGTAGAGGATTAAAATAGTATAAAACATTGTAGGAAAAGGAAAAATGCTGGTTAGCTAGACTTGTCCAAATTGAAAGAATCTACAAATGAACAACCGAACATAGTCTAAATGATGATTTCTATCTCTCAAAGCATTTTCTCTTTCACCAACAATGTTTTCTAAAGTTTCTACGGCAGGATCGTTAATACAGCAGGATTGTTTAGCAAAGGCTTTTGCTTCATGGTCTTTGAAAAGCAGTATTCTTTGGAAAAGGATTAAAATGTTCATTTGTGGTTCTCAAATAATTCTAAAGAATAACTCACTTAATTTCTGGAAAATCTTTACTGAAACCGAGTTTCTAACACTTTGCACTTTTTGTGCTCTCTGATGTTGCAACTTTTCATGAAATGAATTATTAGATTAACATTTTTAAATCATATTTCCAATATTTTTTTTGAGACAAGCAAAAGTGTTGGCGACAAAAAAAAAAAAAAAAAATGCTAGCAAATTTTTTCAAATACTTTTTACTTCGCTACATTCACCACTTAGATGGTGTGAGCAACCCAACATATTTCTTTACAAGCGGACAAAATTTTAGAGCATTTACAGATGACCAATTTGAACATGTCCAAATGATTGGATTCGTCCTTGAAAGAATACAAAAAATTATAAAAAAAAAAAAGGGGGGGGGAATGCCGTTAATGCATTGTGCGCCAATAACAACCAAACCTGTTTGTTGAAAGTGAAAATCAAGATCAGTTTTCTTTTTCCTTAAACTATACAACAACAAATATCTGGCCGAAAAGCAATCCAGTTGTGAGTCTCTATGAATGCAAACCAACACCATGCACTTATATAAAGTATATTAAACGGAGATTGTACACATGTAGTCTTTGACTGCACTCTTCTCTTCCCTACTACTGGTCTCTGTAATATAAATTCCCGTGAAATAACAATAGGTTCAAGCATGGCACATTAATGAAGTGGAATGATTCACAATTCATTTTGTCTCTTACTACGCAGTATCCATGATTTCTGTTGTAGTGATGGGTAATACACTGTGTCCATGGTTTCTGTTGTAGTGATGGGTGGTACAGAGTGTCCACGGTTTCTGTTGTAGTGATGGGTGGGGCACTGTGTCCATGATGTCTGTTGAAGTAAAGGGTGGGCCTTTTTTTCATACCTACACAAGATAAATATGGCATTAAGAACTATTTTTTCCCAAACCATCATACCTAAAGTAGGCTGAATAAATCACCCAACAGTGTGAAGCAATGAATTAAATTTCAGCCATGTGAGATTCTCATGTATCCAACTTCAACGTAAGCTCGCAATGGCCATTTTGTCAGTAGTACAATACTACCTCAACCGTAATATAGCCATCTCTGCTATGGTTTAGGACGCTGTAGATCGAGGCTGGACTATACACAGTGTCTATCTCTTTACCACATGACAAAAATGTAGACTTATCCAAATTGAAAGCACTTGTAGACGACAATTTGAATGTGGCTCAACTGATGGATTTCTCTTTCATAGGATAGAAAACATTTTAGAACAAGGAGAAAATCCTGTTTACCAACATTCTCTGCTTTTCACATAATGTTTTCAAATAGCTTCTTTCTCATGGTCGTTAAAAACTCGGGTTTGTGTGGTAAAGGGCTATATTATCCAATAACATTTAATAAAAACTGCCCTGATTTTGTTACATTTATTCACATAACCCTTTACAAACCAAAACCAAGTTTACATTTTGAAAGAAGACCTTTGTAATCATAGTTGGAAAAGGAGAAAATGTTGGTATTTAATTTGTTGTCTGCAAATGCCTCTAACTTGTCATTTGGTAAAGAGTAGAAACAAGTCTGTTTCTATCATATACTTCCATTTTCTGCTGTATTCCAAGTACATGAAGATGTTCAAAGATATGGTGCAAAAATAGATAAAGGGTGACAAACAAGATAACTAAAGACTGATTGAATGGTATTTCAAGCCCCTTTCAGCATTATTTTCAGTCACGATGACAGCTCACATATTTATATATTTCCTGGATTTCAAAATTAATAGGCTAGAGCTCTGAAGTGTCTTGCCCAAGGACAGTCACATGAAAGACCCAGTGGATCCAGTAAGGCTCGAACCCAGAGCGTCCAGGTCACGAGTCCTACACTTATACTTTACCACTGAGGCATGCAGGACCCCCGACATGATTATAAAGTCTGATATATAGGACAATAAACTAGTCACAAAAGACATATCCTCTTCATGTACTCTTCAATGGTACGTTTTTAAAGGGATCAACCCCTATTTTTCAATGAGAATACAGCTTTTTGTAGAAAGCTGAGTGAGATTGATGTTCTACCAGATCCTTGATATTTTCATAAGCTAGCCACAAAAGGCATACCTTCTTCATGTACCCATCAACGATTAATTTTTCTACAGGGGATCAACCCTATTTTTCAAAATGAGAATACAGCTGTTGTAGAAAGCCGTGGGAGATTAATGTACTACCAGATCCTTGATAGTATCATAAGCTAGTCACAAAAGGAATATCTTCTTCTGTTCATGTACTCATCAATGATTCATTTTTTTTTTTTTTTTTTGAAAAAGGGATTAACCCCTATTTCTTTTAATGAGAATAAGAATACAGTTTTGTGGAAAGATTGATGTATTATTACCAGATCCTCGATATTTTCATTAGCTACCCTTATATTAACCATCGCACATTCGGCTGGGTAATATGATGTTTCATCAATCTGTCTGCTCTGAGAGTAGAAAAGAAGTAGGGTAAGGAGCAAACCACATCTCCATGTGGGTCAAATTTATCACTAGCAGTTTACATGTATTTCATCAATTAACATTAATTACAATGAAATGAATGAACCAGAAACTAAACATGGTTAGATAAACAAATACAATCAAGGAAAAAGTTAATACAAACAAAGCATGTTTAGCTAGATATATACAAGAAAACTTACTCAAATTTTCAAGTCAAATACATACATGACATAAAATCAATTCAAAGCACGGTTACAAAAATACGAACATAAACTTACTAAAATTTTCACGAGAAATACATACACGCGACGAAGCAAATTTAAACCACAGTTAGACAAATATAAAGAAATCCTTACTGAAATTTTCAAGAGGAATAGATCTACATACACAACACAGAGCAAATATAACACATAGTTAGACATATATGTACAAAAACTTACTACAATTGATATAAGAGGTACATACACAGGGTAACGCAAAGTCAAATGATGATTAGACAGGTATTTACATAAAACTTACTAAATTTTTATGATTATTTCATACATGAGATAAAACAAATTCAAAGCATAGCTAGAGATATATAAACCAAAACTTACTGAAATTTTCAAGAGAAATACATACACGACAGATACTATTTTCAAACCAAGGCTAGACAAAGAAGAACAAATCTTAACAGGGTAACATTAGAATAAATGAATAAAAGAGATCAATCCAAATTTTCTTTTCGAAAAAAGTAATCTTAATCCGTTCCACTTTCGGTCATTCTATTAAAAACCTTTGTCAAGGGACAAGTTAAAAGTTAATCCCAAATAGATTCGGCCATTTTCAAACTTCAGTCGAGGGACCGCCCTAATGAGTCTAAAACAAATAGATGTAACCGCTCTTAATACTCTTGTGTTAGGGTAAAATATTTTGATGCCAGCAATATTCGGCCACTTTAAAACCTTCATCCCGGGACCTTCCTTTGAGTATGAAAATACTAAAGGATGAAAGCGGTAAAAGGTCGAAGTACCCGTTTCTTTAAGGTGAAATTATTTTTGTCCTGGCTAGGCTCAGCCATTTTGTCCTGGCTAGGCTTAGCCATTTTAAAACCTTAAATCTTTACCAAACAACAAACTTTAAGACTGTGCAATCAGAAAATTTTGGCGGGTAACAAAATAAAAGTGACTCAGAATTTGAATTTTATATTTGAAAGGTTAGAAAACATTGTGAAAATTAGCAAGTGCTGGTTACCAGCAATTTCTCCTATTCCCACAATGTTTTCAAAAAGGTTTTCTATCTCAGGATCGTTAAAACTCGGAAATGTGTGGTAAAGGGTTAGACCCATTCCTGGGGGACCTTCCTGATTATTTCTAAAACCAACGGATGAATGCAGTAATTGCTCTGCGTACTTATTTTATGGTAAAAGTATTTGATCCTGCTTAGGTTCAGCCATTTCAAAATTTTTCTATTCATGGACCTCCCTGGTGAGTACTTAAACCTATGGATAAAAGCTGTTTAGAACTTTGAAAGATCCTATTTTAAGATAAAATATTTTCATCTTTATGTTAAGCTAAATCTTTATCAAGGGTCCTCCCTGGTATGTGTGAAAACCAATGGATAATAGCGGTAAAAACTTAAGATACTCTTATTTTAGGTTAAAACATTTTGATGCCAAGTTCTGTCGTTTAAGCACTGTTATTATGGGATCTGCCTGGTGAGTTTTAAAGCCATGGATAAAAGCGATAGAAACTCTGAGCACTCATTTTAGCGTAAAATATTTTGATGCCAGGTAAGTTTGGCTATTTCAAGACCTCTAGAATACCCACGTGCACATTGAGTATTCAAACCAATTGATAAGAGCGGGTAAAAACTCCGGGTACACTTTTTAGGGTTAAAAATTTTGATCCCGGCAAGGTATCTCTATTTTAAACTTATTATCATGGGACCTGCTTGGTGAGTATCAAAACCGATTAAAAAATCTGAAAAACTCTGAGAACTCTTTTTTAAGAAAATAATTTGATGCAAGCTAAGTTTGGCCATTTTAGAAACCTTTATCGAGGGAGCTCACGGATGGGTAAAAATATATTGAGATCCTGATTAAGGCTAGCTATTTTAAACTTTTATCGTGGGACTTCCTTGGTCAGTGATAAATGGAAAAACAAAACGCGGTAGAAACTTTGAGTACTCTAAATTTAGAGTAAAATATTTTGATGCCAGCGACGTTTTGCATAAAACATTAACCGAGAGACCTCATCGGTGGGCACTAAAACCAATGGATAAAAGCGGGTAAAAACTCCAAGTACTGTTATGTAGGGTAAAGAGTGCTCCTTTATTAGGGTAAAATGTTTTTGCCCTTGATTTGTTCAGCTATTTTAGAAAACCTTTCACAAGTGACCTTCCTGGTGAGTGTTAAAAACAATGGATAGAAGCGAGCGGCAAAAACTCCGAGTAATCTTTTATAAGGGTAAAATATTTTTATCCTTGTTTCGTACAGCTGTCAAAAAACAACTTTCTCGAGGGACCTCCCTGGTGAGTGTTAAAAGCAATGGATAAAAGTGGTAAAAACTCCGAGTACTAGTACTGTTTTATTACTGTAAAAAAAAAATCATCTTTTATTTGTTCAGCTATTTAGAAAAAATAAAATAAAATAAAAAAAAAAACCTTTCCCAAGGGACCCCATGGAGGGTGTTAAAACCAATGGATGAAAGCGGTAAAAAAAAGGGAAATCTTTTATTGGCGTAAAATATTTTTATCGTTATTATATTCAGCTATTTTAAAACCTTTCTCAAGAAACTGTCTTGTTAACTGTTGAACCAATGGATAAAAACGGTAGAAACTCCGACGTGCTTTTTTATTAAGGTAAAATATTTCTACCCTGGTTTTGTCCAGGTATTTTAAAAACCTTTCCCTGGTGAGTAAAGTCCCGCATGAGTGATAAAACCTATGAATAAAAGCGGTAAAACCTCCAATTACGTTTGTATATGGATAAACTATTTTTTATGCTAGTTATGTCTGCTATTCCGAAATTTTAATCAAGGGACCTCCATGGTGGATGGTAAAAGAATATATAAAAGCGCTTATAACTTTGGACCCTTTTATTTTAGGATAAAATATTTTGATGCCAGCTAAGTTTGGCTATTTTAAAATCTTCATCGAAGGACCTCACTGGTAAGCATTAACACCAATCGCTAAAAAACGGTAAAAAACTCCATGTACTCTTTTCTTTAACGGTACAATATTTTCAACCTAGCTAGGTTCTGCCATGTTAAAACTGATATCTTGGTACCTGCCTAGTGAGTATCAAAACCAATAAGCAAAAAGCGGTAAACAATTTGAACACTCTTATTTCAGAAAAAAAATAATTGATGCCAGCTAAATTTGGCCATTTTAAAATCTCCATCGAGGAATCTCCATGATGGGTATTAAAACCGATGATCAAAGCGGTAAAAACTTCGAGTGCTCTTTTGAAATAGTTTCACCCTGTCTAGGTTCCTACATTTCAAAACCTTTAATGTGGGTAAAATATTTTTAGCCATCATATGTTCAGCTATTTTAAAATCTGTCTCAAGGGACTTCGTCGTTGAGTGTTAAAACCAATGGATAAAAGCGATAAAAACTCCGAGTACTCTTTTATCAGGGTAAACTATGTTTATCCTTGTGTTGTACAGCTATTAAATACAACTTTCTCGAGGGACCTCCCTGATGAGTGTTAAAACCAATCGATAAAAGGGATAAAAACTCCGAGTACTAGTACTCTGTTATTACTGTAAAATATGTCATCTTTGATTCGTTCAGCTATTAAAAAAAAATCTCAAGGGAACTCTCTGGCGAGTGCTAAAACCAATAGATAAAAGCGGTAAAAAACTCCGGATACTCTTTAATTAGCGTATAATATTTTTATCATTGTTATATTCAGCTGTTTTAAAACCCTTCTCAAGAAAGTTCCTTGTTGACTGTTAAAAGCAATGGATAAAAAAAAAAAAAAAAAAAAAACGATGAAAACTTCGAGTGCGCTTTAATAAGGTTAAAGTATTTCTATCCTGATTTTGTTAAGATATTCTAAAAAAACTTTCTCAAGGGATCTCCCTGGTGGATGAGGTCCCTCGTGAGTGTTAAAACCAACTTTGGAACTCGTTTAGGGTAAAATATTTAGATGCCAGCTAAGTTTGGCCATTTTAAAACCTTCATCAAAGGATCTCACTGGTGAGACAATGGTAAAAAAAGCCCCAAGTACTCTTTTTTAACGGTAAAACATGTTCATCCTACCTAGGTTCTGCTTTTTAAAAAACAGATATCGTGGGACCTACTTAGTGAGTATCAAAACCAATAAAGAAAAAGCGGTTATAACTTTGTACATGCTCATTTTAGGGGAAAAATATTTGATACCGGCTAAGTTTTGCCATTTTATAATCTTCAGCGAGGGATCTCTCTGGTGGGTATTAAAACCGATGATAAGAACTGTAAAAAGTTCGACTACTCTTTTTAAGTATGTTCATCCAGGCTAGGCTCCTACATTTCAAAACCTTTTTTTTTGTGTATAATATTAAGCTATTTTAAAACATTTCTGAAGGTACTTCCCTGCTGAGAGTTAAAAACCAGTGGATGAAAGCGGTAAAAACTCCGAGTGCTCTTTTTTTCAGGGTAAAACGTTTTTATCCTTGTATCGTTCAGCTATTTAAGAAAAAAAAAACTTTCTCAAGAAGACCTCCCTGGTGAGTATTAAAACCAATGGATAGAAGCGGTAGAAACTCCTAAACACTTTTTAAGGTAAATTATCCGAATCCTTGTTTTGTACAACTAATTAAAAACAACTTACTCGAGGAACCTGCCTGGTAAGTGTTAAAACAAATGGATAAAAGTGGTAAAAACTAAGAGTACTCTTTTATTTTCGTAAAATGTTTTCATCCTTCTTTTGCTTAGCTATCAAAAAAAAAAAAAAAAACTTTCTTCAAGGATCTTCCTAGTGAGCGTTAAAACCCATGGATAAAAGCGGTAAAAATCCAAACAAACTCCGGTTGCTCTTTTATAAGGGTAAAATATTTTTATCGTTGTTATATTCAGCTTTTTTTAAAACCTATCTCAAGAAACTTCCTTTGTGAGTGTTAAAAACATTGGATAAAAATGATAAAAAAAAAAAAAAACTTTCTCCAGAGACATTCCGGGAGGGTGTTAAAACCAACCACCAAGGAAGTTTTTTTGAGAAAGAAACTACGTTTGGCTATTTTTAAACCTTCATCGAGGGACCTACATTTCAAATTTTTTCATGAGAAATGAATACATAAATATATCACTAGTGAGTGTTAAAAGCAATGGATAACAAGCGGTTTAAAAAAAAAAAAATCCGGGTGCTCTTTTATTAGGTAAATATTTCTATCGTTGTTACATTCAGCAATTTTTAAACCTTTCTCAAGAAACTTCCTTGTTGACTGTGTTACAGCCAATGGATAAAAACCGTAAAAATTCTGGGTTCCCTTTTATTAAGGTAAAATATTTCTAACCTTGTTTTGTTCAGCTATTTTAAAAGCCTTTCTCAAGGGACCTCCTTGGGTTAGAGAGGCATAAACAAAATACATACCGAAACTTTGATGGGAAAATAATCATTAGATAAGGCAAAATCGCAGGATGGTTAGATGAATATAAACAAAACTTAACGATAATTTGGATGAGAAATAAAAACAGCACATAAAGAAAACTGGAAACAAAAGAAATACCCTAAGAAATACCTGTATAGAAATACCTGTAAAGACAAAATTCTGCTTAAATTTGGATTAGAAATACATAGTTAAGATAAGGCTAATTCAAAACGTACATAGATCTTAAGACAAAACCTTATTGCAATTTTCATCAGAAATGCATACACAAGATACAAACTAATGGATAAAAAAGCGGTAAAAATTTTTTATTAGGGTAATTTTTTTTTTTTTTTTTTTTTTTTTTTTTTTTTTTTTTTTTTATCGTTGTTTTGTTCAGCTATTTTAAAGCACTTTTCTCAACTGAACTCCATAGTGAGTATTAAAGCAAATCGATGGAAGCGATAAAAATTCCGAGTCCTCTTTTATAATGGTAAAATGTTTTAATCCTTGTTTGGTACAGCTATTTAAAAACAACTTTCTCGAGGGACCTACCCGGTAAATTTTAAAACCATTGGATACAAGTGGTAAAACCTCCGAGTAGTATTTTGTCATCGTAAAATCTTTTCATCCTTGTTTTGTTCAGCAATCTAAAACTTCTCAAGGAACCTCCCTGGTGAGTGTTAAAACCAATGGATAAAAGCATTAATAAAATAAAATAAAAAAAGATAAAAAGAAAAAAAAAAGTGAGTGTTAAAACCAATGGATAAAAGCTGTAAAAGAAATTAAGAAAATGAAAATTAAAAAAAAAAATAATAATAATAATAATAAAATAAAAAAATAAATTAAAATTCCGGGTGCTCCTTTATTAGGTTGAAATATTTTTTATCATTGTTATATTCAGCTATTTTAAAACCTTTCTAAAGAAACTTACTTGTTGACTGTTAAAGGCAATGGATAAAACGGTAAAAAATCCGAGTTCCCTTTTATTTGGGTAAAATCTTTCTTTCCATGTTTTGTTCAGCCATTTAAAAAACTGTGTTAAAACCAATGGATAAAAGCGGTAAAAAAACCCTTCGGGTGCTTTTTTATTGTGATAAAATATTCTCATCATTGTTATATTCAGCTATTTTAAAACCTCTCTCAAGAAACTTCCTTGTTGACTGTTAAAGCCAATGGATAAAAGAGCTAAAAAATCAAGAGTTCCCTTTTATTAGGGTAAAATATTTCTATTCTGCTTTATTTCGGCTATTATAAAAACCTTTCTCGAGGGACCTACCAGGTGAGTGATGTCCCTCGTGAGTGTTAAAACCAATGGATAAAGGCGGTAAAAACTCAGAGTAGGCTTTCAATTTTTTTTTTCTTCTTGTTTTGTTCAGCTAATTAAAAAAAAAAAAAAACTTTCACAAGGGACCTCCCTGGTGAATGTTAAAAGCAATGTATACAATGGGTAAAAACTCTGAATACTCTAATTTTAGGGAAAGATATTTTGATACCAGCTACGTTTGGCCATTTTTAAACCTTCATCGAGGGACCTACATTTCAAAACCCTTAATTAGAGATTATAAAAGCAATGGCACCTTTCTCAACTGACCTCCTTGGTGAGTGTTAAAACAAATGCAGAAGCGATCAACTCTCCCAGTCCCCTTTATTTGGGTATAATATTTTTATCCTTGTTTGGTACAGCTTTTTTAAAAACAACTTTCTTGAGGGATCTCCCTGGTAAGTTTTAAAACAAAAACAAAAAACAAATGCAGAGGCGATAAACTCTCCCAGTCTCCTTTATTCGGGTAAAATATTTTTATCCTTGTTTGGTACAGCTATTTAAAACCTTTCTCGAGGCACCTCCCTGGGGAATGAGGTCCTTCGCGAGTGTTAAAACCAATGCATAGAAGCGGTAAAAACTCCGAGTACTCTTTTATTGTGGTACAATATTTTTATCCTTGTTTGGTACAGCTATTTAAGAACAACGTTCTCGACGGACCTCCCTGGTTAGTATTAAAACCAATGGATAAAAGTGGAAAAACCTTCGAGTACTATTTTATCATCGTAAAATATTTTCATCCTTATTTTGTTCAGCAATCTTAAACTTTTCTCAAAGGGACATCCCTGGTGAGTGTTTAAACCAATGGATAATAGCGGTTAAAAAAAAAAACCCTCCGGGTGCTCTTTCATTAGGGTGAAATATTTCTATAATTGTTGTATTCAGCTATGTTTCATAAGAAACTTCCTTGTTGACTGTTATAGCCAATGGATAATGACGGTAAAAACTCCGAGTTCCCTTTTATTAGGATAAAATCTTTCTTTCCATGTTTTGTTCAGCTATTTAAAAAACCTTTCTCAAGGGATCTCCCTGTGAAGTGAGGTTCCTCGTGTGTGTTAAAACCAATAGAATAAAAGCGGTAAAAACTATTTTTTCCTTGTTTTTCTCAGCGAATGTAAAGCACCTTTCTCAACCGACCTCCCTGTTGAGTGTTAAAACCAATGAATAGAATCGGTAAAATTCCGAGTGCTCTTATGGTAAAATATTTCTATCATTGTTTGTTACAGCTATTTAAAACAACTTTCTCGAGGGACCTCCCTGGTTAGTGTTAAAACCTATGGATAAAAGTGATTAAAACTCGGAGTAGTCTTTTATCACCGTAAAATATTTTCATCCTTATTTTGTTCAGCAGTCTTAAACTTTCTTCAAGGGGCCTCCCTGATGAGTGTTAAAACCAATGGATAAAAGCGGTTAAAGAAAATCTTCGTTAGTGTTAAAACCAATGGATAAAAGCGGTAAAAAAAACCTTCGGGTGCTCTTTTATTGTGATAAAATATTTTCATCATTATTATATTCAGCTATTTTAAAACCTTTCTGAAGAAACTTTCTTGTTGACCGTTAAAGCCAATGGATGAAAGCGGTAAAAAATCAAGAGTTCCCTTTTATTAGGGTAAAATATTTCTATCCTGGTTTTCTTCAGCTATTTTAAAAACCTTTCTCAAGGGACTTCCCTGGTGAGTGAGGTCCCTCGTGAGTGTTAAAACCAATGGAAAAAAGCGGTAAAAAAACTCCGAGTACGCTTTTATTAGGGTAAACTATTTTTTTCTTTGTTTTGTTCAGCTGATTAAAAGAAAAAAAAAAAAAAAGAAGCTTTCACAAGGGACCTCTCTGTTGAATGTTAAAAGCAATATATAAAATGGATAAAAACTCTGAATACTCTAATTTTAGGGAAAGATATTTTGATACCAGCTACGTTTGGCCATTTTCAAACCTTCATCGAGGGACCTACATTTCAAAACCCTTAATTGGAGAGATCTCCCTGATGATTATGAAAGCAATGGATAGCAGTGGTAATAATTGGAATATTATTTATTTTGTTTGTGTGTTAAATATTTTGATCCTGTCTAGGTTCGACCATGTTAAGGGGTAAAACCAATGGATAAAGGCTGTAAAAACTCAGAGTGCTCTTCTAATAGGATAAAATATTGTTTCATCTTTTTGTTCAGCTGTTTTGTAACCTTTCTCATGGGACCTCCCTGATGAGTATTAAAACCAATGGATAAAAGCAGGTAAAAACTACGAGTACTATTTTAAGGGTAAAATATTTTGATTTCAGCTGGGTTTTGCGATTTTTAAAACTGCTATTGCCGGATCTGTTTAGTGAGTATTAAAAGCAATGGACGAAAGCGTTCAAAAGTTTGAACGCTCTTAGTTTAGTTGGAGATATATGTACAAAAACCTACTAAATTTGGATTAGAAAAATGAGATAAAGCTAGTAAAATGCATGGTCTGACAAATGAAAGCAAAATCTAATTATAATTTGCATGGGAAACACACACACATGAGATAAAACAAATTCAAAGCATGGTTAGTGAAATATTATTAAAAACTTACTACAGTTTTGAAAAGAAATTACTCAAGACATAAACCACATTCAAAGCATGGTTAGAGAAATATAATCACCGTTGTTTTTTTTTTTTTTTTTTTTCATGAGAAATAAATACATAAGACAAAGCAAGGCCAAAGCATGGTTAGACAAATAGATTTAAAAAGAAAAAAAAAAAAAAAAAAAATCTGAAATTTTCATCAGAATTATTTACCCGAGACAAAGCAAATTCAATGCATGGTTAGAGAACTATATGCAAAAGCTTACTAAAATTTACATTAGAAATACATTCACGATATAAAGCAAATTCAAATCATGGTTAGAGACTTATAAACAGAAACTTACTACAATATATATACGACAGTATCTTTGTGAGAAATACACACACATATTAAAGCGAATTAAAAATGTGGTTATAGAGGCATAAACAAAATACATATCGAAACTTTCATGAGAAAATAATCATTAGATATTCACAGGATGGTTAGATGAATATAAACAAAATTTAACGATAATTTTGATGAGAAATAAAAACACCACATAAATCAAACTCTAATCAAAAGAAATACCTGTAAAGAAATACCTGTAAGAAGAAAACTTTGCTTAAATTTGGATTAGAAATACATACTCAAGATATAGCTAATTCAAAACATAGATATATCTATAGACAAAACCTTACTGCAATTTTCATCAGAAATGTGTACACACGATACAAACTAATGGATAAAAGTGATAAAACTCCGAGTGCTCTTTTATCAGGGTAAAATGTTTTTTTTTATCTTGTTTTGTTCAGCTATTTTAAAGCACTTTTCTCAACTGACCTCCCTGGTGAGTGTTAAAACAAATTGACAAAAACACTGAGCTCTCTTTTATTATGGTAAAATATTTTAATCCTTGTTTGGTACAGCTAGATTTTTGTATCTCCCTTACGACAAAATTTGTCCAAATTAGAGGCATTTGCAGACGAAAAATTAAAAATTACTCAAAAGAAAGAATTTGGCATCGAAAGGATAGAAAACAACATGATAAAAGAAGAAAATGCTGGTAATCAAAAATTCACCTTTCCCTTAAAAACAAATCTATACTCGTTTTCAGTCAATTTTAGCCCAATTCATCTTTCTTTTTTCAGACTATAGTCATTCTTGTATCTTCATGCCAAATGTTGCCCCTGGCGGCTGCAATGTTGCACAGATTACGACGGGTAGAAATGCATTTTATTTTTGGCGGCCTTGAAAGAATTCGATGTTGTCCATTCGGTTTTAAATGAGGACAAATCCCTTGAGTTTCTCTGTCCCTTACACCACCATATATATTGGTATTTTATCTACCGGTATGTTTACCCAGCTGACGAAAGTTTGAGCCATTACACACGCTTTCAAGTTTTAACAACGTTGTTTTCTTTCTGGCCGTCAGGATGTATCTTTAATGTTTTGAAAAGCCTTCTTCCCCTGGTTCGTTAAGACTCGGGATTCTGTGGGAAAGGTTCAGTCAGTTAAATATAGCTGACAAATCATAAGTGAAGAAGAAAGACAAATTCCTTTTTTTTTTTTTTTTTTGTTTTGGTCACTGTTACTTCTTAAATGGGCTACGTAGCTTCTCGCGATATTTTTAGATTTCGCTCCAAAATTTTGCAAAGGTTCGTGGGAATGTCAAGTGATCTTTAACACGCGTTGATTAAGTGGGATCGTACTCAAATAAGTACGATGACGTCATTTTGATCTCTTATAAAAAGGGCAGAGGTTACTGATTGCAAGGCGACCAACTCGTTATCTGAACGCCAAATTTGAACGTTTTTACTGATTGTTAACGTCCAATTTCTTCACGTTTGCAGAAAAAAAGTTTATTTTGTAGTTCTGATCAGTGCTTAAAAAATATTCACTTGCAGCAAAAAAATCTAAAACGGCACCTTTAAGCCAGACTCAATGAGCTTCTGTGAGACGTGCAGATCAAGATCAGACTTTCCACTATGTTGTGAAATATTCTATGAAACACAACCTTGAAATTGCAGCCTTTTGTTCCGTCTTTCTATTCTGGGAAGGTTCACATCAATCGCTTGAAGGGTTAACGCGTATGTTTTTTTTTTTCAGTTGCTTGGCCTGGCGACTCTCGGTTACGGTATATGGATTCTGATTACAACCAATAACACAAACCACTTTCTTAAAGGGACTCTGGTAAGTTCGTGAGCCATGCTCTGGCAAAAGGGGGCTTAATGCATCTCTGTGATGCATTATACCAAACAAGTCATCATATGCTTATGGAGCCATAAAATCCATTTAATATCTAATAACCAACCGACTGAATCATGAGGTAGAATGGTCCTTGGGCTTGCAGAAAATTCAAAGATTGCAAAAACTTTCGGACCATGTCGGCCTGCACGAACTGCGCAGGCTGACATGAATCGATACTTTTGCAGATGCATTAAGCCCCCTTGACACAGAGCATGGCTCATGTATCGCTCTTTTAATTGTAATATTCATGCCTAGAACTTATTGATCTTTCCATCGTTTTTAATATCACTCTAAATATATTACGTTACGTAGTGACTTTACCTTAGGATTGCTTCTCTTCCGTTACTGTTCGTGTGCTCAGGTCATTGGTTCCTTTTTCACATAACCATCCATACGTCACATAGTACAATCTTCAGCGGCAATAGAAGAAAGACCCCAGTGGTTATGATTTCATACCCATAAAAAGCTCGAAAGAGATGTTAGTAAAGAATGTCGGCCGGGTTTTGCTTCGATCTCCCAGCCCCTATATTGCGTGGTAAGGGTCTTACTAAATGATTAAACTCTTTAACAGACGACAGATTTTCAGATCTGTCCAAATTGGAAACGTTTTAGACCACATACTCGTATTAGAATGCGTGGCCCGAGTGATGGCATTTGTCTGTGAAAAGAACAGAAAAAAAAAAAAAATGTGGGAAAAGGAGAAAATGGTGGTAACAAGCAATCCTTCTTTTCCCAGAACATTTTAAAAAGCTTTATTCTTCAGGGTCTTTAAAACACGTAAATGTGTACCAAAGGGTTTTAAGCGATGGTAACCAGCCTTTTCTCCTTTTTCAACAGTGTTTTCTACTCTATGAAAGACAACGTTCATGTTTTGAGTAACATTTAATTTGTCATCTGCAAATGTCTTCAATTTGAACATGTCTAAAATTTTGTCATTTGGTAAATGAGTTAAAGTCACAGAATTGGTGCCTGAAGGTAAGGAAGGTAATAATGTCGTTCGATTTCTGAATTCCCTTATAGGGCATTTAATTTGCTGAGACAGAACGTCTTAGCCAATCAGACAGTCCTGGCATATCGTACAAATGATGCCTCCAGCACGATATACGCATTCTGTTATATTTGAGCCATGCTCTAGCAAAAGGAGGCTTAATTATCTCCGCGACAAGCAAAACATCACAAAATTTTTGGATCCGCAAAATTCATTTTGTCTAAGAACCGACTGAATCATGAGGTAGAATGGTCCTTTGACATACAGAAAACTGACCAATAGCGAAAAGTTTTGGCCCAGGTCAGCCTGCGCGGACTGCGCAGGCTGACCTGGGTCGATACTTTTCGCAGATGCATAACGCCCCTTTTTCACAGAACACGGCTTATTTCTTCTGCATCCCACACTTGAAATTGAAGGTTATTTCGTATTTTTGACATTCCTTTTCATCAGTTTGACTTTGTAATAGCAATGTTTGATTCTAGCCTGACTCCTAAACTTCGACAGACCACATTTTGCATGACCAAAATGCATCAGATAACAAATATTTGAAAGCATAGTTACAAAAGGAGAGATAGTTCTCATGAGGCAGTCCTTCCCGCCCCCCCCCACACACACACACATTTTCAGATATACTCATTCAGTTAAAATCCATTGCAACTTAGAATGACTTTAATCATATAAGCTCATCTAAACAAGCGGGCAGTAAACACCCAAGATCAGACTCCATGTTCTGTGCTGTCCGGAAAAGACCCAGTTTTTAATCATGGCGCTAAAAGAGTTCAAACTCAATTTATGATGATTATGTACCTTATGTGTGTACAACGATATTTGAAAAGCCTAAAATTTGTTTCAGGGTGAAAGTTGTATTATTACTTTGATACCAAACTTTCTGTCTGACTATACTGCCGACATCTCAAACGCCAACTTATGTCAGACCCTATATATATATCTCTCTCTTATATTTCAGGTGTTCACGTATTCCTTTCTCGGTATAGGTCTTCTGGTTGGACTAACAGGTAAAACATATATCCTTGTTGTTTTAGTCGGTAAGGGCCACCCGTGGCTCAATGATTAAGGCGCGAGAATTGTAATCAGAAAATCCCGATTGGGTCGCCGTTGGCGCCGCTGGTTCAAAACCTTTCAAAGACAAGAATGATTTTCGTGTAGCCTTGAAACCTATGCAAAAAAAAAAATCGTCTAGCCTTAAAATGTTGATAAATTTCATGTCACCTTGAAACCGTGGACCAATCTCGTGTCGTTGCAATACCCATGAATAAATTTCTTGTCGTCTTGAAACCAATGAATAAATTTCGTGTCACTTTGCAACAAACAAACAAACAAAAAAAAAAACATTTTGTGTCGCCTTGAAACACATGAATAAACTTCGTGTCGCCTTGAAACCATTAATTAATTTGTTGTTGTCCTGATATCCATGAATAGATTTCGTGTTGTCTTGAAACACATAAACAAATATAATGTCATCTTGAAGGCAAAGAAAAGATTTCTTGTAGCCTTGAAACCGAAGAATAAATTTCGTGTAGCCTTAAAAACGAATGAATATCTTTCATGTTGTTTGTTGGTATTTTATGCCGCTTTCCACATTTTTTTAGTTACATCACGGCGTCAGCCAAAAAATTTATGTATTTTATAGATTTCACCAGCACTATGCTAGGGTTCTCAAAAATTCCAAATTGCCTTTATCTATATGTGATTGATTGATTGATTGATTCGATTGATTGAACGGTGTTTCATGCAACTTTCCAAAATATTTTAGTACCACTGCGGGGTCAGCCCATATATTTATGCATGTCATCGTTTTCACCAGTACAAGGCTAGGGATTTGAAATGTTTTGCCAAAGGACGCTCCCACGAAAACCTCACTGCTTCGAGTGAGGATCAAATCCGAGGTCTTCGGAAACAGGTTATAAATCCTACACTCTACCACTGGGCCAGGCAGCATGCCCTTTGTGACAGCAAAAAAAAAAACCTAAACTTCCAACTTTAGGTTAACTCTTTTAACTTACGACACAATTTTATTCTTTTCCAGTGTGAAAGCATTTGTAGGCGAAAAATTATATCCGGCTCAAAAGGTAGGATTTGCCTTCAAAAGAGTAGAAAACATGGTGGGAAAATGAGAAAATGCTGATTACCAACATTTTCTCATTTTCCCACAATGTTTTCAAGAGCATCTTTCTCGAGTGTCGTTAAAACTCGGTACTGTGTGGTTTAATGAATATCTCCTGATATATTCAAGTGTGGATCAAAATTTTCTTGTTTTATGGAATCTGATCTTGATATGCACTTTTCACAAAAAGCCTCCATATCTTCTATTGGCATTCTCAGCTAAGAATAATAATTTTAAAAAAAATAAACCTTACGTTGGAAATCTGTCTAGACTGGAAAAGCAAACATTGTGCGTACCATTGATAAAACGGCGCATACTGTTCAACGCTTTACCAAAAAATCCTGTTTGTTTAGGACCCTGTTGAAGAAGGCTTTTAAAAACATTGTGGGAAAAGGAGAAGATATTAGTGTCTAACATTTTCTCCAATTTGCACGTTTTTACCATTTCAAAGATGAGTGCCTTCACTTTCAAATTTTCGTCTGCAAATGCTTTTAATTTGGAAAATTCTAATATTGTTGTTTGGCAAAGAATAAAAGATTGATAGACCTGCTCATAAATAACTACATATCTGTGTAAGCCTACTTCGGCCCTATTTTTTTTTGTTCGTTTTATCAGTTCTTACCGGGTGATTCATAATATCTGTCATGGCTTTACTTTAATTTCTTCCACGCTTCAAGTCTAGACAAATCTAAAATATCGGCAATGAAAATTCAGACATATAAGTCTTAATAGTTTTTCTATAAAATGTGACGTCACTTAAACGTCATAAAATGTGCTTATTTTCCGAGATGGCGCTACCTAGGAAAATAGCTGCTGAGGAACTTCAGCTACATGTATACATGTACTTTGAAAGTCGTTCTGCTACTAAAACACTTAGAAATATGAAAAGGCGATATCCAAATGATGTAAAAATTAGAAATTTTTCCAGTAGAATGTTATAAAGGCTTGTTGAACGATTAAAAGAGACCCGACCTGTTAAAGACAAAGGTCATGAGACTTGTCGTCAGTATTGCTGAAAGAGACGTCAAAGAACATAATTATGATGCAAATATAAATATGAGAGAACAGAGAGGAATGTGAGGATCTAATTTTACTATCAAACACAACTAACAGACCCCTAGAATAACTATATTGAGAGCAAGTACAATCATTTCAATCCTTAACCTGCTAAATAACTAAAATGGAACTTTAAACTCGATAGTAAAAACCCAAAAATTGTTATTTGAAAGTTGTTTTGTTAAGGAAAATGTCTCGTTATCAAACAAGGTAGATCAAAGGTCAGACAGCACGTTCTGTACAGTCTGATCTTAATCTACACTGTCAGCAAATGGTCACTGAGTCGCGCTCAGCAGCATAAGGGCTAAAAGGCATTATTACTATTGGCATTGAAAACCATGTCAGTTATTATGAATCCCCCTGTATAATGAATTAGTTTAGTCAACCATATAGTATCTGATACATTACTGATCGAGTATCTGTTTGTGTGCGACGATTTTTCACAACATGGTGTCCAGTTCACCTGTTACAGCTGCAATTCTTCCAAGGCAACGGCTGCTCTTCCCAAAGTTGCAGTCAGTGATGTTAGAACCGACGAAAGAATTTTGGTCAGAAGAACTTGCAAATTCTAGCGTGGAGCTGCCAATATCGCACAAATGTATTCAAACTAGTTAAATACTGGTGACTCCTAAACTGGGAAATAACTTAAAACCAATAATAAAAAGCCAAAATTGAGATTTAAATGTTCTCTTCCCTTGAAAATTTTTCCCCTTATTAGACAATATATATTCTCTGGAAAAAGGGGTTCAATGTATCTAAAGTCCGCTCAGGCTGACCCGAGTCGAAGCTTTTGGCTTTGGTCAATTGTCTACATGTCCTCACTATCCGGCCGGTTACGAGACAAAATGTGCTTTAAAGATTCATAATTATAAGATGACTTGCTTGGTATAATGCATCACGGAAATGCATCAAGACCCCTTTCGCCGGAGCGTGGCTCATATCTAAGATTCTATGACCTACGACCCATGTTCTGTGCTGTCTCATCTTGATGCACGTTGTACACAAAAGTGCATCTAGCTGAACTGAGCAGTCCAAGAGATATCTTATATCAGTTGTCTTCAATTTTAGGGTTACTTGGTTGTATTGGTGGATGTGCAGAGAGTACATGCTGCTTGAAAACGGTCGGTCTGTCTGTCTGTCTGCCTCTCGCTCTCTCTCTCTCTGTCTGTCCGGTCGTACGGTCTCGAGTGTTATCACTCGAGCAACATTAAATGTCATCTTCACATATTTTTTATTTGCACTCATGTAAGTTTCTGTCGACTGGTAAAGAAGTAAATTGTGACACTTTTTACAAGTTATACTTAAGGATGAAACACTTCGACAGAAATAAACTTGGTTGTAAAGAATGATTTGTTTACAAAAGTACTTGATCGAAAAACTGTCTCTAATTTTTAACTTTCGACAATGTTTTGCAATGCACGACAAACTCATTTTTTCGACAATGGCCCTTCTTTGGTGTACAATTTTCAGTCAACGTTATATAAATCTGATGCAGTGTTTTAGTTTTGAATGAGACTGTTTTTGCCGCAAGAAACGGCGTGTGTACCAATTGTCTTTGATGCCAACTGTAACATACGAGGGTGACGATTTAACCCTTTCAGCATAATAAGCGAAAACAGGGGCTTTTGCAGACCTCAATGATCAAGATCAGAAGGCAAAGAACTTGCAGTCTGATCTTGTATCTTTAACGTCCACTTGTTTAGTCAATACTTTAAAATGAAAATCTTTCCCAGTTCAGTGGCTTGTTTTCTCTAGTTTACATATTTGGCACTGAAAGCGTTTGATCAAACAGTATTTACGGATCAATACAATACCTTTTCTGGTCATGTTATAAATTTCAAAAAGAGCTTTTCAAACTATCTATGAATTGTATGTATTCTCTTTGTAAATAGTTATCTTACATCATGAGTCCAGCTAGCTAAGTCAATTTTCTGTCTTTTGATCTGTCTGTCATCCATTTGTATGACATCATTGTGTATATCTATTTGTCTGTCTATCCGTCCGTCTGTAGAACCGTCCACACCTCCAGCACACCCTTTTCAGTGAACGACTGACCGACCAATCGACTCACCGACCCACTGGCTCACAGACCGACTATACCTTAAAATCCGCCCACCTATCGAACCCTGTGCCTTATATGTTTTATTATGCTTTTAAAATCTTTTACACAGTATATAGGTTTGATGGTGACAATACTTCTGATCGACATCGGTGTCGGGGTGGCAGGTTATGTTGAAAGAGACAATGTAAGTAATACATTGTGCATCATTTTTTTTTTTTTTTTTTCTTACAAAGCAACTTATCCCTGTATATCACAACCTCTAGTAATCCTAGTAACCATGGCGAGGGCGTTATAACCATCCGTTCTATCTGGCGTTTTTCCTATCTCTTCGAACTCAATTTCTAAGTGAGGATTCTAAACAGCTATGCATTAACTATTTGAATCATTAAGAATGTGAACCTTTTTTGTGGCCCTCTTTTCGGAAAACAGAAACCAAAGTCTGACCTTGAATCTAAGCTGGTCGATAATTTGTGGGATATCTTGGCCAAAAGGAAATCACTTTCAGGATTATTTCAGTGAAAAAGACTTCACTGTCAAGTTCACCATACGTGTCTGTATTCAAATCTTATTGTTTACGTTTACGTATTGAACTCCTATTTTACTGCTCATCGCATATAGGATTTTAGTTTAGTCAGAAATCTGTTCTGTTTTTCTCTGTAATTTGATGATTATAAAATAGTTTTAGGTGAAAAACTTCGATATGCTCTTGCAGATAACATTTGAAAGATACAACATAACGAAATGATAACATGAGCGACGCTCTGGGAAACTGGGGGATTTAAAGCATCTTCGTAACGCATTATACCAACCAAGTCGTCACATGATATGGATCGTTTTCATCGTGGCATGATATAAATGGGCCAAGCTCTTGCAAAACGGGACTTAGTGCATCTCCGTGATGCATCACACCATGCAAGCCGGTACATAATTATGGATCTATAATAGCCATTTTTTTTTTAACAACAGACTTAACTATGAGGTAGATTGGTCCTTGGACATACAGAAAATTGACCAACAGCGAAAAGTTTCGGCCCAGGTCAGCCTGCGCGAATTGCGCAGGCTGACCTGAGTCGATACTTTTCGCAGATGCGTTAAGCCCCCTTTTCACAGAGCATGGCTTATTTAATCAACTTTGTCTAAAAGCCGGCTGAATCTTGAGGTGGTATGATCCTTTGAAATGCAGAACATTTACTACAAGCAGAAAGATTCGACCCATGTCGCTCCGCGCGGACTGCAAAGGCAGACATGAGCCGATACTTTATTTTCAGATACCTTAAACCACTTTCTCTAACAGAGCATAACTCATATCTTTACAACTGTCGCCTATATGTTGCCATCAAAATAACTACATTTTTTAGGTATTTGGTATCATGGATAAACTTTGGGATGAGATTAACAGCGACACAAAGGGACAAATACAAAAAGAGGTATAAAGTATTTTTTTTTTTTTACATTACAATATTACGACTACTTTATTTGCTCAGTTCCTTTTACAGAAAATGTTTAGTCTGATTTTAATCTACATGTATACCCTCTGCCATGTTGACTTTTTGCCAAAACCTCCAAATTGCAATATTTCATCTTTATCACCAATTCAAAATGAGCATTTTGTGTATTTGGCACCCCAGAACTTATCCAAACTGGGCATAAATTTACTGTGGGACGTTTCCACTTGGGGACCTTTAACTGTGTACATTAACCTTTTACCACACAATCCCGTGTTTTAACGACCCATATTTTTGCGTACTCGAGTTTTGCAATTTGTTCACGGTACGTTCCCTCAATAAGTCAGTGTAATTTACGCACCTCTACAATTCAATATTTCAACGTTCGTCCCCGACTGGACCCTCTGTACCTTCTATCTCAAGCAAATGTCACGATGTAACCTTGGTGTTTTACAGTTGAGTTGTTGTGGCTTTAGCGGCAGTACAGAGTATGGGACCGATATTCCTGATACTTGTTATGAGGACAGTGACGTTGCTGCAACTTTGTACATGGTATGAAACTTTGAAATATTCATCATAATATTGGCATGCAACACACGAACAGGGGCCTTCGGACATATGTGTAAAAGTGTGTCGTCCCAGATCAGCCTGTGCAGTCTGTGACTAATCCGAGACGACACTTCCCGTTTTTGCGCGATTTTCTGTTTCACGAAAGTCTACTATATAAAAAAATCTTATGTAGTCGTAAAGTGCCGTCTCGGATTAGCCTGCGCGGACTGCGCAGGCTAATCCGAGACGACACTTTACGCAAATGTCCGAAGGTCTCATTTCGCATGTTGCGGGCCATATTAGGACTATTATATGTGCTACCATCTTCAGAGCATATTAGTAAAGACCACTGCGACCTTGACCTTTGAACTATTGACATGAAAACAATACAGCCATCTAAGCTTCATGACGAATATCTGCACCAAACTAGCAAATCCTTGGGAAAACTAGACAAAACTTACATGTAGTCTGCTGAGGAAATGTTTGCCTTGTAAATTAGTATTGACTTTCATCCATGCTATGTGAAAAGGGGGTTTAATACATCAGCTAAACGTATAGACCTTTGTCAGCCTGCGCAGTCAATTTTCTGCATATAAATAGACCGGTTTTACTTCATAATGAAGTCGGGTGTAAGACAAAATAGATTTTATGGATCCATAAGTATGTGATGACTTGCTTGGTATAATGCATCACGGAGATTCATTAAAGTCCCCTCTGCCAGAGCATGCCTCTTTTAAAAGTGAAATGTAGGCCCAAGCGGCCTGGGGGTTTCATTGTCTAGTTGTAAATATGTTTTGCTCCTTATTCACATGTCACTATGATAAAATATATACCTACTTGTATTTTCCCAATATCCATCGACTAACCTTCGGCCAAACGAACAAACGATCGACTGAAACAGTCATAGCTACATTTCCTTCATTTTAGAAGGTGAAAGGGGCATGATTAAGAATAAGTATTTGTATTTATAACCCTTTACCAAACAATCCTGAGCTTTGACCGCCGCCATTCTCTTATTCTGTTCTAATGTTACTACTCATTTTAGACACCCTGTGAGACAGCCATGAAGGACTGGGTGAAATCAAACATTCCAAAATGGGCCTCAGTGCTCGGTGCTATCGGATTTGTTCAGGTCAGAGTTTTTTTTTTTTTTCGTCAAATTGTAAACTTTTCAGATTTTTCATTCCACCATGCTAAGTCCGTTTCTTATTATAAATTCAAAGTTTGTAAACTAATCCTCAGATTGGCTGAGAAATAAAAGAAAAATCTTCGCCAATCACTGAGCTACGAACAAAATGTTACCGTCTTGAGAAGGTTGATCTTAACTGCAATAGCAACAAAGATCTATTTCTTTTCCCTGATCTTCATTCCACATAGCAGACGTTCAAGGTAAAATAATTTGATGACTGAAAGTGGTATATGGACCTTGGAAAGTAGGGCGGGAAAGCTGTCTATAAATTTTGTTCCGACACAACACATCGCTTTATTACATTTAAAACTTGATTTTTCAGTTTAGCTACAGGCCCTCCTGAAATCTTGCAACTTAAAATTTGCACCTTTTCTTTTTTTTACACTTGTGATTTTTTTTTCCATGTTATTTCAGATCCTGTGCACGATCCTTGCCTGTATGGTGCTTACCAGTATAGAAAAAGCCATGAGGGTATCCGATTTTGGAAACGACTGAAAAAGACACATTTCTGTTCAAACCTTTACCAGACGACAAATTTTTTAGACTTAGCCCAGTTTGAAAGCATTTGCAGACGATTGACTTGTTTTAGCTCAAATTGTGGAATTTGATTTTGAAAGAGTGGAAAGCATCACGGGAAAAGGAGAAAATGCTGGTAACCAGCATTTTCTCCTTTTCCCACAATGTTTTCAAAAGTCTTTTTTTCCTCTGGGTCAATAAAACATAAAGTTGTTTGGTAAAGGGTTAATGGTGCTGGAGAAAAGGTTCTTAAAAAGTTCTTTCACATTTGTTTGCTTTTATTGCGCCGTTCGCCTTGTAAAAAGTAGTCCCTATTCAGTGCGATGAACTTTTACACACTTCGTTCAATAATCGGAAAAAAATCAAACAGCAAACAGTTTTATACATCAAAATTATCGCAAACTAGTAAAATACAATTAAGTCATTCCCTGTGAAAAGAGGGTTTAATGCATTTACAAGAGAGTATCGAGCCAGACACCCTGCACAGCGCGCGCAAGATGACCTTGGTCGAAAGCTTTTGCTATTGGTCAAATTTTCTGCATGTCAAAGGACCGCTCAGCTTAATGATTCATTCGATTGCTAGACAAAAGGGAATAGTTTTTTATGGATCCATAATTATGTGATGACTTGTTCGGTATAATGCATCACAGAGATGCATTTAACCCCCTTTTGCCAGAGTGCCGCTCTTAACTGGGTCACTGTGGATTACATTTTCAGGCGTCGACAGAGGTCGAGTTTATGTAAGTCATGCTCTATGAAAAGGGGGCTTAATGTATCTGCGTAAAGTATCGACCCAGGTCGGCCTGCGCAGTCCGCGCAGGCCGACCCGGGCCGAAACTTTTCGTTATAGGTCAATTTTATGTATGTCAAAGGACCATTCTACCTTATTATATAGAGTCGGTTGTTTGACAAAATGGATTTTATGGATCCCTGACTATGTGATGTCTTGCTTGGTATGATGCTTCACGGAGATGCCTTAAGCCCCCTTTTGCCAGAGCATGGCTTATATATATATATATATATATATATATATATATATATATATATATATATATATATATATAATCCATTTTGTCGAACAATTGTCTAAATCATGATGTAGACTGGTTCTTTGCCATGCAGAAAATTGACAAATAGCGAAAAGTTTCGGCCCAGGTCAGTCTGCGCGGACTGCGCAGGTTGACCTGGGTCGAAACTTTTCGCAGATGCATTAAGCTTCCTTTTCACAGAGCATGGTTCATATACATGTGGCCCTGAATGAGTTAAAATTGTGTACAAACAAGAGAAGATTTATTGTGCACACTCCTCAGTTCTTACCATAACTCTTTGTTTTATATAATTCTTTACCAAAATTTTTATTTTAGATTTGCTAAAATCCAAAGTATTTGCAGACGAGAAAGTAAATATGGCTCATGGGATTGTCTTTTTGAAAATGTAGAAAACATTGTTTTGAAAAACCTTCTTCCTTGGTGTCGTTTAATCTCGGAATTGTTTTGTAAAGAGTCAAGTTTTCTAATCCGTCCATAATACCATTTTTCCTTTCATCCTGCTTTTCCCTTGGACAATGAGTCGATTATTTTAGAGGGGAGGGGAGGTTAGGAGTTGGAGGAGAGGAAGTGAATTTTCTGTGACTCATTTGTAGTGGCGTTCGATTCGTAATCAGGAAATACTACAACCAAATTCAGCGCACGGGACTCCTTGGGCAAGGAAAAGCAGAGTCCCATCCTGGTACTAGTGACAGCTGGGAAAAACATGAAACGTAAGCGGTCGCCGTCACATGACCGAAATACAGTTAAAAGCGACGTAAAACCCAGTTTGAACAAAAAATTAAAATAAAATTTGTTTTGTTGCTTCTGTTTTTTTAAATGACGATGATGATGTATGTATACTTTTGTCTTTTGTATGATTCCGTCCAAGTGTTTATTAGATTAGATTTAATTTAAAAGATTTTTTCAAGCGTCTTTATTTCAAAATTATTTGAATCATGCTGGGTGAAAACGGGGTTTATTGTATTTGTAAAGCGTATCAACCAAGGTCAGCCTGCAAACTCCGCGCAGCCTGACCTGGGTCGAAACTTTTTGCTATTAATCAATTTTCTGCATGTCCAAGGACCAGTCTAATTCATGATTCAGTCGGTTGTTTAACAAAATGGGTCCATAAATATGAGATGACTTGCTTGGTATAGTACATCACAGAGATATGCATTAAACCCCCTCTTGATAGAGCATTTTTTAATACTTGTTTAACCCATTAATGTACATGTGTTACTTTTTAAATCCCTGCTGTTGAAATCTGTGAAAAACGGAAGTTGCTTTTAACAAGCAATTTGACCTTTCCTCCAAGTGTTGAAATACAGTTTTGTCCTTGCTCCCAATTTTATCCTCCGTGTAATTTTAGTAGAATTTTGCGGCTCTAAACCTAGTTCCTCGAGATGCAATAAATTGGGGCCACGCTCTGCGAAAAGGGGGCTTAATACATCTGCGAAAAGTATCTACCCAGGTCAGCATGTGCAGTCTGCGCAGGCTGACCGGGGCCGAAACTTTTCGCTATTGGTCAATTTTTGTATGTCCAAGGACCAATCTACCTCATGATTCAGTCGGTTGTTTGACAAAACGGACCTCATGGATAGATGATCATGTAATGTCTTGCTTGGTATCATTCATCACGGAGATGCATTAAGCTCCCTTTTGTCAGAGCATGGCTCATTTATTTGTTCATTGTTTCTTAAAGGACAGAAATATTTTTCTCGGTAAAGCGGAGCTTCGTTCATCTAATAAACAACAGTGTAGTATGACGATGTCCACATGCACAGAAATATACATTTAACCCTTAAGCTGCTGATCGCGACCCACTGACCTTTTGCGGACAGTGTAGATCAAGATCAGACTGCACAGAACGTGCAGTCTGATCTTTGATCTACACAGTCCGATACGGTATTTTCTTTCCGGTAAAATCAAATTTGAAACTGCAATGTTTGGGCTTTTAGTATTGAGTAGAAATTTGGGTTTCATTTATTCAGCAGCTTAAGTGTTAACACTTTACCAAGCAATCCCGAATTCAAACGACCCTGAGAAAGACGGCTATTGAGAACATCGTGGAAGACGAGAAAATGATGGTAATCATTATTTTCTCCTTTTTCCGTAACGTTTTCTATCATTTAGAAGACAAATCCTATTAATTAAGCCACACTGAATTTGTCGTCTGCAAAGGCTTTAAAAATGGACAAGTCTGAAAGCCTAATCGTCTGGTAAAGAGTAAAGTATGTGAGATTAAATTAACTTTCAGAATTTAAACTTCAGACAGTAAATGAACAAATAAATTTGAGCCATGCTCTGTGTAGAGGGGTTTAATGTTTTTATGGGCCCATAATTATGTAACTACTTGCTTGGTATAATGCAGCACAGAGATGCATTGAACCCCATTTTGCCAGAGCATGGCGAATTTATATAGGCTCACTTGTTACACTCTTGTCTGCAGACTTTGTGCTGTCCGATCTTAGTCCACGCTATCTGATATTTTGAGCGATATAAGTAGCTAAACATAACCTTGAAAATTGATTTTTTTTTTTTTTTTTTTTTTTTTCATTTTTTTGAAAATTTCTATTTTCTTTGATAGGGACAAATTTTGTGCAGTCTGATCTGATCTTGATATTGTCTGATATTTTGTTGAAATTAACAGGCAAAAAGAAAAGCCTCGAAGATCGCTTTTTATATATATATATTTTTTTTTTGTTGATTGTGATTGAAAATTGCCATTTTTTGAAAGGGAGATATTTATGTCATTTTCTTTTTTAATCTATAGGAGAAGAATTTGTTGTTGCTATCTTTTGTACAGTTTCCATCTTTGTATATCTATTATTTTCCATTAAATAAAAAACAGATGTTTTTGTTTTGCGATATTCCATTGTGACACCCTCTCTCTGCCCTCGTGCTCGTGGGGGGGGGGGGGATTCTCCGTTTCTCTTGTCTGTTCTCGGGACATCAACAGCTTCACCATATAAACTTTTGTTTGGAAAGTATATCTCTCTACGAACATAATACAGGATGCAATACCAAAATATTATATAAAACATAGTCATCAATGTTTTTTTTTTTTTTTTTTTTATAAATACATGTATTGATTTTCGAAAAGACAATTAAAATGTCACAAAGAGCGCTGTGATAGAGAAGGCGAGCTGTAACACTTAAGCTGCTGAATAAATGAAACGCAAATTTCTACTCAATACTAAAAGCCCACACATTGCGGTTTCAAAGTTTATTTTACCGGAAAGAAAATACCGTATCGGACAGTGTAGATCAAAGATCAGACTGCACGTTCTGTTCAGTCTGATCTTAATCTACACTTTCCGCAAAAGGTCAGTGGGTCGCGATTAGCAGCCCAAGGGTTAAAACTCAATGTGCAAAAACCCAGAAGGAATGTCTGAGTTCCAAGGGAGATAATTCATTTACCAAACAATCCAGCGTTTTAACGACCCCTGAAGGAAGCCACAAGAGAACATTTTGGGAAACGGAGAAAATGCCAGTAACCAGCATTTTCTCCTCTTGCCACAATATTTTACACCCTTTTAAAGAAAACTACGATCATTGGAGTCACATTTAATCATCTTCAACTGCTTTTAGTACATGTATTGACAAGTTTAGAATGTTGCTGTTTGAAGTAGAGGTAACAATTTACCAAACAACAAATATTTAGGCTCTTTTGTAAAAAGCACTTGCAGACAACAAATTGAACGTGGCACAAATTATCGGATGTGAGTATGAAAGGGTGGAAAACATTGTCGGAAAGGAGAAAATGCCAGTGACAAGCTTTTTTTTCTTTTCCCACAGTTCTTTCAAAAGCTTTCTTCGTCCTGGTCGTTAAACTCGAGACTGTTTGGTATAGGGTTAAATACATCCGAAAACTGAGTCTAGCATGTCGACGGTTCCCATTAAATTTTATAGTTATAAAAAATCTCGATACCAGGAAAGCAAAACTGAAGAAGGGGTTTGCGAAACTAATACCGGTATATCTTTTGTGCAATATCCACTGACGGATAGTCAGGCTGATTTCTGTGTGTTCCCATCAAACGAATGCGAGAAAAAGGGTTTTCAAATCATCTTTAAATCGCTAAGTTAGATTAATTTGTGCGTTTGTTTGTTTGATTTGTTTTGTATGGTGTTTGTGCCGTTTTCAGAATTATTTCAGTTATATCGCGGCGACCAATACGACTATCCATGCTTACCTGGAGTTTCTTTTTATCCGTACTTCACACAAAATACATCCAAAATCACTGGCTCCTTTTTTGTGTAAGCACCGTCGAAAGAATCATCAGCAGTGAGAGAGGAAGAGGAATTCATCCAGTAGAAATAACTATCATCAATCCGCGGAAAGAAATTGACCAAGATGGGGGCTTCCAACCAACCCCCACCCCCGATCTTTTCCAGTTTGCTACCCCTCTCGGCTAAGTTAGGTTAACGGTCGACTATTACGCCAAATTCTTGATATCAATATGGTATTCCTCCTACGATCAGAAATTGTGATTTCCATCTGCTTCACGAAGGTCTAGTTTGCACACAGATGGGGCTGCAACTTTGTTACCGATTAAAGGGGTCATTATCCAAAGTAAAAGTGTTTCCAGCTGTTATCTTCTGATAAAAAAAACACCTGAGCCATAGTCTGTGAAGAGGCAGGTTTAATGCATCTGCAAAAAGTATCGATCCAGATCAGCCTGCACTGTCCGCGCAGGCTGACCTGGTTCGAAAATTTTTGCTGTTGTTCATTTTTCTGCATATCAAACGACCATTCTCACGATTCTGCTAGTTTTGAGACAAAATGGACTTTATGGATCCACAATTATGTGATGACTTGGTTGGTATAATGCATCACGGAGATACATTAAACCCCGTTTTGCCAAAGCATGGCTCATTTACAGATTTTATTTGTAACTGAGAATTGCACATGGCAAGAATAATACAGCATCATGTTTACAAATTTCATGACATAAAACCAAATGCTAGTAACATTACATCAAATAACATTTACATGTATATTCAAGTGTATAAAGCACCCAAAGTTGATAGAAAAAAAAAGACAAGAATAGACCTACGTATCATCACATCAAAATGATAATAATCCATGACTAACGAATGAATGTCAGTGACACATGCCCTGCTGAGATATCTTTCAACAAGAAATCGTTTTCTAAACAAAATGAGAGTTTCAAAGGAATGGATTTCTAACTTCTCAAATTAAGACTGACCGTCAAATTTGGTTTAGAGTCGTTGTCCAAGTAAATCAGACAATCATTTTTGAAGTAAGTCCTTTACCATACAACCTCTGGTTTTAACGACTATCTGGAAAAGCGGCAAATGAAAACATTAAAGGAAACAGGGAAAAAGCTGGTCACCAAGTTTCTCTTTTCCCAGTATATTTTCTACCGTTTCAAAGGCATGGCATTTGTTGATGCTCTCAAAATTCAAATTTTGTCATCTGCAGGTGCTTTTGGTATGGACCAGTCTAAAATGTGTCGTCCCGTGAAAGGCTATAACAACTGGGACGTGTAGGATGGCATATAAATAATTGAGCCATACTCTGTGTAAAGGGGGTCTAACGCATCTGCAAAAAGCATCCGCGCTGCGTTTCCAAGGACCATTTTACCTCGTGATTCAATCGGTGGTTAGACAAAATGGATTTCATGGATCCTTAATCATATGATGACTCGCTTGGTCACGGAGATGTATTAAACCCTCTTTAGCCAAAGCATGGGTCAAACAATTAAGAATTACTAGTAAATTCTATACTATAAGTTGTTCCTTCATGCCCAATATAGCACCGATATGAAAGGATAGCATTTACTATGTTCCCTAGAGATTCGTTTTGGCACAAACAATAGGTTTCTTCTACCAATGTTTTACATTCGTCGGTGAATTTTCTTTTTTACCCACAATAGAAAGTTAAAGACATACACTGTTCCGTCGACAAAGACTCGACATACACTGCACTAATATAACCCTTCAGCTGCTGAGCGCGACTCACTCACCTTTTGCGGACAGTGTAGATCAACATCAGACTGCACAGAACGTGCAGTCTGATCTTGGATCTGCACTGTCCGATAAGAAGATTTTCTCCAAGGCAAGTCTGAAAAAAATATTCGAGTTTTTACTATCTGCTTGAAAGTTTTATCTAACTTGTTTAGCAGGATAAAGGTTAAACTTCAAAACAGACGATTCAGTCGACATCCACTGCATTAATCTAAACCTCAAACAGATACAGTTCGGTCGATATACACTGCACTAAATTAAACCTAACGGCAAACACAGTTCTGTCGACATCCACTGCACTGATTTAAATCTCAAAGCATACAGTTCGGTTGACATACACTGCACTACTTTAGACCTCAAAACAGAAATAGTTCGGCTTAAATCTCAAAAGAGACAATTCACTCGAGAAACACTGCACTAATTTAAACCTTAAAGCAAACACAGTTCAGTGGACCACTGGCGCTCGATCATTATTCGAAATCGTTGCTCTATGTGTAACCTAATAAATAACATGGTAATCAAGGCAAAATGACCTTTTCCGTATCGCCGTATTTTTTTCGAATAAAACACAGTCGTGTGCAAAAAGTATCAAATGGCTGGAAGGAAGATATATTTATTCAAGTAGAAATGGTAACATTTAACTTACTTACATGTATGGAAGAAATTTAAGTTTTTTTACGAGTTACTTTTGCCCAGTTGATTCACTTTACGTCCACTTCCGGTCTAATTGACTTTCACCTGACTTCAACAGACTCTTTTTACAATAGGCGATCTGATTGGACAAATAGGAAAGGTGTGTCAGGCGTGTCTGGCGTGAATTTTCCCGCGATCTGTCAAACATATTCAAGAGACAGATTGCCAGACTTGTAACTATGCTGACAGAACTCCAAAATAGAGCTTTAAAATTTGTTTCAAAAGGACACAGTGTTGTTCTTACTGGCCAGGCAGGGACCGGCAAGAGTTTTGTTTTACATTTTTACGCTTCAAAACAGCCACGTAATATACCGTTAAAAGTTTGACCAATCAGATGACTCGTATCATTTTGAAAAGGTCATAGGAGGTTACCGGAAGTGAGCCAGTGAGGAAACTGACGTTAATGTGCCTAAAATTGTGACTGCAACGAAAAAAGTGTCGCGTGCAGTATTAATTGGACGTTTATGAATATTTTTACCATGTAACTGTCGATTTAAACATCTATTCTGATGAATAACATTCAATTATAGAGCGAATTACGTTCACGATATAAATTACGACCGTCTCAAATGAGATGAGTCTACTTTGCCTTGATTACCATCTTATTTATTAGGTTACACATCGAGCAACAATTCTGAATAATGATCGAGCGCCAGTGCATTGGACATATACTAATTTTGATCTCATACTGACTGGAACAGTTCGGTCGACATGCTTTTTACTGATTTTAGCCTTAAAACATACAGAGTCTATTTATAGCCGTATAGATATGAGACAGTAAATCGGCTCCAAGAGTACATGTTCAGTATAGTCCGACTAACACTTTAACCCATGCTTTCCGGAAAAGCAACCGCATTGACGACACACTGTTCCGTTGGTCATACTTTTATCTCATATGGCAACTGTTTGCATTCACCGTCTGATTTCACGATGTAATAAATACTTAATACTGCTAAAATGAAAATAAACGTTAACAAAGAACAGTATACGGAGGCCAAAAACCACAGTGAACACATGTAGACAGTTCTATCACAGTACTCGGAATCTTCTTGTACGTCCATGTTCACCTGTCTATATATCCCGAAAACCCACACAGAACCTGAAAAGATAAGACAAGATTTATCAATACCATCTTTATCTCATATGTGGCTATGGACGTATTTCACGGCCTCAAATTCATTTCAGTGGGCGATGAGTTAAAGGCTCATTCGCGGTCACAAGTAAACAATCGGAGCGTCAAACTGTAGGCAAATTTAACTTATACCATTTTAAAGTATGGATATCATAACCAGTAAAAACAACGTTTAACAGTACAGTCTGTGGATGCTCCAGTCACTGTCAAAAATATATGAGCCATGCTCTGGCAAAAGGTGGCTTAATGCATCTCCTTGATCCATGATACCAATCAAGCCATCACATAATTATGGATCAATAACAGCCTTTTTTTTTTCAACCGACTTAATCATGAGATAGAATGGTGCTAGAACATACAGAAAATTGACCAATAGCGAAAAGTTTCGGCCCGTGTCAGCCTGACCTGGGTCGATACTTTTCGAAGATGCATTAAGCCCCTTTTTTCGCAGAGAATGGCTCATATAAATCTAGAATTAAAGTTGTTAGCTTCAATCATTGCAATGGCATTTTTTTTCCTAAGAAAGGGGTTAAATGCTGGTCTCGACTCTGCCCTTGAGACTTATCTCTATGTCTTTACCCCCAGAGCGGCAAATGAACCAGACAAACATATCCTCTGCAAAAGCGGTTGAAATCGCGCTTAACTGCCTATAGGTTAATTTGGGGTAAGTTCTAGCACAGTTTTAAAAATCACCATATTTGATTGAATTTATTTAGAGATATAATGTGGTTAAAATTTTTGCTTATTTTCAATTAATGAATATTCCTATGAATTTCAGGTTTTTTTTTTTTTTCTTAATTCTTCTAATGTATTTTTCGTAATGCCATCTAAAGGCAGGTAATAAGTAACTACAGTACCTTTATTATGAATGAATTGTGGTTATCTAATTATTATTGACAACGAAAAGAAACACAAGTTCAAATATGTGGCTTCGTTAAGTTTAAATTAATGTTTCATATTCGAACAATAGCAAATACATTGCAGTTTTCCATTAGCCATACCTCACTCTGTTAGAGTCCTAGGTTCGTATTTACAAACCATTCTTAAGAAAGTTTTCAGAGATTTTCTGAATTTGAAAGTAGCACTACTTCTTATTGGCTAAACCATATAACAATGAAAGTACCTGTAAGAGTCCAGAGAACCAAAAACAGAGTAGATATATCTCCACACGTGTCAAACACGTTTCTCTCCCCTTCGTCCGTGGAACCGCGTTTACAGCTAGACAAGATTTTCACGCAGGTCTTAAAGATAAGAACCCCACCTTCTAAGACGAGAAACAGGGGAATCTCTGGCTCTAATCTGCATGTGTTGATTTTCTGTATTCCTAGGAAAGATTGAGAAAAATATTAATTTTCTAAATGGCCCGAAATGCAGCAAGATTTATAATCCCGTAAAGACTTGGCTTCACAATTTCAGCGCCAGAGGCGAATAACATGGTCTCTTGCGGACGGCAAACATCAAGATCAGACTGCACAGAATGTGCAGTCTGATCTTGAAGCTATACAGTCCTCTTATTTAAACAAGCCTATAGATAAGATAAAAAACCCTTCTGACTTTCAGTGGATTTTATTTTCAGCCGTTCACAGAGGTCTGGTTCATACATATATAGTTTGGTGTTTAAGAAATGTGGAAGCATTTTTAAAATCGTTCGAGAATTGTCATGAAGAAAATTCAGTTATATATCGATTCTACCTGATATCGATCGGATATCGATCGACAATGTACCATTAATGACTAATAATAACAATGTGTTTATTAAATGTGTGGTTGTGAGGTACAGCGTCGACCTCGTAACCACAAGGTCCTGCGGTCAATACCCGGAAGCAGTGGTCAACGTTGAGATTGTTAATTGGCACACACATTCGGCCCGAGTACAACCTAATGTAGTTACCAGGAAACAGAATTGAGAGATAAGAATAAGTTGTAAGAACTTGTTTCTCAATCAATGTAAAATAGATATATTTAAACTAAACTAACGACTAATATGTGAACCTTACCCAGAACAAAAATGCCCAGAGCCACGATCGTTAACAAAGTCCTAATGACAACCACTGTATCTGAAAGTTGGAAACAATGTTTATTCATCAGATAGAACGTTCAAACACGGATTAGATCAAATGCACCATCAGAATACAGTTTTGAGATGTAACAAATGAGCAAACCCTGCCAAAAGGGGCCTTAATACATTTGCAAAAAGTATCGATCCAGGTCAGCCTGCGCAGTCCGCGCAGGCTGACCTGGGCCGAAACTTTTTGCTATTGGTCAATTTCCTGCATGTCAAAGGACCAGTGTAACTAATGGTTCATTCAGTTGTTAGAAAAACTGGATTTTATGGATCCATAATAGTGTGATGAATTGCTTGGTACCATGCATCACAGAGACGCATAAGCCCCGTTTTGCCAGAGCATGGCTCACATGTATGTCGGTATGACTGAAGTAAATGGTACACTTTTTATGTCATTAACAAACCTAGACTGGGTCCCCGTAAGATAAAATACTTGTATGTACCTACACACGCATTATCTTCCGCTAGGTGATCACCCATCTGATATGGGCATTCTGGGTACGGAACCGAACTATTTTTTAAGGCGGGAATCAATGTTACAAATTTCAAAATAAATGTCCATTTAGACTCTAAAACCAGCCATTTATAAACATAACTTCCTTTAAGCTTCGGGAAAAAGCCCCGGTATCAGCCCAGCAAGGTGGGGACGTCATTTTTGTTGTCAGTCTGTTGCACAAATCCCGGTTTTCCCCATGTCTATATTTAGAAACTGTTGACGTTGACGGAGATTGCAGTAAACAGTTGGTATTCCAAAAAAATACTTTCACCGTTTGAAATCATTTCGTCTTCTAAGAAATTTGTAGCGAAAAACTGGTTTGATTTTTCCACAGACGTATTATTTATTGCCGTTTTCGCCCGCACTTTTTAAGTGGCAATTTAGGCACCGCGTATTGATTTATGTCTATTTTTTTATCAAGTGATGCGTCACAGCAGACAAGTCAATCTTCGAAGAATATGACATTCGCAGAAAACGCCTACACACGATTAGCTGTATCAGGGGAGGTAAGCAATCTGTAACAAAGTCTGGCAATGTATTAAGCAATCTTTCTAAATTAATTCTAAATCTAAAATCCTAGACTAGCCATCTGATTGGTTAGATAGAACATCCCCCAATCAAATTGCTAGTCCCGCAATTTAAAATAAGAACAGTATTTCGAGTGGTTAGTAAGTGGGCTATAACCTTGGGTGGAACCTTAATTTGAGCGAATGTATTTCCTACATCATTTTACCTGACCCAGGTCAAAGGTTTTTTTTTTTAAAATAATCCCATATTTATGGTTACATAAGTACATTTGTTTTTCTCGAAACCGACTTCAAATCATAAGGTAGACTGATCCTATGACATACAGAAATTCGACCAGTCGCAAAAATGTGTCGACCCAGGTCAGCCTGTCCGGACTGCGCAGGCTGACTTGAGTCGATACTGTTTGCAGTGGTATTCAACCCTTTTTCACAGAGCAATGCCCATGTATCAGAGACATATGGAATATAAAACCTGATACCGGTTTGTCAATGGAAAGTGAGACATAACATTCCGTATTCAAAGCCAAAGTATAAAGTTGTAGGTGAACATTTCTATTGGACCTTTGAAGTAATGTATCAAAGGCAATGGCCACGAGAAGACTTCCTGGGAGTCATTACTAGCCCCAAACTTACTTGATTGTCTACCGACGGTGTACAGACGGTGCACATAACTGAACAATGATGTTCTAGAGGGAATGACATGAAGAGGACTTTCTGGGTGTCATCACTAACCCCAAACTTAATTGATTGTCTACCGACGGTGTACAGACGGTGAACATGACTGAACAAGGATGTTATAAAGAGAACGACATGAAGAGCACTTTCTGGGAGTCATCACAAGTCCCAAACTTACTTGATTGTCTACCGACGATGTACAAATTGGGCAGGTAACTGAACAAGGATGTTATAAAGGGAATGGCATGAAGTGGACTTTCTCGGAGTCATCACAAGCCCCAAACTTACTTGATTGTCTACCGACGGTGTCCAGATGATGCAGGTAACTGTACAAGGATGTTATAAAAGCAATGACATGAAGAGGACTTTCTGGGAGTCATCACAAGCCCCACTTACTTGATTGTCTACCGACGGTGTACAAATGGTGCAGGTAACTGAACAATGAGTCCTCTTGCTTTACAGCTGCTTTCACTACCAGGGATATACAGGCGTTAGTCTGTCTCGGGAACACTGTGGAATCAGAAACAGAAAGTTTTGGTATTTGATACCATAACATGACGTTACTGAGTTAAGTGTACCTAACTACGACGTTATCTTAGAATTTCTCTCTCAACAGTTCGCAATTCACGTTATTCCATCCACGAAACTACACTTTTAGGTGAATGACGAATAAACAAAGTTAATACAACATTCAGCAGTTAGAGAAGAAATGTTTCTGTCAATAAGACTTTCATTTAATATCGAAAGGAAGTAAGCCGAGTCTAAAGTAGAACTTGCAACTCATGTATTAAAAGCAACATTTAAGCTAACGCTGGGCAGAAAAAAGAGAGTTAGTAATAAGTAAAAGGTTCGATGGACTTATGGTACGGTATGCAATCAATCAATCAATCAATGGTCTTTTCCAAGGAAGTCTTCTGAACTCCTATTTTGATGCATCTTTCTATGGTACTTTTACGTTTAATTTTTAAAAGAAATGGTTGACCTTTTTGTGCACTTCCCCCATTATTTTTTCAACGCGGAATAGTTCAAATGCTAGTGTACTCTAGAGACGAGGACTTGATAATAATGAACATATTATGGGACAACTCCCTTGATCCAATACATTAGAGATGCATTACACCCCTCTTCTCCCAGAACGTCGCCAAATATTTGAAACAGCCATGACCATTAATTAAGTGAGGTTTTGCAATGCAAAGCGCTCTTAAAAATTAGCCATGCTCTGTGAACAGGGGGCTTAATGCATCTGCGAAAAGTATCCACCCAGGTCAGCCCGCGCAGTCCGCGTAGGCTCATGTAAAACGAGAGAGCGTTCTGTTGTTCTTGTAATAGTAGTAGAAATAGTTTGTGAGTTACACAGATGTGACCACAAATTTTCCTTGGATGTCATGTTGTATAAAGGTATCTTTTTTTATCAAAGTTATTTAAATTATGTTTCTAACTGTTGACCCATCTGGAGTTTTACCATGTTCACTGGGAGTTGTACAGAAGAAATTTCAAAGAGCTTCTTGTCTTAAACCTCAAGCCAAGAGCGGTGATATTTTGTTCATAGTATCATCTCATGGACTCCTATTAAGATTGTTAAAATTGTAGACCTGCTGTCAAACAGTAACTTGCTCCGCAGGTCAGGTATTTCACAGAGAGGCCTTGTAAAAAAGACGAATGCGTTATACCACAAGTTTTTTAGGCTTGACTTAGACCGTAGCGCCCATAACGCATAATATGTACTTGTATTTAATGTATTAATAAAATGAAAACATACGGCGTTTTGTCACTTTAGATAATAATGTAATCTCGGTTTTACCGCTCTTACGGAAGAGGGCCTTTGAAAACACTGTCGGAAAAGGAGAAAATGCTTGTAACCAACAGCGTTTTCTATCCGTTCAATAACAAAAATCATAATTTGAGCTACATATAATTTATCTACTGCAGGTGCTTTTACTATGGACATATATATAATGTGGTTAAATTGAAATCTAAATTCAGATTACGTAGTGATTCTATACACCTGTTTACGCCCCCATTGATAATTAATTTTTTTCATCTCTGAAGACCGTTCAAATTTCAGCTCTTGGGTCAAAATTGCCTGAGATCACATGTTTCGCACACAGTTATACGGAATAAAAGATACTCCTTGTCCGGAACAAGCTAACCAAAAGTCTTATATTTGGCACATACCTCTACCTAATTAACTTAATTGTCAAAGCTTGCTTGTCCTAAAGCCATGTGGCCTACAATACTTGATATTTAGTGGTATTTATAATCTACAAACGTGTCTTTACACTGGATGTTCAAATTTCAGCGACTGGGTCATGGATTGCCTGATCCCAGTATCAGATGCACTGAATAAAGTCAAAGATTTTAACAAACCTTAAATGTCCCAAACCAGAAGACCTAATACTACACGATGTATAGCACAAAATATCGCACTTTTATCCAGTCTCTCAAAATAATAGCACTGGAGTGCAAAGGAGCTCCTCCACAAGAGGTCGATGTTCGACAGAATAAGAGATATTGAGTGTCAGAAGCTGGAATAAGTTTAATCAAGACCTTTTCTTTTTGTATTGTATTGTATACAACAGCTTCATATGAACTTGAGAGTGGTAAAAATAGAACTGTCAAGCGTTAACTGTTGTTAGCGCCAAAGGGCATACTTCATGTATACAATATGACATATCTTTTAACATGACTGATTGCATCTCTTGATCAAAATCCACTTCTATATGTCACGACCTGTACTTGTATATGTGCTTCTAGAAGAAAGAGCCTTTATTTTTTTATCATTATTAATGAACGATGTTTGACTCCGTACCAAGCGAATTAAGACTTGTACAAATTAAAATAGTTGGCAGAAATCAAAGAAACTGTGGCTAAAATGATATCTGTTTTGAACGTGTAGAAACAACTGTGGCAAAAGGAGAAAATGCTAGGTATCAGCATTTGTTTTTCCTTAAAGGTTTTAAAAGCCGTCTTTCGTTAAAACTCGGGGTTGTTCCGTTTGAGATTAACGTCGGTTCCAACAGTATTTCAATTATATCGCACTGATAAAAAGTTTCAAAATAGAGGTCACCATGTGATGCTTCAGAGGGAAGAATACCTCGCAAGAAGATCCATGTTTTTAGCAGACGCGTAACTTACAGAATAAGTGAAAGAGCAGTTCTAGTACACGTTTATAAGGCCAAATTGCATGGTAAGAGAACCGAGGTCCGTACCCATCAACCATTCTAAATCAAATTCTAGGTCAAAATTCAAAGCCATCTAATTGACTTTGGCGTCCTGTATTAGCCAATCACATGGACAGGCTTGAAATTTAGAGTTAGAACAACAGTAAGAACTGTTTGCGAATATGGGCCCTGTAAGAAGACGACGAGGTAGTTAAGTCTTACGAAAACTTTGGGAGAGAGGTACGTATCAATCGAGAAGGATACATTTATGAAAACATGGCGCTACGACCCAAATGGTGACATCGAAAGCAAAATGAATGTCACAGATTTTTAATGCATTTTTAGTGTATATATACTCACCTGTCCCAGGTCTGCGTTCATCTCCATCGCTGTCAGAATCGTCTGAAAACCTAAACTAGCCATCTGATCGATGAAGACGTCCTGTCTCATCCAGTGAGATGGTTAGTCTTAGATTTTAGAATCAGGATCAGTGCAATATGTAGAATGAAAAACAGAGGGGATGCACTCCACCCATTCTGAATTATATTGTAAGTCTAAATTCCAAGACTGGCCACCTGATCGGCTTAGACGGGACATCTCAGCAGATCGGATGCACAGTATTAGAACTTTGAATTATGACAAAATTTAGAATGGTTTGTGTATTAGGGGCCGAGCCCGGTAGCGCAGATGGGTAGCGTAAAGAACCCGAGACCGGGGGGGTGTCTCTATTTTGAATCCCCAGCTCGGCAAGTTTCTTTCCGAGAATTAATGATAAACATTGCGACAGGATTCATTCCTCTCTCACCGCTGATCATTGTTTCGACGATGGTTATGTTGGAAAGCAACCGGTAGCTTTGGAACGATACTGCGCTAAGTACGGGTAAATGGAACCCCAGGAAAGCATGGATAGGTGCACTTGCCGCCGCGATATAACTGAATTTATGTTGAAAATGGCGTTAAACACCATACAAACAAGCAAATTACGAATAAGGACCCAGAAAGCAAAGAGGTCGACGAGGAAAGAACCCTAATGAAAAAGATATGAAAGAAGCAGGTATTAATCGAGAAAGATACCTGAAAGCATGGAGCGACAACCGAAATGGTGACACATAGAGCAACATAGGCTACATGCGTGTCACAGGTGTTTAATGCATTTTTAAAATTACACGCCTACCTGTCTCTGTTCGATGCTCATCCGCATCGCTGTCAGAATCCAAACAATTTTCGACCACCAATAATTTAAATTCAGTCTCCATTTGTAAAATACTCCAGCACAGACCTCAACATTTCACGAGAAGTTATTTAACTTGTTCAATTTTGGCTAATAATTTAGGTTGAAATACACAACTTGATCAAAAGGTTGGTTTTTATCGATCCACCTCGCTTAAATCGTTCCCTGCTTCAACAGTTTGTAAAATATTCGTGTTTAAATGATCCAAGTGGAGAGGTATCCTTACCGCAAACCTTGTAACTCTCGTTTAAAACAGACTACGTGTTTACAGGTAAACTAACCTAGAAACCCTTTATTCCAGATACAACTGAAGTGAACATTCCCCCTTCTTCAACCGCCTACATTACGATATAAACACGAATCTGTATGAGAAAGCTTTTGGCTTTTGAAGACGTTGCGGGAAAAGGATTGCTGATTTGACAATGCCTTTTATATCTCCAGGGGTCGTACATATACCCTCATAATCCCTGACACTTTTTTTGAAAATGCACCACGCGGTGATGAATTTCGCCTTAACCCTTTACCAGACAGTCATATGTTTTAACGACCTTTAGAAAGCTTTTGAAAAATATTGTGAGAAATGGAGCAATGATTGAAACCAACGAGCATTCATTCACATTTATGCATGATCATTGATCCATAAAGTCCATTTTGTCTAACAACCGACTGAATCATGAAGTAGACTCTTCCTTTGAAGTAAAAAAAAGAAAATGGACTGATAGCGAAAAGTTTCAGCCCAGGTCAGCCTGCACGGACTGTGCAGGCTGACCTGGGTCGATACTTTTGATAGATGAATTAAGCCCCGTTTTCACAGAGCAATGCTCATTTCTATTAAATGTCTATACAGCGTATTTCGTATGGATATTTTCAAAGTCGTTTGTTGCAAGTTTGTTTCAGGGGGTAGCTTAGTGCAAAGGCCGGTTGCGTGGTCAGTAGTATACAGGACTTGAAACCAGAAAGTCGCTGGTGCGAATCCTGTTTTTTCGGATTTATTTCCCGGGACTTATGATAGTCAATGCGACAGGATTCATTCCTCTCTCACCGCTGATCATTGTTTCGACAAAGGTTATGTGGGAGAGCAGCCAGTGGCTTGAGAAGAATATAATGTAATGTTCTGTTAAAAGAAACTCCAGTAAACCATGGATAGGTGCACTGGCTGCAACAATATAACTGGATTAATGTTGAAAACGGCGCTAAAGACTGTACAAAAAAAAAACCCTCAGTAAGGTAGTGCATTAACAGGATATAAATCATGGATCATAACAAATAAAAATCATGGCGATACACACCTATGTGACGTTAACTTACGCCTTCGCCCGAAAAAAAAAAATGAAAATTCAACTTTTTTCCCGATGAATAGAAATTGGTCCACTGCAATTTGAAAGACCATAGCTCAGAATCAAGAAGTGAATCAAGAGGTGAAGCACATAGATTCAAGACTAAGCTGCACATCCAGGCTCGTGTTCAACAACCATTGAAAATCGCATACTCAGACTCAATCAAAGAATCTTCTAAGCTTCAAAAGAAACTTTATTTCTGCTTACCAAATGATTAAGCCAATCAGAAACTATGCTACTTTTTAAAACTAGAATTGGACTAGGGGTAAAAATTTGATTGATTGATTGATTGATTGATTGATCTATCGATCGATCGATCGGTCGGTCGGTCGCGGTCGGTCGGTCGGTCGGTCGACTGACTGACTGACTGACTGGTTGATTGATTGATTGATTGATCGATCGATCGATCGATAGGTCGGTCGGTCGGTTGCATGGATGGATGGATGGCATTTCAGTCATATCACGGCGGCATGTGCGGCTAACGTTCATTCTGCAGCCCTGACAGGCAGAATGTTGGTTTGGTTTTTGAAGTAACGACTCATCACTAATAAATTCAGTTGCATCGCGACAGCCTTTGTGTCTATCTGTGCATGTATTTCCGGTTCTTCATGCCTGACTTCACGTTTTTCTAAACCAAAGTAGGATTTTCCCTTATAACCAGTCTTGGGATTAGTCTATACTACAGTAAATTTATCAAAAGTCATTAGATACAGTTTATACTGCATTTAACTACGCATTGTTTGACATATCGTACTGTATAAGTTTCTAAATAAAGAGAAATGACACCTTTTCCAGTCATTGCTTTATATGAGTCGCATATGTCATGGATTTCAATATTGCGGGGAGAAAGTTTCCGGAGAGCATCCCATCTTTCCCCCCACCCCCTTCCCCCATCCGAAACAGGCTATCCCTACTGTTCACTTTCCCTCACATAAAATCGATGCTTTTCAGAGTCGCTTCCTCATTGTCAAAATGGTTCTAATGCTTATACGACACAAGAGCATTTCCATTTGCAGCTGGAAATGCACTTTTGAAGTATGAACTTTGTCAGTCGTGATTCAAGAGTTAATTTATAGTTACCAGCAAATCCGGTACTCTCTGGGAAAGAAGGATCCTGAGAACATTGTGGAAAAAGTATGAATGCTGCTAACGAGAATTTTCTCTTTGTCCTCACACAAAATTGATCCACATTCATTTTTTTTTTTTCAATTGTTTCAATTTGGACAGGTTTAAAATTTTGTAGTCTGGTAAAGAGTTTAAAAAACTGCGGGACAGCCGCCGCCACAGATTTAAAGTGATCAGATACACCAAATGAACTGTGGAATGGACAGGAAAGAATAGGAATACCCTGATAATTGGCGTGCAAGACACGAAAAGGGGCCTTCGGACATATGCGTAAAAGTGTGTCGTTCCAGATCAGTCTGTGACTAATCCGAGACGACACTTCCCGTTTTTGTGCGATTTTCTGTTTCACGAAACTCTACTGTATGAAAAAAAAAATCTTATGCAGTCGTAAAGTGCCGTCTCGGATTAGCCTGCGCGGACTGCGCAGGCTAATCCGGGACGACATTTTACGCAAATGTCCGAAGGTCTCATTTCGCATGTCGCGGGCTAATAATATAACTTACCAGGTTTATTTAGTCTGTCCTGAGTACGTTGTGCTTGTAATTCGCCAATATTTTCCATTTACAGCTCTTGAATTGACAAAGTACAAAAACGAACAGTCACGTAAAGCTTTTTATATTTAGTACACTATTTCTATAGATAGTTTTATATCCATATAGCTCTAGGGGCCTATACATGTGCTCATCAGAATAAAATAAAGAACAAAATGTACCTTATTTGTAAAAAAAAAAAATCAGGGAACTGACATGCATACCTGTATTTGGTGATTAACTCTTTACCACACAACAAAATATTTAACTACACTGGAAGCATTTGCAGGTTACAAAAGGAAAAAAAATAATGTTAATGTCTTTGAAAGGATTGGAAAAAAATTTTGGTAGAAAGAGAAAATACTAATTACCAGCATTTTCTGCTTTTCGCACAATGTTTTCAAAATCATTCCTTCTTCAGGGTTGTTAGAGAACGGGATGTTTGGTAAAGGGTTAAAGACGGAAGTGCCCCGAAGGCTATTCATTTAATTGTGTCTTCCGTATTACATCGTATGAGATGTACCTGATCAAAAGCGTAGCGTCCATAACGCACAATACGCAAGCGCGTAGTGTAGAAAAATGAGGGCTTTGTTTGTTTGTATTGGAGTTTAACGCCATTTTAACAGCTCAGGTCATATCATGGCGGTCAGTGACGCACCCATGTGTTTCCTGGCTTGCTCACACCAGTAATGACACAACTTTCTTTCCAAAACCACTGACTACTTTTCTTACATGTATCAGAGGTGAGAGGCGAAAAATCGCCGGAAAGAAAATTTGCATCAACCGGGTATCGAACTCGCAACCACCAGGTCACGAGTCAGATACGCTAACCACTGAGCTACCCGGGCGGGCAGAAAAATGGGGGCCTGAGGCGAAACATACTTTTATTACTTTATAGAACAACTCTATCTTCAGAAGCCTAAAACTGTAAAAAAAAAAAATGAAAATTTCCAGCTGAAAGAAAACAGCCAAATACATGTATTGCGATTTCATCCCGTTTCTTTTCGATGGAAAATCTCACTATGTCGGATAGTGTAGAGCAAGATCACACTGCACATTCTGTCCAATCTGATCTTGAATTACATTGTCCGTAAAAAGCCCACCGCGTCTTGTTTAAAAGCCTAGGGATGAAATGGCACTCTCGATTCGGAGTGCATAATGATTATGAACCCCTGGTTATGCCCGTCCTTACAGGTATAACCTATTGCTATACAATAACACTTTCACTTTAACACTTTCATTTTAGACAATTTTGGGAGATAAAAAGCATACGGGAAAAGGAGCCTTTGTCCAGTAAGCACCTCTTCAAAACGTTTGATTCTATTTACCACTTTTACTAAGTGGGAAATCTATTCTTTAAAAACTTTAGTACATTTCTTTAAAAAAAAAAACTCAAGGCACATTTTGCCCTATGCGACCTAAGGACGAATTGATAGTTTTTCCAAGTTTATTTCATACATACAGGACGTTAAGACTACTTTAATCCTTTACCACATAATCGCGAGTTTTAACGACCCTGAGAGAGAAGCTTTTTGAAAACACTGTGGGAAAAGGAGAAAATGCTGGTAACCAGCATTTTCTCCTTTTCCCACAATGTTTTCTACCTTATCAAAAACAGAAATCATCATTTGAACTATACTTATTTAGTCGTTTGCAAATAAATTCAATTTGGTCGAATTCAAAATTCTATTGTTTGGTAAAGAGTTAAACTCTTAAGACAATCATGTATTGGACATTTTATGTGGCACATTTATTTGGGGAAAGGTTATGCCGATTCAAAGAGGATGCATAACTCAAGCACTTTCAAAGTTTGAGGATCTATCTAGATTTGTCTCCCTTAGTTAATGAAAAGCTGTTTATCTGCTCACATATGTAACCGTAGGGGTTGAGGTTGAAAATGGCTTTTGGGTTTGGTCTTTCGCGCTCGCTGTGAGATTTTCAGGTCCCATTTCTCATCAGAATCGGCAAATTCTTCCTTTCAACGCCAAATATTTAAACTTGACCTCTTTCGACGGTTACCATTCAAATCTGGCTGCTATTCTTCTCATTCTGTCGCCATGGAACTCGTTAACCCATATTCTGCTAAATAAGGTAAATGAAACTTTCAAGCCAATAGTAAAAACACAAATAATTTGCTATATCAAACTTTATTTTTTGTAGGAAAATATTTCCTTATCCGACAATGTAGATCATAGATCAGACTGCACGTACTGTGCTGTCTGATCTTGTTCTACACTGTCCCCAAAAGGTCAGTGAGTCGCGTTTAGCAGCCTAAGAGTTAATAGCCGCCAACCCACGAATATTTAGGGCCTTTCAGTTTATTTATCAAAAAAAGGTCAAAGGACAGTTACAAAAAGATACATATTTATTTAAACTTCAGGCTCTTGTGTTTCGCTTTGGTCATTACATTTGGGCGGCGCTCTGGCAGAATGGGGTTGAATATATCTTCATGATCCATTATCCCTGGAAACTTATCCCATAATTATAGATCCATAAAATCCATTTTGTGTAACAAAGGCCTGAATCGTGATGCACAACTTACAAATAGAAACGGTTTCGACACATGCAGACCTGCCTGTGCGGATTGTGCAGGCTGGCATGAGTCAATACTTTTTGCAAATGCATTCAACCCGCTTTTCACAGAGCATGACCCACTTTTGTACTTTCTGAATGATTACGGAGTAGATCTATGTTCAGGTTGCTGTCAAAAGATACTTACAGAATAAAATAAGAGCTGAGTGTGTGGGAAAAAAAAAGAAAGAAAACGAGATTATTTGGCTAGACAAAGCCTAGTTTAAACGTAACAAATAAATAATATTATTTCATTGTATATTGTGATGCCCCCCCCCCCCCTTTTTTTTTTCCCCACAACGTTTTTTTTTTTTTTTTTTGTCTTAATTTAACCAATTTAAAGTACACATTTCAATATCTCAATTTTAAAATGTAGGCCTAACAGACGATAATTACCCAGAAACACTCAATCCTTTACCATACGTCAAAATTTTTAGATTTGTCCAACTTGAAAGGATTTGCAGACGACAGACAAATGTTCCTCAAATGATGAAATATCTCTTTGAAGTGATAGAAAACATTGTGGTACAGGGAAACATGGTGGTTTCCAGCATTTTCTCATTTTACCCAGGGAATGTAATATACGATCCCTGTTATACCACAATGTTATCCAAAAGCTCTTCCCAATGGGCAATTAAAACACAGGCTTGTTTTTTTTTTAAAGGGCTAAGTCGAACAGAGGAAATGCTTGTACCAAGAGTCTTGAAGTGGCGACTGACAAATTTTGATGCTTTTCAGATTTAAAAGATTATCACCTTTAAAACCTACGAAATGAAATCAGTGAAAACGTCCAGCCAACGATAATTGAGAATATCTTACGATTTCAAAGTTTTTTGCATGAAAAGAAACTCTACACATCCGAAAATATATGTCTGCATGTTGTGTGCTCCATTGTAAAAGCAAACATTTGTAATTTGTAAAGAGTTTCAAACTAAATCATCGTGGGGTCGAAGTGAAACCAGAACAAAGCGCGGTGTACACATACATTGATGACGTACTGTGTAAGTCAGGATTTCCCTCAGTGATCAGAGTCGACCCGTGACCTCAGTTAAGAGAGACAGGCTTGCCAGTACGGTATGGGAATAAGGGCTAGTCTTTTTTTAACTTCTTCTATTCTTCTATGGACACTTTTCTTTCGGTCAACGTTTAGTCTGAGCCGTAAAGAATGCATTATATAGCATCGTTTGTAATTGTTTGGGTCTTTCCATTTTCGATTCGAGATTGATCATCTGATTTTGCTTGACATTTAATTTATTTATTTACAAAATTAATTTTATTTCATATATAGTCATTACTTTCCCGTCTTGAACAAACTATATGCTCAATGACGGTCGATTAAGGAACTCTGAGAACGTTTTTGCCATAAAATGTATTGGTGAATCAAAGTACCGGAAGTACATGACTGTATTGTAACAACAGAGAGTTCCTACATAGAAAATTGTCATTAGCTCAATAGATACTACTGTAGACGACAAAATTGTGGACTTGTCCATACTTAAAGCTGTTGCAAACAACAAGTTTAAGGTGGCCAAGTTGATGAGATTCGTATCTGAAAGGGTGGAAAACATTGTTGGAAGAGAAAAAAAATGCTGATAAACAGCTCGGCATGCAAATCTTTTCAGTTTGGACTAGTGTAAAATTTGTTGTGCAGTAAAGAGTTATGACTCATCAATATGGAAGTATTTTAAGAGGAGAAACTAAACATGGCTCTTTTGGAGTGATTGGATTTGTTTTTGAAAGGTTAGAAATCAGTATGGGAAAAGGAGAAAATGCTGGTTGTCAGCATTTTCACTTATCTGACAATGTTTTCAAAAGCCTTCCTCCTCAGGGTTGTCAAAACTCAATATTGTGTGGTAAATGGTTAAAATATGTGATTATGCGGACAAGAGGTAAAATAACAATTATCAGCAACTGTAAAGGATTATGAATAAACTCTGTATGCAGAAATTGTATATAGCAAAACCATCCTTCAGCTAAAATAAATTCTTCACAACAGTCTTTCTGATTTTAGGAAAATGCAAAACAGTGACTTTTAACTCTTTACCACGCGACAAACTTTAAGACTCGTCCAAATAGAAAGCAGTTGCAGATGACAAATATTGTTCAGATGATTGATTTTTCTATGAAAGGTTAGAAAACATTGTGGGAAAAGAAGAAAATGCTGGTTACCATTTTCCCACAATGTTTTCAAAAGGCCTGTCCCCCATGGTCATTAAAACTCATAATTGTGTGGTAAAGGGTTAAACAGTCTTGCATTCTGATGTTCACAAATATAAGAATGACTGAGTGGAGTAAATCACATCCAATCATAGGCATATGCCAATTCAAGGAATCTGAGATATTTTCCTGTTAAAACTTTAAGAAATATCATTGAAAATGAGAGAAAGTGAGAAAAATCATATCCAGCCACAGGCATATGCCAACACAATTTCTCCTTTACCCACAGTGTTTTTTACCCATTTTGAGACCTTTCTGCCATTTTCATCAAATTTAAAATTGTCGTCTGCAAACTCTTTCAATTTGGACTAGTCCAAAATTTGTCGTTTGGGAAAGGGTTAACTGGAGGTTTGAGAGAATGCATAAATTTTATATGAAATGACCCTATGCTTGATAAGCCTTGATATTAATTACCAGAATGGATCGATAACTCTTTACCAGACAGTCCTGTGTTTCAATGACTCTAAAGAAGGCATTTGAAAATATTGTGGGAAAAGGAGAAAATGCTTATAACCAGATCTCGTGATTTAAGCCATATTTGATGTTTTGTCTGCATATGCTTCATTTTGGACAAATCTATCCTTTGGTTGGACAATGATCTTTAAAAAAACTACAACCATTTACATGTAAATTTGCCAATTTAATAATTAACCCTTTACTAAACGACAAAATTTTAGACTAGTCCAATTTGACAGATTACAGATTAAATGTTGCTAAAATGGTGATTTCTGTCTTTGATAGGATAGAAAACCTAGTGGGAAAAGGAGAAAATGCTGGTTACCAGCATTTTCTCCTTTTCCCGCAATGTTTTCAAAAGCCTCCTCTTTCAGGGTCGTTAAAACTTGGGATTGTGTGGTAAAGGGTTAAAAAATTGAGTAGTTGTTTATAATTATGACTACTAGTAAGTTGATTGGGTGAAAAACAATGTGGAGAAAGGAGCAAAGATTGCTTATTATGAGCAACCATCAGAATATTTTTGACAGAGTTATTCCCCTTCTTTGACTTAGAATTTCCACTGAAAGCAACTGCAACCGAGTATTGGCACCTGCATACAGTGTGATTGTTTCTTCTTAGTGCTCTAAGGGTTAGAACTTTGGATATAATTCACAGTTCCAGATAAGAGGGAGTGATGGTATTCTAAATCCGTTATTTCTCCTCCAAACCCTATGTTGTGGGTACTCATTAGAATTATCTCGAGGAGACGATTCTAATGAGTACCCACAACATAGGGTTTAGTGGAGAACAATTAATTTTTAGCTCACCTGAGCACATAGTGCTCAGGGTGAGCTATTGTGATCGATCGTTGTCCGGCGTCCGTCCGTCCGTTTGTGTGTCCGTCCGTCCGTGAACAATTACTTAAAAAATCTTCTCCTCTGAAACTGCTCAACAGATTTCAGTGAAACTTCACAGAAATGATCCTTAGGTGATGCACTTTCAGAATACTTCAAAGATTTGAATTCCATGAAGAACTCTGGTTGCCATGGCAACCGAAAGAAAAAACTTTAAAAATCTTCTTGTCCCAAACTGTAAGGGCTAGAGCTTTCATATATGGCATGTAGCATCATCTAGTGGCCCTCTACCAAAATACTTCAAATTATGGCCCTAGTGTTGAAAATGGCCTTATGTTGTGGGTTCTCGGATTTCACATAGAGATAAAGAAGGAAATCAATAAAAAATACTTGTCCCAAACCATAAGGGCTAGAGCTCTCATATATGGCATGTAGTATCATCTAGTGGGCCTCTACCAAAATACTTCAAATTATGGCCCTAGTGTGGAAATTGGCCCTATGTTGTGGGTTCTCGGATTTCACATAGAGATAAAGAAGGAAATCTTTAAAAATCTTCTTGTCCCAAACCGTAAGGGCTAGAGCTTTCATATATGGCATGTAGCATCATCTAGTGACCCTCTACCAAAATACTTCAAATTATGGCCCTGATGTTAAAAATTGGCCCTATGTTGTGGGTTCTCGGATTTCACATAGAGATAAAGAAGGAAATCTTTAAAAATCTTCTTGTCCCAAACCGTAAGGGCTAGAGCTTTCATATTTGGCATGTAGCATTATGGTGTTGAGCTCAGTTGCATTTCAGGTGAGCGATTTAGGACCATCATGGTCCTCTTGTTTCAGTTTTGAAATCAAAATCACTCCCTGTGTCTTGAGCACGAGGGACACTTTTTAAGTTCGTAGAGTAAGCCTATAACTTTTTAACACGATTATGAAGTTGCACGATTTTTTACACAGAACTTGGGTAATCATTCCTCTCTCGAATGGTGTAACGGTATGCCACGCACGAGGTCCACGTGCGCGCTGCGCTGGGTATTTTCAACACGTGGTTTTATACACTATAGTAAAATATAGCGTTCAATATGGATGGAAAAATCTCTGAACAGAGGGTATATTGTAAGATTCGAGCACAGCTCGGGTTTCCGCCAACAGAAATTCATGCTGATTTACAAAAAGTTTATGGGAATGGTGCTTTAAAATATGCTACAGTTTGCAAGTGGGTACGTCGTTTTAATGATGGTCGGGAGTCAATTGAAAATGACCCTCGGGTGGGTAGGCTGGTTTCCGTTTTGACGTTAAATAACGTTGCTACTGTGAAAACGTTAATTGAGGAAGACGCACGTTATACCGTGCAAGAGATAGAAGAATTAAGTGGCATTCATTCGTCAAGTGTTTTGAAGATCTTACGTGAACGACTTGGGCTACCTAAGATCTGCACGCGCTGGGTGCCCCATTTGCTCACTGATGAGCAGAAACAAAGTCGGGTTAGACTTGCATCACAAGTTATAGAAAAATATGATAAATGTGACCCACGTCGTTTGGAAGAGATAGTTACAGGTGATGAAACCTGGATCTATCATTTTCAACCCGATTCTAAGGCTAAAAATAAGGTTTGGGTTTCATCTGAGGGAAACAGACCTGTCATTGTGCGCCGTTGCAAAACATCAAATCGCATGTTGTATACGATATTCTTTGATTCGAAAGGTCCAGTCCTTCAAATTCCAGTCCCGAAAGGTAGTTCTGTCACTGGAAAGTTTTACAGAGAAAGCGTTCTTACTCAACTTGTTGATTTCTATCAGAAACGCAGACCGCGCACCGGTGTCCGCGGCATCAAATTACTCCATGATAACGCACCGGCCCATAAATCCGCTACGGTACAGGAATATCTGAAAGAATCTGGGCTCGATGTCTTAGATCATCCCCCATACAACCCTGACCTGTCCCCCTGTGACTTTTGGTTGTTCCCAAGACTAAAGGAAATGCTGGCAGGGTACCGTTTTGAATCCCGTTGTGGTATAGGCAGTGCGGTCTACCAGTGTCTGCAACATATACCTAAAGAGGACTACCGGGCAGCGTTCCGGAAATGGGTAGATCGGTGTAAAATGTGTGTGGAGGCAGACGGGGCATATTTCGAAGGTCTTAGATAAATAAAATTTTGATATTATATTTCAAGCGGTTTTAAAAAGACCGCCCTACTCTACGAACTTAAAAAGTGTCCCTCGTACCATAGCAACTGAGTCTTGATATCAATGAGATACTGTTGAAAAGACCATTGACATTATACTTGGACAACAGCTGATTCTAGCCTAATTTACTGCAGTTGAATAATGTGTTGTATTTTTTTTTTTTTCCTCCAGATCTGTTCAGCATGCCTATACGAAGGGTGTTGAGTGGGATTCCCCGCACCGGGTCCAAAAAAGACATTCCAGTGGTGTATCATGAGCCGCATGTTGAATCAGGATTTCGATTGACCAATCAACCCTGGTACTACTACCTTCTGAGTCTGTTTCAAGTACACAATGAATGTATGAACTCATGGACCCACCTAGTCGGAGGTATTGTGGTGATTTCAAGAATCTATAAGCTGGTGGATAAATTTGATGCATACAATGACCCCTGGATGTACCCTATGTTAGCAGGGTCCATTACCATGGTTATAATGTATCTGTGTAGTAGTATGGCCCATACATTCCACAATAAATCAGAACAGTTACACTATACTTGTTTCTTTATTGACTATGTGGGTATAGGTGTATATGGACTAGGAAGTACTATGATACATCATTATTATTGTACAGAAATTTCATTGATGGGAACATTTATTTACAAGTATTCAATACCGGTGGCTGTTGTCCTGTCTGTGATTGTTGCAATATTTTGTAGTTACTCTAAATGCAAATACAAGAGACCTTATCCATTTGCTAGAAAGATATATCAGCTGTCCTCTGTTTTATCCATATACACTTGGCTCATAATACCAATCATCCACAGACTGTACAGTTATTCACTGCATCAGAGTACAAATGAATGGGAAGTAAGCCTACAACATCATACAGAACAGATTTTCTGGTTCTTTGCTGCAGGAATTTTCTTTGGATTGGATGTTCCACAGAGGTTCTTTCCTGGTAAATGTGACTTTTTGTTTCACGGCCATCAGATTTTTCATGTTTGTATAACATTTACAAATTTAAAGCAGATTGATGGGATGCAGGGAGACATAGAGTCTAGGCTAAGGTTGTTGAAGACACATGCAGAAATTCCGACTGTTTGGTCCACCTTTGGTCCAATATTATTTTCTATATGTTTTAATGCTCTGGTAGTTGTTTATTTCCATTTTAGAGCAAAACAGAGAATATACAATGAGTCTATGACAGTGAGTAAATTACAGTGAACGATAGGTAGGGACAATCAAACAAAAACCCATAGAACTTTCTAAAACGATACAGGACAGTAATTCTTAGATTACACAAAAAAAATCAGAATTCTTGTGTACATTTTTAAGTAAACGAGCCATGCTCTGGCAAAAGGGGGCTTAATGCATCTGAAAAAAGTATCAACCCAGGTCAGCCTAAGCAGTCCAAGCATGTTGACCTGGATCAAAATTTTTGGCTAATTGGCAGTTCTGCATACAAAAGGACCAGTGTACCTCATGATTCAGTCTGTTTTTAGAGAAAATGGATTTCATGGATCTACAATTACAGGATGACTTTCTAGATATCATGGATGACAGAGATGCATTAAGCCCCCCTTTTGCAGGGCATGGAACAAATCTAAGAGGTGTGTAGTCATCAATGTAAGAGCTTTGTCATTTTCAGATATCCCTTCCATTACTGTAGAGATTTACCCCACACTCAAGCTAGTTAGTTGTCCACTATCAAAAGGGAAATATTTGTTAGAAAAAAAAAAAGCTTAGCATTTGCACCTGCTTGCAATGTCTTATTTAAATTCTCATGGCCATTTCAACTCTTTAACCAGACAACATTTTAGACACATCCAATATAAAAGCATTTGCAGAAAAAGTTAATGGGGCTCAAATCATGGTATTTGTCTTTGAAATGATAAAATACATTATGGGAAATGGAGAAAATGCTGGCTACCAGCATCCTCTCCTTTCCCCACAAAATTTCATATGCCCTTTTTATTAGCATCATGAAAAGATGGGATTGTGAGGTAAAGGGCTATTGACTTATTAATGGGGTTTAACATTATTTTCAACACTATTTTATTTATATAGTGGCGGCTAGTGTACCTATCCCTGCTTTCCTGGAGTTTCAGATTCTTTAACCAGTACTTAGCACAATGTTCTTCCCAAGCCACTGGCTGCTTTCCCACATTATCATTATCAAAGCAATTATTAGTGGTGAGAGAGGGATAAGTCCTGTTGCAACGACTTTCATCAATGGCCGGAAAGAAAGTGGCCGAGCTGGAGATTCGAATCAGTGACCCTCTGTTCTTAAGTCTTGTACTCTACCAACTGCGCTTCCAGGGCTCAGGTGGTAATTTTACGGGCTGAACATTATTTCCCACAAAATAATGTACATTGATGATCCAAGGTAGTCTCATCTTGGTCTGCAAGAGCATGGTAAGGGTCAACAGGAATACATTTGAAAGGATGAAGTAGTACATTTAAGTATCTTATGCCAATCACAAAAGTGCAATTGGTAGCACACAGGGCTTGAGACCAGGGAATTGAAAACGTCTTTAACCCTTTCCCAAACAAGCCCTGGTTTTCACGTGTCTGCAGTACAAGTCTTTTGAAAACACTGTGGGAAAAGGAGAAATTGCTCGTAACGAGCAATTTCTCCTTTTCCCACAGTGTTTTCTACCCTTTTTGAGACCTTTCTGCCATTTTCATCAAATTTAAAATTGTCGTCTGCAAACTCTTTCAATTTGGACCAGTCCAAAATTTGTCGTCTGGGAAAGGGTTAAACACCATCATACCTAGACAAAACTTTTATAAACATTATCAAAGTAACTGTAAAGTTTCTATGAAGTACATAATCAACCTGTTAGTCCCTTTTTCATTAAAATGTGAATACAATTCATGAATACTTTGCTTGAATGCACAACCTCTTAAATATAGATCGTTATTTCTTCATATTTTGAATTTGAGAAAGAGAAATTTAGGAAAGCTTAGCGTTTTTCTTTAGCCCATTTTTGTATGGGTTGATCAGTGGTTTACAGATTGGACATTTTTCATCCAGAGTTTCAGATTTAGATGACTGCTTCAGGCACTGTTAGCGTGAAGTATCCATGGGCACTACAGGGCTCCAGTCCAGTGCTGATGAAATCCAGATACCTCATGAGTAAATGACCAGTGGTATTGATATTATTGTAATGGCCTTTTACACCAGTTGTACAACAGTGTTACACTAGAATAACTATTCCTTTATGTCATCATCTGCAGAATCTTTTTTTGAAATGCAGTGTCATGTTTTTGACACATTTCTGATTTTTTGTCAGGCAAAAAAATTTTAGACACATCCATTTTGAAAACATTTTCAATCGAGACATAAAATGTAGCTCAAAAAGATTTTTTTTTTTTCTGTAATGCAGTGGAAAACACTGGTAAAGGGGGAAAATGCTGGTTTTCTCCCTTTTCCCAGTGTTTTCATGAGCTGTACACCTGTTGAAATCATCTTGGCAAAAGAAAAAAACATGTCTACAATGAGAAATTCCTTTTTCTACTGGGATATTTTAACATGTAGATACTAGTATACATGTACTGGTATTAAAAGTCATTTCATTATGATCATCAGCATTTCACAAAGATGTTTCAAAAATTGTCGGATGCTAGCTTAGTAACAATTGAGTTAACCCTTTACCACACGAAAAAATTTTACGCTTGTCTAAATTGAAAGCATTTGCAGACGATAAATTAGGTATGGCCCGTATGGTGAGATTTGTCTGTAAATGTACAGAAAACATTGTGGGAAAAGGAGACAGTGCTGGTTACTAGCATTTTCTCCTTTTCCCACAAGGTTTTCAAAAGGCTTCTTTCTCAGGGTCATTAAAACTCGGGATTGTGTGGTAAAGAGTTAAAATAAACGCTGATGTTCTTTTCCTGATTTTCATGTCAACAAAAAATCCATAACAAAATTGGTTTTCCTACTGACTGAAATCCCATGACAACATCCAGTTGAGTTTATCTGTAGAGCACTCAGTTAATGGAATAGACCTTTTTCAATTCAGAAAAAAAGCCAAAATATTTCAGTTTCAATTTTTTTTTTTTTTTTTTTGACAGAATGTACATGTTAATCAAAGTACCAGACAGTGTAGATCTAAGATCAGACTGCATGTTCTTTGAAGTCTGAACTTTGTAAACACTTAACACAAAAGTAATTTGAAGTAGGTTCCAGCATTCTAACCCTTTATCAAACAGTTCTGCGTTTAAATAACTCAGAGAAGGAAAGCTTTTGAAACATGGTTGGACAAGGAAAAAATGCCGGTAACCAGCATTTTCTCCTTTCTCAACCATATTTTCTACCCCTCCAAAGACAGATCCCACCTTTTGAGCCATATTTGGTTTGTTGTCTGCAAATGCTTTCAATTTGGAAAAGGGTTAAAGGTCATCAGTACAAAGAAGCTTCACTGGTTATTTCTGCAAATAAAAGTACATGTGTGTATCATTTGAGTTTGTATAAAATTATTATTTAGTGTTTTACAGTTTTATTTATTCTATTTTTTTCCCACAGACATTCATTTTGTTTAGTATTTACATGTAATTATATGAACATGTACTTATAAATGCATATGAAAAGTCTTTACACATGTACTGTATAAATAATTAACCCTTTACCACACAGTCCCAAGTTTCAACAACCCTGAGAAAGAAGGCTTTTGAAAATACTGTGGGAAAAGGAGAAAATGCTGGTAACCAGCATTTTCTCCTTTTCCCACAATGTTTTCTACTGATTAAAAGGACAAATTCTATCATTGGAAAATCATTCAAATTGTTGTCTGTAAATTCCTTATATGGACTAGTCTAAAATTTTGCAGTGTGGTAAGGATTAAAGCCTCAAATAATTGAGCCAAAACTTACCTACCAGTGGATAAATCCTCTGAGTTTTGCCAAGGGGAAGATTCTGGGACATTATCTTGTTGAATTGGAAAAATTTTCCATCATAATGCTCTCACTTTTTGGACTTTGTCCTTTTCAAATATATTTTATTAACCCTTGGGGGGGCTGAACCCTTGTAGGGCTGAACTTGTAGGGGCGGACAGTGTAGATCAAGATCTGACTGCACAGAATGTGCATCTTGATCTTATTCTACACTGTCTGCTACTTTCCCAGACATTCTGATACAAACAGCCTTGAAATTGTAATATCTGCAGATTTTTTTTTTTAATGTGGGAAAAGATTAACCCTTTACCAGACGACAAAATTTTGCACTGGACCAAATAAAAAGCGTTTGCAGATGACGAATCACAGGTGGCTCAAATGATTATTTCAGTCTTTGATGGGGTGGAAACATTGTTGGAAAAGGAGAAAAGGCTGGTTACCAGCATTTTCTCCATTTCCCACAATGTTTTCAAAAGGCTTTTCCCACAGGGTCGTTAAAAGGCGGCATTGTGCGGTAAAGGCATAACTCTTTACCACGCAATCCCGACTTTTAATGACCTCAAGAAAGAAGCCTTTTGAAAACATTGTTGGAAAAGAAGAAAACGCTGGTAACCAGCCTTTTCTCCTTTTCCGACAATGTTTTTTACCCTTTAACCCTCAACCATACGACAAATTTTTAGACTAGTCCAAATTCAAAGCATCTGCAGACAACAAATCAAATATAGCTCAAAAATTGAAATTTGTCTTGGAAAGGGTAAAAAACATTGCGGAAAAAGGAGAAAATGCTGGTTACCAGCATTTTCTCCTTTTCCCTCAATGTTTTCAAAAGGCTTTTTCTTTACGGTCATTAAAAGTCAGGATCGTGTGGTAAAGCGTTAAGAGACAAATTTGATGTTTTGAGCTACATTTAAATTGTCATCTGCAAATGCTTTCTATTTGGACTAGTCTACATTTTTATCGTGTGGGAAAGAGTTAGAGCAATGCATGATGGCTTTACTCCCTACCTGACAACAAAATTCTATAGGAAACTTATGTAGACAATAAGGGAATTATTTCTAGCATGTGGAGACTTTTCTTTGGTGGGTTAGAAAACATTACTGGAAAAGGAGAAAATGCTGGTAAACAGCATTATCTCCTTTTCCCACTATGTTTTCTACCCTATGAAAAACAAATTTCATGTTTTGAGTGAGCATTTAATTTGTTGTCTGCAAATGCTTTCAGTTCACTCTTTACCACACAATCCCGACTTTTAACAACCCTAAGAAAGAAGCCTTTTGAAAACATTATGGGAAAAGGAGAAAATGCTGGTAAGGAACCAGCATTTTCTCCTATTCCCACAATGTTTTCTACTCTTCCCAAAACAAATTTCAATTATTTAGTCACGTTTATTTCGTCGTCTGCAAAAGCTTTCAGTTTGGACTGGTCTAAAATTTTGTCGTTTGGTAAAGAGTAAAGACAAGGTAAGATTTTTTAGTCTTGTAAAGAGTTAAATAAAGCAACAAATTAAACAATTATTACTTTGAAAAGTAATATAGTGGACTGTATACCAAAGGACTTGCTCTGTGATCGTATGCTGGATGAAGAAGGCTAGAAAACATTGTAAGGAAAATAATGTCATAAACCAACCTGTTCCCCTTTTCCCAAAATGTTTTCTACCCTTTTAAAACCAACTGCCATCATTTTAGCCATGTTTAAGTTGTTGTCTGCAAATGCTTTCAGTAAGGAAAAGTCTAAAGCATTCTTGTCTGGTAAGAGTTTTTGAATATTGTATCACCTTGCCATGTTACTGCTGAGTTGGCCAGGGCCTGTATTTGTCATTCTTAATTTCATTTTTAGACTTATTTCTACATCTAGAAAGTATGGCAACTAGCCAATCAGAAATTGTTTTAACTTTCAAATTAAGAGAATTCTTGAGGATAAGGCTAAGAATGTTCTTAACCCTTTGGCTGCTAAGCGTGACTTACTGACCCTTTGCGAACAGTGTAGATCAAGATCAGAATGTGCAGTCTGATCTTGGATCTACACTGTCCGATAAGGAGATATTTTTTCCAAAGAATAAGTTTGAAATAGCATTATTTGGGTTTCTACTATCATTTTGAAAAGTCCATATTATTTATATAGCAGGATAAGGGTTAAGGATGGTTGATGAATACAGACCCAGTTCTCAGTGAATCAGGGATTTTTTCTACAGCTCTCTTGGTGAAAGGTATAATTCTTAGTCCACTTTATGATAGGCCAAAAGATTGCAAACAGTACATGAAAATGCTGGTCGGGCCTGTTTGCAGATGACTTGCTTTGTTTTGTCAAAGATTTTTTTTTTTTCTGTGAAAAAAATTGTAATGAAAGGAGAAATTGATCTTGACAAGCAATTTCTCCTTTTGCTAAAATGTTTTCCTATGTACATGTATGTGTATTCAACCCTAATTTATAAAGCCATAGCTCATTTGGATATATAGGCATATTCAGGAGGTTAAGAGCAAAAAATAAGAATCAGAAGGAGCATATTTATTGATTTATATAGTTTACATAGTATGTATCAAATTGTTTCACAAACTTCATGGTAGTTAACCCTTTACCATAAAATTCCAAGTTTTACGACCCTAACCTTTGGAAAAGGGAGAAATGCTGGTAACCATTATTTTCTCCTTTTCCCATGATGTTTTCTACCCATTCAAAGACAAATCCCATTATTTGAGGAATTGGTGGTAGTCTGTAAATGTTTTCAATATGGACAAGCCTTTAATTTCGATGTGTAGTAATTTCTATGTGTGGTTAAGAGTCACTGGAGTCATACTCTCTCTCTCTCTCTCTCTCTCTCTCTCTCTCTCTCTCTTGTGCTCTGTCTCTCGCTCTCTCTCACACACACATACATGTACCTGCCCACACAAACTTACATACACACATGTACACAGTTCAAGTTACTTTTGTAATAATGATCAAAAGAAAAGTTGTTGTAGACTGCCTTTAACCCTTTACCACACAATGACAAGTTTTAACGACTCAGAGGAATAAGCCTTTTGAAAACATTGTAGGAAAAGGAGAAAATGCTGGTAATTTCTCTTGATGTTCACAAGTTATTACAGGAAAGGGTTTTGTTCTACTAAGATACATGTATTTTACTTCAAAACTGTTAGTGTCTTTACAGAGCTATTTTGCAAAAAAAGCAATTACTTAAACAAGCACTTACTTCTTTTCCTGCAATGCTTTTCATACTGTTGAAAAGGAAAAACATATTTCTTGTTCCTGGAAAAGGTTGTCCTATTTGAAATAGATTAAGTTCAAAATTAAGATTACTTGGTATAGCAATTCCAAAAGGTACTTTGTGTAAACCAGACAATTTGGTGTTTAAATGACCTTGAGGAAAAAGGCTTTTGTAAACATGGAGGGAAAAGGAGAACATGCCGGTAACCATCATTTTCTCCTTTTTCCAGAATGGTTTTATACCTATCAAAGACAAATTCTATCAGTTGAATTACATTTTGTTGTAGTCTTCAAATGATAATCATTTTGAATGGGTCTAAAATTTCATCCTCTGTTAAGAGTTGACAAAATATAACATTTGCCATTATTAGTCATGTCTAAATCTGTAATGATCAATTGTATTTTTAGGTTGGTAGAAATTGTTTGGAACTTTTGTACTTTTTATTGTGAAATCTAGATTTTTTTTTGTATTTGTTCTTGTTTCAACAACTGCTTTACACACCGTTCATACCTATCTATACAAATATAGTCATGACTTAACTTAAGATTAAGGGGACATTTTGACAGACTGCACTGATCCTTAATATGTCTTTTCACCTAGACATCATTTATTGTTTATGCCAAAGTTCATGTCAGGTCTGTCTTCAAGACTATCGCTACATTTTATTTTTTGGAACATCCATTTATCCAAAACTAAGTAAAACCTTGTATGATGATAAGTTATTACATAATATACAAATAATGGAATAACGGTAAGGGATCACCAGCTTTTGAAAAATTCAGTGGTTACTTAAATCATTGGCTTAGAATGGAATTTAAGCAATGAAAAATATATCACTTTTAGCTCCACTGGCCCAAGGCCAGTGGGCTTATGTAATGGCCCGGTGTCCGTCGTGCGTGCGTGCGTGCGTCCGTCCGTCCGTCCGTGCGTGCGTGCGTGCGTGCGTGCGTCCGTCCGTCCGTGCGTTAACTTTTATTTCAAACATCTTCTTCTCTGAAACTACCCATCCAATTTTCATGAAACTTCACAGAAATGATCCTGCCATGGTCCTCTTCAGAATTTCTTGAAAGAATTTGATTCCTTCAAAAACTCTGGTTGCCATGGCAACAAAACTGAAAAATATTGGAAATCTTTAAAAATCTTCTTGTCTGAAACCATAAGGCATAGGGCTACCAAATTTGGCATGTAGCTTTATGTAGTAGACCTCTATCATGTTTCTTGAAATTATAGCCCTGGGGTCAAAATTGGCTCTGCCCCAGGGGTCACAAGTTTTACATAGGCTTATATAGAGAAAACTTTAAAAATCTTCTTGTCTGAAACCATAAGGCATAGGGCTACCGAATTTGGCATGTAGCTTTATGTAGTAAACCTCTATCATGTTTCTTGAAATTATAGCCCTGGGGTCAAAATTGGCTCTGCCCCAGGGGTCACAAGTTTTACATAGGCTTATATAGAGAAAACTTTAAAAATCTTCCTGTACCTAGCCATGAGGCCTAGAGCTACCAAATTTTGCATTTAGCTTGATCTAGTTGGGCTGTACCAAAAGTGCCCAAATTATAGTCCTGGGATCAATTTGGCCTCATGCTGGGGGGGGGGGGGGGGGTTCACAAGATTTACATAGGCTTACATAGAGAAAACTTTTAAATCTTGGTGTACATAGCCATAAGGCTTATGCTACCAAATTTTGCATAATTATAGCATTATCTAGTGGACAACTACAAAGAGGGCCCAAGTTACAGCCCTAGGATCAAGTTTGGCCCTGCACCAGGGGTCACAAGTTTTACATGGGTTTATGGAGTGAAAAGTTCAGAAACCGTCTTGTTACTAGCCATAAGGCCAAGAACTCCCAAATTTGGCATGTTATTCTTCTAATACACATATTCCCCATTTAGTCCAACTGTAGCCCTGGGGTCAAAGTTTTATAAGGGCTTATATAGTGAAGACTTCTCTTCATGGTTTATATTTATAAGCCAGTGGAGCGATACAGGGCCATCATGGCCCTCTTGTTAATGAAGTACAGTGGTACATGTGTTTTACTCTTCCATAACCTTTCTATGAACTATAATGTAATACAGAACATTGTGCACTCTTGGACATGATGTCTTCGCAGATACTTGTAATCGCTGGTAATTCTCTTAACTGTGCGCTCTTGGACATGGTGTAAGTACATATCAGCAATTCCTGACAGTTCTCCTGTGATTCTCAGGATCAAATCATACACCAAACACCAACCCAGTACAGAGAGACAACCCTCTTATGTGTACAAAAATGTAGCAGTAACCATAGATTCTATGCAAAGTTCTAATTGATAGTAGGAACCACTTGGAGTGCTTCCATGTATCTGTCTTTCCTCTGCCGTATCAGACAGCATTTGAATTTTGAAAATGACTTTTTAGTAATTTTATTTTTAACTCGCTAATTTGAAATACTAATAATTGAAAATTTAATTGAGTCATGCTCTGGCAAAAGGAGGCTTAATGTATTACCATGATTCATGATACCAAGCAAGTCATTAGATGATCATGGATCCATAAAATCCTTTTTATCTAACAATCGACTGAAGCGTGAGGTAAACTGGTCCATGGACTTGCAGAAAATCGATCGATAGCAAAAAAAAATCAGCCCAGGTCAGCCATCACTGACTGTGCAGGCTGACCTGGGTTGATACTTTTTTTTGCAGATTCATTAACCCGCTTTTTATAGAGTATGGCTCTTTATTTATACACATGAATTTAATATTTTGACCAATGAGGTGTTTCAATTCATTAGTTCCCTCTTGTTTTAGTGGGAAGGACTGCCACGGACTACCAGTTGAGGTTTTGTTTGCATGCTCAGTCTGTGTTATGCTCATTTCTGTCTAGTCAACAGAGCTCAAGAAATGTGATCTGTGTGTGTTCACTTACTGTTTGTAAATGTTGGTAATAGGACCATATTTTTAGAAAAGGAAGTTGCTAGGACATGGTTTGTCGTCACTAGCGTGTTTTTCTTTATTGAGTAGGTACATCTATAAACCTTTTGTGTTCTGGTAATTATGTTGTATGTGTTTGTGCTCTAGGATATTAAAGTTGTACAACGGTTTATATTTTATTGCTAAGAAGTGTGTAAAGAGGCCTATTTTAACCCTTAGGCTACTAAGCGCGACTCACGGACCTTTGGCAGACAACGTAGATCAAGATCTGACTGCACCGAACGTGCAGTCTGATCTCGGATCTTCACTGTCCTTCAAGGGGATATTTTCCTAACCCCCTTAACTTTGAAATACGGACAGTTAGGGTTCTACCATCGGTTTAAAAGTTTCATTTAAGTTATTTAGCAGGATAAGGGTTAAAAAGGTAGAAAGGTTTCTAGTGTAGATAGGCCTGTTAAGTTTTGCCCTAAGCATACATATTTTTTGTTCATTGTGCTTTCAGAATAATTACATTTTTCCCTAGCTGTGGAATTGGTCTTTTTCCAGCAACGTTTTCCGAAGGTGTCAGCTGTATTGTTGTCAAAGTCGCATCAGAAAGGTTTATATATTTGGTTATTTGATATGTTTTTATGATATTTTTGTTTATTTATTTCACCATGTTAACCACAGAAAATGTTGATTTGATAACAATAATAAAACAAAAAACACTGAATTTTATTTTTGTCTTCAAAGACAACGCTTCGTTGGATATTAACTCTTTACCAAACGACAAAATTTTGGACTAGTCTAATGTTTTCAAAAGGCTTCTTTCTGAGGGTCGTTAAAAGTCGGGATTGTGTAGGAAAGGGTTAAGTTTTTTAATGCGTTTTCAACGGCATTTCAGTTTATGGCGATGACCAGCGCACTCAGGGCTTCTGCATGGCATAGAAGTAAGGTGTAGGATTTGAAACCTCGATGCCCAGGGTTTGATTCCTCACTGGACACATTGAGTTTCTTGTGGGAGTGTCCCCAGACAAGACACCTCATAGCTCTAACCTAGCAATGGTGAAATCAAGGACATACGTGAATTAGTGATGTGTTGCTCTGATATGACTGAAGTAATGTTGAAAGTGGCATAAAACACAATTCAACCAACCATTCAACCAGTGCTCGAATGACCAAAGACCAGAAGAGCCATGTCGTAGCGTGTTATTCGTCGTCTGTCCATCTGTCCGCCAGTCTTTTTCTTCTAGACGAATTTGTTATCTACCACACGCCAAAATTGTCAGCTTGTTCTAAGAAAGGGCATTTGCAGACAACAACTGTGACCCAAGTAAAAGGCTTTGAAATTAAAAATCGTTGTGGTGAAAGGAGAAAATGCTGTTTACCATCTTTCTCTGCTTTTCCAACAATGTTTTCAAAGGCCTTTTTCCTCAGGGTCGTGAAAATTCGCGATTGTGTGGTACATTTTGGTCTTAATATCAATTAATTACCAGCTTGAACCGTTACAAAAATTAAGGAGTCTCTTGAGGAAAAAGAGGCGACTTAAAATGCTTAAAATTTTCAAACTTTTATGCGATTCTTCTAGATTTTTGATCCAATGCTTTTAAAACTTGCACAAATTACATTGACATTTATTATACTGCAAAGAAATTTCTGGCGATCTGAGAGGATAATATGCTCCCAACATACACTTATAGCCAGAAGTCTTGTCCGGTCTATAAATGTAACTATATAATGTCTTTTTTGTTTGTAATCGCACACTAATGAAAATGGTACCGTTGGAAAGAGGACATCATAACACATTCATTGAAAACCTTTTTATGGAATTTTAATCTGTACTTCTGGTACAATAACTTAGTAAATACGGACACCGTAAATTGGCAAGTCACAACTGATTGGGCGAAGTGTTGCTAACTTAGGTCAGGCTATATCAATAATGAGTGCGACCCCCATTAACCAGAATGAGTTCAGTGCACCTTCGACGCAATGAGGCGAAAAATCTGTGCAGAAATCTGGCCGGAAGTTGGTTCCAGTCCTGAGTAATGGCCCGTCGTGATTGTTTTCGTGCCCTGATTTTGCGTTTCGTATAATCTCACACGTGCTCGATCGGGTTCATACCCGGCGATAACGCGGCTCGGGGCAACATGATTCGCTACAGCCGTGAACAACTTTCCAAGTCCCCTTCCACCTGACCTTACAATTAATAATGTATCATCAAAGGGTTAAACCCAATCGAAAGTAAGAAAACAACAAAGGTCTTCTTGTTAACGCGACAAGTCCATATTATTGGTCCCATTTCTTTGAAACTTACCTGGTTGCACATCAAGTGGCATAGCAGAGGATTTGTAATTCTAGGATACTTGAGGATGGGGTTCGATTCCCAAGGCTGGCAAATTAAGATTGAGCCATGCTGTGTGAAATGGAGGCTTAATGCATTTGCGAAAAGTATCAACCCAGGTCAGCCTGCGCTGATTGGGCCGAAACTGTTTGCCTTTGGTCAATTTTCTGCAAGTCAAAGGACCTGTCTACCCCAAGATTAAGTCGGTTGTTAGAGAGAATTGATTTCATGGATCCACAATTATATATTGACTTACTTGGTATCATGGATCACGGAGATGCATTAAGCCCCCTTTTGCCAGAGCACGGCTCAGTTATTAATTGCCTCTCGGATCTCTCGGATGATACTTTATTTAAACGTAGGTCCCGTTTGTCGTAGCAATACATCGAGCATGTGAAAGAACCAGGTGTAACTTAGGACTTAGCACTATCCTCCAAGTCATAAGAATGACTAAAATCCTTCTGCGGACGGTTTCCCTTTTGTGCAACCGATGACAACAAAAAAAACCAGACACGTTTAACCTTATGAGAAGTGTCTTCTTTCTTTTTTCTTTTTTGGTCACAATTAAATGAGCCATGCTCTGTGAAAATGGGGCTTAATCCATTTGCGAAAAGTATCGACCCAGGTCAGCCTGCGCAATCCGCGAAGGCTGACCTGGGCCGAAACCTTTCGCTATTGGTAAATTTTCTGTAAACCAAAGGACCAGTCTACCACATGATTCAGTCGGTTGTTAAAAAAAAGTGGCTGTTATGAATACATTAGAATGTGGTGGCTTGATAAATATCATGCATTACGGAGATGCATTAAGCCCCCTTTTGCCAGAGCACAGCTCAAATGTATTAAACCTAACATCCGGTAAAATTAAGTTAAGTCATATCAAAGTATTTTTCAAATATCGAAATTCCGAAACATCAGTCTTGTTGCATTAGAGTAATTGATGCATTAAATGTACTTAAATCCGTCGATACCCAGCGTATATGGTGTCGCACCACTGCGAGACTGCTTCCGGGTCGTAGGAGTCAAAAGTAGTCCCATATGAAATTTTGCAGTAGCACTTCTGCTGCACTGTTTCATGGAGCCGAGATGGCTTGGAGGTATAAAATTTAGATTTGCTTCAAATTTGGGCATTGGGGGACCACTTAGATGCATTTTTAATGTATTTTGACAGGACTATTTTGTATTACTGGAGGAATAAAAAGTGGGGTCATGGCCGTGAACAGGTGTTCCTCAGAGGGCAAATTTTAGGGTGCCTGTGCATTTTTTGTAGGCCTATGGTCATACTTTGGAGGAGAACAACAGACCGAGAAGCCAGAATTTTGCCATTAAGCGATCTGTGGAACTCTAAATATTGTCGATTTCGCTCTATTTTCAATGTAGCCAAAAACCAGTGGTGTGACACCACATCAGCGGGGCCAGTATTCAGTTCACCAACCACTCTTGATAACATTCTCGGTCTAATTCTCAAGAATATTCTCAAATTGAAACTAACGCAATTTCTGATTGGCTAAGTTACGTGGTTTAGCTAATCAGAAATCAGAATGCGGTCCCAGATCTTTTGTTTGTTCGTATGGCGTTTTATGTCTCTTTCGATTATATTTACAGCCATCAAGGTTAACAGTCTACTCATGTGTTTGGTGAGTTTCCCCCGCAGCTAGACTCAAGTCCTGCAGGGTCATGCCCAAGGGCACTCCCTTGCAGTAGATTTACTGGCCTCGAGAAAAATTAAAAATAAAACGAGAAACGCAAAAATATCAAAATTATCTTCGATTTTAACTTTCACAAAGTTGTCTGAGGCAGCTTTCTTTTAGTCTTTGCCGACAAAATAGATTCGGCTTTTTTGCGGTCTGAAAGACGATTTTCAGTGCGATGGAAGAAGACTTTGATCACGATTTAGTTTCGGGTAGCCGTCGGTGCGGTGCCCAGGACCAGGCAGCACCTTTTGTGCAGTCTGGTCGTGACCTGTGCCGTCCGAAAAAGCGCTTTGAGCGCCAAATATCTGAGCTAAACGATGAGTGAAAATACAATCCTGAGGAACGAAGACATCCGGACATTTTTTTTTTTGTAACAATTATTACGAGTACTTAAATATAGAACTTACTTCATGTTGTTTATCTTTATCCAACAAAATTTAGGAAGAAAAAAGTTGTATCAGTCTCGATGATGGTTTCTTTAACTCTTTCGGCGCCAAATAAACAAACTCCGCCTCTTTTGATGGCTGTAAATACAAACCACTGAGTCCCCGGAAAATTTTTATCACAAAGGCTTGACCAAACAAGCGGAGGGTATAGATCAAAGATCAGACTGCACGTTCTGTGCAGTCTGATCTTGATCTATGCCGTCCGCAAAAATCCCTGTTTTCGCCTATGGCGCTGAAAGGGTTAAAAGGGAAATGCTTGGATTTTTGCCAAAAATCTTAATTACAATCTTTAAATCCTGTGTCATGCATTTACTCTTTTTACCATACAAGAATTTTAGACTTGCCCAAATTGAAAGCATTTGCAGAAGACATAGCAACGAGGCTAACATATACAGGGATTCAGAATAGAAACCATTGTGGGAAAAAGAGAAAATGCTGGTTACCGGCATTTCCTCCTTTTCTCACAATGTTTTCAGTGCCTTCTTCATCAGGATCGTTATAATCCGGGATTGTGTGGTAAAGGGTTAAAGGGGGGCGTTAAACCAGATTTTATCATTTTCGCGAGGAGAGGGGAAGAAAGAGAGAATGTTATTTACTTTTACCTTGTAAGTTGAAATTATTAGGGCATACCTTTTTTTTACCATTAATTGCAACAAAAACAAGCAATAATGGCTATACCGTTACTAACGGTATAGGAAATTTTATAAAAAACAATACAAAAAGAAAAAGACTCTGTAATTTCTTGTGTTTTCTACATGTATTTCTATCCATGTTTTAATTATAAAGCCGTCTTTGCACGCCAATGAAAATAAGCAGTCCTTGTTAAGATTTTCTTTAAAAAAAAAAAAAATGCAAAACGAAATATAGTTTATAGTCCCTCTAAGCCTGCAATTCGTTCATTTCCCTGGAAATCCCTATATGCTTTCAGGGCTGTATTGAGTGTGTAAGTAGCCTAAACCCTTTCCCAAACGACAAATTTTAGACTCTTCCAAATTGAGAGCATCTGCAGACGATTAATCTGAAAGTGCTACTAATAAAATGGGGTTCTTTGACAGATAGAAAACATTGTGGAAAATGTAGAAAATGCTGGTTACCAGCATTTTCTGTATTTCCCACAATGTTTTCAAAGGCCTCTACCCCAGGGTTGTTAAAACCCGGTATTGTTAGGTAAAGGGTTAATTTGAATATGTAGCCGCTTATTTTCTGTATGAACAATCAACGCATGACATTTTTGTGTGTAAATACATGCAGATTTTAAATAATGTCTAACGATTTTTACTGTGAATTATTTACACTGGTCAGAAAACAACCTGAACACTAAAAGGAAATCAGTATTGTGGCAAAACTTAACCGTCCTGTAATTCTTAAAGCTCTCGGATTTTTTCTCGCCAGGATTATATCGCCATGACTTACCTCTTTACCGAACAAGCCCTGGGTTTAATACCTCCGAGGAAAGACGCTTCAGAAAACATGGTAAGAAAAGGAGGAAATGTTGGTGCCAGATTTTTTTCATTTTCCCACAATATTTTTTATCCTTTCGAGCCCAAAGTCACTCATTCGATTCACATACAATTTGTTGTCTGCAAATATTTTTAATTTGGATAAGTCTAACATTATGTAGTTCGGTAAATAGTCAAAGGTGTGGCTTAAATTAAAAGATCTTTATCTTACATCAGTATTAAGTTACGTAGATTTTAAATTATTCAAAAATTCATTAAATTACGTCGTCATAAATGCATTTTTTTTTTTTTTTTCAATTTTCATCAATGGGGCTCTTTAGCATTCTTCGTTTTGTAAGAAGCTGCCCAGTCCCAGGTATATGTTTTTTCTCCTGTCAAAGAGTCGCTATTCCCCTACGGCTAAAAAAAAAACATCGTCTGCAAGCATCGTTATCGTTAAATATTGTTTGCTTTGTTTGTTTAGTGTTTAATGCAGTTTTGAGCAATATTTTAGTTTATTGCGGCGGCAAGTGCACCTATTTATGCTTTTCGGGAGTTTCTTTTACTAGTACTTCGCACAATATTCTTTCAAAGCCACTGGTTGCATTCCCACATAAGCATGTGGAAGAGTAGCCTGGGTCCCAGTCTGATCATTTTTTTTTCCCTTTTTTTACGACGTTTCTTTGTCAAAACTAAGGCACAAGTAACGTCCAAATACATAAAAGGAACAATGATGGGGCTGGAACCCAGACTAGTAGTGGAGGGGTATGAACGTAGATTATTTTTTGGCCCACAATAACTAGAAACATTGGTAAAAGAGTAACGTATCTTTGGCCCACGAAAACTATATGGAAACACGAGTATAAGCGTATTTCATTTTTTACCCAAATAAAGTAGAGACACGGGTAAGAGCGTAAGGCATTTTTGGTTCACGGCAAGTAGAAACACGGGTATAAGCGTAGGGTATTTTTGGTCCAGATAAAGTAGAAACAAGGATACGAGCGTAGGGTATTTTTGGCCCACGATAACAAGAGACATGGGTATAGGCGTAGGGTACTTTTGGTCCACGATAAGCAGAAACACGCATATGAACGTAAGGCACTTTAATCTATGGTCGTAAAACTGTTGTTACCGAGACTTAAAAATGATAATAATAATAATAAATAAATAAACGCTACATGGAAGGGTATGTCAGTTATATTTTTTCTATGTTTTCCCTTCCTACGTTATCCATAGTGGTAGCGCTGACGAATCAGCCCGATAGCATCTCTTAACATGCGACTATTATGAATAATAAATAATCATTACTTACGCAGACTGAATGTACCTCATTTGCTGTGATTGACAACTTAGCATACGCTTCGTTAACTGAATAAATGAAGAATTTTTTAAAGGTATATGGATAATTTCATACTTATTTTCATACATTTTTCTCTCCTTTTTTGGGGCTCAGTGTTGGAAGAATGACAACGTGACTGTTCCGCCAACGCCTATGTGAAGTAACGTGTTAAAGCGACCAAACACAGAAATCTTGTTAGGATAAAGTTCGGTGCAGTACTGAATATAGATCTTTAAAAAAAGGCTTCAAAAACAGTTAACTCTCAAGCCGCTGACCTAATGCGGACAGTGTAGATCAAGATCAGACTGCACAGAACGTGCAGTCTGATCTTGGATCTACAATGTCCGATAAGGAGATATTTTTCTCCAAAAATGTAAGCTTGAAACAACATTATACGGGTTTTTCGTCTTGAAAACTTTATTTAACTTATCTAGTAGGATACGGGTTAAAACACATCCGATTCTCAAACGGCAAAATATTTAAATTAGCTGTCCCATAATTTTGGGGATTAGAGCCCTCAAAACGTATATTGTTGTTGTTGTTGCTGCTGTTGTGGTGGTGGTGTGGTGGTATGTTTCTATTCTCCAAGCCCCGCCTAGCAATAAAGAAAAAGGTCGATCGTCAAGAACTTTTATGATACGAATTCATTCTTCTTCAAAGAAGCAGAAATTTTGTTTGAAATCTAGTATAAAATCGATTTAAATCGTCGTTCAACATGATTGTTATTGTAATCTGTCCTTAAAACATTGCTGGAATGGCGTGAAACTCCAAACAAACACAAGTAGGAATACAATACTCGCCTTCATACATTATCACCACTCCCATTTCCTACCCGATTAAAAATAGAGAGAGACCCTTTAAATACCATCCATGTTTCGGGCGTAAAGTAAACACGAACTCATTAATAAATTCATCCATAGATCTACCCTCTACAAAATAATTTAATTTTACAAATGGACCGTCACACGAAAATAGTAGAGAATATACTGAGATGGAGATAGCATAAATATACAGTACAAAATTTTTGTCCTTTTTTTGGAATATTTTGTGTTTGGTTTTGATTACTTTTCTAAAAGGTAGGTGGTTTAATTCCTAATATTTAGCTTTCTTTATAAAAAAAGCCGTGCCCGGTAGTTCAGTCGGTAACGTACAGGACTTGAAACTATGGGGGTCGCAGGTTTGAACCCTCAATTCGGCCGATTTCCTTCCGTCCATTGAGATGGAATTCAATATTCTCCCACTGCTGGTCATTGTTTCGATGATGGTTATGTGGGAAAGCAGCCAGCGGCTTGCGAAGAATATTGTGCAAAATGCTCGTTATAGAAACTGCAAGAAAGCGTGGAAAGGTACATTGTCCACTCCCCATATAACTGTAATAAAGTTATTTTTCAACACTATACAAATAGTAAAATAAATTCAATTGAGCCATGCTCTCTGAAAAGAGGGTTTAATTCCATCTGCAAAAAGGGTCCACCCATGGCAGCCTGCGCAGGATGCCATTGGTCGAAACTTTTCGCTATTTATTAACCCTTTCAGCGCCATAGGCGAAAACAGGGACTTTTGCGGACGGCATAGATCAAGATCAGACTGCACAGAACGTGCAGTCTGATCTTTGATCTATACCTTCCGCTTGTTTGGTCAAGCCTATATGATAAAAATCTTCCGGAGACTCAGTGGATTCTGTTTACAGCCATCAAAAGAAGCCGAGTTTGTTTATTTGGCGCCGAAAGAGTTAATTACCTGCATGTCAAAGGACCATTTTACCTTATGGTTTAATCGGTTGTTTGACACACTTGATTTTATGGATCCATAATTACTAGTATGTGATGACTTGCTTGGTACCATGCATCATAGAGATGCATTAAACCCTCTTTTGTAACAGCGCAGCTCAAATTATTCAGCTTCAGCCTTGTCTCGGGAGGTAGCGAATCCATCCTAAGAAAGTTGTGCAAAGCTTCAAGTGCTTTAGTGGACGGCTTGAGTACATGAAGGTCGGATTGCACGAAACGTGCTGTCCAATCTTGGTTTACACAGTCTGTTATGTTGTGAGATATTCTCAAAAAGAAAAAAATGTGATAAGATTTAAATATAGTCCAGAACCATTACTGAGCAAGCGCCTAAAGGTAACTCTAAACATGCAGCCGGATCTAAACCTGCTCTCTTCTTAAAAATTGGAAATTCGAGGTCACGAGACGCGGTATTGGCTTATTGCTAACATTGACAATAGACAAAATAGAATTGTTGACAAAACCAACCATTTTTCAAGATCCACTTATATTTAAGTATCGATGCTTGCTGATCAAGACCGGACTGCATGAACGACCGTGCTGATATATATATATATATATATATATATATATATGGCATGCTCTGTGAAAAAGGAGCTTAATGGATCTGCGAAAAGTATCTATTCAGGTCAGCCTGCGCAGTCCGCGCAGGCTGACCTGAAACGAAACTTTTCGCTATTGGTCAATTTTCTGCATGTCAAAGGACCAGTCTACAACATTATTCAGTCGGTTGTTAGACAAAATGGACTTTATGGATCCTTGATCATGTGATGACTTGCTTGGTATCATGTATCACGGAGATGCATTAAGCCCCCTTTTTCCAGAGCATGGCTCATAGTTTTTTTCTATCTTTTCGCAAAAAGGTTCGAAGGTTTTCCCGATGATTTACAGGATATTATTTGACCCTCTCCAAAACGCCTTAATAATTTAGAATCTTCCAAATTGAAAGCATCCGCAGACGACAGATTCGACAATACTCGTAGTACAAATTAGCCGAAGTTCTCCAGTAGGACAGAAAACATTGAAAAAAGGAGTTTATCCTTTCATTACAATGTTTTCCAAATATCTCATCTGTTCTCACTCTGTAACACGGGATTGTTTAAGGATGAAACCTTTATCAAATCACTTGGTGATTTAACGACCACCAAGGTAAAAGGACTTTGAAAATAGTGTGGGAAAAGGAGAAAATGTTGAGAACCAGCATTTTCTTCTTTTCACTCAATGTTTTATATTTTTTTCTAACACAAGTTCTGAATTTTAAGCCATGTTTATTTTTGTCGTCTGCAAATGCTTTCAATTTGGGGTAGTCTGAAACTTTGTTGTCTTGTCAAGGGTTAAAAAGATGTATGACCTATGTTATTAGATAAAATCTTTGTCTGTGCCTACTTCTGTGGAGAAAAATGTATATAATGAATAATATTATCAACTCTTTACCAGACGACAAAATTTTAGACTTTCCTAAATTGAAAGCTTTTGAAAGACGACAAAATAATTCTGACTCAAAAATAGAAATTCACTTTTTGGAAGGGTAGAAAACATTGTGGGAAAAGGAGAAAATGCTGGTTTCCAGCATTTTCTCCTTTCCCCACAATTTTTTCAAGAGGCCTTTCCTATAGTGTCGTTTAAAACTCGGGATTGTGTGGCAAAAAGTTAAACCTTTCATTAACATGGGGGAGGGGGGGGGGGGGGGGGGGGACTGGCGACTCCGTTTATGTAGGACAGCAGCCGATGGCAGTGGAAGACTTTTAAAATGGCCGCCATGACCAAAATGGTAGGCGTGGATGAATATTGCACAGCACAGAACTTGCAATCCGATCTTTCGTCTACTCGATTCTAACCCATGACCAAAGAGTATCGAATATAATTTTCAGCGGTCAAGAATCGTCGAACTTATTTGTTTTGCCACAGAAATGTGAACGGTAGAATTTTTGACTGATTGGTCAACACACTCTGGCGAGGAAAATGTGAAGAATGTTTTTAGAATTTAGAACAGTTTCGAGGAATGAAAACTATATGGTTTCGATAATTTCAAATGACAAAAATGAAACATGGACACAAGCATGATATAAATGAGCAATACTCTGCGAAAATGGGGCTTAATGCATCTGTTAATAAAAGCATCTACCCATGTCAGCCTGCTCAGTTCGCGCAGGCTGACATGGTTCGAAACATTTTGGTGTTGGACAATTTTCTGCATGTCCGAGGACCACTCTTGCTCCAAATTAAGTCAATCGTTAGACTAAGTCGAATTCCATAATTATGTGATGACTTGCTTGGTATAATGCATCACGGAGATGCCCCCTTTTGCCAGAGCATGGCTCAGGTAGATGATATTACATGTGTACATGTACATGTATTCATGTATGTACCACTTTTGTCACAAAATAGATTCATGTTATCAGATGGAGTTCGATTTGAAACGACTGTGAGCATGCACAAGAAAATAGCTCTGTGACATTACATCGAAAGTGGAATTGAAACAGTCTGTAAAAAGGAGTAAATCGAAATATTTCTACAATTTTGTCGATTGTAAATAACTTTCGCCCCATTTCTTCTTGTGATTGGTTTCCTTTGGCTTCTAGCCCTCATGACTACGTATTAACCAGAACCGGAACCCGTAAAACGATAATACACCAGCACTATCAAAGATAGATCATGCATTGAATTCACTGCTAGAGAAAGTTTTATGTGGAAAATGATATTTGCAAAAAATGGGGGAGTAATTTTCAAAAGTAGGTTTTACCTTAGTCTTTCATTTCACAAGTAAAGAACAACTTTTACACTCCATCGTTTGATGTATGAGGATATCCTATCTTGTCGATAAAGATGATTATTCTTTTCATTTTTTTTTTGAAAGCTACATAAATGTAAAACTACATCACTTCACGATGTACTTTCTATGAAATATTGATGTCGAGATGACATTTGTCCTTATAAATGTCATTTTGCTGTCATAGGTGTATTTATCCATTCATTCCTCATTTATAGGTTTAATAATTACCAATGCTGGAAATTACATAATTATGAGCCATAGTCTTGACAGAGGCTTTTAATACATCTGAAAAAAGTGTGAGAATATCAAATTATTTTCCAGATATCAGCACCGTCAGTCTTTTCAAAATGCAAGCCTAAAACATGTGTAAACCCTTTTCCAGTATTTATATCAAAGCTCTTTTTAAGTGACCGACTTTGGTTTTCTGGCGTGAATAATATAAAATGGGGTAGGAGTTAGAATGCGGCTGCTGCACACACCAACAGACCAGTCTTTTGCCCATGAAATTATAATGAACTGAGGTATACCTTGACCTCATGGTAAGTAGGAATTTCTTGCTTAGAAATTGCTTTCAAATTTAAGAAAAATGAGAAGCTTTTAAGTTTGGTTAAAACTGGGAATTGAATGTCGAATAAAACCTGCGACAGGTTGAAAGTGACCTGTAGAAAATGGGCACACACAATCAGTCAATATTGCGTACTTCCGCCAAGGGCTTGCAGAACAGCTTGCAGTCTTCGTCCCGTGCTTCTCTCAAGAGGGTGAAACAGCTCGATCAGTATCTGCTGTCATGAGGTCAAGAGATACCTCAGTTCAGTCCAGTTCAGAGGCAACAGACTGGTTTCTTGGTGTATGCAGCAGCCAGATTCTAACTTCAACCCCATTTCATATCATTCACGGTAGAAAATCAAACCCGGTAAAAACACATGGGGTGCAATACTATTTTTACTATGTCTATTTATTTGTTAAGCGTGTGTATCGCTGTCATTAGAAATATAATTTGGTTTTACAAATGTTCATCTTTACGGCCGAGAAATAAATACTTGAAAAGAATGCTAATTTGAAATGGTCAACAAACTTCAAATAAGTCAACAGACTTCGAATTACCTCGTGTTAACTCTTTACAGCGCACAATGCCGCCTTTTAATGACCCCGTGGAAAAAGCCCATTGCAAACATTTTGGGAAAAGGAGAAAATGCTGGTAACCAGCATTTTCTCCTTTTCTCACAATGTTTTCTACCCTATCAAAGACAGAAATAATCACTTGAGCTACATTTAATTTGTCGTCAGCAAAATGCTTTCAATTTGGTCAAGTCCAAAATTTTGCCGTTTGGTGAAGGGTTAAACTCTTCAAAATATATTAGCTCGACATCTTTCTACGGCTGTAAAAACAATCCACTGAAACTCAGATAGATGTATTTCGTAGGCAGACAGTATATTTTCAAGATCAGACTGCACGTTCTGTGCAGTCTGATCTTAATTTTTACCGTTCGCAATAAACCTTTGCCTATAGCGTTGAAAGGGTTAACGATCTAAGTTATGAATGAAATAATTAGGTGAATGAAGGGCGTTTTCTTTGTGTGGAAATCTAATTATAAAACTAAATGTGTTGTCGGGTACAAGCCCATTGTAATCTAGTTGACAGCTATGTGATATAGTGTTGGTTGTTTACATATCGAGACCGGGAACCCAGTAGCTCAGGGATAACATTTAGGGGTTGTTGTTTGAATCTCGGTAAGCCAGATATTCTCCTCGAGAATGGATGAAAATCATTAAGGCAAGCTTGGACCCCCTCTCCACTTGGCATTGTTTGTGGTGTTTAACTCCATTTTCAACGTGATTTCAGTTGTATCGCGATGACGAGTGCTCATATGCATGCTCTCCTGGAGTTTCTTTTAACAGTGGTTTGTTCAGCATTCTTTCCGAGCCACTGGTTGCTTTCCCACAAAAACATCATCGAAATAATGTTCATCAGTGAGAAGGAAATGAATTCTGATGCAGTGACTATCATCCAAGCTGGAAATTGGACGACCACTCCTGTTGATGACCGTTCCTGGGTTTCAAGACCTGTACGTTACCAACGGAGCCACTGGGCTCGCGTGGCCCGGAAAAGAATCATAACATACATGCATTTCTTTAGTTTAACGGCATTTATCGATAACTGTATGGCTTTAGTCGTCAATGACCACCATCTGACTGCAAAATCTTTGTTAGCCTGTCCGTCCATCTTTCACTCTTCAGATTTGCAATTTAAGTCTCTCTCTCTCTCTCATAGCATTTTATTTATAGATCGGATATTAAAAGCACACACCATGTATAGAATACAACACTAAGTATCAAATATCATGATACGATAAATTGGGTGCATAAACCGTAAAAATGGATATTTAATTTGAACACTGCTTCAATGATGCCGCTGATTTATGATCTGTCGATGAGCGCTGCATCTCTCTCTCTCTCTCTCTCTCTCTCTCTCCTTAGGCTGCAAATATTTGATCTGCTTTGTCTATACAGAACTTGAAGTCATAGATATAGTAATTATGTTTATTTTTTAATCGTTTGTTAATCATAAATTATTAGGATAAACCGTTTTAAGTACAGAAAAAAACTGCCTTTTCTTCATTTCTTTCGTCACTATTGATTCCATACGCAGACGATAGATAAAATATGCCTCAAATGATTGGATTTGTGTCTGAAAGAGTGGAAAATCCAGTGGGAAAAGGAGAAAATGCTGATTGCCACGTTTGTAGAAGTTTTCTTTCCAAGAGTCGTGAGGCAAGGAATTGTCTTGTATTCCAGTTGCAAAATGAAAAGTTGCATGGCAGCTTGCTGTTTTCAATTTGTTCCTCTTTGACGATTAAAATCCCCAGTTTGACGGTCTCGTTCAAAAAGTTGAGACATGCTCTGAGAAAAGAGACTCTTAGGAATCTCCATGGTGTATTTTGCCAAACAAGTGATCATATAATTATGGATCCATGAAATCCCTTTTGTTAAACAACCGACGGACTCACGGGTTAAAATTGTCCTTAGACATGCACAAAATTCATCGGAAGCAAAAAGTTTCAGCACAGGTCAGCCAGTGCGGACTGCGCATGCTGACCCGGATCGATACTTCTTACAGATGCATTAAACCCTCTTCTCACAGAGCATGACTCAGTAACATGACTACCTTAATCAAGTTAGCACCGAGGGGACAATAAAATGACGTGCAACACACGAAAAGGGGCCTTCGGACATATGCGTAAGTGTGTCGTCCCAATTCAGCCTGTGTAGTCCGTATTGACTAATCCGAGACAACACTTTCCGTTCTTATGTGATTTTCTGTTTCACGAAAGTCTACTGTATGACAAAATCTTATGTAGTCGTAAAGTGCCGTCTCGGATTAGCCTGCGCGGACTGCGCAGGCTAATCCGGGACGACACTTTACGCAAATGTCAGAATGCCTCATTTCGCATGTTGCGGGCCATATTATTTTAAACTGTGCTTGCTTAAAACATAATGCTTTCTTAGTACTGGTGCATTTTTAACAACATACTTGTATATGCCTTCCTTTGCAATACTTATTATCGCCAGACCGGTAGAGTTATCTCTCTTTGAGCACTCTTGTGCATATTTGGTAAGCTGAAAATAAACAGCTCTACAGCGATATTATTGGGCCAGATACGGTGCCCGTAACGTAGACAAAACATCAACTAACCCTTAAGGACAATAAAAGTTGAGAAATAAAAGTCTCAATATACCTATCAGGCATGCATCGTAATAAAATGTGCGTCCGTTTGTATAAATAGTTCCATTTGATTGTATTTCGTACCACCCTCGTTAACCCAGATGTGAAGTATTACCATTCATCACCCCTGGGACATTCAATATTGCGAAACCTTCGTTTTTATGAATATTCATAAGATTGCGAATTACACCCAGTAGCCAATCGAATTGTCGATGACGTAATGATACTCTCTTGTAGTGGAGCATAATCACATTTCTTCCGTTGTTATGAATAAACCGGGTAAAACCCATATCATATCAACGAATATGGCGGCCGCCGGTGGGCCTTCCTTCTGTGGCATTTGCCTCACGACAACCCAGGGCAGACATTACAAATCCTTGCATACAAAGGCAAATATTCAGAAATACAGCTTGCTGATTTAGTCCATAGGGCTATGTAGCAGGGGTAACTTCATCCTCGTTGACCCAGTTCCGATGTATTCCGTAAGCTACTTTCATCGATTTGACTGGTTGTAGACAAGGTAAAAATAGAAATGATGGCATATGGTTGATAAAAATAGATTAAATTTTCTTACTGAAAAACTGATATTACCAATCAAAATGTCTCATGAATAAGTCATGAGAACGAGAAAACATACGCGAGATAACCCAGGGGCGATGAATGTAGTTTACGGAATACATCGGAACTGGGTCAACGAGGATGATTCCGTACATGTTGCCATTGATTTTTGTTTACGTGTGGTCGTAGTAGTAGGTCTAAACGCACCTTTAACTCGAAGAGTTCGACTAATGGAAATAAGTAGTATTAAATCATACAATTTAAGATTGTACTCTTCAGAATAATTTCCATACTTTTAAAAAGTATGATTGCACGGTGGGTTCATCAGACGGGTTTGCCATCTTATTGGTTTAAAAAAAGTTCCGCTAAAATATTCATCTGCCAGTTATGGAAAAGGAGTTAGTACCTACTACCTTTATTTACTTGTGTGTGTATTACTGTTTTCAAATAAAATTGTTAATAATTGAAATATGTTGTTATTGAAATTTGTAGGTATATTATAAAAGGAATACTATAGACAAAAGGTCCTCCAGGTCACAGGTACAAATTAGTCCCCCAAGAATTAACAAACATGCACCCATGTATCGACAGAAATCATCATATCAACGCCCAAAACACATTTTAGATCAGTCTTTTCATATCTCGAATAAAACAGTGCAGCAGAAGTGCTTGATGTCAAATGTCAAACTACTGTGACCCGGAAGGAGTTTGTAGTGGTACGACACCCTATGAATATACACCGATATGACTTATTATAATATATTTTTTTCGTGACATTTTGATTTTAGCTTGAACGCGGATTTCTCATGAAATGATATCTAAAAAGAAATCTAATCTAAATTCAGATGTAATATCCATTATCCATGTAGACGACAGTTGATGCCTTCTTTGCCGATGAATATCTCGTATTTATTAGATAACACAAAAGAAAATAAAGTGAGATATCGACGTGAAATGGGTTATTCTGTCCGTATTTCAAATTTCAAAGAAGTCAGGTAATTACCACGAAAATTGCAATCTGAAACTCTAAACAGGTTTCATTTTTTACATGTACAGTCCAGAGGTAGAAAGGTGCATGCAATATGTAAAGAAAAAATAGAAAACGATGTTTTTCAAAGGCCTTCTATTCCTGGGTTGTTAAAACACACGACTGTTATGTAAATGGTAAAATGGTTGTTTTGTTTGTATGATGTTTAACGCTGTTTTAATACCATTTCAATTATAAAGAGGCGACCAGTGCATCTATCTATGCTTTCCTAGAATATGTTTTACCAGTGCTTCGCACAATATATTGATATTTCGCGGCGGCCAGTGCACTTATCCATGCTTTCCTAGAGATTCTTTTACCAGTACTCCGCACAATATTCTTTCCAAGCCACTTACTGCTTTCCCACACAACCATCGTCGAAACAATGGTCGGCGGTGAGAGAGGAATGAATCCTGTCGCCATGACTATCATCAATCCTCGGAAAGAAATTGTCCAAGCCGGGGATCGAACTAGCGACCTCCTGTTCTCAAGTCCTGTACACTACCGACTGAGCAACGGGGCTTGGCACACTGTACATAAAAAAAACTCGCTTTTAGAGATCTGCTTCATTTTATTGCGGATTATGTACCGTACGCTCTCTTCACCGTCTTATACAGGGTGTCTCAGAGGTCGGGCACCATCCTGGTTTAACATTTTTACTGTCAGTGTCGCCTTGTATACCTTTAGCGGACGGGGTAGATCAAGATCAGACTGCCCTTTTTACTAATCTTTCACAAAAATCAGCTTCAAATGCAACGAAAATACATGTATACAGGGGTGATCCTTTGACACTGAGAGGTTACTGCATCCTATTAAAAAAACGAAAAACAGAATGGTAGCCGAGAAAACTGCCGAAACAATCTTGTATTCGCTACTTAAGGGACAATCATTTCCATTAAATCAAAATTTTCTTGTAAAACACTGTTTCGTAAATAATAAAAAATATACTTTTCTCTGCAAGCGTAAGGAAAATTGACAGTTATTTCCAGTAAAAAGGAGCAAATTTGATGTTTTGACCGGATGATTGCTTTGCAGTCGGTGCCTCCGTTTATTTCTGTGGGCCAAGCCCCGGTAGCTCAGTCGGTAGCGTACAGGACTTGAGAACAGCAGATCGCTGGTTCGATCGGCTAATTTCTATCCGAGGATTGTTGATAGTGATTGCGATAGTCATTGCGACAGGATTAATTCCTCTCTCACCGCTGAACATTGTTTCGACGATGTTTATGTAGGAAAGCAGCCAGTTGCTTGGAAAGAATATTGTGCGTGTTACTGGTAAAAGAAACTGCATGAAAGCATTGATAGGTGCATTGACCGCAGCGATATAACTGAAATAATGATGAAAATGGCGTTAAACACCATACAATCAATCAGTCAATCTATTTCTGAGATCAAAAAAGACAACATACTCCTTTCAATACGATTCTACATGAACGACGTGTGTTATTGATCATGTGACATTCCCACAACTCATTACGAAATCTTGACGCTCGATCTAATAATACTTTAGTTGGCTAGGCTACGTATCTCATTTAGGAAATACCATTCTAATACCCATGAGCAACACATGAATTTCATCCTTTAAATATTTATAAATTACTATTTGGCAGTGCCGACTTAAACTTAGATCAAAATTGTTCACTTTTTGAAGCAGCTCACAAGTATATCAAAGAGTCAAAGCGTTTTAAGTAAATCGACTATTGTAACAGTACTGAATTTACCGGGCGCCCAAGCGTCCAACAGAGAGCACCATCACATTTTCTTTCATTTCTCTTTCCCTATTCTACCAGTACTCTTCCTCATCTCTTTCGCCGTGTTTTGTGTATACTTAATATATCAAATCATTGCATTTGCCATTGTTAAAAAGATTTTTTGAAATTGTATTATAGGGGAAGGACCGATTCTAAGTTTGTAGAACTTGTGGTCCAACCCCATTTCAACTTATGAAATAAAATATGTTTAAACTAAACTAAACTAAGCTAAACTATTCCAATACCCCCTCCTACTTCTCTGTCTTTCAGTGGTTTGCAATTTTTCCCTTCTTAATTCAGTCATAATAGATATTTGACGTTTAAGCTTTGATGATAAAAAATCTCAACAACCCCATTTGGTAGGTCGTTTTGTTTCTGAATCATAGTGTCTTGGCACAAATTTAACCGTTTAGGTGTTAAATTTTTCTGTGACAACATTGCGTTCCGTCTTCAAACTCTATCGGCACATTTTTTTTTTCCAAAAACGTATGAAGGCGTCAGGCCTTTTACAACAGAGCTTCCGGCTTTGGCTTCAGACGTGGTATCGAGTGCAATTTGTCTCACCTAATTTAAAAATATTCCGTAATTTCTATAAAGTTTGTCGGACAAGTGTTCCCGTATGAATGATCTTTGGCAAAACACTGATACTGCTAAAATTCAGAAAAGATATAATAGGTAAGCTGTCGCAGTGACCTGACTTCAATACTGTTGAATGCGACTTAAACCCTTACAGCGCTGAATTAACCCTTTTCCCGCTGAATAACTTATATGAAACTTTCTAGGCAATAGTAAAAACACAAACTTATTTATTTTTGAGAAAAATATCTCTTTATCGGGCATTGTAGATCCAAGATCAGACTGCACGTTCTGTGCAGTCTGATCTTGATCTACACTGTCCGCAAAAGGTCAGTGACTCGCGCTTAGCACCCTAAGGGTTAATGAAATGGACTTTTTCAATATGGAAAAAGATCCGAAACATTGTCATTTCAAGGTTGTTTTTGTCAGAATATGTGACAATGTTGATCAAAGATCAGACTGCACGTTCTGTGTAGTCTGATCTTGATCTACACTTTCCCCTAAAATAAGTTAAGTTGTTTCCAGCGCATTTTGGGCTAAGCCCCGTTTAAAGAAACAGTTTAGTGCAATATTACTGTAACTTTTATGTAATGGGTCACCGAGTGTGCACAGTATTTCTGTGGGAAAATAAATGTATTTGTTCTTTTATCTTTCATCCCAAGTATAAGGCTTCATAGAATTCTTAATTAGAACAAGAAATATCTCTAAAAACGATAGACGGCATATGAGATACTGGAATATGAATACTGAAACTCTTTTCTGGCTCAATATGAAGTTAACATAATGAAAAGTAACCTCACGTGCGATTGCCTCTTTCTCCTCACTGTTTTTCATTTGATGAAAAATAGTATTGGGCTATTGGGTAACGCTTATGAAAATATTAGATTTCTAAATAGCACAAGAAAAGAATCATTCTCCACTACATTATTTTCTGTGATATGAATCAAAGCCCCGGGGTATCGATAAACAGTAGCAACGCTTGTGAATAGTGGTTTCATAAATGTGTGAGCAAATATGCCAGCAGAGGCCCGCCAATAAACATTTGTACACTTTTTACCAATCGCAAATTACCATCTATTCATTCTTCATCAGCATTAAGAAGTAGGTCAAAAGCCAGCGCATTCAGGTACGCCGAAAAACTTGAATTGGAATTGGGGAAAATGTTCTACACAGTTATGCGTACAGTTTAGATCAAACTCTTTGGCACGCGACCATTTTGTTTTATATTTGCCTCAAACTGAATAGTCGATAAAGTGAATGTGGCTAAAAAGACAGGATTTGCTTTCAATAAAGTAGAAAACATAGTGGGAAAAGGAAAATTGCTGGTTACCAATATTTTCTCCTTTTTCTTCAATGTATTTAAAAGCGTTAAAACTGCAGATTGTTTATAAAAGGGTTGGGCAACTGATAATCATCTGTTAATAGACACGGACAGTTTTTCTGTCAAGTATTTCCTCCCAAAAATTAAAGGTTTTTTCTTATCTTTTAATTTCTATATTTCATAGGTTTTGTATGCTAGAAATATTGAGGTGGAAGAAAGAAAAAAAGAGACCTTTTCAGATTTTTAAGAATAAATTATTGCCTATAAAAGAGATACGGGCCTTACAAAAGTCAAAAGTTATCAACTCTCACGTAGACACACACATTAAAGAGCATTAAACCCGACTTATTTTAAATTTACGCTTATATAACCCTTACAATGTTTGTGATAATTCTACACAGTTATGCGTACAGTTTGGATCAAGATCAGGCAGCAAGGAACGTGCAGTCTGAACTTGGATCAACACTGTCCGATATTCCCTACCAAACAGAACTCAAGTTCGAGTACTTTGATCCCACACAATGGTTAAAAAAAACATTTCGTTAGATAAGCACTGGCATGGTTTAAAACTCTGGTCTAAGGAGAAATCCGCGTATTAAATTTTCATGATTGTTATCAAATCATTTATATGAAGCATTCGTTTTAAATTCTTTCTTGTTAAACGCTATTTGATTTGATAGCAAACACCGATTAGCAATCTAATGAATCTGAAATCGACATTAGCTCGTGAGAAATGTCTGTCAGTTTAATGCCATTTTTAACCGGAATTTATTTCTCGAATATCATTTTGAAGAAATCATATAGAGCTGGAAATGTAAATGAAATACATTTGAAATGAAAGAAAATAACCATTCTGCTAGATTTTTCAAACGTGCTTTGGGACAGAAAATTTTGCAAAACAGGCCAGAGCACGTATTCAACAAACATTCTTGACCCATTAGGATGCTAAGCGCGATTCGGGGCGCTTTTGCGGACAGTGTAGATCAAGATCAGACTGCACAAAACGTGCAGTCTGATCATTGATCTACACTGTCCAATACCGTATTTTCTTTCCGGTGAAATCAACTTTGAAACCGCAATATTTGTGTTTTTACTATTGATCGAAAATTCTCGTTTCATCTAATTTATCAGTTTAACCCATTACCACATCATGCCGAACTTGAACTCCCCTGGGAGTTTAGACTTTTAAAAACATTTTGGGAAAAGAAGAAAATCCTGGTAACCAGCATTTTCTCCTTTTCCCACAATGTCTTCTAACCTTTCAGATACAAATCTAATTATTGGAGCCACATGTAATTTGTTGTCTGCAAATGCCTTGACTTTGGACCAGTCTAAAATTTTGCCGTCTAATAAAGATTTAAGGGTTGGTAGTAATCTTAGGCACATTTTCATCTTTTTTTTTTAAATTTCAAAGTAACGCAATTTCTGTTTTGTTGAACAAAACGGCTACTTTCTAAACCTAGCACTAGGCTTAGTAAGAATACAATTCAGAATCGTTGGTGAATAGGGGCCTCGATCTAAGATACGGCAGTACTTACTGCACAGTTTGATTTTAATCTTTACTTATTCTATTGATTGGAATGCAAAAAAAAAGGAGTTCCTGTGTTGGAATTAGTCTAAACGTCTCTTCTATAAAAATTACGGGACATAATTATTTGAGAAGGTGAATGGGTTGGTGGATAGGTGCATGGGTGGCTGTTGGGTGGATGGATGAATGGATGGATGACATAGATAGATAGATAGATAGATAGATAGATAGATAGATAGATAGAGAGAGAGAGATGGATGGATGGATGGATGGATGGATGGATGGATGGACGGACGGACGGACAGACAGAAAGACAGACAGAAAAGAAGATTACTACTATGACGCTGCCGCTGACAACGATCATCATCACCATCATCATCATCATCATCAATAGATAGAAAAGTCGTTCATTCATATAATCATGTTGATTCATAGGAGAAAGTTCCACAAATAACATTTACCTGTTTTTTTCTATTTTTCCCTCTGAAATTAGATGTTGCTCAGTGTTCGGCGGATGGTCGTGCTGTCCAGTGCCATATGGTTTATGGTAAGTGAATTTCACAATCCTGGGTAAGAAGCCTTTTCAAAACATAGTAAGACAAGGAGAAAATGCTAAAAATCAGCATTCCTCTCCTTTTCGAACATTTTTTTAAAAATCATCTCAAGGACAAATATCAGCATTTGAACATTTTATCGTAAAAAAACAAGTTCTCCTTTTGCTTCCATGGTTTCGCATGTATTAATGTTTTCAATCTCAGTCGGTGTTGATCGTTCATAATTGGCACCGATGCCTTCAAAGTCACCTGCTGCCAGGCTTCGGGACTCGGAATTACATCCAGAAACAATCGAGTCATACTATGGCAAAAGGGGGCTTAATGCATCTCCGTATTATACCAAGCAAGTCATCATATAATTATGGATACCTAATAGCCACTTTTTTTAATGACAGACTTAATCATGAGGTAGACTGGTCCCTGGACAAACACAAAATCGACCGATAGCGAAAGGTTTCGGCCCAGATCAGCCTGCGCGGACTGCGCAGGCTGACCTGGGTCGATACTTTTAGCAGATGTATTAAGCCCCCTTTTCACAAAGCATGGCTCAATTTTTGGTTGCTGCATTTTAGAATAACAGAATTTAAAAATTATTTAATTAATTCTTAACAGTCCAGAGTTTTATCGACCCCAAGAAAAATGACTTTTGAAAACATTGTCCGAAAAGGAGAAAATGCCGATAACCAGCATTTTCTCCTTTCCCCACGATGTTTTCTACCGTTTCAAACTAAGGTCGCATAATTTGTGCTACATTTAATTCGTCGTCTGCAAATGCTTTCAATTTGGACAAGTCTAGAATTTTGTCGTTTGGTATTAGCCTTCTTCCCAAGTGCTTTTCCAAATAATACTGTGACCTAAGTCATTAAAAAACAGGCCTGTGTTTTAACAAGTCTTGGCAAGAAGGCTTTTTAAAACATTGCTTTCTATTCTCTGAAAGAAAAAATTATGTTTTAATTAACATTCAGTTTGTCCTCTTCAAAAGCCTGCTATTTGGACAAGTCTAAATATGGTAACGAGTTAAGTGATGGTAGCATAAATATATTGTGACCTTGATCTTTGACCTTGATAGTCAACTTCAATAAGGACCATCTGCACTCTATGGTCAATATCTGTACAAAGGGAAACTAAGTCAAACTGGTGTATGATTATTGTCTAGAAAAAGTATACCCACTGGCCAACAACGACTGACTATTCGACCGACCGACCGACCGACCTGCTGAGTACAGCAACATATTCGCTCTTATTAAAGGGGAGCAAACACAATGGGGAAGACATTTGGATATCTGGTTAAGCTAGCGACGCTTTAATTTTCTATTAATAATTTGTTATTAAGTCTTGAAAGATTTTGTTCAAGTTTCAACTTTTTATTGCATGATTAATAATTTACATGATAAACATCCAAAGAAAAAAAAGTGATAGATAAGTTTGTTTTGGTTTTTTACATGTTAAAAGTGAGTTATCTTCTCTTACTCTTACAGATATGTGAAGCTGCAGAAAAGACAGGTAAATAAGTTTGAGTCATGCTCTGGGGGCTTAAAACATCTCTGTGATGCATTATACCAAGTATCTCATCTCATCGTTATGAATCTATAAAATCCATTTAGCCTAACAATCGACTGAATCTGGAGTTATCTAGAATTGTCCTTTGACATGCAGAAAATTTACAAATAGCAAACTGTTTCGACTCAGGTCAGCCTGAGCGGACTGTGGAGGCTGACTTGGCTCGATACCATTCGCAGATGCATTGACCCCCCTTTTCACATAGCATGGCTCATTTACATATCCGATTGGCTCGACAGAACCCCTTGAAAGACTTAAAACCTACGTTTGTCCTGTCACATGACCAGATTAGTCTTGTCCACTTGAAAACATGTGTAGATGACAAATCATCTATAATAATGGGGTCCGTCTTTGAAAGGACAGAAAACGTTGTCGGAAAATAAGAAAAATAGCTGGTTACTATCATTTTCTCCTTTTACCGCATTGTTTTCAAAAGCCTAATTCCCAAGGGCAGTTAAAACACGGGGTTACTTGGTAAATGTTTAATGTTTTACAAATTCAAGCCATAAGACATCAAGGAACGGACTGAGCCATGACTTTGGTTCAAGTTTTCCGATGTAAAAGTCGGTGTAATGTCGTTTAGAAATTTCGAAAAAAAAAATAACTATTTGTCAGTAATTCTTAAAAGCAAACGGAGGGGTAGTCAAAAGTTCTCTCCTGAAAGGAAGACTAAATGCACATTGATGAACGAACTGTGGAGGAAAATCAGGTACATTAACTTTTTTTTTTTCACAAAGAAACGCAAAAAAGATATTCTTATTTTATTGAGCGCAATCGCGGAGAGATTCGGTATACACAGACGTTCCTTGGTCTTAACCCCCTGTTCATCAATCGCTGGTTTTTGTCATGAAATTTCCATTAACTCTTTACGTGTCATGAAATTTCCATTAACTCTTTACGAAACGACAAAAGCATTTGTCCAAAGCATTTGCAGACAACAAATTAAATGTGGCTCAAATGATTGATTTTTATCTGTCAATGGGTAGGAAACATTTTGGGAAAAGGACAAAATGCTGAAAATGCTGGTTACCAAAGCCTTTTTTCCTCAGGGTGTTACAACTCGGGATTGTGTGGTAACTGGTTAAATTCACTGGATAAACTGTACAGAAACGATAGGACAAATCATGGTGGAGGCATCTCTGTATACTTATCAAGCAGCTTATTACATCAACGAGTTTTCGAGTTAGAAACTTTTTGTGAAGAAAGCATTTGGATATCCATTATACTTAAACGAAGTAAACTTTTGATTGGCACCTTCTACAGTCCAAAAACTTCCAATTCCATTTTCTTTGAAAACTTCAACAAAAATATCGAAAAGGCTTATGAAATTACTCATAACATTGTCATTCTAGGTGATTTAAATGAAGACTTGCTCAATCCTAATCTCAGGAAACTAAAAGATATTCTTATCATTAATTCACTACAGAATGTGATATCTGAACCAACTAGATTGAATGCTCTACTTGATCCTATACTAGTACCTATTGATATGCAATACTTAGATTCTGGGATACTACCGAATCCACCTGAGGTGACTGATCATAGTGCTACATATATAACTCTCGCATTCCCATACGATCCGAAACCAATTTATGAAAGAAAAGTCTATCAATACAGTGAAGCAAATTTTGATCTTTTACGTATTAACATTTTGTCTTTTAACTGGGATGTACTCTACAATGGTACTGTAGACGAAGCATGTGACTTCTTTACTAAACAGTTTCTCACATTTGTTGATGCTTGTATCCCTTCGAAAAAAGTTACCATTCGCCCTGACGATAAACCATGGTTTAATGGCGAACTACGAACGTTATGTAGGAAAAGGGATCGTCTGAAACAGTTAGCATTTAAAACAGGAAAATTGTCTATATTATGTAAGTACAAAACCATCAGAAATAAAATTAATAACATGAAAAAACATGCAAAACAAAATTTCTTTAATTCACTTGAACTCAATCTATGTGATCTACAGAGGAACGACAAAAAGGGGTTTTGGCGTCTTATCCGCTACTTTGTTAAAAACAATGATTGCTCATCGAACATTCCGCCTTTAATTAGTATGTCTCCAAACGGTGAGACCTCAGCATCCATATCTGACTTGGAAAAAGCTGATTGCTTGAATAACTTTTTCGCCTCTATATCATCTGTAAATGAAGAACTCGCCTCTCTACCTCGTTTTACAAAAAAAACTAATAATAATCTCTCTCAATTTACTGTTCTAGAATCTGAAATTGAAGACCTCATCCGATGCCTTAACCCAAATAAGGCAAGTGGGCCAGACTCTATCAATCATAGAATGTTAATAGGTGTAGCAGACCAAGTGTCTAAACCCCTAGCAATACTATTTAATCGATCACTATCTGAAGGTGTTTTTCCTAATTTATGGAAAATGGCTAATGTAATTCCTATCTACAAAAAAGGGGATAAATCATCAGTTACTAATTATAGACCTGTTTCTCTTTTAAGCTGTTGCGGAAAATTATTAGAAAGGATAATCTTTAAGCACATGTATAACTTCTTCCTTGAAAACAATCTGTTGTATAAATATCAATCTGGATTCTTGCCAGTGCATTCAACAACTTTCCAACTTGTTGATATCTACCACCACATATGTCAATCGTTCGATAGCAAACAATTTTCATGCATGGTCTTCTGTGACATTTCTAAAGCCTTTGATCGAGTATGGCACAAAGGTCTTCTTTTTAAACTCAAACAAAACGGTATCGAAGGGATTCTTCTCGAATGGCTTTCAAATTACCTCTCAAACAGGAGTCAAAAAGTTGTTTTACAATCTGCCAGTTCGTCTTCTAAACAGATAACAGCTGGAGTACCCCAGGGCTCGGTCCTAGGTCCGCTGCTTTTTCTGATTTATGTTAATGACATTACTGACTCATTACTAAGTTTAACCAGATTATTTGCAGATGATAGCTCCTTCTATTATTCAGCATCATCCATTCGTGATATTGAAGGTATAATAAACCATGACCTTAATCTAATATCTTTATGGGCAAAACAGTGGCTCGTAACGTTTAATCCACAAAAGACTGAAGCTATCCTCTTTTCTTTGAAAACAGTGGACGAATTACCTAAGCTGAAATTCCAAAACACTGATGTTATCTTTGTTGAAAATCATAAGCACTTAGGGATAACTTTTAGCCAAAATGGTCAATGGAACGCACACATTGATAATATTTTAAAATCTTCGTCTAAAGTAATTGGAATTATGAGAAAGCTGAAATTTACACTGAACAGAAAATCATTAAACCAAATTTACCTATCTTATGTAGCACCATTACTAGAGTATGCGTCAATTGTTTGGGACGGTTGTTCTGACTCATGTGCAAATTCTCTACAAAAAATTCAAAATGAAGCTGCCAGAATTGTAACTGGTCTTACCCGTTTTGTTTCCTTAGAAAACTTGTTCTTAGAATGTGGGTGGCAATCTTTGAAAGACAGGCGGGAAAACCAAAAAATTTATTTTATGTATAAAGCCACCCACCAGATGGTTCCCCAATACATTTTAGACTTAATTCCACCACTTATTGCGGACACTACGCAGTACGCCCTTAGAAACAATCAAGATCTTAGAAACATATCTACTCGCACTACAATCTCTCAAAAATCCTGCATCCCTTCTTCAATTAACATTTGGAATAATTTAAATGATAGCCTGAAGAATGTTAATTCGTTTTCAACTTTTAAAAAGGTAATTTCAAGTAGGTTTCCATTACCCGCTGTTCCCGTCTATTACCTTGAAGGCAATCGTTTTTTATCAGTTTTGCATGCCCGTATTAGGAATAAATGCAGTGGACTAAATTGTGATTTGTTTCATAACTACCTTCGTAATAGTCAGCTCTGCATGTGCTTGGTAGAACCTGAAGATGCTGAACACTATTTTTTCAGATGCAAACTTTTTGTTAGACAGAGACTACACTTTTTCAATTCTATTCAGCATCTTAATCCATTAAACGTAAATGATCTACTTTTTGGTAAACCAACCTTAACAGAACGAGAAAATATGGAATTATTTGTATCGGTCCAGGAGTATATTCAACAAACTGGCAGATTTACTTGATATATTTTGGAACGATCCTTTCTATTATGCAGGAGTAAATGGACCAATCCTCTCTCTCTCTCTCTCTCTCTGTCCCTCCCTCTCCCTCTCTCTTCCTCTCTCTCTCTCTCTCTCTCTCTCTCTCTCTCTCGCATGCATTGTAATTAGTTGTGTGAACACTTGTAAATTTACATTGTAGGGGGAGGGTCGATTTCTAAGTTGTTATAACTTGTGACCCAACCCCATTTCCATGTAAACTTGAGGGAAAATAAATATGTTTAAACTAACTGGTTAAATCTAAATCAACGTAGCGAAATCTACTTTTCTGTAATTCCTCTTTCAATTAATCGTCTGCAAATGCTTTCAAGTTGAACAATTCTACTTAGTCGTCTGGTCGAGAGTGAAATTAACGACATTACGCTGGTCCTTACTGTTTTTCGAAGCAAATCAATATCACGACCCCTTACTGAAAACAAGCAGAGAACAAATCTTACTGGCATCTTTACCTATGATCACGAAGACCTTCATTCGGAAAATCTCACTATTAATGGGCCTTGTCTCAACATTATCGATACATTTATCGATAATGTTTAGACAAGGCCAATTGGTGATATTTTCTGGGTACGTCTGATTATCATGCAACATTTTTCAGGCCTAACTTTATACAGACCTTACTTGATCCGGTGACATATAGGATCTGGTATGAGTTGGCACTTCAGATATATTGGATCTGGCATGAGTTGGTGTTTGAGATGAGGTTTTATTAAACGAGTCTGCAAAAAAAAGTAAGCAAGCCTTTGGGAAGCTTAATGCCTCTTTGTTTTTGTGGACAAGTTTAAAACATTTTTACCTAAGAAGGCAACGAATGTCAGATTCTTTTTTATTACATAACTGTATAACAAAAAATTATAGTCCATGGTGTGTCAAAACGTGGCATACATGTAAAATATGTAATGAAATTTACACGAAGCCTACTCGCTTCTTTGACAGGTACATTACCAACAAAAGATAGTTCCAAAGAAACTTTCATATATTGATGTTGTTTTGAATCTAAAAGTAGTTAAATTCACAACTTTATCATGATTACCAATTTTGACCGTTAATTTCACACAGAAATTTTACATGTCAAAAGCCAACGGATGTCAATTTTTTTTAATCACATAACTGTTTCTCGGGAATCATAGTTCATGATGTCTACATGCCTATTTTTAATGAAATTTACATTAAGCATATTCGCTAAGTTGACAGGGGTGAATATCAGAAAAAAAAACTGACTTGCATGATTTTGCTTTGAATCTAAAGATGATAAAATTCGCAGCCTTGCTACGAACATCAATTCTGACTAAAAATAATGGTTATATTACACTGAAAATAAAGACTGTCATGTGATGAAGTCGTAAAAAGAATCTTAATCATTTCAGCTGATTTTTCCTGCAACGCCGATTCCACCAATGCCAATCTCGTGAACCTCACAATACGAATAATTCCACATCAAGACCCAATCTATAAAATATACGGCTTTGACGCTGCCAGTGGCGACACCTCGTTGTCAGCGAACAGAATCGATGACTGTGTTCAGGATACTTCGGGTATTTCCGACTTCGACACGGAGGCGATCGTGTTCGACCTGAGCTTCGACATCACGGCATCTAGTCACGAATGTGGTGCCACTGTTGTGAGTGTTCAGTTATTTGAAATGACAGAACTTTATGAAACATTACCATTAAACCACCTAAGCCTCTACCAAACAATCCCGTGTTTTAACTGCCCTGAGAAGGCTACTGAAAAAATTGTCGGAAAAAGGACAAAATGCTGGTTACTAGCATTTTATTCTTTTCCCACAATGTTTTCAGACAAATCCAGATATTTAGGTGATTTTATTTGTCATCTGCAGATGCTTCCAATTTCAAAAAGTCTAAGATATTGCCATCTGGGGAAGAGATGAACTATGCCGATGTGATATTACCCTTACGCGCCAAAAATGTTTGCTACCAAGTAGATAAATAAAACTTTGTTGACGGCTGTAAATGAACCATGCTCTGGCAAAAGGGGGCTTAATGTATCTCCGTGATGCATGATACCAAGCAAGTCATCACGTGATCATGGATCCATATAATCCATTTTGTATAACAAACGGCTGAATTATGAGATATACTTGTCCTTAAAGCAGCAGAAAATTGACCAATATCAAACGTTTCGGCACATGTCAGCCTGCGCAGACTGCGCAGGCTGACTTGTGCCGAAACGTTTGAGTCTGCGCAGGTTGACTTGTGTCGATACTTTTTGCAGATACACTAAGCAGAGCATGGCTCAACTACTTTTCATGTACAATAATGAGGCATGTTTAATCGACATTTAGACAACAATGACAGAAGGTGTAGATTAAAGATCAGAATGCACGTTCTGTGCCGTTTGATCTTGTTCTACACAATCCCAACATAACAACTGAAGATGAATAAATTTTTTCGTGTTTGAAACAACGTTTTTACCTTAAAATACATCATATTTACATAATTAGTTCATCATTTGTCGAAATACCGAATATACCCTATAGAGACGGATTGGGGCGTCGACGAAACGAACCTACCCTGTAACAAAATGTGCCGTTCTGACGAGGTTCAGCCCTATTTTTCAAGACAAATATTAGATGTGTATGCGGGTACAGGAGATGAAAATCATCCTGCAGGTGTTTGTCCTATCCGAAATCATATTGTCTGGCAAAAAACATTTCTTTTTGTCGTAGTATGGATCGAACATACACTGTAACAGACTGTATCGTACTGTTGAGGTTTAACTCCATTTTACAGACAGATCTGAGCGGTGTAAGCGGGGTCAAAGAGGTCACCGTTATCCTGAGAGTGTTCGCTTATTCTGAAATCATGTTGTCAGGGGATGATGACGTCTATGTATTCCAATGTAGATCGGATAATTTGAATTCGGACTTTGTGAGCGCTGGCGCCTTGGACCAAAGGTACATTATATGATTAGTTTAATGCCGTCATTGATTATCCACGATTGCTCCATTACTTCTTTAAGAAACCGTGGGACATCGGCGGATGAAAGTTTGTTCCGATTAATTGACAATGTCACCCATTATCCTGCTTTAGCTATAGAAGGAAATTACTAAATTTGCCGTTAAAGTAAGAAAGAATTTCGAAAAGAAAAGGTTTTTTCACCACTTAACTCTGTATCAGATGACAAAACTATAGACAGATCCGTTTTAAATGGATTTGTAGATGACAAACAGAATATGACTTGAAAAATGGAATTTGCTTTAGAAGGGGTAAGAAAATACTGTCGGGAAAAGAAGAAATGCTGGTTACCAGCATTTTATTATTTCCAACGTTGTTTTCAAAAGCCTCGTTTATGAGGACCGTAAAAATATGGAATTGTTTAGTGCGGGATTAACTCTTTACCATTTAGACCAGTCCAAATCTAATGCAGACAATGATTCTATGCAAAAAATGACCGTTTTGATCTCGACATGTTTAAGTTTGTGAAATTATTAAACTCTAAAAATAGCGTCAATTTGACTTCCTTTTTTTTAAAGCTTAGCTAAGTATATCAAGCAAAGCTTTGCACGCTCTGTTTCTTCATTATCTAGTTATGTGCCTCTTTTCCATTTTATATCATTTATATGAGCCATGCTATGTGAAAAGGGGCTTAATGCATCTCTGTAATGGATGATACCAAGCAAACAATCACATATTTATGGATCCATAATAGTCACTTTTTTAACAACCAAAATGAATTATGAGGTAGAATGGTCCTTTAACATGCAGAAAATTGACCAGTAGCGAAAAGAAAGTTTCGGCCCAGGTCAGCCTGCGCGGACTGCGCAGGCTGACCTGAGTCGATACTTTTCGCAGTTACATTTTCACATAGCATTGCTCATATAATTTTTGGGGGGTCTTGTTTTCATACACATCTAAAGATCAATTTCCTTTCACCAGTACAATTACATTATCATCATCTGTACTTTTCTCTTTCCTTAATAAATTCTGTAAGGCTATTGAGTTCAATGAATGTTACTGTATTATTATCTATGCATGAGAAAACTGCAAAGTTTAAGTCAATAATGCACTGTCTATCGTCTAAACTCATGCAGGACTGAAAATACACGGGTAAGATAATGGCAATGACCAAACAATGGAGGGCATAGCATATCAAACTTGTCCATGCTTTCCTGCATTTTCTGTTACCAGTGCTCCGCACAATATTCTTTCCAAGCCACTGGCTGCCTTCCCACATAACCATCGTCGAAACAATGGTCAGCGGTGATAGAAGAATAAATCCTGTCGCAATGACTATCACCAGTCCTCGGAAAGAAATTGGCTGAGCCGGGGATCGAACCAGCGACCTCTTGTTCTCAAGGCCTGCGAGCTACCGACTGAGCTACCGGGGCTCGACATCGATGAATTCTGTAATCATGTTGTATTTTTGACCGGTGGCTTTTATTTACAAGTGAATAGTATTTTATTGTATTCAGCACAGTGGCGGTACCTTCTGTTATAGTGCTGCCGGCGCAATATGGCTCCTTTTTACGAATCCGAGATGCAACCACAGATTTCCCTCTGACAGTTGGGGCCCTCGATCAGGATGTATATTTGTCTGTGGAGTTCTATCCGGAACTTGCCCAAGGTAATTACGTTTTGGTCAGTTATGAAACTTTTTCACCACGACCAAATTTTAGCTATTGATATTGAAAGAATTTGCAGACTACAAATAATTCAAAGGATTGGATTATCTTTAACCCTTTTCCTGCTAAAAAGGTAAACTGAAATTTCCAAACCGGTAGTAAAACCCATTTTAAACTTTTTTTTAGGAAAAAAATATCTTCTTACCGGACAGTGCAGATCCAATATAAGACTGCACGTTCTGCGCAGTCTGATCTTGTTGTACACTGTCTGCAAAAGGTCAGTGAGTCGCGCTTAGCAGCCTAAGGGTGAAAAGGGTAAAGACATTGTTGGAGTACGATAAAAAATGACGACCAGCATTCCAAAGAGAAATTGTTTGTTACCAGCATTAACTGCTCTTCCCTCAATGTTTTTGAGCAAAAGCTTTTTTTCCCCAGTCATGAAAATACGAAATACATGCATTCATAATCAACATAAATTGAGTTTTAATTAAGTTATACAAAAAAAAAAAAAAGGGTTCTACAAAAAAAAAAGAAAACGGAACGAGAAATTTCTCAATTCCCAAAGATGTTTTACTAGCTTTCTGCTGCAAGAGGCAAAGAGACTTCTGGAGTGAGTAATGAGCTAAGTACGGGATTTCGTCTTTCTTATTACAACCTATGTACTGTTTCGTTTTTTTTTAGAAAAAGTTAACATGAATTGAATCAGCCAATAAACCCTTTACCAAACAATTCCGACTTTTGACAACCCTGAGAAAGATGGCTTTTGAAAACATTGTGGGAAAAGGAGAAAATGCTGATAATCAGCTTTTTCTCCTTTTCCCACAATGTTTGCTACCTATTCAAGGACAAATACTATCATTTGAAAAAAAAAAATTAATTGTTGTTTATTATGGATGACTCTGAAATTTTGTGGTAAAGGGTTAACTGTAATTCATATGAGAGACAACATTGTACAGGTAAAGCACCAATCTATCACACCGGAAGTTCCGGTTTCGAACTCTGCGATGATTTGAAGTAAACTTTTCGAACTACCCATATTACGTAAATAGCTCGAGTGCTGGTTATGTTTTTCAAGGAAGTAATTTTCGAGAGTGATTAATACATGTCAGATCAATCAATTTACATTAGTATTCTCGGAAATAACGCCACTTTCGGTACATCAGCCAGGTCACTGTTTATTGTTATCATTCCAAACCTCAGTTGATGTTGTTTTACTTGGACCTAGCACAACTTTTTACTTTGAGTTTCACAGATATGACGTAATTTCCGATACATTTGCCAGCCCCCCTGTTTACTGTTGTCACTGCAAATCTTTGATCTACGTTATTTTAATAGGACCAGACACCTATGGCACAACCTTTTACATTGGGTTCCTGGGAAATGACGTAATTTCCGGTACATCGGCCAGCTCCCTGTTTATTGTCGTCATTCCGAAGTACCTAGGTCGTACTGACGTCATGGTGACATCAGCTTCCGGAACGCAGCAGCAAAATGTCAGTGACGGATCGCCGATGGTTTTCACACTCTCGTCCGATTTGATGGGCTGCTCGGATGGTCTGCGCTTACATTTTTAACCCTTTCCCAACAACAACTCTCAGGCTGTCCCAAATTGAAATAGTTTTCCGAAAGTGGTCCAAATGAATTGAAGTTGTTTAAAACGCTAGAAAACATTTTGACAAATGGGCAAAATAATGTATACCATCATTTTCTCTTAAATATCAGTTCCTTATTTCCCCAAAATGCTATAATTCTATCATATTAAAACATCCTTAAAGAGCGAAACTTGAAAGGTGTCCTTAAATGTGCACTTACTATATCCGGGAGAGGAATTTATGTATGTGCCATGCTCTGGAAAAAGGGGCTTGATGCATCTTAGTGATGCATTGTACCAATCGAGACATCATATAAGTATGGATCCATAATAGCCACTTTTTTGTCAAGGGACTGGATCATGAGGTAGACCGGTCCTTGGACATACATAAAATTGACCAATAGCGAAAAGTTTCGGCTAAGGACAGCCTGCGCGGACTTGATCCATAATTATGTGGTGGCTTGACAAGTATAATGCATCACGAACATGCATTAAGTCTCCTTTTTGCCAGAGCGTGGCTCAATGTATTTTCGTTTCTTTATAATTGTTATGTTTAGCGCCACCTGTATACTTTTCTATGTGTTTAGAAACAGCCTGTTTACTAATGACTGACCTTCTGTCTGGATTTCTTTGCTTTGGTTCTGCTGATTCTACATTCCAACTGCAGTTGTCTGACTGGTTAAGGTGTTACCATCCTAACGTCTCTAGTGCAACATGGAATAAAATTTCTTATTAGTTGACGAATAAGGATTTATACTGATATAATATTTTTGAACATTTTTAACCGACCAGAAATTCATTTGTTGTCTATCTTGAAATTATTTGATGGTATTTTTGCTAGTTTTCTGAAAAGGGGGGTAATTATTATCTCTCTTTGTATTGAGAATAGAGTGGCTTTAGATTTATATATGATAATTCTAAGAAGGAAAAAATGGAAAAAGTGGCTCGGTCAAAGTATTACAATAATACTCACTTTTAATCATAGCACATTTTTTAGGATAATATTATTATGGAAATAGCTGTTTTTCATTAGAATGGTACTACCTTAAGACAGAAAATTTCAACCAATCACATGGATAAATATACATGTAGTTTTGAAATTTATAGTTACACAATAGTTATTAGGCTAAGATTTCTCCCATTTCAAGAGACGGATCCTGTAGAATAAATTAGAGCACTATATTCAAATTGTTGTATATTTAAACAGCTACTCACTTTATTTCCCAGATGGCACGGCGGAAATAGACTACAAAGGGGTCAAGGTCTATGCTTTTGATACCGAAGTTTCTGTGACGGTCTACAACCGGGAGGCTGACACGGAAGGCCAATACACGGCACTCCCTTTAAACGTTCTCGGAACAAGCTATTATACGGTTTCTATGCCAACAATAAATGATGCGTCAGAACTCATGATAATAGGGACGGACAACGACACAAGCGTCAGTCTTACTATTCCAGCCACAACCACTTTATCAGTAACTTTCAACGGAACAACGTCATCAGCCGGTGAAACGGTTTCGTTTACCTTAAATGAGTTTCAAACTTTCCATCTAGGTGTGTCCAGTTCCAGTGTAGAAGAATCGGTGACAGGGTTTCAAGTTACAAGTGACAAACCGGTGTCCGTGATATCTGGTAACCGTAAATATTCCGATGACCATTTAGTGGATCAATTATCCCCCGTTACACAGCTTGGTGACCACTATATTCTAACTCCAGCTGACCCATTAGGAGATGGACGTCTAACTACGTATATCATACAAGCTGTAGAAGCAGGTACGCCATCACTTTTTTTTTTTTTATTTAGCAATCTGTTGATAAACGGATATAAGAACAGAAAAGGTTTCTTTTTGCACAGTCGGCCTTGCATATAGGACCGTAATTTTGTAAATACCGGATGACAGAATCTTTTCAACGAAATAGACTAACATGTTTTTATGTCTTGACTGCATTTATATTTTGCATAACTCATTATCAAGCAAAACAAACTTTCGAATGCATTTGCAGACGTAGCTAAAATGTGGCCAAATTAATGAGACAGTCTTTGAAAGGTTAGAAAGCATTGCTGGAAAAAGAGACAATAATGGTAACCAGCATTTTCTCCTTTTTTCACAATCTTTTCAAAAGCTGTATTCCTCAAGGTCGTTTAAACACACCGGGATTGTGTGGAAAATGGGTTAAGGTGACATTGCTTAACTGAACATAAATCCAGAGAATAATCCGAAATTGTGTTACTTTCTCGTTCTAGAATTAGACTAAGCATGCAGTTTAGCGTGGTTAGTGAAGTGGAACCCAAGGCTCGTATTGCCTAGTTTTTATATACACACAAAAATACCAAAATATCTTTATAGAATGAACTAAGTCTCATTCTAGGACAGAAAAAAAGTGATGGTAAATAAAGTCTTGTTCATGAAATACACAGAGTCCACATGACGGATTCAACATTTGAATTTGTCAAAACAATATCATCTGGCTTTGTTTGCTCAAGAGGACACACTGGTCACTAGGGCTCCTATTTAACATCCATTCTAAATGGCATTCTTGGTGTAATTGCTGATTGAGAAAGTACACAATTTCTGATTGGCTAAACCGGCTTTTTTTTTTTTTTTTTTTTTGTTGATCAGTAATTGCTTTACTTTGCAATATAGAAAATGTTCGAGAATCAGACAGAATTTCATCAAGAATGGTTGGTAATTACGGGACCAGATGTTTAACGTTAAGTGCAAGTGATACTAATATACAATCACAGCCGACAAAGGCTCATTATAAGATCTTTTAAGTATCTTTATAAAATAAAATGAAAGTCTTTATAAACTCCAAAGCAGATTCCATAAGAGCACTGGCTTAAAGATGTATGCACACTGTAACTTCCGGTTGTGTTATTTTCTCAAGGGGACACACTGGTCACGAGATATCTAACATCGAGTACAAACGAAAACTATACAATTACAGCCACTACGAATCCTGTCACAACAATCACTGTGGCCGCAGACGAACCTTGTGAGGTAATTTCTGACAAACCTATCCAGGTGACACAGATTGTAAATCCACCGCCAGGCGGAAGCACAGGTAAATACGAGGGTCTCTCAAAAATAACTGATCACTGACTCGACACATTATAATTGTATAACAAATAACTTGATTGTTTATAATCCCTCGAAATTAATCTCTCTTGGATTGAATGACAAAATTCGATCACCATTGTATTGCTTCGATGCTGGTTGCTAGCTGACTTGTGTCGGTCCGTCAGACCTCCACGTTTATTTTCCATGGTGGTTCCTTAAGTTTTGAGACAAATAAAACTAGGGGGAGGGCCTTTGAAACCATTGTGAGAGAAGGAGAAAATGCTGGTAACCAGTTTCTTCTCATTTTTCTACAAATTTATCCTGTCTTAGACAATCTCCATCATTTGGGCCACATCCAATCTGTCGTCTGCATTGCTTATCGTTTATACGAGTCGGAAATACTGTCTTCTGTTAATAAAGTACTTATTACAGATTTTGAGCCCGCCATGCTAGTCGTACCCCCTGTATACCGATGGTCAAATGAGTACACTCACTACCAGAAGGACTATTTCACAAAGTTTGTCTGGGTTATCCCATCTTCGGACACGAAAGTACAGATTAATGGTGCCGACCTTTCAGTCGGTAATACCCCCGTGTTGGGTAAGTTGGTAGACTATGGACTAAATTTTATTTGGCGTAAAGCATATAGTTCTTTGTTTGACACAACTACATATATTTATTACAAATGAAATTACAATAACATAGTTCATATATGTGTCTCATCTATATTCTAAGCTTTTATGCAAAATTCTACAGGAGACGGTTTTGCAAGATATTTCTCAAAGAAACTGTTCGTAACAACCAGTTTCACTTAAAGCATAGTTTGTGTCTTGCAAACAGTCCAGTTTGAATTTGAAATAAATCTAGATTTGAGCAATGCTCTGTGAAAGGGGGGAGGCTTGATGCATCTGCGCCAAGCCCAGGTAGCTCAGTCGGTAGCGCACAGGACTTGAGAACAGGAGGTCGCTGGTTCGATTCCCGGCTTGGCCAATTTCTTTCCGAGGATTGATGACAGTCATTGCGACAGGATTCATTCCTCTCTCACCGCTGACTATTGTTTCGACGATGATTGTGTGGGAAAGCAGCCAGTGGCTTGGGAAGAATATTGTGCGGAGTACTGGTAAAAGAAACTCCAGGAAAGCATGGACAGGTGTACTGGCCTCCGCGATATAACTGAAATAATGTTGAAAACGGCGTTAAACACCATACAATCAATCAATCAATCATTGATGCATCTGCGAAAAGTATCGATTCAGGTCAGCCTGTGCAGTACGCACAGGCTGACCTGGGCCAAACTTTTCGCTGTTGGTCAATTTTCTGTATGTCCAAGGACCAGTCTACCTTATGACACAGTCGGTTGTTAGACAAAATGGTTTTTATGGATCCATAATTATGTGTGACCTGCTTGGTATAATGCGTCACGAAGGTGCATTAAGCACCCTTTTGCCAGAGCACGGCTCACATAAATGTACTTGTAGTTAGAAATGTGTCGTTTTTTTTTTTTAACACCAAATATATAAGAACAACCTCTTCCGACGACTAAAACTGCAGTCCACTGAAATATTTTCTATCGTGTAGGCTTGAATAAACGAGCGAATGGTATAGATCTAAGTTCAGATTTGTGGTGTCAGATCTCTGTCTTTGGTGTCTACAAAAGTCGAAAGAGTTCAAACAAATTGTTTTATAAAGTCCCGAATGCTTTTTCAGGAGCTAATTTTTTGCCGAACAGTTTGAAAGAAAGAGCTTTTGAACATTTCCTTCTTTTATTTTTTATTTTCATTTTAGCAGTATAGCTTGTGGTGGCTAGAATGACTGATCTAATCCATGCAAAAGAGAAAGAGTTGCTTATCTTACAAATTGGACCTGTAATTAGATCTGTTATTGATCGTCTCAGCCAACCAGACGAATAGTCTCAGAATTAAGAAAAAGCATAGTTATCCGAATTACCGGCGAATATGAGTCCCATATCCTCAACCATACTAAATTGCATTCTCAGCCTTATTCTAGATTTAAAAAGTAACGCAGTTTCTGATTGGCTTAACCATTTGGTTCAGCCAATCAGAAATTGCGTTACTTTGTAATTTATGAATTTTCTGAAAATTAAACCAAGAATACTATGTAGAATGGTCGATGAATATGGGCCCTTGTCATTAATATCCGTATCGTGATTTGTTCCCTGAGAGGTGGGTCAACAGGACAGAACTAATCCAAGACTTTGTAACTCTATAAAGGGCCAAATGGGTACCAGTTTAGTAGCATTGGGGTCACGCTTCCGGGAGACACGGCGTTCACAATGGGTACCTCTACAGAAAATAACAAAGTATACAACTTTTTACCCATTGCCTACCCTCAAAAATCGGGAACCCTGGACTCTGGAACGGCATACATACCGCCCGGGTTACGTCAGTCAATCAAGGACTATGTAAGTTGGCCTATTTATGTAACGTCTATATGGACTTAACTTTTTCAGGGCAATGGATATCATCTGGTACGTAAATGTTTTAAATCTTGCTCTTACGTCCTATATTCCATTATTGTCGGTCCCATGGCATAAATGCGATAAATTACTTTAAAGATATTGTGGGAAAAATCGAGCTAAGAGCTTAAAACCATTTGTTTTGTCGTGTATACTAAACATGGGTATTGGGGTTTTTGTTGTCGTTGTTGTTATTTGATTTTGTCAAGCTTCTTTTAACAGCTTGTTTTTTATTGTAATCAAAACTTTATCGTTTATCGCAACAGAATATCGCAAGCACAATTACTTCTTTACCACACACACCCGAGTTTCAACGACTTCGAGGAAAGAAGCCTTTGGAAACATCGTGGGAAAAAGAGGAAATGCTGGAAATCAGTATTTCCTTCTTTTCTCGCAATGTTTTCTATCCTACCAAGGCAAATTTTAGTCTTTGGACCACATTTAATTAGATGTCTGTATATGCTTTGAATATGGACCAGTTTAAAATTAAGTAGTTTGATAAAAAGAGTTAAACAAAATCATCACTAAAGGCCTATTTATACCCAAGCTTCTGTGGCAAAATTACCGGGCGAGAGAATTTGACGTGTTGTGGAAGCATTTTTGAATACAGCCATGAACGCTGTCCTTTTCCTAGGTTTAATGACGGTCATGGAATCCTCCACTTCTCAATGATAAATGGTAAAAAGGTTTCGTGTAATGAGAGAAACATGCATCTGTAGGAAGTACTAACTTCAACTTTTCGCGTTAAACTGCTAGGTCGAAAAGTAGAAAAGTGGAAGTTTTTCACATGACAATTGTCAATAAAACTTCCACTTTTCGACCTAGAAAAGTCGAAAAGTCGAAAAGTTGAAAAGTAGAAAAGTCGAAAAGTTGAAAAGTCGAAAAGTCGAAATTAGCCGATTAAAACTTCCACTTTTCTAGTTAGGACTGATTATCACGGGATGTTTGTTTATCAGCACCGAATAATGTTGGAGCCGGTGTAGGGGTAAAAATAAACTGGTACCCGTTGTATCTCCCGTAGCCGTCCGATAGACCATAAAATAAAGATCGATAACAGGCTGCCAGTTTAGGGTAAAAATTCCTGTGTCACCGGTCCCGCGGCCAATTTATCCTACGAAAAATTAGTCCTAACTAGAAAAGTGGAAGTTTTAATCGGCTAATTTCGACTTTTCGACTTTTCGACTTTTCTAGGTCGAAAAGTGGAAGTTTTATTGACAATTGTCATGTGAAAAACTTCCACTTTTCTACTTTTCGACCTAGCAGTTTAACGCGAAAAGTTGAAGTTAGTACTTCCTAATTTCTACTTTTCTAGACAAACGTGAGGTCGAAAAGTCGAAAGTTTTTTGACAGTTGTCAGGTCAAAAACTTCAACTTTTCAACTTTTCGAGGTAACTTTTTTGCTAGAAAAGTGGAAGTTAGTATGCCTAATTTCTACTTTTCGAGTTCCTCGTAGGTCGAAAAGTGGATGGCGGAAACAGGATTCCGTAGTAAAGACCGTATTCTGCAACCGCTCTAATAATTGTTATATTCTGTATCCCAAGACACGCTATCAATCTGAGAATTTATGTCTCAGCCAATCAGATGAATGAACTACGAATTGAGAATGAAAGTTAAATTTAAAATTCAGTGCCTAAGAATAACAAGATCCAAGTGTTACTTTCGACTTTATATGATGCATGCATGAGCCATGCTCTGGCAAAAGCGGGTTTAATGCATCCCTGTGATGCATTATACCAAGCAAGACATCACATAATTATGGATCCACAAAATCCATTTTATCTAACAACCAACTGAATCATGAGGCACACTGGTCATTGGACATGCAGAAAATTGGCCAATAGAAAAAAAATTGAACCAGCTCAGCGCCGGCTGACCGAGATCGGTACTTTTTGACAAAAAAATGCACTAATAGGGTCATAAGTGAAAAGGTGGTAGTAATGGTTTGTTTAAATTGAATTAAGTGTTCCTAAAACAGTACTTTTTCCACACACGACATTGTTATTCTAAAGCGTCAAATTGTTGATGAATAAGGTCTCAGGCGTGTACAAAATCAGCATAAAGGCGAAATGCCTAGGAGACGATTTAAACTTAACTAATAGATCGGCGGGCGTATTATTTAATCCTTTACGGCAAAATGCCGCCTTTTGACACCCCTGGGAAAGAAGCCTTTTGAAAACATTGTGGGAAAAGGAGATGGTGGTGGTAACCAGCATTTTCTCCTTTTCCCACACTGTTTTCTACCCTATCAAAGAAAAATTGCACCATTTGAGCCACATTGAAATTGTTGTCTGCAAATGCTTTCATTTTGGACAAGGCTTAAATTTTGTCGTCTGGTAAAGGGTTAAGGACAAATTCTATATCAGCAGATCATCGATTGAGCTGGCATTAACACTTGGAGTTCATTTCAGTGCTACTCGATCGGATATCGTGGTGATTTAGTGGATAATGACTGCGATGGTCTTATAGATGAGGAATTACCTGATGAGCTAGGTAAGAGAGTCATTTAACCCTTTTCCAGACAATTCCGACTTTTATCGACCTTGAGGAGGAAGACCTTAAAAATGACTTTGAGAAAAGGGAAAAAATGCTGGTTACCAGCAGTTCCTCTTTTCTTACAAAGTGTTTTTTTTTTTTTTAATCCTATCAAAGACAATTCTCACCAAGTGAGCAATATTTAATTTGTCGTCTGCATATGCTGTCGATTTGGACCAGTCCTTTTTTTTTTTTGTCTTGTAAAGCGTTAACACTGGGGCTGCAAAGCACGACTCAATACGTTTATGCAGTTTCAGTTTTATTTATTTATCTATTTATTTATTTTTTATTTTTTTATTAATAAAAGGGAGGAATGGTTGGACATCTCGATAGGAGTAGATAACCTTACAAACATTCCCAAATTATTATCATCCTACGGCCCTGCTGATAGAATGAGACTAAGTTGACCGCAGACATTTCGGTTTGTTTTCTCTTGCAGCCAATCTTGTCTTGAAAAGCCACCTAAGGAAGACAAGAAATTACACACCCCTCCAGACAAGTGGCAGTAATACATAGATTATTTTGTTCATACCTTCATATTGAAAACTTGGTTTTTGAACATTTTTAAAGATTGATCACTTTAAAACGGTTGACTGGTGAACATAGTTAATGGTAATCAGATGTTTACATTAAGGCCGTTCTCAAGGACATGTGGCAGTTTTCCCTGCTCACTGTTTTGCGCATGTTTCTTTTTTGTACACTCTATTATATTACACTGATTAAGTATTACAGAGAGATAATATATTTTCATTTGTAATATATCGGTTGCCTTTTAATCACTGACGCGGAAGAAAAGTGGGAAAAGAAGACAAGGGACTGTTTAAGGGGGCCTATTAGATTTTTTTTTTCCTTGAATCGAAAATTTTGTAAAACACTGCTGAAAACGATAAAAAGATATATTTTCTCTGCAAGAGAAAAGAAACTTGGTAGACACATTGAATGAAAACAGTACAATTTCTGGCCTATGAACAAGGTGGTCGTATTGCAACCGATTGCAGTTTTAGTCCATTTGATGAGATCAGATATGACGTCATCATACTGATTTAAATTCGTATCGACGGATGTTACTGATCATGTGACATTCCAAAAAGTATTTTCGAAACTCTGGAGCAAAATATAAAAATACTTTAAGCGCTAATGTAGCTCATTTAGGAAATGTAAATGAAAAATAGTTTTTCTATAGTTTTTTCTTACTTTTGTCCACCTTCTGTACCGATGGTTTGCAAGATATGAGTGATATTCAGTGATAAATCAATTTTGAAGTTTTGTGAGGTTATATAAATCTGAAAAGAATGCACATTTTAATACGGGTGACCGGTAAACATAAGTAACAGTAAACTTAAGCTGCTAAGCGTGACTCAGTGCTCTTTGGTGGACAGTGTGAAGTCAAGATCAGACTGCACAGAACCGGCAGTCCGATCTTGGATCTACACAGTCCGATATAATGATTTTTTTTCCAGCAACAAGTACTTTGCGACAATGTTTCGGTATATACTACTGGCAGGAAATCTTCGTTCTATTTATGTAGCAAGATAATGGATAAAAGATAAGAGCAATGCTCTGCCAAAAGGGGGCTTAATGCATCTCTGCGATGCATGATACCAAGCAAGCAATCACATAATCATTGATCCACAATAGCCACTTTTTAACAACCGTTTTAATCATGAGGTAGACTGTTCCTTGGACATATAGAAGATTAACCAATAGCGAAAAGTTTCGACCCAGGTCAGTCTGCTTGGACTGCGCAGGCTGACCTGAGTCGATACTTTTCGCAGATGCATTAAGCCCCCTTTTCACAGAGCATGGATCATATTTCTTGTTACAGATAATGATGGGGACTCGTTGTTTGACGAAGATACACTAGCGCAGCTATCCGGTAAGTTCATTTACAAGACCAGTAACATTCCTTTGCTGCCCGATGTCTGGGCTTTGCTTTAATCTTCATAAGACGACAACATTTTAGCCTCATCCAAACTCCAGTTTACCTCCCTCAGTTTCACGTCGTCGGTGGTTCGAGGCATTTCTGGCTGATAAGCAAGTGTTTGCTGGTACAAAATCTGGTGTCTGGTCTGTTTAACAGGTACGAAATTTTAGGGGTCGCCTATATTGAAAGCGTTTGCAGACGACAAGCTAGATGAGGCTCAGATGATTTGATTTATGTCTGAAAAATAATAAATATGGAGAAAGGAGAAATGCGGATTACCAGCATTTTCTTCCTTTCCCCACAATGTTTTAAAAGACTTCCTTCTCGGGGTCATTAAAGCACGAGATTGTTTGGATATATTCAGTCTGTAAAGTGAACAATATATTGTGCACAAGCACACTGGCGTCTTTAAAAACTGCCTATAAGCGAAACAAGATAAATTGGCAAGTTCTGAGTTTACATTATCCGATACTAGTACTGATGAAAACCAAGAGATACATGAATATGTACTATACAAACACACAAAAGACCTCTAAAAAGACATCTTTATTTAGTTGGCAGGAAGAGAGTAAATTGCCTATGAGCTTTAGAATAGTTTAACATTGCATTTACTGTGAATAAGTTAAAAGTGTTACCTAGTTCAAACAATGACGTTGACTTGACGAAATAAAAATCATCTCTTTACCAAACGACAAAATGTTTGATTTGCCCAAAAGTGAATGCATTTTTAAACGACAAATTAAATGTGGCTGAATTTGATTTTAAATGGATAGAAAACATGTTGAGAAAGGGGGAAAAATGCTGGTTACCAGCATTTTCTCCTTTTCCCAAGAATGTTTTCAAAAGCCTTCTTCTTCTTGGTCCTTGAAACTCGGGATTGTTTGACAAAGGGTTAAATAGGAACTTGTAAATTTTAGAGTTCGCAGGCGCAGTTGCCAGTAGACCATTTAACTGTTTGGTGTCTGGCGTCGCCGACTTTTCGGACCCTACAAAGGTTGTGGCATTGACGAAACCTGACGGGTGAGTTTGATACAACTGTGTGATGTGCAGACTTTTTTTATGCGTTCAGACTTAAACATTTTACCAAACAATCCCTACTTTTAACGCCCCTCATAAAAAGGCTTTTAAAACATTGGAGGAAAAAGGGAAAAAAATTCTCTGTGCTTTCAATGACAAATTTCATTATTTGAACAGCATTTGATCTGCCGTCTGAAAACACTTGCAATTTTGAGGAGTCTTGAATTTTGCTGTGCGGTAAAGAGGTAAGGGGTATTCGGAGTTATTTGCGGTAAATCAAAATGTATTGTCAATCACTAATACATACCTCCAGATATAGTTTTCTTTGCAAGCGTAGAGAAACTGGGCGTTAACATTAAATAAAAAGGTGCAATTTTGGCATTTAAATAACGGGATGGTAGTTTTTTTTTTTAATCGCGAACTCTGTGTTTTTTATTGGATAAGGTACGAGTATGATGACATAGCCTGCGAGCAGATTTTTCAGTTTGGTTTCTAATTTGATTGGTCAAAAAGTTAAGATATAATATTTATCCGTCATCCACTAAAAAGGAAAGCTTTTCACACACTAAACCTGTATTGTTTTCAGTTTCTTATCCTTTTCGAATAAATTTGTTGATATTTACAATACTCTGTTGTTAGAAAAAAGGTTGGTTTATAATAAAACGAATATTTCATTGCAGTAACCTTGCGCCTGTATCTACCTCGCGCCGGGTGAGAAAATTTTGACATCCCACCAAAACTATATCAAGATTTCCCACGCAGCGCGAAGCAAATGCAGCCAAGGAAAGTTACTACAACATGATATTCTGTATATATTTTCGTGTCATTTATTTTATCCTCTCGGTTTTCTGTAGATGTTACGAAAACAGAACTGGACCTCTGGCCATGTCTGGAAATTTTATCAACATAGTAACTAGCACAATAGGTTCGAACACACAACCTAAACAGCTAAAGAGCGGCACCTTTACCCTAGCCAAGTTTGTAGACAGCCCAAAACTGTATTTTAAATGTGATGCAACCTATTGCTTCTCGTCAACAGACGATAACTGTCGGGTAAGAGTTTTGTTCAGTTTTCTTTGGGTTGTTTTCAGCCGTTAACCGTTAAGCTGCTAAGAGCGACTCACTGACCTTTTACGGACAGCGTAGATCAAGATCAGACTGCACGGAACGTGCAGTCTGATCTTGGATCTACGCTGTCCGATAAGGAGATATTTTTCTTCCATAAACTAAATTTGTAATAGCATTATTCGGGCTTTTACTATCGGCTTGAAAGTTTCATTCAAGTTTTACAACAGGATAAGGGTTAACTCTTTAAGACCCAGGTGTAAAGACTCATAATCTTTCGACGGCTGAAAATACAATCCACTGAAAGTCAGACTTTTTACGTCATAGGTTTGGCAAAACATGCTGACAGCATAGATCCAAGATCAGGCTGCACATTCTGTGCTGTCTGATTTTGATGCCGTGCCTTCAGCAAAAATCCCTGTGTTCACCTGTTGCACTGACAAGGTTAAAGGGACAATTTTAGATTTCTTTGCTGTGAATTCAAATTTCTTTTAATACACTGATTAAATACTCTACTACATGTATTTTTCTCTACAAAGAAACTGGAGGAGTACATTAAAAAGGTACTGGTTTGTATGAACTTTGCTCTGGCGAAAGGGGGCTTTATGCATCTCCGTGAAGCATGATACCAAGCAAGTCATTACATGATCATGGATCCATAAAGTCCAGGTTTTCTAATAACCGACTGAAGCATGAGATAGAGTGATACTTGGACATACAGAAAATTGACAAATAGCGAAAAGTTTCGGCCCAGGTCAGCCTGCGCGGACTGCGCAGGTTGACCGGGGTCGGTACTTTTCGCAGATGCATTAAGCCCCCTTTTCACATAGAATGGCTCATATTTTGGATAAAAGGGCGGTCGTTTTGATATTTGGAAGTCTATCTATTTCTATGAGACCAGACCTGACACAAGAATTTCATTTTTTTAGACTTGAAACAATTTTATAAACTAAACCAAGTAGTTTTTTTTTTTTTTTTTCAGTTCGGCTTTCTTTAACTTATCATTTAAATGTACAATCAAATAACCACTCTTTATACATAACAAAATTAGTAAGGAATAACCTCCTCTAGGCATAAAGGAAACAAAAACACGCAAAAATAAGTAGTTAAAACAAGTCTTTCTATCAAAAGAACAGTGGTTGGAAATAAGCAACATATAATTGCTCTGTTTCTGAATTGATTAATTTTGATCAATTAACTTTTTCGTATTCCATTACTGTGCTTGTCGCATTTTCCAATGACTTACCATAAGGCACTTTTTAATAGTTCTAGTTTGCCAAGTGCATAACTTTATCCTATATTGTAGATTATTTGTGAAACCAGCGCAAGGAAAAAGAGACAAGAAGAAGACACTCCCGACAACATAACGTCCGATATATGGATATATCCCATTGTATCTGGGGGTGACAGGGCTGAAACAATAAGTACATTTCTCTGTCGATCTGTCTATTCATATTTGTTTGTCTCTTCTCCTTAGCTTATTGTAACCCTTGTCCCTTACCCTCATCTGTTCTTTCTCGGGCATGAATGTATTTTTGCGAAGACTGTAACCCAAGATAAAAAAGGACCTACGTGTCCAGTCTGATCTTGGTCTACACTCTCCGTATTTCTATTATTTCAGTTATACATCTTGGTCTACACTCTCTGCTTGTCCTTGTATTGTTTCAGTCATTCTCTCGTAATTCCCTAGTTAAATGCCTAAGACTACGTACAGAAGAATTCTATTTATTGAAACAATAAATAATCAGCTGGGTAGTAGTAAAGTGTTACCCATAGGATGACAGAGACCATGTAATCTATGTAATACGTCCGTCAGTCCGTCAGTCCGTCCGTCTGTCTGTTTATGTAGTCTGTACCTATTTTTATAGCTTTTTCAGTTTTCCTGACTGCTTGCCCTTTCTTACGTTGTCTCACTTAACTCTACCAGCGCACAAAAGTTTAGGCGTCCATATTGAAAGCATTAGTAGGCGACAAATTAAGCATTACTCAACGGATTGAATTTTGTGTTTGAAACGGAGAAAATCATCGTGGGAAAAGGAGAAAATGCTGGTAACAGCATTTTCTCCTTTTCCCAGATTATTTTCAAAGGCCCTCTTCCTCTAGGTCCTAAAAACACGAGATCTTTTTGTAAGAGTTAAAATGATTTTTAAGATGCCATTAGTACATTTTAACAACGTGGCTCAGTGGATTAATGTAGGACTCGTAAACTTGAGGACCTGGGTTTAAACCTCACTGAAAATATTTTGCTTTCCGTGGGAGCGTCTTTTGGCAAGACACTTCAGAGCCCTAACCTTTTACTGGTGGACCCACGACATACATGAATGTGTGAGCTGCCATTATGTTGAAAAAGACATACAACACCTCTAAATGAATAAATGAATCAGTTCTGTGAAAAGGAGGCTAAATACATCTGCAGAAGGTATCGACCCATATTACCATGTGCAGTCCGCGCAGGCTGACATTGTTCGAAAATATTTGCTATTTGTAAATATTATGCATGTCCAAAATTCATTTTATCCCAAGATTCAGTCAATTTTGAGACAATATGGACTTTATGGATTACTAATTATGTGATTACTTGCTTGGTATAATGCATCACAAGATGCATTAAACCCCATTTTGCCAGAGTACATCTGAAAGTGATTCATGCAATTTTTTTTTATCTTTTTTTTTTTCAGGTAACGGTGAACGAAATGTGATTAGTGCCAGAACTTGTTTAGAGAATACAAACATTCAAATAATGTTTGCCCTTCTGCTAGCCGTCCTAGCGCTGGCCATCTCTACGGCTTTGTGTTTTTGCTGTCTATTTAGACGGCGACGGGACACAGACAAACAGCTGAGTAAATATACAACAAACAGTGGTACCAGCACAGCCGGCTATAGTCATGCGCACACAACAGCACGATACAGATTTTAAAAAACTGTCAAAATTCCGATAATAACTCTTTCGGTGCCAAGTAAATAAAATCGACCTCTTTCGGCGGCTGTAAACACAATGCGCCGAGACCCAGAAAGATTTTAATCGTAAAAGCTTGACTAAACAAGCGGGTGGTATAGATCAATGATCAGACTGCACGTTCTCTGCAGTCTGATCTTGATCTATGCCGTCCGCTAAAGTCCCTGTTTTCGCCTCTGGCGCTGAAAGGGTTAAATCTTAAAGGAGGGTTATTAGATTTTCATTGTCACACTAACCTTGAATATTTTATTCCTTTTATTTCTTTCAGAGTCGACTACATAAACTCGATCTCACCGCTGACCATTGTTTCGACGATGGTTATGTGGGAAAGCAGCCAGTGGCTTGGAAAGAATATTGTGCGGAGTACTGGTAAAAAGAAATTCCAGGAAAGCATGGACAGATGCACTGGCAGCCGCGATATAAATGAAATAATGTTGAAAACGGCGTTAAACACCATACAATCAACATAAACTCGACCTCCATCGAAAATGGAGTTCACTGAAATTGAGAAAAACCTGTTTATCTTACAGGCTTGATTATACAAGCAGACGGTGCAGATCTGAGATCAGACTATTCTGATCTTGATCCATGCCGTCTGCAAAGGCCCCTGCTTTTTGCCTATGACACTAAAAGGGTCAAATAGAGATTACTTTTGTGAATATAGTGGCAAATAGATAGATTTTTATAAATGCTCATTCCATGCATTCTCATTCAATTTCTCTATTTATCACAATGAATTCCTAACTCTCCATATCAAGTAAAGAAATACTGCTGTTATTCTCGGCCTGTCTCTTTATTGCTCAATAGTGTCGAACGCAGCTTTAAATCCTTTTCCTGCAAAATCAGTGAAATGAAACTTTCAAGCCGATAGTAAAACCCAAAATTTTGCTATTTCAAATGAATTTAGGGGAGGAAGATATCTCCTAATCGGACAGTGTAGATCCAAGATCAGACTGCACGTCCTGTGCAGTCTGATCTTGATCTACACTGGCCGCAAAAGGTCAGTGAATGGCCCTTAGCAGCCTAATGTTAACAATATTTCAGTCTCAGTACGGTGACAGCTTACTTTTCCATCCATTTTCTAGAAGTCACCAGTACTAAGCTTGGGTTCTGCAGTGCTTTGCCCAAGAACACTAAAAGGTAAACAGCGTCGAACCAAAGTTTTTCGATTGCAAATCCAGCGTCTTAACCCTTAAGCTGCTAAATAAATGAAATGAAAATTTCAAGCCAATAGTAGTAGCGAATTTTTTGCTATTTCATAGGTATTTGGGTGGGGGGAGGGAGATTATCTCCTTATCGGACAGTGTAGATCCAAGATCAGACTGCACGTTCTGTGCAGTCTGGTCTTGATCTACACTGTCCACAACAGGTCCCTCAGTCGCCCTTAACAGCCTAAGGGTTAACAAAGTAGCTGCCAAGAAACCTTCTTGTCCTTTTTCCTGGAATATGCCCCCGCATATGTGTCGTATTGTCTCCAGGGGCTAAGTATTTACCTACAAGAATAAAATTTTGATTTACTACAATTTGCCTGTGAATGTTACTTATGTATTTGATAAAATAGCATATTTATACTTGCTGAAATTATTGTGTTGTCTCTTAGTTGTCCTTATACTAATCAGTCAAAGACTAATTAACTTTCTCAAGTACTGAACTGTAAAAAAGCGAGACATTTGCCATATAAAAGCATATTACTGTCCATTTCTCTCTCTTTTTACCCCCTCCCTGCTCTCTCTTTCTCTCTCTCTCTCTCTCTCTCTCTCTCTCTCTCTCTCTCTTTCTTTCTTTCTTTCTGATGACGACTTCCGTTGCCGTTTTACCTCTCTCTCTCTCTGTGTGTCTCTCTCCCTCTGTCTCTCTCTCTCTCTGTCTCTCTGTGTCTCTCTCTCTCTCTCTCCCACGTATAGGTCTCAACCCTCTCTCATTAGGTTTGTTCGGTAGAATTTCGTTGCAACCTGTTTTGACGCCAGGATTCCGGTTCATCAAGTCTGATTTTGATCCTCACTGGTCTTAAAGGTACTACAGTTGTGAGAGGTGCTTTGAGGGTTAACTGGGAGAACTAGGGCCATACTTTAACCCTTAGGCTGCTATACGCGATCCACTGACCTTTTGCGGACAGTGTAGATCAGGATCAGACTGCACAGAACGTGCAGTCTGATCTTGATCTACGCTGTCCGATAAGGAGATTTTTCCCTCCAAAAATTAAGTTTGAAATAACATTTTTGGGGTTTTAACTATCGGACTGAAAGTTTACAAACTACAAACTAAATGTGGCTCAAATGATAGAATTTGTTTTTGAATGGTTAGAAAACATCGTGGAAAAAGGAGAAAATGCTGGTTACCAGCATTTTCTCCTTTTCCCACGACGTTTTCAAAAGTCTTTCTCTTTCCCAGAGGCGTTAAAACTGGTCCTTGTGTGGTAAAGAGTTAGCTTATGTAGCAGATAAGGGTTAATTTTTAAGAACCGGCCTGGTCCCTCGGCATGAAAAAGTTAGGACTTACTGCATACTTACGTGTTTCATCAGTCAGATACCAGCATTCCCTCAACAAGGATGACACTTCAATAAACAAAATGAGCCATGCTCTTGGAAAAAGGAGGTGATGCACGATACCAAGCAAGTCATCACAGTATTATTGGTCCATAAAATCCATTTTTTCTATAACAACCGACTGACTCATGAAGGAAGTAGACTGATCCTTTGACACGCAGAAGAGTTTTGATCAAGGTTAGCTTGCTCGGACTGCGCAGGCTGTTCTGAAAGCATACTTCTTGCAGACACATTAATCCTCTTTTTCACAGAGCATGTCTTGATATATTAAGCAAGCGATTTATTTTAACCCTTTACCAAACAATCCCTGGTTTTAACGACCCTGGGAGAGAAGCCTTTTGAAAACATTGTGAGAAAAGGAGAAAATGCTGTTAACCAGCATTTTCTCCTTTTCCCACAATGTTTTCTACCCTTCCCAGAACCATTTTCAATTTTTGAGTCACATCATTTTGTCGTCTGCAAATGCTTTGAATTTGGACGAGTCTGAAAATTTGTCGTTTGGTAAAGAGTTAACTTTTTTACAATAAACCTAGGATTCGCATTTTCCCTCGGACATACGTAAATAGTTAACCCTTTACCAAGCAACAAAATCTTAGACTTAATGCACTGTACTAGCAGACATCAAATTAGATATAGCTAATCTGACTGAAGTTTCATTTCACATGGTATAAAACGTTGTGGGAAATGGAGAAACCGTTGTCTTCCTAGCATATTCTCCTTTTTCAAACAACTGTTTTTGAAAAAACTGTTTTGAAAAGCTGAATTTCTCGGCGTATTTCAGGTTGAGATCGTTTGGTAAATAGTTAAGATAATACAGGATTTGTGATCTGTGTTAGCTCCTTAACGGAAGAATTTGTACAGCTTACTTTGCACAGGCACAGTCCACTATTGACATAGGCCACCATTATTGACATAGGCCAAGTATGACACCGGACTTTCGTCACTATACAAATATACACAGCTTTTATTCATAAAAAATCTAGCTTTCCCATTTTCATACGTGTAATGTACAGTGAAGATCTGACGGGATGTTAATTGTATTGTAATAAGGTAGTGAATGTAGTGGTGAATCGGGAACTTAAATACAGGTAAGTTAATTTCAACAGTTTACTTATCATACCTTACAGACGACTTTTTTTTTTACATCTTTCATGAAACCGCTTTTGAAAGCATCATGGCAAAAGGAGTGATTGCTCGTCAGGAGCAATCACTCCTTTTAGCATGATATTTTCATTTGCATTCATGTATAAAATATTAGTTCATGTTTTGATTGTCCATACAAAGTGAAGGGATTGCTCATAACGACTGTCTGTGTCTTACTACGGGCCACATTTTGGAAAAATCGTGGCAAAAGGAGTAACTGCTCGTCACGAGCAATTACTCTTTTTGTCATGATATTTCTCACTTGTATAAAATGTATAAAAGCGTGGTTCCTGTGTTGATTGTCCTTATTTTATATCACAAAGACGTTTGCAAAATCGTGTGGCTTTAGAGATATTTAGGATATTTGATAGAAATGATGACCTATATTGAACGATCTGAGTAAACTCAAGAAAATGTTACGTCCAATGTAGATTAGATTAGATTGCAAACATGATCTTGAATCTATACTGTAAGTAATTCAGGAGGATGTCACCGCCTTAAAAGCCGAAAGCCCTAGGTTTGACCAAATGACTTAAGCGGGACTCAACTAGCCTAAATTGCGGACAGTCAAGATTAAACTGCAAAGAAAGTGCAATCTGATCTTTGATCTACACTCTCCGACAAAAAGAATTTCTAAATGATATTTTTTGGGTCACTAGTCTTGGAAATTTTCATTTAATTTATTCAGCAGTTTAGACTGTTTCTTAAGCTTAAAAAGTCGGCCTCATTTCTATAGAAGTCTAGAGCTAGCCACTTTGTAAGGGCAAGTATCGTTCGCACATAGGCAATTGCTTATATCAAGCAATTGATTTTTTTTGCCACGATGTTCTCAAAATTTGACCCTTGTAGTAGGTGTTATTATTGTTATCTTTTTTCAAATCTTCTACAAGGTGTTAAAACTCATTTATCATGAGATAAACGACCCGTGGAAAATGTGTTGTAGTTTTGAATAAAAAAAGGAGCTTTGAGAAAGGCGACGAATATTGAATTAAGTATAACTCAGTTTCTCTAACCCTTTATCGCACAATCTCAAGTTTTAACGCCCTTGACAAAGGCAGCCTTTGAGAGCATCGTGGGAAAAGGAGAAAATGATGGTAACTAGCATTTTCTCCTTTTCCCGCAATGTTTTCTACCTTACCATAACCAAGTCTGATCATTTAAAGCAGCTTTAATCTTTGGTCGGAAAAGTGTATGACTAATAACCCTGAGGCCCCGGGTTCGAGCCTCACTCGAAGCACTGGGTTTTTCGTGGGAGTGTTCTCAGGGAAGACAGTTCGAAGCCCCAGCTTTGTACAGGTAAAACCCAGGACATACTTGTCAATGTGAGATTTCGCCGTGATGTGGATAAAATAATGTTGAAAGCAACGTAAAACACCATTCATTTTATTTTTTTGGGTTATAGGGATAAAAAAAAAATCGACAGGATATAGGCCTTTACACCAGGGACAGTGAAATGTAAACAACGCGTTAGAATGTAAACATAGCTGTGGGACTGAAGTGGTTCTCACCCGGTCACGGTGGTCATTTGTTGAGATTGTCCATTATGGATCTAGACCAGACCCAAAAATTAGCCCTTAGGCTGCCAAGTGCGGCTTCGTGCGCTTCTGCTGACAGTGCGAATAGAGATCAGACTGCTCGGAAGTTGCATTCTGATCCTAGCATCTATTGTAACCGATGCGGTAACTTTTTTCTCTGGCGTTAAAAGCGTTAATATCAAAATGTGAGGCTCTTAACCCTTTAGCTGCTAAGCGCGACTTACTGACCTTTTGCGTACAATGTAGATCAAGATCAGACGGCACAGAACGTGCAGTCTGATCTTTGATCTACTTTGTCCGATAAGGAGATATTTTTCTTCGAAACGATAGTTTGAAATAAGATTATACGGCTTTTTACTATCGGCTTGCAAGTTTTATTTGTACTTGTTTAGCAGGACAAGGGTTGAAAGCCCAGTAGCGGCCGAAAGTAAACTACGCAGGTGATAAAACGCATCTTAATTTGTATAATACCATTTTAAAGTATGGAAATTATCGTGAAGATGACAATAATTTATTGTACTGTCGGTCAATGTGTTAGTCGCTTGTGGAAATATGTAAAAGCAGGTAAAAAGTAAAAGATTTGGCCACATTTTACCTATTTTTAAAATTCGTTTTTTCCGACAAGGTTTGGAAAAACATTAACCTTATCCATATTGAACGCATTTGCATACGACTGGTCTAATGAGACTAAGATGACGGACATTGACGGAAAAAGGCTAGACAACTTTGTGGGAAAAGGTGAAAATGCTGGTGGCCAGTATTTTCTCCTTTTCCCAAGAAGTTTCAAAGGGCTTTCTTCCAAGGCTCTTTAAAAATATGAGTATGGTTGTTCGGTAAAGGGTTAAAGAATTTTTTTTTTTTTCCAGTACAAATTTCCGGACAAAAATATGAACCTCCGAGGGTCAGGCGGAAAGGCAACCAGTCTTGCAATGGCGGTGGGCGTGGCTGCAGCAGAAGGAGCCAGTATACTCTACTTTATGTTTACACCTTGGTTCCTGAGTCCCGGGGACAGGTCCATGTATACCTCGATAGGATTCAACTTGTTACTGTTTCTAGTAATGAACAGATTAACAGAGTAAGTCTACCCGTAATGTCATTTTCTTTTTAATTGGGCGTCGTGCGTAGCTCAGTGGTAAACGAGCAGGAATCGAAACCTAGAAGCCTCGGGTTCGATAACGCGTGCCTCTGAGTCTTTCGTTGGGGTGTGTGTGGGCAAGGTGCTTCAGAATCTCGGCCTTGTACTGGTGAATTCAGGACAAATATAAATAAGTTAGCTGCGCAGTGGAATGACAGAAATAATATTGAAAGCTGCGAAAAGCACCGTGAAATCAATTAACTATTTTATACAAATACAAATCTGCAACTGACGAGAATATTGAGGTCATATTACGGAATTTTAGCTCAAATCCTGAAACAGGTGATATATAAGCATTACCTAGAGTTCTCACGACCATAAAAAAAAAGCTTTCAAAAACATGGTGGAAAAAGGAGAAAACGCTGGTAACCACCATTTTCTCCTTTTCCAACAATGTTTTCTACCCTTCCAAAAACAAATTATATTTTTCAATTCTTTTTTATTTTGTTATCTGGAATTTTTTTCGTTTGGTAGAGTTAATGTTTAACTCTATACCACACAATCACGGGTTTTAACGACCCTGAACAAAAAGCCTTTTGAAAACATTGAGGGAAAAGGAGAAAATGCTGGTTACCAGCATTTTCTCCTTTTCCCACAATGTTTTCTACCCTTCCCAACACAAGTTTCAGTTTTTGAGTCACATTTATTTTGTCATCTACAAATGCTTTCAATTTGGACAAGTCTGAAATTTCGTTGTGTAGTAAGGGTTAATGAAGGTCTTATCTTGGAAAGTCTGGTCTTGCCATCTTGCGAGGAAAGCATTTGGAGTCACAATGGCTGAATTTTGTTCATTTCATTTATTTAAAAATTAAGGATGAGTTTTAATATGGGAGTTGTGTCCCTTTAATCGTTGTAACAATCGGTATCACTGAATGCAGATTTAAAAAAAAACATAGAAATTTTAAAAAGAAAGTTGTTCCATAGAGCATCTATGATGTATTACTGGTGAATATCGATATAATTCATTGCAGAAATCCAGATGGTCGGATTCTTGTTTATTCAGAAATCATTTTTTCAACTTATCGCAATAACCCTATTTAGTATTCAAGATCAAAGTTTTAGATAAAGAAATTCGTATCGGAACATTTTTTCCATATATAAAATTTCTGTTTTTAAATGCTAAGTGGGAAACAATGGTGTAGGGCTATAGAGCCAGCCCCTCACATCGGAGGTTTGCGATTTTAACCCTTATCCTGCTGAGTAAGTTAAATGATACCTTTAAGTCGATAGTAAAAATCTAAAATGTTGTTGTTTCAAAGTTATCTTTGGGGGAAGAAAAACTCCTTATCGGACAGAGTAGATCTAAGATCAGACTGTTCATTGTCCAGTTCTGTGCATTCTGATCTTGATCTACACTGTCCGCAAAAGGTCATTGAGTTGGGTATTGTAACTTTCCTGAAGCTTGTATTTACTCCGAGCTTTAGAAAATTGATATTTCATTTGGCATTAGGCCTCGCGAGGTGTCGTTTTTTTTTTTCAAGCATCGAGAAGCAAATACAAGCACCAGGGAAGTTACAACGACAAAAAATTTGTTTTATTATAAATACCTTCAATTTTCAGTAACAAAGGATTGCAACTATTTACAAAGTTATCCCAAAACGCAAACAACATAAAAACAAATACTGGCCCAGTGGGTAATACAATATCGTTTCAATGACTGGCGGGTAAATATTATGGCGTTAACTTTTGACCAATCAAATCGCAGGGAATATTATTGCGTAAAATTTTGGCCAGACAAATCTCAAACGAGCAGAAAGTGTTTTGCATGCGGGTTACGTCATCACACCATATATGGAACCGTTTTTGACGTTGTGTCCGATTTTTTTCCGAGTGAGACTTATGTATTTGGGCAGGAAAATTTATATGTATAAAATAGATACATGCATACCTATGTTTCAGGAAGAACCTACCTCTCCGGACGTGGCAAGATGCCTTGGCACTGACCCTGTACGTGACCCTGATTTATATCGCTGTTCATGCCCCATATCTGATCACGTGGTGGAACCCAATGACATATATGTATTTAATAGGACCCGTAGGACATACTCTCGCTCAGTCTGGGGCTATAGCGGGATCTCTATGGTATTTCAAAAATAAAGCGAAGTAGGGATTAATTTTTGCAATTATTCCATTTTACCGACGTTTGAAATCATTTTATCGCAGATTAAAAATGCATTCTACATAAGAGTCATGCTCTTTGAAAAGAGAGTTTTGTGTATCCGCAAAAAGCATCGACACATGTCAGCCTGTGCAGTCGTCATAGTGATAAAATGAGAAATTATTCTTAGACCTTTACAAAACGATAAAATTTCAGACCCTTCAAAATCGAAAAGATTTGCAGATCACAAATAAAAAGTGGCTCAGATGATGGAATTGGTCTTTAAAAGATAAGAAAACATTTCGGTAAAAAGAGAAAAGGCAGATTACTAGCATTCTCCCCTTTTCCCACATTTTCTCACTGGGGCGTTGAAATGCGGGATCGTTTGTTAAAGGGTTGAATAGCTTTTTTTCGATTTGTCACAATGGTTTTATTTAGACAATTGGTCATTCGTTACCAGATCATTTCGTATCAATTCGGTCGGTTTATGTCAACTTTTCGGTCATTTTGCCATGCTCTCGCATAAGAGAGTTCAATGTATCTCCGTGATGTTTGACACCAAGCAAGTCAGTGCATAATTATGGATCCATAAAATCGATTTTGTTTAGCAACAGGCTGAATTATGAGGGAAACTTGTCCTTTGGCTTGCAGAAAATTGACCAATACCAAAAGGTTTCGACACAGGTCAGCCTGCAAGTACTGAACAGGCTGACCTGGGTCGATACTTTTTGCAGAAGCATTGAACTCCTTTTTTTCAGTGAACTTGGTTCATTTGTATTTATTGAAGGCAACGTCCCTAACCCATAAGCTGTTCAGCGCGACTCACTTACCTTTTGCGGACAGTGTAGATCAAGATCAGACTGCACAGAACGTGCAGTCTGATCTTGGACCTACACTGTCCGAAATGGAGATAATGTTCTCCAAGAAATAAGTTTGAAATAACATTTTTAGGGTTTTTACTATCGTCTTAAAAGTTTTATTTACCGTACTTAGCAGGATAAGGGTTAATTCATGTTGATTATCCATGATTTAGTTAGATGTTTACAATATTTCCTGCTGCAATGTTATATGATGAGGTAATTAGCAATATATCAAGGGAGAACTATTAGGATTCTAGGAAGCATGAAATAAATACATGTATATATCAACCATTTAGTTTGTTTGTGTTCTAGTTTTATGCACAGAAGAAAAGGAAGAAGAAGAGATCGATATTTCACCAGCCCTTCAAAAGCTAGGTGAATGACCAAGCCAAAGTCAAGGACAGTACAGATCAACTAATCTTGATTGATTGATTGATTGATTGATTGACTGACTGACTGACTGACTGACTGACTATGGCTGTTATAAGATAGAAAACATTGCGAGAAAATCAGAAAACACTTATTAACCAACATTTTTCTCCTTTTTTCCACGATATTTTCAAAAGCTTTTATCCTTTAGGGTCGTTAAATCACAGGATTGCTTGGTAGACGGTTAAAACATATTTCCACTACAATTAAACATGAGATTAATTATTGTTTAGCATTACATAGCAGACGAGGTAGATCTAAGATTAGACTGCACGTTCTATCCTTGATTTACGCCGGCCGCAAAACCTGTCTAAGTCGCCATTGGCTAAGACTTTTAAAGTCACCGAGCCAAGTTAAAGTAATTTGTTTACCCATAACAAAAAGGCCTGGACTCTCCTGTGGAATGTCACAGTTTGGATCCACGATCGGACAGCACGTTCTTTTCAGCCCTTATGACATGATTTGGACGGTGCTCTGGCAAAAGGGGTTAAAAGATTTTTTTCAAGCAAGTAATCACAGAATTAAGGATCTAAAAATCCATTTCTTCCAATAATTACCTAAAGCTGGAGGTAGAATGGTCCTTTGAAATGCAGAAAATTTACAAATAGCAAAAGGTTTGTACTAAGATCAGCCTGCGCGGATTGTGTAGTTTGACGTGGATTGATACTTTTTTGCAGATGCATTAAAACCCCTTTTCACAGCGCATGGTTCATTTATTTTTAGTTCACCGAAGATAGAGATAGTCAACTTGAGGATCTGCTATTTAATACACGCGAAGACATCGTGGGAGAAAGAAGGAATTGCTAGTAACGAGCAATTTTCTTTTTGTCACATTATTTTCAAGGGTGGTTTGCTACAGGATGACTAAAATTATCTGCAGAAAGAAGTGGGTTAAGGTAAATCATTGCCGACCAAGTCGGACCAGATCCCGTATTTACCAATCTTCTTAGGGACGTTCCCAGTCTGTTCTTCGAGAATTGTGTAACCTTCAAAGTAAACTAATTTCTGATTGGTTAAAGCAAATGGTTTAGCCAATGAGAAATTGTGTTAATTTCTGAATCTGGTATGAGACCGGGAATGAAATTTAGAACGCGTAGTTAAAACGGACCCAGCTGGAAAAAATAACGGAGAAAATGTAAATTCTTCATTTGTTCAATGAAGAAGTGTCTCGCGTAAACCTAGGAAAATTTTCAGACGATACAATGAAAAATTATTAGACTTGTCCATTTTAAAAGCATTTGCAGACAACAAATAATGTGAGCCATGCTCTGGTAAAAGGAGGCTAAATGGATCTCCGCCATGCATTATACCAATTAAGCCATCACATAATTATTCATCCATCATAGCCACTTTTTTTTTAATAACCGACTTAATCATGAGGTAGACTGGTCCTTGAGCATACAGGAAGCTGACAATAGCGAAAAGTTTCGGTCCAGGTCAGCCTGCGCGGTCCGCGCAGGCTGACCTTGATCGATACTTTTCGCAGATGCATAAAGCTCCCTTTTCACAGAGCATGGCACGTATATAATTGAGCCGCCCTGGGTATTGCAAAAGGGGCTTTAATGCATCCCCGTGATGCGTTAAACCAAGCAAGTCGTGACACAATTATGGATCCATAAAATCCATTTTGTCTATCAACCGGCTGAATTCTGAAGTAGACAGGTCCTTTGACAGGCAGAAAAGATTGACTGCACAGCCTGACTTGATTCGGTACTTTTCGCAGATGCATTAAACCCCCTTTTTACATAGCATGGCTCAAATGTTGTGGGAAAAGGAGAAAGTCGGGTTACCAGAATGTTCCCCCTTTTTCCACAATGTTTTCAACAACCTTCCTCCTCGGGGTCGTTAAAACTCATTATTGTTTAGTAAAGGGTTATGTGGTTGCTACCTCTGTGTATCTCTGTTCAGTAGAATGGTTACCTTTGACGAGGGAAGACTAAAGCAAAAACGTACCGAGGTGTAGTCTGATCTCGATCTGTTCTCTACAATACTAGATAAATTGTTCAAGCTTTACAATACCCATTTGTAATGAGTATTTTTTTTTTTTACATACCTATGTTTTTCCTATGATTCGCTGTTTTTATTCAAACGGGAAAAAAAAACAGGTTTCGAATCTCAGGGTCCGAAATCGCCGTTTATTCTGAATTGCATTCTTATTCTACATTTAGTAAGTAAAGCCTGATTGATTTAATCATTTGAGTTAGCTAATTAGAAATTTTATTACTTTTAGAGAATTTCGATAAATTTCGACAATTCTTTGAAATCAGACTAATAAAAAGTTTGATGCATGTTTAATAAATTCTTGACAGCTGGAATTTTATCAAGAATTGTTTGGTAAATACAGTCGGAGGAGTTTCTTAAAAGAAAAAAAATCCGTTCTTATCCTTTAAGCTGTCAAGCGCGACTCACTGACCTTTTGCGGACAGTGTAGGTCAAGATCAGACTGCACAGAACGTGCAGTCTGATCTTTGATCTACACTCTCCGATAAGAAGATATTGTTCTTAAAAAAATAAATTTGAAATAACGTTACTCGAGTTTTTACCATCGTCTTGAAAGTTTTATTTAAGCTATTTAGCAGCATATAGGTTAAACAACTGAGGAACAGCTTTCTACTAAGAAAACAACAAGCGATTTTCTGCGATAAAACTAAATTTTATTTAAGATTCTGACCATAAATAAACAATGTAGGTGTTGAAATGCATTTACGTTTGAATAATACCATTGAAAAGTATTAAAACTTTTGCAAAGATGACAATCTGTTATTCTGTGGCCGGTCGAAGTGTTAGTTGCTGGCAGAAAAATGAATTTTAAAACCAGGTAAAACGTTGCCATATCGCTCTATCTTTTGTCATTTTTTTACTTGGGTTTAAAACTCATTTTCTGCTAGCGACTAACGCTTTGATTGACCGTACAATAACAGATTGTGATCTTTACAATAATCTCCATACTTTAAATGTATGATTTAAATTTTAATGCAATTTAACAGTCGGTAGCGAACAGGACTTGAGAACAGGAGGTCGCTGGTTCGATCCTCGGGCTTGGCCAATTTCTTTCCGAGGATTGATGATAGTCATTGCGACAGGATTCATTCCTCTCTCACCGCTGACCATTGTTTCAACGATGGTTATGTAGGAAAGCAGCCAGTTGCTTGGAAGGAATATTGTGCGTAGTACTGGTAACAGAGACTCCAGGAAAGCATGGATTGGTGCTCTGGCCGCCGTGATATAACTGAAATAATGTTGAAAACGGCGTTAAACACCATACAATCAACAATCAATCAATTTAACACCTACATCGTTTACTTTTGGCCTCTACTGGGCCTTTAATTCATGTTAGAGTATTTGAATATTTTTATTATTTTTTTTATTCATTTTTTTAAGTCCGGATATATTTTCTCGTTTGTGGTTTAACCCTTTGCTAAACAAACCCGTGTTTTTGCGACGCAAAAGAAAAATTCATTTTCTCCTTTTCCTACAATGTTTTCCACCATTCTAAAACAATTTCCATAACTTGAGCGACATTTAATTTGTTGTTTGCAAATAGTCTGAATTTGGATGGATCCAATACTCGGTCGTTCCGTAAAAAGTTAAAAAGAGCGCATAGTGCACCGGAGACGGAATGCCACAGCGTCTCTGTGACCCGGCCCTTATCTGTATTCAAACATCTGCGTAATCCGGATTGAATGTCATCGAATTTGTTTGGATGAGAATCAATTAATTTCAGATGACTGATGCCTTCCGCCGGTAAATAAGCAAACGACATTCGGATAAAACGACACGCGCTCAGGGCATGCTGGGAACAAAAAACAATCACGTGATTTATTGTTATTTGTAACAAATCTGGCGCATTGACAGGGATTAATTCAAATGTAATGAATATTAAAATACAGATAAGCATCCCTTCTTAAATTGTAATCTGAGATGTTTTTTTTTTATGAATCTATGAGTGGGTGCACTTTTTGACTTAATGAAATGCAGCCAGTCTGAAAAATAGTTTAACTCTTTACAATATGACACAATTTTAGACTGGTCCAAATTGGAGACAACAAATTAAATGTGGCTTAAATGACGGGATTTGTCTCTGAAAGGTCAGAAAACAATGTGGGAAAATGATAAAATGCTGGTTACCAGCATTTTCTTCATTTTTTTCACAATGTTTTCAAATGGCCTGGTTCTTGGGGGTCGTTAAAACTCGTGACTGTGTAGCACTACAATCTATACTACAACCTTATACCAAGCAATGTCGAGTATTAACCTCCCGGAGGACTGATCCATTTGTACACATTGTGGAAAAAAAGGGCCAAAATGTTGGTAACCGGCATTTTCTCCTTTTTTTCCTATGGTGCTATCCTTTCAAATTTAAAGACATCTTCCATAATTTCAATCAAATTTTATTTTATTCGTCTGCAAGTGCTTTCAAGCTGGACAAGGTTAAAATCCTGTTGTCTGGTAAAGAGTCCAGTCTTAACTTCCCGCGGACGAATTTTTTATATCTTACAACAGACAACTTTTGAAAACATTGTGGCACAAAAAGAAATTGCTAGAAACGAGCAATTTCTCCTTTTGCCAAACTGTCATCGCACGTTTTCATATTAATTCATGTGCTTGCTATTTTTTTTTTTTTTGTTTCATTTTGGATGATCGTCTTCTTCAAACTTTGTTTCGTGACGTAGAGATATTTAGGGCAAGATAGAACAACAAGAAAGAAGAAGTCGTTAACGCCATTCATTTTATAAATATCAAATGTAAATAGCATTTTTCCATCCTCATATTAAATTCCCTTCACTAAAAAGAAATTCACCGTAATACAATTCAGTTCTTGAAGCTACCTATGTATACGGACGTAAAAGCACTTTATATATCGCGATTACATATTCTGCCATACTCGATGAAAAGAGGGTTTAGTGCAATCTGCAAAAAGTTTCGAGGTCAGTCTGTGAGCACAGTACCGAAATGTTTTGCTTTTAGTCAATTTTCTGCATGTCTTATGACCTTTCTACTTCATGATTTAGTCGGTTCTTAGACAAAATGGATTTTGGGTCCATAATTATGTGATGACTTGCTTGGCATAACGGATCACTGAGATGCATTAAACCCCCTTTTGCCAGAGCATGGCTCATATTTATTTTGCATTTGACATAACATTGTACAAGCATTACATTTAATATCTTAATATGATATTGAGTTATTTATTTGATAATCTATGTGTTGGTTTCCTTGAATAGATGGTTCTAATAAAAGTGGTATATGCATGAATATATCTGAAAACATTGTGGCAAAATGAGACAGATTGTCTGATGCAAGACAGACAAACATTGTCGGGTAGATTCGGATAACGATCATACACAAGCCAATGTTACTTGGTTTCCTTGAACAAGTCGAATTCTTTATTAGGACAGTCGCTTGAAACTCTGGTCACGGGTTCGAATATCTGATAGGTAAAGATTCATTCCGAGGAGTCTTTCTTACTCTCTAATAGCAATGTTTTGATTCTATTTAATTAACCCCTTTACCACACAATCCCGATTGTTAACGACCCTGAGAAAGAAAGCATTTAAAAACATTGTGTGAAAAGGAGAAAATGCTGGTAGCCAGCATTTTCTCCTTCAAGTTCCCATCATGTTTTCTACCCTTCCAAGAACAAATTTTAATTTTTCAATCACAATTATTTTGTCGTCTGCAAATGCTTTCATCTTGGACAAGTCTAAAATTTTGTTGTCTGGTAAAGAGTTAAGTGGTAAGGTAGCCACTACTTTTTAAGCTGAGCCCGATGGCTCAGCTGGTAACGTGCAGGCTTGAAACTCAGGGGTCGCTGGTTCCATTCTCCTGCTACACTTAATTCTATCCGAGGATTGATGATAGTCATTGCGACAGGATTCATACGTCTCTCACCGCTGAGTACCGTTTCGGCGATGGTTATGCTGGAAACAACCCGTGGCTTGGGAAGAAAATTGTGCGTCGTAATGGCAAATGGCACTCCAGGATAGCATGGATAGGTGCACTGGCCGCCCGGTATATCTGAATTATGTTGAAATCGACGTTAAACACCAAATAACCGTTTTGAAAGAATTCTGTGAGTAGTGCCGATCCAATCTCTACGTTGTTGTGCTGTTCGCCGTGTCATAACTTATCAACTGTTGAAAGCGTGAAGCACTGAACAAACAAAAACTTTTTATAAAAAAAAAAACAAAAGCATTCTTCAATCTTAACACTTTTAATGATCATAAACGATCAAAATTAACCCTTAAGCTGCTAATCGCGACCCACTGACCTTTTGCGGACAGTGTACATCAAGATCAGACTGCACAGAACGTGCAGTCTGATCTTTGATCTACGCTGTCCGATACGGTATTTTCTTTCCGGTGAAATCAACTTTGAAACCGCAATGTTTGGGCTTTTAGTATTGAGTAGAAATTTGCGTTTCATTTATTCAGCAGCTTAAGTGTTAACATTATAAATGAGGCAGGCTCTGTGAGAAGGGGTTTAACGCATCTGCAGAACGTATTAACCCAGGTCAATCCGCGCAGTCCGCGCAGACTGATCCCTGTCGAAAGTTTATTGCTATTCGTCATCTTCCTGTCAAAGGACCAGTTGCTTGTGCGACAAAATGGATTTTCTGGATCCATAATCACGTGATGATTTACCTAGTATAAAAGTTTACGGAGATGCATTAAACCCCCTTTTGCCAGGGCGCCGCTCAAATGGTATTAGACTTGAGAAATAAGTTATTGAGGTGTTGGGTTAGTTATTCAGAGGTCCTCTCCCGCGTCCCTGGATTTTTATGGGCATGTATTTTACGCGCAGGGTACTTCAGTCCCAGCCTAGTGCCCACAAAAGCCAGGAATACATGAATAAGTGGACTGTACAAATGAATCACATATAAAAATTTAGTCATAAGAAGGGAAAATCTATGAGACTTTGTATAAGTGCACAAACTTGGATCAAAGAAGGGAAACCGATAAATTTTTCTTGAAATTTACAACTTGAAACCCACTCAACACTCTTATCACTGTTTGAAGTGTATTACTGAGGATAATTCCAACCTTTGTCCGGCTGAATTTACTATTGTTGACCATTACGAAAATAGATTTTGTTCTCTGTATTGGCATTATTTCTGGATAATTTTACCGAAAATGTTTAGAACTAACGTAGAGTTTAGAGCAAGATCAGATTACACGTATGTGTAGGCTGATCTTGCTATAAATTCTTTACAAACAACAGCCATGGTCGCAAACAACAGGGTGATGGTTAAGTGTAATCTTCTACTCATCTTCGTCACTGCGGACGTTAACTATTTCCGGAGATGAACTTCCCCCGGAAGTGTGACTACCGCCATTTACTTCTAATCTTTGTCTTTGTAGCTGTTCCGCGCAACTCTGATTTTTCTGATTAAATGCTTCCTTTTCTTGAAAGTCAATTACATTCGAGAGAAGATTTATGTATTTAATCGCAAACCTCAATATTTCACTTTTGCTGAGTTTTTTATCCGGTGGATGGGTCGGAAGAAGTCGCCGCAATTCGTTGAAAGCACTGTTGACGTTCTGCTGCCGCCATCTTTCTCTAGTGTTTGTGTAAACACGTCTGTTACACAGTCCCTTCCTCATAATACTGGATTCAGTTTCCGGATCACTGACCCTTCTAAAATACTTTGTTTGCCGTAAATCGAGCGGGCTTTCATGCATTGTAATTACGTCAGGCGTTGAACGTAAGCATACAGTTCTACGAGGGAGCAATGCAGAGGGGGCGGAGTCACGACACATGTAGTTGAAGGCCTTGTCACCCTCCATAAATACGCTATCGTCGCTTTCATCATGATCCCGTGGTTCCATGTCTTCATCCGTCACGCTGTTTGAATCGACAGACATGTCTCGGCGAAAGCATAATTTCATGTTCGGAGATACTGCACTATGTATGTCGGTTGAAGATCTGCCAAGCATGACATCATTTTCGGATTGGCGGCTGTCGTCTGCTATCTCAGTTGGTGAAGAAATGGGACTTAAATGTGCGCTTGTCATTTTTCCTCTGCAATAAAAGAACAAAAATGCAACCAGTGAGAACAAGTGGAAAGTAGCCCTTTTCTCTCTCTCTCTCTCTCTCTCTGTCTTTCTCAAGATAATTGTAATATGAATTGCGTAGAAGATGAATATCATTTCATCATTGAATGCCCTTTCTATTACAGTCTTCGTAAGAAATATGTAAGATAAAAAGTACTACGTCAAACCAAGTATGTTTAAATTTGTAAGTCTGATGAAATCTAAGGAGTACAATACCATTTTGAAAACATGTATGTTTATTAAGTTTGCATTCCATAAAAGGAATGCTAACCAAAATTAATAGTGGAAAGTACAATTCCAAGATCAGACTGCACGTGTTGCGCGGTCTGATCTGACTCTGCACTGACCCCACAAGTAAGTAAAGTTCTGAAAGACACTTCTGTGGTTTCAATGTTATTTTTTTTTTACATCTTCCTATAAGTAACTTATGCCTTATGATATATGAATCTAGTAAATAGTTCCCTCTCTTTCCCCCCCCCCCCCTCTCTCTCCATATGTATGTCACTGTTGACTATTGTTAATCTGAAAAACATAGGATGCTGTAACATGATGTACACTGTCATGTACAAGTGAAATGAAAATATCATGTTATCATGAATATTTACGTGATAATTATGGTGTCGATGGATTTACAAGCCTTGTTCAGAAGTTCCGGCAAATTACCAATATTTTCCCGATGCTTATTTGCGACTTATTCTCCATCTATGATTTACGAGGGCCATAACTGTTAAGAGTCGACAAAATTTTGGATTTATCCAAATTGAAAGCATTCCGAAGACAAATCTAAGGTGACTCAAATTTTAGAATTTGTCTTCGACAGGAAATAAAACATTATTGAAAAAAAGGAGAAACACCGGTAGTCTATATTTTTCACATGATGGTCCTGTATGGTTCAATGGTAAAGTGTAGGACTCGTAACCTGCAGGCCCAAGGTTAGAAACCTCACTCGAAGCATTGGGTTTTTTCGCGGAATTGTCAGGTCCTAACCTAATACTGAATAAACCAAGAACACCCATAGAAATGTGAGCTGTCGCCTTGATATTACTGAAATAATGTTGAAAATGGCATAAAACACAATTTAATTATCAAGCAAGAAATTAATAACTGAATGAATAAATAAATATCACATATAGATAAATCCTTTTCCAACAATGATTTCAAAGGCCTCCTTCCTCTGGGTCGTTAAGACTCGGGGTTGCTCGGAAAAGGCTTGAACAAATAGTTGGACGAAATGTCCTCAAAGTAAGTTTGTAATCAGCAGGTATCTGATGTGAAACATGAACTCTTTACCAAACGATAAAATGTTTAGACTAGTCCACACTGAAAGCATTTGCAGACGGCAAAATAAATGTGACTGAAAAATTCGAAATTTGTTTTGGTAATGGTAGAAAACATTGTGGGAAAAGGAGAAAATGCTGGCTACCAGCATTTTCTCTTTTTCCCACAATGTTTTCGAAAGGCTTCTTGCACGGGGTCGTTAAAACGCGGAATTGTGTGGTAAAGAGTTAACTCTTTCCACATTATAATGTCTAACCATCACAATTATAGAGTCATGCTCCGTGGAAAGGGGGTTTAACGCATCTGCAAAAAATAGGCCGACCTAGGTCGACATCATTTGTTATTGGTCAATATTCTGCATGTCAAAGGACATTTCACGTCATGATTCAGTTGGTTGTATGACAAATTGTAATTTTATGGGTCCACGTGATGACTTTCTTGGTATAATGGACCACGGAGAGGTATTAAAGTCCCTTTTCACAGAGCGTGGTTCATATATCTTTATTAAGTTGTTGTCATTTGGTCGGGATTTATGCCATCGTTAAGTAAGCAAAGAGTGTGGACCATCGTTACATAAGCAGAGGGTGTAGACCAAGATCACATTACTCGTATGTGCTGCCTGATACTGGTTTTCATTCAAGGCAAAAACAAGTTTCAACTTTATAAGACATGAGAAAACGCACGGACATGAATCGTGCATCAAGAATGCATTTAATGACTTTCTCATGTGTCTGTCTACGTTAATCGTTTCTGAATGTTTTAGGGAAAAAAGGCACCTGCCTGATAAATGAACAACATATGTTTACAACAATTTATGCAAAGGTACGTGTTTGGTTTCTTCGCTGAATGTTATCAAAGAGACACTTAGACTGTCATTTTGTCTTTTTTTTTTCTCAAATATCGACATATGGTACACACCGATGAAAGGATAGTATCATACCCCCTTTTAATGTCAATAATTAGAAATGAAGTCCGTGCGACCGGATTAGCCAATCACTTTTCGTGCTGGATTTGCGCCCCCCCCCCCCCCACCCCCGGGATGTTGAGTTTGATATTTCATTGGTCAGCTATCTTTTTCAATTGCAAAAGCAACGTGTTTAGAAGTGAGGTTGATGCTATATACGAGACCAGAGGCGATATACGAGGGTTTATTGTATGGATTCGGACGATGAACCGTAATCTTGAATCAAGTTTTTCTGCATTGTTATGTCCAGTTTATTAAAGTACTTCATCAGAAAGTTACGAGCAGCATAAAACTTAGATGGACTGCACTTCAATACAGTCTTATCCTGGTTCACACTCTCCGCAAAGTACAGCTATGGTCGTGTGTAGAGAAAGTGCGTGGCTGGTTTAGAATTCGAAATTTCACTTGAAGTTCTTGTTTTGTTGTGACAAAGTGTCCTCGGACAAGAGAATTCAAAGCCCCACCCTTGTACTGATGAAATCCAGGATATACATCAATGACTGAGCTGTTGCCGTGATATGGCTGAAACAATTTTAAAAGCAACGACAAAAAACGAAAAACATTCAGTCGATCGTGTTACAAAATAAGAGTTTGAAATTAAAATATTTACAATTTCGCTTCAATAAAGAAAAGTGGTAAAATTCCACTAGGTATAACAGCACGTGCTCCGGGCGATGCTATCTACAATGACGTTTTCCTGCCGCCGCACCTCTCCTCAAGTTTGGGCTACATCTTGAGTGCAAATCACAGATGGTAAATGCATTTCGAAGGGTGAAACACTGAAACAAGTGTTTTCTTGAATTTCACGCCTTTGTGTATTGTTTAAGTTTGTTATGAAGTTCGACATTTTATCTTCATTATTTATTATAGCAGCGCCGATCTCTGGTATAGCCAAGTCATGCTTCAACATGTCTGTTTTTCAGTTACTTATTTGTTCTCAAAATACGCACCCTTTTGATAATGTTTACACTATTTTAATTAATGCTTGTTTTTTTTCTCTAGTTCTCTTTACTTCTCAAAACAACACTCAGTAGGCCTATAAAAGATGTGAAGATAGACGGTTGTTGACATAAAAAAGACAATGATAGATAAATGGCGTGCAACACGCGAATAGGGACCTTCGGACATATGCGTACAAGCGTGTCGTCCCAGATCAGCCTGTGCAGTTCGTGACTAATCCGAGACGACACTTCCCGTTTTTTGTGGGATTTTCTGTTTCACGAAAGTCTACTGTATGAAAAAATCTACATAGTCATAAAGTGTTGTCTCGGATTAGCCTGCGCGGACTGCGCAGGCTAATCCGGGACAACACTTTACGCAAATGTCCGAAGGCCCCCTCTCGTGTGTTTCACGCCATTAATAGCGTCGAACATCAAGATTTAAGTCAGTAGCAAAAAGAACTGTGTCGAGGTCACCCGTTGCTTAGTGGTTGTGTTAGCCATGGGAGTATGTCCTTTGGCAAGACACTTCAGAGCCATGGCCTAGTGTTAGTGTCAAACAAAGGGGCGAGTTACGAAATAAAATGCAAAGGTTTCGTATCTGTATTGGTACAAATTCCCCGCTGTCAGATTTATGGGAGAGGGGCCCTGTGCTAATACCCACGAAACGTATAGGTAAGCTGTTCCCGTTATTTGACTAAAAGATTGTTGAGAGAGAATCCATGAAAAGCAAAAAGAAATGAGCGGCGTTTTCTCCTTTTCCCACAATGTTTTCTACACTATCAAAGAAAAATCACATTATTTGAGTCGGATTGAAATTGTCGTTTGCAAATGCTTTCAATTTGGACAAGGTTAAAATTTTGTCGTCCGGTAAAGGGTTAACCGGCTAAATGAAACGACATTGCCTGACTAGACTACTTGAATGCAGGCAAAGGATTTTCAAGAGAGGCGCGTTTATCTCTGTATCGTACATCCAGCCACTTTTACCACCTGTAACGATTGGAGAAATTTCCGTATGATATACTGTGCAGGGGCGTTGCTGCCTGTACGCAAAAACGCAGTTGCGTACACTTTGCAAAAAAAGAGATAAATTTGCTAAAAAAAAAAAAGTCATCAAGCAAACAGTTAAAAAAAATCTTGGAGGCGGGGAAACCCCCCCCCCCCGGCCCTCCTCGGAAACTCCTCTCTCGGCACTTTGCACGTTGGGTAATATTTTGCTATCATTTTAGCGTACGCTTCATTTTGGGTTAGCCACACCCCTGCTATGTACATAAAAAGTTGCTCTCTCTCTCTCTCTCTCTCTCTCTTCCTTCAACAGAAATATTCAGTTCTGTACACTAGCGGTTAACTCCATACCACACAATCCCGACTATTAACGGCCTTGATTAAGAAGCCTTTTGAAAACATTGTTGGAAAAGGAGAAAATGCTGATCCTATCATAGATAGAAATCATCGTTTGAGATACATTTAATTTGTCGTCTGCAAATTCTTTCAATTTCAGTCCGAAAAAATTTTGTCGTTTGGTAAAGAGTTAAGAGGAAACGCCAAGAAACAAATTTGTGAAGTTTGAAATCTGATAATTGCAATATAATACATTTCACGTTAACTCTTTACCAAACGACAAAATTCCAGTCAGTTCCAAATTGAAAGCAAATGCAGACGACAAAATAAATGTGCCAGAAAAATTGAAATTTGTTTTGGGTACGGTAGAAAACATTGTGGGAAAAGTAGAAAATGCTGGTTACCAGCATTTTCTCCTTTTCCTACAATGTTTTCAAAAGGCCTCTTTCTCAGGGTCGTTAAAAGTCTGGATTTTGTGTGGTAAAGGGTTTTAACTGATTTCGGGCATTTTAATGGCTGGGAACATTGTTGCGAATCTAAAAATCTCAATAGCTCCACTGCTTTATTTCAACGCTGACAATAAGAGCTTATACCAAAGGCACAGATTAATCTTATTAAGGTGGAAGAATGTGCAGTCTGATCTTTGATTTACACCTTCTGCTGCCTGATAACATACGAAGGTCAAAGTTCTAACTCATTTGACCCTTAAGCTGCCAAGCGCGACTCACTGGCCTTTTGCGGACTGTGTAGATCAAGATCAGACTGCACAGAACGTGCAGTCTGATCTTGGATCTACACTGTCCGATAAGGAGATTTTGTTTTAACTAGAAAAATAAGTGTGAAATTGCAACATTGGTGTTTTTACAATCGGCTTGAAAATTTCATTTTAATTTATTTAGAAGATGAAGTGTTAAATTAATTATGGTTATTTCTTAACTCGAAATTCTTCGAATTCGTCGGTTTCTCTGAGAAATAGTTAAGTTCATTTTTCCTCAAGCTAGATTCAAACTGAATTAGCATAATGGCATAAAAACAGAAAAATATTCATTGAAATTTGTAACATTTTTACTTTTAATTTCATTTTTTTGCCGCAATGTTTGCATTATCCATCTGTAATAGATAGGAAGAAAACAGCGTCTGAAAAGAGTTTCAGCCTCTTCGCATCAAAGATTCTTGGTTCGAAGCCCGCGATAAACTGGATAAACCTTTGGAACTACAAACATCATGGCGCAAGCAATGGTTTGGTTTCCAGGAGACAACCATCTTGGGTATTTTTTTTTTTTTCGCCTCCCTAAGATACAATGAATTCTTTGTATCACTCTTCTGTTCATTAATCTCATAATGCTTGTGTTTCCATTTAACCCCTTACCTTACAACAAAATTTTAGACTTGTCCAAATTCAAAGTATTTGAAGCCGAAAACAAATTACATCTAGCTCAAACAATGATTGCAGTAGTTGAAATGGAAGAAAAACATTGTGGGAAAAGGAGAAAATGCTGGTTAACCTAAATTTTCTCCTTTTCCCACAATATTTTCAAAAATCCTTCTCCTTCAAGATCGTTTGAACTCTGGGTCGTGTAGTATACAGTTTAACCGCATTGAGTATAACTTTCCATCAGTTTCCTGCCAAACCACGCTTTTGTACATGTTATGTTTTGGTCGATCCAAATTTTAAGAACTCGCTTTACAATTGATGTGAAATAAACAGGTTTAGAGGGGGCTATTCAAATTCTTAAAACTAAAATCAAACTTCAAAAATGCATTAAACTGAATTTAGCTAGGTACTAGTTGGCGAACTACCAGCATAAAAGAAAGAAAAGTGTAAGAAAATTATTTGTGGTATTTCCTCAGTGGACGTCCGAAAGAGGTCTTTTTTTTTTTTATTTTTGCGCAAAAATTTCGCAAAGTATTGTGGGAATGACACATGATCAATAATCGCTCTGTCCCACCAAACCTACATTCGTTGCGAATTGATACCGAGAATCCGGAAACCAATTCGCAGTATTCGTATGCCTTTCTATTCGGCGAATTTGAGTGAACGATTTTGCACCGCCCATGCATCGAGTACATAACGAACTTGCACCTAATAGGTTGAATAGCCTTCGATATATATCTCTGAATTTTGCCGACTTTCGTTCTGAAACCTCTAAGAACTCCTATCGTTTGAGTAACGGCTATAACGAATATGAAACGTTTACCACACAGGATAAAACGAGAGACTTTTTAACAAACCCATAACGAATTATGTGTGACATTCGACCGAATTGATGCATATTTTATGCTGCTACTAATCATTGTTTCAGCGGCCTTCACAGCAAAAAAAACATATACTACAACTTTACAACAATAAGCTTCACCGTCGAGGATGAGTGGCGCGTTGTGTTCAACAAAACTTCGAATCATGCAGGTACGTGACAATCTATACGTAGTCCATGCCTCGGTGGCAGTATGGCTTCACCATAATGGTACATATTGAAAAGGCGTCATCCCTCCGACGAGGGTATTATGGTACATCTACTTTGTCACCAGGAAGAAGTTCCGGGGGAGGGAATCCTGTGGTGCCATCATCGCACTCCTTCAGCTCGCTGTCATTGAATAAATGGGCATCAGATGCAGAGCCCACACCACCAATATCTGCCCATAGAATCATGTAGTCAGCATTAATTTGGGCCAGGAAAAAGTAGACCAAGATCAGACTACACGTGCAGTCTTATCTTGATCCACACTCTCTGCTTCCGTGATAACGGTTACATTGATAAAAGATAAAGCTTTGAAACGATTAAAGTAACTGCTATTACGATAATATGTGGTTACACCATTTTGCACCCAGTCCACGGGGCTCTGAATTTTGTAAGCCGAACAATTTAAAATAAAAATATCTATGTCTAATAATAAAATCTATCAATTTCGTGCATTCTAGGGGAGTTACTGAATTTTGTGAACAATTTAAAATAAAAATACATGTATGTCTAATAATAAAATCTATTACTTTCGTGCATTCTAGGGGAGTTACTATGTATTTGTAAAAGCGTACAGTGACTATTGTACTATTGGCCAGAGGCCGGCAATAACTAAAAAGATTGATTGATTGATTGATTGATTGAGACGATTTTTTACTGTTGTGATAGTCAACAACTGAAATTTATTTAGGTAAATGTTGGTTTGATGATGAAAGTAAGTATTTTTTAAACATGGTTAGACTTCCGATTCCTGAAAATTTATGAAAGTTATTTTTCCACTTGATTTTCTGGGTCATCACGGTGAAAGTTTTAAATCATTCAATAAATATTGCTTACGTATAAACCTGTTAGACGAGGCCGCAAGATGGTTGGATTATTTTATCTCCCATGTTTACTGCAAGTTTAGGGAAAAAAATAGATTTATTTCTGACTGGTGAAATGATTCTAATAAAATACACATCTGTCGTCCGACTTGGAGAGGATTTCGCAGCATGCCTCTGCCATTTCAAAGTGTGGAGGTCTGTGAAACCGGTGCCCCGTTAGAAAGACTTGTGACGTATGTTTTAGTTTATAATGATTTGACTCAATGTCGTAACCCGAGGACGGTAAATTTCGGTGTTTAACGGTATACTCGATCTCTTTTTAATATAATTAGGTATTTTTTCGCCCCAGAAATTTTCGACAGCCAACTTAAAGTACGCAACAGTTTAGAGTAGCCTTCACTTAATTCGACAAATGGTTATTTTTGTCGTAAACCTCATCACGGTGCAAGGGTGATTCAGTACAAGTGCAAACTGAGATGCGGGGAAAATTTGATAATTATTGTGTCCGTCACCGTATAAAACGAAATCAAGTACAGTTGAGTTTTGTAAGTAAGTACATGTATATTCATGAAAATGTCTTTCTTTAACTCTGTACCAAAGGACAACATTTTGGACTTGTCCAAAGTCGAAGCTTCTGCAGAAGGCATATCAAATGTGGTTCAAATGTAGGACTTTTCTTGGAAAGGGTAGAAAACATTACGGGAAAAGGAGAAAATGCTGGTAACCAGCATTTTCTCCTTTTCCCACAATGTTTTCAGAAGCCTTTCCTCTCAGGCTCGATAAAACTCGAGATTACAGTTAAAGAGTTAAAATTTTGACCAACATGAATTATTCCAGAAGAGTAATACCCAGTATTCCGCTACTTCCCCAGCAGACAAAATTTTACACTTGACAAATTTGAATGCATTTGAAGACGACAAAATGGTTTTAGAATTTTGTCTTTGAAAGGGTAGAAAATATTGTAGGACAATGAGAATATGCTGATAACCACCATTTTCATTGAAATCGGACACTGTTATGTTAACCCAAAACAGGCATTTAAAAATGTCATATGTACATAGTTACTGTAGTTACAAAAAAATCAAGTTTTCCTTAAACAGTATGTTATATCGAACTTAAAGTCATCTTGATCACCCATAAAGCCGAGCAGACAGAGACAATGGGTTAGAATCTAAGTAAATAGGTGAGCCAAACTAAGATAAGAAATGGTAAATAGAAACCAACGACAACGAAAGCTGGGCAGTGCGACAGACATAGAAGCCATGACAAGCAACAGACAGACAGAACGACAGATACAAAAGCTAAAAGGAAATGTTTGACGTGTTTTCGGTTGCTATAAAGAAAAACAACAAATTAAAAAACGGAGAATTTCGGACCAGACAGACAGACACCCAGACAAAGACAGGAAGACAGGTAGACAGACAGACTGACAGACAGACGGACGGACCAACCAAATGACGGACCGAAGGATCCAACGATCGACCGATCGACAGAGCGATCGACAGACAGACAAACCGACATCCAACCTTCATGATAAGCTTTGTTTTTATGGTGTTTAATGGCGTTTCTAACATTACTTCAGTTATATCGCGGCGGTCGATTGACCGAGCTGGGAATTCGAACCAGTATCTACCTAGTTTCACGCCCTATACATAACCGATTGAGCCAACGGGCTCGGCCCAAGCTACATGTACAAGGAAGAATTTTCGGCGGCTTTCTACATTAACATTTGCTGTCGACCTGTCAGTAAAGTTTCACAAATACCTCAGATAAAGACCTCTAAAATGCCAGAGTTTATTAGAGCTAACAAGAACCATTTGTCAAACGTTAAGTAGTAAACTGTGCAGGCTGTAGACTATTACAAACAGATTTTACCTTAACTCGTCATCAAAAATAATCCCTTGTTTTAACAACAGCTAAGAAAAGAGGCTTTTGAAAACATTGTGGGAAAAGGAGAAAACGCTGGTTACCAGCATTTTCTCCTTTTTTCCACAATATTTTCTACCCTGTGACAGAAAAATTGCACCATTTCAACCACATTGAAATTGTCGTCGGCAACTGCTTTCAATTTGGACAAGGCTAAAATTTTGTCGTCTGGTAAAGGGTTAAATGTTGTCCCGATGGTAAGTATAAACGCTCCTTAAATTGAAGGGGTTCACACGTGGAAATAGCCAAGTTTAACGACCCTGACGTTGACAGCTTTGCAAAGATTGTGGAATCATCAGCAGTTGCTAATTGTTTCTTATGATAATATGTTTCAAGTTTCAAGTTTTATTTCATTTTTCCAGAGGGTCATTGACCCACGTGGCATACAGGTTCAGTTGATACAACAGTGAACATAGTTTTTAATGAATGCATGATAATATAAAGTTAACCAGACAAATTAAACCTAGAAGTAAACAGTATTACAACTAAACCTAACAAGAACCGACAGAAAAACGAGTGTGTGCATCATTCTTATCTATTATATGTAAAGTGTATGCATTAGAATCGACTGACGAGACTATGTCCATCATTCGATACCACAGGCGTTCGTTTTGTGACAAACTTTGCCAACTATATATTACATTATATAGTTGGCAAAGTTCGTCACAAAACGAACGCCTGTGTTCGATACTACTTCATGCAGGTTACAATTGATTTAGACCGAAGGCACTAGCTTTGACAGTGTTACATAGCATTTAGCATATTTTTAATAAATGATTCTTTTTCATTGTCTATTTTAACCCTTTCCCAAACGACAAATTTTGGACTGGTCCAAATGGAACTAGTTTGCAGATGACAATTTTAAATTTGGTGAAAATGGCAGAAAGGTCTCAAAAAGGGTAGAAAACACTGTGGGAAAAGGAGAAATTGCTCGTTATGAGCAATTTCTCCTTTTCCCACAGTGTTTTCAAAAGACTTGTACTGCAGACACGTGAAAACCAGGGCTTGTTTGGGAAAGGGTTAAGCTTTAACCCCACCTGGTCCCTCTTGTTAGATACAAAAATACAAGAGTAGACGAACGATGTAAGCCCAGACCTTTAAAAGGAATATATCGTCGGTTTAATATGAAATCTGCACTCTATTTTTCTTGTCTGACCCTCTGTCGCCGCCTTTCTCATTCCTTAGTTGATTAACCAAAATTTTCCCATGCTGACAATAAAGGAGACTATTTATGTGTTCATTTATATGATCATGACGTTTTAACTACGAGTTTAACTATATAATTATATCGTCTGTTTTAAAACAGATCCTCAACGAGATTAAAATTCAAAAGAAAAAGAAAACGTCCCAGAACGTCTTATTGCCGACTATTAAATCGCAGCATCTCAGATGTATGTTTAACATCAATAAGAAATACAAAATTACAGCTTCATGTTATTTGGACAACCCTTCGGCTATTTTTAGATATTTAAAATAGACCACAAACAAGGTGAATCGACACGAAATGGGACTATCTGAAGAAAGGAAAATTGTCTTTTGTCATTAGTATTAAAAAGTATTGTGAAAAAAAGGACGAAGTGCCTGTGTAAAACTGTACCAAAGTCATGGAGTACTTTGTAAATGTAAATGTGTAGTAGCCTTTAAACCCCCCCCCCCCTCCTTTTCTTGCTTTTTTAATAAATCCTGATGTAGGAGTCTGTAAATAAACATTGTGGTAAAGAAAGAGAATGCCTTTAAACAACATTCTCACCTGTTAAAAAATTGTTGCCTTCCCTTTCAAAGACAAATACCGTTAGTTGAGCCGAGACCAGGGTCCGTATTCACCAACCATTCTTAAGAACATTCTTTGTCTTATTCTTCAAGATTTTCTAAATTTGAATGTAACACAACTTCTGATTGGCTAAACCAAATGGTTTAGCCAATCAGAAGTTGTGTTACATTCAAATTTAGAAAATCTTGAAGAATAAGACTAAGAATATTCTCAGGAATTGTTGGTGAATACGGACCCGGATGCCTCAGTCTATAACTAAAAGGAACTGAAACCAAGAAGTCGTGGTTTGAATTTCAAGCTCGGCCATTTTTTTTTTTTTTTCGATGACTGATCAATGGATAGTAACTGCGATAGAATTAATTTCTCTCTCACTCTGATTGTTGTTTCGACAATAATTTTGCGAGAAAGGAGCCAGTGGCTTGCGAATATTTTGTGAAATCCTGGAAAAAGGAAACCCAAAGGAAACCATGGTCCATAGGTGCACTTGCCGCCGTGACGTACTGAAATAATGTTGAAAACGGCCTAACGTACTATACAATAACACCCATTGGTTGAACCCCATTTAATCTGTCGTATGCAAGAAAGACGAAAATGCAAAACCCCATTCCTTGGTCAGAATGCGGGAGCACATTTTACAAAACCAAAAAGTACACTATAGAAAATTGTGAGACAAAACAGCAACAACAAAAAAAAAATGCTGTGCTAATCAAGTCTAGAAACCTTGCAACAAAAACGAAATGCAAGGCAAAATGGGCCAAGTACATGTAATAATAATTTTATCCTGTGTGTGTGTGTTCTAAGGGTTAGTCTTTTTTCAAACTTTCCGCATTATATCGACCCCGAGGAAGAACAGTTATCGAAAAAAAAAAAAACCGAGGGAAAAGGTAAAAATGCCAGTAATCAGCATTTTCTCCTTCATCCAAAATCTTTCCTCTACCTTCAAGGACAAATTCCACCAATTGAATAACATAATATTTTAGTCTTTTGGTTTGGATCAGCGTCCTTATTCACCAATCACTCTCAAGAATACTTTTAGTCCTATTCTCCAAGATTTTCTAAATTTGAAAGTAACACAACTTCTGATTGGCTAAACAATTTGGAATAACCAATCAGAAGTTGTGTTATTTTCAAATTTAGAAAATCTTGGAGAATAAGATTAAGAGTAAGGTTAAGAATATTCTTAAGAATGGTCGGTGAATACGGGCCCGGGACCCAGATCTAAAGTTTGTGTCATTTGGTAAAGAGTTCAATCTCTTTAGATAAGCAATTCATATTATTAAGGTCCGGCTTGCACACTTCACCATAAGTATCTAACAAACAGAAAATAAAAAGTCGAGTATTAGAAAAACCAAATGTCGTAAAAAGTGAAGTGGTGAAAGACAGTTTTCATTTCCGATACTTCCGGTGGTTATCTCTATACTAGACGACATTATTTTAGACCTGTCCAATTTCGAAGCATTTGCAGCCGACAAATTAAACGTGGCTTACATGAAGAGATTTGTCTTTGAAGTGGTAGTAACCTCTGTTGGAAAAGAAATAAGTGGCTAGAAGCATTTTCTGCTCTTCCCACGATGTTTTCAAAATTCTTCTTCCTCTAGAGCCGTAAATAAAGGGGTCGTTGACAAAAGGGTTTTCACTCTTTACCAAACAATTTCGTGTTTTTATGGCCCGGAGAAAGAAACCGTTTGAACACATTGTGGGGGGAATTAGGAGAAAAAACGATGGTAACCATCTATTTTTCTTTTTCCCTCTGTGTTTCTATCCTATGAAAGTAAGATCCCATAAGCGAGCCATATTCAACATGTCTGCAAATGCTCTCAATATGGACTAATCTAAATTTTCGTCGTCTGATTTAGCGTAAACCCATTACCACACATTCCCGAGTTTTAACAACCCTGAAGAAGAAGGTTTTTGAAAACATTGTGGTAAAAGGAGAAAATGCTGTTAACCAGCATTTTCTTCTTTTCCCATAATGTTTTCTATGTTATAAAGATAGAAATCATCGTTTGAGCTACATTCAATTTGTCGTATACAAATGCTTTACGTTTGGACCAGTCTAAAATTTCGTCGCTTGGGAAAGAGTTAAGAAGCTCCTTCGACTTCCGCTGTCTGTTTTTCCAAGAAGACGGTGTCAAGTGGATTTTTGACAATTATCTACTTTTTCTTCTCCTTTAACCCTTTCCCACACAGCAAGATTTAGACTCCTCCAAATCCAATACATCTGCAGACGACAAATTTAAAAAAATCTGTATAAATGAGCTGAAGTTCTCTGACAAGGTGGAAAACATTGTGGGAAAAGGAGAAAATGCTGGTTACCAGCATTTTCTCCTTTTCCCACAATGTTTTCAAAAGACTTTTTTCCTAGGGTCGTAAAACTCGCGATTTTGTAGTAAAGGTTGATTGATTGATTGATTGATTGATTGTATGGTGTTTAACGCCGTTTTCAACATCATTTCACTTATATCACGGCGGCCAGTGCTCCTATCCATGCTTTCCTGGAGTTTCATTTAGCAGTACTCCGCACAATATTCTTTCCAAGCCACTGGCTGCTTTCCCACATAACCATCGTCGAAACAATGGTCAGCGGTGAGAGAGGAATGAATCCTGTCGCGATGACTATCATCAATCCTCGGAAAGAAATTGGCCAAGCAGGTGATCGAACCTGCGACCTCCTGTTCTCAAGTCCTGTACGCTACCGACTGAGCTACGGGGTTGTAGTAAAGGGTTAACCCTTAGACCGCCTTTTTGAGTCTACCAATACTACCCTTATAACTGCAAGTTTATGATTGCTTTCGTCTTTAAAGATTTAGCAAATTGGACTGTGTAGATCAAAGATGAGACTGCATGCTTTGTGCAGTCTGTTCTTGATCAAAAGCAACTATAGTTGTGAAAGGCATTTTAAAGGTTAAACTCTGCAGACGGCTGTCCATTTTTGTCAGACTGTGTTCTAATGTATAAGTACTAAAGTCATGAAAATTGAATCATGCTTTGTAAAAAGGTGTTTTAAGGAGTCTTTAAAACAGTATCGACAAAGTCAGCCTGCGCGGTTCGCACAGGCTGACCTGGGTCCAAACCTTTTGCTATTAGTAAATTTTCTGCAGGTCAAAAAACATTCTACGTTATTATTCAGTCTGTTTTATACAAAATGGTTCAAATATTACACGACGACATCCTTTGTGTAATGCATTACGAAGACGGCTGCTATGCGTGACTCACTGACCTTTTGCGGACAGCGTAGATCAAGATCAGACTGCACAGAACGTGCAGTCTGATCTTGGATCTACGCTGTCCGAGAAGAAGATTTCTTTCCTCCAAAAATACCTTTGAAATAGGAAAATTTGTGTTTTTAGTATTGGCTTAAAGGTTTCATTTCTTTTATTTAGCAGGATAAGTGTGTTAAATCCCATTTTCAACGGCGCGCCTGATACTGATTTTCATAAACTATATACATGTCCGTTAAGTTGCCTGCTGCAGATTGCTTTGGAAAGTAATGAGTCAAAAAGCTATACAGTGTGGCCTATTGGACATAACACTTTCTCAAAGCAACTGGCTGCTTTCTCATGAAGTTAAATCATCGATCAATATAAAGCTATCAGGAGAGGAATGAAGTCGGCGGTAATGACTTTAACCAACACCAAAAACTTTAAACACGACGTCTCTTAAATTTTCCTTGATTTATTTTCCGACTTCCTTATGGTTATTTTATATCATGTAGTGGCTTATCAGCCATCAAAACTCTACCGTCGTGTTACAGACATAAATATTAAGCGGCTGATATTAACTTTCGTACCAGAACCGCTAAAACGTCATGTTCACACAAACATGTGAAACCTAAACTAGCCAATTAGATCCTCATTAAGCTGAAAGCTATCATGAGTTATTGCCATTTTACGGACAGAAAAAAATGGCAGTGTGAATCAATCAGCTGTCGAGTCTTTACCAGGCTGGCACAGTTTAGGCTTGTACAAATTGCAAGCACTGGTGGACTACAAATCAAAGGTGGCACAAATGATGGAAATCGTCTTGGTAAGGATAGAAAACATTGTGGGCAAAGGAGGAAATGCTGGTTACCAGCATTTTCTCCTTTGTCAATGATGTTTTCAAAAGCCTTCTTCTACAGGTCGTTGTTACTCGGATTAGTTAAGTACAAAGGGTTAACTCTCAGCATGGAACGGGTTAACGATATATGTTGATAGAGGCAGTTTAGACCAATATCTGACTGCACAGAACGTACAGCGTGGCTCAATGGTTATTGTGACGTTTGTAATCGGGGGAGCCAGATCCCACTTTTTTTTTGGGGGGGGGGGGGAGGGGGGAAGCAAGCGATGGTCACTTGGGAGAGTCCCTGAACAAGGCGCCATGGCAGAGCTCTGGTTAGCTTAGCACTTTCCGAAACGCAGAAAGGGCATCATTAAGTGAGCTGTTGCCTTGATATGCTGTGGGAAAAAATGTTGAAAAAAAAAAAGGTAAGATACCATGATTCAAATAGAAGAAGCAAGCGACACGACATGACAGATCATGACGGAAAATAGGAACTATTTCAGCGTAAAATATATTCTTACTTAGACCAAAATCTCTCTGAGGATTGATAGTCAGCATTCCGACAGGATTTATTCCTCTTTCATCTCTGAGCATTGCTGGCCACCGCGATATGACTGAAATAATGTTGAAGACGGCGTTCAACACCGACAATGCGAAAAAAAGCTGTTGTCGGTTTCGCCATATTTTTTTTTTACCAAATAATCCTGTGTTTTAACGACTCCAAGGATGAAAGCCATGAAAACATCGTGGTAGAGCAGAAAATACCGGACACCAGAATTTTCTCCTTTTTTCCACAATGTTGTCTACCCTATCACAGACAAATTCCATCATTTGAACCACACTTAATTTGTCGTCAGCAAATTCTCTTAACCCTTAGGCTGCTAAGCGCGACTCATGGACTATTTTCGAACAGTGTAGATCAAGTTCAGACTGCACAGAACGTGCAGTCTGATCTTGGATCTACACTGTCTGTTAAGAAGATATTTCCCCGTGTGCCGTTACTTTGAAATACCACCATTTCGGTTTTTAGCATTAGCTTGAAAGTTTACTTCAAGTTATATAGCAGGATATGGGTTAACATGAACGAGTCTATTACTTTGTAATTTGTTAAAGAGTTGCAGGAATGATCAGTGCCAAATGGATACCTCTCTGGGTTTCGTACAAGCCTTCTTTTCACATTCTTCCATTATGCCATATCAGGCGACTCTGACCGGCCAGAACTATTTTTAGCATCAAATTAAATTTCGTAGACCAATCAAATGTTGTTCAATATATTCGCCGCGGTATTAAAATTTCCATCTCACGGTGGATACACAAATATTTGTCTACCTCCAAAGTTTCGAGCTTAATTACTCGCGCGGTTGTTCCATTCCATGTTCCAGATTGAAGACGAATTACCTTAGAACACGAGAAAATTAACCACCTTTTCCACCCCAGAAGAGAACATAATGTAGGACCGGAAGTATGCATTGTATGTGACTTTGGATTCTGTACAGTTACGATCTGTCACTTTGTATAAAACTTGTGTTCACACGGTATGTCAAGCTGATGCCTTTTCATTGATTTTGATAGTCATAAAATTTTCATATCCAGTTACTTGTATGTTGTTCGGGACTGTTGGTCTACGTTTTGAACAAAAACAAAATAAGCCCATGCTCTGTGAAATGGAGGCTTAATGCATCATATCCAGTTATTTGTTTGTTGTTCGGGATTGTTGGTCAAAGTTTTAAACAAAGACAAAGTGAGCCATGCTCTGTGAAAAGGGGGCTTAATGCATCTGCAAAAAATATCGACCCAGGTAAGCCTGCGCAAACGTTTTGCATTTGGTAAATTTTCTACATGTCAACGACCAGTGTACCACATGAATCTGTCGGTTTTTAAATAAAATGGACTTTTATGGATCCATAATAATGTGAAGACTTACTTGGTATCATGGATCAAGGAGATGCATTAAGCTCCCTTTTGCCAGAGCATGGCTCAAACGTTTAGTCGCCTTCACAATTATTAAGGCTGATTCTCGCTCCTGGGCGGTCGTCAGACAAGGAGTAAGTAAATTACATTCACAGCCATAGCACAAATGTTTGTCTTTACTAGATAATCCCAAGCTTTAAAGATCCTGTAGAAGAAGGTTTTTGATAACATTGTCTGAAAAGGAGAAAATGCTGGTTACCAGCATTTTCTCCTTTTCACACAATGCTTTCTATCCTATCAGAGACAGAAGTAGTCATTTGGATGACATTTAATTTGTCGTCTGCAAAAGCTTTCAATTTGGTCGAGGCCAAAATTTTGTCGATTAGTAAAGCGTTTTTCATGACATGGAGTCAAAAAAATATGTAAGAAAAAGTCACGTCTGGTTTATGCTATAATTCATCACCATAACCCATAAATGCATGGCTTTGATGCTGCCAGCTTTCACTGCTGTCAAAAGTTTTTTGCATTTTTGTGATGGGCTTAGAAATGAATACGAGTTATATAGCACGAAATAATACGGCTTGCTTTCATTTCTGTGCGTTTCCATTGGGAGTTAACATTACCGAGAAATTGCGTTTTAATCCTTACTCTGGGTCCTTATTCACCAACCATTCTTAATTTCATTCCAAGCCTAATTTAAGATTAATAAAGTAACGAAACTTCTGATTGGCTAAATCATTTGGTTTTCATTCTCAAATTTAGAAAATCCTTGAGAACAAGTCCAAGAATGTTCTTAACCCTTAAGCTGCTTATCGCGATCCACCGACCTTTTGCGGACAGTGTAGATCAAGATCAGACTGCACAGAACGTGCAGTCTGATCTTTGATCTACTCTGTCCGATAAGGAGATATCTTTCCTCCAAAACTACCTTTGAAAGAAGAAAGTTTTCGGCTTCTACTATCTACTATAAAGTTTCATTTCATTTATTCAACAGGACAAGGGTTAAGAATGATCGATGTCTGGCAATATCTATTGAATGGTACAAGTTTATGATTAAACTTTCGGGTTAAACCTTAATCACACGATCCCGAGTTTCAACGACGAAATGGAAGAAGCCTTTTGAAAATATCGTGGACGAGGAAGAAATGCTGGTGACGCATTTTCTCCTTTACCTACACAATGTTTTCTACTCTTCCAGGGGTGAATTTCTATCTTTGAGTCACAATTATTTTGTCATCTGCAATAACTTTCACTTTTGGACCAACTTTGTCGTTTGGAGAAGAAGGTCGAAATTCTGGTTATTAGTAATTTCTGCTTTTCCCTAAATATTTTCAAAGGTCATATTTCCATGAGCTGTAAAATACAGCAATGGTTGGTTCAGGGTTATTGTGCTAAACGATTAAAATTGAAATTTTCCATTTTGTCACACAAACTGAGTTTTGACTTTTTTTTTTTTTCGCTAAATTATCGATAAGTAGGAATCGAAGATCAGATTTTTGTACAGGCTGATCTTGATCTTAACTGCCTGCAAAACAATGTAAAGCCCCAAGCATGAGCGACCAAAAGTAAACGATGCTGTTGTTAAAATGCCTTTAAAATGTGTGGAAATTATTGTGAAGATGACAATCTGTTATTGTTTAGTCGGCCCAAGCGTTAGTCGCTGGCAGAAAAATGAGTTTTAATAGCAGGTACAAAGTAAACATAAGAAAGAGTGACCTGGCAACTTTTGACTCTAAAATTTCATTTTTTCTGCCAGCGACTAACACTTGGACCGACCGTGCAACAACAGCTTGTGATCTTCGCAATAAATTCCATACATTTAAATGGCATGATTTAAATTCAAATGCATTTTAACAACGCATTATTTACTACTGGCCGATATTGGGGCTTTAAGTCGTACATAGAAACCTAGAAACCTACTGAGTATTAACTCATTACCTTCTCGAAAAATCTGCTGCGTAAGGCTGAAAAATAAAAAGCTTTTCAAAGAGAGACAATTATCACGAATGAACCTTTTACCAAAGGAATTCGTGTGTTAACGACCCCAGATAATGAAAACATTGTTGAAAAAGGAGAAAATGCTGGTAACCAGCATTTTCTCCTTTTCCCAAAATCTTTTCAAGTAAATTAAAAATTAATTCTTTAATTTGAGCCCCACTGAATTTTTCGTCTGCAATAGCTTTCAGCTCGCAGTCTATAATGTCGTTTGTTAAAGAGTTAAGTTATAATATTGCACACGAGTACCGGTACATTATGAAAAAAATGTGGCAAAGGTAAAAATCATTGTCCATAAGGAGCAATTTCTACATTTGCCACGCGTTTTCCAAATGATATCCGCTTCAAGACGAACAAAAAAAAAACCGCCTGCAGAAGTTAATGAGTTTTAACTCTTTACCAGACGACAAAATTTTGAACATATCGAAATTGAAAGTATGTGCAGACGACAAATTAAATATAGCTCAACTGCAGGGGTTCGTCTTTAAAAGGAAGAGAACATTATAGGAAAAGGAAAGGTAGCATTTTCACCTTTGCCCACAATGTTTTCAAAAAGCTTTCTCACTCAGTGTCGTTATACCCAAGGGTTGTTCCGTAAAGTGTATTAACGTGTAATCTACAACTTCAAGTGTCATTTATTTATATACAACACACTGGGAAAATAAATACCATACATTTCTCACCGGCGTTTTTTAAACGAAATATTTCGTTTTAAAATTAATTCGATTCCCAGCACTTTCCTGACCTTGAAAATAAATAACAGGCATTCTTCGACATCTATCTTGCTGCTTTCACTTTCGTCTTTACCCTAAACGCTAAATTCTGCCGTGTTTCAATCCTTAAAGCGTCTTTCACAGCTACTGTTGCCTTCGCGGCCAGTGTAGATCAAAATCAGACTGGACAAGACGTGTAGTCTGATCTTTGATCTCAACTGTCCGCTTTGCTGACACAGTACAGACTGAGGGAAGCCACGAAACTACAATCATTTACGCCTTATTCTGGAATGAAAATGAACATATGGTTTATTCGGCACACAATCCCGATTCTTAACGATTCTGAGGGAAAAGCTTTTTGACAGCATTATGGGAAAAGGAGAAAATGCTGGTAACTAGCATTTTCTCCTTTTCTCCCTCACAATGTTTTCTAGTACCCTTTGAATGACAAATGTCGTGTTTAACCCTTTACCAGACGACAAAATTATAGCCTTGTCCAAACTGAAAGCATTTGCAGACGACAATTTCAATATGTCTCAAATAATGCAACTTTTCTTTGATAGGGTAGAAAACATTGTGGGAAAAGGAGAAAATGCTGGTTACCAGCATTTTCTCCTTTTCCCAAAATGTTTTCAAAAGGCTTCTTTCCCAGGGGCGTCAAAAGGCGTCATTGTGCAGTAAAGGTTTTTAACCCTGTATTACACTCTCCAGTGTTGTAACGACCATGAAGAAAAAGCCATTTGAAAACACTGAAAAAAAGGAGAAAATGTACCAAAAGCAAAGAGTATCGACTCAGGTCAGCCTGCGCAATCCCTGCAGGCTGATTTAGGTCGATACTTTTCGCAGATGCGTTAAGTCCCCTTTTCACAGAGCATTGCTCAAGTATAATAATCATAGGATCGCCATTATAAATCCAAAACGCTTTTTTTTGAATATGTATTACGATCCTGAGGTAGAGGCCTTTTGAAAACATTGTGGGAAAAGTACAAAGTTCTGGTAACTAGCACTTTCTGCTTTTCCCACAATGTTTTCTACTATGTCAAAGAACCGGCTAATTCATTTGTACTATCAATCGGTAATCAATTGGCAATTTACTGTTAATTCTAGAAAAAAGACGAATGAATCTTAATGTCAGAGAAACACTTTATACCACTTGCAGAATACTAGACCAAACAGAGCAATTGTAATCGACAAATTCAAAGTGGTTCTTAGAATGGGATTTGTCTTCGAAAATGTAGAAAACGTGAGGGAAAAAGGAACAAGTACTTGTACCTAGGATTTTCTCCTTTTCCAACGATGTTTTCAAAAGTCGTCTACCTCAGGGTTATTAAAACACGGAATCGTTTAATAAAGGGTTACGTATTTACCAAACGACAACATGTCAGACTCGTCCGAACTGAAAGAAGGCTGTTAGTTATGTTACTGAGGACAGTGCAAGATACAGGACGACACCCACCATACCAAGGTACGCCTGGTGGTTTAACTCTTAACCACGCAATCCCGACTTTTAACGACCCTGAGAAAGAAGCCTTTTGAAAACATTGTGGGAAAAGGAGAAAATGCTGGTAACCAGCATTTTCTCCTTTTCCCACAATGTTTTTTAACCCTTTCCAGAACAAATTTCAGTTTTTCAGCCACATTTATTTTGTCGTCTGCAAATGCTTTCAATTTGGACCAGTCTAAAATTTTGTCGTTTAGTAAAGAGTTAAATAACGAGCCCAGTGTACAGTATCGTCACAAGGGAGCTTGGTTTAACTTCTTATCCGAAAGACTAAGTTTGTCTCAAGACGAACTCCTGTGCAAAAAAAAAAAAGGATTAAGATCATTCCGTTGCCAACCTTACGACACGATTTAGAACAAATCATCCGATTAGACCGTAATTGATTCTGATTAGTTGATGACTTTACGAACAGTAAAACACATTTATACGTCAATGAACCCTTTACCAAACAGCCCGTTGTCTTAACGAGCCTGGATAAGGAACTTTTGAAAACAGTGTGGGAAAAGGAGAAAATGTTGGTGAACCAGCATTTTCTCAGTTTCCCACAATGTTTTCTTCTTTTTCAAAGACAGATCTGATTATTTGAAGCAGATTTAATTTGGGTATATAAGTGCTTTGATTTTGGACTAACTTAAAATTTGGGGGTTTTTTTTCTGTAAAGCGTTAAGGACCTGTGTAGGATTTCAGACTAGGTGGCATGCAATGTCAGTCATTATAAACTATACGAGAGCGGGGGGAAACCGTGCGATTGTCTTCCAAGCGGAATTTTATCGTTTATTCTCATCAAAATAAGACGTCTCGTTGGAATAACAGATTTTCAACTTAAAGAGTCCCTGTCTGTTTTTTTTTTTTTTTTCTGTCTGTCTGTCTGTCTGTCTCCGGCCTCGGCTTCTTTATCTCTCTCTCCCTCTCTCTATCTCTCTCTCCCTCTCTCTTTCTCTCTCTCTCTGCCCTCTGCTCTCTCTCTCCCTCTCTCTCTCTCTTCGGGTTTAAATAAGGGACGACTTCTGTAATCGTTCGTCCAAAAGGTTGATAAAAGTAATAGAAATTCAAAGTAAAAATAAAGGCAATATTTTGCCACATTTACGTTTAAGATGTCACTGAGACACACAGCCTCAACCGTCACAACAGCACCGACCCCCTGACTTACTTGAAAATGTAGAATATGGATGATATGCCATATTTACTCGCATCAAGATTTCGTTAATAAAAATCTAATGAAAAAAAAAAAAAATGAAACTGACAATGTGACAAACGGAGAAATTGCTCGTACCGAGCAATTTCTCTGTTTGTCAAATTGTTTCCTAAATTGGTCTGTACAAGACGCAGAAAATCTCTGTCTGGAGCTGTTGAATTCGTACTTTTAACCCTTTCAGTACAAAAAGGGGAAAACAGGGACTTTTGTAGATGGCACAGTTCAACAATTAAATTGCAAACCTTTGCTTGAGATCAAATCAATGACCCGTAATTGGGTACATTGTAATGTATTGCTCTTAAAATTAGCTGAAAATCGAAGAGAGTAGGTCAAAATCAGACTGCAAGTTCGTGCTGTCTGATTTTGATCTCGATCTCTCCGCAAAAACACATTATGGCTAAACTTTGCCAAGTTCCACTGTTGAAGCCGAGTCGTTTAGTCGTTAGCGTAAAGAATTGAAATTAGGCGGTCGCTGGTTGGAATCCAAATCTCGGCTAATTTTTTTCCGAGGATTGATGATAGTCTTCACAACAGGATTTCTCTTTCACCGCTAATCGTTTTTTCCACAATAATTATGCAGGAAAGCAGCCAGTGGCTTGGAAGAACAATTGTGCCGAGTACTGGTAAAAGGAAACACCAGGAAAGCATTGACAGGTGCAGTGGCCGCCGCGATAAAACAAAAATAATGTTGACAACGGCGTTAAACCCCTATACAATCAATCAAATACACTGTAGAAACAAAACAGGGGGTTGAAATAATTGATGAAACGATAAAATATAACAATGGCTGAATGCCTGCAGCTGCAAGAAGGCCCTTGACCTTTCCGTGTCTTATCTCCACACAGTAGAACTTATCCATAGTCAATTAACCCTTTCCCAAACGACAAATTTTGGACTGGTCCAAATTCAAAGAGTTTGCACACGACATTTTTAAATTTAACGAAAATGGCAGAAAGTTCTCAAAAAGGGTAGAAAACACTGTGGGAAAAGGAGAAATTGCTCGTTACGAGCAATTTCTCCTTTTCCCACAGTGTTTTCAGAAGACTTGTACTGCAGACACGTGAAAACCAGGGCTTGTTTGGGAAAGGGTTAAACCTTTACCAAACGACAAAATTTTACACTGGTCAAAATTTTAAAAAAGGTGAAGACAACAAATTAAATTTGAGTCAAATTACTGGAGTTGTCTGTGGAAGGATAGAAAACAATATGGAAAACGAGAAAATGCCGGTCACCAGCATTTTTTCCTTTTCCCGCAATGTTTTCAAATACCTTTTCCGTCAGGAAAATTTAAAGTCGGAATTATGTCGCAAAAGGTTAATCCTTTATCGAACAATCCCGTGTTTTCATGACTCTGAGAAGAGCGCTTTTCGAAAATATTATTGGAAATGGAGAAAATGCTGAAAGCCAGCAACTTCTCCTGTTCCAACAATGTTCTCTACCTTTTTAACGACAAATATCATAATCAGAACCACACTTACATGTAACTTGTCAGCAGCAAAGGCTTTCAATGTGAACGAGTCCAAAATCTTATCCTGTGGTAAAGAGTCATTGCAGCTTATGTTCAGTACTCTTTAAACTCTGTGCTAGACGACAAAATTTTGGACTCTTCCAACTTGAGAGCATTTGCAGACGACACATAAAATTGGGCTCTTAAATGGTACTTGTATTTGAAAATACGGAAATCATTTGATTATCAGCAATTTTGATCATCAGCATTTTTTTTTTTTTTTTTTCTTTTCCAAGAATGTTTTCAGAAGCCTTTTTCGCCATGGTCTTTAAATTACGAATTATTTGGTAAAGTGTTAATTTTAACTCTTTACCAAATGACAAATTTTGGACGGGTCAAAATTGAATGAGTTTGCAGACGACAATTTAAAATTTTATGAAAATGGCAGAAAGTTCTCAAAAAGGGTAGAAAACACTGTGGGAAAAGGAGAAATTGCTCGTAACGAGCAATTTCTCCTTTTCCCACAGTGTTTTCAAAAGACTTGTACTGCAGATACGTGAAAACCAGGGCTTGTTTGGGAAAGGGTTAAGTAAAAGTGTTGGAAACTACGCATTATCTGAATATACTGCGATGGGCTTAAGTACAGGCTGAAAAGGAATTAGTTTCGTCTGCATGCTGTTTAACGCCGTTTTCAACGTTATTTCAACTATACTGCGGCGGCCAATGCACCTATTCCTATTTTCCTGGAGTTTCTTTTGCCAGTTATCCGCACAGCATTCTTACCAAGCATCTGACTGCTTTTCCACGTAGCCATCGTAACTCAAGTCATTTGCCTTTCTGTCGCTATAATACAAACAACTGAGTCATGCTCTGTGAAAGGGGGGCTTAATTCATGCAAGTAATGCATGATACCATGCAAGTCATCACATTATTATAGACCGCCCCCCCCCCAAAAAAAAAAATCCATTTTGTTTAGCGACCGACTGAATCACGCGGTAGACTGGTCCTTTTACATGCAGAAAATTTAAAAGTAGCGAAACGTTTCGGCCCATGTAAGCCTGCGCGGACTGCGCAGGCTGAAATGGGACGATACTTTTTTTGCCGATACATTAAGCCTCCTTTTCACAGAGTATGGCTCAACTGTTTTACTGTTAAATTGTAACTTGCGACCAACAGCACAGCGGTATCGCTAAATCTTCCTAAGATGCTGAAAACTAGATGTTTGGCCACTTGTAGCACAATATCATTAACAAGTAAAATGTACAAATCTAACCTTGATCCAACAACAGTTCGATTGGATATCGCGGTATCTCTAGCTCAAGCCTGACAAAAGCAACAACTTAAGAAATAAAAAAAAGGCTGTTTTCATATTAAGTATGAAATTTCAGTTTTGTCATATAAAAGTAATTATTAATGCCCCTCATGCTGACTGTTTGTCTGTAATAGCCTTTGCCCTTTTTTCTTTTCTCTCTTCCTTCATAAAATTCAACTTTTCTGACTGTCTGAAGCGTTCACGAACTTAAAAGTTTGGAGACTAACCCATTTGAGCACAATTTCAATACATACATGTATAAACACGAACGCCACTTTGCTTATTGCAAAGACACTCATACGCCCGTATTCGCAACCAAAGCGTTGAAAGCACTGGTGTGGCATTTGTTGAGCAAGCCATTGTGTGGAATTCATAACTTGAAAAATAAACAAACAATAATGTGGGATGAACAAGCCCGGACGAACAAGCCAAGGGACGAACAGGCCCAGGGACGAACTTGTTTTGGAACGACCACGGTCAAGAGACAAAGGTTGTGTGTATCATTGCGCCAATTGAAGGCCAGAGTGAGTATAGATATTTTCAATAAAAAAAGAAGTATATCCATGATCGATGGCCTAATTTAGTTTATGTTAGTACTCCATTGTTAATCATATATCTGAGTGCTATCGAAACGCTTGACTGTTTTAGAAAAATTGAGTTTAATTGGGTTTACTTCCTTCGGTTTTGCACAAATGCCACAAAAATCGTCTATTCAAGCTCAAAGCGACGTACGAGATTTGTGATTTGCTAAACCAAATGGTTTAGCCAGTTAAAACGTGTTAATATCTAAATCTAAAATACGACTAAGAATCCATTTTAGAACGGTTGGTGAGTACGGGTCTTGAGAGAAAGACCCCTTTTAACTTTTTACCAAACGACAAAATTCTAGCTTTGTCCAAATCGAAAGCATTTGCAGACGACAAAATAAATGTTACTCAGAATTAAAATTTGTGTTGAGAAGAATAGAAAAGATTGTGGGAAAAGGAGAAAATGCTGGTTACCAGCATTTTTTCTTTTTTCCACAATGTTTTCAAAAGGCTTCTTTCTCAGGATCGAAAAAAGTAGGAATTGTGCAGCGAAGGGTTAAGTGCCGGGCTTGATGAGGTGCTTATGTAAGAGATTGCCTATGAAATTAATTTTATCAAGCGTTTTTATCTACGAAACAGTAGAATCGGTCCTTGAGGTTTTCCAATTAACGCTTTTTTTCAAAATCATAGTACGAAACTCAAACTTAGTCTATAGACGGATGAAGGGCAGAAAACTTGAAAAAAGTTGAATGCTTTTAATTTTTTAGGAAATATTTTGGAAAAAGGAGCCATGTTAATAGCTATCGTCAATTGAGTTTCTGTACTGGCCGTTCAGCTCTTAACATATTTCTGGCTGTTAAATTTGATTATGAAATTAAGATTAAAAAAAAAACAATAACAATCTAGAAGAATACATGTCAAAACTACTTGTACTGGCGAACAACAAGCTCTTTTTTGCTAAAACGACGGAAAAAAGAACTTTTAAAGGGTATAAAACATTGTGGGAAAGGAGGAAATGCTGGTTACCGTCTTCTTCCTCTTGTTCGTTATAGCACAGGATAAATTGGTAGAGGGTCATATGGTAAAATAGTGCTTTGTCTCTACATCAAGAAGTAAGTAGATGGAAACTGCTCTGAAGAAAGAAATGACCTAGACACTTGAACGTGTTATTTGATCCCCTTCTATAGACTTAGTGTCTTTGTCTGAATACAAGACAATTCGGCTAGACTTAAGTATGAATAAGCGTCGCTACTCTGTTACTTGTATACTTAAACGTCGATAATGTGTCAATTGCACACACACACACACACACACACACACACACAAAAAAAAAAAAAAAAAAACCTAAACGACAACAGACCGGGTATAATGAATTTAGTTATTATTGTAAAATGTATATTTAGAAAATTTGGTTTTTCGTTAAGAAGATCTATTTACGTGTTATCTCATATATTTGTGCTGAAAAACCAATTGGTTTAACTTTACCAAGTGACACACTATCACATGTCTACTATATATACGCTAGGGAAAAAATCGAAACAATGTAAAACTGGTATTATGAACTTCATAATCATTGTATTATTATTGATTATTTTGAAGTGTAGTTTATGGTTTATAAGATTTGTTTCAGTTTTATTGAATACATTAAAAAAAAAGAAAACACTCGACTTAACCCATACCAAGTGACACATTATCGCCATTTAACTATAGTTATCCTAGCTTTCGCTTGCAAGACGTTTACCATGGATCAAAAGTGGTCCTACTTCGTTACGGAACGTTATATTGCGGCAACAATTTACACTGTTTCTATTTCCACAGTCTTTGTAAGCTCCAGACCCGTTGCGTTTGTTTATTTGTACATTTGTTTAAGAATTGTTTTTTTATGGATCGTTTGTGTGGTGTTTAACGCCGTTTTTAACATCATTTCAGTAATATCGAGGGGTCCAGAGCACCTATCCATGCTTTCCTTGGGTTTCTTTCACCAGTACTTGACATAATATTCTTTCCAATCCACTGGTTGTCTTTCCAAATTACCATCGTGGAGACAATGATAAGCGGTGAGAAAGGAATGAATCCTTGTTTAACTTAAGGAGTTACTGTCTCTATAAATTTTCAAAATTTACCAAAAAAGCTAACGAGGCAAGCTTGTATAGGATTTATATCGAGTAAATGATCAGTTTACAGTTAGATATTGTTTCCTAATTCAGGTTTCTGATTATTCTTTGTAGAATGTTGTTTCATTCTTGGACAAACATAGCACCAAGCTCCCGAATACTATATTCTTGTACCTGAAGAGCTGATATTCGAACCTGCTTGATGACACTGAGGTCAGCAAATCGAGCTCGCTGATCCAGACATGCGATATCATGTCTCTGCTTGTACTCTTGCACACCATTTTCTGTAATCACTCCTTTTCAGGGTCTATATAGATCCGTTACAGTGTCATTTTGACAAAGTAATATCAGAGCGTATAAAATGGATTAAAAAAAAAACGGTCAGAATGGAACCCAGGCTAGGGAAGGGAATTGTCGTTCATTAAACATTCAGAGAAAAAAAACATTACCCACTCGATGGAGCCGCCTCCAAAGCTGTCATATTTAGTGATGTTGGCTGCAGGAAATCTCTTATTTTGCCTTCTTCATACACAAGTCACCTGTCTGTGTAGTCTATGCAGAACTGTACACACTTGTAAAGAGCACAGGTCACCGGTATGTTTTGATCCACGGCGCTTTACGATCGCCTGCAGCGAAAACAGCATGTGTATACACCGTCCTCTTGACAGAAGACCACTATCGTGCAACGTTGTGCAGATGGTTTGTGTGAATACACTGACCCCCAAATGCATTGTAAAGGTCAGTCTGAATCTGTGTTGTTGTCGTAAAAGCGTTTCTGCTGGCCAGGATAATCAAAAATAGTCTTAACTGCAATTGTTGCCCTGACGCTGTCACCCCTACCACCTGAACGGTGTGCCATACTCGCCAATGAAACTTTGCCAATGCTCTGGTCATAGCATTCTGGTGCATGTCAAGTGCTTTACGACGGATAATCCATTTGCTGCCATTTCAAATGCCTGCCAGTTTTCTGATTTCGAGAAATGACTTGCAACACTTGCATTGGCCACAATACACTAATCAAACCTCACCTTTCGAGTTTAAGTGACTATTGAGTACATTTTATATGTCGGTACTTGTATTCAGTGCACCAAAATGCCGAGAAATTCTAGGGTAAAACATCTCAATAACGTGCATGAAAATTTTGGCTACGCTATAAACCATTTTTCAATGAAATAGCTGGTACTTAGCATACATAACGGTATATATGTATAGCCGCCAAAAGGTTGTATTGCCAATATCTTTGCCCTGATAGACAATATGGTTTGGTAGCCTCAAATCTTTCATAAAAAAATACGTTGTTTCTCTTATATGATAAGCAGTCCCATGTAATTCTATAGCTGACTGAGTGTCCTATATGATTAACATAACCAGGAATGAATTAAAAAAAAAAAAACATGGACTACGTGAAAGGTATCTGAAAAAATATCGAAACTCTCTTGTGGTTCAAAGAGAAATATCAAACATCAATAACGCCTGCAACTGCGTCTTTTTCCTCATTGTTTGCATACAGTTAAAAAGCAAATTTTCACTTAGCTATGTTTTTCAAGATTAGATGTGAATCCAACTAATCGTTTGAAAAAGGACTGTCGCTGCTACAAATGGTGTGTCTGAAAATACACATAGACTGTACAGTAATGGGTAACGCCTAAAGATATAAAAGTACCAATTAGTCCAAGAAAAAGGATTATCAGCTATCATATTCATTTTGGTAATTGGTGAATAAGCCCAGAGGGGTTTCAATTAACAGTAGAAACCTGTGTATACTGTTGAGTGGAAATGGGTCCGTAATTTGGCCGGCAAAACGGTCCGTAGAATAGACGTGTCCACATTTTTTACCTATCACAAATTACTATATATATTCATTCGAGACTAATACCAAGATATAGGTCGAAAGCCAGCATATTCAGCTATTGTGAAACCGCCTTGACTTGTCACTACTTTGTTTCCTTGACCTTGTTCGTTTTTTCCCCGATATTTGCCGAGTTCAAATGTTAAACCATTAGGCTGCTAAGTGCGACTCACTGACCTTTTGCGGACAGTGTAGATCAAGATCACAGAACGAGCAGTCTGATCTTGGATCTACACTGTTCGATGAGGAGATATATTTCTCCAAAACATAAGTTTTAAATTGCATTATTTTGATGTTTTACTATCGCCATGAAAGTACCAATCAACTCATTTAGCAGGGTAAGAGTTTATATGTTTATCTCTTTACCAAAGGACAAAATTTTAGACTGGTCCAAATTGAAAGCAGTTGCAGATGACAAAATAATTGTGACTAAAAAATTGAAATTTGTTTTAGGAAGGGTAGAAAACATTGTGGGAAAAGGAGAAAATGCTGGTTAACAGCATTTTCTCTTTTTCCCACAATGTTTTCAAAAGCCTTCTTCTTTAGGGTCGGTAAAACTCGGGATTGTGTGGTAAAGGGTTATATAACGGACTTATATTATAAATTGATCTTGTCGTCGTGTACATGATGCAGAGGTAAAATACCTGGACACATAATCCCGAGGTAAACGTCCTATAAAACCGTTAATTTGTCGTAAATCTATAAAGAGTTCAGGTAAAAAGACGGAATATTTATTAAATGACAAAGCAGTTTCACGCTATGATTATAAGGTGCTCGGTGTGTCTACCAAAGAAATGTGTTTATTCAAGAATTAGTGGGCGTTTTCTGGTATTTTTATTGTCAACCTCGAACAGAAGGACGCCTGTATTGTTTCGAAATTTAAGATCAAATTCAGAACTAAGAACCCGACCCCGCTTGGCTCGGTCTATTCGTAATCCACCATTTTTGCCAACGTTGTGCTGAAACCAATTAACAAGATTTTAGACATGTCTAAATTGAAAGCATTGCAGACAACATTTTGAATGTTGCTGAAATGATAGAATTTGTTTTAAGATGGATAGAAAACATGTGGGAAAAGGAGAAAAGCTGGTAAGCAACATTTTCTCCTTTTCCCTCATTGATTTCAAAAGCTTTTTTCCCCCCTGGTCGTTAAAACTCTGGACTGTGTTGTAAAGAGTTAAGTTAACACCTTTGGTAGTATACATATTCACCAGTCATCTAAATATAACAGTCTTAATGCCGAAAGTGCCGTCTGATTGGCTAAGACAGAAACCCTCACCCAATCAAAGGAATAGTTTTGGAATGTATCATTAGAACAATATGATTTAGAATAGTTAATGCATACAGCCCAAGATTATCTGTCACGAAATCAACATTCTTATTTTGATGTACGAGCTATATAAACCAAGATTTAATTCCTTATTCCTCGTGAGTAAATACAATACTTCACAAAGTCGTATGCATTCGTTTAGTTTATTTCGTTCATTCGTTCGATCGCCCACTCGCTCGTTGGTTCTTTGGTTCGTTCGTCCGTCCGTTGGTTCGATCGATCGTTCGTTTGTTTGTATCGTGCCATTTTGAATATTATTTTAGTTATAAGTCGGGAGTCCGTGCAACTGTCAATGTTTTCCTGAAGTTTCGTTTACCGGTGCTTAGCACAACTACCTTCCCAAGCCACTGACTGCAGACAACCACCGTCGAAACCGTGATCAGAGAGAAAGAAAGGAATGACTCCTGTCACAATGATTATCACCGATCCTCTGAAAGAAATTAGCCAAGATGGGGAATAGAACCAACGACGCCAAGGGTCTGTATTCACCAACTATTCTTCAGAATATTCCTAGTCGTATTCTCCAAGATTTTCTACGTTTGAAAGTAACACAACTCCTGATTGGCTAAACCATTTGGTTTAGCCAATCAGGAGTTGTGTTACTTTCAAATGCAGAAAATTCTGGAGAACAAGACAAAAAATGTTCTTAAAAATGGTTGGTGAATACGGACCCTGGTTTCAAGCCCTGCATATCACCGACTGAGCAACCGGGTTCGGCAAAGATTCGAAGAGAACAACTATGAACTTTATTGGACGGTGTAGATCAAGACTGTACACCGGTCTGATATTGTGTGACCCATTCTTTCCAAACTGTTTTGAATTCACAGTTCTTTAACTCTTCATTACAAAATTACAGTTCTTTATCTCTTCACTATACGACAAAATTGTAGACTCGACCAAATCAAAAGCATTGTCAGGCGGCAAATTAAATGTGGACAAAATCAAGGGATCTGGCTAATAAGGTAGAAAACAACGTGAGAAAAGGAGACAATGCTGGTTTCCAGTTTTTTTTCTCCTATTCCAACGTTTCCAAAAGCCTCATTCCTCAGGATCGTTAAAACTCTGGATTGGTTGGTAAAGGTACATAAATGAACGGATGCTCTAGTCATAGTTTGGGATTGATTGATTGTACAGTGTTTTTTTATGCCGACGACAGCTAACATATTCAGGTCTGTCCTGGGTTTCACCGCTATTAGTACAGAGCTCTGAAGTGTATTGCTCAAGGACATTCCCACGAAAAACCCAGTGCTCCCAGTGAGGCTCGAACCGAGACCTCCATGTTACAGGTCCTGTGATTGACCACTGAGTCACTCATAGCTTAGGATAAAGAAGCGGTCGGTTTAGATCAAAATTTCTTTTCCTACAACATAGGGAAGTAGAACTGCAGTTGTGCTTTGTTCAAACTTAAGGCACGAATTCTCCGACCGATTATTCCAATTAACCACCTTATTCGATAAATTGTATGTACACAGAAATGAGATTTTCACTCCACATACCAAGCATTTGTCACAAATTTTACCTTAAAAGCAGCATACAAACATATTTGACACCAAAATTGTTTAGATGGGAAGAAGTTGATATTTTGTCAGGAAAAGTCTATACGGACGTGACCTTTTACTCTTAGCTCTGGAGAAAAATATTGTAAACATAGTTTGTCTCCACTGTGATTCGAACCCACAATCTTCAAAAGCGTGAAGTGGCAACTCTATCGGCTGATCTATCCGGACTGATGTAAACCAGCTATATTCAAAATGCACCTATCCCTTCTTACGCAATAGCGGATATCACGTACAAAACGGGATAGGAAATTTTACAAAAACAAGCTAACAAACAAACAAAGAAAATCGTATTCCCCGTATTTTCTATATGAGCCATGCTCTGTGAAAAGGGGGCTTAATGAATCTGCAAAAAGTGTCGATTCAGATCAGCCTGCGCATGACTTGGGCCGAAACTTTTTGCTTTTGGTCAAGTTTCTGCTTGTCAAAGAATTAGTGCACCTCATGATTCAGTCGGTTGTAAGACAAAGTGGATTTTATGGATCCTTAATTATAAATATGTGGTGGCTTGCTCGGTATTATCGACGACAGAGATGCATTAAGCGCCCATTTGCCTAAGCATGGCTCAACCATGCACTTCTTGCCATACTTTAGTTTTAAGGCCATCTTCGCACAGGAATAAAAAATCACCAGTCTTTGCTGATTTTCTCAAAAACTGGCGAAATGAAATCTGGTCGTCAAGATTATAATCGATTCCATTTTTTATGGATTATTATTGTTAGTTGTTTTGAAAAGTATTTCTGCTAAATCAATGAGGTAAAATATTCCTGTTCATGCATCATTCTGACCCCTAACCGGCTCTGTGCACAATAGGCTTTTTCAAGCCATTTAACCCTTTACCAAACAATCCCTGGTTTTTACGACCCTGGGAAAGAAGGAGTTTGAAAACATCGCAGGAAAAGGAGAAAATGCTGGTAACCAGAATTTTCTCCTTTTCCCACAACGTTTTTTTTACCCTATCAGAGACCTAAATTTTGAATTTGTCGTCTGCAGATGTTTTGAATTTGAAAGTGTCTAAAATTTGTCGTTTGGGAAAGGGTTAAGATAAGTCACATACATGTACATGTATTTTTCTTCAAGAAGTACTGACGACTTAATTTTTAACCCTTTACCACACAATCCAGTTTTTAAACTAATCTGAGGAAAGAAGCTTTCGAAAACATAATGAAAAAAGCTTGTTAACGGGATTTCCTCCTTTTTCCACAATGTTTCTACCCTATCAATGACAAGAGTTATCATTGAGCCTCATTTACATGTAATTCCAAACATTGACGTCTGAATAGCTTTCACTTTTGAGAAGTCTAAACAACTTGGCTTTTGGTAAAGGGTCAAGCTACTGAATGAATTTAAAGATCATTTTTTGAACTAAACTACTGGCGGCTAAAACCTCACTGTCCTCACAGTATTAAGAGCACAACAGTTTAATCTTACCGCAAGAATGCTTTCCATTTTTTCTATCATATCGCCATGAGCTCTGCAATACCTATTTCAGTCGATATAGACTCAGATGAGCAACAATCCACATAAAGCGTGCAGTCTAATCTTATACTTAGTATTTCTACCGTCCGAAACTTACGCTAACACATGCACTATAAATTTGTTATTCTTTTACCTTAGATCCGTAAATTTGCAGCGAATTGAAGTCTTTTGTTAACCCTTTCCCAAACGACAAATTTTGGACTGGTCCAAATTGAAAGAGTTTGCAGACGACAATTTTAAATTTGATGAAAATGGCAGAAAGGTCTCAAAAAGGGTAGAAAACACTGTGGGAAAATGAGAAACTGCTCGTTACGAGCAATTTCTCCTTTTCCCACAGTGTTTTCAAAAGACTTGTACTGCAGACACGTGAAAACCAGGGCTTGTTTGGGAAAAGGTTAAACACTGATGAATACTTCAAAGTATGCTTTTCTCTGCAAGCGTAACGAAGCTGAACTGTAACATGCAGTTAAAAGGCCCAAATTTGGCGTTCAAAAAACGCCTTGGTCTCTTTGCAATCGGCATCTCCGTCTAGATTTCTGAGATACTCGAAACATACGACGTCATCGTACGCATCTGAATACGATCCCAAACAATCGACGCGTGTTATTGATCATGTGACATAGCCACAGACCTTTGCGAAATTCCGGCGCCAAAGCCACAAATACTATGAGAATATGTAGCACATTTCGAAGTAACACTGATTCCCCAACCTCAAATTTGTCTTTTTTCTATACTGATGGTTCCCTAGCTACCACCTTTCTTAGTTTAGTGATAAATCACTTTTATTTTGAATTTGGTGAGTTTATGAAATCTCTGAATAGCTGCCCCCCTTTGCAAACTGCAGATTAAATGAAATGAAAATTTCCGGCCGGTGGTAAAAATTTCAAACATAACAATTTAGCTTGTTTTCGCCGACAAATTTTACCGGGCAGTGTAGTTTCAGATCAGACTGCAGTTTCCGTGCAGTCTGATCTGAAACTCACACTGGCTGCAAAGGTACATTGAGTCGCGCCTAGCATCCAAATGTTAAATGTTAACTTTTCCATCGTCTAATGTATAAACTCGAATTTTTCACTGTTGAAAGAACAATTCATTGAAATTCAGAGGGATAAATCCTACAGGCTTGACCATACAAGCAGACGGTATAGATACAAGACCAGACTGCACATTCTGTGCAGTCTGGTCTAGTATCTATATCGTCTGGGAGGGTTAACACCATTTTCAACATTTGTCAGTTATATCTCGGCGGCCACTGCAAATATCTGTGCTTTCCGGGAGTTTCTTTTACCATTCCTTCGCATTCCTTCGCATAACCCTCTTTGAAAGGTACTGGCTGCTTTTCCGATATACATATATATGCATCGTCCAAACACTGTTCAGCGATGAGATATATTTCATTCCTTTTGCAATCAGTAGCATGGATCCTCAAAAGGAATTTGGGCAGAGCTTGGAGTCGAACATATATATTTCAACTCTTTACCAAACGATAAGTTTATAGTTGTCTTTAGACTGGTCAAAATTAAAAAAGATTGAGCCATACTCCGGCAAAGGGGGCCTTAATGCATCTCCGTGATGCAAGATACCAAGCAACTCATCAAATAATCATCGATCCATAAAGAACAATTTCGTCTAACAACTGGCTGAATCATGAGATAGAATGGCCTTTGCTCATGCAGAAAACTGACCAATATAGCAAACAGTTTCGGCCCAGGTCAGCCTGTGTGGACTGCGCGTGCTGACCTGTGTCGATACTTTTTGCAGATGCATTAACCCTTAAGCTGCTAATCGCGACCCACTGACCTTTTGCGGACAGTGTAGATCAAGATCAGACTGCACAGAACGTGCAGTCTTATCTTTGATCTACACTGTCCGATACGGTATTTTCTTTCCGGTGAAATTAACTTTGAAACCACAATGTTTGGGCTTTTAGTACTGGGTAGAAATTTGCGTTCAATTTATTCAGCAGTTTTAGTGTTAAACCCCCTTTTCACACAGCATAATTCATTTGTAAACGACAAATTAGACATGGCTCAAAAAATGACATTTGTCTTTCAAATGATAGAAAAACATAGTGATAATAGAAGAAATTGCTGGTAATCAGCAATTTCTCCTTTTCTCCCAATGTTTTTTAAAAGACTCTTTCCTCTTGGACGTTAAAACTCAGGATTGTTTAGCTCTGAGAGACTGTGAGGAACTATCCGAACACAGGTCATGAAGAAAAGCGGTAACTTATCAAGCCTACCTCTGCAGACCACTTCTTGCCTAGTAAATTAGCACTTCTGAAAATATTTTGGCAAAAGGAGAAAATGCTAGTAACGAATGCTTTCATCTTTTGTCATACTATTTCACATGCATTACTAATATAAAATTTAAAATTGATTATCAATAATTTACAAGAAATTTCTAGTGTAATTTATCTTATTTCATTATTCATGCCCTCGGTTTAATGGAATTGAATAGCTCAAGTTATTTGCAGAATATTATGAGGATTGAACGCCAGATAAAGATATTATAATCACAGTTTACGATTTACTGGGACAATCCTCGTAGATGTCTAAAGCAAAATTGGTTTCAATAAGAAACGAAACAAAATAGAATATCTTAAAAAAAAAAAATTCAAAACACTTACTTGATTATACCAAACGTAGTTTGATATTTTAACCCAACTCAGATTTTGAGGGCGGCATAAAAATTCTAACTTTACACACTAGAACGAGAACAAATTAATAAAGAAATCATTGAAATATATCGAAGACAATTTGGCCATTCTATTTGCAATCAACGCGCCTCGCATTCAGCCACTCGGAAGCTGAGCCAGGCCACGTGACTTCCACGTGACTTCTACACGATACCAATCGTAGCAACTGCGCACTAATCTGCTTAAAGTGGGCGTTTCCTTCCATAAACCTCCCCTTTCAGATTCCTCTTATTCGCTTCTTCTCTTCCAATATTTCGAGTTTGTTTCACTCTTCGGTTGAATAGTTCACGTCTTTATCGAACGCAATGAATCAATGATAGGTGAATTAAAACCCTGTACCACACAATCCCGACTTTTAACAACCACGAGAAAGCAAGCTATTGAAAACATAGTGGGAAAAGGAGAAACTGCTGGAAACCATTTTATCATTTGGGCCACCTTTGTCATCTGCAAATGCTTTCAATTAGGACCTATTTGAATTTTCTTTCTTTCTTTGGTAGAGTTAAACAGACACCTTATGCAGACTTTTCGTCTTGCAGCAGACGGCTTTTGAAAACACAATGGCTACAGAAGAAATTGCTCGCATCGAGCAATTTCTGCCACAATATTTTGTCTCTTTTGTATGTGTGTGAAACCTTATTTTATGTCGATAATATTTTTTTTTTTTTCATTTTTTGCCAAACAACACGATTTTAGACTTGTCCAAATAGAAACGATTTGCAAACGAATCCGCCTTGTTTTGAAGTGAGCCAAGTATACCTGCCAAACAGAAGGCATGGTTGAATGACTTTAAAAAACTCAAATTAAGTCACCTTTTTCGTGACGTAATTACTTCACGGAATTCCTTAAAGAGGATGGAAACCCAATTTCAAAGAGGTAACAGTTTAAGGCGTTGGTCGCGCTATTAATTTTTAGCACCAACAACTCCTTTCCCAACGATGACTTTGATTATCTTGACAAACAAGTGAATCAGGCTCTGGCAAAAGGGGGCTTAGTGTGTCGTCGTGATAGATTATAACAAGCAAGTCATCACATACTAGTAAATATGGATCCGTAAAATCTATTTTATTTAACAACCGACTGAAACCTGGAGTAGAATGGTCCTTTGACATGCAGAAAAATTAAAGATAGCAAAAAGTCTCGGCCCAGGTCAGCCTGTGCGGTCCGCACAGGCTGACCTGGACAGATACTTTTCGCAGATGATTTAAGCCCCCTTTTCACAGAGCATGGCTCATGTATAATTAATATTTCCTCTTTTCAACATTGTGCAAAACAATGAAGAAAAAGAAGCTATTGCAGGTGGGGTTACTGGTCATTATTTCTCTTCAGACCAATGTTTAGCTTTTTTTTAATTGGAGTTTAACGCCGTTTTAATAGATTAGGTGATATCACGGCAGTCAGTGCACCCACGCATGTAGGTGACACAACTTTCTTTTCAAGCCACTGACTTCTTTTCTCACATGCATCAGAGGTGACAGGCGAAAAATCGCTGGAAATACGGTTTGCGTAAGCCGGGTATATACAGTCCGTAACCACCATGTTACTGGCCAGATACGCTAACCACTAAGCTACCCGGCAAGGATCTTCATGTCAAACAAAAAAAAAAAAACAAGGAGTTTCAATATTCCAATATTCATATTCAGACAGTCTTATACGCCGTTTATCTTTATTAAAAGATATTTCTTGATTTTCCTTTTCTTCCTTTCGTGCATTACCTCCTGTAACATTTTGTATCTTTTATTTCTTCGTCAGGCTACTTCGACGTCGTTCTTGTAAAATGAGAATAATTAACCTTTGATCATTACCAGACGACAAATATTGAAACCTTTCCAAACTGCAAACATTTGTAGACGACAACATTTGTAGCTAAAATGGTTAGATTTTTCTAACAGGTCAGAGAGCAATGTGGGAAGCGGAGAAAAAGCTGGAAGTTAGTATTTTCTCGTTTACCAACAATATTTTCAGTTTCTCCCGGGTTCTTTAAATTCGAGATTGTGCAGCAAAGGGCTAAATAAGGAGTAATAACTGAATTCATTTGAAAAAGGTAAAAAATATTGCTCCAAGAGGAGAAAACGACCTCTTGAAACTAATAGTAAAATACTTTGAAACATTGATCATTGTAAAATCTGGATCAATCGAGTTAAAATACGATTTATTGCATGAATTCGTTTGAAAATATTTTGGCAGAAGAATACTTTTCTCTTTTTACCATAGCGTTTTCCATAGTTGTCTATTGTATAACGAAAAGAAAATCGTCTACAAGCGGTAAGGTGCTAACTGAACTTCAAATCCAACATAAAAGTGAGAAATATCGTAGATAACTATCCGTTTGACTCTTCTGCGGTGTTGACTGACTGACTGACTGACTGACTGATTGATTGATTGATTGATTGATTGATCGGTCCGTCGATCGATTAATTTGAAGGCGGTCAACCCACCCTCGTGTGAGAAAATCTAGAGAAAACACTGGCCCCATCTTGTATGCTTATTTATCTTTTAAAGGAAGATAATCGTATTTTAGTCAAACTGTTTCCTTCTTTCCTGTTTTGGCGATATTCTACGGCCAAGATACCTGCCATTGCAGAGCTTAACAAATTTTGCGGTTTTGTAATCTGTTTTAATTAAAAAAAAAAACATTCAGCTAAAGTAATCATGGGTCATAAAAGCTTAACTCCTTAACAAACAACAAAGTTTATTGTCCGGTCAAATCAAAAGCATTGTCTGACGACAAACTCGGTATAAGATGTGTGAAAGATGAAATTTATCTTTGAACGGGTAGGAAATATTGCAATGGTTGGAAAAGGAGAGAATGCTGGTTTTTTTTTCCCCCTTTTTCAATCAATATTTTCGAAACCCATCTTCCTCAGTGTCGTTAAACGGGTGGTTGCCTGGTAAAGCGTTAATTGATGATAGTTCCATGAAAGTTTTTTTTTTTTTGATCCCCTAATTCTTTAAACTTTGACCCTCCCCCCTAAATTTTCAAACTGTCTCCCAAGACGATTTTCAGCTGTGAGCAAGGAACTTATCCTGTCCCCATGATCATCACCATTGTACATTTGAAAGTAACACAACTTCTGATTGGCTAAACCAAATGGTTTAGCCAATCAGAAGTTGTGTTACTTTCAAATGCAGAAAATCTTTGAGAACAAGACTAAGAACATTCTTAAGAACGGTTGGTTAATACGGACCCAGTCCACGAGAAGAGTCAAGTACTTAACAAAAGACAAAATTCTGGACTTTTCCGAATTGAAAGTATTTGCAGAAGGGGGAAAAATGCGACTCAAAAATTGAAAAATTGTTTTTAGAAGGGTTGAACACATTGTGGGAAAAGAAGAAAATGTTGGTCATCAGCATTTGCTCTTTTTCCACAACGTTTTCAAAAAGCTTCTGTACATAGCCATGCCTGGTTGTTAAATATGCTCGGTATTGTTTGGCAAAGGGATGAGCGAGCTCGGATTCTTTCTGACAACCCCTATATTACTTACCCGGTAAGATACCGATTTAGACATCCAGCTTGGCATGAGAACGACGCACTTTTGTAACGTTAACAAATAATTTGTATCGTCAAAAAACTAGAACCATACTAGGCATACATTTTATATCCAATTATTTCACAAGAAGTTTACCTATATCTCTGAAATTGTATTCAAAGCTGTATAAAAACCATATCTTTAACTTAAATTCATACTTTGTGAGTAAAAATCGGGCGTACCCGGTGACAAAAAATATTTGCAGTCGCTGGAATCTGAGCCTACATGATACCAGAACATCCTCCAGACAGTCTACCTACTGACCTATATCTGTCCAACTGACTACCTAGAGTGTTCAACGCTTACCAAACGACAAAATCATAGACTTGTCCAAAATATACTAAACCAATTTCTAGCAATTAAACTCCGCTAGAACATGGGATATAATTTTTACGCAAGACCCCTGGCTAGGAGGAAGAAAACAGCCCTAGTTTATTTACATTTGCGTTTTAATACTGACGCCGCCATACACTGGAAATTATGTTTTCAAAAATTCTTTGCTTCGGGTCGTAAAATTGTCAGGCTCGGGAATATCACCTTTTTCAGTGACATTACGGTTATGTCGCTTTAAAAAACAGTCTAACAAGGGAAAAGGGGGGGGGGGGGAAAGAGAGAGAGAGAGAGAGAGAGAGAGATTTCAAGGGAGGTTACAAATGAATGAATCGTTCAAATACATTGATATTGTTAACGCCCCTTTCAAAGACTCTTCTATTTGAAGTTATTCCCAAGTAACTTCCGGAATATCGAATTATGCGACTGACAGAAACTAAACAAATGTATAATTCGCTCTAGGGACGGTATTTTGAAAATTTATTTGTAAGCATGACAAAAGTAGCTTTTCTGCATCCAGATCTGGGTATTGGTGGGGCTGAAAGAGCAGTAATTGATGCTGCATTGGCGCTGCAATCCCGCGGCCATGACGTGGAATTTGTGACGGCTCATCACGATCCCAGCCACTGTTTTCAAGAGACGAGGGACGGAACATTAAAGGTGACTGTGGCAGGAGACTGGTTACCCAGAAGTATATTTGGACGTTGTTATGCATTGTGTGCTTATATTAGAATGATATACGCCGCTATATTTCTTGTATGTTTTAGTAAAATCCCTCGTAGTGTAATCTTTTGTGACCAAATTTCTGCGTGCATTCCTTTTCTACGTCTGTCAAATTCAAAGATTTTATTTTACTGTCACTTTCCTGACATGTTGCTAACACAGCGGGACAGTGTAATGAAGAAAATATACCGCGCACCAATAGACTTTTTTGAAGAATGGACCACTGGAATGGCAGATTGTGTATTAGTGAATAGTAAATTTACAGGTAATTATCTGAAGTAAAAATTCATAATAGGGTTTAAATGCTGATAACACACCACAGATCATGAGTAAATCAAACCCTATGGGCTCAATAAATATGAGGACTTTCTCAACCAGGGAAAAAAGTGCAATGGCAAGGATGTACTGCATCCAGATCTGGGTATTGGTGGTGCTGAAAGAGCAGTATTGATGTGGCTCCAGGCTTGTTTGTCCCAAAACCAGTTTGTCCCTGGGCTTGTTCGTCCCTGGGCTTATTCGCCCGGGCTTGTTCGTCCCTGGGCTTGTTCGCCCGGGCTTGTTCATCCCACACTTACTTACAGACAGCGGAACGCTTATTTCTAGAACTGGTGGCTCTGGGAAATTTTCATTATCAACTTCACCCGTGGGCTGTAACACTCATAAACAACAAAATAAGTAAAAGAAAATTAATGAAAGTTTTGTTGTGTGAGGTCATAAGCCTCAAGTATTGCAAATCTTGTAAGTCTGTGTGTTAATAGAACAAGAAAAGCATTGGGAATCAGTAACCTTATAACTCTTTTTCATTTTTACTAATAGCGCAAAGTTAAAAAATTGAAATACTTTTCACGACGCTACTTAGTTGACTTTGTTATTGTGATCAAGGTCATACAAAACAAAACTTGCAGTCTGAGGTTTGATCTTGTAGATCTATCTTTTACCTTTCAATATGTCAGGGTTTAAAAATGAAACTATGTACATTTGCAGCTCTAGATTTTCTCTAGATAAGCAGTCCTTACCGAATTGTTAAAATGACTCGCCCAGTTGATATCAATTAACTATAGTATACTTCATAATAATAAGAGTAGTAATAATTACCAGTGTCACACAAACGATGTTGCTATCGCTGGTACCAGTCACACTCCACCACCTCTTGCCTGCGACTTACTGTGCTACAACACATTATACACTGAAAATGCTTATTAATACCCATTACTATTTTTCTTGTGCGTTTTTTCTTCTTTTAAACGTTATGATGGGGATGACTATTTTTGCACATCTATATATTCTGAGTGAAGTGATCGGGGGATTATCTGCAGTTAACACCTTTTCATGCCTGTCAAAATCAGTTATGTATTCACTATTAACACCTTTCACGGTTTGGCAGATACACACAAACAGCAGTGTCAGTCTAGAAGTCGATCAGAGACGATAAGTAATTCTCTTTGCCTTATTTTTATGTTCTTTCTCAAATTAAAAAAAAAAAAAAAAAAAGTAGAACGAGGAAAGAAGCCCGATGACTGTGCTCAAATCAGTTGGGACGAACAAGCCCGGACGAACAAGCCCGGACAGACGAGAATTCAGTTGGGACGAACAAGCCCGGACGAACAAGCCCGGGCGAACAAGCCCAGGGACGAAAAAGCCCGTTACCATTGATGCTGCATTGGCCATGACATGGAATTTGTGACAACTCATCATGATCCTTCTCATCAAACAAAGGTTATGTTCTATGCAGTTTGATCTTGATCTACACTGCTTGTAAGAGGCAGGCTAGTTGTCAACTACAAAATCAACTTAATTTGTGAACAGCATTCTAAGAATAAAAAAATACAAATAGCTTGTGATTGCTGCATAGCAACATAATGCACTTGAGTATTGTGCATTGTGCCCTTGATATGTAAACCTGCAGCAATGCAACTGCAAAGTTTTGAAATCAAATGAATTATGAGTGTTTAATTTATTTATCTTACATTGATTATGAAAAATGTTGCACAATGTGCAATTATTTCGTGAAACAAATCTGCAACAAACAACTGACTGGAAATCTTTATAAATTATAAGCTGTTTATATGAACTGAAATCTAATAAAAGTATAATCTAAAACATTGTGGATAAAGGAGAAATGGCTTATTTCTTGCAATTTATCCTTTGTCGAAATATTTTTAAGTGATCTGCCACTAGACACGCTCACAAAAAAAATCTGCAAGAGGTAATGTATTCTAAATGTTTAAGATATCCTTTTAGATAAAACCAGTATATTATTAGATAATACTAAGCGATAGCGATGGTGCAAACTGTTTAATTTGCTAGATTGTATTAAAGCAGCCTGCCAAATACTTGGCCAGCATCATTCTCAAGATTTGTCAAGCCAATAGAAATCTTTGCTCTCACCTATGTGATTGTTCCTTTATAATTCTATCGAGGTGTTGTAGTCTAGAAGTTGGTGGTTTTGCAAAAAAGATGTAGTTATGATAATACTAAAACAGAGGAAATTGAAACAAAGGAGTAACAGATGAAAAAAAAATCAAAGTATGGAAAAAGGTTCAGTCACAAGTGATTTCTACTTTTCCGGAGTATTTCAAAAGTCGCCTGGTGCAGAGGTATAGTAATATATACTGTACATTTTGTGCAGTGATGGATTAATTAGAACATTTTTTATGTTGAATTCTCTTTTGAATACTTTCAGCATCTGTGTTCAAACAAACCTTTAAATCTCTACAAAAGAGGGAACCAGCTGTGCTGTATCCAATCCCAGACTTCAAAGCATTTGAGAAGACAATTGAGGACCCAAACGATGATCTGTTTCCACACAATAAGGAAGTTTATTTCTTGTCCATCAACAGATACGAGAGGAAGAAAAATCTGTCATTAGCTTTACAAGCATTTAGTATGTACATTATGCATTGTATAACAGCCATTTTTCATCTACTAAAGCATGTTTCTACACAATATTCTATAAACTATAAATGCAGCATTCCTGCATCCCTACTGTAACTTACTGTTAACTGGGTGGGTCCTGCATGGCTCATTGTAGGACTTGTAACTGGGATGCTCAGGTTCGAGCTTCACTTGAAGCACTGGATTTTGTGTGGGAGTGTCCTTCAGCAAGACACTTCAGAGCCCTAGCCTAGTTCTTGTGAAACCCAGGACATAAATGAATATTTAAGGACCATGATATAACCAAAATAATGTTGAAAGAGGTGTAAAACACAATACAATCAATCATTTGAAAACACTTGGCTGTGACTGCATGTTATAAGCAACATGCACTGTTCACTTCCAGAACTGTACTGCATACATTTTTCGGTATAGCTACATGCGCTGGCTTTTGACCTTCTTTTTGGTACCAATAAAGAATGAATAGATAGTAATTTGCGATTGGTAATAAATGTGCATGTTTATTTGGCGGGCCCTTGCTGCCATATTTACTTGCTTATTTATGGAACCATTATTTACAGGCGTTGCTACTACTAATCAGTACCCAGGGGCCTTGATTCATACCATAGCAAATTAATGCATTAGAGAATGATCATTTTTTTGTTCAATTTGGAACTTAATGTTTTCATAAGTGTTACCTAATAACCGAATACTACATTTCAACAAAATGAGAAATGGTGAAGAAAAAGGGGCAATGCCTCGCGAGGTTTCTTTTCATTATTTTACTTCAAGTTGAGCCACAAAAGAGTTTCAATATTTATATCCCAGTATCTCTTATGCCGTCTATCTTTTTTCAAAGATATTTCGTGTTTAACAGCGTTTTCCTCTTCTTAAATATGTTTCATAAACAAAGCCCTAGATTGGCACTAGTGAATGCCAGGAAACACCTGATGAGCTGTAAATACCTAGAATAATTAAAAATACCAAAGTAATCTTTGTAGTTCACTTTGTATATGCATTCATTTTATTCCATTTATACTATTCAAACAATATAGAAAATTCATTCATAATCATATTTCAACATTCATTTAATCCTTTACCAAACAATCTGAGTGAGTTTTGATGACCCCGACAGAAAAAATGTTTTAAAGCATTATGGGAAAATGAGAAAATGCTTGTAACAAGCATGTTTTCCAATTTTGTTTACCAATTCTGAGACCAATCTCATCATTTAAACCACATTTAATTGTTGTCAGGAAATGCTTTCAATCTGGACATCTCGTAAGATTTTGTTGCCTGGTAAGGGTTATTGATTGATTGATTGTATGGTGTTTAATGCCGTTTTCAACATTCTTTCAGTTATATCACAGCGGCCAGTGTACCCATCCATGCTTTCCTAGAGTTTCATTTACCAGTACTCCGCACAATATTCTTTCCAAGCCACTGGCTGCTTTCCCCCATAACCATCGTCGAAACAATGGTCAGCGGTTAGAGAGGAATGAATCCCGTCGCGATGACTATCATCAATCCTCGGAAAGAAATTTGGCAAGTCTGGGATCGAACCAGCGACCTCCTTTTCTGAAGTCCTGTACGCTGCCGACTTAGCTGGGGGGGGTGGGTGGGCTTGGCAAGGTAAAGGGTTAATGCGGGGAGCCCTGCTGGACTCAGTATAGCCAAACTTGAAAGTAGCCAAAATTGAAAGTAGCTGCAGATAACAATACTTAACTAGAGAAAATTTGCTGTAGTTCTCTGTTATGGCAGAAACCATCATATGAAATGGAGAGCATTTTCTCCTTTTTGCACATATTTTAGAAAGCTCTTGTTCTCAGGGTTGTTTAATCTCAGGATTTTGTTGTGAAGGGTTAATCTAATGTTACACATCTATCAAATATTGCAGGACAGCTGAAAGACAAACTATCCAAGTCTGATGGTGACAAAATCCACCTGATCATGGCAGGAGGATATGATGAAAGAGTTACAGAAAATGTTGAGCATCACTTGGAGCTGTTACAGCTTTCTGATAAACTTGACATCAATGAGGATGTTTCTTTTATTAGATCATTCAGTGATGCCCAAAAGAGAACACTTCTTCATAACTCCAGTTGTCTGCTCTATACACCAGAAAATGAGCATTTCGGGATAGTTCCGATTGAATCGATGTACATGAGATGTCCTGTTATAGCGTGTAAAAGTGGTGGACCACTAGAAACAGTTGTTGATGGGAAGACTGGCTATTTACGTGGGGGTAAACCTGACCAGTTTGCGGAAGCAATGCAGAGAATTGTTGATGATCTTAAACAAGCAAAGAGACTTGGTGAAAATGGTAGAAAGCATGTCTTAGAGAAGTTTTCATTTGAGACATTTACCAATCAACTTGATAATATCATAAAAGACCTTTTAAGCTGATTTTTTTGCTTTAAGTGATGTCAAAAGTTACAATGAAAATTGGAAGTTTCACCTATTTTGGTTATCTGTTGTGGGCTTTGAGTGCATGAAACCTTTATCAGCTGACAAAATTTTGGACAGGTCCAAAATGGAAGAATTTGCTGACACTAAATGTGGCTGAACTGATAGGACTTATCTTTTAGCACTTTACCACCCGAGAAAAAATGTAGACCAGTTCAAATTGAAAGCATTTGCAGACGACAATTTAAATGTGACTCAAATGGGGAATTTTGCCTTGATATGGTAGAAAACATTGTGGGGGGAAGGAGAAAATGCTGGTTACCAGCATTTTCTCCTTTTCCCACAATGTTTTTAAAATGTTTCTTCTTCAGGGTCGGTAAAAGTCGGAATTGTGTGGTAAAGAGTTAAAGGATAGAAAATATTGTGGGAATAGCACCAGCATTTTCTCCTTTTCCCACAAAGTTTTCACATTGTTTTACTATAGGATTGTTTGGTAAAGGTTTGAGTTGTTACTGCCTTATGTCACTGCACTGGATTGAATTTTGAAAAAAATGTTGAAAAAGGTGTAATTGCTTGTTTCAAGCAAAAACTCATTTTCCCATATTTTTTTTATAGCTATGAATAGGATTCTGAATCTAGGCATGGTGATATATGCACACTTTGTGACTACAAGGGTATAATGTGTCAAAAGTAAAGGTCAAGGTCATCACTTCTAAAAATTACACCAAAAAAAAGAAGCATGGAATTGGCAGTAATGGTAACAATCTTTGAAAACATGTTTATGAAAATAGACGATGTGGTTTACCTCGATATATGCAAATGGTTTCCACACCTTCTTTTCATGGCTGATGTAAAGTCACGACCTCTGTCAGTAACAATAGAAAAAAATGGGCCAAGCTCTGTGAAAAGGGGCTTAATGCATCTGCAAACAGTATCGACCAGGTCAGCCAGCGCAGTCTGTGCAGGCTGACCTGGGCTGAAACTTTTCACTACTGGTTAATTTTCTGCATGTCAAAGGACCAGTCTACCTCATGATTCAGAAGGATTTTAGGGATCTATTTATATAATACTGTGATGACTTGATTGGCATCATGCATCATGGAGATGCATTAAGCCCCTTTTGCCAGAGCATGACTCAAACATAACTGCAATAGCTTCAAGCGTCTTTGAGCTATGGTTATAAATCTTTGCATGGTGACAAGTGCTGATAATCATATTATGCATATGCCGTCATTTTAACTCTATATTACATGACAAAATTGTAGACATGTCCTAATTGAAAGTATTTGCAGTTGACTTATTAAATGTGGCTGAAATGAGCAAAAATGATTGAATTTGTCTTTGACAGGGTAGAAAACATTGTGGGCGAAAAAGTAGAAAATGTTGTTCATCAGCATTGTCTTCTTTCCTCACAATGTTTTCAAAAATCCTGTTCTCCAGGGTTGTTAAAACACAGGATTGTTTAGTAAAGGGTCAAAGTAAATGTCACTGTTTATTGATTGATTGATTGTATGGTGTTTAACGCCGTTTTCAACATTATTTCTGTTATATCGCAGCGGCCAGTGCACCTATCCATGCTTTCCTGGAGTTTCTTTTACCAGTACTACGCACAATATTCTTTGCAAGCCACTGGCTGCTTTCCCACATAACCATCGTCGAAACAATGGTCAGCGGTGAGAGAGGAATGAATCCAGTCGCAATGACTATCATCAATTCTCAGAAAGAAATTGGCTGAGCTGGGGATCGAACCAACGAACTCCTGTTCTCAAGTCCTGTACGCTACTGACTGAGCTACGGGGGCTCGGCATGTCATTGTTTATTGTTACTAGATATGTGAAAATTAAGATGAAAGCTCATAGCCTGTAGGGGACTTTTGCCAAGCAAAGTTGTAGTTCTTGTTCACTAGTGAGTGACATAGGACGAGTATAATCCCCTGTTTAATTAAAGGTGAAGAGTTATATGTAGGTGATAATGTTATACATAGTCTTACTACAGTCATTGACATAATTTACTGATCTACAGTAAGTGGCCAGAAATATTTCATCAAATTCAGAGTCCCCATTGACTTGCATGCATGCTGAAGTTAACTTTTTAACTCTTTGTAGGTTAAACGATAAGCTATTGATGTGAAAATTACACGAAAATGAAGCAAAATTTATGACACTCAAATAATTACATACTTTCAGACTTGATACAATATACTGTGATAAATTTGATACAATGTGCTGTGATAAAAATGTAGCTATTTAAAACTGATCATTTTATTTTTCAAAGAACATTTTTACACTAATGTCTGTGACAACCCTAGCAAAATTTAACAAGATGATATCATCACTAGGTTTCAGACAGGTAGAACTTCGATTTCAGGCGTGAAATAATTATAGCAAATATGTGTAAAAAGGTAAAATAACCTCTCTTCCTACCATATAGTTTTCACTATCATAGCAAGATCAGAAGCTGAATAATAAATTTTCTCACTCACTGAAATGCATGTAAGTCAATGGGAATTTAGAACTTGATGAAATAATAATGGCCACAAACTGTATAAAATTATACAGTTAAGGTTGAGCAGATCACACAATGAAGTGCATAGATACATCAAGTACAAGTGTTTGTATTTAGTTTCTTTAATGGTTTAATCTTTTCCCAAGTTACACACAATTCTCTCTTTTAACCCTTTACCAACTTTTCTCCTTTTTTCCCACAATGCTCTCATCTTCCACAGTGTCATTAAAAGAAGGGATTGTTTGGTAAAGGGTTAACACTGTAACATATTACAAAGATTTATACATGTATTAAAATAGGAGATGACTCTAAATATGTAAATAAAAAGGTTGGCATTTTTTCCTGACAATCACTTTTTTGTTTGGATGGTGTTTAAGACTGGTTTTAACATTATTTGTTATATGAAGGTGGCCAGTGCCAGTGCTTTCCTAGAGTTTCTTTTACCAATACTTCACACACTATTCTTCCCAAGCCACTGGCTGTTTTCACTTATGACCATCATTAAAAGAATGAACAGCATTGAGGGAAATGAATCCTGTTGCAATGACTGTAATCAGTCCTCAGAAAGAAATTGGCAGAGCTGGGGATTTGTACCAGCGAACCACTGGTCTCGAGTGCCGTATACTACAAACAGCACTGCGTTTTTGTTTCTTTTATATGATGATGCCACAGTGAAATGCAGCTCATTGTACACAGAAAATCCAACCATCAGAGCAACAGCTGTGTTTTTGTGAGATCTATGAGAAATATCTCTACTTCTTCAATTCATTCTATATTTGACAATTGGATTTTAGAATTGTTCATATTGAAAGCAATAGCTGACTTGTTATTAGCCCTTTACCGAACAATTCTGTGTCTAGATGACCTTTAGGAAGAAAACTTTGAAAACATTGTGGGAAAAGGAGAAAATGCTCGTAACCAGCATTTTCTCCTTCCCACAACATTTTCTACCCTTCGAAAGACAAGTTTCTATTTGAGCCAGATTATGTTTATTGTCTACAAGTGCACTGAAATTGAAGTAACCTAAAATTTTGTTGTCTGGTAAAAGAATTAATGCAGTGTAATCTTGCTATATATTGTCCTCAGAACCTCCAAAATTATGGCTTGCACCTTTATAATATAACTAGAGCTACACTCAAAACACCACTGAAGCTCACAGTTACTATTCCCTTCCTCTGCATACATTTTGCCCGTATATGCACCTTTGAAGTACCATCGCTATCACGTTGTATATAGTTTTCCAAAAAGACAGTTGCCTTGGATACTATAAACCAGGTTTTTATTGGTGTGAGCGGTTTCTAATAACTAAGTTTCAGGACTTCTTAATTTTTTTCCATGGTGGTTGAATGTCATCCTCCGGAACCTCCTCTTTTTCCTCTTGAAACACGCTTTGTGGCTGTGTTCTGAAAATAAAAGTGGAACTGTTACCAGTATAATTGTTGTGGTGGAATAGCCACCAGTAGCCAACATCAAATGTTGCAGGACTACAAATACACCCCCTACCAAGGTATACCAGGAAAATACTTTACATTTTTAGTTCCCATCACAACTGGAGCCATGCTCTGTTGAAAGGGTGATTGATGCATCTGCAAAAAATACTGACCAAGGTCAGCCTGCGCTGTCCATACAGGCTGACCTGGGATAAAGTTTTGGCTATTGTTAAATTTTGTGCATGTCCAAGGACCATGCTACCTGCAGATTCGGTCAGGTGTTAGACAAAACAGATTTTGTGGGTCCATTACTATGTGAAGACTTGCTTGGTATAATGAATCATGGTGATGCATTAAACCCCCTTTTGCCACAGCATGGCTCATTTATATTTGTACCAAGCATCTGGTAAGAAGAAAAACTAACGTTTAAATCTTTGTGCCTCGGATTTTGAACATTAACCCTCAGAGCACTGAATTAACCAAACTGATATCACAACTCAAGAAATATGACCTGATTAATTGCAATTTCACTGTCACTCTTTTCCAGAATGTACAAGCAAAGTGGACAGTGTAGATCAAACATCAGACAGTACATTTTGTGAAGCCTAACCTTGATCTACAATGGTTGCAAAGGCAACTTAAGTTATAAAGGTGCTATTAGGGTTAACAACCTGAATTGTGAATCCTTACTTTTTATATGCAGGAGTAACATAAAGAGGGTTCTCCTCAGCCACTTTGGCATGTCTTAGAATGGCTTCTCTTGGGTTATTTTCATACGGATCTTCTTTTTGAACCACCAACTGCTGTACAACATACTGTGATAAAGTGCCTCCTTTATTGGCCAATCTGCCCCCTTCACCTGAAATGAAATTCTTCATACCTTTACCACAGAATCCAGATTTTAACGATCCAGAGAAAAAGACCATTTCAAACATTATGGGTAAATAACCAGCATTTTCTCCTTTTAACCGAAATATTTTCTACCCTTTTAAAGACAAGTCATATCATTTAAGCCACTTTTGATTTCTAATCTCCAAATGCTTTCACATTGGACTTGTCCGAAATTTTTTTGTGTGGTAATGGGTTAAATTTTAGACCATTAAGAAACTGTAACATACATTGAGTCACTATTCAAAACACACTGAAGGCAATTTTCATGCTGTTTTGACAGGAATATAAATCAGAATATTAGACAGAGAAGATCAAAGATCAGAAAACGTTCTGTGCAACCTTGGATGTGTTTTATTGGTGCTTGTACACTCATTTTTTTTTTGTCAGTGGGGCAGCTTTTATCATGGGCCTATTAATCCTTTACCGCACAATGACACCTTTTAATGACCCTGAGAAATAGGCCTTTTGAAAACATTGTGGTAAAAGAAGAAAATGCTGGTAACCAGCATTTTCTCTTTTTCCCACTATGTTTTCTACCCTATCAAACAAAAATTCCACCATCTGAGTCACACTGAAATTGTCGTATGCAAATGCTTTCAACTTGGACAAGGCTAAAATTTTGTTGTCTGGTAAAGGGCTAATGATCATTTATAACATGTAAATATTGCTTCCTGAGACAGACTACAGATTAAAAAAGCACTCCTAATCTTGATGTATGTCAACAGGCTATTTTTAAGTAGACTTTCTAACTTCCTTTCAAAAGAAGTAGAAGCAGCATTCATTATTTCTACCTGTGTTAACATCTCCTAAAGAGCCCTTTACTAATGACTGTTTCACTCGATCATCTATAAACAAATTCTTGAAAGTGTGCCCAAAAGTCCTTTTCCAAATTTTTGTATCTGTTTAGCTGGATGTAATGTATTACATGTAGATACATTTGTAATGTTTCACAATTGGCATACATTGTGCTTTGACCCGTACTAGAGCAAGATTGAAGACAAATATTTAAACCAAACAACATAACTTTTGACATTTACACATTTAAAAGATTTGCATACTACAAATTAATTATGACTTAAGGACGAGATTTGTCTTTTAAAAAACGTATAAATCATTATGGGAAAAGGAGAAAATACTAATTACCAGCATTTCTCCTTTTCCTAAAATATTTTCAAACACCTTCTTTCTTCAGCACTGTAAAAACATAGAGCTGTCTAAAAATGGGCTAAAGAGTTCCTACCTGGTCCATAAATAGGGAGATCTGGTCGGTGGGATTTTACAGGATCCCGTCTAGCTTTTTCCTCTAGTTTTCTGGTACTACTTTCACGCTGTTGTCGGAACATTGGTAAGGCGTATGCTACAAGAAAAATACACATGTTGTTCACCCAATGTTGTACACATACTACTTTTTATACTCCTGCAGCAACTTCCTTTTGGAAACAGTGTGAAAAAGAAACTATTGCTTGTTAAAAAGTTTCTGATTTCAATATTGCTTTTTACCCCCAAGTTTTTCCCATATCATAACTAAATTAGTTTCATTTCCTCCATATAATTTGTGTCATTTTCGCTGGATGGTGACAGGCCTTTACTCTTACCACATGACAAAATTTTAGACTTGTCCCGATTGAAAGCATCTGCAAGCGACAAAATAAATGAGGCTAAAATGATGGGATTTACGTTTGAACAGGTAGAGAACATTTGGGCAAAGGAAATGCTGATTACCAGCATTTTCCCCTTTGCCAAAAATGTTTTCAAAAGCTTCATTTCTTAGGGTTGTTCAAATATTGGGATTGTTTGATAATGGGTTATGGGTTTAAACAGCTTGTATGATACTGAATTAAAATTACATATAAATAGTCGTATGTAAAACAATCTTTTTCTGGTAACCAGCCATGTTTCCCAAAGTTTTCTTTCCTTTGTAAAAGCAAATTTCAGTTTTTGTCGTTTGCAAATGCTTTCAATTTGGACAAGTCCATAATTTTGTTGTCTGGTAAAGGATCATAAATTTATCATATCGGCTTACTTCTTCTGTATCTGTAACTCAATAATAAACGAAATAGACATTTTCAAAACTGGAAAGAGACCTAAACATTGTATGGCTTTTTTTGAAAGAATGTTATTGTATAGTACATTCTTTGCAGTTTGACTTGGGATCAGAATTGCAATGTAAGATGTGCTTAGCTATTTATGGGTTAATTAGTTATCAATCCACTAAAACTTTTAATTGCTCTTAGATTGGAATATTCTAAATACAGTTTAAAAAGGCACAAACTACACAATGTGAAAAACGACGTCATTTGAGACAAAATCTGAGATATTTTCTTATTAATGAGTCTACAAACCTTTCATTGAGCCAGCCTTTGGAGAGCCTAATAATTTTTTTCTAATAGAGTTTCTTATAGAATTTAAAAAGCTTCCACATTTTCAGGATCGCCAGGCGCTGACGTCACACAATTTATAATCTTGCAGGGAATTACAACTACAATATTTTTTTCAAACAAAGATCTAAAAATCTTTTGTTGATGAAATTATTAAATTAATACTTCATCTGTTTTAATTCATCTTTTCATCTAATTCAGTATCATGATTTTCATCTTCCATTATGCATATTTTCAAATGTGTATTTCCCTTTTATTGGTAAAAATTTTTGGTGCATCTTTTGACAGTAAATTCACCTAAGTTATAATTCAGTGCCTCATAATGAATTGTGTAGCGTCAGTTCATGGCAATCTGGAAAATATAGAATCTTTTTAAATTTTTTTAGATCAGAGCTATTACTTTATCACAAGAGCTGTTTGGAACTTTCTAAGGTCAGGGTACACCAGAAAAATCATTTGTGAACCCATCTGAGGCGGTAACTCCGTTTATTTTTCCGTTTTTGGTTAAATATTATCTCTAATAGGGGACATTGGTAAAAATTTTCTTCGATTTCATTCCACACCTTGTCTTATTCTATATGTATACAATATAGAGACAGTAGCCAACATGCTATTTATAATAACAGTGTACATAAAAATTTGAGTATTCCGTGATATACATGATATACAGGCAATGAACAAATTTGCAATTGTTCCATGATCAACCAAGGAAAATTTAGTGTTCCGTGATAGACCAATGGAGCATCAAAGGCCTGTGGTACTAGAAAATGTACAGGTACTTACACCTAAAACAAAGGTACTTATACATGTATGATAAAAAAGTATATTGCTAGGAAATCTGACATCTTAAAGTTTATCATTACTTACGTGTAATAATCTGGCGGGAAGCAACAATCTGCATTTGTTTCACTTTTGAAGGCTTTTTTGCCACACATAACTTTGCTCCCCTGTTAAAATTAATATTTTTATTTATACAGAAAAAGGCAACAAGGAAATCCTTATGAAGAAAACAAATGCTTCACAAATGATAATTCAATTCTATTTTTTAACAAATATTAATTCATTGCAAACAGGTATTTCCTTTCAACAAACAAGCAAGATGTTTGAGCAAACACATGAGTAAACACTCAATAGTAGTTAACTCTTTACCACACAATCCCAACTTTTAACAACCCTAAGAAAGAAACCTTTTGAAAACATTTTGGGAAAAGGACAAAATGCTGATAACTAGCAAGATCTGCTTTTTCCATAATGTTTTCAAAACTTTCAAAGAAGAATCTCCTACTTTGTGGACTATTTAACTTGTCATCTGCAAATGCTTTCAATTTGGATTTTGGACAAGTCCAAAATTCTGTTGTGTGGTAAAGGGTTTACATCTGAATTTTAATCATTTATCAAACAATCCTGTGTTTTCACAGAGGAGTACAACAAACTACCTGTGACTCTTCTTCTCATCATAGTACAGCTTTACTTGACCGTCCCCACTGCCAACCACAAACTGATTTAACCTCGGATGCCACTGACATCGTACAACACTCTGTAATGACATATGTAACAAATAACCAAATAAGGCTATGTTCAGTATACCTACCCACCATTTGTTCATGTTAAACTTGGAAAACAAAAGACATTAACTCTACCACACGACAAAATTTTGGACTGGATCAAACTGAAAGCCGTTGTAGACAACAAACTAAATGTAGCTCAAATGATACGACTTTCTGTGAAAGTGTAGAAAACATTGTGGGAAAAGGAGAAAATGCTGGTTACCAGCATTTTCTCCTTTTCCCACAATGTTTTCAAAGGCCTTCTCTTTTAGGGTCCTTGAAACTTCGGATTGTGTGGTGAAGAGTTAAGAAAGAAATCTCCACGTTTTTTAAGTCTACAGGTATATACACCAGCTAACTAAATTTTTTTGCCAATGAGGAAACATTAAGTCCTTCATTTAAATCTTCAAATTTATAGCAGATTTTATCAAAATAGAATGAAGTATTACATCACAGATTTGCATAGACAAGGAATGCCTAGCACTGCCTCCTTTTTTCCATTTCATATAAAGGTTCCTAAACTTTTTCAACAACTTGCATCCAGTTGTATACTAGAAGTATATGAACATACTTATAAAGTGATACACATAAATTTACATAAACAACAAAGGAATAAAAGATGTCTAAAATTCCAAATATCTGTCATGTGAAACAATGACCAATTCTAAGATAAGCCCTTTATCAATCTGTTTTGAGCATTCCAATGGCTTTCGAAACATTGTAGGAAAAGAAGAAACTGCTTGTAACTATCATTTTCCCATGTTTCACAATGTTTTCTACAGTTTTCTAGACAAATCCAATCCTTAAGGCAACACATAATTATTTGTTGGCAAATTCTTTCAATATGGACCTGTCTGAAATTTTGGTGTTTTAACCAAACAATAAAATTTTAGAATTATTTATACTGAAAGAATTTGCAGACAGCAAATTAATTGTGAGTCAAATGGTTGATTTCTCACTGAAAGGTTGGAAAACAATGTAGGAAAATTTAAAGGAAAATGCTGGTTACCTGCATTTTCTTGGTTTTCAACAGTTTTTTTGAAGGCCACCTATGTCGGGGTCTTTAAAACTCAGAATAGTTTGGTAAAGGATTAAGATGTAAATCTACACATCATACTTACAGTATCAGACACTTCTAACTGTGTAAGAATGTCGAGAGTTTCCCTATCCATGAAGAGTAACTTCCCTTTGCCCTCATTCTTCTTCACCGATAGTCCAGTTAGAACCAGTCTATCATCAGGGCTAAATAAACAGTCTGTCCTGAAATCAAAGGTGTATTGTTTTATAGTACATGTATATATCCTTTTGTACTTTTAAATCTGTCCGAATATCAATAAGCTTTGTCCTAGCATATAAAATAATTTGTAATTTTTTATTACCTGTCTTTTTGTTAAGTCCCTAATTTTACTGCACAACCCATAACCGAGCAATTACCAATTTTAATGAGCCTGAGGAATTAGGCTTTCGAAAAATGTGAGAAAAGGAGAAATGGCTGGTTTCATTCATCAAAGCTAGATGTAGAACTTTTTTTTTTTCAATCTTACAATCAGTTACTCATACGCTAAAGATTACTTACAGAAAAAAAAACCACACACACACAGATTTTGCTAAATGGAATTATGTATGTTGGACTTGTCACAGAGAAATACTCACACAGGAAAGAAATTGGGTAAATCACTTTTCACTCTAAGGGCCTGTTTGACATTCCTGATATCCCATAACTTGAGTGTATCGTCACCTTGAAAATTAATCTTCTTTTAGTTAAACCTTTACCAAACAATCCCGTCTTTTAACAACCCTGACCAAAGGGGCTTTTGAAAACATTGTGGGAAAAGGAGAAAATGCTGGTAACCAGCATTTTCTCCTTCTTCCACAATATTTTCTACCCTCTCTAATACAATTTTTATCAATTATGCCACAACTAGTTTCTCGTCTGCAATTGCTTTGAACTTGAACAAGTCTAAAATTTTATCATTTGGTAAAGAGTTAACAATCCCGTCTTTTTACAACCCTAAGGAAAAAGGTTTCAAAAAAGACAGTGGGAATGGGAAAATACTTGTAACCATCATAAAGTATATTAAATGACAAAAAGAAAACAGAAAGCCCCACAGTTTGGGGATTTGACAGAAAGACAAGAACATGAATACATAGATGTAATCTGTGAAAAAGATGTTCTATACAGAGTACATGTGTGATACAGAAAAACCTACACATAGTTCATGTCCATGTATGATATGAAAAACATTCTGGTCGGTAGGATCAGTATTTTAGTCAGATCATTTATAGGTATTAAATAAAAGTAGTACATTTACTGCACCCAGCCAGCCAGCTCAGTGGTTAGCATATCTGACTCCTGACCTGGTGGTTGTTGGTTCGATACCCAGTGTAGGCAAACTTTATTTCTGGCGATTTTTTGCCTCTCACCTCTGATGCATATGAAACTTGGGAAGAAATTTGTGTCAGTACTGGTGTGAGAGAGCCAAGAAACACATGTGTAGGTGCACTGACCACCGTGATATGACCTAAGCTGTTGAAACAGTGTTAAACTCCAATGGAAACAAACAAAAGTACATTTACCTCCCCTTGAAGCCATTACATTGCCATCATAAGAAAAACATAGGGATGATGTATCGCTACCATTCATGTGAGCAGATCTTACTGTCATGGATATATTCACCTGCAAGACACAATCTTATTTAGAGTTTTGTTTGCTTTGTTGAACTACTTGTAACCCTGAAATCTCCCAAACAATCCTAAAGAAGAAGTTTTTGCAAACATTGTGGGAAAAGGAGAAAATGCAGGAAACCAGCATTTTTTTCTTTTTCCCACAATGTTTTCTAACCTTTTAGCTCTTCACAAAACAACATTTTACACTTGTCCAAGTTAATAGAACTTACAGGCAACACATAAAGTAAGGATCAAATGATGTGGTAAGTTTTCAAAAGGATAGAAAAAAGGGGGAAAAGGAGAAAAATGCTGGTAATCTGTATTTTCTCCTTTTCCCACAATGTTTTCAACAGCCCTCTTCCACAGGGTTGTTAAAATTTGAGATTGTATTGTAAAAGGTTAAACAAAAGTCCTATCACTTATGCAAGATTTAAATTGTCCACTGTAAACACTTTCAGTACAGGCCAGTCGAAAATGTTGCTGTTGGGTGAAGGTTGAACTTTTACCTTCTGATAGCAATTTGCGAAAGGCAACTTTGCTTACAGCCATATTAATGTCATAAAAGCAACAGGGGGACAACATGATCACATGCATTCATGTTGGCATTCCTATGTATGGTACTGTTATGGATATGTTCCTTTGTTTGCATTCTTGAAATACAAATGAACTTTTTGCATTTATTGAACAGGCTGTTTTTTAGCATGAAAAAGTTAATAGGGTTAATTTCAGACCATGTTTTGTGCCAAAAAGCATGTCTGAGGGGGTTTGCAGTTCAAAAAAAAATAATGTATGATCTTTGAAGGAAAGCTGTGACCTTGACCTTGGACCCTCATGTCTGAAACCACCTTTTTGTATATTGGGTCATTGAGTACACATATTAAGTGCAAAGTAGTTTTGAAGGAGGATAAAGCATTAATATAATATAATATAATCTAATATAAATAAGACAACTTTTTAAGAGTATTTGACCAATAAACCCCCATGGCCTTGAAGTAGAAACCTGGAGTCTAAAACCTCTGCTTTGCACACCGTCTTATCAAGGTAGACACATATAGGAAATATTCTTTTAAATTAGATGCGGCAATCTAAAAATTAACATATGATGCTAAAAATATGTGTGAAATATTTCTAAGTCATTTGCAGTAGAAGCTGTTTAACCCTTTACTAGACGAGAAAATTTTAGCTATGTCCAAATTGAAAGCATTTGCAGACGACAATTTCAGTGTGGCTAAAACTGTGCAATTTTTCTTTGATTGGGTAGAAAACATTGTGGGAAAAGGAGAAAATGCTGTTTACCAGCACTTTCTCCTTTTCCCACAATGCTTTCAAAACGCTTCTTTCCCAGGGGCATTAAAAGGCGTCATTGTATAGTAAAGGGTTAAAGAACATTGGGTGAAAGGACATCCAGATTGACTGACCGAAGGATGGACAACAACAAATAATATCCCGCCTCCAGGTAGGGTATAGAAAAGGGCAAGTGTAAAGCAATTTATTATAATACTACATACAAATGATTTTCTGTGATCCCACATCTGTAGAGAACCATCTTGGCAGGCACAAACTATCCAGTTTCCATTGTGACTGTATGTACATGTTGTTGGAATTACACGTCGACCTTGCTGTGACCTTGGCTTTAACACATGCCTTTGTTTTTTACCATCATCATTAACATCCCATAATCTTACTGTGCTGTTACAGAAAATGAAAAACAAAACCTTACATTTCTCCTCACAATCTAATAGTTCAATTTTCTAAGTTTCGGTCATCCCTTTAAGTTTTAATGACCCTGAAGAAGATGGCTTTTGAAAAGATTGTGAGAAAGGGAGAAAATGCTGGTAACCAGCATTTTCTCCTTTTCCCACAATCCTTTCTATTTCATCAACAACAAATGTCATCTTTTTAGCTACAATTGTCATCTGCACCAAGTTACATAGAATACATAATATTGTTTATAATTAAAAACAAGAAAGGCGGCATATAGGTTAAGCCACAAGTTCAAAAACTTAGTTACAGTTCTTCCTATTTTGTTCTACCAAATTTGAATTCATCATACATTTGGCAAATTTACTAACAAATTCTGAGACTAGCCATCTGATTATAGGTCATCCTGTGCACCTTGACTTAACCCTTTTCTGCACAATGACGCCTTTTAACGCCCCTGGGACAGAAGTCTTTTGAAAACATTGTGGGAAAAGGAGAAAATGCTGGTAACCAGCATTTTCTCCTTTTCCCACAATGTTTTCTATCCTATCAAATAAAAATTGCACCATTTGAGCCACATTGAAATTGTCCTCTGCAAATGCTTTCAATTTGGACAAGGCTAAAATTTTGTCGTCTGGTAAAGGGTTAAGATGCGCTCAACTCTTTACCTGATGACAAAATTGTAGACATTGTCCAAGTTGGTAAAATTTGGCGACAACAACTTAAATGTGGCTCGAACAATAAGATTCGGGTTTGAAGCCTGCCTATTCTGTGTAGGCTTACCTAGGTCAAAACCTTTTGCTATTGGTCTATTTTTCATTTCCACAAAGTGCTTTTCACAACATTTATTTGCCTTTTCAGCCAGTGTAGGTCAAGTTCAGACTGCATAGAACATTCTGGACAAGTACAATCTCGAAAAAACAAATTATTTAAGTCTTATGTTTAGACTGAATATGTCTGCTAGCTATAGTTTTGCTCTAAGAGTTAATACATTAAACAGAAAGTTTATAAGTCAGACATTTAGCAAGAAATTACAAATAATGAAATATACTAACCCATCATTTGAACAGGTCATGAATTCTGACTTTACTTTTGGATTAAAACAACCACCATTCAACATGGCTGTATGTCCCTGTAGGATAGTTTAACTTGTTAACCCTTTACCAAACATCAAAATTTTGGACTAAGCCAAAGTGAAAACATTTGCAGACAAAAAATCAAATGTGGCTTGAATAATGATTTTTGTCTTTGAAAGGGCAGAAAAAAATAGTGGAAAAAGATGAAAATGCTGCTTACCACCATTTTCTCCTTTTCCACAATGTTTTCAAAAGCCCCTTTTTTTAAGGGACATTAAAACTTAGGACTGTGTGGGAAAGAGTAAACAGATAACAACAGAGTTCTAAAAATTTAAAGCATTTACAGATGATAACTCTAATATATTTCAAATGATGGAATTTGTCTTAGAAAAGGAAGAAAACAAGAAGAAAGTTGGTCACAAACATTTTCCTTTTCTCCACAATGTTTTCATAATCCTTATTTCCTGTGGGCCGTTACAATATCTGATGGTGTGGTACAGGATTAAATGCTAACAAATTAACACTGCCTGTGAAAAAAACAACAATAAGAACATCATAAATATATGCCCCCCCTTTTTCGGCACCTTGTCAGTGGATACTGGGGTTGAAATTATCTAAACATGTGACCTCACAGGGACCTTGACCTTTGACTTTTAGACCAATTCGGGACTTTTTACAGTTCCTAACAATTATTGATGCCAAGTTTAAATCTTTACCATATGGCAAATCTTTTGTCTATGGAAAAATGCAGGTTACCAGCATTAGTTACAATCATTTTCTCCTGTCCTGACACAAAAAATGACATGAGAATGGGGGGAGGACAAAGAAGAGGGGAATATTATGGTGACACAATACTAATTGTATACTTGCAGAGTAATGGACTTAACTCTCCACCAAACAACAAAATTTCAAACTGGTCCATATTCCAGACAACAAATCAAACTGTGGCTCAAATAATGGGATTTGTTTTTGAAAGAGTAGAAAACACTGTGGAAAAAAGAAAATATACTAGCTACCAGCATTTTCTTCTTATCCAACACAGATTCCTAAAGTTTTATTCTTTGGGGTAGATAAAACAAAGGATTGCTCAGTAAAGCATTTATAAAGACCTAACATGCATACATAACTAACAAACAATCAGTACAACCCGGCAGAAGCAAAATATTGGCTTTTTTTAAACCCTTTCCCAAACAAGCTCTGGTTTTCACGTGTTTGCAGTACAAGTCTTTTGAAAACACTGTGGGAAAAGGAGAAATTGCTCATTACGAGCAATTTCTCCTTTTCCCACAGTGTTTTCTACCCTTTTTGGAGAACTTTCTGTCATTTTCATCAAATTTAGAATTGTCGTCTGCAAACTCTTTCAATCTGGACCAGTCTAAAATTTATCGTTTGGGAAAGGGTTAACTCTTTACAAAACGACAAAATTTTGGACCTGTCCATATTGAAAGCATTTGCAGACCACAAAACAAATGCTGCTCATATGGTTGGATTTGTCCTTAAAAAGGATATGGAAGATTGTGGGAAAAGGAGAAAATCCTGTTTACCAGCATTTTCTCCTTTTCCCACAATGTTTTCATAAGGCTTCCCCCTGAAGGTCATTTAAACTCAGCATTGTTAAGAATAGGGCTAACTCATTGCCTCCTTCTGATGGCCTTTAAGGTTCAACAACAGGAAACCATTGAAAATGTTGTGGCTCATTGCAAGCAACTTTCTCCTTGCCACAATGCTTTCATTTGTTTTCATGTTACAAACCTTAGCTCCTTACCAGATGACAAAATAGGAGACTTTTTCCAACTGAAAGCATTTACAGACAACAAATTAGGTGCTGCTCAAAATATGGGATTTTTCTTTGATAGGATAGAAAACATTATGGGAAATGGTGGAAATTCTGGTTACTAGCATTTTTCCCTTTTGCCACAATACTTTCATTTCTCTAAGATTGTTCAAATTTGGAATTGTCTCAAAAAGGATTGAGTTATGTTGATTATCAAAAAGGATTAAGTTATGTTGATTATCCATTTATGTGGATGTTTTCAAAATCCTTTGCTGCAAATCTAACTCAAAACATCATGAAATAAAAACCTTTGTTTGAGCCATATCAGTGAGGTATTGGTCCCCCCTTTTACATTCAAACTTCTCTATACCATCTCTGTCCAACACTTTAGCTTGTGAGTTACCTGCCACTACCAGTATCACATCTCCAGTACAACTGTAGTGTAACTGTTTTATTGGATGACTGCAAAATAAAGAAAAAAGCATAATCAAACTTGTCTCATTAAGACTCTTTACAACACAAGAGCTTGCAAAGCAAGGCAATATAATTATGCCCAAAGTATGCTTTCAAAAGCATGTGACCTCTGACTCCCTGCTATGACATTGGCCTTGGGGCCTGGTGTCAGAAATCTCCACCCTGCATGTTATCTCATCCAGGTGCACTCTTGTGTGAAATACCTTTAAAATCAAACAAGAGGTTAAGGAGAAACTCAGTGGACATGATTTAAGATAAAGTAATCTTTGAACCACCTGCTGTGACCTTGACCTTGCAGCCTGGCATCACAAATCTCCATGCGGCCTCATCAAGGTGCAAAGATGTTCGAAACATTTTCCAAATCAGAAAAGGGGTTCAAAAGATAAAGAGCTGACGGACAGACAGATGACCAGAAGTATAACTCATATATCCCTTCAGGCATATAACAACCATGTATTTTCATAATCCCAATGAAAAGGGCTTTCAACACATTCCAGGAAAGGGCGAAAGAGCTGGTTACCAGCTTTTTCTTCTTTTCCAACAATATTTTTAGAAACAGTCTTCCTCTAGGTCTTCAAAAACAGAATTGTTTGGTAAAGAATTAAATACAAACTTGTTATAAAATATGAAGCTTGACTGTATCTTGTCAAGATACCTAGCCGAGGTGAACATTATCTTATAACAATACTCTCACATTTTGTTCAGAAAATAATAGGTCCAAACTTTCTGAGAATGATTAACTCTTTACCCATTGACAAAATCTTAGACCTGTCCAAACTTAAAACGTTTGCAGATGACAAATCAAATGTGATTAAAAACTGAAATTTCTCTTTGGCAGTGTAGACAAAATTGCTGGGAAAGGAGAAAATGCAGGTAACCAGCATTTTGTCCTTTTCCCACAATGTTAGGGTCATTATAACTTGGGATTGTGTTGTAAAGAGTTGATCTGACTGTTGGGTGACATAAAAAGAGGAACTGAGAAGTACAGTTAAAGGAACAAACCATTCACAGGGTCTGAGTGATCTGAATGGTTTTAATGTAGAGTCCATTCCTGCAAAGTCAAAGAGTTTTACATCATAGTCATAACCCCCTGTGATCAGTCTGGCCCCAGAAGGATCAAATGCCAATGCAGAAACCTGTAACAGATCAAGGCAGATTCATCTTCAACCTAACATTTAACTCTCCATTACACAGCACAATGTAAGACTTGTCCAAATTGGAAAGCATTTGCAGACAACACAAGTAAAAGTACATTTAGCTACTTGGAAAGGGTAGAAAACATTATGAGAAAAAAAAAATATGCTGGTTAACAGCATTCACTCCTTTTTCAATAATATTTTCGAAAGCCTTTTCCTCAGAGTCATTACAACATTGGACTGCTTGGAAAAGTGCTAATCCATTCATTACTGCAGACCACTTTCCTGTCTTGCAGCTGACCTCTTTTGAAAAGAAATTGGCTAAGGTATACTCTCTTGAAATCAGCAGTTTCTTCTCATGCCGCACCGTTTTCCTCTATATTTATGTTCCTAGTTCATGCTGATCATCCACATTTAAAAAAGGATATTTTCAAAGTTGACAGTTGTTAATTTGTTTAACCCTTAACCGAACAATCCCAAGTTTAAACAACCCTGAACAGGAAGGCATCTGAAAACACTGGGGGAATAGGGGAAAATGCTGGTAAGCAGCATTATCGCCTTTTCTCACCAAGTTTTCTACCGTAACATAGAATTATGAAAATTTGCCATTTGGGAAAGGGTAAAGAAGGCAGTGCTTTACAAGGCCCTATTTCAGCATCCCTTGAACCCTAGGAAAGATGAAAACTATGACTACAAACCTTTTAATTATTGTGAGTCATATAAAATCAAAGCACCATGTCAACATCAAAAGACTGTACATTTAAATAACCACAGAATTGTCTGTATCGAATGATATGTGACCCAAAGTTGTCATTTGACATTTTACTAAACAATTGTGATCTTTGCATCAAAATGTTTAAATCCGCAGCTGGTAATTTTTTAGCTTGTGGTAAAATGAATATATAAATTTAATACCATGTAGTAGTAACTTTTCTTAGGTTTGTATTTGCTTCCAACTGCGTGAGAAAATTTAATATCTCACAAGACTGAAGGTTGAGCAGGATATCAACAATTTCCCACACAGTGAGAAGCAAACACAAGCCCCAGGAAAGTTCCCACAACAGTATATATTCCATCTATTATATACCATTAGCTTTTTACAACAATATATTGCACTTGCTGAAACTTTCATTCGAAAACACAGCAAGAAATTAAGACAAATACTGCTTGGTTGGGTGGCAACTTTTTTTCCTATGAATGGCTGATGAATATTTTGGCAGCATACGGGACGTCATTACACTGTAGTTTGGGACTGTAATTAATACTGTCAGATATACACTTCTTTTCTATCACATCTGTTTTTACCCACATGTAAGGTATGTATATGAGCTGGAAAATTGGTAGGTATATTAATATTACAGAATTTGCCCCTTTACCAAACGATCCCGGGTTTTCACGACCCTGAGAAAGAAGCCTTTAGTAAACATTGTGGGAAAAGGAGAAAATGCTGGTAACCAGCATTTTCTCCTTTTCCCACATTGTTTTCTACTCTTCCCAAAACAAATTTCAATTTTTGAGTCACATTTATTTTGTCGTCTGCAAATGCTTTCAAATTGGACAAGTCAAAAATTTTGTCATTTGGTAAAGAGTTAAAGTAACCAATACTTACAGTTTTCTTCCCATGATCCAGAGATATCTGTAGACTAGATGGAATTTTACTCAGTGGTGACTGGAATAATACAACAAAATTGTCCCAAGAATATTTTAACACAACACTTGAGCATGACAAAAGGAGTATCAGAAGATGGTGTAGATCAAGATCAAACTGCCAGAACATGTTGCCAGGTTGTGTACTCAGATTTCACTATTTTATGAGGGCAAATAACATCTGAAATATTGGAAGTGAAAAAAAACCACTCATACTGTTTAACTCTTTACTATATACAAAATTGTAGACTCGTCTAAATTAAAAGCAGTTGCAGACAACAAATTAAACATGCTCAAAGGCCGAGTTCTGTCTCTGAAAGGGTAGAAAGTTTTGTGGGAAATAGAGGAAAAGCTGGTTACCAGCACTTTCCCCCTTTACCCAAAATGTTTTCAAGAGCATTCCTCTTCAAATTCAAGCATTTGCAGACAGCAAATCAAAAATGGCTAAAATGATTTAATTTTTCCTTGAAAGAGTAGCAAACATTGTCTACTTTTCCAAAGATGTTTTCAAAAGCTTTATTTATGGATCATTACAACAAGGAAGTGTGTGGTAAAGGATTATGCCAGTAAAGACAATCAGAAACTTCTTTTTCAAGTACATGTTTTAATCAAAATGACAATATACTTAGCCATTTCCCTGCAAATCCCCTCTTTTTTTAACAACCTTGAGAAAGAGGGCTTTTGCAAACATTGTGAGAAAATGAGGAAATACTGGTAACCAGCATTTTCTCATTTCCCCACAATGTTTTCTGACCTTTCAAAGACTAATTGCATTATTTCAGTCATGATTAATTTGTTGTCTGCAAATGATTTGGATAAGTCTACAAAAAAATTGTAAAGAGTTAAACCCTTACCAAACAAACCCCACTTGTAACAACCCCAAGGAAGAAATCTTTTGAAAACATTGTGGGAAAAGAAGAAAATGCTGGTTACCAGCATTTTCTTCTTTTCCCACCATGTTTTCTACCCACTCAAAGAAAAAATTGCATTGTTTAAGATTATCTTCTACCAATTTGGACAAGTCTAAAATTTTGTCATTTGATAACGATGTAAAAGCAGACTTTTGATTGGCTGACAGAAAGGTGAACAGAAGGTGAAACATAGGGAAATTGTGATTCCATTGAGCTTGTGTTAAACATCTTGTTGTGATTAACTATAAAGCGAAAGACACTGATAAAAAGCCTTACATCATCCTCCTGTTCTTCATCACTATCTGCATCAGAATCTTTGGTGAGCTGGGCCGTAGATTTAGTCTGTTCTCCTTTCATTACTTCTTCCTTGTCAAAATTTGGAGGTAATGGTGGGCCAATCAGCTCTTCATTTTCTGTAGAGCTCTTCATCTCTGGAGGTAGAGGAGGTCCTATCATATCTTCATCTGAATCTGAAAATAACAACAAAATATGGGTCTACTTTGTTCAATTTGAAATAATAATAAAAGACATCAAGTCTTATTCATGAGCTATATTTCTGGCAAATCATAAAGATTTATCTAAAGTTTGTTGAAAAACATTGTGAAAACCACTTGCTTCAGCCTACAAAAATAAATGTTTAATACATGTACACAAATTCATGTGAAAAAACTCTGCCAAAAGAAGCATTTGCTCTTTACAAGCCATATTTTCTTTACTTCACAATGCAGTGATCTGCAGCAAGATGCAACAAAAACTGAGGATTCAGGTATCATTTTTGTTTGGAAAACATTGCACAAAACAGCTTGTGACAAGAATGTACAGTTTACTGAAATGTACTAATTAATGGTCCACATGCCAAAAGAAATGGGTCTCAACAGAAGCATATTTATGTTAAAAGATACATGCTTACAGCCAGAGAGAAAACTCTGTTATAACTTGAAAGTGTGTAGAATGGCTAAGAATTTTGTCAGCTGTGTAAACATAGATAAATTATATTTATAGATCATGTATATGGTATAAGGGATAGAGAAACTCAAAGGATTTGTCCTCATTTGAAGTTGGAAATGACAACAGCGATTTCTTTGAAGGCCTCCAAAAAATGAAATGCATTTTCTATCCATTGCAATTTTTGAAAACTTGCAGCCATCAGGGGCAACATTTGGCATGAAGATACTGGAATGATTATGAGCTGATAAAATAAAGATGAAATGTGTTAAAAACTACCTGAAAATAAAGATGAAATGGGTAAAAAAAAAGGCTGAAAGCCAGTTCAGATGTATCTTTAACCCTTTCCCAAATGACAAATTTTGGACTGGTCCAAATTGAAAGAGTTTGCAGACGACAATTTTAAATTTGATGAAAATGGCAGAAAGTTATCAAAAAGGGTAGAAAACACTGTGGGGAAAAGGAGAAATTGCTTGTTACGAGCAATTTCTCCTTTTCCCACAGTGTTTTCAAAAGACTTGTACTGCAGACACGTGAAAACCAGGGCTTGTTTGGGAAAGGGTTAAAACTTGGTATTGAACACAAATATGCTGTTTACAATATTTTGAAGTAAAACCTAATAAGTAACAGAAAAAGAACCAACCAGATCCACTGTCACTTCCTGAATCACTACTACTGGAGCTTTTTTCAGCTTTGTTCTCCTTCTCTGACTGTTTCTTTTCTTTTACCAGCATTGCATTGGATGTGTTTATTCTTGCCACAGTTTCTTCTGGGTCCTCCTCTTCTGACAATATACAAAAACCATGCAGCTAACACAATGTTTACAAATATCTTATCCCTAGTTAAAGCATAGGCCACTGAAATTCCATTGATCTATCACAAGAGTGACGGGATGACAAAATTTTCCTGAGCGGACACCGTTACTATAAATAGCACATTGGTGACTGCCTCTATATCGTATATATATTGCATTTCCTTCTTTATCTACAATGTTTTCAAAAGCCTTCTTCCTCAGGGTAGTGAAAACAAGGGATGGTGTAGTTTCTGTTTACTAATACTTTTGCTCTTTGATATGATTATAAAAATCTGCCCCCTTTTATCCTTCGCGCACAAAATGTCAAGTTTTAATGACCCTAATGATGGAGGCTTCTGAACATTGTGGAATAGGGAGAAAATGCTTGGAATTAAGATTTTCTCTTTTTCCCACAATATTTTCTATCATTTCTACCATCTCCCAGAAATCCTAATTACTTTAGCCATGTTAAATTTATTGTCTGCAAATGGTTTCAAGATTGACTAGTATAAAACTTTGCCGTCTAGTAAAGAGTTTCAGTTTATCTGTTTGTACTGCAGTTTAACATGGTTTTAACAGCTTATGTCGTATCACTGCAGTCAGTGTACCTATGCATGTGTTTCCTGGCTTTCTCACTCGAATACTGACACAACTTTCTTTCCAAGCCACTGACTACTTTTCTCACATGCAACAGAGGTAAGAGGCAAATCAATGCAGTTTTAACAGCTTAGTTCATAACACTGCAGTCAGTGGTACACCTATGCATGTTTCCTGGCTCTCTCACACCAATAATATTGACACAACTTTCTTTCCAAGCCACTGACTACTTTTCTCACATGCAGCAGAGGTAGAAGGCAAAAAATCACCACAAAGAAAGGTTGCCTCAACTGGTTATTAAACTCACAACCACAAGGTCACGAGTTAGATACACTAACCACTGAGAACCAGGCCTAGCTTCAGCTCTGAGATAAAAATCATGCATTATTGAAAAAACGAAAACCCTACCAGCTCTTGATGATTGTGATCTTTCAACGGCTGTTTGTCTAGCCTCCTCAAACATTGCCATGAAATCAAACTGGCGCGCCTTTTTCTGAGCTCCTAAACAAAGGATTTATAAAATAACTATATACCTATAACCAAAGAAAAACCCTACTTTCTTTAATTTGGGAAAAAGAAACAAACAAACAAACAAAAAAACCCCAGCAAATATTTCTTAACCCTTTACCTAACAATCCCAAGATTTAATAGCCCTCGGAAAGGAAGGCATTTAAAAACGTTGGGGGAAAAGGAGAAAATGCTGGTAACCAGCATTTTCTCCTGTTCCCACAATGTTTTCTGCCCCATTGGAGAGCTAAAGCTCATTTGTACCAATGTTGAATTTGTCTTCTGTATAATATTCTGAATTTGAAAGAGTCTAGAGTTACTACTATCCGAGCCATATCTTAATTACTGTCTGCAAATGCTTTCAATTTAGAGTATTCTAAATCTTTGTCATGTGGTAAAGGGTTAAAAGCAAAATACATTCTCTGCTTTACTACCATTTTTAATTATTCATACTATTACATGCATGTTGGCCACTTAGAACTTTAAAGCTTTGGATTTAACCCTTTACAGAAAGACAAAATTTAGACTTCAGGTTGAAAAAATTCAGACAACAAAAATAGATTTAAGTGTTACTGAATAATAGTATTTTTCAAAGGATAGAAAACAATGTTGGAAAAGAAGAAAATTCTGATTACCAGCATGTATTCTTCCATCCCTGCTATGCTTTCAAAAACTTTGTTCCTCAGGGTCATTTAAACAAGTGACTGTCGGGTGAAATATCAAATCAGAAATAGCTGCACGTTCTTGGTAACCATTTACAAACAAAATACATGAAATAAACATTGTAAGTCTGACAGCTGAAAATTCCTTAACCCTTTACATATATCTCTGAGTTTTAATGGCCATGTGGAAAGAGACTTTTGAAAACATTCTGGAAAAACGACAAAATGCTGATACAAATGAAATAATGATAAAAGCTGTCTTAAAAAACCATTCCAACAAACAAAGCAATATTTGCACAGTTCAATCTTGCTGTACCTAGTCTGAAGAAGTAATCAAAGCAGCAATACAACAGTTCCTATTTGTGATATTTCTTCATCCCTATTACTGTCTTGTATACATGTACATGTAATAACTGATATTTCATACCTTTTTCACCATCCATTCTGAAACATCAAAATCTGTCACTCTAAATATCTGCAACAAGAAAACAAAAAAGTCTAATTAACTTTCTTCCATTAAAGGTCCATTACCATGTTTAGAGCTGCTGATAATCATTGTTACCAAACACAACAAAAAAATTCTAGCAACGAGCTTTTTTTGTTTTTTTTAATTTTTCATTTTTTGAAATGAACAAATTAAATGTAGTTCAAATTGTTGGATTTGCCTTCAGAAGGTCAGAAAATTGTGGGAAAAGGAGAAAATGCTGGTTACCATTGTGGGAAATTTTCCTTTTCCCACAATGTTTTCTAAGGCTTTATTTCATTTTCAAAAGCTTTATTCCTCTGAGTTGTTAAAGCTTGAGATTGTGTTACAGGTTTAAAAAGACAGAACTTAAATTCATTGAGGTTTTTATTGTGGGTAATTAGAGACACATAAGCAGTATACAAGCATGAATAAATCTATGACTACACCTTAGGCCACAAAAAACAATACACACAAGGTAACCCTTAAAAAAAAAAACACGTACACATATTTATAGCATACAAGTCTGAATTAATCTATGATTACACCTTCGACCAGAAAAAATAATACATGTCTTTCAGGTGAAAAAAAAAAAAAAATAGGGTCCGTAGGTCTGAAAACCCTTTTTTTTTTTCCAAATAAATGTAATACTAAAGATTTTTCTTCTCTGTATAAACATATCATGTATAACAACTGCATGACAACCATAAATTTTAGAGTCACTCCTGTCAGAACAAAAAAGATTGGATGATTTGTTTACAAATTCCATGTGATGTCTTGATACATGTATTTTTACCTTGTCTCCTTTCTCTTGTCCAGTTATTTTGACTGCAGTACATTTCCCTGGTGGCGGATGGTACTGCAGCTAATTACTGCTCATGGGCAAGGTATTGGAATAAGCTTCCAGCTTGTAAATCATTAATGTCCCCAAAATTAGGCAATTTTTCGCATTGATTGTGTGACTGTCGTTCGCCATTTTAGAGGAAGTCAACAATCACGCAGACACCGATTCCAAGTGTCTGAAACAGGGTGGGCCTAGAATATGTATTGGAAATTTTTCGATGAAATGGACAAAAAAGATATAATTGGACGAAATGGAAATCATCATGGTCTGAAATTAACGGTTGAGCAAAGAATTTCCAATGCTATCGTAGGCCTACAGTCTGAGAGAAATTGGCGGTGGTCACACTATTTATCGAAATTACTGGGAGGGGTTGGTCTGGTCACATGTATTTTTTTTTTCCTGGCCTTATAGTTTAAAGATGATCAAGACCTATAAATGTAATTAAAGACACTACATCTGAAAATGAATTACAAAATAGCCTGTATACCCGTGTTTTCGATACCCTTAATTCTTTTCTTAGTGCCTGCGCAATGGGCAATGTTGCAAGAAGGGATATTTACCAGACTGTAGTCTGTAGTGTAGTAAGCGTCTGCCAGATTTTGTTCACGATGAAAAGCCATGGAAAAAGAATGAATACAATAAATCTTAGGACATAAAAGTACATTTTGGTATGATTTATCATTACTTTAGCTGAAAAGATAATTTCATTCTTGAATTTGGCAACAATTACCTTTTTTTCACATAGCTATGCTGTCTCCAAGGAATGCAAACAGTAACCAGAAGGAACAATATTCGGCGCGTGAGTATTTTCTATAATTACTTGGCTATCAAAAGCATGGGATATATCGAAAGCATGGGACATATCGAAAGCATGAGCATAAAGGATAAATACAAAAAGGTGTCTTTCTACAAAACCTAGAGATGAAATGTTTCAAAAGTCATCAAAATTGTGCATTCGGGTGTCTGACTGGCTGACAGACTGGATGTTGAATCTTCCTTGGGTCGAATCCTCTAGAAATCAGTTTCATACAAGACAAACTGTTTAACGTTTACGCGAAAACTAATGACTTTTCATATATCACCGGACTGGGCCTGAAAGCCGAATATTTTCGAAACAAGACATATATTTTCATTTTTTCCATTCATAACTAAGATTATATATTTCATCTTAATTGTGATATAATAGTGCCTTACACATAATCTTGAAGTAATAAGCCCTTATTCGATCGAGGTACTTCGAACGCATTGTACGTTCTTGATCAACAAACGCTTTGTGGTACAGACAAAATATCAGCAAGACTACATCCTCATCATATTTTCTAAGTCGGTCCTTAAGATACATGTAGGCTTTTTAAAACATTAATTGTGTGAAGATGTTTAATACCGTAACCACTGTTTTCTACTTCTCAAGCGATTTACCCTTTCATAAACAAATTCTGTTAATTGTCTTAGCAACAAATTAAAAAAACCAAAACTTTTTCTTACCTGATTCAGTGATTTATAAATCATTGTGGAAATCTGGTGAAATATAAATCAAAGTGCTGAAAGTACTGACAGACTACCGAATTTGATTGATTGATTGATTGATTGATTGATTGATTGATTGTATGGTGTTTATTAACCCTGTTTTCAACATTATTTCAGTTATGTTGCGTGGCCAGTGCACATATCCATGCTTTTCTGGAGTTTCTTTTACCAGCACTTCACACAATATTCTTTTCAAGCCACTGGCTCCTTTCCCACATAGCCCCGTAGCTCAGTCGGTAGCGTACAGGACTTGAGAACAGGAGGTCGCTGGTTCGATCCCGGGCTTGGCCAATATCATTCCGAGGTTTGATGATAGTCATTGCAACAGGATTCATTCCTCTCCCACCGCTGACCATTGTTTCGACAATGGCTATGTGGGAAAACAGCCAGTGGCTTGGAAAGAATATTGTGAGGAGTACTGGTAATAAAAATTCCAGGAAAGCATAGATAGGTGCACTGGCCGCCGCAATATAACTGAAATAATGTTGAAAATGGCGTTAAACACCATACAATCAATCAATCAACCTTTCCCACATAACCATCGTCGAAACGTGAGCGAGAAATGAATCCTGTCGCAATGACTATCATCAATCCTCGGAAAGAAATTTGTTGCGGATCAAACCAGCGACCTCCTGTTCTCAAGTCCTGTATGCTACTGACTGAACTTCCGGAGCTATATGTGCTATTAGTTAACCATAATCCAGTTTAAGTTTAACCCTTAACCTGCTAAAAAATGTTAAATGAAACTTTCAAGCTGATGGTAAACACCTGAATATTGCTATTTCACAGTTACACTTTGGAGAAAATCTATCCTCTTATCGGACAATGTAGATCCAAGATCAGACTGCACACACTGTCTGCAAAAGGTCATTGAGTCGCGGTATTGCTGGTAAAAGAAACTCGAGGAAAGCATGGACAGCTGCTGTGGCCTCCTTAATATCGCTGAAATAATGTTGAAAAAGGTGTTAATTAGTCAATATCTAATAGCGCAAGATGTAGTTAACCATTTAACTCTCCTTACAAAACGAAAAATTTTACATCCGTCCATATTCAAAGCTGTTGCAGACCATGAATTAAATGTGGCTGAACTGATGAAACATGATTCCCGAAAAACAGAAAACAATGTGGGAAAAGGAGAAAATGATGGTTACCAGTGTTTTCTCCTTTCCCACAATGTTTACAAAGGGATCCTTCCCCAGCATCGTTAAAAGTTGGGATTGTTTGGTAAAAGGTTAATAGAATAACAGATTAACATAATTATTCAACTGTACACAATGATCTAAATAATGAATGACTGAAGGAATGACAGGGGTTTCCTGTCCAGTGGGGGTTGATATAGCTGGGATTTGCCACAAGTTAACCTAGGTGTATCTATTAATAGATTCATTCATAATGTTACAGTTGTGTAGGAACAAGTGATTCTCTGCTTTGCATAGGTCACACAATTTACATATAAGCAAAGATCTTGTACCTTATAAATGACATCTTGTTCAGTTTATTATTTTGTAAGACGACATGTTCAAATCGGAGAGGTAGAAATTTTGTGGTTTATGTCTAAATTGTCATGTATAACAGAATTAAGATTTCTAGCAGAAAGAAGTATTTTCTGTGTGGCAGTATCTGGCAAATGTGGGTTTTTGATTCTAGGTCAATTTTGATGCCTATAGACTAGCTTTGCTAGTCAAAAAATCTTATCAGCTGCCTTTAAAGTTATTAGACTTGCCCAAATTCAAAGGATTTTCTGACGACAAACTAAATGTGGTTCAAATGCTTGGATTCATCTCTGAATGGTCAGAAAACAACGCAGAAAAAAAGTGAAAGTGCTGGTTACCAGGATTTTCTCCTTTTCCTACAATCTTTTCAAAGCTTTCTTTTCAGGGTTGTTAAAACTCAAGACTGTGTGGCAAAGGAGGTAAAAGTATTTTCAGACAACAAAGTAAATGTGGTTCAAAGGATTGGATTCATCACTGATAGGTTAGAAAACATTGTGGGAAAGAAGGAAATGATGGTCACCAGCATTTTCCACAATGTTTTTAAAAGCTTTCTTTTCTTGGTCGTTAAAACTCAAGACTGTGTGGCAAAAGGTTTAAATGTATTTTCAGTCAACAAATTAAATGTGGTTCAAATGATCAGATTAATCACTGGAAGGTTAGTTAGAAAACATTGTGGGAATGAAGAAAGTGGAGGTTACCAACATTTTCCCCATTTCCAACAATGTTTTCAAAAGCTTTTTTTCAGGGTTGATAAAACTTGATAATAAAACCGTTTAGGGTTTTTAAAGTATTTAAATGTAAATGTGGTTCAAAGGATTGGATTCATCTTTGCAAGGTTACAAAACACTGCGGGAATGAAGAAAATGATGGTTACCAGCATTTCCCACTTTTTTCCACAATGTTTTCAAAAGCTTTCGTTTCAGGGTGATTAAAACTTGGGATTGTGTTGTAAAGGATGTTAAAGGGAACTATTAACCCTTAAAGCGCCTTTCACTAATATAGTTGCCTTTGCGGACAGTGTATATCAAGATCAGGCTGCACAAAACATGCAACTGGGCTTGAACCCACCAAGAAAACTCAAGAATGCATGTTGAATTAAACAAATAGTGAAAAAAAATTGAAGTACAATTTCTCAAAACCAACTGTTTGGTAGCCAAATTTGATAGGGTTTCAGTAATCATTGTATATTAAACAATCCCTGCAAATTTCAAAGAAATGTGACTGAAAATGTGGACCATGCTCAGTAAACAGTACTAAGTCTTCAAATAGCTGCTTTTCCTAAACTGATTGCTAGATTTTCTTCATTTTTAATAGAGTTCAATCCGTTGATGACACAAATACTCTTTGTAAGTTTTAAAAGAATTGGATCTAAAATGCAGACTAAATTGCGTAAACAAGAAATGTAAATTTTTATTTTTAAATGGCTCCTTTTCCCTAACTGATTGTCATATGTCTTTCAAAATCAATAGGGTGCATGCTATTGATAATATAAAGCAACTGTGCAAGTTTAATGAAAATTGAACCACAAATGCCGAGTCATAGTGTAAACAGAGACATAGATTAGTATGTCTCTGGTGTAAACAAGAAATGTAAATTTTTGAATTTGAATGGCTCCTTTTCCCATACTGATTGATGAATTTTTGTCAAAATCAAAATAGTTGATTGATAAGAAAAATTATTTTTAATGGTATTTCCTTACAGCTACATAACCTCTTAACCCTTTACCAGACCACAAAATTTTAGCCTTGTCCAAATTGAAAGTATTTGCAGACTACAATTTCAGTGGGGCTCAAATGTTGCAATTTTTCTTTAAAAGGGTAGAAAGCATTGTGGGAAAAGGAGAAAATGCTGGTTACCAGCATTTTCTCCTTTTTCCACAATGTTTTCAAAATGCTTCTTTCCCCAAGTCGTTAAAAGGCGGCATTGTGCGGTAAAGGGTTAATGAATTTCTAGATTTTGCACCAGAGCTTTACAAAGACTTGTGGGCATGTCACATGATCAAGAACACAAAAGTCATGTTGATGACACGGATTCTGACTCAAATCATTATGATGACATCATATCTTATGTAAAAAAAAAAAATTGACGGAGTTACTGATTGTTAAACAACCATCATGTTATTTAAATGCCTAGAATTCACCTTTTACTTAAATTTAACCATACGGTTTATACGATTGCAAAAAACCTATCTATATATCTCCAGTATTTACTGTGTTTTACAGGATATTTCTACTTATGAAATAAAAACTAAATAGCCCCTTTTATAGAGGTGGCCACTAAAACAGGTTTTGCTGTGTTCTGTCTGCTTGCTCATCAGTCTTGCCAGTTCCTGGTACATTCTAAAAAGAACTATCAGAAGGACAGCATACTGATACTAATGCTTGGCTTTGGATGCTTTTGAAACCAGTGAAAATTCAACAGTGAAGAAAAAGCATAATTGTGTTAAAGCTTCATTGAGTTACCTTCCCTTCTTGCATGGGTTTCCCTTTGAATAATTGAGAAGTAGCAGTGGTTAGAAGTAAATGAAATGTGCAACAACTTGGACACTCATCCAAGCACTGATCATAACATGCATTGCTTAACTAGAAGAGAGAGATATACACAAAACCGATTCCCTTTAAAAGCTAGTTGATCAGTATGGTTGTTTTAACCCTTAAAGCGCCTTTCATGACTATAGTTGCCTTTGCGGACAGTGTAGATCAAGATCAGGCTGCAAAAAATGTGTAGCCTGATCTTTGATCTACACTGTCCGCTTTGCTGAATCACTATAGACAAAAGCAACCGTAAATATGCAATTATTTGGGTCATATTTCTAGGATGAAAATGTCTGGAAGGTTTATTCGGCGCTCTAAGGGTTAAGTAAGCACTGTCTGTGACATAAATATATTCAGTAATACATGTCATAGAGAAATGAAGAAATGTCAAAGCTTTTGCATGATGACCACAGGGCTGTTTTCTCCTGGCCCGATGAATCATGAGGTGTAATGGTTATTAGACATGCAGAAAATATACACAAAGCAAAATGTTTTGTCCTAGGTCAGCCTACACTGACTGTGCAGGCTCATCTGGGCTGGTACCTTTTTACAGATGCATTACAGACCCTTTTCACACAGCATGACTCAAATGCAAACTGAAAGTGGCTCAGTAGATTATCTATGAAAACAACATAACATTATGGGAAAAGGAGATGATTCTGGTTACCAGCATTTTATCCTTTTCCAACAATGTTTTAGGGGTCCCTGGTGGTTCAGTTGTAAAGTTTAGGACTCGTAACCTAGGGGCCCTGGCTCACTGGAAGCACTGTGCTTTTTCATGGAAGTGTCCTTGGGCAAGACACTTCGAAGCTCCAGCATAGGACTGGTGAAACCAAGGACATACATGAATATGTGAGCAGTCACAATGATTTGACTGAAGTAATGGTGAAAGTAGTGTAAAACACTATTCAATCAATCAATCAACCAACATTTTCAAATGCCTTCTTCGTCAGGGTCGCTATAACTCGTTATTGTGTGGTAGGTAAATTATCAATCACAAAAGGACGGGATAATGGATAATGATAAATTACACTTCAAGATTTTATTACAATTAATTTATTAAATTATTTAATTAAAAATGAGCTCAACAAAGTCTGCTAATTATTTGATACCCGTTAATTAATCTTAAAAAAAGTAATGAATGGCGAAAAAAGTGCTCGCCTCAGAACCAGACTATGTGTGCTATCAGTGAATACAAAATGGTACAAACATGATGGTATGAAGGAGGAATAAAATCTATTCTTTAACTCTTTATCAAACGACAAAACTATATACTTCTCCAAATTGAAAGCATTTGCAGACAACAATTTAAATCTGGCTTAACTGATGGAATTTTCTTTGATAGGGTAGAAAAGATTGTGGGAAAAAGAGAAAATGCAGGTTACCAGCATTTTCCCCTTTTCCCACAATGTTTTCAAAAGGCTTCTTCCTCAGTGTTGTTAAAGCTCAAGATTGTGTGGTATAGGGTTAAAGACTGACTTGTAAGGTATATTGTGTGAAAATCCATTAAACAATACAAAATTTTTAACAGGCCTGTCTGAATTGAAAACGTTTTGTAGACAAACAATTGAATGTGGTAAAAATGTTAGGATTTGAAAAAAGTAGAAAACCTTGCGGCACATTGAGAAAATGAGCTGGTATTTTCATTCATTTCAATCATTTTTATTCTTTTCCCACGGTGTTTTTGAAAGCTTTCTACTTCAGAGTCATTAAAACACGTGACTGTTTTGTAAAGTGTTAACTCTTTACCACACAATCCCGACTTTAAACGACCCTGTGAAAGAAGCCTCTTGAATACATTGTGGGAAAAGGAGAAGATGCTGATAACCAGCATTTTCTCCTTTTCCCACAATGTTTTCTACTCTTCCAAAACAAATTTTAATTTTTCAGTCATATTTATTTTGTCGTCAGCAAATGCTTTCAATTTGGACCAGTGTAAAATTTTGTTGTTTGGTAAAGGGTCAACTCTTTACCACACAATCCCGAGTTTTAATGACCCTGACAGGGAAGACTTTTGAAAACATTGTGGGAAAAGGAAAAATGCTGGTAACCAGCATTTTCTCCTTCCCCCACACAATCCTGAGTTTAAGTGACCCTGACAGGGAAGACTTTTGAAAACATTGTGGGAAAAGGAGAAAATGCCGAGTTTTAGTGACCCTGAGAGGGAAGACTTTTGAAAACATTGTGGGAAAAGGAGAAAATGCTGGTAACCAGCATTTTCTCCTTTTCCCACAATGTTTTCTACCCTATCAAAGAAAGAAATAATCATTTGAGCTACATTTAATTTGTCGTCTGCAAATGCTTTCAATTTCATTCAGTCTGAAATTTTGTTGTTTGGTAAAGAGTTATAGGCTTGTGAGATAAATGCTTTCAATTTGGACCAGTGTAAAATTTTGTTGTTTAGTAAAGGATTAACTCTTTACCAAACGACAAAATTTTAGACTGATCCAAATTGAAAGGATTTGCAGATGACAATTCAAATGTAGCTCAAATGATGATTTCTGTTTTGGATTGGGTAGAAAACATAGTGGGAAAAGGAGAAAATGCTGGTTACCAGCATTTTCTCCTTTTCCCAAAATGTTTTCAAAAGGTTTCTTTCTTAGAGTCATTAAAACTCGGGACTGTGTGGTAAAGAGTTCAAGGGTTGTAAGATAAAGTTTCTATTCTGCCCTTTCCCATTATCATTTGATGCCTTTGGAAAAAAGAACTTCTGAATGACAAATGAAAAAATGCTCAGAAAGAGCAATTTCCTGATCTGTCACAATGTTATTTTTTAGGGGAATCTTGACATTCAATATGATGTTTTTGATCTTCTTTTCTCCAGCATTTTTGTGCAGTCTTACTTTCATCCTCACTGTATGCAAACACAACTCAAAGAGCTAAGCCCCTGCTAAGCAATCCCACATTTTAAAGGCCCAAGATGAGAAAGGCTTTGGTATCATCGTGGGAAAAGGAGAAAATGCTAGTAACATGTATTTTCTTTGTTTCTCATAATGTTACAATTTTTTTTTCTAAAATTTCAGAGGCAGAAAAACATTTTTTTTGTGGGGGAGGGGGGGATAAAATGCTACAAACTTTGCTTCATTTCATTTCAATATTCAACACATCAAGGCATAAACTTTAACAGCAAAACAAAAAAAAAAAAAACAGCCAAAAAAAAAAAAAGAAAACAATTATGAATACACACTGAACATTTTCTATTCAAATAAGTTAAATATACAATACCAACCATGTTACAGTGGAGAATGACAATTTACCCCCTATTGCATAATCCCAAACATTTAATGACTCTGTGGAAAAAGGCTTTTGAAAACATTGCTATCAGCATTTTCTCCTTTTCCCACAATGTTTTCAACTTTTTCCGAGACAAATTCCATCATTAAATATATTGTATGCTAATGCTTTCAATTAGGACACTCCTAAAATTTCGTTGCATTGTGTGGTAAAGAGTTAAGGGAGATAAATCTTAAAGTACTCTCAAAAGGATAGGAGGTATTTCCCTTAACCCTTTCCCAAACGATAAATTTTAGACTGGTCCAAATTGAAAGAGTTAGTAGACGACAATTTTAAATTTGATGAAAATGGCAGAAAGTTCTCAGAACGGGTAGAAAACACTGTGGGAAAAGGAGAAATTGCTTGTTACGAGCAATTTCTCCTTTTCCCACAGTGTTTTCAAAAGACTTGTACTGCAGACACGTGAAAACCAGGGCTTGTTTGGGAAAGGGTTAAACATTACCACTTTAACTATGACTTCTTATCAGAATAACTACACCAAACCAAATGCAGCCCTGCTCTTTTCTGGGTCATCATATCTAGAAATGTGACAGAGTTTAACCAAAGGATCCTTTTGGCCAAGATGTAGAAAATTCCAAACTGCGGTTTTGGAGAAGAATATTTTAAAAGACTTTTCAGTTTTGTTGCCATTGAGACCACAGTTTTTAATGGAATGAATTTGTTGACAACTTCTGAAGAAGGCCATGGCAGGATCATTTCTGTGAAGTTTTATCAAAATCAGATGAGTACTTTCAGAGATGAAGATGTTTGAAATTAAAGTTAACACAAAGACACAGGATGGACATGGACCATGACATCAGTTTGCTGGCCTTTGGCCTGTGCAGCTAAACAATGTTTCTGACAAGCATTTCATTTTTTTGCCACACTCTTTTCAAACATGCACATGACAAATCTGAAAGTGGTACAAAAAATGAAGTTCTCTGACAGGTAGAAAACATTATGGGAAAAGCAGAAAATGCTCCTTAGCAGAATTTTCTACTTTTCCCACAATGTTTTCAAAAGGTCTCTACCTCATGGACATTAAAACCCATGATTGTTTGGTAAAAGGTTAAACATCACAATAAATTTCACTAACATCTGCAAAAAACTAATTATACGTACGGGGATACAAGTATTTTACTCATTTTACGAAAAGAATGATCTTATGCCCAAGTCACAAACACGCACTACAGATATGACAGATAGTTACTTATAAAATCCGCAGCAGTCAGAATTTATGGTCTGAGCCTATTTGCTTAATGAATTTACAGAATGCAAAAACCTGTAGATGCGGACAGATACCAATAGGTACGGATGAATATGGAAGTTAGCTGCCAGATATGTTCCCTTTGATGTAATACTGTGTGGACGGCTATGGATAGATATGAACAGAAACTCACTATTTTCATATTTTTATTACCTTCTAGTACTATCAAATGTGGATAGAAACAGATATTTGCACTTACAGACTGTTTCACGGCTTAGAGGATAGAAGGGAGATGACAATTTTCTAATGGTAACAGTCCCGAACAATACACCGAAAGAAAGCAATAACTAAAAGTAACAGTCCACATAAATCTGTAACAGTCCACAATTTGGAATCAACTGCAGAGTGATACATTGAGATACATATTACCGGTAATTCTTTACCAAATGACAAATTTTTAGACTAGTCCAAATTGAAAGCATTTGCAGACGACAAAATAAATGTAATGCAAAAACTGAAATTTGTTTTGGGAAGGTTAGAAAACATTGTGGGAAAAGGAGAAAATGCTGGTTACCAGCATTTTCTCCTTTTCCCTAAATGTTTTCAAAAGGCTTCTTTTTTTAAGGTCGTTAAAAGTCGGGATTGTGTGGTAAAGAGCTAAATACCAATTAAGTATGGATAAATGCCCTAAGTAATGAATATGGGGTTTAAATCATTGGTGCTTTAATTTTTAAAAATTTAAAAATTTTTGCTCAGATCAAGCAGACCCTATGCAATATGATAGGGACTGTTACAGACTCTACAGAAGGACTCTAGGGACTATTACAGATAGATAGGGAAGGGCTACCCATAACATCCACTGAATCTGCATGTTTGCATATAATTGTAGCATTACGGAAAAAAATTTAACCCTTTACCACACAATGTCGCCTTTTGACGACCCTGAGAAAGAAGCCTTTTGAAATACTGTGGGAAAAGGAGAAAATGCTGGTTACCAGCATTTTCTCCTTTTCCCACAATGTTTTCTACCCTTCCCAATACAAATTTCATTTTTTCAGCCCCATCTAATTTGTCATCTGCAAATGCTTTCAATTTGGACTGGTCCCAAATTTTGTTGTTTGATAAAGAGTTAAACAAGTTATCACACAAAACCACAACTGAATTAAACCAATGACTTACGTTTTGCCATTCATCAAAGTATTATGGCTCTTTTTTCTCTGTTTTGGTTAATGTGCAATTGCTAAAGAGGCCTATTTTGATTTCTTCACCGTAAATCAAAATTTTCTGTAAAACACTAATAGATACTACATAATACACATTTCTTTGCCAGCATAAAGAAACTGGGCCGTTAATATTCAGTAAAAAGGAGCAATTTTGGTTGTTTTGCAATCAGTAACAATGTTTATTTTTATCAGATCATATTATGACTTCATCATGCTGATTTGATAAACCCATATAATCGACATATAACATTCCAACAAACATTTGAGAAATACTCTTGCAAATTTGAAAATACCATAACTTTTTACCACAAAGTGCGACTAGTCCCAGTTCAAAACATTTGCAGATGACGAATTTATGTTACTCAAATGATCTTTCTTTTAGCAACTTTACCTTATGACAATTTTTTAACTTGTAAAAAATGAAAGTATTTGCAGACAACAAAATAAATGTGACTCAAAAATTAAAATTTGTTGGAAGGACAGAAAACTTTGTGGGAAAAGGAGAAAATGCTGCTTACAAGCTGGTTTAAACTTGGGATAATGCGATAAAAGGTCAAAGGTAAGTAACAATTGCTGAATACATGCATTTTCTCATTTTTTCACAATGTTTCCAGAAGCCTTTTCCCACTGGGTTGTTAAAACATGGAACTGTTCAGTAAAAGGTTACTAAATTCAGTTGTAAAACACTTTAAAAATTTCATCATGCTTCATTATGAAAATATGAATAGCCCCCCTTTCATGCATAAATCCTGAGATACAAACCCTGTGGTAGGTTAACCCACAAAACATTTTGGACTTTTCCAAACTGATAGCAGTGCAAATGACAAATGAGGCTTAAAGTTTGGATTTGTCCATGAAAAGATAGATAACATTGTGGGAAAGGAGTAAATGCTGGCAATTAGTATTTTCTCCTTTCACCATAATGTTTTCAAAAGCTTTCCTCTGGGTCATTAAAACTGCGGATTGTTTGATAAAGGGCACAAAACTGAACAAAACAACCTTTCTTTCACATTCAATTCAGGTATATATTTTTATGACTATCAACAACTCATTTTAACTTGAATGAAAATGCCTACTATATAAACATTCTATCAAATAGTCTAAAATAAAGTGGAACACAATGTATTAACAAGTCATGCTCTGGTAAAAGGGGGGTTAACTCTTTACCAAATGACAAAATTTTAGACTGGTCCAAATTGAAAGCATTTGCAGACGGTAAAATAAATGTTACCAAAAAAAGGAAGTTTGTTTTGGGAAGGGCAGAAAACATTGCGGGACAAGGAGAAAATGCTGGTGACCAGCATTTTCTCCTTTTCCCACGATGTTTTCCAAAGGCTTCTTTCTCAGGGTCGTTAAAACTCGGGATTGTGTGGTAAAGGTTAAACGCATCTCTCTGATGCACTTTTCCAAGCAAGTCATCACATAATTAGGAATCCATAAAATCCATTTTGTTTACAAACAGACTGAATCTTGAGGTAAGTGGTCCTTGGACATGCAGAAAATTGACCAAAAGCAAAACATTACAACATGGGTCAGCCTGCACTGACTGTACAAGCTGACACTGGGTTGATACTTTTTGCAGATGCATTCAACCCCCTTTTCACAGAGAATGGCTCATCTTTATGACTATGAACAATTTTTTGTAAAGAAAATGAAAATGCCTTTTGTATAACTTTTCCAAAAATTAAGTTGAACACAAGATATTTTTGTCACTATCAACAACTCGTTTTAATCTGAGTGAAAATGTCTATTACTCCAACATTTTCTCCTTTTCCTACAGTGTTTCCATAAGTATTACTTCTCAGATTTGTAAAAACAGAGGACTGACTGATAAAGGGTTCATAAGAACACTGTATGTAGTGCCAACACTTGGCTACACTTGCCTTTTCAGTAAAAAAATCCAAGTCAAAAAAAAAGATAATTGTTTAACCCTTTACTGCACAACAAAAATGTAGACTTTCTCCAAATTTAAAGTATTTGTAAAAGACAATTTAACTCTTTACCACATAACAAAAATGCAGACGTGTCCAAATTGAAAGCATTTGCAGCCGCCAATTTAAATGTAGCTCAAGTGATGGAATTTGTCACTGATAGAGTAGAAAACATTGTGGGAAAAGCAGAAAATGCTGGTAACCAGCATTTCTCCTTTTCCCACAATGTTTTCAAAAGCCTTCTTTCTCAGGGTCGTTAAAACTTGGGATTGTGTGGTAAAGGGTTAAATGAGGCTCAAAGGAAGGAATTAGTATTTAAAAGAGTAGAAAACATTGTGGGAAAAGGAGAAAATGCTGGTTACAAGCATTTTCTCTTTTTCCAGCAATGTTTTCAAAAAGCTTATTCTTCTTTGTTAAAACTCGGGAGTGTGTGGTAAAAGATTGAAAAATATTTTAGGGTTACATGCCCTTCTGGTTTGGGTCCCCCTTTAGACAGTTTAGAACAAGTTTGAGTTTTAAGTATATATTTCTCAACCCTTTACCAAACAATAAAATTTTGAACTTTTCTAAATAAAAAAAAATTGCAAATACCAAAATAAACGTGCTTTAAATGAGGGAAAATGCTTTTGAAAGGGTACAAAACATTGTGGGAAAAGGAGAAAATGCTGGCTACCACAATGTTTTAAAAAAAAATTTATTTCTTAGGGTCATTAAAAGTCGGCATTGTGCAGTAAAGAGTTAACCCTTTACCAAACAATCCTGAGTTTTCACAACCCTAAAGAAGATTTGAAAACATTTTGGAAAAAGGAGGTAATGCTGGTTACTAACATTTTCTCCTTTTCCCACCATGATTTCTACCTTTCTAAAGTAAATTTCAATTTTTGAGTCACATTTATCTTGTTGTCTGCAAATGTTTTCAATTTGGCAAAACTTAAGTAAGAACAGAGAGGTCAGGAAATGTTACAGTTCTTGCTCAATGGCCACAATGCAGATGACCAAAGGGCTGTGACAGGAACTCAATGTTTTCTGTGTCAGCAACCAAGCCAAAATGTTAAAAAGATTCAAGATCAAACTTTACAAAATGTGCAGCCGGCTCTTGAACCTACACTTTCTACAATAGCATGTTTTAATCTTTAACAGATGCCAAAGTTTCAGAGTTGTCCCATTTGAGAGCTTTTGCTGATGTTAAATGTGGCTCAACTGCTTCAATTTATCTTTAGTAGTACAGAAAAGATTGTAGGAAATGGAGAAAATGCTTATTACCAATATTTTCTCCTTTTCCCACAATGTTTTCAAAAGCCTTTTTTTCTCACAGTTGTTAAAACATGTGATTGTGTGATAAAATGTTATTAAAGTGATTTTGGCACTTTAGGCTTTAATTTTCCTTTACAAAATCTGCTAACAGACATAAGGACGAACATTCTTTCCTAACCATATCACAGTCCTCTGGTCGACAAAGTTTTAAAAGGTGAGACTTGAACATTTCTATATACTGAGGGAGTCTCCTGAGAACTTTCAAGTCCCTTTTGTTATCTTGCACTTCCTGCGATTTGATTTTGTCTGTTTCAATTACAGAATTTTCTTCTTTTCCACTAACAGACGCAGCATGTACTGCTTCCTTCTTTTTAGCTCTCAACTTTACCAATAGGTTTGTGGACTGAAGGTAATTCTCCAAGAAAATTTTTACTAGATGTAAATACTGTAAAAGATGATTCGTATCTGCATAAAGCCGTTTTCCACCACTGTAAAGCACCTCATTGTAGCGTAAATCACTTGGTTTTTCAGCTCCCCAGTCTTCCATTGATGAAGTTGATTCTGAAACAAATATGTTCTCTATGGCTTGACTTAACTCCGTACCACACAATCCTGATTTTTAACTACCCTAGAAGACGAGGCTTTTCAAAACTGTGCAAAAAGGAGAAAATAATCGTAACCAGCATGCTCTCCTTTTTACGTGATGTTTTCTACCCTATCAAAAACAGAAATCATCATTCCTGCTACATATAATTTGTTACATGCAAATGCTTTCAATTTGATTGAGCCCAAAGTTTTGTCATATGGTAAAGAGTTGACCAATTACTGTGTAGCCTGTTTCAAGACCTACCAAGAAAACTCTAACAAATTACACAAATGGAAAAATTGAATGTGCCAGATGCATATGATTTTTTTTAAAAAAAAAGTAGATAAAATCTTGAGGTTTACCTTACTGTCTGGTATGGGTTTCCCTGTAACCCTTTACCACACAATCCTGAGTTTAACAACCCTGTAAAAGAAGGCTTTTAAAAGCATTGCAGGAAGAGGAGAAAACGCTGGTAACCAGCATTTTCTCGTTTTCCCACTATGTTTTCTAGCCGTTTACAATCCCATCAGTTTAGCCATACTGGATTTCTCATTTGCAAATGCTTTCAATTTGGACAAGTCTACAATTTTGTCTTTTGGTATAGAATTAACTCTTTCAGCACCATAGGTGAAAAAACATGGTCTTTTGCAGACAGCATAGATCAAAGATCAGACTGCACAGAACATGCAGTCTGATCTTTGACCTATGCCGTTCCCTTGTTTTGTCAAGCCTATGAGGTACAAATAGCTCTCAGTTTCAATGGATGGTATTTTAAGCCGTCGAAAGAGGTAATAAAAAGTTTATATATTTGCCGCTTACGGAGTTAAATACTTTACAAATAGCCTGAATTCAGAAAAGATATCCTCAGAAGTGACACAAATGTCAGAATATGTCAAAATTTTCACAACTACAACAGCAAGACTATGACAATACCCCAACATTTTCTTTAAAAAAATAGCTAAACTAAACATGCTGTTTCTTGATAGTATAGAAAACACTGAAGGGGAAATGGAGAAACTGCTTTTCAGCAGTTGCCCCTTTTCCCACAATGTTTTCCAAAGCTGTCAGCTGCATGGGTGTGTAAAAAGTTGTATAAGTGCAAAAGATCATGGCTCAAATGGAACTTATCCTTCAAAGCTTCAAAGCATACATCTGAATGTTGTATCTTGCCACACAATGACAGCAAAATAGGGGGAGAAGTTTGCAACAGTAAACACAAATTTCACATGTACAACATACAGCAATGTCTGGACCCAAGTTTCAACTATGATGATTGAAAAACTGAAGGAGCTCACAATTTAAATTACCTATGTGATAACTATGTCTAGAGATGGACAATGGGAAGAAGAGATGGATATGACATATGTTTATGAGCCATGCTCTGGTAAAAGGGGGCTTAATGCATCTCCGAGATCCATCATACCAAGCAAGTCATCTCACGATCATGGATCCATAAAGTCAATTTTGTCTTAACAACCGACTGAACCATGAGGTAGACTGGTCCTTTGACATACAGAAAGTTGACCAATAACGAAAAGTTTCGGCCCAGTCAGCCTGCGCGGACTGCGCAGGCTGACCTGGGTCGATACTTTTCGCAGATGCATTAAGCCCCATTTTGCCAGAGTATGGCTCATATATGAAGACAGATTCGTGATAGTATAACACACACCCATCCTGAAATCATTCAAAGGATAGAGTACTATTATGCATGAAAACATATAGAAAAGTTCTCATACCTTGTGAATCCATGAAGGAAGAGTCTTGACTGTCATTTTCACTATGTTTTGGATTTTGGGGGGCAGAACAAAGTAGCTGATACATCTCCTCACTGGCATACTCTAAAGCGAAGTCAAGAGCAGTATAACCCATACGCGTCTTGGCTTTAAGTAGTCTTCGTCCTCCATGCTGTAGTAACACCCTGCATACCTCGACTCTGTTTTCTCTCACTGCTTCATGTAGAGGTGTGAGTCCTTCATCGTCACATGCTAATAGGTCTGCCTTTTTGCTCTGATTTGATCCTTTATATGAATAGAGATAAAATCATACAGCATAAATTTGGGTAGCATTTGCCTACCCAACCTTCCATTACATTTTCAGGTGAATTGGTTGAAAACTTTGGGGTAAGTAGAGGACAAAAAATTAATCTGTAAGTGGACATAGGGATGGATGCAAAGGAGGATTGTATCATAACCTTCCTCCTTTTGCATTGTGTGTGTGTGTGGGTGGGGTTCTTACCAAAAGGACCATAAAATAACATCATAATCAATGAAAACAGATTATTGAAAAAGCCAGGTTTCAATACGCATTAACTTTTTTTTTTACTAAACAATCCTGTGTTTATATGAACCTTAGGAATCATGCATTTGAAAGCAATGTTGGAAAGAAAAACTAGAGCACAGCGGGCCAACACTTGGCTGCGGATGCTTGATTTTCAGTGAAGATCCAAAGTCAAAAAAGGGGCATAACTCTGCCAATAAAGATGATCCCATATTTTTTTTGTCCCATAAAGAGTTGATAGGCCATTTTGATTTGATATGATTATTTTGATGGGGTGCCATTTCTAACATTATTTCAGTTATACAATCCCAGCCAATACACCACTCCATATTTTTACCAATACTTTGAACAACACCCTTTGCAAGCTGATGACTGTTTTTGAACATATACATGTACATGGTGTCAAAACAATGTGAATAAAGGGTGGATTGCTTGTTACAGGCAACTACCTTTCTTCCATTAATGTTTTCAAAGCTGTCTACTTCAGAGACATGTTAAATACAGTCAAACCTGTGTTACAGGCCAATAACATGCCAACAGATAAGCTGCCTAGCTGCAGTGCAGGGATTAAACCCTTGACCTTCTAGTCCATATACAAACACTCTAGCACATTGCTACAAAAGCTAGCTTTGTAGCAAGGTAGTACAAGTGCGAATTTATACTAGAACCTGGATACACCTGCATTAAGCAAGCACCCAAAGGACACTCAGAATATGCTCCCTTAGTATAGGTACATTTCAACATGCTTGCCTTCTCTGGGAACTCGGTATGAGTTGTGCTCTGTGAGAAGGGGGTTTATTGCATATGCAGAAAGTATCAACCCGTGTCATCCTGTGCAGTCTGCACAGGATGACATGGGTTGAAACTTTTTGCTATTCATAAATTTTCTGCATGTCTAAGGATCATTCTGCTCAAGATTCAGCCGATTCTTAGGACAAACCGATTTTACAGATCCATAATTATATGGTGACTTGCTTGGTATACTGCATTACCAAAATACATTAACTCTTTACCACACAATCCCAGCTTTTAACGACCCTGAGAAAGGAGCCTTTTGAAAACATTGTGGGAAAAGGAGAAAATGCCGGTAACCAGCATTTTCTCCTTTTCCCACAACGTTTTCTACCCTTCCCAAAACAAATTTTAATCTTAAAGTCGCATTTATTTTTTCGTCTGCAAGTGCTTTCAATTTCAACCGATCTAAAATTTTGTCGTTTGGTAAAGAGTTAAACCCCCCTTTTAACTCTTTACCGCACAACAAAATCTTAAACCAGTCTAAACTGAAAGCATTTTCGGATGACAAATCAAATGTAACTCAAGAATTGAAATTTGTTTTGGTTAAGGTAGAAAACATTGTGGGAAAAGGAGAAAATGCTGGTTACCAGCATTTTCTCCTTTTCCCACAATGTTTTCAAAAGCCTTCCTTCTCATGGTTGTTAAAAGTCGGGATAGTGTGGTAAAGGGTTAACAGAGTATGGCTCATATGCTTGCTCAATACAAGTTCCTTGCTTGATAGAAGTAACCACTATGACTGGTTTTACTGTACATATTTTTATAGGAAATTATATTTTTACCCTCAGTCATGTAAAGTTCTACTGTCCGTGGTGGTACAAATTTCAGCAATTCCTGCAAACAGTCCATGTTACCGTGGTAAGAAACTTCGTGTAATGGAGTGAATCCAGCATTATCTTTGATATTTACATCGATACCTGACAACAGCAAAAAAATGAATATTGATGATTTGATTTGACATGAAAAATGTGCAGAGTTTGTGACCTTTTTTCATTCATTTTTGGATCCCAAAAATAAAGTGCTGTCAACTCAATCTCTAGGTCCCTGTACAGATGAGTGATTGACTTTTCCATTCCACCAATTTGAAAGTACATTCCATTATATATATATATAGATGAGCCATGTTCTATGAAAAGGGGGCTAATGCATCTGCAGAAAGTGCTGACCCACGTCAGTCTGCGCAGGCTGACACAGGTCGAAACTTTTTTCAATTCACATAGTTTTTGCATGTCTAAGGACCAGTCCATCTCATGGTGCAGTCACTTGTTAAACAAGAGGGCCATGATGGCCCTGTATCGCTCCACTGGCTTATAAATATAAACCATAAATACTAAATATTTCAATTCTGAGCCAAATGGTTTCAAAATGAAGACTTACAAAGTTTTCTCTGTAAAAGCCCATGTGTAAGTTGAGACCTGCAGGGAAAAGCCATTTTTGATCCCAGAGCTATAATTACTTGAACCGTGGTAGAGGTCCACAAGATAAAGCCACATGCCAAAATAATACAAGTCTATGCTGTATGGTTATAAATAAGGTGATTTTCAAGTTTCGTCCATATGAAGCCTCTGTCAAACATAAGACCCCTAATGCAAGGCTAATCTCAAAAAAAAAATTCAAAAGTGATCCAGATTTGGTGGCCCTTGGGTTTGCGGTTAGGAGCAGAAAGATTTTTTTAATTTTCACGATATAAGCACATGTTTATGACCCATGAGATAGGACTAATTTTGACATAACTTTAACTCAAGGTAAGGAACAAGAACACTATATTAGCCTATGTAAAGCTTGTGACTTATTGGGTGAAGCAGTTTCAGAGACGATAAGCTTGATGGCCTTAGGTCTGTGGAGCTAAAAAGCAGTATCTTTTTCATGAGCTACAATGATGTTAGTAAATACAAGCTTTTGGAAAAAAAATTTAAAGGTTTTTCAATACTTTTCAGTTTTGTAGCCATAGCAACCATAGCTTTTAACAGAACTTAATTCTTTGAAGACATTCTGAAGAACATCATGGCAAGACAATATCTATAAAGTTTGGTCAAAATTGGAAGAGTGGTTTCAATGAAAAAGATGGAACAATCTTGGTAGAAGTCTACAATATGAATCAGCATGCCAAATTTTTATAGCCCTAAGCCTTACAGTAAGGATAAAAAAAGATACCTTAAGTTTTCACTATGTAGGCCTATCTAAAATTTGTGAACCCTGGAATGGGACAAATTTTTATCCAAAGGCTCAAAACATGCCAAATTTGTTAGTCCCATGCTTTATGGTTAGAAACAAGAAGACTGTCGAGAAGTCTTCACTATATGAGCCCTTACAAAACTTTGACCCCAGGGCTACAGTGGGACCAAATGGGGAATATGTGTATTAGAAGAATAACATGCCAAATTTGGGAGTTCTTGGCCTTATGGCTAGTAACAAGACGGTTTCTGAAGTTTTCACTCCATAAACCCATGTAAAACTTGTGACCCCTGGTGCGGGGCCAAACTTGATCCTAGGGCTGTACTTGGGCCCTCTTTGTAGTTGTCCACTAGATAATGCTATAATTATGCAAAATTTGGTAGCCCTAAGCCTTATGGCTATGTACACCAAGATTTAAAAGTTTTCGCTATATAAGACCATGTAAATCTTGTGAACCTCCCCCGCCCCCCCCCCCCACCCCCACCCCCACTTCCCCCCACCCCCACTTCCCCCCAGCACGAGGCCAAAATGACCCCAGGACTGTAATTTGGGCACTTTGGTAGACCCCCACAAGATCAAGCTAAATGCAAAATTTGGTAGCTCTAGGACTTATGGCTAGGTACAGGAAGATTTCTTAAGTTGTCACTATGTAAGCGCATGTAAAACTTGTGACCCCTGCGGCGGGGCCAATTTTGACCCCAGGGCTAAAATTTTGGCCCGCTTGGTAGAGGCCCACTAGATATAGCTACATGCAAAATTTGGTAGCTCTAGGCCTTATAGCTAGGTACAGGAAGATTTTTAAAGTTTTCTCTATATAAGCCTATGTAAAACTTGTGACCCCTGGGGCAGAGCCAATTTTGACCCCAGGGCTATAATTTGAAGAAACATGATAGAGGTCTACTACATAAAGCTACATGCCAAATTTGGTAGCCCTATGCCTTATGGTTTTAGACAAGAAGATTTTGAAAAATTTCCAATATTTTTCAGTTTTGTTGCCATGGCAACCAGAGTTTTTGAAGGAATCAAATTCTTTCAAGAAATTCTGAAGAGGACCATGGCAGGATCATTTCTGTGAAATTTCGTGAAAATCCGATGGGTAGTTTCAGAGAAGAAGATGTTTGAAATAAAAGTTTACGCACGGACGGACGGACGGATTGATGGACGCACAATGGACACCGGGCCATGACATAAGCCCAGTGGAGCTAACAAAATGGATTTTATGGATCCATATTTATATGATGACTTGCTTGCTATAATATGTTACCGAGATGCATTAAATCCCCTTTTGCCAGAGCACCACTCATGCATATATTGGTTTTGTAAAGATGTACTTGAGTATATCCAAAGTAAACATGCCAAAACTACTTTTATCTCAGGTTAATCTAAAAGATAAATGATCATTAAAATGAAAGGTTCAAAGCAAAAATACATGGATTTCTATTTCATAAACCAAGTCAGACTGAACTAAAGCTTCAATCTGAAGTGCTCCATATTCAATATATATCTGAATTCATTTATACAAGAGTCAGTACATTTTTTTCACATCCTGAAATACATGTTCATCTTCTGAAAGAATGATGAACTCTTTACCAAACGACAAAATTTTAGACCAGTTAAAATGGAAAGCATTTGCAGATGGAAAAATAAATGTGGCTCAAAATTTGAAATTTGTTTTTTGACGGGTAGAAAACATTGTGGGAAAAGGCAAAAACGCTGGTTGTCAGTATTTTCTCCATTCCCCACAATGTTTTCATAAGCTTTCTTTCTCAGGGTCGTAAAGGCTCCAGATTGTTTGGTAAAGGATTAAGCAAGTTAATTCTTTTGGGTTTAATCTGCAAGATTGTACAGAAAGAAATTTAAGTTCTAATCATATGAGACTGTATGCATTCCAATCTATCGAAGTTTTAAATCTTGAGGGACGAGCATTTACTACTTTTCCTGAAATGTTTTCCATCCTTTCAATGACATGTCCCACTATTTTACCCAGACTTAATATGTCCTCTGCAAATGCATTGATTTTGGACAAGTCCAAAATTTTGTTGTATGGTACAGAGCTATGAGCCATTTCAAAATTCAACACTACTATATTACTTCCACACAAGTACTTTCATTCGTGACATGGCCATTATGGCTTTGCTGTCAAGAAGTAATTCACTTCAAGGTAACCCTAATGATTGATAAAATGGTGTTTAATGCTGTATTCAACATTATTTCAGTTATATCAGGTGGCCAGTGATCCTATCCATGCTCTCCTGCAGTGTCTCTTACCAATACTCAGCACATATACTTCCCCAGCTACTGGCTGCACTCCCACATAAATATCATCAAAATAATGGTCAGCTTTGAGAGAGGAATGAATCCTGTCGCAATGACTCATCAATTCTTGGAAAGAAACTGGCTACACTTGGGATTCGAACCAGCTACCCCCATTTTCAAATCCTGTATGCTACCAACTACCCTACTGGGGCTCAGCCCAAGTTACCTTAGGGAGACTCTGCAATGTAATAGTCTTTACTCTTGACTTTACCCACTGACAAACTTTTAGACCAGTTCCAGTTGAAAGCATTTGCAGACAACAAATCAAATGTGGCTTATAGGATTAAACTTTGAAAGGGTGAAAAGTGTTGAGTAGAAAGGGGAAACAATGGTTACCAGCATTTTCTCCTTTTCCCACAGTGTTGTCAAAAGCTCCACTGCTTCAGGCAATAAAAAAGGCTAAACATAGAGTACTAAATAGATGCAATGTCAACTCAGTTTATATGAAAGATTTTAAGATTGTTTTGCAAGAATACCTCACAAAATATCTATCTAAGATCAGACTGCATGTTCTGAGCAGTCTAACCTTGATCTACAGTCCGTAAAGGAATCTACTATTACTCTTAACATCTTAAAGAGTTATACAGTAATATATAACTGAGCCATGCTCTGTGAAAAAAGGGTTTAATGCATCTGCAAAAAGTATCGACCCAGACCAGCCTTCCCAGTCCACGCAGGCTAACCTGGGCCGCAACTTTTTGCTATTGGTCAATTTTCTGCATGTCCATGGACCAGTTTACCTCATGATACAGTCCGGTGTTGGACAAAGTGGACTTCACGGATCCATGATCAGGTGATGACTCGCTTGGCATCATGCATCACTGAGATGCATTAAGCCCCCTTTTGCCCAAGCATGGCTCAATTATTTAGCTTTGCTTACCTGGAATTTTCAGTAGTTCCCGTAAAGAGGCCAAATCATTTTTTATGCAGACTCTATGAAGCTTAGTTTCTCCTTTAGGGTTTCTTTTCTGGGCTTTTTTCAGTAATTTCTTGTCCTCCGTCATATTTTCCTTATTGTTATTCTGACTGACAGTCTCCAGAACCCCTGTAGGACTGACGGTCTCAAGAACCCTAGTCTTCTTTTCTCTGAAATATTGGTAGATTTTTTTCAGCTCTGCTTTAACCCTTTACTGCACAATGCCGACTTTTAATGATCCTGTGTAAGAAACCTTTTGAAGACATTGTGGCAAAAGGAGAAAATGCTGGTATCCAGCATATTCTCCTTTTTCCACAACATTTTCTACCCTATCAAAGGAAAATTGCACCATTTGAGCCACACCGAAATTGTCATCTGCAAATGCTTTCAATTTGGACAAAGCTAAAATTTCTTTGTCTGGTAAGGGGTTAAACATTCTATCAGTCATATCCATGCTGCTTCCCTAAATCAATGACCTTGATATTCTGATTGAATGCAAGACTTTTTGGGCCAGTGGCTTGGAATGAATTGTGCAAAGTACTGGTAACAGAAACTTCCAGAAAAGCATGCATAGGTGCACTGGCCACTGTGATATAAATGAAATAATGTTGAAGATGGCATTAAACACCATACAATCAAGCTTTTTCAGGGGAAATGCTTAGTTGAACAAGACCATCACATGGTGGTGCCAACGCTTGGCTGCGGTTGCTTGATTTTCAGTGAGAACTGCAAATAAAAAAAGGGGCATAACTCTGTCAAAAATACTTGGATGCCTGTGTTGTATAGCTTCCCCGTTTGATAGTTAACAACATGTTCAAATTTGAAGGAAGTGTCGCCAGTAATAACAGAGATATTATAGAATGTCAAAGTTCTTGCAGGACAATGACAACGCAAGGCTGAAACAATACTTCGACGATTTCTTTGAAAACAGCCAAGCTAAAAATGGGCATAACTGGGTCAAAAATATTTTGAGATTTACATTCCCTTCTTGTATGGATTTTTTTTTCTTTTTGAGAATTAAAACTATGCCCCAGTTTAAAGTAAAGATATCACGTAATGACACAGATATCACAAAATGTCAATATTTTTGCATAATGACAATGATAATAGGGTTATGAAAATAACTCAATGTTTTCTTTAAAATCTGCCAACCTGAAAATCAAAGGGTGATCCATATTTAGGTGTACTGTATAACTGAATCTAAGTAGCTTATGAGAAAGAGGTATTAGGTATAAAGTCAGATATTTCTTAACAAATTCCTTTGATTGGTCAGTTTTTTGGAGATAGTTTAACCCTAATCTATGGCAATCAATACAATACCATCTGGCTGGCATACAAAGAGACATGAAATCCACCATGATAACATCAGATGTTTATTGGAGTTTTTGTTTATAGGCAAGTGTTCAAATCTAAGTAAAGGGTCAGAGATCAGGGCTCAACAAATTGAAAGTGGCTCAAATGTTGTAATTTACCAAAGTCTCTGAAAGTATTTTTGTCTTTTCACATAATATTTTCAAAAGCCTTCTTCCTGGGGGCCATAAATCACAGGACAATATTCACAGGACAATATAAGAAAGGTTTAACCCTTTACCAAACAATCCAAAGTTGAAACAACTTTGAGAAAAACGGCCTTCAAAAACATTGTGGGAAAAGAAGAAAAATGCAGGTAAGCAGCTTTTTCTCCTTTTTCCAGATTGTTTTCTATCCGTACAGAGTAAAGTCCCATTATTTGAGACATGATTCAGTTTTTCGTCTGCAACCAGCTTTGTTTTGAGAGGGATAGAAAACATTGTGGGAAAAGGAGAAAATGCTAGTTACCAGCATTTTCTCCTTTTCCCACCATGCTTTCAAAGGCTTCATTCTAAGGGTCATGAAAACCTGGGATTGTGGGGTAAAGAGTTAAAAGCAAAGAAGGGTTTAAATAGCAACAATATACCTGAGAATATTTGAGATTGGACCTTTACGGTTTGGATGATCCTGGTGAAATCTTGGAAGCAACAAAAAGTACCTTCTGACCTTTCAACAAAAAATAAATCATTCACTTTGAATAATGACAAGCACTACATATATAGTGTAGCTAAAGTCAGATATTACTCACTTCTGTGAAATCTGAATCAATATTTCTGGACGAAATCTTTAGCAGACAAAGGTGGAATTTTCTTTGAAAAAGGTAAAAAAATTTATAAAGGGAAAAGGAAGAAATACTGGTTATCAGCATTTTCTCCTTTTCCCTTAATGTTTTCAGAAGTTTTCCTCCTCATGGCCATTAAAACTCCGGATTGTCTAGTAAAGGGCTAACCCTTTACAACACAATTCCAAATTTTCACAAAACTAGGAAAAAAACTTTTCAAAACATTGTAGAAAAAGGACAAAAGATAACTAGCATTTTCTCCTTAACCCATAAAGTTTTCTACTCTTTCACAGCCGATTTGCATAATTCCAGCCATATTTAAACTGTTGTATGCAAATGCTTTCAACTTGAAAAAACAAGAATGCTGCATCCAGACGCCAATGCTGGGTTGCTTTATTTACAAGGAAAATTTTCAGTCAAAAAAGGGGCATAACTGTTTCAAAAATACTTTGATGGTTACCTGCCCTGATTGTATGGGTTCCCCTCTTGACAGTTTACAACTTACTAAAGTCTGAAGTAAATATCTTCAGCCATAACAGAGACATTGTAAAATGTTAACGTTTTTGCACTATGAAAATGCAGACAACAACAGGTCTATGGCAATACCTCTGTTTTCTTCGAAAACAGTCGAGCTGAAAAGTACAGGATTTTGTTGTTTGGTTAAGAGTTACAGATAAGCCCTTCAGCCAGGCTGAAATATAATGGTGAAATTCGATAAATGACAGAATTTTTTACTTATTTGTGTTTACATGAATAGATTACAGATATTTACGGCCATAGAGAATAAAAAGTTTCAGAGGAACCAATTGGTAATGCAATAACTGTGTCACAGCAAAACACAATAAACAATGACTGGGAGGTGCAACAGTTTACCACTGAATTTCGTCCGGAGTCATGCCATCTAAAAACAGAACTCTACTTCTAAGACAAGGAAAATTCCATACTTGTCTTCATTAAGTAACTTGTCTTTTAATTTCCCTTTTTAGCAGTGCTTTTCATTTAACCCTTTACCAAACGACAAAATTTAGACCCATCCAATTTGAAAGCATTTGCAGACGACAATTTTAATGTAGCTCAAATGATGTGATTTTTCTCTGATAGGGTAGAAAACATTGTGGGAAAAGTAGAAAATGCTGGTTACCAGCATTTTCTCCTTTTCCCACAATGTTTTCAAAAGGCTTCTGCCCCAGGATCGTTAAAAGTCGGGATTGTGTGGTAACGGGTTAAGTTAAATGTTTATGCACACACACTTAATTTTCATTTCTTTTGTCTTCGATGGGGGTCCTGTGTAGCTTAGTGGTAAAGTGTAGAACTTTTTACCTGAAAGCTCCAGGTTCCAGCCTCACAGGAACCCCTAGCTTTTTTTTGGGTGAGTGTACTTGGGCAAGACACTTCAGAGCCCCAGCCTTGTACTGGAGAACCAAGAACATACATGAATATGTCAGCTTTCAATGTGATATGACTGAAATAATGTTTAAAGTGGTGTAAAACACTATTCAAACAATGTCTTTGAAGACATTTCCCACACTCTTGATATCAAATTCCTAGAGTTTTTCAGTCTTAAGCTCGTAAGAAAAAGGCAAAGTATTGTTCCTATGTAAGATCAATTTTGTTAATCATTGCCAAAATGCAATATTTTCATGAGTGGCAAAGACACACATAAATTTTTTCAATTTGATGTTCACATATTGAAATTTGTTTTTGATCTTACAACGAAACAAACAATTGTTGCACATAAAAACTCACTATGTGTCTTAATGTAACAGACTTTGTATCTAGACTTAGTTCTTCAGTCAACAGACAGTCATCCAGGGTATTCAACAGATGCTGACAAATTCCAACACACAACCATGGGGTCTGTAACATCGACAACAAACTCTGCAGTAGAGATGGATCTGTGATGTCTGCCTCTGGGGAAAAAAAGAGCCATAATGGTGCTGTATACTCAACTGCTTTTAAATGAATGTACCATATAACTGACATTGACAGAATCAAACTAGAACTGTTGCAAAGTGAACAAATACCGCCCCCCCCCCCACCCCCCCAAGCACCTCTTCACTGAAGCAGCACATTCATAGAACAGAATGATTTTCAAAACAAAGATTACAAGTGTCCTTGACCTATGGCCCATGTGAATAAAAAACATTAGGGCACCTCCTTGGGTCATGAGCAACACTTGCATAAAGTTGCATGATCCTAGGTCAAAACACAGCTATTGAGTTATAGCATAGAAACAATTTTCAAACAAAGTTCACCCATGAGCTTGACCTTTGATCCATGTGACCTAAAAACAATAAGGCACCTCCTTGGCCATGAGCAACACTTCTATAAAGTTTCAGGGTCCTAGGTCAAACAGCTACTGAGTTAGAGCTCAGATACATTTTCAAACAAAGTTCACCTTTGACCCTGACCTTAGACCCATGTGAGCCAAAAACGACAGGGCACCTCTTTGGGTCATGACAAACACTTGTATAAAGTTCAGGATCCTAGGTAAAAACAGATATTGAGTTTGAGCATGGAAAGGATTTTCAAATAAAGTTCACCTTTGACCTTGACCCTTTACCCATGTGACCCCGAAACAACAGGGCATCTCCTTGGGTCATGAGCAACACTTGTGTAAAGTTTCAGGGTCCTATGTTAAACAGCTACTGAGTTAGAGCATGGAAACAATTTTCAAAGTAAATTCACCTGTGACTTGACCTTTGACCCATGTGACCCAAAAATGATAGGACACCTCATGGGTCATGAACAACACTTGTATAAAGTTTTTGGGTCCTAGGTCAAACAGCTATTGAGTTAGAGCATGGAAACAAAAACATGAAAGACAGACAGATGGATGGACAGACTGACATGGTGAAACCAGTATACCCCCCTGTACTTTGAAGGTGGGGGGTATAACAAAGTAATAATACATGGCAATAAAATCAAAGAAAAGGTCTAGCCAAAATTATATGAGCCATGCTCTGGCAAAAGGTGCTTAATGCATCTCTGTGATCCATTATACTAAGCAAGTTGGCATACAATGATGGATCCATGAAATCCATTTTTTCAAACAACCAATTAAATCATGAGGTACACTGGTCCTTTGACAAACCATAAAGTTTCGTCCCGTGTCAGCTTGCGCGGACTGTGCAGGCTGACCTGGGTCAATACTTTTTGCAGATGCATTTAGGCCCCTTTTCACAGAGCATGGCTCATAATAAATTATAGAAAAAATCTGAAACAGGTCCACAAAAGAATCCTTTAAGTCAACTGTGGAGAAATGCATCCTGCCATTTAGCAGCAGAAGAGTTCAACAGATTTTCAAAATCTTTTCAGTTTTGTTGCCATAGCAACCTGACTTTCCAAGGTAAACAAATTCCGTAGAGGAATTCTGAATAGCACCATAGCAGGACCATTCCTCTTAAGTTTGCTCAAAATTGGATATTAGTTTCAGAGAAGATATTTGAAGTAAAACTAACACACCCACACACAACAGACACAGGGCCATGACATAGGCTGGCAGGCCATAGTTCACTGGTGCAATAAAGACAAAACTATGTACAAGTGACCCTGATTTCCCTGATTTGATTGATCCTTTACCAGACAATCACGAGTTTCAATGAATGGAATAAAATTTTGTTGTTTGGGAAAGAGTTACCTTTTTTGAAGAGATAACTTTAAGACTTCTCCATGTGGAAGACATTTGTAGACAACAAATAAAATCAATATATGTCATGCTCTGTGAAAAAGTAGTTAAGGCATCTACAAAATGTTTTTACCTGTGTCAGTGTGTGCAGTCTGCATAGGCTGACCCGAGTTGAATCTTTTTTGCCAGGGGTAAAATTCCTGCATGTCAAAGGACCCTTTTAACTCATGATCGAGCTGGGTTGAAGACAAAATGAATCCACAGTTTGCAATGACTTACTTGGGACCATGCAGTACAAAGATACATTTTCCAAAGGTGTCACTCATATTATTCTAATGATAGGGATTGTTTTTGAAATGACTGATGGGGTCCTGCGTGGCTCAATCCTAGAGTGTGGGACCGGTAACCTGGAGCAGCACCACCGCTGGGCTTTTTGTGGGAGTGCTCTTGGGAAAGACACTTCAGAGGCCTAGCCTAGTACTGGTGTCACCCAGGAATTACATAAATAAGCGAGCTGTCGCTGTGATATGACCGAAATAATGTTGAAAACGGCATAAAACACAACTCAAAGAAAGAGAGAATCAAATGATTGAAAACATCCTAGTCTCTAGCATTTTCTTGTTTTCTTACAAGGATTTCAGATGCCTTCCTCCTAACAGCTGTAAAAACACAGGATAATTAGGAAAAGGGTTAATTACAAAACAAGAAATGGGCTGTGCTCTGGCAAAAGGGCGCTTAATGCATTTCCATGATGCATGATATCCAGCAAGTCATTACATAATCATGGATCCTTAAAATCCATTTTGTCTAGGAACTGATTGAATCATGACATACACTTGTCCTTTGACGTACAGAAAATTAACCAGTAGAGAAAAGTTTTGGCCCAGGTCAGCCTACGCGAACTGCACAGGCTGACCTGGGTCGATACTTTTCGCAGATGCATTACATCCCCTTTTCAGAGAGCATGGGTCATATATACATAACACAAGGGATAAAAAAAAAAATAGGCTGTATTACCAATAAATCTTTCGCTAATTTTGAAAATAAAGATGGCTGTTTTCTCTGCAGTGAGATACTTGATTCCACTAAGAGAGTCACACTCACTCAACCGACATGTTTCTGTCACTATGGCTATAAACCACATGATGTCGCCCAGTAGTTCAAGCTGAAAGGGTGTAACAAAAGCTACAATAAGTAAACCTACAATGAGAATTAAAATATGTTGGGTGGTTAATTTATCCTTTGTTTTCAATGAAATAAATTCACGGGGCCACGTAAAATCACTTTTATCTACCATGAAAAAAAGCAGAGCTTCAAAGAGAGGGAGTGATTCTGATTTCAAAATCGAAAATATTAATTACTCTCAACTAAACCCTAAGTCATGGGTACTCATTAGAATCGTCTCATTGAGACCATTCTAATCAGTACCCACAACATAGGGTTTGGAAGAGAAATAATGGATTTAAAACACTATTACTCCCTTTTATCTAGAGGTCTGAAAGACTTTATCATGTTAACTGCCATCAACGATTGACACCTATTGATGTCGTCATTCAGCAGGTGGCTAAGGAATGGCTGAAGGCCGCAACTGTGAGCATGGATTAACTCTAAGTCTCTTGATCAAATAACAACATTTTGGACTTGTTCAAATCTAAAGCATTTGCAGACGACAAATTGAATCTGGCTGCTGTGGTTAAACTTGACTTTGAAAGGGTGGAAAACATTGTGGGTAAAGGACAAAATGCTGGTAACCAGTATTTTCTCCTTTTCAAGGATGTCTTCAAAGACTTCTTCTCCAAGATCCTTAAAACTCAGGACTGGGTGGTATAGGGTTAACACATGCATGAACTCTTACTAAATGATACCTACAAAACAAAAGGTGGAAATCATGGCTTGAAATGTGGAAGTTACACAGACTACAAACCATCCATGCAAACTAGCCAAGGAAACTTGAAATAAACAATACAGGAAAAAAAAAAAGAAACGGCAAAGTTGGTGAACTATCACATGCCTGTGAACCAACAACAGGTGAATTATCCAAATTCCAATGTACTGAGGAAATTTGGTTACCCACCAAAGTTTCCAGTGAATTCTGATCATTTTTCAAAGATTATAATGAAAAAGTGATATCATCCCGAAGGATGATATTAACTCTGTACCAGACAACAAAATTTTAATGGAAAAAAGGGGCATACTATGTCAAAAATACTTTGATGGTAACCTGTCTCTATTGTATGGGTTTCACTTTTGATAGTTAACAACTAATCCAATTTTTTGAAGTATGTTCCTTCAGTAATAACAAATTTTACAAAATGTCAAAGTTTTTGCAAGACGATGATGCAGACAGGGCTATGATAATACCTCAATATTTTCTTGTCACCATACGTACAGCATAAAACAGATTGTGGCAAAGGGAGAAATCCATCATAGCTAGCAATTTCCCATTTTGCCATCATGTTTTTAATGGTAGTATGCTGCATGATTAAAACAAAAGCAGTCTACAGAAAATAATCTGTAAACAAGAGGACTACACATGGGCTCCAACACTTGACTGCTTTTATAGTGGAAATTCTATCATAAAAAGGGGCATAACTGAGTGAAAAATGTGTTAAGAGTTACCTAGCCTTCTGGAATGGGTTCTCCTTTTGACAGTTAAGAACTAGCCTAAATATGAAATAACAGAGATAATATGAGAAAACATTAAAGTTTTCCAAAGGTGATAACCAAGACAAAGATGAAGTAGACAGAGATGTAACAATACATCGACATTTTATTAAAAAACAGCCTAGTGAGCCGACATTAACCCTAAGCTGCTAAGCCTGACACAGTGATCTTTTAAGGATAGTGTAGATCAAGAACGTGCAGCCTGATCTTGAATCTACACTGTCCGATAAGAAGATATTTTCCCCCAAACTATAACTTAGAAATAGTAAGATTTGGGTTATTACTATCGACTTAAAAAATTTCTTTTCATTTCCTTAGCAGGATAAGGGGTAAAAAAAAGAAAAAAAATACACACCAGACACTCTTTTCTTTGTTGGTCTGTTTCTGCTCTATATAATGTAAATGCTTGCATCATAGCATCAACTAGTTGCCTACATCTTGAATTAAATACCACATGATACGATGGGCACCAGACTATCTTCATCAACATATGTTTGGTACCCTGCTTGGCATTTTCATTGACACTAGAAATGAAATTTACATATTTTCACTTTTGTATTTATCAAAATTACAGATCTAAAGCAGAGTAACATATTCATTGTACAATGGGCAAATGAGGTTTGGTTGACACTGAAATTTCATCAGTTTCATGCATTTACACATGTATCAAATGTGATTCACTAACATAACTATAAGTCAAACTTTTCTCTCATTGATGTCTCCATGTTTAAAATGTATGTACGCCTGTACAATAGAAACAAAAAAGACAATATTGTTACCATATTTACATTTAACAGGTATAAGGGATTGTCTCAAAAGGCATATGTTCATGCTATCTGCAAAACCTACAAGTGTCACCCAGGTAAACACATATAAATGTACCAAAATCAACCAGTTTCACATGCTGCACCTATAAATTGTTTTCTCACTTAACTATGTGTTCCTTAAAACATCTTTATCAACCAACACAGTTTTAGACTTGTCATAGTTAAAAACATTTTGGAAATGAAAAATTAAATGTGGCTCAAATAATAAAACTGGTCCTTGAAATGGTAGAAAATATAGTAGGAAAAGGACAAAATGATGATTACAAGCCTTTTCTCTTTTTTCCTGGCGATGTTTTCAAAGCCCTCTTCATCAGTTTTAATACCCTGATGAAAAAACATGTGGGAAAATGAGAAATGACGATTACGCAATAAGCCATTATCATGCATGCTTTACATAAGCTGATATTGCCTTTAGAGTGTAGAAATGATTATTTGTTTAACACCCAAGTCATGTCATATGTATTAAGTATTCAGCAGAAAAATAGTCCAGCTATTTTCTGAAAAATTTCATTGTGGCCAAAATAAAAAAGAATGCATACACTAATTTATGCTTCATTTAACCCTTTCCCAGACAAGCCCTGGTTTTCACGTGTCTGCAGTACAAGTTTTTTGAAAACACTGTGGGAAAAGGAGAAATTGCTTGTAACGAGCAATTTCTCCTTTTCCCACAGTGTTTTCTATCCTTTTTGAGACCTTTCTGCCATTTTCATCAAATCTAAAATTGTCGTCTGCAAGCTCTTTCAATTTGGACCAGTCCAAAATTTGTCGTCTGGGAAAGGGTTAAATGGATTAATTACCAATAAATAAAGAAAAGAAACAAGGTTTACAATTTAAAAATGCATTATTGTTTAGATGGGGACAACATACCTCCCACTCAGAGGTTTGCTCTGATGGTAGTTTGGTGATTGGTGTATCTACTTGAAGGAAGAAACAATCACAAAAATAACATCAAAGCTAACCTTCTGATTCAAGGCGGAGGACAACAAAGGGGTTCAACCCTTTTCCTCACAGGAACAACTTTACACACATCTGTTAAAAGGTGCCTATTGAAAAGGTTGTGAAATAAGGCAAAACTGCTTGTATGACATCAAAAAGCTGGGTAAGATTTTACCCTTAAAGCACCTTTCAAAACTTAGATTGCTTTTGTGCCCTGTGTAGATCAAGGTCAGATTGTAGACAGAATGTTTTGTCTGATCTTTGATCTAATTCTACACCGTTTGCTTTCATAGGATATCTTTACCAAAAAAGTACCTGCATGTATCAATTATTTTGGTATAATTTCATGACTGAAAATTACCAATGAATTAATGGGCTCTTCATAATGATGTTATGATGAAGAGTTGTGCATCATGCAGCCAATCTAAAAATTAACTGTCCAATATTTTTCAAAATTAATGTTTCAGACTCTCCAAATATTTAGGAAAACTAATTTTTTGGACTGTCCAGGGTTAGGACTACATATATATTATTTCTGAAAATAATTTAATGAGTCTGAACATTTTGGGTGCCCAAATATATTGGCGAATTATGGTATCAACTTTTTTTGTTCCACCTCCTCAAAAAGAAACTAGAGGGCCATTGGCCCTAAAGCGCTCACCTGAGTAAGGTCATCTAGGATTGATAAGGCTGTAAAGATCCTGGTCGTGATGATGTAAAACACATAAGTGTAAGTGATCTACTTTTTGACTGTTTAGCCTATTTTTTAATTTCTAATCTGGCTAAAAATGTGGCATCTAGAGTCACACAAGGTTTTTCTAAGATTTGGCATGTGACCTACTTTTTGACCTAATGTGACTTGATATCATTCTTTTCTGAGATTTCATCCAGGAAAACATTCTGACCAAGTTTCATAAGTATGAAGCTGAAAATGTGGCCCTTAAAGTGCACACAAGGTTTTTCTAGGATTTGGCCCCTTGACCTACTTTTTGACAAGATGTGACCCAATTTCAAACTTGTCCAAGATTTTATCCAGACAAACATTCTGACCAAGTTTCATTAGTATCAAGCTGAAAATGTGGCCTCTAGAGTGCACAGAAGCTTTTTCTAAGATTTGGCCCTGTGACCTACTTTTTGACCTGGCATGACCCAATTTCCAACTTGCCCAAGATATTATCAAGACAAACATTCTGATTTAGTTTTGCGTATTAGGCTGAGAAAGTGACCTCTAGAGTGCACACAATCCTTTTCAAAGATGTGGCCCCGTGACCTACTTTTTGACCCCACGCGACCCAATTTCGAACTTCTTCAAGATATTATCAAGACAAACATTCTGACCACATTTCATGTGTATCAGGCTGTAAATGTAGCCTCTAGAGTGTACACAAGGTTTTTCTAAGATCTGGCCCTGTGACCTACTTTTTGACCCCACGTGACCCAATTTTGAACCTGACTGAGATTTTATCTAGACAAACATTTTGACCAAGTTTCATGAGGATCTGGCTAGAAATGTGGCCTCTTGAGTGCACACAAGGTAAATGTTGACGACTGCACGACGGACGCCAGACACAGCACGATCACTTTGTGCTCAGGTGAGCTAAAAACATGGGGTCAAAATCTAGTTTTATGCTCCTATAAGGATTATACCAACAACCTGAAATAAAACATAAAAAAAGAAACAAACTTACATGAAGTGCTGAAAGTTTTGCTGAATCATGTATCTAGTGATACTTAGCATGAGCCTGCTGTTTGTCTTTTTCTGCATTTCTGCTTCATCCATAATTGAGCTGAATTTGAGAGAATATAGAACAACATCATCCCAATGTGAAATGCTTCACATTATGATTATCTGACAGTGCCAACTGTCATACAAGACATACCATACAAACAAAAGTGATCCATGCTCTGACAAAAATTGGGTTTATTACATCTTCATGATGCATTATACCAAGCAAGTCATCACATATTTATGGATCCATGAAATCTATTTTGTCTTACAGCCAGCTGAATCATGAAGTAGAATGGTCTTAAGCCATGCAGAAAATTTACCAAAAGCAAAAGTTTTCGACACAGTGCAGACTGCCCAGGCTGACCTGGGTAGATGATTTTTGCAGATGCATTACAGTCCGTTTTCACAGAGCATGGCTCAACTGAAATTGGTATAATGATGTTTTATACAGTTTGCATCATGATTCAAGTCATATCATTGCAACAGATCACTTATCCACATCTTTCATGGAAATCACCTGCACCAGACTTAGGCTCTGAAATGCCTTGCCAAAGGGACACTCACGCAAAAAAAGGCGCTCCATAGGCGAGGATCAAACTAAGGGCATCTGTATTATTAATTAAACACATTAACCCATTGAGCTGCGCAGGAATCCCTTGATAGAAAAGTTTCAGAGGCCTAAACTTTGTGTACATTAACACCACTTATACCATATCTAGAATCCTGTACAGGACTTGAGAACAGGAGGTCGCTGGTTCGATCCCTGGCTTGGCCAGTTTCTTTCCGAGGATTGATGATAGTCATTGCGACAGGATTCATTCCTCTCTCACCGCTGACCATTGTTTCAACAATGGTTATGTGGGAAAGCAGCCAGTGGCTTAGAAAGAATATTGTGTGGAGTACTGGTAAAAGAAACTCCAGGAAAGCATGGATAGGTGCACTGGCGGCTGCAATATAACTGAAATAATGTTGAAAACAGCGTTAAACACCATACAATCAATCAATATCTAGCAGCCAAGAAGTGGATAAAAATAGTTGGATAACTTTTGTTATACTCCACTACAGTCTACTGGTATAACATCTCATGAATATTTAAAGAAAGGGTCACATCATAATCAGTTGATATCTTCATCAAAATCCTTATTGAAACAAGATTTTAGCACTGACAAACATCTGAAAAATATATATTTGATACTAAATTTGTAAAATCGTAATTTTGTTTTCTAGCATATAAAAACAGCCAAAAAAGACGTATGTGTTATCCTTTGACACATTCTATTTTTGTGGAAAAAAGTCATAGCCATTCATCAATTTTATCACTATATCTGTTTACCAGACAGCAAAATTTTAGACTTGTCAAAACTGAGAGCATTCGCAGATGACCAACTAGGCTCAAATGATGGTATTGGTCTTTGAAGTAGTAGAAAATATTGTGAGAAAAGGAGGAAATGCTGGTTACCAGCATTTTCTCCTTTTCCCATAATGTTTTCAAAAGCTTGTTTTCTCAGGGTCATTGAAACTCAGGATTGTATGGTCATGAAATAACAACAGCACCACATGCAGGTGTCAATGCTTGGCTGCAGATGCTTTTAGTAAAAATTCAAAGTCAAACAAAGGGGATAAATGTGTCAAAAATATTTCAATCTTTATATTTTATTTAACCTGCCCATCTTGTATTGATTCCCTTTTGATAGTTAACAACTAGTTGAAGTATGAAGTAAATATCTTCAGTAATGACAGAGATATTATAAAATGTCAAAGTTTTTGAAAATTCCTAACTTGAAAAATGGGCATAACTGAGTCAGAAATATTTTGATAAGTTTCCTGTCCCTATTGTACGGGTTCACCTGATAGTTAACAAGTATCCCAAGCTTGAAGTAAATATCTTCAGTAATGACAGAGATATAAAATGTCAAAGTTTTTGCACCACAACACAAAGCACAATGCACCAGGGCTACGATAATACCATGATGTTTTCTTCAGTAAGGAAAAATAATGAAAAAAGACCACTCATGTAATGTCTTATATCAAAGCAACACTCACTATATCATCTCAAGAATGGTATTCCATTCTGCTCCTATGATATTTTCACCATCAGTGTCAGGGACGAGCACATCTAAATATTGTTTCTGTAGACTCTGTGTGATAGGAGGATGTAATCTTAATACTTTCATGAACACTTCATAGGCACAGTTGGCTTCAATCTGGCTCCTTGAATTCTAAAAACAGATCCAGAGTTACAACTGTTAGTCTACTTTGGCACCATAAGTTGCTTTTATGGACAATGTAGGTCAAGATCAGACTGCATCTAATCTGTCTGATGTTTCAAGAGATTTAAAATGTCCAAACAATTTCTAATTTACAGCAATTGGGTCTTATTTGCTGACTGAAAATATAAGAATCTCCATTTCAAAATCTAAGAGATAACCCTTATCTCTTTACAAAATAACAAATATTTAGACTAGTCCAAAGTGAAAGCATTTGCAGATGACAAATAAAAAGTGGATGAAAAGATATAATTTGTCAGTAAAAGAGTAGAAAACTTGTGGGAAAAGGATAATAATTATGCTGGTTATCAGCATTTTCTCCTTTTCCCACAAAGTTTTCAAAAGCCTTTTTTCTCAAAGTCATTAAAACTTGGGATTGTGTGGTAAAGGGTTAACTAAACAATCCCATATTTAATGGCCCTTTTTGGACAAGTCTAAAATTATGTTATCTAGTAAAGGGTTAAGCACATATCAATTTATACATTAAACATGCTGCTGAGTAGAAGATAAAGATTTAGGAGCCCAGCAGATATCAACCATTTACCACACAATGGTTCTGAGTTTTAACGACCCTGAAAAAGGATTTTGAAAGTCTTTTGGGATTAAGAGAAAATGCAAGTAAATAGCATTTTTTTTTTCTTTTTTGACAATGTTTTCTACCTTTGGAAGGCCAAATCTCCTCTTTTAAGCCACAATAAATACATCACCTGTGAGAGCTTTCAATCTGGAAAAAAGCTTAAAATTTAGTCATTTGATAAAAAGTTAACTGGGAACGTGCCTATGCATGTCAAGCATGATTTTCAGGAAACTCCTATCTTCACGCAATTAGCATGAATGTTTTAGCTATAAAATGGCCATCTGTCTAAACATGATCTATCATTTCTTGATTACGCCACACCTTCATTTAATTGCGGAAGAAAAACCTATGGCCAAAAAGTGACATCATACAGGAATTTCCTTCTGTTAGATAGCAAACACTTAAAAGGGCCTTTTCATTATTTTCTCTTTTTTTTCTGAAAATTAAAAGTTTTTGTTATGAAATGATAAAATATTACAAAATTACTTTTCTCTGGAAACATAGAGAGAATGGATCATTCATTAACCCTTAAGCTGCTAAGTGCAACTCACTGACCTTTTGCAGACAGTGTAAATCAAGATCAGACTACACAGAATGTGCAGGCTGATCTTTGATCTACACTGTCTGATACAGTGGGTTTTTTTTCTGGTGAAATCAAATTTGAAATCACAACATTTGGATTTCTACAATTGAGTGTAAATTTTTGTTTCATTTATTTAGCAGTTTAAGGGTTAACAAGAGCTTTGCAGAGCGGCCCATATACGCCCGAAGCGGCTTGTCAATGAAATGAGTTGAAATAAAGGATGGGCCGTCAATGAAGAGTAGTTATTCTCCATGATAAAGAAAGTAAGTCTTGATTGTCTGTAATAGTTTACTGAAGGAAAAAAAAGCATTTAACCCTCTACTGCTATCAGTGTTTGAAGTTTCAAGTTGAGAGCTTTTATAGTTTGGAAGTTATGGCCCAGATAAAAATTCAAAGTAAAAATTTAAAAATAAATAAAGGGCAATAACTCAAAAAAAAAGGGTATCAGAGTTATGGTTCTTGTGCATGACACTTCTCCATAATGTGTTCTGTCAGTGTATGAAGTTTCAAGTTGATAGCTTTTCTAGTTTGGAAGATGTAGCCAGGACAAAAATTCAACATGAAGTTATCAAAGGGCAATTACTCAAAAACTTTGGGTGACAGAGTTATGGTTCTTGTTTACTGCACTTCTCCACAATCTGTTCTATCAGTGTATTTTGTTTCAGGTTGATAGCTTTTATAGTTTGGAAGATCTGGCCCAAACAAAAATCTAATGTGAAAAATATTAAAGGGCAATAACTAAAAAAATAAGGGTGGCACAGTTACAATTTTTGTGAATTGCTCTTCTCCACAAGGTGTTGTATCAGTCTTTGAAGGTTCAAGATCATAGCTTTTATAACTCAGAAATTATAGCCCAGACGAAAATTCAAAGTGAAAACTAACAAAGGGCAATAACTCAAAAAGAAGGATGGCAGAGTTATGGTTCTTGTGCAATGCACTTCTTCATAATGTGTTCTATTAGTCTTTGAAGTTTCGAGATGATGGATTTTAAAGTTTGGAAGTTAAGGCCTGGACAAAAATTCAAACTGAAAATTAACAAAGGGCAATAACTCAAAAAATAAAGGTGGCAGAGTTATGGTTCATGTGCACTGCACTTCTCCATAATGTGTTCTCTATCAGTGTATGAAGTTCCAATTTAATAGCTTTTATAGTTTGGAAGTTATGGCCTGGACGAAAATTCAAACTGAAAATTAACAAAGGGCAATAACTCAAAAAACAAGAGCAGCAGAGTTATGGTTCTTGTGCACTGCTTTTCTCCATAATGTGTTCTATCAGTGTATGTAGTTTCAAGTTGATAACTTTTATGGTATGGAAGTTATGGCCTGAACAAAAATTCAAAATGAAAAGTTGGTTATTTCAGAAATCAAGGGCAGATAATTTTAGAACGCAAACAGCGATCCAAATTCTAAGAGTCAGGTGCACAACTAGACATATGGAGATTCATTGTGGCAAGTTTCAAATAATTCCGATGGAAACTGTAGGAGGAGTTGCGCACACAAGAAATTGCTAACAGATGGACGGATGGACGGACAGATGGATGGACGGACGGACAGATGGCAGACAAGACGCCTCTTATTGTCTTCTAACATTCGGTGAGAAATTACACTTTTAAAGTTCATTGAGATTATAAAAGTCTGAATGGCTCCCTTTAATTTTAGTCCATCAGTAAGTAACGCCAGTGGCTTTGACAAGCAGAACTGGTATCAGACAAATGGAGGTGGAGACACCCACATTCAAAAACAAAGTGAGATAAACTAATCCTTGTTTTGTGTGCAATATGACAAAGAACTACCTTAACTCTTTACCAAACCACAAAATTTTACACTTCTCCAAATTCAAAGCATTTGCAGACAACAAATTAAAAATCATGAAAGTTACATTTTCAATCTCTGAAAGGGTAGAAAACATTGTGAGAAAAGGTGAAAATGCTGGTTACCAGCATTTTCTCCTTTTCCTATAATGTTTTCAAAAGTCTAATTTCCCAGGGGTGTTAAAACTTGTCATCGTGTGGCAACGGTGTAACACACCTCTGGGTATAGATATTGGCACGATAGTTGATCTCCACATGACAATAAACAGCCGTAGTACAGTCTACTCAAACTATCTGTAACTACGGATACATCTGAAGAGCATGTATCAAAAGGAGAAAGTACTTGTTACATGCAGTTTCTCCTTCGGTCACAATATTTTCAAAAGTGCTGGCCTGCAAGACAAAAAATAATCAATGGGTTATTGGTTACCTGATGACAAAATTTTAGGCTAGTCTGTAATCAAGCATTTACAGGAAACAAATTAAATGTAGCTACAATAATGAAATGCCTTTTGAAAAATAAAAACATGGCAGCAAAAGGAGAGAATGCTTGTACCAGTATTATCTTCTTTTCCTACATTGTTTGTCAATGGCATTCTTCTTCAGGGTTGTATATATATGTGTGAAAGATAAATAATGCTTAACCCATTACCAGACAACAAAATTTTAGCCTTGTCAAAATCGTAAGCATTTGAAGAAGACAACTTCAACATGGGTCAAATAGTGCAATCTGTCTTTGATATGGTAGAAAACATTGTGGGAAAAGGAGAAAATGCTGGTTACCAGCATTTTTTCGTTTTCCCGCCATGTTTTCGAAAGGTGTCTTTCCCATGGTTGTTAAAAGGCAGCACTGTGTGGTAAAGGGTTAAATAGGAATAGCTACCTGTAAAACTTGAAACAGCAGACTATGTAATGTCCTGGCAGCTGGCAAGCATCTAAAAGAAACTCTGTCATACAGCTCATTTAATGCTGACAAATGAAAGCCTTCTTCCAGCATAGAGTGAATAATTTCTGTTGCTGTAACAGGCAGGCGTAGGGAATCTTCAGTCTCCTATTTTATAAGAGAAAAAAACAAAGTAACTTTAACCCTTTACCAAACAAACCTAAATTTTACCAACCTTCGAGACAAATGTTTTGAAAACATTCTGGGAAATGAAGAAAACAATTATGCCACCTTTACACAGGTAACTTGCCGATTACTGGGACAAAGACAATTTATGATTTTATATTATTTGTGCTATTCATTCCACAAGTAGATTTCCAACTGCAACCGGGTCTTATGCAGCCTGATGGCTCAACTTGTGGTACACTAACATAGTGATCAAGAGGTCCAGGGTTCAAGTCCCAGTCAAGCTATCAGATATTCCACTCCAATTACTTTTTAGGCCAAACCTGGGACACAAACCATGATACTGATGTGGTTTAGACTGAATGATATAAGCCATGCTCTGTGAAAAGGGGGCTTATTGCATCTGCAAAAAGTATGGATCAAGGTCAGCCTGCACAGACCATGCAGGCTGACCTGGGTCAAAACCTTTTGCTTGTTGTAAATTTTCTGCATTTCAAAGGACCAGTCTACGGCATGATTCAGTAGTTTGTTAGAAAATGTCAGTTTCATAGACCCATGATTAAATGATGACTTGCTAGGTATCATACATCACGGCATCATGCATTAAGGCCCCTTTTGTCAAAGCATGGCTATATGCAGCATACACTAATAATCACTATTCAAAGACATATATTGACATGCATAGGGAAAATATAGAGGAGTTTTTAATTCCTCACCTAAATTTAACCCTTCACCAAACAACAACATTTTAAACAAGTCCAACTTGAAAGCATTTTGCAGAGGACAAAATTAATGTGATGGAAAAATTAAAATTTGTTTCCGGAAGGGTAGAAAACATGGTGAGAAAAGGAGATGATGCTGGTTACCAGCATTTTCTCCCTTTCCCAAAATATTTTCAAAAGGCCTCCTTCTAAAGGTCGTGAAAACTCGTGATTGTGTGGTAATGGGTTAATCCTGTCCAAGACGGTAAATTTTAGACTATTTGTACCTGAAAGCATCTGCAGATGACAAATTAGAAATTCCTACAGATGACCTGAAGTTCTCTAAAAGAGTAGAAAACATCACAGGAAAAGAAGAAAATGCTGGTTACCACTACATTGTCTTCCTCTGGGTCCTTCAAACTCAGTGTGGTAATGGGTTAAACCAATGGCTGGGCAGAATATATGGCATGCAACACGCGAAAAGGGGCCTTCGGACAATTGCGTAAAGTGTTATCCCGGATAAGCCTGCACAGTCTGCGCAGGCTAATCCAGGATAGCACTTTACGACTACATAAGATTTTTTCATACAGTAGACTTCCGTGAAATAGAAAATCGCACAAAAACGGGAAGTGTTGTCTCGAATAAGTCACAGACTGCACAGGCTGATCTGGGACAACACACTTTCACGCATATGTCCGAAGGCCCCTTTTCGCGTGATGCACGCCGTATATGACCTGATAGCCCAGAGGGCAGAGCACACCAAGAGCGTGTTACAGGTCCAGGTTCAAGGCCCTTTTGCTGCACTATGTCCTCTTCTTATAGACAGATCATCAGTTCGTTTAAAAAAAAAATTATGCTCCCCCTTTAACTCTTTACCACACGACAAAATTTTAGACTGGTCCAAATTGAAAACAACTGCAGACGACAAATTAAATTTGACTCAAAAATTGAAATTGGTTTTGGGAAAGGTAGAAAACATTGTGGGAAAAGGAGAAAATGTTGGTTACCAGCATTTTCTCCTCTTCCCACAATGTTTTCAAAAAGCTTCTTTCTCAATATCGTTAAAAGTCGGGATTGTGTGGTAAAGAGTTAAATGCCACTTCCATTTGGACAATGACTTTAAACATTTCCCAGACAATCGTATGTATTATCAACCCTGGGGAAAAAGTCTTTTAAAAAGGTAAAAACATTTTAACCAGAACTTCCTGTTTGAACTATAAAGTTTACTATCCTCTCAAGGATAGTTACTATCATTTCAGCAATGCTTCATTTTTTGTCTAAATATGCTTTGGTTTTGGAAAAGCTATCTATCATGAGGTCAAGTAAATTATGTGTGTATTATGAAGTCTTCATAAATAACAATTCATACAATACCTCACATTCTCTCTGATTGTAAGCAAAAGACAGAGGTACCCATTCACAAGCAGTTATCTGCAAACATGTGTTAAGAAACTGAGTTTATATAACCCTTTACCACACAATCCCAAATTTTAATGACTCTGAAAGAGAAGGCTTTTGAAGACATTGTGAGAAAAGGAGAAAATGCTGCTAATCAGCATTTTCTCCTTTTCCCACAATGTTTTCTACTCCATTTCTGGTAACTAGCACTTTCTCCATTTCTCAAACAATGTTTTCTACCTTTTAAAATACAAATTCCATCATGTGAGACATATTTAATTTTGGTCCAAAAATGCTTTCAATCTGGACCAGTTTGAAAGTTTTTCACACAGTACAAGGCTAAGTTACATTATAATTAAATCCAAGGTGGAAAGTGCTTGAAAGTGTTCAGATATTTAACACAAAAAAAGCTGTATTATCCAGTATATTATCCTTTAGGTTATAAATACAAAACAAAAACAATGAATGCAGTTCCAACCCTTGGCTGCATATGCTTTTTCAGTGGAAATTCTCATGTGGCCAAAGGGACATAACTGTAGCAAAACTATATCAGGTTTACCTGCCTCTCTAGTGCAGGTTCCCTCTTTGATAGTTTACAACTAGTTCAAGTTGGAGATAAAAATATCTAATCAATGCTCTGTGAAAATAGGGTTTAATGCATTGCCAAAAAGTATTGACCCAGGTAAGCCTATGCAGTCCGTGCAAGCTAACCTGGGTAAAAACTTTTTTCTAGCTGGTAAATTTTCTGCATGTCCAATGACCATGCTGCTTCATGATTCAATCATTTCTAAGACAAATTACATTTTAAGGATTCATGATTATGTCATGACTTGCTTGGTTTAATGCATCATGAAGATGCATTAAACTCCCTTCTGTCAGGGCATACTTCTTCAGTTTTCACACAAGGACAACACAAACAACACAGACAACAACAGGGCTATGACTTTACCTGCATGTCTAAAAGTTCTTGTTAGTTGATGGTAGCCCACTAACACAAGATTGTCTTTACATACATTCAGGAATGATATAGCAAAAGCTTACCTTTTGCCTCTTCAGCTCTGCTAATATTTCTGCAAGATGGCCACTTGTTTGTTTTCTTGTCATTCCATGCTCTGAAAATTAAATCAGTTGTCAATGGGAAAATTGTGTGGGATGGAAATTTATCAATAACTTCCCTTGTTTTTAGTGCAATATCATCATTAAGAATATTATCTTCCACACATTTGAGATAAAAATTTTGTGACAATATATGTGAGCCTTATGTGACAGCATATGTTATAACATTGAATTCTTGCCTGTTATTTCCAAGAACAATGTCGGACACAAACACTCCTGCAACTACTTTGAATTTGGACGAGTCTACAATTTCTGTTTGGTTAACGAGTTAAGGGTTCAGACTAACCAAAATCAATCAAAAATCACATGCAAGATCTACATTTCAAGGGAATGGAAATGCTACCATTTCATTGATAATATAAAACAAGAGCAGATCTCAATAGATACACCATTTAACCCTTTACTGCACAATGCCGCCTTTGGACGCCCAATGGGAAAAGAGCCTTGTGAAAACATTGCAGGAAAAGGAGAAAATGCTGGTAACCAGCATTTTCTCCTTTTCCCTCAATGTTTCCTACCCTACAAAGAACAGTTGCACGATTTGAGCCACAATGTAATTGTTGTCTGCAAATGCTTTCAATTTGTACCAGGCTAAAATTTTGTTGTCTGGTAATGGGTTATAGATACCATGAAACAAGCAGCCATTTTGTCTTTTACCTATAAAAATTTTGCTAAAATCAAGACCATGGGTTTAAAAGGACAAAAGCAGACAAATCCAAGACAGCCCTCAAAATGAAAAGGCCAATAACTCTGCAAGTACTCATTCCAAAGGAACATGCTGATTCTTGGCACAACAACATCTCATGCTGCTGACTCAGGTGAAAATGCATCCAAACTGAGCAGGGGATTCAACTTCTACCATACAACAAAATTTTACACTGGTACCATTTGAAAGCATTTTCAGACAGCAAATCAGATGGGGGCTCAAGTGATTGATTGATCGTACGGTGTTTAACGCCGTTTTCAACATTATTTCAGTTATATCGCTGCGGCCAGTGCACCTATCCATGCTTTCTTGGAGTTTCTTTTACCAGTACTACGCCCAGTATTCTTTCCAAGCCACTGGCTGCTTTCCCACATAACCATCATTGAAACAATGATCATCGGTGAGAGAGGAATGAATCCTGTCACAATTACTATCATCATTCCTCGGAAAGAAATTGGCCGAGCCGGGGATCGAACCAGCGATCTCCTGTTCTCAAGTCCTGTATGCTACCAACTGAGCTACAGGGGCTCGGCAGATGGGGGTTCAAATGTTGGAATTTGCTGTTGAAAGGAAAGGAAACATGGTGGGAATAGGAGAAAATGCTGGTGACCAGCATTTTCTCCTTTTTCCACAATGTTTTCAAAAGCCTACTATCTTATGGTACCAAACTCAGAAATGTTTGGTAAAGGTATAGGAGAAGAGAAGAAAAATCAAAGACAGCATTTAATTCAAAGAGCCATAAATCAAAAAGTATATGCTGCAATGGGAGATGCTAGGCACCATGATGATGCCTATAGAAATTCACCCTAATTGTGCCAGAGGTTTCAGAGAAGAAGAGTTGACAATTCTAAAGAGCTATACACTGCCGGGTAGCAAAAAGTCATTTTGTGCTTTTAACCTTTTATAAAACAATCCTCTCTTTATCCCCTTATGTTACCATGAATAAAAAAATCTGCAAAGAGTGTGGGCAAGAGCGAATTTGCTTGTAGTTTTCTGACCTAAATAATTGATATTAAATGCATTGAAAAAAAATAAAAAAAAACCTAAAATATATCAGCAAGAATTATTAAAACAAGAGCACTGCGTGTAGGTACCAATGTTTGGCTGCAGTTGCTTGACTTTCAGTGAACATTTTGATTTTCAGTGAAAATTTTAAGTAACAAGAGGGCCATGATGGCCCTGTATCGCTCCACTGGCTTATAAATTTAAACCATGAAGAGAAGCCTTCACTATATAAGCCCTTAAAAAACTTTGACCCCAGGGCTACAGTCGGACTAAATGGGAAATATGTGTATTAGAAGAATAACATGCCAAATTTGGGAGTTCTTGGCCTTATGGCTAGTAACAAGACGGTTTCTGAAGTTTTCACTCCATAAACCCATGTAAAACTTGTGACCCCTGGTGCAGGGCCAAACTTGATCCTAGGGCTGTAACTTGGGCCCTCTTTGTAGTTGTCCACTAGATAATGCTATAATTATGCAAAATTTGGTAGCCTAAGCCTTATGGCTATGTACACCAAGATTTAAAAGTTTTCCCTATGTAAGCCTATGTAAATCTTGTGAAACCCCCCCCCCCCCACCCAGCATGAGGCCAAATTGACCCCAGGACTATAATTTGGGCACTTTTGGTAGACCCCAACTAGATCAAGCTAAATGCAAAATTTGGTAGCTCTAGGCCTTATGGCTAGGTACAGGAAGATTTTTAAAGTTTTCTCTATATAAGCCCATGTAAAACTTGTGATCCCTGGGACAGAGCCAATTTTGACCCCAGGGCTATAATTTCAAGAAACATGATAGAGGTCTACTACATAAAGCTACATGCCAAATTTGGTAGCCCTATGCCTTATGGTTTCAGACAAGAAGATTTTCAAAGTTTTCTCTGTATAAGCCTATGTAAAACTTGTGACCCCTGGGGCAGAGCCAATTTTGACCCCAGGGCTATAATTTGAAGACACATGATAGAGGTCTACTACATAAAGCTACATGCCAAATTTGGTAGCCCTATGTCTTATGGTTTCAGACAAGAAGATTTTTAAAGATTTCCAATATTTTTCAGTTTTGTTGCCATGGCAACCAGAGTTTTTGAAGGAATCAAATTCTTTCAAGAAATCTGAAGAGGACCATGGCAGGATCATTTCTGTGAAGTTTCATGAAAATTGGATGGGTAGTTTCAGAGAAGAAGATGTTTGAAATAAAAGTTAACGGACGGACGGACGGACGCACGCACGCACGCACGACGGACACCGGGCCATGACATAAGCCCGCTGGCCTTTGGCCAGTGGAGCTAAAAACAGGAGCATAACTGGGTAAATAATACTTTAATAGTTATATGCCCCTCTTGCATGAGTTCCTCTTTTGATAGTGAACAACTTGTACGAGTCATCTGAGTCTTCAGTAATATCGGAGATGTTATAAAATGTCCAAGTTTTTGCACATAGACAATGATGCATACGACGCCAGGGCACGACAATAACTAGATGTTTTCTTCGAAAACTGCTGAGCTAAAAAGTGGTTTGCCTTTTTGGTAGTTTCAACAATTTTACAATAAAGGCACAGCAGCCAGTGTACCTATTGATGCATTCTGAAAATGCTTTTACAGTTTCCAAGGATAATTCTCATTCTGACAATGCCACAACAATGATTTTCATAAACAACCATGTGATAGATAAAGATTTAATATCCAATACCTTTTTGCTTCCCAACCAAATCTCCACAAGGTAACAGTTTGGTAGTACCACTATCAGGATCACTGACAAAGTCTGGTTTGTTACTGTCCCCAAAGTTGCCTACAATTTGTACAAGAGAAAAAATGTCAAAAAGGATGAAATGTCAGTTTAATGTTACCTTCATATTTTAAGGATTACAGTATATGAAAAACAATTTAACAAAAACACTATTCACCTTTTCAGAAAATGGTTAAAAAGAAAGGCTTTTGAGGTGGGTACAGATTAAGGTCAGGCTGCACCGAACATCTATTCTGATTTGGATCAATAACAATAGATGATCAACTCTTTACCAAACAACAAAATTTTGTACTCTACAAAAATAAGTTCATTTGCAGACAACAAATTGAAGTAGCTCAAATGCTGATTTTTGTCTTTGATAGGGCATATAACATTCTGAGCAAAGGTAAACAAGCTGGTTACTGGCCTTTACTTCCTTTCCCACAATGTTTTAAACCTTTACCACAATATCCCCAGTTTTGACAACCCTGAAGAAAAAGAGTGAACATTCTGGGAAAAGGAGAAATGCTGGTAGCCAGCATTTTCTCCATTTCCCAGTATGTTTTCTACCCATCCCAGAGCAAATTACTCTTTTTGAGTCACATTTATTCTGTCCTCTGCAAATGCTTTGAATTTTGACTAGTCTAAAATTTGTCATTTGGTAGAGAATTAAAAATGTTCTTCTTCAGAGTTGTTAAAATTTGGAACAGTGTGGTAAGAGGGTAAGTCAAGCAAATCCAGGCATTAAGGCCACATTTGAAAACAGATTTCAATTTGGATGAGTTTAACTCTATCAAACAAGAGGGCCATGATGGCCCTGTATCGCTCCACTGGCTTATAAATATAAACCATGAAGAGAAATCTTCACTATATAAGCCCTTATAAAACTTTGACCCCAGGGCTACAGTCGGACTAAATGGGGAATATGTGTATTAGAAGAATAACATGCCAAATTTGGGAGTTCTTGGCTTTATGGCTAGTAACAAGACGGTTTCTGAAGTTTTCACTCCATAAACCCATGTAAAACTTGTGACCCCTGGTGCAGGGCCAAACTTGATCCTAGGGCTGTAACTTGGGCCCTCTTTGTAGTTGTCCATTAGATAATGCTATAATTATGCAAAATTTGTAGCCTAAGCCTTATGGCTATGTACACCAAGATTTAAAAGTTTTCCCTATGTAAGCCTATGTAAATCTTGTGAACCCCCCTCCCCCCAGCATGAGGCCAAATTGACCCCAGGACTATAATTTGGGCACTTTTGGTAGACCCCAACTAGATCAAGCTAAATGCAAAATTTGGTAGCTCTAGGCCTTATGGCTAGGTACAGGAAGATTTTTAAAGTTTTCTCTATATAAGCCTATATAAAACTTGTGATCCCTGGGGCAGAGCCAATTTTGACCCCAGGGCTATAATTTCAAGAAACATGATAGAGGTTTACTACATAAAGCTACATGCCAAATTTGGTAGCCCTATGCCTTATGGTTTCAGACAAGAAGATTTTTAAAGTTTTCTCTATATAAGCCTATGTAAAACTTGTGACCCCTGGGGCAGAGCCAATTTTGACCCCAGGGCTATAATTTCAAGAACATGATAGAGGTCTACTACATAAAGCTACATGCCAAATTTGGTAGCCCTATGTCTTATGGTTTCAGACAAGAAGATTTTTAAAGATTTCCAATATTTTTCAGTTTTGTTGCCATGGCAACCAGAGTTTTTGAAGGAATCAAATTCTTTCAAGAAATTCTGAAGAGGACCATGGCAGGATCATTTCTGTGAAGTTTCATGAAAATTGGATGGGTAGTTTCAGAGAAGAAGATGTTTGAAATGAAAGTTAACGCACGGATGGATGGACGCACGCACGCACGCATGCACGAACGTACAGACACACGACGGACACCGGGCCATGACATAAGCCCGCTGGCCTTTGGCCAGTGGAGCTAAAAATCAAGTGTTTAAAGACCCTTTGTAAGAAACCTTTTAAAAACATTTTGAGAAAAGGAGAAAATGCTGGTAACCAGCATTTCTCCTTTTCCCAGAATGTTCACTCTTTCAGATGCAAATCTGATTCTCTGGCCCTCCTCATCACCATTGGCCTGTCAGAAACAAATCCCATCATTTGAGCAACATCTAATTTGTTGTCTCCAAATTCTTTTCATTTGGACCAGTCTAACATATTTCAGCCATGCTCGGGCAAAAAGGGGCTTAATGCATCTGTTAAAACATATCAACCCACGTCAGCCTGCGTAGTCAGCGCAGGCTGACTTGGGCTGACGCTTTTCGCTATTGGCCAATTTTCTATGTGTCGAAGGACCAGTCTACCTCATGATTCAGTCAGTTGTTAGAAAAAGTGACTACTATGGATCCATAACTATCAGACGGCTTGATTGGTATAATGCATTTCAGAGATAAATTAAGCCCCCTTTTGCCAGAACATGGCTCATTCCTGTGTGGTAAAGGGTTAATCATAAATTTCAGGTTTTATAAAAAGATTTAGTAGTCTCAAGATTTTTCTCTCTCAAAGCAACATAAATCACTTCTTACTACAGTCCTGTTAGTACCAAAGGTCCATACCTGCTTTGGTTAATAAAGCTGTATTCATACTACTTTTCCAATTCTGTCCATTTGCTGTACGCCTCCTTCTCCCCCTAAGCTTTACCCCTTAAAACAACAAATATATATACAAAGCATAGACTTCTTCACCTCAGACATATCTTTATGTAACATCAACTTTTGTTATTACTTTTAAAAATTTTGAGAATTTACAGATGATAAATGTTGTCCAAATGACGAAATTTGCATTTGAAAGAGTAGAAAACAATGTCCAAAAGGGTATAACAAACATTTCTCCTTTTCCCACAATTGTTTGACAAAACTTTCTTTCCAATGGTCATGGAAATATGGTATCATCTGGTACAAAGGTTACATTTAGACATTACTACAGTCTTTTGCAGACATACAGAAGACCAGTAGAAGTTGGTATACAATGTAATAACGATCACCAGTATTTCTAAAACCTCACAGATATAGAAATATGTTATGGTGATGCGTCACCTGGGTATGCTTTCACCAACCATTCTTAGCCCTTTAGCAAACAATCCCGTGTTTTCACGTCCCTGAGGAAGAGGCCCTTTGAAAACATTGTGGGAAAAGGAGAAAATGCTGGTAACCGGCATTTTCTCCTTTTCCCACAATGTTATCTACCCTGTCAAAAAACCTTAAGTTCATGTGTACCACTTTCAAATATGTCGTCTGCGGATGCTTTCAATTTGGGAGGGGCTAAAATTTGTTGTTTGAGAAAGGGTTAAGAATATTTTTAGTCTTATGCTAAACAATTTTCAAGATTTGAAAGTAACACAACCTCTGATTGGCTGAAAAATTTGGTCAAATCTAGAAAAGTCTTGAGAACTACACAAAGAATATTCCAAAGAATGGTTGGTGAATACAGATCCTCATTTCAGTTGTAATAATTATCTTACCCTTTAACCCTGTGGCATTGAACAAATTTACAGTTTTGCAGATCACAAAATAAACCTGGGCCGAAGCTTTTCGCTATGGGTCAATTTTCTGTATGTCCACGGACTAGTCTACCTCAAAAAGCCGCTATTATGGGTCCATGATTATGTGATGGCTTAATTGGTATCATGTATTACAGAGCTGCATTAAGCCTCCCTTTTGCCAGAGCATAGTTAAAATGTAAACCCTAACTCCAACACAAATGCCAATGCTAACTTAACACAAATGCTGGCACTGGGGAAGTGCAACAGCTCCCTCTAGACTCAGTCTAGGTGAGCTAAAACTTAACATTTTGTAAAATGTTATATTATGGTTGGTTAAAAATTATACAATGTTTATCTTCATTTCAAACTATTGAAAAAAAAAATATATATATATTCTCTGATCATAATTAAATCTTACTCTCTTCCAAGGAAACTTTTCCTTTGCCAGCATCACTGTTTGCAACTTCTTGGATACTTGTGCTTTCTTTACCATTCAGAACTGGTGTAGAAGTAGCCAGGGCCTTTGCTACTGCTTCATTCAAATTGCACTCCTTTTCATCTTTAGGGGTAAATATTGGCTTGAAAAAGTGGGTTATCGGTGAAGTAACCTGTTTTGGTGACAAGGCAGGTCCTGAACTAATACTGCTGATATTCAGTTTCTTTCCTGTAATATCATTTAAAAAAAAAAAAAACCTTTGCAACCCGTTACCAAACAACAATATGTTTTAATGACACCAAGAAAGATGATTTTGTAAACAACAGGAGAAAACAATAAAATGCTGGTTACCAGCATTTTCTCCTTTTCCCATAGTGTTTTCTACCCTTTAAAGAAAAAATCTATTTCAGCTGCATCCGAATTTTTTGTTTGCATTTGCTTTAAATTATGTTCCAGTCTAAAATTTTGTAGTTTGGTATAGAGTTTAACATCAAAATGTAATAGCCCAAAACTGCTACAAAACAAAAGCAATTCTGCTACAGTAAGACAATCACTACAGTTCTTTTTCCTGATAAACAGCATTACCAACTATATCATGAAAAAAAAGGTGGGTTTGTTTTCTCTGCATTACATTATCTTTTAATTTCCTATAGAATTATTTTCCATAGTGAAGACACTTAGTTTGTTAAATATGGAGAAGCTAAATTTAAACAAGATGACAGAATTTATGAACTTTCAAAATTGTAAACAAGAGGGCCATGATGGTCCTGGATCGCTCACTTGAGTCAATAGGCCAAATTTCAATTTAAAACTCATCTGAGATATTATTAAGACAAACATTCTGACCAACTGTCAGGTCCATTGAGCTAAAAATGTGGCCTCCGGAGTGTCCAAAATGTCTTTCTTCAATTTGACCTAGTGACTTAGTTTATGACCCTACATGACCATATTTCAAACTCATCCGAAGCATCAAAACAAACTTGTTGACCAAGGTTCAGGTGAATTGGGTAAGAACTGCCGCCTCTAGAGTGCCCACAAGGGGTTTCTGTAATTTGACCTAGTGACCTAGATTATGACCCTATGTGGTCCAATTTCAAATCCATTCATGATATCATCAAGTAAAACATGCTGACAAATTTTCAGGTCAGTTGAGCAAAAACTGTGGCCTCTACAGTGCCCACAATACATTTCTTGAATTTGACCCAGTGACCTTGTTTATGACCCTATGAGATCCAATTTCTAATTGATCCGAGATATCATCAAGTCAAATATGTAGACCAATTTTCAGGTCAATCTAGCTAGAATTGTGCCCTGTAGAGTGCCCAAAAGGTATTTCTTCAATGTGACCCAATGACATTGTTTATGACCCTATGTGACCCAATTTTGAACTCATCCAAGATATCATCAAGGCAAAAGATTTCCAACTCATCTGAGATTTTATCAAGACAAACATTCTGACCATGTTTCATAAGTATCTGACTGAAAATGTGGCCTCTAGAGCGCACACAAGGTTTTTCTAAGATTTGACCTAGTGACCTAGTTTTTGACCTGACATGACCCAATTGCAAACTCGTCTCAGATTTAATCAAAACAAACATTCTGACCAAGTTTCATAAGTATCTGACTAAAAATGTGGCCTCTAGAGTGCACACAAGGTTTTTCTAAGATTTGACCTGGTGACCTAGTTTTTGACCCCACAGGACCCAATTTCGAACTCCTCCGAGATTTTATCAAGACAAACATTCTGACCAAATTTCACAAGTATCTGACTGAAAATGTGGCCTCTAGAGCGTACACAAGGTTTTTTGAAGATTTGACCTAGTGACCTAGTTTTTGACCCTACATGACCCAATTTTGAACTTGTCCCAGATTTTAGCAAAACAAACATTCTGACCAAGTTTCATCAGGATCAGACTGAAAATCTGGCCTCTAGAGCGTACACAAGGTTTTTCAAAGATTTGACCTAGTGACCTAGTTTTTGACCCCACATGACCCAATTTCGAACTCGTACTAGATTTTATCAAGACAAACATTCTGACCAAGTTTCATGAGGATAGGACTGAAAATGTGGCCTCTAGCGCGTACACAAGGTTTTTCTAATATTTGGCCTAGTGACCTAGTTTTTGACCCCACATGACCCAATTTCGAATTTGTACGAGATTTTATCAAGACAAACTTTCTGACCAAGTTTCACAATTTTTTGACTGATAATTTGGCCTCTAGAGCGTACACAAGGTTTTTTGAAGATTTGACCTAGTGACCTAGTTTTTGACCCCATATGACCCAATTTTGCCCCCTTCCGAGATTTTATCAAGACAAACATTCTGACCAAGTTTCATGAGGATCGGACTGAAAATGTGGCCTCTAGAGCGTACACAAGGTTTTTCTAAGATTTGACCTAGTGACCTAGTTTTTGACCCCACATGACCCAATTTCGAACTCATCCGGGATTTTATCAAGACAAACATTCTGACCAAGTTTCATGAGGATCAGACTGAAAATGTGGCCTCTACAGCGTACACAAGGTAAAAAGTTGACAACGGATGACGGCTGACGCACGACAGACAACGGACACAGCACGATCACAATAGCTCACCATGAGCACTTTGTGCTCAGGTGAGCTAAAAAGCAAATGTAGCTTAAATGAAAGGATTTGATTGTGTAAAGAAAGGAGCTATTATGGGAAAGAAGAATATGCTAATAAACAGCTTTTTCTCTTTTTCCTACTATGTTTTCATAAAGCTTTATTCCTCAGGGATGTAAAGACAAGCCATCTGGTAAAATGTTAAATCCTAGCCAAGGTGAGCCAAAACAGCCCTTACTGTTAACCCTTTACCACACAATTGCAACTTTTAACGACCCTTGGAAAGAAGCGTTTTCCCACAATGTTTTCTACCCTATAAAAGAAAAAAATGCATTATTTGAGCTACATTGAAATTGTTGTCTGCAAATGCTTTCAATTTGGACAAGGCTAAAATTCTGTCATCTGTTTAAGGATTAAAATAATGCTTCAAGACCTACTCCTATTCCTACAAGAAAATGTTAAAACTTAATTGTGTTAAAAAATAGCTGATATCTTTTCCCATTAATAATCATATGAAACAATGGATTGCTTATTACCTCTTATGCATTAATACATTACTTGTTAAATTAAGTACAATTACCCAACAACTTTTCTTGCATTGATTTACTGGTACTGGAACTTTGTGAAACCTTGGGATGTTGTGTGGCATCGTTTTTAATCGGTGTTTCCTCCTCAGAAAATACCTGATCACATCGTTGTTTATGTTCTATCTGCATCAAAGAATCTCCTTCTGTAGTCAACATCTGTTCAGAGGTTCTTAAACACTTTTCATTCACCTCCACTATAATTTTATTTGGGGTTGTACCCCTTTCTTCAAATTTCAAAGGAAATTCGTTTGCGGCTACACCACTATCACAGTTGGATTCAATTTTTACCGTGTTTTTGTCTACATCTGAAAGGGCTTTTAAAACAGATGAATTCTCAGTCTTCAAAGGACTAGTTGGCTTGTTTAGTTGTGAAGACTTTACTCTCTGTATCACAGGATGTTTCACTAAAGGAGATGTAGGTAATGACAAAATAGATGAACAATCTGAAAATATAACAGTGGTGCACTTCACTGTATTACATGAATGGAAGAAGTATATGATAATTATGAAATAACGTTCAACCTCCACTTCTCCTCTTCTTTTGTATTCCTTGCTTCACCCTTTACCACACAATCTCGAGTTTAAATAACCCTATGTAAGAAGCCTTTAGGAAATATTGTGGGAAAAGGAGAAATTGTTTTTGGCAATCAAGTTCTCTTTTCCAAAATTATTTTTTCCCCTATCAGAGAACTTCAGCTAATTTTAACCAATTTCCAATTTGTCTTCTGCAGATGCTTTTAGACTGGAAGAGGTAAAAACTGTTGTTTAGTAAAGGGTTAACAATACCTTTCTCATATGTTACCTCTTTACCAAAATACAAAATTGTACACTTTTCCAAATTCAAAGCATCTGCAGACAAGAATATAATTTTTGCTTCAACCTTTATTAACCCTTTGCCAGCAACAAAGTTTTAGACTTCTCCAAATCCTAGGCATTTGCAGACAACAAATTAAATGTGGGTGAAATGATGGAATTTGTTTGAGAAAGGGTTGAAAACATTGTTGGTAAAGAAGAAAATGCTGATCACCAGCAGTTTCTTTTCCCACAATGTTTTCAAAAGCCTTTTCCTCAAGGTCGTTAATTTATGTTTGCTTACTACGGGTTGCTTGATAACCACAAAGAATAGCTATTATTAAAGTGGGAAAAGGAGAATGTGCTGATTACCTGCATTTTCTCCTATTCCAACAATCTTTTCAAAAGCCTTTTTCCTCAAGGTTATTAAGTTATACTTGCTTACTACATGTTGCTTGTGTAACAGAGATGGCCATCAAAACAGCTTTTACTGTGGTGGGAAAAGGAGACCATGCTGATAACCAGCATTTTCTCCTATTCCAACTATGTTTTCAGAGACCCTTTTCCACAGAGTCGTTAAAGAAAACGACTTATTTTGTAAAGGATTAACTCTTTACCACACGACAAAAAAATTTTATACTTGTCCAATATGGAAGCATTTGCAGATGACAAAATAAATGTGTCCCAAAACTTGAAATGTGTTTACCAGCATCTTCTCCTTTCTCACAATGTTTTCAAAAGGCTTCTATCTCATGGTTGTTAAAAGTCGGGATTGTGTGGTAAGGGGTTAAACAGAGCCAGTGTTTTAAATTTCAATAAAAAATACCTTTTTGTACTGTGTTATGATCTGGCGTAGATGTCTGTGACAATAGAATGCTTGTTTGTGTGTGGGCTAAGAAAGAGTCCCCAGGTGAGCTGTCTTGAGATAAGGGAACATCTTGATTGTCAGAGTGTACAGTCCCATCCATATTGACAAGGTAATCCATCACATCTGGTGGCGGGTACTTAAAACAAACATTTTGGTTTTTTTAACTTCACTTTAGGCCTTATGCTGCCATTAGTAACAATGCCTGTATTTCTTTGGCCAGATTTAATGTGTCATGAGCAAATGCCTTTCAATTTGGATAAGTCCAAAATTTTGTCATTTGATAAAGGATTAATATATGAATCTAAGTGAAAATAGTGTGGTTAATAGGGGTTATGTTCATCGACAGCAGTTTCAAGTTTTGCCACCATGTTTTCAAAAGCTCAATGCTGCAAAATACATCAAGAGCGCAGAATGTGGCTGCCAATGCTTGGCTGCAGTTGCATTCTTATATAATTTCATTTTCAGTGAAAATTCTAAATTGAAAGAGGGGCATAACTGTGTCAAAAATATTTTGATTGTTACCTGCCCCTGTTGTATGGGTTCCTGTTTTGATAGTCAACACCTAGTCTGAGTTTGAAGTAAATATCCTCAATAATGACAGAGATATTATAAAATGTGAAAGCTTTTGCAAGACGATGCAAATGAAGACATTGCAGAAGACAGCACGGCTATGACAATACCTCAACACTTTCTTCATAAACAGCAAAGCTGAGAATAAAGGTGTGCCAAAGGCCAAAATTTTATGAAGGCAGGGATATTGGGATACAGTCCCATTGAATTAGACGAATGTTCTTTCATAATGTACACAGGTGGTACTTAGTTCCTTTGGGAGAATTAGTTTTGAATGCATTTATTTTGACAATGTCCCTTATTTCTGCAAAACTATGAGACCAGTGCTTTTTTTAGAAGCTAATTTCAGACACTTTCAAATTCCAAGTCTGAATCACACTAAATACAAGTCGGAAATTTGGAAATTCTATCACTATCAATACCGCCTTATGTTTTCACTAGTGGCAGTATTTTTTACTTAACATTATTGCTTCATCTTCTAATTAGTTTAACCTTTTTATACCCCTTTCCTGTCATTGTAATTGAGCCATGCCCTTTGAAAAGGGGGCTTAATGCACCTGCGAAAAGTATCGACCCAGGTCAGTCTGCGCAGGCTGACCTGGGCCAAAACTTTTTGCTATTGGTCAATTTTCTGTATGTCCAAGGACCAGCATACCTTATGATTCAGTCTGTTGTTAAAAAAAAAAGTGGCTTTTATGGATCCAGAAGTATGTGATGGCTTAGTTGGTACAATGCATTACAGAGATGCATTAAGCCCGCTTTAGCCAGAGTGTGGCTCAATTAGATTTACGATACCTGAGATAATAAAGCATGATGAATGGTCTGCCTAAAATTGAAGGGTATCTTAATCCATTCAAGGCCAAACAGATACTTGATGTTTAACCCTTTGCCACACAATCCAGACTTTCAACCATGAGAAAGAAGCCTTTTGAAAACATTAAGGGAAAAGGAGAAAATGCAGGTAACCAGCATTTTCTCTTTTTCCCACAATGTTTTCTACCCTTCCTGAAACAAATTTCAATTTGTCACATTTATTATGTCGTCTGCAAAAGCTTACAATTTGGACTTGTCTAAAATTTTGTTGTTTGGTAAAGAGTTAAACCCTAGACTTTATGATTTTCTTTACATGACCAAAATGAATTTGCAGTTTTTTGTAAAATTCTGGACATGAGAAAATGCCCAGTATGATTTTATTCTGAAGTTTTGGGGAATTTTCAAAAGGTTTATCATGTCTATGTCTGCTTAACATAGAAGCCGAGTTTCAGTGACAAAGAAGACGAACGCTTTCAAAACACTGTGGGAAAAAGTAAAAATGCTGGTAATTAGCACAATGTTTTCTATCTTTTCACAGACAGAAATCATCTTTAGAGCTACATGTAATTTGTCATCTGGAAATGTTTTTAATTTCCAAAACTTTACCATTTGGTAAAGAGTTACTGGAAGCACTGTGAAACAAACCATCCATCTTCAAATAATCCTACCAGAACACTGCAGTTGAAATTACACCTAAAAAGATTGTATCAAAAATGAATGTGACAGTACAAACCTTAATAAGATAGTCCCCAATATATTCAGGCTTGAGACAGAGTATTCCGTACTCAAATAAGGGAGACACCAGTCCCACATTCTGTTCACTAACAAATATATATGCTATGGTATCAGCAATCTTCTGTGGGCTTTTAATGGGTAACTTTATATTGTATACATCAGCACCCCCAGATATCAATAATCTGTGCAATAATAAAATACAATCAAAGGCATGGCACTTCTAGAACTAGTTACAATTTTAAACCTTTACCAGACAACAAAATTTTAGCCTTGTCCAAATTGAAAGCAATTGCAAATGACAATTTCAATGGTGCAATTTTTATTTGAAAGGGTAGAAAACATTGTGAGAAAAGGAGAAAACAATGGTGACCAGCATTTTCTCCTTATCCCACAATGTTTTCAAAAGGCTTCTTTCCCAGGGTCGTTACAAGGTGTCATTGTGCAGTAAAGGGTTAATAGTGCTGAACTTGGTAACGCAGTTGGTAGTGTGTGAGACTTAACCCTTTCCCAAACAAGCCCTGGTTTTCATGTGTCTGCAGTACAAGTCTTTTGAAAACACTGTGGGAAAAGGAGAAATTGCTCGTAACGAGCAATTTCTCCTTTTCCCACAGTGTTTTCTACCCTTTTGGAGAACTTTCTGTCATTTTCATCAAATTTAAAATTGTCGTCTGCAAACTTTTTCAATTTGGACCAGTCTAAAATTCATCGTTTGGGAAAGGGTTAAGACTAGGGGATTGCCGGTTCAAATCTCCAGCACTGCCAATTTCTTTCCGAGGGTTGATGATAGTCATTGTGGCAGGATTCATTTCTCTCTTACCGCTGATCATCTTTGGACAATGGTTACATGGGAAAGCAGCCAGTAGCTTTGGAAGAATATTGTGTAACATACTGGTAAAAGAAACTCCAGTAAAGCATGGATAGGTGCTCTGGCCATGCATGATATGACTTTAGTAATGTTAAAAACGGTGTTAAACACTATACAAACAAACAATATTTGATTGTGTAAGTGGCTGCATATACTACACTGAAGGTTTCGGGATCCAGAGATATGACCCATGCTCTGTGAGAATGGGGCTTATTGCATCTGCGAGAAGTATCAACACAGGTCAGCCTGCGCAGTCCGCGCAGGCTGACCTGTGCCGAAACTTTACGCCATTGGTCAAAGGACCAGTCTACTGCATGATTCAGTCTGTTGTTAGACTTATGGGCTTATTGGATCCATGATCATGTGATGACTGGCTTGGTATCATACATTACAGAGATGCATTAAGTGCCCTTTTGCCAGAAAATTGCTCATACGTATGGGGATATTGGAATTTCAAAAGCACAATTTGTTACTTAAACCTTTGTTCTTGAAGCTTATTAGAACTGTCTTATCAAGACAATTCTAAAAAGTACCCACAATATAGGCTTACAGGCAGCTATCCCGATTCTTGTAATCTTGTGATTTCCTTAACCCTTAACCACACAATCCCTACTTTTAACAACCCTGAGAAAGAAGCCTCTTGAAAACATTGTAGGAAAAGAAGAAAATGCTGTTAACCAGCATTTTCTCCTTTTCCCACAACATTTTCTACCCTTCCCAAGAAAAATTTCAATTTTTAAGTCACATTTATTTTGTCGTCTGCAAATGCTTTCAATTTGGACGAGTCTAAAATTTTGTCGTTTGGTAAAGAGTTAATAGCCTACATAGCCTCCTCAGGTATTTTTAGATTTCACACCAGAGTTTTGCAAATACTTGTAGGAATATCACATGATCAATAACACACATCAAAATCAGTAATTCGTATTCAGCTCAGTATGATCATGTAATACCTGATGTGATAAAAACAGACAGAGTTACTGATTGCAAGAGGACCATCCCTTTATGTAACCCTTTCCCAAACAAGCCCTGGTTTTTCACGTGTCTGCAGTACAAGTCTTTTGAAAACACTGTGGGAAAAGGAGAAATTGCTCGTACAGTGTTTTCTGCCCTTTTTGAGACCTTTCTGCCATTTTCATCAAATTTAAAATTGTCGTCTGCAAAACTCTTTCAATTTGGACCAGTCCAAAATTTGTTGTTTGGGAAAGGGTTAAATGCCCAAAACTGAACCCTTTCACCAGATACAACTATACAGTTTATACGAGTGCAAAGAAAAACGAGCCATGCTCTGGTAAAAGGGGGCTTCATGCATCTCTGTGATGCATGATACCAAGCAAACCATCACATGTAATCATGGATCCATTATAGCCACTTTTTTTAACAACTGACTAAATCATGAGATAGAATGGTCCTTGAACATATAGAAAATTGACTGCTATTGAAAAGTTTTGGCCCAGGTCAGCCTGCGCAGACTGCGCAGGCTGACCTGGGTCGATACTTTTCGCAGATGCATTAAGCCCCTTTTTTCACAGAGCAAGGCTCAAATATATCTAGTTGTATCTATCTGTATTTTATTAGAAATTTTGATTCACGGAGTATAGACAAAACAGACCCCTTTAAGTGAAGAAATTCCATTGCTTTGTTGGTTCAATTATACTTCATTTTTTCTATTAGTTTATGGGGGCTCTATGAAGAGCCATTCACCCTTTCCCAAAAGAAATTTCAGACTTTTCAAACTTAAAGCATCTGCAGACAATAAGTTCAAAATTGATAGTGAGGATAAGAAATTCTCTAATTGGGTAGAAAAAAAAAAGAGAGAGAGAGAAAAGGCTGTGAGCAAAGCAGCAAAAGCTTGTTACCAGCATTTTCTCCTTTTCCCACAATGTTTTCAAAATGTTTCGTCCTCAGGATTGTTAAAACACAGGACTCTTTGGTAATGGGTTAAAATAACAAGTTAACATTTAAAGTGCTCTAAATGCAGCTTAACTTGGTTTTTGAGACTGTTTCTATCAAGATCAGGCAGCACGGAATGTACAGTGTGGTCTTGAGTCTAAAATGTCCTCTACTTTGTAACACTATCTGACCTTACCAAACTTGTTAACCCTTTCCCAAACGACAAATTTTGGACTGGTCCAAATTGAAAGTGTTTGCAGACAACAATTTCGAATTTGACGAAAATGGCAGAAAGTTATCAAAAAAGGGTAGAAAACACTGTGGGAAAAGGAGAAATTGCTTGTTATGAGCAATTTCTCCTTTTCCCACAGTGTTTTCAAAAGACTTGTACTGCAGACACGTGAAAACCAGGGTTTGTTTGGGAAAGGGTTAAAGCAATATACTGACTGTTCATTAATCTTTTAACTGTTTACCAGATGACAAAATTTTAGCCTTGTCCATGTGCATTTGTAGACAACAAATTAGATGTTACTGAAAACATAAAATTTGTCTTTCATATTTTCGTAGCATTTTCTCCTTTTCCCGAAATGTTTACGAAACCCTTCTTTCTCAAGGTCATTAAAATTTGGCCTTGTGCAGTAAAGGATTAACCAATGACTATACCCAACAGACATTTTCAGTCCAGAGATAAGACCCCATTAATCGCAATTTCACAGTTGCTTTTCTTTATAGTGCTTGAGCAAAGTGCACAGTGTAGATCTAAGTTCAGACTGCATGATTTGGGTACTCCGATCTTAATCTACACTGGACACAAAGGTAACTTTAGTGGTGAAATGTGTTTTAACAGTTATTTTAGCATTCCAAGGGTGAAAGAAAGATCACCTTTTAATAACCGTGGCCTTTTTAACACCAGTCACCACAGCAACCTTCCACCCAGTGAATGCAGAAGAATGCTCTCCTAGCTCAAACCGCCAGCGTCTTGGAGCAAATGACAGGTCAATTTCAGCTATAAAAAAGGAAGAAAAAGTCATTAAACTTTTTAGTTATACTTCTAGGTCAAATAGACTATGATATATTACAGGATCTGACCTAAGTTGGCATTTGAGATAAAAATTTTATCAAATATGAAAAAACATTATAAAGAAAGCGTTAGGCAACCTAACTCTTTACCAAACGACAAAATATTAGACTGATCCAAATTGATAGGATTTGCAGACGCCAAATCAAATTCGACTCAAATGATGATTTCTTTGGTAAGGTTGAAAAAATTGTGAGAAAAGGAGAAAATGCTGATTATCAGCATTTTCTCCTTTTCCCACACCATTTTCAAAAACATTCTTTTTCAGGGTCGTTAAAACTTGAGATTGTGTGGTAAAGGGTTAACACTTGACAGCATGTTTTGTTGACCAGTTTAATAAATCTTTACCTCAAAAGCCAACAAATGTGAGATTTTTTTATCAGGTAACTCTGTCTCAAGAATTATAGTTTATGACGTATATAAAAATATAGGCCTTCGTATCCAATTCCTTGTGTATTGAAATTGCTTCTTTGACAGGTCTGTACATCATGGATTAAAATTAGATGCAAAGAAACTTGCATAATTATAATGATTCTGTTTTGAATCTAACAATGATAAAATTTGCAGCTTTGTCATAATTATCATTTTTGACAATTCATTTCACAAAGGAATCTGAATCAGCAATGTGTTAAAAATGAGAGCATTTGATTACAGAGCTTTGACCAAATACAGCACTCTTTGCTTAGCTCTGACTAAATACAGCACTATTTGCTTAGCTCTGACTAAATACAGCACTTTATGCTTATCTCAAACATGTGTGAAATAGGAAATTTATAATGGCTATACTACAAGGAAATAAGGGTAGTTATGAGATAAGCTGATACCTCAAATATTTGCATAAACTTTTGTTAACCCTTTCCCCATCAAAAGCGCATTTAACCCTTTCCCAAATGACAAATTCTGGACTGGTCCAAATTGAAAGAGTTTGCAGACAACAATTTTAAATTTGATGAAAATGGCAGAAAGTTCTAAAAAAGGGTAGAAAACACTATGGGAAAATGAGAAATTGTTCGTTACGAGCAATTTCTCCTTTTCCCACAGTGTTTTCAAAAGACTTGTTCTGCTGACAATTGAAAACCTGGGCTTGTTTGGGAAAGGGTTAAAAGCCCTGCATTTGGCAATTTTCAAATTGTGCCAGCTGATCATTTAATTTGTTGTGTGCAAATGCTTTCAATTTGGTCATGTCCAAACTTTTGTCGTTTGGTAAGGAGTTAACACACACAAGCACACTGTATCCCTCAGCAGACAAGATAAGAAAAGACTAACCTGTTGGGTAGTTTATCCTTATCCTTTCATCACAAAACTCATACTGCTCTTCATCTAGCCAATTCCCTGCCGTATGTGAATCATGTATATAGTCTGGATGGAGAATCCATTTCCCTGTTGCCATTCCACCAAGGACTTTTTCACTTTTATTCAACTTGACGGTAATGATGTGAGTGCAGTAGGTTTTAAAATCCTGAAATACCCATTTACACAAATCAGCGTTAAATCAATTGACATACATGTAACTGGTTTTACACTGCTTTCAACATTATTTCAGTCATATCAGATATCACTCACAGCTGACATATTCATATATGTGCTTGTTTTCAGCAAATACTAGGCCAGGGCTCTAAAGTGTCTTGCCCAAGGACACTCCCACAAAAGAACAGTATTTTAGCTTACCACTGAGCTGCACAGGACCCCATATTATACAAAAACATATAGATCTACAGAGTCCTAAATTCTTGCTCTTCTTGGTCAAATCTATTTTTGGGTAAGCAAAGGCAGCTTTCTGTGTTGTTCATGTTGTGCAACAGCAAGTAAATTTTCAGGCATTCTGCTTTATAATTACTTCACAGTAAAGTACATATGAATTATTGATTTCATAGTTTTCTGACACATACTTAAAAACTGATTTTGTCAACCTTATCATCTGGTTATGGAAAATGTAGGAATATCTAAAAATAATTCTGGTATAAAAAGGAACCATGAATGTAATTAGAGTTATAACTATAGTGTATACAGTTTATCATCCAGAGGTACAAATACAAGTGAGCCATGTCAGGGTTCCCATTCACGCACGTATGTGCGTGATTCATGCACTGAATTGAATAACCACGCACAGAAATATGAAGTGAAACGTGCATGCTTGCACAGATTTCAGGGCTCCCGTTGTCGATCACCAGTGGCGCCAGTTGGGACAAGTTAACAAGTGTGAAAGTCACTGTTTATTACCGCTAATCAAACTTGGTATCAATACGCTTTTCTAGTGTAAAATTAAAGGTTTTGAAGTTAATGCTATTCTTATTGACAAATCTATGTCAAGTCATACGGAAATACTACTCCAAAACTTAACAAGCATGAAAAAAAGATCACTGCAAGAAACGCGAAAACCCATGACACAACAAAAATTGGTTTGACATCATCCGATCATAGGCATTTTAAACTGTCTATTCAGTTTTATCAATGACTTTGAACAGTAAATTTACATTTATCTCTATAAAACAATAAGTGAAAGCTAATTAGTGTCTGAAATTGACAGTGAAATGGAAAATTCTGCTGGCCGTCAGGCCGTAAGTTGTCCCTCTGAAACTGGTCCCGTGAGTAAGGAAATTATAACAAGCGTCTTCTTTTTTTAAATTACCCATATTGTTTTCAAGAGCAGCTGACTGCAGAGTAAGATTCATCAAAACAAATTTTCAATACAACAGAGCCTTACTGTCCTCCATAGATGCTCTAAAATTGTCAATATTAAGTGCACTCCTAGAATTTCTCTTGCACTCCCAAACTTGTATTCCTGGGAGCGCATGCACTCCCAAAATGCGATGTGAGTGGGAACACTGCATGTTCTGATAAAAGGAGGTTTAATGCATCTCTCTGATGCATTTTACCTAGCAAGTCATCATATAATTATGGATCCATAAAAAGCATTTTGTCTCACAACCTACTGTATTGTAAGGTCGACTGGTCCTTTGACATACAGAAAATTGACCAATAGCAAAAAGTTTTGGCACAGGCCTGCCTGCGTTGACTGTGCAGGCTGACCTAGGTCAGTAATTTTTGGAGATGCATTAAGCCCCCTTTTGACACAGCATGGCTCATGTACACGTGTGTAACTGATCATCAAATGCTTAACTCTATACAACACAATCCCAACTTTTAACGATCCGACGGAGGAAGGCTATTGAAAACATTGTGGGAAAAGAAGAAAATGCTGATAACTAGCACTTTTCAAATGATATTTTCTACCCTTTCAAAGAGAAATCCTTTGCTTTGACCCACATCATATTTGTCATCTGCACATGCTTTCAATTTGGACAAGTCTAAAATGTTGTAAAGTGGGATGGAGTTAACTTTTATCCTGCTGTTCATGACCATCAATGTATTTTGTGAAGACAGTAAAGCAAGAACAGCCTGCACATGTTTCCAGCCTGATCTTGCTCTACACTCTCCTCTGCTTTCAGTCATGCAAACCAAATCAGTTGCCAATAAACTTAACAAAGTCTATTTTTGCAATGGTCAACAATTCAAATTCAGCAGGATAACCATGGTTAACTCTTTACCAGACGACAAAATTTTAGCCTTGTCCAAATTGAAAGCATTTGCAGACGACAATTTCAATGTGGCTCAAATAGTGCAATTTTTCTTTAATAGGGTAGAAAACATTGTGGGAAAAGGTGAAAGTGCTGGTTACCAGCATTTTCTCATTTTCCCACGATGTTTTCAAAAGGTTTCTTTCCAAGGGTCATTAAAGGGCGGTATTGTGCGGTAAGGGTCAAAGCAATACATGTACAACTTGACTATACTCCTGTGTTGTGGATACTCATTAGATTCATATCAATGACTTTAACTTTCACCAAACAGTCCAATGTTTTGATGAAACTGGGCAAGAAAGCTTTTGAAAACATTGTGGAAAAAGGAGAAAATGCTGGAAGCCAACAACATGCTTTCAAAATGACCAAGCCTAAAAATCGTCTCTTACAGAATTAACCCTATACCACACAATCCCAACTTTAAATGAGCCTGAGGAAAAAGGCTTTTGAAAACATTGTGGGAAAAGGAGAAAAATGATGCTAACCTAAACCATTTCTCCTTTTCCCACAATGTTTTCAACCCTTTCAAGGATAATTTCCACCATTTGAGCCAGATTTATTATGTTTTCTGCAAATACTTTGAATTTAGTGAGCTCCAAAATGTTTTTGTATGGCTAAGAGTTAACAACAAACCTTCAAATCAAGACACTTGGCACCAAGATGGACCACTTTTTTGCTAAGTTCTTTCCTATCAGAGTCTGTGAGTCCAGAAAAGATAAATACTTTGGACAAATCTTTTTTTGTTCTTCGTTCTGCCATCATCCTGGTGATCAAACATCTACACTATCTACAAGGAAAACTGTACATGTGACAAAAAAGAGACTTAATGGAAATATCTTATGAATCCAATTTAACCATACACAGAGCTCCAGATAGAGGGTGTGATTTTGATTTCAAAATTGAAAATATCAATCACTCTACACTAAACCCTATGTTATGGGTACTCATTAGAATTGTCTCATCAAGATGATTCTAATGAGTACCCACAACATATGGTTTGGAAGAGAAATAATGGATTAAGAATACTATCACTCCCTTTTATCTGGAGGTCCATCTTCTTTGCAACAGACAATTCTCAATTCGAAATCAGTGTTGGAAAAACACTGCATAACTACACTAACACAGGGTAAAAAAGTTGCAATGAAAAAATTTTCTTGAAGACTCAATGAATCATCTGGACACCAGACTTAAAAACCAGTCATTTCATCTTGTATTGTTATCTACCTAAACTTTCAACACACTATACCAAGTTTTAACAACCCTAAAGAAGAAGACTTTTATAAAAATCTTTTCAAACGGATGCATGTATCAATCTTTTCATTTTGAGCTAACAATAAGGTCCTTGATGAAAAGATTAATGATCAATCTTTACAAAAACACCAAAATAGAATAATTAAAAAATGTCACTGTTAACCCTTTACCGCACAATGACACCTTCTAACGACCCTGGAAAAGAAGCCTTTTGAAAACATTGTGGGAAAAGGAGAAAATGCTGGTAACCAGCATTTTCTCCTTTTCCCCCAAAGTTTTCTACCTTATCCAAGAAAAACTGCACCATTTGAGCCATACTGAAATTGTTGTCTGCAAATGCTTTCAATTAGGACAAGGTTATAATTTTGTCATCTGGTAAAGGGTTAATGCCAGTATTTTGAAATGTAAATATCCACTGACCTACTTCAAAGGAAATCGAAAGTAGGCTTGATATCTAATGCATCTAATGCATGTTCCGGTATTCATTTCAAGTACAGTAAAATTCTTTTTTTTTTCCACAATTTATCAGCTTTCTTTTTTATCAGTTTGGGCATGGAAAAGAAAACTAAAATGTTCTGGATGTATTTCATTTACATGGATTCATACTTATTGCCTAAATTCAGAGCTCCAGGTAAGAGGGAGTGATGGTATTCTAAATCCATTATTTCTCTTCCAAACCCTATGTTGTGGGTACTCATTAAAATCATCTCGGTGAGACGATTCTAATGAGTACCCATAAAATAGGGTTTAGTGGAGAATAAATAATATTTTCAATTTTGAAATCAAAATCACTCCCTCTATCTGGAACTCTGTAAATTGTTGATCATATGGAGCTATTTTTTCAAATGAAATTGAACGCACATGCCCAGTCAACTAAATTGAATTTACATCCTTACAGCCAGAGAGGAAAAACACATTTAGAACTTGAAAGTATGTAGAATGGCTCAAAATTTGGTCAGCCATGGAAACATACATAAATTACCAATATATATGGTTTAAGGGATACAGAAACTCAAGGGATTTATCCTCACTTAAAACTGTAAACAAAACATGATTTCTTGGAAGGCTGCCAAAAAATGAAATGCATTTTCTATCCATCATAATCTGTGCAATCTTGCATCTGTTGGGGGAAAATTTGGCATGAAGATACATAAATAATTATAGTTTCAGAAAATAAAGATGAAATGGGTTATAAACTTGCTGAAAGCGAGTATAGATGTATCTTTTATGATGAGTATTTGTCTACTAATCATCCAGACAGATGTTTATATCTAACAGTGGTAAATTACAATAAGATCGATGATAACCTTGTACAAAACTTTAGTCAATGTAAGGTCAAATCATTTATCCATCAAACCTCGTCCATTTTCATGGCTGACACAATGTATAGCCAGCTGAAAGATGGCTGGTAGGATTTTGAAATTTCCACAAGTATGGAAAGAATGGCTGCTGCAAAGGTGAGAGAAGAAACAAGACAACAAGAAACTAAAAGAACAATCACAAAAATAACATCAGAGCTAGCTTTTGGATCAAAATGGGTTTTTATATTCAGATACCCTCGTAAAATGATAATAAAGTGGTAAAGAAGGGACGCAACTACCTCTTTTACATTTTTTTTAAAACCACATTCATCTAAAGAGCACTACATTGAGGAAAAAGCTTCTTGTCTGTTCTAATAAGGTCCTGTCTGTTCTGGTCTCTTCGTGTAGGTTTTGAGGTACCCCCGGTTCAGATGTAGCTCCAATGTCATTTGTGATTGTGTCTCTGCTACCTCCACAAAGCAGTCATTCTTTTCATGCTTCTGGAAGAAATCTCTTCCTGTATAGCTAGAAGCATTAATATTTTTTTCTGCTATCAACAGGGTCATTGCTCAATAGCCTAATTAATGATAAATCTTCGCAAAAATGCTGAAACAACTAGAGCTATCACTAAACGTGATCATACCCCCCAACAGCTCCTTGTCACAAAACAGATTAATGTCACAGGAATGCAAAATAAGTGACTGGAGAGTCAATTATAACCGACGGATGGACAGCTGTGTTAAAAGTATTCTATCAAAAGTATAATTTATTTTCATCAATTCAGCAAGGGCACCGTCATAAAGAGAACGACAAAAAAGGGCTTAGCTCTTGGAAATTTTATTTAATTAACTAAGAACAATTTATGATATGCACATCTTTGCTGAGTGCAAAGTCTATCCATGAAGTTTGAAAGAAATTTGTCCAGAATCATCAAAGGGCCATAACTCCATGAAACCTAAATAAACCATAACCAAAATAGGATATGCACATCTCTGCTTGATACTGAGTCTATTTGTGTAGTTTGAACCAAATCTGTCCAATAGTTGATGAGAAAAAGAGCGGACAAGAAATTTCATGAAAGGGCCATAACTCAGTGAAAAATCAATGAACCATAACCAACATTTCATATGCATATCTCTGCTTGATACTGAGTTTACCTGTGAAGTTTGAATAAAATTCGTCCAGTAGTTTATGAGAAACAGAGCAGACAAAAAGCTACAGACCGACCGACGGACGGACGGACAGACGGACCGACCGACCGACCGACAAGCTGACACCTATATACCCCCCAAACAGAGTTTTGGGGGGTATAATAACGAAATGCAGATTGTGTTTGATCATACCGGAATTTCTTCTAACGGCTCTATGTTGCGGTATTTTTGTTAACAGCTCAAAAAAATGGGCATGGATCGTTAGATACGTGATTAACTCTTTACCAAACAACAAAATTTAAGACAAGTCCAAATTGAAAACAATAGTAGACGACAAAATAAATGTGACTGAAAAACTGAAATTAATTTGGGAAGGGTAGAAAACACTGTGGAAAAAGGAGAAAATGCTGGTTATCAGCATTTTCTCCTTTTTCCACATTGTTTTCAAAAGGCCTCTTTCTTAAGGTCATTAAAAGTCGGGATTGAGTGGTAAAGGAATAATCTATACAAAGATGCCAAAATCATTGAAAATGTAAGCTACGTCCTAGGAATTTCATGTTTTTGAGATGTAAATATCCACAGACCTATTTCCATGAAAATTGAAAGTAGGCTTGACATTTACTGCGCATGTTTTGAAAGTCATTTCAAGTACATCAAAGTACTTTTTTCAACAATTTATCTATTTTTCTGGTTCACCAGCTTGGGCATAGTTAATGAAACTAAAATGTACTGGATGTATTTCAAATGCCAGGAGTCACGGTATACTTTGCACTTAAATTGCCTAGCATATGGTGCTATTTTTTCAAATGAAAATGAAAGCGTATGCACACTTAACTGAGTCTATAGAGCATGTTTGTTTACAAATTGTCAAGAAGTGTTTATTGTTGATTAAAGGTACATAAAAATACAGAAAGATCGATGAAAACCATGCAGATCTAAGAAGCATACTAAATTTGATTTCAATGTGAAGTTGAATCATTTATCAAACAATCTGAGTCCTACATTATTTGCAGTTAAAGAGAAAGTTGCAGTATACGGTCAACTTTCACAGTGTCTATTCTAGGAACTGCAATTGCGGGCTCCACTCTAATTTTTTTCAGATGCCGCATAAATTCAGACCCAATGCATGAAAGTTCCCGCGTATAAAAAAATAAAGAATGAAAAAGTTCCAAAACAAAGAATTCCTCATAGAAAATACTGCTGTTTTGAATAAAACGGTGTCATTGCCAAAGCTGTTTTGCAAAATATTATGTCCATCAAAGAGGTGCCCATCAAAGTAACCTCCCTTGACAGTAAGTGGGTCAGAACGGCCCACTTCGAAAACGATCCTGGCCAAAATGGCTGCCTTTACCTAGTCTTAGACTACTGTTATTGTAATGAAATTTATCAGAATGATCTAATTTTAAAAACTGGTATTATCTCTTTTTCAAAAATTAATTTAATTTCTACAGATCGATGTTCCAGAATTTGTCTTATAACACGTAAACAGGTCGGGAAGTCTACTGTATAGTCTTGGACAGGGATGAAAATCAAATGTCTAATTATATGCGCTATATATGTTTTCTGTCTGTTCAAAAATTGTCCAGCCTATTTTTTGAAAATCCCACATATTTTTTAAAATGGAGGTGGGAAAATCCCCCCTTATTTTCAGTTTCTAGAATAGACACTGCCTTCAATCCACAAGCTTTCTTTGAATGGCTGACATGAAGGCAAGCAGAGTAACAATCACAAAAATAACATCGGAGCAATCTTCCAGACTGAAGGTACTGTGAAACTACTTTGACTTGTCACTACTTTGTTTCCCTGACTACGTTCAGGTTTTTTGTTTTTCAGATATTTGTCAAGGCTCCTTCTAGATGGAGCTCAAATGTGCAAACCTTAGGCTGCTAATGGCAACTCACTGACCTTTTGCGGACAGTGTAGATCAAGATCAGACTGCACATCTTGGATCTACACTGTCCAATAAAAAGACATTTTTATCCCCCCCAAAAAAAGTTTGAAATTGCATTATTCTGTTTTTTGCTATCGGCTTGGAAGTTTAACTTCTTTAGCTGGACAAGAGTTAATATGTTTGTATAATAAACTGATCTTGTTGCCGTGTCCATGGTGCAGGTACAATACCTGGACATATGAGCCCAAGAGTAGACATCCTATAAAATCATATATTTATTTGAGATCTATAAATAGCTCAAGTAAAAAGACAGAATATTCATTAACCCATTACCACACAATGCCGGATTTTCATGCACCTTGTAAATTAGACTTTTGAAAACATTGTGGGAAAAGGAGAAAATGCTGATAACCTGGGGGTGGACTTGATTTGATTATTTTAGAGTACTCCGACTGCACCAGTGCAGCATGCTAAATCAAGCAAAAAAAAGCAAACGGTGTACTCCCGAGATAAATCAAGTGACAGGAAAAATTAATGATGGCTGTGTATGATCGCAGTATTGTTGTAACAGCTCTATTTCAATAAATGACTTGTAAATTACAGTTTGCAATACACACGGATGTCTTCCGAAGACTTCCATATAAAAAAAAAACCATCCTTTACAATCTTCATGTCGGAAATCTGTTCTACTTTCCACCATTTTTGAGGGGATTAGGTCAAGTGACTGCTCTGCTCTCGACCACACCACCTCGGACGGTGGAGTACTCCGGAGTGCTCTGGCGCAGCTACTCCATTACGCTTGATTAGGAATCTGCATGCTCGGAGTAAAAAGAGTGCTGAGGTCAGCTAAATCAAGTCCAACCCTGCATTTTCTTCTTTTCCCACTATGTTTTCTAACCTCTCAAAGTTTCAGAAATAAATACAATCATTTAAGCCACATTTAATGTGTCGTCCCCAAATGTTTTAAATTTTAACTAGTCTAAAATATTGTCGTCTGGTAAAGAGTTAAATGACAAGTTAAAGCGGTTTTACTACAGGGTAGGAGTTGTTCGGGATGTTGTCCTCATACCGAAAGTATAAGTGGAATAGAACTGCATAAAATATCAACCTTTTGACAAGGAGTTTTACAAGATATAAACAGAGATAATAAGGTTACTTATAGAAAAATATAAGGGAGTCAATTTACCTGCTGAAATGCTTGCCGCCAATAATTTACTTTCGTTATCACCTTCCAAGCATCTCTATCATTGATTGTTTTTTTTTTCTTATCCGACATTAGTGTGTAAACACCGGATCGGACCGAATTAGACTAAGAAACCATTTTACCATAGAACAAATTATTTTTTAGAGTAAAAAGGGTTGGCATGGGCGTTTTTCACATTTTTTACTCATAAATCAATCATGTCATATGTAAATGCAAGCCACTACAAGTAGTGGGTTCTTCAGCTGTTGCAAAATTTTCTTGGAACCAAAGTTTTTTTTTTTTTTTGGGGGGGGGGGGGGGGCGGGGGTGATAATTCTTTTTTGGGACCGATTCTAGTGTTTCTTTTGCTACCAACCATCATGATTTTAACTTTATTTATTTTGTATAAGTATATGAATGAAATAATAAAGTTCCTGTCTCAAAACAATGTGAAAAGCTTTTGGATCAATTTTGAATTCCGATGTGATCCGGTTATTAAAACTAAATTCGGTCTATACTGGTAAATTCCCCATCCATGCAGAAGCCCTACACTGGTATCTACTGTATCCCGCCAACCGTCCGATACAGATAAGAGTATCCAACGCAGGCTACCAGTTTAAACGGAGGTGTCACACCAATTTTTTTATACATTGAAAAGAGATAGAGAATATTTTTTTCCCTCATTTGCTCGATATCATAAGTGTATAATACTCTATGAGGGTAGGGTCGTCAGACTTCAGATAGAAATTTCGCTCTGGTACAAAGAATTGGTTTGTCCTTAATTAATACGTCATGAATTGATTTGATGCTATAACTCTCATTAGATCTACATCAGAAGGAAAAAATGCAGTGCTCAGACCACTTTGAAAACATCGTAGGAAAAATAAAACATCATCATCATGAATCAAGTTTTGATAGATCTATATAAATGTAAATGTAAGTTGGACTACTGTGGTAAAACTAAAATTGTTTTGTAGGAAGCAGTTTCTGCTTTAACTCTTTACCAAACGACAAAATTTTAGACTTGTCCAAATTGAAAGCATTTGCAGACAACAAATTAAATGCGACTTAAAAATTAAAATTTGTTATGGGACGGGTAGAAAACATTGTGGGAAAAGGAGAAAATGCTGGTTACCAGCATTTTGTCCTTTTCCCACAATGTTTTCAAAAGGCTTCCTTTTCAGGGTCGTTAAACATGAGTCGCGATTGTGTGATAGAGTTAATAGTTACAAAGTTTCCGAGAAAAGTTATCTTGCACTGAGACGCAAAGAAGTCGTCTACAGACAATAGGTAACTGATTTTAAAACTCTTTACCAGACGACAAAAGTTTAAGATCATTCAGGTTAAAAGATTTGCAGGTGACACATTAAAGGGGCTCAAAAAATGGTACATGCATTTCTCTTTAAAAGGGCAGGAAAGACTGTGGAAATAGGAGAAAATGCTGGTTACGAAAGGTTCCTTCTCCAGTGCCTTTGAAACACGGGACTGTTGGTAAAGATTAAAAAAAAAACCATAGATTTCGTATGAGCGCATGAGTAAGACATCAAGAATCTTGACGTGGATAAAACTATGCCACATCGCTGGAATTCTCATTAATTCAGAATTATGTTTTGTTGGACGTGATCACAGTGCATTTCAAAGAAAACTTGATTTCCCCGCCCCACTTCTCCTCTCTCCCGCCCCACGGAACTTTATATCAATTTCAGTGTGAATCAGGAGGAGGAATCACAAGAATCTAAAAGGAAATGATTTTCCGTATTCACTCGGGTCAAATATCTGGTTGAACGTATGTGTATATAAAGTTCCGAATCGCAGACTGTGCGCCGTCTTTTCCGACTAATCTTTCACAACAGTACCGCTTAGTTTAACGGGATCTGTGTTGGAAATGGCAAACTTTATCGCCATTATTTCCTTTTTTGTTTGTGTTTCATTTACAACAGGGGAACAGCAGTGCTCGCCGTTTCATTACCACGAGCAATTACTCGAAAAAATGATAGAAGTAAAATATAAAATGGGACTTTATGCAGAAAACATGGAAAAATGGGAGAATGTTGTGAACGATAAACTCTCAAAATTAGACGGAAAATCAGAGCAGCAAGCACGATGGGAAAGAGAACTCACAACTTCCGTGGAAAAACAACTGTCCAGTGTGAACCAAGCACTTGATGATGCAGCTGAGTTTAAAGTAAACCTGCGTAAAGAACTGCTAGATTTTCAAGGTACGATATTTATTGTCACCTTGTGGTTTATCAATTAACCCTTATCCTGCTAAATAACTGAAATGAAACGTTCAAGCTGATAATCAAAACCCCAATTTTTCTGTTTCAAAGGAATTTTTGGGAGAAAGGCCTCTCCTTATCGGACAGTGTAGATCAAAGATCAGACTGCATGTTCTGTGCTGTCTGATCTTGGTCTACGCTGTCCGCTAAAGCCCTTGAGTCGCGCTTTAAAACAGCCTAAGGGTTATTATTCATGAAGTTCTGTCATCGAAGTCATCATGTGAAACCGCGCTATCGCCATTATCAAAGGCGCTGCGTCAATAACGCACAATACGCAAAACTTTCCAGCCGATAGTAAAAACACGAATAATGTTATTTCAAACTTTTTTTCTTTTTTCTTTGAGAAAACTATCTTTTTATCGGACAGTGTAGATCCAAGATCAGTTCTGTGCAATCTGCTATTGATCTACACTGTCCGCAAAAGATCATTGAGTCGCGCTTAGTAGCTGAAGGGTTAAGATAAAGAACAACATCATCTTCATAACAGAGATTAAAATTGCTCTCAAAAAAAGAAATCAGCCAAACGATAGTAAAAAGCAAAGTATTGCGATTTTATCCTTTCTCCTTTCGATGGATAATCTAACATATCGGGCTGTGTAGACCAAATTAGACTGCATGTTCTGTACATTCCGATCTTGATTTGCATTGTCCGCAGTTTAAGCGCACTGTGACGCGCTTGAGAGTCTACGTGAGAAATACCACTCGATTCTGAGTGCGTAATGATTCTTAAAACCCTGGTTACGCCTCTGATTATCGGATTGACAGTTTCAGTCGAAACCCTCACCACAGGCCTAAATTTAGAATTATACGAGTTGAAAATATTTGCAGACGACAAATTAAATGTAACTGAAAGATTGAATTTCCTTTGAAAGGGTGGAAGACATTTTTACCACCATTTTCTCCTTTTCCAACAGTTTCGGGTTGTACCTTTTAACCTTTCGTCCGGGTAGGTGAAGTAGGTCTATAGGATCATTTTTTGTCCGATAAACAGTTAACCTTTTGTCTGCAAAGCAAGTTCAGTGTTAAGGCGAAGCTTCTTAACCCTTTACCACACAGGTCCGAGTTTTAACAACCCTGAGGGAGAATCCTTTTGAAATCATTGTTGGAAAAGAAGGAAATGCTAATTACCAGCATTTTCTCATTTTCCAACAATGTTTTCTACCCTTTCACAGACAGTTTTCACCTTTGAGACACATCTAATTTGTCGTCTGAAAAAATATGAATTTGGACAAGTCAAAAATTTTGTTACCATCATTGTGCCGTTTTCCAACTATGTTTTCTACCCTTCACAGACAGTTTTCACCATTTTAGCCGCATCTAATTTGTCATCTGAAAAACAAAATTGAATTTGGACAGGTCCAAAATTTTGTTACCAGCATTTTCTCCCTTTCTGACAATATTTTTTACCCTTTCACAGGTAGTTTTCACCACTTGAGGCTAATTTAACTCTTTCCCAAACAAGCCCTGGTTTTCACGTGTCTGCAGTACAAGCAGTCTTTTGAAAACACTGTGGGAAAAGGAGAAATTGCTCGTAACGAGCAATTTCTCCTTTTCCCACAGTGTTTTCTACCCTTTTTGAGACCTTTCTGCCATTTTCATCAAATTTAAAATTGTCGTCTGCAAACTCTTTCAATTTGGACAAGTCCAAAATTTGTCGTTTGGGAAAGGGTTAACTTGTCGTCTGAAAACAATGTGATTGGTTAAGTGCAAATCTTTGTCGTTTGATAAAGATTTAAAACTGTGCATGTAGGCCTACTCTGTAAATCTCGCATTGTGAAAAGTCATCTCGCGACACATGCGAGGTTTTCCTTGAAGGCACATGTTGTCGTCTGTTATATTGTTTGTGGTAGGCCTCGCGGAGTTTACCTTTTCCGCGCTATAGGTGAAATCAAGGGTTTTGCGGACGGCATAGATCAGTACCAGACTGTACAGAACGTGCAGTCTGATCTCAGATCTATACCGTTTTTCTTTTTTTTAGTTAAGCCTAGCCTATAAGATTTATCTTTCTGAGTTCAAGTGGACTGTATTTTCAGCTGTCGAAATAGGTCAAGTCTATGTGAGCCATGCTCTGTGAAAATGGGGCTTAATGCATCTAAGAAAAGTATCGACCGAGGTCAGCCTGCGCAGTCCGCGTAGGCTGACCTGGGTCGATGTTTCTCGCAGATGCATTAAGCCCTTTTGTCGCAGTGCATGGTTCAATTTTGAAATTCATAAAACCCTTTCTGAGTCACGTAGTTTTGTGGCTTTTGTGTATTTTTACGAGTGCTATATCATGACTATTGATATGTTGAAAACGGCGTTAAACACCATATAATCAATCAATCAATCAATCAATCACTCAACCATATAATTGACTTCAAATGACGTTTACAATTTTATATTTTTAAAACAGCTGAAACATGGACACAACCAATCCTATTTAAAGCCAGACAACCAATGGACCGTTCACCGTCTAAAGGCGACACCGTCGTGTTCCAGGAGATTGTACAGAACGAAGGGGATGGTTACAGCAACGAGACAGGAATATTTACCGCCCCGGTTACTGGCACTTACCTGTTTACAGTTCAGTTCTGCTTATATGCAGGAAAGGAGTTAGCCATGAACATCGTTGCAGATGAAAAAGTTATAACGGCTGCAAGCTTCGGGGACAGTGAATGGACTTACGTAGGTACATCCACTGATGGAGTAGCGTTCCTTCGTTCGGGGGACAAAGTCAAGGTTGTGGTCACATTTATAAATTCTAGTAATGTGATCTATCGAGATTCAGCGCAGAGATACTGGAGCTATTTTTCGGGTGTCCTTTTACATCGCTAAGAGGGAAACACACGTAGGGCAAATGGCTTCCAAATTCTAATGTTGTACTTTTAAACCACTCATATATATGCAGGGGCATAGCTACCCCAAAATGAAGCACACGCAAAAGTAATACCGAAGGTATTATCCAAGATGCGAAGTGCCAAGAAAGGGGCAGTGGGATTCCCCCCCCCCCCCCGGGGGGGGGGGGTTCTGGAGGACTTTCCCCTGAATATTTTTTTGTATTATAGTGGCTATTTGGTGGCCTTTGATCACGGGTTTTTTTTCGCGAAATTGTCTTTGCTTTTCTTTCTTCCTTTGTTTGCAAAGTATACGCAACTGTGTTTTTGCTTAAAGGCAGCCACGCCCCTGGCATGAACATGTACATGCATATAATGGATTTTATAATTGATTCTCTGTTTTTCTGACACTAAGTAATTATTTGTCACCATTTTTACCATTTCTGGAATATTTCTTGACGGAAATGAAAACACTGCTTGTAATTAATATTTGGCGATTTCTTACTTACCCTTTTTTCAGCTTGATAGAAAGCCTGATTTCCAGTGCTTACAGTTCTGGTTCCTCAGTAGCTCAGTGGATAAAGTGTTGGACTTTCTTTCGGGAAACCCGATTTCGTTCTCAGCGGGCGGCGCCGTCCCAAATGCAGTGCCTTTGGACATGTCACCTCGGAGGCCTAGCCTAGTACTGGTGTCTCGAAAGGATTCATGAAATGTTTTAACCCTTTACCAATCAATCCAGAGATTTTACAACCCTGGGGAAAAGGAGAAAATGCTGATAACCAGCGTTTTCTCCTTTTCCCAAAATATTTTATCTCCAGTTAAAGACAAATTCCTTCATTTCATCAAGTTTCATTTTGTGATCTGCAAATGCTTTCCTTTCTGACCAGTCTAAAATTTTGTCTTTTGATAAAGATTTAAAGTGATCTGAGCTTCAAGCCTTAACTATGATTAAACTGATAGTACAAATATTTCTTGAATCCTTCAGGAATTGAGATTTCGAAGATCTGCAAAATACATTAGTAGGCTTGACATGATGACAGGAACATATGAGTAGACGAACTGATTCTCTTTCAAAGTAGGAGTTGAAAAAAATAAGAACTGCAAAAAAAAAAAAAAGGTATTTACGAAATGGCATTCAACGAAATTAGAGTAGACAAAATGGGAATAGATGAAATCGGAGTAAAAGACATGGGAAAAGAGTAAATCGCGGTGGACGAAATAGGAAGTTACCCTTTCAGCAAGTAGGCCTAGCTGATGATGACTCCTCGTAAGCAGCTTGCCTTCAGACATGTAGCTTGGCCTAATTTAAATTTATTCGAATGAAATGAAATGTAGTTTCAATTGGAATATTATGAAAAACGTTATGTGAAGAGGAGCAACTACTTTTTTCCAAGCAATTGTTTCGTTTCCAACAATATTGTCTATAATAGTAATCAATTGTAGGGGCATACAAAGTCATTTGCTTTGAGGTATGTGGGAAAATTTGATACCACGCGAGATCGCAAGTCGAGAAGTAAATACAAGCCCAACCAAAGTTACTTCACCGTAATATTTCTTATAAAATTATATACATGTACCTACAAATTTGAGCAGCATGATATTGCAATTATTGACAATTTCATTCAAAAACGGTAAGAAATTAAAACAAGTAGTTGTTTACTTGGTAACTGAATCTTTTTATAAACGGCGGATAAATATTACAGCACAGTTCATTCTTTCGACCAATCAAATCGGGCACCAAGCTGAGGATAGCCTGCATGCATCTTTAAAAGTCTATCGGACGGTTACGGGAGAAACAACGGGTACCAGTTTATAATATCTTTCGCTTGTTGGTATTTTTCAAATACCTTTGTCTGCGCATGTCAGTATTCGTCGAAGATTTGATCTGTCTGCTATGACGCATCACTATCCTGTACAGGATCAATGTTAATGCCCAATATAGCAAGCGGATAATGGCTGTAAATAATACGTCAGTATTATATAGTATAAACAAAAATATAATGATTTCAAACGGGGAAAATAAGATTTTATAAAATACCACTGTTTACTGCAAATCTCTGTTGACAGTTCCTATATATATAATAATAATAATAATAATAATAATACGTTTATTCAGGAAAAAAGGCAATATGCCTATCATACCACACACAGTCATCAAATATATATATATATATATACAATCTACAATGACAGTCAATGGATTAAGTACTATGTAGCTACAAATAAAGGGAAGTAACGTCTCTAATACTCATTTACGTTTGTATAAAAAGTTATCTCTCTTGTAGAAGAACACACACACACACACACACACACACACACACAAAGAGACTAAAAGAACACCATAATTTCAGATCAGCCATACCAAACTGATCAAACATATACACATGGGCGAAACCGGGATTTGTGCAACAGACTGACACCAAAGATATTGTTCCCACCTTTTTGGGCTTATTTCGGGGCTTTTTCTCAAGCTTATAGGGTCTATGTTTTAAATAGCTGGTGCCCAGGTTATATTCTAGCTAACCGTAGCTGGATGAATCGCACAATGTAAGTATTATATTGAATAAACGTATACATATTTTACCATGTATGAAATTAGCTGCCTTGATCGCTCCTTTCAAAAGTAGTCCGGTTCTGTACCCAGAATGTCCATATCAGATAGGTTATGTATTTGAAAAATGCCACCTAGCGGAAGATAATGTTCAAATATATCTATCTTCGAATATTGATATGCACAGACAACGCTGCATGCGGGTTACGTCATCATACCATATTTAGGACAATATTTGACACGGTGTAGATACGAATTTTTCGGCGTAACTGAATGCGCTGGCTTTTACCTACTGCGTGTATTAATGAAACCGAATGAAAATAGTGTAATTAGCGATTGGTAAAAATTAAACTGGCAGCCTGTTATCGATCTTCGTATTGATCAACAAACTGACAGCCTGTTATCGATCTTTGTATCAACAGTCTATCGGACGGCTGCGGGAGGTACAACGGGTACCACTTTACACCGTGTATCATCGACTCCGGAACTTGGTACTAGCTGAAGTGGTGATAAACAAGAATTGGTCGTGTCCAGGTTAGGAAAATTCTTTATTTTGATGTTATGTCGCGATATTATCCGTCAACGAGGATGTCTCCATTTACGGAACATATTTTTGTTTGAAGTGCACATCCAGAAATGACATGAAAGTGATTTTAAGTTCACTTTTTATTGTAAAACGAGCTGCCTGGTACTGCCGAAATTATGAGTCTAGGACAATTCCCCTCTAGACAAATGCCCCCCGGACAACTCCCCCTGGACAATTCCCCCTGGACAATCCCCCCCCCCAAGACAATAGCCCCCGGAGACAATCAACCCCCCCCGGACCATTACCCCCCTGGACAACTGCCCCCCCCCCCACACACACACAATTACCCCCTGGACCATTACCCCCCCTCCCCCCGGACAACTGCCCCCATTACCCCCTGGACCCCCCCCGATTGCCCCAAGACACCCCCCGGAAATTAACCCCCCCGGACAATTGCCCCCCCCCCGGACAATTGCCCCCAGGACAATTGCCCCCCCCGACAACTCCCCCCTCCAGACAATTCCCACCAGGATGTTCATACCATCATATGCACAACTCGATGAACTCAATTTTCTGTTCGCGAGGAACTCCTACTCGACGTGCGTACTTCAAATGTGATCACATGAAAAATCTAGTAATCTAATCTTGTTCCAGTTGAACTCGGCCTTGGAAGTGAACCCAGGGTCTGACGCTGAAAACCGACAATGACCTCGTCCCAAAGCAAAAGCAGAAGAAATTTCGAGTTAGATTGGGGGGATTGTCTGGGGGCAATTGTCCGGGAGGGCAATGGTCCGGGGGGGAATTGGCAGGGGGGAGTTGTCGGGGGGGGGGAGTTGTCGGGGGGGGGGGATTGTCCAGGGGACAATAGTCCGGGGGGGGGGGGGGGTTGTCGGGGGGGGGGGATTTGCCTTTGGGGGTAATTGTCCAGGGGGAATTGTCTCGGGCGGCTATTGTGGGGGGGATTGTCCAGGGGGATATGCGGGGGGGGGGGGTGTCCAGGGGGCAGTTGTCTAGGGGGGAATTGTCCTGATACGCGAAATTATGTGTCTTCGTCAAAACCCACCTGTTTATCATACAAACGGTTGTGACAAATTTCAGTCCATTATTATGCAGATGCGTTCCCATCACCGCTGCTTTAATACAATCAATAGTTTCCTCAAAACAATGATGGAACTCGATAAAAACATCATAAAACTCGGAAGGCTTGAGTACGGCAACTTGAGGCCTTGCATAAAAATACTGGACGGCGTCTTGCTAGCAAACTGTACGGCGATTTATTGTGAAAATAATAGATTTTAATGCAATGTAGCGCGCGAAAGGATATTATTTCCTAATTAGTACCATCTTCACAGTTGCCAACATTGGTTACAAGAGAATTTATTTGTTGGAGTATGGTCATATCGAAAGAAAAAAGCACACAGCTCGACTGGAAGCCAACTCCTCTCGCAGGCCGTGCGAGTATCCTAGCAACAAAACTACAGAGTCGTATATCGGCCTGTGACAATAAGTTTATAATTCAGGAAATACTACCCGAGAGAAATATTTCCAGTATCTTAAAGTAAAGATGGATTCATTTATAAGAGGGCCATTAATTTTGTAGGGTACATTGTATTTGTAGTAGAGACATAGCTTTAAACCGTGAACTCGTATAAAGGAAAGTTTGAACCTTTCTTAAAAAGATGAGGAAAAAAAACAGTAGTATCATGGACACTGGCATGAATTTAGTGCAATAAAACGCGACACAAGCTGTAACAATATCGGTGGTATTATTTGAGATTTTCGAGACGCTGGAACAGCCATGCCTTATCTTGATCAGATAATCATGAGTACATGTAGAAAAGTGAGCTATTTCAACAATGAAAGTGTACTTTAAATGTTAATCAGTTTTCTTAAAAGAAACTGTCATACTTAGTATGGCATTACTTGACGACTCACGCGGCCTGTTTCCATGCATGATGTTCTGTTTCCGGGTATATCATATAATTCCATAAAATCTCTATTGTTGACCCTACCACGACCACAAAACTAAAGGAAAGCAAATATTTCTTAAAGCAGAACACTGTGACGACCTGCGACTAATTCTTCGTTCTTAAATTTTCAGTTCCTGGCATTTTCTCGCAGAAACATTATTTCAAACCCAACACCCCCCACTTGTGTGAGCAGGGTGGGTGTGGTAACTGACCATACAAGTATCCAGTATAAAAACAGTATATGTTCTTGTGACCGTATTTTGTAGCAGGTGCATGCATACGAATTGCGGATTAAATTAAAGTGTAGTTGTTGATCTTTACGATGATATCAAATATGAATGGTTTCCTAGGTGAGTAATCGCCGCAGATGAACTTTTCAAACGGCCCTTATACCGGGCCGCAGCAACTCGTACAATCAATATGGGCGCCCAGCAAATACATTAGCTCAGCCTCCCTATCTATATTCAGAGTCTGATTAGAGTCTTCGCTAGTCACCTGAAGTACGGTTGGGTCCTTAGCTATCAATAGAGTGGTCATTGAAGACACTGATCTAAATGAACAGACTGACCTTAGCAGGATGCACAAGTAAACTGTAAAATTTGTTGTGCTCCGGCTAATTTATTAGCGTCCAATCGCCTAAAATCTTGGACCACCATGAATCGCGGACAACTGCTTTGTACCGTGAGAATGAAACCTTTTTTTTTCGGCACAGCTGAATGCGCTAGCTTTTGACCTACTTCTTGGTACTAATAAAGAATGAATAGATGGTAATTTGCTATTGGTAAAATATGTGCACATGTTCGGTGGGCGCCTGCTGGTATGTTTCCTCGCACTTTATGAAACCACTGTCAACAAGTGTTGCTACTGCTAATCGATACCCCGGGCCTTGATTCATACCATAGCAAACTAATGAACTGGGGAATAATTCTTTTCTTGTGCTGTTTGGAAACTAAGTACTTTTATGAGCGTTACCCAATAGCCCGATACCACTTTTTAACAAAATGAAAATCACTGAGGAGAAAGAGGCAAATTGCTCGTGAGGTTACTTTTCATTATTTTACTTCGTACTAACACAAAAGAGTTTCAATATTCATATTCCAGTTTCTCTTACGCCGTCGATCTTTTTATAAAGACATTTCTTTTTACTTTTCTAAATCCCAAACTGCCGCGATTCGTGGTAGTCCCTTTCTATTTTGTAACAGGACTATTTTTGCCTTTCTGTGACTTCAAAACGCTAAATATGTTATTCGTCCTGATGTAGACGCCTCTTGGTCCAATATGCGCAAGCAAAGGGCATAAGAACCTGCAAAGGGATAAAAGAATGCGTAAAAATAGCCACTTTTGCTGTATCATACCGATGCAAGTTGCCGTACAGTTACGTTAGTGAAATTTTCATGTTGCCGTACAGCAACCTTTCAAATCGCCGTACTCCCGAGGATTTTTGTTTTCGAGAATAATTAAATCAAATCTTGATTGTTGTGTATGAAACTTATAACGAAGTTAATTCCAAATGTCCAGAATATTTTGATATTAAGAACCAAGGGTAATAAGCTTTGTAACAACGCAAAACGAACGATTTTCAATGGGATATGGTGGTTTGAGCAGTACCAGCTAGTAGGATTTCGCTGTTTTTAACAGCATGCATAAATATTATTTTTGACTCACGATCACGGACAACAGTTTGATATCTCTAAACACCGATGCTTATCGTTTGGTAGGAAGACACTCATTAAAAACCATTCAAAAATACGATTGACTCACCCCACTATGTGCCATGACTACTTTTTGTGCTGACTCGGCTGGTACCAAGTTCCGGAGTCGATAATACACGGTGCTTTAGGTAAAAATGTGCTCATGTTTATTTGGAGGGCCCCTGCTGGCCTATCTACTTGCTCATTTATGACGAGAACATTCAAGCGTTGACCACTAATCGATACCCTGGAGCCTGTGTTCACAGCATAGCAGATTAATAGGGGGTGATCCTTTTCTTGTACGATTGGGATTTACTTGTACTCTTGAAATATACATCTACATAAAAATTCCACTGTTCAACACAATAAAAAACCCTGAGAAAAAAAAAAAAGAAACGAATGCTGGAGATGATTTATCATAATTTTAACTGAATCACAAAAAAGAGTTTCAATATTCATTTTCCAGTACCTTTTATACCGTCTATATTTTTTAATAAGCCATGCTCTGTGAAAAGGGGGCTAAATGCATCTGCAAAAAGTATCGACCCAGGTCAGCCTGCCCAGGTCAATTTTCTGCATGTCAAAGGACCAGTCATCTCGAAAGCAACGTGTCGTCTATGCATCTGCCTCCTCAGCTTGGTCTCCTATAAATGCCGGAGTTCCTCAAGGCTCCATTTTGGGGCCTCTTCTTTTCCTAATTTACATTAATGACATTGTTACAAACATTCAATCAAATATTCGCCTTTTTGCTGATGATACAAGTCTTTACGTCATAGTCGAAAATCCGAATGAAGCTGCAGCAGTCCTGAATGCTGATCTTGATGGGATCTATTCTTGGTCTAAGTCTTGGTTGGTCACATTCAACCCTTCAAAAACAATCTCTATGCTCTTTTCCAAGAAACGCAACGAGGTTACCCATCCTTCTTTGTACATGAATCAAATACTTACTGAAACTGTGTCTACACACAAGCATCTTGGCTTAACTCTATCTAGTGACGCGAAATGGACATCTCACATATCAATAATCATTGATAAAGCATGGCAAAGAATAGGTGTGATGAGAGCCCTTAAATTTCTATTGAACCGTAAAAGTCTTGAACGTATGTATTTCTCTTTCATTCGACCACTTTTAGAGTATGCAGACATAGTTTGGGACAATATTAGTGATGCTCTTAAGCACGACCTTGAATCTGTCCAAAACGAGGCTGCAAGAATCGTGACCGGTGCGACTAAATATTGTAACATTCAAAAACTGCTTTTTGAACTCAAATGGGAAACTCTAACTGAAAGAAGAAAGAGGCACCGTCTTATAATGTTATACAAGATGTTAAATGGAATTTCCCCGCCATATTTAACCAGCCTCAGTCAAAGTTCCCAAAATGACGATGAAAGGTACAATTTAAGACATTTAAGAAGCGTCCGAGCCAATACGCAATTCTACAATTCCACTTTTCTGCCACGTACAGTTCGAGACTGGAACTTGTTACCCGAAAGTACGAGAAACTCTTCAACAATCGAGCAATTTAAGATGCTTCTGAACAACAATCGCGTTAGACCCTGTCCCTTATTTGATTTCGGCCTACGAAAATGCCAAATCCTGCACACCAGATTACGACTTGGATGTAGTTCTTTAAATTATGACCTACATAGGAGAAATTTGGTCGATAATTCTCTTTGCCAATGTGGACAGGTGGAAACAGTTGATCACTTCTTAATTCACCGTCGTTACCAACAAATTCGTATAAATACTTTTTCCAACATCCCTTGTCCATTAACTACAAATAATCTACTCTTTGGGAACGATCGTTTAACAATAGATGAAAACAAACAAATATTTGCTGAGGTCCATCGTTTCATCTTAGCAACCAAAAGGTTTTCTACTTAAGGAAGGGCTTCCCCTTTTTTTTCTGAGGATTGAGTAGCCAGCACAGCGACTGTAATGGTAAACCACAAAAGTGAGTGTAACCTTACAAAAAAACTAAATGTTCATTCATGGGTAAAACAAAAAGATATCCCTACCTACGACACCTTATACAACGGTAAAAACTTCTCTTTTTTTATAAATATGATCGGGAAAGGAATTAATATAAGCCACAAGCTTGTTTTCCAATCACATGTTATTTGTTCATGTGAAATGGTACTGTGAATGAAATTTTTGAAATCAAATAAAGTTTAAACTAAAGGACCAGTCTACCTCATGATTCAGTTGGTTGTTAGACAAAATGGACTATATGGATCCATAATAATGTGATGACTTGCTTGGTATCATGCATCACGGAGATGCATAAAGCCCCCTTTTGCCAGAGCATGGCCGAAATATATTTCTTCTTTCCAGTCGTGCCTGATTTTATCCCCGTGTGCGATACATAAATTTGAGTCGGAATATTTGTTATGTATATGCATAACAGATGTAATTATACTGTCTTCCAGCTATAAATTTACTTCCTTTCCAGATCCCAAAATTTCTGACTCGTCATTAGTACAGAAAGCATTTTCAGACAACAAATCAAGTCTGACTCATATAAAGGGATTTGTTTCTGATAGGGTAGAAAGAAAACCATGTGAAACCATGTGAAAAGTGGAAACTGGTCGTTGCCGGCATTTTCGTGTCTTTTTTTTTTCCCAGCGACATTTCCTAAACCTCCTTTCTTTTGGTCCTTAAAGGATGGAATGGTTTGGCATTCCCAACCAAGCATCAGGTTCAAAGTTCTCAAGGGTATCGTACCTTACAAAGTGAAAGTTAGACCCTTGATCTGGGACGAAAACTCGCCATAATTTTCATTAGTACACTCGGCACAAGTTGTCTGATTCCGAAACTACATTATCAATGAATCACGAGATTTGCCGAGTGTATGTTGGTGTCTTCTCATTTCGTGTACTCTTATTTCTGTTGAGAATAAGCCTCAAAGTGTGAGAAGACAAAATAGGAATAAAATCCAGCAGACATGGGAAAAGACGGAATGGGAATAAACCAGTCTGAAAACAGCCTATGAAGTAAAGGTCCACCCACGTTGCCACGGTGGAACTCTTCACAACTTTCACGACTTTGGAGCTAGAGAGCTGTGAAAAGGGGGTTCATGCATAAAAGTATCGACTTATGTCAGTCTCCGGCAGGCTGACTTTGGTCGAAACCTTTTGCTACTTGTAACTTTTCTGCATGTTAAAGCCCTATTTACCTCATGAATGATTGTTGGTTGTTAAACAAAATGGATTTTACTGGTCCATGATTATATGATGATTTGCTTGGTATATGATAAATCACAGAGATGCGTTAAATCCCCTTTGCTAGAGGGCCGCTCATATGTAACAAGTTGTCCTTTTGGATTCAAATACATACCCACTACCTCATGTACAATGTTTACACCTCTTTCAACAGAATTTCGGGCACATATAACGGCGGCGGCTTGCTTATGTCGTTCCTTGGTATCCCCTGTGCAAGCATGTGCAGTACCTTACCAAGGGACACTCCAGCTGAAACAGAAAATATGTACTTACGCCATTTACAACTTAAATATTATGTACCAACGAAACAGAAAATAGGTATACCTACGTCATTTACCATTTTGACAATGCTAATTGCAAAGCTGAAACAGAATAAGTAGCCTACAACGTCGTTTACCACGTCAAGGCTACTGTAAAGCTGAAACAGATAATAGACTTTGCTGCAGTCATGTATAACTTCAGTGTTTATCCCTTTACCACACAATTCAGAATTTTAGCAACCCTGAAAAAAGGCTCTTGAAAACATTTTGAGAAAAATGGTTGCCAATTTTCGATGAGTGATCAATGAATAGCTCACATGTATAGGCCTCGGCGGGTGACAGATGTTTCGGTAACAGACGAGTTCGGTAAATTGGACTTATAGAGTAAATCGATTGGATGTTTCGGTAACAAGGTAATTATATAGTGGTAATGCACCGTGACGTTTTTCACACCAAATAAAGACTTGGTTCTGATTCGTTCAATGTTTCTCTTTTTTCTTCCACACACTTTAAGACATAATATTTTTGTTATGTTTCTACTGTCATGCTGCACGTAAAATGATACCCGAATCAAAGTTGAGGTAACGAATAACCACACCCAATCCTAAACTTGAAACACGTTGTATCTCCTTTTAAATCAATGCTTTATGGTCCTTTCAATGTGAAAATATTTTCTTACTGAAAGACTTCCAAACCAGCCATTAACCTCTAGAGCGTCTGTCATTACTGTTGTTGCCATTGCGGCCGGCGCAGATCGAGATCAGACTACACCAAACACGGAGTTTGATCTTTGATCTTCATTTGTCAATTTTGCAAGACATTCTGAACAAGAAAACCTTGACATTGCTAAAACTAGGTTTTATTTCTAGAATGAAAATGACCGTTGGGTTTATTCGACGCTCTTAGATTTAAAACTATGGATAGTTAAATTTAGTTCAGAAACACAGGTAATACAGGTAAAAGTATTGTGGCAAACGAAGAGAGTGAGCGAGGGGGGTAGATAGTAGCAAATACTTTTTTTGACAAATACTTTTTTCAAACTGAACGAGCAGTGTGTGCTCCCCATAACTTTTATATGCAGTCTGATCTGCGAGTTTCTTCTTGTCCATTGGTATTTCAGGTTTTCATAAACGGGGGTTAATCTTTAAGATCTACGGGAAACTTCTTTATCTTGTTGGCAATGGGAGATGTGAAAACAGGCTGTAAACGCGTCTATATACAATATACAGTACTCCCTTCGCTCTCAAATAGTACGCATATGATTTTTTTTTTTTTATGCAGTGTTGTATTGATGAACGCACTTTAAAACCAGCAGACGCCGATTTTTATGCACCAGACCAGATTTGAAAACATTGTGGAAAATGGAGAGGAAAAATACAGAACGGATATCTTTTAGATGGGCACAAATGTACATGGTCAAAATCGCAAGAAGTATGCATGAAAGCATTATTGTCAAGGCCTCTCTCTCTATCTCACTCCCTCTCTCCATATGCCACAATTTTAAATGTATTATCTTTATTTCTGAATTCACGTTAATTATCCATAATTTTAACCTTTAAAGCATCGAAAAAAGTAAAGGCTATTTTCATTTTAGAAACAGAACGTCTAATTAGGGATCGTATATTACAATATACGATCCCTGGTCTAATATTAGCTATTTCAAAGTTGTCCTTCCTCATAATGTCTTAGAAAAGCTGGCAGCGTAAACCAACAATCAGACTCTGTTTTTTTTTTTTCTTTGCAGTTTGATCTTTGTCTGAATCGGTCGCAAGGGCAACAAGAGTGAAAGGTGTTCTGAGGGTAAATGGCTGGTTTGAAAGTTGACCAATTTGTTTCCGGAAGAAATCATTTTTCACACAGAAAACGTTGACAAGAATAGCGTCAATTTTAACGAAACATTTTTTAAAAAACTTAGGATCGGCTTAAAGTTGGAGCCTGTTATCTGTAGGACGATTAAGTAATACGAGTACAAGCTTAGGGATGGGTATTATCAGGGACCGTATATTACAATATACGATCCCTGGTATATTATTCATTACATGAATCAGCTATGGGTGAAAAACGAAAATAAGATATGGTGATCAAAATTTACTAATTTCAGGTATTTATGTATACAGCATGGAAAGAACAACAAATATATTTATGTCAGAAAACGAGTGAGAATTGCAAATTAAAAGAGAAAAACGTTTGCACAAACAGAAGCCATGGGTGTGAAAAACGTTACTGCCTTGTTACCGAAACATCCAATCGATTTACTCTCTAAGTACCGAACTCGTCTGTTACCGAAACATCCGTAAATCGCCTCGGCCAGTGGAGATAACAAGTAACAGGTTTAAAAACGATATGAAAATTTATCGAACAGATGTTCCGAATTAGAACTAGTTTACCGTGATGAAGAGTTGCTTCGTAAAGTCAAACACTGGCAGACAATAACTGATTGCAATTGTATAAACAATGGACGGGTTTTTTCCACTTTCCGTTCAGACAGGGTCGAGTTTTAGCCCAACCCAGAACAACAACAACGAAACATCAACAACCACAGCATTAGGGTAGCGTGACAGGTGAATCTTTCACATAAAATTGAATTTTACGAAATTATGACAAGTGAAATGAATACAACAGAAATTGGTCGTATATTAAATGATAATTCACAGCCACTTAAAGAGCGGTTTCGAGCTCTGTTTTCTCTGAAAAATATAGGAGGACACGACTCTATCGACTTGATTGCGCAATGTTTTGAGGATTCATCAGCCCTTCTCAGACATGAACTTGCGTATTGTCTTGGACAAATGCAAGACACTTATGCCATTCCTGTCCTTACGAAAGTGTTGGAAAACAAAATGGAGGATCCAATGGTCCGACACGAAGCAGGTAAGTGCTCGAAATTAGGTCTTTTAAACCTGCGATCTGAAGGTGTGCACTGATGTTATTTTTATGATCGCTTCTCCGCGCTCCTTCACGCCAGCCCTTCCTTTGGTGCCTCTGGAAATTTCAAAGTTTAACAGATCATATTTCAGCCAGTTGGGCTATCATGTGCATTCAGTTTGATTGAAAAAAGAATAATGCTGTATGATCAGCAATTGAAGCACTTATTACGACTCATTTTAAATAAAAATAATTTAAAATATGGCCAATTCCCATGACATGAATCTGTTAACTCTCATGTCTTTGTTAATCTGTTTGCTACTAGTGATATGTTTTTGCACACGCTGTTTTCATACCTCTTGTCTAACTTGAAAAGATGTAAACATTCCAGAGAACTCTATACGTCAAAGAAATGTGTCTGAAACTGGTATACACTCAAAAATCTTATGTAAAGCACTACTTTACCTCCATGATTTATCAGTTATCTGTACAACACAACCTTTACTTACTGTAATATTGTGTGAATTTGAAGTGTGCCACACAGTATGCTCAGTGATGATTATAGAGGCTGCAGTGTTTCACTAGCTCATGAATTTGTTGTCATCTGTGACTCCCTGTTTGGAATTTTGGGGGTCATTCAGAAATTTTATGGGTCATGGTCTGTAACCATTTAATCTTTTTTGTCACATGTTGTTCCCCTCTGTAGATGTCGCACAATGCTAAAAGTTTTATATGACAGTGTGGTATTAAAAGTGAAAGTTATAAGTAATGACTGTGTAGAAATTGTCGTCTATCATCCCGATTACTCCAGCATTGCTACTGATTATCACTACACTTCTATCCCAATGTGATTTTTCGTAGCTACCCTACTGTCCATATTCTTAAGACCTCTTTGCAACCGCCATAGATACCATTGAGATAATTGCACAGGGGGAAAATTACGACCAGACAGGACTCGAATTGGGAACCCTTGCTTATAAAGCGAGTGCTTTACCACTGAGCCACCCAGACTACTAGACATTCGTGCTACTGATTCTCATTACAAATCCTAAAAACCTTGATTCTTCCCTAGAACCTGTTTTTGTACTCATTAGAATTGTATCATGGAGACGACACTATTAAGAACCTACAACTCAAGTTTTAGTGAAAACCCATTTCCATACTATACGAAGAGAAATTGTATTCTCCATATCCACCTCTGTATATTTGACTCTTTACCAAACAACAAAATTTTAGACTCGTCCAAATTGAAAGCATTTGCAGACGACAAAATAAATGTGACACAAAAATTGCAATTTGTTTTGGGAAGAGTAGAAAACATTGTGGGAATAGGAGAAAATGCTGGTTACCAGCATTTTCTCCTTTTCCAACAATGTTTTCAAAAGGTTTCTTCCTCGGGGTAGTTAAAAGTCGGGATTGTGTGGTAAAGGGTTAAACAAATCTTAAGTCTTTACCAAACAACAAAATCTTTGATTTGTCAAATTTGAGAGCATTTGCAGACAACAAATTAGTTTTGATTCAGAAGATGAGATTTGTCTTTGGAAATGTAGAAAACATTGTGGGAAAAGTAGAAAATGTTGGTTAGCAGCATTTTCTCCTTTTCCTACAATGTTTTAAAAAGCTTTCTCTGTCAGGGTTGTTAAAAATCAGGATTGTGTTGTAAAGGGTTAAATAAAAATTCTTAATGAGCAAAAGAATTGTAGACTGGTCTCTTTTAAAAGCATAAATTTGCAAATGACAAAGTAAATATGGCTGGTTTTGTCTTTGAAGGCTTAGTAAACATAGCAGAAAAAGAAGAAAATTTTGGTTACCAACATTTTTTCATTTTCCTACAGTGTTTTTTTTTCGGGGGGGGGGGGGGGGAGGTGGTGGTCCTGCGTGGCTCAGTGGTAAAGTGTGGGACCCGTAACATAGAGGCCCTGGGTTCAAGCCCCACCTGATCAGCTGGGTTTTTCGTGGGAGTGTCCTTGGGCAAGACACCTCAGAACGCAGTGTAGTACTGGTGAAACCCAGGAACAACATGAATATGGGAGCTGTCGCTGTGATATTACTGAAATAATGTTGAATGCGGCGTAAAACACCATTTAATCAATCCTGCAGTGTTTTCAAAAGCCTCCATTCTTAGGTTTGTTAACTCTTTACCAAACAACAAAATTTTGGACAGGACCAGATTGTAAGCATTTGCAAACAACAATTTAAATGTTGCTAAATTGATGGTTTTTGTCTATGATAGGATAGAAAACATAGTGGGAAAAGGAGAAAATGCTGGTTACCAGCATTTTCTCCTTTTCCCAATACGTTTTCAAAAGGCTTCTTTCTCAGGGTCGTTAAAAGTCGGGATTGTGTGGTAAAGGGTTAAAACACTGGATTGCTGGGTAAAAGATTAACTGTTCCAGTTTATAATTGGTAATGGCATTTTGTTACATTTTGTTTCTGTTTATAAAAGGGGAAGCATTAGGTGCAATCGGATGTCCAGAGGTGATTGACCTGCTCAAACAATACACCAATGATACAGTTGTGGAGGTATGTACAGAAGTTGAACAGCCTTTACAGTGTTGTAAAACAGACAGATAATGTTCTGTTATGAACATGAGACAACTTTGAAAACATTCTTTCAGCATTCAGCACACTGTTGTTGCTCACGTTTTCTCTTTATTTACAATATTTTATTAAAAGCCACATCCTCAGAGTGGTTACTCGGGATTGTTCAGTAAAGGTTTAACCCTTTCCCAAACAACAAATTTTAGACTCTTTCAAATTCAACACATCTGCAGACGACAAATTTAAAATTGGTAATAATGAGCTAAACCCTTTACCATTCAATCCCAAATTTTAATGACCCTGAGGAAGAAGCCCTTCGAAAACATGGTGAGCAAAGGAGAAAATAATGGTAACCAGCATTTTCTCGTATCCCCACAATGTTTTCTACCCTTCTAAAAACAAATTTTAAACTTTAAGGCACACTGATTCTGTTGTCTGCAAATGCTTCCAGTTGTACAAGTCTTAAATTTTGTTGTTTGGGAAAGGGTTAAGCTCTTTGAAAGGGTAGAAAACATTGTGGGAAAAGGAGAAAATGCTAGTTATCAGCATTTTCTCCTTTTCCCACAATGTTTTCAAAAACCTTTCCCAGGGCCATGAAAACCCCGGAATTTTTGGGTAAAGGGTTAAATGACAGAGATAATCACTTGGACTGCTAAATAAAATTTATGTCAGAGATTCTGAAAAGTTTACTGGATGCAATTTCAAGGTATTGTTAATGGCTTGAATGTTGCATGCAATATATTTATGTTGGACAGTGAAGATCTAAGATCAGACCACACTCTTTGTTATTTGATCTTAATTTTACTTATTTGTGGAAAACACTTGGGCCTCATTCCAATGCTTATTGAAGTTTTTTGCCTCAAGTATTTTGCTTTAACCTTTTCCCAAACATCATATCTTAGACTCTTTCAAATTCAAACCATCTGCAGCTAGCAAATTCAACATTGGTGCAAATGAGTTTAAGCTCTCTGATGGGGCAGAAAACATTGTTTGAAAAGGAGAAAATGCTGGTAACCAGCATTTTCTCCTTTTCCAACAATGTTTTCAAAAGTCTTCTTTCTCAGGGTTGTGAAAACAAGGCATTGTTTGGTAAGTGAAATATACAGGTAAGTAGAAGTATCTATTTTTACATTGCATTCATAATGCTAGTAGAATTGCCATAAGTATTCATGATTGTTACAAGCGAGTTTGTCTTTTTTGAGAGCAGACATGTAGAGGTGTTAAGTATTCATCTCTAAGTTAAGCAAACATTCCAAGCATTTCCAAGTTCCTGATAGGAGCCATTTTGCATGCTTCTTTTCTTTATTTTACCTTGCTTTAACCGTTAAGGTGCTAAGCGCGACTCACTGACCTTTTATGGACAGTATAATAGATCAAGATCAGACTGCACAGAATCTGCTGTCTAATCTTAGATCTACACTGTCCAATAAGGAGATATCCTTTCCCTTAAAAGTACATTTGAAACCGCAAAATTTGGGTTTTTACTATTTGCTTGAAAGTTTCATCTCACTCATGTAGCAGGATAAGGGTTAATACTTTTCCTGTACAGCCATTTTTAAGTGGACATCTCTTTTCAAATGTCATGAATAGTTGTATGAATAATGAATTTGTATCAATATATTATTGACGGATTCCTGCAGCATCCTGGAAGTAAAGATACATCAGCTGAGGTCCGTTGCCATGACATACTTTGCTTATGGGGTATAATTACTGACATAAGTAAATACACTTTTGCATGACCTCCAGAGTTGGTGCAAATATCACTTTTGCTTATCCGTATTTTCCAAAGGACTTGATAAGTAAACATGTTCTCGGTACATCATAAGTAAATATACCCCAGTAAATATGTTTACTTACAAGCAAGTGTGTGAAGCAAATGGGGCCTTATGTCGTTCAGCCTGGATTTTACATCTGTGCCATGCTGTGGTAAAAGGGGGCCTAATGCATCTCCATTCTACATGATACCAAGCATGTCATTACATACTTAAAGATCCATAAAATTCATTTTGTGTAACATCCGACTGATTCATGAGGTACACTGATCCTTTGACATACAGAATATTGATCAATAGCGTAAAGTTTTGGCCCAGGTCAGCCTGCGCAGACTGCGCAGGCTGACCTGGATCAATACTTTCCTCAGATGTATTTAGCCCCCCTTTCAGAGAGCATGGCTCATCTGTTTCTTTCTTATAATCCTACTCAAAAGGTTGCAGAGACATGTCATCTTGCAATAGAACGAATACAGTGGTTGCAGAACAAAGAAAAGCAAACAGAGTCTCTCTCCAGCAACCCATACATGTCTGTAGACCCTGCGCCCCCTAGTGGAGAAAATGACCTTGCTGTTCTGAGAGGTAGATTACTGGATGAAACTCTTCCTCTGTTTGATAGATACAGAGCTATGTTTGCTTTGAGAAATATTGGTACAACTTATGCGGTTTTGGCTCTTGCTGAAGGTAAAGTGATTTGTAAAATAGGCTTTTAAAAATTCCAGTTTTTCAGACTTAAGTCATGCCTCCCAAAGCTTATAATCCTGTGCTTTCAGGATTTTAAGGAAGACTGCTTTTGAAGTTTTTTCTAGCCTTCCAAAGATACATTTTATTATTTGAGCCCTGTCTAAATTTTGTAGTGTGCAAATGTTTTCAGTTTGGACAAATTGAAGATTTTGTCATCTGGCATAGATTTGAGTTTACGTATAGTTGCGACTGTTTGTCCGCATGGAAGACCCCCTCCGGAAGGTTGTTACAGTAATTATGTTATGGGGCATAGGGTAAGATACAGGACAAAATGCATCCAAAGTTACCTCCATGGGAACAAGAGTCTTAGTAATTGTAGTTGGCCTGCCTTTGGAATCAAACCCACACCCTCAGGTATCCAGAGATTATTTACAAATTCTGTGCTCCTACCAATTGAGCTAATCTGGCTGCCTCTCTGGCATAGAGTTAAGATATACACCTGGTATCATTTTATTTCAAACTGCCTTTCCATGGTAAAGTACAATTTATAAAGTGAAATACATTGCTACAAAAGAAACATTTGGGCCATGCTCTTTGAATAGGGGGCTTAATGCATTTTCAAAAAGTATCAACCCTGGTCAGCCTGCGCAGGCTGACCTGTGCTGAAACTTTTTGCTATGGGTCAATTTTCTGCGTGTCATAGGACCGGTCTACCTCCAGATCCAGTCGATTATTAGATAAAATGGATTTTAGGGATCCCTAATTATGTGATACCTTGCTTGGTATGATACATCACAGATATGCATTAAGCCCCTTTTGCCAGAGCATGGCTCATTTATTTATGGAGAAAATTTGTTTTCTTATCTGTTCTTTTATTCCTGCTGGTACTTGATCTCGGATTTGACATGGTAGGGTTAGAGAATCAGCCTCTCACATCAAAAGTTAGACAATCCCAAGAGCATAGTTGTAAAATTCATGTGGAAATTGCAATTAACAGTTTCTCTATTTGTTATAAATATTGCTTATAAATATGTTTGAAGTGGATTCAAAAGGCTCTTGCATGAGGATGTAAACTCTTTACCAAACTACAGAAAACTGGACTCACTCAGATTGAAAGCTTTTGCAGATAACAATTCAAATGTAGTTCAAAGGATGATTATTGTCTATAACAGGAAAGAAAACATTGTGGGAAAAGGAGAAAATGCTGTTCAGCAGCATTTTCTCCTTTTCCCAAAATGTTTTCAAAAGGCCTTTTCGTGAGGGTTGTTAAAACCTTGGATTAAAAGAGGTTAAAGATATGAAAAAAGAAGAGGTTTTTCATGACTTAGACTAGTAGTTAAACTTCTACTTCCTGAGAAAGTCTTACCCCCAAAAAATGGATTTGTAGACAACAAACTTGATGTGTCTCAAATGACTGGATTTGCTTTGTGAAGGGTAGAAAACATTGTCAAAAAAAAAAAAAATGTTGGTTTCCAGAATTTAACCCTTTTTACACTATTCTTTTAAAGCCGTCCTCATCAGTGTGGTTGAAATTCAGAATCATTTGGTAAAGGGTTAACCCTTTACCCCACAATCCCATGTTTTAATGATTCTGAGAAAGAAGCCTTTGAAAACATTATGGGAAAAGAAGAAAATGCTGATAACCAGCATTATCTCTTTTCCCACAATGTTTTCTACCTATTCAAGGACAAAATACTTTCATTAAAAACATTTGGATTGTTGTCTGTAAATTTTTTTAATATTGACGAGTCTAAAATTTTGCTGTATCGTAAAGAGTTCTGGTAGAAGAGTTACTGTGTCCCGTTCATGCTTGTTACCAGCACTTGCATTTTTCCAAGCTGTTACTGAAGCATTCTTCCTTAGGGATGAAAGTTTCTAAACATGAGCTAGTTGGGCATGGATGAAAAAAACATTTGAGTCATGCTAAGTGAAAACGGGTTTTCTGCATCTGCAAAAAGTATCAACCTATGTCAGCTTGTGCAATTTGCGCAGACTGACATAGGTTAAAAACTTTTTGCAAGTGGTCAATTTTCTGCATGTTGAAGGAACAGTGTACCTCATGATTCAGTTGCTTGTTAGACAAAACAGATTTTATAGATCTTTAATTATTTGATGTCTTACTTGGTGCAATGCTATAAAACCCCCTTTGCCAGAGCATGGCTTATTTATAGTGGACAACAGCAACACTGTCCCAGGATGGGAAGGGCACCAAAATTTTAGAAGGAACTCCGAAGATTCAGTATTTTTAGGCTGTTATTGAAGTAAATATCAAGGTATTGTCATCACCCCAGCGTTGTCATCATCTGCTTTGTGATGTGGGTAGTCTTGTAAAAACTTTGATATTTTCAAAATCTTTGACATTTTATATTTTCTCTGTCATTACTGAAGATTTACTCTAAACTCGGACAAAATGTTCACTTTCAAAAGGGAAACCCACGCAACAGGGGCAGGTAACCATCAAATTTTTTGACACTGTTATGCCCCTTTGCCAGTTCAAATTTTTATTTAAAATCAAGAGGAAGAAGAGGGTTTTTGAAAGCATAGGAAACATTGTGGAAAACATTTAGCTTTTGAAAACAAGAGTGTAAAGAGTAATGCTCAAAAGTGTATTTTTTTTGTCATGAACTTTGTTGAAGCTGCATTACAATTTTGTTTCAGGTTTGAAATGTTCTAGTGCTTTATTTCGACATGAAATAGCGTATGTGCTAGGCCAGATCCAGAGTGATGCCTGTGTTAGACAGTTGGAAGAAAATCTCCGAGATGACCAAGAACAACCCATGGTTCGACATGAATGTGCAGAAGCTTTAGGTAAAGAATAGGCTATTGATGTACCCAGAGTTGTTCACTTGCATTTTCTCCTTGTCCAACAATGTTTTCAAAAGGCCCCTTTCTCAGGGTCTTTAAAACAGGGGATTGTTTGGTAAAGGGTTTGACAAAAGTTCCTTAACTCTTCATCTGATTGGTTAAAACAGAATGTCTGAGCCAATCATTTTGCTGGTCTTGGAATTTAGAAAAGTAAAATTTGGTCGATGAGCACAGTCCCTGATTTTGATATATACGTTGAGCGATGTTGAATATCAGACTGTTTTGGAGAGATAAGAATTTCTGTTTCCGATAGCAAGTGCACCAGAAAACCTGATAGTAGTCTTACCCTTTATTAAACAGTCCCATCTTTTAAAAACCCCATGGGAAAAAGCTTTTGCAAAACATAGTGGCAGTGAGAAAATGTGCGTAGCCAGAATTTTTTCTTTCTTTAACAACAATGTCTTCTTCTTTACAAAGACAAAGCCCATCACTTGAGTCACTTGAGTCACAAATGCTTTCAATTTGGACTGTTACTATATCTTAATGCTTGTATCCAGCACCTTCTCCTTGTCCCACATTGATTTACCACACAGTCTGGTAATTCTCCACAAATTACCATCATTTCAGCTTAATTTAATATGTTGTCAGCACATGGTTTCACTTTGGACCAGTCTAAAATTTTGTCGCTTGATAAAGAGTTAAATGACAACCCCAGTCATTTGATTTGTTGTCTAGAAATGTTTTTAATTTGGACCAGTTTAAAATATTGTTGTCTGGTTTAAGGTAAAAAAAAAGAGTAATACTGAACAGCAATGCTGGTTATAAGAAACGGATACATATTTACAGTTCAAATCTTTACTTTGAAAGGGAGAAGGCTGTTGAAAACATTGAAGGAAAGAAGAAAATGACAGAAAAAGGCAATTTCAATGTGGCTTATATGGCAGAAAATGTCTATGAAAGAGAAGAAAAAATTGTGGGAAAAGGTAGTAAAAATGCTTGTAAACCAAATACAGGCTCAAAGTAGGGGATTTGTCTTCGAAAGGGTAGAATGCAAAGTGAACAAAGTAGAAAATGCTGGTTTTCAGCATTTTCTCCTTTTCCCATGATGTTTTCAAAAGTTTATTGTTTAGTCATTGAAACTCAAGATTTTTTGGTAAAGAGTTATACTAGTTACTAAAGCTTGTAAATGTGTACGCATTGATTATACCTTTGCTAATGATCTCGCGTATTAACGACCCTAAGAAAGAAAGCTTTTGAAAACATTATGGGAAAAGGAGAAAATACTAGTTACCAGCATTTTCTCCTTTTCACACATTGTTTTCTACCAAAGACAAATCCTATCTTTGAGTCATATTTAATTTGTCATTTGCAAGTGCTTTCAATTTTGGCAAGTCTGTCACAAAGTAAAGGGTTAAATCTTTGCCACACAATCCCGAGTTTTAATGACCCTGAAAGAGAAAGCTTTTGTAGACATTGTGGGAAAAGAATACAATGCTGATAACCAGCATTTTCTCCTTTTCCCACATAGTTTTCTCTCTGTCAAAGACAGAAATCGTCATTTAGCCCTTTCCCAAACAAACCTTGGTTTTCGCGTGTCTGCAGTACATGTCTTTTGAAAACACTGTGGGAAAAGGAGAAATTGCTCGTAACAAGCAATTTCTCCTTTTCCCACAGTGTTTTCTACCCTTTTGGAGAACTTTCTGTCATTTTCATCAAATTTAAAGTTTTTGTCTGCAAACTCTTTCAATTTGGACCAGTCTAAAATTCAATGTCTGGGAAAGGGTTAAGCTACATTTAATTTGTCGTCTGCAAATGCTTTGAATTTGGTCCAGTCCAAAATGCTGTAGTTTGGTTAAGAGTTAAAGTTTCAATTTATCCCTTCCAGGTTCAATTGCAACAGAAGAAAGCATGGGGATTTTAGAGAGTTACAGAAATGATAAGGAAAGAGTGGTGAAGGAAAGCTGTGTTGTGGCTCTGGATATTGGAGAATATCAATCCAGTGATAATTTTCAGTATGCTGATACCATGGCAAAACTTAAACAGGGAGAGTTTGTTGAAGCATGATGCTAAGACAAAATTGAAAGTGCTGACAAAACAGCCTCATGTCTTAACCCTTTACCAAACGACAATATTTTGGACTGGTCCAAACTGAAAGCATTTCCAGATGACAAAATAAATGTTACCGAAAAATGGAAGTTTGTTTTTGGAAGGGCAGAAAACATTGTGGGGAAAAGGAGAAAATGCTGGTTGCCAGCATTTTCTCTGTTTCCCACAATGTTTTCAAAAGGCTTCTTTCTCAGGGTCGTTAAAAGTTGGGATTGTGTGGTAAAGAGTTAACCCTTATCCTGGTAAATAAGTTAGATAAAATTTTTTTAAATCGATAGTAAAAACCCAAATAATGTTATCTCAAATTTATTTTTGGAGAACAATATTTCCTTACAGGTCAGTGTAGATCTAAGATCAGATTGCATGTTCTGTGCAGTCTGATCTTGATCTACACTGTCTGCCAAAGGTCAGAGGGCTGCACTAAGCAGCTTAAGCTTATTTATACACATCATGTGAAAAGGAGGAGATGGTGGTAAACAACATCTTTTTAATTTTTTCCTCAAATATGTCTTCCCTTTTTAAATGACATGGTTTTCATTACAGCCCAAAGGAAGAAGACCTGTGAAAATATTATGTGAAAAGGAGAAAATACTGGTAACCAGCAGTTTACTCCTTTTCTCATAATGGTTTAAGCAATTTCAAAAATACTCCATCTTTTATGCTTCATATTTCTCCAGAAAACATTTTTGATATAGACACAAGCCTGATTTCTTAATGTATTGTGAGGAGACTATGATATGATCGTTGAAAAATAAAGTTTGAAGAAATCACTACAGACTTATTTCAAGTCTTTCAGACTCTGGTACATGTACCTGTGTCAGCTTGGATTTAGTTTGAAATGTTTATTTTACATCAGATGTGAAACAAGTTCTAAATACTTGAGTCATACGCTGTGAAAAAGGGGGCTTAATCATCCTACGTAATCAGCGCAAACTGACCTTGGTCAAAATGCTTTGCTTTTAGTCAATTTTCTGCAAGTCAAAGGACTATTCTACCCTAAGATTAAGCTGGTTGTTAGAGAAAATGGATTTCATGGATCCACAATTATATGATGACTTGCTTGGTATCATGGATCACAAAGATGCACTAAGCCCCCTTTTGCCAGAGCCTGGCTCACTTCTGCAAATCACTCTCATTGATTACTTCCTGAGATTCTTAACCAGTACTAGAGCTGTGATGTGGGTAGTTCGAAAGGTTGTTGATATGGGATCCTGACGGTGTAACACCCTACACAAGTGTCTTCCAGCTTGGATTTGTACCAGGTGAAAATGCAGCAGCATTCTCATGTGGACTGAACACTTACACTTCTCTTACTTGTGTTGATAGGACTAGGTTCCTCACGAAACAGGAGAAAATGCTGGTAACCAATGTGAGTTTCAACGTCTCCTCTCACAAGTGTGATGCTGTGAAGTGTTATTTTACTTCTGAAAAGGTGTTAGCTGTAAACCACACAGGTTATTGCTCTTCACAACCGTTTCATTATTGCGCAAGAACTCGGGCAGGAAATCAGTGCTGCATTTAGACTTCGACTTTCCAAAAGTACAGTACGTCGGAGACTCCGTGAGGCTGGATGGAAAGCAAGGCGTCCTTCCGCGGTGTCATTATGTCACAGGTTAACAGAAGGACTCGTTTGCAACAACATCAGGACTGGTCTTTACGTCGATGGCGTCTCTTGATATTTTCCGACGAATCGAGGCTCTGTTTACGATTTACTGATGGTCGTAAACGTATATGGGGAGAGATACAGACTCAACACCATCCTGGAGCATGACTCCTTTGGTGGATGGAGCGTTCTTGCTTGGGAGGTGTTTTCTACGATAAAAGGACTGATCTTGTTCTTGTTCACGGTAACCTGACAGGGCAGCGGTACGTCAATGAAATTTTACGCCCTGTGGAACTTGCCCTAATGGCTCGTAGGACTGGTCGTAACTTCATCTTCCAACCGTCAGAGGCAACATTTAGCATGAAGATACAAGAATGATTAAAGCTTGATAAAAGTAAAGATGAAATGGGTTAAAAACTGGCTGAAAACGAGTATAGGTCTATCTTTAAGTCAGTCCAATATGTTGACGTTTGTTAAGTCTGTTCCTAAACAGGCTGTTCGCCCGTTAAGACTGAACTAGCCTATTATTAGTTCTTCTTCAATACATGGAAAATGTAACAGATAAAGTAGGTGGACAAAATGCCGGAATGACAAAAAAAAAAAGAAGAAGAAGGCGCTGTCCCTCCAGCGCTATCAGCGCTTTGATTGTGCTACGTGCTATTAATTTCTTGCAACAAATCCAAGATTGAGGGCACACTTTCGACAAAAAACTCCAGTCAACTACATAACTCTTTCTTTTCCTCGCTTTGAAATTTAGTTTTTCGATTGAATTACTTTCGAAGTCTGTACCTACCGACAGTTATTTAAGGCAAGCCCCTCGAAATATGTTAAATCGCCACTTGCCAATAAGAAACAGTTTCAGTGGTTCTAGGCTTATTTTGTATAAACGCACCTATCATTTTCTTTCTAAGGATTTTTCTTATTTTCAAATGGAAGCTTCGGTTTGGTATAATTAACATTTTCAAAAGAATGAGGTTATTCAACATTTTCGAATAAACAAACGACAAGTATCAAAGCACATATCGCACGTTGCACTATGAAGCTGTACCAAACGTTAAACGACTACGTACTTCTATGCCCATACGCCAACGGTAGGTATTGAATCGTCTTCCATTGAATTGGGATCAGTTTCTCTGTTATTCGTTTCTTAAACGAAGGAGATCATATGTCCAGAGATATGCCATTTTTTTTTTTTGGTGAACCAGAAAATGTCTGAATCGATATGGGCCATGCTCTGTGAGAACGGGGTTTAATGCATCTGCAGAAATGTCGATCTAAGCCAGCCTGCGCAGTCCACGCAGGCTAACCTGGTTCGAGACTTGGGTATTGCTCAATGATCTGCATGTCCAACGATCATTCTACCTCAGGATTCAGCCAGTTGTTAGACAAAATGGATTAAATAGATCAAGAAAATGTGATGACTTGCTTGGTATAATGCATCATGGTGATGCATTAAACCCTCTTTTGCCAGAGCAGAGTTAATTTTCATTAGACTGTGTATATATCTTTTATCTATTCGAATGAAACAAGCAACTACAGGACGGGGGATTATCGTTATGTCCAACACTTCATTCAAAGACCGAAGAAAAAGCGAGACATTATCAATCCAAGGCTAACCAGCATGAGTTTTCATTTACAAAATATCTGAAAATCACAACAAATATAACGTTATGAGTGAAACCTCAGTTATCAACAACTCTATGGCTCCCAGACTTGGGCGCTACATTAAGGGTATTTCGGAACAACTCGGGGGTCTAAAAGATGCATTTCAAGCCCAAGGTGTTTCTCAAATGAAACCCACCTTTAAAGGTCATCCAATAGAAAGGTGTGCACTGTTAGCCAAAGTCCCTGATGAGCAGTAATGTCTCATCGCGTTACAAACCTCGTCGGGCCTCGTAGCCGCCTTTTTGCAAAGATATTTGCAGTCCCGAGCGACATGCAAGTGGGAAACGTTACGTTATGAACTAAGTTCAAGGTTTGCCCTTGTTTCAGGTGCCATACACGCACTCACTTTCTTGTCAAAAATCCGACAGGGTCGAAGAGAAAATGTACAGGTCTTTGCTGAGCGTATGTTAAACCAGGCCCTCGAAGGAAAAGGAGGCCCGGTCATGGAGCAACAATTGATAGGCTTTTTCATTGACGGGTTAACCCTTTACCAGACGACAAAATTTTAGCTGCGTCCAAATTGAAAGGATTTGCAGACGACAATTTCTGTGTGGCTCAAATGGTACAATTTTTCTTTGATAGGGTAGAAAACATTGTGGGAAAAGGAGAAAATGTTGGTTACCAGCATTTTCTCCTTTCCCCACAATGTTTTCAAAAGGCTTCTTTCCCAGGGGCGTTAAAAGGCGGCATTGTGCGGTAAAGGGTTAAATGATAATTCCGTAAAAATGCGGGTAATGCGTGAAAATACGGTGAATTTTCAGGACGCCGTTAAAATCGCAACAATGGAACAAAATTTGTTGAACAGGTTCAGCTTAAGAGTTAATAATATGCTTGACAGCTCCGCATCGACATCGACAGGCAGCCCGATCGAAGTTGACCATGCGAGGTCAAAACAATACTATCGGTGCCAGAAATACGGGCAATTCAGAAAAAACTGTCCTTTAAATAATAAGAAAAGAACACCCTAAAAAAAAAAACTAGGTAAGTCTGTGCGAGAGGAAGCCGCCGCACAGACCAAGAAAAGAGTACAAAAATTCAACATCAACATTTCAGGAAACCCAAATTCCGTTGTAATTAATATCGGAAAACAAAAATTTCGAGCTTTTGTTGATACGGGCGCGGAATTATCGCTAATTGATCGCCGTGTATATCAGAATTTAACAAACAAACCTAAATTAGTGAAAAAATCTTGTTGTTTGCAAAGTGTTAGCGCAGAGTCCCTCATAATTGATAGCTGTGTGAACTTGACCTTCAAAATAAAGTATTTAGTTTTAACCCACACTTTTATTGTAGTGAAAGAGATGAATAGAAATATCATATTAGGTTAACACTGGCTGAAGAAAAATGGAATAAGGCTTAACTTTGATATAGGCATGGCTGGCTGGAAAATTGCAAGGTCCAAAAAGAAAAAAAAAAAAGGTTCACTTTTATGGTACATCAAAGTAGAAATGTCGTTGTGCTACATTCGAGGACCGGAGTCGTGTCACCTCCAAACTAGTCTACGAACCAGGGAGCAGTTTTGCCAAAGGATAACACGAAATGGACTTTGTGGGTTCAGAAGGAAATTTAGACACTAGACTTGTATTGTATTGTGTAGTGTGTTTTGAAATGCTGTATGTACTTCATAGTGTTATGGTTAAAGCAGTATGTATCTTTATTATAAGGAGCTCTGGCGACCATAAAGGTTTCAGTATTTTTTGACGAGATAGTAGATTAATCTGGGTGAAAATGATTCATCTTGTCTCATGGTTTTACGGTTAAAGCAGTTATTTTCCTTTAACATAGGAAGCTTTAACAGTAAGTCATAAAGGCTTTTGTATTATTTGATGAGGTAGTCAACTGATCTGGATGAGAATGATTAATTTTGCCTCATGGCTTTGTTAAAGCAGTATTTTCCTTTAACTCAAGGAGCTTTAACGGTTTGCTCCAACAGCTTTTAATAAATTCTACAAGGAACTAGTAAATTAATCTGGATGAGAATGATTAATTGTACTTGGTTCAACAGTAGGGGTTTTCTGATCATGTTTTTCTTTTTTTTAATATAAGTAGTCAGCGTTGTGTACTGTAAAATGTTCCTCAGACTTAATTGTAGTGCAAACCATTACAACCATTGAGTGGCGATATCATAATATTACTGTTTTTTTGTCTGATAATGTCTTGGTAGACATATATCTTGAGAAAGGGAGATATGTAACGTTATGAGTGAAAACTCAGTTATTAACAATTTTATGGCTCTCCGGATGGGCGTGTGTTTTGTGAGTCTAGTTTGCTTAGAATTTTGGCTATTGGTGCCTTATGAATATTGATATTGCTGGTGGGAGTGTTTTGACTCCCTATAAATGTGGTGTGAGATGCGCGATCGGGAGAGAGGTGAAGACAGAGAGATTGGTACTGTCAGGTTGATAAGACCTGGGAAGAAGGACTAAGGAAACTACAAGAAAATGTTTTAAGATAAATGTTTATGAAAACCTTTGACTTGGAAAAATCCACTATACGATAGAGATAGAAGCATAAAGGTACACAAATATTGATTTATTTCAAAATAATTTAACAATAAATCATGCAGAGCAAAAATAAACAAATCCAGATGTCGCATTACACAACAAACTTGGAATACATTTCTCTGAAAATTGATTTCTGTCAGTACAAAGGTAAGACTCACATCTTCGACGCTTTGTTGTTTTTTTTTTACTTTTATCGACGTTTTAGATTAAAGTAAATATCTGTATAGATTTTAGCGCCGTTTTCAACATTAACTCAGATAATTTGTGACGACAAGTGCACCTATCCATGTTTCCTAGAGTTTCTTTTACCAGTGCTACGCACAATATTCTTCCCAAGCCACTGACTGCTTTCCCACATAAAAAAATTAACGAAACAATGATAAGCGGTGACAGACTGAACTACCGGGCTCGTCAGCTTTATAGAACAGCAGTTATTTATACAATATGTAGGTGATTAGTATTGGTATCTTAATTTTTTAAAACAAGAGGACCACGATGGTCCTATGATGCCCCAGTTATATGCAAAACCTGTGACTCCTGGAGTAGGGACAAATTTGACCATAGGGACACAATTTGAACACCTTCGAAAAAGAAACATCTTTTCATTTCACATACAAACTATCAAGGTCGTAGATCTTCGGGTATGTGACAAACAGATATTTAATTTTTCCAAGGTAATTCCAGATAAAACATATAATCGGAAGGACAGGGTCATCTCTAACCCCAGGGGCACAATTAGAATAATTTTGACAGAGGAACATCCTTTAGTGTACATACCAAATATCACCATCTACGGTCTTGGATTTCAGACAAGAAGAGATTTGTCCTCATGTGATTCTATGTAATGCGTGTGAGGAGAGCCATCTTAGCACCCATAGACATAATTTGGACAAATCTGATAAAGGAATAACCTATGATATTACATACCAAATACCAATATTCTAAACTTTATGGAAAAGACAAGGAAATCGTCAGTGTTCTTAAAATAATGAATAGAGCTTACAGTTAACACCAAAATTTGAAGGCGAAGATCACTTACGGTAAGCGTTTCAACACTCATTACAGAATCCCCAATACTGATTACGCATGAAAAGTTTCCATGCGATCTAAATTTTGGTTCAAGAGAAAACTGTTTAAGTTTCTTTTGCATTTTTTTGGCACTCGCAGCCATTTTGGTCACAAACCTAAATGAATGAGATAACCTTTGTTCTCCTTTCTCTAGGAAGTTTTCACATACATGTATATTTACATTTTATTTGATCAAATTGCTACCGAGAAGAAGCCGTTTAATCAGTTATGGACAGACGGACGACGGACAGTGAGTAGTCACAATAGCTCACTATCAGCACTTTTGGTTTGGTGACCTGAAATGTATGACAGCTTAACAGTAGGATCAGACAGTGCTTTGTTCTCTGCTGTCTAATCATGACCAATGGGTCTGGCTTTATCGAATAGATTTTCGACATCCTCAGTTGATCTCTTTGAATTCAAACACTTTTAAAAACAGGAGTTTAAAATATTCATTTTTCTATTCTAGGCGAATAAGAAGATGAAACGTCAGAAAACATTTTTCTTCAATACTTTCTGCACAGCCCTATTAGGTTTTGTACTCTGGAAATTTTCAAGGTAAAACCAGTTTTTCAAAAAAACGAAACAATTCAGTTGTTTCTTATTTTCAACCTTACATTTTACACGTCAGTTACATGTACCGGTATAAGTGTCATTCGTTTCCCAGATTCAGAAGGTTACAGAAATTTACTATTATTGTCATTATATGCCATAGGTTAAGGCCCTTTATGCACAAACGTCTGAATGACATGCTGGGATAACTGTATAAAACGCAAACCCCATAAGCAAGGTCTTACACAGTGTTTGTCAAAATGTTTCAAAGTAACAGATCAAAGTTTAACTTTCTAACATATCTAGACGATGATCAAGGCAGACCCCTGGTTCCTTATTCACTAACCTTTCTTAAGAACATTCATAGTCTAATAACAGATTTAGAAAGTAACACAACTATCGACTGGTTAAACCAAATAGTTTAGTCAATCAGAAATTGTTTTACTTTCAATTAAAAAGAAATCGTAAGAATAAAACCGAGAATGTTCTTAAGAATGGTTGGTGAATACGGATCCTAGTCTTCTTGTTGGTTTAGGGCAACGCCCCTTATTGGAGAGCAAACATCCACCCAGGCCGAATCTGAATATAAACGATTCTGAGCATCTTCCGGGCCATCTCCTTGCATACAAAGCCTGTTCTCCACCCGCCCGAACTTCTGTCAAAATATGTTTTATTATCTTTTTTGTGGGATATCATTGTAATGAATTATTGGTAATACAGTCTTAAGTTTTTGCACTGAAAATGGCTTATTGATATTGAACGTAATAAACAAAAGATGTCTGCTACTAAATTTATTTTCATTTTGTAAAAAAAAAAAAAAAAAATGACAGATGAATTGCTTTTGCATATTATGTTTGAGCAAATTAGGTCGAATTTGCATTTATCAAAATATTTTAGAGTAAAGCCGAAATTTTGAAGTATTATAGCTAGTTCAATGTTTTTTTTTTTCCCGATAGTTTTTCATTTTATGGCCGTTTTGGATTGAAACCAATCAGCCTTATTTCACACGGAAGGTCACTGGTTCAGTAAAATATGTATCCAGTCAACACATATGTAAGAATAAAAGCCTTTCAGGCACAGCGAATGTTACACTACTGATACAATTAAACAGGGGCGGATTCGAGAAAAAGAAAAAAACTTGCGTATGCAAAAAAACTTACGATGTTAACATGAACAACCGATGCAATGCCGAGAAAAAAGTCTCGCATTAATGGTGTGTCGATAGGCAATTAGCTTATTTTGACAACCCTGCTTACCTCCTGAGTTTAGCACTAAATAGTTTCTGAAATCTTTCAACATAACACCTTGGTAATTCTAGTAATACACGTGTTGAAAAATATTCGCTGTTACACGAACCGCTTCTTGATGTCGTTCTTACCGTACACATATTCAGCGTAGAACACTATATGCCATTATATACTAGAAAAGATTCATCTCAGTCAACTTTCAAGTCTAGTTTGAATACTGACTACGCAAAAAGTCAAGTCCTATTATTACAAGAGCGATCGAATTGCAGCTGTTCAATGTGCATAGCTTCATTTGCACTGATGTAATCTGAATGAGGATGTGTTCTCAACCAACATTGTATTTTTAGTAACATTCGTAGCCAAACCGACGATACTCACCACACCGTACCTACCTGAAATGCGACGATTGAGGACCCCAAAAGTGCCCCCATGTTTAAGATTCAGTGGCTGAAAGATATTCCAATAAAAATCTCAGTGCAATAGACATAGTTAAATGAGGTTACGGATGTGTTCTCAACCAACATTATCTTTTTAGTAACATTTGTAGCCAAACCGACAATACTCACCACACCGTACTTACCTGTCCATTATTTCAAGCAGACTAAATCTTACAGGTCAATCTGTTTCAGCAATAAGAAGAGTATTTCTTTCGGTTATCTCTCTGATCAGAAGGACTATACTCAAATTCCAAAATTTGAACGGTACAATAGAACAGGGTGTAATGGGTCAAACAACGGACCAATGCTTTCGCCAGCCACAGTGCAGAAGATTAAACTATATCATAAAGATAACAACTTACCGTGGTCACCTTACATGGACGCTCTAGATGAAGAAACAGTACTAAATGATAACCCATTAGAAGATATCAATGATATTGCCTGCGTTGAAAACTCGGTAATCTCTATCATAGGTAAGGTGTATGGTATTTATTATAAAATAGACAGACTGACGGACATTGATGGATTTGCTAGCTCATTTCAGGTCATTCGACTGACATTATCCAGAACGATTTTGTACCATCGAGGAATTTAAGCTTGTGAAGTATTACAGGCTGCACAGGAATTTTCTATCAGACACTCAGTTTAACCTCGTTATACCTTTCAAAATCTTGTATTAACATTTGCTTCATTTTAAACAACTGCTGTAATCAAAGTCTCTTTTCTTTGTCTAAGTTAAATATAACAGGTGGAAACAAAACTATGTCGACACGAAAAGACTGTTGGCACTGAACACTTATCTCAATAATATATAAACAGTGACTCAGTATCTGGTGATAGATATTTGTTGACAAAAGGGTAATATCAAATAAGTACTATATATACAGAAAAAATAGACATACCATTTAGTCAGACTGACACTTTGGAACAGTGAGAAAAATGAATTTTTGACCTTTCTTCCACTTGTCGAATGAAAAAGAGGATCTCGTATGAATGATTATGTATTGTTTTTATTTGACGAGCTGATCTATATCGGTATTGAGGTCAATGAGTTTATCAAAAACGATTATTTACTGACCACGAATGTGAGACCCAACAGACTTCCAAGCACCGTACTTTATATGCTACGTGCGTGGACATGCTTACTGGCGCACCAAGGCAGAAAATATGTAGATCTACATACACTTGTAAGTAAAACAGTACCCCGATCTTTAACCCACAATGTAAGTACAATAAAAGTTTAAAAAGCTTTATAACCATGTAATTATGAGCCATGCTTTCTGAAAAGGGAGTTTAATGCACAGATCTGCAAAATGTTTTGACACAGGTGAGTGTGCGCTGTCCGCGCAGGCTGACATGAGTCGAAACTTTTTGCTATTGGTCAGTTTTCTACATATCCAAGGACAAGTCTACCTCACAGACAAAGTAGATTTTCTGGATCCATAGTTATATGATGACTTGCTTGGTATAATGCATCACGGAGACGCATAACACCCTTTTGCCAGAGCATGGATCGTATCCATTATGCAAGCCTAGCAAAACACATAGGTCAATTTCTCGGCTGTATACGTGGTGTGAAATGCTCGTACGCACACTGTACATTTCTTCGTCGCGAAGAAAACCCCTTTACTGCAAAAAAGACCTTTCTAAAAATTAGGAGTCATTAACTTAGAGTAGAATCTTTTCCTTTGACAAGCAGCTCTACTGATAGACTATTTACGCGATCTGGAACCTGTTAGAAGTTTTTACTGAATGATTGATAAATATATATAACTTCACTGTGGTTGTCAATTCAAGTTACGAAATCGGCCGAAATGCGACGATTGAGGACCCCAAAAGTGCCCCCATGTTTAAGATTCACTGGCTGAAAGATGTTCCAATAGAAACCTCAGTGAAATAGACATAGTTAAAGGAAGTTACGGAATCGGCAATGTTATGACGATTGATATGTATGCTTCGGAACGATTGCAGGTCAAATGATTGATAATGAGGAATACGAAATAGGAACTCAAAATCGCACCAATGTTCATTAGATAAACTGTGGCATATCTAGCAGGCGTCTGCTCGTCTATTCCTAGTCGCAATTTCCACTGGTAACGCTGTCTGCCGTAAATAATATAATGTGAATAAAAACACTTGGTGTAGTTTGTGTTGAAAGTCAATTAGGAATTCCTTTCTACCTGTAGTATATTATTTCTTCAAAATTCAATAGGTGATGCTCAAACAAAAGTTGATTTCTGTGATTGTTAATCCGGTAGGGTAAAACGTTAAGTTAAAAATATTAACATATGCCGAATTTATATTGCATCTTATCCCGTGTGAGCACCGAAGAATTCTTATTCAAATGATAGGATTTGTCTTTGAAATTGTTGAAAAAAAAGAGAAAAATATGGAAAGGGGAAAATTCTCGTTATCAAAACGTTTCCTCTTTTCCCACATCTTTTCAAAAACCTTCCTCTGGGTCGTAAAAAACGGTTTGTTCGTTTAATATCTTAAGCAAGGATTCGCCGTTTTTTTTTTTTTTTTTAATTAAAAGGGCAATTGAAATACCGGCAAGAGGCTAAGATTGTTATTATCAATGACAAGCTAAAGTAATGACACCTATTTGTGAGTTTCAGATGAAAAACTAATTTACACTATCGGGGATGAAATCAGACTACGTATAGAGCTCTATGACTGTCATGGAAGGAGAAGACCGGAAGGCGGTGACCGAATGCAAGTCCGAATTTTTGAAAGCTCACTGAATGCTAGTGCAAGGGGTTATATACTTGACCATATGAACGGAACGTATACCGCTGTGGTGAAATGTTTGTGGCCTGGACAACCGTCCATTAATGTGTACCTTGACATTCTGAGGCCAGCAATAAGGCTGTATCACCAATTCTTTAACACGGTAGTAGCTACATCTATCTTTCTGCATCATCAAAGTCTGTCTGTGGTTGTCTGTCAATATGTATGTGTGTGTATTAAGTGTCTGTCTCTCTTACCCCTGCCCTAGTACACAGATACCACTTGTTCGTGGAACCGGTACAATGATTTTTGCCATAATCGAGTTTTGTACCACATTGTTAGGAGTTTTGATTTAATTTTGTGTTGGGCTTAAAAAAAAATAAAGACAATGGAAGGAGTAGTTTTAACCCACTCCACAAATCTTTCTTTTCAAAATGAATAGCCAAAAAGAACTCTCAGTTTTGATTCTCAATTATGGACTTCATTCCGTAAACCAGAACTCATAAATAGAATAGTTTCCATGCAAGGCACAACACACAAACTACCCTGGTTGTGGAGCTGGCTGATATATAAATTGTGCCGCTATGTTAACATTGAACCCGTGTGCTTTTGAATTAATGTTGTTGATTATCAAGGACCTAATAGGGTTTAAAACCTCAAAACGCACACACGAACATTCCGTATAAGTGTTTTCTGCGGGTTCCAAATTCTGCGTTTAAAAAAAAAGGGGGGGTGTTTAAATTTCTGCGAACCTGATTTCTGCAATGTCCAGTCTGAGTTTTTCTTAGTATTTAGTTTTGACCTGGTTTTAAAACTCATTTTCTTGCCAACGCGATTAACATTTGGACGCAACATGCAATAACATTGTCTTCTTCACAATAATTTTCATAATTTGAAATTGTATGATTAAAATTTAAATGCATCGTACTACCGCCTTTGTTTACTTTTGACTGCTATTGAGCCGTTAATTTTAAGTTTCACAATGTTAACCTTTAGATAGGTTCAGAATTATTTTAGTGCGTACATACCTTTACAAACTCATTCACCCTTTAAGTTTATTACATATATAACTATAAATGATCTGACAAAAATATGGACCTTATCTAACACATATAACTGACAAGAATGAGTTTTCACGCATGTACTCTGAGTAGGGTTTTCCATTATCACGCACGTAATCTGTGTTAGAACATCATCGTGTGTACGTACTCCTTCTATGTATTTACGTTCGGCTCCTTATGCGTCTATTTTTTTTTTTAATTTATCTATTTAGATTGTGATTTTTTTCACAGTTATGTAAAGGTACCTCTTTACACACGCATCATGACCTGATCCGACCATTCGGCATACCTCGGGTGATCTGGTTATCAAATCCCTCGGCTGTATCACGCAGCTTGATATGCACCTACACGGTACATTTCGCACATCTCCGGAAGCACGCCCCTTTACCGTTATTGAAATTGTAAGGCTCCTCTTAAAAACGAAAACATAAATTTTCTGTCTTTATCTTTCTAAGAATATTTCAGTCGGCAAACAGTTTGTACATTCAATTTTTAGCATGGTTTATCAATTTCGTTGGGAGCTTTCATCGACAGATCGATAGAAGTGAATAACTTCACCGTGGTTGTTCATGTCGTTGCTAAGCGATCTACAGAGGCGCCGCCATGTTTAAGATCATGTGATTGGTAGTTCAAAATGGAAGCCTCCTTTATACAGGCGAGGTTAGATGTAGGTACGGAATCGGCCGAGTTGTGACGAGTGCTGATCCGACCTCACAAAAATGCAAACTGTTGTAATATTACGTTTTTATCAGTCTTGCTAACTGAAAGGACATGAAACACTTATCGGTTATTTAGAGAACTGATAATATTATTCCTAAAAGAAAATATGTAGGCTCTTGGGGTCAATTTCTCTTTATCCGAGAATACTTACAGAAAGTAACTGTATTCAAACAATTGAAAATATCATATCTGAGTAAGGATGATTTTTATGGACCTAGAATTTCAATATGCTTGGCCTCACATGTAAATGTTTTCAAATTGACTGAGGGATAGTATGCCCTTGTATTTGTATGTGCACCATTTTCAGATGTTAACATTAAAACTGATTTATTGAACAAAATCATAAAGTTGAAATTTTAAATCGTTAGGATATTTTTTTGTCTCGAGTTTTTTGTACAATAATCAGGTCGGTAAAAGAAAGTTCTATATACATGTATACTGCAATGTACTGAGCGAAAACAGCTAATCCAACACTTTTTGACCTAAGATTTTATAAACATAACAGACATATTTTTATCCTTTGTTTTGCATGTCACAATATTGTGAAGAGTACCTGCAGTACACACAATCCCCAGCATAATCAACTTGTAATCACTCATTTTAGGGTTGGAGGTTCAAAACAGATATTAGCTTAAGATGCACGATGACTATTCACATGTGCAATATTTTTTTCATATTTCTCGTAGGAAGTCAACTGAAACACAAGTAAACAATTAATTAAGGTTGAGTGCATATTTTTGTGTGGCCATTGAGAAAGAAACTGCAATTGCCCTATTACATGGCAAATAAGGCTCGAAGGGCGTTATGTTAAGTCATGTTGTTAGTCAATTGCATTCATTTCTCGATGGCAACACAAAAATATGCACTCAACCATTATATTTGCACTCGCTATTGACTTGAATCAATAAGAGAAAATAAGAGAGAGAAAAACACATTGAACAAATGCAATAGTAAACACGAGTTATTTTTCCTTGGTGGCGGGCGTCTAAATAAACAATCTGTTTTTAGCCTTGCAACAATTTTTTTTCAGTCGGAGACGGCCATTATACCGCTTCGAAATCAATACTTTCAATGATTTTTGTAAGTAAATAGAAATTTCTGATATTCCAGATGGAAAATCTTGTCAAGTATCTAAACTTGAGGCTGAGCAGACGACACATTCATTCGACTGACATTTTTATTGATATTTTGCTCAGAATTTACATGTATACCGTCGTCGACAGACCTCGAGGGGTAGATCAGGCTACCTGTTTTCCATCCCGACATGATCCGAATTTTCTTGCATACTATGTTAAGTGAATGACGCCACTGTTTTTCTGAACCGCTGATTTGAATATAAACACCGGTGTCACAGCTATTAATTTACAAACTGCGATAAAAAACAAGGAAATGGACATGTTACTATTAAAGGAAAGATCGTTTTAACTGACAAATTTCTTTGAAGATCTAGTTATCTTTTTCTGGTCAATATACAGCTGTTTATCGTGCTTTCTCATGTTTAAGTGCTCTCGCCAACCAAGCTCAGAATAACTCGGTCACAAGACAAGAAATCGACTCCGTTTGCATAAATAAATTTTCTGTTTAAACAGTGCACTAAATTTAACTCAGTGACCTGGGTTTCATATAAATTGGCCGCTGAAGTATCGAATGATGTAACTCATGGCGTAGGCCATTAAAATCTTTGACTCACTATTTGCACGATGTCTTTTCTGTGTTGAGGGGTACAAATAAAGATAATAAACATTTTTATTCAGGTTTATTCGTTTTTTTTTTTATGTTTTTCAAGCAAAAGAAATAAATTTATCCGTATTGGCCTGATACAGAGATGGAAATCTGTAAATAGCACAAAAGGAGCTTGCATATAAATCTCAAATTAGACAAAACACGACAACTTGGAAAAACCGAAAATAGTCCCATTATGTTCATCGAAAAATAACATGAAGTTTTTGTCGTCATATGACCCGATTTTGACCAATCAAAAAACGATATAATGAGTGTAATTATAATGCTGTAAACATGCTGACTCAGAGGTCGGGTTAGCTGATCGCCGAATTACATTATTTTTGTTGAAATAATTTTTCTCGTGGATTTGTTTTACATGTCTTTTTAATCAGAACAACTATCATTTAAAAAAAAAAAAAAATGAACACGTTCATTGGCTTAGAACTAAAAAGAACGAGATTTAGTGAACTTCATCACTGTTTTCTCGAAAAACAAGCACGAGCTATAATTTGGAAATTCTTAGTGGAGGCCCACTAGATGAAACTACATGCCAAATGTAGTAGCCCTTGGCTTCATGGTTTAGACCTAGAAGATTTCTAAAGATTTCATAATATGTCAGTTTTGACCCCAGGGCTATAATTTAAAGAATCTTACTAGAGGTCCATTAAATGAAGGTTGTCATGTAGCTTCATCTAATGGACCTCTAGTAAGATTCTTTAAATTTTACAGTGCTCTTCGATCTAAGTTTTCAGGACATGTGTACAGTTTTAGGCAGGTTTTGGCGGTGATGTAAGCAGCAATGACAACATGGTTTTTGCATCGGTTTTCACAAAATCTTCTTTGTATTTCCACCGTATTTCTACAGCTCCGTCAGAAACAAAGTTTACTGCAGTTACCTCCTCCCGATCCGATGTTAATTTGTCGAACTAGAACCGTCGATCATCAACTATATCCACTTGTTGCATATTTGATCTTTGGCTAAATTTACCCCAAAAGAATATCAGCTTTTATAATGCTCTTAGACCTTGGTTCTTTTTGAACTAGCTGAACCCCCTCTTTTTTGTGATAGAGGTCAAAATTAATTTGTCGGTCGTCGTCGTTCTAACACCTCTGGATTTCTGTTTTATTTCTAAGGAAGTATTAACATATCCGGTAAACTGATCCCCTTTCGTAGTCTCTGAGTAGTACCTGGATATTTCGTAAAGTTTCATACCTCATATATTTTCTCAACTTTGCAGCCCAACATAACAGCTTGTTTTCCTCACCAACGAAAGACCTGTCGTCATCGGTGCGACTACAGCGTGTCTTTTGTGGAGTCTCTGCAACGTTTACATAGATGAAAGGCTTATTTTGGACGATAGTACAGGGTGAAAAAGACCATTGGGGAGGGAAAACTTTACACTTGACTGGACCCTTCGTATATATATATGTAAATCTTTAACATTTTCAGTAATTATGCTATGGTGTCCTATGGGTATCTTACCCGTTTTATTGGCCCAAGAGTACAAGCACGTGATGTCAAAATAATCTATTGTTTCTTCACCGGTCTCAGCCTCTGCCTGTCAAAGTCCGATTCCCATATAGATACGTAGATATAACCCTTATAAATCGTATGTACCTCTTCTTTTCCACCATTTTATCAAACAGTTCTTCTATGGTCAACTGATTGACTTGTGGCCGTGGATCATGAAAATTTGGCTTAGTTTCCAAGCCAGAAATCCCCGTGGAATTCTAGTACCACTCTTCCCCTGTCACCAGTTTCGTAACAAAACATACATGTAGCTGGTAATTTAGCGAGAGCCAGTGGTAAAAAGATAATAGGTTAATTCGTTTTGATCGTACAACTCTCCATAATCAGACTCATAATTTTGGCTCCGTTTGGTAGTACGTTGGGTGTGGTAGAATTTTTATATAAATATTGCAAAATATGATAGGAGTCATAACTCTGGAAGCCATGACACAAGACAGTGCTGTTGTAGGATAAAAACAATTTTGAAGACCTCTTCGACACAGAAATATCGAATGACGAAGATGAGGAGAGCGACAATTATTTGGAGGAAGCAGAACATTGAAAGATATATGTGTACAGTTAACGACAGTTTTCTTTCAGTATACATGTACCATGTGACCTGGCAATGAAAGAACAAGGCGCAGTGGGAAGATTATTTTAAAAGAAATACTAGAATATCACGACCTGTCACATTCAGCAATTTTTACTGGTCCACAGAAACTGTACAGGGTAGTGCGGGACAAAGAAAACTTTGGCATGTACAAAATACGTACATTCCTACATAACCAAGAAGTTTACAGTCTACATAAACCCTTTAGAAGACGATTCTAAAGAAATTACGTTATTAGTGCCGGAAAGACGACCTCTGGATGGCTGATCTAATCGACATGGTCAAATTTGAAGAATGGAATGATGGCTACAAATACATCGTACTCGTTATAGATCTATACGTTCTCTAAATACCTGTGGTTACGCGTACTCAAAACCAAAACGAGAGATCCAGTAGCCGGGTCCTTTCTGGATATCCATACAGAATCTGGACGAATCCCAACTAAAATCATGATGGATAAAGGTAAATAACAATTTCTAGCACATTCTGCATATATGATAAGAACATACTTCAAAGCTCTGTCAGTAGCTGTCCACGATATTTAAGTCATTGTCCATCCATACTGAGCAAAACAGCTAACCGAACACTTTTTGAACTAAGATGCTACCCACGAAACAGACATCTTTTTATCTTTGTCAGTTTGCTGATTGGCGTAGTCAAAAAGACACTTTTTTTTTAAAATTGTTGTGTTCGTGCATTCTGTGTTTTAGAACTGCAAAAAGAACCGGATTCAGGTCCTGTATCATATTCGTAATTACCTCTCTTTTATGAGTTGAATAACACATTTTTTCTCACTTTTTAGTATCTCGGAAAGTATTCATAGCACATTTGCATGTTTAACGCTTTTGTCCGTAAACGCTCATGAAAAATAGTTGTTCTTCTTTCTGACAGTTGCCAATTTGATCAACTTCATGCGTTTTGGACAAAGTTTGAAGGCCAAGGGCTCAGTCACTAATGCCACGGCACCTGAGAAGACACGGACGCCAAGATAGCTTAGTAACTAGTCGTATCTTATTTAAGAGAGCTGCTACCGAAAGTGCTGAACAAACGGTTGCTGTCCATTTGTCCACCAGTTCTGTAAGAACCCCTTCTTGGGCAAGCTGCTCTGCATGCCAGACGACCGTACATTCGTTTCGGCCACCTCCTGCTAATGAAACCACTTAGTAAACGGTTGGTACCAATGTTTGGGTTACGTATTGGCCGACATGCAGTCCGGATTTGAATACCGTCGAACACGTTTTGGACGAAATAAATTGACGTGTTCGGAATCTCCGTTGACAGGTAAACTCTGCAGTCCTAGAGAAGGAATCTTGTGCACATGTATGTGGAACCAGCTTCGGCACAAATAGATATCAGTTATGTGAACTCTATGATACGCCGATGCAAAGCTTTTATCGATGCGAATGGAGGTCACATTCGATACTCACAAAACTGCGCCTTAGAACTTGCAATTGTGAAAATTGTTCTTTAGGGTAATGCTAATGAAATTTGTGTTTACACTTGATAAAATAAAAGCAAAGTAATTATCTTTTGACAAATTTGTTGTCACATCCTATCCTTTATTAAGTCAAAATATCAAAAATTTCAATTTTATATTACTTAACCCTTTACCACACAATCCCGACTTTTAACGACCCTGAGAAAGGAACCTTTTGAAAACATTGTGGGAAAAGAAGAAAATGCTGGTAACCAGCATTTTCTCCTTTTCCCACCATATTTTCTACCCTTCCCAAAACAAATTTCAGTTTTAAAGTAACATTTATTTTGTCGTCTGCAAGTCCTTTTAATTTGGACTATACTAAAATTTTGTCGTTTGGTAAAGAGTTAAGATATGAATCCTAACAAAAGAGTGTTCGGTAAGAAGTTTTGTTCAGTATAGTTTTAAAAAGAAAGAAAATATTATTTGTTTACCTTTCCCGTTGGGAGTTCTGTGCTAGAAAGGTTCAGTCATTGATGACAGAAAACTATGTGCGGTACTTTTCTACACAAAACGAACCTAAGTTTCAACCTTGGAGAGAGCGATTAAGAAAAAACTGTATCGCTATTTTGCCTACAAGGACAGTAACACCTATCTATCTACCTGTGCTACAGAGCATAGCAAACAGTTGCCACAATACATATCGCAAAACAATTGGAGTTAAACCCACTGATGTACAGAAAGGAATTCGGAAGAAAAACGACTTTCTTCATACTTCTGAGGGAAAAAAAAAAAGACAGATGTTCCTTTGAAACGATTTAACCATAAAATAGGTGACTACGTGCGTATAAGTCTAAAAACGGATTCACGCAAGCCTGTCATGCGACACATTCCGGTGAAGTATTTCAAGTGTACAAACGGTATCTCAGAGGAACACTGCTAATTTACAGACTTCGTAACCTCAAGCAAGAAGTAGTCAAAGGAACGTTTAAAAGATATGAATCCGAACTTCAGAAAATAGAAGTTGATCCAAATCAAACATGCAAATTGGAGAAATATTAAACAAGAGGGCCATGATGGCCCTATATCGCTCACCTGAGTCAATAGGCGAAATTCACTAAACGTGCATAATTCAATTTCTGACCAATTGTCAGGTAAATTGAGCTTAAAATGTGGCCTCTAGAGCGTCCACAAGGAATTTCCGTAAGTTGACCTAGTGACCTAATTCATCACCCCATGTGACCCAATTTAGAACTCATCAAAAAATTTATCAAGACAAACATTCTGAACATTTTTCAAGTTAATTGAGCAAAAAATGTGGCCTCTAGAGTGCCCATAAAGTGTTTCTTAAATTTGACCCAGTAACCTAGTTTATGACCCCAGCTGACCCAATTTCAAACTCACCCTACATTTCATCAAGACAAACATTCTGACCAACTTTCAATTGAGCAAGAAATGTGACCTCTAGAGTGCCCTAAAGGTATTTCTTTAATTAGACCTAGTGACCTAGATTATGAGCCAAGGGGACCCAATTTTGAACTCATCCTAGATTTCATCAAGACAAATATTTTAACCAATTTTCAAACAATTGAACAATAAATGTGGCCTCTAGAGTGCCCACAAGGTATTTCTTTAATTTGACCTAGTGACCTAGTTTATGACTCCACATGACCCAATTTAAAACAGTTTAACTGATCTGAAAATTTATCAAAACAAACATTCTGAACAATTTTCAAGTCATTTGAGCACAAAATGTGGCCTGTAGAGTGCCCAAAAGGTATTTCTTTAATTTGACCTAGTGACCTAATTTATGATCCCAGTTGACCAAAATTCAGACTGATGTGAGATTTCATCAAGACAAACATTCTGACCAATTTTCAAGTCAATTGAGCAAGAAATGTGACCTCTAGTGTGCCTAAAAGGTATTTCTTTAATTTGACCTAGTGACCTAGATTATGACCCCAGTTGACCCATTTTAGAACTAATCTAAAAGACAAACATTCTGAATAATTTTCAAGTCATTTGAGCAATAAATGTGACCTCTAGAGTGCCCACAAGGTATTTCTTTAATTTGACCAAGAGACCTAGTTTATGACCCCAGGTGACCCAATTTCAAACTCGTGCGATATTTTATCAAGACAAACATTCTGACCAATTTTCAAGTCAATTGAGCAAGAAATGTGACCTCTAGAGTGCCCTCAAGGTATTTCTTTAATTTGACCTAGTGACCTAGATTATGAGCCCAGGTGATCCATCCTAGATTTTATCAAGACAAACATTCTGACCAATTTTCAACTCAATTGAACGATAAATGTGGCCTCTAGAGTGCCCACAAGGTATTTCTTTAATTTGACCTAGTGACCTAATTAAAGACTCCACATTACCCAAATTCAGACTCATGTAGGGTTTAATCAAGACAAACACTCTGACCAATTTTCAAGTCAATTGTGCAATAAATGTGGCCTCTAGAGTGCCCACAAGGTATTTCTTTATTTTGACCAAGTGACCTAGTTTATGACTCCAGTTGACCCAATTTCAAACTCATCTGATATTTCATCAAGACAAAGATTCTGACCAATTTTCAAGTCAGTTGAGCAAGATATGTGGCCTCAAGACTGACCACAAGGTATTTCTCTAATTTGACCAAGTGACTTAGTTTATGACCCCAGGTGACCCAATTTTAAACTCATCCTAGATTTTTTCAAGAGATTTTATCAAGACAAGCATTCTGAAGAATTTTCAAGTTAATTGAGCAAAAAATGTGTCCTCTAGAGTGCCCACAAGGTATTTCTTTAATTTGACCTAGTGACCTAGTTTATGGCCGCAGTTGACCCAAATTCGGACTCACGTGAGATTATATCAAGACAAAAATTCTGACCAATTTTCAAGTCAATTGAGCAAATATTTTGGCCTCTACAGTGCCCACAAGGTATTTCTTTAATTTTACCTAGTGACCTAGTTTATGATCCCAGGTGACCCAAATCCAAACCCATTCGAGATCAAGACAAACATTCTGACCAAATTTCAGGTCATTTGAGCAATAAATGTGGCCTCTAGAGTGCCCACAGAGTATTTCTTTAAATTGACCAAGTGACCTACTTTATGATCCCAGGTGACCCAATATCAAACTCATCCAATATTTCATCAAGACAAACATTCTGACCAATTTTCAAGTCAATTAAGCGAGAAATGTAGCCTCTAGAGTGCCCTCAAGGTATTTCTTTAATTTGACCTAGTGACCTAGATTATGACCCAAGGTGGCCTACTTTTGAACTCATCATAGATTTCATCAAGAGAAACATTTTTGCCAATTTTCAAATCAATTGAACAATAAATGTGGCCTCTATAGTGCACACAAGATATTTCCTTAATTTGACCTAGTGACCTAATTTAAGATCCCACATGACCCAAATTCGGACTTATGTGAGATTTTATCAAGACAAATATTCTGACCAATTTTCAAGTCAATTGAGCCAAAAATGTGGCCTCTAGAGTGCCCACAAGGTATTACTTTAATTTGAACTAGTGACCTAGTTTATGATCCCAGGTGACCCAAATCCAAAGTCATCCGAGATTTTATCAAGACAAACATTCTGACCAAATTTCAGGTCATTTGAGCAATAAATGTGGCCTCTAGAGTGCCCACAAGGTATTTCTTTAATTTGACCTAGTGACCTAGTTTATGATCCCAGGTGACCCAATTTCAAACTGACTGAACATGTTGTGCTCAGGGGGGCTAACAAACTTAGAACAGGTTCACTACATACCAACTAACGAAGCTCTATGCCTTCAAGGTTGAGAAAAGAAGAATTTCAAAGTTTTCCTTCTTTGTTCCTATGTTCGAACTTGTGACCCCAAGGGCAGGGCCAGTTTTGACCCCAGAGGGGTCATATGAACAAATTTGGTAGAGGTCTAATAAGAGATGCTAGATGCCAAATATCAAAGCTCTACGCCTTCCAGTTTTAGAGAAGAAGAATTTTAAAGTTTTCCTTCTTTGTTCCTGTGTTCGAAACTTGTGACCCCCGGGGCAGGGCCAGTTTTGACGCCAGGGGCATCGTATGAACAAACTTGGTACAGGTCCACTAGGAGATGCTACATACCAAATATCAAAGCTCTACGCCTTCCAGTTGCAGAGAAGAAGAATTTTAAAATTATCATTCTTTGTTCCTATGTTCGAACTTGTGACCCCCGGGGCAGGGCCTGTTTTGACCCCAGGGGGATCATATGAACAAATTTGTTAGAGGTCCACTAGGAGATGCTAGGTGCCAAATATCAAAGCTCTACGCCTTCCAGTTTATTGTTCCTATGTTCGAAACTTGTGATCCCCCGGGCGGGGCCAGTTTTGACCCCAGGGAATTCGTATGAACAAACTTGGTAGAAGTCCACTAGGAGATGCTACATATCAAATATCAAAGCTCTACGCCTTCCAGTTTCAGAGAAGAAGAATTTTAAAGTTTTCCTTCTTTGTTCCTATGTTCGAAAATTGTGACCCCCGGGGCGGGGCCAGTTTTGACCCCAGGGGCATCATATGAACAAACTTGGTAGAGGTCCACTAGGAGATGCTAGATGCCAAATATCAAAGCTCCACGCCTTCCAGTTCAGAGAAGAAGAATTTTAAAGTTTTCCTTCTTTGTTCCTATGTTCGAACTTGTGATCCCCGGGGCGGGGCCAGTTTTGACCCCAGGGGCATCATATGAACAAACTTGGTAGAGGTCCACTAGGAGATGCTAGATGCCAAATATCAAAGCTCTACGCCTTCTAGAATCAGAGAAGAAGATTTTCAAATATTTTGCTATTTTTTTCCTTTCTGTTGCCATGGCAACCAGAGTTATGGGTGGAATTCAATCTCTTGAACAACTTTGGTAGAGCTTCACCCAAGGAACATCCCTGCCAAGTTTCATCAAGATTGGCCCAGCGGTTTAGGAGGAGAAGATGTTTAAAGGAATTGTGGACAGACGGACAGACGGACAGATGGACGCCGGACAATGACCCATCACAATACCTCACCTTAGCACTTCGTGCTCAGGTGAGCTAAAAAAAAAAGAGACAAGGGAATAAACAAACGATACTTAGTCAAGTGGAAATATTATCTTAAGAAATTCAATTCCTGGACAAGTGCTAGTGACATTGGATAATGTATTATGAATATAAGTATGTATATAATGGTAAATAAAACTGTGTACATAAATATCAAAGATCTTGTTTTAAATCCCTACTGTTTAATCTTCCAGTGGAAAAGGGTTAAAATGTTGGAAGGCGTAAAATTATACTCTATTGTAAACATGTCAACCACTCGTCTGCTTGCGATTACATCCTACGTCAGAGAACACCGTCTGCATTCCACGTCTACTATGTGACAGAAAAGGTATACAATAATTACGAATCATACACCTTATTGGCTAATTTTAAGGGAAAAAACTCTAAAGGCATTCTTACTTGATAATGATTCGCTATCTGATCAAAGGAGGAGAAAATCTGCGTTGTTAACTCTTCGAAGTTTACCCTGGGAAAAATATTATCACATAATTTAATGGAGATAAAACACATCTTGACTTGCCAATTCATTATCACGTTACATGATCGGCCTGTTGCATTTGGCCTGGAGAGACTTTTATAGGCATTTTTTGCATAAAAGGAGAGAGAGAGAGGGAGAGAGATAGATTAACACATTTTTTACACACTTGTGACTGGGAACGGGTAAAACCTAATGACTGAAAAGGGACCAACCTCAAATCAGTATGAATGCCATTATGATTCTGAGCAAGAGATCAATTCCCCTTCCTTTACAATGCACTAGTCAGATCCCAGTCGCACTCAACGTAATTGAGCTACATGAAAATGTAAAGGGTCTAACCAACCAGCAAAACCGCATTATCTCCTAATTTTAACGTACCGATCCCAGTCCACACTCAACGTAATTGGTTACAACAGAGGAAGATCTGTTCAATACTTGTCAAGTCAATCAAATCGCAATATATGGCCTATCTGAACTACCTGAACAAGAGCTCGCCAATCTGATCACAATCCCTCTCGGCGTAGTAGGTTACATATTAGTATAACCCAAAGAGGCTGTATCAAAAGCTCGTCGTCTGCTTCCAGATCCATTTTAGCCGCCCTATCTTGTGCAACAGCTGTCACGCCTGAATGGTTCTGAAAATTGACTGTAGCGGCTTGATGACGTCATTTATACAGGCAAAGAATGAAAAAAACTTACCTGAAGAGCTAAGGTAAACTACTGTTATGGACAAAGCTTGAAACGCAACGAACTCATTCGACGATTCTTCGGCTCCCCGAGAAAAATGTTAACAACCGGACGCTAAGACCGCTTAATTAACCCTTTACCGCACAATGACGCCTTTTGACGCCCCTGGGAAAGAAGCCTTTAGAAAACATTGTGGGAAAAGGAGAAAATGCTGGTAACCAGCATTTTCTCCTTTTCCCACAATGTTTTCTACCCTATCAAAGAAAAATTCCATTTTAGCCAAATTGAAATTGTCGTCTGCAAATGCTTTCAATTTGGAGAAGGCTAAAATTTTGTCGTCTGGTAAAGGGTTAGAGTCCTATCTCATTTAAGAAAACTGCCACTGAAAGTGCCGAACAAACGGTTGGCGTCCACAATCAACCAGTTCTGCTCAGGTTGCAAGAACCCATTTTAGGCATGTTGCTCTGCATGTCTGACGGCTGCACATTTGTTTCGCTCACGTACTGCTAATGAAACCACAAAGTAAACGGTTGGCCGCCATGCAGTCCGGATTTAAATACGATCGAATATGTCTTAGACATAACTGACGTGTTTGGAATCTCCCTTGACATGTGAACCCTGCAGTCCTAGAGTGGGAATCTTGTGCACTTGTGGAACCAGCTTCAGCATAGTTGGATATCAAATATATACACTCTGCGAACAGAAGTCATACTCGATACTCACAAAACTTTGCTAAAGAACATGTAGTCTGGTCCCCCACCGTACTACAAAAATACGTCAGGCAAAGCGCAATAATGGGGGCCCCCGTTGGTAATATGCAGAGGAGACAGGATATTGTTATTTCACATGATCAAATCGGATAATAGGCTGAATTCAAAACAGACCGATTGCAATAAAGTCATGGCAGTAAGTTTTTCTGCATGTCGTTCTTTTTTATCAAGAAAAACTACATATCAGAAATGCTTTAAGTATCCGAAATGTCAATGGACCTACATGTATATAACGTCCGAAAAAAGAGCTATTTTAAAATGATTCATAGTCGAATTCATATTTAAACCATACCTAAACAGCACGTTTTAGATTCGGTAATGTATTTTTTGCACAAAATTGATCTCATTTTATTAAAACTGGATCACTTGAAATTGGGGAAAACGGGGAAGCATGTGGAGATACGCTTGAGGACATCTAGGAGGCCGCCATTATTGCGCTTTGCCTGACCCGATAACGTAGTGGTAGGCGCAGGTAATCCAGACTAAAGAACATGCAACTGTGAAAAATTATTTTCAGGGTAACACTTGGTCTAACGAAATATTTTTACCTTTGGTAAAAACAAAATGCACACACACACACACACACACACACACACAGAGACCCAAAATGATATTTTGACAAATTCATTGTCATATCCTATCCTTTACGAAGTAAATATTTCAACAAGTTTCACTTCGTATCAACTGACCTTTCTGCAAACTCGAGTTTGGCACGCCCACCTTAGTAACGTGGTATTTTGGTCGCTATGCCCGACAAACAAACCAGAGAATGGCGTCGATTACACAGAGAAAGAGCGTTTATTTCAGTTTTATTCTAGCTTGTGTTTCGCTCTATATGAAACACCCAAAGTTTTTTCCCCAACTTTTCTATCAATTGGACCTTAATCAGCAACGTAACAAGAATAAATACTTTGAATAATGTCATATTCATAAGAGATCGAAAAGTAAAAATAGCGCAAAATATGTACGCAATTCCGTGTTCGGTCTCACAAATGTGAGTAGATTGCTAGCAGCAAGACTCTATAATAAGTAATAGGGGAAAGGGGCATAAGTCTTTAAGACATTTTGAGAGTATATAGCACGTCAGTTTGACAGTAAACAGTATAAGAAAAGGACTTACAATTTAACCCTTTACCACACAATCCGGTGCTTTAAATAACGACCTTGAAGGAGGAGACTTTTGAAAACTTTTCTCTTTTTCCCTATATGTATTCTACCCTTTTAAGACAAATCTCATCATTGGAGCAACGTTTAATTTGTCGACAGCAAATGTTTTCAAAACAGAAGAAACAAATGTTTTGTTGTCTGGTGAAGATTTAATTGACACCTCTAATACCTGTTTGAGTGGAAATCAATAAGATTTTACTAACTTCTTGCTATTGATCAGTTTTCTGTATGTTAAATGAACCTTGAGCCGGGTGATAGACAAAAGGGATTTTATGAATCTATAATCATGGGATTACTTGTTTAATACGATGGACCACAGAGATGCATTAAAACCCACTTTGCCAGATCATGGTTCATATATATATATTTTCCTTTTATCAGTACCGTCCCTGTGCCTTTCCACTTCCGGCTCAAGGTTCATTTAACATACAGAAAACTGATCAATAGCAAAAAGTTTTGATACGGGTCAGCCTGTACGGATGCGCATGCTGACCTGGTAGATACATTTTGCAGAGAGCATGGCTCATATAAATGTAAACGGGAGCAAACACATGTTAACCAGTGTCGTCAGGTGTCATTCAAATTGCTGGAGTGATTGATGCATTTGAATGTTATCATGTTTGCAGTCTTCTGATTCATATCATTTCTGCAGCGTGCGTGCGAGAAAACATTTTTGCATCACTTTTAACGTTGCCAGGTTTTGAACCAACAGACTGAAAATGATGCTATTATGCTGATGCAATCCGATCGCTAAGCACAGAGAATTTTTCACATCGCAAACTGTAGAATTCTCATGTGCAAACAGACACTGTGTACATACTGTCCTGATTCTGCTTGATCCTTGGCAGGGTCAAATTGTTATCATTGATAAACAAAGAAATTGCCTAGTCTCCATGCAACTGAATTGGATATTTAAAAAGCTTGTGTAGCTTTCTGTTCTATGCTATAAGTGAACAATAATGAAAAGCCAAAAATTAGTTAGTGCTGTATTTGAACTATTTATCTTACTATTCCGTTTACAAACGTGCATTGTCAAATGTGCAATTCTAAAGCAAAATGCCAGTTATTTGACAAAGGAATTGACCGAAACTCATAACTTACATAAAAGTAAAAATTTTGGGAAAAAAAAAAAAAATTGCAAAATAATTACTGTTTTCGACTCAAATACCAATTTCACACAGCGCAGGTAACTTTGTGAGTAATTGTCATGGAGATATTCAGAATCTTAATTATACAAATATATATCGTCATATAAGAAATTCAAAGTTTCATATACATATAGCTGGATGATATTGATAAATAGATTTTTCTAATTCTTTGTAGTATTACTATTTTGAGGTGATCTATGCGACTTACACGGATATGTCCACAAAAGCATGTCAGCCGTTTGAAGAATGGCTAAATACTACGAGTGAAATCTGCAACATGACGGAGAAAAATGGAGATATGCCGTACTTTTGCGAGGCGCCCGAGTCAAAGGACCTGTCGTGTAATGATGTCTTTAGGTTCAGGAAAAGAGAGAAGACAAACATCGCACCAACGACAGACGCAGAGGGACAGTTGATAAAAAGGTAGATTTGTCGGATGTGAGAAAGAAAATACTAAATTTCAAATATTAATATTATGGGGAAACCTACTACATGACGTCGAATTATGTTAATATGCGCATCGCAAAAATAATCTGAATGAAACGTACAAAGAAAAGTCAAAGAAACATCTTAACAATGCAATAACAAGCAAATATCTCGAATTGCACTCAAATCATTCAATGCTAAACAAGGGGATGTAACCAATCCAGATCGACAAAGGAAAATTTCGGTGTTAAGCGATAGGCCAATGGAGCTTCAGTGGCATATGCCTATAAATCCTTTGTCAATCTCTCCAATGTTCATGTTCTGCGCAAGGAATCGTACAAAGTATACAAGTCACACAGTCACTCAGGCTGTTCACTTTCCCGTTCTTCCTTTAGATGAGGATATATTTGGAACTCTCCATCTGATCTTAGACACCACATAGCTCTTAATATTTTCCTTTAGCAGCAAATAGCCTGTACAGATTGTTTTGCGAGGTGTTGGTAAAAGGAAACACCGAGAACGCACTGGCTGCTGTGAAACGTTTTTGTTTGGGCGTAATTGGGGCCATTCCTGTAAGTCAAATTATCTCCTTTGCCTGATAAAGACTATAGATAACCAAATAAAATACTTTTATTTGTAATCTTTTGTTTTTATCCTTGGTTTTCTAAGGGACGTTGCGATTAATATAATTTATGACATACAATCATGTGAGGTTTCCATGTTATATTAAGCAAATTCTGTTCATGATCACCAGAGAAATGTATTTATCACATAAAACCTCTTCCAGCAGTGTATTAAAGCCATAACTTTTTTTTTGATAATACATTATCGTTTTTTTTTTTGGTCCGGTCCTGGTTATTTTTGTAGGTGTGTGCGCGTGAAGCTGGCGAAACCAAACGCAGTACTACTTCGCCATTTGGCGGGAAAATGACGTCGTTTTTGCAAAGACGTTTACGTGTGGATAAAGTTACTATTTTCATCAAGGGTTAATTGAGTGCATAGGTTTGTGTTGCCATCGAGAAATAAATGCAACTGCCCTATAACATGGCAAATAACGCCGAAGGGCGTTATGTTAAGCCATGTGATAAGGCAGTCGCATTTCCATCTCTCGATGGTAACACAAACCCCTTAAACCCTTATAATTGTACTCGCTATTCACCTGAATCAATTTTCGACAATGGGCAAATACGACAGAAAACACGAGTGTTTTCCATTGGTGGATACTTGATGGCGCATGTCTGAATACACAATCAATTTATAGCCTTGCAACATAATTATTTTTCAGCCGGAGTCGGCCATTATGCTGCTTCGAAATCAATATTTTGAATGAATTTTAAAGCAAAATGATAATGTTCGATACATTTGATTGCATGTCTTATCAACTATCTAATCTTTAGGCTGAGCCAACGAAACGTTCATTCGGGTGATATTTTTGTAGAGATTAAGTAAATAGAATCTGTCGACCGAACTTTTTTCGAGGTGTACGTGTTTTCGAACCCATAATATCCGAGTTTTCTTGCGAACTATGGAGTGAATAACTTCACCGTTTGGCGTGAACCGCTTATTTGAATGTACACAACGGTGTCACAGCTGTTAATTTACAAACTACGATACAAACAAGACCATCGGCATGTTCCTAAAGGAAAGATCGTTTTTACTTATAAATTTCTTAGTACCTGTTTCATCTTCTCCTTTTAGCATTTAATTTTAATCCCGAAAAGTTGTCGACATGTGACCTAGTCAGAGTTGATGACATAATAATCATGTTACTATACAAGAATAATGTGACAAGATTCCGATCTATAATTAGAGAATTTCGTGATCTATTTCATTCGGTAACTTATGACTGAACAATTTTTGCGGAACATTCGCCGCTCCTGATAGTAAATGTTTCCAAGCTTTTTGTTAAGACACTCTATATTTTTAGATGATTTATGATAAAATGGTATTTGAAACAGTTTCTAATCTGTCCTCATGGGTGCACATAAATTGAAAGAAGGGACCACAATGCTTTGAATCTGCTGTTCTGGTATTCTGGTGTTGCTGTCGTTAGAGAGCCATTAGCCACCATGACACCCATCCAAACATATTTTCTATGCTCATGGTGCATATAAAGATAATAAACATTTTTGGTTAGTTTTATTCGTTTATTTCAAGTTTTTTCAAGCACGAGAAATCAGTTTATCCGCATTGGACTGATTCAGCTGCGAAAATATAAAAATAGCACATAAGAAGCTTGCATGAAATCTAAAATTAGACAAAACACGACAACTTGGAAAAAATAAAGAAAAAAAAAAAAATGCGTTCATCGAAAAATGGCACATGGCCCGATTTCGACCAATCAAAAAACGAATTGTATAATGAGGGCATTATTGTTCAATAACAACAAGAAATGCAGCATAAGTTATTGAAAGTCAACAAAACTGTTGAACTTTTTCGATTTACCCCTTCTATACTTTGTTTAATTCGAGTTTCGATGTAATTGTCACAGAAATATCTTCCTGTGTAGGTACACATTTTAAATCGAGCTACATCTGTAAACATGGACCTGGAAACGGTATATAGGCCGAAGATGATGATGGATGATACTTATTTGTCTGTCGTTCGGTTCACGTGTAAAATAGAACTCGCATACATGTTTAAGTATTATCATTTTTATTCAACTCAAGGCTTGCATAATATTATTTTAGTCAACTCAACTGATAAAAATGATAATGTATAAACTTATGTAAGATCCTCTATACTATGTATATGTAAACAATCTATGTTTTTAGATGTTGCTTTTCAGATATTATTGCTTCTTAGATATTATTTCAAGAACATACCTGTGTAGTGCAAGAGTGTTACACCACTTTTTTGCCGCATTGAAAATAGAGTGAAACTAACAATACTGGCAGCTTCACAGATCACTTAATGGCAAACCCATTGCTTTTCCGTCTGTTACTCTCAAAAGTACATCCATCGTCCTTTAAAAAACATGTCAAACCGATTGCGTTATTCGCTACATCCCAACCAACATAGGCACCCTAGAATTTGTCCACTCAGGTACACCTGTTCACGGGCCTGACCCCAAGTTTTTATCCTTCAGCGACACAAAAATGTCAATATGCAATAAAAATACATCTAAGCGGTCTCCCACTTCCCAAATGTACAGCAAATATAAAATATATAACCCAAGCCCTCTCAACTTCATAAAACAGTACAACAGAAGTACGAGAGCCAAATTTCAAATTGGACTACTTTTGACTAAGACGATCCGGAAGCAGTGGTGCGACACCCATATAAAACAGAATTTCACTTTCAAGTTAGTTCTATTTTACACGTGAACCGAATTTTTCTGCCCTTTGTCTGAATGTGGGTGTTACGAGAAGGACAAATGAGTCAAATAGGAACTTAGGCCATTTTCAAAGAGAAAACCCATTTCTTTTAACATGACTGTTTTTTAGGTCAAGACCCTAAAAAACTGGAAATTCTAAGCCCAGTGACTACTACAAAATCAAACATATCTTCATTAAAACTATGCATTTGTATAAAATAAAAAAGTATTCCGTTCCGAGTCCTTTTGTCCGTCTTTCCAGCCCGTTTTCACTTATATACATTGAAAACATTGAATGGTAAGTAGCCAGTGATTTAAAAAAATCATTCTGAGTGCTAACTTATCAGCTTTTTATTCTACAGTCGGGTATTATCAGTAAAAGTGAAGGTGGAATATATGAAAGAAGGAAAGTATGGGGCCTTCATAGAACAGGACGGACATGGACCCTAATCTAAACTAGTACTGCAAATGGCCCCTTTGGTCACAATGTTTTCATCTTTAACAAATAGTAATATCTACAGACCAGACTATCTATGATATAATCAGCTCACAGTAGACCCTTTTCAAACATCCAGACTGCTGGAATTTATTACATAAGTTACTGCATAACCAAGCCCAGCTGGGCTTGTCAGTACCTTTTCCAGTCAGATTAGTGTATTAGGTAAGTAAGTCGCTGGGTGGATAGATTTGAGTGGATGACAGAAGGAAAAGTATAAAATGCCATACTCATCTGTTTTTTTTATCATTACGAAAAAAGAAAACAGAACAATAGAAATGGCCAGATGCAGACAGAATATTGGGGGTATTGTGACTTTATTTACCCATCATTCAAGCAGAACCCGATTACATTCGCACAAAGCCTGTATGTATAGTGGTGGCTAGCATGAAACTTCAGGTCAATATCGTGATATTTCCTATTGAACATAACTGCCACCCTGTGGGCCGTGCAAGTTCAAAACTAAGCCCCGATAGGATCTCTCGGATCCTTACCCAAATCCGGTCTTAAATGTATAAACACTACCATTTCAAAACAAATTTCCTTTTCATGCAATCCCGTCGTATTTTTCAATCCGTGAAAAATAGGACCATTTTAATTCTAAGATTCTGGATTGAAATTAGAATTAAAGGATTCAAAATAAAAACAAAATATCTTTTCTGATCAGATATTCAAATGTTTGGCATTTGACGACTTTAGGATGCACCATCCATAGGTTTCTGCCGGTGTAAAGATTCTGGGACAAAATTCACAGCGGACCGGTCAGAAAACTTCGAAATCTTTTACTAATTTAAATTCTAAATTTAAATAAAAGTTCAAATTCTAAATAACGAAGCACAACTTTTGATAGAATCCTGTTCCAAGGTATCTGAGCTACTTTTCTACAAAACTTCAGCTGGTTATGTAAAAAGATGTGGTCTCTAGACTGTTCCCGTATTTTCACTCCCTTTCTCATATAGGTGTCACATCACTTTTTTTTCCACATTGAAAATAGAGTGATATTGACCGTATCTGCAGAACCATAGATCGATTAATGGCAAATCTATCTCCGTCTGTTACTTTAAAACTTCATCCATAGTCCTTCAGAAAAAAAAAAATCATAAATTTCGTTTTTTTGCTAAATGCCAACCAGCACAGGTCCGCTAGAATTTGTCGTCTCAGGAATACCGGTATCTGTTCACGGCCATGACCCCAAGATTTTGCTCCTCTAGTGACACAGAATTGTCCAATCAATATGCACTAAAAAGACATCAAAGTGTACCCTCGCTACCCAATTTTGAAGCAAATCTAAATCGTATACCCACAACCCCTCTCAGCTCCATAAAACAGTGCAACAGAAGTGCTACAGCAAAATTTCAAATGGGACCAATTTTGACTACTATGACCCGAAAGCATTCTCGGTGCAACAGCTAATGTAGTAATGAAGAGAAATCATGGGAACTAATTGAATTGCAGCACCCATTGGCACCAAACAAACAAAACATTCCTTCTTTTTTCACCCCTTCTATTTTTTTTTTATAAATTGCTTCCTCATTGTCTTACTCTTTATTTTAATTTGGTTGTACAGAAGTGTTGATTTCAGAAAACGATGTTGCCAATTATTTTATGGTTTATTTTCCAATCAGTTATCAGCATTTTCAGCCTTCCAGGAACAGATCAACTCTTTTCACACCCTTTTTTCAGTAATTTGCTTATTTTGGACTAGAACTAAATTTTCGAAAGCATGTCACATTTTGTGTAGTTATCCTTCTAATTTATACTAACAATAATCAAAGTACTGAAAGTACTGCCAGACTAGCGAATTTGATTGATTGATTGTTTGTATGGTGTTTAACCCTGTTTTCAATATTATTTCAGTTATGTAGCAGTGGACAGTGCACATATCCATGCTTTCCTGGAGTTTCTTTTACCAGTACTCCGCACAACATTCTTTCCAAGCCACTGGCTGCTTTCCTACATTTATATTATTACCATCGTCGAAACGTGAAAGAGAAATGAATCCTGTCACAATGATATCATCAATCCTCGGAAAGAAACTTGCCGAGTCGGGGATCGAACCAGCGACCTCCTGTTCCCAAGTCCTGTACACTACCAACTGAGCTGATGGGGCTATGCGTGCTATTGGTTAACTGTAATCCAGTTTAAGTTTAACCCTTAACCTGCTTAAAATGTTAAAACGAAACTTTCAAGCCGATGGTAAACACCTGAATATTGCTATTTCAAACTTAAATTTTGGAGAAAATAATATATCCTCTTATCGGACAGTGTAGATCCAAGATCAGACTGCATGCTCTGCGCAGTCTGGTCTTAATCCACACTGTCCGCAAAACGTCATTGAGTCGCGGTATGCCTGTCCGCAAAACGTCATTGAGTCGCGGTAATGCTGGTAAAAGAAACCACAGGAAAGCATGGATAGGTGCTCTGGCCACCGCATTATCACTGAAATAATGTTGAAAACGGCGTTAAACACCATGCATTCAATTAGTCAATATCCAATAGCGCAAGATGTAGTTAACTATTTAACTCTCTTTACTAAACGAAAAATTTTACGCCAGTCCAAATTCAAAGCTGTTGCAGACCATAAATTAAAAGTGGTTAACTGATGAAACCTGATTCCAAAAGGGTAGAAACAATGTGGGAAAAGGAGAAAATGCTGGTTACCAGCATTTTCTCATTTTCCCGCAATGTTTTCAAAGGGATTTTTCTCCAGTATCGTTAAAACTTGGCATTGTTTGGTAAAGGGTTAATATTCAGGACTAGAATATCGGTTTAACATAACAGTTTAACTGTACACAATGATCTAAATAATGAATGACTGAAGGAATGACAAGGGTTCCCTGTCCAGTGAGGTTAATGTAACTGGGATTTGCTACAAGTTACCTAGGTGTATCTATTAATAGATTCATTCATAATGTTACAGTGGTGTAGGAAAAAGTGATTCTCTGCTTTGCATAGATCACTTAATTTACATATAAGCAAAGCTCTGGTACCTTGTAAATGACATCTTGTTCAGTTTATTACTTTGTAAGACGACATATTCAAATTGGAGTGGTAGAGATTTAGTGGTTTTTGTCAAAATTGTCATATATTACAGAATTAAGATTTATAATAGAAAGAAGTATTTTTCTGTGAGGCAGTATTTGGCAACTGTGGGGTTTTTTGTTTACTTTGACTCTAGGTCAGTCTTCACTAGTCTAAAAAGCATTTCAAAGAAAATATCTGTTTTACATTTCAACCTAGCTTTCCTTAAAACCTGACAAAACTCTTCTGATTTGTAAACTACACACGATAACAAATGTTTTTGCAAGGCTACAGCTTGATATTTAGTATATTGGTGTTTAATCTCGGCACAATATCAGTTAGAGCAGATAACTGTCCCCGAAAATGATTTTAGTTTCTGACGGGTACTCCGGGTACAGGGACGATCGCCAAAAATAGTTAAAATTTCCGCTCAGCTTTTTTGAGCATGTTTAAACTCTCTAATTTCACAAATTAGCGACAAAACTAGAATTTGACCATACCTGCTGCTTGCATATTCAATAATTTTTCATTTCAAATACAAACATTTTCAATTTAAGCGCACACATGAAAAAAAAAACAGCTTGATTCATCTGTTTACGTTCCCCGATTAGACACAAACTGGCTGCCAAACACGATAAATTTTGTTAGTTTTTATTCGTGATTTACATGTTATAAACGACTTCTAAAAGTGCTTGAGGTAATGAAATGTTTAATAATTTGTCATTGGTCATGTGTGTTAATTAAAAACAAATTGTATTTCACTGCAATACAGATTAAGCCGACGAAACATAAATCCAGTGCAGCGCTGTTGCTTTTCTACCGGAAAATTCACTATGGACTTGAGACGGTGCATTGAACAGTCAACGTTCAAATATGAAAAGAAGCACCATAAACGTCTCATTATTGAGACTATAGAGCGGTCAGCTAAGAACTACGTACGTGGAAGTTTAGCATAAAGAATGTTATCAGGATACAAAGCGGTGCCTATCAGTCTAACTTTTGAATACTTTGCTCGTTGAGAGGCTTACAAATACTACGACTCTCGCCCCGATTTATGAGCGATTCTGACAGTGAAAGGGGGAAAGATTTCTGTTGTCTACCTGGAAAAAGCGAGTCACTTCAGATATCGATTATGACTTGATACAGCATTTTAAAGGGAGATCATTCCTCGGACAGGACAGCAAATTTACTCGAATTCTTCGGCTTGAATGCACTTTCAATGCTTATTGTTAACTGAAATAATCTAGGTACTCCTATTACATAGAGCATGGCTACTCTATGAACTTTTATACCTGGGCTGTATAATATAGAGGTGCAGCTTTTTTTTTTATACATGAAATGTTTATGAATGTGTAACAGACCTTTAACCCCTCACCAGACCATACAATTTTAGACTCGTCCAAACCGACAGCATTTCCAGATGACACTTTAACTTAGCTCAAATGATGGGGTTTGTCTTCGAAAGGACTGAAAAGCATCATTGGAAAAGGAGAAAATGCTGATATCAAGCATTTTCTCCATTTCCCACAATGTCTTTAAAATACCTCTTCCATCGTTAAAAAACGGGGTTGTCTGGTAGCGGGTTAATACCAGGAGCAAAGAATTACACATACAGGGAGGCCTTTGACACAACTTAATGCTGTGGATTACAACCAAAATTATGTAACTGCGCAGTCTTTCTTATTATTCCAGTATTCATGAAAATATTCTGTGCTGTTCCAGGTTCAGCAGGAATTTTATTGTCAAGCCTCCAGAACTGTTGAAGAAATTAAGGTAAGACTATTAAATCCACTTCACTTACTGTATTATGTTTTGTATTTCTTTTCAAAATAATGTCTCGAGAATTCTTTTACAGTTCAGGTCCTCCTTCCCCCGTTCTTTCCCCTACCACGGGCATAGGATACAATGTATTTGAATCACAGACCACATAAGACCGAAAAAGTTAAAACGTAGGCTATATTTGTTTTATTTATCTTCTTGCTTTCTTCCAATAAATTGAATGTGAAGTGTTTCAAAGTTATCACTAGAATGGATTCAGAATCATTGTATGAAAATAAATTACTGAAAAACATTTTCAAGCACCTATAACCCTTGTTAACTCTCCACCAGATTACAAAAATTGTCCAACTTGACAGCATTTGCAGACAAGAAATTAATTGTGATTCAAATAATGGATTTTGTCTAAGAAAGAGTCGAAAACCTATTTGTTACCAGCATTTTCTTCAGTTCATAACTAAATATTCCAATGCACACGTATTCATGACTAATGTAAAGAAAGTCGTGTGTGTTGTAGCAGGTCACAGTGATGTTTCGCATGCAAATGTTCCTCGTTCATTTAACTCTTTTTCTACCGAAGATTTTTCCAACAATTTGTGACAGAATTCGTTTGAAATATTATGAAAAAAGTGTGATTGCTTGTGATAAACGTTTTAACGTTTTCTTGCACTATGGCTACGAAATACATTCATAATATACATTTGAAAAGAAAAAGTCCGATTGTTCATAATAAACATCTAAACTTTCACAAGCTCTGTGATCAGAATTAATCCCATTATCGACTTGTTCAGTTTAGCACAAACCAGGATTTGTAATTTACCGCTTGGAACTACATTCAAATATAGATGTAACGGCTGATTTACTGCCATTTTAGCCAGTCTTGACTCTTCTGCTGCAGTTATTTTTTTCTATTTACAAAGGTCTAAAAAGGCACATTAATAAAAGGGATAATTCAAGATTTATTTCAGAGTATAAATTGCCGTTTAACGTCGATAAAATAAGACAACGATCTGAAAAATAATTTTATTTAGTCTTTTAATAATATAACAAAAGACTGGCAGAAACCCAGTGTAATACCAGTTAGAAATCTCTATAAAGCTGACGAAAACCATTACAAATGACTTTGTTACGCGAGGTACGATTGGATATGTAAAATTGGCACTCTAACCATCCTCGTGATCCATGACGTCACGTGAATCTTGACGAATTTCGAAGTATGAACCTTGAAGTATTAACCATGAACTGTAAAACATTAAATTTGAGGTGTGTCCTGTGATTAGTAAAGTGTTAACATTGAAGTGTGATATGCGAATTATTAGTTCGGTTCAGTTTGGGAATATGTATGTGTCGAAAACCAAGTTGGAATTTATCCAGATCTGCAGTCTGGCGAGACAAGATATTAATTCTTATGTGACCTAGGCTAGATAAGATTTCTTATTTGTTCTTGCCAGACTCTAGAACTGACTAAACAATTATCTAGCCGAATAGGAATTCTTATCTGGCTAGACCGATTCTTGATCTGCCTAGGCCAAATTGGAATCCTTATATAATGGACACTGACCTCTACTAGACACTGATAATATGACTTCCATTTTATTAGAGAAATTAAGATCACCAATGTGTGTGTATGTCTTTTTTTTAAAGAAGTTTAGCGAAATCAAGGAGAGAAATTGAATGAAATTAATGGGAATTGCCTTTCAATCTGACATGGTTTAGTTTTGTAACACAGGCTTAGTACTATAGTCACATTCCTTTGATCTTCTTAAACTGTTGTCTTATATGTTTAGTTGATCCCATGTTTGCATTTAGCAACATACTAGGTGTGAATAAGAGACGAAAGCAAATTATTAAGATAAAATAGGTATTGACTGAATAAGCTGAGAGTTATTACACAAACCAAGAAATCATATCGAACATTGGACAAAAACATGTGAAATGAAATAATCCTGTATGTGGTCTTAAACTATTTGGCTGCTAAGCGTGACTCAAGGACCTTTTGCGGACAGTGCAGATCAAGATCAAGATCAGACTGCACAGAACGTGCACTCTCCGATAAGGAGATATTTTTCGCCAAAAAAATCTTTTGAAATAGCAATATTTGTTTTTTACTAACAGTTTGAAAGTTTCATTTGACGTATTTAGCAGGTTAAGGGTTAACTTTGAGATAATACGTAGACAACAACTACGAGCAGAGCAGATAAAAAAGTGTGGCGATTGAACATTAACAATTTCAAACGGATAATACATGTTTCATGTTGCTTCATGATGGCTGTTATTTGCATTAAGTTCATACAGGTATAGTGTTATGCCTTTGAGTCTGAACATTTGCACAACTAACAACAAATCTTTCTAAAACCGTTGTGTGGTTATGTGCTATTTCACAAGTAAAACAGCCTGATAGAATTGCCATTACTGACTACTCTAAAACAGATGTTCAGCTCTCATACCTGGAAAGAATGTTCACAAAATGTTACTATGTGCCTGCTGACAACATGGTTTTACAGTCTTACTGAGATACCTTAAACTTTATCTATTAACAATGCAGTTCTTTCTAAATGGTGTAAAATAGGGAATATAACTTTTTTTTTTGTCTTGTTTGCCCTTTACATCACATTAACAAATATATGCAATAAAGAACCAAGTTAACTTGCATAAATGAAATATAGAACTAGGCAATCCATTTAAGTAACCAAAATCTATGTTTTCTATAAGATGAATACCAGAAAGTTGCATAGGCGAGTTAGTGTAATAAAGCGTGACCCTTTACCTCACAATCCCCACTTCTAACGACCCTGAGGATGAAGGCTTTTGAAAACATAGTGTTAGAAGGAGAAAATGCTGGAAACCAGCATTTTCTCCTTCTAACACAATGTTTTATACATTATCTGGAATAACTTTCGTCATTTGGGACACCTTTAATTTGGCGTCTGCAAATTCTGTCAATTTGGACTAATCTAAAATCATGTCGTTTGGTAAAAAGTTCAACTATGGTAGCTGAATGTGGTCTGTATTGAGGCTAACAATTAGCCAGAATTCTTGTAGCCCGAATAAGAGTTCTTATTTGGTCTTGGCAGATTCTGAATGGGTATGGCTAGATAGGGATTCCTATATGGCTAAAAATTGTGTAGCCAGATCCAGAATCTGGCTGGACCAACTTCTTTTCTGGCCTAGGCCAGGTAAGAATTCCTTTATATAATGGTCCTGCCAGATTCTGGATCTGGCTAAATTCCTGTCTGGGCTACAACAAAAGCAATTTTAGTTAAAGAATTAAAGTATGGGCTATAAACGGTGACGACTGAACTATGAAAATACAAGTTACCTCCAGCTTTTCACACATTCAAGCACAGATGCGTTCAGTATGTTCAATTGTGCTAAAGCTTTTTTTCTTTTTTACTTCAGGTTACCAACGGGTAATTTTCCTTTCATCACAGTCAATGTTACAGGTAACACCGAGATTGTTTTCTGTTTAACCTTTAGGCTGCTAAGCGCGACTCACTGACCTTTTGCGAGCAGCGTAGATCAAGATCAGACTGCACAGAACGTGCAGTCTGATCTCTGATCTACACTGTCCGATAAGAAGATATTTTTCCCCAGAAAAATAACTTTTAAATAGCAATATCTGGATTTTTACTATCGACTTGAAAGTTTCATTTTAGTTATTTAGCAGGAGAAGGGTAAGTCCTACTTGTCGTGCTATACTTTCATCGCTTTATTGGGAATAATCTCTATCAGTACCGTTCTCACTCTTACATAAGCCGTTTTAGTTTGCTTTGTTTTGAGTCTCTCTCTCTCTATTTATTCTTCTTCTTCTTCTTCATCATCATCATTCCTATGAAGGGTACAGTTTACGATCACAAATTCATTCGTTTTATCTGTTTAAAGAGGCCACCTCTCTTTTCAAGGGCAAATGGAGTTTATGTGCCTTATCCTGAACTTGAATATTTCAGTCTGATCAAGTATTGGCGACAGAATCTTGATCTCAGTCTGATATCGAGATAGATTTCAAATGGTTAAGAACATACTCGTATGTTGAAACCAGTCATTAACTCTTTACCAAACTACAAAATTTCAGACTAATCCAAATCGAAAGGATTTGCAGACGACAAAATAAATGTCGCAAAACTTTTTTTTTTTTTTAAACTATGAAAGGGTTGAAAACATTGTGGGAAAAGGTAAAAATGCTGGTTACCAGCATTTTCTCCTTTTCTCACAATTTTTTTCAAAAGTCCTTTTCTTTAGGGGTCATTAAAAGTCGGGATTATGTGGTAAGCACAATTACCTTGTTTTCATCAGTTCTATAAACTGAGAAACTTTATGGACAACACGAGGCTGCAAAACTGCCAAGTCGTCTTCCAATAATTTAACTCTTTCACTGCCAATGTCGCCTTGGATAGCTTTTGCGGATGGTGTAGATCAAGATCAGACTGCACAAAACATGCAGTCTGATCTTTGATCTACACCGCCCGCAATCTGATGCTAAATCTACAGCAAAATTATCTTCAGTTTCAATGAGAACATTACATTAGACCTCCGGGAAGAATCGAATCTATTTAGTTGGCAGCGACATAGTTAATACCGCCTGTAGGTGGGATTTCACTTCAATCGGTTACGCAATAGAAAACAGGTATTCTTTCTTTCATATTCGTTAAAGCAAACATTTTACCACACATTTTGCCATGTGAATGACCAGGGCCCGTATTCACCAACCATTCTTAGGAAATTCTTGTTCTTATTCTCAAGAATTTTCTTAACTTGAATGTATCACAACATTTGATTGGCTAAACTTTACGGTTTAGCCTATCAGAAGATTTGTTACTTTCTAAATCTTTAAGTAGACCAAAAAATGTTCATAAGAATGGTTGGTGAATACGGAACCTATTCTCAGCTGAATTCCGGGTGTCTGCTGTATACCTTTGTCCTCAAGCACTAAAAATCTTACTAAATTTGTTCTGATAAAATATTTTCAAAAAGAAAAACCTTTAGATTTTCAAGGACAACACACCGAAAACAAACAGTATATATAACAATACATGCTTCTACCAACCCCATCTTCTACAGTATTTAAATTTCAGAACCAGAAAACAATAACATCACACCGGAAGTAAGGCCGCCATGTTTTTCCTACAATAGATCAAAGCTATGGTTTTTACCCTCTCCCGTGGGACATTTCATGCACAACGAATGGAAGATCAATCACTGTTCAGCACCTTCTACTGAGGAACTTGAAAACTGTTTACAAGGAAAACGCGTGCTGGTTTTCGGTGATTCAACTACTATACAATGGTTCTGGGATTTAATGGGTCGTTTTAACTGTAATGAAACCGAAGTCGAACCTGACAACTCCATATACAATCCATGTGAAGGCCAGTGTCGATTGGGTGTTTGTGAACAAAATAATTTGAGACTGGACCTTGTTCTACATTCAATCCCAGGCAACATATTTCGAAATTATACTGTCTCGATTGCAAAACACATTTTGAAGTATCGACACATGAAAAATGTTGCATTTTTAATCCACTACTTTGGTCATGTAGTTAGGGAACACCCCAGACTGTTTAGAGATAGGATTCGTCGTACAAGGCAGGGTATAGAAGAATTTCTGAAGATCAACCAGGATTGTCAGTTTTTCATTAAGGGTGGCCACTTTTATGACCCTGGAGAAACATATCGATACGCCAACTATGTATTCCGACTGATTTTGATTGAAGAATTTAAAGGATTGTATGACAAAGTTACTTACCTTGACGACGTAGATAGCACAATAGCTGAAACTCAAGTGAATATTCACCCAGCTGATTTTATTGTCCGTGGAATGGTAAATCAGATGTTGTCATACTTTTGCATTTAATTTGTTCTGTTTGTGGAATTCAGAATTTTAATCAGTTTTCAATTATATTTCACCATGATGACAATTCATCTATGGACTTTTTGATGGGTTTCCAAACTGGATCTACATGTATAACCAATTATCATCAGGTGTGCTTATTTTGCTATACCTATGACCTAATCAGAGTGTATACAATATACGTTGCAGCGTGACGAAAATACACATTAGATTAAACTATTATTCTGTCATAATGCATGTCGTATAAATATGTATTACTTTATTTAGGTCCAAAAGGCCCAGAGCTGTTAAAGTCAGTTGAAGAGCAAATAGTTGTGGTGTGGGTTAAACACCATTCCTCTTGCGTTTCATTACAGGGAGATGACATTCTCGATACCTTTGAACTGAAATAGTCCAATTTGTCCGTATTGTCTTTCAGATAAAGTTTATATGACAAAAAACTACCATGCACTGACTTCTCTGGATGAATACTATTTAGCATTTAATATAGTGGTTATTGTAGATCAGAAGCTTACTAAAACTTTAACAATGGAAAAAAGAAGGTTATGCAAGCTAAATCGGCTCTATCTGTAGCAAAACTGGAAACCGGACACAGCACGATCACACTAGCTCACCTTGAGCACTTCATGCTCAGGTGAGCTAAAAAATGAGATTAAATCCGACCATATTTCGGGAACAAAAGAGTCATGATGGCCCTGCTTTGCCCCAGTGCCTTGGAAACAAATGCGCTATATACATGAGAAGCATTGACAGCAACATTGAATTGTCAGAAGCCTATACTGAATTAAAAATAAAATTTCGTGCAGAAAATAAGTCTAGTCAAAAATGGCCAATCTTTTCACATTGCAAAATGATGTCATGTGTCTGCAAGCATATCTCATCGAGTTTTAATCACTCCAGATGTACTTTCTTAGAGGCTTTATTTGGCATGACATTTGGTATGTAGGGGTCGTGGCCATTCGTCAGCATACTTTACATTTCACCCGTTTCATTCAAAGTTGCGCCCAATTTCGATGTTTTTTGGCATGACTCGATTATGAATATGTGTCTTCTACTAAGGATTACAACATTAACTTCTCTTTTACACCATTTTTTATAAACAATTTCAATCGTTTTGTCATGGGTACTTGAGGTCCTTTGTTCCAATTGTTTTGGAAGGAGTGGGAATTAAATAAATAAATAAATAAATAAATAAATAAAACCCAATTACTTCCCTAGACTAGTGAGCTAGACGATCAATCCGAAAGTAATTTTGGTCTTGGTTAGGGTGTTCTTCAGGGTTAGATCCTATGGTCCTTTCCCTCTTCTTTTCCTCTTTCATCTTTTTTTGGTTTTTTTTTTTTTGTCTGAAGTTCTTGGTTCTTGCATAGATACAGAGCGACATGTTGACCTGAAAAAAAAAAGACTATATATATATACACACATACAGAAAATACACCGTGCCAATAGTGATGACTAAAAATGTTGTTAAGAATGGTTGGTGAATACAAATCCTGATCTACCCCTCGAGAACAGGTCTGTCGACGGTATACAGTAACATGTATACACTCTGAGCAAAATACCAATAAAAATGTCAATCGAATGAAGGTGTCGTCTGCTCAGCCTCAAGTTTAGATACTTGAAAAGATTCTCCATCTAGAGTACCAGAAGTTTCTATTTTGTTTCAAAAATCATTGAAAGTATTGATTTCGAAGCGGCATAGTGGCCGTCTCAGACTGCAAAAAAAAAAAATGTTGAAAGGCTGAAAATAGACTGTTATTTAGGCGCGTACCACCATGGAAAAATAACTCACGTTTACTATTGCATTTGTCCAATGTTTTTTTCTCTCTCATTTCCAAAAACTGATTCAAGCGAATAGCGAGTGCAATTATTAGGGCTAAGTGTACATTTTTGTGTTGCCATCGAGAAATAAAATGCAATTGCCTTATTACCTGAAGGGCGTTATGTTAAGCCATACAATAAGGTAATTGCATTTTATTTCTCGATAGCAACACAAAAATATGCACTCAAGCCTAAAATAAACATTCCCAGCTAAGCTCTAGCCCTGAATATGCCCCAGATTGCCATTATGTGCCGTGAGCCCGTAATGACATGGTTGAATCACTAAAGCGCGAACAACAACGACACGTAGACTAGAGTCAGTTTTTTTTCCCACAGACGGTCACCCACTTATACATGTATATGTATAATTATATAACATTTTTGTGCACGCAAAATCCAAATATGAGATTGCGTAAAGTTTGCCATACCAGTCCATTAAAGAACATCTGTCTAAAGACATTAATTTTGTCATTTGTGTGTGTGTGTGTGTTTTTTTTTTAAGGAAAAAACAGCCCAATTCGTGTCGTAAATGACATAATTATGCTTTCCGTAAGGCTATTGAAAACGGGCAGAATTCTGCCCGTCTATTTTCAACATATTGGGAGGTCACTTTTGTTTATTACACATTCAGGGGAAGATACTACTGTAACCTGCAACGACTTGGTCACCTATCCAAGCACCAACCATATAGTGCTCACGTTGCTCAACTTGCAGAGAGAGAAATAAACCAAACATCATCGCTGTAAAAATTAGCTAGGCAGGCTTTGAGTACTTTTTCATGTATATGAGCTATGCTTTGTGAAAAGGGGGCTTAATACATCTGGGAAACGTATCGAGACAGGTCATCCTGCGCAGTCCGCGTAGGCTGACCTGGACCGAAAGTTTTCGCTACAGATCAATTTTTCGCATATCAAAGGACCAGTCTATCCCATGATTAAGTTGGTTGTTTAACAAACTGGCTATAATGAATCCATAATTATGCGATGGTTGATTGGTATCATGCATCACGGAGATACATTAAGCCCCTTTTGCCAGAGCATGTCTCGTGTATATCTAATCGCTCTCCCCGACATTTCTTTCTTCTTCGAAAAGTCTGGACCCCGAGACTTACACAGATAAGCCAGTGGAAGAGAGTGAAGCAACTCCAGTCCGGCAATTGTCATAATCGCACCTCTATCACCAAGTGTAATTTGGACACCCATACAAGCACTAACCACAACGCACGCTGATTAACTCTTTACCACACAACCCCGAGTTTTAACTACCCTGAAAAAGAAGGCTTATGAAAACATTGTGGATAAGAGAGCATATGTTGATAACCAGCATGTTCTCTTTTTCTCACAACGTTTTCTGTCGCAGACAGAAATCATCTATTGAGCTGTTTTAAGTCGTCTGCAAATGCTTTCAGTTTGATTAAGTCCAAATTTTGATGGTTTTGTAAAGCGTCAATTTGCACAGAGAGAATTTCCTTAATATTTCAGCGTGAAGTTGCCCGTGACGAACCAATTCCTTTTTCCCAAAAATGTACCTTTATTCTGATAGTTCCAGGAATCAGCAAACATGCCTTCATCAATATTTGATTTCGAGACAGCGAGATCGGACTTATTCGCCTTTCACTAGCGGAGACTTGGGCTGGGCGCTATTGTATACCCATGGTAATCGATTACTTGCATCAATAGCAGTAACCAATCCTCCACGGCCAGATGTGGTAGGTATATATAAAAGACACTCCGATGGCCTAATCTAGCTTATCCGATGAAAATGATCGTCACAATAGCCTGTATCAGTTGTATACTGAATATGTACAGCGGAGACCAGTTTAAATTTTTCTGTCATACCTTTTTCAAAAGTAGGAGATAATAATCTCTAGATATGTCTTTTTTTTTTAATCGGAAAATGTCTGAATCGATTCTCATTAGAATGTGTGTAATGGTAAAACTGTTTGAATAAAAGAAATCAGGCAGCTATGAAATTGTGAATAATTGTTGTGTTTATGCAGATCTAAAGCATTCATGAAAACACCAATGAAAAGTGAGACTGAGGTTATTGTCGTTTTTCTGTAGAGCATTCATGAAAACACCGACGAAATAGAAATTGCGGTTATTGTTAGTTTTATGCCGAACATTTATGAAAACACAGACGGAAACAGAGATTGTCGTTCATGCTCGCTTCTTAAGTAGAACATCCATTGAAACACCGACGAAAATATTAACAATCTGAGGCTAACCTCTTTAATATCTCTTTGATATTGATTTAAAAGTTGGGAAAACATAACCATACATTTTCTTTTCTTTTAATCTCAACAAATATTGATTTATTTTGGGAAACTTTCTGAATTTATACAGAGAAACATATACACATATCCAGATGTCACAACGGACGGGTTTTTATTACTCTTCTCCGTACTTTCAGAGGAAGCTCTTGGGGTTGTGATCTAAAAAAGGTAGTACTTGTCAATTTATGAATTGTTTACGTTACAGTTGATTTTCCACAACTAGTTTTCTTTTTTTTTTTTAATTTGAATGGTCTCTGCCGGTAGGATTCGCTTTGAGTATGTTTTTTACATTCTGACGCATTGTTGTTTCATAGTTAAGGCAGCTACTTCGATTAACTTGCTAGATTAAACTTGATTTTTGTATGGTGTTTAACGCCATTTTCAACTCGATTACACTTATTTTGCAGCGGTCAGTTCACCTAAAAATGCGTTCCTGTAGTTTCTTTTACCAGTACGTCGCAAAATATTCCCCCCAAGCCACTGGCTGCTTTTCAATATAACCATTGTTGAAACAATGATAAGGGTGGGAGGAATGAATCATCAATCTTCGAAAAGAAATTTCCCGAGCTGAGGGTTCAAACAAGCGACCCCCCTTCCTGGTTTAACGACTTGTATGTTACCGATTAAATAACCGGGCTCGGCAGATTAAAGTGCACAGCAGCAGTTTATAAAATATGTAGGACATTTGGTCTGGATATCTGAGCAATCTTTAAAAGGGAGCTGTTCAGATTTTCATGTCACCAACCTTCAAAAATGATTTTTCACTGAATTGAATAAGAAAAAAAGCAGGAAAATCATCCGTAGAGAAAAAAGACAAAAGAAAAACAGAAATATTTTTCGGTGGTTTTTCCTTAATAGGCTACGTAGCGTCTTAAGTATTTTTATATTTCGCGTCAGAGTATCGCGAAGACTTCTGGGAATGTCACATGATCACGCGCGTCAGTAAGAGGATTTATATTCAAATCATTACGATAACTTCTTATCTAAAGTAATAAAACTAAACGGGGTTACCGATTGTAAAACGACAATCTCGTTATGGAATATTACAACAGTCTGCATTGCTTCGTGCTCGGATCATGTCGACTTGCGCGTGTATAGAGATGCGCATCTCTTTACACACTCAACGAGACTGTTGTAATATTCCTTTTATTATATACCTCACCACTATAACTGTAAAGAAACATCACAAAATTAATACGAATAACCAAAAAATCAGAAAACTACATTTTATTGTACATATATAAACAATATTTATGAATGGCAGATGAATATACATAGATAACGGTACGTCTGCATAGATCTATATGCATTTAAAAAAGGCGGTTGCTGTTCTCAAGCCGCTACAAGAAAACGAACAACTGTGGCTTAAGAGATATTTCTTGAACACTGACTAGGTAGTCTGTGTTTATTATTCACTGTCACTGTCAAGAACAATACATTTTTTTTCGTTTCAGTGCATGAGGCGAGTCTAGCTTGTGTTTATTAATAGCGATGCTGAAGTTCACGGGTATATTGTACAACTTGCAGCGTTTGGAAACACCCTTTCGAAACAACAATGTCATGTTAATGTAATGGGCAATGATATCGGACAAAATCAAGTTCTGCATAAAAACGATTTTGGAAAAAAAAAAAATAGATGACAAATAACACTCGAAGTATCTATAAATACAATTAAATGAGGTTTTCGCGCTTTATAATGCTAGCTGAACGTAAATAAGAATATGGTTAAAAGCCACCGTTTTACTAACAATTCGTAATTTTTTGCGTAAGAATGTTCGTAACTTTACGCCTGCGTTCAGATTTCCGAAATTCGTAAACCTGTTTTACTAAACTTTCGTAACTTTGTGAATTTGCGTAAGTAAATATTTCCGTAACTCTTCAATTGAAGGCAGAAACAGTAGTTCCCGTGCACTTGTTACCTAGGTAATCACCGTTCAACCAGAGGGAAATATGACGTACTTTACGCTCATTCACCCTACATTTCTCGCGCTTTACGTCATAAAATATACCAGCTGCTTCCGTCAAATATGGATACTGAACGTGTTCATGAAGAAAAAACATAATTCGTCAAAAAATGAAATTTATGACTACTTTGGATATTTGTAAGCATAATTATAATGTAGTTTCACAAAATTCTTCCTCTATGACGACGAAATACAAAAAAAATGCCTACAGACTTCGACCTGTGTTCTTACTTACGACCGATATTTTTGTACGTAAAGTTACGAAAAACCTTACGTTCGAACTTAGTTATGACAACTTTAGTAAAACGCAAAACTCGGAGTTACGCAAAAAACTTACGAAATTTCTTAGTTACGTTTGCTTAAGTACTTTAGTAAAACGGTACCCTGAACGTTATTACACAGGAGTAGTCTGTGTACACGATTAAGCTCTACACACGGTACTAGGCTGATACGGGGAAAAAAAACCGTCGAGTTGTATTGTGAAGTTAGATAACGCCCGTATTTTTCTCAGATCATTTATAGAATTACATGTATAATATAATTCGATCTACAGAACATACAGTTAGCACCGAAATTCGAGGGCAAAGATCAACTTACGGTTACCTTTTAACCCTTATTTGCGGTATCCCTATACTGATTATGCGTGCCAAGTTTCCATGGAATATAATTTTGTTCAAGAGATTTTCTTTCTTTCTTTCTTTCTTTCTTTCTTTGTTTTCAATTTTGAATAATCTTTGTCCCCCTTGCCTAAAAGGAGTTTGTACATAGAGAATTTCGTTTCATCTGATCAAGTGGTCTCCGAAAAGAAGTCGTCACTACATGTAGTTGTAGACAGACGGACGGATGGACGAACCGGCGGACGACGGACAGTGAGCAGTCACAACAGCTAAATGCCATATATATATATTTTTTTTATTCCAGGTAAATAAGAAAATGGAACGAAAGAAAATATTTTTCTTCAATATTTTCTCCATAACCTTATTAGGTTTTATAGTATGGAATATTTCAAGGTAAAACCTGTTTCTCATAAAAATAAATACTTTAATTTTTTCTTCCTTACTCGTATTTATCATTCACTTTTCAAGTCATCAATAGGCAGCATCCGTATTCCAGTTTCTTAGTCAAAGGCTACTGAAAAGTACTCTTTGTATCACGATATACCAACAGGCCCTTAATAAACATATAATAAGGTCTGAAACACGAACTGGCAACAGTGTATAAAATGCAAATGTCATAAGCACGGTCTTACTCAGTTTTCATATTATTCTAAAATAACAGATCAGAGTTGAACTTTCTAGCAGATTTAGAGGAAGTTCAAGGCAAGGTCCTAGTTCCTCTTGTGGGTCCAGGGCAACGCTCTTGTAGCAGAGTAAAACCCTATCCAAGCCGAACACGAATTTAAGAGATTCTGAGCAACCCCCCGCCATTTCTTTGAATACACAGCCTGTTCTTCATTCGCTTGAAACTCTATCAAAAAGAAACGATTTTTCTTTGCTCTTTAGCAAGAAGAATCATTTAAATGGATTATACGTAATGCATTCTTGAGTTTTTGCACTGAAGATATGTAATTGGTAATGAAACACAACCAAAAAACAATTTTTTGCTACTAAATTTATTTGGATTTTGTAAACAGAAATTTTGAGAGATGGCTGATCATATTTATTGCAAAAGTGATGAAAATATATATAAGTTTGATTGCTTTTATTATCAGCCACTTGTAGTTTGATTCCGTTATTCTCTAGCGTCCAGTTTCTCCCATCTTTGATTATAAAAAAGGAAAAAAAAAGTGGACATTCTAGTACTTACATAGTACGTGAAGAATAAGGAATCGCATATAATTTTCATGTAGTTTGCTGAGCCCTTCTGTCAAAGAAAGGTGGGCCTATAACTATGACTGCTTGTCTAACGTTACTGTTTATGCCTGATTTTATGTTGCATAAGCTTGTGCAAATTGGGCAGAATTCGCATTTATTTATTTATTTATTTAAAAAAAAAAAAAAAAAAAGATGAGTAGAGCCGAAATTTTTAATTATTATAGCGAGCCCACTGGCTTTTATTTCGATACTTTTTAATTCTACAGCAATTGTGAATTGAGACCAGTGGGTTTTCTGTCACACGGAAGGTGCCTGGTTAAGAAAGGCTTTTGTCCAATCGACATTTGTGTAAAGAAAACTAGCCTTCAGATACAATGAATAATACGTGTTAATGTACTTATACGGGGGCGGTTTCTAAAAAAAGAAAACCTCACATAGGCAGAGGAAACTTACGATGCTGATATGAAGAACTGAAGCGGTTTCGAGGAAAAAAAATCTCGCACTAATTGCATGTTAATAGCCAATCGGCTTATAAATTTTGACAATCCTGCTTACCACCTAAGTTAAGCACTAAATAACGTCTTAAATCTTTCAACAAAACAGCTCCGTAAAATTAGTTATCCATGTGTTAGAAAAAATTGCTTTTAACACAAACCGCTACTTGGGGTCGTTCTACACGTGCTCATTTTCAGCGTAGAACAAAATACCATTATTCATTATTAAGTAGAAAAGATCCATCTCGGTCAACTTTCAAGTCTAGTATAAATGGTGACTGCCCAAAAAGTCAAGCCTATCATTACACAGGCGGTCGAATTGTAGCTGTTCAATGTGCAAATCTACGTTTGCATTGATGTAACCTGAATGGGGATGTCTTCTCAACCAACATGATATTTTTAGTACCATTTGTCCATGTAGGCAAACCGACGATACTCACAACACCGTCTTTACCTGTCCATTATTTCAAACAGACTAAATCTTTCAGGTCAATCTGTTTCAGCAACGAGAAGAGTATTTCTTTCGGTTATCCCTCTGATCCGATGGTCTCTACTCAAATTCCGAAATTTGAACGGTACAATAGAACAAAGTGTAATGGATCAAATAACGGACCAATGCTTTCGCCAGCCACAGTACAGAAGATTAGGTTATATCATAAAGATAACAACTTACCGTGGTCACCTTACATGGACGTTCTAGATGAAGAAACAGTACTAAAGGATAACCCATTAGAAGATATCAATGCCATTGCCTGCGTTGAAAACTCTGTAATCTCTACCATAGGTAAAGTGTATGGTATTTATTTATAAAACAGACAGACTGAGGGATTTTGACGGGGTTACTAGCTGATTTTGAGTTATTCATGGTCATTCATGGAAAGTTTGACGAGCATTATCCATACTTATTTCATATTTGTCAATGAATTTAAACTTATCAAAGTACCACATGCTGCAAGATATCCGAAAAAAAGACATTAAACTATTTTAAAGGACATGAACATGAACAGTGTTCTTATAAAATGCTAGTTTGCGTCAAATGTGTAAAGGTTGCAAGACATCACTTGACTCATTTTTGATTGAAAGTGTAATGGCTTTTGGATCGTATCTGTAAGGTCTGAAAAAGCCTTATGTCCTTATCTCCGAATGGACTAAAATTTATTATCTTCCATATTCAAAGCATTTGCATGGGACTGATTAAATTTTGATCGAATGATGAGGTGTATTTTTGAAATTATGTGAAATACTTTTTTTTTTTTATTTGCCACGTCAGCTGGTATGATGCGAGTCGTGGCCATCTCCCACCATACTTTACATTTCAATGTTAGTAGAAAGTTGTGGTTAATTATTAAATTATGTGAAATACTTTGTGAATAGAGGAAAACCCGGTTATCGTTTTTTTTTTTTTTTACTAGAATGTTTCTAAAACCTTCTTTAGAGTCGTGAAGCACAAGGTTATAATGTAAAGGGTAAAATGTGCAGGTTATTCGTCCTTCTTCAATTGAAAGGATACTTGAATTTGTTAACAGAGGCCAAGATTGTGCATATCAATGACAAAGTAAAGTGGTGACGGCTATTTGTGAGTTTCAGATGAAAAACTAATTTACACTGTCGGAGATGAAATCAGACTACGTATACAGCTCTATGACTGTCATGGAAGGAGAAGACCGGAAGGCGGTGACCGAATGCAAGTCCGAATTTTTGAACGCTCACTGAATGCTAGTGCTAGGGGTTATATACTTGACCACATGAACGGAACGTATACCGCCGTGGTGAAATGTTTGTGGCCTGGACAACCGTCCATTAATGTGTATCTTGACATTCTGAGGCCAGCAATAAGGCTGTATCACCATTTCTTTAACACGGTAATAGCTACATCCATCTTTCTGCGTCATCACAGTCTTTGTCTTTCTGTCTGTCTGTAACCTCCATCCCGCTTGTTCGTGAACCTGGTACACTATTTGTGAAACCGGTAAGTCGGATTTTTTTTACCACATTGTAAGGAGTAGGATTTAATTTTGTGTAATATTTCGCGATCAAGTAGCTGAAGTAGTCTTACACCCACACCACACGCCATTCTTTGCCATTCTTTGCAAAGTTAATGGCCAAATGAACTCTCTGTCTCATTCTCAATTTATGAACAAGTAGAAGCCGAAACCAAGTATGACCTTGACCTTGAAACTACTGAAGAGAATTATTCAATGATAATTCTAATCACAAACTGGAAAGCTGTCGAGAATTTCATCATTTGATCTTCAAGTATGACCTTGTTGTTGGACCTTCCAGAACAAATATTTCAAATGGAACGGCGTCTACTTGTGAAGGAGAACAATTGTGTTAAATAACTTTGAAATCAAATGGCATATGTAGAAGTTAGTCCTCTGACAATATTTTTTATGACAAGTTCATTACTTAACCTTCAAGTGTGATCAATACCTTGGATCTACCTGGAATAAATGTTCCAAATGCCATTTTTATCGTTAAGGAAATGAACTGTTTGGGATTACTTTGAAGTCCATCGGACAAGCTCTGTTTATAACATTTCTATCATTTAACCTTCAAGTGTGACCTTGACCATAAAGATACATGAACAAATGATTCAAATGACAATTCTACTTGTGAAGGATGACAAGTATGCCTAATTATTTTGGAAACCCACCCATAAATGTAGAACGTACATGTATGGTTCGGACAAGCTGTATTTGTGACAATTTTATCATTTGGCTTTGAAGTGTGACTAAAACTTTGCACCTACCACAACATTGTTTTCAAGAGTAACTTTTACTTGTAAAGAAGATCAACTGTGCCATATTACATAGAAGTTCACTCGTAAATGTAGAAGTTATGGCTCGAACAAGTACTGTTTATGACAATTCATCGTTTGACCTGTCCTACATCCTTGGAGAGTGACCTGGTCCCTTGACTTATCTAGACAAAAATATCAACTGTGCTTCTAATGATGAAGGAGAACAGTTTTGCCAACTGATTTTGAAATCCATCCATAGATATAGAAAGTATTGCTGGGACAAACTCTGTTCATGACAGTTTCATCTTTGACCATCACGTGTGACTTTTACATTGGACCTATCTGAACAAATGTTTCAAAATACACTTCTACCTGTGAAGGAGAATAATTGTGCGAAATGATTTTGAAATCCACTCATGAATGTAGAAGTAATGGCTAGAAATATTCCGCACTTCCGCATGCACAAACACCGAGCTAGCGGGCTCGACAAATATTATTTCGCTGCATGTTACAACACGTAAACTATCCTGGTTCTGATGCTGGCTGATTTGTATATAAATTGTGACACTTATCTTAGCATTGAACCCATGTGCTTTTGAATTTATGTTATTGATTATCAAGGACTTACGTGGATTAAAGCCTCGCAACGCACACACGTGCATACTCAAACATAGTCATTCGAACCTTGATTACTTTTTTGCACCTTGCAGTAATTACCATGATGGTGACCTCAAGGCTTATATAGTAGGATAACATTAATAAATTGATTTTCTAATTCTTTGTAGCATTACTATTTTGAAGTTATCTATGTCACTTACACGGATAAGTCTATAAAAGCATGCCAGCCGTTTGAAGAATGGCTCAATACTACCAGAGAAATCTGCAACATGACAGAGAGAAATGGAGATATGCCGTACTTTTGCGAGGCGCCTGAGTCAAAGAACCTGTCGTGTAATGATGTCTTTCGGTTCAGGACAAGAGTGAAGTCAAGCATAACACCCACGACCTACGCTGAGAGACAGTTGATAAAAAGGTAGTTTCGTCGGATGTTAAAAGAAATATGAAATTTCGAATATTTATGTAACGAGAGAAACCTACTCCATAACGTCCAATAAAAATAATGTGCGCAGCGCAAACATAACTAAAATGAAACTCAAAGGTGATCCAAAGGAATATCTAGAAAATTAAGGAATGTTTGAGTGTTTGTAGCAGTAGCTCCGACAGCAAGAGCTGTTATACTCCCTAAGACATGAGCCATGCTCTGTGAAAAGGGGGCTTAATGCATCTGCGAAAAAAGTATCGACCAGGTCAGCCTGCCTAGTCCGCGCATGCTGACCTGGGCCAAAACTTTTCCCTCTTGGTCAATTTTCTGTATGTCCAGGGACCAGTCTATCCCAAGATTCAGTCGTTTTTTTTAAAATGGCTACTATAGATCCATAATTATGTTATGGCTTTAATAGGTATTGTGCATCACGGAGATGCGTTAAGCCCCCTTTTGCCAGAGTGTGGCTCAAATGCATGTTGTCTGAACAAAATATTGAGGATCGTGATATTTTAAAGCTGCGAATTTTATCACCTTTGAATTCAAAGCAAAATCATTGTATGCAAGTTTCCTTTGAACTACTTTGCGTCCGTCATGTACACCCCTCTCAATGAAGCAAACAAGCTTCATGTAAATTTCAATACGCATGCGCAAGTAGACCTATGTTTTAATTGTTCTTGTGGTAGAGTTATTATAAAAAGAGATAATTAATTATTTTGTTTTTCAAGAGGTAAAATACTATTAAACTAGTCGACAAAAAAAAAAAAAGTTATTAAGCTCGCTAAAGGCTCTCTCAATAACATTTTTTCAAGCCTTGTTTATTGTTTTTTTCTCTAATGCAAACTCGTGTATTCATCACAAAAACTACATTGTTATGTTGATCTACACATCTTTTGTCGATCACCCTAATGTTTAGGTTCTGCGCAAAGAAGGAATCATACAAAGTGTCCAATTCAAACAGTAACTCCAGCTGTTCCTTCTCCCGTTCCTACTTCAAATTAGGGCATGGTTGGATCTCCATCTTATTTAAATACCACTCTATCTTTATTATTTTCCTTTAGAAGCAATTGGCTTGAAAAGATTGAACATTATGCGTAGTACTTATAAAGAAAAGCACCAAGAAGGCATGGATAGGTGCACTGGCCATTGTGATGTAACTTAAGTGGTTTTGTTAGGGCGTAAGGGATGGTCAGCGGTACCTATCAGTCTAACTTTTGAATACTTTGCTCGTTCAGATGCTTACGTAGAATCAAAAATAAGGAAACTCATGTGTTTCAGCTTGAGGTAATTCTTTATTTTACCTAAAACATATATATGGAATCCAAATCGATATCGGGTGTGACCTCCATGTGTAGCAACACCTGCACGACACCTGGCGGGCATACTGGATATGATACGGCGTATTGTTGCTGTATGAATCTGCTGAAATATTGAGACGTAAAGTTAACCTGTCATACCATGGCAGAAAAAAAAAAACGTTTCTCTTATATTTTGGCTACGTATACTATAGTTCTCAACCCGATTGATGTGAGATTGTGACATTGAAAGAAAAAAAAAAAGTTTCTGATGTCTTCTTGCAAAAAAGGCGAGGCACTTCAGATATCGATGACTCTATACAGCATTTTAAAGGGGGGGGGGGGGTTCATTCCTTAGATAGGACAGCAGTTTTACTTTAATTCTTATGTATGAATGCACTTCATTGCTATCTGTGAAATGAAATGCTCCGATGAAATTAATCCAATAAAGGCAGACTATTTACATAGTTCACAGGTACTCGCTCAGCTTTCTTTCATGAGCAGCCTTGTGTAACTTTTTTTTATTTTACTTTAAAAGTCTGTAAATGCAGAGAGACCTTTGATACATCTAAATGCTGTGGCTTACAACAAAAATTACGAGACTGCTCCTAAATTCTTAGTTTCTAATATTGTAACAAAGATCTGTTTCTTTCCAGGTTCAATAGGAATATTATTGCCGAGTCTTACGAAAGTATGAAGCTTTTAGGGTAAGTCCATTTTCTCTGCGCTACGAATTATGGTGTTTTTTTTTTTCAAAATATAGTCTTGACAGTTTTTGTATTTTATACCCCTGGTATAGCAGAGTGTGTTTGAGCACGGACCAAACAAGACCCAAAATATCGAAATATGTACTTGTTTTATTTATTTTCTTACTTTCTTCCAATATATAGGTTGTGTAGTGTGTCAAAGCTGTTAAATTTGCTGCATAGATTACCGCCTTGAAAAGTAGTCCGGTTCTGTACCCAGACTGCCCATATTAGATAGGTTTGTATTTGAAAAATGCCACCTAGCAGATGATAATGCCGGTTTCACCCCGTCAATATATACTTACAACGTCCCGGAAACATACGTCTTATGCAATAATACTAAATACTTTACTGTATTCTTGCATGTAGTTCACGTAAAAACGGATCAGCCAATCAGAAAGCTAGTCTTGAGAATAAGATATAATGGTCGGTAAAATCTCACCTAGCTGCTTAACAATACTTTCGATCGCGAAAATTTATTTTCCCACCAAAGCATGTTTAAGGGGTATACTCAGATTCTTATAACTACAGTAAAATCTAAAAATACTTTATGACATATCAGTATATTTAGTTCAGCAATAGCTAGCAAATTATAAATACCTTAGACATACAGTATTAAAAACATTTTTTATGGTATTTCCTTTATGGCATATGTACATTTAGCCTCCCAAGGTATGTTAGAATTCGAGCCAGAATTTGGCAAAGGTTTCTCGGAAAGTCACACAGTGGATAACAAGTGTCAATTGTGTGCTATTGATAGTCTAGATTACCTGCCCCTACCACTATTTTATCGGGTCAGGCAAAGCGCAATGATGGCGGCCTCCTAGGTGTCATCAAGTGTACCCTTACAGTCTTCCCCGCTTTCCCCAGTTTCATGTGATCCAGTTTGATCAGTTAATGAAATGGGATCAATTTTGTGCAAAAAATACATCACCGAATCTAAAACCTGCTGTTTCGGTATGGTTTAAACATAAATTTGACTTTGAATCATTTTAAAAGTAGCCCTGTTTTCGGAAGTTATATAGGTCCATTGACATTTCGGATACTCAAAGCATTTCTGATATGTAGTTTTCCTCGCTAAATAAGACATGTTGAAAAACTCACTGCCGTGACTTTATTGCAAGCAATCTGTTTTGAATTCAGTCTATGATCCGATTTGATCATGCGAAGTAACAATATCCGGTCTCCTCTGCATATTACCAACGGGGGCCGCCATTATTGCGCTTTGCCTGATGATGCTATTGATGACTTCATATCTGATGTATATGCATGATAACATATCAGATTTAGACCGAGTTATTGATTACAAACATTGCATTAAATATTACCGGTAAGCTTCATTAAGATTGCATAGACAATTATACGTTTAGTTATTCACCAATGTTTTACAATCATTACATGAATAATTAAACTATAAATAAATAAATCATTAAATTAGTAAAATATCAACTAGAAAATTCTAAAAAGATCCCTTTAAGGAATGGCATTAATTAAAACCTGTTGAAACTATGTCACGGGCTGCGACATTCCATCGTGCTCTTCTGCTGGGCTCGTAGAGACTCGCCAATCAGATTGTACCCTTGACCCTTGGACATCTCAAATATGCTTATAAGGTCAGCCACTATTCTCAAATGTATTTCCGCAAAAGACGCTTAAAGTCCACTCATTGAAATGGACATCTATTAGGGTTGATGTACAATGTACTTACATATATGTACTATAAACCGGTAGTGATTAAGAAGTAATCGTCTTTCTATCGTGGTTTATCGTTCACAGTTGTGAGTTATGAGGCACAATAAATAAACCACGAGGGCGATAGCCCGAGTGGTTTATTCATTGCGCCTCAAACCTCACAACCGTTGTTTAAGGATAAACCCCGATAGAAAGAAGATTATTTCGATTCTAACATGACCAGCTCTTGATCAAAAGAAAAATGTTCATACCTAGTATACAACAGCGGATGCGGATTAATTCTAGTGGAAAAAAACAACGTAGCTGTTACGGTTACTAATCAATACAAAAACCGATTGCCCAGTCGATAAATATGGAAAATCAAAATTTCAATAAAACCCTTGGTATCAAACACAACAACAACGACAACAACAACAAACCCGCACTGTTTTACTACTTTATTTTCTTCCTTTCAATCGACTATGAAGAATGTATACATCGTCAAGCATTAGAGTAGCAGTCGCTTCAATTACTCTAAACATTACCCCACCCGCTCCCAATCCCATTTCCATGGCAACATAGTCGATTTTACAACGCTTTAGTTGCACTTTGTTTCTAGAGCCGAATTCGCGTGTCTTCAAAGTTTACACTAAGTTTCATACCGCAAACATCATAATTTACATAAGTCACAGGTCATATCTTACAGTTCATATACATGTAACCATAAGTAAGAGAGTTTTTTTTATTATTTTCATGGGTCACGTTGATGTTTTACAGGCAACTTGCCCTCGTTCATTTAACGTTTCATAAATTATGGTTAAGAATTATATTTAAATGTAACGCTTTCAAATACTGCCATTCTACCCATTTTCGACTTTTCTGCTGCAGGTAGTTTTGAGTTACAAAGGCATAAACAAGCTTAACAGTAAAAGCGTCATAATTTATTCATTTCAGGGTATTAATGAAGTGCAATTCACCATTGATAAAGTAAGATAGAAAGTCAACAAAAATAAGTTTAATACTGTTGCTTAGTTTTTAAAATATATGACAATAGATGCGCTCGCCATCATTTTATATGGACTATACCCTAACTTGAAGAATGTCATTGTAAATGTATTTTAGCCTGATCTATAACTGTGAAAAAACCCCTTACAAACCACTTCATTACTTGCGGGATGACTCTGTAAAGACACTATACATCCAAGTGACCCATGACCTTACGGGAAATTTGCGAATTTCGAAGTACAAATCGTGAAGTGTAAACTAAAACTTCGACGATCGAACTGTGAAGTGTCAAGAATGAAGTATGATCCGTGAATTATTGAATTAGAAACTCGGTTCTGTATGAAAATATGTATGCATTTTTATTAAAAGTATATAAAGTATGAGCTGTAAATTGAAGACTGAACTACGGAATTACAAGTCACCTCCTGGCTTTCTCACATTCAAGTTCATATAGGTTCACTTTGTCATTTTTGATAAAGAAATTTTACTTTTCTTTCTATTTCAGATTTCCTACTGGTAATTTTCCTTTGATTACAGCCAATGTTAAAGGTAACACCAAGAATTTTTTTTTTTTTTAATTTTCTACTCATCGCAATTCACTTTTTGCAGCAAGGTTCTGACTCTTTTCCACCTTTAAGTGTGCATTTTTTCAGATAGACTCTCTCTCTCTCTCTCTCTTCTTCTTCTTCTCCTTCTTCTTCCGCCGCTTAAATTCAATTTGATTCTACACTTACGTTGAATTTTGCCCTAGTCGATTGCATAATAGAATATGTAAGCTTTCTCTCGAATTTCATCATAACAGACATTTAAGCACACATTTAGCAAAAGAATGATCTGATCTCTGATGAATTTTGGGTTCCTGATATACAAGTTTGTCTTCAAGCACTAAAACATCTCTCGAAATTTCCCCTGGTGATAGATTTTAGAGTAAAGCCTTCAGATCGACAAGCAACAACAAGTATCGGCCAATTAGAATGGATTTTTTCTACACAATATGAAGTAAACGTATGTAGCATATCAGATTTCATACCGACCACATCTTACATTTAATTTTAGAACCAGAAACTGATTACATCACCCCGAAAGTAAGGCCGCCATGTTTTTCCTACAATAGAACAAAGCTATGGTTTTTACCCTCTCCTGTGGGTCATTTCATGCACAACGAATGGAAGATAAACCACTGTTTAGCACCTTCTTCTGAGGAACTTGAAAACTGTTTACAAGGAAAACGTGTGTTGCTTTTCGGCGATTCAACTGTTTTACAATGGTTCAAGGATTTAAAGGGTCGGTTTAACTGTAATGAAACCGAGGTCGAACCTGACAACTCCATATACAATCCATGTGAAGGTCAGTGTCGACCGTTTTTTTGTACAAAAAACAATTTAAGACTGGACCTTCTTCCACATTCATTGCCAGGCAACATCGATCGAAATCATTCTGTCTCGATTACAAAACACATTTTGAAGTATCGACACATGAAAAATGTTGCATTTTTAATACACTACTTTAGTCATGTAGTACGGGAACATCCCAGACTGTTTAGAGATAGGATTCGTCGTACAAGGCAGGGTATAGAAGAATTTCTTAAGATCAACCAGGATTGTCAGTTTTTCATTAAGGGTGGCCACTTTTATGAGCCTGGAGAAACGTACCGATACGCCAACTATGTATTCCGACTGATTTTAATCGAAGAATTTAAAGGATTGTATGACAAAGTTACTTACCTTGACGATGTAGATAGTACAGTAGCTGAAAATCAAAGGAATGTTCACCCAGCTGATTTTATTGTCCGTGGAATGGTAAATCAGATGTTGTCATACTTTTAGATTGTACTGCTTATGCACGCTGCTTGTGCAGTTTGATTTCTTAATTAGATTTCACTAGTACCTCAAAATGTCATTTACAGGGATACAATATGATGACAATTCATATTTGGAATCCTTTGCGGCTTTTCCAGGTGGACCTGCTTGTATGTATGACCAGTTATCACCGACTCTCGGGTAAAGCAAATAGGAACCAACCCAGGTGTACCTACTTTGCTATACCTTTGTCAGAACCAGGGTGTATAAAATATATGTCGTTGCATTACGAAAATGCACATTGATTAAACTGTTTTTTCCTCAGTTCTACGTGTCTTATTACTGAATCTTCTTTATGTAGGTACAGAAGGCCCATATTAAAGGTCATTTGAAGAACAAAAATAACGTTTTGTTTTGTAAGATAAGCACCTTTACTCATTCGTATCTTTAGATAGATAGATAGATCCAGACATACTACCATTTTTTTTCATTATATTTCGTCTATCCCCACACTGAATTCTCATGTTTAGTGGTGGTTGAAGGAATTGACCAAATAAAGGGTTGCTGTTGCTTTCATCTACTCCAGTGCAACGTGACATTAACCACAGATTCCATGGTGGCCATATAAACAACTTTAATGTGCAAAGCGATTGATCATCTTTACGAGCAACTCTTAACACATCACCTGCTAAAAATGGTTAAGTGTCTGCCGCTGTCTCGGGACCTTTGGAAATTAGCTCTATGTCACAAAATGAGATTAAAAGTGACCCATGTATCGGGAAAATTATTCATAAGAACGTTCTTTGTCTTATTCTCCAGAATTTTGTAAATTTGAAAGTAACACTGCTTCTGATTGGCTAAACCAATTTTTCAAATAAAACAATACCAAACAGTTTTTTGTGAATTCAATTACAAAGACTATCTAAAAGTATTTGATTCTATAATTCTACCTAAATTAAGGTATGGGGGAGAGGTGTGGGGTTATGAGTACAAATATTGTATAGAACAAGTTCATCATCAGTTTTGTAAGGAGTTTTGGGTTTAAACCAATGCAGTGGCACTTGGAGAGTGCGGCAGGTTACCTATTGTAGTTTCCTTTCATATAAAGTTTATTAAATACTGGTTAAAGTTAATTGAGATAGATAATAATAGATACCCAAAGAGTGGTTATAATACTGAAAACTCTTGATGATATTGGAAGAGCAGATTGGGTTTCAGAGGTTTGCGAATTCTTATTTTGTTATGGATTTGGTAGAGTTTGGATATCACAAGAAGTTGGGGACGTAAAACAATTTATAATTATCTTAAAACACAGGTTAAATGACTGCTAGTCTCAAAATTGGCACAGTGATATTTTTAATTCTACCACATGTGATTTTTATAAACAGTTTCAAAGTTTGCTCCATCTGAAAAGGTATTTAGAGTTAGATATGCCACCAATTTATACATATTTTTTCTTCTCTATTAACATTACAATGTCGTCCGTATTCAATCTTAATTTGTGGCTTGAGCAGCGAAATCGTGCAAGAGAGCGTTTATAAATTTTGCTTTTCTAAAAGAAACGTTACGATTGTGGAAGATGAATTTCAAGCATTTTTTATATGTGAACAATATGATGAGATCAGAACTAATTACTTATTTTCTTGGTACAATGGCAGCCGAACAATTGAAAGAAATATTTTTACTTTTGTCTAATGATAATTTGAATGTAATAAAAAAGGTAGGAATTTATGTGACAAAACTGTTAGAATTGATAAATGCGGGGCATTAAAGTACGTTGTAGTATAGAAAAACATTTGTATTTATGCATGCATTATAGGCCGGAGGCCCTATTGCTTTATAAAACATTGTATTGTATTGTACTGTATTGTATAAGAACGTTCTTTGTCTTATTCTCCAGAATTTTGTAAATTTGAAAGTAACACAGCTTCTGATTGGCTGAACCATTTGGCTCAGGTTAATCCATATTTTTACAATGATATTTTTCCTTGGAGTTACCTTCTGCAAATTTGTTTCAGGAAGCGTGGTCTCAACCAGCTTTTGTCTTAAACTGGCAGCCTGTTATCGATCATTGGTATCAATAACAGGTAACACTCGATACTACAAGCCGCGCAGATTTCTTCCCGGTTCGGGACTTTATGAGATAACGCGAGACTTGGAAATTCAAATTGTGGTATCAAAATTTACTATTAATTCTTTCTTCATTTTTGTGGCATTTGTCGAAGACAATGCAACGATGAGTTCAATACGGCATTTTGAAAATCATGTATCGTAGTTTGTGCATAACCGAAAGAAGTAAACCCAATTAAATTCCTTTTTTCTAAGACAAATGAGTGTTTCGATAGCACTCAGCTATATAAATAACAATTAAAATAAACTGGATTTGGCCATTGATCATGGGAATACTTCTTTTTAATTGAAAATATCTATACCTGCTATGACCTTCTATTTGCGCAATGATACACACAACCTTTGTCTCCTGACCGTATTCGTTCCAAAACAGCTCGTCCCTGGGCTTGTTCGTCCCACATTATTGCTTGTTTATTTTTCATTTGTTTTTGCAGTCCATCTCTGATTTTTTTCACTGTCAGTTTAAAATTTTGAATGTATTTATTTGATTATGATTTTATTTAATGTAGTTGATATATGACGTGACTGTTTTAGGGAGCGGAACCATATAAGCTTTTATGCTTTCGTTCCAATCCTTTTCAAATTGCTATGTTATACTTTATAAATTACATGTAAATTTATTCTATATTGAATAAAAAATGTTTAAACTAAATTAAATTTTATGCAGAAAGATAGTCCTTATCAGGAAAGATTAAATTCTTTGGCAAGTCTGATATTGTTCAGAATAACCTTTTTTGTAATGAAAACTTTAACCGAAGATAGAATTGCTGAAGCTTACAACGGCAGTTACTTTGATGGTACTGTGGAGTAAGAGATTTGATTTTAGTTGTCTCCCCTGTGTCACCAGCTCTGGTGTCCCACCACCGTATTTTACAACGTTCAAACTACAGCGAAACCTGTCTTTTGGTCCTTTGTTCTACGTAAGGTGGCTAATGTAGAGCTTTACTGTTTTGATCTGTCAAATGTAATGCCAAAATAAAGCACTTTCAATAACTGCCTTCGAACAGAATGCCTCTGCAAAGCGGATAGCGTAAGATTTAAAAAAAATCCAAGATCAGACTGTACGTTTTGCGCAGTCTGATCTTACACAACACCAGCCACAGAGGCAACAAAATTGAGACAGGCACCCTTTAGGACTCAATCCCATGTTTTAACGATCCTGGTGTAAATGGCTCTTGAAAGCATAGTAGGAAAAGGAGGAAATGCTGGTAACCAGCATTTTCTGCTTTTTCCACGACGTTTTCTTATTTAATCGTTTACAGAAAAAAATCACTATTTTAGCAACACCCATTTTGTCGTCTGCAAATGCTTTCGATATGAGACAAATCTAAAATTTTGCCGTCTTGTAAAAAGTTATGGGTGAGTGACTTTTAACCCCTAGGCTGCTAAGCGCGACTCAAAGACCTGTTGCGGACATTGTAAATCAAGACCAGACTGCACAGAACGTGCAGTCTGATCTTGGATCTACACTGTCTGATGAGGAGATATCTTTTCCCAAAAAATACCTTTGAAATAGCAAAATTTGGGTTTTTCCTATCGACTCGAAATTTTTCATTTCACTTATTCAGCAGGATAAGGATTAAAACAGATTGAGCTGTACTTTGAATAAACAATAATAAAAATGGATAGCGAAGATAGATGACCAAGATCAGGGTAAGACTAAGAATATTCTTAAGAATGGTTGGTGAATACGGACCCAGATCTGCAAAGGGTCTGATCTTGATCAGGTCTAATCTTAATCCTCAAGCTGCTAAATAAATGAAACTAAAATTGCCATTCAAAAATGAAATCTCAAATATTGCGATTTCAAAGTTGATTACTATAGGAAACACTACCGTATCGGGCAGTGTAGATCAAAGATCAGACTGCAGGTTCTGTGCAGTCTGATCTTGATCTATATTGTCCACAAAAGCGCTCCGAGCAGCGCTCAGCAGCCTAAGGGTTAAAGGGCAACAAAACTCACAGAGTCTTGGATGATGTAGGTTGAGTAACCCTAGTTAATAGAACAGACTGCGTGATAATAATTAAAATTTATTGTTTCAAAATCGGATGACTGTCCTCAAGGGGTTGTAAAGCCGAAAAACAGGCTCGATTATCGCCACTTATGGTGTCTTCCTATGCTAATTTATAAATTATCAGTTGGAGATGAACATAACTGTGTTCCCGTATAAAAACACAAGTTTTTTTCAGTTTTTAAATTACTATACATCTTTCTGCCAGCGATTGGAACTTTGACAGATTGCACTGTATACAATGGCAGACTCATAATACGATCCAAGCTTCTAATTGCTATGAATTAATTTAGTCTGCATTTGACTCCCGGATTGCTAAGTTTTGGCTGCTAGTGTGCCTTTAAGTGTAAAGGGTATAGACTCTACCTGTTCAGTATGGGACTTTGAGATTTTGACATCAAGTATTCTGAACCCACTGTCCAGTCTTTATTCGACCGCGGAACAGGGTGAAACTAGGTGAGGGTTTTCCCCCAATTACAGCTGTTTTATTACGATATTGTTGTCGTCCCACGAATAAAAGCTGTGGTTTTCAAGGATCGTTACTTTTGGAAATTGCGGTACGCGGTGACACTGGGCCATTGCTTTGTTACTCTGGAGAAGTATAAAAGTCATTTCAGCTCGAATTTCGACAGGGTGAAGTAGAGGTAGACATCGTCTTAAAGTGCATACTGTGTGACTAATATTTGGAGTGTCAAATTTCTCGTCTATACATTTTGTGGCATTTTACAGTGATTTAAGTCTGAATGAAAATATTAAGGAGTATGCATTGAGGCAACGTTGAGTCAGGTATTTGAAAATTTCTTTAGTTATTTTTATCTTGTTTATCTTCTGTACTAAAGAAAAATATTCTGAAGAAGAAACAGCTGATCATCAGTAATTATTCATCCCCTCCGTTTTCTACCCTTTCAAAGACAATGCGTCACTTAAGCTACGTTTAATTTGTCGTCTGCTAAGGCTCCCATTGTAGACGAATTCAAAAGTTTGGACTTTTTTGTTCCAAAAAACGTAACGGCAAATCGAGAAATTAACTTGTTTGTTCTGCGTTTGTTCATTCGATCGGTCGCTTGCTCTCTCACTCACTTCTTCTTTCCTTCGTTCCTTTCTGCGTTCTTTCCATCGTTCCTTCCTTCCTTCCCTCCTTCCTTCCTCCTTCCTTCCTTCCTTCCTTCCTTCCTATACTCACTCACTCACTTACCAGGTGTATAAATAAAGTATATGAGATTTTAAAAGGCAATAGCCTGTATGTCCATGCTTAGCATCAAAACTCATCTAGTCGCAGTAACCACAACATAGGTTTGGATGAAGAACTTCGAGGAGGAATATCTTTGTATCCTCGACAAGCTCTTATACTTGGAAACTACGTTTAAGCTCTATACATAAAGTTCACCCACTAAAACCGTGTGTAAAGGGTGCGCCAGTTCGATCGATCAGATTTCATATCGATTCGCACAATCCAGAGTTCACCCGATCTCTGTCCCTTTATTGTCAAACTTGCTGTGAATCTCTATTGACCTTTGACCTGTAATATGGTAAAATAGTGTGACAGGGTCGAGTTTGGCCCAGGTTTAGCCCAATTTACTTGGTGTTAATTGCCTCATAGGATAGGGTTCTTAATAAAGATAATTTTCCTTTCTTTTGCTTGTGAATTTGGTTAATGTACATGTATATATTAATTCATCTTGGACAAAACTGGAGACAGAGAGAAATCTTTCCTAAATTGTAAGCGTCCTTTGTTTGAATTGTAAGTATCCTTTGTTCGAATTATTAGCATACCAATACAACGTTTTTGCAGTGCCTTTCAGTAGACAGCTTTTGGAAACATTGTGAGATAAGGAGCGATTGCTTGGTACAAGCAGTTGCTCCTTTTTTAACAATGTTTTCTAAAGCCTTTTTCCTCAGGTTCGTTAAAACACGGGGTTGTTTGTAAAAGGTTTAATACATTTAACAAAATCATGAAACTGGGCTCTAAAGTATTATCGCTGCTAGTTGCTGAGGATTTTGAAGGATTAAAATCATGATACAAATTTGCTCATTCATTTGTATATTATAGTGTTCAACGCTATTTTTAACATTATTTCAGTTATATCGCGACGGCCAGTGCTCCTGCCTATGTTTTCCTGGGTTGTCTTTTACCAGTACTTCTTCACACAATATTTTTTTCAAGCCGCTAGCTGCTTTCTCATGCAACAATAATCAGCGATGAGAGAGGAATGAATCCTGATTCACCCACTATCATGAATTCTCGGAAAGAAATATGCTGAGCTGGGCGGTTCGAACCGGCAACCTCCGGCATGATTTCAAGCCCTATACGTAACCGACTGAGCTACCAGGCTCGTGTCGTGAGGTGAAGGGTGTAGTTTTGGCAAGATATTTCGTTTAGTAAACTAGGTCAGCTGTTTTATTCATGAACGATCCGAGTTTATATATATATTTACAATTTTACCTGAAAAAAAAACTTTACATTCTCAGTTCATCTCATTGCTGCCTATGAACGACCTTTCTCGTGTTGCAGCAGGTCCCTCCTTGAAAAGATTGCGGTAAAAAAACGAAATTGCTGGCTCATTTACAGGGTTATGTGAGTGGTTGGTTCTCGCAATTTGTCACAATGTTTTTTTTTTTGGTTAATTAACGCAGTACCCCCATTGGGGAGGCAGACGACTTTGGGGCATTGTAATACCATCAACAGAAATATAGATTTTTCTTTATATTTGTTTTTTCTTTAATTCTGAGCTTTAACCACCTACCGAGAGAGAAAGCTTTTGAGAATATCGTTGGAAAAGCAGAAAATCCTGGTAGCCAGCATGTTCTCTTTTTTCTACAATGTTTTCTGTCCATGCAAACATTTACAACATCATTTCAGCCAAATGTATGTTTTCAGCAGCAAATTCTTTCAATATGGATGAGTCTAAAATTTTGTCGTCTGGTAAACAGTTAATTGTCGTCTGCGAATGATCTCGATTTGGGCTAGTCTAAGATTTAGTCTTTTGATAAAGAGTTAAGGGTTAAATGGGTCGATATATCTCCCCAACTGTCACAAAACTGTCATAAAAAACTGTCACAAAACGTGTCTGATGAAAACATTATTATTGTAATAGATATGAACCATGCTCTGAGAAAAGGGGGGCTAACGCATAAATTATGCAAAAAGTATCGATCGGGTCAGCCTGCGCAGTCCGCGCAGGCTGACCTGAGTCGAAACTTTTTTGTTATTACTTAGTCAATTAAGCGTGTCAAAGGACCAATCTACCGTATGATTCAGTCGGATGTTATACATAATGGAGTTTTGGGGGTCCATAGTACATGTAATTTAATAACTTGGTATCATGCAACACAGAGATACATTAAGCCCCCTTTTGCCAGAGCATGGCTCAATAGCAGTGTACTATAAAAATAACTCTCTCCCAGACGAAACAGAAAAAAATAGATTTCTCCTTGCTGAAAGATATTTCTGTCGTGTTTTTTGACGAATACTGGTATCGTTGTACATTGTATCCTAGACGCCGAGTTCTTACCAAGGAAAATACTTTTTTGATGTGTTTATATTGAAAGCAAAGTTCGTATAAGAAAATTAGATTGTATCTGAAATGATAGGTTTATTTATCTTCGAAAGGGTTGAAAACAGCTAGGTCAAAGGAGAAAATCTTTGTTACAAACATATTTTTCCTGTCTCGTCGATGTTTTTTTTAAAAAGCTTTCATTCTCACGGTCGGAAAATTACGTAAAATTACAAGAGTGTACACAAAGGGTGATATATTATAGGGCTGATACTATTCAGACCTTTAGGGTTTCTCGATGTATGGTTGAACGAAAACGTCGTATTCATTTTATACTCTTAACTTTTAACCCTTTACCAGACAACAAAATTATAGCCTGGTCTAAATTGGAAGCATTTGTAGACGACAATTTCAATGCGGCTCATATGATGAAATTTTGCTTTGAAAGGGTACAAAACAGTGGGAAAAGGGAAAAAAATGCTGGTAACCAGCATTTTCTCCTTTTCCCACAATGTTTTCAAAAGGCTTCTTTCCCAGGGGCGTTAAAAGGCGGCATTGTGCGGTAAAGGGTTAAGCCGTATAAACCCGCCAGAGATTTTCAATCTAAAATGAGAACCAAATAATTGCAGTTACATGGTTGCTATTGTACAAAGTTTACAGCAATGCGGTGCGCGTTTCATGCAGTCTGATCTTAATCTAAACTGGGCCCACAAGGGCAACTAGGGTTGTGAAATGCGCTTCAAGGGTTAACATATAACATGGGTAGATGTACCGACTTGCCGAGCCTTGTAGCTCGATCGGGATACGTACATGGCTTGACACCAGAGGGTCGCTGGTTTGATGAACCAGCTCCAAGGTATTCTTTTCGAGGAGTAATGATAGTTATAGCGACAGGATTCATTCCACTCTCAAAGCTGATTTTTTTTTTTACGATTGTTAGTTGGGAAAGAGGCCAGTGACTTGGACAGAATGTTGTGCGAAGCAATGGTGAAAGAAATTCCAAGAAAGCATGACTAGGAGCACTGGCCGCCTTGGTATAACTGTAATAATATTGAAAACGGCGTTAAACGCCATACTTACATACAAACCAATCTGTATCGTCTTGCAGCATACAACTCCTTTCATTACGCACTCTGAATATTCTAAATTTTGAAAGTAACGCAACTTCTGATTGGCTTAACTGTTTAGTTAAACCAAACAGAATTTGCGTTATTTCAAAATTTAAAAAAATCTTCACATTTACTCTAAGAATGCAATCAGGAATGCTTACTGAAAACGGGCTCTGAAAACATGTGGCGAACATTCAACAGTGCTTCAGTTTTTGCCACAGTGTTTTCTCATGCACCCGTGCAATTACCCTTTACCAAAAAATCACGACCTATAACGACCTGGAGGAAGAAGGTTTTTGAAAACATTGTTGGTAAAGGAGAAAATGCTGGTAACCAGCATTTTCTCCTTTTCCAACAATGTTTTCTACTCTATCAGACAAATACCTTAATTTTAGCCAGTTGTGATTTATCGTCTACAAAGGCTTTCAGTTTGGATGGGTCTAAAATTGTGTCGTTTGGCAAAGAGTAAAACTGTAGTTCATGTCCCTATTGTACTAAGCTGTCTTCAAAATCGTCCGCTTCAAATTTATATCTTGAATTGACCCTTTAGCACACAACCTACAGTTTTAACGACCTCCAGAAAGAAGGCTTCCGAAAACATTGTGGGAAAAGGAGAAAATGCGAGTAACCAGCATTTTCCCCTCCTTCCAAAATGTTTGCTAAACTTTGAAGCACAAATCCTATCAGAGAAGCCAGATTTGATTTGTCGTCTGCAATTGCTTTCAATTTGGGTAAGTCTAATTTTTTTGTCGTCTGGCAAAGAGTTAAAACAGAAAATACGGATTTAAAGTTACATGCACTTAAAAATGGTTTGTATTGATTTATAAATGATACAAGCTTTCGTGTAATAATTCTTTGGAATAAAGCAAAAAAAAAAGACAATAGCAGTTCAGATAGTGTCATCGATGATATGCTCTGACGCAATTTCCTGACCTCGAGGGCTTATCAGATCCTAGACACGCATTGTAATAATAAAAAGTTACGCAATAATTCATTGGATTATCACCTTACCACACAATCCCGAGTTTTAACGACCCCTGAAGAAGAAGGCTTTTGAAAACATTGTGAGAAAAGGAGAAAATGCTGATTACCAGCATTTTCTCCTTTTCCCACAATGTTTTCCATTCTCTAAAGGACAAATTTCATCATGTGAGCCACATTTAAGATGTCGTCTGCAAGTGCTTTCAATTTGGACAAGTCTACTTTTTTGTCATGTGGTAAAGAGTTATAAACATGTATTCAGTCGACGAATCTAACGTAGAAGTTTCTTGAATACACTGTAACACGTGGAGAAAATGTTCATATCTAGAAAAAATGACCGCGTAAGTCAAATAGAAATGATTCACATTATCAAAGTTATATGTATGTTTTAGCAGACAACATTGTGCGAAAAGGAGAAAATACTCGTTACGAGCATTTTCTCCTTTTCCCATAATGTTGTCAAGAATCTTTTTTTCTGAATGTCGTTAAATCATGGTATTTTTGTGGTAAATGGTTACAGTGTATATAAATGTGTCCTGAATATCATAAACAATGTTTGTTTCACTTAGTAGTGTTTTGTACTTCAGCAAGATAAAGAGGCAGAATGGCGCCCTAACATGCGGTTTCCATCACTTGGAAGTCTTTCCTGTCCAGTAGGGTTCCTTCTACCTTTTTTCAGATAACTTTTTACCAAACAATCCCCGGTTTTAACGACCCTGAGGAAAAGGCATGATGAAAACAATGTGGAAATAGGATAAAAAAAAAGTTTTTACCCTTTCAAAGGACAAAACCCATTATTTGAGCCGCAATGAATATACCGTCTGCAGGTGCTTTGAATTTTGATGGGTGTAAAATTGTGTTTTCTGGTAAAGGGCTAACCCTTTGCCAAAACTATCTTGATATAGCCTTCATGACCCTGTGGAATCTGGCTTTTTGGAAGCATTAATGGAAAAGGAGACAACGCTTGTAAAACATCAATGTCTCCTTGTCGCACATTTTTCGCGGAAGTGTCCTTTGGCAAAACTCTCCAGAGCCCTAGCCTTGTACTGCTAGTACAGTCAGTAAGTCAATCCTTGCTGCACAATGACGTTTACCTTTATTCGGGAAAAATCCAATCATTTTCGTCTGCAAATGCCTTATTTTAGATTGGTCGAGTTTAGATTTTGTTCATGTGGTAAAGAGGAAATAATCTTGAGGAGTGACAAAGATCCTAGGGGATATTAGTCACTTATCTTTTAAACTCTTTACCACAATACAAACTTAAGTTTCACAGACATTTCGAATTAACCCTTTACCACACAATCCCGACCTTTAACGACCCTGTGAAAGAAGCCTTTTGAAAACATTGTGGGAAAAGGAGAAAATGCTGGTAACCAGCATTTTCTCCTTTTCCCACAATGTTTTCTACCTTTCCCAAAACAAGTTTCATTTTTTCTTTCTCATTTATTTTGTCTTCTGCAAATGCTTTCGATTTGGACCAGTCTAAAATTTTGTCGTTTGGTAAACAGTTAACTTCGCAGGCGACAAATCAAATGTAGCTGAAATTATGATATATATCTTCGAAAAGGTTTATAAGACTTACATGTATTTAATCATTTGAGGCACACTTGATTTTTCGTCTGCAAATGCTTTCAATTCGCATCAGTCTAAAATTTTGTCGTTTGGTAAAGAGTTAAATGATTTATTTGAGTTTTATTTGATATATTTCTACCTAGAGACCATTTGGGTTAGCTCTTACAAAATGACACTCTATCGCCGTTATACTATAATACATAAACAAGTATTGTAAATATTTTGAAAACAGTGTGAGGAAAGGAGAAAATGCTTTTGAACAACAGTTTCTCCTTTCCTCAAGATGTTTCAAAACGCTGTCCTAGTGGTATTGTTAAAAGGTTATCCATATCGAGTAAAATAACGATTTTACTATAGAAGCTATTTCATACCTACCTAAAGCTTTTACGGTTAAAACATAATAGAAGCGTTTAAAAGAAATGAAAGTATTGTTCTTCGAAAGCTTTGAAATGAAATGGGAGACAATGGATATTTCAATTGTCACAACCAATTTATCCTTTTACCACATTGTTTAATTGCGCGTATTATGCCTGGGGCTTTAAAGGAGAATAAGCCGAGGAAGTGGCAAGAACCACTCTGGGTGATTTTCCTTGGCAGTTTAGATCGAGATTGGACTGCATATCATGTGCAGCCTGATCTTGGACCTGCTCAGTCTCTTGTTTTGTAATAGTCTTCTGTTTCAAGGTTTTATATTTTTTAAGAGATTGAAAATTTATACTTGCAACTCAAAAACCAAGAAAAAAATCCACACCATGAAATAATTAAGCAGTAAAGCCCCTGTTTACATAAACCTTTAACTTTTAACCCTTTCCCAAACAAGCCCTGGTTTTCACGTGTCTGCAGTACAAGTCTTTTGAAAACACTGTGGGAAAAGGAGAAATTGCTCGTAACGAGCAATTTCTCCTTTTCCCACAGTGTTTTCGACCCTTTTTGACAACTTTCTGCCATTTTCATCAAATTTAAAATTGTCGTCTGCAAACTCTTTCAATTTGGACCAGTCCAAAATGTGTCGTTTGGGAAAGGGTTAAACTCTGAGCACAACTTGAAGGGATCGGAGGACAGTATAGATGAAGATCAGAATGCGTAGAACTTGTAGTCTTATCTCTCATCGACACTGTCTGTTATTGTGTGAGATAATCAGGCTAACCAGGAGATGCACGTCATTTACTCTTTACCAGAAGACAAATATTTAGACTCGTTCGAATTGAAAGCATTTGTACACAACATATTTAATGGGGCTCAAATTATGGTTTTTGTCGTTTAACCCTTTCCCAAACGACAAATTTTGGACTGGTCCAAATTGAAAGAGTTTGCCGACGACAATTTTAAATTTGATGAAAATGGCAGAAAGGTCTCAAAAAGGGTAGAAAACACTGTGGGAAAAGGAGAAATTGCTCGTTACGAGCAATTTCTCCTTTTCCCACAGTGTTTTCAAAAGACTTGTACTGCAGACACGTGAAAACCAGGGCTTGTTTGGGAAAGGGTTAAAGGATAAAAGACATCGTGGGAAAAGGAGAAAATGTTGTTTACCAGCATTGTCTCCTTTTCCCACAATGTTTTGAAAAAAACTTTTTCACTCGGGCGTTTGATAGAGGACAAAAAAATATGGTGATATTTCAAAACTGAAAATGACTACAGTGTATTTTGTTTATTTGGCAAACTATAGGTCCACTCCAACCGTTTGTTTATCTTTCTATGACACTGGCTTTCAATCACCCTTCATTCTTCACTGTTATGATAGTTAGGTTAGTCCTAAACCCTTTACCACACAATCCGGACTTTTAACGACCCTGAGGAAGAAGCCTTTTGAAAACATTATGGGAAAAGGAGAAAATGCTGGTAACCAGCATTTTCTCCTTTTTTCACAATGTTTTCTACTCTATTAAGGACAAATTTTGTCATTTGACCAGTCTAAATTATTGTCGTTTGGTAAAGGGTTAACCCTTTACCACACAGCAAAATTTTAGGGAATGGTCTAAATTAAAGCGTTTGTAGACGACAAATGAATTTGACTTAACCCTTAGGCTACTAAGTGCGATTCAAGGACCTTTTGTGCATAATGTAGATTCAGATCAGACTGCACATATCGTACAGTCTGATCCTGGATCTATACTCTACGACAACGAGACATCTTTCCTCCAAAATACCTTTGAAATAGCAAAATCTTGTTTTTTACTGTCGGACTGAAAGTTGTGTGTGTGTGTGTGGTTTTTTTTTTAATAAAACAATATACGATAGCGTAAGTGTAGTAAAATCCTCGCATTCAAGTTATTTGCCGAGCCCTAACCTTTTACTAAAAATTTTGGACTGCACGAAACTTTGTTGAACGTGTTAACAGACGCTAAATTACCTGTTATTACAATGATGATTTTTGTCTTTGATAGAGTATAAAACATTACTGAAAAAAAAAAAGAAAATGCTTGTTACCAGCATTTTCTTCTTTTCCAACAATGTTTTCAAAAGCCTTCTCTTTTAAGGTCGTTGAAATTTGGGGTTGTGTAGTAAAGACTCACCAATGCCTGCTTTCCACAGGTTTTTGTAATTCAGCAAGATTAAAGGGTAGACTTCGTTTTATTAAATTTCAGGTGGTTGATTCACGAAATTATTTGCAACAAAATCCTTAAATGTAATCAAACAAGGATACTATTCCTATGACTCACGGAAGTAGCGTGAAGTAAGCAGTTACTCCCTGAACCGTGAGATACGGATCACAACTTACAGTGCTTTCGAACACAGTGTAGACTCAATATTGATGGACAATCATTATGACAGTGTTTATATAGAAGAGAACCAGTGGTTTTGAAAGAATAATGTTCGAAGTACTGGTGAGAGAAACTCCAGGAAAGCAATGACAGATGCACTGGCCACCGCGATATAACCGAATAAATGTTGCAAAACGGCCTTACGCACTAAACAAGCAAAGCGCGGGCCCATTTTTGGAAGCCGGCTCTTGAAGCCGGCTTCCAATAGGAATGCTTTTTTTTTATGCACATGGGGAGTTTTGGGATACATCATTGCACAACTTTTCCGACATATTCACACAAATACTTTTAATAGTATGTTGCTATTAAGCTCAAAATTATGCATTATTCTGTATGTACTGTTGAGATGAATTTCGAGCATGAAAAGTAAAGATTTCGTATTTATAGATATTTATTTAATAACTGATTAATGATTGACCCCACAGGCAGCGTAACTCTTCTTAAATTATATAGACTGGTTATCTCCCCTGATACTACTACACGTGTAATACACGATACAACAAGGGACCAGTTTAAAGCTAGTAGATTAGCGCAAAATTACGCTTTTTTTCCCCTTGTGCTGTTCACATAAATTGCGAGCATGAAAACTACAGATTTTGTATTTGAACTCTTATTTCTAAAGATTTCTCAGATTTTTTGTTCCACTGTGTCTATTTTTATCCGTGTGCAATATATTGTATTTTAGCAGGAGAGTTTGTAGGTGTGTAATTAATCTGTTTACTATTGGAAACTTTTTGTAATAACTTTTTGTAAGAATGTACCTTTGTTGTGACAAGCCTTGCATACTCAGAGCACAACTGAGACACACTAAATCCTTGGGTATTTATTTATGAGCCATGCTCTGTGAAAAGGGGGCTTGATGCATTTGCAGAAAGTATTGGCCCAGGTTAGCCTGCACAGTCCGCGCAGGCTAACTTGGACCGACACTTTCTGCTTTGGTAATTTTTCTGCATGTCAAAAACCAGTGTACCTCACGTTTCAGTTGGTTGCTAGACAAAATGGATTTTATGGATCCATAAATATGTGATGACTTGCTTGAATTATGGATGACAGAGATACATTAAGTCCCCTTTTGCCAGAGCATGTCTCATATGTTTTAATAACCCTGAGGAAGAAGACTATTGAAACGTAGTTGCAGGAGGACAAAATGCTGGTTACCATCATTTTTTCCTTTTCATACAATGTTTTCTACCCTTTCAAAGGTCTAAAGTAAGGCTGGAAAGGAAATGTAATGGAACTTTTGATGTAGCGTTGAAGGGTATTGCACTTATTTTTGTGGCTTTAGGGCTCCAGCCAAACTTGGGTTTTGCACCTGGTTATAAATGACCCTCGACAGCTTTTGACTGATGTTGTACATCATTGCACTTGAGCCATGCTCTGTGAAAAAAGGGTCTTAATGAATCTGGGAAAAGTATCAACCCAAGTCAGCCCGCTTGGACTGTGCAGGCTGACCTGGGCTGAAACTTTTCGCTATTGGTAAATTTTCTGTATATTTAAGGACCAGTCTACCTGATGATTAAGTTGATTGTATTAAAAAAGAGGCTTTATGTATTGTTGATCCTTAATTATGTGATGGCTTGCTTGGTATCATGGATCACGGAGATGCATTAAACCCCCTTTTGCCAGAGCATGGCTCATTTACATGTTCAACTATTACATTGTAAGGGGGCTATTCAGATTTTTCATAGTCAAACCAGACTTGAAAATATTTTATTGCTCAATTTAGTAAGGCAATAGCTGGCTAAGAATCAAGAAATAAAGCAAGAAGCAAATGAAAAACAAATTGATGGTACTTCTTCAATGGACTAGTTAGCCTCTTAACCCTGTACCCTACAACAGAATTTAGAACTTGTCCAAATTCAAAGCAGTTGCAGACGACAAATCCAGTTTGGTTATAATGATGAGATTTGTCTCTAAAATGGTAGAAAGCATTGTAGGAAAAGGAAGAAATGCTTGTGATAAGCATTTTATACTTTTATTGCAATGGTTGCAGAAACTTTTTTCTTCGGGGTCACTAGAACATATAATTGTTTAGTGAAGGATTAAATCTTTACCACATAATCCCGACTTTTAACGACCCTGAGAAAGAAGCCTTTTGAAAACATTGTTGGAAAAGGAGAAAATGCTGGTAACCAGCATTTTCTCCTTTTCCCACAATGTTTTCTAACTTTTCAGAACAATTGCAATCATTTTAGCCACATTGAAATTGTCGTCTGCAAATGCTTTCAACTTGGACAAGGCTAAAATTTTGGACAGTATCGTCCAAATTTAAAGCAGTTGCAGACGACAAATTAGATTTGGTTATAATGATGAGATTTGGCTCTGAAATGATAGAAACCATTGTGGAAAAGGAGAAAATGCTTGTGACAAGCATTTTATACTTTTCTCGCAATGGTTTCAGAAGCCTTTTTCTTCAGGGTCATTAATTAGAACATGTAATTGTTTGGTAAAGGTTTTTTTAGCTTTTGGCTAAAATTTTGTGAAGGCTTGTTTGAATGTCAAGTGATCATGCAATAATATGCATCAGCTACGGCAGAGCTCCAGATAGAGGGAGTGATTTTGATTTCAAAATTGAAAATATTAATCAATCTCCACTGAACTCCATGTTATCGGCACTCATTAGAATCGTCTCGATCGGCACTCATTAGAATCGTCTCATCGAGACGATTCTAATGAGTACCCACAACAGAGGGTTTGGAAGGGAAATAATGGATTTAGAATACTATCACTCCCTCTTACCTGGAGGTCTGACTACGGTATGTAGGACCATATTCATGTAAGAATGATAACAGTATTTTGATCTTGTCAAAATAGAGAAAATACCTAATCCAAAATGACCAAGCTTTTATCTGAAGAGCAAAATTGCACCATTCCTGTTTACTGAATGTAACTGTCCTCTTTCCGAATGCATGCAGGAAAAAAAGTGAAGTTTATATTAGTGTTTAACTCTTTACCACACAATCCCGTGTTTTAATGACCCTGAGAAAGAGGCACAATGTTTTCTATCCTTTCCAAAACAAATTTCAATTTTTGAGTCACATCTATTTTGTCGTCTGCAAATGCTTTTCATTTGGACTAGTCTAAAAGTTTGTCGTTTGGTAAAGAGTTAAACAAAAAATAGGATTCACAGAAAAAAAAAAAAATCTTAATTAGCCCCCAAATTGTTGCAGTCGGTAAAATTTTCTACTGGGTCTGTATTTACCAACCATTCTTAAGAACATTCTTAGTCTTATTCTCCAGAATTTTTAATTTAAAAGTAACACAACTTCTGATAAGCGAGTTATTCCTAAAGCACCTTCCTCATTGATGGTAACAAAAAAATTGCCGGCTTCTTTGATGCTATGCATCAAAAATTTGTCTTGTAGTTTAACTGCAATACTTAGCGTTTCACCTTGAAGTTAATTTTACTCAGGCTGAGCAATCAAAAGCAACACCCAATCATACTTAAAACGTCGATATAGTGTCAGTTGTATATACATGAAGGAGAATGTTTTTACCTTTCTAAGACACATTTATAAGACTTACATGTATTTAATCATTTGAGGCACACTTGATTTTTCGTCTGCAAATGCTTTCAATTTGCATCAGTCTAAAATTTTGTCGTTTGGTAAAGAGTTAAATGATTTATTTGAGTTTTATTTTATATATTTCTACCTAGAGGCCATTTGGGTTAGCTCATACAAAATGACACTCTATCGCCGTTATACTATAATACATAAACAAGTATTGTAAATATTTTATCACATTCCGAAATATTGATATACAGATATTCAGAAATAAAAAAAAAACATACCCTCTTGTTTGTACTAGGCTTGTTGTTTATACTGTTGGTGACTATCTATCGTCTTAGAAAAATATAATGTGCTTTCATTGTGGATTGGATGGGTAAACTTTTTGCAAGACGGCAAAATTTCAGACTTATCAAAACTGGAAACATTGCCAGATGATAACATAAATGTAACTCAATACTTAAAACTTATTAGTCGAATGGTTGAAAACATTGTATGAAAAGGAGAAAATACTGCTTACCAGCATTTTCTCCTTTTCCGACAATGTTTTCAAAGCCTTCTTCCTCAGGGTCGTTGAAATTAGAAATTGTGTGGTAAAGGGTTAAAAGACTGTTCTACAAGTATATGACACTATTCCGCCGAGACCTATTTAGTCAGTCATGCAATATTGTTATAAAATATGCATACGCAGTTCTGTATTCTATGTCCACAAATAAGGCTCCGGATAATATTCGTATTTTCGCATTATCAACCACAATCTACAATTTATTGTAATACCTGTCTTAGTTGCAACCTCTGTTAAGCGAGCGACCTGTGTTACGCAAAGATTAATAGTTTACTTGTTTGTTTGGTGTTCAAGGCAGTTTTTAATGTTAGTTCATTTATGTCGCGGCGACCAGTGCTCCTATAGCATGCTTTTCTGGAGTAATTTTTACAAGAGCTTCGCAAAATATTCTTCCTAAATAACAGGCTGCTTTTTCGCATAATCAGTGTCAAAATAATGTTCAGCAGTGGGAGAGGAATGAATCCTGTGGAAATGACTATCATCAGTACTCGGAAAGAAATTCGTTGAGCTGGGGAGTCGAACCTACAACCCTCGGTTTCGCGTCTTGCATGCTACCGACTGAGCTACCGGGCTCGAAAGCATATAGAGTTCCTAGAACGCTCATGACAATAAGCGCTCATTAAACGCACGTTGGACTGTATCTTACACTAGAAGTAGTGTTCTCTCTTAAAAAGCCACCCTTTAAAGATGCCAAAAGCTCTGTTACAGCCCACTTTGTAATAAAGGCCGCAACCCACTTTACAATAGAATTACTATTACAAATCGGGTTGAGCCATAGCTCTCGATCCCGAAAAAAACTATTAATGATAATTTGCATTAAGGTATATACTGACTTAAAGAAAGAAGTTATCTTTTTGAGCTCCCAGTCTAGCACAAAAACATTTTTGATGAACATAATCTATAATAAATTATAAATCTAATCGTTTCAGCGGCATGAGCGTAAACAAGATTTTTGCGGACGGTATACCTATAGATCAAGACCTGACTGCTAAGGATCATGGATCTATACTGTCCACTTCTTTAGTCAATCCTGTGAAGATACGACTCTTTTAGTGTATCACAGGGGTGTCTTTTCAATCGTCCGAAGAGGTCTAGTTACTATATTTGGTGCTAACCAACTGAAGTAAGTCAACAGTTCCTCGTGTTATTGCCATAGCATTATTGCCTTCCCTTAGGTAAGGCAAATGATTTAGCCTTTAGACAAAGTGCTAGGATGCCGTTGTGTACGCATGTCATGTTCTTCGAAGACTGACAGGTCTGTCTGCTATGATGCATCACTGTCCTGTACAGGATAAATATTAATACGCGGTGCACATAGCTCAAACTCTACCGCCAAAAAGTAGCAAGCGGAAAACTGCTATAAATGATACGTCTGTGATGTTAGTCTGGTTGTCTGCTTTAGCCCTCTCGCTTTATTTGTCTGACTTGCCTCATTTACTCTTTCCTGCGACTTGCTGGTTGTGACACTAGATTAAGGTTACAATTCTTAGTTCTCTTTTCTGTCAAATAATACTACTTCTGCGAAAATCTGCGATCAGACTGAAGTGAATAGTCACGAAAAGCAACGTATGGTTTGACTGAATCCGTTACGTAGACATAAAGGTCTAAATAAATAAAACGGGCAAATACAGTACTTCACGAAGAACATTTATCAGATAGCCCAAGTTCAGTATACTGAACTATAGCAGCCTGTCTGTGTTTAAATTCGAGTTTTATGTAAGCCTTTCACACACTATAATTCATCATGTTTTTGTTAAATTTACAACAGAAATTCTCTCCGGGTATGATTGTATTCAGTTTCACCGAGGTATCCCCTTTCATTCTGTGAGGGAAATGTCATCTTATTCGGCCAAGCTCCGGATAACTGTAAATACTGTTTATCTATTGACTTATACGACGAAATGCACATCTTTAATTGCTTTACTGATGAAGTAGAAATAAGATCAGGCGGAATAAAATTACTTCATTATATTTTCTGATTGTAAACGAAATACTACTGGCCTGCGCAGAGAGAAAGAAGAGAGACAGACAGACGGACAGAGAGAGAGGGAGGGAGAGAGTGAGACAGACAGACAGACAGACAGAGGGAGAGAGAGGGACGGACGGACAGACGTACAGAAAAATGAAGAGACACATACAATACAACTAGAAAGAAAAGAAACCTGGGAAAAGGCAGAAACCCGAGAAAGTGGGCACATTTCAAATATGAAATACACCGACTAGATGTAAACTTCAGGGCATGTAATACAATAAACTAATAAAAAGACTAATATTAAGTGTCCATAACATCTGCATAGCGTTAGCCATGGTTATCTTTTTACTTCCTGTTATATTTTCTGACCCCCCCTTTGTCAAGACGGTAACACATACGGGACAGATTGACAGACCATTGCTAAGGATCTATTATACACGTGATAAGGAGAGTGTTGTAAAGAGTCAATGAGAAATCATTGGAGAGGTCATCAGACCTCTCCAACAGTGGTGAGTTTAAAAGGCAGACTGCCACAGAAATCGCTGTCTAAATTCATTTTTTTTTTGCGAAATTGTTCTGATTCACAGTCTATTTCATCATGGTTTTATAAATAAACCGAAATAAAAAAGTGAAATAGGAAATAAACGTGTTTTTTTTTTTTATATGACGGATTATAAAAAAGATTTATTATACTATATTAATTGTAAATGATCTCTCCAATGATTGCAAATTTTCATAAAAAAAGTCTAAGCAAAAAGAAAAATTTCGTTAAAAAAAAAAAGAGAAAGAACACCGCGGGGAAAGGATCACGTGACTTGATGCTATCTGGAGAATTCGTACCCTGGAGAACTCGTACCCTAATCTCGAGAGCATGAGTTCTCTGGAGAACTCGTACCCCACAAATAGATATAAATAGGTTGATCAGTATGTTTTCAAGCGTTATTTTTCAAAACTGATTAGACTCTAGCATTTTTCTCAGTTATATACAAAAATTCTATGGATTTATAATGATACAGATTTGAAACAGTAACACAAAGAGTTGCTTCTATGGTGCGGGATTGCGAGAATCCCACGAAAATCAACTTATGAGCGCAAAAAAGTCGTGCCTCTTCGCCCTACGTACCGCACACCTCAAAAGAGTCCGTGGTCCTTTCGTTTTGGGCGGATTGCGCAGGCTGACATGGTTGATAGCCTACTTTTTGCAGATGCATTAAGCGCCCTTTTCTCAGAGCTAGGCTGATTTATCTACTTTCTTAAATTTTTAACGTTTAGACAAACAACCTCTTCATTTTACATGCCTGCAGCAGACAACTTTTCAAAATATTGTGGGAAGAGGAGAAGCTGCTGGTCACTGCAATTTCTCCTTTTGTCACAATGGTTTCCATCACATCAAAGCACCATCTTCCACATAAATTGTCAAAGTTTGAAAATTCGTCTGCATGCTTTTTCTGTTTGGGACAGTCCAAAATTTGCTGTCTGTTAAAATGTAAAAAAAAAAATGTTACATTAATTTTTAACATGCCTGGTACTAGTATTATGTACAGGCCACCTTTATTTTTTATCATCAGGTAAGATTCTTACCTATTCAGAGGAATTTGCAAATTGTATCAAATTTTAATTGAACGATTCCTCCTTTCCAAAAATATTTTGGCTTATCTGAGCACACATTACAAACATTCATTAGAGGTTTGTTCCTTTTGAAAATGAGCCCAATTGGATCACCATCTTGAGTTTTGTGTCCTTGAATTTTGAAAAAAAATATGCATTTCTGAGCATGTTAATAGCATATTGCCTACAATTTCTTCAAATCTTTACTAAACTCGCGTTGTTAGATATTTATGAGAGCTTAGTTCCTTTCAAAATTGAGCAAAATCGGGCCATGGAGTCACAAATTACATGCTCTTGAATTGAAAAAAAAACAACATTTTTTAGCTTGTGAACAGCTTACAGCCTTCATTTTACTTTCAATCTTCACAAAACCCACACAGTTTATAGATATTCATGGGAGCTGGATTCTTTTGCAAACCGTCGGATTATTGGGTCAGAAATTCTTTGCCCTTAAATTTAAAAAATGTATTTTGAGCTTGTCAAGAGCTTACCGCAAGTATTTTTGGAAACTTGCACGAAAAAGAATAACTTTGCTCATATCAGCTCTCAATTTCATTATACCTCCACAACTCTTTGTAAAAACCCGAGCCTGTATTCAAATGCCAGTAGAGCTGTTTTTAGTCCTTATAGGCCTCTTGTTCGTATAATATTATAACAATGTGGAACATGTACTGTTTTGTACCTTTACTCTGGCAAAATTGAAAAAAAAAACACATTTTTTTCTCATTCATTTAATGCCTAACTTGTTTGTTTATATCTACCAAAATATATTGACATCAAAAGCCAATAAACTATTTGAAAACATTGATGCCGACCACTCCTGGCTTCTTTTTTAAAGAAGCCAACTTGTTGGTAGCTTAACCCAGGCTCGGACAATGCATGCACTACGGGTGTCGCACGACTGCATATCTTTCTGGGTCGTAGTCAAAACTTGGCAGCAAGCTCTTCTGCAGCCCTGTTCCATCTGAGAAAATGGAATGGGATGGGTAAAAAGTGTTTCTGGTGTTGGTTTTGATGGTTTCTGTTGAAAACGAGTGCACATTTATTTTTGCCTTGGGGAACTATTTTGTGCCTGTGAGGATGGTTACCACCCGGATAGGCCTTTCTCACTGTGGTTTTTCAAGGGTAGTTGTGTTTGATGTAGAATAACGATAAAAGCAATGAACTGAGGTGCTTTATTTTAGCTTCTTGTGTCGGTTAATAGACATAATATTTGATAAATGCAAACAGTAAAGCTGTGAGTTTGCCAGTTAGAGTACAGCAGAGGGTCAAAGATGTTGATATACATGTACATATATTAATCTATTTTCAAAAACAAGTGGTGTGACACCTACAGCAACACTAAGAAGAACAACGAAACACAACGAACAACGAAACACTTTGTATGTTGTCGATGTTGTTGTTCAAAGGTGATTGTTAGTTTTTGCACTTTGTGTCCAAAATGACACTGGTGATGAAATGCATTATCTTTTGAAATGTCCATTTTTTAACATAAGCCGAGTTTCACTCATAAAAAAGTATTACTACAAAAGGCCAAACATTGTTAAGTTCCAGCAGTTAATGAATTGCAAATCAGTTAAGCACTTGAAAAATTTGTGTAAATTAATAAACATAATAACAAGCTATTTTAAAAACTAAGCATTATCTCTCATCATTATCAGCATTGCAGGTTGGGATCAGACAACACTTATTATGCTGTCGGATCCTTACCTGCAGTGCGATCTAGATCCGATCACAGTGGTGATTATAAACATTTGCAGATGTGAAGCAGAAAAACACAGTTGTTCAAACAAACCTAATTTTCCTCCCAATCTATTACATAGTTTCCGGTAAATATAAATTATACTTATTTTATGTTTTTCATGGAGATATAATGAAATTATTGCACACAAAACACTCTTTTTTCGTAAATCTCGAGTAAGGTATCCAAATTCACGTGTTCCGGTGTTAATCATCTTATTAAAAAGATATAAGCGACAAATCAGCTGTTGACAATGTCAAGGCCATGTAACGAGGGACTTTCTCAAGAGCATTTTGCGTCTTTAGTCCACCCTATGTAATATGGGTATGAGTAAAGATTTAAAATATTTTTGAAAATTAGTGTCTCTTAGAAGAACTTTATTCTATCTGCACATTCAAACTTCCCCTACTGTAGAAAAGAAATTTCTCGTTGTCACAAATGAAATATTAGAATTGTTAATTGCTCATATATCCTTTACCTGAAGATTTGAGCCAATAAAGTATTTTGAATTGAATTGAATTGAATTGCATAATGGGGACACGTTTTTTCTCCATTTAAAGGCAGACACGTTTTGTCAATTGCCAATCAAGCATGGAAACTCCTTTTATTAATCTCCGCCTGACACTCTTTGTTTTGGAACTCTCGACGCCTTACTCTGCAAACTTAAGAATTTTGACAATTTTTTTTTTTCGAGGTCTAAAAGTCGATTCCCACTAAGGGTGAATTTGTACTCGTCACAACTCGGCCGATTCCGTAAATACATCTGACCTCGTCCGTATCAAGGATGTTTCTATTTTGAAATACTATCTTTCACATTATCTTACTTAAACTTGGCGGCGCCTACATACATCGATTAGCAACGACAGCAGCCACAATGGTGAAGTTTTTCACATCGATCAATCAGGACCCGTATTCACCAACCATTCTTAAGAACATTCATAGTCTTATTCTCCAAGATTTTCTAAACTTGAAAGCAAGACAACTTCTGATTGGCTAAACCAAACATGATCAGTTGTGTTACTTTCAAGTTTAGAGTATAAGACTAAGAATGTTCTTAAGAATGGTTGGTGAATACGGGCCCAGCTGTTTGACAGTCTTTCTTAACGGAAATGTATGAAGAAAGATAGCGACAGAAAATTGTGTCTCTTTTTTCCGTGTGGAGCATTACAAATTTAAGAACGGTAAAGCGGTGTATTTCCGGCGAAGAAAATGTACCGTGAAGGTGCTTGTCAACCACCAGCCGAGGGATTTAATCCGCGAATCACCGAGGTTTGCCGAATGGATTAAGTTGGTCATGGTTTAACGTCAGGTAGGCTTTGTAAGTCTACGACTAGAGTGCAGATTCTTTGTAGTCTGAACGTGATTTTGCCGTCTGCAAAAGCTGTGTAACCCTTCACCAAAATGTCCCCTTGTTTTAACGATCCTGGATAGTGAAGGCTTTTGAAAATATTGTGGGGAAAGGAGAAAATGCTGATAACCAGCATTGTCTCTCTTTCCCACAATGGTTTTGTTTTTACTATTTGAAGGACAAAAATGGTTTTGTTCCCTATATTTATTGGAGCCATGCTCTGTGAAAGGGGGCTTGATGCATCTGCGAAAAGTATCGACCCAGGTCAGCCTGCGCAGTCCGCGCAGGCTGACCTGGGCCGGAACCTATCGCTATCGGTCAAATTTCTGTATGTCCAAGAACTATTCTACCGCATGATTGAGTCAGTTGTCTAAAAAGTGGCTATTATGGATCCATAATTATGTAAAGGCTTGATTGGCATCATGCATTACGGAGATGCATTAACCCCCCTTTTGCCAGAACATGGCTCAATTAATTTTGTAATCTGTAAACGCTTTCAGTGCGGTTAGGTCTAAGATTCTGTCGTCTAGTGAGGGTTAATTTAGTCGCCATTGCCAGTTAAAGAGTTAAAACAGCTGTCGCGTTTCTCCCTTTGTTTACCCTGTCGCTTTAACGTTTGACACGACAGGGTAAGCATTCGGTGATTTGAGATCTTGATCAGACTGAACAGAACGTGCAGTTTGAACTCGAGTTTCCACTCTCAGACACTGGGTTCCTGCGTTGCTTGATCCCCACTAGAGGCACTGAGTTTTTCGTAGAAGCGTCCCTGGGTGAGACTTTTCACGACCTCTAGCCTCGCACTGGCGAAACCAATGACATATCAGTAGGGAAGAAAAAGAACCGTATAAGACTGCTATAGCTTTCCGTGCCGCCGTGAAGGCTGGAAAAATGTTGAAAATAGCATTAAAACCGTTCATTTAATCAATCTCTCAGACACTGTACAACTTTTAGAAAATATTCTGACCTAGAGAGTCTTTAACCTCTTCAATACATAAATGAAATGCGGTTCAAATGATGGTTGTCGTCTTTAAAAGGGTAGAAAACGTTGCGAGGCAAGGAGAAAATGGTTACCAGCATTTTCGACCTTTCCCACAATGTATTGCTACAGTTTTCAAAGATCAAAATTGTTTTGTCCCCTATATTTAACTAATTTTCTCGTCCGTAATCAGTTTCATTTTGGTCGATTATTAGACTAGCGAAGCTAGTCTATAGGCATCAAGATTGACCTAGAGTCAAAGTAAAGAACAACCCCACAGTTGCCAAATACTGCCTCACAGAAAAATACTTCTTTCTGTTATAAATCTTAATTCTGTTACATATGACAATTTTGAAAAAAAAAAAACACAAAATCTCTACCTCTCCAATTTGAACATGTCGTCTTACAAAGTAATAAACTGAACAAGATGTCATGTATAAGGTACAAGATTTTTGCTTATATGTAAATTAAGTGACCTATGCAAAGCAGAGAATCACTTTTTCCTACACCACTGTAACATTATGAATGAATCTAATAATAGATACACCTAGGTAACTTGTAACAAATCCCAGTTACATTAACCCTCACTGGACAGGGAACCCTTGTCATTCCTTCAGTCATTCACTATTTAGATCATTGTGTACAGTTAAACTGTTATGTTAAACTGTTATTCTAGTCTTGAATATTAACCCTTTACCAAACAATCCCATGCACAGAGCATGCAATCTGATCTTGGATCTACACTTTCCGATAAGAGGATATATTATTTTCTCCAAAATGTAGCTTTGAAATAGCAACATTCAGGTGTTTACCATCGGCTTGAAAGTTTCGTTTAACATTTTAGCAGGTTAAGGGTTAAACTTAAACTGGATTACAGTTAACCAATAGCACGCATAGCCCCAGCAGCTCAGTCGGTAGTGTACAGGACTTGGGAACAGGAGGTCGCTGGTTCGATCCCCGACTCGGTAATTTTCTTTCCGAGGATTGATGATTGTCATTGTGACAGGATTGATTTCTATCTCACGTTTCGACGATGGTAATAATATAAATGTGGGAAAGCAGCCAGTGGCTTGGAAAGAATATTGTACGGAGTACCGGTAAAAGAAACTCAGGAAAGCATGGATATGTGCACTGTCCACTGCTACATAGCCGAAATAATGTTGAAAACAGGGTTAAGCACCATACAAACAATCAATCAATCAAATTCGCTAATCTGTCAGTACTTTCAGTACTTTGATTAGATGAGTCGCCATAGCCAGTAAAAGAGTTAAAACAGCTGTCGCGTTTTCCCTTTGTGTTTTCCTGTCGCTTTACCATTTGGCATGACAAGGATTCCCCGTCGTTCCTTTAAGGTCATGATCAGACTGAATAGAACGTGCAGTTTGATCTCGAATCTACACTCTCAGGTACTGAACTATACTAAGAAAACACTTTTACAAAGACAGCCTTTCCACTCCTTCAATACACCAAACTTATCTCGAAAAAAATGTCGCTTATGGAGAAAATTTTAGCAACGAGCAATTGAGGAAATTAGTGAGGAACTACTCGTTGTTAGCAACTTCTCCCTCTATCACAATATTCTTGACAATGGTCAGCTGCTAAATACAAAACGCATAAAAACATCTATTGTAGGTAACTAGTAGAATATTAAATATATTTGGGTATTGCCAGTTGAACAAAATATGTTAGTTTCATCTCGGGATCATATTTAGCACTACCAGTAGGTGTACATCGTTAAATACTGGCGTATTGAGTTCGACTGCCGACTTGCTGCAGCTGCAAGGTGCACCATATGGTGATTATGCAGAGTGGGCTCCTGTGGAACAAAGGACTGCGACTGAGGAAGTATTATAATGATGCAGAACTAGTGCGGAAGACCGTCGACATTGTATTGCACGTAGGCATTGGCATAGACGGCATAGATCAAGATCAGACTGCACAGAACGTGCAGTCTGATCTTTGATCTACACCGTCCACTTGTTTAGTCGAGCCTATTAGATAAAAGTGTTTCTGAGTTCAGATGGATTTTTATTGTCAAATGTCTAAAGACGTCGAGTTTAAAGTATTTGACGCTTATAGAGTTAAATGGCTGACAATTCGACTCCAGCCTGTGCTTTACAAATTATTTCATAGCAGACAGTTTTTTTTTTTTTCGCTAACCATGTATATTTTCCGGTTGCTGCATGGCTTTCAAGAAACACAGTCATCCATTGAACGTGTGTATAGTTTTCTGCTTGTCGACAGGGATGTTTAACTCGTTCGACAAAATTTCAGACTTATCCATATTGAGAGTTTTTATAGACGTTATTTAACCCTTTCCCAAACGACAAATTTTGGACTGGTCCAAATTGAAAGAGTTTGCAGACGATAATTTTAAATTTGATGAAAATGGCAGAAAGTTATCAAAAAGGGTAGAAAACACTGTGGGAAAAGGAGAAATTGCTCGTTACGAGCAATTTCTCCTTTTCCCACAGTGTTTTCAAAAGACTTGTACTGCAGACACGTGAAAACCAGGGCTTGTTTGGGAAAGGGTTAAGCAAAATGTAGTTAAAATAATAGAAGTTGTCTTTAAAAGGGTAGAAAATATTTTGAGAAAAGGAGAAACTGCTTGTTACCAGCATTTACTCCTTTTCCCACAATGTTTTTAAAGGCCTTCTTTTTCTTCAAGGGCTTTGAAACGAATGTTTGTTTGGAAATGGATTAATGATCCCAGATGTGTCGCGAAATGCTTTGATCTATCGTATACAATCAGAATAATTGACGTTAGCCGGCATGCATTGCTTGATTGAAGGATACTCACAATAATTGAAGGCAGGAATTTTGTAAATCGATCTCTTTTTTGCCTTGTCTGGCTGTCTGTCTGTCTGTTTGTCTCTCTCTCTCTCTCTCTCTCTCTCAGTAGTTTGGCATTAGTGTTGATCTAACGCAAAGCTTTTCTTCTTCCTGTATCACTACTAAGGTTAACCAAACACTAAACAAACGTTTGAGCTCCAGTGATCCTAAAAACGTTGTGGGAAAACAGTTGGTTCTTACAAGCAATTGTTCTTTCCCCATCATAGTGTGACATACAAGGAACTTCGATATTTTTCTTCCCTCTGATTTTTTCTCCTTTATCTACATGTAAATGAGCCATGCTCTCGCAAAAGGGGGTCTAATGCATCTCTGTGATGCGCTGTACCACGCAAGTCATCACATAATTATGGATCGATAAAATCCAATTTCTCTCACAACCGACTGAATCTAGTGATAGATTCTTGGACATGCAGAAAATTTACCCGAACCACTGAGGTCAGCCTATGATTTGTATTTTCCGCTTACTACAAAATCCAAAGTTTTGATGACATCGAGAAATAAAGGTAGTTAAAACATTGTGAGAAAAGGAGAGAATAATGGTAATTTGTCGTCTACAATTGCAAATGCTAATTCTGCAGTCTGATCTTCTATTTACACTGTACCGAGACAATCTGAACAAAGATAAATTGACATTGCAATTAACACTTCTTCTTCTGAATAAGATGAATAAACTTTCAAGCCGATAGTAAAACCCGAATAATTCTCCCACAATGTTTTCAAAAGCCCTTTTCCCTAGGGTCGTTAAAACTCCTGATTGTGTGGTAAAGAGTTAACCCTTTACCACACAATCCCGACTTTTAACGACCCCGAGAAAGAAGCCTTTTTAAAACATTGTGGGAAAAGGAGAAAATGCTGGTAACCAGCATTTTCTCCTTTTCCCACAACGTTTTCTAACCTTTCAGAAACAAATACAATCATTTTAGCCACATTAAATATGTCGTCTGCAAATGCTTTCAATTTGGACCAGTGTAAAATTTTGTCGTCTGGTAAAGAGTTAAGGGGCGTTAGGCCATTGATAGGTTAAAGGGTAAAGTAAAGGTTACCCAAAAGGGCAGAAAGAAAAACATTGTAATAAATGTATAATAGAACACTATCAAGGTGAAACTTTTAAAGTAACCCACGGGCTATAAAAACTGACCATTCACTTGGTTTAACTCTTGACCAAACGACAAAATCAATGAGTTGTCCAATTTGAAAGCATTTGCAGACGACAATTTCACCTGGCTCAAATGATGGAATTGTCTTTAAGAGAGAATAAAATATGCTGGTTTCTTATTTTCCCATGATGTGTTTGTACAAAGCTTCCTTTCGCCGGGTCTTTAAGACAGGTGATTGTTTGGAAAAGGGTGAACTTTTTCGACTTCAAATACATAAATCAGACATTTTTCGACCGCCATTTTTACTCTTTACCAGACGGCAAAATGACAGTGTTGTTCAAATAGAAAGCATTTACAGACGACAAATTAAATGAGGCTTATATGATTAGGTGTGTATTTGAAAGGTTAGAAAACATTGTGAGAAAAGGAGAAAGGGCTGGTTACCCCAGCATTTGCCCTTCTCCCCCAAAGTTTTCAAAAGCTTTCTTTCTCATTGGTCATTAAAATAGGGATTGTGTGATAATGGGTTAAAAGAAGGAAAAATAAAATACGCTTTAGATCAAAGATCAGACTGCACGCAGTATTATACCGTCCGCTAACGCTACAGAAAATTAGCGTGGCAGTGAAAGAGTTAACTTTGCTCAGATTTATCTGTGACAGTCTGAATTAATTAATTAATAAGACAGCAACACTATAGTGAATTAACCCTTTTACTAAACAACTAAGTTTTATACTTATCCAACTTTAAACCTTTACCAGACAACAAAATCTTAGCCTTGTTCAAATTGTAAGCATTTGCAGACGACAATTTCAGTGTGGCTTAGATGGTGCAATTCTTCTTTGACAGGGCAGAAAACAATGTGGGAAAAGGAGAAAATGCTGGTTACCAGCATTGTCTCCTTTTCCCACAATGTTTTCAAAAGGCTTCTTTCCCAGGGTCGTTAAAAGGAGGCATTCTGCGGTAAAGGGTTAAAGAATTTGCGGATGACAAAGTAAACAAACTCAAAAGCCGAAATCTGCCTTTTGAAAGGACGAAAAAATAGGGAAATGGAGAAAATTCTGGTTATAAGCATTTTCTCCTTTTTTCATAATGTTTTCAAAATCTTTTCTATAACTAAAATTTGTCTCGTTGAATAGAAGAAAAAAATGTTGAAAAAGGAGAAAAATCTGGTTACCCGCATTATCTCCTTTTCCAACTATGTTTCAAAATCCTTTCTGATCAGCGTCGGGATTTTTGGGTACAAGGAATAATTCATTATTCAAAAGATATGCGACTTTAAACGCCTCTTTCGGTGGCCAGGTTTAGGAAACACTGTGGTAAAATGTACTATACAAAGGAACAAATAAGAAAAGAATACTGGCAAAAAAGACACTGCCTTAAATTTTTTCTTTTTATTGAACAACGTTTCCCAAGCATTTTGTAGGGAATCTTTCAAACCTTGTCGACACAAACATTATGGAGGATCCGACTTATTTTGGGCAATGAAAAAATCCTTTTATCGGTCATTATTTTAAGGCATTATTTCCGCATCAGTTGCTATAAATTATACTGAAAACTGATACTCTTAGCGTAGCATGGGGTCAGGTTCGGCAAATCCTGTCCCTGTCATGTATGATTTACGTAGCTTGTGAAGACGGGATAGATTGAGATGAAGCTGAACAGAAGGTGCAGTCTGATAGTTGATTTCCGCTAGTGGGTTAAAATCTGTGATAAAAAAATATGTTTATTTGCCGTAGAAATAGATCTTTAGACTTCGAAAAGCCGTTGGAAGTTACCTATATAGCAGGGAAAGTGTTAATAAAGGTGTGCTGAAATAGCTAGTTTGTCGGACTTTAGTCTGCTAGTGTAACCGTCTTTGACCGGAAACGTAGGACGCATTACATTTGAAATCTGGTGCACTGCCGCAATGAAAAATAATATTACTTACACAGTGCATTGCATTGGATGGTGTATTATTCAGCTTCCAGGCATGTACAATGGCCAAAAAATTCGTTTATTTGTGTCTTTTCTGGGTTTTACAAATACTAGTACTTGGCTTGGACACTAAAACGTCGTAAGCAAGGTCAATCAAAATGTCATGTGACATGCACCGACATCGAGAAGATTCTCTATAGCGACTTCTATCATAATTTTATTTCTATTTTTGCTACATGACGAAAATAAATAATGATAACAATAAACCGCCTATCTCTTTTGAGTTTCATTTATTTTTTAGTTTATTTGTTATACTCTATTTTGTTCCCATCTTCAGTGAGATTTCTGTCTAATGAAGGGTCATGGTGTTAAGTAAAACTTAATTAACCCTTTACTGAAAATTCCGTGGTTAACGAAAATGAGGAAAAGTGCTTTTAAAAACAATGTGGGGTAAGGAGAAAATGCTGGTAATCAGCATTTTATCCTTTTTCCACGATTCTTTGTGTCCTTTTAAGGGCAAATACTATCATATGAGTAATAGTTGTTTTTTTTTTCGTCTGCAAACGACTTTGACCAGTGAACAACCTTTTGCTGTAGCGTTTGTATGGTGAAGATCAAAATAAAACAAAGAAGTGTGAGAGTTTATCATCTTACCCTTTCTGCCATTCTTTGGAGCTTTCTTTTTTGCAATCGAAGTAGACCAAATCTAACGTTTGTCAAAGACAGAAGACATTGGTAATTAGGTACGAGTGCGTCTTTTTGCTTAATTCTTTACCAAACAACAAAATTTTAGACTGGTCCAAATTGAAAGCATTTGCAGACAACAAAATAAAAGTGACCTTAGAATTGAAATTTGTTTTTGGAAGGGTAGAAAACATTGTGGGAAAAGGAGAAAATGCTGGTTACCAGCATTTTCTCCTTTTCCCACAATGTTTTCGAAAGGCGTCTTTCACAGGGTCGTTAAAAGCCGGGATTGTGTGGTAATGGGTTAAACCTTTACCAAACGATATAATTTTGGACTGGACCGAACTGAAAGCATTTCGCAGACTACAAATTGAATATAGCCTAAATGATTGTTTTTGTCTTTGATATGGTAGCAAACATTGTGGGAAAAAGGGAAACTGCTGGTCACGAGCACTTGCCCCTTTTCTCACAGTGTTTTCAAAAGCCTTCTCTTTCAGAGTCGTTAAAAGTCAGGATTATGTGGTAAAATCTTTTGTATTCTACCGTTACTTTAATCTTGAGTAAATTCTAAACTAGCAAAAGTTAAAATTTTCAAAAATAAAGCTCGGACTGGGATATAAAATTAGGGGTATAGTAAGTGGCATGAAGGAAGCGTTTGGTGTAATTGTTATATTAAGATAGGAGAGGCATGTGGTATTTGGGTTGTAAAATGAAGAGTGTAGATACATACTGAACTATTTCAGATTACGTTTTCATGAATATTAACTCTTTACCACACGACAAAATTTTAGACTCGTCCAAATTAAAAGCATTAGCAGACGACAAAATTAATGTGACTCAGCTATTGAAATTTGTTTTGGAAAGGGTAGAAAACATTGTGGGAAAAAGAGAAAATGCTGGTAACCAGCATTTTCTCCTTTTCCCACAATGTTTTTAAAAGTATTCTTTTCACAGGGTCGTGAAAACCCGGGATTGTTTGGTAAAGGGTTAATTGTCCCTTTCGTGTTATTCTTCCTTATAATGTACACAGAGAAATGTCTTAGTATGCAGAGATAGACGGACAGATACAGACACATACACAATCAGACAGACACATGCACATACGTTGTCACACACAGCGTTATACAGACAGACATATAAACACAAATACATTCAGAACGTAAGATAGAGAAGGGCAAAGAGACAAACACACATCATTAAGATAGTAATGCAAAGTAACGTCATTTCTGATTTGTTAAACCAAATGGTCAGCCATTCAGATGTTGCGTTACTTTCTACATTTAGAAATAGAACAATAATTCAATTTAGAGTGATTGGCGAATACGGACCCAATTCTTCGTTACGAAGACAGACAGACACACAGACATGAACATTCAGGACACCAGGTAGACAAGGGCAGAGATACAGAACACAATCATTGTCAATGCCGGTGGGCAAATAGCTAAGGCGAGAACTATGTAGTCGGATAAGCCCAATTGCGGGTGGTTGCGGGCTCGATACCCAGTTGAAGCAAACTTGCTTTTTCGCCTCTCGCCACTAATGCATGTGAGAAAAGTAGTCAGTAGCTTGGAAAGAAAGTTGTATCAGTACTGGTGTTAGAAAGTCAGGAAACACATACGTAGGTACACTGACCGCCGTGATGTGATCTAAGCTGTTAAAATGGCGTTAAACACCGATACAAACAAACAAAAAACACATTTAGAAATTCAACAAGTTGTTCTACTTGTAGGTGGAGCATTCCAGAGCATGAAGATCTTAGGAGAAACGACAGACAATTAAATTTTGCTTCTTGTCAACGCACGTAAAGCGTGGCAAGCAAACGTAAAGATGTGAGACACCTCTTTTGTATTGTCATGGCAACCGAGCTAGCAAGAAGATTTAATCATACTCTCAATGGATGGCACTCGCAGGTATTGTTTTCGATTTTGTTTTTTCAGTTTCTCTGAAAGGCACATGTTTTGTTTGCTACTGAGTGAAATATGATTTTAACCTTTTCTAGCGCCATAGGCGAAAACATGGGCTTTTCCGAACGGCATAGATCAAGATCAGACTGCACAGAACTTACAATCTGATCTTGGACCCATACCGTCAGCTTGTTCAGCCAATCCTGTAGAGAAAACATCTGTCTGATTTTCAGTGGACTCTTTTTTTTTTAATCTATTGGAAAGGGTAGAATTTATATATGAACCATGCTCTGGCAAAAGGGTACCTGATGCATCTGCGAAAAATATCGACCCAGGTCAGCTTGCGCGGACCGAAACCCTTCGCGGCCGGTCAATTATTTTCTGCATGTCAAAGAACCAGTGTACCTCATGATTCAGTCGGTTGTTAGACAAAAATGGATTTTATGAATCCACAATTATGTGATGACATGCTTGGTATAATGCATCACGGAGACGCATTTTTTGCCAGAGCATGGCTCTTATTACTATATGAGCCATGCTCTGTGGAAAGGAGGCTTAATGCATTTGCGAAAAGTATCGACCTAGGTCAGCCTGCGCAGTCCGCGCAGGCTGACCTGGGTCGAAAGTTTTCGCCACTGGTCAGTTTCTGTATATCCAAGGACCAGTCTACCTCGGCTGTTAAACAAAATATATTTTATGAGTCCATAGTAATGTGACGACTTGCTTGGTTCAGTGTATTACCGAGATGCGTTAACCCCTTTTTGCCGGAGCATGGCTCATATATTTGGCGCTGAGAGTGTTAGTGAATGAATAAGTCACGATTATGATTATGAACCTCGATAAATAGATGCATCAACGCTAAAGTGCTAGATAAATGGAATCAGATTTGCCAGAGTATTTTACAAAACAGCGGACAGTGTAGATCGAGATCAGACTGCACGTTATGTGCAGTCTGATCGTGGTCTTCGCTGTCGGCAATAGGCGGACTGATCTTTATCTGCATTGTCTACCATAACAGCTTAAGTTTTACTAAAGCACTTTAGGATTAATTATTTGTGTGATATGTATAACAGTTATTATTTCTTCTCTAGATATTAATATATTCATTACATTTCGTTAAAGTTGTTTTATCTTATTTTTGTATAATGTATACGGTTTTTACGCTCCTTCTGGGAACAGATTTAACATAAAATCATAGTGGGAATGATCGGTTCCATGCCCTGCGAATTTTCTTTAAACGACTTTTGATCTTTATGCTTATGTCGTTTGTATAATCGATTACAACTCCTGGTACATCTAGATCTTTTGGTTTTGACAGCCTTGTAAAGAAATCATCATTCTCTTCCCAGTTAATGGTTTTGCTGATTTGATATTGACTTTTATTCAGCAGGACAACGATAAAATAGTCATAAAACACTGAGACAGCTGTTTTTTCTCTCTTTCTATCTTATGATTCTTTTTGGGCACAATATATTGCAAATCACCCCCATTGTACAGTCAGGAATTGCTGGAGGATTGAGGAAGGGCAATAACCCGTATATTCGTTGCGAAACATGACCTTCGTAAAGTAGAGTTGTCTACCTTTCTCTTCTTAAACGCTAGGTACCGCGGGAACAGGATTCGCCAACCTTTCTAAATTGCATTCTAGTTCAAAAGAAGATTCTTAGTTGCAATGTAACGCAATTTCTGATTGGCTAAACAATATGGTTTTGCTATTCAGAAATTGTGTCACATTTAAAATAAAGAAATACGTGTTCTGAATTCTACGATGCCTTAGTTGTTTAACACTTTCGATGTGCATTAATAACCAACAAGCAAATTGTAACCGATAGTTCATTCAGTGGATTTATTTCAACTTAGTAAAAAAGAGGCTGACTTTTGTTCCCTTAACTCATTACCGCACAATGCCGCCTTTTACCGACCCTGGGAAAGAAGCCTTTTGAAAACATTGTGGGAAAAGGAGAAAATGCTGGTAACCAGCATTTCTCATTTTCCCACAATGTTTTCTGCCCTATCAAAGAAAAATTGCACCATTTGAGCCATACTGAAATTGTCGTCTGCAAATGCTTTCAATTTGGACAAGGCTAAAATTTTGTCGTCTGGTAAAGGGTTAATCAACCAAATTAGATGCTCGAAGTTCTTGATTTCATTGAGAAAGAGAGACAGGGACAGAGAGAGTCAATGATGTTGTGTAACGCCTTATCAACATCCTTACAATTTTTACGAATCATGTTTGGGTCGTAAAAAAAAGTGAAAATTGGCAGCGCTAAAACTGAAAACACTAGACGGTATGATCAGTGGCTCACCGGTCCCGTTTTCAAATTATAAAATGCTGTTTCCGGCAGAACGTAACGAGTCATAAGTCCTTAAAACCATGCTTAGCGGAATTCTATATCCAAAACCGAATGGGACCTACAGCGTGGTCCGACTGTTTATCTGTAATTTGTTGGTTCTTTTCACCGAGGGCGTCGCGCCAAGTTCACAAATTTAAAGTAATAAACTGTCACCTTGGCATACAACCCTTTGCCAAATGGTCACGTTTTTTTTACGATCCTAAAAAAGGCTTATGAGAGCACGGTGAAAACAGCAAAAAGGAAAAAAATAATGTCAATCAGCTATTTCTCCATTTCCCTCGGTGTTTTTGACTCTTTTATGAAACAAATCTCGTCATTTGAACCACGTTTAGCCATACGTAAATGAGCCATCACTGTGAAACGGAGGTTTAAAGGAGGTTTAATGCATTTGCAAAAAGTATCGACCCATGTCAGCCTGCGCAGTACGCGCAGGCTAACAAGGGTAGAAACTTTTTGCAACTTTTCTGCATGTCCAAGGACCCTTCCGCCTTGTAATTATTCAGTCGTTCCTTAGATAAAATGGATTTTATGGATTCCTAAATCCATTATTATGTGATAACTTGCTTTGTATACGGTAATTCAAGATGCATTTAGCTCCATTTTGTCATGGCTCAAATTTATCTGCAATATCTACAAATACCCAAAAATATGTACAAGTCCAACATTTTGCCGTTTAACCCTTTCCCAAACGACAAATTTTAGACTGGTTCAAATTGAAAGAGTTTGCAGACGACAATTTTAAATTTGATGAAAATGGCAGAAAGGTCTCAAAACGGGTAGAAAACACTGGGAAAAGGAGAAGTTGCTCGTTACGAGCAATTTCTCCTTTTCCCACAGTGTTTTCAAAAGACTTGTACTGCAAACACGTGAAAACCAGGGCTTGTTTGGGAAAGGGTTAATAAAAGCGAGCATCGTTTCGACCAGCACAGTCGCAACAAAGAGCCAATCAAACAAGCCGGACAAACACCGCCATTGTCTTGTTTGGACATTCCATTCAGACAACTGTACACTAAGGCATTCGCCATTTCAGTAGAAATGGTCCAGTTTCGGCAGATATACAACTTGAGCCATGCTCTGGCAAAATGGGGCTTAATGCATCCCCGTGATCGATAAAACCCATTTTGTCTAACAATCGACTTAAGCATGAAGTAGACTGACTCTTAACGTGCAGAAAATTGACTAATAGCAAAAGGTTTTGGCCCAGGTGAGCCTGCGCGGACTGTACAGGCTGACCTGAATCGCTACTATTTAGCCCTTCTTTTGGCAAGCATTGCTCACTTACACAAGCACCTAAATATATGAGCCATGCTCCGGCAAAAAGGGGCTTAATGAATCTCCGTGATGCATTAAACCAAGCAAGTCATCATATAATTATGGATCCATAAAATCCCTTTTCTATAACAACTGACAGGTATCATAAGCTAGACTGGTCCCTTGACATACAGAAAAATGACCAATAGCGAAAAGTTTCGGCCCAGGTCAGCCTGCGCGGGCTGCGGACTGAATTTATACACGTAGCCTGAAATATACATGTTGCTATCTATAGATTACCGGTATATTACAAAAGTTTATCATTTTCTTCTACTAAGTATCTATTTTTGTGTTTGTATTCAGTATTTGAGGTGTCAAACAGTGTCGAACCTGATAGTACCCTCATGGACAACCGGAACTGTCTACGGTATGTGCAAAGTCACTTTATCTTTCGCAAAAAAAAAAAACCACACATTTTTTTTTGTAAATGCAAGTGGTATAGGTGTAACTGGCCCAAGACAATACTTCATATTTCAATTAGTTGAACTCTTCAAGTTAAAAGCCGTTTAAACCTACTACGGGGACCATCCATAAAAGTCAATGACATATATGAAGTACGCAGCCATGTGCACTAAGGGTGGCACATTTCATTGAAATGCAGTGTCTACTGAATTTAGTAAGACTCTCATTTCTTATTTTCTTTCCCGTTACGGGTTAGTTAACAGTTTGGCTACGCTCGCACTGTCGCTCGAGACTTGTTTATTTTCAGACCATATATGTAAAGAAGGTTCGAAGAGAGATAACTCTTACGGACTAAGGATAGTAAGTACTGTGAAAGCGTGAAACATGGTACTATAATCTGCAAGAAGGGAGTCTGCTCGATGAACTGAACTTGCTTTAGTATAATAACAATTTTTTAACCTTATTGTCACCTTGAGATCACTTGAAAACATCGTGACAAATAGAGAAATTGCTCTTACGAGCAATTAGTCTTTGTTGACACAATATTTTCATACGAAGTTATGCATTAAACCTATGTATACTTGAACGTCGATATTGCGTCATTTGTATATACACGAAAATCCATAACAACAACAAAGAACGCCAATTATCATTTTTGGAATTATTGTATATCCATATTTAGGAATGCAGGTTATCGTTTATAAGAGTCATTTTAAGTTTTATTTTCCAAAATTCTTCCGAAAAAAAGCATTAGGCCTAAACCCTACCAGGTGACTCCTATCGACGTTATACTTTAACAAGCACATATTTTCACCAAACCACTGGCTCCTTTTTTTCACACAACTGTCGTTTGTCGTTAAAACAATGATCAGCGATGAGAGAAGAATAAATCCTGTCGCAACGACTATCATTAATCATCAGAAAGAAATTGGCAGATCTAGGATTCAAACCAGAGGCCTCCTAGTTTCAGCCATCAAAATTTGTAACTTTGGTAATCTGGGTTAGATACTCAGCTTGTTATGATGGTAATGATAAAAAACATAACGGTTGTTTGCTAATTCAAGTCGATTTATTTTTGATTTGTATTTGTTAGTTAAACCTATACCAAGGGTCAACATTTTAGATTCGTTCATGTAGAAAGTCTTTGCAAATGGCATATTAAATGTGACCCAAATGGTCATTATACAAGTATACACTAAGAAAAACCTTGGGTATATGAGAAAATGACGATTTTTGCCTTTTTCCCAGGGTGGCTTTCGAAAGCAAACTTTCCCGGAGTCATAAACTCAGCGGATCGTTTCGTAAAGGGTTAAAGCTCCTGCTATGATATTCTGTTATAGGTCTTATAGGTGCCATGATGGCCGCGATTGTGGCGGCAGTGACGTATGAATGTATACACGAGTACCTGCGGTATCTACGTCATCGAGCGATTTCCAGGTCAAAAGGGTATCTATTACAACATTATTAATTAACCACGATATTTGGATTATGTTACATTTCATCTATGTACCTTAGGTCATAGGGCTGACAAAATTTCTTCTCTTGATTAGTTACTGTACTAATTTATTGGTTCAGCTATGACACTGTTGGAACTTTCAACCAATAAATGCACACGTTACAAATCACTCGTGCCAAAACACGTTTCCATCTTTTATTAGAAAAAAGTCATAATATAATCCGTTCTGAAGGTTTTTATTTATTGTACCTCAGAGTTGTTGTTAAAAACGCGGTTTTGACGGACCTATTTCCAAAAAAACAAGGGACTGAGTGCAAGGGGGTCGCTGATAATAGTACACTCTGTAATAAGACTGACTAAACTAATACAGTCATTAGGGAAGTTCAAGTGGTTTTGATTTTGATACAAAGCTCGAAAAACGGCAGAATTTTTCAGTAATGTGGCATCATGAAAACTGGACATAAATTCGCTGAATAGTGTTTCAGTTTCTTACTGTTTTCGAAAGTGTTATAAATAATAAACATCTCGTTGCAAAATTTGATGTTATCTCATGAAAGGAATACTAATGTCTCTTCTTTTCTGCAAATGCTTTAAAATGGGACTGATTAAAGTTTTGTGGTCTGATATGGAGTTGAGCCTTTATCCAGAAATCCCGAGTTTTAATGACCATAATCAGAAGGGCTTTTGAAAGCATGGCTGGAAAAAGGAGAAAATGCTGGTCACAATCCCATCATGTGAGTCTCATTTGATTTGTCGTCTGCAAACGCTTTCAATGATTACGTGTAAGATTTTGTTGCCTGGTTACTAGCTAAATAAACTCCTATTTTGTAGGTCTGGGTGTTGCGGTATCCCTGTGTTCTCATGTTGGGAAAAGTTCATTCTTAGTATTGTTCAGATGATACGGGTGACCATTGGCTATTTTATGATATTGTGTGTGATGACGATGAACATCTGGATCCTAGCAGCCGTCGTTATTGGTGCAACGATTGGCTACGGGGTCGGAAAACCACTTGTTGCAAACGCCATAATGGATATAGTGACGTCACACGGATATGAAATCACGCGAGTCGATCAAAAAGCGCCAGTTTTGAAATCTCATCGAGCGAGTCAAAGGTCAAGTTCTTGGAGATATCAGCCAATCAATTTGGACGATAACCTCGACGGTAAATTAATGGAGATTATTTCAGGAATTGAAGAAAGAAACGCTGAAACTGTAAACACCGGTAAAGAAAACAAAAACGCTGACGAAAATGATGCAGAAATTATCTGGATAAGGCGAAGTTTTGCCGATCTCCAGTCCGAGTCCAGTGAAGTTTTCGCCAGTGAACCGGATGTGAATCAAGTTAAATCGGAAGTGCAATTAAGAAATTGTAGTGCCTCTTTACCCTCTACAAGCCAAAGAACGAATGACAGTACATCTTCTTTCAACTCATCTAGTCGGTTGAAATCTACTGGTAAAACGATGAATGATTCTTTCCGCTCGGAAGGTGACGAAACTTACCGAAGTGTTACGATTAGAAGCGATTCTTATACGATAGATTATGATAGCTATGAACGGCGCAAACAGGCGAAAATGAAACAGAGAAGTTCTAAATCTATTGGCAGAAGTTCTTCTACTCCACCTAGCAGGTTTAAACCAATTAGTAAGCATATCTCACGAGAACAATCATTCAGTTCCAACAGTTTCGAACTTAAATGATGCCATCTAAAAGAAAAACGCCTTTAATGCAATAAACCCTTTCGTCGCTTAATAGATAAATCCAGCTTTATTCGATGTGTAAACCCCTAGCTTTTTACCCAACAACAAAACTTAAAACTTGTCCACATTGAAACCGTTTGGCAGACGACAAATTAAATGTGGCTCTAATGATAAGGTTAGTCCTGGTAAGGAGGAGAACACATTAAAGAAGAGGAGAAAATTGTGATTTTCGCGATCTCGAGTCTATTGATGAAAGATGTAATGCCAGGCTTCACCTACTCTTTTGAACACTACAGATTAAGATACCATTTTGTGGAAGATGAATTATTCCCACCGCACAATCTGTGCAGTCTGATCCTGATCTATACTGTCTGCAAAAAGTTACTCGTCTAGTCGGTCGCCTGGCAGTAAAAGGGTTAAAATGTAAATGTTCATGCTCTTCAAACCAAAGAAATTTTATATTTTAACTATTCTTATATTAATGCATTTTACTCGTGTACTGGATCGGTAAAGCAATATATTTGAATTTATATCATGTGTATTGTGTTATTTTTCAGCCGGTTTATAAAGCAAGATCCGCATACTGTGATCAATCTGACCGAGCGAAAATCTGTCATGGACATGTAGCATGCGCGCTGTACATTATATTTTCAGTTTTAGCTAGGTATTTCTCCTCGACCTCGCCACAGTTGCTGCCATCTACACAAACATGTAAACAATACTTGAAGAAAACTGTCAGTTTTATGAGCTGGTTTATTAGTCCTTTGGATCAATTAACGACGCTCAAGGGCACCATCGAAAGTAATAATGTCAGTTAGCCTGCTGGGCCAACCAACTCTGATTTCCTTTGTTCCATCCAGTAATTTCATCAACATGTATTACATGTAATCACAAGCTTACGTTTTCATACGTCCATATGGTTGCAAAGTACTGCACCACGAATCCGCGTTTCGGGATTTTCAGTCCTTTGATTTAAAGACGAAACGGCCAAACTTTTACTGCTTTCTCAAACTAAATAAATTTACACTTGTAGTACTGAACTCGAATTTAGTTGCTCTTTGCAGACAGTGTATATCAAGATAAAACTGCACAGAACGTACAGTCTGATCTTAGATCACACTATCTATTTCCTTGCCAAATATTCTTTCAAAAAAAAAACAGCTCTCAAACTGCGATATATACACCGATAGTACTGATGGAGAATGTCCATTTTATTCATTGAGCACTATAAAAATTAAGGTACAACTGAGCGGAACATGGAAGTAACCCTGTTCAAATCGATCTCATATTTTACGATCCATATTAAACATTTGCTTGAGGGTACAGCCTGCTGTTACTAGCATTATGTTTTATGTTTTAAACCTTTTAAAACGATCCCGTTTTTGAACAAGCCCGAAGAAAGAGGCTTTTGAAAACAATGTGTAAAAAAGGAGAATGCTAGTTACCAGCATTTTCTCCTTTTCCCACATTGTTTTCTACCCTTTCAGTAACAAATCCCATGCTTTAAGCAAGGTTTGATATGTCATCCATTACTTTAATCAATATGGTTAAGTAAAAAATTCCAGTGTTCTTGTTACTGGTTTAGGACTACAGTACAGGTGAACCAGTTTATTAAATATTAAAGAGTGAAAAAGCAAAGACCTGGCTGCGAGGATCATCATTCTGATCTTGTTCTACACTCTTCGCAATGTCTAACAAAGGTTATGATAAACAGATAGATTATGTTTTTTTATCATGTGAGATAAATGGAAACTTGTTTTATTTTAAACAAGAGATGTAATTCAAAAAGAAAGAAAATTTGTGCGTTTGTTTGTTTGTTTGGTTGGAGTTTAACTCCGTTTTATCAGCTTTGGTCATATCACAGCGGTCAGTGCACCTTAGCATGTGTTTCCTAGCTTTCTTCACACCAGAACTAACACAACTTTCTTTCCAAGCCACTGGCTACTTTTCTCACATGCATCAGAGGTGAGTGGCGAAAAATCACCTGTAAGAAAGTTTGCCTCAACCGAGTACCAATCCCGCAACCACCAGATCATCAACAAATACGCTAGCCATTTAAAGACGCTTGCTTGCTTGCCTGATTGATTGATTGATTGATCGATCGATCGATTGATTGATTGAATGATGTTTAAAGTTGCAGGGCGGATTTTCAGGTGATTTCCTGCAAAGCTGTCAACCCATGGGCTGCTAAGTGCGACATAGTATGCTTATGCAGACAATGTAGATCAAGATCAGGCGGTACAAAACGTAGTCTGATCTTGGATTAAAAAAAAAAAAAAAAAAAACCGTGAAATTGCAAAAGTTGGGTGTATACTGTCGGCTGTTAATCTTGTGATTTATTGGGCAATTTAAGGGTAAATTACTCTCGGTGGTTGCTTCCTGGAAATCAGTTGATTGATTGAATAGTGTTTAACGCCGCTTCCAACATTGGCCAGTCTTATCAGGGCGACAGCTCACTTATTTATATATGTCCTGGGCTTTACCAGCACTAGGCTAGGACTCTGAAGTGTCCTGCTCAAGAACACTCCGACGAAAAACCCATTCCAGGCCATGAGTCTTACACTGTATCACGTAACGACGCAAGAGACCAGGGTCCGTATTCACCAGCCATTATTAAGATCATTTTTAGTCTTATTCTCCAAGACTTTTTCAATTTGAAAGTAACACAACTATTTGGTTTCGCCAGTCAGAAGTTGTGTTACTTTCAAATATTGAAAATTCTGGAGAATAAGACTACGAACGTTCTTAAGAATGGAAGGTGAATACAGACCCTGTAATGCGCCGTACTTTGGGTATCTCCATAGGTTTATTCTTCTCATTAGGGTATTCGAACCGAGATCTTCTGATTTGAGAGATCTACATTCTACCTTTACACTACCGCCCCAACAACATCTAGCGTTTTATAAACAAACACGATTTACATCTAATTAAGAGGTAACCGGGCATATCATCTCTGTACTTGCAGTATAATAGAAACATTTAACTTCTGACCAATAAAGATCGATATTCGATCTTCGATCGATGATCGCCTGATAAGAATATAGGATTATACATACCAAACTAATGAATAGGTTTAAAAATAGCAAAGCTGCAAATTTGGCACACATTCTGATGATCGAAAATAAAAGATATCCTCGCCAGCGAATTTCCTCCCATTTGTAGCAAAGCATTGTACACTGTTTTATTCTGTTTAACTCTTTACCATAAGACAAAATTTTAAACTTGTCCAAATTAAAAGCATTTGCAGACGACAATGTAACTGTGGCTCAAAAACAAAAATTGAATGTGTTTTCGGAAGGATAGAAAACATTGTGGGAAAAGGAGAACATGCTGGTTACCAGGATTTTCTCCTTTTCCCACAATGTTTTCAAAAGCATTCTTTTTCAGGGTCGTTAAAAGTCAGGATTGTGTGATAAACGATTAACTCTGTACGAGGCGACAAAATTGTAGGCTTGTCTATAATGAAAGCATTCGTAGACATCAAATTGAACATTGCCTAAACGATGTGAATTGTCTTTAAAAGGTTAGAAAACATTGTGGGAAAAGCAGAAAATGTCTGCAGCATTTACTCTTTTTCCCCCCACAATGTTTTCAAAAACCCTCTTCTTCCTGGTCGTTCAAACACGGGATTGTTTGAAAAAAGATAGATCCGATTTGTTTGAAAAGCATTTTACGCCATTATAAATGGAACTAGTCATATCAGCCCTTTCAGTGATCCTATCCATGCATTCCCGTTATTTCTTTATCCAGTTCTACGCACAGAAACTTTTCCCAAGGCAATTACTGCTTTTCCACATCAACAGAAGCATTCAGATTATTCTGATCTCGTCAAACTTCAAAAGTAATTTATCACTAAATTGAGATGGACGATAGCTGGCTAAGCATCAGTAACGAAAGTGAAGAAGATTGACAAAAGGAAGAAAAATATATTTCAATGGTATTTCCACAATGGGCTACGTAGCCTATCAAGATATCTTTAGATTTCACGTCAGATTTTCGCACAGACTTGTGGGAATTATTATTATGGGGATGATGGGAATGTCACATGACCATAACACTTGTCGATTAAGAAGAGCCGCAATCAAATCAGTACGATTACGTCATAACTGATCTAATAAAAATGCGCAGATGGAGTCACCGATTGCAAAATTACTGTCATTTAAACGCCTGAAATTGTATTTTCTTACTGAAGGAAACCAAACGGCAGTTTCAATTGCAAAGAAAAATATTAGACTAACTAGTTGTACTACTTTACTATAAATTTTGATTTATGACATAAAAACAACATAGGCCCCTTTGAAGATACCAGTGTAATATTTTAAAAAAAGATTATGGATCAAGCGTAGATCTGTGTGCGGCCTACATGTACAGGTCCTGTGCAATGAAAAATAGTGATATGAATCAATAAGTATAGTACAGATGTTCATACATGTACTTCATATCCTGCTAAATAAGCGATAAAACTTTTAAACCGGTTGTAAAAACCGATTTTTTACTATTTCTAAGATATTTTTGGGGTAAAATATGTCCTTATGGACAGTGTAGATAAAATATGTCCTTGTGGACAGTGTAGATCCAAGATCAGACTGCACGTTCTGTGGAGTCTGATCTTGATCTACACTGTCCGCACAAAGGTCCTAGAGTCGCGCTTAGCAGCCTAAAGATTAATGTGTGGGATGATTTTTACACATCTTCCATCGCATGATGATGGAGAAATAGCACCAAGCAGACTCTGACTGAATGCCCAGTCCAGTGGGGTCATCTCCAAAAAGGAAAAATTATTGGTGTTTAGTGACAAGTTGTATACATCTATGAAGCTTCATTCGATTCGGCGGAGTGGTTCTTGAAATATTGGCAGTACGGACAGACGGACATGGAGGAAACTACAGCCCCCAACTCGACTTCATACCCTCGATATATCTTGACCCAAATCAGACTACCGGTACTATTATTAACCCTTAACCTGCTTAATAAGTTAACGAAACTTTTAAGTCGATAGTAAAAACCCAAACTTTCGTTATATCAAAGGTAGTTTTGCGGGAAAAAAATCTCTTTATCGGACAGTGTAGATCCAAGATCAGACTGCACAATCTGTGCAGTCTGATCTTGATCTACATTGTCCGTAAAAGGTCCTTGAGTCGTGCCAAGCACCCCTAGGGTTAAGGCGGGTATTACGATGGCATCTAACTAAATGAGACCAACATGAAGGAAGGGTGTTTTACGGGGGACCCTGAACATTGTGTATAAAATAATTTTGGCAAAATATCAGAGGTAGTTAAATGACTTAATCTGAACCCTTTCCCAGCCACATTCAACTATGTATGTATGCTGTGGAGAGGGTAGACCATGAATAGCCTGCAGATACAGGCAGTCTGATCCTGGGCTACTTTTTTCGCTTTTCTATTTATCGTTTATGTCAGATAGGCCCCATTTTAGACCATAAAGGTATACTAATATTGTTTAGGTGACGTATGTGAATTAAACTATACAAACTTTGCTGCGATGGTGTAACCCTATACCAAACAAAATTCAAAGCATTTGCAGACGACAAATAAGAATGTGACTCAAACGATGGATGTTGTCTTTCAAAAGGTAAAACATTGTAAAAAAAAAAAAATGCTGGTTACCAGAATTTTCTACTTTTCCCAGAATATTTTCAAAATTTCCGCAGGGGTTGTTTGGTAAAGAGTAAAGTAAGCGTTCATTGCGGAATGGGTGTTTGTATGTATGTAAGATATCTTATTCTAATTCAAAAGTATTTTTGAAGGCACAATCTAACCGTATCAGAAAATGAAAATCAAAGATCAGTCTGTGCAGTCTGATCTTGATGTACGCTGCCTGTAAAAGCTTAATGGGTTACTCATGGCATCTTAACTCTTATTCTGCAGAAATTTAACTTGTTGACGATTACAAAATTAGATTTCGATGGGTTTATTTGCATCGAATGGAGTGTGTGATCAAAACTACTGAAAGAGCCACGGAGAAGGTAGAGCAAGATTAGACTGCACGTATGTGCAGGCTGATCTTAGTTTACTCTCTCCATTGTCGCGAACTGCAAGATTACAAGTTAAAAACAGCCCTTACAGCATTTTGTTAAAAACCTTGATTGTTCGAATAGGTACAAGTTAACTGCGATACGGGGTAACATTTATCGATAGCACGTGACTTCTAGGTCTCTGTGAAATATACAGGATAAATTAAAAAAGTTATGTTTACACTGGAGTTTAGAAGGGATGTTATCTAAGGAATTGAATTCTGCGTGGTCATTAGGGGAAATATCTGAAGTTTTGTGATAGTAAATAGATAAAATGTGGCCCGTAAATATTTCAAGTGAGCAGTATAGTTTATTATATAGCGAGGTTTAAAATGAACCCTTTTCGCGTTGATCCTGCCTTTCATTTATCAACCCTTTCATTTATTGATCGACTTTTGAGTTGTGGTGACTCTTTTGAATTGTATAATATTGTGTGAATAAAAGGGCATTATTGTCGTAAAATCCATCGAAGAATAAACAGTTCCAGTTATATTTGTCAGGTTTGTACCAGTATCTATCTCTCTCTCTATCATTTCCTCTCTCGCCAACTCTAAAACTTTCTATATATGTCTCTCCTCCCTGCCTTCCTTGCTCTCTTTCTCTCTTTTTTATCTCTCCCGCTGTCCATTCACTCTTGCTCCTGATCCATGTCGGAAATAGGGCAACAAAACAAAACAGATAAAATCACAGGCAAGTTTTAGGCAAACATTGTTTGGAGTACATATTAATTCTTTAGCAAACAATCTGGTATTTTCACGACCCTGAAGAAGACGCAGTATGAAATATTGTGGGAAAAGGAGAACAAGCTGGTAAAAAGCACTTCTCTTTTTACCACAATGTTTCTCACCATTTCAGAGACAGCTTTCACTACTAGAACCAAATTAGATTTGTCGTCTGCAACAACTTTCGAATTAAACGAGAGTTTGACTGCCAGTGGCTGAATGAATGGTTAAATTTGACAGACGAATGACAAAACGAACGAACGAACGAACGGACGAACGAACGAACGAACGATCGAACGAACGAACGAACGAAAGATCGAACGAAATTATGAACGAATGAGTCATCAGAATTACCGACTGAATTGTTTCATTAATTAACAAAGTAAGTAAGTGATCAATTCGTTAAATAGTGGCACATTATGGACATATGCCACAGTTTTTTCCTATGGGCAGACTTTTTTTTTTTCGTTTTTGCTCAGATCATAATATAATGTATGTGTAGTAAAAATGAAAAGAGAACCATCTGCTTCGGGGCAAAATACATAGATACAGTTCTTCAAAGAAGATCACTTTTGTCAAAATTACTGAAAATAGACTTTAATATCCAAACCTAAAATAGGTTCTTAAAGTAATAAATACTTCCTATAAAAATGATTATTTTTAGACAATGTGATGTTTCCCACTAGTAAAAAGGATTAATAGAAAGAATTAAAGAACTAGACAGATCACAGTAGCAACTAGAAATGTTCTAGCATGTCAACAAAGACTTATTGTCCTATCGTTTTTCTGCAAAAAAAAAAAAAATCTGCAGACAGATCTTTGAAAACTTTTGCACAGAAGTAGTACTTTCTCATGTTCTATATGATTTCCACATTTTTAAACGGCAATCGACATATAACAGATAAAAATATACAATCTCACTGTTTTACTAACCCATTTGAATATACAATGCAATAAAATTACGAAAAGGAAGGAAAATTTTTGACGACCCTGAGGTAGAAGGTTTATGAAAGCATTGTGGGAAACGGAGAAAATGCAGGTAACCAGCATTTTCTCCTTTTCTGACGATGTTTTCTACTCTTGCATAGAAAAGTTCAATCATTTTAGCCACATTTAATTTCTCATCAAAAGATTCCAATAATATGGGCGAGTCTAAAGTTGGCTATATGGCTGTATGGTAAAAAGTTAAAGGTCGCTCAACTGTAGTTTATATAGTTGCTCAGCTATAGTTTATTTTGAAGATAAACAGATAAAATTAAAAACGGAGATAACAAAAGTAGGCAGAGACTGGTCGGCGGATGCACAGACAGACAGACAGAGGTATAGATGGAGAAAGATAGAGAGTAAAAGACGGATAAAACTATCCGTCTTCTACTAAAATAAAAACAGAGTCAGTGCAAGCTCTCTTTTTTTAGCATATAAGTTTTCAAAATCTTTAAATTTGCAAGGAAGTCAATGAATCAATGAATTAGAAAACATAACAACAATTGTTTAAAGGGGCATAAAACTAGATTTTTACACACTTTTTTTTTGGGGGGGGGGGGGAAAGCGAGAAAGTTGATATTTGCAAGGAAACCCATGAGGATGTAATTGTTGACTTTCAGTGTGGGCAAAAAAAAAAAAGAAATAAACAAAATACTCCAAAAATAATCTGCCTCCACTGGGATTCGAACCTACTACCTTCAAAACCATACCTCAATGACTCTACCAACGGAGCTATCTGGACAGTTCAGTGTTCAGAAAACTTTGTAATTCCTCGGGTTTTCTACCTGCATTTCTATCTATATCTGAAATTTAAAGCCATCTTTACACGCGTATGAAAATCACTATTCTTTTTTAAAATTCCATTAAAAAAAAATACGAAGCCAAATCTGGTTAACGTCACATTAAGATTGGACTATTTGTGTTAATGGGAATGAAGCCAAGTCTGTAACAATTTACGGAATATCGAAGAGAGTAAACCACGATCAGACTGCACGAGATGTGCAGTCTGATCATAGTATACTCTCTTCATAACGAACATTAGAGATTAAGATTCGCAAAAGAAGAGTTACACTTGGAGTAAAGAGTCGTCACGAAAGATAAGCCAGTAATTGTACAGCAACGATCGAAATTTGACATGATTATTTTCTTCGTTTTTAGAAACGGTGTATTTGCTTTGTCGATCTCCATTCACATCTAACGATATATACCTTATAATACCGGGTTAAGCAGGGTATATCCTTTAACCCTTTACCACACCACAAAATTTTAGACCAGTCAAAATTGAAAGCATTTGCAGACGACAAAAATAAATGTGACTCAAAAATTGAAATTCTCTTTTTGGAAGGTAAGAAAACATTGTGGGAAAAGGAGAAAATGCTGGTTACCAGCATTTTCTCCTTTTCCCTCAAAGTTTTCAAAAAGGCTTTTTGTTCAGGGCCATTAAAACCCGTGATTGTGTGGTAAAGAGTTAAAACCTTTTTCATGGTTTAGATAAAGATCAGATTGCACGGAACATGCAGTCTCATCTCTGATCTATGTAGTCCGCCACCACATGCTTAACTGTGACAAAAATGAGAAACTTTCTCGGCAGTAGAATAGCATTTTCGTACTATGGAAAAAAGTTGAATTTGTTTATTTGGATGGCGAAAGAGTGAAATAAAGAATTCTAAAGAAAAATAATTTGACCGCGTCATTCAAAAACAGTTCATCTCGTCGGCACAAAAACTGTATAAAGGTATGGACAGTTCTCGAATCATTGTTTTAATACATTAGCAAATAGACACATATGATCGCTCTCCTGCTGTTGACATCGTATGAAAGCATTGTAGAAAAAGAAGCAAATGGATTAATAACTCGAATTTAGATCTCCTACGATTCTGATTTCTAAAGTTTTACTATAGCCCACCCTTTCAGTGCATGGTTAAACCTTAGCGCGACTCGGGGCACTTTTGCGGACAATGTAGATCAAGATCAGATCTGATCAAGAGAACGACATCCACTACTTGACCGAGTTAATGATCCAACTCTGTACCTTTTGTACGGTGATTTACGCCGTTTTCAACATCTCTTCTGTTACAAAGAAGCAGCCAGTGCACCTATCCATGCATTCCTAAAGTTTAGTTTTCCAGTTTTCCATATGATCTTCTTCCCAAGCAACTAGCTGCTTTCCAACACAACCAAGGCAATGATCAGCGGTGACAGAGAGGAATGAATCCTGTCACGATGACTACCATTAATTCTCGGAAAGAGACTGGCCTAGTTGGGGATTCGAACCAGCTATCCCTGGTTTCAAACCCTGTATGTAACCCAGTGAGCCACAAGGCTCGACAGTTTTAACTATACCAGGCGACAAAATTTTAGACTGGCCCAAATTCAAAGCATTTGCAGACGACAAACTAAATGTGGCTCAAATGATGGGATTTGTTTCTGAAAGGTTAAAAAACATCGTGGGAAAATGGAAAATGCTGGTTACCTACATTTTCTCCTTTTCCAACGATGTTTTCAAAAGTCTAATTTCCCAGAGGCGTTAAAACTCGTCATTGTGCGGTAAAGAGTTAACTCTTTACCAAACGACAGAATTTTAGACTAGTCCAAATTCAAAGCTGTTGCGGACGACAAATAAATGTGAATCAAAAATTGAAATTTGTTTCTAGAAGAGTAGAAAACATTGTGGGAAAAGGAGAAAATGCTGGTTACCAGCATTTTCTCCTTTTCCCACAATGTTTTCAAAGGCTTCTTTCTCAGGGTCGTTAAAAGTCAGGATTGTGTGGTAAAGAGTTAAAGGAGCATTAAATCAGATTTTGCCCCCCCCCCTTTTTTTCCCCAAAGGAAAAAGTTAATATTTCGTAAGAAAAAATCATAAAGACGTGACTTTTTACCCTTGTTTGGGGAAAACAGAAAAGGAAATGCTGAAAAAAAAAAAAAAAATTCTGGGTCCGTATTCACCAATCATTCTTAAGAACGCTCTTTGTCTTATTCTCCAAGATTTTCCAAGTTTGAAAGTAACACAACTTCTGATTGGCTAAACCATATGGTTTAGCCAATCAGAAGGTGTGTTACTTTCAAATTTGGAAAAATCTGAAGAATAAGAATAAAAATGTTCTTAAGAGTGATTGGTGAATACGGACCCTGGTGGCACAAGAGCCCACGACATTCAAAACCGTAGTCAGCAACTCAAAGGTAGTCGTTTTAAAACATTAATGTATGTATCCCTTATTATGCAATAACGATTATACCGTTGCTAACGAACTAGAAAATTTACAGTAAAAACACAAAGACTTGGGATTTCCTAGTGTATTTTACATGTATTTCTATGTAGATTTTAACTTCAAAGCCATCTTTGTACATAAAATGAAAATTAGCAGCCTTTGTTCACATTTTCTGAAAAACTTGCAAAACGGAAACCGATTTAAAGTTACTTTAACAATTGAAAACAACAGAGCAAGGCAGCGATGATTGATTGATTGATTGATTGATTGATGTTTACATTATTTCAGTGATGTCACGGCGACAACTAACATATTTAAGTATGTCGTGGGTTTCACCCATAGTAGGCTGGGATTCTGAAGTGTCTTGCCCACTCCCACGAGAAGCCCAGTGCTTCCAGTGAGGGATAAATGAAAGGCTTGTTTTGCGCGCGACGCGGTAGATAAAGTAAAGAAGTGTTTCAAGTCTACCTCTAATTTTTTGTCCAATTATATTCTAACTTTTGCCATTGTGATAGCTGTCTGTTTGATCTCTAATGTAAACGTTAAAATACACCTTTTGAACAAAATTGTTAATGTTGTATCCCCCATTGTGTGCATAGCAGCTTTTTGCTATTCTTTGTTATAGTTGTAAAAGTAACCTCTTAGAGATTACGCTCGTATTCACCCACTATTTTTAACCTTTAATCTGTTAAACACGACCCACCTTTAGCGGACAGTGTAGATCAAGATCAGTTTTGAAAGTTTTATTTAACTTATATAGCAGGATAAGGGTTGATAACATTCTTAGTCCAATTCGTAACGTTTTTTTTTTTTAAATTTGAAAGTAACTCAAATTATGTTGGCTAAAAATTTATTTTATCCTGTCAGAAATTGGGTCACTTTTAAATCTAGAATTAAACTAAGTGCAATTTGGGATGGCTTGTGAACACGGGAACACGGGCACTACTAGATGAGCCGTGTGGATGAAAGTGGACGGGGGGAGGGGGGGGAAGGTTTTAAGGGGCTTCTTGCTCTCTCAGCGCTCACCTTAAACTTGCCACGTAATTACTGAATGTATACCTCAATAGTCTGGAACGTCTATGAAATTTGGAAGAATTGGAAGACCACATCATTATATTATTCTTCTAGATTAAAACTAAGAGAAATTCGAGGACATTTTATATGTTTTATTGTAAATGTTGTTCGTCAAGATTGTTTGTTGTTGTTTTGCAGTACGTATCAGAATCTAATTTGTGCCTTCTCGGCATGAGTGAATGCAGTCTAAGCATGTCAGGAAACATTGAGAGCGAGAAGAAAGTGCTTCGAAAACGCAGTTGGACTATAAGTGGCATGACAGAGCAAATTTCAAAAATTATTCATTGCAAGCATGTCACCCAGACAGTGACAATTAACTCTTTACCAAACAATACTGTGTTTTAACGACACTGGGGGATGGAACCTTTTGAAAACATCGTGGAAAAAGGATAAAATGCTACTTAGCATTTTCCCATTTTTGCCACAATATTTTTCAGCTGAGGATGATTTTTTGAAATTTCAAAGATAAGGATAGATGGTTATAATTATGGTTTCTTTCTTTTTCAGCGTATGCTAGCAATGTTTGCCGAGGAAGAATAATTTTCAAATGGAGAGCCTAAAAAGCAGGTTACAGAGTAACAAGGTCACCTTGATGCGTGACCTTGACCTCAACCACGAATTTCTCACGATGTTATTGGAGAAGAACGTTATCGACATGCCGGAGTTCGGACAATTACAGGTAGGCGGGCTTATACCAGAATCGTCGGTAAAAGGGTAATACATGATACTAGTAATTGATCAGTTATAATCTTAAATCTTATATCTGTTCTTGATTTACGTTTCGTAGATACACTGTTCAAGTTTAAAAAGAATAGTGAATTAACCCTTTATCAGACAAAAAAAAAAAAAGATTGATTAAGATCCTGCCTGGTTCAATAGTAAATTATTAGTATAGGACTTGTAACCCGGTAGCTAAGGGTTCGAGCCTCACTGGAAGCATCCGTTAGAGTGTCCTTGGGTTAGACAACTCAGAGTCCAAGGTAAGTACCCAGGACATGCATGAATATGTGATCTATCGTCGTGATATGATGTGCAGTCCAATATTGGGTTTATACCGCCCGCTATTAATGCTAAAAAGTGACCAAACTTATTTTTCGTTGCACTGGATATCTACGTTCAAACCTCGAATAACATTTGAAACTATTTTGTTAGAAGCTAGAGAACTCAAATGTGTTGAGTCATCTTTTTTGCGGGAATGGGGCGCTGATGAAGGTAACCAACATTTTATTTATTTATTTATTTATTTATTTATTTTGCAGCAAATCTCGGAATCCAAAGACAGAAACCGTCTTTTCCACGAGGTAATGACCAGTAAGACGGATAAAGAGGTTTATGTCCAGTTGATTGGTTGCTTGCAGCACAGTGGACAGACTAAACTAGCCAACCTATTGACAGATGTTGGGGAGGAAATGTCTATGCTTAGCCAGTGTAAGTTATCGCCCCCTTTTTGTTGTTCAGTTTCATTTGTTATCTTTGTGAAAAGGTTTTTGCGTGTTTTCGTATGTATATACAGCGATGCTGTAAATACTTTCTTGCTTTAGCGGCAGCCGTATTTTGGTTAGAGACATTTTTTCTGGCGTTTCGTAAGACATGACAAATCAGAAGCTTTGGCAAAACAAACAAAATACGTCTAGAGAATGAGAAATACATGTTCAAAGAAAATCTTTCTCCCTGTATCTCTCTGTGTGTCTTTGTCTGTCTGTCTGTCTGTCTGTCTGTCTGTCTCTCATGTCTCTCTCTCTCCATGTCTCTCTCTCCCTCTGTCTGTCTGTCTGTCTCTTGATTTTATTTCTATTAAGAATCATATAAGAGTTAAGATTAAAAAATCGAACGCTAACAAGTATTTGTACATGCATAAATTATGTTTCGATGCATCTAAGAGAGACTTATTCGCTGCAAAGGAAGTAATAACCTAGACCGATGATAGACCAACATTTGCTGCATTCTCCTAGATGATTTATAAATCATTTATTGACTGTTTAAGTGACAGTATCTGTCTTTATTTTCGTCCATATTAGTACCATTTTCCTTAGAATTTGCTTACTTATGTTTTCCTTTTGTATCACAAGGCTTGCACTGGAGTAACATTTATATATTCCATAACTGGTAAAATAGATTTCCTTGTAAATCTTTCTGCGTCAAATATATGAGCCATACTCTGTGAAAAGGGGGCTTAATGCATCTGCGAAAAGTATCGACCCACGTCAGCCGGCACAGTCCGCGCAGGCTGACCTGGGCCGAAACTTTTCGTTATTGGTCAATTTTCTGTTGTCCAAGGACCAGTCTTATGACCATTCGTAATTGATGTTTCAGTACAAATCGACTTGGATAACCGGGTCAAACTCGTGGGCGAGTTCCTCGCAATTGAAGAAAGAAGAGCAGGAATCTATTTAACCGAACCACCGCCGGAAGACGACGATAGTAAACCCGCTACAACGGAAGTGGAAATCTGGAAAAAAGTAGAGGAAAGCATGAAAAAGTCTCAACAACAACTAAAACGGTGTCAAGCGGTTATATATAAACTCCATAAAGACTGTGAAACAGTGGCTAAACAGAATAATGAGATCATTGATCACACTAAAGAATGTGATGCAAAAATTAAAGAAGTGTTAAGAACAGGACGAAAGTCGGCGAAACAAGCTATGGTGCCGAAAAAGACTTCTGAATTATTTTCTAATTTAATGGACGACATTGAAAAATTGGTCAGGTCAAGACGTAGAGTCGTTGATATGGAATTAGAAGGAAAACGTCATTCTACCAGAATCGTCCGACAGTGCAGGGACTGGCTCGAAGGCAGAGTACAAACCTTGCATCAAATGCAAAGTCACTCCGGTCAGGAATCCGAAGGGGCCACGTCAAACGGTCAAGTAACTCAGGTCAATGTTAACAGAGTGAATCCGCCAGATAGTGATATCGGTATTATAACGATTCTTGAGTCACTAAAACTTTTGGAAAAAGAACTGCTGGAATACATACAACAAGAAATTGCCATCACAGAAAAGTATAGACAACAATTAAGAGCTAAAAGATTGCAGAAAAAAGTCCATGGCTTTACGATGGACGGTATTTCCGATATGGAAGCCATTTTGCAAAAGGCTTCAAAAGATCCGGATACATTAAAAGACAATCTACCGGTACTTAAAGCATACGTAAAAGAAATAAATCGGGAGTATGGTGAGTGTGTGTTTTATCTTAACAAAATCATTCCGCAGGAAACTAATGCTAATCCTAACGGTGAACTGCCGGCGATACATATGTCACCCAAAATAGTCCGCAAAGAGGGACGACCGCTTGTCAGAGATTGGCCTGGAAATTTCAAAAGGAAACCGAATCTAGGTGGAAAGACATCTAGAAGTGTAGATAGTGATTTAAATATGGTAGGAAAACAGCAAAATGCACCGAATCAACTTCTTAACAAAATTAAAGCAATGGCTACTATGTATGATGAACTGAAAGCTGAAGACTTAAATCTGAGTTCTAAATATAGAACTGAACTAGCGAAGAAGAAACGCGATATGGATATTGTGTTACAGAAGAAAGACGACCAAATCATGAAACTACAGACAGAAATGAAAGAGGTTATGGCGGAAAAGGAAAAATACAAGAAACTTTACAACGATACAAAAATAGGTTATCAAAGAAACATTGAAAATGTAGGCACCCCTAGGTAAAATAGTGATCATTATTTCAAAGACGTGATGATAAATGTTAACACGTAAAGCGCCTAATAGCGGCTAAATGGGAAAAAAAAAATGTTGTGTCCTAGTCCATGACAGAACAACCAATATTAAAACTAGAATTACAATCACTGGCAGAACAATGAATATTAAAACCAGAGTTAAAGGTGGCAACATTAAGTCTAGCTTTAATCCTTATCCTGCCATATGACTTAAATGAAACTGTCAAGCCAATGGTACAAAATCAAAATGTTGGTATTTCAAAATTATCGGGGTTTGGAAAATACGTCCTTATTAGACAGCGTCGATCCAAGATCAGATTGCACGTTCTGTGCAGTCTGATCTTGATCTACGATGTCCGCAAAAGGTCAGTGGGTCGGGATTAGTAGCCTAAGGGTTAATATTCATTGTTCTGCCAGTGTCTGGAATTTGATCCTACCATACTTTAACAGATCGCTATACTTTCAATTGGTATGAGTGAAATTTACCTGTATTTTTTATTCAGTATTGTTTACATTTGGCAGTTATTGGGCCTTTAAAGCGCCTGGTTAAAGCCAACCTTAGATTGCTCTCTGAGCAAAGGGCTTGTGAGAATATTGGTTATACTGAACAAATGTAAAACAAGTATTTAATAATAAAAGGTAGTCATACAGGCTAATTAGAAATTTAATCATTGATGAATCAATTATTTCCTGTCACGAAGGTGACGAATAAGAATTGTTTAAACGTGTCCTTAATTCGGAATTATCTAAATTAAGTCTGTCAGTGCTATGGGCTAAAACAAGGGCTTTTGTGGACGGCATAATTCAAGATCAGACTGCACAGAACATGCACTCTAATCTTCGATATACTTTGTATGGCTGTTCAGACATGCCTAAAAGATGAGAATTCAAGTTGGCAGTGTGACAAGATATGAGTACATGATAGCAAAGCATTGACAAAACTCGTCTTAATCCATTCCCAAGCAGCTCCGTGTTTTAACGACCCTGCAGTAGAGAAACTTTTACTTTTCCAACCTTTTTTTTCACTTTTTCAGAGACAGATCTCGTCATTTGTGTCAAAATGGTCGTCTGCAACTGCTTTGAATTTGGAGGATATTTTCGTCAGGAAATATACAAATTTTAACAAGTTTCCCTAGATAATTATATACTGTCTTCCAAAAGAAAGTGTACTTTTTTTTTCGGTGATTGTTCATTATCTGTTTTTCTTAATCCCGACGTATTTGGTATCACAATTAAGATTAGATCATGTACAAAGTAGACATTATGTTAGATTGTAAGTTCCTGTCACGTAAAGGGTATTTTTAGCTACGAGAAATGACTGGGTAAAGCAAAAGTTGCAAATGTACTCAGAAAATTGGAATTTGCACAGTGAAGAATTTCACGGGGCTCTAATTGGAATCTAAATCTTTTATTGTTGTCTGCAAATGCTTTCATTTTGGACTTGTATTAATTTTTGTCAGGTGGTAAAGAGGTAACTCAGAAATCAGAAGCTCATGACTTTTTAACAGAAAATGTAGTTAAAACATGAGCCATGCCCTGGCAAAATGGGGCTTAATGTATCTCTGTGATGCATTTTACCAAGCAAGTCATTATATAACTATGGATCCATAAAATCAATTTTGTCTAACAATTAAAAGGATATGGAGGTAAAATGGTTCTTTGACATGCAGAAGGTTGACCAATAGCAAAAAGTTTCAGCCCAAGTCAGGCTTGTGACATTATGAGTAAGAGTTACATACATGTGTGTGTGAGCTAGAGAGAGCGAGTATATAACCCACCTCCAGCTGCATTGCTTTACTTCTATCCTCTATGTTGTAGTAGTATATAGAAAGTCATATAATAAAATGTAAACTAATTTCGGATTACGTATGTTTATTTAACATGGTGTCAGAGTGACTGATCAATCAGTTCCCACGACTCTAACATTTTCCTGAACTAAATTGGATTTAATTCGACACACATGATGCAGGCGGCTGGGTTCGATCCTCCGTCAATGAGATGGGATGAAAGTAACCTCCCAGAACAATGGGAAAAGTTTGAAAGGCATGCCAGGCTTGTCTTCAGCGGACCATTAAAAGAAAAAGAAGAAGAAAAAGTTTCTTTCCTTCTGTTGTAGGTCGGGGACAAAGGTCGTGATATGCGGCATACCTGGACTGATATATCTGACGCTAATTCCAAAAACCTGGATACTTTTTACCAAATGTTCAAAGAGCACGTGAAGCCTACTCTAAATCCTATTTTTGCAAGATACTAGTTCAGTAATGAAAGACAGGGACAAGAAAGTGTTGACTCTTTCATTACAAGACTTAGACTTACGGCTCGGGACTGTGAATTTGAAAATCAAGACACTATGATCAGAGATAGGCTTGTTTTTGGAACTAACTCCAGTAAGATCCGTGAGAAGTTGATCAACGTTGATCGAGAATTGATGCTCACCAAAGCGATTCAAATCGCTCAAAGCCACGAATACGCTCAAGAGCAAATGAGGGAGATGTCAAGGAGTGACGACGTTCATATGGTTCGGCAAGGAGGGGTGAGACGAAAATCCAAGTCCAGACCGAAGTCAAACAATTGACCGCAGGCACAGGGCCAGAAGCAGACTGATCGGGGGAAAATCCACCCAACAGACTTGTGGGCAATGTGGAAATAAACACTCATGTGTGTAAGGCTAAGGGCAAAAAATGCAATTACTGTCATAGACGTGATCATTTTGAACGAGTTTGCAAATTCAAACAGTCTGTGAGTGAGGTGAATGACCAAGAGTGCATTAGTGAGGAGTCATTTTTTTGTGTAGATAGTGTTCAAAATAAGGCAATTAGGAGTAATCAGGCTTTTGTGGAGCTACAGATAGGTCCAAAAACTATGATGATCCGCGCTCTGGCAAAAGGGGGCTTAATGCATCTCCATAATGGATGATAACAAGCAAGTTGTCACGTTGTTATGGATCCATCAACTCTGTTTTGTCGAAAAACTGTCTAAATAATGAGGTAGACTGGTCCTTTGACATACAAAAAAAAAAAAAAAATCAGTAGCGAAAAGTTTCGGTCCAGGTCAGCCTGCGCGGACCTGGGTCGATACTTTTCGCAGATGCATTAAGCCCCCTTTTCACAGAGGACGGCTCATATCCAATATCATTTAAGGCTGACACTGGTTCCCAGGTTAACATCCTACCTTCAGCACTTTTTGACAGACTTTATGTTAAAACTGCCTTACAGAAAACTGAGTCTACACTGACAACCTATGACAGCAGCGCCTTGAATACCTTAGGCACTGTTAAGCTACACCGCAAACGAGGAGAAAAAGAATACATAAACTTAAAATTTCACGTCGTAAAGACAAAGTCACAAACTATTCTTGGTTTGACATCGTGCATTGACCTTGACGTTGTGAGGCTGATAATGATAATTCAATATCCAATCGAAAAGAATAAGATATTAAAGTTCAAGACCCGGTCTAAAAGTTTTCAGCTCACTCAGAAGTAAGATTGTAAGTGCAGAACATACAATAGTAAAGTGCGTCATGTAGGCCTACTTGCTGCTATTTAAGGAATGAAAAGATGTTTTTTTTCATGGAAGTATGAAAAAACAAAACCTAATCACACTGTATGAAACCGCGAAGCGGTTTCATACAAAAGTGTGATTAGGTTTTGTTTTTCATACCTCCATGAAAAAAAAATCTCTTCATTCTTTATGATTTAATATTACAGACAACATACACCCACGGAAATAATTCAAACTGCATTCATTTTCTTTATTTTTAAATATAACGTTGGAGTTTCTGTATGGTAAGCAGTTTTCAGATTCCCAATACTAACGTGTCCTGAAAATCAACCAATAAAACGAAAGTAAATTAACACGGCAGTGTGTAAGACCCGCAATGTGTAACTTTCACTCTGAGTAGAAGCATGGTGAATATTGCAGTGGGAATTCATGTTGAGATTTTTTTCTATAGTAACTTTTATTGTTGAATTGTTATATTATTATTTTTTTCTTCATAAAATGATATTCAGGGCAAAAAAAAAAGCTAACTAATAAACTTGGGACTCTGTATAAAATTCTTTAAAGAAAATGTGGAATATTGTATACATGTTTTTTTAACATTAGTTTGACAGCTAATGTAGTTCCGGCACAACGTGATTTTTTTTTTCATGGAGCTATGAAATTTTTTTTTTTCCAGCCAATCAGAACTCGTCAATATTCATGAAAACAATTGATATTAAATTATTACCCAATAACTCCAAAGGGACCAAAGCTAATACCAGGGGGTAATGATGAAAACAACTGTATGTTGTGATATGATATAAAAGTATTGATGTTCGATCCACCCCATTTGTTGACATTACTCAGATGTATGGGCATTGTACCTTTAGTTTCAAAATATTGTTTGTAGGTTAAAACGACTGTGCAGCAAGTTTTTAAAAGTTACATTAATCACCCCCAACGATTCCTTTCTGGAAACCCTAACCAGGGTCTGTATTCACCATCCATTCTTAAGAACATTCTTAGTCTTATTCTACAGACTTTTTTTTTTGAAATCTGGAAGTAGGCTTAACACAGCTTCTGATTGGCCTTTTGGTTTAGCCATTCAGAACTTGTTTTACTATCAAATTTAGAAAATTTCAGATATAAAGATTAAGAATGTTCTTAAGAATGCCGGGTTGGTGAATACGGACCCTGGACTAGCACAACACGAGTGTTATTGGTAGTTCCAAAGGTTGTACCCGTTCGTCTCGAGATTCGAATCCGGAACATTCGATGCGACAGGCCGAGGCTACCCCGTCATCACTGTCCACCGCATATATAGTAATGCATGACCTTACGCCCGGCTACCACAAACTCTTTACGAGACAACAAAGTTTGAGAAAGTGTGTACAAAATGAAAGCATTTGTAGACAAAGAGTTGACAGTAGCTCAAACGATAGGTGCCGTCCCTGAAAGTGTAGAAAATATGGTGGGAAAAGGAGAAAATGCTGATTTACCACATTTTCTCCTTTCCCCTACAATGTTTTCAAAAGCCTTCTTCATCAGTGTCGTTAAAACAAGGAGTTGTTTGGTAAAGGGTTAACTTTAAATAGACAAACGCTAATACGAACATGTCACCTTCAAAAGTGGTCTTCTTTCTAACAAAAGGCTGTCTCCTGAATGACTAAGTTGTTTTTGCTAAAATCTTCACTTCCGCAACTTTTTTCCGGGGAGGAGGGGGGGGGGGGGGGGGGGGGGGGCTTCCGCAAGGTAGTGCAGAGCCCTGGCCAAATGCTTATATCGGCCTACACAGGAACCATATGAATAGGTGAGTTGTCCTCATGATATACTGGACATTTTTATGCCGCCTTCGACAATATTTCAGTCGCATCACAGCGACAGTCCCTAAACACGTACTTATGTAATGATCTGGCGGATATTTCAGTGACGTGCTAGTCTGGGCTTCACTAGACATCGGCTCAAAAACTGACCGAGGACACTTCCAACCTAGTGGCTCGGGTGAGGACCGATCCAAAGACGTGGATTGCCTATCCAATGCCACCCTCGTTAACCCAGGTGTGAAGTATTACTGTTCTGTGCAAAGTGGGAATCGGGACCATTCTAGAATGGTCCTTCGCAAAGTGGAAATTCTCACTTTGTTGCGCAAAGTAGGAATTCCCACTTTGCGCAGTACCATTCTAGAATTGCGCGTGCCCAAAGTAGGAATATTAGACAAAGTGAGAATCTCACAACTGCGTTATCTATATAGTACATGATATTGTCATACTTGATTGGTTTTAATAGTACAACGTATAATTTAGCAATTTAGCAGACGATTAGATATATTACATTCTTAGTTTTCGTTTAACCCTTTATTAATCCTTTACCAGATTAAAAAAAAAAAAATCAGAAGAAGAAGACTTGTCTAAATTGCAAGCATAAGCAGACTTGAAATTTAATGTGACTCAAATGATGGGATTTGTCTTAGAAAAGGTCAAAAAACGTTTTGATAAAAGGAGAAAATATCAGCACGTTCTCCTCTTCCAACAATAATTTGTAAAACCTTGCTCGCGGTCGTTAAAACTCGGGATTGTGTGGTAAAGGATTAATTAAACAATGCCACATGTTAACGACTCTTTGGAAGAATGCTTTTGAAAACATTGTAGAAAAGACGAATATGCTGGAAACCTGCATGTTCTTTGTCAACAATATTTCCCACCATTCAAGAGACGAATTTTACTGTATAAGTAATAGTGTTAATTTTCCGACCTGCAAACTGAATTGCTCTCTCCAAGTGTCTTAACTAAAGCTTTGCGGTTTGGTTTAGACTGGAAAGAAACAGGACCATGCAATTATAAAGCCGGCTTAGTGAGAATGTAGGCAAGTTCGAAATCTTTTCAACACCGTTTTTACCCATGTATCTGAATTCCTTAATTAACCCTTTACTTGCTGTTTTACTCTTCACCAAATGACAAAAGTCTTGAACGGTGTACCATTTTAGAATTGCGCGTGCCCAAAGTAGGAATATTAGACAAAGTGAGAATCTCACATCTGCGTTGTCTATATAGTACATGATATTGTCATGCTTGATTGGTTTTAATAGTACAACGTATAATTTAGCAGACGATTAGATATATTACATTCTTAGTTTTCGTTTAACCCTTTATTAATCCTTTACCAGATTTAAAAAAAAAAAAAAAAAATCAGAAGAAGAAACCTTGTCTAAATTGCAAGCATAAGCAGACTTGAAATTTAATGTGACTCAAATGATGGGATTTGTCTTAGAAAAGGTCAAAAAACGTTTTGATAAAAGGAGAAAATATCAGCACGTTCTCCTCTTCCAACAATAATTTGTAAAACCTTGCTCGCGGTCGTTAAAACTCGGGATTATGTGGTAAAGGGTTAATTAAACAATGCCACATGTTAACGACTCTTTGGAAGAATGCTTTTGAAAACATTGTAGAAAAGACGAATATGCTGTAAACCTGCATGTTCTTTGTCAACAATATTTCCCACCATTCAAGAGACGAATTTTACCGTATAAGTAATAGTGTTAATTTTCCGACCTGCAAACTAAATTGTTCTCTCCAAGAGTCTTAACTAAAGCTTTGCGGTTTGGTTTAGACTGGAAAGAAACAGGACCATGCAATTATAAAGCCGGCTTAGTGAGAATGTAGGTAAGTTCGAAATCTTTTCAACACCGTTTTTACCCATGTATCTGAATTCCTTAATTAACCCTTTACTTGCTGTTTAAACCTTTACCAAATAACAAAATTTTTGAATGGTTGTCTAAATTGAAAGCATTTGCGGACGACGAAATATATATATGTATTTTTTTTGACAGGATAGAAAAGATCGTGGAAAATGGAGGAAAAGCTGGTTACTATTTTCTCGTTTTCCCTCAGTGTTTTCAAAAGTCCTCTTACTAAGGCTCATTAAAACTCGAAGGCATTTGGTAAAGGGTTAAAACCTTTCAATGTTATCACCCAGCGAAACAGAAACACTGGTGATTAAAGAGCAAAAAACATCATTGCAATTGATATGGAAATTAACTGGAAATGAGAAATTGCTGCTTTTCCTTCAATGTTTTCTACAGTAGTAGACTGTAGGACTCAAACCTTAATCTTTGCAGAAGAATATCTTACAAAATACAAGAGAGTGTATGTATATCAAAGATAAATGTTTCTTTAAAGCTTCATGTTCAAAATCTCTTAAGTTACTCTAGGTGCTACCTTTAAACACCTAACTATCCGTGTAGTAAACGTTCATAAAGGTTTGTGACCATGTTCAAAGGTAAAACAGCTGTATGATCACCTCTTTTTTTGGTGTGAAAGTTGAACTTTTCTGACGACAACTGTTTAACCCCTTTTTTTAATGAATGAACTTCTTTTACTCCCCAAAACATCGATGGTAAAAAGAGTGTTTAATTGAAATCAAAGATCAGATGACACAGAAACTCAAACATTAAAACATACAATGAAGGGTGAAAAATGAGAACAAGATCATTCTTCCTCTGTTTAAACCAGGTAAAAATCCCAACTTTGTTCCAGGCATTCCCACTTTGTGCTGAGACTCTACCTACGCGGTTTATCGATAAAAAATCAATAAAATCTCCTTTGCAATTCTAGAATTGTACCGATACAAAGTGGGAATTCCTACTTTGCGCAGGACCATTCTCATCCTCGTTGACCCAGTTCCGATGTATTCCGTAAACTACATTCATTGATGAATGGTAATACGTCACACCTGGGTTAACGAGGGTGGACCATTCTAGAATGGGCGATTCCTACTTTGCGCAGAACATTACCGTCCATGAATGTAGTTTACGGAATACATCGGAACTGTGTCAACGAGGATGACCCAGTGCCTTTGCTGCTTAAAGTTATTGTGTGGCCAGTCAAAGTGTTAGTCACTGGCAGAAAAAATGACTTTTAAAGGCATTAAAGTAAACTAAACACTAGATATAGTGACCCGGCAACTTTTACCCAGGTTTTGAAAATAATTTCTTTGCGACTAAGACTTGGACCGACCAATCACAGAATTTCATCTTCACAACAATTTCCACATTTTTAAATGATGTTATTTAAATTGAAGTGCATTTTAACACCCGCTTTGTTTACTTTTGGTAGTTACTGTTACTAGAAACTTGAAAAAAAAAAAACTTATAAAGGGAGATCACTGTGTCATGACTTTGATGGATTTTAGATTCGCATTTTACATGCAGTTTATTCGGAGGTAAAGTCACTTATATAGGCTTGTATATTATGCGTTCTGATGTGAAGATATAAATATCGACATTTTGCCTTTGAATCAATCTACTGCTGCTCTTTAAGTATTCTATCTTTTCAGCAGAATATTCGTAATATCGTGGTTCCCATTTTTACAACTATGTGTCTACTGATACCTGTGAAGACGGACACCACCGAATCTTGGAACGACCTGGCAGAAAAAATGAAAATGACATGAACTGGGAAGAAAATTTTAACAAGTACTAAAAATGTCACGACATCGAAATGTCCGGTCGATGAATTATGAAGACGGTACTTTAATCATTGAACAAGGTTTTTTCGTAGACTAATGGAGGCTTTACCCCCCTTTTGTGAAATAGCACGTAGCTCATACTCCGTCAAAAATTGAATGTGAATCACTGATTGGGCTTTTGCATCACGGGGCTTAATCGGCACTGGGCTTGGTCATTTTTGGCTCTTTCACATGGATATGTTAGTCTCAACTGTTTTGCATATGTGCCAACTCGGCAACTAATTTACAACTTACATATATTAGAATGGTGCAGGTTTGAGTATAACTTGGACTGATACCCCGGTCCACGGAAAAACGAAATTAAACGTTTGACCGAACTTCACAATATTTCACCCTAAGTAGGGTAGATGAAGATTCAGACCCAAAAAGATCTGGCTCAGTGCAAAAAGTGGAGAGGATTCAGTCCCAATAAGATTAGGTCCACATAGGAGAAGATTTGTCACAAATTTTAGATTATGTTCATTGTGTTGATATTGTTGCATAAAAATTGCAGATTCGCCTTCAAAAAAAAATTAAAACTAATCACTGACACTGCTTTTTTCATAGTTTGGGGTTATTATGCACACTTCAGGGTTCCCATTCACATACATAATTATGTGCATGGTTCACACAATTAATTGAATAATCATGCACAAATAATTAACATGCATGCACACAGAGGTTTCAGGCGGTCCGACGAATCACCGAAATACTGAAATGCCACTGAAACACGCCTATTTTTACAATATTAAGTTCAGATAACTGATATTAGTTTGCAGTATTTGTTTTTTTCTTTTGTTTTTTTTAACTGAAAATGCGCTCAATCAAAGTACGAGGGACACTTTTTAAGTTCGTAGAGTAGGGCGGTCTTTTTAAAACCGCTTGAAATATCAAAATTTTATTTATCTAAGACCTTCGAAATATGCCCCATCTGCCTCCACACACATTTTACACCGATCTACCCATTTCCGGAACGCTGCCCGGTAGTCCTCTTTAGGTATATGTTGCAGACACTGGTAGACCGCACTGCCTATACCACAATGGGATTCAAAACGGTGCCTTGCCAGCATTTCCTTTAGTCTTGGGAACAACCAAAAGTCACAGGGGGACAGGTCAGGGCTGTATGGGGGATGATCTAAGACATCGAGCCCAGATTCTTTCAGATATTCCTGTACCGTAGCGGATTTATGGGCCGGTGCGTTCTCATGGAGTGATTTGATGCCGCGGACACCGGTGCGCGGTCTGCGTTTCTGATAGAAATCAACAAGTTGAGTAAGAACACTTTCTCTGTAAAACTTTCCAGTGACAGAACTACCTTTCGGGACTGGAATTTGAAGGACTGGACCTTTCGAATCAAAGAATATCGCATACAACATGCGATTTGATGTTTTGCAACGGCGCGCAATGACAGGTCTGTCGCCCTCAGATGAAACCCAAACCTTATTTTTAGCCTTAGAATCGGGTTGAAAATGATAGATCCAGGTTTCATCACCTGTAACTATCTCTTCCAAACGACGTGGGTCACATTTATCATATTTTTCTATAACTTGCGATGCAAGTCTAACCCAACTTTGTTTCTGCTCGTCAGTGAGCAAATGGGGCACCCAGCGCGCGCAGATCTTACGTAGCCCAAGTCGTTCACGTAAGATCTTCAAAACACTTGACGAATGAATGCCACTTAATTCTTCTATCTCTTGCACGGTATAACGTGCGTCTTCCTCAATTAACGTTTTCACAGTAGCAACGTTCTTTTCCGTCAAAACGGAAACCGGCCTACCCACCAGAGGGTCATTTTCAATTGACTCCCGACCATCATTAAAACGACGTACCCACTTGCAAACTGTAGCATATTTTAAAGCACCATTCCCATAAACTTTTTGCAAATCGGCATGAATTTCTGTTGGCGGAAACCCGAGCTGTGCTCGAATCTTACAATATACCCTCTGTTCAGAGATTTTTCCATCCATATTGAACGCTATATTTTACTATAGTGTATAAAACCAGGTGTTGAAAATACCCAGCGCAGCGCGCACGTGGACCTCGTGCGCCGCATACCGTGACACCGTTCGAGAGAGGAATGATTACGCAAGTTCTGTGTAAAAAATCGTGCACCTTCATAATCGCGTTAAAAAGTTATAGGCTTACTCTACGAACTTCAAAAGTGTCCCTCGTATCAATCATTGTTGAGAAGAATGATGTTGTTGATATATTCTGATCACTGATTTACATGGAGAACAATCACCGAAACGCGCATGTCTGGTCTGTTACACATCGAAATACCCAATCTTGATTATGCCAGTCTAGACCCAAAGAATTATCAGTGTCATATGATCATATGAATTCATTATTTCTTTGAATGATAAACACACATACAAAATCATTTGCAGATGAAGTAGACCCAAATCAGACATTGTATAATGTAGGTCTCTGATCCATCGAAACGCACAAATAGCTTGGTTCTGTTCTGTTTTGTTAAAGTGATGCAGTCGTAATTGAAGGCATTCGGCTGATATGATCCAACTTATTTGATGTGTAAGTTTGTCATTGTGATTTTTAAAATGACATGGTTATTAGTAATGGGTGGAACTATAATTGTCTTATCAGTTTACGCCCGGTAACGTGTTAACTACAGATTTAAAATGGCTGCCAGTTTTCTGATTTGGTGATTTTTATTTTTCATATTTATCCAATATAAAAGTGAAAATTATTTTTGCCAGCATAGCTATGGATAAAAATCATACACATCGACCATGTGCACAAGCACAGCTCCTATAGTAAGATTGCAGATGTAGAATCCCTGAATCAACAAATTTTACTACGCCAGGCTGGTATTTCGGTGAACATTTACAGTACAGGTGGGATATTCCGGTGCACATTCTTCACCTTGGGCTTCAATGACAGGTTGTTATTTTGTCGTTAGGTTTTAAACTAACCCTCCTTCATCAGTATAACAATTTGTGTCAAACACTACAACTTCAGTTGTTTGAAATCAAAAATTAAAAAAAAAAAATCTGGGGTATTTCTGTGTTTCATAGGTATTTCGTTGATTCGTCAGACCAGGTTTCAGGGCACCCGCTGTTAGAAAGAATGTCTCTAAAGCTAAAGTACTTGAGATTCTACCGGCAACAAGTGATATCTATACATGATATTTTAAAGATGTTAGTGTTTATGCTTGATAGCTTGGTTCTAGTGACCTTAAGACTAGCAGGATAAATTTCACTTTGCTACTCTTAGACAGCTTCATTACTGAATACATATTGCTCCATTATCTTATATTTGTGCTTATCAGTTTCTATATATGGGCCATGCTCTGTGAAAAAGAGGGCTTAATGCATCTGTGAAAAGTATGCAACTATGCATCCATGTCAGCCTGCGCAGACCGCACTGGCAGACCTGGGTCATAACTTTTCACTGTTGGTCAATTTTCTGTTTATCAAAGGACCAGTTTACCATATGAAACAGTTGGTTGTTAGACATAATGGACTTTATGGATCCCTAGTTATGTGATGACTTGCTTGATATCATGCATTACGGAGATGCATTGAGGCCCCTGTGCCAGAGCATGGCTCATATATGTATAATACGTGTATGTATGGATGGCATGTCAACAGCCCTGGATCATATGATAAATGTGTACTTTAGTTAGATGAACTACATATAGTATTTCAGTGCTTTTGGTTAGTTCTTGTAGTTCAGTAGTTCAACTTAACAGTGCTCCAGATGATATATCACACTATTGGTATGGTACTTATCCATATTAGGGTGAATCAGTTCAAATTAACCCTTTACCGCACAATGATGCCTTTTAAGGCCCCTGGGAAAGAGGCCTTTTGAAAACATTGTGGGAAAAGGAGAAAATGCTGGTAACCAGACCACAATGTTTTCTATCCTGTGAAAGAAAAATTGCACCGTTTGTGCCACATTGAAATTGTCGTCTGCAAATGCTCTCAATTTGGACAAGGCTAAAATTTTGTCGTCTGGTAAAGGGTTAACCATTCATTCCTTGCAAAAAACATTTCAAATTAAAAATCAAGTTCTGTCAGGGGAAATGAATGATGCATAAAATTAGAAAGATAAACGGAAATTTCTTCTTTTTTTAACCCTTATGCTGCTAAGCACGACTCATGGATCTTCAGACAATGTAGATCAAGATCAGACTGCATAGAATGTATAGTCTGATCTTGGATCTACATTGTCCGATAGGGAGATGTTTCCCCAATCCCCATTACTTTGAAATACCAACATTTTGGGTTTTACCAGTAGCTTGAAAGTTTCATCTAAGTTATTTAGCAGGGTAAGGGTTAAGAATTTAAAAGATCTAGCCATTATCCAACAAACCTATCTTGTCGGCACACCATAGGATCATCTTGTTTATAAGTGCCTCAAAAGAGGGTATTAACTATTGTTGGTTTGAATGATTATCATATTGTCCCAATTGTATTTTGAGGCCAATTTATTCAAGTGACTCATTCTACATTTGTATTTAGACTTCTGATTTTCTTCTCTCTTGTTCATTTGTAATAATTTTTTGTTCCACAGCACGCAGTCTTTCTTCTATTTGTAAACAAAAAATTATGTTGATTTAAAGACAAACTTGTGAATATGAGTTGACTGGTGAAAGTTTTTATCACCTGTCGGATAACTTCGCACGATATTTACATGTGTCTTTCTGGGGAGGTTGTACTATAAAACATGTAACCTCATTTAAAATACTTTGAACAAATCTCACATTATTTTGGGGTTATCTTGTTATACAGACAATAGGAAGAAATAAGTCTGTGATTTCTAAGTTTTGTCTCTCTGTATTGTGAGACATAGTGAAATTGAACATTCCTAGGATACCTTACATATATTTACTAGTGTCAAGCTTTCACTAACTTAATTTATCCAGGAGGCCAACTTTCATCTCAAGTTCATTTTTTTTTTTTTTTTACAAAATGACAAACTGATGATCTGCAAAAAGTACTGTGTTCATATTTGAAACAGTCAGAAATTTTATGATAACTTGACACCAAAGAAACCATGAAACAAACATATGGGTAAAAATAATCATTTAATCAAGTCACATTTTTCAGTTCATTGGTTGTCTAACTAGTGCATCATTATGATATGTGACAATTTGAAATTTATTTCCAGAATATTATGATGATGATGATGTGTATGGACATTCAGTTGAAGATAACTACTGCATATCTCCAGGCACAGGTAGGATATGAATCAAAGAAATTGCAATTTGATTTCCTTGTAAGAGGGGTTTTAACCTTTACATTGTAGATGGCTTTCTTCAAATTAAATTTCAAGATATTGTCATAGCCCTGTCATTGTCAGGGTTGCAGTTGATGTTTGAAAACTGACAACTTTTAGCTCACTTGAGCATGAAGTGCTCAAGGTGAGCTTTTGTGATTATGCTGTGTCTGTCGATGATATCCCGGAAGGCTCAAGTGAGCAACTCAGGGCCATCATGGCGCTTTTATTTATATCTTTGTTACTACTGATCATATAGATCTACTTCATACTGTAGCTAGTTGCAAACTGAAAAGAGGAAGGGCAGGTGAATCTGGGATGTTTTTTGCCAGCAGACAGTTTGGTATGGGCGTTAATATGGCCAGCGAAAAATATTTCTTTGGCCAATTTAGCAAAATCAATACATGTATTTCCAACATATTTTCTCTGTATTTTTCCCTTTTTTTTCCACAGTCATTTCATCTAAGGGTCTTTTTTAAAAAGTCACTGAATCTGCTGTAGTGTAAAAAACTCTGAATTTTTAAATTTTTAAGCTGTTAGTCCTATACCATACAATCCTAACTTTTAATGCCCCTAAAAGAGAAGGCTTTTGAAAACATTGTGGGAAAAGGAGAAAATGCTGGTAACCAGCATTTTCTCCTGTTCCACAATGTTTTGTACTTTTATGAAAAAGACAGAAATCATCATTTTAGCAATATTTAAGTGGTTGTCTGCAGGTGCTTTTAATTTGGTCCAGACCAAAAGTTTGTCATTCTCTAAAGAGTTACCGGTAAGTGATGAATTTAGATTTTATATAGGCTGAGAGATAATAACAAGTTGCTTGATGAGAAAAGAAAAGCAAATATGAAAACAAGGACTGATCAAGGAATAGACTAGCTGATCAGTCATGAATACACAAATATGCCCATACATTCTGTTTTCCAACAAAGTAGCCTTGACAAGGGCATATATACATCTACCGAGAATAAGTCCAAAATTTTTTTTTTTTTTTCATTTTAACAAACCACCGTATTTATCTTGCCAAATCATCCAATCTGTAAAATACCATAATGCCTGCCCAAAACATCTGGGCCAAACTGTCCTGGGCCAAAACTTCCACTGGACAAAACATTAATGCAGAAGGGTAGGTAGTCCCAGTATTCAAAAGGTTTTTGACAGAGTTATGTACCCTTTTTGATGTAAAATTTTTATTGCATAAGGAACTACAGTGAAGGGTTGGCACCTGCCTGCTGGGATCCTGTTTTCCAAACTGAAAACTCAAAACTGCCATAGTTTACAAGGATGAACTCAGAAATGATCATGTATTTTGTATATATGACCCTTTAGTTGGTATATATGACCCTTTTGCCCCCAACATACTTCAGCCATTCCACATCTATTTAACCCCTTTACCAAACAAACCCAAATTTTAACAACCCTGAGGAAGCAGTCTTTTCAAAACATTGTGGAAAAAGGAGAAAATACTGGTAACCAACATTTTCTCCATTTCCTACAGTGTTGTTATCCTGACCTATATTGTCCTCATCTATATTGTCTTAAAAAAAAAACAATAAACATTAGTTTTGCTTAGTCTCTAAAAGTTGGTGAAATTAATGCAGATTTTTTTTTGTACACACTTTAGCTGCTCAGTTCACATATAACAGAGACAGTCATGTAGAATTGTCAAACTATATGGGGGAAGTGGAGAGAATACCAGAAGAGGATGAAGATGATGAAAATGATGCTCTCTCCCCTCAAGACTCCCATAGAAACTCCTTCGAGTACAAGCGACCTCAGCTTAGTGACCTAGATAATGGTACGGTATGAATAGTCTGGGCCCGTATTCACCAGTGATTTTTAGTTTCATTCTTAGTCTTATTCTAAATTTAGAGAGTAACATAACTTTTAAATGCTTTAGCCAATCAGAAGTTGTGTTTCTTTCAAATTTAGAGATTCTTGAGAATAAGACATAAGAATGTTCATAGGAATCATTGGTGAACATGTAGGAAACATTGCTGTTTTAACCCTTAGTTTCTTATTCACCTACCAGTCTTGGGGCCAATCTTTCAGTGGTAAACCTGTAGGATTCAGGATTTAGAGGCTCATGTGTGATCCTCACTAGAGGCACTGGGTTGTTTTTGTGGAAGTGTCCTTAGGCAAGACACTTCAGAGCCCTAACTTAGTACTGGTGAAGACCGAAATGCTCATTGATAAGTGAACTGTTGCCATGATATATGTGAAATAATGTTCTAAGTGGTGTAAACATTATTTGATCCATCAAACCAGTCTGTTTAAATTTAAGCCTTTAATGATCCAGTGGTTACCATCTATAACACTGAGGTAGAAAGCTTTTAAAAGCATTGTGGGAGAAAGAGAAAATGGGGTAACTAATAGCCAACATATTCTCCTGTGTCCACAAGATTTGTTACCTTTTCAAAGAAAAATTACATCCTTTCAGCCACATTAAATTTGTTATTTGTTTGACCTTTAAACTTGTTAGAGTCTAAAATCTTTGGTAAGTCTTGTAAACTCCGAGAGTAGCCACCTGATATTCTGAGACATTCCATATAAGTTTTATTAATGGCTGATTGGCTGATGATGAAACTGTACTTGAGGAAGGCATGTTCTACTTTTGGAGCATTGTAAGGCTTGAGCAGGTAGATTTTACCAGTAATTCCTTGTTGAAAACAGTGTTTGATTTTCATCAGAAACTAGACATGTTCCTTTTTTTCTTGCTGTTTCAAATAAATTTTGATACAGGATGATATAATTTCATTTTGATGTGATTCAAAACAATAACCTATTGAATGAGGGTCATCTTGGTTGAAGGTCCAGGTCACTGCTACATGATATGATATAAGTGTCTGTAAGGTTTTTTTTTTTTTTGATGTTTTTAGCAAAGCTGAACTCCTGCTTGGAGGAGGTGAGGAATGTTTTGGGGGACACTGTACCAGAACACATACTGATAGATACCATCATGAAACATGGCTATAGCTTAGACTTGACTCTTAATGAACTGCTGAATCAGCAAGGTGAGTTGTTTATTTTTTGGGTTTGTATAAAATTGGATACCTTTTACAAAAGTATTTTAGCTTAGTCATTGTGATCATTGAAGAACCACAGGCAATATTCTTTGCAACCCAATACTTGCTGCCCAGCATAAACAGGATGGAAGCAATGCCAAGCAGTTTAACTCATAACCAAACCACAAAATTTTACACTAATCCAAATTCAAAGCTGTTGCAGACGACAAATTAAATGTGGCTCAATTGATGAAACCTCACTCTAGAAGGGTAGGAAACATTATAGGAAAAGGAGAAAATGTTGGTAACCAGCATTTTCTTCTTTCTCACAATGTTTTCAAAAGGCTTCTTATTCAGGGTTGGTAAAACTCTGATTGTGTGGTAAAAGGTTAAATTTTTAGAGAGGAATGATTTATCCCTTTACCAAACAACAAAATTTTAGACTTATTTAAATTGAAAGCATTTGAAGACAACAAAATATATGTGACTCATAAATTAAAATTTGTTTTGGGAAGGGTGAAAAACATTGTGGGAAAAGAAGAAAATGCTGGTTACCAGCATTTTCTCCTTTTCTTGCAATGTTTTCAAAAGCTTTCTGTCTACGGGTCATTCAAAGTTGGGATAGTGTGGTAAAGGGTTATCTCTCAACTATTTTCATCAATCCTCTATTAGAATTTTGGCTCAACATAAATTTTAAGTCATACCTATTGATTACATGCATTACCAGTGACCAATCAGGCATATGTTATGTTTGGAAAAGTCAACCCCTATGCTGATTCAAGGCACCGTTATGGACAGTATTTGATCAAGATCAGACTGGTCAGAAGGTGCAGTCTGAGCTATGATCTAGGCTGTTCAATTTGGTGAGATTATTCCAGGGAAAAGAACTTACAAGTCACCGAATTGGGTTATCCCATCCGGAAAAGCAAATTGTTTCTCCCTTTATCGCACAATTTTAACAACCCTGACATGGGAAGGCTTTTGAAAACATTGTGGGAAAAGGGGAAAATGCTGGTAAACAGCATTTTCTGCTTTTCCCACAATGTTTTATACGCCATCATAGATTTTTAGCTCATTTGTACCAATTTTCATTTTTTGGAAGAATCAAAACTTTGTGTTTGGGAAAAGGTTAAGGTATATTATGTTGTCAACTTTTTGAAGTGTGATACCAGTAAATGCTTTGTAAAGAAACAAAGGAGAAGTATTGGGAGGAAAGGAAATTACCTTTTGACAGAACAGATTGTGTCAAAAAGGGGCACTGGCTCCTAGCAAGACTCTTGTAGTAGGGTAATTTTTGAAAATATCTGACAGTGTGGATCAAAGATCAGACAGCTCATTTGTGTTGTTTGATCATGGTTTCAACTGCTCACAAGTCATATTCATGTGCTTAGGGCTAAAAGAACTGTAAGCATTACTGTTGCAGTGAAACTGTAATTTTCTTCTACTGATATCATGGTTATTATTAGTACTTTCATCAGTATTAGTATTACTAGTATTGCTTGCACAATAAGTTTTCTGTCTTATTTTCATCATACAGATGCCCCAAAGCCTCAGAGAGAGAAGAGAGAAAACAGAAGGAACAGATCTCAAGGTATGCCAATGAGGAAGGAAATGAATGTTAAATTGTAGAGAAATTATGTTTTTAGGGTTTTTTTTTGGGGGGGGGGGATTTAATCATTTATGGCACATGAACACTTTGATATTCCTGATTTTGTAGCTTTGGAAAGGAGTATACAGAAAAGGGATTTTTTTTTTTGAAAGAGGTAATTGCCCTTATTCCCAGATTTACAGGTAGTCTGAAAAGTAATGAGTGAATACTTTTATCATTCAACAGTATTTCAGTTATAGCAATTAAACCTATCAGTGTATTTCAGGTGTTTCCTTATAATTGCAGTACTTGGGGTAAACTTCTTTCAAAGTTTCTAGCTGCTTTTTGTGAACATTCAGGTTGTGAAGTGATTTTATGTTTGTCACATTGTTTTTCTTAAAAACTGTAGAATAATTTAGATAAAAGGGGATTTTAAATTAGCAACTGCTTTCTTCAAAAACACCAACACCAACTAGATTATCCAAAATTGCAAAACAGCTTTTAGAGTCATGCCTTATGAAAAGGGAGTTTAAAGCATTTGCAAAAACATATCGGCCAAGGTCAAATCTGGGCAGTCTGCGCAGGCTGACCTTGGATGATACTTTTTGCTATTGGTTAATTTTCTGCATGTCAAAGAACCAGTCGAGGCCATGATTCAGTTTGGTGTTAGAGAAAAGGCATTTTATGGATTCATAAATATGTGATGACTTGTGTAGTGTGATGCATTATGGAGATGCATTAAACCCCCTTTTGCCAGAGCACCACTCATCTGTATCATAGTAGATAGTGGTTCAAGTAGTTCAGTTGGTAATAAATGATGCTGAAAACCATGGGGGTCACTTGTTTGAATGCCAAGCTTGGCCAATTTCTTTCCAAGGATTAATGATAGTCATTGCAACAGGATTCATTCCTCTCTTTCCACTGGACGTTTTTGGACAATCTGTTTATGGGAAAGCAGCTAGTGGCTTGGAAAGAGTATTGTGCAAAGCACTGGTACAAGAAATTCAAGTAAAGCATAGATAGGTGGACTAGCTGCTGTGTAAAAGCTGACATGATTTTGGAATAAAGTGTTCAACACCATACAAACAAACCAATCAAGGGTTAGCTTTAATCCTTAAGTTCTGCTTAAGGTACATCATAACCCAAAATTTAAGCTACAAAAACTATTATTAGCCCTTAGGCTGCTGAGCGCGACTCACTGACCTTTTGCGGACAGTGTAAATCAAGATCAGACTGCACAGAATGTGCAGTCTGATCTAGGATCTAAACTGTCCGATAAGGAGATATCTTTCCCCCAAAAATACCCTTGAAATAGGAAAATTTGGGTTTATACTAATGTGCTTTGAAAGTTTCATTTCTTTTATTTAGCTGAATAAGGGTTAACCCTTAGGCTGCTAAGCGCAACTCACTGACCTTTTGTGGACACTGTAGATCAAGATCAGGCTGCACAGAACATGCAGCCTGATCTTGGATCTACACAGTCCGATAAGGAGATAAGTTTCCTCCAAAAGTACCCTTGAAGTAGGAAAATTTGGGTTTGGTTTATACTAAGGCTGTGAAGGTTTCATTTCTTTTATTTAGCAGGATAAGGGTTAAAGTGCATCAGTTATTCGAATTATATCTGTTTCGATAGACACATGCTACTTCGACTGTTGCTTAACAAAGTGCCTTTCTGTTTCTTTTTATTTTGGTGCAACCTTCCTTGCTGTCTGCATCCTTGACCACCTTGTGACATCTGACCAAATCATCGTTTGTTGATGACAACTTTATGTTACTATGGAAAAAATGGCTCATGTAAGGTAAGAATTTGATAATGATTTAGACACAGACTCAAATACTAGTGTTAACTCTAGCATGACCCAACAAACACCCTGTATTGATATTTCTAATGATAATGTTTTTTCATATATTCTGCCTCATTTGGGAGTTAACATGAAATTTGGACCTGATTCTTCTGAGGAATTATCTGAAGTTGGTAATAAGGACAGAAATAATGTAGAATTCCTTACAGACAATTTAGAATCAACAGTTACACTGTCAGATAAAACAAAGACAGAAAAAAATACACCTCACATGTTTTCAAACACTGACAATGCTCAAGAAGTACTTTCACATCCTAAAACTCATGATGAACAAACTACAGCAAGGAACTGTCAAGATAAACATTCCAGTAAAACATATTCAGATATATCTAGATCTCTGTCCGGATTAATTCAATCACACAAAGTTGCTATGTCATCAAAACCTTCCACAAATACTACTCAGAAAATTTCAGATACTCACTATATTAACAAAACAACAACATCCTCAGGCACGTCTTTAGCTGAGTTAAGCAAGATCCATGGTTCTAATAGCAATCCCTTAAAAAGTTTGTCAGAATTAAGGAACATAGACAAGGAATCAAATGGTGAAAATACAAATACAGCAGGTTTTATGAAGTCAGCTGGGGGTGTGGTAGCATCTAAACAGCAGTTTTGTGGACCGTCTTTGTCAGATTTAGCTAAAAAACAGGGAATGAGTTATATCAAACAGACTGCAGTGGAAACTCATGAAGGGCAGAAACCATTTTCGCTGCAAGATTTAGCTAGGGAGCATGACAGAAAGGTGTCAAAAACAATTCAGTCACAAGGAAAACTTTATGGTCCCTTACATGGTAGCCCTGGAAATACCATGGCAACTGGAACAGGGGAGATCAGTAATCAATGCTCATCACTTACAGACTTTGCAAATACAACACTGGCTGACTTAGCAAAAGAAAATACTCCTCAAAATCAAAATACAGTTTCTATCACGTCACTGTCACAGCTCTCTCATTCTTTGGATTTTCTGAAATCACATTCTGGAAAAGGACCTAATTATGAAACAAGACATGAGACAGGTTTGACCTTATTTGATCTGCCAGAAAATGAGGCTGTACAAAAAAGGAAAGAGACAACATTGTCTGATCTTATTAAATCCAATAATAATCCTGCAAAGGAAGGGCTGAAAACTTCTGTTTTTTCTGGTCACACTAGTCTTTCCTTAGCAGACCTAGCAAAAGCACATGGGGTCAGAAAGAAAGAGCCTGAAACATTACTCACTCTTGGTCATACACATGGTGTTGAAAAGACAGGCAACACTATTGGTAATCATGCAGGTACAAATACCAGACCTCAAACTAAGGCCGTGGTAACTCCAGGCCCTAAACTTAAGGATACCAAGACAGTGATGGATTCCCTCTCCAGTCATATAGACAGTTTTGCAGGTATTGAAGTACGTCAACAGGCAGCTTATGGTCCTATCAGGAGTAAAGCAACACATCCCCAGAACCCTTCATCAGTTTCTATACCTGAACCAGTGCCATTAATCTCAGGGATCAAATCTAACAACAGCTCATGGGGAAGTAAAGGAAACCATCGGCGTGACCAAGCTAGTGGTGATGATTATAAAGATAGTAGTGCTGTATCTGTGAAGAAAAAATCAAACCTTACTTTAGCTGACCTTGCAAAACCTGTTGAAGAAATTAAAGCAAAAGTTTGGAACATGAAAATTTCTGATATGAAAGAGCATGCAAAGGAACAGGGAAATGAAAACAGGTCTGGTCCTTCAAAATGCACTACTGTTATACAGAAATCGAATCGCATTGAGAATGATGATAAAAGTAATACAATTGCAGACCTGGATGTTGGGAGTACAGTCTTTGAGGAAATGTCATTGTTAAACTCTGATGACTTTTTGAAACAAAATATTGACCAGATCTTAGCTTGCCCATCTGTTTCAGGGAAAATAATATGTTTAGGCATGAGATTGAAAGAAAAGTCATGCCCTGTTTATAGGAATAAATACTTCAAGTATGAAAACCAAATGAAGTCAGTAAGAAGAGTTGAAAAGAGTATCTCTAGAGATGTGAAACCATTTAACTTTAGTACCCCATCCCCTGACGATATTGTTCAGTCAAGGCAAAAACTGGCCTTCACTAGATCAGGGAACAGACAGTAAAGATTACCAGCGTTCGTATTCATCAACCATTCCGAAGAACATTCTTGGTCTAATTATGGATTTGAAAGTAATACAACTTTGATTGGCTAAAGCATTTGATTTAGCCAAAAATGGTTTAGCCAATCAGAAGGTGTGTTACTTTCAAATTTAGAAAATTCTCAAGAATATGATTTAGAATGTTTGTAAGAATGGTTGGTGAATAAGGACCCTGAACGCTTAGACTTGATTTCTGTCCCTTGATGTTGCATCAAAGCATAGTACCTGTGTGGTTACTGACAGGGCCTGTAATTTAGGGATTGCAAGTCCAAATACTTGCTAGGCAGAACTTCTCACTGAGGATTGATTATTTATTCTAAAATTACAGGTTAATCCTTTACCAAACCATTCCAAGTTTAATGAGAACATGTTTAAAAACACTGTGGCAAAAGGAGAAATTGCTGGTTACAAGCATTTTCTCCTTTTTCCACAACATTTTCATACTTTGCAAATATAAATCCTACAATGTAAGTAGCACTGAATTCGTCATCTGTACCTCTTTTCAATTTCTCGGAGGCCCTAAATTTTTTTTTATGGTAATCAGTCCACTCTTCAGATTTATAAATATCTTGGGATACAGGGAATGTTTTTGTCTCTTTTTCAGCCCAGAATTCCTTCAACACCAAATATATAAGAGCTACCAACTGTGAAAAGGGGGCATAATACATCTGCGAAAAGTATGGACCCAGGTCAGCCTGCGCAGTCTGCGCAGGCTGACTAGGGCCGAAACTTTTCGCTTTTGGTCAATTTTCTGTATGTCAAAGGACCAGTCTACCTCATGATACTGTCAGTTGTTTGACAAAATAGAATTTATGGATCCTTAATTGGGTGATGTCTTGCTTGGTATAATGCATTACGGAGATGCATTAAGCCCCCTTTTGCCAGAGCATGGCTTATAAAAATGATCTCTTTCAAAGGCTGAAAATACAACCCCCTGAAATTCAGAAAGATTCTCATAGACTTGACTAAACAAGCAAATGGTATAGATCCAAGATCAGATTGCATATTCTGAGTAGTCTAATCTTGATCTGTGTCATTGACAAAAAAAAAACTTTGTCATGCAAAAGAGTTACTCTGCTAATATAAATCAAAAAGACAATTCAAGTAAATAGGTGAAAAAACATATACTGCAATTTTAAAGTTCTTCATACTTGAAAATTCTTTTTGTAATTGACAGAAAATATTATATATAAGCCAGGCTCTGTGTAAAGGGGGCTTAATGCATCTGCGAAAAGTATAGACCCAGGTCAGCCTGCACAGTCCACACAGGCTGACCTGGGCTGAAACTTTTCGCAGATGCATTAAGCCCCGTTTTTACAGAGCATGGCTCAATTATAAACTTGGTGTCTTTCGGCAACTTAAAATACAATCCACTGAAACTCAGAGAGAGTTTTATCATATAGGCTTGACTAAACAAAAGGGTGGTAGAGATCCAAGATCAGACTGTATGGTTTGTGCAAAAGCCTCCTTTTTCACACATGGAATTGAAAGGGTTAACATTATTGTAATAATGTAACAAGAATGTTCTTACAAGTCTAGTTGTCTGTTGCAAATTTCTTTTAGGAGGTAATGATGTAAATCCACCAAACAACAAAATTCTAGACTTATCCAAATTCAATGCATTTGCAGACAACAAATTTGATTTAGCTCCTATGATAAAAGTTTACACCTAAAGGGTAGAAAACATTGTGTGAAAAGGAGAAAATGCTGGTTATTAGCATTTTCTCCTTTTCCCAACAATTTTTTCAAGAGCTTTCCTCCTCAGGATTGTAAAACTAGATAATCATGTCATAAAGGACAAAAAGATAAAGAACCAACTGTCCTTTTTTGAAGGAAGTAGTTTCTATTTGACTTAATCTTCAAATCTCAACAATAACATATAAACCTCAGATCATTGTCCAAACAAACTCTCTCATGGTAATAAATATTGTATGGGGTTACAGACTAGATGAGGGTGAATTACTTTTAACAGTGCAGTATACTGGTAATTAATTGTTAATTCAGAAGAAAAAGAAATGGCAGGGTTTTTCCTTTTTTTACATACATGTATTTTGTACAAGTAGTGTAGTAATACATTTTCATGAACTAGGGCAGGAAATAAACAGCGGAGCAGTGTTAATTTAAGTCATCTACACATGGTTGCAATTTTTTACTTGTATAATAGAATGTAATGTTATATGCAGAGCTCCAGATAGAGGGAGTGATTTTGATTTCAAAATGGAAAATATTTATAACTCTCCACTAAACCCTATGTTACAGGTAATTATTAGAATTTGTCTCATCGAGACTATTCTAATGAGTACCCACAACATAGAGTTTGGAAGAGAAATAATGGATTTAGGATGCCATCACTCCCTCTTACCTGGAGCTCTGGGTCCGTATTCACCAACCATTCTTAAGAACATTCTTGGTCTTGTTCTTCAAAATTTTCCAAATTTGAAAGTAACACACCTTCTGATTGGCTAAACCGTATGGTTTAGCCAATCAGAAGTTGTGTTACTTTCAAAATTGGAAAATCTTGAAGAATAAGTCTAAGAACGTTCTTAAGAATGGTTGGTGAATACGGACCCTGATATGTATATATGTATTTTTGCCCCTTTTTTGTGAAGTTTGTTAGCCCACCAGAGCATGAAGTGATTAAGGTGAACTTTTTTAATCATGCTGAGTCTGTTGTCCATTGTCCCTTGTCTGGGCATCAACAATTACCTTGTGTGCGCTCATTTTTTGTCAAATACTCATGATGGTGGGTCAGAACTTTTATCGTGATACTATCTCATTCTAATTCTGGGTCATGTACGGTAAAAAAGTGGGTCACTGGGACAAAATTTTAGACAAACCTTGTGTGCACTCTAGATAAAGATATCTTATCCAAGTTTGAAAATGGGTCATGCATGGTCAGAAAGTTGGTAACAGGGACATATTGTAGAAAAACCTTGTGGGCACTCTAGAGGTCATATTTACAGTCCGATTTTCATGAAAATTTGTCACATTGTTTATCTTTATGATATATTGGACAACTTTGAAATGGGGTCACGCAGAAACAAAAGTGGGTCACTGGGACAATCTTACTCATATAATATCGGTCAGAATGTTTGTCTTGATGCTATTTCGGACACGTTTGAAAATTGTTCATGTTGGGTCAAACAGTATGTCACTTGGACAAGTACCAGAAAAACCTTGTTTGTACCCTACAGGCCACATAATATTATTCTTTTGAATTTGCTTGAAAGTTGGCCAGAATGTTTGTCTCGATGATATTTATACCCCCCACCTACGAAGTAGAGGAGGGTATACTGGTTTCACCATGTCTGTCCGTCTGTTCGTCAATCCATCTGTCTTTTTTTCGCTTCTTTGCTCTAACCCAAAACCATTTGATCTAGTACCCTGAACCTTTATACAGGTGTTCCTCATGACCCAAGGAGCTGCCCTATCATTTTTGGGTCTCATAGGTTAAAGGTCGGGGTCACAGGTGAACTTTATTTGAAGATGGCTTCCATGCTCTAACTCAATAGCTCTTTTACCTAGGGATCTGAAACTTTATACAAGTCTTCCTCATGACCCAAGGAGGTGCCGTACTTTTTTGGGGTCACATTGGTCAAAGGTCAAGGTCATAAGTGAACTTTATTTGAAAATTGTTTTTGTGCTTTAACTCAATTACTGTTTGACCTAAGACCCTGAAACTTTGTGCAAGTGTGGCTCATGACCCAAGGAGGTGCCTTTTGTTTATGTTTACCATAAGGTTGAGGTTAATGGTGATCTTTGTTTTGAAACTCATTTTCATTCTCTGATTGTGCTGCTTGAGTGACAAGGTGCTGGTAGGGTCATTTGGGGTATTTGTCCGCTTTGTGACAGGTCTAGTTCAGACGAGTTTGAAAATGAATCAGTGCACCTATCTATGCTTTCCTGGAGATTCATTTACCAGCACTCGGCACAATATTCTTTGCAAGTCAGTGGCTGCTTTCCCACATTACCATTGTCAAAAAATGGTCATTGGTGAGAGACGAATCAATTCTGTCACAATGATTATCATCAATCCTTGGAAAGAAATTGGCCGAGCCGGGGATCAAACCAGCACCTCCCTGTTCTCAAGTCCTGTATGATACTGGCTGAGCTAGCTACCTGGGCTTGGCTAAGTAACTGGGACAAATGATATAAAAAGCCTGTGTGCACTCTAGGGGCCCTTGTTTTCAGCCAAATTCTCATGAAAGTTGGGACTGCACACATGTTAATTAATGTTACACACATGTAAATGCTGTAATTAGAAAAGAACTTAATTTCAGTTACCTATACCGAGTATATTTTAAGTGTTTTAAGTGTGTTTTACATTATCATAACCAGAATCTCTTCAGCTTCGTCAATTGTACTCAGATGAGCACCTTAGGGCAAATGGCCCTCTTGTTTTATATAAAAGTTGCTACACAAATTAAGTACATGTATATGTTTTTCATGATTTATCTAGTATTTACATGATAATAATCTGGCTTGTAGGTCTCAGTGCAGACCCGCTTATGTCATTTTGTGGTTTCAATTCATCCATTTGTTTATTAATCTATCACTTCATCCTTTTATCATCATTTTCTCATGAAAGTCTGCATTATTGTTTGGGTTCTTTTTTGTTTTACATAAGTTATTAGCTTCAAGCTATTTTGAAGAAAATGTTGAGGTATTATCATAGACTTGTAGTCAACCATCTTTGAAGAACCGTCATTTTTGTGCCAAAACTTTGATATTTTCTGATATGTTTGTCATTACTGAAGATAATGACTTAAAACTTGGGTTTGTTGTTAAATATGAAAAGGGGAACTTTAACAAGAAGGACAGGTACCCCCCTCCCCCAACAGCATTGGAACCAGCATGCAGTGGTCTTGTTTACTTTTAAGGACCTGAATAATGAAATTTTGATTAAGAATATAAAAGAATTTAGTTGAAACGTATTTATTTTACATCGATTGAGAAGCAAGTTCTTACAACTTATACTAATCTCTCTCGATTCTGCTTCCTGGAAATTACACCAGTATTCGCGCCAAATGTGTGGGCCAATGAACAGTCCCAAAGTTGACATCCGCTCCTGGGTATTGAACTCAGGACCTTTTGATTACAAGGCCGATGCTCTAAGGATTTGAGCCATGCTCTGGCCAAAGGGGGTTTAACTCTTTACCAAACGACAAAAATGTAGACTTGTCCAAATTGAAAGCATTTGCAGACGACAGTTTAAATGTGGCCCAAATTGTTGAAGTTGTCTTTGATGGAGTAGAAAATATTGTGGGTAAAGGAGAAAATGCTGGTTACCAGCATTTTCTCCTTTTCCCACAATGTTTTCAGAAGGCTTCTTTCTCAGGGTCGTTAAAAGTCGGCATTGTGTGGTAAAGGGTTAATGCATCTCTGTGATACATTATACCAAGCAAGTCATCACACAATTCTGGATCCATAGAATTTGTCTTACAACTGATTAAATCATTAGGAAGACTGGTCCTTGAAAATTCACCAATAGCAAAAAGTATAGACCAAGATCAGCTTGTATGGACTGTGCAGGCTCACCTGGGCCAAAGCTTTTTGCAGATGTATTAAATCCCCTTTTCACAGAGCATATCTGATTTTGTTTTTATGCAGTGAAGTCCACATTTTGTGTCTTAATTCTTTCATGTATATATCATGTCTATTGTCATAGATTTCAAGCAAATAGCAAACTGAGGAAATGTAATGTTTACTCTGTAAAATCTAGTTCAGTTTTAATGTTTATGCAGTAACACCCACATTTTTTCCATCCTATTTCTGTAAGAATTGGAGATGCCTTATTCATTTTATGCCCTCAAAATACATCCCATCAAGAGAAACATATAATTTTAGTCTATGGAAAGGCAGCAAGTGGGCTGAGTCACAAGTTAAAAAACTAAGGTACAATTCTCTCCATGAAAAAAAAAAGGCCTGTGACATGATTGGTGATGTGTATTCAACTGTTTTGATAGAAAATGTTTAATTTTGATGTTAATGATTATGCTCAAATGAGTTGAATATTCAACATGAAGTGAAATATCATTCAGTTTTTTATTCCAAAGTTTAACTTTTCAAGACAGAAAAATGCTTTTCTGCTTTTAAAATTTTTTAAATCTTCTTTACAAAGTACTGTTTGTTAAGAATAAGAATTTATTGATGTTTGGTATAAATGATACTTGATTAGACATACTTTTTTTTGGGGGGGTGCATGAAATAATGAAATTCTATTGCCATGCAGAGTTCTTATTGTTGAATGTCTCTGTCTGTGCCTATTAAGTGTAGGGCACATTTACTTAAAATGCAATGGGGCAATACTGAATACCACTGACACCATTATAAATAGAGCTAGCTGTTTAACTCTTTACCAAAGGAGAAAATTTTGGACTGGACCAAATTGAAAGCATTTGCAGATGACAAATTAAATGTAGCTTAAATGGTGATTTATGTATTGGATAGGTTAGAAAACATTGTTGGAAAAGGAGAAAATGCTGGTTACCAGCATTTTCTCCTTTTCCAACAATGTTTTCAAATTAAAGGCTTTTTTTTTCAAGGTCGTTAAAAAGGATTGTGTGGTAAAGACTTAATCATCAAATGGTTTGTAACCACAGTACACAGACTTTCTGATTATTCCTTGGACTTCGAGCAGGCTTTGGTTCACTCGAAGAAGTATCCATCTTTATATTCAGTATTGTCAAAAGTTACACTGTTAATTTTTTTAGAATGACCTTTAGCTTTGTGTAATGATGGAATTCAAACATTTAGTTTCAAACACTGAGTCGTTTGAAATTTTGAATTATAAATTGCATCATCCTATATGATTCTTGTCAAGTATGGCATGAGCCTCTTTGATATGTATTTTTTTTACAAACTGAACTATTTTTTAATAAAGAGTAAAGAAAACAATGTAGTTTTGGTATGGTTGTCAAGAAATATAGATTTCTACATGTCATCAGGGGGCTGCCATGGCTGACTTGGGATTTGTAAAGACCTGAGAGTCCCTGGTTCAATCCTTACTGGAGCCTGCATTGTTGAATTGTCTATGGGAAAGGAATTTTCACCTGCCATAGCTCTGGCACATGTTGATGGTCCCAGTGATAATACAGAATCATTTAGGGGAGATCACCTGTTTCTTATCTCAAAATCTGAATTTTTCTGTTGTTTCTTGTTACCATCCATAAACCACAGCATAAATTGCTTAACAGTTTTTAATGTCAGTATGTAGTTAACACTGTCTTTGAAAGAGAAAAAAAACACTGAGGAAATAGATGAAAATTACCAGGTGCTTCTTTTTCCTTATTTTTTTTCAAAGGCCTAAAGGTTAAAAAAAAATCTTTTCAAATAAAATGTTTGTTTTGAAACCTATCAAATATATTTGAGTCTTGTTCTATGAAAAGGGGGTTTAATGCCCTTAACCCTTTCCCAAACAAGCCCTGGTTTTCACGTGTCTGCAGTACAAGTCTTTTGAAAACACTGTGGGAAAAGGAGAAATTGCTCGTAACGAGCAATTTCTCCTTTTCCCACAGTGTTTTCTACCCTTTTTGAGAACTTTCTGCCATTTTCATCAAATTTAAAATTGTCGTCTGCAAGCTCTTTCAATTTGGACCAGTCCAAAATTTGTCGTTTGGGAAAGGGTTAAACCCTGTTTTGCCAGAGTACAGCTCATTTTCAGAAGCCTAAAATCATCAGAGTAATTAAAACAAAGGACTGTTTTGGAAAAGGGTCAAAGAAAAAAGAAAAGTTACACAAATGCTCATACCAGGGTCTCTCCGTCAGGCACATAACACTGGCATTGAAACATATTGAACCTAAGTAGATGTTTGAAACCAGTAGAAAACTTCCATTTGTGACAATTTTTAGGTAATTTTCTCCAGTGGCCATGGTGTTTTCAAAAGCCATTACATGGCAGATAGTGTTAGGATTGAGAAGTTTTTGTTTTGTATGGTGTTTAACACTGTTTTCAACATTATTTCAGTTATGCCCATGCACCTATCCATGCTTTTCTAGAGTTTCTATAACCTGAGTACTTCGCACAATATTCTTCCCAAGCCACTACCTGTTTTCCCACATAACCTTAAATGAAACAATGATCATTGGTGAGAGAGGAATAAATCCTATTGCAATTTCTGGAATCAATCCTCGGAAAGAAATTGTCAAACTGGGGATTCAAACTAGCGACCCCAGGTTTCGTCATGTGTGCTACAGATTGCGCTATGGAGCTTAGTGATTAAGAAACTATCTAACAATTGAATTGTATAATTTTTCTTCAGTTTTGGGCAGTGGTGCCATCACAAACTTCCCAGAGGAAGAAACCTTTTGAAAACAGTGTTGGAAGAGAAGGAAATGCTGGTAACCAGCATTTTCTTCTTTCCCCACAATGTTTTCTATCCCATCACATACAAATCTTATGACCAGATCAATAATTAATTTGTCACCTGCACATGCTTTGAATTTGGACCAGTCTAAAATTTTGTCATGTGAGAAAGAGTTAAAAGGATGAAGGATAGTAGTAAATCAGAAACCTAGGCACTCTGAAGGAAAATGTTTTCCAAGAGAGACCAGAGAAAAATGAATTGACAAAAGGTATTACAAGCAGTTGCTCCTTTGATGTTTACAAATGTTATTATTTGCTGGATCAGTGGAAAAAAAGTGGCATGTTTATCATAACTGCTTAATGAGAAAAGAAGAATATGCTGGTTTCCAGAATTTTCTCATTTTCCTACAATGTTTTCTAAAACATTTTTCCTCAAGATCATTGAAACCTGGGATTGTGTAGTAAAGGGTTAAGTATGAAATTGAACAGTGTTTTCAAAAGCCCTTTGAGATAGGGTCTTTATAATGTGGGACTGTGGGTTAAGTACAGGATAAAATTTTGTGTGGTACTCCAAATTTCTGTAAGAGCTCTTTTGTAGACAAGTCCTTGGCATTCCATTTTCCATCTGAATCTGAAAATCCAACTGCACTCTTTTTGGCATTTTGGTATGCCTTTTTAAGGTCAAGCATAGTAGTCTCTAACATTTCCACTGTTTCCTGATAGTCGTAATTGTGAGATGGTAGCTTATCAAGTTTTTGGATAAAGAATAAAAACATCATCAAACTCTGTACATGCATGATCAGTTGCATCGCTGCTGGCTTTGATGTCTGATATGACATCAAGTTTTGGAATAGATTGTGATCATAAACAAAAATGCTGGGCATATTTGGCAAGTATGGCTTGTCTTCCATCAGACAGCTTAAAAGGCTGTACAAGATATCCTCCATACAGTCATATGAACTGGTATCTGATTTACATCCATCCATAGCTACATGGTGCAGTACAGCTGATTTCAGAATATATGAACTAAGTCCTGAATAGCGTATGTCTGCATAGGAAAGTTTATAGCACAAGTTTGCCATTACGTATTTAAGAATTCTGTAGCATACTTTATGTTTTGATTCAAATGATCTGACCAGACTCACTTCTACCTCCGTTAAGGAAATGCGAAAACATTTTGTTGGTGCTGGTCTTTTGCCTTTTCCAGGTGTTAGAAGAAAACTGCCATGTTGTTGAATTCTTTCATAGAAAGTTTCGTAAGGACAGTCATCCTTTGTGACTATCTCAGCTATGTTGTAACATCTTATGGCAGGTGATAAATCTGCTGTGATTTGGAAAAGATCATCCTGATGTTTGCTAGACCATACCAAGTAAATCACAGTATTTGGTTCTCGAAAAACGCTTACACCTGAAAATTTTACAGAGCCTGTTGGTGTTGTACAAATGATAGGTGTTTCTTGGCTCTGTTCCATGTATACTTTTGTTAGAAGGGCACTGAATCCAACTGCATCACTTGAAGTTTTGTCCTTGCTACATACTTGGGAATTTAGAACAAATCCCAGTAACTGGTCATCATCAATGTAATCAGACCAGCGGCTTGTAATCTTCACGTCAGTTATTTGCAGGTGAACATGTCCCCTACCTTGTTCACAATGTCTCAAAGGTTTTAAAATGCCTGGCTTTGATAATTCATCTATGACAACAAGATAATCAAATTCATTTGGTTCAATTATTTTGGTGCCTTCAGCAAAACTTCCCACTCGAATGACATCTTGGCTTGCATACCTGTCATCGAGAAGCTTGACCTTTTCTACAATTTGTATAACAACATCATGCACCGCAGATTGTATGTCATTAAGTTCATTGTCTGTGAACTTAAAGGCCAAACGCTGATGATCTAAACTTTTGAAGAAAATGTCAGCACATGAGGCCTGTTGCTCAGTGTCAGTGTCCAGTGCTTGCTGCTGTACAGAACTTGATTTTTTCTGCCATTCTCTTTTGGGAAAGAAAATAATTGAATGAAATTTTTACATTTTTAACAACCAATTTTTGAGTGTTGAATTTTATAGAGGTGAATTCTTTGATCCATGCTTTTGATCCACCTACATGTACATGCATCTAATTAAGTTTGTTGTCCAAGTATGACAAAATGAGTAGTGAACAATGTGTATCAAAAATTAGACTTCACATAAAAAATATGTTGTCAGATCTTGGTACACATTGTCTGCAGTCATTTTTTTCTTTTCCAGAATTTTACTGTGCAATCTTAGTGGCTTCATGTGATTATTTTGATAATCTGTATATCACAAACGTTTAGATAGAGCAAAATCAAAAGTATTCAGATTCCCTAAATGCAAGATGGAAAAAGACTATTAACTCTTTATCACACAACAAAAATTTAGACTTTTCTAAATTGAAAGAATTGTCAGATGACAAATTAAGCATGACTCAAAACCTAAAATTTGCCTTTGGAAGGGAAGAAAACATTGTGGGAAAAGAAGAAAATGCTGGTTACCGGCATTTTCTTCTTTTCCCACAATGTTTTCAAAAGGCCTCTTCCCCAGGGTCGTGAAAATCCAGGGATTGTGTGGTAAATGGTTAACAGAGGGTAAGCAAGAAACCACAGTCAATGTATGTATACCATAACCCCTATAGTGTTAAATAAACAAAACTGAAAATTTCAGTCAGTAAAAACACGTAAATAAAATACTGCTATTGTTTATAGTTGCTTCAAGTTTTAATGTCCTTTGCAAAGCGGACATTGTACCTTTTTTTTTTGTTTTCTCATAATATCTTGAAGTGTCTTTTTCCCCAGGCCTGGTGAAAACAGGATTGTTTGGTAAAGGGTCCTGGGAGAATTCCCAGAAAGTAAAAATGCTCAATACTTCAAATTCATCTGACACATAAGTGTAGCAATTTCACCAAGGAGCAAATTATATTTTGAAATGATGTCGAAGATGTAACTGTCATGGTTGTATATCTATACATGCAATAGTTGCATAATATATCACTTAATGTAGTCTTAGTCAGATAGAAAACCTTGTGTTGTACATAATGATACCGGTAATTATAGGATAGAAAATAAGTGTTGTTGTGTACAGGAAATATACACAAGCTTGAGTCATTGTATATTTCTTGTATAACTTTGGCACAAGATTTTCTGGCACTCCTTTCAAGCCAATATACTTACTTGTCTTACCACACAATCCCGACTTTTAACGACCCTCTGGAAAAAGCCTTTTGAAAACATTGTGGGTAAAGGAGAAAATGCTGGTAACCAGCATTTTTTTCCTTTTCCCACAATGTTTTCTACCCTTCCCAAAACAAATTTCAGTTTTTCAGTCATATCTATTTTGTCGTCTGCAAATGCTTCCAATTTGGACTGGTCTAAAATTTTGTTGTGCGTTTAAGTGTTAATACTGTCACACTGTAATTACCTTAGTAAGATCCACAGTGAAACAGCCCAAAGGAAAAACATTTGATAGAGATAAAGATCTAAGAATATCTTTCTCGGTTGTTCTGAGCAATAGCTCCTTCTCTCGTTACTTTCCAAAGCTGCACTGCCAACTGTTTGAATGTAAAAAGTCCTATTCTCTCCAGCTTTTACTTCTCTATCTGATCATCATCTGCTTTCGCTCATGTGTTATCACATTTGGCAAGTAGATTTCATTTTCACAAAATTGTCTGAACCCATTGAAATTATTCTCAGTGCATCCATCAAAATCAAACATATCAACAAAGTTCAGATGTCAGTTAAATTTTTGGTGAATTACCTCAGTTTTATTTATATCTTGTGATTTCTGGAATACTGTATGTACTGTCATTATGCACATATAAAATATTGAATTTATTTCTCTCGTTTACACCCCATGCATAACATCTACCACAATACAGCTATATAATGTTTACAGTACATTGTGCAGTTTATTTCACTGAAGGCCTATTGGAAATCCTATTCATAACAGAAAAGTAAACTGATCCCCATTGTTCATACCACATCTAGATACAATTTGCTGTTTCAGGGGAGGTAACAGATCTTTACAGAAATCCCTACTTGGTGTCCAATTTCTTGTATGCAGAGGGATTTTCTGACTACCTAATTTATATTTTAATTACATTCTACTATAAAGAGGCCTATTTAGATGTTTTGTAGTGCTTCAAATTGTTTTGAAAACTTTTACTATATGTAAGTCAATGGTAAACATTTTGAAGTTTAGTGTTTTTATAAAAATCTAAATGACCCCCCCCCCCCCCTTTCCCCCTTCAACTCTTTACCAAATATCAAAATTTTGAATCTGTCCACATCCAATGCATTTGTAGACAACAAACTAAAAGTTATTCAAATTCTGCCTCTTAAGTATTAGAAAACATTCTGGAAAAAGGAAAAAATGCTGGTTATCAGCATTTTCGCCTTTTTCTACAATGTTTCAGGAACCTTCATTCTCAAGGCAGTAAAAAGTGGGGCTTATTTGGTTAGAAGTTAACGATCTTCAGAAAGAAGACTTATAAAAAACATTTCTAGAATGGGAGAAAATGCTACTTTTTCCTTTTCTCATAGTGTTTTGCTATCTTTTCAAAGTCTAACCCTGTTGCCTGCCCCATTTGATATGTCTGATGCAGATGCTTTTAAGTTAGAGGAGTCTATAATTTTGTTACGTGTTAAAGACTTAAACACAAAATTGAAAGTCACATGACTGGTTTTTCCACTCAGCAAACCTCCGGTGACCCGGTGATCATTCCTGAATTGAAATCACCTCGAGAAATACGGCTTTTGAAAACACTGGTAGCCAGCATTTTCTTCTTTTCAAAAATGTTTGCTTCCCGTCATAGGCAAATTTTAGTTTTTGAGTCATGTTTACTTTGGTTATAGCAAACACTTTCAATTTGGACAAGTAAAAAATTTGGTTATATTGATTTGATATATGAACTTTTAACCCTATACCACACAATACTGACTTTTAACAACCCTGCAGAAGAAGCCTTTTGAAAACATTGTGGAAAAAGGAGAAAATGCTGGTAATCAGCATTTTCTCCTTCTCCCTCAATGTTTATCATTTGAGCAAAATTGGTATTGTTGACAGCAAATGCTTTTAGTTTGGATGGGTCTAAACTTTTGTCATGTGGTTAAGGATTAAGAAGAAAACAACTGTTGTAAAGTTGACCTCAGTTCACCCTTTATCGAACTGACCCCATGCTTTTACAAGGCTGAGCAGGAAGACTTTTTAAAAAGGGGTAAATTTCTTGGTTTGTTAACATGTTCTCCTTTTTCCACAATGTTTTTTTTTCCCTCTGAAAGACTCCCCTGATTTGAGTTACATCTAAATTGTCATCTGTAAAACTATTTCAGTATGTAATCTTAACTGTTATACTGCTAAATAACTTAAATGAAACTTTCAAGCCGACGGTAAAAACCAAAATGTTGGTATTTCAAAGTTATGGAGGTTGGAGAAATATCTCCTAATCAGATGGTCCAAACAAAGGGAGAAAACTAGAGTTGAAATTAAGGTCTTGCTAGGGTTAAAAGATAAAAGGTACAGGGAATAGTATATATTTATACATGTTTGCTTTTATTTCAGTATGTAATCTTAAGTCTAAAATGTTGTCATGCGGTCAATAATTTATCTCTAAACAAAGGGAGAAAACTAGAGTTGAAATTAAGGTCTTACTAGTGTTACAAGATAAAAGCTACAGGGAATAATAGTATAATATACTTGAAGTTGTTTGCAAGCTTTAAAATTTGTGTTTAACCCTTTACCATGTAATCCTGTGTTTCAACAATCCTGAAGAAAAAGCTTTAGATACTATGTGAAAAGGGAAAAATGCTGGAAACCTGCGTTGTTCCTATTTCCCACAACCTTTTCGACTAAAAACAGGGTTCATTTTTGTAGCTAGATCTACATTTAGTTTGTTGTCCGCAAATGATTCTAAGTTGGCCAAGTCTGAAATTATGTCATATGGTAAAGGGTTGATTGCCTATTGGTAGCCAAGTCCATATCAAGCATGGCATGTATTCCAGAGTTGCATGGTGGATCCCTAGCATGGCCACATTCTTTCTAGGGATCGGTGTGGTAGGATTCATTCTGCTCTCACAGCTGAACATTGTTTCAACGTTTATATGGAAAAGCAGCAAGTGGCTTGTAAAGATTGTTGAGAGAATGTTGAAGACAAAGCCATGAAAGCATTGATAGGTGTACTGGGCCCCACTATATAACTGAAATGATGCTGAAAAAGGAGTTGACTCTTTACCAAACAACAAAATTGTAGACTTGTCCAAATTGAAAGCATTTGCAGACGACAATTCAAATATGGCTCAAATGATGGAATTTGTTGTTGTTAGAGTAGAAAACATTATGGGAAAAGCAGAAAATGCTGGTCACCAGCATTTTCTCCTTTTTCCACAATGTTTTCAAAAGGCTTCTTTCTCAGGATTGTTAAAACTCAGGATTGTGTGGCTAAGGGTTAAACACCAAACAAACAATCACCTGTTCAGTTAATCATCTATGAAGCATTAGGAGATATTGGAAAAATCAGACTTTACAAAATGTGTAATCTAATCTTTGATCTACTCTCTCCTATATTCTTTGAGATATAATAAGAAGCCTCAACTAAATTCTTTTTAATTCATTAGCAGGCAAAAGAAAATGTTTAGCTGCTTTAACAATATTAGAAGAATTAATTTTGGATTCAAATTTGGAGATTTATTTTTAAAAAGACTTGAAAAACACTGTAGAGGAAGAAAAAATAGCTCTTTTTTCCCCTTGCTATTCTCAAAAGCTTCCTACCTTATGGTAGGAGAAACACAGAGATTATTGGTACAGGGTTAACCCTTAAAGAACCTTTCATGACTATAGTTGCCTTTGTGGTCAGTGTAGATCAAGATCAGACTGCACAATATGTGCAGTCTAATCTTTGATCTACACTGTCTGCTTTGCTGAAACTCTATACATGAAAGCATCTTTGAAATTGCACATAACCCTTTACCGCACAATGCCAGCTTTTAATGACCCGGAAAAAGATGGCTTTAGAACACATTGTGGGAAGAGGAGAAAATGCTGGATACCAGCATTTTCTCCTTTTCCCTCAATATTTTCTACCCTATGAGAGACAAATTCTATGTTGTGAGTAATATTTATTTTGTCGTCTGCAAATATTTTTGATTGGGACAGGGCTAAAATTTTGCCATCTGGTAAAGACTTAATTGGGCCGTATTTCTAAACTGAATAGTCAGTTGGGTTTAAGGGTAAAAGACTGAAAAAATACTCTAGTAGAACCTAGTAGAAAGTATTTATGCACACAAAGCAGGACTTGAAGTCATGGATGGTGAATAGACAATTTAAATACTCCATTTTTAACTCTTTTCCACATGACTATTTTAGATTGGTCCAAATTGAAAGCATTTGCAGACATAAGTTAAATGTGGCTCAAATAATTGGATTTGTTTCTGAAAGGTTAGAAAATATTGTGAGAAAAAGAGAAAATGCTGGGTACCAGCATTTTCTCTCTTTCACACAATGATTTCAGAAGTGTAATTTCCCAGGGTCTTTAAACTTGAGGTTTACTGTGGTAATGGGAAATTGAGCAGCTGCTCATTTTGTTTCTACTACATGTATTTGTTTTCTTTGTAGGAAAGAAAGCAGAAGCTGTCCCTATTCCAGGTCCGACTGTGATACTAAAAACTCCCAAACCTAGAAACCCTGTCACTGAATCTGCAGAGTCCTTTGCCAAAGTTTCTGTCTCAGACAAGACAGGGAACCAGTCTGTGACAGAGGAATCCAAGCCACTAATTGTGGATGAGAACCAGTCAAAGAATATTGTACTTACCCAAACAACTTTGGCTCCAAAGTCAGGTCCCTCAGATGTTTCCTCTGAAAATGTTTCTAAAGTAAGGACAAGTGTTGTGGAATCTGTAAATAAAGTGATAGTCTCTAATGGAGAAAGCAACCAGAAAAATACTTTACCTGCCCAAGAGAGTGGAGATAATGTAGAATCTACCCCAAAAGATCAGCTTTCCACTCCCAAAAAAGAACGTTTTATACCTCCATTGCCAAGGAGTGCATCTAAGTGAGTATAACTCTTTACCAAATGACAAAACTTTTGAGTCTTCCAACTTTAAAACATTTGCAGGTGACAAATGTAAAACATAATGTGGCTGGTATTATGAGTTTTGGCTATGTAAGAGTACAAAACATTCTGGGAAAAGGAGAAAGTTCTTGTTACCAGCAGTATCTCCATTTCCTACAATGTTTTCAAAAGTTTTTTATTTTAGGCTCATGAAAATTTGAGACTGTGTGGTAAATGGATAAGAGATGTCTAAGGCCCTATTCACATAAAGAAATTTACTTCATGTGTCATGTAGCCTAGCCCCGCCTGGTAGCTCGGTTGGTAACACACAGGACTTGAGAACAGGAGATGGCTGGTTCATTCCCCGGAACGGCCAATTTCTTTCTGTGGATTGACGATAGTCCTTATGACAGGATTAATTCCTCTCTTAAGTTTAACCATTGTTTCAATGATGGTTATGTGGGAGAGCAGCCAGTGGCTTTGAAAGAATATTGTACACAGTACTGGTAAAACAAACTCCAGGAATGCATGGATAGGTGCATTGGCCACCAAGATGTATCTGAAATAATGATGAAAACAGTGTTAACACAACACAATACAATCAATTAAATAATCAGTGTGTCATGTAATAGATCTGCTTATGTACCGGAAGAGGAATAATCCTGTAGTAAATTGGAATTAGTAAAAGTACATAGCGCTACCTCTAGAGGTCATTCAAAAGTATACTCACTTTTGTATCTTGCCAGTATTTTTATGCTCAGCCAGGTAGCTCAGTGGTTAGCTTATCTGACTCATGACCTGGTGGTTGTGGGTGTGATACCTGGTTGAGGCACACTTTTTCACTTCTCACCTCTGATGGGTGTGAGAAAAGTAGTCAGTAACTTGGAAAGAAAGTTGTGTCAGCACTGGTGTGAGAAGGCCAGGAAACACAATTGTAGATGAGCTGACTGCCGTGATATGATGTAAGCTGTTAAATTGGCATTTAACTCCAATACAAACAAAAAAGTATTTTTACTCCAAAATTTACTCCATGTGCTTGTAGAAGTAAGACAGAAAAGTTTGACCTGTTGGAGGAATATAAGAAGAGACAATCTGGCAAGGATATGATCAACCTAGTAGTGATAGGTAAGTTGCAAATATTCAAGGCCTCGGATTTGAGAATTAGAACAATATTTAAAATTGTTCCTGAATATGTGGCTGAGCTAGAAGCACCTGGAGCATTGTAGGTTTCACCACATTGACCTTCTAACTGATGACAAAATTTGAGACATGTCCAATTTGAAAGCATTAGTAGACAATGAATTCGATGTTTCTCAAAAGTTTTGAAAGAGCATGAAAATTGTTTTTATAAAAAGGAGGAAACAATTTGGATTGTTTTTGTAAGATTTTCTAAAAGATTTGTGGAACCAAATCTGGTTTAGATGCTCCTTTAAAGTGCCATTCTAATGGCATTTTCTACCTGTAACATAACTAACAATGTAATTTCAAGGCTGCATTGGGATGATTTTCTCCTCCAAAAAAATTATGGGTATTGCTGATGGACATTCTTTGCAGTCTGATCTTGATCTACATTATCTTACTTTAATAGGCACTCTGAGAATTTACACCCAGAGCTCTTCAGTTGCCTAAAATTTTTGTTGAACGAAATGTTCTTAATCAAGATTTCAGGCAATGCAAAACAATCTGTCTGATCTTCTTTTCCCATTATGTTTTAATAAGCTCTCTTCTTGAAGATTGTTAAACTAGGGATTGTGTGGTGGAGGGTTAAACTCTGTTGGTTGGTAAAGGATAAATACAAATAATTCCATTTTGAATTTCAGGTCATGTTGATGCAGGTAAAAGTACATTAATGGGACATTTGTTATATCAACTGGGTAACATAAATCAAAGAGCTATGCATAAATATGAGCAGGAGTCTAGAAAGCTGGGAAAAAGTTCATTCGCATATGCCTGGGTGTTGGATGAGACAGAAGAAGAAAGGTAAGTGATTTTATCACATAACTACCCTGTTATCAGTTTAGCACCATAGATCATTTAAACTTCATTAGGCTATAACTGAACACCAAAATTTCCATTTGTCAACTGTTGCTAATTCGCTACAGGATAATTAATTGTGTGATGTCAGTGCATGGTGATGCAGAAAATGTGGAAGTTGTTTTAAATTCATGAAGATCAGAACCAGTTCTTGGTTGCAAGAGTCTTTTGAAACCTTTGAAGTTCAAGGTACAAAAGGAAAATCATACCTGAAGCAATCTACACCAATGGAAAGTTTGGTTTTTTTTCCATTTTATGTTGAATATATTCTATTTCAAAAGGAACAGGGGCTCAAGTTTCTCAGATTTTTTTGAACACTATGTGTTTACTATAATACAATATAATACAATATAGTGAAAGTGTTTTTTATGATGAGCAAATGAAAAGTTGGTGTTCCATGATAGACCACTGGAGTTCCAAAGGCCTGTGGTAATACAGCGGTTACAATTTTCTCTGTCTAACACATGTTTGAGATAAGCATTGTTTGATGTCATAATTTTGTGGTGGCATTTTATACTATTTCCAGATGAGTGAGTCAGGTTTTACACTTAGAAATTCCCCTGCCAATGTGTATGGTTTTGCATATTTCTACCCGTAATTTGTGAGATATCATAATGAGATAAAAGGAATGTAATATTTGTTGGCTTTTGAGATTAGATTTGGTAAAAACATTATTAAGCTTGTCAGAGGCTTGCTTAGCAACATTTTTATAGACTTGTTTAATAAAATTTTATCTTTAATGCCAACTGATGTCAGATCCTATATATCTGGCATGGGTTATCTTTTAACCTCCTTAAACCTTTACCACACAATGCTGCCTTTTAATGCCCCTGGGAAAGAAGTCTTTTGAAAACATTGTGGGAAAAGGAGAAAATGCTGGTAACCAGCATTTTCTCCTTTTCCCACAATGTTTCCTACCCTATCAAAGAAAAAATGCACCATTTGAGCCACATTGAAATTGTCATCTGCAAATGCTTTCAAATTGGATAAAGAGTAAAACAAGGCAGCAGATACATTTTTCTCCACGAGTTCCGCATGGAACAATTTAAGTCTTTACCACACAATCTCAAGCTTTAAGGACCCTGAGGAAAAATGCTTTTAAAAACATTGTGGCTTAAGAAGGGAAGGCTGGTAACCAGCTATTTCTTCTTTGCCCACAATAATTTCTATCCTTTCAAGAACAAATCCGTCTATTTAGTCATATTTGAATTTGTCATTTACATATACTTTCAATTTGGACAAGTCTTAAAATGTGTTGTTTGGTAGAGAGTTAAATGGTGAGATTTGCTTTTGAAAATGAACAAAAATATTTTGGGAAGAGGAGAAAAAGCTGGTTACCAACATTTCCTCCTTTCCCTGTAATGTTTTTAAAAAGCTTCGTTCTGAGAGTAGTTACAGCTCAAGATTGTGTGGTACAGGGTTAAAGTTGAGAAAATAGCTGACTACATAATTATGGATATTACCAAATCGGGTAGCTCTGTCTAATCAGCTGCCTGGTTCTGGAAATTGAATATCTGGGCTTTCACCAACAATTCTTGAGAATATTCTTTGTCTTATTCTAGATTTAGAAAGTAACATAAACTTCTGATTCGCTAAACCAAATGGTTTGGTTTAGCCAATCAGAAGTTGTGTTACTTTCAAATTTAGAAAATGCTTGAGAATAAGACTAAGAATGTGCTTAAGAATGGTTGGTGAATATGGACCCTGGTGTATTTTATAAAACTGCTTTTTGATTTGCATTCTCAGAGTGAGAGGGGTGACAATGGACATAGCACAGACTAAATTTGAAACTCCACATAAAAGTATTACATTGCTAGATGCTCCAGGCCACAAGGACTTTATTCCAAACATGATCACTGGTACATTATTTGTTGTTTTTGCCTGTCTCATTATAGTCAAGACCATGGCACAATAGTTGTAACAACTGCTTCATGTTGAGCCAAGTCCCAGTAGTGCAGGGTACAGGACTTGAGACCAGGGAATTGCTGGTTCAAATCCTTAGTTTAAACAGTTTCTTTCTGAGGATTGATGATAGTCATGATAGTCATTTCAACAGGATTCAGTCCTCTCTCAATGCTGATCATTGTTTCGACAAAGGTTGAATGAGAGAGCAACCAGTAGCTTAGGAAGAATATTGTACAAAGTACTGGTAAAAAAGACACTCCAGGAAATTATGGATAGGTGCAGTAGCACCCATGATATAACCCAAACAATATTGAAAATAATGTTGGAACACCATTCAAACTAGCAATCCTCTATGTTGAAAAAAGTCTAGAAAAATTGAAGACAACAAACTGTTACACTTCTCCAAAATAAGAGTATTTGGAGATGACAAATAAATTGTTGCTCAAATGATGGGATTTGTCTGTGAAAGGATAAAAAACATTGCTGGTAAAGGTAAATACCGTAAATTGCTTAAGTTTTGGGACAGTAAAATACAATTAATTTTCTAAATGTCCCAATATTTATGTCGACGAAAAATAATTATTTTTTTAGGTGTCCCAAAACTTATGGTCAAACAAGACAAGCAGTCAAACTGTTTGTCATTGACCACTCACCAGTCGAATATTAGCACTACGATTTCAATAAAACCACGATCACATGCTGGTCTATTTTTAGACAAATTGGAAGTCCTGTAGTCAATTCATGCAGTAGGAATTTAAAACTTCTTATTTTTTCATTGTTTTCATTACTGATAAACTAAATGTTTTCAGTCATTTTTGTATGTGTCTCGGGAAAGCAATCAGCATTGGTGTTTTGCGCTTATATAAATACTTTAACAACATATTTTACCTGTTACTTGAGGTGAACGAAGATTTGATTTCTGCTCTGAAAAGTACCTGTTCGGCCAGTTCTCAAATTTGATTGGTTCATAATCTTCGATTGATAAACCCCAGTTAGAATGTAGGATATCTTGATTTCTTTTTTTAAACATCAAACCTGATTGACCGTGAAACACACACACTTGTCAACTACTTGTCGACTTCGGATGTATGCATATACCTGACATGTACCTTTGCCCTTTGGTACAAGTTTATCACACCCTTTTTACCTTTATTTCGATCTTTTTTTTACAATCAGGTTGTTTATTTGTCTGTCGGGGTGATCAGATTTATTTGTCTTGATACGGGAGATTCCTGATGATATCAAGAGGGTTTGGAAGCAATGCTTACATGCAGAAATGAAACAGCGCGAAGCAAATGCTTGCAAACAAAGGGTATCAAGCGGATTAAAAGATTTTTTTTTCGGAATAGATATTCACTGTCCCAATTCTTTAGAACAAAAAAATACAGTCTTATATTGTAATTTTTAGTATGGCCCAAATCTTTGGGTCATGAAAAATAATTATTTTCATGTTTTTTGATGGTGTCCCAATTCTTTGGGTGTCCCAAAATTTAAGAAAATACAGTAATGCTGATTAACAGCTTTGTTCTTTTATTTAGAATCATTCAATTACCTGTGAAATGGTTAACCAATTATATTACTGTCACTTGTTAGACTTATGTTAAAGTACTATTGCATTTTCTTAGTAAACAAGCATTTAAGGAAAGGAAAATACATGTAGTAGTTAGAGCTCCACTGGCTGAAGGCCATGGAGGTTATGTCATGGCCCATTGTCAGTCGTCCATCTGTACGTCCATGCATATGTTAACTTTTATTTCAAACATCTTTTCCTCTGAAACTACCCATTCAGTTTCGATGAAAATTCATAGAAATTATCCTGCCGTGGCCCTCTTCAGAATTTGTTCATAGAATTTGATTCCAATTAATCTCTGATTGCTATGGCAACAAAACTGAAAATCTCTTTGTCCGAAACCATGAGACCTAGAGCTACCAAGTTTAGCATGTAGCTTCATCCAATAGGCTTCTACCAATTTAGAGTTGGGGGGCATCAAACAAGCCCCTCCCCCACCCCCGAGGTGTGGGGGGTGTCTCATATTTTACATGTAACTTCATCAAGTGGATCCCTACCAGTATTTTTAAACTTATAGCCCTGGGATTAAAATTGGCTCCAACCTAGGGGTCACAAGTTTTACTTGGGCTTACATAGTGAAAACTTCAAATATCTTTTTTATCCAAACTATAAAGCCTAGGGCTACCAAATTGGCATGCTGCTTCACATAGTAGACATCTGCCAAGATTGTCTGATTTATAACCATAGGGTCAAAATTTTTATGTACTCATCAAAAGAAATAAGTCCTGTTATAACAGATATATAGTTTGTTACCATTTACCTCTCTTGATTATCAAACTGCACTATTACATGATTGGTGTTGGGCACTCCAATTCTTTTTGAAAGAAATTGTTCAGTTTTCAGTAAGAGTGATTTATTATGACGTTAATAATTATGCTCAGATCAGCTGAATATTTGATATAAAGTAGGGTTCCTATAATTCAGTTTTTTGTACCGATACTTTACCATTCATTGAAAAAGTGTTTTCTGCTTCTGAGATTTGGAATTTGAGAGTCAAGATTCGCGGAGGCTATTTTTTCTGTGAAACTTTATTGCTATGGTCCTTTGGCATGCAGAAAAATTTACCCATAGCAAAAAGTTTGGATGTACCGGTAGGTCAGCCTGCGCGGACTTCACAGGCTGACATCAACCAATACTTTATACTGATGTGTTAAACCCCCTTTTCACAGAGCATGGCTCAAATATTTTAATTTGTATTTGGGCCAAAATTGGCAAAGAAATTAGTGGGTTTTTTTTTTCGTTTTCAACAATGCTTTTAGAGGCCTTATCTTCATGATTGTTAAAGATGGTCCTGCAAAAGGTTTAATGTTACTATACAAAATGTCTTCAGGCACAGCCCAAGCTGATGTAGCCATACTTGTTGTCAATGCAACAAATGGAGAGTTTGAGACTGGCTTTGAATCTGGAGGGCAGACAAGGGAGCATGCCTTATTGGCCAGATCCTTAGGTAGGCAGATAGGAGAAGAATGTTTACAGTAGTGTAAAATTAAAGAAGATTGATTAAAATTGTTGTTTAACACCTAGCAAAACTTAAAGATGATGATTTGAAACTATGTAAAGTAGATGAAAAAGCTTACAGTGTTTCTATGAACATGACTGTTTGAAAAAAATGTTTAGTACCTGGCAAAATTTAGAAAAGAGGTGAAAACAACACAAGAAAATGCTGATCATTTTCAGTAGTTTGTGCTGCGTTGTTGGTACCTCCATGGGTTGTTCTTTTTGTCTTTTCTTTAGTAGCCTTCAAAGTGGAGATGGCATGTTGGGGTATTTGTGTCACAAGCTTCTCCCAGAGTTATCTGTTATTGTTTTGAAACCTTGTACAACAACTAACCACAATCTGTACATGTTTAAGCCTTTAACAAATGACAAAATTTTAGACTTGGACAGATTGAAATTTTGCAGATAACAAAAGAAATGTGATTCAAAAATAGAATTTGTGTTTGGTAGGGTAGAAAATATTGTGGTGGTTATCAGCATTTTTCTCCTTTTCTGACAAATATTTCAGAAGCTTTTTTCTGTAAGGTTGTCAAAACTCAGGATTGTGTACTAAAGGGTTAAGACTGTGTCTTGCTTTAAGCGTTAAAGGAAATGACAAATTTCTGTGCATAATGTGCATTTGTTTTGAACATTGAACTTTGTCTTGTCTTTCAAAGCTTAACCCTTCACCACACAATCCTGAGTTTTAACGACTCTGAGAATGAAGGCTTTAGAAAACATTGTGGAAAAAGGAAAAAATGCTGGCAACCAGCATTTTCTGCTTTTCTCAGAATGTTTCAACCCTATCAAAGACAAAAGTAATTATATGAGCCACATTTAATTTGTTGTTTGCAAATGCTTTCAATTTGGTCTAGCCCAAAATGTTTTCTGGTATAGGGTTAAAGTGGAGGTATAAAGTCAATTTCAGTGACAACTCAAGATCAAGGACTATTTTCTTACAGGTGTATCTCAAGTGATAGTTGCTGTCAACAAGATGGATACAGTCAGCTGGCAACAGTCACGCTATGACGAGATTGTCCGTAAACTAGGACAGTTTTTGAAGCAGGCTGGCTTTAAAGATGCAGATACCTCATTCATTCCTGTGAGTGGCCTGGCTGGTGAAAATCTTGCAAAGCCTGTACAAAATCCACAACTTTCTGAGTGGTATAAGGGGGCTACACTTGTTGAACAGATAGGTTAGTGGGAGTAGAGACTTTTCCTTTTTCATAATCAATCAGCTGAAGTAAAAAAAAAATCATACAACCAGGGCAGACATTCAGACTGTAATCCATATGGCTTGAAAGCCAATGGTAGCTGGTTTGACTCCTCTTTGGCGGATTCCTGAAAAAAATTGATGACTGTTCTTTTGGCAAGATTTAATACTCTCTAACTGGATGGACGTTGCTTTGGCAATATTTATGTTGGACAGCAGTCAGTGGATTGGAAAGAATGTTCTGCAGAGTAATAGTAATAGAAACTCTTGGAACACATATATAAGGGCACTGGCAACTATAATATGAAATGATGTTGAAAACGTCCTTGAATGCCAAACAAACAATTCATGGCAAAGGTACCAGTATAATTACCATGCAAATACAGATTGAGAAATAGCTCGTAGTGAGATTCAGTCCTTTTTTCTCCATTTCAGACAAATTTAAACCTGTAAACAGAGCTATAGACAAACCACTAAGAATCACTGTATCAGATGTGTTCAAGGGTATGGGGGGAGGTTTCACTATGACTGGGAAAATTGTGTCAGGTTGTGTTCAGAATGGTGATAGAGTTCTTGTCATGCCAGTGGCTGAGTATGCTGCTGTTAAAGGTAAGATAAGTAGCAGTGGCCAAGAGTTTTGGGGATTCAACCTTCTGAGTCAAAGTTGTAGGTTTAAATCCCATGTTTTGGCCCAACTGATTGCTAGACAACATTGTGGAAAACATTTTGATGGAAAAAAGCATTTGCTTGTTAAATGCAATTCCTCTTTTTTTCCGGAATGTTTTAAAAAGTTTTTATTTGCAGGGACATGAAAAGTCATATTTCTTTAGTTTTAAATGGGTGATTCACACTGGGATGTGATAATCAAGAACATTTATCTATTGGAATTAGAAAACTGGGGACAACATTAAATCCTTTGCAGGCATGATAGATCAAGGTCAGACTGCACCAAATGCTTCTATGAGTAATCAGAGCTCATAATGATCCTATTTTCCAAACGAAAAATCATTCAAACATGCAAGCATGCGTGCGTGTGTGTGGGGGCTATTGCTTGTGATAAATAATCCCTCCTTTTCCATCTATGTATTCCATACATAAAGCAAGATATTTTCTTTTGCTATAAGAAATTGGCCAAGCTCAATAGCACAATGCGTAGCTTATAGGACCTGAGACCCAGGATCACTGATTCTAATCCCTGAAACATCCAATTTCTTTTTGAGGACTGATGATTATCACTGTGACGGGATTCATTTCTGTCTCACCACTGATCATGGTTTTGAAGATACTCATATAGAAAGCAGCCAGTGGCTTGGGAAGAATATTATGCAAAGGACTAGTTAACAAACTCCAGGCAATCATGGATAGGTAAACTAGCGGCCATAACATAACTGAAATAAAGATGAAAACACTATACAAACAAACAAATTTTTCATGTTTTGTCCTTTGTGTTATTTATAGAGAGGTATTAGTAGGTATAAAGATAGAGGCTTTGCCTATAGATTATAAGCCTAATATCTATTAAAATTTTTAGATGACTTTTAGAGATGATAGCTCAACTAGTCTCTTGGTTCTACTAATTTTTCATTTATCAAGGTTTTACTGTATTTCAGATACTTAATCATTGTTATTATTTATTGTAGGTATTACTGTGAATGAAGAAGCTGTTAATTTCGCCTTTGCTGGTGATCATGTGTCGGTGGTGATTACTGGAATTGATATTACCAAAGTTGGAATAGGTATGCTAGATACTACAGTTTACCCCTTATGATTTTTTAACTCTTTACCAAACAAAAAAAATTTAGAATTGCCCAACTTAAAGGCATTTGCAGACAATAATTTATATTTGCTTCAAATGAGCTTTTCTCTAAAAGGGTAGAAAAGGGTGGGAAAAGGAGAAAATGCTGGTTACCAGCAATCTGTTTCCCTTAAAAGCACAGTAGCAGCCAAAATGCATTTAGATTTAAATGATACCTTTCAAAAGTATGGAAATTATTGTGAAGATGACAATCTGTTATTGTATAGTCAGTCCAAGTGTTAGTTGCTAGGTGAGAAATGGATTTAAACTAGGTTAAAGTAGGTTTATACTTCCCAGGTTACTTTTTACTTTTTACCTGATCGTAGAATTCATTTTTCTGCCAGTAACTAACACATGGACATACCTTACAATAACAGATTGCCATCTTCACAATATTTTTCATACTTTTAAAAGGTATCAATAAAATTTAAATGCACTATAACACCTGAATTGTTGTTTTGGCAGCTATTGGGCTTTGAATGCTTTCAGTAGCCCTTTTTACCATGGTCATTAAAACTCATGATAGTGTGGTAAAGGGTTTATTCAGATATCGAATCAATTCATTACCTCCTCTTGGATGACATTGAAAATAGGTCACTTTCAGTTGAAATGAAGGTAACTGGGTCATAACCTTGAAGAACTTCCTGTACTCTTTAGAGTCCACATTTTTAGTCAAAACTTAGAGTGTTTGATTTAATAGTATCTCATACAAATAAAAAAAAAAAATACTCCTACAAACATTACTTAACCCTCATACTGCTAGTAACTTAACCCTTTCCCAAACGACAAATTTTGGACTGGTCCAAATTGAAAGAGTTTGCAGATGACAATTTTAAATTTGATGAAAATGGCAGAAAGGTCTCAAAAAGGGTAGAAAACACTGTGGGGGAAAAGGAGAAATTGCTCGTTATGAGCAATTTCTCCTTTTCCCACAGTGTTTTCAAAAGACTTGTACTGCAGACACGTGAAAACCAGGGCTTATTTGGGAAAGGGTTAAATGAAATTTTCATGCTGATTTTTAACACCCAAATGTTGCTATTTCAAACTTACTTTTTGGAGAAAAACATCTTCTTATCAGACAGTATAAAACCAAGATCAGACTGCATGTTCTGTGCAGTCTGATCTTGATCTTCGCTGTCCGCAAAAGGTCACTGCGTTTCGCTTTGCAGCCTAAAGGTTAATACTTGTGACTGTTTTTCAGGAAGTGTTTTATGTGATTCAGTGTCTCCTGTTACCTGTGCCACAAGAATTAAGGCTCGTGTTGTATTGTTTAGTCTTGAGATACCCATGACGCGTGGCTTCACTGTAAGTTGAACAAAACATTTTGTCTAATTTGTATTGTAAACACTTAACAGTACATGCATAAAATTTCATTAGAGTACTATGGTATTCATTTCAGTCAGTTATAGCCCAATGACCAGAATTTGGTTATTTGTGTTTTAATCAATAAATTAGCAATATCTGTAGCCCCAAAGAATGGAAAGATGTTTAAGAATTTGTCGAAACAAATCTTGGTCTTGAGAAAATTGTATCAGGTCAAAATTTTAAACAATGATGGAAAGGCATGATAGCTTACCACTAGAGTCATTTGCATACCTCCATCTAAAAATAGAAATCTGCTTGTAGTTTCAATATGGAAAATGGCATACTCGTCTTCTTATAGGTTCCCCCTTCTTTCAGCGATCCTTTACAGTGAAACACCAAATGTTTATGCAAATGAACTGAATTTGCATTTCTAGTATCTTTGAAATTGCTCCGTTGCACTATCAATATAAAATTCTGATATTGTCAAGGAATTCAGTGTTGAGTTCTTGTGACCTAGCTTGTTGCAACTCATACCTACGTAGAGTATCTAGACTCCATTTTCTTGCTTGCTGCATGAATTAATGAAAGCGCCTTTCACGACTATAGTTGCATTTGCAGCCAGTGTAGATCAAGATCAGGCTGCACAAAACGTGCAGCCTGATCTTTGATCTACACCATCCACTTTGATGAATCACTGTAGACAAAAGCAACCATGACATTGCAATTATTTGGGTCATATTTCTAGGATGAAAATGTCTGGCAGGTTTATTTGGCCCTCTAAGGGTTAAGGCCAGGGTTGTACACAGTCACATTATTACAGGCATCATGCGAAATCTTGGACTGGCCAAATTTTCACCTTTTTACTGAATGTAACCCTTGCAGGGAAAAGTATATTTTGTCTGATTGTCAAAAAATGTTGCTGGCAAAAAGCCAATATAAAAGCCTGATTAACCCTTAAATTGTTTTTTAACCCTTTACCAAACAATACTGTGCTTTAACAACCTTGAGGAAAAAAGGCTTTTGAAATTATTGTAGGAAATCAATATAAATGCTGGATGTCAGCATTTTTTCATTTTCCCACAATGATTTCTACCCTTTCAAAGACCAGTCTCATCACTTTAGCCATATTTGATTTGTAACTGTACATGCTTTCAATTTGGTTAAGTCATAAGGTGTGCCATGTGTTCTTTTACTTTACCAAGCAACATAATTTTAGGCTTGTCCAAGTTGAAAGCAGTTGCAATTAACAAATTAAATGTGGCTCAAATTATTGAATTTGTCTCTTAGAGGTTAGAAAAAATGGAGGGAAAAAGATGAAATGCTGTTTACCAGCATTTTCTCCTATTCCTACAATGTTTTTAAAACCTGTTTCTGTCAGGGTCGTTAACACTCTGGATTGCATGTTAGAGGGTTAAATGAAACATTCTAGCCTGTAGTAAAAACAAAAACATTGCAAATTCCAATTTCCCTTTGTAGGGAAAAACATTTTACTGGACATTGTTGATCCGCGATCAGACTACATGCTCTTTGCAGTCTGCTGTTGATCTACACTGCCTGCAAGAGGCCCCTAGGACATGTTTGCATCTAACAGCCAAAGGGTTGAGTTGCTTTTTGTGACTGTTCTAGTAATTCATGTTTTGTCCTTTCTCCAGGTTATTTTTCACTATCAGTCTGTCACAGAACCAGCTATTGTGAAACGGTTGGTCTCCCAATTAAATAAAAGTACAGGAGAAGTCATCAAACATAAACCAAAGTGAGTAATTAACCCTGTACCACACTATCCTGAGTTTTAACAATCCTGAGGAATAAGGCTTTGGAAAGAATTGTGGGAAAAGGAGTCATTTCTGAATCCACCTACGTCTATCACTAGGTTGTTTTGTCAGTTTGAGGTTAAATATTTTCTTTCACAAGGGAAAGGAGTCAAATTTTCTCCGATTTCGATGCACAACTTGTGTTACCGTATACAATATAGAAGTGATGCCCAGAATTACTGTGCCATGTTTAGTAACTGTGTCCAGCAGTGAAAATATTGATGTTATGTGATAGACCAATGGAGCTTCAAAAACCTGTGATGAAATTCATTGGGATAGCTTTTCATCCTCTATGAAGCCTGAAATAATGATGTTTATAGGGGAAAAAAAACTACTGGTTTTGAAAGCATGTTTTGCATCAAATTGATAATTGAATCCCAGAAATGCACAGAAATTTGCTCTGATAGCCTTGCTATAACTGTAAAAACTGTTGAAAATGGCATTAACACGTAACCATAAAATAAGAAAACAGAAAATCCCAAAGATTGCCATTAAAACAGAGTCCAAACATCACGTGCTCACCTTTATATTTATTTTCAGATGTTTGACAAAGAACAGCAGTGCTGTAATTGAGATAGAGTTTGAACACCCAGTTTGTGTTGAGCTATATAAAGAAAATAAAGATCTAGGTAGATTTATGTTGCGGTACAGTGGGCATACCATAGCTGCTGGGCTTATTGAAGAGGTAACATATGTATCTTATTCCCTTTTTTTTTTAGGGGGGGGGTAGTTTTTCTTTGCTTTTCCATGAATATGAAAGGATCCTCTGCTCTAGGCGTGCTGTGGATAGTATTTATTGCAACTACAGAGAGTGTGAATCCAAGATAAGTCTGCGCAGATAAAGGGAATCTTTTGATAAAATTTATGTATTCTGTCTGTAACCTTAGGCCTTAGTGTTGGCATTTTGTATGTTACATCTTATCTGCAAAAAGGGTGGGTTTTATGTTCATCTGTCTTAATTTTTATTAACTTGGCTGTTTTTGAAGAAAAGAGGAGGTATGGTCATAGCCATGTAGTCATCTATGTTATAGTTATGTGAAAACATTGACATTGTCTTATATCCCTGTTAGTGAATATGTTTCTTCAGACTTATGCTAGTTGTTTTCTATCAAAAGGGCAAGTATCTCTCAACACATTTTTGACACAGTTATGCCCTGTATTCAAATAAAAATGTTCACTGAAAAAGCACCTGTAGCGGGGGGTTTATTTAATAATTTTGAAGATCTCTTTCTCAGAAACAGGCAATGTGGAGCCTCCGAAGGATTATTGGAAACAAAAAAAATAAAATACAATTTTGGAGGAGTGTTCAAATATGAGTGCATCTGAGCACGTAGAATTTGATTCTTCATAGGTTTTGCTGAAATTTTTATTTGTTCCCTCAAAGTATTCACCTCCAACAAATATACAAAGTTTAAGTCTTCGGATCCAATCTTTGAAGGTATTTTTATTGTCTTTTTTAGCTAGTAATATAGAGCAATTACGGATCTTTTCCTACTGTTATTATGTTGAGCATTTTTCAGGTTTTTCTGAAATGTTAACTATAAATTTAAATTATTTAGATTAGTACAATAGATCTATTTTTCTTGTACATTTCAGGTTTTAAAAACTAAAACAGATTCAGAATCACAAGGTGCAACAGGCTCTGTTTGACAACATACATGTAGCTGCAGTTATTTACGCTGTTAAGATGTACTCCGGCTGACATCAGAAATAAAGTGAAAACCTGAACATGCATAAAAAGAAAAAAACGACACCCTCCTCCTTCCTCCCCCCATTTTTTTTCTCACGCCATTGCTTTCAGCCCAATGTTACACTTTTTAGCTCACCTTAGCACAACGTGCTAAAGGTGAGCTATTGTGATCGCCCTATGTCCAGCGTCCGTCGTCTGTAGTCCGTCAACAATTTCTTTAAACATCTTCTTCTCCTAAACCACAGGGCCAATCTTGATGAAACTTGGCAGGGATGTTCCTTGCGTGAAGCTCTACCAAAATTGTTCAAAGAATTAAATTCCACCCACAACTCTGGTTGCCATGGCAACAAAAAGGAAAAAAAAGCAAAATCTTTGAAAATCTTCTTCTCTGAAACTAGAAGGCGCAGAGCTTTGATATTTGGTATGTAGCATCTCCTAGTGGACCTCTACCAAGTGTGTTCATTTGATGCCCCTGGGGTCAAAACTGGCCCCGCCCCAGGGGTTACAAGTTTGAGCATAGTAACAAAGAAGGAAAACTTTAAAAATCTTCTTCTCTGAAACTTGAAGGCATAGAGCTTTGATATTTGGCATGTAGCATCTCCTAGTGGACCTCTACCAAGTTTGTTCATATGATGCCCCCGGGGTCAAAACTGGCCCTGCCTCGGGGGCACAAGTTCGAACATAGGAACATAGAGGGGAAACTTTAAAAATCTTCTTCTCTGAAACTAGAAGGCGCAGAGCTTTGATATTTGGTATGTAGCATCTCCTAGTGGACCTCTACCAAGTTTGTTCATTTGATGCCCCTGGGGTCAAAACTGGCCCCGCCCCAGGGGTCACAAGTTTGAGCATAGTAACAAAGAAGGAAAATTTTAAAAATCTTCTTCTATAAAACTAGAAGGCATAGAGCGTTGATATTTGGCATGAAGCATCTCCTAGTGGACCTCTACCAAGTTTGTTCATATGATGCCCTTGGGGTCAAAACTGGCCCTGCTCCGGGGGTCACAAGTTCGAACATAGGAACATAGAGGGGAAACTTTAAAAATTATCTTCTCTGAAACTAGAAGGCGCAGAGCTTTGATATTTAGTATGTAGCATCTCCTAGTGGACCTCTACCAAGTTTGTTCATTTGATGCCCCTGGGGTCAAAACTGGCCCCACCGCGGGGGTCACAAGTTTGAGCATAGTAACAAAGAAGGAAAACTTTAAAAATCTTCTTCTCTGAAACTTGAAGGTGTAGAGCTTTGATATTTGGCATGTAGCATCTCCTAGTGGACCTCTACCAAGTTTGTTCATTTGATGCCCTTGGGGTCAAAACTGGCCCCGCCCCGGGTGTCACAATTTCCAACATAGGAACAAAGAAGGAAAACTTTAAAAATCTTCTTCTGTAAAACTAGAAGGCATAGAGCTTTGATATTTGGCATGAAGCATCTCCTAAAGGACCTCTACCAAGTTTGTTCATATGATGTCCTTGGGGTCAAAACTAGCCCTGCCCCGGGGGTCACAAGTTCGAACATAGGAACAAAGAGGGGAAACTTTAAAAATCATCTTCTCTGAAACTGGAAGGCGTAGAGCTTTGATATTTAGTATGTAGCATTGCCTAGTGGACCTCTACCAAGTTTGTTCATATGATGCCCCTGGGGTCAAAACTGGCTCCACCCCGGGGGTCACAAGTTTGAGCATAGTAACAAAGAAGGAAAACTTTAAAAATCTTCTTCTCTGAAACTTGATGGCGTAGAGCTTTGATATTTGGCATGTAGCATCTCCTAGTGGACCTCTACCAAGTTTGTTCATATGATGCCCCTGGGGTCAAAACTGGCCCTGCCCCGGGGGTCACAATTTCCAACGTAGGAACAAAGAAGGAAAACTTTAAAAATCTTCTTCTGTAAAACTAGAAGGCATAGAGCTTTGATATTTGGTATGTAGCATCGCCTAGTAGTCCTCTACTAAGTTTGTTCATATGATGCCCTTGGGGTCAAAATTGGCCCAGCCCCAGGGGTCACAAGTTCAAACATAGGAACAAAGAAGTAAAACTTTAATTTTTTTTTCTCTTAAATGGGAAGGCATAGAGCTTTGATATTTGGTATGTAGCATCTCCTAGTGGACTTCTACCAAGTTTGTTCCAAGGATGCTGCTTGGGTCAAAACTGGCCCAGCCCCTGGGTCACAAGTTCGAACATAGGAACAAAGAAGGAAAACTTTAAAATTCTTCTTTTCTGAAACCGAAAGGTGTGGTGCTTTGATATTTGGTATGTTGCATCTCAGAGTGGACCTCTACCAAGTTTGTCCATATGATGCCCCTGGGTCAAAACTGGCCCCGCCCCGGGGGTCACAAGTTCGAAGATAGGAACAAAGAAGGAAAACTTTAAATTTCTTTTTCTCTTAAACGGGAAGGTGTAGGGCTTTGATATTTGGTATGTAGCATTTCCTAGTGGACCTCTACCAAGTTTGTTCATATGATGCCCCTGGGTCAAAACTGGCCCAGCCCCGGGGGTAACAAGTTCGAACATAGGAACAAAGAAGGAAAACTTTAAAATTCTTCTTTAAAACTGGAAGGCGTAGAGCTTTGATATTTGGTATGTAGTGATTCTCTTCTAAGTTTGTTTGCCCATCGAAGCGCAACAAGTTCATTGAGTTCAAAATTGGGTCATCTTGGGTCATAAACTAGGTCACTAGGTCAAAGAAATACCTTGTTGGCACTCTCGAGGCCACATTATATGCTCAATTGTCTTGAAAATTAGTTAGAAAGTTTGTCTTTATAAAGTCTCACATAAGATTAATTTGGGTCAACTTTGGTCATAAACTAGTTCACTGGGTCAAATTAAAGAAATACCTTGTTTGCACTCTGGAGGCCACATTTATTGCTCAAATGACCTGAAATTTGGCCAGAATGTTTGTCTTGATGAAATACCAGATGAGTGTGGATTTGGGTCACCTGGAACCATAAACTAGGTCACTAGGTCAAAATAAAGAAATACCTTGTGGGCACTCTAGAGGCCACATTCTTTGCTTAATTGCCTTGAAAATTGGTCAGAATGTTTGTCTCTGTAAAATCTCACATGAGTCTGAATTTGGGTCAACTGGGGTCATAAACTAGGTCACTTGGTCAAATTAAAGAAATAGCTAGTGGGCACTCTAGAGGCCACATTTATTATTCATATGATTTGAAAATTGGTTAAAATGTTTCTTTTGATACGGTCAAAGACCAGTTCAAATTTGGGTCACCTGGGGTCATAATCTAGGTCACTAGGTCAAATTAAAGAAATATCTTTAGGGCACTCGAGGCCACATTTTTTGCTCAATTGACTTGAAAAGTGGTCAGAATGTTTGTCTTCATGATATATGAGTTTGAAATTGGGTCACCTGCGGTCAAAAACTAGGTCACATGGTCAAATTAAAGAAAAACCTTAAAGGCACTCTACTAAGGTGAGCGACCCAGGGCCATCATGGCCCTCTTGTTTTGTTTGATTGTTGTTATAACTGCTGTTAAGCCAACATAAAGTGAAATCTGCATAAAAAATAGACCCTCCTTCAAAAATTAAAAAGATAATTATTTTTAAGGTTTTGTAAAGCAAATCCACTGACTGATTTTTCTGATAGAAATAAAATACTGTCGTATGTGTAGATTTGCACTCTGAGCATTTCATTTTCAGTTTTAGCAAATACGGTATGCTATAATCTGTGTACGCTGTGTATACAATCTTACATCTAATTATACCTCTAAACTGGTACCCGTTGTATCTCCCGTAGCCGTCCGATAGACAACAGGCAACACCCGATTTATCTACGGCAGGTATTGGTTTTCACATGTACCAAATCCACCAATCAGACAGCTCGTAGCAGAATGCCTTATTTTGTTTTAAAATAACCGAGCAATATTCTATCTTTAGCTAAGATTTTCATGATGGACAAAGATTTTTCTGACCACAATCAATTTATCAAAATCATTAAAGAATTTAAACTTTATCGATAATGTCTATTTCTGTGCATAAATAAGATTATGATTTAAATTTCCAAGTCTCGCGTTATCTCATGAAATCTCGAACAGGGCAGAAACTCGACTTGTAAGCATTGGGTGTTACCTGTTGTCGATACGAAGATCGATAACAGTCTGCCAGTTTAATTATACCTCCAGAGAACCAATTCAGATTGATGCAGTGGTTTGTCAGTCTACTGGAGCAGAGAACTAGTACTCATTAGCTATAAAATTACCTAAACAGGGTCCGTATTCACCAACCATTCTTAGGAGTATTCTTAGTCTAATGTTGAATAATTTTCTAAATTTGTAAGTAAAATAACTTCTGATTGGCTAAACCATTTGGTTTAGCCAATCAGAAGTTATGTAACTTTCAAATATAGAAAATTATTGAGAATTAGACAAAGAATATTCTTAAGAGTGGTTGGTGAATACAAACCCTGGTATTTCATTTGATGAAAATGTTATTTTTATTTCTCTGTATCATTGCTAAATACTGCTCTACAGATCTACTTCTTAAGGCTTACAGTCCATCGATTTTGTTTCCAAAACCTAAAGTTTCAACCCAAAGCCAGACAAGTATCACTCTTGTGATTTTAGCTATTTCTGGGAAACATAAACTCTCCGCAATGATTTAACCCTTTACCATACATTCCAGAGTTTAAACAAGCCTAGTGAGGAAGGTCGTTGGAAAAATAGAGAAAATGCTAGTAATCTGCATTTTCTTCTTTTCGAACAATGTTTTATGCCTCTTTTAAGACAGATTTCATCAATTTAACCGTATTTTGTTCATTGTTTGCATTTGCCTTCAATATGGATGAGTGTAAAATTTTGTAATATTGTACATTGTCAAGTGCGACTCTGTAATACTTTTTGAATAAAGTCGATTCTGGATAACATGCAAATCCTCAGCAAGAATTTTCTTGTCTTTCAAACCAATTGCCATTTAACCCTTTGCCAAATATTCCCAAGTTTTTAAAGACTCCATTGAGGTTGACTCTTGAAAGCATTGTGAGAAACTTGAAAGGAAAATGCTGATAACCAGCATTTTCACTTTTCTATGTGACGGGCAGAATCCCATGTTTCGGATTTTGAAAATATTTTACACATGAGTGCACCTTGATGAGATCCCAGGCTCAAAGGTCAAAGGTTACACATACTTCGTGTCCATATTATATCTCTTGTCTGATTATGAAAATATTTCTCACATGTGTGCATCTTGATAAACGACATGCAGAGAACAAATTTCAGATTCCAGACTCAAAGGTCAAGGTCCAGCAGGGAGTCTAAGGTCACATGCTCTTAAATCGTGTCTACTCCATTTCTGTTGAACCCATGGTTTGATATTGAAAATACTTCACACATGCATTCACCTGCAGAGCAGAGGCTGCAGCGCCCAGGCTGCATTGTCAAGGTCACTGTAGAGGGTCTAAGTTTACATGCTCTTTAATTATGTCCTCTTAATATCTCTTCAACTCTAGTCTGATTTTGAATATATTTCAGACATGTGTGCGTCTTGATAATTCGCGTGCAAAGCAGAGGTTTCAGCGACTAGGCTGAAAGGTCAAGGTCATAGAGAGTCAAAGGTCACATGCTCTTTAAACTTGTCCTCTTTATATCCCTTGAGCCCCTGATATGAATTTGAAAATATTTCACACTTGATAAGAGGACCAGCAGAGCAAAGGTTTCAGAACCCAGGACTCGATTTCGGGGTCACATTCTCATTCTCTTTATTCTCGAATCTTTTTAATCACAGGTCTTGATTTTGAAAATATTTTCCACACACATGTACATGTATATGCACCATAGGTTTCAGGGCCAAGGATACAAGGTTACAATAGGCGTAAAATGTCACATGCTCTTTAATCTTGACCTCTTTATATTGATGAGATGATGTCCAGAGCGCTGGTTTTTAACCCAAGGGGTCAAGGTCATAGCAGAGATCGCAGGTCTCATGGTTGTAAAATCACAGGGTAGATTGACAAGGAGTTAATTTCGTAAAACTTAACCCTTTCCCAAATAAGCCCTGGTTTTCATGTGTCTGCAGTACAAGTCTTTTGAAAACACTGTGGGAAAAGGAGAAATTGCTCATAACGAGCAATTTCTCCTTTTCCTACACTGTTTTCTACCCTTTTTGAGACCTTTCTGCCATTTTCATCAAATTTAAAATTGTCGTCTGCAAACTCTTTCAATTTGGACCAGTCCAAAATTTGTCGTTTAGGAAAGGGTTAAGTCGTTTCTTGCAGGGAAACAGTAAGCCTTACGAGCATAGATCTACATGACCCTCTCTTTGGTTTTATATAAATGTATAGGGGAGAATGAAGATGGGTTAACATTTACCTATGAGCTGCTAAGTGCGATTCAGTGTGCTTTTGGGACCGTCTTGACAGTGCATAGACTGTACAGTCTGATCTTGGACCTACACTGTCCGGTATGGTGAGACTGTTCTGGTACAAAGAGTTTTGAAATCGCAATATATGGGTTTTTACTTTTAGCCGGAAATTGTTCTTTACTGTTTATTAAGGAGTTGCAAGGATAAGGCAAAGAAAGAGAAACTATTTAACCAAAACATGAAATTGAAAGTAGATTTAGTTTCAAAAACCACATATAAAGATAGCCAGTAGGCCTTCTACCGTCTACATTATATCAAGTTTCAATCATATCTTTGTTTGTTCTGTTCTTACTATTTACCTGAGCAGGAAGTGCTCAAGGTGAGCTTTTGTGATTGTGCTGTGTTCGGCATCCGGCGTCCATTGTTCGTTGTAAGCTTTTACCTTGTGTATGCTTGTCTTGATAATGTCTCGAATGAGTATGAAATGTGTTACGTCGACTTGACAGTGGGGTAAAAAACTAGGTTAATCTTAGAAAACTTTTTTTTACTCTTTAGAGGCCACATTTTCTATCCAATACTCATGACAGTTGATCAGAATTTTTGTATTGCCGATATCTCAAATTGAAAGTTTGTCACGTCAGGTCAAAAAGTTGGTCATCGGTTTAGATCTCTGAAAAATCTTGTGAAAGCTCCCGAAGCAATATTTTCAGTCCAATACTCATGACACTCGGGTCAGAATGTTTTTGAAATCTTGGCCAGGTCTAAGAAAACCTTGTGTACATTTTATAGGTTGAATTTTCACTTCAATACTCATTAAAGTTGGTCAGCATGTTTGTCTCGATGATATCTCGGACGAGTTTGAAAATGGGTCTCATCGGGTCAAAAACTAGGCCGCCATGTCATATCTTAGAGAAACCTTTTGTACACTCTAGTGGCCAAATTTTCAGTCCAATACTCATGAAAGTTGGCCAGAATGTTTGTCTTGATTGCATCTCAAATGCGTTTGAGAATTGGTCATTTCTGGTCAAAAACTGGGTTAAAAAGCATAATGTGAGCGATCTTGGGGCTATCATGGCCCTCTTGTATTTCTGTCATATTAGGGCACCAAGTCAATTGTATCTTTTCTAGATTTCACCAGTGCAAGTAGCCTATTTACCAGAGCACAAAATTTAAAGTAACAACAGCTACCAAAAGTGAACAAAGGGGGGGTATTAAAAAGCATTTAAATCTATATCACACCTTTTAAAAGTATGGAAATAATTACGACCATGACAATCTTTTATTTACGGTTGGTCCAAGTGTTAGTCGCTGGCAGAGAAATTAAGTTCAAAACTAGGTTAAGATTTACCAGATTTCTCAATCTTTTGTTTCCTTTTTGCCTGATTTTGAAAATGTTTTTTTTTTTTTCCAGCGACTTACACTTGGACCGACCACACAATAACAGATTGTCATCTTCACAATATTTTCATACTTTTAAATGGCAAATTTAAATTTAATTGCATTTTAACTCCTGTATTGTGTTTCTGGCCGCTATTGGGCTATTAACGATGCCTAAATTAGAATAATTGTCGGGCGACAAGCTAAATGTGGCTAAATGAATGGAATTTGACGTCAACAAGGGTCGAAATGAAATGCGGCTAACTTGATGGGAGGGAAGAAAACAACCCTGAGAAAAGGCAGGTCCCTTTATCATTATATGTTCAACCGTTTGAACACTGGGTTGTTTAGTAAAGGGTTGAATCAACGCCGTAGTTGGCATTGGTAGCTTTTGACGACCACAAGAATCAAGATCAGACTGCAAAGAACATGCAATCTGATCGTAGACCTACGTCGTTCTGTATTTAGTATTTAACCCTCTGATGCCCGTTTATTATAAATTTAGATCTACAGTGTCAAACTTATTTTTTGAAGACTGGGAACCGAACTTTACTGATTGACATACACGTAAAGCAATCATGGTCCGTATTCACCAACCATCTTCAGGAACAATCTTGGTTTTAATCTCTAAGATCTCTAAATTTGAAAGTAACACAACTTCAAATTGGCTAAACCACAGGCCTTTGAAGCTCCATTGGTCTATGACGGAACACTATTAAACCTTTCCTTGGTCGATCATCGAACACCTTTGCTCATTGTGCATCGCCTGTGTATCACGGAATACTCAAATTTTCATTAACACCGTCACTGTAAATAGCACATTGGCGACTGCCTTTATATCGTATATAATAAGACACAAGAAAAATCATTTGTGAACCCATCTGCAACGGTAACCAGGTTTATTTTTCCGTCTTTGGTTAACTATTATCTCTGAAAGGGGACAGGGATAAAATTTGTTTTTCCATTTCGTTGCACACCTTGTCACGATATAGTGGTTGGTTGGTTATTTCCGTTTATTTATCGTCGCTACCGGTTGCCCATCTGAGCGACGCCCCCAGAAGACGGTTAGTTGTTAAGGGGGATAGTGCAAGGATACAGGTCGAAACTACTGAGAGCTTTGCCTGGTTCTTTAACGTGCTCGGCGTATAGCACCGTCACACGGGACCTCGGTTTAATGTCTCATCCGAAAGACTATTAGTAATTCTTAGTTGGCCAGCCGGGGATACGAACCCACAATCTGTAGGACATTGTGTTCACGAGTCCTACGCTCTACCTACTGAGCTATATCGGCCGGTTAACGATATAGTGGTAGTCGCCAATGTGCTATTTATAGTAACGGTGTCCGATTAGAAAACTCGTTATCCCGTAATAGACCAATGGAGTTTCAGTGGCTTATAGTTACACCAAATGGTTTAGCCAATCAGGTGTTGTGTTACTTTCAAATTTAGAAAATTCTGGAGATTAAGACTGAGAGTATTCTTAAGAATGGTTGGTGAATACGGACCATACACCCGTAACCTTTCTAAAGTATATCCAGTTCTCAAAAAATGTCTACTTCCAAACCGGGGATTCTACTTAAAATAGCTGGTGCCCACTTGCCCTGGTTGGTCGCTAAAATTGCATAAGGCAACGACAACAACTCACCCCAACCCCTGTGAGTACATAGGATTCTAAATGGAGCATATTTACATTTTTCGCAGTGAAATTTCCTGAGAACACTGATAATTACCACTTAGTATATTCTTCTTTTCAAGGGTGTAGAAACGATCTTAACATTCATCGAAAAAGTCTGATTTGGTGTTTGACTCATTACCTAACGACCGTATGTTTTAACGTCGCTGAGAAATAAAACTTTTGAAACAATTTACCAAAGAAGGAGAAAGTAATGGAACCAACAATTTGGTTTTTTTCCTACAATGTTTTCTTCTGCAGCTATTGAAGGAGCCAATACCATTAACTGATTACCAAGGGTAGAAAACATTGTGGGAAATGGAGAAAATGCTGGTTACCAGCATTTTCTCCCTTTCTGACAATGTTTTCAGAAGGCTTCTTCCATAGGGTCGTTAAAACTCGGGATTTTGTGACGGTTACAGGTAAATTGAGCCACATGTTATTTTAGGTCAGTAGGGTAAAATAACGGGATGGTCATTTGCTGTTGAGATTCCCGTCTACCTTTATGAGACAAGATATGACGTCACTTTACTCATTTGAATACGATTCCGCGCAAGTTTCACGTGTTACATGTATGTATAATGCGACATTCCAACAAATATTTGCGAAAGTCTGGCACACAATTTAAAGATACCTTAGGAAGCTACGTATCACTTCAATGAAATACATGTACCATTGAAAAAGAAAATTCCTGCAAGTTTCTTTTGCATGCACAAATGGTTTGCAAAATGTTTCATCCTTCGTTCAGTGACAAAACACTTGAGGTTTGGTATGAATGTAAAAAAAAAACAATTTTCCCCCTTTAAAACCTTACCGAAATAATCCCTTATTTTAACGAGCCCAAGTGAAAATGCTTTTGAAAACATTGTGGGAAAATGAGAAAAATACTGGTGACCAGTATTTCTTCGTTTGTTCACAATGTCTTTCTACGCTTTTAAACAATATTCCATCATTTGAGCCACGTTTGATTTGTCGTCAGCAGTGCTTTCAATATGAACGAGTTAAATATTTTGTCGTCTGGTAAAGGTTTAATAGGCCTACTGAGTAAACAATGGTCGACATGCACTCCTCGTTTTCAGAAAATTGAAATTTAATAACCCCCCATCCCCGCACAAAAAATGTCGGAAAAAATGAACTGTCACAGTAATGGAGCTAATTTTTCTTTGCCAAAAATCCAAAAATAAGAAAGTTCCACACAAATTAGATGTGAAGCAGATGGGATGGTGGGATTTCTCTTTGAAAGGGTGAGTGGGAAACATTATAGGCAAAAGGAGAAAATGCTGGTAACCAGCATTGTCTCCTTTTCCTACAAAGTATTTCAAAAGCCTTTTCCTCGGTATCATAGTCAGTCGAGTGCATTTTAAACAAAGTGTCAGTGTCCAAGCTCTGGAGTAGGGGAGGTAACTCTTTCAGGCGTATATAAAAAAAACTGCGTATTGCCCAGTACATGTACACAGTTTCTGGTTATTTCCGTACGAACGCAGAACGTGCAGTCTGATCTTGGATCTATACCGTCCTCTTCAGTAGTCAAGCCTATAGGATAAAATTCTGTCAAAGTTCCAGTAGACTGTATTTTCAGCCGTCGAACTTTGTGGTCAAGTTTATTTATTTTGCGCTGACGGAATTAAAGGGTAAATCTAACAATGCTGTTTATTCCCGTTCCACAGATATTGGAATTCTACAAATAACCCGAATGTAACCTCGCCTTCCTCAGAAAAATGCAATTCGAAATTGAAAGTAGAATTCCCGGAAATTTATCTAATCCAATACCGGTAACATATTTCAAAGCGATATATATTCATATGAAAGATTACGGTTTAATTTCAAAAGACTGTGTTTTGTGACGGAATTTAATACCTAAAATATTTGTCAGGCTATACAAACCTTGTATTTTTTAGGCTATATAGATCTAATATTTTGTAAGTTTGTTAGAGTATTTCTTGTGCTCTCTCTCTCTCTCTCTCTGAATGTATTTATTGTGCTCTCTCTCTCGCCACTGTCTGCTTTCCCACATAACCATCGTCAAGATTATGATCAGTAGAGAGAGGGGAATGAATCCTCTCGCAATGACTACCATCAGTCCTCGGAAAGAAATCGGTCCAGCTTGAAATTCAGACCAGCGGCCCTCTGGCCACAGGTCCTTTGCGCTGCCGACGTAATGATTCAGAAAGCGTAGCGTAGTAACTTAGTTATTGGTCCAAAAACACCGAACTTTGCAATGTAACGTTTAGGGCGTTCATGCCGGACTATCTCATAGAAATCGCAGACAATGTAGGTACACTATCAGAATGCACGTTCTGTGCAGTCTGATCTTGGATCTTCACTTGCCGCTGACGCAAATTTATTTTTTAAAGGTGGTTTAACCATTTACCATAAAATCCGCGAGGTTTAACGACTCTGAGGGAGAAGACTTAAAAACAATGTCGGAAAAGGAGAAAATTCTGGTATCCAACATTTTCTCCTTTTACCATAATGTTTTCTACCCCATCATAGTCAAATTCTATCGTTTTGGCCACCTTTCATTTTTCGTCTGCAAATGCTTTCGGTTCGGACATGCCTCAAGTTCTGTCGTCTGGTAGAGTTAACCTTTCACCAGCCGATCCCGACCCTGAGCAAGAAGGATTTTGTAAACATAATGGGAAACGGTGAAAATGCTGTAAACCTTTTTTTTTCCTTTTTCCAACAATGTTTCCTACTCTTCGAAAGACATATTTCATAATTGGGGCCAAATTTAACCCTTAGGCTGCTAAGCGCGACTCAGTGACCTTTTGCGGACAGTGTAGATCAAGATCAGACTGCACAAAACGTGCAGTCTGATCTTGTATCTACATTGTCCGATAAGAAGATGTTTTTCTCCAAGAAATAAATTTGAAATAACATTATTAGGGTTTTGCTTGAAAGTTTCGTTTTATTTATTTGGCCGGATAGGGGTTAAATTTGTCGTCTGCAAAAGCTTTCAATCTAGACAAGTCTAACATTTTGTCGTTTGGTAAACTGTTAAGGACTGACCAATAAATTAACAATAAATCGGCCTCATTTCCAAGTAAGAATCTCGGGCCCCTTTAGGGTGTGGGTTCCGCGATTCCCACGGCTGGTCATCCAAAATTAACCGTAGTATTTGGATGAGACGTTAAACCCATAAGGCTAGGCCCCGTGTATTGGTGCTATACACATAGCACGTCAAAGAACCTGGCGTATCTGAGAGGGTTTCGTCATGTATCTTGCATTAACATCCCTCTCGTGTCGTCGCTCATATCAGCAACCAGAGGCGACAATAAACAGACGAAAATCAATCAGTGCGAAGGTGGTGTTTGATCATTTACCCAATACTCCTACACAGGATAATTGTATATGCACCAATGAACACGTATAACACAAATGATAAATCGATATATACTTGAGCCGCGCTCTGGGAAAAGGGTGTTTAATCCATCACTGTAATGCATCTAAATCCTGTGGTAGAATGGTCCTTGGCCATGCAGAAAAAAATCCCAAAAGCAAAAGGTTTCGACCAAGTATCTAAATCAATACTTTTGCCAATACATTAAAACTAGCCGACAAAAATTTTAGAGTCGTTCATATTGAAAGCATGATTGATGTGCAACACACGAAAAGGGGCCGTCGGACATATGCGTAGAAGTGTGTCGTCTCAGATCAGTTTGTGCAGTCAGCATTGACTAATCCAAGTCGACACTTTCCGTTCTTAGATGATTTTCTGTTTCACGAAAGTCTACTGTATGATAAAATCTTATGTATTCGTATAGTGCCGTCTAGGATCAGCCTGCGCGGACTGCGCAGGCTAATCCGGAACGACACTTTACGCAAATGTCCACAAATTGAATATACTTAAAAGTTTGTATTCGTGTTTGGATGGTTAAAAAAAGGAACCTTTGTGAGAAAAAGAGAACTTTTTTTTTTCACAATGTTTTCAGAAGACTTCTTCCTCTGGGTCGAAATGACACGAGTGCGTTTGGGTAAATTGTTAGGGAGGAGATATAATTATGTAAAATAATGATTTTTATGTCGTAGGATTGACAAATACCTGTTGATCATCGTTTCCTTCGGCAAGGCATATATCCCCTTATCCCCGTATTTTGCACTTGCAGCTAAAAAAGGAAACGTGGATACATGGCTGACACCGTTATTAAAAGTGGCTTCTTGAAAATGTATTTAACACCACCAGATTTAAAAAAAAAATAATGGAAATAGAAGGGTGAAGACAACGTTTAGAAGGAGGAGAAAGGAGGGGTGAAAGGTACAGACTGCATTGCCTAGCTTTGTTGACAAACTTATGAGTCTTTACCAGACATAAAAATTTAAGAACTTGTTCGATTTCAAAGCACATGCAATCGACAGATATAACGTGGTTGAAAAACAGGTTCTTATCTGTAAACGGATTGAAAACATTGTGGGGAAAAAGAGAAAATGCAGATAACCGGCATTATGAGCATTTTCTCTTCTTCCAACAATATTTTCAAAAGCCATTTTCTACGGGGTCCTGAAAACACGGGATTGTTTGATAAAGGTTAAAAATCTTCTCCTCATTAACACTGTTTGGCCACAATCTTACTTAACTTTTTTTTTTTCCCAGTGATTTGTCATGGCATCCAAAGAACATCTCAGAATATATATATGTGGACCACACAGCACTGGGAAAACGACCTTACTTCATGACCTTCACCCTTATCTTAACGGGGTCAAGGTCATTGAGGAGGTTGCTAGGGGAATTATACGGGAACATGGTTGGCAACGGAATGAATATCTACCAGATGTCCACCCGGATACGTTTTTACAGCTCAATAGGGAAATACTGCAGAAACAGATCGAGGTTGATTTCGCACGGTCGGACGGAGGTAAGAAACTTAACTTTACTGAAATTTAGAATGTAGTTATGAGTAATTCCCTATTATATGTGTTAACCCATTACCACACAATCCCGAGTTTTAACGACCCTGGGAAATTAGACATTTGAAAACAGTGTGGGAAAAGGAGAAAATGCTGTAACCAGCATTTTCTCCTTTTCCCACATTGTTTTCTAACCTTTCAGAAACAAATTCAATTATTTGAGCTACACTTATTTTGTCGTCTGCAGATGCTTTCCAGTTTGACTGGTCTAAAATATTGCTTAGCGGTTAAGACTTAAACTCAGTTCTCTCAGTGATGGTTTTGGATGCCGGTTTTCTCGGCTTAGTTACCGGTCAAACCGGCACACAGCTCTGGCAGTGTGGTAGATTGGTGATAGACCGTTTGATTGGTAAAAGGCCATTTGGTTGATACAAAAATAACGTTTTGATCAAATGCATTCAAATGAAACAACTTCTTCAATATTCTTTATTACAAGATTTATTTGAAAACGCCATGCAGAAACTGTTTTTTTTTTTTTTCAATCTGCCATATTCATGCTTTTTAACAAAGAATCTCTATATAGTACTATTTCGGCATCTTTGGCCTTAGCCAAAGAAGAGTTGCGAACAGCATAAACAATGACAAATTGTGGTAAAACCACACGTTTTTTTTTTAAGTTGTTTCATCCATATTTAAATTCAGTTGTGACTTAAGTACACAATTAGCATAACAATACAAATATGTGAGCCATGGTCTATGAAAAGGGGACTTAATGCATCTGGAAAAGTATCGACACAGGTCAGCCTTCGCAGTCCGGACAGGCTCACCTGGGCCGAAAATTTTCGCTATCGGTCAATATTCTGTAGACATGTACAAGGACCAGTCTACCTAATGATTCAGTCGGCTGTTTAAAAAAAAACGGTTACTGTGGATTCATTTGTGTGATGGGTTGATTGGTATAATGCATCACGGAGATGCATTAAATCCCCTTTTGCCAGAGCATGGCTCATGCTAGTTTCATATTTTACAAAGCTCACTTACAAATAAAACTATTTGGGTATTTATGTAGTAACTTTATACAGTACATTTATCCTTTAACTCTTTCCCAAACAAGCCCTGGTTTTCACGTGTCTGCGGTACAAGTCTTTTGAAAACACTGTGGGAAAAGGAGAAATTGCTCGTAACGAGCAATTTCTCCTTTCCCCACAGTGTTTTCTACCGTTTGAAAACTTTCTGCCATTTTCATCAAATTAAAAATTGTCGTCTGCAAACTCTTTCAATTTGGACCAGTCCAAAATTTGTAGTTTGGGAAAGGGTTAACTAATAAGCAAGTTTATCAATTTTCCTACACGAAAAGATATGATACAAATTATGCATAACAACATGATTGATGATATCATTCCCGGAAGAAACCACTACGGGAAAAGAGGGCATATATCGAGGGGTGAATACTAAATTATTCCATCTGCGTTTCGAAAAATTTTACAGGAGAGGGAAAAACGCTTCTTATTTCTGTGAAAAGAATAGTTAGATCATCTTGTTGATATATGTTGTGTTGAGCTGAGAGCATGAATTCAGCACAACATAATTAAACAAGACGATCTAACAACGCCTTTCACGGAGTTGAGTTTTTTTCCCCTCTCCTGTAATATTTTCCAAAATGCAGATGGAATAGTTTCGCATTCAGCCCTCGATATGTTAAGGTCAATTTCTGTTGTTCTTTCCCCGGGAATGCTTCTTAAAGAGACTGTATTCAAACAATCAAAATGTGTCTGAGTAAAGAAACATAAACATAAATTTCAATATCTTTGGCCCCACATGTGTATATTTTCAGATTGCCAATGGGATAGTTTGCTGTTTGCACTCTATGTAGGTATATAGCACCCATTGTAATGCAGCCGAGGATATAATCAACGGATCACCCGAGGTTTGTCGAATACTGATTGTATGTTATTGGGTGAACCTAATCGATCTGTGCAGTATTATGCAAATGGCAATCGCGTAAGTCCGTCATAAAGATGATTGTTGTGTAAATATATGGTAATGATGGAGATGATGATGATGATCCCGACAAATGGGAAATGGAAAGAAGAAGAAGAAGAAGAAGAAGAAGGAGGAGAAGAAGAAGAAGAAGATGAATTGGAGCTGAAGAACTTTAATTATCGCTTCCTTCTTGCTGTTTGTTCCAGCCTATATAAGCGACAGAGGAATCGATCCCATTGTGTATGTATCGTATTACCTTGGACAAGAAGCAAGAGAGAAAATGTATGCTGTGGAAAACATACAGCCATGGTTGGACAGGTTAGTTGAACAATTACTATGATTATTTCGAGTACACTGTCGATATTTCGAATACGAGTAAGACGAGTGGGTGGTTTAAATTTTCCGTTTATATATTAGGCGGATTGTGAAAGTATCACCATAAACTATAATGATATCGTATGCTGCAAAAAAAATGCACCTGTTTAATTACGCGTTGGTTTTTACATATAAAAAGATGAACATCACCCCCTTTAAGTCTTTACCAAACAACACAATTTTAGACTTATCAAAATTAAAAGTTTTCGCAGACAAATTAGATGTGATTAGATGTGTCTCATTTGGCATGTTTTTTTTTTTTTTTTTCAAATGGCAGAGAAAACATTGTGGAAAAAGGAGAAAATGCTGGTTACCAATAATTCCTTCTGTTCCAAAAGTTTTCAAAAACCTTTTTTTATCTGAGTCTTTAAAACTCGAAATTGTTTCATGTAGGGTTTAAAAAGGCCTGCTACTCTTTCTTCAAGGGTATATCCGTTTCAGCCAGAATTTCGAAATAAGCCAATTTAAAAGTTTTCAATATAGTCCGCTGCGGAGACTGAAACAGGATGGTCATAGTAGCAAGGTGGTGATTAAAAGAAAAAAAAAAAAAAAAAAACTGGCACATTAGGACCTGGTAAACAAGATTTGTCTGAAAAGGGAGAAGTTCGTAAATTTGTTGCCATGACATATAAGGTAGGCCCGTATTCACGAAGTATTCTAATTTGAATTCGCTGTATTATTACAGATATAGATAGAAAAGCGATTTATGATTGGCTAAAAGGTAACCAGATATGATTAAATCATTTGGTTTAGCCAGTCAGAAACTGTGTTAATTTGAAATTTAGAAAATTTTTGAGATTAGCCTAAGTATGCTATTAAGTATGCTTCGTAAATACTGGTCAAGAAATTGGTAATACCAAGCTGCAGATGAGGCGCCTCTTTCAGAAACTACCTGGTAATTATCTCTCTTTGAGCACTCTTGCGCATATCTGGTAAGAAAATGAGCAAGTTTTGCGAAACAGCGCAATATTATCAGGACATACACGGTGCATGTACCCCATAATGTAGACGAAACGTTAACCAACCCTAAACGAGAATAGTTTGTAACAACGGGGTAAATATGCTTTTTAGACACTGCATCGCAATGGAAAGTGCCTCCATTAGTGTAGATAGTTGCGATTCATGGAAAATAACATATGAAGCCACCAGTTTTGCTTATTCGTCATCCCTCTAGTAAGTCTAAACGCGCTTTTAATTTGAAGAGTTCCAGTAATGAGCATACATTTAGTATGTATTGCAAGGACTTACATAACTGGGACGCTTTGCAATTGCTATTGCCAGTACTTTGGCACGAATTCAGTAACAATTTTTAATTACACTCTTTGTCTAACTCTCAAAAAGTTTCAAAACTTGAAAGTAACCAAATTATTATGCCAATCAGAACTTGCGTTACTTTCTAAATGTAGAATTAGGCTAGGAATGCAAATCAGAATGGTTGGTGAATACCAGTGATAGTAATCGGTTAAAATTTAATAATAGAATAATTGGTTGGGCAGTTTCATGGATTATGGGTGAGTAGTGTATATATTACTGATTTCCTGCCATTTTTACCATTATCATCCATAATTTATATTTTTTTATCCTACCACAAAACTCTTCCACAAACCCATATAATTCGGCACCCTTATACATATTACATATCCCCCTAACTATTCCCCCACGCTTAAGCATATGGCTAGCCCTTATATGATAAAACAATATAACAATAAACAACAATATAACAATTTTATGTAACATTAAGCATGCTCATAAAATTAACATGAAATGGGTTTAACATAACAATCTGATGAAGGTCAGCAAACAAATGGTGTAACCTTTTTTATAAACATTTTTTACTTAAATCAAAATTTAAAAAAAAAAAAAATAAAATTAAAAAAAAAAAAAAAAAAAAGAATTAAAAAAAATAAAAAAAAAAAAAAATCAAAAATTTAAAAAAAAAATTTTAATTAAAAAAACCAATACATCAGCTAACCAGCTACTTAACCAACCAACAAACCCTTACATCAGACAATTGCTTAACCTTTTATCCAACGCATCAACCAACGCATATCGCATTAGTTAGCCGGCTTATGTGTTTGTGATTGCCTTAAGATGTTGGTAAATTAAAAAAATTAAAAAATTAAAATTAAAATTAAAAATTTAAAAATTAAAAAAATTTTTTAATTAAAAAAAACAATACATCAGCTAACCAGCTACTTAACTAACCAACAAACCCTTACATCAATTTATTGCTTAACCTTTTATCCAGCAATCAACCAACGCATTGGCTAACCAATTACTCACGCATCAGACTTATGTGTTTGTGGGTGGCTTAAGATTTTGTAGAAAATTTGTAAAAAAAAAAAAAAAAAAAAAAAAAAAAAATTTATAACAAAATTGAATTTTATTTTCTTTAATTGTATAAAAAAGTATTATAAAGATGGGAGAGACATATTCTAAAGATAAATCTAAAAAGCATGTATTAGATAATTTAACAGATGAAGAGATAGAAAATTTAAATTTTGTTTTGAAAAATAAAAAAAGAGGTTTTCATAAAAAAGAAAGAAGACTTTTTATTAATGAAAATAAGGATTCATTTGATATAAAAAATGATTTTTCACCAGTTAAAGGTTATGTATATTATCATTTTTCATTGTTAAAAAAATATCATCAAGATCTTGTTGAATTGCAAATAATGTTTCCTTTTGCAACAGATAGACTTAATAGGTTTTATTATGATAGTAATAACAATAATTTTTTATCATCTTTTGAAACAATATTAAATGTAAAGCTAGAAAAAATTAAATTTAACAACAAAATTTTTTATCCAAATATTAATTGGTTTAATGATAAAAATGAAGCAAATTTAGTTAGAGAAAAAGCAATTAATTTAATATTTCTAAATAATTTGTTAAACTAAATCAAAAAATTTTTATTTTTATTTGTTACAATACAACAAATAAAAATTTTTTAATATGTGTTTTTTGGTCTTGCTCCTTGTTGTTCATATTTTTTTCTTTCTTCTTCAGTTAATTTTTTAATCCTATAATGACCTGGAGCTAAAGTATGAATACCATCAGGTAAAATATATCTTTTATCATCATTGGCACTTAAAGCAATTTTATTTATCTCTTCTGTAAAAAGATTATGTTTATAACTTCTTATATTATTCATTTTTCTTAATTGTTCTTTTCCCGTTTTTAAACAATCTAAATAATCTTTATGTGTAATACTTTTTTCAACCACCACTTTTTTTATTCCTTTACATCTTTTAATTTCTTTTTCTTCTTCTGTTTTAATACTATACATTTTCGGTCTTAATCCAACAAATTCAACTATATTTCTTCCATTAAACTCATTTTTAAACTTACCTACTACTTTTTCATTTAATCCACTTTCTATACCTGAGGGATGGTCTTTTGGATATTTACTTGTATCAAATTTATCTTTTACATCTTTAGATATATCTTTATAAAAATCCTCCGTTTTAATCTCATACATTAAACTATCTCTGTCTGTTTTTAAAAGCATTACTTTATCCCCATATTTTGGTTTAATATAAAAATAATGAAAACCATACATTATATATTTACTTAAATCTAAAATAGACATACCAACATAAATTGGTTTATTTAATATTACTTGTGTTTTTCCCATATGAATAGATACAAGGTTTTCTGAAAAAATATTAAAATGCTTAAAGTTTGGTTTACAAATATATCTTTTTAATGATTTTTTGTTTGTTACAAGTTTAATATCAACACGATTTCCTAAGTTTTCCATTGTCTTTCCAAAAACAGCATTATTCATTAATTTAAAAAAAATTTTCTTTAAAAACATTTTTTTCTTTTGATGCTTCCGCTCTTTTTTCTGTATTTAAGTCAATATATGGTTTTAGCCATTTACTTTCTTTAAATTTAACCCCCTCATGTATTTTTGTCAATTCCATTCCTAAAGATAAACATTGTTTTAAGTTTTTATAATGAATTATATAATTTCTCTTTTCATTTAAATTTGGAATTAGTTTATGAACATTACCCACCTTAATACTTTCAGACGCCAAAGCATAATCATTAAAATAATCATGTAACTCCTCAGGCACATGTAAATCAACTTCTAAAATACAAGAATGTTTTTTCCAGTTTTCTAGTTCATATACTGTCATCCACTCAAATCCGCCAGTAGGTAACTCCATTGACATAGCAGCGCCATATAAATTATTTGCATCTAAATCTATAATATACACACTTTCTTCATTAGGATTATAATCATCCATGTATTTGTTATTAGCTTTTGCATATCTTTTTGTAATTAATGAGATACCCCCTCTAATTCCTTTTTCGATAAATAAAAACATTTCTTTATCTGTTATTAAATCTAATATTACTTTGGTATACTTAAGCATTGAATCCCAAGATAAACCAGGAGATGTATAATACCATGCAGGGTCTAAACTATAAATTTCATAACAAAGATTTCTAAAGTTTTCAAAAATATCTGCTAAAAGTAAAACATCTGTTTTAAGATATAAATCATGATATTCTTTTAAATTTTTTATTTTGAAAGTTTTCCATACCTCTTTTGCATGTTCGTAATCTTCATCATCAATTTCTTCTTCATTAAGTTTAGAGTAAAATGCTTCTTTTGGTGGTAATTTTGTTTCTTTAAGTCTTTCTGGTGAATCAACATAATCATAAGGGTAAATCCCTTTTTTACGTAAAAGATGAAATTCTTTTCCTTGATAAAATTTTAATAAGTTTTTAAATTGATGATCCTTTAAATAACTTGCTAACTTTGATAAACTAGAATCCATAAACTTAAAACTATCTAAAAACCTAATATCAATAGTTTTATCTTTGTTTGTTTTTGTTTTTTTATCATAGTAATGATCAACAACACACTTTTTAGTAAAGCTAATATATTTTTCTTCATTGTTGGGAATACAGTTAATATCACCCTCAGTAAAACCAAGACTTTTAATAAATAAATGACACTCATAATTAGCTAAATTATGAAAAAAGACAGGGATAAAGTTAGGCTTACGATATTTTAAATTACATAAGCTATGAGCGGCACCTCTAAATTTTCCTGTATAATGACAATGATCTGCTACTTTTTTATTTTTAAATTCAATTGTAAATTCTTTTTTACAAATATAACATACTCTTGCTTCATTAAAAATTTTTCGTTCATTTGCTGTAAATATTATTTTTACTTCAGGAATATCATAAATCTTTTTTACCATTTTTTCTATTTCTTCTACAATTTTTTTTGCAACATTTTCCCCTGTATATTCAACAAGTTCTGATTTAAAAACATCTTCATTAAAACTTTTTACATAAAAACAAAACCCTGAAGGTTCATGTTTTTGATATTTTTTAGTATAACTTTTGCTTGGATTGGGTTGTGTTGTATGAACTGGTATTAAATATGATTCAAAGTCTCCATATATTACAAAAGGAAACCATTGTGTTCTTATATAGTTTTTAAAATAAATTGGCCCATTTTTTCTGGTATTACTGTTTTTACACTATCATGTTCATAACAACATTTTTGATGTTTTCTTAAAACTTCTTCACTTGTAAAATGACCAAAACACCTCCAACAAAAAAACATTTGATGTCCGTCTTTTGATAATTCTGATGCTATTAAAGCAGAGGGATTTTTTACTAAAACATAGTGGCTATTTCCTCCTTCATTTGTTAATAACAAAAGAACAACAAGATATTCTCTATTAAAAGTTTCTTTTCTTTGTCTTCTAAGAGGATATAATCCATCTTTTTCATCATAACCTATAACAACAATAGAAAACTTTGGATTTTGATTTTCAAATTTATTAATACCATTTAGCTTAACTGGACTTTCTATTCCTGTCATATTTAATTCTTTTATTTGTTCTTTTAATTTTTTATTAACTCTTTCTGGATGGTTTTCTTTAGGATATTGAACTCTTTTTACACAATATTGAAAGCAATTACTGTCATCTTTGTTTTGAATATTAATTAATTTTTTATTTCTTAATGCAATTGGTAGAGGCAACCATGAGCTTGCATTTAATGGCCTATATTCGCCAACATATAAAGTTAAAGATAAAACAGCATCAAATACCCATCCACTACCCATTGCCATAAAACTTTCCAAATTTTCTATAACACGTTCAACCATAGTATCATATAATTCATTTACATTAGTTTCTCTTAAATTATATTGATTATATTCGTCATTATCTTCATTATATGACCTAAATGGTCTTTCTACTGTAATCGAATGGTCGGTTTCCTTTTTTAATCTACAAAAAAGACTTAACTTTACTTTTCTGTTTCTATTTCTTCTTAAAAATGATGTTATATTTTGTCTAGCTGCTTCTAAAAAATTATCTGGTCACCATCCTTCCACCCCATCAATAACATATTGTGTTACAAAATTTTGAAATGCAGATTGTTCTTCTCTTAATTCAAAGTTTGGTCTTGGTATTCTTGATATTGTTTCCTCTATATTTCTTTCTACTTCATCTATTACCTGTGGTATTTGTTGTGGTGGAACATTACCAGTTATCCAATTAGTAAATTCACCTATTCTTCTTCTAACGGCTGGCATTGCTGCGCTAATTGCTCTTCTGGCTCCTCTATAAGCATCATATGTAAAATCAGATAATCTATTTAAAAATCTGCTCATGACTGTATTTTTTTATACAATTAAATTTTCCTTAACTCAAATTTTTTAATTTATTATTTTTTTAAAAAATAATAAATTATTGAATGACAATTCTATATTAACCATTCCAAACTCTTCCATTCCAGTTTTCAATCGTTTGAGGACATCTATCAATAAACTTACTAGCCTTGTAAATTGACGGAAATGTTGTTTCTTCTTCAGTTTCAACATCCTTTAAGGTAACCGTTTTAGGATTTTTACCTATATCTTTTAATCTATCATAATTAGGTACTTTTTTAAGTGGTATAGCTTCTTCAGTATATAGTCCATGCTCTTTTAACACATCAATAAACTTTTTCTTGTTCCAGTAAGAGTAAAACTTAATATTATTTTCTTTTAATATTTCTTTAATATCTTCAATCTTTAGCATTTTTTATATAACATAAAAATTACTTAATACACTACACTCATTTTATTCCCATCACTCTGAAAGTTAATTAACCTATCACTAAGTAAAACCGCAAATGCCTCAGTATTTGGGTTAGGATTTCTAGTAAATGTTGTTTTAATATGAATATCAGTTACAGAATACTTTAACTTTTCACTTTGCTTTGATACATCAAACACAAACAAAGGAAACAGATTTTTATAATCTGAAGGAGTAATATTTGGGTTTGATACTAATTCATCCACGTTAAAAAACTTTTTTCTAAACAAAGCAGCTTCACTATATATTCTACTAATTTGATTAGCAGTAAAATTTATATCATAATCATATGCTGGATATTTTTTTGAACCTAACATTACATAAATATTTTTAACATTTAAGTTATCAAATATAGCCGGGTTTTGTTCTTGATCACCACTTTTACCAGTTTGAAAACCAACAATTAAAAAACGTGGCACCTCAGGAGATGATTTAGCTGATAGCCTCCAAGTAAAACCTGTTGCTGCCTGTGGAACCGCAATAGAGTCGCTTTGTATCATTCTATATCCAACTGGAAATTTCTCTTTCTTCTCGATAAATTTGTAAAGTTCCAACCTATTACCATCTTCTGGCTCTACATGAGGCATAAACCAAGATACTTTTTGTAACCTAACTATACCAGGGTCATTTAATACTGGTGGACCGGCAACCCTTGCTGCTTTAAAAATTGCGTCGTTGTTATCATTTCTTGTTAAGGTTAGTGTTTGTTTCATACCATATAAAACTTTGTTGTAATCTTCACAAAAACCAAATATATGTTTCAATGGTATCCTAAAACTAAATGTTCCAACAGGATTTGAACTAAAAATAAAACCTCTTCTTACTGAAAAAACCACCATTAGTAGCACTGTCTGCATTTTCTCCGGTATCCTTATACCACAGTTGGTTTAACCCTTGTGATTTAGAAAAGTCATCCGGGTATTTTAAAAGCCCAAGTATTGTTGTAGTCTGACCGGGGTAATTAATGGATTCTATCTCTTGCCCACTAAGTTGATATTTGATATTTTTAAACAGATACATCAACCCATTGTTTGTTAAGGTAACCTCATCAGCTGTTCCATAAGGGGTACCATCATTTTTTGCTAATTCACCTATAATTTCTAAATATGACTCAGAAGGGTGATAAAAAATATCTTGAGTTTCGATGTCAATCCTAATATTTCCCCCTGAGTTGTTTAAATTTGTTCCTGTAATAGGTAGATATTCATGATATTCATATTCATCAGTACTATCATCTTTAAAAATCGGTGCTTTAATATTTAAAATATCCATTTTTATTATATGCAATTATAATTTTTAAATCAAAATTATAATTGAGTTGAGTTTTTTAATATTCTAGCCATAGTTGAGGGAATGATTTGTTTTCATCATTTACAAAAACACCCTTAAGTTTAATATTTCTAAGTTTTTCAGCAGAAAATTTTTTTCTCATTTTAGGATAAATTCTATTTCCGTAAAGAATGGTTACCTTAGCTATATTATTTTCTTCTAAATATTGATTTACATCTTCTTCAAATTCCTTAATGATATCAGCTTTTTCAGGTGACAATTTTAAAACAACCTTTTTATAATCATAACTTGTATTGGTAACTTCAAGAATTTCACAATCTTCATTTATCTTAAAGTTAGCAAAAAGGATACCAACCCTTTTTGTATTGTATTTTTCATATTCTACAATTTTAAATTTAAGATTTGACATTCTTTTTTATTTAATGTAATAATTTGCTTAACTTAAATTTATTTTTTTCATAATACTTTAACTCCGGAACCCTTACTACTATTTAATTTCTTAACTAAATCTTGTATAGCAATGGCACTACCATCTATTAAGGTGTTAATATTTTGCGTTGCAGGTTGTGTTGTTGTAGTAGGCTTTTGAGTATATTTTTCTAAAATCTTTTTAGATTTTGGTGTTAAAGCCTTTTCAACTAACTTTTTACCTGCATCAACTGCGGCACTCTTTCCAACCTCTAACGCTTTCTTTGCTCCTTCCTTAGCCACACTTTTACCAACATCAACTGCAGAGCTTGCAATTTGTTTAGCTGCGCTGCTTGTAAATAGTCTTGTAAGAAAATTAGCTAAGGTATCAAATATCCCTGCTCCCCCATAAGCATAATTTCTTTTAAATCCTCTCTTTTGTGATGTAATCATTTTTATAGTATAGACATTAACTTTTTATAATGCTTTGAATTTAATACACGTTGCCTTTTTAATTCATCACAAATACTTACCAACTCATTTCTTACACCTGTATTACCAGCTTCTTTACTTGCTATCAAAAGGTCAAGTCTTTTTAATAGTGCGTTAGGGTCAGATGGGATAATGGTAATTCCTTTTCCTTCATATTCTCTTTCTAATCTTTTTCTTTCTCCCCAAATATTCTTGAGTATATTTTTCCATTTTTCTCCTTGGTAACCACCCTTGGCATACAGGTTTGTAGGGTCGTTATCTCTATAAAGAGCATTGGATTTTATTATTAATCTTTGGTAATCATCAAGATCCTTATCGTCATAAATGTTTGGATTTGGATCTTTAGAAACAATTAACTCCCATAGACCAGGTGTTCCTTTATATACATCACCACTAACTATAATATCATTATTATCAATTATAGCCAATTTTCTACCAATTTTAAATTTACCATTTTCATCATATAACCCATATGTTCTATCAACATCACTTTTACCCATAAATTTTGTTAAATATTTACTTGCAATTGGTCCAATAAAATGCTTTTCTTCATATTCCTCCATAAATTTTTTCTCTTCAGATGGATAAGCTTCTATTGTTGGATAATTTGGTAACATAATAGCCTGTGGTAATCGTTCAATCCCCTCTTTAATTGGTTTTAGTCCTTTGTTGCAGCTTTTTGTGTTTCTGTAATAGGCTTAAAAAACTTTGAAAGGCCTGTTTGTAATGCAATGTCTCCTGTTTTTTCAGCAAGTTGGTTATCACGAATTCTTTTTCTTGTTGCAATATATTCTTTTACAATCAATTCCTTTTTCACAGGGTCTTTTATCTTTAAAAACGACATATTTTTTTAAGTAAAAATTTATTTTAATTTAATCACTATTACCTATTTCACATGCACAAGAACATTTAAACTTAGGTGGTTTTAGTTTTAGCTTTAATGGGTTCCATTGTTTCTTTCTACTAGTCTCCTGAATTCCTCCCGTGCTTCCTGTTTCCCCTTCTCGATTAAGCTCTCCTGTTCCTCTAGCTTGCTTTTTTTCTTTGATTTAGCCCGTATCTCTTCCTTCATCACCTTATATTTTTCAAGTTCACCCATGATTAAAGTAAATTCAGAATGGTCTATTTTGTTGTCTGATATTGCTTTTGATATATGTGTATTAAGAGTATCAAGTTTTGCATCAGCTAACATTTTAATCTGAAGATGTTTTTCTGATTTAGTCCTTGTTCTTCTAACTATAAACTTACCTACTAATGCTGAAAGTCCAACAGCTAAGGCACAACCTTCTAAAGCTATCGTTGCTGGAATTGCTACAACGGTACTTAATAGAGCTATTCCGCCTGCTCCGGCTCCTATTGCTGCTGTGGTTAATCCTGTTTCAACGTTATCTATTGTTTTACTAATCTTTAGATACTTTTTACTTAACTGTTCTCTAATTCTTACTTCATTTTCAAGAAAATCCTGAATCTCTGATATCTTTTTAAGTCTAAAGGATTGACCATTGTCTTCTGCTGATATTATCGGTTCTAATGTTGGCGCATTTGGTATATTTCGTGCTTCTGGTAAGTTAGGATAAATCTTTTCTGTTAGTTCCATTTTATTAATTACAACTATTTTTTTGAAATAGAATAGTAAAGACGACACAAAAATTCATTTTCATTAATTTTTACTAGGTTACCAGAGTTGTTTGTAATTGTGGTAACCACATTATCATTATCCTCAAGAATAACTTCATTCGTTAAACTAATTTGTCTAATTTTTAGAGCATAAGATAGAGAAATTAAAACGGCGCCCCTACTCATCATAAAACCAAAATTTAAAATAATTGTTTTAGTTTCATTTGCTTTTAATACCATAGGTTGTTGAGTATAAATATCCCAAGTAACAGGATTAACTTTTTTAGCTGGATACTTAACTTCTACAGGTTTCCAAAAAATAGTTTTTGGTTGAAACATTTTAGGTTTAACTCCAAATTTATGCACATTCATATTTTTAATTTTATAATATTGCTCCTAATATAGGAATATTTCCAAATGGGCTATTAGATCCTAAAAGAAGACCTTTTCCATCATAAATTCTACCACCCTTTTTTAAATACAATCCATCACCAACGGCACTTAATCCTTTACCTTTAGCTGGACCAAGATATAAACCTTCACCATCAGTTTCTACTTGACATACACAACCACCTTTTTTAAGGTAAAGACCGTTACCCATTGCTGTTGAACACCTGAAGAGGCTAATCCAGATAGGGCACCAACTCCTATAGCTGGTAAAACGGTCCTTGCTAATGTAGGTAGAACTGAAGATGCTAACCCTGCTGTCAAAGGTAAAAATCCACCTTCTATTTTCATAGTGTGTTTAATTTGCTTAATTGTCATTTTAATCGTGGCTCCCTTACCAGCTTTATAAGCTTTAGTAAGTTTATTTACTTGTGACTTGGTTAATGCTATTACATCGTTACCATGCAAATCTTCATAATTTAAACGAATACTTACCGGACAACTAGCTTTAACAGCATGATTTAGCTTTTGCTTTTGTCCTTCTGATATATTTACTTTAGCGTTAATGTAGTTTGTTATTTTATATTAACATATTTTTTTATTTATCTTATCTTGCTTCTCTAATATGAAATCTGATTGTTAAATTCTCACCTCTAAGATTTAGTAATGTTCCATCTTGGTCTGTAATTGATACATTAAGGTTATGTATTTCATTTAATGTTAATGGTAGATAAACTAAATTTACTGGATTTTCTATTATTTTATACCCTGGTGATACATTAGGAAAAAAACTATAAATTGTATTTCTTTGAGAACCATTAACATAACTACCAGAAATTAAATCAATGTTAACTAACAAGCTATTAATACTTAAAATATTTACTGCTTTTTCAGATTCGTGAAATCCTTGTAGATATTTTGCTTTATTAAATCCTAATACTTTTCCGATACTTCTACTTTGGTTAAAATCTACCTGATAACCATTTTCAACATAAAGAATTGATTTTAAAGTATTAGTGTTTGCGGAGATATTAATATAATATTCTTCATTAACTGCGTCATAATGACCCCTTTTCCTCATTTCTTGTTGTATTACATCATTAATATCAACTAAATCATAGGAACCTTCAGCTATTTTTAGTTTTACCCATGTTGCACCATTGTCAGGTGAATAAACAAAGGTACCGTTGTTTTTATCAATATTAGGAAATGAATAGTAAGTTTCAAGATTAACCAATGCTATTTCATATTCTTTATCTTTTTCTAATTGAAGTGGTGGAGTAAATCTTGTTTTAAACTCTGTTTTGTTGTCACTTACTATCAACTGAAATGATGTTTTATGGTCAGTGTTTTTTACGATTTTTTCAAGTAATTCTTCCATTTTATATTTACTAAAAATATATTTTAAAACAAAAATATATATTTTTTTTATAAAAATTTAATAGTAGTTGTTGTAATTTTTTGGTATATAGAAGTTGTCAAATCCATTTCTATATTTACCGTTGTATTTGTTATTGGTTAAGTCAATTACAACAAAACCATGAGGTCTTTCCCAACAATTTTTACAAAAATTAACAAACTCGGTTTTTGTCATATCATCCCCTACATGGTCGCTAAAAATATGATTAAGATTTTTTAAGTCTTGCCTAAACAAGCATATAAAATTTGCGTTTTCTCTAATAGTTTGGCGGGGTAATCTAAAATAATTTTGTGATAGATAAAAACAGTCTGCGTTACTATGTCTTCCGCGGACGTAATAGCTTTCACATTTGTTTTGTCTTTCTAAAAGTAAATCGTCAAAAATCATTAAATTTTTGTTTTCCCCGTTTAAATCTCTGGGATCTGGTACATCACAAGCATTTTCAAAAAATTCACAGTTAATATCAGATTTTTCTTTAATTGTTTTGCTCCATTCTTCAACTAATGCTGTAGGTGAAACATTATAGTTTTGAACATCATTTTTAAGTGAAAACAACCTTAATATATATTCTTTTGGTATTTTTTCTTCAAAAGCTTTTTTAAGTATGCGATATTCTGGTTGAAACAAACTTTTACCAAAAACGCATAAGTTATCGTAATCTAACCAATCAGGTCTTAACAAAAGGTTAAGTAAAAGTGTAGTTTTACCACATCCTGATTTACCTACTATTAAACCTCTAATACTTCTTGGTAAAAGGGGGTGGTTAAATCTTTTTGCTAACGCTTCATTCCATGATAAATTAACAATATCCATTTTATATTAAAAAATTTAATTTAATATAAAAAAATGTATTGTGTTAAGTGTAAAAAAACAAACTGAAACAACTGATATTAAACATACAATAAGTAAAAATGGTAGAAATATGAAACGGGGTAAATGTGTTGAATGTGGAACAACTAAAACACAGTTTATTAAAATAGATAAGAAGGGTGGTTCTTTGTTAAACAAGGTTATCAATAACTTACCTGTTGAAATGCATTTACCTGGTCATAAATTACTGGTCCAGGTACAAAATTAAAAAAAAGATTAAATCCTGATTTAACACCAAAAGAATGGTCAAAACCTGTTAATCGTGTTGATCGTGCAGCATATCATCATGATATATGTTATCTTAAACATGATGATACAGCAACAAGAAATTCTGTTTGTGATGTTCATATGCTTAAAGAGTTAAAAGGTATCTATAATCCAACGATTAGGGAAAGAATGGAAAGAGGATTGGTTTCTTCATTAATTGGTACCAAAAAAAGATTTGGTATGGAAATTAAAAAAAAAAAAAGACCAAAATATAACGCTAGCAGAAGAATTACATAAACCAGTAAAAAGTAAATTTAAGAAAAGGAGAGTTAGAGTAAAAGGTATTGATAGGATATGGGCCGCAGATTTAGTAGATATGCAAGCATTTTCTAAACTTAATCGTGGTGTAAAATATCTTCTTGCTGTCATTGACATTTTTTCAAAATATGGGTGGCTGATACCATTAAAAGATAAAACAGGAAAATCTGTTTCTATTGCATTAAAGAGTATTTTTAAGGAAAGAAAACCTGAGAAAATGTGGGTGGATCGGGGGAAAGAGTTTTATAACAAAGATGTTAAAGACTTGATTGAATTATATTCCACTGAAAACGAGGAAAAATCAAGCGTTGTTGAGAGATGGATTAGAACAATGAAAGAAAAAATGTGGAAGTATTTCTCTGCTCACTCAACAAATGTTTATATTAACGTGTTACCAAATCTTGTTAAAGAATACAATAACACGAGGCATTCTTCTATTAAGATGACACCAACAGAAGCAAGTAAGAAGAAGAATGAAAATAAAGTTTGGAGAACATTGTATCCTGATTATAATCAAGTAAAAGAAGATATCGAACCAAAGTTTTCTGTTGGAGACAAAGTAAGGATTAGTAAAAAGAAAAAGACTTTTGAAAAAGGTTATACCACAAGATGGACTGAAGAGGTTTTTACAGTTTCAGAAGTAAAACATACATCACCCATAACATATAAAATTAAAGATTTAAATGGAGAAGAAATAAAAGGTACCTTTTATGAACCTGAACTACAAAAACAATACAAGAGTTGTATAGGATAGAAAAGGTTATTAAAAAGGGAAAAAAGAAATCTCTTGTAAAGTGGAAAGGTTATTCTGATGAGTTTAATTCATGGGTTGACAACACTGCTATTATAAATATTTAAATATATAAAAAAATGAAAGATATAATAATTGATAATGTAACTTTAAAAAATAAACCTTTAAGTAATTTTGAACTAAATGATGCAGCAAAAAAATTAAAATTAAACGATTTTAGAGGAACATTTTTAAGAGATACCCTACCAAAAAACAATAAAAAAAATGAATGCGGTATATTAAACCTTGATGACTCCGGCGGTCCTGGTACTCATTGGGTTGCATGGTTTAAAGATGGTAAGAAAAAAATTTATTTTGATAGTTATGGTATTCAACCACCTAATGAAATTATAGATTATTTAAAACATCCTATACACTACAATACTGACCAATTACAACATGCGGGGGAAGTATTTTGTGGTCATTTATGTTTATTCATTCTTAAAGAGTTATGCGATGATAATAAATTTCAAGATGTTTTAAATAAACTTTTTTAGTAATATTAAAAACGATGCCCGTTGATAAATTTGGAAGAATGGATGATGTTAAAACAAGCAGTGATGGTGTGTCACTTGCTTACATTACTAACAACTTTTTACGTAAAGATGGAACAACCACTGTTACCGGTTCTATAAATATGAATGGCAACACATTAACGCGGGTTAGTAATCCAGTAAATCCTCAAGATGTAGCGACAAAGGATTATGTTGATAATACAGCAGGGGGTGGCCATGAAACACCACTATTAAAAGAAAATGGAAATTTTCTTGCTACTGCTTCTATCAATATGGGTTTTAAAAAAATACATAATCTACATGATCCTGAAGAACCGCATGATGCTGCTACAAGAAGTTATGTGGATAAGGTTAGTAGAGAAAGTGTCATTGTTAAACGTAATGATGGAAGATTTGTTGCTACAGGAAATATAGATATGAGGAATTATGGGTTAATTAACGTTCTGGCACCAGCTGAACCTGATGATGTAGCAACAAAGGAGTATGTTGATAGTCAATCCTCACCATTTTTGTATAACTCCGCTGATAACTTTTATACTGCAATAGGAGAAGTATCTATGGGTAACCGGCGTATCCATTTTGTTGCTTCTCCAATTGAGGATAGTCATGCAGCTAATAAATTTTATGTTGACACGATGATTCAAGTTTCTAATGCTAATGTTAAACCAATTATAAGCGTGCGTGCCGAGGAACAAGGTCCTTTAACAGATGGTAATTATGAGTTTTCTTTTGGCAATGGGAGTGCCGGAGTAAGCCATGGGATGGGGGGTTATTGTATGTCTGCTCCTGGTAGAATTATAAGAGGGACTTTAATGGCTGTTAAGGGAACCGGTATTCTAAAAGAAGAGGCAAAAGTTAATATAGTCGTAAATGGAGTTGAACAGGTTGACTACTCCATAGTAAAAAAGAAAGGAGAAGGTTGTAGTTGTGTAGTTTTTCCACAACCTTTAGTAATAGACCAATGTGATGTTATAAACTTTATAACGCGATCTACCAACCCTAATGCTAAAAATGCATATTTAACGTTACTGATAGAGTTGGACTTGTAAAAAAAATATTTAACCCAGTAAAGGGTTAGATATTTAAAAAAGGGGTTTATCGATACACACCAAGATCACGTGGTATAGTATTTCACAACTTTTTCCAATATTTTGTAATCACTTTAGACTGGACTTTTGAGGGATATGGATAGTATGTTATGATATTAATAATTTTTTGCTTTGTTTTTCTAAAAAATGAACTGTATATGGTAATTGTATAAAATATAATTTTTATTATTTATGATAATTAAAGCAGTCTTACTTCCTTGTTGTAAAAATTACTGATAATAACACGGTAACCTCTGGCGCGGTCTAACAACCCGTAAGTTAATACCATATCACAATGTTGTGAGGCTGCTGTTAAAAAAAACAATATTAAGTATTTTATACAATTATTGTACTCGTTAAACATTTTTAGAAAACAGGGTAGAAATGTTTGTTAATATTATAATGTTCTACCATTTTCAGTTTTAGTGTGTTAAGCAAAAGTTAAAAGGGTTGTGCATTAAATAACTTCCTCTTTCGTTTTCGGTGAGGAGGCATGAAAAAATGGCCTATATCATGGTAGTAGTTTAACGTTTTTCAACATTAGCTAAGACAGGAATATCAAAGTTTAAGTCTCTCTGTGTTTGGGGTTCACAGAATTTATCCTCAGATAAATACGTCCCCCGATATTCCTGTTAAATTTCACGTTTGATATCACTTGCAGTTTTGCAAACTGGACACTTGTTTGAATTTTCGTTTAAATCATCACAATCATTACATATAGGTATATGACCACAATTGCAAAAAAGCATATTAGGTTTTTTACTCATACAAATTATACATTCTGATGAATAAAAGGTTTTCTTTTCATTGATTTTTTGTTTTTTAAGATTTTCAAGAACTTGTCTTAAACGTGCCGCATCTCGTTCATTTTCTTCATTTTCTTCATCTTCTTCATCTTCTTGTCGTGGGGGTTCCAAACGAACTTGCTGAAAATAAGCTTGTATTACCAATGAATCTAAATCACTAGAACCTAAATAAAGAGGATTAAAATACCCATTTTCAATAATAAAAAGATATTGAACTAGGTCTCCCCAAACATATCCAAAATACTCCACAAAAGAAGAAAAAGGAGGATAATCATTGGTAAAAACATCTGTTTTAAATGTAAGTAAAGGGAAAATCATAAAGGAATGAGGTTGTTGCTCTCTTTCATCTTTGCCAAGTAGTTCATACAAAGCATCTTTATAGGCTCTTAAAAACGTATCCCGCTTTTCAAAAGGAATTTTAATACCACAAAACACAGGCTGTGCAAGAGAGCGATATCTTCCACTAGGGTTTAAATCAGGCCAACTAGCAATAACAGTTGTTTCAAATCCACTGTTTTTTAAACAATGTTTGCTAAAACGGTAATATATTTGTGCCTTTAGTTTTTTAAACAAAGTAAGAAAATCAGTGTTAATAAATTTATTTTTAAAAATAAATAATTTTCTTTTCTGGTCATACTTATAGTTTTTAAAGTCTAGTTTCTTTTGAAGAGTTTCATTTAAGTTTATTCTTTCATCATTTGAAATTTTATTTAAGACATGCATTTTTATATATACATATATTAACTTTAGTTTAAAAAATTCAAATTTTATTCATTTATTTATTTTTTTTTTTATAAAATCTTAAGCCATCAACAAACACATAAACCGGTTAACCGCAGCGTCACGCGTTGGTTAATGGGGGAGGTAACGGTTAGCTGGTTTACACCAATGAGTGGGTGACTGGCTAGCCGTTGCATGATACGTTGCCCTGATAAATTTTGGGAAAAAATAAAAAATAAACTTAAGCAAAAACGATTAATAAAGGGGTTATCAGATTGTTTTGTTTGCTGACCTTAATTAGATTGACTTGTTAACCCATTTTTGTTTTAATTTTATGAGCATGTTAATGTTACATAAAATTGTTATTGTGTTGTTTATTGTTATATTGTTGTATTGTATAAGGGCTAGCCATATGCATAAGCGTGGGTTTAATTTTTCTCTTAAACGGAAAATAATTTTTTTTAATTTTTTAAAAATTTTTAAATTTATCAAAGTCTTAAGGCACCCACAAACACATAAACCGGTTTGCTGATGCGTCATGCGTTGGTTGATGGTTGGATAAAAGGTTAAGTAATTGTTTGATGTAAGGGTTTGTTGGTTAGTTAAGTAACTGGCTAGTATGATGCACCTTGTTAACCGGTTAACTGATGCGTCATGCGTTGGTTGATGGTTGGATAAAAGGTTAAGTAATTGTTTGATGTAAGGGTTAGATTGGTTAGTTAAGTAACTGGCTAGCATGATGCGCCATGCGTTGGTTGATGGTTGGATAAAAGGTTAAGTAATTGTCTGATGTAAGGGTTAGATTGGTTAGTTAAGTAACTGGTTGGCTGATGCACCTTGTTAACCGGTTAGCTGATGTGTCATGCGTTGGTTGATGGTTGGATAAAAGGTTAAGTAATTGTCTGATGTAAGGGCTTGTTGGTTAGTTAAGTAGCTGGCTAGCATGATGCATTGGTTTTTTTCTTAATCAAATTTTTTTTTTTAATTTTTTTGTTAACTGATTTACTTTTTTACATGTTAAGGAGTTGAAAAGTGAATTTAATAATTTGGTAATGTGCTTTTAACCATTTATGTGGTAAACCCCATATCTTTTTTTTAAACCATCTAGATGGTTACCCCTTTTTTGCTAAATGTTAAAAGCTGTGGGTGAAATCGACTTACTGCGGGCAGATCGGTATATATATAACTACTTGGGTGACACAGAGGATATTTTTTTTTTGGTTAAAGATCGAAATTTATTTCATCGTGTGAACATCATCGGTAACATTTTCACGAGTGGCGCAGCGACGAGTGAAAATATTACCATATAATGTTCACGATAAGAAATAGATTCGATTTTTCAATGGAAAAAATAATCAAATATTCTATGTATTTCATGTTTCCAATCCCTTTTTTGTTTGGAATTGCGAAGCTACAGGGGAGCTCTCTGTATTTCCGTTCCAGAGGGTTTATCAATCGGTAAATTCACTGGTCGAAACGGTGAAATTATCAAAGCATAATCCACCATTATTTCCCGATAAACTACCGAAAAGCATGAAATAAAACCGATTATTTCATATGTCACTGTCTGTCGTGGACTATAACATAGGGTTAACCCAGTTCCATAGAGAAAATTCGTAACAATAAAGCAAGTTGCATCTCTCTTATCTGACACGTGGTGAAGTGAAACAAAAACAGATTAATGATAAGTTTTTTTCTCTTCAATCTTTATCATGCAGTTCATCATCAGGCGTAAATGTTTCATAATACAACAATTACATTAGTTTTTGCCATTGAAAATAATACTCAATAGGTGCATTCATGAAAGACTTGAGCCATGTTCTGTGAATGGGGGATTAATGCACCTGCAAAAAGTATCGACCCAGGTCAGCCTGCGTAGTCCGCGCTGGCTGACCTGGGCCGAAACCCTTTGCTATTGGTCAATTTTCTGCATGTCCAAGGACCAGTTTACGTCATGATTCATTCGGTTGTTAGACAAAATGGACTTGAAGGATCCATAATCATGTGATGACTTGCTTGGTATCATACATCATGGTGATGCATTAAGCCCCCTTTTTGCCAGAGCGTGACTCACTTACTTTATAAATCTTCGACCTTTGAATGAATGTCCCATTCCTGTCTTAACACGTGTATCAGTGTCTCATGTTACAAGACAAGTTATCACTTTTCAGCCCCTTTTTTCTTCTAATGATGGCTGCCAGATGTTTTTCATTTTATAATAATCTACAAGTCTTTTTCTCCAGATTATACAGCGATGAAGCTCATGCTTCATTTCTTATGCTGTGTATAATTGAGCCATGCTCTGTGAAAAGGGGGCTTAATGCGTCGCAAAAAGTATCGACCAGGTCAACCTGTGCAGTCCGCGCTGTCTACCCTGGACCGAAACTTTTCGCTATTGCTCAGTTTTCTGTATTTCAAAGGACCAGTCTACCTTATGCTCGAGTCGATTGTTAGACATAATTAATGTTATAGATCCCTAACTATGTGATATCTTGCTTCGCAGTCTGCGCAGGCTGAGCTGGGCCGAAACTTGTTGCAATTGGTCAGTTTTCTGCATATCCAAGGAACATTCTACCTCATGATTCAGACGGTTGTTAGACAAAATAGACTTTATGAATCCATAGCTATGAGATGATTTGCTTGATTTCATACATTACGCGAATGCATTAAGCCCCCTTTTCACAGTGCACGGCCCGTATGTATTTACTGACACGAGCCCAGGCTTCATTTTTAATGTTCTCTATTGTCGTTGATAATGATGAAAATGGCGTTATATGGTAATTTTATAAGTATCATAATCTGTTTTCAGAATGAGACAGTCCCTGGTCTTGCTTATAAGTCCCCACAAAGAAATCATCCAAGACGACAGTGTTCGACTCGCCTCGGATTTTGACGAGCTTCAAAAATTTTACCACCTTTTCCAGCAGGAGCTGACAGCAAACGAAATACCATTCCAAAATATTACTATTTTAGATAGAAAAGAACGAGTAAATCAGGTTGTGAATGCTCTTGAACAGCACAGAAAAAGGATTCAAGGGCAAAGTGCACTGACGGAGACCGTGAATGCGACCTGCGAATGATCATTACATACATGATTAACAAATTATCTCAGCAAAGACCGATCATTTTCATTCGAGTGCTAGGACAGCATTTATACTACTATAGATATAGAACAACAAGTAGAAAACGCGAAGTCTTCATCATTTTTGCTCTGTAGAGTTTTAATTCGTTAACAACGGATAAATACAGTTTAAACACAAATGGATTACAGTTTCCCGAATGGCTTAGTAGAGATGGTCCTTGAAAATGCAGTAAATTTACAAATAGCGGAAAGATTCTACTCGTGTCAGCCTGCGCGGACTGCGCAGGGTGAGATTGGTCGATACTTTTTGCAAATGCGTTTAGTTCCTCTTTCACGGAGGATGACTAATTTTTATTGTTTTAAATGGCTTCAATCTCCTTCACTAATCCTTTTTCACAAGCAGTCTATGATTTGGCAGGTGAAGATCTATTTGGCGCATCACCTTGTCTTATTGTACTATTTTCCTTACTTTTCAAACGTCATACGTATTCTTAGGGAATCTATTGTTTTTAAAGCAGATAAGATGGAAAAAAAAACATCATAACCAAGTTTTATATGAATTTTCATCTCTATTGTCAAATAAACTTTATTTTATTATTTTATACTACCTTAAGGCCATGTCTTTACTTAGTCACTAAAAAGTATGCGTTTGTGTGTGTGTGTGTGTGGGGGGGGGGGGGGTATCGGGTGAAACATAATAAATTTGAAAAAAAAAATCTGAAGAGGCTTCTTTTTAAAATCGATATATAAAAAAGGGAGAAAATGCTGTTAACCAGCTTTTTTCTCCTTTTCCATCAATGTTTTCTTACTTTTCGATGAAAAATCTAATAATTAGAGCCATATTTATCGTTGTTCAAATACTTTCAATATGGAGGTGTCTAGAATTATTTTGTCCCCTTGCACACAGATAACAAACTCTTGTTTCAAATAACTTGCTACATATTACTTAAACTTATCTAAAGTACCTCCATTTATTTATGCATAATAACTGATGAAACAGCATTTTCATGACAACAGAAGTATTTGCAACTCTGTGACCCTTCAGTGCACTGCAATCCATCTAAAACATGAAGCAAAATTAATAAATGACATGTCTGATCTGGTTGAGATTTATGACCTCTGATTTGTCAATTCGTACCCATCAAATCGTACTACAATCAAAGGACTCAAAGTTCTGAAGTGCAAATTTTTGGCGGATGATAAATCGGACATCATTAAACAATTATGTGGTTAACTCTTTACCACATGAACCCGAGCGAGTTTTAACGACCCCTAGAAAGAAAGCTTTTGAAAACATTGTGGGTAGCGGGGAAAATGCTGGTGACAAGCATTTTCCCCTTTTCCCACAATGTTTTCTGCTCTTTCACAGCTAAATCTCATAATTCCAGCCAGATTTAAATTGTCGCGTGCAAATGCTTTCAATTTTGACTACTCATAATATTTGTCGATTGGTAAAGAGTTAAATGAGAAGTAATTCATCTTCCAACTAGCTGTACGTGTCACTCAAAGACAAAGCCATACACCGGAAACGTGAAAAATTATTCAACAGCTATTGTTAGAACGAGGGAATACTTCCCCGAAACGGATTAGTCATGTATAAGTGAGAATTCATTCATCTTGTGCTACCGGATTATTTTTTTATGACTATGTTATTACACATTCACTATTTTGTTTTGATAAAATAAGTGTAAGTATATAAAAACATGAATGTTATCTTGATCTAAATCACCTTGGAGAAATAATCATGACTCGGCAAGTCTACTTCTCGTTTAACTTTCACAACCTCGTTAGATAACATTGCATTTTTTGACGTTTTCATAATAATCCCTGTTTTTCACGACATGTACATGAACCATGCTCGGGCAAACGGGGGCTTAATGCGTCTCCCTGATGCATTATACCGTGCAAGTCAACACATAATTACGGATTCACTATATGTATTTTCTCTAACAAATGACTGAATCCTGAGGTAGAATGGTCCTTGGACATGCAGAAAATGTCTAAAAGCAAAAGGTTTTGGCCCAGGTGAACCAGCGCGGACTGCGCAGGCTGACCTGAATCGATATTCTTTGCAGATGCATTTAGCCCCCTTTTCATAGAGCATAGCTCACATATTAACGTAAACATACAACGTGTTCCGTATCACTGAAAGAACTTTTTCTGTTTCTTCAAATACAGTGTACAACTCACTTATTCGTGCTTTTTTCTGGGTTTCGCCTGCACTAGTATGGGGCTCTGCAGGACCTTGCCCAAGGACAACCCTACGGAAAAGTCAGCGCTGCGGTGAGAATATTCGTATTTCCATTAGCGGAACCTCCGAAGTTAATGCTTTTAGACTTACTAACGGGACCGCATGTAAACAAAAATCAATGGCTTAATACGAGCTCGTAAATGAAATACAATCAAAAGCACTCGATGCTAACTGAACCACATTTCATTGCTTAACTAATAAGTATATTTAGGCTTTCATTTCTCATTTGTTATTCTTGTCGATGGTTAGTAAATATTTTTCTAATGGTTACGGGCACCGTTTATGTCCCAATAATATCCCGCTGTCTCGCGAGACTTGTTCATTTTCTTACCAAACATGCACAAGAATGCCATAAGAGAGATAACTCTTTCGGACTAGTAGTGATAAGTATTTGAACAAAGGATCTCCAGGTCGGTACGCGAGACTCAAGTGATGGTTAGACAGGTGCTTGATGCATTTCACCCTTAACATGCTAAATAAGTGAAATGAAAATTTCCCAGCCGAAGGTATAAACCTAAATATTACTATTTCAAAGGTATTTTTCCTGGGAAAAAATATCTCCTTATCGGCTTGGTGTAGAGAACCTGCAGTCAGATCTTCTGTGCAGTCTGATCTTGATCTAGACTTTCCGCAAAATGCCCTTTCGTCGCAATTAGCAACCTAAGTGCTAAATGAATTGAAAGCTTTTTATAAATGCCATTTTTCTATCTATACATGTCTTTTGCGAGCAGTGAAGACCTAAATGTTGGAAATTCAGGTCACATTGGGCATGGAATATTTCAAGAAGTATCGGATACTGTCAAAGATCGCACCATTTGCTCACGGTGGTTTTGACAATGGTTTTGTCTAGTTACACACCATACATGCATACAATGCTGATCAATCAAATGACAATTTCGCCACGCCCCCATCTGCATCCAATGGTGTGTACACAGAATTTTCCACACAATATCTTCTGCGAACCAATCAGGAATCACGTATGAAATTTAGTCGCAACCCATAATTTCTAAAGCCACGCCTTGATTATGCGTTAAATGGTGTATATATCCTGTCACGAATCTATGACTAGCATTATATGGTGTGTAGTTAACGACGACCATTTGACAATCAATCCCGTTGGGTTCCATGGTTATTTAAGGATCATGAGATTGAGCGACGGCTAACAAGGTGTGGACTTTGAGAAAAACTAACGTCGCAACGTCATTTGAAATTTTGAATGAAATTGTGAATACCGTTGACAGCGATATCAAATATGACCCATGCCCTAGCAAAAAGGGGCTTAATGCATCTCCATAATGCATGGTACTCAGCAAGTCATTACATGATCAAGGATCCATAAAGCCCATTTTGTCTAACAACCGACTGAATCATGAGGTAGACTGGTCCTTTCACATGCAGAAAATTGACCGATAGCGAAAAGTTTCGGCCTAGGTCTTTTGTGTTAATTTCTTTAGGTTTGTTCACGAACTTTTGGATAGCCCATCGTTCTCAAAAATTTCTATCATTGGAACCTCGTTCAATTTGTCATATGCAAATTTATTTCAATACAGGCAACTCTTAAGTGTTGTCGTTTAGCCAAGAGCTAACAGAGCAGTCGAATCAAGCATCAAGGACCTTAAGTGGAAAAGGCAATAACGACAATTTTCAATCGAAACTTTTTCAGTGAACTATAACATCGATACCAAAGAAAAAGATTTAGTACCTTGATGTAAAAAAAGCTAAAAAAGCCTGTCGCTGTAGATAGCGTTTATATACCTAATGGAGACTCCATTATTAAAAAAAAACACACATTTCTAGATGTACGATTCTATTTAGAACTTTACCAGACCAAAACTTTTTTAGACACGTCCTCTATATCGAAAGTATTTGCAGACGAGAAACTAAATGTGACAAAAATAATGGGATTGAAATGATAGGAAACATTAAGGGAAAAGGAGACTATGGCAGTTCCTGAGCCATGGAAGTATTCAGAATTTATGACAGTTAAACAGGTGGACGGACGGACCGACGGACAGACGGACGAATGGATACAGGGATGGATGAAGGGACGGACGGACGGACGGACGGATGGATTAAGGGAGGGACGGACAAACGGACAGATGAATCGAGGGATGGATGAAGGAACGTACAGACGGACGAACGGATGGATGGAGGGATGGATGACTAGAGGGAGGGACATACATCAGGACATATACGTGTACATGGATGGATGGAGGGAAGGACGGACGGATGGTAGGATGGATGGATGCAATGGTGATGGATTAATAAATGGTTGGTCCAATAGATGAATGTCTCTGCTTTGTCAGCTGTTTCATTTCTAAACTTGTAGAAATCTTCCCCTTTGTTTTTACTTGTCGATAATTATGTCCTCCTTGTTTTTGATTGTTTAAGCATTATTTCGATCTCCGATTAGTGAACACTTCAGCTGTTGCCATTATACGAATCAAACGATGTTCATACCGAATATTGAACCCTACTTTACAGTGATGGGACGAATTAGGATGCTTTTTCGTACAGTGTAGACCAAAATCAGACTGCACATAAGGGGTAGTCTGAACTTGACTCTACCCTGTCCGGTACTTAGCCACATACGAATGACGAACCCACTCATGAAATTTCAATATCTGTACTTTAAGTGCAGACTGAGAATATCTATATGGACCATGCTCTGTGAAAAGGGGGCTTAATGCATCTGCGAAAAGTATCGACCCAGGTCAGCCTGCGCAGTCCGCGCAGGCTGACCTGGGCCGAAACTTTTCGCTGTAGGTCAATTTTCAGTATGCCAAAGGACCAGTCTACCGTAAGATTCAATCTGTTGTTAGACAAAATGGACCTTATGGATCCATGATCGTGTGATGACTTGCTTGGTATCATGTATCACGGAGACGTATTAAGCCCCTTTTTGACAAAGCATGGCTCAATTATTATTCATTTTGTACGTTCTGTTCAAATATTGTTTACAGGATGACAGAATTTTTTACTTGCTCGAATGTAGAGCATTTCTAGAAGATAACCATTGCTTGAATGACGGGATTTGTCTTTAAATGGGTTGAAAACCTTGTAGGAACATGTGACCAGCATTTTCTCCTTTTCCGACGATGTTTTCAAAAGTCTTCTTCCTTAGGGTCGTTAAAACTTTTCCCCACGAAGTTTTAAAGTCTTCTTCTTCAGGGACATTAAAACATATATTAGTTTGGTATAAGGTTAACTCTTTACTAGACAACAAAAGTGTAGATATCTGAAATGAAAATTTGCAGACGGCAAGTTGACATTTGCTCAAATAGTGTGATTTGTCCTCGACAGGATAGAAAAATATTGTGGGAGCTGGAAAATGTTTTTTTTTTCCAGCATTTCCCCCTTTTCGCATTCTTTTTTTTTTAAAGTGTTCTATCTCAGGATCGTTGAAACATTGGATTGTGTTGAAGTGTAAGCTCATTTCGTTAATGGTTGTGAAGTTAATGACATGTAAAATATACACAGTAAAATTAGTGTTGCACCCCCTGTGTTTTTTACCTGGTTTGATTTTCTGACGTGAATGAGATAAAATTGGGTCGAAATTAGAATTCGGCTGCTGTATACACCAACAGACTCGTCTTTTGCCCATAAAATGAACTGAACTGAGGTATCCCTTGACCTCATGGTAAGTGGGAATCTTTTGCCTAGATGTTGCTTTCAAATTTAAGAAAAACGAGAAGCGTTTAAGTTTGGTTAAAACAGGGAATTTAATGTCGAAACAAAACTTACGACAGGTTGAAAGTGACCTGCAGAGAATGGACACACAAAATCAGGCAATATTGCGTACTTCCGCCCAAGGCAAGCAAAACAGCTTGCAGTCTTTGTCTCACACCTCTCACAAGAGGTTGAAACAGCTCGATCAGTAGCTGCTGCCATGAGGTTAAGGGATACCTCAGTTCATTCCATTTCAGAGACAACAGACTTGTTTGTTCTTGTATACAGCAGCCAGATTCTAATTTCCAACCCATTTCATATCATTCACGCCAGAAAATTAAACCCGTTAAAAACACAGGGGGTGCAACACTAATTTTACTATGTATGTATTGTTGCAAACAAGAAAATCTAAATAAAGAAGCCGTGGACATGTATACGACGATATCGCCACACTGCACAGTTAGAGATCACAACTAATTGAGCCATGCTCTGAAAAAAGGGGGTTTAGTGCATCTCCTTGATGCATCGTATCGATCAAGCCATCACATAATTATGGATCCATAATAGCCTCTTTTTTTATTAACTCTTTACCAAACGACAAAATTTTAAACTAGTCCAAATCGAAAGCAATTGCAGACGACAAAACATATATCAATGAAAAACCAAAATTTGTTTTGGGAGGGGTAGAAAACATTATTTTTTCCTTTCCCTGAAATGTTTTGAGATTTCTTTCTCAGGGTCGTTAAAAGTCGGGATTGTGTGGTAAGGGGTTAACTTAAGCGACTTAATCATGATGTAGAATGGCCCCTGGACATACAGAAAATTGACCAATAGTGAAAAGTTTCGGCTCAGGTCAGTCTGCGCAGTCCGCACATTAATCCCCCTTTTCAAAGAGCATGGCTCATTTGCACCTATCTGTTGCTGAACTTTCTAAATGCTCATTAGTGAAACTCATCCCATTTGCATATTAAATAGCTATGCATTATAAAAGAAGACGGAATTGACAGTCAACCGCTAATGATTATTTGTATTCACAAGCTATTTAGACCAATGGTATATTTTTCCATACATTTTGATCAAGAAATATATTCTTTTCACGAGCCTTAAAGGGGCCTATTTAGTTTTTATGCCGAAAAAAAAAAAAAAAACCTTGCAAAATACGGATAAATAGAACCACATATATTTTTTGTTTGCAGTTGTACAAACTTAACAATTATATTAAATGAAAAAAAAAAGTGTAATTTTTTTGCGTTTGGATAACGAGATGGCCGTTTTGCAATCGGAAACTTTTTCTATTATTTCATTGCATCAGATATGACGTCATCATACCAGTAAGAATGCGAAGTCTCGTAATGGACGACAAGTCTTCGCGAAACTCTGGCCCGAAATCCAAAACAACCTAAACAGGCTACGCAGTCAATTATGGAAATACCATTGAAAAAAAAAATCTGGTTTTTGATGATTCGCCAGCTATCGGCTTTCTTAATTCACTTGATGAATATTGTTTGAAGTTTGGTCAGATTATAAACAAGAAATATCTTAAAAAAGAAAGATAGTCGGCGCAACTTTGCCAGCAAATAGGCAGGGCCCTTAGAATAAACATGTCTACATTTTTACCACAGGGATCCTTAGAATAAACATGTATACATTGTTTACCAATCATAAATTTCTATTTATTCATTTGTTATCAATACTAAAAAGTAGGTCAAAAGCCAGCACATGCGGCTACGTCGAAGAATCTGAACAGCTCCTTTTAAGATCGAAGTCATAGATGTAATGGAGCTGTCCTACTTAAAAAAAAAAAGAAAAAAAAAAAGACGACAATATTGCACTTAAAATGGTGTTTTAGCCGGAGTACATTCACAAATAGCAAGCAGTGTGGGTCCATAACCAACTCCTTTTCCACCGTAATCACCATAAATGAACGTGCTGAGTCAGTCAGAGACTGTGTTACTTTCTTGATATAGAATTGCACTAGGAACGCAATTTAGAACTGTTGGTGAATACGGACCCAAAATGCTATGTTTGTTCAGTGTAGTCTTTACCTTTTAAGCGCCTTTTACAACAACAGCTGCCTTTCCTGTCAGTGTAGATCAAAATCAGACTTCACAAATCGCGCAGCATGATCTTTGATCTACAACTAAACTGACCAATTTTGTTTATTTTTGCTGTAAAGGTAAACCTAAACTGCCAGCAAATCAATAGCTGACATTTGGTTCGGCGTTCTCCGACAGTAGACTTGGATATTGCAACAATTGACCTTTTACTCACTGAATGCACGAACCTGATATTAGGAACCGTGTACGTGTATATATGCAATGCTCTGTGAAAAGAGGATTTATTGTAAAAAGTATCGACAGAGGACAGACTGTGCAGGCTGAGCTGGGTCGATAGATTTAGTTATTGGTTAATTTTCTGCATAACAAAGGACAGTCTACCACATGATTCAGTCTGTTGTTGGAAAAAGTGGATCAATAGTTATATGATGACTTGCTTGGTATAATGCATCACGGAGATGGTATAAGTTCCCTTTTGCCAGAGCGTCATTCTTGTACCTGTTTCACATGTAGGATGTTCTAGATTATCTGTTACCGCTTTAAACAGATTTCTTTCCATCATTTCTTGGTAGATCTTTTTTTTTAAATTTATGTACCACATTAATGAGGGTAGAATACATAATTTTTCTTTTTTTGAAATAGCGGAGGATTTTTCGTCATTGTTTGAAAGGAAACGTTGGCATTTGACATAAACTGTTCAAGATGGTGTTGTCAAATAGATTTGACAATGAAGCTGTAAAACTTTGTTATGCTAATTCTTCTCCAACCACAGTTTTCATAGAACAGGCGGACTGGCAAAAGGGCGCCCCGAGAGAAGATGGTTATCAACTATATGAATGGAAAGAGTTTTTAAAGTGAAAACGGAAAATGAGGCACATGAACACTGGAATATATTAACAACTTCAGAACGCTATGCAACGTCGTTATGTGAAAAAAAAGAAGTAACGTCATATGGCGTGCAACACACGAAAATGGGCCTCCGTACATATGCGTAAAAGTTTGTCGTCCCAGATCAGCCTGTACAGTCTGCGACTAATCCGAGACGACACTTCCAGTTTTTGTGTGATTTTCTGTTTCACGAAAGTCCACTGTATAGAAAAAATCTTAAGTAGTCGTAAAGTGCCGTCTCGGATTAGCCTGCGCGGACTGCGCAGGCTAATCCGAGACGACACTTTACGCAAATGTCCGAAGGTCTCATTTCACATGTTGCGGGCCAATTATGGAAGAGGTGCTGTATTAGACCTGCATGTTTTCTCAGGTTGTATAATATAATCAGGCGATATTTGAAAAACAAATAAAACTTTATGATGCATATAATGATGTTGTATAACTTTCAAATTGCGTGTTTTATCCTGTAACGTGCAACTGCTTGGTTTTTAGAAATTATAATTGCTTAAAAACCATAGCAACCTTATCACAATGACTAATGCTGTCTGAGTTGGGTGAGTCTGGACGGAAAACTTTGGTAAGTAATATTAAACATTTACTCTTAAGCCATGAATATGCACAACTCATTAATTTTGTTTGTTTGTATGGTGCTTAATGCCATTTTCAACATTATTTCGGTTATAGAGCGTCGGTCGGTCACCTTTTCATGCTTTTCTGGACTGAAATTTTACTAATACGAGGGTTGATTGATAAGTTGTGAGCCTTGTATTGAAGGAGTTAATTAGGAATGTCCTTTTTTATCACTACAATTTCTAGACTATTTAAGGCTTTGTACCCGAAGACTGGTATCATTTGGTCGGTTTATGTCGCAGAGGTTACATTCTAAAGTAAACAAGGTAAGTAACTTTTGCGAAATGGACACAGTTGCTGAAAGAGCAGTAATTCAATATTTGCACAAGAAAAGGTTAGCATCTAATACTATCTATACTGATATGTTAGCAGCACTAAGAAGTGATGCCCCTTCATATGCTACAGTGAAAAGATGGGTAGCGGAATTTAAGCGTCGTAGGCAGGGCCTTAAGGATGTCGCCCATCCTGGAAAGCGTTTCACCGTTGCACCCCAGAAACGGTCAATAAAGTGTGTGATACTGATATGGCTGACAGGCGAGTTACAAAGAAATATATATCCAACACAGTTGGGATTTCACAGGAAAGAGTACATTTCATTCTTACGGAGGATCTTGAAATAAGAAAGCTCTCAGCCCATTGGGTACCAAGACTTCTGACACAAGCATACCAGACGGACTTTGTCACGTGCTAATCTGAACCCTTAAAGGGCAGATCCTGCTAACTTTCTGTGGAAGTATGTGACTATGGATGAAACGTTGGTCCATAATTTCACCCCAGAGGCCAAACAACCGTATAAACGATGGAAGCACCCAGGTTCAATCCCGCCAAAGAAAGCAAACACGGTTCTGTCAGCTGGAAAGGTCATGGCCTTGGTTTACTGAGATGCTGATTGTATTATGATGGTAGATTATCTGGATAAGCGGGACAAATAATCAAAGGCACATATTATGCGCCCACTTCATAGGCAGTTATAGATACATCTATACTCGTTTTCAGCCAGTTTTCAGCCACCTAACAACCCATTTCATCTTTATTTCATGAAACTAAAATCATTCTTGTATCTTCATACCAAATGTTGCCCCTTACGGCTGCAAGGTTGTACAGATTACGACGGATAGAAAATGCATTTAATTTTTTGGCAGCCTTCAAAGAAATCCCTGTTGTCATTTCCGGTTCTCAAATGACAAATCCCTAGAGCTTCTCCATCCCTTACACCATACATATTGATAATTTATCTATGTTCACACAGCTGACTTAATTCTGTGCCATTCTACACACGTTCAAGTTTGAACAACGTTTTTTTCTCTCTAGCTGTAAGGATGTATCTTTTAGAGAAAATCTTTTAAACTCAAGCCCCGCAGAAAACTCAGTAAAGGTGTTTTGTTACACCAGGACAATGCCCATGTTCTAAAGTCTGTCATTGCCATGGCTGCCATTATAGATTGTGGCTTTTAATTGATTGAACATCCGCCCTTTTCGCCTGATCTCGTTTCATCAGGCTTTCATCTATTTCCAAAATTGAAAAAAGCCATTTCCGGTACCCACTTTCGTTCAGATGATGACGTCATACATGCAGTGGGGGACTTTCTGAACGGTCAAGGAAAAGGACTTTTTTAAAAGAGGCTTTGAGGCCCTTAAACATTGCTGGCAAAAGTGTATAGACACTGAAGGAGATGATGTTGACCAAATAATGCGCTGTTCGCCAAAAGTCAAACCCTTACATATAAGACTCACAATTCATCGATCAGCCCTCGTACCTCTCACAATATTTTTTCCCGATCCACCGACTGATCTCTGTATTAAAGGTAAACGTACCATAGTGTCGATTCCATTTATAAACATGGACCAGCTGTCAAAGTTCGTATTCTTCAAAAAATAATTTATGATGTAAAATTATGTCCTCTTGTATTATACGGAGCCAAAATATGATGTATGATTTAGAGTAATTTGAGTATTACGCCTGTAAGCGATTTAGGACTGCAAGATAGAACTCGTCAAACTTTGCCATTTTAGCTGATTGTGCTAGGTACCCAATGCACATAGAGACCTACAAGAGAAGCATAAAATACTGGCTAAAGATTATTAAAAATGCCACAATCCCGTTACACAAAGTTGTGCTATAATATGATGCTTAATAATGCAAAATAATGGTTTCAGTTATGTGTGGCAAAATCAATTAGTTAGGTCTGATAAATCATTCTTAAGGCGACTTGTCAACAGACTGAAAAATTGCTTATTGTAAGAATACTCTAAATCTCTTCAATGAAATCCAAAATTGTTACACTGCTATGTGTTTCAAAATACTTTTACTTATGAAAACTACCTAGATAGTTTAAACATTAGAAAATTTAGATTTTCCTATGTTAACATTCGAATTGGATCTCACGACATTGAAATCGAGAAAGGATTTTACAAAAATGTCCCAAACGAAAACAGACTTTATCGTTTTTGTGACGCAAAGTCGCAGAAGACGAGCACCATTTTCTTTTTGTGCTGAAGTCATTATTCTAATCTTCGTCTTCTACGCTTGCCGATCTTTTCTTTCCCCCCCCCCCTTTTTTTTTTTTTTTTTTTGTAATTCCATATCTCAGTAAATTTCATATACTAATGTCCTAAAAAAAAAAAACTATCAAGTCCTTGGCAATGTATTTATTCTATGCTTTCCAAAAGAGAAACCAGAATGCCTAAAACAGCGAAGTAGTGATTAATCTACTCATATTTAAAATTGAAAATGAAACATTTTGCTTCCATAAATATTTCAATAATACTGTGTACTCACTTTGTTGTATACAATATGTACAAATGTTATAGGCCGATGGCCTTTATTCAATAAAGTTTTGTAATTGTCATTGTCATTGACTGCCTCCCCAGATAACCATCGCCGAAAAAAAAAGATCAGCGGTGAGAGAAGAATGCATCCGGTCGCAATGACTATCGTCATTCCTCGGATAGAAGTTGGCCTTTACGGAGATTTGAACCAGCGATACCCTAGGTTCAAGTCCTCTAGGTTACCGACTGCGCTAACGGGCTCGATCACAACTCATGATATAGGAAATGATAAAAAGTTTTTCGACGTAATTGTACAATCTTGGTTTTGACTTACTTTTTGGTATTAGTCTAGAATTAATAAATTGTAACTTGCGATTGGCTAAAAACTTGGACACACATGTATTTATTCTTCGGGTCTATTTGCGGGTGCACCCATGGCACCAGTATAGAAAGGTCCGTGGCACGTATTTCACAATTTAGAAAATGGACATTATAGGAGATATTCCTTTTCTTGTAATAATTGGTGATTTGATAAAAGAATTCTCACGCGTTACCCCATAACCGATTAATGTAAAGTCTGCATTAACTTTCAGACAGGAAAACATACGAGGAAAAAGGAGAAAATACTAGTTACCAGCATTTTCTCCCTATTCCTCATTGTTTTCAAAAGCTGTCTTTCACAGGATGGTAAAAGCACGGTGCCGTTTTGTAAAGGCCTAATACTTTTTCGAATGTAAAAATTTCTCTGTACATTATGATGATTGTGCTGCATGATGGGCCGGGAGCCTAAGTACTGAAATAAACTGTCTGTATGTCTGTCTGTGTGTGTGTCTGTCTGTCTGTCTACTGAATTAACAATTAAACAGAACCAACAAACCAGCAGCAATTAAGAATTGACTTATAGTCTTTAAAATTGGTTTTTATAAACCATGAACTTTTAACCCATTTCTGTAAAGACTAATATTAAGACCAACTACATTCCTTTGTTTTTTTTTTTTTTTTTGCTTGACTGGTGTTAAGCGCCATTTTAAACATTATTTCAGTTACTATGGCTGTTCAGAATATACCCGAACTTTAGCTATATCTCGCGCAATTTGGCATATATTAATTTTGTTGGGTAACAGATCAAACGCTGGCGTTATTTGTACCTTATTGAATTTTGGCTTATTTTGGGAAACTTAACAACCGTAAACATATAATAAAAGCATTTATATTTCCATAACGACGCCAACCCAGCACGCACCGTTTTTTGTTCGGCATAGTCGGTATTACTATATGAAATAAATCGTGTATCACCACGGATTGTTTGCCTGTCTATATTTCTTGGAGTTTTTTGGACCAGTATTTCGTATAACTTTCTTTCCAAGCCACTGGCTGCTTTCCTACATAGATGTCGTCGAAACAATGTTTAGTGGTAGGAAAGAATCATGTAGTAATGATATATCGTCAATCCTTTAGAAGATGATTGTTTTAAATCTTTCAATAACAAATGGCGACTTAAATAGCTTTTGCAGAAAGCTTAGATCGAGGTCAGACTGCACGCAACCTGCAGTCTGATCTTGAATCTGTACCGTCCGATATCTGAAGCTGGAATGTGACAAGACTTTTCTAAATTGAAGTGGAAATATACTTTTATACCTCGAGTAAAAGTCCAATAAAAGAAATAGGCTTTTTTCAGCAGTAAAGAAGCGATGACTGGCAACAACTAAAAGTTTGCTTTTGTCCCATTAAAAAGCAATTTCTTCTTTGCCTACAATGTTTTTGTTTTCAAAGAAGCCGCGCACAGTGGTGAAAAAAGTCGTAATTGAACAGTAATGCACCAAAATTGGTATCAAGGAGTGGAGACCAAGATCAGACTATAAAAAAAACTGCATGGTGATTATGATCTATTCTTGTAGGAGGCCCCACTACGTATGATATGGGCTGAATGGCTGACTGTTGGATTTAGTTAGTAAATTGTTTGTAACAGGTTATACAGTAGTATATTTGCCTGTTATATTTGAACTTTTAAAGCAAACAGAGTTAAGTCGACATGACTTTGTTCCCTAAATTAACCCTCTAACGAACAATCCCGTGTTTCATCAACCTCGAGGAAGAGGGCCTTTAAAAACATTGAGGGACAACGAGAAAATGCTGGTTACCAGCATTTTCTCCTTTTCCACAATGTTTTCTACCCTTCCAAAGACTTATCCCGTCGTTTGAGACTCATATAAATTTTCGTCTGTAAATAAAGATGAATTTAAATTCTGTTGTTTGGTAAAGGGTTTAACTGTATAATCAGCTTACTGTTCATTCGGTGTATAAAATACAGTGGGCGAGCACACGATTCATACGTTTAAGTTTAAACGGCAACTAGAAGAGCCAACCTCGGTAAGATTAACATCTGTTCCGCTTTGAAACATGTACAAACTGTATGAAATGATGCACGTTGAGATGCGGCCTAGGTAAAAAGAAAATCTCTGTCTCGCTGTCTGTCTCTCCGTCCGTCCTTCTTCATCCCTCTGCCCCCCTCCCCTCCCCTCCCCCCCTCTCTCTACTTCAAAAGTCTCCTGTCATTCTAAAGATTTCTTTGGCTTCGAGTTTCAGAAAGATCACATGGATGCCTCGAAGCTAGGATGCCTTTACTACAATACCTTGGGTTTCGTGTGTTTGCGTTTTGTCGTTTTTTTGTGTATGTGTTTACTGCCGTTTTCAGTAATGTCTCAGTTATATAGTGGAGGTCAGGGTTCTATCTTTGCTTTCCTGGATTTTCTTTCACCAGTGCTTTGCACAACATTCTTTCCAGGCTACTGTCTGCTTTCCCACAAGAGAATGAATCTTGTCTAAATGGCTATCATCAGTCCTGGGAAAGAAATCGAAGAAGTGACTCCTGGGTTTCAAGCAATGACTAAGCTACCGAGCTCGACACGTATAGAATGTACCGAATTAAAATCCGGGTAGTCGGTTCTTAACCATTCGGCTGCTAAGCGCGACTCACTGACCTTTTGCGGACAGTGAAGATCAAGATCAGACTGCACAAAACGTGCAGTCGGATCTTGAATCTACACTGTCAGATTATGAGATATTTTTGCCTATAAATAAGTTTAAAATGGCATTATTTGGGCTTTAACTCATTTCACTTACTTAGCAGGTTAAGGGTTAATTTCTGTGACGCACTACATGGGAAAAAAAAAAAAAAAATGATAAAGACTATGCAGACTGTGCAATCTTACCTTTTCTGCACTGTCTGCAAAATCACATTTGGTAGCGCTGAGCAACGTAAGATATAAGAGTCGAAAGAGGAATGAGTCGTGTCGTTTTGACTTTTACTAACGGAGAAATATGGCCGAGTTTCGATCTTGTAAAAGCCCTGGGTCCGTTTTCATCAACCATTCTTAATTTCATTCTAACTCTTATTCTAGATTTAGAAAGTAAGATATTCGGTTTAGCCAATCAGAAGTTGCGTAATTTTTTTTTTTTTTTAAGTTAGAAAATGCATAAGAATAAGTCAGTTTGTATTCGAGTTTAACGCCATTTTAATAGCTTAAGTCATTGCACGGCGGTCAGTGCACATACGCATATGTTTCCTAGCTTTCTCACATAAGTACTAACACAACTTTCTTTCCCAGTTACTGACTACTTTTGCCACATGCATCAGAGGTGAGAGGCGAAAAGTTGTCGGAAAGAAAGTTTGCCTCAACCGGATATCGAACCCACAACCACCAGGTCACCAGTCAGATACGCTAACCACTGAGCTACCCGGCCAGGCGCACGAGAATAAGCAGAGCTCCAGATAGTGGGAGTGATTTTGATTTCAAAATTGAAAATATTAACCACTCTCCACTAAACCCTATGTTATGGGCACTCATTAGAATCGTCTCATCGAGACGATTCTAATGGGTACACACAACATAGGGTTTGGAAGAGAAATAATGGATATAGAATACTATCACTCCCTCTTATCTGGAGGTCTGATAAGCCAAAGAATGTTCTTAAGAAGAGTTGGTGAAACACGTACCCGGAACGTTTATGGGCTTGGTTGGCACTTTAAATACTGTATTTTGACCCTGGAAGAATTATTTTCATCACAATTTTCTCAAAGGCATTCTTCTTCAGGGTCGTTAAGGTAGGAAATTGTTGGTAAAGGGTTTAATGGCATTCTTAGTGCAGAAGAGATATTCACTCGGCGAACGGCTAAAGTTCAAATGGGAGATAAAGTGAAAAAGCAAATATTATTTAATACCGATACTAAACCTCCCCTTTAAAATTGCGCTTGTGCCATTATGTTTTATACTGGCTAATAGATCGATCGACGTGTAGATAGGTGGAAAAACTGACAAACGAACAGATGACAAAACGGGCCCTAGAGCTGCACCGAACGTTACATAGATTGATCGCTTGTTAGTCTAGATAGCAAAGATCTCTTGATCGGTCGGTAAATCTGTGTTTCATTGAGCTGTTCGATCCGTCCTGCTTGTCACCAGACAAGCAAACCTAGACAAACAACTACGCAGATTTTATAAGTATCAAACAAACCGGAGGACAAGTAAGTAGTAGAGATTTTCTTTAAGGTGACAATGGATGTTAAAGAAGAGTTAATCCGCGGATTACAGTCCACGCCAAAATACATCCCAGTGTGGTATCGTTACGACAAGGATGGCTCCATCTACAATGATCGGGCTGTAACGGAAAATGTTCACTATTACTTTCGTCGATGTGAAGTGAATGTTATAACAGAGAAAGTGCAAGTAAGTTCTTTGTTTATGGTAATTTGCTGTCTTTTCCGACAGAGTTTGAAATTCTGTTAAAATAGCCATATATATAGGTTTATGGACTGTAACGAAAAAACTTTCAATTATATACGTTCGTTGCTGTAAAATATATTAGTCAAAGAGAATACAAGGAATTCAAGGAAGATCCCTATGCATGCTGTTTTCCCCTTTTATGAAACTTTGAAAACACATCGACGTTGCTTACAAGTTAGGTAACTTGTGCCCGTATGACTTTAATGCCCTTCGCTGAAAGTAATTTGGCAATGGCTGAGTTACATGTCCGAGGTCTTTGGTATTAGCCCAAGGCTGAAAAGGAATTTCGCATTGGTCGAGTTACATGTCCGATGTCTTTGGCGTTCGCCAAGGCTGAAAAGTAATTTCGAATTGGTCGACTTACATGTCCGAGGTCTTTGGTATTCGCCCATGGCCGAAAAACAATTTTGTTTTGGTCGAGTTATATGTCCGAGGTCTTTGGTATTAGCCGAAGGCCGAAAGTAATTTCGCATTGGTCGAGTTACATGTCTGAGGTCTTTGGTAATAGCCCAAGGCCGAAAAACAATTTCGTATTGGTCGAGTTATATGTCCGAGGTCTTTGGTATTAGCCCAAGGCTGAAAATTAATTTCGTATTGGCCGAGTTACATGTTCAAGGTCTGTGGTATTAGCCCAAGGTCGAAAAACAATTTCGCATTGGCTGAGTTAATGTCCGAGGCTAATATCAATAACTTGGACCGGTAACTTGACCAATCCAAAATTACTTGATAAATGAAGGTACATTTTTAATTTACGGATACATATTTGGCATTTCAGTGAAATTAGTAAAGCATATATTACGATAATAATGACAATATTTCAAATACAGCCAATACGAAGGAGCAGGGCCAACAAGTAAATGAACCGATTCCACTTGCCAACTGGAGATTCTTCACAGATGACTGTTGGGTTTCGTGATGTGGTATAACGCTAGAGTTATAATCAACAAATCTCGGAAAGCTTTATATATACTTTTACAAGGGTGTGGGTTTGATTCCCGCGGCTGGCCAACTAAAGATTATTGATAGTCTTCCGGGTAAGACTAAACTTAGGTCCCTTGTGATGGTGCTATACACCGAGCACACTAAAAAACCAGACGAAACTTCAGGTGAGTTTCGTCCTGTATCTTGCACTATCCACCATTACACAACAAACAACCTTCGGGGTGTAGCAGCTGTGGGCAAATGTTGGCGACGACAACCAAGAGAACGCAATCAAATTAATCAAATCATTTTTTATTTTTTATTTATTTATTTATTTTTTTTTTTTTGTCGCCATCTTGAAAATCTTATTAGAACTGAATTTTTCAAATAAGTACTATGTGTAAATATATACGTCTCGGCACTCGGCAACATTTTACATTTCAACAGCGGAAGTTATATAGTGGTGTGTAGCCTTGAGTATTTTATCGTTCAAAAGGAATTTTACTATTTCCGCTGTAGCAAGGCTGATTTCCATTGGTTTTTGTTGAACAAGTCAATTAATGTTTAAACGAAAATAAGACATATTTAATAGGGAGAAATTATTTTTCACTTAAACCAGTTGCATGATACCAATCAAGTCATCACATAATCATGGATCCATTATGGATCCATTATAGCCCTCTTTTTTAGTAACCGACTTAATCCTGAGGTAGATTGGTCCTTGGACATACAGAAAATTGAACAATTGCGAAAAGTTTCGACCCAGGTCAGCCTGCGGGGATTGCGCAGGCTGACCTGGTCGATACTTTTCGCAGATGTATTAAACCCCCTTTTCACGGAGCATGTCTATATATGTAATTACAGGAGATAGTGTCTCAGGTTTCTAGACCATGTGTTCTAATTGAAATGGGGAGTGGAAACTCCGAGAAAAGCCGAATATTCCTCGACGTCATATTGGATAGGCAAGACACCGTTACCTATATTCCAGTAGACATTTCGGAAGGTAAGACACACACATATATATATATATATATATATGTGTGTGTGTGTGTGTGTGTGTGTGTGAAACATGTTTGGTTTTTTATACAGTTTATTAAATTGAAAATAGTGAGAGGCGTGTGACGTTTTAATAACACGGTTCACCTACTAAACCTTGTGTTGGACCGGCATTTGCCGACTTTTCTGTTTCCATATATATATAATGCAGATGGAGTGAGCCAGAAAGGCAGGTAGAAATAATTTTTAATTTTTGGCGCCGGTAGGACAATTACACGTAATTTTATGTTCTGACTGGCATACTTATGAACGTTAAAAACTTTAGCACAGATTAAATTTTTCTCCATTCTGGTACGCAGACCTCAGGCTAAATTCTATTATCCTGAGACAGATAGAACATTCCCAACATCATTTTAGATGTTGAGAGAGACCATTACTAGCATTGTGGTTTTGAACTTACGCCCTTCCGCATTCACGACGAACGCAATAACCTCACAGCCACCCACGCGATGCTTCTGTTGGAAACCGATAGTCCTCTAGGCTGTATATACTGAACATTCCTGTTCTCAACAGTCTTCGAGATTCTGAAGGTGTATAGACTTTCTGAATACCTAAACCAAATGATATAACCAGTCAAAAAATGTGCTACTTTCTAAACGTAGAATTAAAGTGCGTTTACGCTATACAACAAATTGATCAAGCGTATGCCAGTCTGCAAAAAATGTTTTACCATTCGATGGCATATGCTGAAGTTCGTTAGTTCGTCCTAAGTTTGTTGAAGCACTTAAGCGTACGTCGTTGTTCTGTCAGATCGTAGTTCTAAATCTTTTGTACATGCTCAAGATTTCTCGACGTGTGCCAACAGACAGTCCAATACGCATCGGGTTCGTTCGATGAACGTTTTTCGAATGGTTAATTTGTCTCTGGCACGACAACTGTACGTTACATCTACGTTTGCATTCGCCAACCAGATTCTTTGACAACTTCTATCACTAGCGAATTAACGACCTTATTTTATAACGTTCTTTGAACTACTTGATACAGGACACACGCAGACACTATGCACAATACGTTAGACGTCCGTTGAGACATCGTTGCCATTTGTTAATATTCGGTAAGCATTTGCTCTCTTCTTCGTTACTGATACGTTATGAACTCCTTCTGTTGTCGTTTCAAATTCGTTTTCAATACGTCCTAGAGTAAATATGCATTTCTAACGCAATTAAAGGGTAAATATGGACTATGGCTGAAAGGGTTGCTTTTTCATAATGTAGGTTTAGACCCTGCATTTCGTTTCTTTCAGAATTTCTAAAAGAAACGAGTGACAGGCTGGCACAAGATTACAAAGGTCGGGTAGAGGTAAAACCCATTCCCGGGGACTACAGCCTCGGAATAGAGAAACTGCGGTAACAAAATTGTTGGGGATATAATCTGATTTGATAGTGTTTAACTCTTGCAGACACATCTATACCTCTTGGCCTCTTCACATTTATGATTAAGGACATTGCCCAATAACAGTTCTGCTTATTACACTTCCACAATCACTGGGTTCTATCGAATATTAAAAACGGGATACCATAATCTAGTCACGGGGGACATTTTCTTTGCCGACAGTATCTTTTGGCTGTGATATGCACTGAAAAAAAAAAAAAAAAAAATGCGAAGTTAGATTTACCTACACCATCCATAAAAAAAAAGTTACTGTCTTTGCCTTTTGCATGTAGTGAATAAATTGGAAATATTTAAATATTGAAATTGATTAAGTAATGCAGGTTTAGAATTTTATTGCAAATTTAGTCAAGTCTGTATCAAGATTGTCATGGCAGCATTTCAATACTACAGAATCAGGGCCGATACGAATACGCTATTTCCGCTGTGGCAAAGATACATACAAATATCCCAGTAAAACATAAATGATGGCAAAGCGAGCATAATGAAAATCAGAAGGTGAAATAAATTCACATATACTGGTTGATGATATTTTTTAAGATAAAACGATCTGCAGAAAGTTAAATCTTTTTAGTCACTGTAGATTTGAAGGCGATGGAACTGTGCAAACAGAACGTTTCGCTCAGATCCATGAAGAAATATTTTGCCTGTTCATAAAAGGAAAAAAAGAAAATCTAAGCTATTAGATAGTTTTGCATTTACTTCATGAGACTGTCATAAATCAATGGACTTCATATTTGTCTCTGCTATTTTCCCTGGCCTATCGTATATGCAACGACACAGGTCAATACGACAGCCTTCAGCCAAATAACATAGCCAGTTTGAAATAAATAAATAATTCCTAGGCGGCCTCTGTGTTGTTAGAACATTTAAGATTTTTTTTTTTTTTTTTTTTAATTTACGTAGAATAGTGATGATATTTTCCACGGCTATTTCGTGATATGACTGGTTTCTCTTTAACTGTAAATTGTCTTGTATAATTTAAGACGCTGTTAAGGAACGATAATCTATTCATATTTTTAAATGAACTTACGACCAAACTGGCCTCGTCTGGACCATGTCGTTCGCTCTTTACAGTTACACTCGTTTCAATAACATGTTGCTCCAATGGATTTTTATGAGTTTGTGACTTCTTTTTTTAGTAACATTGAGGGCAACAAATTGATAATATGGCTCGGGGGAGGTTTCCAAAATCAACCTTATGATGTTCAGGTGCAAAGAATCTCCAGTTTATCGAGAACAATGACAGGTAAGCCCATGGGACTGGTGGGTCTTCAGGCCTGTATTCACCAACCATTCTTAACAACATTTTTAGTGTAATTTTCAAAATTGTACAAAATTTGAAAGCTACGCAACTTCTGATTGGCTAAACAAAACGGTTTAGCCAATCAGAGTTGTGTTACTTTCTAAATCTAGTATTAGACCATGAATACAATTTGAAAGGTTGGTGAATACGACGCGAGAACATTATTGTACTGACACATACTTGATAACAAAAAACCTTAAAGTCCTGAAAAGCGGATTTGTAAGGCGATTTGTAGGGCAATTTTTAGAAATGATATGGGGAATGGAAAAAAGCTTTTCATCAGATGTTATACATGTGTATACGACAAATAGATCGAACACGCCGGCGCAGGAAACGTTAATCTTAGTCTGCCTGTAGGATAACTGTCCTTGTTTAATTCTTCTGAGTAATTAATTGATTGAAAAACAGATGAATTAAACGCAAAACATAATGTTAAAATAATATTTTATTCGTTTCAAAGTTTCGCTGCGTAAGAAAATTTTAACATCTCGCTCGACCTTCGGTCTCGCGCGATATCAAATTTTCGCACGCTGCTCGAATCAAATACAAGCACCAAGAAAGTTACTACAACATAATTCCATATTGATCTTTTAACTAACCGGATATCCATGCAATAACACCCATGCGATATATATATAGAGAGAGAATAGTGTTGTCGTATATCAAAAATATCTAACGAGGTTGGGAGAATTGATAATTGTCTTGCCAAGGCTCGACAAATTCTCTCAACCTCGTTAGATATTTTTTGAAGCACGACAGCACTATGTACGTATTATATTTATCTTTCACCGTCTGATTTGTAATAATTGTGAAAAAGATATGAAAAATGTTGCTGGCAAATACATGTTGAAAGTTCATTTATATCGGAACTCCCATTTTGAAATTGCATTACCCACGTATATAGTACTTTATCGTAGTAATAAACGTCCTAAAATAGCGACTGAGATTGCTTTGGATTATTCTATTTGAGAAGAAGCGGTATACAAGCATTCAAATGACGTCACGGACAGGAATTACGTAGGCATATCATCGGAAAGTAGCGCGCGTGCTATGACGTGGTATATGAAAAATCTATAAATATCCTTGGTATATCAAAAAAAATATCGCATGGGTGTTATTGTATGGATATCCGGTAAGTTAATATATATATATATATATCACCACGGATATTTACAGAACAGTAATTTCCAGTGTCTCCGCCCACTATCACCATTTATGAATTAAATGTATTCCAAAAATAGTAACGATTACTACAGAAAGCCCGCGAAAAAAAAAAAAAAAAAAGGATGTCATAGCACACGCACTGCTTTCCGACGATTTGCCTCCGTAATTCCTACCCGTGACGTCATTTGAATGTGTGTTTACCGCGTCTTCTCAAATAGAATATTCCAGAGCGATCTCAATCGCAATTTTCGGACGTTTAATTACTACGATAAAGTATCATATATGTGGCTAATGCAATTTTAAAATGGGAGTTCCAATATAAACAAACTTTCAGCATGTATTTGTCAGCAACATTTTTCACAACTTTTTCAAGGTCCGTGAAGCAGCCTTAGGCTGCTGGCAGCTTAGCAGCGTGAAGTTGGCAGCGCAGCAGCCTAGCAGCCCAGCAGCCTAATTTTTTTTATTTCTGAATTGTGGTTATATTGCCATGGAACTTTTTATATAGTATCGATTACAACAATTGAAAGTAAATTTAAAGAGAAATAATCTCGATATTAGGTTGCTGCGGATAATTCAATTTCTTAAACTTATTTCGACAATAATGTCACTAAACAAGGTTTGCATTTATCAAAATAATCTTCACAACGATTGGAACGTAAAAGTTAAAAAAGTCTGGGTTGTTGTCAATTTAGGCTGCTTGCAGTCTAGCAGCCTAGCAGCTTAGCAGCCTAGCAGCGTGAAGTTGGCAGCCCAGCAGCCTAGCAGCCTATTTTTTTTTTTTTTTTTTTTTTTTTTTCTTAGTGATTGTTATATTGACCTGAACTTTTATATAGGACCGTTAATGGTTGTAAACGGTCCTATATAAAAGTTCAGGTCAATATAATAACCATTATGAAACAAAAACATTTTTAGGCTGCTAGGCGGCTAGGCTGCTAGGCTGCTGGGCTGCCAACTTCACGCTGCTAGGCTGCTAGACTGCCAGCAGCCTAAACTGACAACAACCCAGATTTTTTTTAACTTTTACGTTCCAATCGTTGTAAAGATTATTTTTATACACGCAAACCTTGTTTAGCGACATTATTGTCGAAATTATTTTCAGAAATTGAATTATCCGAGACAACCTAATATCGGGATAATATCTCTTGAAATTTAGTTTCAATGATTGTAAACGGTCCTATATAAAAATTCAGGTCAATATAACAATCACTAAGAAATAAAAAAAAAATTAGGCTGCTAGGCTGCTTGGCTGCCAACTTCACGCTGCTAGGCTGCTGGACTGCCAGCAGCCTAAACTGACAACAACCCAAATTTCTTTAACTTTTACGTTCTAATCGTTGTAAAGATTATTTTGATACATGCAAACCTTGTTTAGCCACATTATTGTCGAAATAGTTTTAAGAAATTTAATTATCCGAGGCAACCTAATATCGGGATAATATCTCTTGAAATTTAGTTTCAATGGTAGTAAAGGGTCCTATATAAAATTTCAGGTCAATATAACAATCACTAAAAAAAAAAAAAAAAAGGCTTCTAGGCTGCTGGGCTGCCAACTTCACGCTGCTAGGCTGCTGGACTGCCAGCAGCCTAAACTGACAACAACCCAAATTTCTTTAACTTTTACGTTCCAATCGTTGTAAAGATTATTTTGATACATGCAAACCTTGTTTAGCGACATTATTGTCGAAATAAGTTTAAGAAATTTAATTATTCGAGGCAACTTAATATTGGGATAATATCTCTTGAAATTTAGTTTTAATGGTTGTAAACGGTCCTATATAAAAGTTCAGGTCAATATAACAATCATTAAGAAATAAAATAAATAAATAAATAAATAAAAATAGGCTGCTAGGCTGCTTGGCTGCCAACTTCACGCTGCTAGGCTGCCAACTTCACGAAGCTTCTTTTTCACAGTGATTACAAATCAGAAGTTAAAAGATAAATAGAATAAGTAGTGTTGTCGTACATCAAATATATCTAACTCGGTTGTGAGAACTGAAAATTGTCTCGCCAAGGCTCGACAATTATCAATTCTCCCAACCTCGTTAGATATTTTTGATATATGACAACAGTATGTACGTATTCTCTATTTATCTTTCAACAAACCGAATATCCATGCAATAACACCTATGCGATATTTATTTTTGATATGCCACGGATATTTTATAGTACATGAGTGATTTTTCCGCCGGTAAACGTCACGTTTTGTTGACGTAGTCAACACTATTCATGACGTAATAATCACAGCTAATCTATATCGGACTGAATTGAATTAATCTATTGCGCTTGATAAAGCACATAATTTTCCCATCTTTTTCACGATGAGCAAAAATCAAACGTCAAAAGATAAATAGAATAAGTACATAGAGTTGTCGTATATCAAAAATATCTAACTCGGTTTTGAGAATTGATAATTGTCTCGCCAAGGCTCTACAGTTATCAATTCTCCCAATCTCGTTAGATATTTTTGATGCACGTCAACACTGTGTACGTTTACTCTATTTATCATATGTCCGAAAAATTTCCAGCTCAAATACATGCGCCACACGCCGATGAAATACCACACACGACAGAAAAATATTCGTATCTACACAGTGTCAAATACGGTTCCAGATATGGTATAATGACGTATCTCACGCGTGGAATTCGCACGTATTGATTTGCGATTTAATTGGTCAAAATTTTACGCTATGATATTTATCTGCCATAGACAAAAACAAAGTTACTAGCCACTACACTATCGTTAGTTAAAAATAAAAGATATATTACGTTGTTGTAACTTTCCTAATGCTTGTATTTACTTCTCGATGCCTAAGAAAAACTGTGACATCTCATTCGACTTTCGGTCTCGCGCGATTTCAGAATTTTTCTCCTTGCTCGAATCAAATGCAAGCACCGGAAAAGTTACTACAACATAATATTTCATATGGGCTTGGCTTAATTTCCAAATACAGAACCTGGTGGCGACATTTTATCGTATACAGTGATAATATAACAGAGCGGCTAACCATTAAGTTGTAGGTATAAGCCACGGACATTCATCAAACATACGTTGACAATGATATCCCTTTTTTGACATTTTTTTCCCCGTCCAGTCTATTTCACTCAAATCTGTATTAAGCAAACATCTAAGTGGCACTCAAAATATGCTTACTTAAAGCAAGTGCTTGCTTAGTACATGTACATTTCAACAGATATGCTTTCTTTGGGAACTAAATTTATGCCTACTAAATACAGGTTGTGTGCTTTATAGACACTGCTGTTGAGACAACTTCGACCTTATATACGTGCCATGCTCTGACAAAAGGGGATTTAATGCATCTCCTTGATGCATTATACCTAGCAAGTCATCATATAATTAAGGATCCATAAAATCAATTTCGTCTAACAACCAACTGAATCCTGAGGTAGAATGGTCCTTGGACAAGGACAAAATTTACCAAGAGCAAATGGTATCGACCCGGTCAGCCTGCGCGAACTGCGCAGGCTGACATTATTTGCAGATGCATTAAACCCTCTTTTCACAGAGCTTGGCTCATATGTTTTTACCAGATACCTATAAATTTTCCGTCTCAAATACATGCATCGGAATATATTAAATCCAACACGACGGAATTAAAAAATCCATATCTACACAGTTTCAATGATTGTTCAGAATGTTACCATAATTATTCTTCCAGCATTTATTAAAAAAAAAAAAAAAAAAAAATATTACTATCCTCAATTTAGAACATGTTTTATTTCTTTACCGTTTTCGAATAGAAACTGACAATAATAACTAAATTTTTTGTCGTCGAAAGTTGTAGGTATATTATTAAAGGAATATTACTTTACGTTGCAGTAATTTTCCTGGAGCTTGTATTTGCTTCTCGCGGCGTAAGATTTTGACGTCTCGCTCGATATCTGATCTCGCGTAATATTAAATTTTCTCACGTTGCCCAAAGCAAACACAAGCACCAAGAAAGTTACTACAACAAAATATTCTGTATGTCTTTCACCAGGAAATGACCGTCTGCTGATTGCTCTGGATGTATCCCAAAATGTCGAAGAGGTGGAGAATGCCTACCTGGACCCAGAAGGTTAGATCTATTGAAAATCATCTTGGTAATTTGAAAATAGTAACCCTCATCCTGCCATAGCGTGGCGGCATGTACATGTATTCGCCGTGGGTGTACACAAAGATCAGCCTGCAAATAGGCGCAACCTAATCTTGGTTTACACTCTTCGTTTCTCAAATAACTCTTTACCAGACAATCAAATTTTAAACTCTCCCAAATTGAAAGCATAAAATTTGCAAACGATAAATAAAATGTGCTTTAACTAATAGAACTGCCTTTAGGAAGGGTACCAAACATTGTAAAAAAGGAAAAAAAAAATGTTGGTTACCTAACCTCATCCACTTATCATATCTAAAAATATCCGAAATTATGCTGAAATACACAGTTTCGTATTTTTGTCAAAATTAACATTTTTTTTTCCCAATTTGTCCTTAATAAATTAAATTAACATCACCAGTAGGTGTCAAAGTGCTACAACTCTGATATCAGGCAGCTATCAGCAATATCATATTAGTGTAAATAGTTCCAGTAACCTGGAACTGTAAGTCAATGGGGATTTTGAAATTGGTGAAATACTTTTGCCCATTGACTGTATTTTCAACCATATACGAGTACAATGACTAAACACTGCATCATCAAAGTCCATTTCGTCAGAACATCTAGCAAAATATTGAGCATTGTAGATCAAAATCAGGATCCGTATTCACCAACCTTTCTTAAGAATATTCTTAGTCTTATTCTCCAAGATTTTCTACATTTGAAAGTAACACAACTCCTGATTGGCTAAACCATTTGGTTTAGCCAATCAGGAGTTGTGTTACTTTCAAATGTAGAAAATTCTGGAGAACAGGACAAAGAACGTTCTAAAGAATGGTTGGTGAATACGGACCCAGGTTTCATCATATACCTGAAAATTTTCCGGCTCAAATACATGCGTCGCACGTAGATAAAATAACACACACAACACACAAAAAAGTCCGTATCTACACAATGTGAAATACGGTTCCGAATATATTATGGTGACATAACCCACGCGCGGAAAACATACCTATTGATTTGCGATTTGATTGGTCAAAATTTACGCTATGATATTTATCCGCCATTCATAAAAATGACGTTACTAGCTACTGCACCACTTTTTTCCTTTTTTTTTTCCTAATTTACGAATAAAAGGTCAAGAACTGCAAAATGTTGAAAGTTGTAGGTATATAATAAACAGAATAATATGTTGTAGTAACTTTCCTATTGCTTGTATTTACTTCCCGCTGCGTAAGAAGATTTTGACATCTCGCTCGATCTTTGGTCTCGCGCGATGTCAAATTTTCTCAGGCTGCTCGATTTCAATACAAGCATTAGGAAAGTTACTAAAACATAATATTCCGTATGTATTGATTCGCAGTTTGATTTTGTCAAAACGTAACTCCATAATATTCACCCGCCATTCCTTAAAACGATGTTGCTGGGCACTTTCCCATTATTTCTTGTATTCCGTTTTCCTTTATCAAATAAAATGTCAATAATTGCAAAATTTTGTTTTGAAAGTGGTAGGTATATGATAAAAGGAAAATATATGTTGTAGTAACTTTTGTGGTGCTTGTGTTTACTTCTCGCTGCGTAAGAAAATTTTGACATCTCGCTCGACCTTCGGTCTCGCGCCACATCAAATTTCACACGCTGCTCGAATTAAATATAAGCATCAGGAAAGTTATTACAACATAATATTCCGTATGTATCTTTATTGTTGTTTGATCTTTATTTACTTGGAAAAGCCCCTCAAACTTTAAACTTTCACATCAATACATCTAGATACATCTTGATTTCTATTTTTTTCCACATTGCAGGTTACTCCGCCCCGTTATATTTGAACGGAATATGGCGTCTAAACAAGGATTATGGAAGCAATATTGATACACATGACTTTGACCTCGAATGTAAATTTGAGAGAGAGAGTAGGAAAGACCGACTCAGCAAAATTGTATTACGTTTAAGGTCTAAATACAATATTACCTACAATATACGTGAGTATAAGTATCGGCATTGCACTGCATGAGCTAAGCAGAAACTCTAGAGCTGTCCCGATTAACTCGGGTTACAGCAAATCGATCAGTTCTAAGTCGCATTTCTTAATTTCACTTCTAGCTTTTACACTACACTCGACGCAACTCGGCCGATTGCGTAACTACATCTTACCTTGTCCTTATTCAGGAACTTTTTTTTTAAACTATTTTCTGTAACATGATCTTAAAGATGGAGGTGCCCTTGAAATTATTCTTATCAAAGACAACAACGGTTACAGTTATTTACATTTATCAATACCCATATTTGCAGCCAAGAGCTATCTGGAAACTACAGCTTTGCATGGACTTTCTAGGTAAATTAAGCATAGATATCTTATATGCAGTTAATAAACATCCTGTTATCTTATATATCGATTGTTCTAAACGTCACTTATTTTCTTCGCACAAAAGTGCCGTACAAGCTGCCATCCAAAATGACAAGCAAAGTGTTTCGAGGCAGCCATGTTTCAGAATACTTCCTCGAGGAGTTCCTCGTGCTGCTAAATCATTGCGTGCGCATCATAATTCAAGTTCTAAAAATAATTCGAGGGCTAACTCAGTAGAGTTTCAGCTGAACTTGGCCACAAATGTTCGTCGAGTCCGATTCGAGTATGCGATTGCCTAGGTTTGATAGTTAGTCATTGCAAGCAAATTATTTCTCTTAAAGCTGATCATTGTACTTTGTGACATTGTCCATGTAAACAATAGCGGTCATGACGAGTTCAGCTCCCCCTGCTACATTACAACATAGAACTACGTGGTTACCGGTATGACACCAAATGTTTTTCGAGTCACCCAAAATTTGCGATTCGAATCTGCGATTGCCTACATGTAGGTCTTTGCAACAGTATTCATTTTTCTCTGAATGCTGAGCATTGTACTTTGTGACGTTGTCTATGAAATGCAGCAACCAACGGCTTCAGTGGCACGAGGTGGTTGGTTCAACTCCCTTCAGCGTTAAAACTTAAAACAAAGACGGAAAGTGATGGCAATTCCACCGCATGCAGCTCTTAAGCCTTAAACTCCTAAGCGCGACTCACTGACCTTCTGCGGACAATGTAGTTCAGACTGATCAGACTGCAGAGAACGTGCTGTCTGATCTTGGATCTACACTGTCTGATAAGGAGATATTTTGCTCCAAAAAGTAAGTTTAAACAACATTATTCGGTATTTTACTATCGGCTTGAAAGTTCTATTTAACTTATTTTAGAAGGATAAGGGTTAAAATATTAGTTTAATGCGATAAGATCTGCAACTTCGAATATGATTAATGCGACTTGTTTAACTCTGGTAGGTCTAGTCAGAAGGAAGAATGTGCGCATAATCATGGATAAAAGCCTTGTCCATTTCGATACACTTTCAAAATAATCAAGTGAAAGGAATTCAAACCCATGGCACTTTTAGATGCCTAAGTTAGTTTGAAAATATTTCATTTAAAAACGTCGACATGGCGAAATGGGGCTGGTCCCACAAGTTCTTTCAACTAAGACATAGATTAATCTCAAAGTTCAAACGCAGATAACTGAGCTTTTCTTCCTTGTTAGAAAGTTTTTTGACTGGAATAATAAACTTTGTGTACATGGTTTAACCCTATCACAGAATCATAAACGATTTGACATCTTTAACGATGTAATGACTTTTTCGTGACAAGTTATGGTAAAGTAGTGAACGGTGTAGATCCAAGACGTTATGTGCTGTCTGATCTTGATCTACGCTGTCCATAAAGGTCACTGAAGTCGCACACAGCATTGAAGGTGTTAAAGTATCGCATTTTGCTAGTTTCTTTAATTTCAGTTTTGTTTATATTTCTCAGCCAAATTAGGAATTGACATCAAATTGACTGCCGGGGAATACATCAATCTATACGAAGGCGAGGGAGTCAGCTGTAAATACACTGAGGACCAAATAAAAACATTACTCGCAGCGGCGAACCAGACACTCAACGATCTATGGATTGACAAGGAAAAGCATGCGGCGCTCTGCTTCATAAACACGCAACGTCTTGTACAAGATCATAAGGGATGATTCTTCCGACTTGTTTGTTATGTTTACATTTATCACTCACCTGATCGCAAGATGTTCAAGGGGAGGCAACTTTAACATACAAGTAGGAGGTGCACATTCAATCCCGTTAAGACTTTTTTCTCTGATGTAACCTCAGTCAAGGTCAAATGTCATGATGAAGAAAAAAATTCATGGGGTTGGAAATATTAAATATATATTATGCTTTTCTTAGCTTTTACCATTGACAGTATGATGCTCGTTTAACTGCACCGTGTATTTCTTGATTTAGATAAAAATACAAACACATTTTGCGTCCATGTTCGGACCTGATAATTCGAATTCCAGAGTCACTGTTCTTGTGACTTCAAACATCGTGTGAATATTCCCTTGTTATCTAAATACCAGAATCACCGGACTCGTATACGAACTAATTTCCGTAATCTCCGTAATGCAATATACCAAGCAAGTCTTTACATATTAAGTATGGATCCATAAAATCCATTTTGTCCAACAACCGGCAGAATCCTGAGGTAGAATGGTCCTTGGACATGCAGAAAACTGACATATAGCAAAAGGTTTCGACGCATGTCAGATTCGCGGATTGCACAGGCTGACATCGGTCGATACTTTTTGTAGATGCAAATAAGCCCCCCCCCCCCCCCCGGCACCGAGAATGACCTGTTGATAGAAAGAAAAAGGTTTTCAATTAGTAAAACGTTTTCATGACTTCTATAACGCTATCACGACAGGGAGACAATTCACTCACTAAGCATTGCCCCGAATGGCTATGATTATTTTCAGATAACAGTTTCCAATGACTAAAATAACTGTAAAGCATTTGCACTGACAGAAAAAAAAAAGCCAAATCTCTCTCTCTCTCTCTCTCTCTCCTTCCACCCTACATACCTATCCAGCCAACCACACCCTTAGGCACTTAACCTATCTACCATTACAGATCCACAAGAACCAGACAATGAGAGGTACATGTAATAAATTCGACTGTAAGGTAATCTCTATTATGAATTCTCTAGTATTCAAACATGCAAAAACTTGAGTAAATCAGTTTATTCGTTTCATGGCAAATGGCGACTTTAGTAGCTTTTGAGGACAACATAGTTTAAGATCGGAACGTGCAGTCTGATCTTGGAATAACACATTCCGTTGCTTTTTACTAAACTGTGACTAAAATCATCTTGAGTTTCTTCTTTATGGACCTCGAAAAAATGAGTCATGCCCTGTGAAAAGGGGATTTAATGAATCTGCAAAAAAGAATCGGCCCATGTCAGCCTGCCCATTCCGACATGTTTGAAACGTTTTTTGTAACTTTTCTGTATGTCCAAAGACTGTCCTGCTTTCTGGCTTCCTGATTCAGCCGTTAGTTAACCAAAATGGATTTTTATGGATCCATAATTGTATGAGTTGGTTGGTATATTTCATCATGGGGATATAAATTTATGCTTTGCAATCGGTAACTGCCTCTATTTCTACTGGATCAAATATGACGTCACTGTACTTGTTCGAATGCGATTCCATATTATAAACGACACATGTCATTGATCACGTGCCATTCCCATAAAAGTTTGCACAATTCCTATGCGAAAACTAAAAATACCTTAACAGGCTAAGTAGCCTCTACGTATTTTTTTTTTTTGTATTCCTTCCTTAAGTTTTGTCTTTATTCTTTACCGATGGTTTTCCACCTACCATCTAAATTCAGTGATGAATCATTTGAAAGACTGATAAGATTATAAAAATCAGAATTGCCCCCTCTAAAATACGGACGTATGTGGTGAAGAGTTAAACCTCAGTCCGATAGACCCTCTGACAAAGACGTCCTTTTCGACAGTATTTCAGGCTTATCGCTCGGACAATATTCTTAATTGGATCTTCTACAAGACGTTTACCCTTTACTTTACAATTCTGACTTTGAAAGACCTTGAAGAAGATGGCATTTAAAAACATGGTGTAGGAAAGAGAAAGTGCTGGTAACCAGCATTTTCCCCTTTTCCCACCCTGTTTTCTACCCTGTCAAAGACGGAAATCGTCTTTTGCATTTATATTTAATTTGTTGTCTGCAAATGCTTTCAATTTGGTCAAGTCCTGAATTGCGCTGTTTTGTAAATAGTTTAAGAGCACTTTCACCCAGAGCTCTGGTGAAGATCGAAATGCTTTACCCTGACCACTACGCCACAAATGTTTTTTTTTTTTTTTTTTTTGAGGGGGGGGGGGGCGCGGTGTAAGTATGGTGTTTAACGCCGTTCCTAACATTATTTTAGTTATATCGTAGGCGGCCAGTGCACCTATTCTTCCAAACCACTGGCTGCTTTCCCAAATAATCACCGTTGACACCATGCTCAGCAGTGCGTAAGGAATAAATCCTGAGGCTTTGACTATCGTCAATCCTTGGAAAGACACTTGCTGACCTCGGGAATCGAACCAGCGACTCAGTGGTATCAAGCCACTGAGGACGCTCACACATCGTACAGTTGAAGCAGAAGGGAGCCAAATATGCCCGATGTTCTTATTTTTGCATATAAGAGAACTCGACTTGAAAAAGATAATGAAATTCATTAACATAAAACACGCTTAGTGTAAATGGAGATGCGTTATTTATGGTATGGGGTCTTTGTAAATTAAAATCGATAAAGCCTTGAGCTACTGTCTAAATGTATGTATATTCATTATATGTACGTAAAATTTTATATGAGCCATGCTCTGTGAAAAGGGTATTTAATGCACCTGAAAAAGTATCGATCCAACGAGGCACAATGAAAATTTACATCGTTTTTGAAATGGTGATTTTTATCACTGTAAACACTATTGCAGTAGTATCAAAATGAAAGCTCACTTATTCGTGGCTTTTATGGGGCTCTGTTGCACGTTGCACAAGGACAGTCCTACATAATTAGCATCAATAGCAGACTCAAACTAGGATTTCCTATATGAAAAATTTTAAGCCTGAAGAGTAAAGGGAGACCCACGACATCCAATATCATAAGAGAACCCAAACACTGGAGTTTGAGTTCTAAATGTAAAAATCAGATTGGATACCATATTGACACACGTCCGTGCCCGCTGTCACTGACATGCCCCACTCCCCTCAGATTCGATTTATATGAAGGCAAAATCGGCTTTGACTAAAATGTTACAATAAAAGAAACAAAGTGTTGTTTCTTTTTTTATCTAAGGTGAGTGATTGAGAAGTATTTTTCGCTCAATCGTAGAACCCTAAGTAAGATTTCCCTGTATCCAATACGCAAATGGTTGCACGACTTGTCAGCTCAAAGGAGATAATTTTGAAAACATTATTAGCTCTTTGACACAATTTTACACCTGTACGAAATTGAAAGCATTAGCAAACGCAGATGACAGACGACAAATTAGAAGTTGCTTAAATGATGGAATTTGTCCTAACAACAATAGAAAACAAGATGGTAAAATGTTGAAAATGCTGGTTACCACCAATGTCTCCTTTTTCCACGAATGTCTTCAAGACCTTTCGCCTTAATCTGGATAAAATTCGGATTGTTTGGTAAATGGTTAATCATTGTCAGGAAGAGTGGTTGGAAAAAACATTGCGACAATAGATGAAGTTGTTTTTAAAGACTATTTCTTCTTTTGCCACGATAATACCAAGATTAATCAGCCACGCGATGTGTTAGTAGTGCTAAACAAGTGTAACACTTTTTCCCACACAATTCCGAGTTTTAACGACTCTGAGAAAAAAGACTTTTGAAAAGGTGGTGGAGACAGGAGAAAAAGCTGGTAATCAGCTTTTTCTCATTTTCCCACCATGTTTTCTAACCGATCACAGACTCAAGTCATTATTTGACATGTAGTGAATTAATAGTCTGCAAATGGTTTCAATTTGGACAAATCTACTTTTTATTTCGCCAAGTTAATAGTTGAAATATTATTCAAATCTGCTGAGACCGTTTAACCCCTGGAGTATTTATTGATAGAATAGAGCGTTTTGATAAGGAAAAAACAGTCGGTTGTTGCTATTTCAAGACTGTTTGGGCTAGAATATGTTACACAATTACGCACAGTATAGGTCCACTGTCAGACTACACATTCCGTGTTAAATCCGAGTTCAGCCCCTGAATATTAATTAATGTGCAATTACCTGCGCTGAAACCTCGTCTTTCAATCATGCCTCAGTTTTCATTTGTTTGCACTTACCTGGAGCTAATAGAGTCTCAACATCACAACTTTATCGTAATCAAAGGGTAAATTCGTCTCAAAGATAACTTTAAACAGCATCAGTGCTAACAGAACTTTGATTTTTCTCCCAATATATTGCCATAATTCAAACATCTATTCACAATGGAAGTATTGGACACTTTTCTCTAGTTTTGACGTTTTATAGCAGCCTTCTTTGGGGCTATGAATGATTTAAACCATTATCCTACACATAATCTTTCAAACGCCCACGGAGAGGACACTTTTTAAAGAATTTGTTGAATAGGAGCAATTGAAACAATAAATTGGGAATCAAAACTAGCTAGCTAAGATCAAATTATACGAAATTGAACTCTGATCTTGATCTCCTCCTTTCTAAACAGATATTAGGTTAGAGATACATCAGGTACGGGATCATAAAAAGAGGAAGAAAGGCAATAAAGAAAACTGATGAAAAAGCTCGCTATTCATCTCCGATTCTCTTTCTCAACTGTATATTAAATATGCATAGACCTTTTTTATTTATTTAACTCTTTGCCTAACGGCAAATTCTAGACTCAAAGCATTTGCAGACGATAAAACTAAATGTAGCTCACCTAATGGATTTTATTTCTAAAGGCTAGAAAACACTGAGGGAAAAAGAAAAAGAAAATGTTGGTAACGGCCATTTTCTCTTTTCTTATTTTCCCACTTCTTCCTCGAGAACGTTGAAATACGGGATTGACTGGTAAAAGGCTAACTTGAGCTTTTGTCGGAAAGTCGCAGAAATGTACGGTAGACTTTCGGAGGGATTTCTAAGGTGCGTAAACGTTTCTCTAATTGTGTTTCTGTTAATGTGTCAATCCCTATCTGTCCGTTTGTGAGTACCTAAGTCTTGCTATGTTTATCTGGCTTTCTGTCTTCATGTATGCCTCTGTCCGTGTGTGTATATGTATGTATCTCTCTCTCTCTTTTCTTTTGTGTCTGTCTCTTTCGTTGTCTCTCAGTCTATCCGTATATCCGTCAATGGCCTTAATTAATAGAAAGTCTGTCTGTCTGTCTGTCTGTCTGTCTGGCTCCTACTCTCTCTCTCTCTCTATCTCTCTCTTACATCTAGTGGCTGCACCGAGTATAATATACAGTCAAAAAAGTCCTGCATCCCCTGTGTTTTTAAGGGACTTTGGTTTTCTGGCGTAGATAATATAAAGCTGCATACACAAACAGACCAGTATTTGCCTATGAAATGAACTGAGATATTCCTTGACCTCAGGGTAAGTAGGATTGTTTTGCTTATATATTGCTTTTGAATTTAAGAAAAACGAGAAGCTTTTAAGTTTGGTTAAAACTGGGAACTGAATGTCGAAATAAAACCTGCGACAGGTTGAAAGTGACCTGTAGAAAATGGGCACACACAATCAGTCAATATTGCGTACTTCCGCCCAAGGCTTGCAGAACAGCTTACACTCTTCGTCTCATGCCTCTCTCAAGAGGGTGAAACAGCTCGATCAGTAACTGCTGCCATTAGGTCATGGGATACCTCAGTTCACTCTATTTCAGAGAAAGCAGACTGGTTTCTTGGTGTATGCGGCATCCAGATTCTAAATTTCCAACCCATTTCATATCATTCACTCCAGAAAATCAAACCCGGTGAAAACACAGGGGATGCAACACTATTTTTACCATGTATTTATTGCATTGCAGAAAATCGTAAGATGAAAAGTAACATTAAATTACATAATCCATAAGACAATTTAGTTTATAAAAGAAAAGAAAATCAATCGAATATATCACCATATCTTTCCGCAAGATAAGTCGTGGTAAATGTTATTGCAATCCATTTTTTAAGCTACCGACGAGCCTAAACTGACGTTTGATATTTTCTTCGCTAAAATGTTCAGATCGTGTAAAGAAGGACTGTTCTACAACACTTATGTAGATTGAACGGACTTAAAGAGGAGTAAAAAAAAAAGTGTGATTCACATAAATATTTTAAAAATAATCCAGAAAGACGTATGGAAAACTATAGAAAGAAACAATAAATACTCCCCAGTAAACACTAACCATCTTCAAGACGACCAAATTTTAGACTCGACAAAATTTTGAGCATTTGAAGATAACAAAGTTAATCTGATGAAGAACTTTGACTTTGGTCGGGAAGAAAACATTGCAGGCATGAGGGGAAAATGCTGGTTACCATGTTTCAATGTTACAGTGTTTTTAAAAACTTGCTTTCTCAGAGCACGGGATTGTTTGCTAAAGGATTATATACAGCGTTGCGAATTTTAAATGGTATAATACATGTACTTCAGTTTCACAGACTTTGATCTTTTATGGACATTTAAACGTTAGATAATGTTGGATCCTAAAGATCTTCTTGTATGTTTCAGAAACTGACTATTATTGCAGAACTGTGTTTTCCTTAAATAGACTACTATGACTAAATTGTCATGCTCACTGATTAAAGAAAAATGTTGAGCCACAATACAGTTTCAGAGTGTATCAATACTGCTCCAGGGAGTACATATCTTAAATAACCAAAATATCAACGAGAGCAAATAATAATAAATATTATGATAACATCAACGAACGCAGTGTCAACCCGTATAAAAGCAGTCGGGTAGTTGCTCTACTGTACAAGACTTTTACAGGAAAGAATGAATAGAGCAAAGCAACTTAGACGTCACTCACTTCCGATGGCGTCATCAGGATCTCCCTTTAGTTTGCGTTCTTTGCCGGAAGGATCGGAAACTTTTCAAAAAGTTCTTGAGGAATTACATTCCAGCGGACCGAGTCACGCACCATCAAGTAATGAAGTTGGATACGGTGTGACTGGTTTATCAGATATCATGGAAGGAAATGAAAGTGACTTCGTTGAATCGGAAGACGAGCTTAAGCTACACAGTGACGAAGATAATGAGCTCAAAATCAGCAGACGACATAGTTCACCGTCATTTCTGGAAGGCAATGCATTACATGTAGATAGACCATTTAGAAGTGACATAACGGCGAAAAAGTTACACGATTCTTCAGTAAAGGGTCAAGATAAAGCAAGGAAAGATAATTCTATGAAGCCAGGATACCTGCCTGGAAGTAGTTCCAAATCGAAGGCAGTTTCCGGAAAACAAAACAGATCAGTGCTAGAACGTCATAGCAGAGACCAAGATGTTTAGATTCAATCTTTTTGAACTGCTTGCAGACAGTCTGGCGTAACTTCATGCTTAAACCCTTTAACAAACAATCCCGTCTTTTAAACAAGAAGGAAGAAGAAGGCGTTTGAAAACGATGTGGGAAAAGATGTAAATGCTGGTAACTTTCTCCTATTACAGCAATGTTTTCTAACTTTTCAAAGATTGGTCCCGTCATTTAAACCAAACATTCCATTAGCGATCTGCAAATGTTTTTTCAACCCTTTACCACACAATCTCGAAGTTTAACGACCCTAAGGAAAAAGGCTCTTGAAAACATCATGGGAAAAAGAGAAAATGCTGGTAACCAGCATTTTCTCCTTTTCCCACCATGTTTTCTATCCTATCGTAGACAGAAACTATTATTTGATAAATATTTAATTTGTCGTCTGCAAATGCTTTCAATTTGAACAAGTCTAAAAGTTCGACGTGTGGCACGAAGAGTGTTCAAATATGAATGCATCTAAGCACCTAAAATTTGATTCTTCATGGCTTTCACTGAAATCATTATTTCGTTCCCTCAAAGTATTCACCTCCAACAGATATACAAACTTTCAGTCTCTGGGTCCAATCTTTTAAGACATTTTCATAGTCTTTTTATGTATACTATGCAGACACTGGAATATTGCAGAACCGAGGTGTTTGCGCTGAACAAATTTTCAACCTGAAAGGTATTTCTTAAGCTTTGAAAACAAAATGAAGTCAAAATGGGCAAGGTCAGGTTAATACGGAGGGTGGGGAAGCACAACGACTTTTTCCTGCCTCGGAAAGACTTGCACCTCGTACAAAAGACAATGACTGAAACTGGTGGTTTACACAGGTTGAAATAGAGTTAACAGAAAATGAATTCCACTGTCTTCATAGTATACCTAAAAAGCTAAAAAAATGCCTTCAAAGAAATGCGCAGTGGAAGTTCTTTACCGTAGCTTAACGTGCATGTACCTTAATATAGTTGTGCGTACGTTGACGTAATTTGATGCTCTTTCTGGGATAGTTTGTCTACGTCTTACAACTTATCTAACAATTAACTCTTCAAATTACAACACCTACGCGTAGTTTAACGTTCTCTCCTGTACTCTAACGTACATCAACGGACTTAAAAGAATATTTTCTTGCTGTATTTTCCCTAGTGTAACCTTCTTTAACTGTTTGTAATGTACTTTAACGTGTAATACTAGGGGCAAGCTACGTTATCTAACTCTTTACATGACAAATCAAATTTTTCTCAAAACACAAAATTTGTCTTTCAAAGGATAGAAAACATTGTTGGATAAGAAGAAAATACTGGTTACCAGTTTTCAAAAGCCTTCTTTCGCAGGGTCATTAAAAGTCGGAATTATGCAGTAAACGGTGGAAGAATGTGTGATTAAAGCTTAAGACCTATAGTACGTTGTATGTTAGTGTGTGAAATTCTTATCCCAACAAAATATACAAAGTAACATTTGAATTAATCTACATCGTGCATAAAAAGCTTGCTACTTGATAATGCAAACGAGCTTACTATGTTATCGATGTAGGTCTGTCATTAGGATTAGGAAATAATCTTCTTTCTATCGTGGTTTATTGTTCAATAAACTGCATTTGTGAGTTATGAGGCACAAACAATAAACCGCGAGGGCGATTTCGATTCTAACATGGGGTGTGTGAGGTTGGCAGTAAGTTCGACAATCGGAGTTCGATATTCAATGTAGAAATGAATATGCTGTTAAGTTGAATTTCATGCAGCAGTAGATTCGGTATTTTTGTCAAACTCAAGGGACAGTTACGAGTAACAAGGATTAACAATTTGAATATCGAAATGAATTTCATGCCAGCAGTAAATTCGCGTGTTTTTTTTTTTTTTTTTTTTGGGGGGGGGGCATGCAGATGATGTCGAATATAGATTTGAATATCGAAATGAATTTCAGGCCAGCAGCAGACTCGCCAAGATTTCCATATGGGCCTGTAGATATGTATAAAAACGATTGTCGATTTGACTGTCGAACTGAATTTCATGCTAGCAGCAGATTCGCAATTATTTCTATATAGGCATGTAGATATTGTATGAAATCCAATTTAGATTTGAATATCGAACTGAATTTCATGCTAGTAGCAGATTCGCTAGAATTTCTATATGAGCATGAAGATAGTGTATGATATAGACTGTAGATTTGAATTTCGAACTGAATTTCATGCAAGCACCAGATTCGCTGAAATTTCTCTATGGGCATGTAGATGATATAAAAAAAATCCAAAAAGATTTGAATATCGATCTGAATTTCATGCTAGCAGTAGATTCGCAAAGATTTCTATATTGACATGTAGATATTGTATGAAACCCAAATATATTTGAATGTCGAAATGAATATCATGCTTACAGCAGATTCGCTAGGGTTTCCTTTATGGGCTTGTAGATGGTGTATAATATTTAATGTAGATCTGAATATCGAACTGAATTTCACGCTAGCAGTAGATTCACCAAAGTTGCTGTACACAGTGTATGATATCGAATATAGATTTGAGTATCGAACTGAATTTCATGCTAGCAGAAGATTCAAGGGGAATTTCTTTATGTGCGTGAGATGGTGTATAATATTGAATGTAGGTCTGAATATCGAACTGAATTTCATGCCAGCAGCAGATTCGAAAAAAATGTTAAATGGGCTTGTAGATGGTGTACGATATCGAATGTAGATTTGGATATCGAACTGAATTTCATGTTAGAAGCAGATTCGCTAGAATTTCTATAGGGGCCTGTAGATGGTGTATAATATCGAATGTACATTCGATTATTGAACTCGATATCATGCTAGCAGCAGATTCGCTACAGTTACTTTATTGGCTCGTAGATGGTGTATAATATTGAATAATATAATAATATAATATTAAATGTAGATCTGAATATCGAACTGAATTTCATGCTAGCACCAAATTCATTAAAATATAACTATAGTATTGAATATGGATTTGAATATCGAATTGAACTTCATGCTGGCAGAAGATTCGTTATAATTTCTTTATGGGCTTGTAGATTGTGTATAACATCGAATGTAGATCTGAATATCGAACTAAATTTCATGCTAGCAGCAGATTCGACAAAATTGCTAAATGGGCATGCAGAAGGTGTATAATATCGAATGTAGATTTGAATATCGAACTGAATTTCATGCTAGCAGAAGATTCGCTAGAATTTCTCTATGGGCTTGTAGATGGTGTATAATATGGAATGTAGATTTTAATATCGAACTGAATATCATGCTGGCATCAGATTCGACAAATTTGCTAAATGGGCACGAAGATGGTGTATGATATCGAATATAGATTTGAACATCAATTGGAATTTCATGCTAGCAGTAGATTTGCTAGAATTTCTATATATGCATGTAGGTAATGTATGATATCGGATGTATATCTTAACATTGAACCGAATTTCATGCTAGCAGCAGATTCGCTAGAATTTCGTTATGGGCTTGCAGATGGTGTATAATATCGAATATAAATTTGAATGTCGAACTGAATTTCATACTAGCAGCAGATTCGCTAGAATTCCTGTATGGGAATAATGATGTTGTATGAAAGCCAATGTGGATTTGATTATCGAACTGAATTTCACGCTAACAGCAGATTCGCTTTTAACTTCTGTATGGGCATGTTGATGACTTCAATATTCAGATCTGCATTCGATATTATACACCATCTACAAGCCCATACAGAAATTCTAACGAATCTGCTGCTAGCATGAAATTCAGTTCTATATACTGTATTCTATATCATACACCATGTACATGCCCATACAGCAATTTTGGTGAATCTGCTGCTAGCATGAAATTCAGTCCGATATTCAGATCTACATTCAATATTATACACAATCTACACCATCTACAAGCCCATAAAGGAATTTCTCGCCAATCCTCTGTTAGCATGAAATTCATTTCGATATTAAAATCTACATTCGATTTCATACATTATCTATAAGCCGACAAGGAATTTATAACCAATCTGCTGCTAGCATGAAATTCCGTTCTATATTCAAATCTTTATACGATATCATACACCATCTACATGCCCATTTAGCATTTTTATTGACTCCGCTGCTAGCCTGAAATTCAGTCCGATATTCAGATATACATTCGATATTATACACCATCTACAAGCCCATAAAGGAAATTCTAGCGAATGTGCTGCTAGCATGAAATTCAGTTCGATATTCAATCTACATTCGTTATCGCACACCATCTACATGCCCATCCAGCATTTTTTTCGAATCTGCTGCTAGCATGCTATTCAGCTCGATATTTAGATCTACATTCGATGTTATACACCATCTGTAAGCCCATAAAGAAATCCCAGCGAATCTGCTGCTAGCATGGAATTCAAATCTATATTCGATATCATACACCATCTACATTCCCGTACAGCATTTTTTTCGAATCTGCTGTTAGCGTGCTATTCAGTTCGATCAGATCTACATTCGATCTTATACACCATCTACAAACCTATAAAGAAATTCCAGCGAATCTGCTGCTAGCATGAAATTTAGTTCGATATTCAAATCTATATTCGATATCATACTCCATCTACATGCCCATTTAGCATTTTTTTTCCGAATCTGCTGCTAGCATGAAATTCAGTTCGATATTCAAACCTATATTCGATATCCCTCTACATGCCCTTATAGAAATTTTGGCAAATCTGTTGCTAGCAAAAAATCAGTTCGATATTCAAATCTACATTCAATATTATAAACCATCTACAAGCCCATAAAGGAAATTCTCGCGAATCTGCCGCTAGCATGAAATTCATTTCGATATTCAAATCTACATTCGATTTCATATATTATCTACCCGACCATAAAGAAATTTTAGCGATTCCGCTGCTAGCATGAAATTCAGTTCGATATTCATTTCTACATTCGATATCATACACCGTCTACATGCCCATATAGCAATTTTGTCGAATCTGCTGCTAGCACGAAATTCAGTTCGATATTCAAATCTACATTCGATATTATACACCATCTACAAGCCCATAAAGGAAATTCTAGCGAATCTGCTGCTAGCAGAAAATTCAGTTCGACATTCAAATCTACACTGGATTTCATACAATATCTACATGTCAATAAAGAAATCTTTGCGAATCTGCTGCTTGCATGGAATTCAGATCGATATTCAAAATTTTATTGGATTTTATATATCATCTACATGCCCATACAGAAGTCTCAGCGAATCTGCTGCTTGCATGGAATTCAGTTCGATATTCAAAATTACATTCGATATCATACACCATCTACATGCCCATATAGAAATTCTAGCGAATCTGCTGCTAGCATGAAATTCATTTCGATATTCAAATCTAAATTGAATTTCATACAACATCTACATGCCTATATAGAAATAATTGCGAATCTGCTGCTAGCATGAAATTTAGTTCGACATTGAAATCGATATTCGATATCATACACCATCTACATGCCCATATAGAAATTCTAGCGAATCTGCAGCTAGCAGGAAATTCAGTTCGATATTCAAATCTAAATTGGATTTCATACAATATCTACATGCCTATATAGAAATAATTGCGAATCTGCTGCTAGCATGAAATTCAGTTCGACAGTCAAATCGACATTCGATGTTATACATACATGTATCTACAGGCCCATATGGAAATCTTGGCGAGTCTGCTGCTAGCCTGAAATTTATTTCTATATTCAAATCTATATTCGAGATCATCTGCATGGCCTCCAAAAAGCACGCGAATTTACTGCTGGCGTGAAATTCATTTCGATATTCAAATCGTTATTCCTTGTTACTTGTAACTGTCCCTTGAGTTTGACAAAAATACCGAATCTACTGCTGCATGAAATTCAACGTAACAGCATATTCATTTCTACATTGAATATCGAACTCCGATTGTCGAACTTACTGCCAACTTCACACACCCTCTAACATGATCGGCTCTTGATCAAAGGACAAGTTTATACTAAGTATACAAAAACGGGTGCGGATTAATTCCCTTGAATAAACCCCCAGTTCCAGTTACTAACCCTAACAAACTCCCACTGCTCAGTCGGTAATGCATCTGCTAAAGATATCGAGAAGTGTCAGCCTGCGCAGTCCGCACAGGCTGAGATTGGTCGAAACATTAAAATACTTAAATTTTCTGCGGGTCCAAGGACCATTTCATGCCGTAGACCGTCGGTTGTTAGACGAAAGGCACTCTATAGATCTATATTTATATAATGGGTTGCTTCGTATAATGCATCATGGAGATGCATTAAACCCCCTTTTGCCAGAGCGTGGCTCATATGAAATTGTACTTTTTATACTTAACCCCATCCAGCCGAATTTAAATTTCTGACCATTGCAAAAAATAGACTTCGTTGTGTTTATTGGCCCTAAAAGGGATTTATATGACCAAAACTGCTGAGAGCAACTGAACTTGTGGAGCAAGATCAGGCTGCACGTATGTGCAGGCTGATTTTGCTCGAAACTTTTCGCAGAACAAATCTATGGTTGAGAATGGCAAGACAAGAAGCTCAGGTGGTGCTGGTCAAGCAGCTAACCAGTGTCTCCGAGTCGGTTATGTATAGGATAGACAACGAGATGGGTTTGTCTGTGTGATACAATGGCGCTGGCGGGTGTCTTTATCAGATACACAATTCCACATGCTTTGTCTTTCCGACTTAGACATCGTGAAATGGTAAAGCGTTGTATATGCGATAAATACAGACAAAATACTGAGCGCTGATTGGCTAACTTATCGGAATCTTGGTCTAAGCACAGAACAGACAACGAGTGGGGTTGTCTATTGATAACAAATTGACACGATCGTTAACAAGTGTCTATATCACACATATATAATTCCACGGGCTTTGTCTATCCGACTTAGACCACGTGGAGCGGCAAAGTGTTGTATATGCGATATGTACAGACCAAATACTGAAAGCAAATTGGCTAATTGATCGGGCAGCGGTCAAGGCTTGTCATTGATTTTATAATTAGTTGAAAGCTGTCGCTGGTTTGTCTTAATTTTCCTTTTTGTTTACATTTCAACGGAATCTATATACATGCATGTCATAGGACTTGACAAGATACAATCAGCCTGAAATCTGAACTAAAGGTTATTTACAGTATCTACTAACTTTTTTTTTTTTTTTTTACGAATACGTGTATATCTTCATGTAAAGAAACCATTTAGACTTTTTAATCATCCCAAACTTGAAATGTGTTTTATCACTTAATTAAAAAAATCAGTAAACTGTAAGCCATTAATGGGGATGTGTAAGAAAATGAAAAAAAAAAAAAAAGGAGAGAGAGAAAAATTGTATTCAATTAACAATTTGCCTGTTAAGGCCTCTTTAGATTTCGATGTACTGCTTTTCAAAGGCTTCTTGTAATGTCACATTGTCAATAACACGCGTCAGTTATGTGGGATCGTATCAATAACACGCTTCAGTTATGTGGGATCGTATATCAACTGAATACGATGAAGTCACATCTGGGTCTGTATTCACCAACCATTCTTTAGAACATTCTTTGTCTTATTCTCCAAGATTTTCAACATTTTCAAGTAACACAACCTCTGATTGGCTAAACTAAATAGTTTAGCAAATCAGAAGTTGAGTTAGTTTCAAATTTAGAAAATCTTGGAGAATAAGACTGAGAATGTTCTTGAGAATGGTTGGTGAGTACGAACCCTGATTTCACAGAAATAGACGGAGTTCCAAATTGCTAAACGACCATCCCGTTCTCAGACGCCAAAACTTCACCTTTTTGCTGTTCAGATGAAACCGTCCTATTTTGTTTACGCTGGCTAAGATCAAGAAACCTAAGGCTTTATACTCCTATTCCACTAAGCGGCGATTCCACTGTGGCGATCATGGCGCTTCTCCAAAATCTTCCAAATCGCCACAGAAGCGCCGACATGTGCAAAATTTTGGGCCCTGAGCGTTGCCAGTACGCTTTTAGTACGCTTCAATAACGATCTTGCTGCGCTGATCGCGATCCTGTCGTGCTTTTGTTGCGCTTCTACGACACTTAAGGTCGCTCCAAGACGCTTCCACTACGGCAAAGGATTTCAGGCTACGCTTAGTCTACGCTTATTCGTGCTGCTGCGACATTGCTACGACCTAAGGGCTGGAACTGCGCTTCTGTTGCGCTTTTGGAACGATTCTAAATAAAATCGGCGGTTTAACTGCTTTGCAGCAGCTGACCATCAGAAATGGATCGAATTGTTCCAGAAGCTGTGCTTAAGCTGAGAACTCAGAATGGAACACAGCACTTCATTTTGAAGTAACAACGCTTCTGTTACGATGCGCTGCGCTTGCGCTACGTTGCTCGCGCTGCGGGTATGATACTGTTGCGTTCATGAATTTCTTGCTTTGATTTTACTACGCTTTTGTGGCGCTTTAAGTCCACGGCGATTTCGCTAAGTAAATTTTGAGTAGGATCAAAACAAGTGCCGATACGCTTAGAACTACTATAATAGTTCTGACAAATAACTTTCCAAGGCGGGGATTGAGCCCAGGACCTCAAGGTCCCAAGGCGAACGCTCTACCACGTCTCTACAAAAGCTAGCTCTATAGCAAGGCAGTATAACTGTCCCCTTATACAAACACAAGCTGTACATTTATATCTATCTGTGGGATAGACCAGTATACTACTACATACTCTCCTGCCATATGAAGATTCGTCCACGAATCCTTCAATTACTGTTACTCTATTTCTCAACTAAGTCGTTTTTTTTAGGGTGGGCGCCAAATGTAACCAAGTGTTTTCATGGACGCCCGACTAGCACAATGTACGCACACACAAATCACTGTTACGGGGTAGAAAGTTCTCTCACATCATCCAAACCTTTTTTTCCAATCCATTAAGTGGTAAACTGAGATCGTATCGTTACTTACTGGTTTTGATTATGTGAGAGAACTTTCTACCCCGTAACAGTGATTTGTGTGCGCGTACATTGAGCTAGTCGGGGTCCACAAATGAGAATTATTGGCTATGGTCTCCCGTTTGATATTTGGCAATTCGCAAAAAAGTAAAAAACAATCTATTGTAGATCTTTTGTGAGGAACATACAACGTCCATGTACACTGAAATCATCCTGAATCACCAGTGTCTGCGTTTACTATCTATTCCTAGCCATGGAAGATTTGACAGCCGAAATATCGTTTCGATCAGTATTGTTGAACTATGAAAATGACGGTAAATTAAAAACAAAAACACTCCGTTTTAATTGAAAACTCTTAAACATGAATTCTAGCTCTGACATCAATAAAACTAGAAACGCTACATTAATTTGGTCGGCCAAATATCCAATAGTACAAAGATGAAGTGGAACGTAATTAAAGCATCTTTGGATAATCGACAACGTGAAATTGGTGCCCACATTCACCAACCATTCGATATTGCATTTATAGTCTTAATCTAGATTCATAAGGCAACGCAGTTTCTGATTAGCCCAACGATTTTGGTTAAACAAATCAGGAAATGCGTTACTTTCAAAATTAAACAAGTCTCGAGATTTAGGCTAAGAATCTTATAAAGAATATTATAAAGAACGGTTAGTGAATACGGGTCCTCGAAATGATAACCGTTTACTTAACTCTTTACCAAACGACAAAATTTTAGACCAGTCCAAATTGAAAGCTTTTGCAGACGTCAAAATAAATGTGACTCAAAAAATTGAAATTTTTCCTTTTCCCACAATGTTTTCAAAAGGCTTCTTCCTCAGGGTCGTTAAAAGTCAGGATTGTGTGGTAAAGGGTTTTAATGGAAAATAATGGATTACTGGCCAAAAAAAGATGGATTTTACATATCGGCGCTTATCGATTGGTAAGTCACTTAACTTGATTGAAGCGGAACATCCATGGTCATTGTCATAAGTTCCACGTCAACAGAGTTTAAGATACATCCTCACAGCCAGAGAGAAACATGAAACACTGTTAAAACTTGATCGTGTGTAAGATGGCTCAGCATTATAAATTGCCGATATATTTGGTAAAAAGGATACAGAAACTCAAGTGATTTATCCTTATTTACAACCGGAAACGACAACAGTAATTTCTATGAAGGCCTGCAGAAAATGAAATGCATTTTCTATCCCTCATAATCTGTGCAACCTTGCAATTGACGGGGACAACCTTTGGCATGAAGATACCAGAATGATTATAGTTTCATAAAATAAAGATGAAATGGGTTAAAAACTAGCTAAAAACGAGTATATACTGTACGTATCTTTAAAAGTTTTAACGCATTTTTAGGACCTTGTCATGGTGCACGTGCGAGCTCGTATTCGTTTCCTTACAAAATGCACATGTATACTTTGATTTAATCTAGAAAATTTAGAGCGTCATACGAATTAAACTCTATCCCAGAAAATATTTTCTTACAATCACTGTCGAGACAAAGCTTGGCAAAAATGCCTAAGTGTTCATTCTGTCACAAACCCGTAAAAAAATAATAGTAATAGATTTACTACTACATGTATTTCGATTTCAAGATTTTTTGCTCTGTTTTGTTTCTAAAATAATACCTCCCAGGAAATCGGACAGTGTAGATCTAGTTATCTAAATCTACTACAGACGCAGCCAAAAGTGACGTTTTGGGCTTACAATAGGTTAAACACCACACAACTCTTTGACCCTGTAAACATCTGTTTCTACAGCTTTAAACAAATCATAGACGGTGGTATCCGTGTATTTTTTCATGCCGTAACAGTCTAAACCATCGTTTTCTGATTCCCAGCTGTCCCGACATTTACGAAAATGATAAACAGCGATATCCTTGACATTTGCTTCGTATCTGTGGACAAAAAAAAATCAGAGAGCAAAATTAATGTTGGTCTTACAATATGGCGATATAGTTTGGTGATAAATCGCCAAAATGATATTGTCATTGTAGGTATTTGTTTTTTATTTCGATCTTAAATAGAAGCAATTTTCCTATCGCTTACTTGGATAAACACTCAAAAATTGAATCCTCGGATTCGAGATACGCCCTATTCATGACGTCAGTCCGTCAACTGGATGACTTCAAAATTGATTTTTTCAAAACCAGAGTTAAAAACTTGAAAAAATCAAAGTACTGAAAGTACTGACAGACTAGCGAATTTGATTGATTGACTGATTATATGGTGTTTAACCCTATTTTCAACATTATTTTAGTTATATAGCGGCGGCCAGTGCACATATCCATACTTTCCTGGAGTATCTTTTACCAGTACTCCGCACAAAATTCTTTCCAAGCCACTGGCTGCTTTCCCACATAATCACCGTCGAAACTTGAGAGAGGAATGAATCCTGTCGCAATGACTATCATCAATCCTCGGAAAGAAATTGGCTGAGCCGGGGATCGAACCAGCGACATCCTGTTCTCATGTCCTGTATGCTACCGACTGAGATATCGGGGCTATGCATGCTATTGGTTGACTATCATCCGGTTTAACCCTTAACCTGCTAGAAAATTAAATGAAACTTTCAAGCCAATGGTAAACACCTGAATATTGCTATTTCGAAGTTACATTTTGGAGAAAATATATCCTCTTATCGGACAGTAGAGATCCAAGAAAAGACTGCTGTTCTCTGCAGTCTGATCTTAATACACACTGTCCACAAAAAGTCACTGAGTCGCGGTGGTGCTGGTTAAAGAAACTCCAGGAAAGCATCGATAGGTGCACTGGCCTTCATGATATCACCGGAATGGTGTAAAACACCATACAATCAATAAGTCAATATTCAATAGTGCAAGATGTAGTGAATTATTTAACTCTTTACGAAACGAAATTCAAAGCTGTTACAGACCACAAATTAAATGTGGCTAAATTGATGAAACCTGGCTCCAAAAGGGCAGAAAACAATGTGGAAAAAGGGGAAAATGCTGGTTACCAGGGATTCTTCCCCAGTGTCATTAAAACTCCGGATTGTGTGGTAAAAGGTTAACATTCTAAAAGTAAAATAACAGTTAACATAACAGTTTAACTGTACACAATGATCTAAATAATGAATGACTGAAGAAATGATAAGGGTTCCCTGTCCAGTGAGAGTTAATGCAGCTGGGATTTGCTACAAGTTACCTAGGTGTATCTATTTTTAGATTCATTCATAATGTTACAGTGATGTAGGAATAACTGATAACATAGCCTGCTTTGCATAGGTCACTTAATTTACATATAAGCAAAGATCCTGTACCTTATAAACGACATCTTGTTCAGTTTATTACTTTGTAAGAAGACATGTTCAAATTGGAGTGGTAGAGATTTAGTGTTTTTTGTCAAAATTGTCATATATAACAGAATTAGGATTTCTGATAGAAAGAAGTATTTTACTGTGAGGCAGTATTTGGCAACTGTGGGGTTTTTTGTTTACTTTGACTCTGGGTAAATCATGATGCCTATAGACTAGCTTCGCTAGTCTAAAAACAGATCATGACAAGAGTTCACAAGCACTGAGTTCCGTATAAGATCCTTTCACTTTTAGAACAAAACTTTTGTAGTGAAACTACAGTATTCATTGGGAAGTGTCTGTTATCCATTTTATGATACACCTATAAAGTTCCCAGCTCAAATACACGCATAGCTCATGGATAAAATCAGACGCGACGGAAAACAAATCCGTATCTACACAGTGTCAAGTATGGTATGATGATGTAACGTGCGTGCGGAATACGTACAGATTGGTTTGCGATCTGATTGGTATTTTCCCGAGATTTGATTGGTCAAAAAGTTGGTAATTCCCCTAGATTTGATTGGTCAAAAAAGCTACGTTATAACATTCACCATCTATTCATAAAAAAGGAAGTTTTCACCCACTAAACCAGTATTTGTTTCTATTTTAACTTTTACCATTTTCAAATAAAATTGCCTTAATTGCAATAATAATTGGGCCATGCTCTGTGAAAATGGGGCTTAATGCATCTGCAAAAAGTATCGACCAAGGTCTGCTTGCGCAGTGTCCGCTGACCTAGGCCGAAAGTTTTCGCTATAGGTCAATTTTCTGTATATCCAAGGATCAGACCACCTCATGATGAAGTTGGTTGTTAAAAATAAGTGGCTATTATGGATCCATAAATATGCGATGGATTTCTTGGTACCATGGATCACTGAGATGCATTAAACCCCGTTTTGCCAGAGCATGGCTCAATTATTTTGTAGATGAAATTTGTCGATAGAACTATAATGAAAGGAATATCATGCCGCGTAACAAAAGTCCTGACATGTCGCCCGATCTTCGATCTCGCGCGATATCGCATTTTCTATAGCAGGTGGAATATAAACATCAAAGTGCTGAAGGCGCTGAAGGCCTGGGCATCAGAACGGGAGAAGAGGTAGGGAGATGAGGCCCAGAAGCTCAAAGTTGCTATCACATTTATACAGGCTGAAAACTGCTATCACATTGGTACAGACTAATTAAAAAGATATCTATCTACATGTCTCACACTGACAGTCTGTGGAGTTGACAACAGAATGGAAAAACATAAATTTGTAAAGGCCAATATAATGAGTATTTTTGTATAGTCTTGGCCTCATGGTCTTTATGGATTTAAAGGAGATAATTTTCAAAGGATTTTCTGTGTCCTATTTTCTTTCTTTACGTTGCTTTGGCAACAAATCATGGTAACAAACCAAAATGAGCAGCGTGAAAAAAATTGCTGACAGAGGACAAGCCCAGGAACCTTTCTGGAATGTGCAAAAAATCCACAATGGCGAAGCAATGAATCATATTTTTCTTTCATTTTACCATGTTCAGTCTGAGGCACTTTGAGCAATGACAAGGAAAACACAAAGTCTTTAGAGGCTAAATTTTTTAGGTATTTCTTTTAATTTGTGCATATTGGTTTCTATGGCAACAAAAAAAAAGACGTCCGCATTCGGGCGCCAATGGTAGGTTGATTTTCAGTGAAAACACAAAGTTGAAAAAGGGGGCATAACTTGATAGTTATTTACCCTTATTTTTATGTTTCCCTTTTGATAGTTAACAACTTGTCCAAGTTTGAAGTGAATATCTTCAGTAATAACAAAGATTTTGTAAAATGTCAAAGATTTTGCATGACGACGACACAAACGACGAAGATGATGACACTAGGGCTATGAAAATACCATGCCTCAAAAAACAACCGACCTAAAAGTTCTTAGTCGAAAAAGGGGCATAAATGATTACTTTGCCAAAAGAAATTGGTGGTTACCTGCCTCTGTTGTACTGATATTAATTCCCCTTTTAATAATTAACGAAAAGCCCAACTTTGAAGTAAGTATCTTCATTAATGACAGATGTGATAAAATGTCAAAGGTTATGAAAATTCAAAGTAATAAAACAAGGGCGTAACTCTGTCAAAAAGTTCGGTGGTTACTTGCCCCTGATATATGGGTACCCCTTTGACAGTAAATTACTTGTCCAAGTAAATATCTAAAAGAATAACAGATATATTATAAAATGTCAAAGTTTTTGCACGAAGACATTGCCGCATAGGCTTTGACAATAGCTTGACGTTTTCTTCGTAAACAGATGAGCTAAAGACTACCAGTTGAATAAAATCATAGGGATGATACAAGACTGCTCAAGGAACATTTCTATAAAAGTTTTGTCAAAATATCTGCAGTAAATGCCACTTTTCAATTTTCCCATTGAAAGTCTATGGAATCTCTAAGTTGCCATGAGCAACCAAGTTGGAAAGCCGATTTTCATAAACAAGAGAGCCGTTGGACCTAAAGCCCTCATCTGAGTAAAGTCATCTAGGATTGATAAATTTGAAGAGCTCCTGGTTGTGATTATGGAAAACACAAATGAGCCATGCTCTGGCAAAAAAATGTGGGGTTTGATCCATCATTCCAAATAGGCCGTCATATATTTATGGATTTATAAAATCCATTTTGTCGAACAACCAACTTTATCGTGAGATACACTGGTCCTTTGACATGCAGAAAATTTGCCAAAAGCAAAAGGTTTCGACCCAGGTCAGCCTAAGTGCCTATGGAGATCAAGATCAGATTGCACTGATTGTCAAGTTTACCACAAATTCCCGAGTTTTAAGGACTCTAGGGATATAGCCCGATGAAAAACTTATGGAAAAAGAAAATGCTCTCGCTTTTCCTACAAGGTTTTCTGCACTTTCACAGCCAATAACCAACATTTAAGCTAAATCTAACTTGCCGTTCGCAAATGTTTTCAATTTAGACAAGTCTAAAAGTTCATTGTTTTTTAAAGATAAACTGGTTTTCAATGGCTCATGTTACAAACTTTAATACATATTTGATATCGTATGCGCCGAGTTTGCTTTGGTTCGAAATGGTTATGGGCCGAGATGTCATATCTGGGCAACTCTGACAGGAAGAAACAAGGCATATATACCAATCAAGTACATAGTTATAACTTCAGACACGATGTGCACAATAATTTTACCGAAATTGAACTCTTACCGGGGTTTTGAGAGAAAGAGCACAACGTCTGCGTAAAATACGCTATCATTATTTGTCATTCACATGGTGTCTAGAAAACGGACAAACGAACGATCCCGATTAGTGCTCGGCAACAGCACTCGACACAACTCGGTCGATTGCGTACCTACATGTACATTTAAACATTTGATCAACGATCACCCGAGGTTTGCCAATTGTTTCTTTCACTGTTAAGCGCACGAATTTGCAGTTATGAATAACTTCACCAGGGTCCAAAATTCTCGGTCAGCACTTTCGTACGATTAAAATCACACATCTATCGAAGTTTGTTGTGAAATTAAACCTTTCTTTGATGTTCAAATCGAAATATTTTTATTATTTTAAGGAGTGGTTTCTTTCAGCGTAGTGAGATGGATTGCAGGCGGTACTTTTTACTTTTACTCGGGTTTTTCCGTGAATGCTTGGATGGGGTTGAAATTCTGGTATACGATTCCTATGGCCTTGGGCTTGGCAAGCCAAGCCCAGGCCAACCAGGGCCCATATTCATCAACCATTCTTAAGAACGTTCTTAGTCTTGTTCTCCAGAAATTTTCTAAATTTTAAAGTAACACAACTTCTGATTGGCTAAACCGAATGGTTTAGCCAATCAGAAGTTATGTTACATGTACTTTCAAATTCAGAAAATCTGGGAGAATAAGACTAAGAATGCTGTTAAGAACGGTTGGTGAATACGGACCCAGGAAAGTTACTGCAAAATAATATTCCGTTTATACAGGGGGTAAGCAATATAATAATAAACCGCATTCGTATAATAATGAAAAACAGGTCACAAGAATGAGTTGATAGCCGGTTAGACGCAAGTTCGAAGAACACGTTTTCAATCGACTATCGACACATTCGGGTGAGATATTTTTAATGTTCCGTGATTGCAATTGACTGTTTCTTTTATTTTATACCTTTTAAAAGAATAAACATTCATAAATCAGAAAAAATGCAGCGCTCAAAATATATGAGCCGTTCTCTGGCAAAAGGGGGCTTAAAATTTCCCCGTGATGATACCAAGCAAGTCATCACATGATCATGGATCTATAAAGTCCATTGTGTCTAGCAACCGACTGAATCATGAGGTAGACTGGTCCTTTGATATACAGAAAATTGACCAATACCGAAAGTTTCGGCCCAGGTCAGCCTGCGCGGACTGCGCAGGCTGACCTGGTCGATACTTTTCGCAGATGCACTAACTCCCCTTTTCACAGAGCACTTATATGACTCTTATATCGAAGGGGCTTATATACCTTCTATATCCTTCTGCTCCCGTAAAATTGAGTGTTCTTGCACTCCCAAAAGGAATTCTTCTTGGTATCACAACATGTTTGATGCGATCTTTCGTCGGTTCAGACCGTTGCAAGTACTGCCCTATAGTGAAGTCTGACTGTCTCTGTGCTCCCCAATTTTTTATGAATAAAAGGACTTTGAACACGAACCCTGCAGCATCCGGGTGCTCTTTAACCAATCGATCCTGCAATAGTTTAAGCGAGTCCTTTAACCTTTTTGGTACTTTGTTCAAAGAGCAAATCTAGAATAGACTACATTGAACGTGTATCGATATCTACACTTTCTAGTATCAACCGTTTTAAACTGTACCACCTGGATCTTTTGTTATCAGACATATATAATATACTTATTTACCTGGTGCTCAGATGGATGCGTTCAGTCTTACACTGTTGACAGTATTTCTAAATTCTTATTTGTAGATTGATTGTATTGACTGATTGTATACTGTTTAACGCCGTTTTCAACATTATTCGCGGCGGCCAGTGCACCTATCCATGCTTTCCTGGAGTTTCCTTTAACAGAACTTCGCACAATATTACTTCCAAGCCACTGGCTGCTTTCTCACATAACCGTCGTCGAAACAATGGTCAGCAGTGAGAGAGTAATGAATCCTTTCTCAACGACTATCATCAATCCTCGGAAAGAAATTGGCCAAGCCGGGAATCGAACCAGCGAATCCCTGTTCTTAAGTCCTGTACGCTACCGACTGAGCTATCGGGGCTCGGATCTTATTTGTACAACAAAATTATACCCTAGCAATGCTTGGCAATGTGTGACAAGATGAAACATATTCAGTGTATGCTTTTGACCCAGGGGACTGTATCCACTGAGCTTGCCTTGAAATAAATTTCATGTTGAAAAGAGTGGGCCATTTAAGCTGATGTTAAACGAGTTTTTGAACTGAGCAGGTCTTTTGAATTGAGAATGTCAATGAAAAAGAGACAGTCTTCAAACATAGATAGTCTCTGAAGTAATCTCCAGCCAGTCCTGACTCAAAACTGAATTCAACTTTGAATATGAGCCATGCTCTGGCAAAGGGAGGCTTAATGCATTTCAAGCCCTCACATAATTATGGATCCATAATAGCCACTTTCTTTAACAACCGACTTAATCATGAGGTAGACTGGTCCTTGGACATACAGAAAATTGACCAATAGCGAAAAGTTTCGGCCTAGGTCAGCCTGCTCGGACTGGGCAGGCTAACTTGGGACGATACTTTTCGCAGATACACTAAACCCCCTTTTTACAGAGCATGGCTCATATATTTCAGCTGGTCTTGACTCTGAGCAGCTCTACTGGAGACATTTTATCAAACTTTTATATTCACCTTGAACACCAAAGAGCTTTTGCAGACGACAATTCAAATGTGACTCTAATGATGGAAGTTGTCTTTGATAGGGTAGAAAACATTGTGGGAAAAGGAGAAAATGCTGGTTACCAGCATTTTCTCCTTTTCCCACAATGTTTTCAAAAGGCTTCTTCTTCAAAGTCGTTAAAACTCGGGATTGTGTGATAAAGGGTTAATGCACCTGCAGTCCTCGCAGCCTAACCTGAGTCGCAACCTTTTGCTGTTTGTGATATTAGGACCTTTCTTACTCATGATCAGCCAATCTTTAGACAAGGCGGATCCATATTACGTAACGATTTGCTTTATTTGTGTGATAATGCATTAGAAGATGCATTAATACCCCTTTCCCAAGAGCGCCGCTCAGTTACCCTCATCATCAGTTACCGGTACTTTGAGTGTGAAATTTATTTTAACAAGGACACGGACTTATGTAGCTTGAACTGTGATCTACGGATAATTTCAGTACTCTTGTCATAGGAAGCCTACCTCGATACATTATCATTTACTTTGTCTTAACGATAGATCTAAAGACCTGGTTTGACATGAAGACTTCTGCTTGTTGTTTTCATTCACCAATATAATCCTTTCAACACAACAGGTGACACAAGCGGCTTTTGTGAAGTAGGTACATTACGTTTAGGCTGCACAGAACACGTTGTCCGATCTTGGGTCTAGAACGTCCGTTTGTCTTTTTTTTTTTTAATTCTAAAACATGACTAAAGGACTCCATATAAATTATGACGTGGAATATACTTTAATCTATCACAATACATGTGAGCTACGCTCTGGCAAAAGGGTGCATCTCCGTGGTACATTATACCAAGCAAGATATCGTTTTATTATGGATCCATAAAATCCATTCAGTCTAAAAAACGACTGAATCATGAGGTAAAACGATCATTGGACATGCAGAACATTGAACTATAGCAAAGGTTTCGATCCAGGTCAGCCCGGGCTGAAACCCCCCCCCCCCTTTTCACAAAGCATGGCTCATGTATATGGGAGGTGCTTTAATGGATATTCGTAAATGCATTCTGTTATGATACCAAGCAAGTTGTTCGATACTATGGGTACACTTTGTTTAACAATCGGCTAAACGAGGCATGATGGTCCTTTGACATGCAAAACCTTTACCAATAGCAAAAGGTCTCGAAAATGACCTACACAGGCTGACATGGGTTGATACCTCTTTTCACGAGCAATTAGGTCACCTTTTCACAGAGCCTGGTTCATATATTTAAAGCCATCTGGCTTTGACGGAGTCAAAATCATCTACTTACAAATAAAGATTTCAGTGTCTCTTCTTTGGTCGGTATTATATATTCATCTGGGTCGATGCTCACAATATATGTATAACTGTTCAGTCTTGCGTGGCCATCCAGAAATGACAAACCTTTAAAATTCCAACATGGCGCCGTATCTATGTGCATTACTGACACTACAAATGTGATAAGATAAGACGGAAGCATACAGATCTACAGATAACGAAGGTCTTTTAGGATTTCCGAAACCACAGGTCCTGGGTTCGACCCTCGTCCAAAGTAGAGTTTTTGGTTTTTTGTGCGATTGGCCTTCGGCAAGGCAAGTCAAAGCCCCCGGTCTAATACCGGTGGAACCTATTGGACACATGAATGAGTGAGTTGTCGTCTGTGATACTACTGAAGTAATATTAAGAATGGCGATAAAACCACTTCAATCAATCAATAGATAAATAAAATCGTTCGATCAATACAACAGCAGTGCAGGTTTTCGCTACTCTCAGCGCTTTGATGAATTATCAAACCTTTTCTCGACAAGTTCACGCTTTACCAAACAATTGCGTGTTTTACTGACCCTAGGTAAGAAGACATTAGAAAACTGTGGGGGAAGAGCAGATAATGATGGCAACCAGCTTTTTATCGTTTTCCAAATTTTTTTTCCACTAATTTTTAGCCGCATTCATATTGTCGTCTGTGAATGTTTTTTATCCACCCCTTTACAACAAAATCTTGGTTTTTAACAACCCAGAAAAGGAATACTTTTCGTAACATTGTAGGAAAAGAAAAACATGCTGGTACACAGCATTTTCTCCTTTTTTCCAAATTTTTTCTACCCCTTTCAAATACAAATTCCATGATTAAAAACCTCCCTGAATTTGTCGTCTGCAAATGCTTTTAATTTGGACAAGACTAAAAATTTGTCATTTGGTAACGACTTAAACCTTTACCACACAATCCCGAGTTCTAACGACCCTGAAGAAAAGGGCCTTTGAAAACATTTTGGGGAACAGGAGAAAATGCTGATAACTAGCATTTTCTCCTTTTCCCGCAATGTATTCTACCCTATAAAAGACAACAATCGTCATTTGAGCAACATTTAATTTGTCGTCTGCAAATGCTTCAATTTGAACAAGTCTAAAATTTTGTCATTTGGTAAAGACTTAAGCAAGACTAAAATATCGTGCCAACATTGTTTGCAAAGGAGCACTGAGTTGCTCTTAATACGCATTTTTCTTCTTTAGTAGCAATGTTTTCACATGTGTTTCGGTCTGTGCTGATTATCACTTTTTTTACAACGACCGTCGACGTTTCCGAAGTGGCCGGGTGTACCTTTTTTTTTTTAGCTCTACCACACAACAAAATTTTAGTTGATTGATTAATGAGATGCATGGTGTTTTACGCCTTTTTGAACATTATTTCAGTTATATCGCGACGGCTAGTGCACTTATCCATAATCTCCTGGAGTTTCCTCTACCAGTGCTACGCACAATATTCTTCCCAAGCCACTTGCTACTTTCTGACATACCCATCTTCGAAACAATGATCAGCGGTTAGAGCGAAGTGAATCCTGTCGCAATGACCACCATTAATCCTCGGAAAGAAACTGAGCGAGCTTGAAATTTGAATCAGTGACACCCTATTCTCAAGTTCTATACGCTACCGACTGCGCTATCGGAACTCGGCTCGGCAAAATTTTAGACGTGTTCATTTTGAAAGCAAAGACGGATAAGAACTTAAAAATGCCTCAAATGATAGGATTTACCTCTGAAAGGGTAGAAAATACAGTAAGAAAAGGAGATGCTAGTGACCAAGTTTACTCCATTTCCCTTGATGTTTTGAACGAATTTCTTCCTTAGCATTGCGAAACACGTGATTTTTTGGGAAAGATAAGAAGACAAATGAGTCACGCTCTGGCAAAAGGGCATTAATGCATCTCCGTGATGCAAGATACCAAGCAAGTCATCACATTATCATGGATTTATAAAATCCATTTTGTTTGACAACCGACTGAAGCATGAGGTAAAAGTGGTACCTGGACATGCAGAAAATTGACGAATTGCAAAACGTTTTGGCCAAGGTCAGCCTGCGCGGACTGCGCAGGTTGACCTCGGTCGATACTTTTTGCAGATGCATTAAACATCCTTTTCACAGAGCATGGCTCAAATGAATTAAACAGCTTTCTTACCGTCTCCAGGAAGCGGAAAGTGAATCGCTTCTAAGAAACCCAGTTGTTTGTAATATTGGAGAACTTTCACAGCGTTTTCATTGAGACCGTCGACGACATAGGCCAGTACCTTGTCGACGCCCAGTAACTTGTGGATTTCAAACCATGTGATCAAATCGTTGGCGTCTAGCTGACTATACAATACCTATGACAGACAAAGAACAGTTCCTTGGCAGGTAAAAGGGCGCGTATTCACAGTCATTAAAATTTACATTCTTTGTCTAACTCTGAAGAATTTTCTCATTTTTCGAAGTAACGCGATCTATGACTGGCTTAACAATAAGTCTTAAAATGCAGTTTACTGTATAATGGTTGTTGAATACGGGCTTCGTGGAGGTTTTCTTTTTTCTTCGCGTGAATGTTACTCACAGAAATCTAAATATATGAAATAGACGTTCTCATTCGGCCAAAAATGCGTGAAATTGCAATTTTAACCCTTATCCTGCTAAAAACGTGAACTGAAACTTTCAAGCCGATAATAGAAACCCAAAGTTTGCTATTTCAACGGTATTTTGGGGGAAACAATATCTTCCTATCGGACTGTGTAGATCCAAGATAAGACTGCACGTTCTGTGCAGTCTTATCTTGATCTAAACTGTCTGCAAAAGATTCTTGAGTCGCGCTTAGCAGCTTAAGGGTTAATTATAGTGATAACAGCTTACAGTATCAGACATTAGGAAGCATGGATGCGTACCGGAAACGGATATTTTCAGACATTAAACGAAAATCGACATATAACAATTTCTAAGGTAATTTGATCAGACTGCATGCACAATATTATATCACAATGTAAGCACTAGACATTGTTGATTCAGAACCAGACAGTGCATCACGTGCAGCCTGACATTGATCTATACAGTCCCACTAAGTACAGGCACCTGTAAAGTCATTGCTCATACAGATGTATCAAGGCAAACATCAAAGTCAGTTTAACAAACAATCCCAAGTGTTAACGACCTCCAAGAAAGAAGGCTTTTAAAAACATTGTGGGGAAAAAAGAGAGAGAGTGAGAAATTCCTGCTAAGCAGCATTTCATCATTTTTCAACTATGATTTTCCTTTTTAGAAACAAATCTCATGATCTGAGACACATTTGATTTGTTATCTGCAAATGCTCTCAGTATTCATATGGAGGTGTTTTAACCCCATATAGTTAGCATGCTCAACCGGAAGTACAAACCGAAGTGCCTTAAACGAAATGTTCCTCGGCGATTACAAAATAGGCATGTAGCTTTCTAACGCTACTCGTGAAATTCATAATCCATACTTTGCACAACCTCCGATGTCCGTTGAGTTTAGCACAAGATCTGTCTTCAAGTCTTTCCCCCAAAAAAATATAGGACTTGTCCATATGCAAATCATTTGCAGGCGACAAATTAAATGTCGCTAAACATGGAGGGATGTGTCTTGAAAAGGGAAGAAAACATTCTAGATAGAGAACAAAATGCCGGTAAAAGCATTGAAAAGGAGAAAGTGCTGATAACCAGTATTTTCTCCTTTTCCAAAAATGTTTTCGAAAGACTTCTACCTCGAGGTCGTAAAAACTCCTCATAATGTCACGGGTTATGGGTAGTCTCGATAATCACGAGACGTTTACGATGCTTCTTTACATATTTGGACGTTTATTGTGCACCGTACACTCTCAAGTCCATCGTGAATTTTCCGGGAGAACATTTACGGCGCTGCACTGGCTTTCTGTTTCGTCGGTTTAATCCTTTACCACACAATCCCGGCTTTTAATGACCCTGAGAAAGACGCCCTTTGAAAACATTGTGGGAAAAGGAGAAAATGCTGGTAACCAGCATGTTCTCCTTTTCCAACAATGTTTTCTAACCTATGAAAAACAAAATTCATCATTTGAGCCACACTGTAATTGTCGTCTGCAAATGCTTTCAATTTTCACAAGTCTAAGATTTTGTCGTTTGGTAAAGAGTTAATCTGTATTGCAGCGAATTAATTTTAATATTGCAATTAATTTTAAGTGACACACATAACCAAGGACAAATTATTAAACGTTAATTTACTTAAAGTGCTTTTAGAAGTCTTTTATAACATTTAAATCTCGAAAACACTCTCAAAATGTGTCATGTTTGGCAGCCATTTTGTTTCTATTTTAGGAAACATAAACATCTCAATAAAATATTAATTAAACTTGTTTTGTTATATTTAGCGTTTAAATTGAAAATGTTTTTATTTGAAACGAAGGATTGTTGAATACATAAGCAACAGGTATGTTTAAATTATAGTTCTGTCTTTGTGAAAACATGACAGTTTAAACTGTGCACGTCTTTGCAGAGATTCCTCCTCTTTTTTTCGCGATCGTCTCTGTACCCGGATGCGACCCAACAAAAGTTAAAGTCTCATTCGGGGACGAAATATCTGTACTAGGGTTATTGGTTAAGTCAGATCGCAGTTCGGTACCCCCTTTAACCCTTTACCACACAATCCCGACTTTTTACGACCCTGACAGAGAAGGCTTTTGAAAACATTGCGGGAAAAGGAGAAAATGCTGGTACCCAGCATTTTCTCCTTTTCCCACAAGGTTTTCGACCCTACCAGAATGCAGAAATTGTCTTTTAAGCGACATTTAATTTATCGTCTGCAATTGCTTTCAAATTGGACCACCCCAAAATTTTGTCGTTTGGTAAAGAGTTAATGGTTCCAGCTCTGAGAGTGGTTGAGCCTTGATTTAACCTTTAGGCTGCTAAGCGCGACTCCCTACACTGTCTGATGAGGGGATAATTTTTCTCAATAAAAAATAAATAAATAAAAAAATAAAATAAAAAAATAAGTTTGAAGTAGCATTATTCGGGTTTTCACTATTGGCATGAAAGTTTTATTTAACCCTTTCCCAATCAAGCCCTGGTTTTCACGTGTCTGTAGTACAAGTCTTTTGAAAACACCGTGGGAAAAGGAGAAATTGCTCGTAACGAGCAATTTCTCCTTTTCCCACAGTGTTTTCTACCCTTTTTGATAACTTTCTGCCATTTTCATCAAATTTGAAAGTGTCGTCTGCAAACTCTTTCAATTTGGACCAGTCCAAAATTTGTCGTTTGGGAAAGGGTTAACTTATCTAGCAGGATAAGGGTTAGACCACTGATTAGGTCAAAGTCTTATAGATTGGCCAATCAAAGAACGTCTCAGCCTACCAGATTGCTCGTCTTGGGTTTTGGGATTAGTGGTGAGTCATTAGAATGATTTGAACATAATGACACAGACGAACTTACCTTCAAGTATATCGCAAGTCCGCTACGTGGGTACCCAAATTCGGTTTTCACATATGTGCTTTTCTCCCCGGGACAAACCAATTTTCTATTACTAGCTGATGCCCTTACTGTAGCTTCTTCCGGTAGGTCAACCGGTGACCTGTTAGATATATCGCACTGTAATTGCCATGCAGCTTGTTCAACTTGATCGTGATGAATCCAGTGCTGCCTTATAACATGATAGTATTTTATTAGTTGGCCCGATTTGTATCGAACGCAGCAAATGAATTTCAATATCCTAGGAAGTCCCTCCTGCCAGTTCTTCCGTATACTTGGGTCCCATTTGATCCATGCGTTTAAAACAATTGTATCCATTTGTTTATCGTCTGAAGAGTTCGTTACGAGAGCACTGAAAAGTTTCATATCGTATTCCGGGGTAGTTATATTACGCAGTTGCCGACGTTCATAAAAATTCACTTTGTGGTTTGAAATTATTTTCTTCTGAAAGAAATAGTTAAGGAGTATATGAGTCGTGCGTGGAAGCTCAGATGGTAACGCACACGAACCGAAATCCACGAAAACTTGGCCAGTTTCTTTCCGAGGATTGATTGCGATAAGTGCGACAGGAATGATTCCCTTCTCACTGCCGAATATTTTTTTCCTTCAATCTTTATGTGGAAAAGCAGCCAGTGGCTTGAGAAAAAGCAGAGTACTGGTAAAAGAAACTCGACTTGATTCCACCTAAAGAGGATAATACTGTACCTACATGCAAGCATTGTGAATTGAACAAATGGTGAAATAATATTTTGTAGTATTCTTTGTATTAAACTATCCCTGCAAGTATTCGAGAAATAGGTTAGAAAATGTGGACTGTGTTGAGTAAACAAGACAGGACAGCCATGATTTGTGAAAAGGGCGTTTAATTTATCTGCAAAAAGTATCGACTCATGTCAGCCTCTACAGTCCGCGCAGGCTGACCTTGGTCGAAACGTTTTGCTATTGTTAAATTTCGTCATTTAGATAACATGGATCCATATTATGTGAAGACTTTTGTGGTTTTATGCATTATGAAGATGCAATTAACACCCCCCGCCCCCTTTGCAAGAGCGCCGTTTAAATGCTTTCTGTCATAGTTTAGCTTCGGGTAGCTAAGATTGCAGATCCAAGATCAAATTGTGCATTTTGCGCAGATTGTTCTTGATCAATGCCGATAGCAAAAGGCATCGGCACCGAAACAGTCAAAGCATGCTCAATTTCTTCAATCTTTACCAAACAATAAAATTATACACTCGTCCAAATTTTACTCTTTACCAAACGACAAAATTTTACACCAGTCCAAATTGAAAGCATTTGCAGACGACAATATTAATATAACTCATATATTGAAATTTGTTTAGGGAAGGATAAAAAAAGACATTGTGGGAAAAGGAGAAAATGCTGGTTAAGAGCATTTTCTCCTTTTCCCACAATGTTTTCAAAAGCTCTCCTTCCAAGGGTCGTTAAAACTCGGGATTGTGTGGTAAAGGATTAAAGCTGTTGCAGAAGCCAAATTTAATGTTGCTCAATTGATTCAACCTGACTCTAAAAAGGTAGAAAACATTGTGTGAAAAGGAGAAAACATTTTCTCCTTTTCCTATGTTTTACAGGCTTCTTCCCCAGGGTCGTTAAAACTAGGGATTGTGTAGTAAAGAGTTAAGTTGTATTTCGATAATCCGAACGTACTGATAATCCGAATTTATATAATTGAATTATCGATATCTAACAAGTAATACCTTCAAATGTTGATACTTAAAATCACGCCTTGACGGTACAACAAGTTCTGCCGTATCATGTGATTTCTGATACATCACCAGTACACTGATAGTATGAAGCATGGTTACCACGCCAATACATGACAGAATTCCTGGTACCTTTTTCATTTTGTAACAATTGTCTGAAAAAAAAAAAAATGTGTGAAAATAGATTTAATTTCGTCGAGAACTACCCAGTAGCCTATATATAGAATTCTAATTCTATCCGCGAATTGTACAGATTTTTGCCAAAGGCATGGCTTGCTTATTCGAAACAGAAATATGCTTATGCTAAGTGTTGACGCTCTCTGTCTCCCTGTGTCTCTGTCTGTATCTCTCTGTCTGTATCTCTCTCTCTCTCTCTCTCTCTCTCTCTCTCTCTCTTTGTCTCTCTCTCTCCATCTTTCTTTCTCCTTCTCTGTCTGTTGGTCTGTCTCTCTTTTCTCTCTCTCTCTCTCTCTCTCTCTCTCTCTCTCTCTCTCCACAAGTCTTTTTAGAAAAAAAAAAAAAAAAAAAACTAAAAGAAATAAGTATCAACCTAACAGATATGGCGTTTTCGCTAACCAAGTGACATAAATCTATTAACTTGGAGAAAACCGCATCAGTCAGTACTTCATATTCTTTACCTTATTAAGCATGTCTTCTATCTATCAGATATCACTAACGTGATTGGAATTTTTTCAGGACGATATGTATGTTTGTTTCTCGTAATACCAGTGTCTATGACTAATACAGGTCAAAGATACTGGGAAAAAAGTTAAGGGTCATTATTTCTAACGTCATCTGTAAAGAGAATTGTGGTCCATTGACGGGGATACCAGCTGGCATGGAATTGCACCAAGTCCAACATTGCCATTTAGTGCTGTCCTGTCAGAACTGGTCTAACAACCGGTCAGTAATTGTGTCTGTTGATAACGGTCTGTAACTTTACTTTCAATACGAGATTTAACTCTTTGCCAAACGACTACATTTTGGACTTGCCCAAATTGAAAGCATTTGCAGCCGAAAAATTTAATGTAGCTTTAATAATGTTTTGATAGGGTTGAAAACATTGTGGGAAAAGGAGAAAATGCTGATTGCCAGATAAGGGTCCTGACGGACGAAAGTTGATCTGGGACGACCCAATCAGAGTCTGCCAACAACATTAATTGTGTAAAGGAAACAATGCAAGAATCTTGAGATAAGACTTTGTGATACATTAAAATCTGCAGCAAACTCCCTCTGAACCTGGCCTCCTTGAAGTATAGCTACTGCTCGAGCGGCTTTCTGGCCTCTAAAATGACGCGTCATCACGATTTTTTCAACAAAAGTTAAATGTGTCTACAAACATTTAATCAACAGCAAACAAGCTCAATACAAAGATTTGTCTTTTTCCAATTCACTACATGTGCTGGTACATTTTGTTCTAGAGATTATAACGCCCTGCTTTCATGTGGTCACCTTACCATGAATGCAGGAACAAAGTGACCACCCGACTTTATTGAATGTGTAATGAGGAATGTAAAGATGGCAATTATATCCAAACATGCATTTCTGTCTCAGAAATATGATATTTCAAAATAATGATCCTTAACTTTTTCGTCCAGTATATTATGAAATATTGCGACATAATATAAAATGCTCAGCCTCACAAATAAAGGGTGGACCAGTAAAATACCACCATTTTTTGATCGTACATAAGTGTTTTTAAATGTTCGAGAATTTTCTTCACAGAAATGTCACAGATGCAACACCTTATCATTTGATACCAAAGGTTTCCCACTTTGCCACCTGTTCCGTACACAATTCACTAATTAATGATACGCTCAATCCATACTCCTCTTCTCTGGATTACAGCTGCAACACGTACATGTACATCGGCGTTTTTGACGACATTCCCAAACTTCTCAAGCGGGATTCTTCGAATTTCCTGACAGACTTTGGTCTTGAGGGCCGCAATGGTGTTTGGGTTGTTGTAGTACCCGCTCTTCTTCAGGTACCCCCACAGCAAGTAGGAAGAATGTCAAAGGAGTGAAACTTATAACTTTTTAATTTATGTACATTCTTACCTTGATATTGTTCCATTTAATAGTTACAACATATTAGCGTTCCATTGTAGTGAAAATGTGAAACCACCTTAAACCTTCAAACCTTGTATAACTAACATGTGGCTATAGAGGTCTTTTATTTATACTGTTTTTCAAGCTGTTCTTTCTATTTATATTAACACCTGTGCAGAAAGAGATGAGTATAAATGATAGTACAGGGTGGTCTAAAAATTATTGCACTCTTTCAAATTGTTATAATTTCCACAATTTAAGAGACATTTGAAAAGTGTAATTATTGCTTTTTACTTATTCATAATTTTATCTGAAAGTACTCTTACACACATATTTACGTGATATGTCAAGTTTGGCATCCTTTTCCACGGACCAGGGGGTCGAGGCAGAATTTTTGGGTCACCCCATACACCGAGCATAATTAAGTGTATTCGAGTGAAATTGAAAATCTGTTACTCGAACTGTTTTTTTCAAGGTAGATCAACTCGACTTTTTTTTTTTAACTTCGCTGGTTTACTCCGTAAACACATGCTGCTCAAAGGGAGCTAAATTGTCCGTGTCCGTGTGTGTGTGTGTGTGTGTGTTATCGAGGAATCCCTCATTAAAGTTTTTCAAATTATATTCCTAAGGCTGACAAAAGCCCCATCCCAGGGATCACATGCTTTGTTTTGAATATTATATGGAAAAATTCACAAAATAACTATTATTGTCTGCAAGGCTGAAAATGTTCATATATATTGTACAGCAAGTATACGTATAGTAGTATCAAATTTGTGCATAATATCCCTTGGGATAAAGATGGCCCAGCCCTGGAGGTCACATATTTTTCACAGAGTTATATAAAGAAAATCAGAAGAAAAAACACGTGAAGGCATCGACAATGATTTCTCTTAAAAATAATGGACCAATTTGAAAGAAACTTCACAGAAATACTGCAGTGAACATTTACTTTAAATATTCTGATGACCAAGATGGCCCCAACTTCTTCGATGTTTGAGGAATCATCAACAATCGTGGTCCCAGTAAAAACAGCGTTAACATTGAGTACAACTCAACCTGACTTCTACACGTAGTTAAAAAGGGCTGCCAAGTAAAAGAGCTTGTCCGGTCAGGTTTCATCCTTCACCATGACAATGCAACAATCTGAGCACATTATCCCTATATCAACCTTTTAACAAACAATCCCGTGTTTTAACGAAATTTTAGGCAGACCCAAAATGAAAGCATCTACAGACGACAAATTACCAACATTTTCTCTTTTTCCAAAAATGTTTTCAAAAGCCTATTTCATCTACTACGTCTAAACAAAGAATTGTATAGGAAAATTTAACTTGGCGCAAAATATATAAACTCGACCTTGGTCGTAGGCTGAGGATACATTCCACTGGAATAAAGAAAGATTTTTATGTTACAGACTTGACTGAACAAGCGGACTGAAGAGATCCAAGATCAGAGAGCACGTTCTGTGCAGTTTCTGTGCAGTTTAACCTTGATTCATGCCGACCCCCAAAAGCCCTTGTTTTCGCTTATAACGTTGATAAGGTTAAAAAACAAGAAGAGCTATGATGGCCCTGTATCGCTCCACTGGACAAGTTTTGACACCGGGGCTATAATTGGTATAAGGCCATATGGTTTAGGACGAGAAGACTTTTAAAGTTTTCACTATATAAGCTTATGTGAAACCTGTGACCTGCAGGTTAGGGCCAATTTTGACCTCAGTTTTTTTGTAGAGGTCCATTAGTCGAAGTTACATGCAGAATTTAGTAGCCCTAGGCCATATGGTTTACTACAAGAAGACATAAAAAAAAAATCATTATATAAACCTATATACAACTTGTGACCTCTGGGGAGGGGCAAATTCTGACCTCTGGGCTATAATTTGAGGAGTTTTTGTAGAGAACTATTAGACAAAGCTAAATGCCAAATTTGGTAACTTTAGGTCAGATGGTTTAGGAGAAGAAGATATTTGAAGCTTTCAATATATAAACCTATGTAAAACTTGTTATCCCTCTGGGTGGGCCAATTTTTAGAAGTCCATTAGATGAAGCTACATGCAAAATTTAATAGCCCTAGGCCATATGGTTTTAGGACAAGAAGATATTTTAAAGTTTTCACTGTAGAAACCTAAAACTTGTGACCCCCGGGGCAGGACCAATGTTGACCACGGGGCTATAATTTGAATGGTTTTGTAAAGGTCTGTTAGGAGAAGCTACATGCCAAATTTGGTATGCCTAGGCCTTATGATTTAAGACAAGAAAAATTGGGGCGGGGCCAATTTTGACCCTGAAGCTATAATATAAAGGATTTTTGTTGAAGTCAGTTAGATGAAGCTACATGCTAAATTTGGTAGCTCTGGACCAAATGGTTTAGAAGAAGAATATTTAGAATTTTCAGTATTATAAAGCTTTGTAAAACTTGTGACCCCCCCAAGGCAGGGCCAGTTTTGACCCCGGGAGTAGTTAGGGACGTCTCGATAGGGATTTTATTTCCTTGGAAGTAACCAAAACCTTTTCCCTACAATGTTTTACGAATCTACTCTAGCTAAACGTCGTCTGCTCCGATCAAATCGATAATTAGCTTATGCGTGGCCGTTTAATTTATGTCGTACACTCTAGAACGTTCCAGTCATGACTAAATATAGATTTACCTCCTCCCGACTAGTTCATATTATAGGGAAAAGGATTTTGTTCCTTGCATGCCCAACCGAGAGAAAGACTTTTCCCACCTTGTTTTTGCACTGCGAGGTGAACTACCACAGAATTCGTCTGCTACAGACACGATCGATAACTATCCTCTGCTCGCAAACACCATTTTCCACAGTGTTTTTATACATCAAGGGGAACTACCATAGAATTCGTCTGCTAGAGACACGAGCATTACCTATGTCATGCATTCTTGACCCCGTTGCTACAAATAGATCCTGAAAGTTACTTCCACCAGCCCAAAAAGTCCCTCCACCGGCTCGATTACATCATTTATATAGAATAAAGAAGGGAAAAAAATCCCTATCGAGACGTCCCTTACTACTCCTGGGGCTATAATTTGAAGAGTTTTTGTCGAGGGCCATTAGATGAAGGTACATGCCAAGTTTGGTGACCCTAGGCCTTATGGTTTTGGACAAGAAGATTTTTAAAGATTTCCAATATTTTTCAGTTTTGTTGCCATGGCACCCAAAGTTTTGATAGGAATCAAATTCTTTGAAGAGTTTCTGAAGAGGGCCATGCCAGGATCATTTCTGAGAAGTTTCGTTAAAATCCGATGGGTAGCTCCAGAGAAGATGTTTGAAATAAATGTTAACGCACGCACGCACGCACAACGGACACGAGGCCATAAAATTAAGCCCGCTGGCCTTCGGCCAGTGGAGCCAAAAACTTTAAATACCTGATTCTACTCCAACTCTCACTACAGACGAACTAATGGTTTTCTAGAAAAATAAACTTTGATGCTTAATGTCAGAAGACATTTCGACCACGCATCGCATTTGTGCTGACAATATCAGTATTGGAGACACCTGTCGCTGCGAAGCATGTGGTGGACATAATACGTATTTGATTTTCGATAAACCTCCCTCTCTTGAACTGAATGGATAAGACTAAGGTGTCCAGCAGTTTTACCTGCCGAGCACGATCCCCGCCCCCCTCGGTAATTTGGCAGTATTTTTCACATATTTCTAAATAGGAATGGAAAAAGTCGTTACTTGAAATGGATTCTGCAGCAATTTATCTTAGATCTGGTACTTAAAAGGATGAATTGATAAATACATGCGGCGTACACAAAGTAGAACCGACAAAGGCAATTATCTGTTTTCACATCTTTAGGTGGCAAATCTACACTACTCTGTCTGTCTACCTTTCTGTTTATCATATCCTTCTTTCTATCAAGTCTTTCCCTCTACTTTTCTTCTCTCTTTTACAATCAGCCCTCTGTCAATCATTTCGTCCATCAATTTTCAACCTGTCTGTCTGCCTGCCTGCCTGCCTGTCCGTCTGTCCGTCCGTCCGTCCGTCCGTCCCTGTGTCTGTCTGTCTAGTATTTTTGTCTGTTCGGTGGCAGCATATTTTTTTGATATCATGGCTATGCAAATTAAATCCAAACCAATTTTTTACCCCAAAATTGAAAGCGGTCACTTTGACAGAATACCTCTCACTCCAACCGCTAAGCATTTGTGTAGGCTTTTTATACTTGGAAAAGCAGTCATTGAACCATAAGAAAACTCGTAAAGATACTAGTCTCCGTGATATAACCTGTATACTGTTGAAACCTGTTTAGATACAGGTAAAAGAAAAAATACATGTTCCCACCCAAGCCTCCATCCATTGAACAATTTAAAGCTGTTTTTTTTTTCATCAGAGAACACAATTTGGCCCTGTACCCAAATATTCTGTTTAAACGACCCTTTGAAAAGAGTTTTGAAACTGTGTGGAAAAGGGAGAAAAATGCTGGTAACCAGCATTTCTCCCTTTCCAGTAGTGTTTTCTACCCTTCAAAAACAAATTTACATTTCTGAGCCTTGTATAGTTTATGTTTTGTAAATGCTTTCAATTTGGACAAGTCTAAAATTTTGTTGTCAGGTAAGATTTAATATATATTAAAGAGTAATAGAATTTACACATGACTTCTTTAAAAAAATATTGGAGAGGGGAAGTTCCATTTTCTAGATGCCTAAAAGCAAGATCAAAGGACTGATAGTCCTGAGAGTCGCCTGGAGGGTAATGGGTTAGAATTTTTCACTCTTTTTGTTCAAATCTATTAAAAGCATTCAAGATACAAAATAACTTAACCATAAGACAGTATTATATGCAAGCATATTACTAAGCTGTCATCCTAAAATAACAAACATTAATATTAAAATTTACATTTAAAAAAAAAAGTGGTGAGAATTAAAATTGTGGCACCAGAAACAGGTTTAAAAAGTTCAAAGTCTCTTACCCCGGGTGACTTCATTTGAAAAATGGTTTTCAAAAGGTACAATCAATATAAAACAAGTCACTTCGTTGAAATGATATCCACCGCCTAAAAAAAACAACTTTTTTTGATAGAAACATAATTATACGAGGTATTTTGTTTTGCATGTAAGTGACCTTTTTTGTTATTGGTGAAAATATACATTAAGTCCCCTTTTTCCATAACACGGCATTACATTAAATAAAAACAAATACTGATTGTCTGTGGCTTATGATAAGCAATATAAATATGATTTTTTTTTTTTTTTTTTTTGTAAAACTTTGTCCAGTAGTTAAAGAGATATTGGTCCATAATGGAAATATACATCAAGCCCCCTTTTTCCATGACACCGCATTAACAACAAAAACATAATAAAACAACACAAGTAGACCGGAAGAAATCAAGCCCCCGTTTTCCATAACAAGGCATTACATTAAAAAAAGTATATCGGCGCACTATCATGAGGAACACATGTATGAAGTTTCATTAACTTTCGTCAACGATTTTAGAATATATCTGTCTGGATGGACGGACGATCGGACGGACGAACGGACAGACAACATGAAAACTATATGTCCCCTCCCTTCCCCCCACTCCGAAATTCTGCGGAGCATAATAACTGTCGAAGTTCCATCAATATTTACAGTTCCTCCCTGGCTTAATAATGCCTGTAAAGAATGTGGACGAAAAATAGGCTTCTAGGTTGATAAAAATGTTTTTCTAGCGCAGAATCTGGGTGCCTTAACTTACTTACATGTATATCTTAATTCTTACACATAATGCTAAAACAAACATTCTAATAATTTCAGTAAAATAGGGCATACATTTTCTCTCCAGATTTAGGGCAAGTTGTTTTTGTATGACACAAATTTTCTAAAACTGGACCATGTGGTTATACATATATCGGTTAATTTGAATAATTGTCCTTTCCAAATACAGGATACTAGATGTGAAATTTGGGTGTATTTGCTTATACAGCTTCAGAGGCGGTGATTTTGAAATATTTCTACTCAGTTTTGAAGCTTCTGTGAAGTTTATAGAAACAGAACTACTTGAACAATTTTACAAGAGGACCATTTAGGCAACATTAGCATGGAACTCAACTGAATTTTGTCTTCTGACATAGGATCTAGTGACATATTTTTAGACAGAAAATGCCCTTTAGCAACTCACCCATATCTAATCTAAGCAGTCTGACAAAGTTCCGTGAGTACTGGACTGAACATAAATGGATTCTACAGCACTAGATCTATTACCGTTTCGTCTGATTTGACCAAGTGACAACCTTTTTCTTTTAACCCACGGTGACCTATATTCAGTTTTGTCAAAAATATTATTGAGACAAACAGCCGGGCAATTTCATGACCATTGGACTGAAATATAGCTTCTGGAGCACACACAAATGTTTGACTCAGTAATCTACCTGTCCTTTGGAAATAATTTGTTTTTGTTGTTTTCCAGATTCAAGTTTTGTCCACAGCGGACTCTAGGAATGTGGCTGCTAAAGCTCAAGAAAAACAATATAACCCAATAGGATGATCATCAGCCTTTTGACTTTGTCTGCGTTTTATAACGTCCCCAGAATTAGTGCTGCTTCCACACCAATTGAAAATTGTAGAGATCTATATTGCTTTGGTGTAAACTAAATGTTTGCGATTAGCTCTGTCACCCTTTACAACAACCCTTTACAAGATTACTGACACTCCAGTACAGAACTTGTTGTTCGAGTGGGTTAACATTGATCTGTTCTATTATTATTTGAAATATTGTGGAGTAAAAAGTCAAGTTCACAGATTGTTGGTTGTTAGAACTGCGTAGTTTCAAGTCGAATTTAGAAAATTAGTTTTTTGTTAGAAATTACTTAATTCATAAGCTCTGTTTTCCTGGAAATACCCTTCATTATTTCATGCTTTCCGGTAGGATATCGAGAAATAGCGGTGAAAATATTTTTCGATATTACACCGGTACGACCAGTGAGAATACTGACCACGGGGAGTTTGTCCTGATTTTTAAGGAAGTCTCGACAGAAAAAAAGGCGTTAGAAGCATGAAATAAATAGAATATTTGTTTTTTTCGGTGAAAAATCGAAATTGATTTCATCTCGTGAACATCATCGGTAATATTTTCACTCGTAGCTGCGCCACTCGTGAAAATATTACCGATGATGTTCACTCGATGAAATAAATTTCGATCTTTCACCGAAAAAAACAAATATCCTCTATGTCCAAAATTTGATACATTTCTTCGTTGGAACGTGACCGAATACAAAGGACTGATGTTGTCACAACTGAAAATTCTATCTAACATTAGTCTATCTAAATTTTTAAAAATACTTTTGTGTAGCTTTTGATTAATCAAATGGTCTATATGTCACATTTGTAATGCTTTCGTCGTAAGTGCAGCAAACAAATAAACTCATACAATGAAAAATATTTGCATTTTCGGAACGCTGTGTGGTCTTCCAATAGTCATTCAACAGCTAAATAGATCAAAGTGCTGTAAGTACTGTAATCGGTCGACACTGAATAATTACAGTAGTTTGAAATCAAAATGAAATGGTAGATGTTTTAAGGGTCCCTATAAACTTAGAAACGGAACCGAAACAAAACGCAACAAAATGAAACGTAACGAAACGGAACAGAACGGAACAAAACGAAATGCAACGGAACGAAACAAAACGGAACCAAACCCAACGTAACGAAACGAAATAGAACAAAACGAAACGAAATAGAAAAAAAAAAATTCAAGCAAAAGTAAAAGTTACATCATTTTTTTTTTTTTTTTTTTTCTTTTGAATAATCTTCCTCTTGATTGCACTTAATGGGGGGAAAAAAGCTGTAAGCACGAAGATCGGGCTGTTATTGTGAATCTGGATTATTGTTCACTTTGTTATTGAAATAAATCATCATTAAAATGTTCTTCAGTTATAGGGCAACAATCGGTGACGCAATTACATCGCTGCCCAGTCGAAGCAGAGGCACAATATGAGGGCCAAGATTATTTTCCCAATAACGACCCGTAAGCAACACCGCCCCGCACCATAACTGATCCCAGCTCCCAAAACGATCGCGTTGCATAACGCAACAGTCTGCATAACGCTCATTGCTGCGTCGGAACAATTCTACAGGGCCATTAGTTCGAGACAACAGAAACCTCGACTCGTCAGAAAAAAATAATTGTAAACTAACGCTGTCTTGTCCAGTTTATGTGTCTAAAGGCCAGTTGCTATATATAATTGCGTATGCACCAACATGAACTGCAACCTCTGTAGTACGCAGCCAAGCCTCCAGGATACCTACGACTCTTTCTGGTAAATTTTCTCTAAGTCTTGACATTGATATTTCTGATCAATAGCCTATGTGGATCGGATATGTCCATCCCGTACATCACCGTGTATCATCGACTCCGGAACTTGATCCCAGGCGACTCGAGACAAAAGGTAGTCATAGCATGTAGTGGGGTGAGTCAATCGTTTTTTGAATGGTTTTCAGTGAGTGTCTTCCTAGCAAACGATATGCGTCGGTGTTTAGAGATGTCCAACTGTTCTCTATGATCATGCGTCAAAAATAATATTTCACCATGCTGCAAAAAACAGCGAAATCCTACTAGCTGGTACTGCTCAAACCACCATATCCCATTGAAAATCGTTCGTTTTGCGTTGTTACAAAGCTTGTTACCCTTGGTTTTTAATATCACAAAATTCCGGACATTTGAAATTGACTTCGGTATAAGTTTCATATGCAACAACCAAGATTTGATTGAATTATTCTCGAAAACAAGAATCCTTGGGAGTACGGTAACTTGAAAGGCTGTTGTACGGCAACATGAAAACTTTACTAAAATAAGTGAACGGAAACTTGCATCCGTATGATACAGCTATAGTGGTCATTTTGGGGCATTCCTTTACCCCTTTGCAGGTTCTAATGTCCTTCGCTTGCGGATATTGCACTAAGAGGCGTGTAAATCAGGACGAATAACATCTTTAGCGTTTTGACGTCACAAACAGGTAAAAATAGTCTGGTTACATTATCTTGAAAGAAACCACCATGAACCGCTGCAGTAAAGGATTTAGATAGTAAAAAGAAATAGTTTATAAAAAGATAGACAGGGTAAGAGATACTGGAATATGAATATTGAAACTCTTTTGTGGCTCAATATTAAGTAAAATGATGAAAAGTAATCTAACGAGCAATTTGCCTCTTTCTCCTCAGTGATTTTAATTTTGTTGAAAAGTAGTTTCGGGCTATTGGGTAACGCTCATGAAAATAATTAATTTCCAAATAGCACAAGAAAAGAATTATTCCCTACTACATTAGTTTGCAATGGTATGAATCAAGGCCCGTGGTATCGTTTAGCAGTAGCAACACTTGTTGATAGTAGTTTCATAAAGTGCGAGCAAATATGCCAGCAGGGGGCCCGCCGAACATGTGCACATTGTTTTACCAATCGCATATTACCATCTATTCATTCTTTATTAATACCAAGAAGTAGGTCAAAAGCCAGCGCATTCAGCTACGCCGAAAAAAAAGAGGTTACATTCTCGTGGTGCTTTAAGCAGTTGTCCGCGATTCATGGTGGTCCAAGATTTTAGTTGGTTGGACGCTAATAAATGAGCCGGAGCACAACAAAAAGTCTACAGTTTACATGTGCATCCTGCCTAGATCAGCCTGTTCATTTAGATCAGTGTCTTCAATGACCACTCTATTGATAGCCAAGGACCCAAACCTACTTCAGGCGACCAGCGAAGACTCTGACCAGACTCTGACTATAGATACGGAAGCTGAGCTAATGTATTTGCTAGGCGTGCTTATTGGTTGTACGAGTAACTGCGGCCCGATACAAGGGCCGTTTGAAAAGTTCATATGCGGCGAGTGCCCATGTGGAAAACTATTCATATTTGGTATCATTGTAAAGATCAACAACTACACTTTAATTTAATCCGCAGTTTGCATGCATGAACCTGCCACAAAATACAGTCACAAGAACTAATATACTGTTTTTATGCTGGAAACTGGCATGGTCAGTTACCACACCCACCCTGCTTAGAAAAGAGGTATTGGGTTTGAAATATTGTTTCTGCGAGAAAATACCAGAAACTGAAAATTTAAGAACGAAGAATGAGTCGCAGTTCGTCACAGTGTGTTTACATTAAGAAATATTTGCTTTCTATCAGTTTTGTGGTCGTGGTAAGTTCTACAATAGAGATTTTATGGAATTATGTAGATGTCCGGAAACAGAACATCATGCATGGAAACAGGCCGCGTGAGTCGTCAAGTAATGCCTTACTTAGTATGACAATTTTTTTAAAGAAAACTGGTTAACATTTAACGTGCAATTTCATTATTGAAATAGCTCACTTTTCTACAACATGTACTCATGATTATCTGATAAGGCATGGCTGTACCAGTGTCTCGAAAATCTCAATTGTTGTCAGTCTGTTGCACAAATCCCGGTTTTCCCCGTGTCTACATTTAGAAACTGTTGATGGAGATTTGCAGTAAACAGTTGGTATTCCAAAAAAATAGTTTCCCCGTTTGAAATCATTTCGTCTTCTAAGAAATTCAGTGTAGCAAAAGACTGCGTTGATTTTTCCACAGACGTATTATTTATTGCCATTTTTGCCTGCACTTTTTAAGCGGCAATTTATACCCCGCGTATTGATATATATCCATTTTCTATCAAGTGATGCGTTATAGCAGACAGGTTAATCTTCGAAGGATATGACATGCGCAGACAACGAAAGGAATTGGCTTCCAGTCGGGTTGTGTGCTTTTTTCTTTCCATATGACCATACTCCAACAAATAAATTCTCTTGTAACTAATGTTGGCAACTGTGAAGATTGTACTAATTAGGAAATAATACCCTTTTGGGCGCTACACTGCTTTAAATTCTCTTATTTTCACAACAAATTGCCGTACAGTTAGCTACAGTAGCAAGACGCCGTTCAGTACTTTTATGCAGTAAAACGAGTTGCCGTACTCAAGCCTTCCGAGTTTTATGATGTTTTTATCGTGTTCCATTATTATTTTGAGAAAGGTATTGATTATATATAAGCAGCGGTGATGGGAATGCATATGCATAATAATGGACTGAAATTTGTCACAACCGTATGTATGATAAACATGTGGGTTTTGACGAAGACACATAATTTCGGCAGTACCAGGCAGCTCGTTTTACAATAAAAAAAGAACTTAATATCATTTTCATATTATTTCTGGATGTGCATTTCAAACAAAAATATGTTCCGTATATGGGGATATTCTCGTTGACGCATAATATCGCGACATGACATCAAAATAAAGATTTTTTTTTAACCTGGACACGACCAGTTTTTGTTTATCACCGCTTCAGCTGGTACCAAGTTCCGGAGTCGATGATACACGGTGCACATGCATCGAAACTCGAACTTTGCCTTAAATAGCCGACACGTCTTTTAGCTAGGGATTATCTGACCAATTTCTCGAACTAGAGAGGTTTATTACCACACGCGTGTACATGACGTGTGTATGCACGTCTCAAAGGTAACCTTGAACATTTTGCACATACTTTACGAAAGTTTCTTTTTTTTTTGGTTCAGTATATACAAACATCTTTGGACGTGATTTTAAAACCGACTGAACAGCAATTTTTCGTAACGATTTTCACTCGGTCTTTAACCCCTAGTCAGAAACAGGCCAGAATAGCAATGAAGCACTTCCACTGGTTTAACCCTTGGAGGGCCGAATTAACCCATATGACATTTTCAGTGAAGAAATAAAATCAAATTAAGTGCGATTTCAAGGTTGCTGTCATTTAACAGTTTCAGGAAAGGAGACAGTGTTGATCAAAGATCAGACTGCCCATTTTGTGTGGTCTGCTCTACACTTGCCGCAAAAACAACTATACTTGTATAGTTATATCAATGTCGTCAGAAGAAAAAAAGTAAGTCGCTTAAAAGTTGCAGCAAAGGAGACAGTGTTGATCAAAGATTAGACTGTACATTTTGTGTGGTCTGACCTTGATCTACACTTGCCGCAAAAACATCTATAGCTGTGAAAGGCACTTTAAGATTTCAGATTATATCGATGTCGTCAGAAGAAAAACCGTAAGTCATCTTCAAGTCCATAATCCGACAGAAAAGACCTTCGTTATAAAAATGCGAAAGTACGTGTGCGTTGATTATCTCTTTACTCTTAACTTTCTTTCAACTTTATTTCTATTTAGTATTATCAGTATCTAATGCATTTCACTGATTGTAAACAACTGTAATACATACTGAAAATAAAGTTTGTGTGTTCCATGTATGCAAAAATAGAAATAAAGTATTGAAAAAATATCTTTGGACCCGGGGCAAGTTGGACATTCGCGGCCGTCATTTGATAAGGGTGTTTCTCTTTTAATTATAACATGTCTTATCATCTTTTAAACGTGATCATTGTAAATTCCTTTGATGTTGGGGGAAAAGGTTTGGGTTCTAGTTAAGTCAGTTCCTGAAGTTTCTTAAAGTAACAATAGCTGTCAAAAGTAAACAAAGCAGGTATTAAAATACATTTAAATATATATGCTATCATTTAAAAGTATGGAAATAAGTGTGAAAATGACAATCTGATATTGTACAGTCGGTCCAAGTGTTAGTCGCTGACAGAAAAAGTGATGTTAAAATCAGGTTAAAAGTTGCCGGGTTGCTCCATCTTTTCTTTACTTTTTGCATGATCATAAAATTCTTTTTTCTGCCAGCGGCTAACAATTGGACCTACCACACAATAACAGATTGTCATCCTCACAATATGTTTCATACTTTGATTTGGTATGATTTAAATTGATATGTATTTCAAAACCAGCACTGTGTATTTGGCCGCTATTGGGCCTTTAACTCAAATAATTTTGACATAGACAGCAATTTTGTATAAGAAGAGCGAATATTTTCCTCGATAATTTCAAAATAATTCCTTGGTGTCATATTTTTCTTTCATGCAAAATAATAACCTCACTGCTTTTCATGCAAAATAATAACCTTACTGCTATCGTGTGAAAAATTATCCTTATCCGCTGTATGTCGTGCGATAAAGGATTCTTATTTACTTTAAAGTAAGCTACTGATTACCGTCAGATGCTGTACTAATGTTTGGATTCATTTATATACATGCTGTACATTTATTGGTAACAAAGTAATGCCTTTGAAACTGAAGATAGGCTGAATTTATCTCCATCTGCTGATGTAGCCATTCACCTCAAAGCGGTTCTAACGAACAGCCCTACCCATTTTTCTCTTTTCAGACCGACCTGAATCTATCTCTTTATCTTACAGGTTCTTATTGATTTATTAATATGGGAAAAATGTACAAGTTAAGAAACAAACATCTGAAGGGACTCTATACTCGCAAGGGTTGACTGAAAGCATCTTGAAGGCATTGACAGCATAATACAATGATCATGCGAAATATGCCGGGACCATGCGAGAGTAATATAATATCAAAATGAAATTGATTAATTCGATGATGTTTAAGGCCGTTTTCAAAATTATTTCAGATATATCGCGGCGGCCAGTGCACCTATCCACGCTTCCCTGGAGTTTCTTTGACAGTAATTCGCACAAAATTCTTTCTAATCCTTAGCTGTTTACCCACATAACCACTGTCAAAACAATGGTCAGCGGTGAGAAAGGAATGAATCCTGTCGCAATGAATATTATCAATCCTCGGAAAGAAATTGGCCGAGCCGGGCAGGGAATCAGCAACTCCCTGTTATCAAGTCCTGTTCGCTACCAACTGAGCTATTGGGGCTCGATACCAAAATGAATGAAGAGCAGAATAGAAAGAAAATAAAATTCCATTTCCGTCCAAAATCTTGCATCAAATTTGTTGCAGTTTGTGCAACTTTCCCAAATACAGGTCCTGATTAATTCTGACTCAGACTAGATTTTCAAACCTGCAAACCACACATGAGATGACGCGAAATTTCCGCAATTGATTCTGTGTGCTCTCAAGAAAACGGGGGATAATCCAAGAAGAATGATACAAAAGAAATATGATAAATTGAAAAGGAAGCAAAGGAATAAAAATCACTTTGCTAGATTACGTTGTGTTTCGTTTCGTTCTATTTCATTTCGTTTCGTTGGGCTTGGTTCCGTTTCGTTGTGTTTCGTTCCGTTTCGTCGCGTTTCGTTGCGTTTCGGTTCCGTTTCTAAATTTATAGGGACCCGGGGGTCCAAGTGTTATTCGCTGGCAGAAAAATGAATTTCAAAACCAGATAAAGGGTATACGAAAGAGTAGTATGTAACAATAAGTTTCGGAATATGCCTGGAGCCCTGGAGCCCTGGAGCCCCTGGATCCGTCACGCGTGACTGCACAAAAACAATGGGGTATTATTCTGGGAACAATGGGCTAGGTATCGTAAGAAACAGTGACGTCATTTCGGTACCACAGAACAATGCCTGCGATGCCCAAAAACAATGGAATCATTCACGCGTGACTGCCCACGAACAATGGGGAAGTATTCTTAGAACAATAGGATTATTATTATTTCGAGAACAATGGGATAAGTATTCTTAGAACAATAGGACTATTATTTCGAGAACAATGGGGTGTCGTATGTCTGCCTTGAAACAGTGACGTCATACCACAAGACTCCCTGCTGCAGTCCCGTGACTCATACCAGAAAACAATAGGATTTTTATTTCGAGAACAATGGGATAAGTAACGTACATTGGGATCAACCAATGACTCATACCAGAAAACAATAGGATTATTTTTTCGAGAACAATGGGGTAAGTATCGGTTGTCTGCTGCCAGCCTGGAGCCCCCTCATGACTCATGAACGACAGCACCGTTTACCAGCCACTCCTTCATGACGTCATACCACAAGACTCCCTGCTGCCGTCCCGTGACTCATACCACGTAACAATAGGATAGATATCGTTTACCTACCTAATTGATGTCATACCACGGAGAAATGTGGATCGTATGTTTGCTACCATAACGTCCGTGATATGAATTAAATCATGTTGAAAGCGGCGTAAAACACCATTCAGTCCATTTCTTCTCGTGCCATATCGTTTTCAAAATACAGCTGAAAACACACCGTGTCACCTGAATGTCATTATCCCAAACGCATTCCATAGGACAATGAGTTATTGTCTTAGAACAAACCCTGCTGCCGCGCGGTTGTTGGCACAGAGAACAATGGATATTACACAACAGTCTGGAGTGGGGTAACATCATTTGGTAGCTCTTTTTCGGGACAAGTCATACACCTTTAGAAACTGGAAAGGAACCTGGTTCACGAAAAGTCAATAGGTGGACTGGTCGTGCGTATTGCGGAACGAATTTTAATCAAGAACATGCGAAATGTCGATCCAATGTAAAGGATGAAAACTATATACCATCTGGCTCGTGTTTAAGGTATCAATTTCAATACGGTACACGCCTATCGACTGATTAGATCATGACCTATTGTGTACCCGGTGTTGAATGACCGGGTAAAATCAAAGACTCGATAAATTATTGCATGGTGTTAAACGTCCTTTTCAACATTATTTCTATTATATCGCGACGGCCGGTGCGCCTATCCGTGCTTTCCTGGAGTTTCTAGTAGCGTTTTTTTTCTGTTTATCGTGATATGTTTTAAACAAAAATGAAAGGTTGACGGAAAAAGGATGCCAATTTTGATACCGCAGAAGCCCTGCTCCAAAGAGATCACTTACGATTATCGTCTGCTGCCTTATTTTTTTTTTCCGGGGGGTAGAATGAGATCAGTGTAGGTCAAGATCAGACAGTAGTCTAAAAGCTCTAATAATGGCTTGACAAGCGTGATATCCAGTTATATCAGTTTAGTGTCGATTGATTTTTTTCCGGGGTAATGAGATCGGTGTAGATCAAGATCAGACAGTTTTCTGAAAGCTCAAATAATGGCGATATGAGCGTGATATCGACTTACATCAGTTTAATGTTGATTGATTTTTTTTTTCCGGGGTAGAATGAGATCAGTGTAGATCAAGATCAGACAGTTTTCTAAAACCTCTAATAACAGGGTAACAAGCGTGATATCGAGTTACATCCGTTAAGCATTGATGGATTTTTTTTTTCGGGGTAGAATAAGATGAAACAAGATCATACACGTTATCGAGTTTACCGAGCTAATGCGTCACAAAGATATCGAGTTATTTCAGTTAAACCGGTTTACTTAGGCTGCAGTCTGCAAGTTTAAACTTGTTTCACCGGAAAACAATAGATAAAGTATGTCACACACTGCTAACGACTGTAATTAATCCGTGAGTGACTCATTTTTAAGGACTGTCAAATAATTAGAAATACATCTGGAGGAGTGTCCCGGTCTTCAAGATCGAACATGTCTCGTTATTGACTCACCTGTGATCATTAGTTTAAAAACAATAGAACGTTGCAGCGCATTATGTCACACAATGCAAACAATATACTCGAATCGTTTAGACCCATGACAATAGGAGAGGGTGCGGTCTGCAAGTTCGAACATGTCTCGTCTCACCGGAAATACTGATGGCGTAATCCATTGATGATTCATTTTAAGGATGGTCCATCAATTGAAAATACATATACATTAGTGTAAAAGAATCATTTATCTAGAGATAAACATTAAAAAACGTGAAGATCTGTGTTGTTTGGAATTCGAAAAGAGTAATTTATAATTGATGCTTTCATCACTTAGTTCTGGTTTTGACTGCTGTTGAGATCAGTATCGTTCGAAGTTCGCAAAATACTTTTTGATGTTTTTATTAGATATGAGCTTTGAGCAACATCTATGGGAATCATCATACACAATGGCAGACCTCGAAGAAATTGATAGAATTGAAAAAGAATATATACAAAAGAGAGAAAGCAATAGTCTAGGTAACACTTTTCTCTCACTTTTTTCCTGAACCTTGTAATGCAGAGCAACGCGTAATGTGCCGATTTTCTCCAAGATTAATCATATTCTTTTAGGGTTTATTGATTGATTGTTTGATGTTTAACGTCACTTTCAACATTATTTCAGAAATATCACGGCGACAGGTCACATATTCGTGTACATTTTGGGTTTCACCAGTACTAGGCTAGGGCTCTGAAGTGTCTTGCCCAAGGACACTCCTACGACGTTGTTTTTAGGAAACATGAGACAGTTTTCAATGTCTGCTTGAAACGTTTCTTTTTATGCAGATGAATCTTCTTTTCGAATCAACAAAGACATTTAATCTCCATAACGAGCCCGGTATTACACTGCACACCCGTAAACGAGACGATTAAAATGGGTTTAGAAATCAGCGTACATTATGAACAAAGCTTAGAAGGTATCTATTTTTTTTTTTTTTTTTTTACCGAGTCTATATTTCAGAATTTGTCTTAAAAATACAGAGCATATTCGGCTCTATGTTTTGAGAATGTGTTAAAAGTGTTAACTTTAAAGCTTTCAAAAAATAACAAATTTTTCGAAATTTTGAATCGGGTAAAATGTACCACTGTCGTCTTGTTCTCGTCGAGAACGTTCAGAATACATATACGAGTATGGGTCTGGGAGTTGTACTTTTTGAGTTTTGGTGACTTTATAAGAAAAGTAGACTTTAAAGCGACCTATTTTATTCAAAAACTGAATCATCTTGAAAGTATTACTATCGTATAGTTCTCGTCAAGAAAGTTCGGAAAATATATTCGAGTATGGGTCTACGAGCTGTTCTTTCTGAGTTTGGCGATATTTTAGGAAGAAATACACTTTAAAACGACCCGTGACTAAATTTCTAGAAGATTTGAATGAGTTGATAAGTTCCACCATAGGTTAGATCTTGTCCAAAGGGTTCAGCATATCTATAACGGCATGGGTCTACGGCAATATTTTTCTTTAACTACTAGATTTCGATTTTTAGAATGGCAACCAAGATGGCTGCGTAAAAAAAAAAGTCAAAAAATTATTTCATCTCGCTTACTCGGGGTCAGATTGAGACGAGGTCTTTTTCTTTCGATTCTGGACAACATTCTGCATTTTTCTGAGTTAGTCACGCATAGGTAACTTTATGTTTGAAAATTCGTCCTTTTTTCGGTTTAGGAAAGCCTTGTTTCTTGAGAGATGATCACTGTAATCAATTGGGTGCGCTACAGTGTCCCAACTGTAATCCGACTGACTGGAAAAATTGGTAATAATGGAAGGAGTTATTCACGCAATGGTCGAAGAAGGGGTGACGGCAGATCATTTCATAAGTTTTATTTCTGTCTCTGGCATTCTCTGTGTGAAACTTTGGATATGTAAAATATACAAGGGATTTGTACAACAGAGAATCATCATGTAAGATGTATGGTATACAGAACTTTATTGGTATGACGGTAGACAACTCTGATTTGGATTACATTCTAAAAGCTTATTTAGCAGCTGGCTTGTGAAAGGGCGGTGGAATTAGTAATCAAATTCTATCTTCATGTCGATGGTGTTTCATTATTCTTGGGAGAACAGAACAAATTTTTCTTGGCTTACTAAACATGAAATCGGTTTTATTCAACTTTTACATACGTTAGAAAACAGAATATATTCAAGACATTAAGGAAACAATAGGAACCCTGGAAAGATATATTTTATTTGATAGAGATGGTACAGAAGAAATTGCACTCTCATCTCTTTCAACAAAACACGTTGCAAACCATGTTTTTCCGTTCAGAGTATTACGCGAATTCAGTGATATGGACTGTGTATACTTAATGTATTTTGAGAATGACAAGTTGTACCAAGACATTTCTGAACATGGAGAAAAAGTGGAAAACTCCTCGTATTTGTGAATTTGCATTGTGAAATATAAAAATGTTTACGTTAAAATGTTTAAACAGTAAAATTATTACACAATAAATATATATATTGTTTTTTAATTAACGTTGCATTGTAAGAAATTTATTGTGAATAGTTTATTGTCAATGATTTATTGTGAACAACTTCAGTTGTAAAAATAACTTCAGTTGTATTTTTTTTTTTTTTTTTTTTTTTTTTCCTGCTGAAAATGATTAAAAAAAAAAGTTTTACTTTCAATCGTGTTTTCATTTTATCATTAACCCTTGAAGAGAAAAGATTATTGAAAACATTTTGATAGGAAAATTTCTTGAAGAGAAAAAAACCTCTTGAAGAGAGAAAAACTTTTTCTGTTGGGGGGGGGGGAAATAAAGCAAAAACTATTTACTGGAGAATCACATTTTTTGTGCAGAAAAAGAAAAAAATTGAAGCGATTTTTTTTTTTTTTTTTTTTTTTTTTAAGAAAAGATTATTGAAAACTTTTTTCTGGAAAAACTTACTGAAGAGAGCCAACTTGTTTCCCTTTCTTTTTTTTTTTTTAATGGGGGAAAAACTTTTTTCTTTTTATTATGGAGAAAAACTTTTTTCAGAGGAAAAAAAAAATAAAGCAAAACCTTTTTTTACTGGAGAAAAACATTTTTGTTTTTGTAGAGAAGAAATTCTAAAGCGAAAACCTCTTTGGGTTGTTGTTGAGAAAAGATTATTAAAAACTTTTTTCTGGAAAAACTTATTGAAGAGAGAAATCTTTTTTTCTCTTTTTTTTTTATGGAGAAAAACTTTTTTGTGGAGGAAAAAAAGATTAAAGCACAAACATTTTACTGGAGAAAAACACTTGTTTTGTGGAGAAAAAACATTTAAAGCGATTTTTTTAGAAAAAAAAAAATATTGAAGAGAGACAAACTTTATGTGGGAAAAAACTTTATGTGGGAAAAAAACCTTTTGTGGTAAAAGAAGTGGAAACTTCTGTGATAAAAAGATTATTGAAAAGAGAAAAAAGATTTTTGTGAAGAAAAACTTTCTTGTGGAGCGAAAAACTTTTGTTTGATGGAAAAAGAAAAAAAATGTAACTTGTCTATTTTATTTCAACATTTTTTTTTTTTTAATATTTCATCACACGACCATGTAGCTGTGGAAAAACAGAGTTGATTTTTCATAAATTGGTTAACTATCGAGAAGACTTGTTCAATATTGTTCCCGAAAAAGTTGCTTGGTGGTACAAAGAATGACAACAAGCTCATAACCATATGTAGGAAAAATATTCTCTGTTTGAATTGATAAAATTTGTGAATGGCATTCTTGAGGATGAAAAGTAAATTGCCATTGATGTATCCATTCCTCATTTAGTCGTCTTTGGTGACATGTTAAGTGGAAAAAAAAAAACCTTTGGTTACAAAAAAAAAACGTCGTCATCGCAGTGCAAGTGTAATTTACATCACACAAAATATGTTTCAACAATCAAAATCGAGTCGAACCATTAGTCGTAATTCAAGTTACATGGTTTCATTTTGAAATGAGCGGGATAAATATGAAATTAAAACGCTGACTCTTGAATTGCAAGCTCTCCATTTGATTCCTGTTTATGAAGATGCTACAACGATGTTTCATTGTTATCTAGTCATAGATTTTCATTCGAACAAAGAATTGAGATTAAGAACTGATATATTTTATCTTTGGTATACACAAGAGGATGAAAGAAGTCTTGTTGATTTGATAAAAAAAAAGGTCTGGTTCTTGTTTTTTAAGAATTACATTACAAGTAACAATTATGTTCATGTCACAATGTTGGGGATGACAATATCTACTATAAGATTATCAGTCTAATTCCGTTATTGAGAGCGCTGAAGGCTTTAGACCTGAAGAAATAGGGTTCAAAACACAACTTCCAAGGCGAAAAACATCCCTTTTAATGGATAACCAACTATCACAAAGAGTAACTTTATCATTTGCCATATCTTTAAAGACCATTTTTTATAGACAACTCATATAAGTAAACAACACGGTATATATACTGCAGTATTTTTTCATTGACATTTCGTTTACGCTCAAGGCGGTCAATAGTAAATAGGGAGAAGCATGGTGACGGATTATGGTCTAGAATTTCTCCTTCTGTCAATGACGAAATGCTATCGGTCATTTTTTTTTTTTCTGCTGGCAATGCTACGTAACCCCATTTTGTCCCCGCATGAAGTAAAGAAAATAAGAAGATTGATAGCAGGTCAGGAGGTCAAGCGTCGGGCGGTAAGCAAATGCTTAACTTTCGGAAAAGTTTGGGGTTGTGCCTAAAACCATAGCCTCTAAAACAACAACAACAACAACAACAACAAAAACAGCCCTTTTCATGGCTATCCAACTAGATCTTTCTCCAAAGAACAACTTCTTCAAATTGTAAATGATCTATTTCAAAACACCATTATTTTCTTCAAAGAAAAACATACATCTAGATCTAAATCATTATCATTACAATTTCATCGTAGAAAAAATCAACTCATTTTGTTAGATTAGCCGACAAAAAAAAAATGATAAAAAAATTACAAGGACTGAACATCATTTTAACGAAAGTCGGTAGACCCTTGTTACAAAAAATTGTTTGTCTATCAAGAAAAGAGCATTAAAAACATATACTTCGAACCCGAGAATATCGTAATGAGATAAGTGTGCTAAGTTTAGCTTCCTACCGTTATAGCAGACTGTCCAAGACAGAAAACCTTTTCTCGGTAGAAATGATTTTTTTCGGTCTGTTACCAACTTTTGATATTTTCAAATAATTCATTGTTAACCGCCAACGATTTAAGAGGAAAATATCAATTTTCCTTCGGTGCAAGAAGAACTGCGATAGTTTGCCCACAAAGCCCGATGTGACTCAGATTAAATAGTTCAATAGGTTGAAAACGTGTACACTGTTAGAACAAAGAGTTTACACAGCGATTTTTAATGTTCCTGCATAGCCATTTTCTCGTAAAGAGAACATACAATCCGAAACCCAACAAAACACGTTTAAAGTTGATATTTGACCAACCCGTGACTGTTTTCAACATTATTTTACATTTACATAATCGAGTATTTCCAGGTCATGGAAGAATCCTCTAATAGGTGCTTCACTTCATATGGAGTTACATCACCTAAGTATTAATTTGATGACACATAAACCTCGCGTAAGTAGGGTGCAATCTGCAAGTCCAATCTTGTTTTGTCTCACCGAAAATGCTGATGACTTAATCCGTTGATGATTCATTTCTGCATTGAATGTTGGACTTTACTTGATTTTCAGATGTTTTCAACGATTCTCGACCTTCTCGAATCTCGGGGTGTTTCACGCAACCATTTTTTATTTTATTTTTTTATTCCGAGTGGAATAGTATCAATGTAGATCAAGATCAGACTCTGTCGGCTTAAGTTAAACCATTTTTTTTTTTTTTTTTTTTCTTATTCTAAATACTTTTTTATTCATTATATATTGAAACAGTAAAGGACAAGACAAGACGATACTGTTAAAATCAGTCCAGTTCAAGATCAGATACGTATGGTCTTAAGAATGACTCATGACTGTGAGTTAGCGAGGAGGTAAAAAGGGGGTGTGGGTCAGATTGACGAAAAGGGCCTGGTGTGTAAAAGAACAAAATATACTGTGTTACCAGTTTAAAGTGTTATTTAGAATGACCTGGATAATTAATTACACGAATATTTGTTTGTTTGTATTGGAGTTTAACACCTTTTTATCAGCTTAGGTTATATCATGGTGGCCAGTGCACCTAAGCATGAGTTTCCTGGCTTTCTCAAACCAGTACTGACACAGCTTTCTGTCCGAGCCATTGACATACTACCATGCTACTTTTTTCATATTCATCAAAGGTGACAGGCAAAAAATCGCCGGGAAGAAAGTTCGCCGCAACCGGGTATCGAACCCGCAACCAGCAGCGTTAACACATATGTCGTAAATGTACAAAAACGGATAATAAGCTATTGCTAAATCGCTATTCAAACTTTGGGGAAAATCTGAGTATCTTTTTCAGTTATAAAAGATATTCAATTGATATATTCCATATTTCTTCATAGTGTGTACGCGGGACCCTATGAACTTAGACACAGAACCGAAACGAAATGCAACGAAACAGGACGAAACGCAACGAAACGAAACCAGACACAACGAAACGAAGCGAAATAGAACGAAACAAAACGAAATAGAACGAAATCTAGCAAATTGATTTTTATTTTACTTTTTTTTTTTTTTTTTTTTTTTTCAATTTATCGTATATCTTTTGCATTAGTTCTTATCGCTTTATCTCACGTTTTATGTGGAAAGCACACAGAAACAATTGCTGGAAGTTCGCGTCATCTTATGCGTGGTTTGCGGGTTTGAAAATCTAGTCAGAATCAGAATTGGTTGGTCTAAACGATAATCCTTTATCAGGACCTGTGTTTCGGAAAGTTGCACAAACTCCAACATATTTCATCCAAGATTTTGGATGGAAATGAAATTCTATTTTCTTTCTATTCTGTTCTTTCATTTTGGTAGCGAGCCCCTGTAACTCAGTTGGTAGCGTACAAAACTTGAGAACAGGGGGTCGCTGGTTCGATTTCCGGCTTGGCCAATTTCTTTCCGAGGATTGATGCTAGTCATCGCGACAGGGTTCACTCCTCTCTCACTGCTGACCATTGTTTCGCCGATGGTTACGTGGGCAAGAAATCTGGGGCTTGGAAAGAATATTGTGCGTATTACTGTCAAGAGAAACTCCATGATGAAAGCATGGATAGGTGCACTGGCCGCCGTGATATAACCGAAACAATGTTGAAAACGGCTTTAACGCCATCCAATTAATCATTTTGATATTATATTACTTTCGCAGGGTGCCGGCATATTTCGCATGAACACCATATGATGCCGTCAATACCTTTGAGGTGCTGAGTCGATGCCCTTCAAGATGCTTTTAGTCGACCCTTGCGAATATAGAGTCCGAGCAGATGTTTTTTTTTTTTTTATTTGTACATTTTTCCCATACTAGTAAGTCGTAAGAACCTGTAAGATAAAGAGATGGCTTCAGGTCTAAAAAAAAAAGAGAAAATGGGTAGGGCTGTTCGTTAGAACCGCTTTGAGGTGAACGGCTACATTAGCAGAGGGAGATACATTCAGTCTAGAAGAAATCATCTTCAGTTTCAAACACATCAAATTGGTACCAGTAAATGTACAGCGTGTTTATAAACTGAATCCGAACATTCGCACAGGACCTGACGGTAAGCAGTAGCTTATTCTAAAGTGATCTGAAAATGTCAAGTGGGTTGCAACACCACTGGCGAATAAGAATCCTTACTCGCACGACATACAGGGGATAAGGATAATTTTTCGCACGACAGCAATAAGGTTATTATCTTCTATGAAAGAAAGATATGACACTACATTGACTATTTTGAAATTACCGAGGGAAAGATTCGCTCTTCTCATGTAAAATTGCTGTCTACGTGAAAATTATAAAAGTTAAAGGCCCAATAGCGGCCTAAATCACAACGCTAATGTTAAAATATATTTCAATTTAAATCATACCAAATCAAAATATGAAAAATATTGTGAAGATGACAATCTTTTGTTGTGTGGTAAGTCCAATTGTTAGTCGCTGGCAGATAAATAAATTTTAAAATCATGCAAAAAGTAAACAAAAGATGGAGCCACCTGGCAACTTTTAACCTGATTTTGAAATAAATTTCTCTGCCAGCGATTAACACTTGGACCGACTGTACAATATCAGATTGTCATTTTCACACTTATTTCCATACCTTTAAATGATACGATATAGATTTAAATGTATTTTAATACCTGCTTTGTTTACTTTTGGCAGCTTTTGTTACTTTAAGAAACTTCAGGAACTGACTGAACTAGAACCCAAACCTTTTCCGCATCAAAGGAATTTACAATGATCACGCTTAAAAAATGATAAGACGTGTTATAATTAAAAGAGAAACACCCTTATCAAATGACGGCCGCGAATGTCCAAGCCGCCCCGGGTCCAAAGATTTTTTTTTTTTTCAATACTTCATTTCTATTTTCTAAATACATATAACATACAAACATTATTTTCAATATGTATTACAGTTGTTTGCAATCAGTGTAATGCATTAGATACTAATAATACTACATAGGAATAAAGCTGAAAGAAAGTTAAGAGTAAAGAGATAATCACCGCACACGTACTTTCGCATTTTTATAACGAAGGTCTTTTCTGTCGGATTATGGACTTTAAGATGACTTAGGGGTTTTCTTCTGACGACATATAATCTGAAATGTTAAAGTGCCTTTCACATGATGTTTTTGCGGCAATTGTAGATCAAGATCAGACCACACAAAATGTACAGTCTGATCTTTGATCAACACAGTCTTCTTTGCTGAAACTTTTAAATGACAGCAACCTTGAAATCGCACTTAATTTGATTGTATTTCTTCACTGAAAATGGCATATGGGTTAATTCGGCCCTCTAAAGGGTTAAACCAGTGGAAGTGCTTCATTGCTATTCTGGCCTGTTTCTGACTAGGGGTTAAAGGCTGAGTTAAAATCGTTAGGAAAAATTGCTGTTCAGGTGGTTTTATAATCACCTCCAAAGATTTTTGTACCCCCCTCCCCCGAAAAAAAAAAAACTTTCGTACAATATGTGCAAAATTTTCAAGGTTACTTTTTAGACTTACATACATACGTCGTGTATACACGTGTGGCAATTTTTAAAACCTTTATAGTTCGAAAAATTGGTCAGGTAATCCCAAGCTAAATGACCTGTCGGCTATTTGAAGCAAAGTCCGAGTTTCGGTGCATGTAAGTGATGGACATATCCAGTCCACGTATTGATCAGAAATATTAATGCCAAGACTTAAAGAAAATTTCCCAGAAAAAGTCGTAGACCTGTCTCCTTGAAGCTTGGCTTTCTACTACAGAGGTAGCAGTTCATGTTGGTGCATTCGCGCAGGCAGTCAACCGCCTGCTTCGACGATATGCGCAAACCTGGAGTGCAAAAGACTTACACCTAGCGGCAGACCCCTCGTTACGACTCGAGCCTATGACCAGTATATCGTGAATCAGTACCTACGAGACCTACGAACAACAGTTACAGCCGTTGCTAGCCCCGGAATCGTTTAGCTGATAACGGTTTGCACAGACGTCGCCCGTACGTCCGCTCGGTTCTGACGCGCTACCATCGCAATTATAGATAGCAATTGGCCTTGGGACACATAAACTGGACAAGACAGCGTTGGCGGACAATTACTGTTTTCTCATGAGTCGTGGTTTCTGTTGTCTCGAGCTAATGGCTGTGTACAACTGTTCCGACGCAGGAATGAACGTTATGCTGACTGTTGCGCACTACAACGCGATCGTTTTGGGGACTGGGATAAGTTACGGTGCGGGGCGGTATTGCTTACTGATATTGTTCCCCACTCGTCGATATTGGGGGAAATTTGAATGCACCCCCAAAAAATAGGGAAAATAATCTAGGCCCTCGTATTGTCACTCTGCTTCGTCTGGGAAGCGACATAATTGCGTCACTGACGGTTGCCCTATAATTGAAGAACATTTTAATGATGATTTATTTCAATAACAAAGTGAACAATAATTCAGATACACAATAAAAGCCCGATCTTCGTGCGTACGGCTGCTATCAGATTTTAATATATTTTTTGCATTAATTGCAATCAATAGGAAGATGATTCAATGTAGGCTTTTCTTCTGCTTTAATTTTTCTATTTTGTTTCGTTTCGTTCTATTTCGTTTCGTTTCGTTGGGTCTGGTTCCGTTTCGTTTCTTTCCGTTCCGTTGCGTTTCGTTCCGTTTCGTTGCGTTGCGTTTCGTTTCCGTTCCGTTTGTAAGTTTACAGGGACCCGATGTTTGAACTATGTATCGGACAAAAAATCCTGCACCGTTACAAATGAGCCACGTAGGATCCCACTTTTTTTAAACTGTCTTTTACAAATTAGTAGTTTAACGATTGGTTAAAATATGGGCTATGTTTGCCAGCCGACAGCAATAGAACGTAAAAAATATGTGACAATTCTGATCAGCAATACCCATTATCAAGTTTTAGACCAAATGATGATTTCAATCGTTGAAAAGGTAAAAAAGACATGGCAAAAGGAGAAAATGGTAATCTGCATTTTCCCCTTTTCTCACAATGTTTTCAACTTCTTTCTCATGGGCATTAACAAAGGACAGTTTGGTTAAGAGTTAAAACACTTAGTTAATCGATAGTAGTATAGGAGGGTAGACCTCGGACAAAACGCGTTTTGTCCGAGGTCTACCCTCCCTGAGTGCCATTTTGTCCGAGGTCTACCCTCCCTGAGTGCCATTTTTGTCCGAGGTCTACCCTCCCGAGCAGAAAAAATGCCGCATCACTGCAATTTTGGCGTGATTCGGTTTCCGCGACATATGAATACAATAATAAATAGTCCGTTACTAGTCTCGGGAGGGTAGACCTCGGACAAAAGTAGTTCCGGCAGTTGGTTCAGGTAGAAACCCTCGTTGGACTTAGTCTTTTTTGGAGGGTTGATCTTTCTCTCTCTATTACCGTCGGACTTAGTCTTTTTTCCACAATTGGATTAAAAAAGTAGTTCCGACTGATGTAAACAAGTAGTTCCGACTGATGTAAACAAACGTAAACAAACGTTTTGATTGGTCGAGACGTTTTCCCGCCAAAATTCGATGGGTTATTTCCCCTTTTCAGCTTGGATCAAGGCAAAGACCCTTTGTTGGACTTAGTCTTTTTCACAATTGTATTAAAAAGTAGTTCCGCCTAATGTAAACAAACAGGTTGGTTCAGGCAGAGCCTATCGTTGGACTTAGTCTTTTTTCCACGATATGGTTCCCAAGATAAAAGACTCTTCTATTGGTCTTACCGATATTGACAATTTGAGAAAGATAGACTTTTCTTGGGGAATGGCTAGCCCTGAAAAGGGCTGTTTTGGAGTTTGTTTTTCCTCCTCCTCTAATGATAGTATCCAAAGTTTGTCTGACAGATAGGACACTCCACGACTCTTCTTCGATCTGCTATTAACCTTCTTATTTTGTTTATTTTATGCATAGGCAGAGTGGAGTCATGCATCATGGCCAGTAGAAAGGTTGTCAGATACCATTTTGTCATCGAGAGAAGTAAAAATTGTACACTATAGTCCATTACCATTTCTTTAGCTGTCATCTATTCGGGAACCGAATGATTAATGTACTGAAAATATCATCGTCTTTTATACGGGTGGAGGCGACTTGACTTACTTATTGACAATTGTTGAAGATAGATTTTTCTTGGGGAATGATTAGTCCTGAAAAGGACTGTTTTTTTGGAAATTGAACTGTCTTTTTTTGTCTTTTTTCTCTAATGAGAACTTTTCTTTGTTTCTTTGGGTATCTTTTTGAGTTTGAGTTTTGGAATCTTTGGGATCTTGAAGTCTTTGAAGTTGTCGATATTTTTCCCATGTTTTCCCAAGCCTATTTTTGACGGTGATACATAGGTGGGATCGTATCGTTGTTTTTTGTGAAGTTGTTCATCATCGTCTTTCTCTATTTCTCGTTTTTTATTTTTTATCTTCTCTTCCTTTGGCTGATGATCTTTCTCTGGTTGTGTTTCCTTTGAGTGTTGCTTTTCCTTCGACTGATTTTCCTTTGACTTCTGATCTTTCTTTTTTACAACTGATACAAGGGAGTCTGTTAGTCTTCGAAGGCTGGTTTTATCAAAGTCGAACTCCACCGGAATCTTCATAATAACAGGCGTAGTTGACTGTCTTTGCTGGCATATTGTCTCGATGTTTCTGTTCAATGTTTTCAACTCCTCTAAAATCTGAGTTATTGTAGCATCTTGTTTTGAGATCATCTGTCGCATCTCTTCCTCGAATTTGTTAACTGGTGCTGCCATTGGCTCAATGAATGTCGAATTCATGGCTGACGCTAGAATATCTCCACTGTTTCCACTCTGTGGCAAGGAGTTGTCTAAGATGTAGTCGGTTAAGTTGTAATCGGCTAAGTTGAGATTCATCTTTCCCGTTAACAGTGTGTTTTTACTCGTACTACTCGAAGATCGAGAGCCGAATGATTGTAGAGAAATATCGTCAACGTTTTATAGGTTGGTAGGGGGATTGACCTACTTTGATACAGAATTAAGAGCGCGGACCCGGTCGGAAGCAGTCACGAATGATTATAACACTTACAGAGAGAAATGATAGAAATCTGGGGTACTGGCTAACCGATCGATCCGAGCTCTATTGCGAATGTAACATATCCTATGATTGAACGAAAACAACTGAATTCTAGTCAAGCAGAAATGATAATCTTTCGGTTTTACATAGTTATACTGCTTACTTGCAAAAAGAATGAACTATACTATATTAGAAAATATTATTTGGGATGAGGTTTTTCTTAGAGTTATGCAGAATTTTGCTTGACAAAATTTGAAAAGATAGAACTTTTCTTAACGTTTGATAGTCCTGAAAAGGACTGTTTTTCGAAGATTTGTATTTTTAACCTCTTCGTCTATCTCTCGCAGCCTCTAACTCATCAAGTAACATAATAAGTAGTGCTAGGTTATGACGTATCTGTCGTCGACGAAACCAATCTTCTAACCAGTTCAGTATCGAATAATATACCACTGATCCAAACATGAACATGCAAAACATTTTTTATTCTCGAGTATTGAGAGGTAAAAAATGATTAAATGAGAACTTGACCGGCTTTCTTTATACGTTTTACAGATGAATTGACCTACCTCGACTATGAATTAACGTTAGCCAATCGTTAGTTTTGTTATATTCTCTTTTGAATAAGTAAAAGATAGATGAAAACAAGTCTATACGTTGTGGTAGGGAATAAGGTTTTCTGATAAACTTAGTCTTTTTTGATAAGTTGAAGTAAAAATTAACCTTTTCTTAAAATCAGAATTGATTTGGTCTGACAATTTGAAGAGAGATAAAACTTTCTTGGTGTATGTTAGCCCTGAAAAGGGCTGTTTTTCACTATTCTCTGTAATGAAATTAATTTAACTATCGGTTAACTTAATTTCAAAAATAGAGAAAAGATCGAGGACTCTAAACCTCCTCATCTGAATCTTCGGGGAATAGCTCACGCCGAAGTTCATTGATTTCTTCAACTTTGGCTTGGACATACTCATTATACATAATGAGTACTCCTTTGATTGAACAAAGTTGAATTTTTAGATTATATTGCACAGCTCTACTTTTACACTTATCATATCATTTTTCTATCCCACTCAGACGAATTTTAAGCAATTCGATCTGTTTGCATCCCTTTCTAAATCGTCGCTCTGCTTCAATCAATTTGAACCGTTTGTCGAGGGTCTTCATTTTTGAGTTCTGAGAGGGAAAAACTGATTAAAAAGAAAAAGAGCCCCGTCTTTTATAGGATGGTAGGGGGATTGACCTACTTTGACTTGGAATTAATGTTATCCAATCGTTAGTTTCGTTATATTTCTTAATTCAGAATTGAGTTGAAGTGACAATTTGAAGAAAAGTAGAAAAACTTTCTTGTTGCATATTAGCCCTGAAAAGGGCTGTTTTTGATGAAGATTCATCCTTCACTGGCTGCGATCGAGTTGTTCTTCTTCTTCATACTGTACCACAACGAAAGCTTGACAGCAATGATGACACCAAATCACTACACCGTAGTCTTCATCATAGTCATAGAATCCCTCATCTGGTTCTGGACAATTGTGCTTTTCTCCAAGATGTTGTAGGATATGAAAGCATTTTCCGCACTCTATTGCACATGGTCTATCACACTGTGGACAATAAGGAAAAAATATAAGCATTTTTCTCGTCTTGGTATACTTTTACGATTTCTTATTCGTGCTACTCGAGAGAAACGAGAGTCGAATGGTTATAGGAAAGGTTCATTGAATTTTTATAACTTAGTGGAGGGATTGACCTACTTTTTCTGACTCAGAATTAACGTAGACCAATCGTCAGACTTGTTATATTCTTTTGTAGAAAAGGAATGGCGGGAGTGGGAAAACGGTTGATCTTGGTGGGTGTTTTGGGAAAAACGACAACTCTTCGGATAGGGCTTAGTCTTTTTTTTGAGTCTGATGCAATCAATCTTTCGATCTGAGAAATACGTTTGGTTTTGACAATTTGAAGAAGCAGACTTCCTGGGTATTGGGTGGCTCTGAAAAGAGCCCTCAATCCTAAAAGAAGGAGAGAGTGGTTCTTAAAAAGAACCATTGTTTTTATCCATTATACAGGATATGCCGTGATGACAGAAAGATCTTTATACTTGACTACATCCGGCAACTCAAATCCATCATAGCAGGCGACGACTTTACAAACATACGCCTCTTTACCGTCTGCATCTTTTCCGATTTCAACAGGAAATTTCATTTAAAAATTATCTTGTTGAAACCTTGCAATTTAATACTATCGCTATGTTCTACAGTAGATTTTACCATTTCATAAATTTCTGAAACGGAAAATCTTCTAGAGAACAAACTAGGCTGAGATTCATCCAAGTATCGTTCTGCATCAAAATAATGCTTTCTAATGAAATGCTCATGATTGAAGTACTTCTTATAGCGTAAATATTGCCCGCTATAATAAGATTGAGGCGGAGTGCCAAAACCCTGTCTCACGGACATATCGCTAGGATAAAAAAGATAGAGAAAGAATAAAAGATAGGAAATTTTTGCCAACATTTTATAGCTTGGTAGGGGGATTGACCTACTTTGATACAGAATTAAGAGCACGAACGGGGGCGAGAGCATGTAGATAGAACATAACGTACTATATGATCTCACATAGAATGTAATGATCTAGCTACATTTTTCTAAGTCTGAACTTTTCTTTATTCAAGTTTTGGGAAGAAATCAAAACAGACGACCTTTTTTAAAATCATTTCTTTATTCATTCAAAAGTTCTTAACAATATCATGAAAAACAGTAACGTTTAAAACAAACCAAACGTTCTAACACTATATTTTATATATACAAAGACAATTTATATACAAAAAACAATGAAGGTACATTTTTATATACAAAGCATTGACAATGCAGTTCTTATTTACAACAATGACAGAACATTTTTACAATGCAAATTCACAGATACCTCGATTTTTCCACTTGTCTTCATGTTCCACAACAGTTTTGTGCAATTGTTCATTGCCCAAAAACAAACTATATACACTGTCCAATCCACTATATTCACACGTTCCTCTAATTTCAAAGACGTTTTTGAATACTGCTTTTGCCGAAAGAGTTGAAAGTACGATTTTTTCTGTGACATCTCTATCAAATAGGAGATAGCCTTCCATGATATCCACTCCTTCTGCATTATCTCTTGATTTTGTATACCGTAAGTAAAAGTTAAACAGGAGTGATTTCATTTTCAGCATGATCAGATAACTTTCTTCTGGTCTTCCTATGATAATGAATCGCCATCGGCTTGTGGCTTGCAACTTCTTAGCGAAATAGTCACTTTTCCACAAACAAGCTGTCAAATAGCCTTTGATGGTGGTATCGAAGTCTGACTCAGTCACCAACATTGCAATAAAATCGTGCATGCTATACATTTTGCAGGATGTCTCTCCTTTTGCAACTCCCTTGTGCAATTTATCTATCCAAAATTTCACACATCTGAATTTAAGGTTGAATTGTGTTCCTTCATCGAGTGTGTGCAGATGGATGAAATCTCTATAAACTTTTTCACGTAGTTCTATTGGCAAAGGCAGCATTTCACTTGACATGATTTCCACTTTTCGATAGAACCGTCTTACTTTGATTGTTCACTTCAACCCAGTGCAACATGGTATTGTCCCTTACAGCTATTTATACCCTCAAATCTTATAGGTCATAGAGTGCAGTATCGCTACAATGCAAATTCACAGATACCTCGATTTTTCCACTTGTCTTCATGTTCCACAATAACTTTGTGCAACTGATCATTACCCAAAAACAATGGAAATTTGCTATCCATTTCACTATATTCACGTACTCCACTAAATGGAAAAACATGTTTTGAAATATCTTTTGTCGAAAGAGTTGAATATACGATTTCTTCTGTGACATCTCTATCAAAAAGAATATACCCTTCCATGGTATCCACTATTTCCTCACCGTCTTGAATGGATCCTTTTTTGTAGCGTAAGTAAAAGTTAAACAGAACCGATTTCATTTTCAGGACGTTCAGAAAACTTTCTTCTGTTCTTCCTACAATAATGAATTGCCACCGACTTGTGGAATCCATCTGTTTAGCAAAATAGTTGTCTTTCAACAAACAAAATGCTAAATAAGCTTTGAGAGGAAAATCGAAATCTGTATCATCCCCTATCATTACAATAAAGCTATGTATACCATACAACTTGCACGATCTTTCTCCTTTTGCAACTCCCTTATGCAATTTGTTTATCCAAAGTTTCACACAGCCGAATTTAATATCCAACTGTACTTGTTTATCGAGCGTGTGCTGCTGGATAAAATCTCTATAAACTTTTTCACGTAGTTCTATCGGTAAAGGTAGCATTTCGCTTGACATGATTTCTCACTTTTTGATAGTTTTCACTGTTTTTAAAAACGTCTTACTTCGATCGCTCACTTCAAAACAGTGTAACACGATATTGTTTCTTACAGATATTTATACCCTTAAACTTTTATGACCATAGGGAACAGTATCAGTATCGTTTACAATTACTCTTTTGGTGTATACAGAGCGAAAGGTTTTTGTCTGTCGTTCACTGGTCACTGTTCTGTCTTTATGCCTTTTGATTCTACAGTCATACTGAACTTTGATTTCTATTGTACGATCCAAAGCACATTTTGAATAGGTGTCGAAATTTACCATCTGATTTGTATTGTAATCCAAAGTAATTCCCTTGACTTTACATTTGCTTTTTTCTTTTCCATCTTTTGTTCTCATTTTGTAAGCGTAATTCTTTGGGCCTAATCCTCTGAAATGAGTTATTCTACAATCAGGTTCTTCATCGGTCCATTTTCCTAGCCTACTGTTAATGATGGGAGGGTTCCACAATTCAGGATCATGAATGTACATACAACTATCTGTATCGAAATATAGAACTCTATCCCCCAATCTTTCAAGAACACTGTACAGTTCCAACCTTGCATAAGCTGTTACGTAGGATGCTACAATAACATTGGCTGTTGCATGCGTTTCGACAAAGTCCATCTTTTCTTCATAGTTGACCAAAATGAATGGACACTCATTATCAAAAATTTCCACATGCTTTACCGTATATTTCGGATCGGTAATCAAGTCAAAATATTTAGATGGTTCTCTGATGTATTTCGTCTTGCTCATGTTTTCACGCTGTGCTAATTTTCCCCAAAGACAGTTCAGCATAATCTTAGCAAACGATCTTTTACCAGGATTTTTTTGAATACATTTGGGATCGAGACGAATCCCTTCAGCTTCCTCATACTCGCGAATGAATTGATTCTTTTCCGAGTCTGTCTGACACCAACTGGGATATCCACTGGCTTCTTGCTTAATTTTCAAGAAATTATCCACATAGCCTTTAAAGAATTGATCCGAAACAGAGTGGAAATGCCAGATTTCATACACTTGCATTAGCTGATAACCACAGTCGAGAGCTTTGAACAGTTCGAATGTAACCCAAGTTCCAACCAAGGATCTCTCTTCTTTTTCATGGTTACAAACGTTTGAGCTTTCTTGTGCACATTTCATACAGAGTGGAAACATCATCTTGTTGTTACAGTGAACTGGAAGAACAGGATGAAACAAATCAATTGGGGGTAGAACTTTGCATTTAATGAGTCCTTCATACTGACGAATATTCTTCATATCAATACTCTCAGCAGTCAAGATTGTGGGATGGCCTACAGGATAGAATTTATGTTTGCAGACGTAAGGATACAGAGAGCAGATGTCGATATACTTGATTTCCTTCTCACTGCTTTCCTCAACATCATAAGCAATTTTTATTGCATTGCATCTGCCTCCAGCCAGACCCTCTCTTGGTTCGATGGGGTCACAGTTCGGATATAGACTTTCAATGGTTTTTTTGTACTCTTTGTCCTTTTTCATCTTGGTATCGAATTCATGCTCCCATATGGTCACGATGTTATATCCCATTCTTTTGATGGTTTCTAATCGTTCAATGGTAGTGTTGTACAATTCATCCATTGTTTTTCCATTGATGGGATTGATATATTTTCGATCCTTGAAACATGTCTGGCAGCCATGAAATAAATCCCCGAGGAATTCATAGACAGTGTTTGATTTGTGGTGAAAACCGTCTACAGTATATCTTCCTATTTGAAATTCACCACCATTTTTACCGTGTTGAATATGAATCCCTTTTTCCCTAGCAATACTTTGAATCCATCGTATTGCTTTCATAGAAAACCGTCGTCTGACTGGGTCTTTGCTTGAAATGATGGCTATCTGATTTTTTGGTAAATAATCTTTTCGCCAAATCTTGTTACAGGCGCCGGCAATGGTAAACGCCTCTGTGAATGGACAAATCCCGCTCTGTTCGATGAACAACTTTCTGAATTCACCACATCCTCGTCTTAGGATATCAACATCCGATCGACAGTACATCTCCATCTCTTTTTGAAAATTGAATTCCTCACCATTTTGAACTTTGTCATTATACCAGACTATGAATTTCGATCGAGCCTCTTCAGACATTGAATCGGGTTTGTAATAAGACATATCCAAGTATGGCCCAACGTAATCCCAGAATTCGTCTGTATTTGCCCAGTGAGGAAAGTAGCCTTTTTTCATTTCTTGAAGTCCAAATGTAGTCGGAAATTTTGCCAGACCAAAGTTCATAAAACTGAAGGAGTCAATCAAACACACACCATTCAATTCTAACTTCAAAATATTATTCCCATTCATAGTCAGTTCTGGTTCTTTCATCCCAACATTGATAATATGATTGAGAATAAATTGACCATCATAACCTTTGAGATTATGGGCAATAGCTATGATTCCTTTATGATGCTTTGTAAAGAGCCAGCTACAGAATTGACTCAAAGTTTCTTTTCCTTGAAAAATAACTTCTCTTCCTTCTTCGAATTCACTACATGTGGAACAATGAAAATCAAGTGGTTTATCGATACATTCAGCACAGGCTCGGTGTGCAATACAGTAATTAGGAATATGTATCCCTGTATCTTGCTGACATTCAAAATCAAAGAAAATGAACAAAGGTTTTTTGACTACAGAATAACTCGTCTCATCGTCACTGTCATGCTTCATCTTACTCTGGTAAGGTTGAATAAAACAGCGATGAGAGAAGTCAACTATTTTCTTGCAGAGATGACACTTTTTCTTTCCCTTACAGACATGATTTTTCTTTCTGACAAAAAACTGACCTCCACATTTTGAACAGAGTTTCACTAATTCACAAATGGTCTTCTTCTCTTTACCTTGAAGTGTTTTGTGTTTTTCCAAGCATTCTGCACTGAAAAAACATCTATGACACTTGGAGCAGACATACTCTTTTGATTTCGATGGACATTTTCCAGTACGAAAGCAACCTTTACAGATCTTTGAGCAAACATGGTCTTCCCGATTCCTGTAACGTATATCACAAAACTCACAATAATAACCACAATCAAGAAATGATGTAATGGATTTGATGTAGTCATAGTGTTTTTGATGAAAGTACAAATGTATGATTTTACTATTATCTTTCACTTTTGGATGTTCAAACACTTTCTCCATTCTCGATTGCTGTTGATGGACTTTAATAACATAGTCTTTTTCATACAAGAAATCTTGAATTTTTTTGTATTCTTCAGGTCCTACAGGTTGCGTTGACGAAACTCCAGCTTCATTCATCAATTTCTCGGCTTCAATCTTTTGAAGTGGTCTGTTTGATCTTTTGATGATATCCCATCTTCGATTCCATTCTTGGGTGTTTTCACGTTCATGGTGATAAATCCCCACAACAACAGCTCTTGCAAAACATAGATGATCTTCATTATTAATTTCAATAATCGATTGTTTCTTCTTTGCGAAAACTTTTGAATCCAATATTTCTGTACCCCTAACTCTTTTACCACTTCCACTTGGGGGTACCGTATGTGTGATATCGAATGTCATGTGACCATCGTTCAAGACGAATTCCTCATTCGACTGTAGAACTTTTTCAATCTCGTCCAATATAGTATGACTCTCCAACTCCTCCACATATAGAAAGGGTATATGAATTCCCATATCCAATGAACGGTGATTGATGGTAATTCTGATCATATCCCTCGATTCAGCCTTTAACTTTTGAACGATTTGTTGGATAACATCGTCGAATAAGGCAGTCAGTTGCTGGGGTTGTAACTCATCGAATTTCTTAAAGCACGCCTCCAGCACACGGGAATCTGTATTGAATTTTCTTGACTTCTTTTTTCCCACTTCTTTTAAGGCGTATAGACTTTTCATATCCAAAGATTTTTTGTCTCCACTTTCTTCTTTCTTGGGTAAAAATAGCCCAGCATGACTTTCTTCTTTCAAAGATTTTTTATCTTCTTTCAAATTTTTTCTCTTTTTGGTTGACGGTGGAAATTTCTCATCGTTTTCTTCTTTCAAAGATTTTTTGACTTCACCGTCGTTTTCTTTTTTCAATGGTAAACTTTTTCTCTTTTTGGTTGACGGTGAAAATTTCTCATCATCGCTTTCATCATTACTGCTACTATCTGGATAGACTAGGATTCTTTTTCTTTTCTTTGCCGGTAGTAATTTTTTTCTCTTCTTCGACATCGGCTGAATTGTCTCATCGTCACTTGTACTGTCTGAATACGGTACTAACCTTTTAGACATGGTTTTATGACTGATTGCAAGTCAAGTAATGTCCCAGAACTCAAAAAATCCTAGCTTTTTTATATCTTTTTTTCAGACCAAGAGTGTATAAAAAGAGGCGTTACGACTGAAATCTTCATCATTCTTCGGAAAGATTTCAAACAGGACAACTGGTAGAAAAATGAGTGGGTTCAAGCTACAAAGTACAACACCAAAGAGAATGTACCTGTATGTTAACCCATACACTCACGACTATGAGATCACCAATATACCGTCAAGATATCAAGTCTACCATACTGGGAACTACGTGGGATCATTTCTATCCCACCAACATTTTGCAGAAAAAGATGTCTATCGTATCACCAGAGTCCTGGATCAAGCAACATTCGACAAGCGCCATGGAGTGAGTGATATGACAACGAATATCTGTTTTACATGCAACAGATCAGGACATTGGGCTAGACAATGTCCAGAAAAAGAAAAAATGATGTGGAGATTCGTCTCTGTCTTCGTGGACCCCTACAGTCACGATGTTAAAATTTCGCCAACAATGGAAACCGGGAGAGAATTCCAACATATGAAATACGTTGGGGCTCTATTATCCTATAAAGTAGACGAGAATAAATGGAAGACAAGATCGTCACAGACTACAACTTCATTGCCAGGAAATCAGATCGAGCAGGAGATCGAAAATATGGAGCATGATAACACAGAAATCAACGACACAGAAATCTGTAGAATTCAAGTAGAAATACATGATAAGCCGCAACAAAGTTCGCAAAAAAATAAACTTTCTTCAGAGGATACTCTTATACTCGATCAAAACAATGAACCCTCTTCGCTGTCTGGAGAGGAGCAAAACAACGAACAGATGTCTCAGAAATCTTCAGGATCTGAAGAAAAGAAAATCAACGAGAAAAGAGAAAAGAAAAAGAAGAACTGTTTCTTCTGCAAAACAAAAAAACATGGCGCAAAAATCTGTCCAGATATTGTGTTGAAAAATAACAATGACGAACACAATAATGGAAACAGTAAGAGGAAACGTAAGAGTGAATGTGAGCCTGACATCCCGAAGAAAAAAAGAAAAACGTGTCTGTAAAAATGTGCTAACATTTTCAAAGAACTGTTTCAAAGAACTGTTTTCAAAAAGGATTCAAATATTTCTACAGTTCAATGTTTCATTGTATATATTTTACCAGTTCAATGTTTTCATTGTAATGATTATTGTACAAAAGTTTTAAATAAAAAAGTTTTAAATAAAAGATATAAAAACATATAGGACTTGACTTTTTTGTTTTTGACAATTTGAAGAAAGTAAAAACTTTCTTGGTATTGGGTAGCCCTGAAAAGGACTGTTTTTAAAATTAAAGAGGACGTATTCTTCACCATTTCAATGAAGGATACATTCTCATTAATTTATTCTGCCAACCGCGATGCTCTGTTGGCGGTATCAGTTCTGATAAGTCCGGGTAAATATTACCCATCTTGACGATTGGGGTACGAGTATAAAACTCATACCCTCGTCTTGCGAAGAACTCCCGAAGAGCTTTATGCTTTAGGCTCTTCCTTTCTTCTGCCTCGTCTTCTTTCTTTTCCATGGCCTCTTGCTCCCATTTTTCTTTCATTTCTTTCTTATCCTTCTTGCTGGCAAACAGTCCACAGCAGAATTTCGATAACTTCATCGTGAAATGAGTTAATACAAGAATAAAAATGCTGGCTCTTTTATAGCCTGACAGAGGGATTGACCTACTTCACGTTAGAATTAAAAGCGCGAACGTGGGCGAGAGCATGTAGATAGAACATAATGTACTATATGATCTATCTACAATGTCTAAGAGTATCAGTTCCAAAAAAATGTAACGAAACTAACGATTGGTTAACGTTAATTCCAAGTCAAAGTAGGTCAATCCCTCTACCAAGCTATAAAATCAGTGAACTTCTTCTATAGTCATTCGACTCTCGTTCTCTCGAGTAAGACGAATAAATCATAAAGTAACCAAAGCGAAAAAAAGAATTCAAAATATGGAACAGATAAACCATCAAATAATTGATGCTCTCCAAGACTATTTAAATGCTGGTGAAGATCTGTTGGTATTAAGAAGACAACTCATAACAGTTCAAAGACATCTAGAGCAGATAACACAACCATACAGAGAGCTCGGAGAAAAATTACTTGAGCTGTTTATGCAGACAACAACTCCAGAGCTCATATTAGTTGACGTTGAACTCGGGAGAAAGATCACCACGAAGGATGGTACAATAACAATCACAAGAAGAACTGGAAGTTGTCCCATCTGTCATGCAAATTTTGGTTGCTGTCATTAGACGAGGAAAAAGGCAGTCTAATCTCCAAAAACAGTCCTTTTCAGGACTAACCAAAACTTTTAAAATCTATCTTCAACAATTGTCAATTTTGTAGATGTGTTGTTGTACTTTTTTTGCAGAGAGAAAAACTTTTAGATTAAAAAATCTTGCAGAGAGAAAAAACTTTTTTATCGATAGAAAAAATTTTCAAATAAAAAATCTTGTAGAGAAAAATTTTTCAAAAAATCTTAGAGAAAATTTTACCGATAGAAAAAATTTTTACGCTTAAAAATTTCGGATAAAAATTTTCGGATAAAAATTTTTACAATTTTAAAAAACTTCTGCAGATTAAAACTAGGGACGAATAAAACTAGGGACGAATAAAACCTAAGATTGGGTAAGTCTAGACGAAGTGGTTTCCGGGAAATGTCGGAAAAAATCCACACTCAGATCATATAGTTAGGTAATGTCTAAAGATCATATTGCTAGGAGCCAAAGAAAAGACTAAGTCCAACGGTGGTAGAGAAAGATAGACGAACAAAGACGGAAAAAGTCTAAGTCCAACGATGATCTCTGGCTGAACCAAGCTGAGGAGGGGAAAATAATCCATATCGTGGTGAAAAAAGACTAAGTCCAACGTTGATAGAGAAAGGATAAGACGAACAAAGACGGAGAAAAAAGACTAAGTCCAACGATGACAGAGAAAAAGCCTAAGTCCAACACGGTGATAGAGAAAGATTGAGGCAAATAAAGACGGAAAAAAGACTAAGTCCAACGATGCTCTCTGCCTGACCCAGCGTAAGTAGAGAATATAGTCCATATCGTGGAAAAAAGACTAAGTCCAACGATAGGCTCTGCCTGAACCAACCTGTTTGTTTACATTAGGCGGAACTACTTTTTAATACAATTGTGAAAAAGACTAAGTCCAACAAAGGGTCTTTGCCTTGATCCAAGCTGAAAAGGGGAAATAACCCATCGAATTTTGGCGGGAAAACGTCTCGACCAATCAAAACGTTTGTTTACGTTTGTTTACATCAGTCGGAACTACTTGTTTACATCAGTCGGAACTACTTTTTTAATCCAATTGTGGAAAAAAGACTAAGTCCGACGGTAATAGAGAGAGAGAAAGATCAACCCTCCAAAAAAGACTAAGTCCAACGAGGGTTTCTACCTGAACCAACTGCCGGAACTACTTTTGTCCGAGGTCTACCCTCCCGAGACTAGTAACGGACTATTTATTATTGTATTCATATGTCGCGGAAACCGAATCACGCCAAAATTGCAGTGATGCGGCATTTTTTCTGCTCGGGAGGGTAGACCTCGGACAAAAATGGCACTCAGGGAGGGTAGACCTCGGACAAAATGGCACTCAGGGAGGGTAGACCTCGGACAAAACGCGTTTTGTCCGAGGTCTACCCTCCTATACTACTATCGATTAGCCTTTTACAGCCAGGAAAACAATATCAAACATTAGGTTACAATTTCATGGTCATTTTTTTCCCATATACATCCCAAATAAACAAACAATTAGATCCAAGATATGAACGTCTGTGATATTGAATTGCATTGCGCTTAAAGGACAGTCTGATCTTTATCTTTTATTGTCTTCAAAAGCGACTTTACTTGTCCATAGCCAACACAGGTAATTGTATTTGAGTCAGTTGCTGAATACATGCAGTTTCTCCAACTATATTTTTAAAGCCCCACAGGATTGTTTGGTCAAGGGTTAACAGACTGATTCTAGTCTGAGTCTGTAGAAACTCACCGAGAAGATACATGTAAGTGACTGTGTAAAATGGTAGTGCCATGGCTGGAAGGCGAGGAAGAGGGGCTGTGAAAACAATTTAACCCTTATCCCGCTAAAACATGGAAATGAAATTTCAAACAGGTAGTAAAACCCGAATAATTCTATGTCAATCTTATTCTTTTTTGGAAAAAGAAATATCTCCTTATTGGACAGTTTAGATCCAAGATCAGACTGCAAGTTCAGACTTTCATCACACCAATTAAGAATTGAGACAGGAAGATATGGTAACAACAGAGTGGAAGGAAGTTTACGAATCTGCACTTGTTGTGACAAAAACGAAATTGAAGATGAATATCATTTTTTATTAGTCTGTCCAGCGTATGTAGATTTTAGAACGGTTCACACCAAAAAGTATTTTTATAAACGCCCAAATATGTTTAAGTTTGTGAAATTATTAAATTCAAAAAACAGAAATAGTCTTTTAAATTTAGCCAAATTTATTAAGCAAAGTTTTTCTCGAAGATCGGAAATTATTAACAACATAGAATAATGTTTAGGTAGTCTCGTGTGAGTCAACTTTTTCATTGTTCATCTATGTGCTTCTCTTCCTATAGTGTCATTTATTATTGTTATTTTCTTCATAAATGAAGATCTATTTGCTTTCATTGTCAAAGTTGTCATTAAGATCTGTCTTTCTACCATTATCATTGTCATTGCATTATCTTTAACATCATGGATTTTTGTTCGACTATTCTATTGCTAGTCACTGTACTATTTTTTTTTTTTTTTTTAACGTTTGACGAGAAACTGTAGAGTTTAAGTCAATAAAGTATTGTCTTGTCTTGTCTTGTCTTGTCTGTGCAGTCTGATTTTATTCTATACTTTCCGCAAAAAGGTCAGTGAGTCGCACTTAGCAGCCTAAGGGTTAATACATCATACGCTGAAAGATGCGTAATCAGTCAGTATTGTGAATGGACAGTCTGGGTACTGTCAGTCCATTCTGAAAATGTTTACGTAATGTAGCAGGTGTTGAAAAGATGATAGGTCATTTTGGTCTTGAGAGGAATAAACTCGCAACGGAAAGGAGTTTTACAAGAATTTGAAAATTTAGATTGCTCTGCCTAAGAGAAAACTGATGTAAATGCAACTCGTAACAGCCGTAAGTTTAAAATAGTAACCGGCCGTTGCTCGTTTAATGCAGGGATCGTATATGTGAGGCGAAGCGTGTGAAGCTGTGGGGACAAAGGGTATAGAGTTGTGTAAGGGTTATGGCCTTCACGGAGAGGCCATTACGTAAACATTTTCAGAATGGACTGGCGATTCACCGCTTGTAACCTAAGTACCCAGACTGTCCATTCATAAAACTGACTGATTACGCATCTTTCAGCGTATGATGTATTAACCCTTAGGCTGCTAAGTGCGACTCACTGACCTTTTTGCGGAGAGTATAGATCAAGATCAGACTGCACAGAACGTGCAGTCTGATCTTGGATCTAAACTGTCCAATATGAAGATATTTCTTTTTCAAAAAAAAGAATAAGTTTGACATAGAATTATTTGGAGTTTTACTACCTGTTTGAAATTTCATTTCAATGCTTTAGTGGGATAAGGGTTAAATTGTTTTCACAGCCCCTCTTCCTCGCCTTCCAGCCATGGCACTACCATTTTACACAGTCACTTACATGTATCTTCTTGGTGAGTTTCTATAGACTGGAATCAGTCTGTTAACCCTTGACCAAACAATCCTGAAGCTTTGAAAATATATTTGGAGAAACTGCATGTATTCAGCATGTTCTGTCTTTTCCACAACGTTTTTCATCCATTTGAAAGATTTTCAAAATTTTGTCAAATAGAACATTTTCATCGGGGATAAAAAAAAACCCTGAAACTGTAACACAAAAAGCTCACTTACTGTTATATTCTCCATATCTGAATCAACGAACCAGGGAAGAAGTCTTTGCAGAGAGTGCAGATTCAGACCAGACTGCTCAGAACATGCAGTCAGATCTTGGATCTGTCATGCCAGTTTTCCGAGTTATTCTAGTCAAGACAGCAATGGTCTTGCAATATTTAGGCTGCTTTTCCGAGCTTAACATGTCTATTTTAACAATTTAGCGCTCTAAGCGTGCAAATGTCAGCAACATGTTTGTCTCATCAGCTATTCCATATTGGTCGATTCTCATCTTTTCCACATTTCAAATAAAGAAAGGCTACCGCACTTATGCTCTTGCTGATTAGAATGACTCAAATACAGTTACCTTTGTTGGCTATGGATAAGTAAAGTCGCTTTTGAAGACAATAAATGATAAAGATCAGACTGTCCTTTGAACGCAATGCTATTCAATATCACAGACGTTCATATCTTAGATCTAATTGTCTGTTTATTTGGGATGTATATGGGAAAAAAATGACCATGAAATTGTAGCCTAATGTTTGATATTGTTTTCCTGACTGTAAAAGGCTAGTCGATTAACTAAGTGTTTTAACTCTTAACAAAACTATCCTTTTCAATGCCCATGAGAAAGAAGTTGAAAACGTTGTGAGAAAAGGGGAAAATGCAGGTTACCATTTTCTCCTTTTCCCATTTTTTTTTTTTTTTTTTAAAACCTTTCAACGATTCAAATCATCATTTGGTCCACTCTCTTGCACTCCGGTTCATTCACATTCACCTCTGTAGTGGGCTCAGAAAGTAGTCCGTCCTCTCGCGAGATTTTCCGTCACATGACCATAACCCCAAATGGCGACACAAACGCCGGTGAAAGAAAGATGTATCGATTGTTTTGTTTGCTGTTCAAACAGCATACGGCCAATCAAACTCAGTGGGAGAAAATGTGGAAAAGAGGGGTTTTCTGAAAAGCTAAAATGTGTTTTAAAGGACGACAATCTCTTCTTTGATGTTACAAACTTAGATCCATCGGTTTGTCGAAACTGTCACAGGACTGTATAATTTTGTTTAACTTGTCTTCATTCGTGGGCGCAGCCATTCGGTTTACAATTGGCGTAGGAATCTGATCAGTGAAGAAACTCGAAAAAATAGTTCCATTGTATACAGGTAAATTCATCAATTTAAATGCACCTATAATGCATCTGGAATCATATTTGCTTTGTCTACTTTATCATGTTACACATGAAACAGTTAAACAGTAACAAAACATGTTTTCCTCGGTTCGACAAGATTCTTGTCATTTAGCCCATCGCAGAGATGTATGTGAGGTAACGAACGACAACTCTGCTCGGAGATTGCATTTGGTCTACATTTAATTCGTCATGTGCAGATGCTTTTGATTTGGACAGGTCTAAAATTTTATGATTCGGTAAAGAGTTGACGGTTAGGGAGCCGTTGGGTATCTACATTCTTTGAAAGTATAATGTAGGAGAAATTTGCCAGCAGACGTTTCGACTGGACGATTTGGCCCGCTAAAAAATAGTTAGGACAGTTTGTCAAGAAGAATACGATGTCTTGTTAAAAATGGAAAAAATGAAAGACCCACAAGCAGCCAAAAGTAAACAATTCCAAAGTTATAATGCAGGCATATTTATACGGTTTTTATATGTTGCAATACAGTTACCAAAGTTGCCATGGTTACAGAAAAGAATATATGTATTTTTTCACTCTTTTAAAGGGTTGGTAGGTACTGCTGTTCATGATGAGTAATATCTAAAACTTGATAATGGGTATTGCTGATCAGAATTTTCACATATTTTTTACGTTCTATTGCTGTCGGCTGGCAAACATAGCCTATATTTTAACCAATCGTTAAACTACTAATTTGTTAAAGACAGTATAAAAAAGTGGGATCCTACGTGGCTCATTTGTAACGGTGTAGGACTTTTTGTCCCATACATAGTTCAAACATCTACCATTTGATTTGTGATTTCAAACCACTGTGGTTATTCAGTGTCGACCGATTACAGTGCTTACAGCACTTTGATTGTAATAACGTCATCACAGCAGGTATAAGCGTTAAAACGCTGTAAGTAAAAGCTGTTACGAGTTGCAGTTACATCAGTTTGCCCTGAGCGGACGGGTTTCCGAAGTTTGCCATCTCTCTAATCGGTCTACCGACCGATTAAAAATGGAATATACCTATCATAGCAGAGATATTGAATAAAAAAATTGAGTCTGCAAAGAATACTAATTTTTTTGCGAAACAAAAATCTTATCCAACTGCACATGCATATTACAGAAGCCGATTACTCTTGGATTAAATATCGTTCTTTTACAAGTAAGAGAAGAGAAGAAAATACATGCAACACGTTTGAATGGTCTACATATCTACATGAATTTGCATTATACAATCTATAATGCATTCAATAACATAATAAATGTAAAATGAAAAGAGAATAAGTGAAACAATTATGTATCAAATTTGAGGTATCACAGTTAATTAATTCATTCATTCAAGCGTCCGTACATTCATTCAGTCATAAGTTCATTGCCCATTTGTATATCTTTTGTTCTGTATCTCTCTTACCTTGAAAATGTGAGTGAGTGAGTGAGTGGTTGGTGGGTGAGTGAGTGAGTGATTAGGTGGGTGGGTGAGTGATCACATAATATTTAATGGGAACAGGCTGATGTGGTAAAATTGATTTTATAATGTCTTACACATAAACTTTTCGGGTAAAAATTTTATGTTTAGGCATAAGTTACAAAAAAGAACAACAAACTCAGTCTCAGACGTGTAAGCAAACTAACGATACACGCATTGTAAATGCTACATGACACCATTTTTCCTATCAATGCTATATGAATTTTGAAAAAGCAATCAAATCTGCTATGGTTGGAAAATGATGTCATGTCACATTTACAATGTGTAGGTCATTAGTTTGCTTACACACAATTAATTACACTGCAGTATTAAACTTCCTGTTCACAAACGCGACCCTTAACCCTTAGCTTCTTTGGTAAGATACGTGGGCAAAGAATGTTGATTGATTTGAGGTCAAAATTACAACTTTACAGCTCGTACCAGAGACTCTGAAGAAGACAACGTTGCTCTTTTTTGTAATTTATGCATAAACGTAAAATTATTGTCCGAAATTTTAATGTGTAAGATTTAACCATATCAGCCTGTTCCCCCTATATATAAGGTGATAACTTACCCACCCAGTCACTCACCCGTCCACGCCCACCCACACGAGAGATAGAGAACAAAAGCTATACAAATGGACAATCAACTTATGACTGAATTAATGCGTGGATGCTTGAATGAATGAATTAATTAATTAATGGTTATAACTAAAGTTTGATACATATTGTTACACTTACTCTCTTTTCATGTTACATTATCAAGTGTAAACAGTTATGTTGATGAATGCGTAATAAATTGCATAATGCAAATGTGTGTATGTAGACCATTCAAACATGCGTTGCGTGTATCATTTTCTTCTCTTCTCTCACTTGTAAAGGTACAGTGCTTATTGCCAGAGTAATACGGCTTCTGTAATATGCTTGTGTAGTTTGGCAAAAAAATCAAATATTCTATGCAGACTATTTTTTTTAATTCAATATTTCTGCTACGATTGCATTACATTTTCTATTTAGCTTTTGAATGACCATTTGAAGACCACAAAGCGTTCCGAAGATGCCAAATATTTTTCATTATATGAGTTTGTTTGTTTGCTGCACTTACGATGAAAGCATTACAAATGTAACATATAGACCATCCGGTTAATCAAAGCTACACAAAAGTATTTACAAAATTTAGATAGACCAATGTTACACAGTATTTTTCAATTGTGACAATATCAATCCTTTGTATTGTCATAAGTTCGGTCACGTTCCAACGGAGAAATGTATTAAATTTTGGACTGAAGGGTGTTTCCGGGAAAACAGAGCTCATGTATTAAGTAATTTCTAACAGAAAACTAAAATTATAAAAGGAAGCCCTCATCAATCGGTGCCAACTTACATATTCAGAGCCGGTTCACATAATCGGAGCCCTTCTCTGTTTTTATCATTTTTACGCTATTTCTTTTCAATATCTTTACCAGCAGCGATTATAACAGTTCAAAATACTAATTAACGCTTTTGGGACAGCAAACCTCTCTCTTATTTGCTAATTTAATGGCAATAACAGACTGAATCTACGTTCCTGACGTATTATTTCGGCTACGGTCAACCCACGGCACATATGATTCAGACAATACTGTACACATTCCACGGCTTTCCGCAGTGAAAAAAACACGTTGAAGACCTGAGAATTGCATGACATTCTCCTTTTTTGGAACTTCAAAGACATAAGAACACATCATTACAAAGAAGCTTACCTGTTTTTCAATTGTTTTAGAGCCGACAATTTCGGAACTGGAGGACCAACACAACATTTTCTCGTCGGAGCCATTGGCTCCGAATATGAAGTTTCCTACCCGTGATGCACCTCATTGATATATATATATATAATCAAAATCAAAATCATTTTAAAGAGTGGTTTCGAATAGCAAGGCAAAAATCAGAAAACCGATTCCCGTTGTCAGGGGAGATAAATCTTAACGAACAAATGTTTCCGTGTAATTATCATCAATTTGCGGTACTGATTGTCTGAGAGTAGAACAGTCTGAACACTACACCACAGTTCTCATATTTTCTAAGATTTTTTGGTTCCTACGTTTGGTGTCTGACGCCGTTTTTAACCGAAGGATGACACCGCATCTTCTCAATGAAGACCCTGTAATTCTGTGAGAGTATAACACCAAAACTTTGCAGGCCAAAGATTCGAACCGAGACCGAAAGTCTTGAGAGATATTAAATGTTCCCATGCAGCTCGAAGCGAATATAAGCACCACGAAAGTTACAACATGATATTTCGTATTTATTCATTCCTTGGAAAGAACTTACGATTGCTCGATATTCGAACTCAAAACCCTAGATTATCGGCCTCTCGGTTCGCCTCTCTACAAGATGGTGAGGTTTAAGACTTATCTGTAATAGAAGCATTTGCATTCGACATTCGAAATAGCTAAAGAAAAAATGCAATATTTGTGGCATTTGTCGAAGACAATGCCACTATGAGTTCAAAACGGCATTTTTGAAAATCATGTATCGTAGTTTGTGCAAAATCGAAGGAAGCAAACCCAATTAAAATCAATTTTTCTGAAACAAATAAGTGTTTCGATTGCACTCAGATATGAAATTGAAAATGGCGTATTACAATAAATTGGATTAGGACATCGATCGTGGAAATACTTCCTTTTTATCGAAAATAGCTTGATCCGCTATGGCCTTCTATAGTGGCGTAATGTTTTACACATACCGTGCTTGTTTGTCCCAAAACCAGTTCGTTCCTGGGCTTATTCGTCCCAGGGCTTGTTCGCCCGGACTTGTTCGTCCCACACGATTGCACCCTTCTCTATCGCGTTGTGCATGACCATATAGCCTAGTATGTTAACTTTCAAGCGAATATTTTGAAACTATTTCTGTTGTTTATTTTTCAGATTATTAATTCCACACAATGGCTCCGTTGACAAATGCCAGTGTTTTCAACGCTTTGACTTTGGAAAAAGTAGAAAACATTGTGTAAAAAGGGGAAATTATTGCTGGCAGCATTTTCCGCTTTTCCAACGTTTTCAAAGTAAAGGGTACAATACATAGATGACAGGGTTTGGAGCGAGCCTTTGCACGGTCTCCGTGAGCTAAATACCACAGTATTATCAACAGACTTTAACGACATTTTTGACTCGACCAAATTAAAGCATCTGCAGCCAAAAAATTCGATGTACATTCAGCTCAAAAGGTACTGTTTGTCTTTGAAACGGTAAAAAACGTTTGTAGGAAAAGGACAAAATGCTAGTTAGAAACTGATTTGGAAACTCTTGACCCTTAAACTTCCAAATAAATGAAACGAAAATGTCCACTAAATAGTAAAAACCAAAATGTTGCGTTTTCAAAGTTGATTTCATCGGAAAAGAAATACCGTATTGGACACGTTCTCTGCAGTCTGATCTTGGTCTACACTGTCCGCGAAAGGTCTGTGAGGCGTGCTTAGGTTAAAACCTTGTGAAATTACTGGTCGTCAAGAAAAGCCGTTTCTGTATAAATACGACTGTTACCGCCTTGTCCCACCTAAACGAAATTCCCAGCGAAATGATACCGAAAATTCAGAGAGCAATTCGCAATATTCGCAGCATTTGTATTCGGTAAACTCTTGTTTGACCTATTTTGGACCGACAATGCACCGAAAAAATACCGAGCTTGGAGCGAATAGTTCGAATAGCCAACGTTATTTCACCGAATTAATTCTAATTTCGGTCTGAAACCTCGACGAATTCCTGCCGTTCGAGTAACGACTTTAACGAATACTGAACGTTTACTAATCGCGCACTTAACGAACTCATAACGAATCGTGTGCGACATTCAACTGAATATACCGAATATTCCCGGAGACTCTCGGCAAATGCCAGGTGACGCAGTGTCATAGCTAACTTCAAACCAGGTTCCAGGGGAGCTTTGTAGAGCGTGTGCTGATTGTTGATTCCGGGCGCCACCTTTTACAACAACCCATCGAGCATAGCTGGGGGCATATACGCATGGAGTTGTAGATTGCCGTGATGTCTTCATTCCTTAGTTCAGCCATCAGTTTGTCGTATATGCTAAAGTTGATTCTTCTCTCTATCCAAGGACGGACCAAATACTTGTGCTTTATTTTTCTGGTTTCAGTCCTTTGTTCCTCTTCCAAACAGCTACTACCTTTGCAAACATTTCATTTTAGAGTTTTAGAGCTGCTGTCAGCTGTTGCCTCTGTTCATTGGAGAGATGTGACAAATCCATTGACTAATTTCAATTTCAAAACAATTGTAGATAGCGTGTACAGCCCAGCATCTGCAAGGAATATGAAGGTATCACCGCCAAATACACGATTCATAAAAAGGAAACCCTGTTGGAAAGTTGTTCAAAAGGAAATTTGAACGGCAGTCGCGGAAAACACGTTACGGAATCGATATTAACGTATCCAAGTGGCGCGAATCGTTGGGGATTCGTTGGCCTTTCCGGTCAGATCGCTACGTTAACGCACCCTAATCGAAATGAAAGCGGTAGAGAGTCGGTGCGAACATAACGATTATACCGAACAAGGATTCGATGCGAATTATTAACGATAGTAGAACGAAAGGCCCGAACGTCAAACGCACGCCCATCGATCCCTCTCCGAGCCTAAACCGAACGCATTCCGAAACTTGTGATCGTTGCATTCGTTGGAAATTTTTGTGCATGCACAAAATTTATTTTTGGAGGACAGCGAACATCGACGGATGCTGAACGAAAAGTAGCGAATATAAACCGTTGACGAGGCGAACCTTTAACGAATACGCCGAATTTAATTTGGTACGCATTCGCCGGGTGGAATTTTCGGCTAGGTGGGACAGGGTGGTTAAGGCCCCCGCAGTTTACGCCTTTTATCCTTTACCACATGATCCAATTTGTGGCCTGTCCAAATTCAAAGCTTCTAGACATATCATAATATGTGGTTCAAAGTATAGAATAGGCCTCCGATATGGTAGGAAACATTGCGGGCAAAGGAGAAAATGTTGGTGCGCAGAATATTCTCCTTTTCCCTCAATGTTTTCAAGTTTGGATCGGCCCAAAACCAAAACATTTCTATGCATATCATATGTGATTCAGACTGTAGAATGGATCTCTGATAGGGTAGAAAACATTGGAGGCAAAGGAGATAATGCTGGTGACCAGAATTTACTCCTTTTCCCTCAATGTTTTCAAAAGCCTTCTTTCTCAAGGTCATTAACTCTTTCACTACTAATGATGACTTAAGTGCCTTTTGTGGATGGTGTAGATCAAGATCAGACTGCACAGAACGTGCAGTCTGATCTTTGGTCTTTACCATCCTCTACCCGACGCTAGACTATGACGCAATTCATCGTCAATAGCAGTGGGAATCTTCTTTCACACCTCGGAAAAAAAAATCGAATTTCTTGCGCTAGAAGTGAATGAGTTAAAACTCGGGATTGTTGTGAAGGAATAAAAACATTCATGAAAAAGGATCAATACCATGTAACAAGCTCATTTGTCCATGTTTTTCTCGTATCTTTTCAATGTTTTTTTTTTCCCCTTCTGCTTTGCATCATTTGTGCGATTTTGAAGGCCGTAAATTGGCATGAACAGTGGTTCTAATGCAGCTTTTAGTGTACTTTTCAGCATATTAGGGTAATTATTAAGCTGTAGCTGTCTTCTGTTAATGAGCCATGCTCTGGCAAAAACGGGACTTAATGCATCTCCGTGGTGCATGGTACCAAGCAAGTCATCACTTAATTGTGGATCCATAAAGTACATACATGTACAAGAAATTGTGGACCCTTAAAATGCATTTTGTCTCACAACCGATTGAATCATGTGGTAAACTGGTCCTTGAACAGGCAAAAAATCGACCTATAGCAAAAGGTTTCGGCCCAGGTCAGCAGGCTGACCAGGGTAGATACTTTTTGCAGATGCATTAAGCCCCCTTTTGCACAAAGCATGTCTGGAACCCAACATCAGACGGCACAGAACACATGATCTGATCAAGAATCTGCATTAAAATTGATCAAGAACCCAACATTGCATTATCTATGATCGGTGCTCTGACAAAAGAATGCAACTTCGTACATGTAATGCGTTATACACTCCAAGCAAGTCGTATAATGCAGATCGATTTTGTCTAAAAATCGACTGAATGAGGTCGAATGGTCCCCAGTCATACAAAATTTACCAACAGACTAACACTCCCACCCATGTCAGCCTGCGCCGAGTGTGCAAGCCAACATGGGTCGATACTTTATGCAGATTCATTAAAGCACCTTTTCAGAAATCACGACTCGTACATTTCATTCCAACGTGGATCTGTGTGACTGTCTGAATCATTTACCCACCATATCCAAACTAGGGATAATAATGTACGTACGCCGAGGAAGCAATTTTTCCTTTTTCCAACGTAAATCTAAGCAAACGGGTCTATTGAACGATTGTTGTGCTTGGTGCCGTTTTCAACATTATTTTAGTTATATCGCAGCGGTAAGTGGACCTTTCCATGCTTTCGAGTATAATTTACTAGTACTTCGCAGATAGTCTTACATAAGTCACTGGCTGCTACCCCGCATACCCATCGTCGAAACAACGAACAGCAACGAAAGAGGAATGAATCTTGTCGCAATGACCATCATCAGTCCTCGAAAAGAAAATGGCCGATTGGGGAATCGAACCAGTGACCCAGTTTTCAAGTCCTGTACGCTACCAGGGCCCTGCCAAGAGCTGAAAACCTCGAATAAGTTATCCCCCAGCTACTTAGCGATACTCGGTACGCTTTTGCGGACTGCGTAGATCAAGATCAGACGGCAAGGAAAGTGCAGTTTGATCTTAAATTTTCGCAATCTGGTATGGTGAGACTAACGGTGAGAAGAACTTGTGAAATAACAATACTAGGCGCTTTGTTGGTTTATTTCGTTTATTAAATCGTCCCCACAGGGTTCCCATATGAGAACGCCCCCGGAAGGCTTAGTTTTGTTACAGAGGACAATGCAGGTTACAGGACGAAACCTATCCCAAGTTACACATGGTTCTTAAAGTGTTTAGATTGTAGGATCGTCACACGGGGCCTAGGTTCAGCATTTCATCTGAAAGATTTTTAGTAATTTTAGGTGGCTAGCTGTTGGGATCGAACCCACACCCTCAAGCGGCCCGACGGTCACAATTCTCATGCTCTACAACTTGAGCCATTGGGCTGGTCCTTAGAATTTTCTAAAGGCTGGACATTTTAGTTTCATTAGCAGTAACCCTTTATCCTTTAGTTTAGACTGGTCTATTTCAAGCATTCGCAGACGAGAAATTTAATGTTGCTTCAAGTTGGAAAACCTTGTGGGAAAATAAGAAAATGCTGGTTACCAGCATTTTCTTCTTTTCCCACAAGGTTTTAATAAGTTTTCTCCAGGGTCCTTAATACTTGGGAATGTGTGGTAAAGGGTTAACCCTTTACCAAAAAATTCAGTGCATTAACGACCCTGAACAAGGCTTTTGAAAACAGCGGGAAAAAGGAATTAATGCTTGTATCGAGCATTTTCTCCTTTCCTCACTACGGTTCATTTTCTTTTACTGGCAAATTCCATTATTTTAGCCTCATTCCATTTGTCGTCAAATCAATACGGACAAGTAACTAATTTTGTCATCAGGTAAAGGGTTAACTGGTGGGACAGAATATCAAATCGCCGAGCGCATAGCTCAGTCAGTAGCATACTGGACTTTAAACCAGAGGATCACTGGTTCGCATTCCCGGCTCGGCCAATTTCTTTTTGAGGACTAATGATAGTCATTACAGAATTCATTCTTTTCTCACTGCTGATCAGTGTCGACGATGGTTATATGGTACAGCAGCCAGTGGCTAGAGGTGAATATTGTTCGAGGTACTGGTAAAAAGAAAACTCAAGGAAAACGAAGATTCATGCACTGATCGTTGAAATAATGCTGAAAACGGCGTTAACGACATACAAATAAATTCAAATCGATGGCAAAATTCAATACGAAAGCAGTTATTAAGCAAGAAGGCTGAAAATATGGTATTCTTTATAATACAAATTTTTCACAGTACAAAAAGTCGTCTTAACAGCAACTTTTTAGAGGTGGTACCTATTTTTTTTGTATTGCACAAAAACAACTTGCAACTATCAAGTTATAACAATGTTATTTGTAACAAACACCGTGATTGATCGAAAGGGGGTAAACAAATGTTATACCTCCGCGGAATGTGTGGCAACTGGGCAGTGAACAAAACTTAAAATGATTTCAAGTCCATACTCGATGGTAGTAAATGTCACATTAGACAGAGCAAAAACAAAATATAAACTACATCTTTTCGTCACAAGAATAAAGGTACCGTAAGCCTAGTAAATATTATGCCAGTCGTTATAATCGTAAAGTACGGATGCCTGTTAAATTTATTTTGCCTGTATCGGTTAGTATTGAGAACGAACAAAAGAACAATGGTTGAGAGGATAAAAAAGTAGTTCGCCCAAATTTGGGAGGTTTAAAAGCACTTCCTGTGGACGATAGATGGTCCGGACTCATCGTATTCCTGTTTGCTGATCCACATCTGTTGGAAGGTGGACAGTGAAGCCAGGATGGAACCACCGATCCAGACGGAGTACTTTCTCTCGGGTGGAGCAATGATTTTGATTTTCATAGTGGGTGGAGCCAAGGCTGTGATCTCTTTCTGCATTCTGTCGGCAATACCTGGGTACATTGTTGAGCCTCCGGATAATACGGTGTTAGCATAGAGATCCTTACGGATATCGACGTCACATTTCATAATGCTGTTGTAAGTGGTTTCATGGATACCGGCAGATTCCATACCCAAGAAGGATGGTTGGAACATGGCTTCTGGACAACGGAAACGCTCGTTACCAATGGTGATGACCTGACCATCAGGAAGTTCATAGCTCTTCTCTAATGAGCTAGATGCAGCTGCAGTACCCATCTCTTGTTCGAAGTCAAGGGCAACATAGCATAATTTTTCTTTAATGTCTCTGACAATTTCTCTCTCAGCTGTTGTGGTGAAGGAGTAACCACGTTCAGTGAGGATCTTCATTAAATAATCAGTAAGATCTCTACCAGCCAAATCCAATCTAAGAATAGCATGAGGAAGGGCATAACCTTCATAGATTGGCACAGTGTGGGACACACCATCTCCAGAGTCCATAACAATACCTGTTGTACGTCCAGAAGCATACAAGGACAAGACGGCCTGGATGGCAACGTACATAGCTGGTGTGTTGAAGGTCTCAAACATAATCTGGGTCATCTTTTCCCTGTTGGCCTTGGGGTTAAGAGGGGCCTCTGTGAGCAGGACGGGGTGTTCCTCGGGGGCTACTCGAAGTTCATTGTAGAAAGTGTGATGCCAGATTTTCTCCATATCGTCCCAGTTGGTGACGATACCATGTTCAATTGGGTATTTCAAGGTAAGGATACCTCTCTTGCTCTGGGCTTCATCTCCGACATAACTGTCTTTCTGACCCATACCGACCATCACACCCTGGAAATAGATTAAAAAAAATAATTAAACACTTTATTTATAATCAAGTCATTCTCTGTGAAAAGAGGGGCTTAATGCATCTGCGAAAGTGCCGATCCAGATCAGCCTGCACAGTCCGCCCAATTTGACCTGGGCCGAAACCTTTCGCTATCGGTCAATTTTCTGTAGGTCTAAGGACCAGTTTACCTCACGATTAGCCGAGTCCCGGTAGCTTACTCGGTAGTGTACATGACTTAAAAGGAGGTCGCTTGTTCGATCTCCGGCCCGGCCATTTTCTTTCCGAGGACTGATGATAGTCACTGCGACAGGATTCATTCCTCTTTCACCGCTTACAATTGTCTCGACAATAATGTCTGTTGGAGAGCAGCCAGCGGCTTGGTGTGGTTAATACTGGTAAAAGAAACACCAGAAAAGCATGGATAGGTGCACTGGCCGCCGCAATCAACTGAAATAATGTTGAACACCATGCAATCAATCAATCTCGTGGTTACGTCGTGGCAAGGTTGATTTTAAAAAAAGTGGTTATTATGGATCTATGGTGGTTTGATTGGTAGCTTGTATCATGGAGATGCATTAAGCCCCCTTTTGCAAGGGCGTAGCTCTATTACATTCGGAGATACATGAACTCTACACAAGAGCATTTATTTCGTGACACCGGAAGCAGTTTTTCATTTGCGGTACATTATGATACAAAGGGAAAGCTATGAAATGTCTCGTCCATAAAGCACACGTGGCGAAAGGGAGGTAACTAAAAAAGCAGACATCTATCTCCTCTAAATACCAATTTACATGTACATATTCGAATTTTGTTGAACCAGCATTAAACCAAATAATGAATACAGTCAAGCTGTTTAACCCTTTAACTCTTTCGGCGCCAAATAAGCAAACTTGGCTTCTTTTGATGGCTGTAAATACAATCCACTGAGTCTCCAGAAGATTTATATCCTATAGGCTTGACCAAACAAGCGGAGGGCATGGATCAAAGATCGGACTGCACGTTCTGTGCAGTATGATCTTGATTTATGCCGTCCGCAAAAGCTCCTGTTTTCGCCTATGGCGCTGAAAGAGTTAACCACACAATCCTAAGTTTTAACGACCCTGACGAAAAGGGCATGGGACCGTGGGAAAAGGGAAAAAAATCCTGATTACCAGCATATTCTCTTCCCCATGTTTTCCACCTTTATATCTGAGAACTTGAGCTCATTTGCGCCAAGTTCACCTTCTCCTTTTCTCATAATATTTTCTACCCTACCAGAGAATTTAAGCTCATTTGCTGCAAGTTCACTTTTTCCTTTTCCAGTAATATTTTCTACCCTATCAGAGAAATGAAGCTCATTTGCGCAAGTTCAAATTTGTCGTCTGCAGATCTTTTGAAATACGACAAGTCTAAATTTTATTCTGCTAGTAAAGGATTAAGCAAGCACCCATATAACACTTAAAATGTGCTTACTTCAGACCGGTGTTTGCTAAGAACCAGGTAAATTTCAGCATATTTGCCCCTTCTGATACCACAAGTGCTTAATACAGGTTGCTCGCTTAATACAGGAGGCCACTAAACAGGTTTTACTGTATGCTTATACATTAAGGTGCCATATAGTAATACAGTTGCTTTGCGGGCGGTATAGATCGAGATCAGACAGCAGATATCATGTATTTTGATCGTGGCACTACACAGTCCGGCGACAAGAAAGATTCACTCTGACAAAATCAAACCCTGAAACTGCAATATCTTAAGTTCCTGTAATTTTGTGTTCTGATCAAAGCCAAAAATTATTGCGAGCAAGTGCTTGTTTGTTTGTTTGTATTGGACTTAACCCTTTCCCAAACAAACCCTGGTTTTCACGTGTCTGCAGTACAAGTCTTTTGAAAACACTGTGGGAAAATGAGAAATTGCTCGTAACGAGCAATTTCTCCTTTTCCCACAGTGTTTTCTACCCTTTTTGAGAACTTTCTGCCATTTTCATCAAATTTAAAATTTTTGTCTGCAAACTCTTTCAATTTGTCGTTTGGGAAAGGGTTAAATGCCGTTTTTTTTCAGCTGAAGTTATATCACGGTGGTAAGTGCAACTGCGCATGCGTTTCCTGGCTTTCTCACACAAGTACAGACACAAGTTTCTTTCAGATCCACTGACTACTTTTCTCTCATGTATCAGGGGTGAGAGGCGAAAAATCGCCGAAATCAGAGTTTGTCTCAATCGGGTATCGAACCTGCAACCACCTGGTCACGAGTCAGATACGCTACCACTGGGCTACCCGGGCGTGCTCTCGGCGACGTTACAACATAGAAACGTGTTGTAAAGGATAAATACGCCCAAGTCATTTACATAATGATTATATCGTATTACTGAAGTATTTCGATATTTACAAAAAAAAAAACTTGAATCTGTCGCCTTCAACATTACCATATATGGTAATCTTTGAAAACTTGTGGCTGGAGCCTAAAATTCTATTAATAGCATCCAACAGATATTGCTGCGGAGTTAATATAATGAGCCTCAAAGAGCGTTTCAAAACTGAAATTGCCATTGTCGCCACTATGGATTAAGATCATACTGAAAGAAACGTGCGGTCTCATCTCTGACCAACACCGTCTGCTTTGCTTAGACATTCTGAACAAGTGTAACTTTGCAAATGTAATTATTTGGGTTGCATTTCTTCACTGCAAATGCCCGATAAGTTTATTCGGCTTCTTCTGGGTTAACCCTTACGCTGCAAAGCGCGACTTGCCGACCTTTTGCGGACAGTCCTGATCAAAATCAGACTGCACAGAACGTGCAGTCTGATTTTTATCTACACTGTCCGTCGAGATATTTTTTTCTCAAAAAAATAAGTTTGGGATAGGATTATTGAGATTTTTACTTATTTCGCAGTTTAAGGGTTAAACTACACTGCATGATCCGTAAAGCACTGAAAACAATTAAGTATATTTGAAATTTAACTTGGCATTTACCAAACAATCCCGAGTTTTAACGACCACAGGAGATAAGGCCTTTGAAAAATTGTGTGAAAAGGAGAAAACTGCTTGTAAAAAAGTAATTTCTCCTTTTCCCAAAATGTTTTCAACCCTGGGAAACTTTAGCTCATTTGTACCAATTTCAAAGTTGTCTGCAACTGGTTTTTTAATCTGGAAGTGTGCGAAATTTGTCGTTAGAAAAAGGGTTAAAGTGCATGGGGCGGGGGGGGGGGGGAGCTTAAATTACGATCACGTCAGCATTTTCTCTTCCCTCTATCCGCTTCGTTTTTTTTTTGGATCGGGTTTTAGTGGTCTTATTAAATCATGACCGTTTGTCAAGTGTTGTGGAGCGACTGACGGAGTAATTTCGCTTTAACGGACATAGCAGACCACGATCAGACTGTAAAAAAAATCAACCCAAGAGATCCTAGCCCTATTCTAAAAACCTATCACGTTATGACTAAATTACTGTTGTAACAGCATATCTTAACCTTTTCCCAAACGACAAATTTTGGACTGGTCCAAATTGAAAGAGTTTGCAGACGACAATTTTAAATTTGATAAAAATGGCAGAAAGGTCTCAAAAGGGATAGAAAACACTGTGGGAAAAGGAGAAATTGCTAGTTACGAGCAATTTCTCCTTTTCCCACAGTGTTTTCAAAAGACTTGTACTGCAGACACGTGAAAACCAAGGGCTTGTTTGGGAAAGGGTTAAAAAAAAAGTCAGCGCTAGGATGAGTCATGACGAAATTCCTTCCAATACTTGAGATGACCAGCAAAGAATGTATTTTTACTACATGTGTTAAGAGTTTTGCAAATGGAAAAATTGTTCGTCACAAGCAATGTCTCCCTTTACCAAAATGTCTTTTAAAGCTATATCCTGCTAGGCGAAATGAAAAGTACGATAGTGATTGTGTGTATCATTCGGACAGCCCCGTTATCGATCAGACCATGTTTTCCCGCGTTTATATAATACATATTTATTGCTGACAACCAATTTATCATATGCCCAGCCCGCCCTAAAGAGCATTCCACAAATATTTATGAAAGGCTAGACATTATGAAACTTGACTCTTTACTAAACTTCCCAAAATGTTAGACTTGTCCAAACTGAAAGCACTTGCAGATAATAAAATCAAATGTGGCTTAAATGAGATTTTTCTCTAAGTGGAGAAAACTGTGGGAAAAGGAGAAAATGCTGGTTACCAGCTTTTCTCGTGTTCCGACAATAATTTGAAGGACCCTTTTCACCACGGTCGTTAGAACTAGGGACTGTCTCGTTAAGGGTTAAAGTTAACTTGACGAGGGACAAAAACATCCATACATCTAGGTATGAACGTGTTTCTATAACTGAGTATTTTAGTCATATTACGGTGAATGTCAAGTTTTGTCTGATTCGTGATTAACGCCGTATCAAACAAAAAACATGCCGTAACTACAAAACAAGAGCCAATTAACCCTTAAGCTGCTGTATAAATGAAAATTTCTACTCAATAGTAAAAGCCCAAACATTGCATTTTTAAAGTTGATTTCACCGGAAAGAAAATACCGTATCGGACGGTGTAGATCAAATATCAGACTGCACGTTTTGTGCAGTCTGATCTTGATCTGCACTGTCCGCAAAAGGTCAGCGAGTCACGCTTAGCAGCTTCAGGGTTCAGACCTGACCCTCCTTTGATAGACTGACTCATTAGTGTTTGACGCAGCTGTCAACGCTATTTGTTGGATCACAGCAACAGCTCACATGTTCATGCAGGTCCTTGTTTTCAACAGTACCGGGCTAGCGCTTTGTAGTGACTGATCGTCGTGCCAACATTCCCATGCACCACGAAAAACCAAGTGCTTCGAGTCAGGCCCGAACCCGTGACCTGCAGGTTACGAGTCCTACACTCTGCTACTGAAGCACGCAGGACCACTGAATCACCATCAAGGGAAACCCAGTGTTCAAGTTATTCCAGGAAGGCCAGGAACTTTAACAGTATTACTTCATACCTGAAGTTTTTGTTAGGCCGAGATATTTAAATTCAGAAACAGAAATAGTCCCAACGATTGAGTGTATGGAATGGAATTCAAAATGTATTATTTACATATCGAAATGTAAATATCAAATGTGGAGGTTTCGGTATTTCATCTATGATCTAGTGGGAGTTTTTTTTTTTTGTGACAGGCAAATGACATTTGCTTGTCGAATGCCAGATAAAACTGGATTGTATAATTATCCTACTTTGCTTTTTCTCTCTTTCCCGTCTCTTATTCACCTTCCCCCACTCTTCCATCCCTCTGCTGTCACCCCCAATCTCTTTCCCCGTTTCTCCTTTCTCTTCCCCTTCCTTTCTACTCCCATTTCTTTATCTTCCCCTGTCTTTTCTGTCTCCTCCTTTCTTTCTCTTCTTCCACTCTCTCGCTTTTGGGCAGACGAAATCGTGAACACAAAGGCATATCGGTACAGTGACATATCCACAAACTGCTACCCACATGCTCTTACATGTTTTCGAAACAACGTTTTCAAATGCTCAACATATCAAGAACTTCAGGGACTTCGTTTAACTCCTAGGCTGCCAAGCACGACTCGAGAACATGCAGTCTGATCTTTGATCTGCACTGTTCGATCCGGTATTTTTCTTTCCGGTGAACTCAACTTTGAAATTGCAATTTGGGTTTTTTTTTACTATTAAGTGTAAATTTTTCTTTATGTAGCATATTAAGGGTTCACTCTTTCGTTGCCAACTAAATGGATTTGACTTTTCTCGAGGTCTTTTAACCCTAAGGTCGCTAAGCGCGACTCACTGACCTTTATCGGACAGTGTATATCAAGATCCGACTGCACAGAACGTGCAGTCTGATCTTGAATCTACACTGTCCGTTAAGGTGATATTTTTTTCACCAAAAAATAACTTTGGAATAGCAATATTTGGGTTTTTGCTATCGACTTGAAAGTTTTATTTCATCAATTTAGCAGTATAAAGGGTCAAGTATCTTTCGTTTCTACTGCAGATTAGTATCAGATTGCGGACGGTCTAGATCAAAGATCAGACTGCACGTTTTGTGCAGTCTGATCTTGATCTAAGCCGACCGCAAAAGCTATTTAAGGTGGCATTGGCGGTGAAAGGGTTAAACGAGCTAAGCCCTCCACACTCACTACAGGTAACAGATGATTGATCATATCTTTACCTGCCAGTTTTCCTTCTTCAGTCAGCAAGAAAATAAGCCGTAAGCGTTCATTTACAATTCAAACATTTTTTCCTTCGTTTTTAGTAGTAAACATTTTACCAGACGACATGTTAGACGTGTCCATTTTGACAGCATTTGCAGACGTCATTAACGTGGCTGGTTCTGTAGATAAATTCGGCTTTGATAGTAAAAGTCCCTATTACTGCGATCACACAGTCATGGCGCTGGAAAAATCTCACCTTATCGGACAGTCTAGATCGACGATCAGAATGCACGTTCTGTGTAGTCTGATCTTGATCTGCAATTTCAGCAAAAGTGAGTCACGTCGTTCTCGGCTGCCAGTAAGTCAACTTAACCCTTTTTCAGCAAAATCCCCGAGTTATAACGACCCTGGGGCGGAAAGCATTTGAAAACATTGTGGGAAAAGGAGAAAATACTGGTAACCAGCATTTTTTCTTTTCCTACAATGTTTTCTACCCTCCCAGAACAAATTCCAATTTTTGAGCCACACTTCCTTTGTCGTCTGGAAATGCTTTGAATTTAGACTAGTCTAAAATGTTTGGTGAAGAGTTAATCAATGCAAGAGAAATAAATCCGTCTTATTTCGAGGGGCACGTAAAAGAATCCAATATAAATAATTTGGATATTTTTTCCAGTCGCAGTTTAGAATTGAGTAGCGCACGGTCTAGATCCAAGATCAAACAGCGTATTGTGCATTCTAATCTCGGCCCATGTCTTCCACTAAAAGCTGTCAGGAGTCGCCGTTGGCAGTGAAAGCAGAACTACATTCCATAAAAGAATACGTAGGATTGAAATAATCCCACACTTATCTCTCTTAACAGCGCCATTCTGTGCAGTCTGATCTTGATCTACACTGTCCGCAAAAGGTCCTCGAGTCGCATTTCGCAGCTAAGGGTTAATAACTGGGTCTATTATTGCGACTAAAATACCTTTGCAGTCAGATACAAATGGAATCTTGTTGAAAGCAGGAAAAAGAGCTTGAAAAATATAATAATGCTCCGAGATATTATCTCCAGCCACAGGGTGCAACCGATCCCGACCAAAAAAGGGGGTGTGGGACGGGCAGGGAGCTGGAAAAACGGACAACTAAGTTAATTCAATAATAGTGTCTCAATAAATTCATAGGAATGTGTGCAAGAAGAGCATGTCATTGATTTTTGTTTCTAATAACAATAAAGAAAAATAGTATGAACAAGGAAAAGTGCTTACCTGATGTCTAGGTCTGCCTACGATGGAGGGAAACACGGCCCTGGGGGCATCGTCTCCGGCAAATCCAGCTTTGCACATACCGGATCCATTGTCAATAACCAAAGCGGCAACATCTTCATCAGCCATTATTTTTTTTTTAAGTGATTATTCGTTCCAAACTAATACGCTCAGTCAATCCAGCCGCACTTATTAAATGTGGAGTGGTGAGAGAAATTATACAAGGTCCCTAATATATAAACCTTGACCCTCATTACGTATTCACATGACCCCGTTCTTCTAGGAAAAGCTTGGTATATTCCGATATTTGTGACCATATATGGTAAAAGTTATTTATAAACCAGCACACAGCGAGGCGTCGCGCTTCATTCACACCGCGATTGTCTTGCTTACAAGTTTTTTTTGTTTCTGTCCTTTTCTTCATCATACTGTTTCTACCTGTATCACCTGACCATCCATTTCGACCAGTTAGGAAGTGGGATTCATTAACCCTTATCCTTATCCTGCTAAACAAGTTAAGTAAAACTTGCAAGCTGATGGTAAAAACCCGAATAATGTTGTTTCAAACTTCTTTTTTTGAGAAAACTTCTTATCGGACAGCGTAGATCCGAGATCAGACTGCACGTTCTGTGCAGTCTGATCTTGATCTGCACTGTCCGCCAAATTTCAGTGAATCGCGCTTAGCAGCTTAAGGGTTAATCCAATGTTGGGAGAAGATGGACTCTCCCAATTTCGAAGCAGTATTACAATATCAACATTTGGTACATAAATTTAACCGAAATCGGCGTATACAGACGATGATTTTTGTCGTCTACCAGTATACAATTTTGAAAAACGTTCTGACGAACGAAGAAATTGCCCATAACAAGCAATTTTTCCTTTTGTGACAATATTTTTCACCCTCATCGTGAGATAAAACCCTAAGCTCATATCGTCTGTCCATATCCTGCTTTGATATTTGCAATGTCGTCTGCTTGTTTTTGTTATAGACGACTTTTTTTTACGTCTGGCAGCGTATAACTTTTAGAAACATTGTGACAACAGGAGAAATTGCTCGAAACGAGCAATAGATCCTTTTGTCACAATATTTTTCACCTTTTTTATGTTAAAAACCTCCGCTCATGTTGTCTGTCCATATTTTACATGGGTAGTCGTCTGCTAAAAATTATAGCAGACGGTAACCATTTATTTTGAGGTCTGCGTGGCTCAGTGGTAAAATGTGGAACTCGTAACCTGGTGGTCCTTGGCTAGTGATTGATTGATTGTATGGTGTTTAACGCCGTTTTCAACATTAGTTCAGTTATATCGCGGCGGCCAGTGCAACTCTCTATGCTTTCCTGGCGTTTCTTTTACCATTACTCCGCACAATATTCTTTCCAAGTCACTGGCTGCTTCCCCACATAACCATCGTCGAAACAAAGGTAGCGATGAGAGAGGAATGAATTCTTTCGCTATGACAATCATCAATCCTCGGAAAGAAATTGGCCAAGCCGGGGATCGAAACAGCGACCTCCTGTTCTCAAGTCCTGTACGCTACCGACTGAGCTACGGAGATTGGCTGGTCCTGGGCTAGGGCCTTACTTGAAACAAAGGGTTATGGATCTATACTGTCCGATAAGGAGATACTTTTTCTCAGAAATAACACTGGCATAACAACATTTGGGTTTACTATCGGCTTGAAAGTTTCATTTCACTTAGCAGGTTAAGGACTAAGGCGGCATTTAGTCTATACCAGGCCACAAAATTAGGTTCTCCAAACAGTTAGCATTTGCAGACGACAAATTGATTCATTCGGCATACCTCGGGTGATCTGGTGATCAAATCCCTCGGCTGTATCACGTAGCTTGATATGCACCTACACGGTACATTTCGCACATCTCCGGAAGCACGCCGCTTCACCGTTATTGAAATTGTAAGGCTCCTCTTAAAAAAGAAAAAACGAGTAAATTTTCTGTCGTTATCTTTCTAAGAATATTTCAATCGGCAAACATGTTGTACATTCAATGTTTAGCGTGGTTTATCAATTCCGTTGGGAGCTTTCATCGATAGATCGATAGAAGTGAATAACTTCACCGTGGTTGTTCATGGCGTTGCTAAGCGATCTACACGGGCGCCGCCATGTTTAAGATCATGTGATGGTAGTTCAAAATGGAAGCCTCCTTTATACAGACGAGGTTAGATGTAGGTACGGAATCGGCCGAGTTGTGACGGGTGCAAATTGTTTGTGTCGCAACTCATAGAACCTTTCTTTGAAAGAACAGAAAACGTTGTGGACAGAGGAGAACTTGCCAGTGTTTAACTATGACAAATTATTCAAAGCACAAAAAAGTAACAAGACCCCTTTAAATGTCTAGTATACTTTTCGAAAGAAATGGAAAACGATTAGTTTACGCAAATGTGCGGTCTGATCGTAGTCTCCTTTCATCTATAACCGATACGTTGCTGGACCTTCACGAGACCTATGTGAAAACAAACCAGTGGTTTGGAAGGATTGTGCGAAGTAGGTTTACTGGTAAAGAAACTCCAGGAAAGCATAGATACATGCACTGGCCAAGGCGATTTAAAGGAATATTGTTGAAAACGGCGTTAGACACCACACACACAAAAACTGATAGTTCCATCAATAGTGCTGTATTACTAAGTTCCGATTATTATTTCAACTCGAATTTTTTTGAAAAAGAGTTGTAGCAGACTAACCTGAAAAGGTCCTTGCACTATATAAATGGGCCACGCTGTGGCAAATGGGGGCTTAATGCATCTCCGGGATGTATCATATCAAGCAAGTCATCACATAATTATGGATCCATAAAATCCATTTAGTCTAACGACTGATAGAATTTTGAGGAAGAGTGGTCCTTAGACATGTCGAAAATTGACAAATAGCAAAAAGTTTCGACCCATGTCAGCCTGCGCAGACTGCGCAGGCTGACATGGGTCGATACTTTTTGCAAATACATTAAGCTTCCTTTTCACAGGACATGGCTCAAATTATTGACATCTAACGCGTTTAAGTACATAACATTGAGCCATGCTCTGTGAAAAGGGGGCATAATACATATCCGTGATGCAGTATACCAAGCAAGACATCACATAATTAGGAATCCATAAAAATCATTATTATGTCTAACAACCGATTTTATCGTGAGGCATACTGGTCCTTTGACATACAATAAACTGACCAATAGAGAAAAGTTTCGGCCCAGGTCAGCATGCGCGGACTGCACAGGCTGACCTGAACCGATAATTTTTTTTTTTTTTTTTTGCAGATACATTAAGCCCCCTTTTCACAGAGCACAGCTCAATTGCATATGAAAAGGTCATGACAAAAGACTGAATCAGCCGTTTTGAAAATTGTCTTCTCTTACCATAATGTTTTTAATGGTCTGTTGCGAAACAAAAATGAATCGGACTGCGGGAGTCTTAAATTCAATGCTTTTGAACCCATTCACAAGCAAAAACGACCCTTTAAACCCTTTCAAAAATGCAAATTCTTAAAAACATTGTGAGAAAAAGATGAACTGCCTATTGTGTTACTCCTTTTCCTACAATGATTTCAATGTAATTTGAGACGGGTTTTCCTGTCCATCAAATATTTCTCATATGAATCACTTCTCACAGGTTTTGATAGGTGTACAACCGGTCTCACTCGTCACAACTCGGCTTATTCCGTACATATATTTAACTTCATCAGCCGAATGCGATCGGCATTTGTTTAACCCTTTTTCTGTCGGTGGCAAGTTAAACAGCACTTGCAGACGGTATAGATCTAGATAAGACTGTACAGAACATGTGGATCTACACTGTCCGCTATCTGATACTATGCTTTAATCAAAAGAACCTTCGCTTGGAACAAAAATCTATGTTTCGACTTCGAAAAGAAAAATATATATAAAAAATCAAAATAGCAGTAAAAGAGTTATTGGATGAAATCCCTACTCAAGCATTAAAAAATGTCAAAACAGGTTTTTTATGTAAATAAATATATGTGTTGGACCCGTCATAAATAATATCGCAAAAAAAACCCGTTGTTTGAATGGCGTTTTATGCCGCTTTCAGCAGTGTTTTACTTGTCTAACGGAGACAACTCACTTATTCGTGTCATCCCTGAGTTTCACCAGTACCATGCTGGAGTTCAGCTTTGCCTTGCCCGAGGATACTTCTGCAAAAAACCAGCGGCACAAGAGAAATTTGTAGCCAGGACCTTGGATTATAATTCTACTGCCTTAATATTTAAGCTGCTAAGCGCGAATCAATGACCTTTTACGGACAGTGTAAATCAAGATCAGACTGCGAAGAACGTGCAGTCTGATCTTAGATCTACACCTTCCTATCAGGAGATGTTTTTCCCCTAAATTAAAGTTTTGAAATAGCAAGATTCGGGTTTTTACTATTGGCTTGAAGGTTTTATGTAAGTTATTTAGCAAGTTAGGGGTTTACTATTTTCCTACCGATGACGATCTATATAGCTCTTGCGGATGGCGTAGATCAAGATTAGAAATACGAGAACGAGCTGTCTGATCTTGGATCTACACCATCCGCTACCTGATGCTGGAATACGACCCAATTCGTCTTAAAAAAGCACTGGAAATCTACTTTTTTTAGATTTCGACAAAAAGTAGAATTTCTCGACTTAGTACTACACCCATAAAACCAAAGTCATCAAACCTAGGGAAGCATGAATAATGGACAAGTCAAAGGTTCGAACCCCTAGTTGAGAGGGCCTTTGTTTCACCAAGCGAACAACTAGGGCCCGTATTCACCATTTTTAGTCTAATTCTCGAGACTTTTCTAAATTTCAAAGTAAAAAAATCTGATTGGCTAAACCATAATTATGTGTTAGCCAAGCAAAAATTGTGTGCGTTTCTAAATTTAGAATTTTGTTTGTTTGGTGTTTAAGGCCGTTTTCACACACTCGGTTATCCCCCTTTTTTTTGGGGGGGGGGGGGGTCTCGCACATTGTTCACGGGCTGCTTTCCCAACGATCAGCTGTGGGAGAGGAACGAATCCTGTCGCAAAGACTGTCACTTACCCTCAGAAATAAATCGACCGACCAAGGGATTCGAACCGGCGACCCCTTGCTTTGAAGTCCAGCACATTACCGACTGAGTTACCGGAATTTAGAATTAAATTAGAAATTCAATTAAAGATACATCTATGAGATGAAACTATAATCATTCTTGTGTCCGATTATGCCAGATGTTGCCCCTGACGGTTGAAAAGGTTGCACAGATTACGATGGATAGAAAATGCATTTGTGTGGTTTTTTTTTTTTTTTGGCAGCCTTCAAAGAAATCACTGCTGTCCTTTCTGGTTTTAAATAGGGACAAATTCCTAGAGTTCCTCTATCCTTTATACCATATATATTGGTAATATATCTATGTTTACAAAGCTGACCAATTTCTGAGCCATTCTACATACTTTCAAGTTTTAACGGCGTTTTTTTTCTCTGGCTGTAAGGATGCATCTTTAAGAACAGATGGTAAATACAGACCAGAGACACTGATGCAGCTGAACGTAACGAACCATTAGCAACAAAAGGGCTGAATTAGCCACCAACTTTCCTTGTGCAATAGATCAATGGATTAATTAACTCTTGCAGCGCAAAAGAAAAAAACTAGTGCCTTTAGCGGACGGCAAAGATCAAGATCGGACTGCACAGAAAGTGCAGTCCTATCTTGGATCTTTGCCGTCCGCTCGTCTCATCATGTCTGTACAAAACCTGCCTAAGGTTTAGTCGTTTTTTTTTAACAGCCGTCGAAATAAGTCGAATTTATAAATTTGGCGCTTAGCAGTGTAAAGTGTAATAATTATTCCCTATCCAGACGCCGGAATAAAGTACTTCAGTATGACTGTAATTAACCCTTAGGCTTCTAAGCCTAAGGGACCTTTTGCGGACAGCGTAGATCATGTAAGACTACACAGACGGTGCAGTTTGATCTTGGATCTACACTGTCCGATAAGGAGATATTTCTCCTACAAAAATAACTTGGGTTTCTACCATCGACTTAAAGGTATTATTAGATTTATTCTGCAGGATAAGGGTTAAGGTTGCATCATGACTGACATACACATTGTAAGTTACATTAACCCTTTACCACACATTCCTGAGATTTAACGACACTGAGAAAGATGCCTTTTGAAAACATTATGAGAAAAGGAGAAAATGCTGGTAACCAGCATTTTCTCCTTTTCCTTTCATGTTTTCTACCCTTCCAAAAACCAATTTCAATTTTCGAGTAACAGTTGTTTCTGCATTTTCTCCTTTTCCTACAACATGTTCTCTTCTATCAAAGGCAACTTCCATAATTTGAGCCATATTTAATTTAATGTCTGCAAATGCTTTGGGCTTGTACAAGACTAAAATATTGTTGTGTGGGAAAGAGTTAACTTCCATCGGTTATTGTTAGAGTTGGGGTTCCTGAACATTAAGTAAAATACTGCATGAAGAACTATTTTACTCTTTACTTCTGGATCTTCCGTTAAGGTTCGAACCCTGATTCAGAAGTCCTTTGTGCCGTCAACTTAGCCACCAAGTTTCAGCAATAACTCATCACTAGCAATAAACGAACAATACCTAGTGCGACGGACCAGCGGCTTATTCACTTGACTCCTGTTTGGTCATTTATTTGTTTGTTTGTAAAGAGTTTACCGACGTAAACATGATTTCAGTTATATATGTGTCGGTCAGTGCACTTTTTCATGCTTTCCTGCACTGAATTTTCACTGATACTTCGCAGAATGTTCTTCCCAAGCCACCGACTCCTTTTCCACATGACCATCGTCGAAACAATGATCAGAGGTGCGAGAGGAAAGTATCAGGCCTCTAGGTGTCTCAACGACTATCATCAGTCCTCAGGAAAAAATTGGCCGGGCTGGGGATTCTAACCACAGACTCCCCTGGTTTCAAGCCCTGTGGGTTACCGACTCATAACTAGCAAGTTCTCCTTTTCCCACAAGATTTGTTTTCCTATCAAAGATATCAAACCATAATTAATTTGTCGTCTGCAAATGTTTTGCATCTGGGCGAGGCCAAAATATGTTTTTTGATAAAGAGGTGAACCCACACAATGTCACGACGAAGGTTATGTGGAAAAGTAGCAAGTGCTTTGGGAAGAATATTGTGAGAGACTCGGAGCCAGGTAACTCAGTCGTCAATGTAAAGGGCATGAAGCCCGTGTGTCCCTGGTTCGATCCCTAGCTCGGCCAATTTCTATCCGAAGACTGATGATAGTCATTGCGACATGATTCATTCCTCTCTTTCCGCTGAACATAGCTTCGACTGTGTGTATGTGGGAAAGCAGGTAGTGGTTTGGAAAAATATTTGGTAGAGTACTGGTAAAAGAAGCTCCAGGAAACTATGGATTGGTGCACTGATCTCCGCGATATGAGCCCGCCTGGGTGGCTCAGTGGTGAGCATGTCGGACTCATGACCTGGTGGTTGTGAGTTCGATACCCGGTTGAGACGAACTTTCTTTCCGGCGTATTTTCGCCTCTCACCTCTGCTGAAGCATGTGAGAAAAGTAGTCGGTGGCTTTGGAAAGAAAGTTGTGTTAGTACTGGTGTGAGAAAGCCAGGAAACACATGTGCGTCACCGACCGCCATGATATGACCTTAGCTGTTAAAGTGGCGTTAAACTCCAATACAACCAACCAACCAACCGCGATATGACTGAGATACTACTGAGAATGGCGTTAAACACCAGACAAACAAATATGCGAAAGGTCATGGGTAAGTCAACGGGGGATAACAACAGAGAAAAACAATATCCACTTCGTATTTCATTACTCATTTATTACTTCCTTATTTCGTCATTCAGGAAGAAAAACAGTTGTTCGGTCAGGTCCTTGTGTTTTTCAACTCATTTTATCCTCATTCGAGTCGGTTTTTTTTTTTTAAACTTATATAGCGCTATAAGTTGCTCTTGCGGGACAATGAAGATCAAGAACAGACTTCTACACTCTGTGCTATTGTTGTTACATAATGTCGACCAAAAGAACCTTTAACCATTTACCACACAACCCCGTGTTTTAACAACCCTATGAAAGAAGAATTTTGAAAACACTGTGGGAAAAGGAGAAAATGCTGGTAACCAGCATTTTCTCCTTTTTCCACAATGTTTTCTACCCTCCCCAAAACAAATTTTAGTTTTTCAATCAAGTTTATTTTGTCGTCTGCAAATGCTTTCAATTTGTGCAAACTTCTGTCGTTTGGTAAAACAGAATTTCTTCGTCCGTTTGAAGAAGTCCATTTTACAAGTTCAGAATTCAAAGGGTAAATTTGTAGTTTGCTTTATTTTCCTCATTTTTTTATCATAAGGTCAAGGCCGAGAAGCAAGAGATTGTCGAGCTGAACGATATTTTTTTTTTTGAGATTTTAATTCTTTACTAGACGAAAATACATTCAAATAAGTTTGGCTAAAATGATGGGATTTGTGTGAAAGGGAAAAACATTGTGGAATAGGAGGAAAATGCTGGTCACCAGCGTTTTCCCCTTTTACCTCAATGTTTTCAAACACTATCCTTGTTAGGGTTGTTTAACCCTTTAACACACAATCCCGAGTTTTGACGACCCTGACATTTCCTCATTTTACCACAATGTTTTCGACACTACCATAGAACTTTACATCATTTGAACCGATTTCGAATTTGGAAAAGTCTAAAGCTTGTCGTTTTTTTGAAAAGGGTTAAGGACGGGTTTGTTTGGTAAAAGGTTCACTCGATAAACTAAATTTCCCTCTTTTACCGAAAAAAAAAACAACCAAATATCCTCCATATAATTCGAAGAGGTAAAAAATGCATGAATATAACAATATTATACATGCTTTGTCCACCAACATACAAAGCCGTTTTATCGTCAAAAGTATGTTTACTATTCGTTATAATTTATCAGAGTTTCGGTACAAGTATATTGTTACCCCACCTATTTATTTATGATAAAGATGGAATGTCGAACAACAGTCGGCATGATTCAAAGAAAAATAAATGCAGGAATGAGAAAAACGGCCTTGCCAGTCGCGGCGGCCTTTTTTCCCATTTTGGAATTAGAGAGAGAGAGACACACACACACGGATACACAGACAAATTATGTATTAAATTGTGTATGTTGTATCATAATCATGTAACAAGTAGTTCCAAGTCAAATAGAACATTCTGATTGATGTATAATACCTTGAAAGCCTCAGGGAGTAGTTCCCAACAAGAAGTTCCCGGTGTCAGCATGGACAAAGGCGGACGGACGGACATACGGAAAGACGTACAGCAGAGGGCTTTGAAAGCATGAATGAGAAATATGTAAAGAAATAATTAATGGTTTGAATACATGATATACTTAAACATATTGAAAGCTAGTTCTTTTTTTTTATTTCAACGTTGATCAGATGCACTGGGACGGGGCGGGGGAAAGACAGAAGACTGTCTTCTAAGCTGTAATATATGTTTATCTATATGTGAAAACCCTCTTTAACCCTTTACCCCACAATTCCGAATTTTAACGACCCTGAGAAAGGAGCCTTTAGAAAACATTGTGGGAAAAGAAGAAAATGCTGGTAACCAGCATTTTCTCCTTTTCCCACAATGTTTTCTATCCTCCCCAAAACAAATTTCAATTTTTGAGTACATTTATTTTGTCGTCTGCAAATGCCTTCAAATTGGACCAGTCTAAAATTTTGTCGTTTGGTAAAGAGTTAAGCTCATAAACTGAATAAGGAATCTTATCTTAACTTACTATGTATATTTGTAAAACAAGCCCTGTTATTTGTGGGGTAAAATCTGCGGTAAATCCAGGCATAAAGCAAGTAGCTTTAAAATTACGACCGAATCCGTTAGCAATTGTACAGCTAAATAAAAGGAATTTCAGTCAGCCTGACAAACTTAATTGTTGTAGAATTAAAGCTTGTTTGTTTTTTTTTTTGTTAGAATATCTCAAAAATAAGGGACAGTGTAGATCAAAGATCAGACTGCACGTCCTGCGCGTTCTGATTTTGAGGTAGGCTGTCCCCAAAAGTTTTTTTTTAAATTGTTTTTAGTATGTTTCTTGGAAGAATATATTTAAACGATCTACTGCTTGTTTGGCAGCTTTCTTTTTCTTTCTTTTAAATACATGTATTATTACAGAAATTATGTTGTGGCAGCCAATGAATCTGTCCACGCTTTAGTGGCAAGAGTTTGGTTTACCACGACTTCACGCGATATTCTCATCAATCAACTGACTGCTTTTCCACATAAGCATCATTTAAACAATATTCAGCTATGAGATAGGCATAAATCCCATCACAATGGCTACTATCATCAATCCTCGGGAAAATAATGATCGAGCTTGGATTTAACCTGCGACCCCGTGTTTCAAGCCCTGTATGTTATCGATTGAGATACCGGGCTCGGCAAATAATATAGAGGATATTTGCAGCCATGTGTGAAAATAACCCTATGGTATTCACTCGATGAAATAAATTTCCATCTTTCACCGAGAAAAAAAAACAAATATTCTATTTATTTCATCCTTCTAACCCCTTATTTGTTGGGACTGGAGAAGTAAATGGGAGCTCTGGGAATTTCCGTACCAGTGAGTTTATTAACTGGTAAATTCAGGGGCCGAAACGGTGAAATTATCAAACCATAAACCACTATTATTTCCCTATAAACTACCGAAAAGCATAAAATAAAAACGTATGGATTTCTACTATCAACCAAATTCTTTTTCGTGACCTTTATTCTGCTGAATTAACCTGATCAACATAAGATACCGTCTTTTTTCTATTTCGATTTGGTAAAATAAAACCTAAACTATCAAGTTGGTATCGGACGTGCTGTCTGATCTTGATCTATTCTTTTCGCACATGTCATCAAAGTTCTCGATACGCTGTTGGTGGGATCATAAAGATCATTACTTTTTTCCTTCTTCCTGAATTACTCAAAACGTACTTCCTTTTACATCACTCAGGAAGGAAATAAATTGTGGCGTGAACACAAAAGTGTCGCGGGAAGGAAACCACCGAATATTTCACATCCTGTGTGGGGTTGAAAGTGCACCTCATGACATAATTATACATGGGTTGCAGATATCGTAATGCAAGTAGCTTGTTGAAAGCATTCATAGGCTACAGATAAAAAGTGGTTCAAATGATGCGATTTGCGGTGGAAAGTTTGTTCGTTTGTTTGCATGCTGTTTAACGCATTTCCGACATTACTTCAGTTATATCGCGGCGACCAGTGCACCTATACATGTTTCCCTGCAGTTTCTTTTACTAGTACTTCGCACACTATTCTTCTCAAGCCACTGGCTGCTTTCCCACATAGCCATCGTCGAAAGAATGGTCAGCGATGAGAGAGGAATGATCCCTGTCGCAATGACTGTTATCGTAAGCAATTTGTCGAGCTTGGGATTCGAACAAGCGACCCCTTGTTTTCAAGCCCTGTTCTTTACCTGGCTGGGCTGTCGTAAAAAGGGTAGAGGTCATCGTGTAAAATCAAAGCGGTGAAAGCGCTGCTGAGGTGGGGTGCGTTTAATCCTGCTCAAAATGAAATCTTACTGTTGTACCAAATAATAAACACTTAGAGTTGAGTAAAAGCAAGCAGACATTGGTTCAATTCTTTCCGGGGATGGTCGTCATTGCTACAGGATTCATTCCTCTTCCATTGCTGATCATTTTTTCGACAATGGTCATGTGGGAAAGCTGCAAGTGGTTTGGAAACAATATTATGCAAAGTATTCGTAAAAGACTCCTAAAGAGCATGGATAGGTGCATTGGTCGCCGCTAAAACTGAAATAATGTTGAAAATAGCACTAAAGACCAAAGAAACAAATGAGCTATGCTCTGCGAAAAAGTTGCTTAATGCATCTGCGAAAAGTATCGACCCCGCTCAGCCTGTGCATTCGGCACAGGCTGACCTGGACCGAAACTTTTCGCTATTGGTCAATTTTCTGTACGTCAAAGGACCAGTCTACCTCATGATTCAGTCGCTTATTTAGCCCTTTCCCAAACAACAAATATTGGACTGTCCAAATTGAAAGAGTTTGCAGACGACAATTTTAGATTTGATGAAAATGGCAGGAAGTTCTCAAAAAGGGTAGAAAACACTGTGGGAAAAGGAGAAATTGCTCGTTACGAGCAATTTCTCCTTTTCCCACAGTGGATCCATGATTATGAGATGGCTTGATTGGTATCACGCATCACGGAGATACATCAAGCCCCTTTTTACCAGAGCATGGCTCAAATGCATTAACCATTGAACCATGAAGGATCTCCCTTCCATCTACCGAAAATGATTATTGTACTTGTCTAACAGTGTGAGCGAGGAATTATCGGACGGAAAAGCGGGAACAATAGAAGCACTGTTGGTGATCAACAAAGTCCAGGATATTACCTTCTGTCTTGCCGAATCTTATCCTTAAGGCGCCTTTGCTCTTCACTGTCGGCATAAGCCAGGCATTCTTAGCGGATCATTGTTTCGACGATGGTAATGTGGGAAAGCAGACCTTGAATTTGTAAGAATATCGCGCAGAGTACTGGTCAAAAAAACTCTACCAAAGCATGGATAGCCGGGTGCTTCGGCCGGTGCGATATACATGTAGCTGAAATAATGCTGAAAACTGTGTTAAACACCAAAGAAAGAAAACATTTTGATGGAAGAAACACGCAATTTTCTTAACTGAAGTATCGAGATGTTTTGTGAATGCTTTGTTTTGTGCTGTACATACGAAAACCGCTTTCTGCCCCTCACATCAAAGGCTCTCTGGGTTTCACAATGGTGCGTGGGGTAACCTTTCGTACATTTCCAGGAAACGTCGATTAATGTCGAACAGCTAAACGTATGTCTAACTTCTGATTTGCAATGAAACCTAAATGAATCATGCCCTGTGAAATAGGGGTTTAATGCATCTTAAGCGTACGAGCAAGCTGACTTGGGTCAAAACGTTTTGCTATGATTGAATTATCTGCATGCCAAAGGGCTATTCCCTCTCATAGTTCAGTCTGTTTTCAGATAAATTTGTTGCATATTATACGACGACTTGCTTTGTTGTATGCATTCCGAAAATGCATTAAACGCCCTTTTTACCAGAGAGACGTTTAAATTATTATATTTTCGGGCATATTAAAGTTCATATCAGCTAGAGATACCAGTCTGAATAGCAAGGTTGTTTAGTGGGATGCCATACTAATGACTGTACACATCGGCCGATAGACCGATATCCTTCATCCTTCTTATACCCACTGATATAGTGTCGATTGCAAGGAGTAGACCAAAGATCAGGCTGCACGTCTGTCTGATCTTGTTCTCATCTCTTCGATACCCAGGTAATTGTCTATTCGTAACCATACACATTTCAAGGCAATGCATGACTTCTAAAAAATATTGTCAGAGTTGTGGATGGCTTTTTCAGCAGAAGAGAATTTAACTCTTTTGACGTAAATAAAAAGATCCGTTTCGTTTTGTTTTTTATCAAAAGTCGTTAAAAACAACGTCATTGCAAATGACTAATTTCGTTTGTATTTCAAAGTTAGAAACAGATTCGCGAGCAGTGTAGATTCAAGATCATACTGCACGTTCTATGCAGACTGATCTTTAATCTACGCCGTCCGCAAAATGCAAATGCCGGAAAAGGTTCAAACAGGGCGTGGTCGTGTCGTTATCTCTACAAACCTACTTGTATAGAGGTACGACATTGATAGAATAAATGATAGGGTTACAAAGCTTAACTCTTTGCCGAACGACAAAATTTTAGACTGGTCCAAATTGAAAGCATTAAGAAGACGACAAATCAATTCCTGTCAAAATGGTGATATTTGTCTTTAATAGGATATAAAAATGGAGGAAAAGGAGAAAATGCTGGTTACCGGAATTTTCTCCTTTTCCCACAATATTGTTAAAAAGCTTTTTCTTCCGGGTCGTTAAAACCCGAGATCGTGTGGTAAAAGGTTAACTCTTTACTCCAGGACGAAAATTTGCAGATGATAAAATAAATGAGGTCCAAATGAAAGGATTTGTCACTTTACAACGGTAAGAAACATAATGGGTAGAGAATGTAGCAGTTTTCTCCTCTTTCCATAATATTTTTAAATTGTTTTCCTTAGGTTTGTGACTTTTAAATTGTTTGCTTAGTAAAAGTTTAGCCCTTTATCTCTTACTGATGATTTTATTTTACTTGAAGCGAACAACTTTCGAATTTGTACGGATTTGTATTTTAACGTCATTTTAAGCAATCTTCAGCTTTCCCACTTAATCATCGTCGAAAAAATGATTGTCGGTTAGAGATGAATGAATCCTGTCGTACTGAGTATCATCAATCCTTCAAAAGAAATTCTCCGAGCTGGGGATTCGAACCGGTGACCCCCTGATATTAAGCCTTATCCTGCTAAATAAATAAATGAAACTTTCAAGCCGTTAGTACAAACCCAAATATTGCTATTTCAAAGTTATTTTAGGGGAAAAATGCCCCCTCACCGGACAGTGTGGATCCAAGGTCAGACTGCACGTTATGTGCAGTCTGATCTTGATCTGCTCTGTCCGCTAAAGGTCCTCGAGTCGCGCTGAGCAGCCCAAGGGTTAAGCCCTGTACGTTGCCGACGGAGCGACCGGGTACGGCTAGAAAGATAGTAACCACCAATCAAACTGGTAAGACACTTGCATGAATACAAAGTAGGTAATTGAACTTATGACATCTCCTTTATCCGTTTGTCTCAATGCATTACATTTTACTGCGACAGATGATACCTAAATACTTTTGCTTTAACCCATTTTCTCGTGTTTTAACAATAATAAGGAAGAGGGCTTTTGAAAACATTGTGGGAAAATGAGAAAATCCTGCTAACCAGCATTTTCTTCTTTTCCCATTATGTTTTTTATCATTTCATAGGCAATGATTTGCGTCAAAATAAATTTGTCACATGCAAGCGTTTTAAAAATGGAGGAGTCTAGAAATTTGTCGTTTGGTAAAGAGTTCAGAGCCGCGGAAAATTATTTATTGGTATTTGTGTTGTTTGCCGGATACAATATGCGTAGCAATTTTTAAAGATTGCGATATCATGTCATATGAAAATACTGAATGGTTTAATTACAACGAAAAGCGTTTAACCCTTTCCCAAACGACAAATTTTGGACTGGTCCAATTGAAAGAGTTTGCAGACGACAATTTTAAATTTGATGAAAATGGCAGAATGTTATCAAAAAGCGTAGAAAACACTGTGGGAAAAGGAGAAATTGCTCGTTACGAGCAATTTCTCCTTTTCCCACAGTGTTTTCAAAAGACTTGTACTGCAGACATGTGAAAACCAGGGCTTGTTTGGGAAAAGGGTTTAATAAAGGTGATCGATCCATTCATCATGCGAGGGTTACAATTAGTAGGCAGTTATACGATCGGTAAATGTGTCTGACTTGTTTGTTTTGACCGATTTATTACTATTTTCGTGAAAGGCTTGTATTTTCCGCTTGATTAATACCGATCGGGTTCGAAATCGCATTGAAGGTGACGGACATTTTAAGTTTGTTTGTCAACTTGTTACACTTATTTCTTTTACAGAACAGATACTTTATTTTTTTTCCGTTTTTGTGTGTTCAAAATACGATATCTCAAACTTAGAAGAAAATTCTAATTATAAAAGTTGTATCGAAGATGAACTACACTTTATTCCATTTGTTCAGTTTCAACAGCCAATTGGATTCCGACAACAGATAGTTTCCTATTATCAACATTACTATGCCATAGTCATCATCTTACGCCAAGTCATGTCGAGAAACATACAAATGAGCCACGCTCTGTGAAAAGGGGGCTTAATGCATCTGCGAAAAGTATCGATCAGGTCAACCTGCACAGTCCGTGCAGGCTGACCTGGGCCGAAACTTTTCGCTCTTGGTCAATTTTCTAGGTGTCAAAGGACCCTTCTACCTCCTGATTCAGTTTGTTGTTAGAAAAAGTGGCTATTATAGATTCATAATTATGTGATGTCTTACTTGGTATAATGCATCACGGAGATGCATTAAGCCCCCTTTTGCCAGAGTACGGCTCAAATATTATGTTTATTTGTTGCGGCACAATAGAGGAAATATGAAGCTCTTCACTGGACGACACGAGTTTCGACTTTTCCAACTAAATTGTCGAAAATATAGTTGGAAAAAAATGCTGGTGAACATGCTGTCAGTATGTTCAGCACTTTGATTAATACATATGAACAAAAATAATCTCTCTCCCTCGTTCTGAGAGATGCATTTGTCAACAACTCAGAAATAAACACCACCAAGGTACCACTGAAATGAAGCCGCCTTTGTCACAAGAAAACAAATCTTTTTTTGTATAAAGACGAATTGCCTGCATTTTCGTGGAACTATCTCGGTAAATACATACAATGTATTTCAGTTTTGTGATTTTCGATAATTCCAATGTATGGATTTATTAACCTTTTATCTCAGACCAGCTCGGTTTCGAATTACCGTGAATACGTGAAATGTTTCCCAGAGGCATCTGCGTCGAATTCTGAGTAAGCGAGATTTAATTCTTTACCACATGGGAAAAATGTAGACTTGTCCAAATTGAAAGCATTTGCAGATGACAATTTGAATGTAGCTCCGATTGTGGAATTTGTCACTGATACTACAGAAAACATTATGGGAAAAGGAGAAAATGCTGGTTACCAGCGTTTTCTCCTTTTTCCACAATGTTTTTGAAAAAGCTTCTTTCTTAGGATTGTTAAAACTCGGGATTGAGAGGTAAAGGGTTAAGTGATCAGGATATACAAAAATCTATCTTCACGTTAACTTTTTTAGCAACAAACATATATGAGCCGTGCTCTGCGAAAAGGGGGCTCAATGTATCTGCGAAAAGTATCGATCCAGGTCAGCCTGCGCAGTCTGCGCAGGCTGACCTGGGCCGAAACTTTTCGCTAGAAGTCAATTTTCTGTATGTTCAAGGACCAGTGTACCTCATGATTAAGTTTTTTTTTTTTTTTTTAAATAAGTGGCTATTATGGATCCATAATTATGTGATGACATGCTTGGTATTATGCATTACCGAGATACATTAAGCCACCTTTTGCCAGAGCGAGGCTCATATATACTTGACCTCTTTGGATGGCTGAAAATAAAACCAACTGAAACCCATTTTGTTGTCGGTGTTTAATAAATAGGACTTAACAAACAAGCGGGCGATATGGATGCAGTATCATTGGGCACGCTCTGTGCAGTCTGATCTTGGATCTAAGCCCTCTCGAAAAGCCTTTGTTTCCGTCCATGGTACGCAAACGATTGATTGTCATCAGGAACAGTGTGTTGTTTACACAGTCTGTCAGAGAAAAGCCAAAGTTTATCACCAGCTCATATGACATAAGGTGTTTGTGACTGGTTTCTTTGGAATGCTGGTTTATCGCAATTGTAACAATATGTAATAAAAGTACATTACAATACCAATTTGTCATTTCGTTAGTTATCTTGTTTGTGTATATGTTTGAATGTTTTTTATGCCCCTTTCACCACTCTTTTTGTCAGGTCTAAGCGATAGATTAACTATATTTGTTATATCCTTTTAAATTTTCCGGTTCATATACATGCATCTCAGACAAGACGAAAAAATTCCTAGCTGACAACGTCAAAAATGGTATGAAGACGTAACCCGCGCGGGGTCTACTTTAAGTCTGAGTTCCTGGTTCGATAAGTTTCTCCATACATATACATGAGAGAGACCTTGACAAATGTTTTGTTGAATATAACATGTAATTTTCACTATGTACACTTGTACTAGTCTGTTAAAATATATGTTCTGTTCTGTTCTATATATTATGTTAGTTTTTATTTACTGCTGTTTTCAAATTAATTTATCCCCAATCGCAATATTCTATTGTTGTAATTTGTAGGTTTGTAATAAAAGAATATTATGTCGTAGTAACTTGCCTGGGGATTGTATTTACTTCTCGCTGCTTACGGTAATTACATCTCGCTCGACCTTCCGTCTATTAAGATATCAAATTTTTCCACTAACCTCGAAGCATCTCTAAGCAAATACAAGTACCAGAAATAGGTATTAAAACATTATTTATTTCGTTTTTATCCAACGAATCGCGAGACAGATTTACCTTTTCCTAGGTAACGCAGTTTATCGACGGTATTATATAGGGTTAATTCATGTTTTTGAGGTCGTTAACATTCGCAGAGGCCCCAAAAATGGTTTAACGCCTGAGTGCGAAGCACGAGGGCGTTTACCATTTTTAGGGCCTCTGCGAATGTAAACGACCGAAAAAAACGTGAATAAACACTATTATTGCATAAAATAAATATATTTTAACAATAATATGCAACGAAAGCAAAAAATATTTCCATAGAAATGCACAGAGACGGACTTGAAATGTACCGGACTTATACCGGTCAAAACCGGAATTCGACGATGAAATTTTTGTTACGCGTAGTCAAGGGCCATATAGTCTTAATGCCACTGTTTCGATCTGTCGCTGTAATTTAGTTCTAATGATATGTAGTACTTACATAGTGGACTTTTGTGGGATTAACTTGCACAGTTTTGGATCGATTACATCTAGGATAAATGAGTGGATATGAAATTTCTGTAACTGAAAGACGTCAAAGGGATATATCAAACGAAGGAATTGTCGGCCACATTAAGAACATGGGTGGGATGTAGAATGCATTACGATAGATTTTTTGCTCAGATCTCGATAATACTGAGATACTCGGTAAGATTTCGTTTGCGGTGTACTAAAATCATCAGAAACACGCCATAATAAGGATCTAATATGGCACTAATTCTTACAGCTTTGTTACATGTAGTTAGTGTCTGGAATGTATAACAACAACTAACGTTCAGTGTACATTGTTTACAAGGTAGGCTCGGATCGAGGATATTCAAAGTACAAAGCCGGGCGTTGACGGCGCGTGATTTTACTGATTAATACACGCTTTCTCCCTGTTAACGCACGGTTTTTACCCGTTAATACATGCTTATAACAGCTCGGAAACCAACATTTTATGCAATAATGCCCATCCATTCAGCGCTGCCGGTTTGAATCCATTAAGAGGGTTATTCATATATTATAATAGCAACAAAATAAAAAAAAAGTTTTATAACTGAAATTGAGTTTGCTCCAACAAATAAGAAAAAGAAGCGTATTTAATGTATCTGATTCACAATCATGTCCTTTCTGCGACACGAACGAAGAAACACATGCTCTATGAATGTGAATACATCAAGCGTATCATACAGAATATTTCGATGATTGTGAGGAAGTTTGACCGCGCATTACAAAATTTAACTGACCATCAAAACGGCCTTATAGGATCTTAGAGACAGAACCATGAATATGACATGTAAATTAAAAAGTCATTTTTCTCTTTTGAGACAAAACAAATAAACCATTAATGAATGGTTTGAAAAACAATCTTACTTTCCAAGTTGAACCTTTATAGATCAACAGAAGAGTCGAACATCGATATAAATAACTTGTCATTTGGATTGCATGTGCCGCAAGATCTCCAGTGAGCTATACGGTAATGGTACACTCTGCTAAGTGTGCGAAGTTTTTTTTCTGTGTGTGTACTTTTTTTCTAAGAATAAAATCTTTATTGTCGCATCTGTAGTAGTTTGTTAAGGTCTTTTTTGCGTTTGTGTATTACCGTATTATTATCAATTTTTACGGTATGGTGAGGGATGGACAAGACCGTTAGGTACCGACTGAAGTGGCAAATTTAAACAAAAAAGCAAGAGTAAGCTAAAAAAACAATATTTTTATTCTATTACCTTAACTTTTTGGTTGCTGACTTACTTCGAGGATTAAAAGCAGATTTCCGCTAAATCTTTAAGTAGCCGACGACATAGATCGAGGATGAGGGCGAACGTTCTGTGCGGTCTGATCGTGGCCTTAACCGTCAACAAAAGCCATGTCAGTCGCCATTGGCAGTTAAAAGAGTTAAAGTGATACGCTTCGCCTTTGATATACGTACATGTATTTTAAAGTTTAAGCCAGAGTTTTGCAATGGGTTTTCAATACCACGTGTAAATTTAAAGTGGTACCCGTTTCTCCTACCGTAGATAACGCTGGACTGTATTAAAATAGGGACCATAACGTAGCTCTTGACTATGAACAAGAAATGGTCACCGCTGCCTCGTCTATCTCCCTAGAGAAAAGCTACGAACTTCCTGATGGTAATACTATCACCATTGGTAATAAAAGATTTAGGTGCCCAGAGGCTTTGTTCCAGCCCTCCTTCCTGGGAATGGAGAGTGCCGGTATCCATGAGACAGCTTATAACAGTGTAATGAAATGTGACGTCGACATCCGTAAAGATCTTTACGCCAACACTGTTTTATCAGGTGGTTCTACAGTGTTTCCAGGAATAGACGAAAGAATGAAAAAAGAAACCAATTGTATACAAACAAAAGTCGAAAACAAAAACACAGAATAGGTATAGTTAGTCGTCGATAGAGTGTCACCTGGTTAAAGTTAAACCACCAGAACTTTAAGTAGAGAAGGTATAAACCAAGCTTCGATAGTAGTTTATCTCTTGGTTGACTCTTGACCAAATTCCTGAGTTTAACGACCATGAAGAAGAATGAAAACATTATGGTAAAAAATGCTGGTAACCCAGCATTTTTTCTTTTCTCACAATGTTTTCTTACCCTTTCTGAGACAAATTTTGTCATGTGAGACACATTTGATTATCGTCTGCAAATGCTTTCAATTTGGACCAGTCCAAAACCTTTTCGTTTGGTAAAGCGGTAACAAATGATGACATATATATTCCTGAGTTACCTATTCTGTGTTTTTGATTTCGACTTTGTTTGTATACAGGTGACACGGGATATAATTCAGGTATATTCATGTCATCATGTGTAACCGCTGAGCTCTTTACCCAACGAAAAGGAATTTAGACTGGTCCAGATTCAAAGCATTTGCAGACGTAAAATCAAATGTGTTATATGTGTCAAAATTTGTCTCAGAAAGGGTAGAAAAGATGGTGGGAAAAGGAGAAAATGCTGGTTTACCATCATTTTCTCCTTTTCCCGTAATGTTTTCAAAATCACTTTTCTTCAGGGTCGTAAAACTCGGGACTGTGTGGTAAAGAGTTAACCAACTGCGTCATCGTACAGAGATGAATTACTATCGAAGCGTTGTTTATACCTGCTCTGCCTAATGTTCTAATGGTTTTACTTTAAAGGGCAAATCCAAAGAATTTTTGACTTGGCTTTTTTCCCCTTCAATCATCTGTAAGTGATGTCAGTAAAAGGTCTGTGCGTCATTTTCCGCAGTTACTACCCGGTAACATACCATAAACCACGGTTCATTTGTCACGATGATTTATGGCCCGAAAATGGTGCATTGCTTACTTCCCCTGATTTGTTTATCTCCCGTCCTCGTGTGACGTCATAGCGGCACTTAGTCCTCTACCTTTACATAGGGATGCTGATATTCGGACCCGTTTATCCAAGTGTGAAACAGAAATTTACGCCGAAAAAATGACAATTTGTGCAGCCTTCGGCTGTAACGTCAATTCGTGAATTCATAGAATTAGTATGTTCAAATTTCCAAGAGAATTCAAAAGGAGAAAGCTATGGATTCAACGTTTAAACCGGGATCGGACAGTAACGATGCATTTCGTGCCAACGAGTAATTCTAAACTGTGTCTGAAACACTTTGAGGACAGTCAGTTTTTAATAAGTCCAAATCCAGCAAAGACAGTTTGTTATAGCAATTTTAGGCCACGATTGAAACCTGACGCTGTGCCAACATTATTCGAAACTCCAAATCGGAGAGAGGAAAAACCCAGACACTCCGCGAGAGCCATTTTCAAAAAGAAACTTCAGCATTTTTTCTTGAAATGAAGATACTTTGAATTGGTATTTGTACTCTTTTACCGTTTTCTGCATTATCTCTTCATTGTGAGAAAAGGAGAAAATGCTCCTAATTAGATCTAGCTGCTTTTTGTCCCGAAATGTCTTCAAATTCATGTTGTGGCGTATTTTTGTGTGACCCGTATTCAAAAGCATTATTCCTCGAGGTTTTGGGGTTGGGTTATGAGCTAAAGCGTAACTCTTTACCAGAAAACGAAATTTTAGATTCATCTGATTTCAAAATTTTGCTGACAACAAATTCAATTTTGATCATATGATTTATGGGAACTCTTAACCAGACCACAAATTATTAGACTTGCGTAAATTGAAAGCATTTGCAGACGACAAAATGAAAGGGACTAAAATGATGGTTTTTGTCGTTGAATGTGTAGAAAACATTGCGAAAAAAAAAAGAGGAATTGCTGGTTACCAACATTTTCTCGATTTCCAACTGTTTGCAAAAGCAATATTTTTCAGGGCAGTTAAAGGTCGGGGTTGTGTGGTTAAGGGTTAATTGTCTTTCAGGAGATAACGATCATTGTTGGAAAAGCAGAAAATGCTGGTTACGTTTTCGAAGGGTTTGTGCATTGCCTGCCAAATTCCTTGAATTTGGACCCCCAATTGTACTTAAATCTACCAAACGACAATATTTTAGACCTGTCAAAATTGAAAGCATTTGCAGATGACATATTAAATGTGGCTGCAAACATAAAATTTGTTTTTCAAAGGGTAGAAAACATTGTGGGAAAAGAAGAAACTGTTGGTAAACAACATTTTCTTCTTTACCCACTATTTTTTCGAAAGGCCTCTTTCTCAGGGTCGTTAAAAGTCAGGATTGTGTGGTACAGGGCTAATGGACCCCAAAAATTCAAATTCAAATGATTTGCCTTCTTTTATTTATTTGAAGGGAGGCCAATAAACCCCATATTAGAAAATGAAGGGAAAACCCAGCACATCTGGTATCTTTTTCTCCCCACAATGATTTTCAAACACTTACTTTTTAAGGGCACATGTTGTCAAAACTATGTTTGTTTGGTAAAGGGTGAACTCGGGCCCTTGCTTCAACTGGTCATGGTCATAAATGTCAATTATCACAACCAGTTAAAACAATACAGGAATTGATTACATAACACTTGCATAGCTCACCCCTTTACACTGTTATGCTTGTTTGTGACAGTGTCACTCTCTTCACTTTCTTTGAAAATTGATTTGTAAACTCGTTTCAAACAACCTCTGTATGTAATTCTGGTTTTTGCAAAGTATTCCCTTGTTCGCATCCTTATGATATCTTCCAAACTATTGAGGCCAATCTTTTTAATTCATGTGTCAGTATGAAAACTGTGAAATTTGAACTTTTGATACAAGTCATGCTCTCTGGTAATCAGAAAAAATGTGCAAATGGAAAAAAAAAATACAGATCTTCATTTTGCTGAAATTACACTTCATCACACAATCCTGCGGTTTAACAACCCTAAGAAAGAAAGCCTTTGAAAAACGTTGTGGGAAGAGGAGAAAATGATGGTAACAAGCATTTTCCCTTTTTTCTCGTGATGTTTCCATCCTTTTGAAGACAAACTTCATCATTTGAAACACATTAAAATTGTTGTTTGCAAATGCTTTCAACTTGGACAATTTGGCTTTTGCTGTCTGTGCAGATTTTTTTTTTTAATAAATGTAACGCAATGGTCAGTCTATTTGTCTGCTTGTGCATCTGTCTGCATTTCTTTGTGAATTACTTATGTCACAGTTTCATGCTGTTGAAAAGACTCCCACTATTAGAGTTAAGAAGAATTACTCTCATCCTCGTCCTCTAAAACTACATTATTTTCTCAACAAAGTGGTTCGTACATGTACGGCCTTACGGGACCAGAATCGTCTATTTCTTCGTCTTCAATACTGCTCAAATCGCTACCAAACACAACGTCCATTTTGAAACAAGTACCCATATGACGTCACAAATCAAGGGACGCAACAGTAAGTAAGGGAGATAAGCGATGTCGTAAACACTAATAAGCAGAAATACAAAGTGGAATAAAGTACTTTTTCCATTTCTTTTTTTTTTAATTACAACATTACCAGGTTACCAAGTGATAAATGCAGTTTTGAAAATTAACATTTTCTGAAACCTGTTGATTTGCCCTTTAACCAGATGACACTCTATTGACGATTAATTATAGGAGAGGTGGAGCTGATAATAATACGCTCTTGCAACACTTATCTGGACTTTTAGACTTCGCTAGTCTAAAAACCTGTTTTCTCAACTAGAAATGTAAAAAACAGTTTCTTTATTCATAATTTTGTGAAAACGTGTCAAAGTTTGGTAACAAAGTCGACTACAGTCTTTATTATCCTTCGTTTAAAATGGTATGTTGAGAATTTTCGGTTGTGCAGTCACCTGAGATCTATTGACCACTTACAAGTGACTGTACTAACTTCTTTTCTCAACATGCTATTTTAAACGAAGGATAAGAAATATTGCAGTCGACTTTCTTACCAAAACTTTGACCTTTTTCTCAGAAATATGAATAAAGAAACTTGGTACATTTTCCGTTGAGAAAACAGGTTTTTTAACGCTGTGTAACTGAGTAAAAAGGGCATTGTTTTGGAACAAAATGATCTGTATTTTTAGCACGGTCAAATGATCAAGGCATCTCCATTGCTCTAAGGAAGGTTCACAGTACACATACGTGTCCCTGATATGGTCTATACATAACAAATAACTGGATATGAATATTTTATAATAACTATCAAAATTAATGAAAGACACCAACTTGATTTACTGTGTGAACACAATTTTAACACCAAGTGACAGATCGTTACTCTACAGAATCCCAAGTCACATATAATGCATACTTCCGGGCCTACACTGTGTTTTACAATGCCTGAGTTTCAAATCGTTTCAAATCGTTTGTTGCAATATTTTCCAAGTGTTACAAACTGATGATATGCAGAATTGATTGGTTGTAGTAGCAGTTAATCTGAAACCCTTCAACCCATCTGTGCGTTGTTAGCTCACCGAAACGTTCCACAGTATATAAATTTTAATCAGCAAAGCAGGTGCACACAATACGGAGTTGGACATATTGGTGGCCTTATATGGTAATAGTTAATTACAAAACACTGCAGCTGTAGCACATCACGCATATCGCGCATATCTGTCCGAGATATGTAGCTCAGTCAGTAACATACGGTGGTAGCAATCAAAGGGTCGGAAGCTTAAATCCCCGATCGACCATACTTTATTAGGGGATTTCATAATAGTCAGAGCGACATGATTTATTCCTATTTCACCCCTTTACATGGTTTCGACAATGTTTCTGTGTAGGAGAACAGCCAGTATTTTAGATAGTGTTGTGAATAATAGTGGTTTTAAAATCCTTAACCAAACAATCCTGTGTTTAAACGACCCTGGGGAAGGGGGCTGTTGAAAAATGTGGGGAAAGAAGAAAATGTTGGTAAGCATCATTTTCTCCTTTTTCGACAATTTTCTTTCTACCATTCAAAGACAAACTTCATCATTTAAGCTGCACTGAATTTGTTGCCTGCAAATTCAGTCAGTTGATCAAGTCTAAGGTGTTTGTTAAAGAGTTAATCGCATGCAGCAAACGTATGGATTGGAGCACTGACCTGTAATTGCAACAATGTTGAAAACGACGTTCAGAAAAGCAAACAAATAAACAGAGCAAGTGTGTCGCTTCACGTCTTGTGCCCTCTATACTCAAACGTCGATGTTGTGTCACTTGACAAATTAGATATCGCTCAAAGGATTGGATGTGATTTTAATATATGGTAGAAATCATTGAGGAAAAAGGGAAAAAAACACTTTTTGGGCGTAGCTGAATGGGCTGGCTTTTGACCTACATTTTGGCGCTGATAACAAATGGATAAATAGAAATTTGCGATTGGTAAAAAATGTAGATATGTTTATTTTAAGGGCCCCTGCCTATAAGTTGGCCGTCTATCTTTTTTAAAGATATTTCTTGTTTACTTTTATTTCACGGTTCGACTTAGACCATTTTATATGACAAAGCGTTGTATAATATGCGATATACATGTATAAAGACCAAACCCTGATCGCTGATTGGCTAATTCATCGGAACCGTGGTCTAAAATGAACATAGACGTATTGCGAAAGAAAACGAATGGTGTTGTATATGTGATATTGAAACAAGCGATAACAAGTGTCTTTATCACATAGAAAGTCCTTGGAACTTTTTCTGTTTGACTTATACCACATAGAATGACATTTAGCGTTGCATATACGATGTATAAAGACAAAATAATGAGTGCTGATTGGATAATTTATCGAAACTCTTGTCTAATTTAGGATAAAATTTGAAGATACTAGGACTTAACTCTATCAGTGAAAAATCTGTGAATTCGGCCGCTTTCGATGACTGAAAATACGATCCAGTGAAACTCAGAAATGTTTTATCTTATAGGCTTGGCTGAACAGGCGGACGGTGTTGACCGAAAATCAGACAACACGTTTTATGCAGTCCGATCGTGATCTATACCGTATTCAAAAGCCACTGTTTTCGCCTTGGCACTGTTTTCGCCTTGGCTTTCCTTTCGACAAGGCAATGCATGGCCTCATACTTCAAAATTTAACACGTCAGTTCCTCTGAGTTCAAAATTTTGACATGGATTGGCCTTCACTTTCACACGATATGTCTCATAATGAACACATGTCGGTGTATTGAAATGAAATGTAAAACAAAACCACCAACCACAGACTGTTGCAGCGTAACAGCAAGCACTGATTCAGGAACAGGAAAACATTCAGACTGTACAACGTCACATCAGTTTGATGTGTCGCCGGATATAAACACTCATTGATACAGCGCAATTGGCGGACATACCCGTTATTAGCGCAAACAGTTTTTGTGATGCTGTTTAACTAACTGATAGACTGCATATTTGTGGGAAAACTCTAGCGTGTGCGCTTATTAAACCTTTTGTTCCCATAATAGTTTAGCTAACAGTGGTAGAACAATACTATTTTTCAATGTGTGTGTGTGTGTGTGTGTGTGTGTGTGTGTGTGTGTTTTAATTTATAGTATTATTATTTTGTAATTAAATATGAACTCTATTCGTTTATGGTTTCTTTTGCTGATCAGAATACATATGTTGTATGTAAGTTTTGTGATTTCGATAATTCCATAGATCCAGATCAGACAGCAGGTTCTAGGTCCTGTGCAAAAGCCATTGTTTTTGTCCATGGCACGCAAAAGGTGCGATGTTTACCTTGTAAGAGAAAAAGCTAAATTTTATCATCAGCTCAGATGACAAGAGGTTTTTGTGACTAGTTTCTGTGGAATGCTTGTTTATCGCAATTGTACTAATAATGATAAAAACATACAATAATACCAATCTGTCATTTCGTTAGTTATCTTGTTTGTGTGTTTGTTTGAATGTTGTTTTATGTCCCTTTCAATACTCTCTCTCTCTCTCTCTCTCTCTCTATATATATATATATATATATATATATAATCATCCACTGTTTTCAATAAATAATTATCATCAATCGCAATATTTTGTTGTAATTTGTAGGTTTGCCATAGAAAGAAAAAATGTTTTGTAGTAACTTTCCTGCGAGTTGTATTCACTTCTCGCTGCCTGAGAAAATTGTGACATCTCACTCTACTTTCGGTCTCTTCGGATATCAAATTTTTCCATGGAGCTCGAAGCACCTCCAAGCAAATGCAAGTGTCAAAAAAGCTACCTCAACATTATTTATTGCGTCTTTATCCAACGAAATGTGAGGCGGATATACATAATGTACTTTTTTTACGCTTGTAAATATAACTGAATAAAAATTTTGATTCACGGCAAATAAATTTGAAAAGGCCCCTTTAACAACACAAATAGCTAAACTCTATAGCAAATGGTTTCACACTCGTCCAAAGCACGAAAATACGAATTTTAGGAGGAACAAATGAGAAGATTTGTCTTTTGTTTTTGAAAGGTAAGACGTCATTGTTGGGGAAAAAGCAGAAGGTGACGGTAATGAGCATTTTCTCCTATTACGTAACGATTTTTTTTAAAGCTTTCTTCCTGGGTCGTAAAATACGGGACCCTTTTGTTTACTCTTTAAAAAACAATCCCAACCCTCTGGAAAAGGCTGTTGAAAATACTTCGGGGAAAAGGAGAAAATGCTGGTGTCCAGCTGTTTCTCCGTTTCCTACGTTTTTTTTTTTTTTAATCCAATCAAAGACAAATCTTACCACATATTAGGCGATATTTGATTTATCGTTTACAAATGCTTGGACCAGTCGAAGATTTGTCTTTTTTTTTTTTTTTTTAGAGTTACAGGTTTAACAAGACTTAAAATTCATTTGTTAGAACTGTTTTAGAAGAGCGTGTTTTGGCAAAACATTTAAGAGGCTCTATCGCGTAATGGCGAAACAATGGAACACATGTATAAATGATAAAAGTTATTCTTATAATGAAGGCGGAACATTGCCCCGAAATCATAAAACACGGGACAATTCTGTTAACCCTTACCAAACAATCCGGACTTTTAACATCCTTGAAAAAGGCTATGGAAATCATAGTGGGGAAAACGAGAAAATGCTTGAAACCAGCAGTTTCTTCGTTCCTCACAATGTTTCTGTGCCATCAAAGACAAATCGCACCACATAAGCGATATCTATTTTCTCGTTTGCAAATGCTTTTAATTTGGCCTAGGCAAAGATTGTGTCGTTTGTTAAAGAGTTAATTTTAAAGCCATACCTAAAATCCAGTTGTTTCAATGGTATTAGTAGAGTATGCTTTAGCAAAGCATTTACGAGGCTCTATAGAATAATGATAATGGCAAAACAATGGAAACTCATATATATCCAATAAAGTTATTCTTATAATGAAGGTGTAACATTATCCCAAAGTGTACAGTCAATAAATGAAATATCCAAACCCCTTTCTGATCGTAAAAGCCTCGGGTCCCTTCATGACAGCTTCCTTTGCAATCGTATGATATGAAATGTCTATGAGTTTGTAGGCATCTTACTGTGTATGATGGAAGATCCAGACTCATCGTATTCCTGTCTGCTGATCCACATCTGTTTGAAAGTGGACTGTGAAGCCAAGATGGATCCACCAATCCAGGCGGAGTATTTTCTCTCGGGCGGCGCAATGATTTTGACCGGCATGGTCAATGGGGCAAGAGCTATGATTTCTTTTTCCATTCTGTCAGGCATTCCTGGAAACACTGTAGAACCACCTGATAAAACAATGTTGGCGTAAAGATCTTTACGGATGTCGACGTCACATTTCATTATACTGTTATAAGTTGTCTCATGGATACCGGCACTCTTCATTCCCAGGAAGGAGGGCTGGAACAAGGCCTCTGGACACCTAAATCTTTCATTACCAATGGTGATAGTATTACCATCAGGAAGTTCGTAGCTCTTCTCTAGGGAGGCAGGATTTTGCATTTCTTCTTCAAAGTCAAGAGCTACGTAGCACATCGTTTCTTTGATGTCTCTGACAATTTCATGTTTAGCTGTTGTCGTAAAAGAGTAACCTCTGTCTGTGAGGATCTTCATTAGATAGTCTGTCAGATCTCTACCGCCTAAGTCAAGTCTCAAAGTGGCGTGGGGAAGAGAAAAGCCTTCATAGATTGGGACTGCGTGTGTCACTCCTTCTCCGGAGTCAAGTACAATACCTGCGGTTTTTCCAGTGACATACAAGGCCAATACGGCTTTGGTGGCGACGTACACAGCTGGTGTGTTGAAGGTCTCGAACATTATCTGTGCTGTTTTCTCTCTTTTACTCTTCGGATTAAGAGGGACCTCTGTAAGCAGAACAGGATGTACTTCTGGGGCGACACGAAGTTCTTTGTAGAATGTGTGATGCCAGATTTTCTCCATGTCATCCCAGTTGGTGACGATACCATGTTCAATTGGGTTTGTCAATGTAAGGATATCTCTCTTACTCTGAGCTTCATCTCCTACATAGAAGTCTTTCTGAACCATACCAACCATTACACCCTGAAGTTACGTTACAGAGCAATCAAACAACTTCGTTTAGATAGACTTTAAATCTCTTATGCTATCTTGTTTGTCGTGTTCTAATTAATGGGAGAATTGATTAATTAATATCTTTACACACTAAGCGTTGAAACTCAGTGGGTACAGCACAGGGCTACTAAATTAAGAGTCATGAATTAGAATCAAGCTTGCCAATCATTATTTTGCCATTACGACAGGATTCTTTCCTATCGTGACTGAACTCCTTTTCGACGATGTTTACGTAAGAAAGTAGCCAGCGGGGTTGAAAGAGTATTATATGAAGTAATGGTAAAAGAAACTGTTGGTACGCATGTATAGGTTCATTTGCAGCCGTGATACGACTTAAAAATGTTGAAAACCGTTTTAACACCAAACAATAGCTATGAAATGACAACTTTTAGCCGGTCCTTCATCCGACAATGGCAGGCAAGTCATACTAGTATACTTCTAGTTCTTAGAGTTGTACAGGTTAGCATGTGTGTACTCTTATCTCCTTTTATGACTTGCGGTATGCAAATGAGTACATGTTCATACATGTACGATGTACATAGTGTTATTTGCATTGAAACAATGTTCATTTAACTAACTCTGCGATGTAGTCTGATATTTAAATTCTACTTAGGCATAACCGTCATATTAGGTCAGTTTCGTACTTGAGATACGCATTTTTTCGACCTTTCGTTGTACGATGAGCGTTTGTCCATCTCTGTAAGAACCTATTATTCAATTAGAATGATCTATTTCCATAAGTCATGATTGATAAAAAAAAAAAGGGTGTCTCCGCCTAGCAAAAACTTTGTTGTTATCATAACAAAATATTGTCCGTTTTCACACATCAATTGAGTGGGATTCTTAACTTCTTGTATGCATTGCTAACAATATGTAAATTATTTCAGCCGTTTCAGTGTTGAACTCCAAACAAACAAACAAGGTCAGTTTCTGACGAGAGTGCATTTTTGCGACCTTTCGTCGTAAGATGAGCGTTTATCCATCTGTGTAAAAACCTAAAATGTGTCTCCATAGACAAGAACTTTGTTGTTGTCATCATAAAATATTGTCCGTTTTCAGAGATCAATAGAATGGGGCTCTTCCTGTATACATTGTTAACGACATGCAAATTATGTTAGCCGTTTCAGAGTGGAATGTATCTAGACGTGAGAAGAGTCACAACTTAGCTGTAATCATTTCTATTGAATGGAGCATGTCTAGGTCTGTTGATCGCGTTAAGTGCTCGAGCCTAGTGATATGCCTTCGGACCTTTACCTAACCGTACATTGAAGTAAACTGCCTCCTCCCCCTAGAATAACGGCATATGCAATTTAAGCCTTTCAGCATGATATGCAAAACAGTTGCTTTAGCAGACGGGACTTATCAAGATCACAATGCACAGAATGTGCAGTCTGAGCTTAGATCTATACCATCCGTTTCTTTAGTGAAACATGCTTACAAGACGAAAAATCTATCTGCGTTTCAGTAGATTGTACATGTATTTTCAGACATCTGAAAAGATCTAGGTATATACCAGGTACTAATAGAGTTAAAGAATAAGGACATCCGGTCACAAAGGACCGGTTGCATAATAAAGGGTTAGAGATAAGCTCAAGTTTAAAGCTCTTCTATTGCATTAACATAGTTCAGTAAGACCAGCGGATTAAAAGTTGGACATAGCCGTTTTCTTAAGGTTAACTTGGCCTGCAAGTTGAAATTAGCACGCAAGATCCAAGCAATCAACTCGTCTGCTCGTATTCACGAGTAAGAAATAGATGAGGACGAGTGAATTATCCGTCATGTTACCGGCAGAAAGAGTGGTAAGTAGCAGGTGGTAAACAATTAGGTTTTCATATGAATACATAACTTACAAGCTGCAAAACGGCCATCCGTTACTGAATAAGCGGGTAGAAAGTAATCAAGAAATAAAATCTTGAAACCGGATATACAACGTGCTGAGCTAATCTTATGCAAACCGGCTTTAAACCCTAAACTACCCGGACCAGGGTAAGACCTCCTTCGAGTCTGAAATAAGTGTTTGCTGTGCAACCTGGCCGTTGTACATTTCAAAGAAACATGACCGGAAGGTGTTGTTCTATAATGGGATCACTTTTACCCTTTAGCAATCGATCCTGTGCTTTGACTACTCTCATCAATTGATCCATTGAATGGTGTTTTTCATACCGTTTTCAACATTATTTCTGTCATGTCACGGCGACAGCTCACATATCTATGTTTGCCCCAGGTTTAACCATATCTAGGTTGGGGCTCTGAGGTAATTTGCCCAAGAACTCTTCCGCCAAAAGCCCAATGCCTCCAGTGAGGTTTGAATCCGGGGGCCTCAAGGTCACGAATCCTATACTTTACCCTTGAGATATGCATAATCCCTTGACTACTCCCAGGAAGAAACCTTTCGAAAAATGGACCGAAGAGAAGAAAATGCTGCTAACCAACAGTTATTTTTGTGAATCATTTCCATTAAGCAGGATAAGGAATAAAAGATCACTGCAGACAACTTGTGTGAAATTCTTACCTCGTGTCTTGGTCGTCCAACAATGGAGGGGAATACGGCTCTGGGGGCATTGTCTCCGGAAAACCCAGCCTTGATCATACCGGATCCATTGTCAATAACTATAGTGGTATCTTCTTCTGTCATTCTTGTTTCTTTAATTTGTTTGAGTGTATTCTACTTAACCTCGTCAGCCAACGCAGATTTCTTAACACATTTCCGGGTTTAAACTATCCCAAGATAAAAAGCAAAAAATAGTCTTACCTTTTCTAACACCGGTTTTTACCTTTTCAAAGAGAGATTCCATCATTTTAGATATATTTGTATTTCGTCTGCAAATGCCTTGAATATGGATAAAACGCATCTACCCTACTTTTGTCTTCGTTTTGCACCAGACCAATTTTAAAAACATAGAGGCAAAAGGAGAATTGCTCATAACTAACATTTTGCTTTTCTTGCAACGATCATATTCACATATTCATGTATAAATAGTAATATTTTATTCCACGAGTAGACAAATTCTTATGTATACAGCAAACCGCGTGTTAAAATCATGATGGCAAGAGGAAAAGTGCTCGTAACGTTCATATCTCTTTTCAGCACAATGTGATTATGTTAGTATTAATCAAAATCCGTGTTAATAATTCATATTTTACAAAGATTGAGTTTCAAATCGTTTGTTGCAATAGTTTCCGAAGGTGACAAGCTGATGATATGTAGAGTGGCTCAGTAAATGTGTATTACTAGTAGTAGTTATTCTTATACCTTTCTGTGCGGCGTTCGCTCACTGAATTGTTCCATATATAAATTTGAATCAACGTAGCATATGCACACGTTCCCGAGTTAAAAATATTGGTGGCAATATATACTAATTTTAAAATTTAATTACGAAACATTACAGCTGTAATGTATCACGCAAATCGCACACGTCCCTTCGAGCTCTGTAGCTCATTCAGTAACATACAGGGTAAAGAATCAAAGGGTCATGGGCTTAAATCCCCGCTCGACCATGCTTTTTTAGGGGATTTTATAACAGTCATAGCGACAGGATTGATTCATATCTCACCGCTTAACATGGTTTCGACGATGTTTCTATGTGGGAAAGCAGCCAGTATTTCAGATAGAGTTGTGCATCATACTGGTTAACTCTTTCCCAAACGACAAATTTTGGACTGGTCCAAATTGAAAGAGTTTGCAGATGACAATTTTAAATTTGATGAAAATGGCAGAAAGTTATCAAAATGGGTAGAAAACACTGTGGGAAGAGGAGAAATTGCTCGTTACGAGCAATTTCTCCTTTTCCCACAGTGATTTCAAAGAACTTGTACTGCAGACACGTGAAAACCAGGGCTTGTTTGGGAAAGGGTTAATCCTTAACCAAACGATCGTGTTTCAACGATACAGGGGAAGGAGACTGTGGAAACTCTTGGAAGAGAAGAAAATGCTGGAAAGCAGAATTCGTCCCCTTTTTCACATTTTTTCTACCATCTTAAAGACAAACCTCATCATTTTAGCTGCACTGAAATCGTGTCTGCAAAGTCTTTCAATTTGGTCAAGTCTAAAGTATTTGGTAAAGAGTTAATCAAATGCCACAAAAATATATAGCCATCCTCTGTTAAAAGGGGGCTTAACTCTTTACCATACGACAAAATTTTAGACCAGTCCAAATTGAAAGCTTTTGCAGACGACAATATAAGCGTAAATCAAAAATTGAAATTTAGTTTTGGAAAGTAGAAAACATGGTGGGAAAAGGAGATGGTTACCAGCATTTTCTCCTTTTCCCACAATCTTTTCAAAAGGTTTCTTCTTCAGGGTCGTTTTAAGTCGGGATTGTGTGGTAAAGGGTTAATGCATGTCCAAAAAGTATCGATTTAGACCAGCCTGTGGTAAATTTCCTGCATGTCAAAGGTACCTCATGATTCAGTAGGTTGTTATACAGATTTTGTGGATTTATAATACTGCGATGACTTGCTTGGTATAGCGTCACAAAGATGTATTAAGCCCCTTTTCACAGAGTGTGGCTCATATAAATTGGAGCACTGACCTTTGACTGCAACAATGTGGCAAATGGCCTGCAGAAAAGCAAACAGATAAACAAAGCAAAATTTGTCGCCTCACGTCTTGTGCCTTCTATACTCAAGTGTCGATATTGAGTCACATCCATATTCCTAAAGAATTGAAAAGAACAACACACTGGTAGTATGAAGTTCGGAATTGTTGTATACGTATATTTACCAAGGTAGTTTATCTTTTATAAGATGCTTTTAAGTTTTTTTCCCGTTAAAAAAAATGGTTCAACCCTTGCCATGTTAAACATATTTTATTCAATAAATTAATGGGGTCGGGCCACGAGTTCTTCCAAGTTAGATTCGACCCTTCACCTACAATCAAATGAACAATACAAATAGATTATGGCAACGAAACATAAAAGACAAGGTGTAAATAACGAAATGAACATGAAAAACTGCAAAGAAAAAGAGAAAGAGGGAGGAAGAAGAAAATAGTAAGAAAGGAAATAAATAGAATATGACCGAGTGGAAACAGATTCAGAGAGAATTAAAGAAAGGCGGATAAAGAATTGGGAAAGGATGCTCTGTGATGGACGCCTACTATTTCAATAAGCTTGCAAATTTTGGGCAAAGCTGCCTGACTGTTTGGTGTATTAATGAACTGCTTCAAATTAATAATACTTTCCATTGTTGTTTAAGTTTTCATCGCCAATAACTATATTTCAACGCTAGGGGGATGCAGTGCCCTTGTTAATAGAAAAGGCATGATTCTTATATTGGAATACCTGCCACACTTGAAAAAAGTAGTGCTCTGCATTTTCAGTGACGTTTCTGCAGTCACAAATTGGATCTAATTTAAATGATTCAGAAGAAGGTCATTATTATAATTACTGAAATTATTTCTTATTCTAGCATGAATGATGGACAGGTGTCTATTTCCAACAAGGTAGATATTAGGTATTTTCTCTAGTTTTGTCTGTGACACACTATCTTCGAGTTATTATACACATTCGCATATCTTTAGATATACCAAAGAGACTAAATATACATGCATGAGTAGCGAATTTGTTAGATAATCTATACAAAAATCAAACTTAATTCTACAAGAAATGTTTCAGTGAAGCATTCCAGGCGATTACCTTTGTGAGGATAAATAGTACGCTTGCGCTTTAGATTAAAAATCTCGAATTCTGTAACCCATCATATGCTGTATACCTCTGCAATCCGGACGAGTCAGTTGTTTAAAGTATATTCGTGTCTCTGTATTTGTGGTAGATATATATGAGCCATGCTCTATCAAAACGGGGCTTAATTCATCTGCAAAAAGTATCGACCCAGGTTAGCCTGCGTAGTCCGCACAGTCTGAGCTGGGTCGAAACGTTTTGCTATTGGTCAATTTTCTGCACTTAAAAGGACCATTCTGCCTTATGACTTAGTCGATTGTTAGACAAAATGGATTTTAAGGATCCAAAATTCTGTGATAACTTGCTTGGTATGAAGCATCACGGAGATGCATTAAGTCCCCCTTTATAGAGCATGACACATTCGGATAACGCAAAAAGAGCCCGGCTTCTTCTTTACTCTTTACCAGACGACAAAACTTTAGACTCACCTAGATTGAAAACACAAGCAGATGACAAATTAGATGTCGCTCAAAGTATTGCATATGATTTAATATACATGTATGGTAGAAATCATTGTGGAAAAAGGGAAAAAACTTTTTTTTTTTTCATGATCCGCCTTAGACCAGTTCAAATGACAAAGTATTGTATATGCGATCCATACAGACCAAATACTAATCGCTGATTGGCCAATATATCTGAACTGTGGTCTAAAATGCACATACAAGTAAAGGAAATACAACGAGTGGGGTTGTCTATGTGATATAGACACAAGCGTTAACAAGTGTCTTTACCACATAGACAATTCCACGGACTTTGTCTATCTGACTTAGACCTCATGGAGTAACAAAGCATTGTATGTTCGATATGTTCAAACAAAATAATGAGCGCTGATTCGCTAATTCATCGGAACCGTGGTCTTATTTAAGACAAAATTTGGATAGAAGAAGTTTTACTCTATCAGCGCAAAATCTCTAAACTCGACCGCTTGGCTTAACAGGTGGACGGTATAGATCCAAAATCAGACTGCACGTTCTGTGCAGTCTGATCTTCATCTGTACCATATACAAAAAGCCACTGTATTCATCTTGGTGCTGTTTTCGCCTTGGCTTTCCTTTCGACAAGACAACGCATGGCCTCATACTGTAAGATTAACAAGTCGGTTCCTCCAAGTTTAAAATGCTGACATAATGGATTGGCCTTCATGTTCACCCGATATGTCTCACAATGAACACGTGACGGATGTATCGAGGCGAAATGTTAAACAAAACCACCATCCACAGACTGTTGTACAGCAAGGAGTGGTTCGGGAATAAGAAAACATTCACGCCCAGACGTCAGTTCGGTATGTCGCAACATATTCTGTGATGTTGTTCAACTCTTTACCAAACGAGAAAATTTAAGACTCATCCAAATTGAAAGCATTTTTGTCCTTTTCCCACAATGTTTTCAAAAGGCTTTTCCCGTAGGGTTGTTAAAACTTGGGATTGTGTGATAAAAGGTTAATTAGTGGACTGCATATTTGTTGACAAAATCCAACGTGTGTTTTCTAAACGTTTCTTCCCATGGTAGTTTAGCTTAGTTTATAGCTTACAGAATAATATTATCATTAAAACGAGTTCCATGAAATCCTAAATATGAACTGTACCCGTTTATAGTTTCTTTTCCTGTTCAATATACATATGTTTAATTTCAGTTTGGTGATTTTCTATCATTCCAATAAATTGTTTCTTCTACCTAATTTCTCAGTTCAATTCCTTTTCCAATCACTGCGAATCCGAAAAATGTTTTCCAGTTATGTTTTCTTGATGTTAACTTTTCAGCGCCAAAGATATAAAATCGACTTCTCTCTATAACTGGACTGAAATCATACTTCTTTTATTTTATAGCACTTGCCCAACAAGTGGACGGTATAGATTAAAATCAGATTGCACGTAGTGTGCAGTCTGATCTTGGATCCAAGCCCTCTGCAAAAGACCTTCTTTCCATCCATGACACCGAAAACGTTAATTGTCATCAGGAAAAGTGTGTTGTTTACACAGTCTATCAGAGCAAAGCAAAATTTTATCACCAGCTCAGAAAACAAGAGGGCCATTGGCCCTAAAGCGCTCACCTGAGGAAAATCATCTACAGTTGATAAAGCTGAAGAGATCCTGCTTTTAATGATGTAAAACACATGAGTGTAAGTGACCTACCTTTTGAACCAATGTGACTAAATTCCAAACTTGTCCAAGATATCATTAAAACAAACATTCTGACCAAATTTTATGAGTATCAGACTAAAATGTGGCCTCTACGGTGCACACAAAGTTTTTTTAAGATTTGGTCCAGTGACCTACTTTTTGACCTGATGTGACCCACTTTGAAACTTGTCCAAGATACCATTTAGGCAACTTTTCTGACCAAGTTTCATGAGAATCAGGCTGAAAATATGGCCTCCAGAGTACACACAGAAGATTTATAAAAAATTTGACCTTGTGACCTATTTTTGCCCCGACATGACCCAATTTCGAACCTGTCTGAGATATCAACAAGATAAACACTCTGACCAATCTTTATCAGTTAAATGCTGAAAATGGGGCCTCTATGAAGAACCCGTGCTTTTCCTAAGATTTGGCCCAGTAACCTAGTTTTTCACCCGACATTGCCCAATTTCAAACTTGTCTGAGATATCATGTACGATGGAAGGTCCACACTCATCGTACTCCTGTTTGCTGATCCACATCTGTTTGAAAGTGGACTGTGAAGCTAAAATGGAACCACCGCCTCAGACAGAGTATTTTCTCTCAGGCGGCGCAATGATCTTGACCGATATGGTTGACGGGGCAAAGGCTATCATTTCTTTTTCCATTCTGTCAGGCATTCCTGGAAACATTGTAGAACCACCTGATAAAACAGTGTTGGCGTAAAGATCTTTACGGATGTCGACGTCACACTCCATTATACTATTATAAGTTGTTTCATGGATACCGACACTCTCCATTCCCAGGAAGGAGGGCTGGAACAAAGCCTCTGGACACCTAAATCTTTCATTACCAATGGTGATAGTATTACCATCAGGAAGTTCGTAGCTCTTCTCGAAGGAGCTGGACGAGGCAACGGTGCCCATTTCTTGTTCAAAGTCAAGAGCTACGTAGCACATCGTTTCTTTGATGTCTCTGACAATTTCACGTTTATCTGTTGTCGTAAAGGAGTAACCTCTGTCTGTAAGGATCTTCATTAGATAGTCTGTTAGATCTCTACCGCCTACATCAAGTCTCATAGTTGCTTGGGGAAGGGCGCAGCCTTCATAGATCGGAACTGTGTGGGTCACTCCTTCTCCGGAGTCAAGTACAATACCTGCGGTCCTTCTGGAGGCATACAAGGCCAATACGGCTTGGATGGCGACGTAAATAGCTGGTGTGTTGAAGGTCTCGAACATAATCTGTGCCATTTTTTCTCTTTTATTCATTGGATTAAGAGGGGCCTCTGTGAGCAGGACAGGATGTACTTCTGGGGCGACACGAAGTTCTTTGTAGAATGTGTGATGCCAGATTTTCTCCATGTCATCCCAGTTGGTGACGATACCATGTTCAATAGGGTTTGTCAATGTAAGGATATCTCTCTTGCTCTGAGCTTCATCTCCGACATAGAAGTCTTTCTGAACCATACCGACCATCACACTCTGAAGTAACGTTGCAGAGCAATTAAGGTATGACCATCCCAAAACGAACCTTTCAATACGAGTTTTTAATAAGTATAGGGTATTAGAGTATTGTATTAGACATAAAAGTGTGAAACACGAAAGAATTTCACCGTGTCGTTTTCAAGAAAATTGATTTTCTGTTACCCCACCCCCATCCTTTCGAAATTCCAATATGGCCGCCACCAACCAAATTGTACATTTTTTTTCTCAACAAAAAATGATGAAAATACTCTATCTGTCTGTTTTTATTATCACCAATATGATTGTCCTTACAAATATATGTGATGAAATAGCCACTGACAAATTAACATGTGCACCCCACAGGATTAAATGCTCATTTTTTCCAATGTCCGAAACAGAAGAGTGTGAAAGAGGTGCTGTTTTGAATTTATATAAGAAATGCGACCCCTAAAACTGATATAAACATTTTCCTTGACAATATTATGACAAAAAAAGATTAAAGAAAATAACTTTTGCCAGCCAAATTGAAAATTACTTGACATTAAAAACAAGCACTACTGAAATTTCGAGCAAATGATTTTTCAGATAATTGGCTAGTCAAAGTCCGAAACTTTATGAATGGAACAATACCATCAAATCTTACTATAATCAAACCATAATAACTAATATCCTTTGCAAGGAAATGTAAAATGCTAATTACTTTACCAGGTTTTGATAACATTTTCAGTCTTTTAACCCTTTACCAGATGACAAATTTTAGACTCCGTATCGAAGGCGCCTGCAGACGAAAATTAGAATAAATAAAAACATAGCAACTTCTCAAGAACAAAACCCTTTGGGTAAAATGCACAAAAGTAAACAAATTACATTGTTAGGGAGAGGTTGTTAGTCAAAAGAGGGATGGTTTATCAGGTTTAAGTCTTTACCAAACAACAAAATTTAAGACTTGTCCAAATTCAAAACATTTGCAGACGACAAAATAAATGTGCCTCAAAAATTGAATTTTCTCTTTCAAAGGGTAGAAAACATTATGGGAAAAGGAGGAGATGCTGGTTACCAGCATCTTCACCCTTTCCACAATGTTTTCAAAAGCCTTTTTTCTCAGGGTCGTTAAAGGTCGGTATTGTGTGGTAAAGGGTTAAGGAGGCTGAAATGAAAATTTCAGAAGGTTACTTTCCATTTTCAAATTGACTTGCTAGTTGTCACTAACAGTCAGTGAGAGCAGGAACAACAGACCCGAATTCGTCAATAAGCCCACAATTAGTAAACACTGATGTAAGCGCAACAAAATCAAACATTCTCCCGTTATGAGCAACTAATATAACATTCTGATAGGATTTTAACACTTTACCACACAGTCTTGACTTTACATGACCCTGTGAAAGAAAGCTGCTGAAACCATTGTGGGAAAACGACCAAAAAATGCTGGTATCTAGCATTTTCTGTAAAATGCTCGTAACCAGCAATTTCTTCTTTTTCCACTATGTTTTGTACTCCATCAAAGAGAAATCTCAACATGTAATTCACCTTAATTTTGTCATATACAAGTTCTTTCAATTTGAACGAGTCTGAAATTTTGTTGTTTGGTATGTTAACCGGTAAAGAAATTCAGCCAGAGTGGGTTTGATCAGTTTGATGAGAACACTTTTCACAGGGATGTTGTTAACACACATGTCCCACTTATTCCGCACACAATTTTTTTTTATCCTTTCGGGTGATGGTGTGATTGGGTTCTCTGGTACTACATTGCGATTATACATTAACCCTGATTGTACCTCTTGTCCTACAGCTACTTGTCTTACATGTGGCAGTCCTCTGACTGAAAAGTTAATATAGATTTATTACTCTGCACAGCAGGGGACAAAGTTAAAGACTTGACCAAAGCTAGAGCATTTGCAGACAACAAGATTAATCAGGCTCAAACAATGAAATTTTCCTTAGAAAGGGTAGAAAACTGTGGAAAAAGAAAACATGCTTGATACAAGCAGTAATTTTGTTTCTCAGGGTCACTATAACTTGGGACTGCAATTGGGTAGATCTGGACATCTGGAGTAGAGTTTGAATAACTGAGGAATAATATATGATGTGGAAATCATGGTACCAGGCAATTTCACATAGTTTTGCACAACTTTAGTTTGTGATAAATGTATCCACAGAGTTCAATACAATGGCAACAAAACTGTACTTCATAGCAAAAAGAATACTTTTTTTGTACATAGACATTGAACAGAGTCATGGACAGACAGGCTGATCAAGTATACCATAAAAAAAAACATTCATTTTGCTAGGGGTATATATGATGAAAATAGGCATTAGGCCAGACAGAAGAATAAGAAGAAAAAGAATCGTTTTAGGTACTGGAAACAAATGCGACCCTACACTGTACATGGTACCATCGGGGATTTGCGAAAGGCATCGACCAATCAGTTTACAGTTAGTGCAGCCTGACAAGGGTAGAAACCCTTTGCTCTCTGGCCGATATTGAAGGCCTTTCTACCTTACTGTGAAGTATTTCTAAATTCATTGTCTCATACCGGCTTACAATAGCATTAACATTAATTTTGCAGCTTACCTAATTTACAGTGTTCCCTCATATTACCTTTTAGCATAACAGGTAGTAAACATATAAAACTGTACGTATACATAGGAAATTTACATACTTAAATCAGTAGTTTCAAGGTCTAAAACCACATATGCTTGAGCCATAAGCTGGCCTTTTCTGATTTCCATTCTTTGGAGATTTGCTTTTAAAATTGGCTTAACATTCAGGGGAATCATTCGTCTTTCCAGATATCATATATAATGCTACACTGTATCTCTCAACACCAGGATTAAGAAAAAAACATGCAAAATTTACCCCAAACCTATTTGTTTCATAATCAAGGGTTTTCACTATACAACCCTAGAAAGTTAATACATTTAACAAGTAGAAATGCCATTTATTCTGCCTTTTACCTTAAAAAGATTATGTTTTCAAGTGTCCGCATCATCTATAATCTTGGAAACGTTGCGGGAAAATGAGAAACTGCCTGTAACAAGAAAGTCCTCATTTTCAAGCGATATGTTCTCTCTACATCTGAAGAATTGTCGTCTGCAAATGATCTTAAGTTTTGATAGTCTAAACTTTATGTAAGGGGTATTTAATATGAAATTATGAACAGTCAATGAAATCATCAGTAAAACAGCATGTAAATTATGTGACAGTAAACATGTTTTCCGGTTATTCATTCAAATCAGAGTTTTTAACTCATTACCGGGGCCCCATCCTGAACAAACGAAAATATTTTGGACTCAAATTCAAAGCATTTGCAGATGACAAATTTGATGTAGCGTTATAAATGATGATTTCCTCCTTTGATATCCTTACATAATTTCTGTCTTTGATGAGGTAGAAACATCGTGGGAAAAGAAGAAAATACTGGTTACCAACATTTTCTCCTTTTCCTACAATATTTGCAAAGAGCTTCTGGTACGGGGGTCGTTACAATACAGGATTGTTCGGTAAAGGATTTATCAAGCCTAATGGAGGCTACCTGTGTAACATACGTAACTAAACCCCCCCCCCCCCCCCCCCCCAAGTTTAGTGTTGGCAGCAAAACATTCAAGTCTTTTTCAATCTATGAATTTTACTATAAGCAACACGATTAACTGTTTCTGCAGGGAACTGTGGGGGCCTGATGGCTCATATTTCCCCCTGTGCAGTCTTCTCTTTACTCTGTGACTTCTGATGTGGTAATAAATAGAATAGTCAGTCATTGCGAGTTTATTTTTGGATGCAAATTAAAAAAACTACAATCATTGTTCTCACATCTGGAACACAGATTCCATCCAAGTCCTTTTCGTTATTCCCCAACAACATTGAACAACATCGAATACAGCGATATGCCACCATCCTACACGAACACGATCGCGAATTGTGAAGTAAAACACCAAGTTCAACAATTCGTCTTCCATCCTTCCAACTGTTATGACTTTGTGTCTGTGGAATCTGTGTGTGATAATAATTTCCTCGTTTTTTTATGGACTCCTATCCAATACAGTATCAAGATATATCGTCATAGTTGTGACCTACACGTATGCTCTCGGCAAAAACTCTTTTTTCTTCGGTTTTTCCTGAAACAACATGGCCGGGGCTGTCACGGGACGCCATTTTGGAATGCTGGTTCTGCGTTTTACCAATACGTTGAAGAATAAAGCGAGAAACTAGGTCCTCGTTTCCGAAATATTTACGAACTGTTACGAAAAATGTCGAGATCGGGCGGAAAGTAACGAGATCGCAATGAGCGAGTTAGGATCGCCATATCTTAAACAAGTTGTTTAGATTCCCTCATGATAACGTGTCTCTCATGTTCTAGCCAATAGAACATCTATTAATTACTATTTTTAGCCACTGCCACTTAGCCTTGAAGCTCAGCGTGCAGAGTACAGGGCTAGAAAGTTGAGTCATGAATTAGAACTCATGCCTGGCATTACAAATTATTATGTCATCAGAACAGGATTCGTTCCTATCATTACTGAACTTCTTTTCGATGCTGTTTACGTAGGAAAGTAACCAGCGGGGTCGAAAGAGTATTATGTGAGCTACTGGTAAAAGAAGGTGTTGCTCGTACACATGGATAGATTCATGTAAAGCCGCGAAACGACTTAAAAATGTTGAAGACGGCGTTTTTACACCAAAGAAAAGCAATGATATGACAATCTTTAGCCAGTTCTTGGTCCGACAATGGCAGGTAAGTCGCACTAGTATACTCCTAGATTTAAGAGTTGTACAGGGTAGCCGGTGTATACTCAGATTATGACTTGTGGTATGCAAATGAGTACATTTTTTGCATTTAAACAATCACTAAATGTACAATGCCTTGGGCAGTCTGATGCCTATATTCTAGTTAGGCATAGCCGTTACATGAGGTCACTTTGTTTCTTGAGCTATTCATTTTAGCGACCTGTTGTCGTAAGATGAACGTTTGTCCATCTGTGTGACATCTAGTTCTTCTAATTAAATGACCTATTCTCATAAATCATGATTGAAAACAAAATGTGTCTCCGCCCAGACAAAGACTTCCGGTTGGTGTCATCACAAAATAGTGTTCATTTTCAGACATCAATACGGCTAAGTACAGGTCCGAAGACATCACTAAGCTAGAGCAGTGACCTAAACATGCTGCCTTCAAAAGAAATGATTTTAAAGAGGATATATCATTTTTTGTTTTCGGTGAATGATCGAAATTTATTTCATCGAGTGAACATCATCGGTAATATTTTCACAAGTGGCAGTCAGTCGATGAAATAAATTTCGATCTTTCACCGAAAAAAAAATGTTCTATTTATTTCATGCTTCTAACCCCTTTTTTATTGGAACTGTCTTCAAAATCCAGATCAGTTGTTTCCGGTAATTCTCTGTGACGTACCTCTTCCCACATAACACATTACAATATTACGTAAAGCGCGAGAAATGTAGGGTAAATGCGCTTAAATTACGTTATATTTCCGTCTGGTTGAATGACACGCACTGTTTACCTAAATAAGTAGCTAGCGGGAACTACTGTTTCCGTCTTCAATTGAAGAGTTACAGAGGTATTTACGGTTAATTTCACTGGTCGTAATCATGAATTTTGAAACCTTATAATCCACCATTATTTCCTAATAAATTGCCAAAAAGCATGAAATAAACGCCAAGTTTTCACTTTTCTGACATCCAAATACATTCCACTCTGTAACGGCTGAAGTAATTTGCATTTAATGTCAGAAAGTATTTATAGCAATTGTCCTGGAAGTGCATATACCGTGTTGCCATTATTCTATGAGTGGGTCAGTTTACTTCGGTGTACGGCTAGATCCGAAGACATCACTAAGCTAGTGCACTGAACTCAATCAACAGACTTAAGACATGCTGCATTCAAAAGAAATTTTTATATGCTAAGTTTTAACCTATCTTCAATCTTCAAGGAACTAGACGTATCAAGCATCCCAAAGTTTCGTATCCGAAATAGTGCAAGTAAGCCACTCCATAACTTTCACACTTTCTACTGAAGTAGAACGACCTTTATTTACAGTGCCAGCGTGCTTCAGTCTCCTTTGGTTCCTAGATGTAGCGAACTTCCCTTTAGAATCCGTCATATTCAATCAATGTCTTGCAAAGAAGCGTATAGTAAAAATATACCGATTAACAATACAGAAATGTGCGCATTAAAAACTACTGCGAACTCCTTTAAGCCTTTCAGTGTGATATGCTTGGGTCTGTGCCATCCGTTTCTTTGGTCAAACATGATTATAAGGCCAGAATATTTCTGAGTTTCAGTAGATTGTGTTTTCAACGGTCGGAAAAGATCGAATTTATATTCTAGGCACTAATAGAGTTAGAGAATAACGACACCCAGTCACTAAGGGCCGATTGCATAATACATGGAACGTACGTTCAAGGAAAGGATGAATTTTCTAGAATTCTACCATAGCCATTTAGGTTTCGGAAAGATCCGACCATTGAACTAATTGAAATTCCTAAAGGAATACAGAGCCCGTCTTGTAGGAGAGGTGGAGCTGATAATTATACACGCTTCAAAGCTTATCAGGTGCCTGTGGGTTTTCTGCTCATCCAGTAGCACGTAGTTTCCCTTTAAGCCAAGTAATTTTTTTTTTTAATCTATCTCAGACGCTTGTATAAATCCTTAAGATTTGCAACTGATCTCTGAATTCTTTACCTAACGACAAAAATGTAGACTTGTCCGATTTCAAAGCATTTTCAGACGAAAATTTAAATGTGTCTCAAATGATGTATTCTGTCTTTGATAGGGTAAAAAATATTGTGGGAAAAGGGAGAAAATGCTGGTAACCAGCATTTTCTCCTTTTCCCATAATGTTTGCAAAATGCACAATGTTTGCAAAAGGCTTCTCCCTCAGGGTACAGGGTTAAAAATACCAGTGATATTCTCCCATACCGTTCCTCGAGGTTTGAGGGTTTTATATCATTTTTCTTTGACTCCAACAAGTTTGTGTGGCCTATTAAATCTAATAACAGTGTTTTTATCATACCTTGTGAATTTATTCTTCCTATGCCAGCTATACTAGATTTATTCAAACCAGAAATAGTTAACCCTAGTCTTGACAGACTGGGTCTAGGTATACTACTGTTGAACTAATTTTATGCAAACCGGCTTTAAATCTTAAACTACCCGGACCTGGGTTCGACCTTGTTCCGGTCTTAAGTCTTTACCAAAGGACAACATTTTGGACGTTTCCCAATCGAAAGCATTTGCAGACAACAAAATAAATGTGACTCAAAAACTGAAATTTGTTTTTGGTTAGGTAGAAAACATTGTGGGAAAAAGGAGAAAATGCTGGTTACCAGCGTTTTCTCCTTTTCCCACAATGTTTTCAAAAGGCTTCTTCCCCAGGGTCGTTAAAAGTCGGGATTGTGTGGTAAAGGGTTAAATAAGCTTTTGTTGCCCAACCTGGCCGTTGTATATTTCAAAGAAACATAACCGGACGGTGTTGTTCTATAATGGGATCCCTTTTACCCTTTAGCAATCGATCATTTGCTTTTACTACTCTCATCAACTGATCCATTGTATGGTGTTTTACGCCGCTTTCAACATTATTTCATTCATATCACAGCCACAGCTCACATGTCCATGTTTGTCCTGGGTTTCACCAGGACTAGGCTGGGACTCTGAGGTAACTTGCCCAAGGACTGTCCCGCCAAAAGCTAAATGCTTCCAGTGAGTTTCGAACCCGAAACCTCCAAGTTACGAGTCCTACCCTTTACCACTGAGCCATATAGGACACTTGACTACCCCCAGGAGGACACACATAGAAAACATAGAAGCGAAAGAAGAAAATGCTGTTAACCAACGGTTGCTTTCATTAATCATTTCTGTCTAGCAAGATAAGGGATAAAAGATCATTGAAGACAACTTGTTTGAAATTCTTACCTCGTGTCTTGGTCGTCCAACAATGGAGGGGAACACGGCTCTGGGGGCATCGTCTCCGGAAAACCCAGCCTTGATCATACCGGATCCATTGTCAATAACCACAGTGGCAACTTCTTCTGTCATTCTTGTTTCTCTAATTTGTTTAAATGTTTTTACTTCACCTTGTCAGCAAACTCTGGCTTACAAATACATTCCCAGGTTTAAACGATCCCGAGATAAAAAGAAAAATAAGTAATTTCACCTTTTCCAACAATGCTTTATCCCCTTTCAAAGAGAAATCCTATCATTTTAGTTTATTTACACGTCGTCTGCAAATGCCTTGAATATGGATAAAACGCTCATACCTTTTTCTTTTCATTTTGCACCAGGCCAGTTTTGAAACACGGAGGCAAAAGGAGCATTGCTCATAACTAACATTTTGCTTTTCTTTCAACGATCATATACACGTATTTATGTATAAATGGCAATACTTTATTCCACAAGCAGACAACTTCTTTCGTATACAGCAAACCACATGTTGAAAACATGATGGCAAAAGGAGAAGTGCTTGTAATGTGCACATCTCTTTTTGACACAATGTGCTTGTATTAATATTAATCAAATTCCGTGTTGATAATCCATATTGTTTCAATAATTGAGTTTCAAATTGCCTGTTGCAATATTCTCCGAAGGTGACAAACTGATGATAGGTTTAGTTGCTTAGTAAATGCATGGTTGTTGTAGTAGATAATCTGAAACCTTCCTGTGCGTTATAAGCTCACCGAAACGTTTCACAGTATATAAATTTTAATCAACAAAGCATGTGCACACAATACCGAGTTGAAAATATTGGTAGCCTTATATGGTAGAAATTAATTACGAAACATTGCAGCTGTAGCACATCACGCATATGGTGCATTTCTCTCCGAGATCTGTAGCTCAGTCAGCAACAGTCAGTAACATATGGGGCTGGCAATCAAATGGTCGTGAGCTTAAATTCCCGCTCAACCAAGCTTTAGTAGGGGATTTCATAATAAGTCATACGGACAGGATTTATTCCTATTTCACCCCTTTACATGGTTTCGACAATATTCCTGTGTGGGAAAGCGATCAGTATTTCAGAGAGTGCTGTGCATCATAGAGCTGAAGGGTTTAACCCGTCCCATTTGACACACTATCGCCGTTATACAATATACCTTCACTCTATATACATCTTTAGAATTACCAAACAATTCCGTGCTTAAACGACCCTGGGGAAGGGGGCTGTTGAAAAATGTTTGGAAAGAAGAAAATGCTGGTAAGCATCATTTGCTCCTTTTTCCACAATTTTTTGTACCATATCAAAGACAAACCTCATCATTTAAGCTGCACTGAATTTGTTGTCCGCAAATTAAGTCCATTTGATCTTGTCTAAAGTGTTTGTTAGAGAGCAAATGTATGAATTGGAGCACTGACCCGTGTTGGCAACAATGTTGCAAACGACGTTCAGAAAAGCAAACAGATAAACAAAGCAAGTGTGTCGCCTCACGTCCAGTGCCCTCTATACTCAAACGTCGATATTGAGTCATGTATGAAGTTAGGCCTTGTTGTATAGATGCAATGTAGTTTATCTTTTATTGGATCCATTTCAGTTTTATTTTATGTATTTCTACGAAATGAAAAAATGCTCTGCGAAAAGAATCGATCGCGCACGCTGACATTCGTTATTGGTAATTTTTTGTATGTCCAAGGACCAGTGTACCTCATGAATTAGTCGGTTGTTATACGAAATGGATTTTTATGGATCTATAACCATGCGATGCCATGATTGGCACAATGTATCACAGAGATGCATTAAGCCCTCTTTTGCAAGTGCATGGTTCACTTGGTTTAACCCGTCCCATTTGACACACTATCGCCGTTATACAATACACCTTCACTATATATACATTTTTAGATTTACCTGAAAGACTGAACACATGTACGAGTTGAGCATGCATGTATATTTCTTAAATAACCTAAGCAGGAATCAGACTTAATACTGCAACAAAAAATGTTTAAGCCAGTCATTCCAGGCTACTGACTATGTCAGAATAAATTGTACGCGTCCTCTTTAGATTAAAAATCTTGAATTTTGCCATCTATCATATGCTTTATACCCCTTCACTGTGGACGTGTCAGTTGTTTAAAGTGTGTTCGTGTCTCTGTGATTGTGGTAGGTATATCACTCACTGGCAAATGGGGGCTTAATGCATCTGCAAAAAGTATCGACCCAGGTCAGCCTACGTAATCCGCGCAGTCTGAGCTGGGTCGAAACGTTTAGGTATTGGTCAATTTTCTGCACTTCAAAAGACTATTCTGCCTTATGACTTAACCGATTGTTTGACAAAATGGATTTTATGGATCCATAATTATGTACAACTTGCTTGGTATAAAGCATCACGAAGATGCGTTAAACCCCCTTTTTACAGAGCATGCCTCATATCTATTCGGAGAACGCAGAGGGAGCGTTACATCTTCTTTAATCTTTACCAGACGACAAAAACCTTAGACTCATCTAGATTGAAAGCACAAGCAGATGACAAATTAGATGTCGCTCAAAGGATTGGACATGACCTTAATATATGGTGGGAATCATTGTCGAGAAAGGGAGAAAAAAATTGACGATCCGGCTTACACCTTTTCAAATGACAAAGCATTTTATATCCCATATATACTAGTAGAGAGCAAGCACTGGTCGCTGATTGTCTAATCTATATTAACGTGGTCTAAAATGCACATACAAGTATAGGATAGACAACAAGCGGGGTTGTCTATGTGATATAGACACAAGCGTTATCAAGTGTCTTTACCACATAGACAATTCCACGAACTATGTCTATCTGACTTAGACCACATGGAATAACAAAGCATTATATATGCAATATTATGAGACAATGAGCTCTGTTTGGCTAATTCATCGGAACCTTGGACTAATCTAGAATAACATTTGGATAGACGATATTTAACTCTCAGCGCAAAATCTATAAAATCGACCGCTTTCGACGATTGAATATACAATCCGCTGAAAACCAGAAGGATTTTTATCTTATAAGCTTGGCATACAGGCGGACGGTATAGACCCCAAATCAGACCACACGTTCTGTGCAGCCTGATCTTGATCTATACCATATACAAAAAGCCATTGTATTCACCTTGGCGCTGTTTTCGCTTTGGTTTTCCTTTCGACAAGACAATCCATGGTCTCTTACTGCAAGATTAACACGCCAGTTCCTCCAAGTTCATGGATTGGCCTTCATGTTCACCGGATATATCTCACGATGAACACATTACGGATGTATTGAGACGAGATGACAACAAAACCACCACCCACAAACTGTTACAGCGTAACAGCAAGCAGTGGTTCAGGAATAGGAAAACATTCAGACTGTACAACGTCACGTCAGTTTGATGCGTTGACGGATATAAACACTCATTGATCGGGGCAATTCGTGAACACACCCGTTATTAGCGCAAACAGATTTTGTGATGCTGTTTAATTGATAGACTGCATATTTGTTGACAAAATGCAATGTGTGCGGTTAGTAAACTTTTTCTTCCCATAGTAGCTTAGCTTACAGTGGTATGACAGTATCATTATTCAAACGGTTTCAATGCCATCTTAATGACGTTTGCCACAATTTTTCCTGCACACAAATTTTTTTTTCCGCTCAGATGATGATATAATAATTGCGAAATAAAAAATAAAAAAGAAAATCATATGTTGCGTAGCAAAATACAAAGATACAGTTCTTCTAACGGGATAACTCATGTCAAAATTACAGAAAATAGGCTTTAATATCAAGTCTAAAAGAAAACTTTTTACAGTAAAAAAAGTTCTCAAATAACTGATTTTTCTTAGAAATGTGATGTTTTTAAAAGGGATTAATCGAAAGAACTATGGCATTAGACAGATCACAGCAGCAATTAGAAATGTTCTTACGTGTCAACAGAGACTTATTTTCTGATCAATTTTCTGAATTAAAGAAAAATCAGTCGACAGATTTTTTAAATTTTTGCACAGAAATAGTGCTTTCTAAAATCTTGTAAGAAAGATTTAAAAAAGTATATCATGTGGGTCATTTTAAGAGATGCGGCGCATTTTAATAGTTATTGACAAAATAAATTACCTCCCTTTATAGTAAACATCTATTTTGGCGTGATTTGACATCTCGATCATTTACAAATCTCCGCGTCTGTTATGTCCAGATATTTAAAAGGCAACCAGCATATTATAAAAATATACTATCTTTCTTTCATATAACCCTTGGAATAAAATAACAGGAAAAACTATTACGTAATATGTCTATAAGGCGATATTTGTAAACAAATTTTTGTTAAATTGTTAAATGTGTGTGCTTTTTTTTTAATCTATAATTTTGTTTTTATTGTGTGATTAAACATGAACTATATTCGTTTATAGTTTCTTTTGCTGTTCAGTATACTTATGTTGTTTTTAAGTTTTGTGATTTTCGATAATTCCAATATATAGTTTATTCAACCCTTTTGCTCAGTCCAACTCGTTTTCGAATTAGTGCCAATCCGAAACTGTTTTCCAGTGCGTCGTTGGCGAAATTTAATTCATTGGTGATAGACAAAAATCTATCTTAACGTGAACTTGTTCAGCGCCAAACTTACATACTCGACCTCTTTCGACGAATGAAATTTGATCCACTGCAAATTACTTTTTATTTTTGATTTATCTTAAAGGACTTAATAATAAACAAGCGGACGGTATAGATCAAGTATTAGACTGCACGTTCTGTGCAGTCTGATCTTGGATCTAAACCCTCTGCAAAAGCCCTTGTTTCCATCCATGGCACGGTCATTGATCATTATTAAAGAAAACTAAAAACATTACCTCGTGTTTAGGTCTCCCTACGACGGAGGGTATAACGCGCTTGGGGTATCGTCTCCTGCAAACCCAGCCTTGATCATACTGGATCCATTGTCAATAACCACGGTTGCAACTTCTTCTTCAGCCAGTTTCCCTTAAATTTGTGCGTTTGTATTCTTACTCACATTTCCAACCAATGCTGGCCTATCAACACATTTCCGGGTTAAGATGAACGCGAAAAAAACAAATACTTTTGAAAACGTTATGGGAAAAGGATAAAATGCTGGTAACCAGCATTTTCTCGTTTTTCCACAATCTTTTCTACCGTGTCAAAGACAATTTTTTATCATATGAGACACATTTATTTTGTCTTCTGCAAATGCTTTGAATTTGGACAAGTCTAATATGTTGTCGTCTGGTAAAAAGTTAACTAGTGTGCCCTGCAGACGACGTTTTTTTTTTTTTTCGTCTCCCAACAGACCAATTTTGAAAACAAAGAGGTAAAGAGAAAAAAAGGCTCGTAACAAAAAAAAAGTCATGCATTTTCTTTTCTCACAATGACATAAATTATGTCTGCGTATTCATGAACTAAAAAAAAATGAGTACGCTAATTATTGTTTAACGTTATTGTGAAACGGGCGTCAATGACGTCAGACTTGTTGTTACATGTATATGTTTAAATTCTGTAAACATCCTGTTGAAGGCGTAAGCCGAAACGTCGGTAAAGAATTTTAAAGAAACTTATTGTTATAGATTTATTTCCATTCATTTCATTCATGAACTAAATGTATGTTCCTGTCGCGAACAACTTCATTCGTCTCACTGCAAATCATGTTTGAAAAAGAAATTCAGCAAAAGAAGAAATTGCTCGTAACGAGTACTTCTCGTTTTGGTACAATGTGTTTTATTAACATCAGTCAAACTTAAATCTGTTTTCATGTTGAATATTTAAAAAAAAAAATGTATTCATAATTTTCTTTTTTTTTTTAAGTTGTTTAGTCTAAGGTATGTTTGAAAAAAAAAATCAGTAGTTGCAGTTGGCCGTAAAACTCACTGTGCGGCGTATGCTACTGAAGTGTTCCCCTATATGTAAACTTTTATCACCATAGTATTACAAGCTCGTGTTGGACCTATTTATGACCGTGTTCGGTAAATATTAACCACTAGGCTGCTTAGTGCGAGTCACTGACCTTTTGCGGACAGTGTATATCAAGATGGGACTGCACAGAACGTGCGGTCTTATCTTGGATCTACACTGTCCGATAAGGAGATATCTTTCCTCAAACATGCGTTTGAAATAGCAAAATTTGGGTGTTTACTATCGGCTTGAAAAATTCATTTCATTTATTTAGCAGTATAAGAGTTAACTGCAAGGACTGCAGCTGTAGTGGATCACGCAAATCGCGTGTTTCTCGCCGAGCCCAGTGAGTAACGTAGGGGGCTAGGAATCAAACGGTCGTGAGGTTGAATCCCCGCTCGACCAAGCCTTTTCATGGAATTTGATAATAGTTATTGCGACAGGATTTATCCCTGTCTCACTGCCTAACATTCTTGCGACGATGTTTCTAACTGGGAAAGCAGCCAATATTCTTGATAGTGTTGTGCATAATACTGGCTAATCCTTTAGCAGACATTTTGGGAAAAAGGAGAGGAAAATGCTAGTAACATGAATCCTCTCCGTTTTCCACAATGTTTCCTACTATTTCATGGACAGATCTCAACATTTCCCACCATTTAAAAAACTTTTTTTTCTCTCTCTCTCTAAGCCACGTTTAATTATTAATCTTCAAATTCGCTTTCACTTTGGACAAGTCTAAAATTTTGATGGCCGGTTAAGGGTTGATACAGGTTGCTGTTGTACAATGTTGATGGCTAGGTCAGATTGAACTTTCTTCCATATGCACCTGGTGTTTGTCCAAACCTCACTCAATGGCCCAGAATGTAAGTCTTGTATATAAAGTTGTAGAGGGCATTTTTTTTTTCTTTCAGAAAGTACGTGTATGTATTCAACAATGCACTTACAGTTTAAGATAAAACTTGGATACACGATATTTAAGTCTTATCACCGCCAAATCTAGAAAGTCGACCTCTTTCGACGGCTGAAAATACAATCTTTTGAAAATCAGAAAAATATTTATCCTAAAGGCCTGACCTCAAAAACGAACGGTATAGATCCAGACTGCACATTCTCTAGTCTGATTTTGATCTATGTCGTCAGCCAAGGACCCTGTATTTGTCATTTACGCTGACAGGGTTGATATAGGGGAAATACTTGACTCCTTTGAAATGGTCTGGAATCAGCAATACATGTAGGTGGTACCTTGATACATATTTCGTTCTTGTTCTTTCTTTTTCTTTCTAATCTTTTGCCCCCCCCCCCCCCCTACATTTCTCTACCTGTTGATGTGGTTTCCGTTTTCGTTCCTGGGCTTTCCGTACTTCGTACCCATTAATTCCCTGGCCTGCTGGTCTGGCAAAAATATTAATTAGTAAAATAAAGTTAATAATAGGAATGAAAGGAATAGCACGGAAGTTCTGTGCGTGACTTGTACGCAATATTATCATCATAATAATATTGTTAATCTATTTTAATTATATTAATGATAAACAGTTATTGTTACTATTGATTGATATTAACAATATTTCTGCCAGGAATCTGATTTCTTTCAAATAATAATGATAAAAGAAAATATCATATAACAAAATAAACATCCTCACAAACAAACTAAGATACTGGAAATGGATGAAAATATATCTAAAGAAAACAGAGGAAAAAAAAGTGGGAAATCATGACAGACCGACAGAAACCAGTCAACCAGACAGAGATGAGAGAGAGCGCAACAGATGGACAGAGCTGTTTCTCATCTATGGCAAATTGACAAAAAAAACAACAATTATATCATTTGCATTCATTTGGAAGGGATACTACTCGTGATCGGGCATTGATTCTCTCTCTCTCTCTCGTAAACTTGAACATAGAGCCTCTTATCGACATTTGCATACGCTTTTTAACGCGAGAACTAGATAAACTAACACTGTTAAATACTAATTTGTAATACGAAATATCATTCCATAGAATAAAATGAAAGGAAGGATTTTCCTTGAGTCATCTGTAGCTTACTATATGAATCATGCTCTTGCAAAATGAGAATCAAGGCATCTCCGTAATGCACTGTAACATGAAGGACATCAGATAATTATGATCTATAATAGCCACTTTTTTAACAACCGATTTAATCATGAGGTAGAATGGTCCTTGAGCATACAGAAACTTGAACAATAGCGAAAATTTTCGGCCCAGGTCAGCCTGCGCGGACTGCGCAGGCTGACCTGGGTCGATACTTTTCGCAGATGCACAGCTCATGTATCCATTATCTTTGCCATCATCATTGATACCATCCTCGGATACCCCTGGGTCTCCCTATTTGCTACGCTACATCGACCCCTGGGACAATTGACTACTAAAACTTTGAATCAGCCTCCGAAAATCGATACGAAACGTCATAGCGTACAGTCCAATCAAATAACCGCTTTCATAAGACAGTGCGTTGTCAATGACAACCTTTTAAACTCGACACACCAAATTTTTCACACGCCAAACGGTAGTAATCCTCCACCTTGACAGCTTAATCGAATCGATTTGTAAGGATCGTTTTCATTGGTCGACTCGCCCATCACAAAATGATGATGGAACCAATGAAAAGCCAGCATTCGGCCAGCGGTAAAGCGAAGGAAATTCAATTAATTGTCCCAGGGGTCGATGTAGCGTAGCAAATAGGGAGACCCAGGGGTATCCGAGGATGCATTGATACGGGTTGTTATCAAAATTTCAATGTCAAACGCAATGCTGATGATGGTGAAGATGATAAATGTTTTTGCCCTTAATACAGTTGTTTCTTATTTGAGACATCCTCTGTGAGAAGAGGGCTTAATACATCTGCGAGAAGTATGGACTCAGGTCAGCCTGCGCAGTCCGCGCAGGCTGGCCTGGACCGAAACTCTCCGCTCTATAGGTAAATTTTCTGTAAGTTGAAGGACCATTCTACCTCATGATTAAGTCAGAGGTTACAAAATGTGGCTATCATGGATCCATAATTATGCCGATGACTTGCTTCGTATAATGTATCACATGCATTAAGCCCTCCTTTACAAGAGCATGGCTCACATGGTGCTACAGATGAAGATTTGTTTTTAATGATGGTAGATACATGTATATGAACCATACTTTATGAAAAGGGGGTTTAATGCATATGCGAAAAGTATCGACCTGGGTCAGCCTGCGCACTCCGCGCAGGCTGACCTGTGTCGATACTTTTCGCTATTGGTCAATTTTCTGCATGTTCAATGACCAATCTACCTGATGATTCAGTCGGTTGATAAAAAAATGGCTATCATGGATCCATAATTATGTGATGGCTTGCTTGGTACAATGCAGCATGGAGATGCATTAAGTCCCCTTTTGCCAGAGCATGCTTCATATGTTAAGCTAACTGAACGCTGACTCTCATTTTTGTCTAGTTTTTCTTTCACCCTTACAAATATTCTTTTCAAAGGTATATTACATAGAGGATATTTGTTCTTTTCGTTGAAAGATCGAAATTCATTCAATCGAGTCAACATCATCGGTAATATTTTCACGAGTGGCGCATCAACGAGTGAAAATATTACCGATGATGTTCACGAGATGAACTAAATTTCGATCTTTCACCGAAAAAACGGCAAATATTCTTTTTATTTCATGCTTCTAACCCCTTTTTTGTTGGGACTTTCATCAAAATCCAGTGCAGTAGTTTTCGGTAATTCCCCGTGGCGTACCCCCTCGCATAACAATGCATTACAATATAACGTAAAGCGCGAGAAACATAGCGTAAATTGCATCATATTTCCCTCTATTTGAATGGCACGCGCTTTTAACCTTGGTAACTAGTGCGCGGGAACTACTGTTTCCGCCTTCAATTGAAGAGTTAGAAAATGTGAAATCGGTATTTTTAATGGTCGTAACCATGAAATATCAACCATAATCAACCATTTTTTCTCAATAAACTACTGAAAAGCATTAAATAAAGGGAGCTATTCAGATTTTTACATCTCGCCAAACTTTAAAAAAAAAAGATTAAAGAAAAATGAATTAAGTAAGCTGGCAAATCATTAGTAAAGACGGAAGACATAAGTATGAAAAAATATTTTACAGTGGTATTTCCCTAATGGGCTACATAGGCTAGCTTCTTAAAGGAGTTTTATATTTAGCTCAAGAGTTTCGCAAAGACTAGTGGGATTGTCACATGATCAGTGTGGATTTGTATTCAAATCCGTATGATGACGTCATATCTGATGTAAAAATACAGACGAAGTTAGCGATTGCCACTCTCTTGCACTACGGATCATTCCCATTCACCTCTGTAGCTGGCTCAGAAAGTAGTCCGTCATCACGTGATATTTTCGTCACATGACCATAACTCAAAATGGCGACACAAACGCCGGTGAAAGAAAGACCAGTCGATTGTTTTGTGTGCTGTTCAAACAGCATACGGCCAATCAGACTTAGTGGTAGGAAATGTGAAAAAGAGGGATTTTCAGAAAAGCTTAAATGTCTTTTAAAGGACGATAACTTTTTTTAATTATGTTTAAATTGTCATCATTCATGGGCGCAGCCATTTTTTTTTTTTTTTTTTAACAATTGGCGTAAGATTCTGATCAGTAAAGAAGCTTGAAAAAATAGTTCCATTGTATACAGATAAATTCATCAGTTTGAATGCACCTATAATGTATCCTGAATCATACTTCCTTTGTCTACTTTATTATGTTACACATGAAACAGTTAAACAGTAACAAAACATGTTTTCCTCGGTTTGACAAGATTCTTGTCATTTAGCCCGTTGCAGAGATGTATGGTGAGAGTAACGAACGACAACTCTGCTCGGAGATTGAGCGATTGCAAGATGACAATCCTTTTATTTAAATGGGCAAAATTGAACGTTTTTACTGAATGTAGCCGTAAAGTTTAAACGATTGCAAAGAAAAAATATGATCCATACTCTGGCAACAGGGGGTTTACTGCATCAACGACTTGCTTCTTGTCATGCATTTCCCTGATGCACGACAACAAGCAAGTCATCACATGATCATGGATCCATAGAGCCCGTTTTGTCTAACAACCGACTGAGTCATGAGGTAAACTGGTCCTTTGACGTACAGCGAAAAGTTTCGGCCAAGGCCAGCCTTCGCAGACTGCGTAAGCTGGCCTGGATCGATACTTTTCGCAAAAGCAATTAGCCCCCTTTTCACAGAGCATAGCTCATACACGCGCACGGAATAAAAACTAAATATGTCCTTTAAATATGAGAAACATTAGACATCAGACAAATATTGGGATGATTGTCCCATTTTAAGCGCTTGTTAGCTTGATTGAATTGATTTTAAGCCACTTTCAACATTCTTAAATCATATCATGGCGACAGCTCATTTATTCATGTTTGTCCTAGATTTCACCAATAATAGGCTAGGCTGGGGCTCTGAAGTGTTTTGCCCAAGGACACTCTCACAAAGGACGAGAACTTCCAGTGTGGTTCGAACCCAGGATACAGAATGTACAGGATGGTGTACAGGATACATTTTGGCCCAAAGCAATTGAGCCATGCTCTATGGAAAGGTGGTCTGATGCATCTTCAAACAGCATCGACCCACGTCAGGTTGACCTGGCTCGAAACTTTCTGCCATTTGTAAATTTTCGATAAAATCTTATTTAAAGGCCAAAGAATGTCATTTTTTATTATTTATCGATATCTCACAAATTATTAGCCAGAATAAGCAAAACTATACACGCATACGTAAATATTCCACGAGTATTACCCGACTCACTTCGGAAAGAAGTATAAAATGACCTCACATATGCTGTCTTAATGACGCATTAAGCTTATCCCAAACATGTTAAAGATTCGTAATGGCATTATTATACTGTAAACAATGGTTATGTGACGAACTTTATTACAACACGAATGCAGCTGAATATCGTCCATATTTCAAAAGCAAAGTTTTGTAAGAACCTGTATGTACATGATTATATTTAAACTATACTTTAGAAAACTTACGCCTTTAAAAATACTGAAGTGCAAGTACACTTTAATCTTATTTCATACGGAATAAAAATATATACTAATTAATACTATCATAAGTTGGACTCTTACTGAGAAGACACGCCTGCCAATTTCATAAAACGAACGGATAAGAAATGGCGTGGTTTTACCGTCGAAATCGAGTATCTTAAACCTGAGGGAGTTGTTGAGGCCAACTAAGGCCTATATAGCTTTCAGTATTATTCGAGCCTTCAGATGAAGACAGATCATCACTTACATGTGTCGTACTGAGTTGATCCTCGTGCATTTCAAGTAATTTGTATCGAGATGATTTTCGAAAGATTCTCGAAATATGGAAACAAACATCGTTGATTTTGCATTTACAATATGTCGACAATCGAGGCTTAGGTTGTAGCTTCATATGTGCCTTGACGGCCAGATTAAGTATTGTAAGGCAACTGGTTTCCCAGCTAGGCCTCAGGGATTTATCAGAATCATCCAGTCTGATCACGAAGGCCCGACTTGAAAGTGTTTTCATCAAATGCGTAAAGGTATCTCCTAAGCCTTCCACCAAGAAGAAAACAATAGGTTTCCCCTCACGATCTGCATTTTCCAGCAGTATTTGACACCAGTGATCCTCACAAAATGACCTTGTTACAACACACATGAACACACTGCAGATTCTTGTGCACCTTTCCATTTCCATATGCAAAGACACTCCCGGGTTTTCCTGGTCTAGACCAAACAAGACTAATTTCTGATCTATTCTCATCAGGGAAGCAAGCCCGGCATTTAATGGTTCATATATATCGGTCGTACATATTTCATAATCATCCGTGTGATATGCAAGCATGACAATGTATTCTATACGCTGATTCTCTGGTATATAAATGGGTTCATCTTCCTCAGGTTGCTCATTTGACAAAGAAATAAATAAGTTTCCCTGAGCAAATTTTTCAATAAAATCTTGTTTATATTTCTCAAACTCCTTTGCACGAAAGGCTTTATATTTTCTCACAGAAAGAATTGTCACTAAAAGTACAAATAGAAAACATCCAATAACAACACAAATGTAAACGATATCACGATAACATAAATATCTACAGCTATAAAATGTGTTTTTTGTTATGGCAACTATTCTACCCTCCATAGAACACGTGCAGTCTTGACTATAATTAAGAATTCTCGGCAACCATCTAATGAACGTTGCGGTCCGACATGAACATACAAACGGATTCTCACTAACATCTACAATCGTATGAAAACCATTTATTAACTTCTCTACTGCGTTCATTGTCAACTGGTCCAATGACTTCAGTCTGTTGTTCCTTAATTTTAACAATTGTAACGATTTCAGATGCGTCATCAAAAATGGTAGCGATATCAGCTTATTATCGTTCATCAAAATCACTTTCAAATTTGTGTTCATTTTGAATATATCTCGAGGCAAACTCCGAAGCCCGTTCGAACTAAAATCTAAATACTCCAAGACAGTAAATGATATAAGTAGCTGACTAAATTCTGTGTAGCCGTTCATGTCTTGTAAGCTATTGTTTCTAAGAATAAGACTCCTCGATTGGACATTACCATTTATGAAGAAGTAGCCCATACCATTATCTGACAAATCTATTTCACTCAAGTGCTTGTTGTCTGGAACTGTCATGGATAAATTCAGCTTCCTAATTCCCGATTGATTTATTCGAACTCTTTTCAACCGCATTATTGAACATGCGCTTGCATCAACTCTAAAGGTTTCTAATCTCTCATTATACAATCCTTTAATACGTTCAGCATTTATTTCAACCAGAAACAGAAACAGTGTCATTATAAATGTATCACCAGAACTATTCTGTCTGCAAAGTGAATGTAATATATCTAGTTTATGATCATGACTGCCTGTTCGATCAAGATCGACATCAGATAAAGTTAGGCGTTGGAAATTCTGTAAAACATCCCACGTAGGAACTCTTCTCCATTCATTCTCTTTTGTCCCCGTGTCGGCTGAAACAAGAATTATCATCGACGCCTGAAGAGACAGAACAGGAAGTGGAGTGTATGGTTGTGCTGTCCAGATATCATGAAATCTAAACTCTAATACCAAAGTCTGCCCTCTTAATTTGATTTCTTTGATGTTTCTTTCCCGTATCATTCTAAAAACACCGGAGTCCGCTTTCATTGGTCTTGAATCAAACACACCTGTATTCTCTAGATTTAATTTGGCTAGTTGAGGCAGAATACCTTTTTCTGACAAAGCGTTCAGTAAAAAGGGATATTTAATGGGATCGTTTAGCAAAAAATGTCGACAGTCTGAAAGGTCCAGTACTTCTAGGCTATCCAAACCTTCAAAGGCTCTTCTTGCAATATTAAATCCTACGCCATTGTAATGAATTCCCAAAAACTTCAATTGTTTCAGTGATGAGAACTGATCGGAAAGAAGAAGATAAAAGTCAGTACAAGAATGGATATCTAGAAATTCGATTGATGTCCAGGATGGATGACGAAAGTATTGTGTGTTATGTTCAGTTCGATATTCCCGGAGGAAAACCCCTCGCACTGTTTGTTGAATGGTGTTGGGTGAACCATAATGGCAAGTCAACACGCTGTCATTAAGGTTCAGGGATGTGTTACTGTACTTTTCGAAAAAGCTGTTGGCATCATCTGATATAACACTCGGCAGACCAAACTGGCATGATATTATCGACGATATGTTCTTGTCACATTCCAGTGTTAGAGATGAGCTCCAGGAGATTATACTATAAAGAATCACAATCTGTAATATCAAGATCTTCATGCTGTAGATTCTTTAAAAGGAATACAGATTACACCTAGCGAGTGACTGAACAAGCCTGTCGGCCATTCATTAGGTCGCTGTTGCTATTTATCAGAGTTGAATAACGGCACAATTGCAACTTTGTGTGTCTCCACAGTAAAAACGTCTGGAAAATACAATTTAATAGGCCTGTAATAAACGTAAAGGAAAGCTCGGAGAACTTAAGAAAGTAAGTCATAAGAACTTAAGGTAGTTTCTTTAGTGAAAAAAAAACTCTTTTAATATGTAGAAACATTGCGGAACGGGGTTCCATAGTAAAACCTTGTTGATTTATGCAAGCGAATGTGGTGTTCACGTGCCCTAACTTGTAGTTCTATAATTCCAGCCCAACCTATACTTAACAAACAACAAAGGAACACTAGAAATGTGATTGCTTAAGGCATGTGCTTCTCAGTACAGGCACAGTTAAACATATTTGCCTTTTGAGGGAGCTCAACATTTGCTGGTTTAATACAGGTTGTCTGATAAATCAAGGTGGCCACTAAGACAGGTTTTACTGCACATGTAATTTTCATTAGGGAAACTAAGATAATTCTTTTTTCTACGTTAATTTCTAACCTGGCAACCGCCTCTTGCATGAATTTTGAGATAAAATCATTCTTTTCTTGTATTTTAGCGTACAAGAAAGCAGGAAAGTAATCATTGGACAGTTTTTGAAATTATCAGTAGATACGATATCAGAGAGGTATACCATGTTCATGAGAACGTATTAAGCCATACTTTGTGAAAAGAAAAGATTAATGCATCTGCGGAAAGGATCGCCCCATGTCAGCATGCTTACATAAGGAGATACTTTTTGCTATGCAAACTTGCTTCATGTCCATGGACCATTTTACCTAATGATTCAATAGATCATTAGACAAAATGGATGCTATGTGTTTATTTTCTACAAGTGCATCACGGAGATACATTAACACCTAAGCTGCTGAATAAATGAAACGCAAATTTCTACTCAATACTAAAAGCCCAAGTACTGCTGTTTCAAAGTTGATTTCACCGGAAAGAAAATACCGTATCGAACAGTGTAGATCAAAGATCAGACTGCACGTTCTGTGCAGTCTGATCTTGATCCACACTGTCCGCAAAAGGTCAGTTGGTCGCGATTAGCAGCTTAAGGGTTACACCCCATTTACCAGGAACGACGTTCATTTTATAATAAAATTCTCACCATATGAAATTCCGTTTTAACAACCAGTCACAAAGCACTACAGGACAATTTCTTTAGAGTGAGTTTTGTGATGTGCTTTGATATCGTAATTCGGCAAACACCTGTCTACTCGGAAGTAAAATTGTCGATACAATCTTTTGTCGAAAGTTATTTGAGATATTCGTAACTTGATATATTCGTAACAATATAAACAATCTAGCTTTTTCTGTGACATTTACAATCTCATGGAAGATGACACAATTCATGATGGATTTCAGTCGTACTTTCCTTAATCTGCCGTTACAAATGTGGTTCAGTAATAACTGAGCTACGCTCTGTGAATTAGGGGCTTAGAACATCTGCGAAAAGTATCGACCCAGGTCAGCCTGCCCAGACCGCCCAGGCTGACCTTGGCCGAGACTTTTCGCTATTGGTCAGTTTTCTGTATGTCAAAGGATGGGTCGACCTCATGATTCAGTTTGTTGATAGACAAAATGGACTTTATCGATGAATGATCATTTGATGACTTGCTTAGTATCATGCATCACGGAATTGCATCAATCCCCCTTTTGCCAGGGCAAATACATGTGTGATCTCTGTTTCTAAACTTTGATTTACAGACTAAATACTAATAGGCACCACATTTGTGGAACTGTTATACTTTGTTTAACTGTAATATTTACGTAAACTTTACTGTAACGGGGGCTTACCGGGGCAAACGCCCGTCCTCCCACGTATGCATCAGCAAATATCGATACTAAAAGACAGACAGAGAGGCAGATAGAAAGAAAACATAGGAGACGGACAGAGAAAAAAAACGCATAACTTACAATTAAAAGTCTTTTAGCTATGCTCTGTGAAAAAGAGGTTAAATGCATCTGAAAAAAAGACCACCATATGTCAGCCTGACGTTTTGCTTGGTTTAAGGCATTACGAAGATGCAGTAAAACCCCTTTTCACAGAGCATGTTTCATCATCTTGAACAAGAGTACTATAATTGTAGGTGCTATATATGACTCGGCTGCGATTACATTTTCGGTGAGAACTCTACATCTAAAAGGGACATAATTGGTCAAAAATATAAAGAAGGTGACCTGCCCATTTTTATGTTTTATTTTATTCTACAGCTCAGAACCAGCCGAAGTTTGAAGTCAGTGAGCCATGCTGTATGAAAAAAAGAAGTTTTATGAATCTGCAAAACGTATCGACCCACGTCAGCCTTCCCAGTAAATAGAGAAAAATCATACAACGGTGGCTAACAGCATTTGTCACTTTACTGTCTCTCCTGGTTGTCACCTGACTAAGTGTGGGGCTTGCAGACCTTGGCACAAGACATTTTTCACCGTCTTAAAACCATGCCTGATGTTTATTAGTTACTGCTGAAAACGTTTTAAACCGTGACAAAACATTTGAGTGGCGCTCTGGCAGAAGGGCGTTTCATGCATATCAATGATGCAATAAACCTAGCAAGTCATCACATGATGGAAGATCTATAACATCCAACAACCCACTAAACATGCAGAAAATTGACTAATAGCGAGCAATTTCGAGCTAGATCAGACCTTGCTCGATACTTTTTTGGAGATGCATTAAACCCTGTTTTCACAAAGCAGGACTCGTTTATTTTTAAACCAAAATATACAAAACCAAAATACTGTAGAGTCTACGAAAATAATCTTGCGTTATTGTCGTGACGGGGATTTCTTCTGTACGAAACCAAATGTCAAGCAATCTGCTATCCTGGAATAATCTCCGTGTTCCAATTTGTTAAGTGTCTGACGCTGTTTTCAACAATACTTCGGGCGATTATTTGTACGAGTAATATGCACAAGTCAATCTCTACTGCCCTACAAAAACGATACAAAAGTCAATGAGTTATTCTTTTATAAACATTTGAGCCATGGCTCTGGCAAAAAGGGGCTTAATGTATCTCTATGATGCATTGTACCAATCAAGCCATCACATGATTATGGATCAATAGATCTATAATAGCCACCTTTTTTAACAACCGGCTGAATCATGAGGTAGACTGGTCCTTGGACATACAGAAAATTGACCAGTAGCGAAAAAAAAAAAGAAAAAAATTCGGCCCAGACGCAGACTGCGCAGGCTCACCTGGATCGATATTTTTTGGTAGATGCATTAAGATCCCTTTTTGCAGAGCATGGTTCTTAAAAAAAAAAAAAAAAAGAAAAGAAAAAGAAAAACCCTCCATGCGTTAAGTCGCTGTAGCGGATTGTGCAGATCCAGGTCAGATTGAAAAAATGACTACAGGGGGTTTAATCCATCTCCGTGATCCATTATACCAAGCAAGTCATCACATAATTATGGATTCATAAAATCCATTTTGTCTAACAACCACTGGATCTGGAGGTAAATGGTCCTTAGACATGCAGAAATTTACAAATAGCATGAAATCAATTTACAAATAACATAAAATTTCGATCCAAGTCAGCCTGCGCGGATTGCACAGGCTGAAATGGGTCTATACTGTTTAAAGATGCATTTACCCTCCTTTCACAATGCATGGCTCGAATATATTCATCATTTGTTTCACTGCCGTTGAAATATTTTTTTCTTTTTTAAATTTATTACCAAAATTTTCTCCTTTTCCCACAAAGTTTCTATCCTCTCAAAGACAAGTTTCGTCATTTGAAACACATTTGACTTGTCGTCTGCTAATGCTTTCAAATTGGACATTGTGAACATTTCGTCTGATATAGAGGTTAACATCAGCCATAATAGAAAATTTTAATGCTTGTGTTTGCAACGGAGAGATATATGCGATCTGACATGAGTTGGCAATAGAGATACACCTTTACTAAGCGACCCTAGGAAAAATGCTACTAAGCCAGACTTTGGCGAGCTTAATAAGACTCTTTGTTAAAGTTTCATAAAATTTTACCACAAAAGCCAACGAATATCAGATTAATTTTATCACAAAACTGTTTGTCAAGAATTATAATCCATTAAAACATAGACCTACATGTATATATGTATTGAAATTCGCATAAACGTATTCGCTTCTTTGACAGGTATGTAAATCATGTACATAAGAGACGAAAGGTGGTTAAAAAAACTTGCATAATAATGTTTTTGTTTCGAATCTAAAGATAAGTTCGCAACTTTGTCATGATCAGCAATATTTTAGAAATGAGGTGTTGATTACAAACCTTTCACACCAAATATGACACTGTTTGTTTATCTCATACCAGTGTAAGAAAAGAAAATTGTAATGACTGTATTACTGTGGAAATAAGTAGTGATGTGATACAATGAAAGATTATGGAGACGTATTAAAATGATATTCAGACATGAGATATGATATGATATATGAGATTTGGGAAGAAAACAATATGCACAAATTTCCTCTTTTTCTGTTAATTTTACTCAGTTCTTTCAACTTTTTGCATTTTTATTTCGTTTATATGATTTTTAGTCGATTGTTTGAATTAGAAGAAGAAATAACGCTGGTGGCATTCAAACCTTTACAACACAATCCCGAGTTTTAAGGACCCTGGTGGAGAAGGCCTTTGAAATCTTTGTGGGAGAAGGAGAAATTACTGGTAACTAGCATTTTCTCACCTTCGCCACAGTATTTTCTACTTTTTTCCCCACAATGCTTTTTACCCCTTCACGGACAAATTTCGCCATTTGAGCCACTGCGTCGTCTTCAAATGCCTTGAAATTGATTGAATACGTATAAAATGCTGTCGTCTGCTAAATAGATGAAACAAAACTGAAAACTTATGAAACATGTAAAAGATATTCAGTAAATGTAGTCGTCAATTCATACATGCTATTTTACTTCTGTAACGCCTGCCTTTACATTTTTAAGTCGACAAAGAGTTAAGGCAATTGTCTAAGATAAAAAGAAGAAACATCTCTAGATTTTTCTATGTCTTTTATAGGCCTTATTGGACTGTTCTTAAAGCATGGTTTGAAAGATGCCGTCAAAAACTGTAAAAATCTCTAACAAACATACAAATTTATTGCACATGTCCGTTTTAAAAAAAAATGTTCCTTTTGGATGGAATGTTTATTAACTTAGAAGCACTTTCTGTGGACGATGGAAGGTCCAGACTCATCGTATTCTTGTTTGCTGATCCACATCTGTTGGAAGGTGGACAGTGAAGCCAAGATGGAACCACCAATCCAGACAGAGTACTTTCGCTCAGGTGGAGCAATGACCTTAATCTTCATGGTTGGTGGCGCAAGCTGTGTTATTTCCTTTTGCATTCTGTCTGCAATACCTGGATACATGGTGGTACCACCAGACAATACAGTGTTTGCGTAGAGATCTTTACGGATGTCGACGTCACACTTCATAATACTGTTATAGGTTGTTTCATGGATACCAGCATTTTCCATTCCCAAGAAGGAGGGCTGGAACAAGGCCTCTGGACACCTAAATCTTTCATTACCAATGGTGATGATTTGACCATCAGGAAGTTCGTAACTCTTCTCCAGGGAGCTGGACGAGGCAGCAGTGTCCATTTCTTGTTCAAAGTCAAGTGCCACGTAACACAATTTCTCTTTAATGTCCCTGACAATTTCTCGTTCTGCTGTTGTCGTGAATGAGTAACCTCTCTCTGTTAAAATCTTCATTAGATAATCTGTCAAATCTCTGCCGGCTAAATCTATTCTCATGATAGCGTGGGGAAGAGCGTAGCCTTCGTAGATTGGGACTGTATGGGACACACCATCACCGGAGTCAAGCACGATACCTGTGGTACGTCCAGAAGCATACAAGGACAAGACGGCTTGGATGGCAACGTACATAGCTGGTGTGTTGAAGGTCTCGAACATTATCTGGGTCATCTTTTCCCTGTTGGCCTTGGGGTTAAGAGGGGCCTCTGTGAGCAGGACGGGGTGTTCCTCAGGGGCTACTCGAAGTTCATTGTAGAAAGTGTGATGCCAGATTTTCTCCATATCGTCCCAGTTGGTGACGATACCATGTTCAATTGGGTATTTCAAGGTAAGGATACCTCTCTTGCTCTGGGCTTCATCTCCGACATAACTGTCTTTCTGACCCATACCGACCATCACACCCTGGAAATAGATGCAAAGCGACATAAGATTTTGTCTCTACCGTATAAGTTTTATATTGATTTTGGTTGTAAAACATAATCATTTTCTGCAATACTCTCTGAAAATATATAAGCCATGCTCTGGCAAAAGGGGGCTTAATGCATATTCGTGATGCATGATAGCAAGCATGTCATTACAGTATTATAGATAGATAAAATCCGTTTTGTATGACAACCCACCGAATCATGAGGAAGGCTGAGCCTTGGAGATACAGAAAAATGACCAGCAGCGAAATGTTTCGGCCCAGGTCAGCCTGCGCAGTCCGCGCAGGCTGACCTGGTCGATACCTTTCGCAGATGCATTAATCACAAAGCGTGGTTCAATTGTGAAAACTGTTTGCATTGGCTGTGCAGTAGGCGCATATAGGTATGAGTCCAACTTTTCTGCCAACCTCAGGGTAGAGTGACTGGTAAAGTACTTGCTGAAACTTGAACATAAATGATATGCACATTATTGTAGAAATTGATTATATGTTACAAACAAAATCAACATAATACTTTTAGAAACCCTTCTCTAATCATGCTCTTTGAAAAGGAGGCTTAATGCATCTCAGTGATAAATTATATCAAGCAAGTCATCACAGAATTATAGATTTAAAAAAGAAATCGGTTTTGTATAACGACCCACTGAATATGAGGTACAGTGGTCCGTGGGCATGCAGAAAATTTACCAAAAGCAAAAGTTTTCGGTTCAGGTCAGGCTGCGCAGCCCGCGCAGGCTGACCTGAACCGATGCCTTTTGCAAATGCATTAAGCCCCCTTTTCACAGGGAATGGCATTAGCATTTCAAAAGTTAGGATTAACTACATGACCTTATGAATAAGATTTCGTTCATGATGGCATATATTAACTTTCTACGCAAGGATGAAATTATAGACTCTGACGTGAAAGCATTTCAAGACAACAAAGTCAGCGTGGTTTAAATTATTGAATTTGTCGTCAGAAGGTGAAAAAATATGGTGGGAAAGGATATTGTCTTCTTTTTTCTACAATGTTTTCAATAGATTTCTTTCGCAGAGTCGTTAAAATTCGGGATGATGTGGTGAATTAAACCCGGATCTAGTAAGTCGTTTATGACATGATAGTTTTTAAACACAACATAATGTTAAGTATTCCCTTTTGCACGGGGAGGGGGGAAGGTCCTGCGTGGGACCGTAAGATTCGTAACCTGGTGGCCAAGGCACCAGGCCCAACGTTAGAGCACCCTTGGGTAAGACTGGCAAGCCTAGCACTGGTGAAACCCAGGACAAACATGAATATGTGAGCTGTCGCCGTGATATGACTAAAATAATGTTGAAAGCGCAGAATAGCATTGTCAATCAATCAAAAGCCGTTTTCACGACGATATTTGCTATGTCGCCTGGTACAAATTCGTTTTTAGTTGGCAAGCTATTGGGGGGGGGGGGGGGGGGGGGGGGGGGGGACTCGTACCCACACACTCAAGTGGCCCGTAATTTGCCGCTTACAAGTTTCACCGCCTGCCACTTGAGCTATTTGCACTGGTCAATGCAGGGAATGGTAACTTCAGTAGGGTGTCACTGTAACAAAATGGGTGGATTGGAGGAGAAAATGGGGGAAGGGTATCAGAGAAAACGCCCACCTGATGTCTTGGTCGTCCAACAATGGAAGGGAACACGGCCCTTGGGGCATCGTCTCCGGCAAACCCAGCCTTGCACATCCCGGATCCATTGTCAACTACCAAAGCGGCTACGTCCTCGTCACACATTGTTAGGTTTTTAGCTTACTTTTTACCTTCCAGAGGTTTCTTTACTAATATCTGACTCGAACACGGCCTTTCAGCTAACTGCTGGTGGTTGACCCGAGCCTTTCACTTATATTGTTGAATGGGGTTTTTGATAAGCCTAATAAGTCCATATATGGTAGGTCAGGTTAACTGTTGGGATATGATTTCGCCATATAAGGTAATCTGGTTTGTTTTATCACCCCATTGAATGTTGGACTTCCAAATATCGGAACAGAAAGATAAATGGCCTCATTCTGGTGTTTATCAAATACATCCGCATACAGTATAGTCATCTGTAAATGAGTCATGCTCTCTCAAAAGGGGGCGCGTTGTGCATCAGCAAAAAGTATCGACACAGGTCAGCCTGGCAGTCCGCGCAGGCTGACCTGGACAGAAACTTTTTGCTATGGTCAAATTCCTGCATGTCAAAGGACCAGTCTACCTCGTGATTCAGTCGGTTATTAGAAAAAGTGCATTTTATGGATCCATAATTAGTGATGACTTGCTAGGTATCATACATCACGGAGATGCATTGAGCCCCCTTTTGCCAGAGAATGGCTCAAATGTAGGCTTTTAGCCATCTGTCTGGCTGCTACAGACAAGATGTTTCTTCAGTTTTGATACAAAATCATTGTTAATAATTCTTTACCAGTATTTTTAGACTTGTCCAAATCGAAAGAAAGATTTAAAAATGGGAGTTTTCTTTGAAGGATAGAAAACATTGGCTGAAAACGAGAACATGCTAATTTCCCACAGTGTTCTCTATCATTTCATGGACAAATACCGCCATATGAACAACAATCAATTTGTCGTCTGCAAATGTTTTCAATATGGACGAGTCCACGATTCTGTCGTTCGGTAACGGGTTAAGTAGCGATGCTGCTGTTATGTGTCGACAGTTCGGATCGGAAAGGAAGCGTCAGGTAGACTGGCAATAGGTGGACAACCCGCCGTGAAATAACCGAAATACTATCGAAAAGCAACCAATAAAACAGGCTAGATATTTTCAATTAACTTTTAGGGGTCGGAACAAGTAAGGGTCGAGCCATCGTCGAATCAACGGTAAGAGAGGAATGAATCCTGACGCAATGAATATCATGACTATCATCAATCCTCGGAAAGTAATTGGCTGAGGTGGGGATTCGAACCGGCAACCCCCTATTCTCAAGTCCTGTACGCTACATATTGTGCTACCGCGGTTCGGCAAAATAGAAGGGAAGGAGGTCTGAACAATTAAAGAGAAAGTTTGGCCATAGTTGGAATTCAAGAAGCACACGGTGTAGATCCGATATCGGACTGCTCGTCCTGTGCAGTCTCATCGTGATCCACATCGTCTACAAAAACTTCTGCTTGTGTCACCGTGTTCGCGAAAGGGTCGCTTATCAAGTTAAAGTGACTATTTACTGATAAACAACTGCTGGGCGGTAATCATATTAGATTGTAGCTGTTGAATATTTATGTATACATGTACTTGTACCACGATGTAATGTGATATGACATCAAGTATTATAGTGTTAGTACAACCATGACAGACAGACAGATAGACAGACAGACATGGTGGGCACTGTGATAGAGTATAGATTGTTAATTCCAGTTTGGAGAAAGGGGGAGAAAGGGGGGGCTTATAGCTGTTCAACTCCTGCTTTCGCTAAAACATGTACTCGAAAACAACACTCAGACATATATTTATAGACAGATCTATCTAGCTGTTCAACTCCTGCTTTCGCTAAAACATGTACTCGAAAACACCACTCAGACATATATTTATAGACAGATCTATCAGTTGGTCAGACAGATGGATAGACAGATAGATTTTACTTAATTCAGCGAACAGACGAACGAATAAGCATACAATTGTAGAGACAGACGGACCGATGGATGAGCGTCTGGATGACTGTTGACTGTACAGAAAGATGTGTGGTCAGAAAATGACCTTTACCGTATTTTTAATCCTCAGGCTGCCAAGCGCCACTCATTGACCGTTTGCGGACAGTATAGATCAAGATCAGACTGCACAGAACGTGTAGTCTGATCTTGGATCTACACTGTCCCATAAGAGGATATTTTTTCTCCAGAAATTAAGTTTGAAATAGAAACATTCGGGCTTTTAGTATAAGCCTGAAAATTTCATTTAGTTTATTTAAGGGTTAAAAAACAATACCGTGTTTTGACCAGGGAAATAGACTTATGAAAAACAAACGTCGAAAACAAGAAAATACTAGTATGCAACATTTTCTCCCTTTCCCACAATGTTTATACCCTTTCTGGAGGAAATTCCATCAATTAAGCCACATTTGGTTTAACGTGTGTAAACGAGCCATGCTCTGGCAAAAGGGGGATTAATGTATCTCCGTGATGCTTCATACCAAGCAAGGCATCACATAATCATGGATCCATAATAGCCACTTTATTTAACAATCTACTTAACTATGAAGTACGATGGTTCTTGAATATACAGAAAATGGACCAATAGTTTCGGCCAAGGTCAGCCTGCGCGGACTGCGCAGGCTGACCTAGGTCGATACTTTTCGCAGATGCACTAAACCCCCTGTTCACAGAGCATGGCTCAAACGCTTTCGACTCAGGCAATCTTTTTTTTTTTTGTCTGGTTAAGATTGGAAGTTACAGAGACTCAACAATCTTGGTGAATGGGGTCATTCCTCTAAGTTAGATTATCTCCCTTGCTAGATAAACACCAAAGGTAACCACAGAACAGATTGGTCCCTTTACTTGTATTCCTTTGTTTTTATCCTCCATCATCTGAGAAATGTGGACATATCGATTCGTAAAACAATCTAACCAGATTCAGTTGAGATATTGAATCAAGAACATATCTTTGTAGTGCAAGAAAATCAAGGACAAAACCCAAGTAATACCGTTATCAGGACCAATGTAGTACTGGAGAGGAATCAAGGGAAATAACTGAAGAATTGGTAAATTGAATCGCTGTTTTCTTATTATTCTACACCAAAATTTAATACAGCCGGTGTAGACATTTACTCTTCACTCGACTTCCATATAAACCCTTGGGCTGCTGAGCGCGGCTCAAAGACCTTTTGCGGACAGTGTAGATTAAGATCAGACTGCACAAAACGTTCAATCTGATTTTGGATCTACACTGTCCTATTAGTAGATGTCTTTCTCCAAAAAACACCATTGAAATAGCAAAGTTTGGGTTTTAGTCGGCTTAAAAAGTTTCATTCCACTTATATAGCATGAAGGTTAAAATCGTGGGCAGATGAGATGATTTTAGACCGATCTATATTGAAAGCATTTACAGACAAAAAATTGAATGCGGATGAAATGGTGAGATTTGTCTCTGAAAGGGTAAAAAATATTGTGGGAAAAGGAGAAATGCGGGTTACCAGCATTTTCTGCTTTTCACACAATGTCTTTAAAAGCCTTCCACCTAAAGATGATTTAATCTCGGGATTGTGAGATTAAAGGGTTAACTTTTGCTCTCCTGGTGGGGTTTGGGTTTGAAAGGGAAGATAGCTTTGTGGGCGAACGAGAAATACTGACTACCAGCATGTTCTTTTTTTTCCAACAATGTTTTCTTATCAGCCATCTACTTCAAAGTCGTTTAACGGTTTACCACACAATCCCAGGTTTCAAAGACTCTGAAGAAGAAAGCTTTCGAAAACATTGTGGGAAAAGGAAAAAATGCTGGAAACCAGCATTTTCTCCTTTTCCCACAGTGTTTTCAACCTTATCAAAAGCAGAAATCATCATTTATTTTGTCGTCTGCAAATGCTTTCAATCTGGTCCAGTCCAACATTTTGTCGTTCGGTACAGAGTTAAGCAAGATTTCTTTTGGAAAAGAGTCTCAGTGTTTCTACCAATGAAAACCTTTTGAAGATTCCTTCATCCGTGGCCCTGCATTTCCCTGCACTTTCACGGAAATGGTGTACAAAAAAAAAAAAACCGTACTCAAAAAAACAGGTATCCCTTTTGGCAAATAGTTTCAGATCCTTGTAAACTTTCAGACAAGTTGGTTTCGAATTTCTCTTCCTTGTAATTAATACCGATACGGAAACTATCACTTGTTCGAGCCGGTCAGGTAGACAAGAAAAATCTTCGGTATTGCAAAAATCTTCCCCGTTTAAATTTCACACATATTAAAGCTTGAAAGGCGAGATAGAAGCATAATATGTACCATATTTGTCCCTCGTAATGTTGGCTGTGGCATTTCATTAGTAAGCTATTTGCATTCAACATCGAAAAAAAGTCGTATTATTATAAGGCATCAAGAAATGGAGCGCCGGATACGAGGGTACGTTTAGGACAGCTAACTTAGTTTTCAGGGGTGGTGGGATGGAGTGGTGGTGTGGTAGTAATATAAGGACAAGCATACGAAGATCCCAGGTTCGATTCTCACCCTGGCAAGGATTTTCTAGAGATACTTTATGTTTCTCAAGCAGCTACATCTAAACTGATTGTAAACCCAGAGGCCGCCGCACGTGTATCGATGCTACACACCGAGCTTGTAAAAAGACTTAAGGGGTCTATTTGAGGAAGAGATACGGTCTTGTACCTCCATACCCTTGTGTCCGATTCTCTAAATTCTTTTTCTCCAGCTAATAGCCCGTTTTATATATGCCTCGAGCATGAAGTGATCTAATTTGTACCAATTATTCATCATCATCATCATCATCAGGAACAATGCCCTAGCCTAGATAATGTTGACTATGACAAGCTGAATGCAGATCGAACTCTGCGTTCACAACCAGCTGCAGGTAACAACTCTGAACACCTAGTCCATTAGGTCACGGTGGACTCTTGCTCCTTAACAAGCTATGTACGCTGTATCAAATTTGTTTACAAGGGGCATAGATAAAAGATTTAACGATAAATTGATTTACAGGTCCAAGCTGGTACATTACCTTATACACTTTTTATATCTTATACACATGTCTGCTGTACCATTTTGGCTTCAGAATACAGTAATTTTACAAGTAGGTTTAGGGCTCCGGTTTTAAAGTATTAGATTGTAGCCAGGGATTGCTGGGTCGATTTCCACTGGCGGCTCCGATCACGCCGGGTGTCATTTGGGCACATCTGAACCCCAGGACAGAAAAGAAATGTGGAGGTGTGGTCGCATTTTGACTACAATACTGTTGAAAGCAGTTTTAAACCCCATTCACTCAACCAAACAAACAAATTCTATAGGCACAGTGAAACATGCACTGTTCAAATATGCAACACTAAACCATCAATACATCGAATACATGTACGACTGTGTCCAATGATTGATTGTACATATGGTGTTGAACGCCGTTTTCAACATTATTTCGGTTATATCGCAGCGGCCAGTACACCTATCCATGCTTTCCTAGAGTTTCTTTTACCAGTACTCCGCACAATATTCTTTCCAAGCCACTGGCTGCTTTCCCACATAACCATCGTCGAACTGTGTCCAATGAATAGTTAGAAATACAGGGGTATGAATTAGCAATATAATCAGGCCCCTACGATTTAACAGGTTTTGGGGTCATTCATTAAGTCTTCATACAGATACACGTGTTTTAAAACCTTACGGTCTGCTGAAGACTTTACGCCTGTTGCAGCAGAGTACGTTAATAACATTGTGTCAATTTCTCCTTTCATCATAATGCTTTCACAGGAGTCTAGGACAATTCTCCCCCCAGACAAATGCCCCCCCCCCCCCCCGACAACTCCCCTTGCAAAGTCCCCCCCCCCTGGACAATTGCCCCCAAGACAATAGCCCCCGGAGACAATTACCCCCTGGACCATTACCCCCTGGACAACTCTCTCTCTCTCTCTCTCTCTCTCTCTCTCTCTCTCCCCGACAATTACCCCCAGGAAATTACCCCCTAGGACAATTGCCCCCAGAACAATTGCCCCCCAGGACAATTGTTCCCCGACAACTCCCCCCTCCAGACAATTCCCACCAGGATGTTCATACCATCATATGCACAACTCGATGAACTCAATTTTCTGTTCGCGAGGAACTCCTACTCGACGTGCGTACTTCAAATGTGATCACATGAAAAATCTAGTAATCTAATCTAATCTAGTTCCAGTTGGAAGTGAACCCAGGGTCTGACGCTGAAAGCCGACAATGACCTCGTCCCAAAGCAAAAGCAGAAGAAATATCGAGTTAGATTGGGGGGATTGTCCGGGGGCAATTGTCCGGGGGGAATTGGCAGGGGGGAGTTGGGGGGCGCAGTTGTCTGGGGATTGTCCAGGGGGTAATAGTCCTGGGGGCTATTGTGGGGGGGGATTTGCCTTAGGGGGGGTAATTGTCGGGGGGGGGTGTCGGGGGGGGGGGGCTATTGTCTTGCGAGCAATTGTCCAGGGGGAATTTGCAGGGGGGAGTTGTCCAGGGGGCAGTTGTCTAGGGGGAAATTGTCCTGATACGCCAGTCTACCCCATGATTCAGTCTGTTGTTAAAGAAAATTGAGTTTATGGATCTATGATTATATGATGTCTTGCTTGGTAACATGTATCACTGAAATGCATTAAGCCCCCATTTGCCAGAGCATGACTCAATTATTTTATTGAATCAATGAACAGAAATAACACAAATACTACTACAGTTTGCCTAGGCCAATCGCTGAATGTTGTACAATTCATTTTAACTACTATTGGTAAATGTAATCATTCTGATGTGCTCTTGTAACTTTTCATCCAAGGGAAGTAATTTTTCATTTATTTTGTAATGAATATAAAGTAGATATTCAATTATAAACGATAATTTAAAGATAGCCTAACTAAAAAAAAAATGGCCCGCTTAAGTTGGTGTAATTGTTTCAAAATTTAATGAAAATATTTGGGAATGTCATTTTAACATACATAGCTGTGTGCCATTACCCGATCCCTTACCTCAAGATTTAAAAGGGACATTAAACCAGATTTTGACCCGAGTTATTTTGGGGTAACAAAGTTGATACTTTGTAAGGTAAATCCAAAGGCCGTCACCTTTTACCCATAGTTGAGGAAAACAAAAAAAAGTTTAAAAAGAATTGCTTCCTGTGAGATTCGAACCGACGACATTCAAAATGTAAGCCGATTGCTCTACTACCTGAGCTATGGCGGCACCGATATCAATGTTCTTTGAAAATGTAGCCACTCTTTAGTATGCAATAACAACTATACCGTTTCACACGGAATATGAAAGCTTATGGTAATCAAAGGACTGATAGTCCTGAGAGTCGCCTGGAGGGTAATGGGTTAGAAGTTTTCACCTTTTTTTGTTCAGATCTATTAAAAGCATTCAAGATGCAAATTAACTTAACCACAAGACAGTATTATATGCAAGCATATTTCTGAGTTGTCATCCTAAAATTACAAACTTTAATATTAAAATTTGCATGAAACAAAAAAGTATGTGGTGAGAATTAAAATTTAGGCACCAGGAACAGCTTTTAAAAGTTCAAATTCTCTTACCCCGGGTGACTTCATTTAAAGATTGTTATCAAAAGGTACAATCAATATAAAACAAGTCATTTCGTTGAAATGATATCCACCGCCGAAAAAAAAAAACTTTTTTTTTTTGATAGAAACATAATTATAAGAGGTATCGTGTTTTGCATGTAAATGGCCTTTTTTCGTTACTGGTAAAAATATACATTAACCCTTTACCAACCAATCCCGGGTTTTCACGACCCGGAGAAAGAAGGCTTTTGAAAACATTGTGAGAAAAGGAGAAAATGCTGGTTACCAGCATTTTCTCTTTTCCCACAGTGTTTTCTGCTCTATCAGAGAGCTTAAGCTCATTTGTACCAAAGTTGAATTTGTCGTCTGCAAATGCTTTGAAATTTGTCTAGTCTAAAATTTTGTCGTGTGGTAAAGGGTTAAGCCCCCTTTTTCCATGTGGCATTTCATTAAATAAAACCAAATACTGATTGTCTGTGGCTTGTGATAAACAATATAAATATGAAGTTTCATGAAATTTTGTCCAGTCGTTAAAGAGATATTGGTCCATAATAGAAACATACATCAAGCCCCCTTTTTCCATGACACCGCATTAAAAACAAAAACAAAATAAAACAAAATAAAACAAAACAAGCAGACCGGAAGACATCAAGCCTCCTTTTCCCATGACAAGGCTTTACATTAAAAAAAGTATATCAGCAAACTATCATGAGGAACACATGTATGAAGTTTCATTAACTTTCGTCAACGATTTTAGAATATATCTGTCTGGATGGACGTGGACGGAAGATCGGACGGAAGAACGGACAAACGGACAGACAACATGAAAACTATATCTCCCCCCCCCCCCCCCAACCCGAAGTTCGGCGGGGCATTATAACTGTCGAAGTTCCATCAATATTTACAGTCCCCTCCCTAGCTTAATAATGCCTGTAAAGAATGTGGACAAAAATTAGGCTTCCAGGTTTATAAAAATGTTTTTCTAGCGCCGAATCTAGGTGACTTAACTTACATGTATATCTTAATTCTTACACATATTGCTAAAACAAACATTCTCAATAATTTCAGTAGAACAGGGAAACAATTTTCTCTCCAGATTTAGAACATGTTGTTTTTGTATGACACAAATTTTCCATTAATGGACCATATGGATATATGGTTAAACATATATCGGTTAACATAAATAATTGTCCTTTCCAACTACAGGATGCTGGATATGATTGCTTATACAGTTCAGAGGCGGTGATTTTAAAATGTTACTACTCAGTTCAGAAGCTTCTGTGAAACTTATAGAAACAGAGCAGAACCACTTTAACAATTTACAATAGGACCATTTAGGCAACATTAGAATGGAACTCAATTGAACTTTGTCTTCTGGTATAGGATCTAATGACAAACTTTTAGACCAAAAATGCCTTTTGCAACTCCCCCATACCTAATATATGCAGTCTGACAAAAGTTTCATGATTATTGGACTGAGCATAATGGATTCTACAGCATTATTAGGGTTTCGTCTGATTTGACCTAGTGACAACCTTTTTTTTTTTTTAACCCCAGGTAACCTACATTCAATTTTGTCAAAAATATTGAGACAAACGGCCGGACCATTTCATGATCGTTGGACTGAAATGTAGCCTCTGGAGCGTACACAAATATTTGACTCAGTAATCTACCTGTCCTTTGGAAATAATTTGTTTTTGTTGTTGTCTGGGTTCAAGTTTTATCCACAGTGGACTCTAAGAATGTGGCTGCTACAGCTCATGAAAAACAATATAAACCATTAGCATGATCATCAGCCTTTTAACTTTGTCTGCGTTTTATAACGTAACAGGAATTAGTACTGCTTCCACACCAATTGAAAATTGTAGAGATCTACATGTATATCGCTTTGGTGTAAACTAAATGTTTGCGATTCGCTCTATTACCCTTTACAACAACCCTTTATAAGATTACAAACACTCCAATAAAGAACTTGTTGTTCGAGTGGGTTAACATTGATCCGTTCTATTATATTTGAAATATAGTAGAGTAAAAAGTCAAGTTCTCAGACTGCTAGTTGTTAGTGCTGCGTGGTTTCAAGTTGAATTCCCGTGTGAATTCAATTTTTGGGAGTTACGAAAGCACCTTGCGTTCTAACACTCGCACTAATAAATTGTTGTTTCATAAGATCTAGGTAAATCGCACACTGAAAAAATACAACAGCAGACTTTGACAAATTCACCTCTTTAAAGACGAAAAACAATAAATTGAACACAATTAACTTTAAAACACTCTCTCTGCAAGGATCGCATCTTGAGGCGCTGGGTCGGTGTACGCTGAAAATGAAGCCGGTTCAGCGACTGATTCATAAATATGTAAATTTATAAAGAATTCTGCGGTGCAAATGACGTTGTACGTCACGTGATTATAAGATCTATCTTTGTCGCACAGCTACATTCCAGAAAGCACCTGCTAAGCGATGACTTGGTACATCTTAGAACCGTGCGCATTACACACACTATGTACGGTATCTGCTTGTATACCTAGAACATCGGTGTGCAAAGTACTTAAAGTCTAGAATAAAAAGTTGTGACGAAGCAATGTGTAAGAATGTCTAAGACGGCAACGCAACCATTCCAAGTCGTTATAAATTTGTTAAAATAAAATAGCCTACTTTTGGGAAAATTCTCCATTGAAAGCTCCCGCATGTTTACTCGGTATCGCCTTTCTCTTTCTGATCATAGGTTGAGTGTTGAATTAAAATAAGACTTACAATTAAAGACAGATTTTAAGATTTGAAGAGTACTTCTAATGAGTAATTATCAAACAATTTTCACTTAGAATTGTCCACAAATAGAAGCGTGCCTTAGTAAATACGCTTGTAGTTGAAGAGGGTTTTTCAGCGTGTCCGCAAACTGTAGATCATGACCGCTACTTTCAGATACATACATAATGCGCTATTTTACGAGATGCACTCGTCACAACTCGGCCGATTCCGTACCTACATCTAACCTCGTCCGTATAAAGACGGCTTCCATTTTGAATTACCAATCACATGATCTTAAACATGGCGGCGCCCCTGTTAATCGCTTAGCAACGACATGAACAGCCACGATGGAGTTATTTACATCTAACGATCTGTCGATGAAAGCTCCCAATAAACCACACAAAAAATTGAATGTACAAACTGTTTGCCGACTGAAATATTCTTAGAAAGATAACGATAGAAAATTGATTCATGTTTTCTTTTTTCAAGAGGAGCCTTACTATTTCAGTAACGGTAAAATGGTGTGTAAACCTTTACGTTACCGACTGCGGTAGCAGGCTCGTATATACAGAACATTAGATCTTTAATACGGAATGCATGTTTAAGGACGATACATCAAATGTGGCTCAAACAAAAGACCGTTCTTTAACTCTTTACCAAACGACAAACTTTTTTAAATTGAAATCCTTTACAGATCCCAATTCAAATTTGGCTTAACTGATAGGACGTGTCTTTGATAAGACAGAAAACTATGTGGGAAAAGGAGAAAATGCTGGTTACCAGGATTTTCTCCTTTTCCCACAATGTTTTCAAAAGCTTTCTCTATTTCTGCAGGATTATTCTTTGTCAATCTAATGTAATTGTATTGTTCATGTACATGTATATTGTAATTCTGTCGAATAAAATATGTTTAAACTAAAAAAGCTTTCTCTCTCAGGCTCGTTAAAAGTCGGGATTATGTGGTAAAGGAGTAACAATGGGAAAAAGATGGGAAGGGGCGGGAGAGGCGGAAGCATTTTCTCCATTTCAAACAGTATTTCGAAAGCTGTCATTCTTAGGGTCGTTTATCTGTACCAAACAATCCCGATTTTTAACGATACTGAGGAAGAACGCTTTTGAAAACACTGTGAAAAAAAAGAAGAAAATGCTGGTAACCAGCGTTTTCTCCTTTTCCTTCAATGTATTCTGTCCTTTCTAAAAGAAACTTTGTTTTGAGTAACATTCAATATGTTGTCTGCAAATGCCTTCAATTTGGATAAGGCTAAAATTGTTTTGTCTAGTTAAGACATCGTATCATTCGTTGAAGGTTTTTGCTTTGCATGTACAAAATATTTCTGTACCTGCCAACAAGGAAAGGAAAGGATCGTATTTTTAAACAGCATTGAAATATTGTGGGTTAAAGAGCTAGGTTTTGTTGGAAGCTATTGCTCTTCCACAATATTTTTCTTTAAAAAGCTTTCGATAACTCCTGGACGTATTAATGTGTTACCGAGGGAAAACAAAAACCTTGATATGAAAATGCACAGTAAAAAAAAAAATATTATGTGCAACATGTTGCAGGTCAGAGTTCAAGATAACGTAAGTTGTAACTGATATGTGATTAAAATTTAACAAATCACCCAAGCACAAATATTCATAAATTTTGAGGGGGAGGTTAAGATTATTTTTGCACAGTATGTGAGTAAAACAGCTACTTTCTGTCACAATCACTCGTTTTCCCATTCTTTTCAAAAGCCGTCAATATTTAATTCTTTACCACACTACGAAAGCTTAGACTAGTCCAGATTGAAAGCACTTGCAGACCACAAAAGAAATGTCGATCAAATGATTAACTTTGCCTTTGAAAAGGTAGAAAACATTGTGGGAAAAGAAGAAAATCCTGGTTACCAGCATTTTCTTCTTTTCCCACAATGTTTTCAAACACCTTCTTCTCCTTCTTCTTCTTCTTCAAGGTCGTCGGTATTATGTGGAAAAGGTTTCAAAGATGTAAAATTGGGTCCTCGAGGGAAACCAAAGTAGAAAAAATTCAATGCAACCAAAAAGGAAGTGTTTTATCTGTGCAACATGATGCCGGTTGATGTTTGAAATAGTTGTAATTGATATCGGTTTACATCGCCGCTCTATCTACGATATTGCCTTATATGGACATAAAAATTGTAGTCTATAAATAAATCTGATCAGCTGCTACATACATGCAGGGCACTCGTCACAACTCGGCCGATTCCGTACCTGATTTGATCACCGGATCACCCGAGGTATGCCGAATGACATGCAGGGGCGAAACCTTAAAGGGGGCTATTTTTTAATGGCGTAAATAAAACCTTCTTGTAAAACACTGATAACTACAATACAACTATATTTCTTTGCAGTCGTTTAAACTGTATGGCCAATTTTTTGTGCCAGTATGCCCTTTACAAAAAAAATTTGAGTAGGAAAAAAAAAACATTAATTTTTGAAATTCATATTCGAACATCCGGCCGATTTTTAGAATATTCAACTATTCGGTCCCATCCCTACCCATTACCAACAATCCAGTGTTTTGAAGACCCTTAGGACCAGTCCAAAATTTTAACGTTTTGCAAAGTTTAAAGCCTTCATTTTTGGGCCGTTAAAACATAAATTGTTTGGTAAAGGACTAATTTCTATAGATGAAATAACCAGTGTTTCAATCGCATACAAACGTAAGACAGGGGTCCTGCGAGGCTCTATGTAAGACTTGTAACGTGGAGGCCCCAGGTTCAAACGTCACTTGAAACACTGGAGTATCCTTGGGCAAGACACTTCCGAACCCTAGCCTAGAACTTGTGAAACCCAAGACAAACATATATAAGTGGGCTGTCACCATTATATAATTGAAATAATGTTGAAAACAGCGTAAAACCCTGTTCAATCAATCAACAAAAGTAAGACAGAGAATATTATACATATTGGCCATTGGTTCAAATCTTTCATGCGACATTTAAAGTTTGTTTTCTATTTTTATCTGATTTCCTCGCTTCCTCTCTGACATTTCAGCAGGACATGTCGGTGTGGGGTTTTTATTTCGTGGTGCTTTTGATTTGTCTGTTAATCTGTCAGCATTTTCTAGTCCGCAGAAACTTACATGGAGGTTTCATCTGATTGGGAAGTTGGTAGATGGCAATATAGGCTCATCTTTATTTATTCATGACTATCATTGACATATGCCAGTAAGCCATTTACAAAAAAAAAAATCGGAGTTTAACACTTTATCAAATGAAAAATTTGCAGACAACAAATATTGCACAAATTATTAAATTTGTCTTTGAAAGGATAGAAAAACATTGTTGGAAAAGGAGAAAATGTTGACACAATGTTGTAAAAAGTCCTTTTCCTTAAGGTAGTTATTTTAAAACTCGGGACTGTGTAATAAAGGGTTAACCCTTTACCACACAAACCCGAGTTTTAACGATCCTGAGGAAGACGCCTTTTGAAAACATTGTGGGAAAAGGAGAAAATACTGGTAACCAGCATTTTCTCCTTTTTCCACAATGTTTTCCACCCTACAAAAAACAAATTTTAATTTTTGAGCCATGTTCATTTTGTCGTCTGCAATTGCTTTCAATTTGGACATGTCTAAAATCTTGTCGTTTGGTAAAGAGTTAACCCTTTCCCAAACAAGCCCTGGTTTTCACGTGTCTGCAGTACAAGTCTTTTGAAAACACTGTGGGAAAAGGACAAACTGCTCGTAACGAGCAATTTGTCCTTTTCCCACAGTGTTTTCTATCCTTTTTGAGAACTTTCTGCCATTTTCATCAAATTTAATATTGTCGTCTGCAAACTCTTTGAATTTGGACCAGTCCAAAATTTGTCCTTTGGGAAAGGGTTAAACAACTCTGAGGAGAACGGCTATTACAAACACTGTGGACAAAGGAGAAAATGCTGGCCATAAGTATTTTGTTCTATTCTCACTATGTTTTCAAGCCTTTCTACAACAAATTACAGCGCATGTGCAACATTTGATTTGTCATATGCAAATGTTTTCAAAAGGAATGCTTTCTATAAGAACAAGTCTACAATTTTGTTGTCTGGAAAGGGATTTTAAATGTTTATAATGCAATCACAAATTTTAAAGACCCCAAGGAAAACGGCTGTTAAAAAGATTGTGGGAAAAGGATAAAATTCTTGTAAGCAGCATTTTCTTCTTCCCTTTTAAAGGTGGACTTCATAATTTGTGTGACATTCCATTTGTTTTGTGAAAATACTTTCAATTTGGACCAGTCTAAAATTTTGATGTTAGGCAGAGAGGCAAAAATTTTGAAGGCGCTGCTTGGCCTTTCATATCTTATTTTGGATAGTAGAACTCCAGCTTTGTTTACTTTAGCCAAAGCATGTCACTGGAAACATTATAGTGGATGTGAAACCAGTGTTGATTTATGTCCTGTCCTGTCTGATCTAGGGATAATGCTATCGGCTTCTTAACCCATTACCAAACGACAAAATTTTAGACTAAACCAAATAGATAGCATTTGCAGATAACAAATTAAGTGTAGCTTAAATGGTGATTTCTGTATTGGATAGGGTAGAAAACATTGTGGTAAAAAGGGAAAATACTGTCTACCAGCATTTTCTCCTTTTCCCACAATGTTTTCAAAAGGGCGTCTTTCTCAGGGTTGTTCAGTCGGGATTGTGTGGTAAAGGGTTAACTTCTATACTACACAATCCTGAGTCTAAACGACCATAGCAGAGAAAGCTTTAACCAGCATTTTTTTTTTCCTACAATGTTTTTTTTTTTACTTTTTAAGATGCAAAATCTCATTATTTGATCAACTTTTGATTTGTTGTCTGCAAATGCTTTTAATTTGGACCAGCCTACAATTTTCTCATTTGGTAAAGCTTTCTACTGAGTTTAGCCTGGTTTTCAATTTGGATATTGCTAATTTGGCAACTTTAATCTGGTTTGGTTACAAACAAAATCAAAGGACTAATAGTCCTGAGAGTCGCCTGTTGTTTAGTTGTTTGAAAGTTTAAGGGGTATTAAATCAGATTTTGACACCCCCCCTTTTTTTTTTTTTTTTTCGGGAGGAGAGGGGGTTGATTTTTCAGTAAATAAAAATCAAAAGGACGTGACTGTTTACTCTTAGTGGCGAAAAAAAAAAATGCAAAAATAAAATGCGTCCGGTGACCTTCAACCAACTGTTTAAGATCATTTGACAAGGAGTATTTCAGTATGGAAATCCCCTTGATACAGACGAGGTTAGATGTAGGTTACCAGGTACGGAATCGGCTGAGTGGTGACGAGTGCGTGGAAAAGGTAGAATAAACATAGTTCCCTAACAAGCCAGTTCCTGGACGACATTTTTTTTAGAGGCAGTTCCCAAACACTTTTTTTCTAAGTCCAAGCACATGTACCTATTCCTTACTATCATAACAGTTATTGTTGGTAATCATTGAAAATTAATGATATTTATTGATAACACATGTTTTGTGATTTGATCATTTGTACTTTACCAAGCGACAAAATTTTGGACTCGACCAAATTGAAAGAATTTGCAGACGACGATTTAAATGTAGTTCAAATGATGATTTTTGAGTCGCCTGGTTGCGTAGCAACCAGGCTCTCATTGTTATCATCTTGATCCATGGGGTGACGTAAGCATACCCCAGCCTTGTACTGCTTCCTGTCCCAGTTCCGGTTTGCGAGACGTAACCTACATGTAGTTCCGTAATTATTCGGTGAACAAGCAAGTTTTTTTTTTTTCCGTTGTAAAATTATAACTCAGAAATGGTGCATTTTGTGATCATGAATATGTCTTTAAAGACTGAACTATTCAACAGTTCGAATCTTTGAAACAATCATTTCGTCCACTTGCATATAGGATAACCACTTTATTATTAATAAAGAGTTAAAGGTAATATTCCCTGTAACTAAGGTCGCAGAGGTCCCTCTTTGGCTTATATACGTGTACGTTTAATCTTTTCCCTATTCCAATATCAAATAAATTAAGTATTGCTACAAGAGTTTACATTGTATATTCAAGTCCATTCCGGTCCGTTCCGGTCCATTCCGGTCCGTTCAGGTTTACTCCGGTTTTCCATGCACCTCCTTTTTCCCTATTACTCAATTTTTAGATAATTCAACTTTTACCCTGTCACTTAATAGCTTAACTTCAAATAATCTTTTACATGTTAAGCACATCGATATGATGTGTCATGCACTAAATTCATGTTCATAGGTTCAAGGTCAAGGTCACAGGAATGTCAAATGTGTTTTCAAAGGTGTGAGGCCTGTAACTTTTTTAATTACGAATGACTTTCAGAATAACCTTGCTGAATTGTAGAATTGTCAGCCACATATAATGATGTGTGGGTGCAAGAACCATGTCATTAGGTAAAAGGTCAATGTCACTGCAAGGTCATATGTGTCTAAAAAGAGAATTTTGGGGAGTTGTGTTTATGTCCAGCCTGTATCTTTTTTAACAGTTGTGAATGAATTTCAGCACTACTGTGCAGAATGGTCAACCACATAAAGACGTGTCGCGAGACAGAACCGTGTCCGAAGGTCAAAGATCAATGTCACATTAAGGTCAAATGTCTGTTTTTGTGTCCGGGCCATGACTTTTTCCTATCACTTAAATGCAGTGTTAACCACATCAATATGAACTGTCATGCACAAGAGTTATGCCTGCAGGTTAAAGGTCAATGTCACAGCAAGGTCAGATAAGTTTTCAAGCGGGGAATTAGTGTTTGTGTCAGCCTTGTAACTTTTTAAATTATACTTCTTTTAATTATAAATGAATTTCAGTATAACTTTGCAGTGTTATCAACCACATATAAACAATATGTGGGTGCAAGAACCATGCCAGTAGGTCAAGGTCACGACAAGGTCAAATGTTGAAAAAAAAAAAAAATACAGGGGTGGTGACATTCTTGTCCGGCCTTTCATTTTACTGGTTGTGAATGATTTTCAACACAACTATACCATGACATGTCGTGCGCAAGAGTTATATGCCTGTAACTAACTTAAAGGTCTAGGTCGCAGCAAATTAAATGTGTTTTGGAGGAGTGGTAGTGTTCGTGTGAGACCCGTATCTTTTTTAATTATGAGTGAATTTCAGTAGACCCTCGCAGAATTGTCAACCACATATAAACAATGTGTTTGTCCAAAGCCTTGGATGAAGGACTAGAGATCCGAGTTATATTTTTGATATTAGTAAAGCTTTCGACAAAGTATGACATACAGTAAATGTCTTCTATTTAAGCTGCAAAAAAGCTAGAACCGGTTGCCAACTTCTTTCGTGGTTTTCATACTACCTCTCGAACAGGTATCAGAAGGTTGTCCTACCTGGTGCTGTCTCAGACTTAAGTTCTATTAATACAATGCTGGAGTTTCACAAGATCTTTTCTCGGATATCTTCTTTTTCTAGTCTACATTGATGACACTGTAAATGATATTGACTCAAACATAAACCTTTTTGCAGATGACACTAGTTTATCCATGGTTATAGGTAATCCAGGTGCAGTCGATACAATTCTACAAACAAACAGCAATAAAAGTACAAATTGGGCAAAAAAAGGAAGCTTGTAAAGTTTAAGCCCTCAATATCATAACCCGCAAACGTAACAGACCTGTTCATCCTAAGCTTTTTATGTCTGGTGTTGAAATTCCATCAGTGCAAGTCTACAAGCATCTCGGTATTTTCATTTCTAATGATGGTTCTTAGCGTTACCATGTAAATCAGCCTTTAACGAAGGCATGGAAGAGAATTGGCATTATATGAAGTTCAAAGATGAGCCTAGATCGAACATTCCTTCAAACAATATATTTTTCTTTTATCCGGCCACTTCTTGAATATTCAGATGTTCTTTGGACAAATCTATTGCAATACCAGAAAGATCAAATTGAAAAAAAAAAAAGTACACAATGAGGCTGCAAGAATTGTATCTGGAGGCAGTAAACGTGTGTCTGTAGTGGATCTTAATGGCGAATCAGGTGGGAAACATTTAGCGAAAGGAGATATAAACACAAACTTACATTATTTTTTCAAAACGGTAAAAGGTCTAGCACCTTCTTATTTAAATTATGTAATGCCTGTTTCAATACGAAGTACTTCATCCTACAGCCTAAGAGGATCTCATAATCTACAAAGTACAGCTTACAGAACTGATTTGTATTTACTTCTTTTTACCTTCTGTTGTTACTGATTGGAATGCCTTACCTACAGATTTTAGAAATCTGGACTCACTGTCAGCTTTCAAACGGTACACGAACAGAGATAAAGCAAATCCAAATTAAGCTATATTTCTTTAGAGAAAGGAGGATTCAAATAATTTATGCCAGGCTGCGCACTAAATGTAGTTCAATTCATCAGCACTTTTATTTTAGAAATTTAATTGATTCTTCTCTTTGTGCTTGTGGCAAAATTGAAGCAAATCAACATTACATCTTCGATTGTAGATCGTGAATTTAGAAACAGTTTATTCCAACGCATATTAGAAATCTCCACTGTAAGCCTGCAGACACTTCTTTTTGGTGATGAGACACTCAGTCTTGCTGATAACGAAAAAGTCTTTTCAGCAGTTCACTCATACATTATTGAAACTAACCGTTTTAGAAGTTAATAACTTTACCATTTGATTCTCTGTTCCAGTTTTGTACATCCACATGCAGCTTTGTTAATACCAGGTATATACGGCGACTTTCGCACAATGTGTCTTCCCATTTAAGTATTTGTAAGGTCAGGTTCTGTTTTAAATGGATGATTTTTTTTTTTTTTTTTCCGCATCAAATTTCGTTTAAATATAGCGTGGATATTTGTTGGTGGCACTCCACGCATCAATCTCACACACACACACAAACAAACACACACACACACACACACACACACACACATGATATTGTTTATTTTTCTCTTTGTGAGGGATTAATTGCTTAAAAAAGTAATTCCAAATACCGTCGGTGTAGACCTGTATGGCTATTATGATTTTTAGTTTATTGACCCTACATGTGAAATACACGTAAGAAGAATGTAATACTTTAAATAATTGCAAACTCGAGATGCCATGATGCCTGGCATTTATTCTGTTACCGCGCATTTTCATTTTCTAAAACTTTCGCTTATGCAGCAAATACGATGCACCTATGGAATGTGAAATTAGCTGAAAGAAACATAGCGGCATGGCAATGAAAGATAGCATTTTCCATCAATCCGCAGTGGGACGTTAATGTGAATACTTGAGTAGCTTTGATTCTTATTCAAATATTGTTATCTCCCTTAGTACCACTCTTCCAAAATGGCGGGTTGTCAAGAACGCTCTAGCTTATTTTTCTTAACAATCTCATTCATTCTGTTCGATTGCCTTGCGGCAAAAGGTATGTTGGCTTATAAATTTGCGAATAAATATCTTGGTTTAAATCCAGTTTTCTTAATTGCTGAAAATAGTTTTTTTCAGACCTAATTCAAAATCTTCTAAACATCAAGACGCTCCGACTCTGTGCAGTAGTCTTGGAGGACGTGCTGGATAGAAAAAAACTAAGTTTATCCTCCGAGCTCTGCCGTGTTTTCTAAATAAAAAAACAAAAGAAACAAAAAAAGTGAACTATACTGTCCTGACTGTATAGTGATACTTTCAAACATCATCAAACAACTGTCCTGTTTCTTCTTTCAGAAATGTGAAACAAAAGTCTTGTCACATATTATACTGTCGGACACTCTAGTGTCTCTTCCGAGCTATCACCTGCTTTTATACTGAAAACATGAAACAGTAAATTCCCAATGAGGCTGGCCTGAATGTTCTTATTTGAAAACACAGGACAAACACATCACATTTATTTTCTTTTTGCAGTTATTGGAAAGAAAGGAAATTTCCAGTTGTCAGATAAAAGCATCTTGGGAAAAAAAACAATACAAAAGTACCAGGCCTTTATTTGCAGTCAGGCTTATATAGTTAAGGCTGTACCACTTTTTGTATTATGTAAATGAAGAACATTAAACAGGGGTATGCTTGAATCAGGTTGTTTGTTTTCTGTCTGTCCATCGGTACCTCAGGTTTTGGGGTTTTTTTTTTAGTTTATTTGTAGATTTAGAGTTTACAAGATTCTGTTTTCCCGCCAACAAAATTCGGAATATGTAGACTTGTACTAATGCCGAGATCAGGGATCATAAATTTCATATGAGATCCCTGCCAAGACCAAAATAATTGCACACCATTGTGATCAAAGCCAAAACCATAATATCTAAAACTATAAGATTAACCCATAACCACATAAATTTTAACAGATCCTAAGAAAAAAAGACTTTTGATAATTAACAGTGGAATGAGGTGAAAACGGTGGTAACCGCAACCAGCATTTTCTCCTTTTCCAACCATGTTTTCTATCTTGACATGAACAAAGAGCAATATTTGATCGTTTGTCTGAAAATGCTTGCAATTTGGACAAGTGGACCTTTTGTCGTCCAGTAAAGAGTTAACACAGAAAAAGATCAAACAACCTTTTCGCTATTCTTTTCGCTTGTCGTTTGTTGTTGTAAACAAGATCACTTACCATCATTACCATATATAGGGTAAATCAGGGATCGTATTAGCTGGGTCCTGCCTGATCATTTTTTCCTTTTATATATTCGGACGCTACTTTGGCAATCACAGGGACCCTCCTCAAATGTCCCCATGTCCTCATTATTGACAAAGTTACGTCCGAATATATAAAAGGAAAGAATGGTCAGACTGGAACCCAGGCTAGGATCATATATATACATGTACATGTAGATGCAATTCATAGATGTTCTCTTCTCCTTGACCGGTTAACAACCAATTTGGCAGAAATTTTAATGGAAGCCTACTGACCCTTTGTTTCTTTTTGTTTTTGATTGGCAATGAGTCAGTGACAATACACCAGGTAGAGGGTGCAAGTCTAATTTAAATGATTTTATATGGACAAAACTACTTTGGAAATACAGCTATGCTCACACAATTAATTCAGATGTACAATGAAAAAGAAAATTGTCTCAAAATACATAAGAATAGCTACTAGAGATGTCTTGAACTCCATTAATTGGTAAATTCATATTTGTGCACCTATTGGGAATGCCAAACATGTTCAATGGCTGTAACATTTTTAAAAATACCATTAATAGACTGATGAAAATCAGGTTTTATGAAGTATTGATTACCTTTTTACCAAACGATAAAATTTAAGACTTGTCCAAATTGAAAGGATTTGCAGACAACAATTCAAATGTGGCTCAACTTATGGAATTTCTCCCTGATGGGGTATAAAACATTGTGGAAAAAGGAGAAAATGCTGGTTACCAGCATTTTCTCCTTTTCCCACAATGTTTTCAAAAGGCTTCTTTCTCAGGGTCGTTAAAACGCAGGATTGTGTGGTAAAGGGTTAACCTCTCACAACACAATCCCCACATTTTTACAACCTGGAGAGGAAGAATTTCAAAAAAAATGTGGGAAAAGGAGAAAGTGCTGGTAACCAGCATTTTCTCCTTTTGCTACAATGTTTGCTGCCCTATCAAGGACAACTTGCAAAATATTAGGCACATTTTATTCATCATCTGCATATATATATGCTTTAGGTTTGGACTAGTCTAAAATCCATTTGTGTGGTAAAGGGTTAAAATGCATATTGGAAATTCTCAATCTAAAGATAATTCCATGTCCAACATATCTTTTTTCCCATCAATATGAGAGGATAACAAGAAAAAAACAATCAGGCAGCCAAATGATATTTAAAGATTTTATTTTTTTTTAACTTAAACAGGTTATGCTCCAGTACTGAAAGATTTTCCAACAACAGTGTTTCAGAGACACTTGAAAGTTTCAAGGCATCATCCAGTATGCATTGTATTCAGAAAGACAGGTGGTATGCAACCTTCTTATTCTATATTCTGATTCATATGGATATACATTTTGTATTTCATACATGTTTATATTCTTGTACCCAGGGTCCATAGCTTTTGGGTACAAGGGTCCATAGCTTTTTGGATACTTTTGGATGCTAGAGCAAACATTTTTGCTATATTCATCTCTTTTACCAAATGACAAAATTTAAGACTTTAGCAACTGAAAACTTTCATAGAAGACAACTAAAGTGTGGCTCAAAGAACAAAATGTGTATTTGAAAGGGTAGAAAAAATTGCTGGAAAAGGAGAAAATGCAGGTTAGCGACAGCTGCTTTTTTTGCTTTTCCCACATTTTTTTCAAAAGCCCTACTTCTCTGGGTTATTTAAATATGGGACATAAATAATTTTCTATTCAAATGGAAATAGCTTTTACCAGGTATAATTTTTGTTTGCTTTTTATCAAATCTTTGATTTCTTTTTACCATTTACATGTACGGCAATGAAGCAACAAGCTAAACACAACAAGATTGCCTAGCTAAACCAATAAATACAGTCAACCCATAGAGTATCTTTCACAAATATAGTTGCTTTTGTGGCCTACGTAGCTCAAGATCAGACTGTACAACACAAAAAATTCAATGTGATCATTTGACCTACACTGTCCACTATAATAATACTGAGATACCAGTAGTCAGAAAGAATAAGCCTTGAAACTGCAATTATTTTTATCAATTTACCAGACTGTAAAATGTGCATTGTGTGTACTTAATGCTCTGAACCCTTAACCAGATGATAAAAACTTAGATATGGCTCAAATGATTGAATTTGTCTTTTGTCTTTAAAGGGGTAGAAAGCATTGTGGGAGGAGAAAATGCTGGTCACCAACATTTTCTCATTTTCCCACATTTTCGAAAGTCATCTTCCTCAGGGTTGTTAAGATACATGTATGGAATTGTTGGTAACAGGTTTTAAAAGAGTCTGAGACATTAGTCATATAAAATTTACATCCAAATACTTCCAAAATATTGAACCAATTTGAAAAAGTAACATCAAGCTATGTATGCACATGTAAGAAAGTGCATGGCATAATACTGTATGAAAAATAAATTTAAAAAAGAATATAGATTATGTATGTTTACTTTGAATACTAATTGTAATTATGTTGTCAATTACTATAATCAAATGAAAAGTCCTAATTGTAGGTGTAGGTTCCAAACTAGAGAAGACAGTGTTTGACTTATGGCAGAATAAGAAGGTACCTTCAAACTATACAAGTTGGGAGTTTGGTGCTTTTAATGCACAAAAGGTATCAGTATACTTTTTCCTCAGGTAATGCTTACTATTATCCTTTCAAGATGTCAAAGTATCTTACATAATTATGAGCCATCCTCTGGCAAAAGGGGGCTTAACCCTTTCCCAAATGACAAATTTTAGACTCTTTCAAATTCAAAACATCTGCAGACAACTAATTCAAGGTTGGTACAAGTGAGCTTAAGCGCTCTGATAGGGTAGAAAACATTGTGGGAAAAGGAGAAAATGCTGGTTACTTGCATTTTCTCCTTTTCCCACAATGTTTTCAAAAGTCTTCTTTCCCAGGGTCGTGAAAACCAGGGATTGTTTGGTAAAGGGTTAATGCATCTCTGTAATGCATTACTACCAAGCAAGGCATCACCTACTTATGGATCCATAAAATCCATTTTGTCAAACAATCGACGGGATCATAAGGTAGAATTAAGTCTTGACATGCAGAAAATTCAAAGATAGCGAAAAGTTTCGGCCCATGTCAGCCTGCGCGGACTGCGCAGGCTGACATGGGTCGATACTTTTTGGCAAATGTATTAAGCCCTCTTTTCACAGAGCATGGTTTGTATATGACATTTAAAGATAGTTTCCAATTTTAATGCTATTACATGTGTATTCAAAAACTGTTCAGTTACATTATTATAATGAAACTCCGTGCTAAGCTCTTGGCATGAGACTTTTTATAATTACTTCCAATAAAGCTTATTTCATTCATCATTTACTGTACACACAAGTTTTTGCATCACTTAACCCTTTACCATACAATCCTGAGTTTTAACTAACCTGAGGAAGAAGCCTTTTGAAAACATTGTGGAAAAAGGAGAAAATGCTGATAACCAGCATTTTCTCCTTTTTCCACAATGTTTTCTACTCTATCGAAGACAAATTTTGTAATATTAACTACATTCAAATTATTGTCTGCAAAAGCTTTGAATTTGGAGCAGTCTGATTTTCTGTCATGCAGCAAGGAGTTAAACGGATTTATTTTGAAGAACAGAGAGAAAAAAGAAATGCTGGTAGGAAGAAAATGCTCTTTTGCACACCTTTTCTATAAAATGTGGAAAAGACATTTTCGTGACCATGTAATTATTTGCCTCTATGTCACTCACTTTCATAATTTTTTTGTTGGTCTGAAATTAGCCTATACAGTTGTTGATGAATGGTAAGTTTTCAATAATAGAGCACATGTCTTGAAAGCCATGTATTTACAATAATGCAGCAATTATTTGCAAGTAACTTTACCAGTTGATGCTTTCTAAAGGAAATAATGTACTTTTTTTTTTTGGCATAATTTAAACCGTTTCATCATTTTTTGCAGGATAAACTGCCACCAAAAGCAGCTCAACCAAAAAAACTTCCATCTGTGAGATGTTATCTAGGTGAAACTTCAGTATATAACTATCAAGGCAAGGCTGATAAAACAGATGTTGGCCAATGGCTTTATAAACTGGTATGTGTGATAAAACAGTTTATGTACATTAGTATCTACCCGGTGATGCATGTAGGTTAGTTACATAAGGGAAGAAAACAAATCTGTAGATCCAGTCTTTGTTTTGTTCCTTCAGTTTTTCCCACTTAAGGAGCTAGTTATGATAAATGTCATTAATTTGCTAGGGAATGTTGCTTAGAAGTTGGATTTGGTTTGGGTTGTATTGGAGCTTAATGCCATTGTAACAGCTCAGGTCATATCATGGCGGTCAGTGATGCACCCATGTGTTTCCTGGCTTTCTCACACCAGTGCTGAAACAACTTCCTTTCCAAAGCCACTGACTACTTTTCTCACATGCATCAGAGGTGAGAGGCGAAAAATTGCAGGACAGAAAGTTTGCCTCAACCGTGTATTCAACTCGTAACCACCAGGTCAGGAGTCTGATATGCTAACCACTGAGCTACCCGGGACTTAGAAGTTGGAATCTTGAAAATTTTGGCTCAAACTTCAGGTTCTCTGGTGCTGTAGAAAAGAAGTTCTGTATATGCTTTGGCACATGTTACACAAATAAGAAACATTTGAAAGAATGCCTTTTCTTTTTCTTTTAGTTTATGCAAAAGTGATTGAGAAAAGAGAATATTGCATGTTTTAAGCCATCACTCCTGTTTTCTTGGTGTTTTCTAAAATCAGCTTCTGGAGAGATTAAAAATCATACATTTGTGAGGTAATAGTTCAACTCTTCACCATACAACAAACAATTTTTTGACTTGCTGTAATTGAAAACATTTACATAGGACAAATCATATGTGAATCAAATAATGGGATTTATCTTTGAAGGAGTAGAAAATGTTGAAATTGAAGTTTCTCCTTTTAGCACATTGTTTTCAAAAACCTTCTTCCTCAGGGTCTTTAAAACACAGGAATGTTTGGTAAAGGATTCAACAAGCATGTGCACTAATTACCTGTATATTTGAGTTTTGAACTGTGAACTTTCAGACAAATAAAATCATACTTTTGTGCACACTCTGTACATTTTGTGTCACAGGCCGCACTTCACACTGAACAAAGTGTAGAGGTTACTCCAGAGCTATTGAAGAATGTCCAGAAAAAGTTTAGGATTGTCTTGATAGCATTTCCAGATGGACCACGCCACCATGAGGTTGAAGACATGGTATATAAGGTATGTAATTAAACAACTCTTTACCAAACAATGAAATGTTTTACTTGTCCGTAGTTAAAAGACTTGCAAACAACAAATTAGCTCTTTACCACACAATCCCAACTTTTAACGACCTTGAGGAAGAAGCCTTTTGAAAACATTTTCTTCCACAATGTTTTCTTCCTTTCCAAAAACAAATTTCAATTTTTGAGTCACATTTAATTTGTCGTCTGCAATTGCTTTCAATTTGGACCAGTCTAAAATTTTGTCGTTTGGTAAAGAATTAAACGTAGCTGAAAAAGTGGGATTTGTCTTTGAAAGAAAAGAAAACATGGTAAAAGGAGAGAATGCTGGTTAAAAGCACTTTTTTCTTTTCCAACAATGTTTTCTAAAACCTTCTTCTTCCAGGTCATTAAAACTTGGGATTGTGTGGTAAAGAGTAAGCCCTTTACCAAATCTTCTAGGGTTTTAATAATCACAAGGAAGAGTACTGTAAAAAAGATTCTAGAAATGTTTTTCTACCCCTCCACAATGTTTTCCACCCTTCCAGAAACAAATTGCAATGTTTGAGTTAGATTCATTTTGTGGTTTGCAAATCCTTTCTAAAATTTTGTAATCTAGTAAAGGGTTAACACTTTCCCAGATGACCATTACTTGGACTTTGTTGTATTGAAAGCATTTGCAGACAAAATAGAATACTGTTCAAATGATGGATGAGTGGAAAATGTTGTGGTTAAAGGAGAAAATACTGATCACCAGCATTTTCTGCTTTTCCCACATTGTTTTTCTATTGCCAGTTTACACAGAGTTTTAAAAACATGGAATCATTTTGTAAAGGTTTAAGCCTTTACCATGCAATCCTGCATTTTAAAACCCTGAAGAAGAAAACTTATAAAAACACTGTGGGAAAAGGAGAAAACACTGGTGATCACCATTTTCTCCTTTTTTCCACAAAACTTTCTACCCCTTTGAGGAAAGATACTTTTACTTCACCAACATTCAATTTCTGCAAATGCTTTCATTTTGGACTGTCTTAAAAATTTTGTGTAGTAAGGAGTTAATCCTTTACCACACACTCCCAGCTTTTGATGTGTTTTAACTCTACACCAAATGACAAATATTTAGCCATAGTTAGTCGTGAAGCATTTGAACCATGCTCTGTGAAAAGGGGGCTTAATGCATAAGCAAATAGTATTGACCCAGGCCAGCCTGTGCAGTCCAGGCAGGCTGACCTGGGCTGAAACTAAATCTAGTCATGAGTTGTTTTAACTCTACACCAAATGACAAATATTTAGCCATAGTTAGTCGTAAAGCATTTGAACCATGCTCTGTGAAAAGGGGGCTTAATGCATAAGCAAAAAGTATTGACCCAGGCCAGCCTGTGCAGTCCGTGCAGGCTGACCTAAGCCGAAACTTTTTGGTTTTGGTCAATTTTCTGCATGTCAAGTGATCAGTGTACCTCGTGATACAGCCAGTGGCTCGAAAAAATGGATTTTATGGATCTACAATTATATGACTTGCTTGGTAGCATGGATCACATGCATGCATTAAGCCCCTTTTTGCCAGAGCATGGCTTATTTACAGATGACAAATCATATGTGGCTCAAATGATGGGATTTGTCTTTGAGATACATGTAGTAGAAAATATTAGGGGAAAAGAAGAAAATGCTGGTTTCCAGCCCATTTCCTCCGAGTCTTTAATACATGGGATTGTTTGGTAAAGGGTTAACTCTTTACCAAAAGACAAAATTTTAGACTGGTCCAAACTGAAAGCATTTGCAGACAACAAAATAGATATGATTGAAAAATTGATATTTGTTTTGGGAAGGGTAGAGAACATTGTGGGAAAAGGAAAAAATGCTGGTTACCAGCATTTTGTCCTTTTCCTACAGTGTTTTCAAAAGGCTTCTTTCTCAAGGTCGTTAAATGTCGGGATTGTGTGGTGACGGTTAAATGAAGGCAAATGCACATTTCTCGTTTCCCAATTTTGTAGTTAGCATCAGATTTGGAGTCTTGTAAAGCCTTAGCTGTGCATCTGAACTCAGCACATGTCAAGTAAGTTCTCTTTTTTTTTATTGTTTTCAGTGTAATATGCCCAGAATAATTTTTTTGTTTTTTATCTCACACTTGTTTGAGATACCGTTAAGCATTGTGTGACATCATATGTGACATTTTATACTTTTTCCAGAGAAGTGAATCAAATTCCTTTAAAGAAATCACTGACCGCCATGATATGACCTGAGCTGTTACAATGTGGTTTTGCATAGTCTGATATATAATAATTGTGTGGTATAGTTTTGTGATAAAAAGAACGTGATATTTCTTGGCTTTTGAGATTTTTTTTTTTTTTTTTTAACTTATCATCATCTCACCAGAGGCTGGCTTAATATGCATTTTAACTGGCTTGTTAAATAAAATTTTCAACATATGTGAAAAACCTGTTATCTTTTTTCATTATATGTACTGTACATACCATTCTGGTGTATAGCAGAATTCAAGTTTCTTGCCCAAAAAGTGTAGATGAAGATCAGGCAGTATAGAATTTGTGATCTGATGTCAATTGTAATCTTTTTTTTTTTTTTTTTTTTTTAATATGTATGAGCCATGCTCTGGCAAAAGGGGGCTTAATACATCTCTGTGATCCATGATACCTAACAAGTCATCACATAATTATGGATCCATAGAACCCATTTTGTCTAACAACTGACTGAATCATGAGGTATACTGGTTCTTTGACATGCAGAAAATTTTACCAAAAGGTTTTGGCCTAGGTTAGCCTGCGTGGACTGGGCAGGCTGACCTGGGGCAATACTTTTTGCAGATGCAGGAAGCCCTGTTTTCACAGAGCTTGGTTCATATATTGTTAGACAATGGGACATGACCAGCCTTGTGATTGCTTTAGGTGGAAATTTTTATCAACTTAACCCTTATCCTGCTGCTTGACCCATATGAAAGCTTCAAGCTAATGGTAAAAACCAATATGTTGGTATTTCAAAGTTATGGAGGTTGGTGAAATATCTCCTTAAAGGACAGTGTAGATCCAAGATCAAACTGCATGTTCTGTGCAGTCTGATCTTGATGTACACTTTTTGCAAAAGGTCAGTGGGTCGCGATTAGCAGCCTAAGGGTTAAGAAATGTACATGTATGTCCAGTTCATTTACTTGTCATTCTGAGGGTTAGCAGACACAGTTTTATCTTACAAAGTTACATTTTAAGAAAAATTCTCAAATAAGCAATATTTTCATTTTTTCACAGTTGTATACTTGTATTTGATTGTCTTTAATTTGTCTCATTTTTTCTTCACCTGTATGGCTCTTTCTTCATGTTTCATCTTTTATGAATTTATGTCCAACTTTTGTAGGTCCTGAAACTGAATATCAAATTATGGTCAACATAATATGTATCTCTAGTTTCAAAACATATTTTCGTTGCATGTAGAAGACTGTAAACTTTCCCAGATTTGTGGCTTAGAAGTATTTTATGCAGAAGAAAAAAAAATTATAAAGAACAACATTTCTTTTTAATGAATAACAATCTAAAGGAATCAGAAAGTATGAAATAAAATCATGATTTTGATATTGTCATGCTAATTTTTAACCCTAAAAGCCATTCACGACTATGGTTGCCTTTGCGGCCAGTATAGATCAAGAACTGGCTGCACAAAAGCGCAGCATGATCTTTGATCTACACCGTCCGCTTTGCTGAAACACTGTAGACAACAGCTACCATGAAATTGCAATTATATGAGTTATATTTCTGGGATGAAACTGTATAATAGGTTTATTCGGTGCTCTAAGGGCTATAACTATAGTATTTTTTTCTCTTTTTTTTTTTTGTTTTTTTGTTTTTTTTAGAGCTTTACGTGAAAAATATGGATTCTCAAAGTACCCATCGGTTGTGGTAGTTCATAACAAAGGTAAAGCCTGTTCGTTTTTCACATCTAATGTTGGCAAACAATGTTTGTTTGTCTATCTGTTACATCATTACCTTCATTAAAGAATTTGATGCAGACATCTATGAAAAACACCCATGTTAAATATGGATATTCAGTATGTGTTATGATTTAACCCTTTACCGAGCAGTCCCGTGTTTTAAAGACCCATACAAAGGGCCTTTGAAAACATTGTGGGAAAAGGAAAATTTGGACAGGCCTAAAATTTTGTAGTTTGTGCAAAAGTTCTTTACAAAAAATTAGCAGCAGGAAGTAATGAGAAGTGGATACTTTTTTTTTTATAAATGAATTTCACATTCTTTTATCAAACAGTCATGTGTCAGTAGCTTAACCCACATTTCCAGCACTGAAAGTCTAAAATTTAGTTGTCTGATTAAGTGTTCAGCTGAATTATACAGTAAAACCTGAAAGTTGAATTATAAAGGAAAACATTTGTTAGTTTTATATTACCTTAATTACATTTAAGTAAAGCTTGAATGGTTTAACATTATCAATGATAACAAATTTACAGTCACATTGTCTTCTTTTTACTGTACATGTACAGACTTTTTATGCCTCTGTAGTGGGCAGCTTTGAAAAATCTTGATAGGAGAAGAACCTGTTGCTTTTTTTTTTTTTTTTTTTTCACAATTCTCACAACTTTCATTCCTTTCCTTTGGATATTTATCCTTTTTGTAAAATTACCTAATTTTTGTAGCTTTAAATTTAGCCTAGACTACAATCATTAGATACGTACTACCTGTGGGTTGGATGACTTATAAAGGCTGTCACTTCTGAAACTTTCCACTTTTAGACTTGGCATACCAGTGGAGAAAATATCAGGGTCAAATTCACATGAGCTGTACCTTTTTGAGGATCAAAAATTGGTATTTCACCTAGACAATCAGGGGGGAAAAAAAAATGCAATACTACATTTCCAAAAATGTTTTCTACCTTTTCAGCATTAGTTATATGTTTTTTATGTTATTTGCTATTTGATATAGAGGATATTTGTTGTTTTTTTTTCGGTGAAAGATCAAAATTTATTTCATCGAGTGAACATCATCGGTAATATTTTCACTTGTGGCTGCAGTGAACATCATCTGTAATATTTTCACAAGTGGCACAGCCACGAGTGAAAATATTACCGATGATGTTCACTTGATGAAATAAATTTCGATTTTTCACCGAAAAAAACAAATATCCTATTTATTTCATGCTTCTAACACCTTTTTTTGTCGAGACTTCCATAAAAATCAGTACAAACTCCCCGAGGTCGGTATTCTCACTGGTCGTACCCGTGTAATATCGAAAAATATTTTCAGCGCTATTTCTCGATATCCTACCGGAAAGCATAAAATAAAGCTATATATTTCATAATATGTTTTACACATTTTTTTTGTCTTGTGATGTGGTAGCTTTGTGCCACTATGCTCAGGCCATAGTACACTTAGTCTCAAAATTCATGTGTAAGGCACACAGAACATTCTACAATTTATTTTATTTTACTCTCTCTCACATTACAGTCATTAAAAGAAAGGGAGTTAAGCACGTTGTTGAAGATTACAGAGTGTTTTCCAATGTAGAAGTCAACCACCATGTTTTAGAAGTATACATCATGGCACGTAGTGTACTGGCACCATTTCTGTCTGTGGTAAGATACGCAAAACACCATCTGAGGTTGTACTCAGTAATTATTCTAAATGTTGCACAAATACTAAATTCATGCATCAGGTATTCAGGTGGCCTGTCTTTAAATTCAGAATTAAAACTGGAATGGTTTGTGAATATGTCCTGTAATCTTGGAAGTATCAGTCAATATCTCATTAACCCTTTCCCACACAATCCCGAGTTTTAACAGCCCTGAGAAAGAAGCCTTTGGAATACATTGTGGGAAAAGGAGAAAATGCTGGTAACCAGCATTTTCTCCTTTTCCCACAATGTTTTCTACCCTTTCAGAAGCAAATTCCATTATTTAGGCCACACTTAATTTGTTATTTACGAACGCTTTCAAATTGGAGGAGTTTAAAATTGTGTTGTTTGGTAAAGGGTTAACTCTCCTATTACATCCTGAGTAATCAGTCTTTGCCTATTCCAACTCATTGCTACATTGTGAAAAAGGAAAAAGAAAATCAGTTTCTGATTGATGATTGAAAGCTTACATTATCCAGCAACACATGGGTACAATATCTGCAACCATGATAATTGAGAAAAAGAATAAGTAATGAGATAAACTTATTTCTGTTCTCAAAAGGAAAGATGACTTTTAAAAAGTCATGCAGAGACATATACATGATCAATGAAAATTGGATAGAAAATATATAAAATCATTTAAATATTATCTGGATATAAATAAAAGAGGCCTTTGCACTAAGCCTTGTATGGGAATAATTATATTGAAATTGTTCTGATGCCCTAATTGATTCTGTGAGCTTTGGTAACTCTTGAAAAAGAACTTGTCAGACACAATATATTCCCATACAAATGGAATAAGCAATGAAACAAGATTCTTAAAACAAATCTTTGTAGTTTTAAGAAATGGATTTGTAGCAATTTACCAGTGAGAGACTCTCATATAGTGGTAGAGAGTTGGCCTCTGACATCGAAGGTTCTGGGTTTAAATGCCATGATGAGCTGGGTAAACCTTAGAACTACCTTTATGGCCTGCAGCATGCTAAATGAGACCTTCAAACATAAAGTGTCATCCCAGATGAGCCTGCACAGTCCATGCAGGCTAATCCAAGACAGCACTTTACAACTACAGAAGATTTTTTTACACAGTAGACTTTCATGAAACAGAAAATCACACAAAAATAGGAAGTCTCGTCTCGGATTAGTCACAGATCTGGGTTGACACACTTTTATGCATATGTTTCAAGGCCCCTTTTCATGTGGTGTGGGCCATATCATGGCACAAGCACTGGCTAAGATTTCCAGGGGGTAATCATTTAGAGTGCTTGATATAAGATGTAAGAACTGTTTCACAACAAATTACTTTAAACCTTCCAGAAGACATTGAATCTAATAATTAGGTTTGTGGGAAGGTATTTTACTTGCAATCTTTATACGACTAGGGTTTTTTCAACGTCTTGGGTGTTTAGAAAGGGCATAGGAATTCATCAGAAAGTCCTGGTCAGCTCCTATGGGGTTGCTAGTCCCATTAGAATGTCCATCGGCAAGACATAGCAGAGCTTTGGCTAGTACAGGTGAAATCTGAAATAGGTGAGCCATTGCTATGATATGACTGAAAAGATACATCTTTACAGCCAGAGAGAAAAACACGCTGTTTAAACTTGAACAGGTGTAGAATGGCTCAGAATTTGGTCAGCTGTGTAAACATTGATAAATTGCTAATATATATATGGTAAAAGGGATAGAGAAGCTGAAGGGGTTTGTTCTGATTTAAAACCAGAAAATACAACAGACATTTCTTTGAAGGCTGCCAAAAAACTAAACACATATTTTATCCGTTGTAATCTGTGCAACCTTGTAGCCATCAGGGGCAACATTTGGCAGGAATGTACAAGAATGATTAAAGTTTCATCTCGTAGATGTAGCGTTAATTTAATTTCCAGTCTAACTAAATCCAGTAACTCAGTTGGCAACATGCAGGGCTTCATCAGCACCTTTAGCATGAAGAAAAAAAAATTTTTCTATTCTTACTTCTTGTAATGAAACTGAAAATACCAAATGCAAATGATACTTGATTATATTTCTTGTTGATGTATAGGGTGATTTCAAAGACCATGTGAAAAAGAGTGTGAGCAATACTTCACAATTTCGACCACTGCTAGTTTGTTTCTATGCATACTGGGCCAAAGATGTGAAGGGATATCTGTATGCCTTTAATTCCACTGTTGTACAGTACAGAACTGATAGGGTAAAACTGAGATATGGACTTGTGGATTTGACAGCTGCTGGGTCAAATGAAGGTAATAGATTTGGATTTGATTGGTCAAGTTTTGATTTGCAATTTATAACATTTATTGATATTGCTTTTATAGCACCTTTCACAATAGGAAGAAGAACATGTTGATTCATCAATTCCTGGAGCAGAATTGCAACAGACATCTTCATAAACATGTAATCAGTGTTTATCTCTATACCAAACATAAAAATTTTAGACTTGTCCATATTGAAAGCAATTCCAGACCACAAGATAAATGTGAATCAAAATTTGAAGTTTGTTTACAGAAGGGTAAAAAACATTGTGTGAAAAGGAGAAAATGCTGGTTGCCAGCATTTTCTCCTTTTCACACAATGTTCTGAAAAGCATTCTTTCTCAGGGGCATTAAAAGCCAGGATTGTGTGGTAAAAGGTTAACTTTATATAAAACAGCAAAAATTTAGAATTGTCCATGTTAAAAGAATTGATGTGGCTCAAATGATGAAATTTTTCTTGGAAAGAACATTTTTGGAAAAGGAGAAAATGCTAGACACCAGCACTTTCTCCTCTTTCACAGTGTTTTCAGAAGGTCTTCTTTCTCATGGTCGTTTAAACATGGACTTGTTGACTAAAGTTTAAGAAATAATTGTTATTATTGCAAGTGTGATATTTGAATATATCAGAAATGTTTTTGTAAACCCTTTAACAAACAACAAAGATTTTGACTTTCAAATTGGAGGCATTTGCAAAAGAGATAGAGCGCAGCTCGGATGCTCTTATTGGGTTGTGAAATAGTAGAAAACAATGTGGGGAGAGGAGAAAATGCTAATTACAATCATTTTATATTTTTCCCACAGTGTTTTCAAAAGGCATTTTCCTCAGAGTCGTTAAAACACAGGTTTGTTTGGTAAAGGACTAAACTATAACTTTCATCCTTTACAACACATTCCCGACTTTTAACAATTCTGAAAGAAAAGGTTTTTAAAAACATTGTAGGAAAATGAGAAAATGCTGGTAACCAGTATTTTCTCCTTTTCCCACTATGTTTTTTATCCTATCAAAAAGAGAAATCATCATTTAGTAACATTGAATTTGTCGTCTGCAAATGCTTTCAATTTGGTCCATTCTAAAATTTTGTTGTTTTGTAAAGAGTTGAATTCTTTTAGAGCTATCACTGTGAAAAATTCTCTATTCACTAATGTGTTTTATATGTTACAGTGATCCGTGAGTATACAAAAATGGGAGCTATGAACCAGGTACCATTCTTGGTGTTGTATTACAAAGGTAAGTTTGACAACTTGCATGGGATTAATTCTTTGCTGCCACCTAAATAAAGCCAACTTTTTTTTTTCTGAAGTCTAAAATTAGATTTGTGACTGTTACTGATGATGGTTGTGGTTATACTTCAGCATCAGGCAGTGAATGATGTGGATTCAAGATCAGACTCCATGTTCTATGGAATCTGGGTTTGTATTCACCAACCATTTTCAATTTCATTCTTACACTAATTCTATGATTAGAAAGTAGCACAACTTCTGATTGGCTAAACCCTTTGATTTAGCCAACCAGAAAAAATGTTACTTTCAAATTGAGAAAATTCTTGAGAATAAGACTATAAAGAATTTTCTCAAGAATAATTGGTGAATATGGATCTGCATAACTTCTGATTGGCTAAATCATTTTTTGGTGAATACAGCCCCTGAACTCAAAGACTTACCAATTGGCTGAGTCATTCTATCTCAGTCAATTAGATAATTAGTCTGAGTCTAGATTTTTAACCCTTTCCCAAACAAGCCCTGCTTTTCATGTGTCTGCAGTACAAGTCTTTTGAAAACACTGTGGGAAAAGGAGAAATTGCTCATAACGAGCAATTTCTCCTTTTCCCACAGTGTTTTCTACCCTTTTTGATAACTTTCTGCCATTTTCATCAAATTTAAAATTGTTGTCTGCAAACTCTTTCAATTTGGACCAGTCCAAAATTTGTCGTTTGGGAAAGGATTAATTGAAATGGCTAGTGAAAATGGCCGTATTGTCAATAAATCAGTTTGTTTTTGGTTTAGATAGTAATGATGATGTTGCAAGTACACACCTACATACAGATCGACCATATCCATGGGTACTTTTTAATCACATTGAGAAAGAACAAGACAACATGGTTACTGTAACTGGTGTTAAGTCATATGATCCACCATGGGGAACAATAACCTTTGATCAGGTATTATTTTTTTGTCTCTTTAACCTTGTACTCTCATATACTTTAGCTCACCTAAGCACAAAAGCCACACAGGTGTCTGTTACATGTCCTCTTTGCTCTGTTATCAACAACTTACTGTGTACATTATCTGCATTATAATTTCAATCAATTTCTAGCCAATTCCCAATTTATCCCTCTGAAAAGTGTCCAAAAGGTTCCAGTCAGTTTCATAAATAGATCTCAAGAGCAAAATATGAATTTGAAAACTTTCCATGAAATCATTTCCATAAACTACTTGACCAACCAGTTTCACTTTCGTGCTGAAATTAGCTCTATTAGGAAAGAGGAAACTGACATGGCAAGAAATTGAAACTGCACTGCATAGCATTTTTTCACATAGTCTTACGAAGCCCTGTACTTCTTTTTTTCCCCGAATCAAATGATGTGTTACTGGTCCAAAAACAGACTCTGAAATGAACCCTGCATGAGCTTATGTGTCAATAAAACCTCATAATTTCAACTTTATAATTGACACATTTTTTCATTAAGTCTGAAACTGCTGTGTCAAAGGTCTGGATTTAGACAACTCATTACCTCCTTAACCCTTTACCACACAGTTCCAACTTTTAATGACCCTGAGAAAGATTCCTTTTGAAAAACTTGTGGGAAAAGGAGAAAATGCTGGTAACCAGCATTTTCTCCTTTTCACACAATGTTTTCTACCCTATCCAATACATAAATCAACATTTAAGCTACACTTAATTTGTTGTCTGCAAATGCTTTCAATTTGGACCAGTCTAAATTTTTGCTGTGTGGTAAAGAGTTAAAAGAAAATTGCAATATATGACTTTGAGGTGTACCTCTTCATTCCAGATGTTAATGTGATAAAATTTTTTACCTATGAATCACACAAAAGCACTTTTTGTGAAAAGAGATGTTGCTTGTGACAAGCTATTTATTCCCTAGCCTCAATGTCTCCAAAACTGGTCTGCAAGACAAAAAATGTTTCCTTCTGTCACATCTTCTACAAAGTAGTCTACAGCTAGATGAAAATGTTACCTGCAGTTGGTAATGTTTGATAGATCTTCATTATTTGTTTAATTTTCAGTTTTCCAGTGTAAAAGAGGGTCCTAATGGCAGTTTGTGTACACCGTGGTCCAGTAACTTGACGGATAATACTCCAGTTAAACCTAAGCATGTGGTGAAAAAAGTCAGAGTGTTTGTAAATAGAACAACAATTGTACCAAAACCAAAGTCTACATGGCATGACAAGGTGAGTCTGGGTGTCATCAATAGAACTAATCAATACTGAGATCTTATATTATTCAATAACCCTTTACCAACAATCTTGTGTTTTCATTACCCTGAGATAGTTTTGAAAACGTGGGAAAAGGATAAACAGGTAACCAGCATTTCCTCCTTTTCCGACAATATTTTCTACCAACTCAAAAGACAAATCCTATCACTTAATTTGTAATTATGTCATCTGCAAATGCTTCAAATTTGGAGACAACTTGATTGTTGGTGTGTGGTAAATGATTAACCCATTTTCTCCTAGAACATGCATATTTAAGTGGCAGACTATAGTAACAGATAATCAACTCTTTACCATATGACAGAATTGCAGACTTGTCCAAATCAAAAGCATTTGCTGACAACAATTAAACTGTGGCTCAGATGATGGAATTTGTCTTTGATAGAGTAGAAAACATTGTGGTTACCAGCATTTTCCCCTTTTCCCACAATCTTTTCAAAAGACTTCTTCCTCATGGGTCATTAAAACTCAGGATTATGTGTTAAAGGCTTGGGTTAATATAAAGGTTTGATGCATTGACAATATGAGAGCTTGTGGTCAAAGGAAAAATTGTTTATTACATTTTTGTAGTTTTGCTGCGATATTTTCAATGGTTTTCGTCGACAAAAAATATTTTGTTATTTGTAATTTCTTCGAGAAGTTAGTGAGTATCACATTATTTTTGTGTTTGTAAATAGAGGCTTTCCTGAATCTAACCCTTTGCAAGACAACAAAATTTTCAAGTGGTCCAAATTGAAAGCCTTTGCAGACGATAAATTGAATGTGACTCAAATGTAACTTGTTTTTGTACGGGTAGAAAACATTATTGGAAGAGGAGAAAATGCTGGTTTCCAGCATTTTCTCCTTTTCCGCCAATGTTTTCTTCAGGGCTTTTACCTCAATGTCATTAAAATTTGGGATTATGTGGTAAAGGGTTAATGATGGAAATTTGAAATTTAGAAAAGGAAAACAGTTATCTCTTCAGAATATGACAGTATTTTCACTTCACTGCAGCAAACTGCTCTTGCAAAATTCAATCTGAGAGGAGCGCCAGTTATGATTAAAAATCATTTGCTACTTTTGATCATTTTTTTTTTTTACCCTTTACCAAACCACAAAGTTTTAGACTTTTCCCAGATTGAAATGGTTTGCAGATGACAAACATGGCTTACATGCTGAACGGTATTGGTCAAAAGATTACCATTACATACTAATTACCTGTACAAACTAATCCTAATATTTCAGTTTGACACTGACTCGATAGAAAGGCAGTTATCTTCCCACAATGGTATACCACTGCTTACACAAGAGACATGGTCCAAAGTTGTTCAAAAGTCTCATGCTCCAAGACATATTTTCTACAAGTCTGGGAAATGGGCAGGTGAAGTTACCAAAGTATCTCTGGTGAGTTAGTTGTATGATTGGATATTTTGTTGTAATTTCTATAGCTTTTTTTTTTAATCCTGCATTGGTTTTTCTATTTCCTTTTTTTATGTTATTCTCTTTGCCCACAACAACAAGAGTAGAAAAAGGAGCAATTACTAAAAAATAGGTTGACCTGATACTATACAACAAAATTTGACACTAGTCAAGATAGCAAGCATTTGCAGACAATGAATTAAATGTAATCAAAATGATAGAAAGTGTCTTGTTGGAAATGAAGAAAATGCATGTTACTAGAACTTTCTCCTTTTCCCACGACTGTTTTAAAAGCTGTATTATACAAGGTTGTCAAAACTTGCAATTGTTTGGTAAAGGGTCATCACATGTTTCTTTTTATCAAAATGGATTTATTTATTTTGGCAGGCAGACAACCTTTTTGTCTGCAGACTTTTTCTTAAAACATTTGTCATGAAGACAGAAACCATGATAAATTCCTGCTTCTCAAAGTTTTGATACAGAAAAGTGTCATTTACTTTTCATAAGGAAGCACACTGACTTATCAGCAATATCTGTTTTGGATTTTCTTGTCGTGTTTCAGACCACCTCATGAAAACATTGTCAAAGAGGCAGACCAGGGTAAAATCCTGTTTTTTCAATTGTTCAACTGAAAAAAATCCTGATTTCTTGTGCATAACACATTGGCCATGCCACAATATCTATTTTGTGTTGTTTTCTTTTTCCCCCATGACAGGTTGTGTTCATCATGGCAGATTGTGGAAACTGTAAAAGAAATAATCAAACATTTAAAGACATACAGAGAGCTGTATCACATGTGGGTGAGTAGATTATTTGCTTTTTTTTTGTATGTCTTAGTTTTTTTCCCTTGTATTAGCACATTAACAGATGTTATTCTCTGTAATATTGACCCAAAACACTGAACCTGGCAGTAAATGCTTTTGAGGACAGTGTAGAACCACGATCGGACTGCACATTCTGTTTGGTCTGATCTTGGATCTACACTATCTGCTTTCTCCATATATGTACACAAAATGTATAAACATTCTGGATTTTTTTTTTTTTTTATCAAAAGAGTTTGATAAATATAAGACCTCAGAGATACAAGAAATGTTTTTTATGGAAATTACATACCCTTGTTAACATGGAAATCATGCTTCAAGGAAGGTGGTCTTGATTTGGTTCTACACTTTGATCAAATGATAATTAAAGTGTAAATAAAAGTATTCTTCTGGGAAGCAACTTTGCTCACAAAATGTAACATTTGTTGTTGTTTTTTTTTTTTGTATTGAAATTGTATTCAAAAGTGACATTTAGGCCCATGGGGTTTGGTGTTTTTAGTATAACCATGTATTTGTCACTGTGATTTTCTGCTTATACACACATCACTATAATATAATATTTACTTACTTACGTTTTGGTGGAAAAGTCACCATCGTTAATTTCATTAATCCTTCAAAATAATCTTTTTTAAAAAATTATTATAACAAATTGTTGCTAATTTTGTTTTCAATGTTCCTAAATATATGCATTTCATTAAAATAAAGACATTGAGATATTCTGTTACTACACTGTAATCTATTTTCTTTTGATATATATTCTCATATAGATGGAGGTGCTATGTACTATGTCAACTGTACAGCAGAAAAAGAGCTATGTGATACTCACAATATCAGAGGCTTTCCTATTATCTCAGCTTTTCGAGGTTTAGGTTGGATGGATGTATCTAATACACCATGTCTGTCGACACGCAGTAAATCAACCTTCAGAAGATTTGTCAGGTTGGATTATCATGGGGTTATAAAGGTTTGTGGTATACATGTATTGATATCTTTTGATCTGACTTAACCCTTTACCACACAATCCCGAGTTTTAATGACCCTGAGTAAGAAGCGTTTTGGAAAAATTGTGGGAAAAGGAGAAAATGCTGGTAATCAGCATTTTGTCCTTTTCCCACAATGTTTTCTATTTTATCTTGGACAAATTTCGTCATTGGAGCCACCTTTAATTTGTCGTCTGCAAATGCTTTCGATTTGGACCAGTCTAAAATAGTGTTGTTTGGTAATGAGTTAAAGCTCCATGCCCTCTTAAATTTTTTGCTTTTTTTTCCCCATTTTTCTGTAAGAGGATGAATAATTATCAAAATCAAGTAAAAAAGAATAATGAACACTCAATCATAGCAAACTGATAAGGCACATTTCTGTTCACTGCGATCCCATCATAACATAGCCAGCACAAAAAGTAGAGATGCATGCAATTAGAAGAAAATATACCAAGTATCAAAGATGATGTTAAGAAGCAGCATCAAACTAAGTAATGGAAAAATCTAGGGTAAATACATATTTGTTATGCATGTATTTTTCTATTTGAATACATCCCTGCAGTATGCAAATTACCTCATACCTCATTGCCATATTTCAGTTCTTGCCTCGAAATATGCATGTAGGGGTTTATCCTTTTAACCCTTTACCACACAATCCCGACTTTCAATGACCCTGAAGGAGAAGCCTTTTGAAAACATTGTGGGAAAAGGAGAAAATGCTTGTAACCAGCATTTTCTCCTTTTCCCACAATGTTTTCTACTCTATCAAGGACAAGTTTTGTCATTTGAGCCACCTTTAATTTGTCGTCTACTAATGCTTTCAATTTGGACCAGTCAAAATTATTGTCGTTTTGTAATGAGTTAATTAAAGCTTCAGTGAAGTGAACAGCATACTGGTGTATTTTCTGACTATTTGGGAGCCGAAGGTTTCTTATTGTCGGTCACAAAGTAGACAAGTCACTTAATACAACATTAAAGTAGGTGTAAATAGGTTGGCTAGACTTGAAAATGGTTGTTTTAAAAAAAAAAGAAAAAAGCATTTTATAGATATGGTAGCTTACACAAGATTGACTTCTTTTTTCTAGAATACTTTCAAAAGTTTTCTTCTGTAGGATCTTTAACCCTTTACCACACAATCCCAAGTTTTAACCACCCGCAGGAAGAAGCCTTTTGAAAACATTGTGGGAAATAGAAGAAAATGCTGGTAACCAGCATTTTCTCCTTTTCCCACAATGTTTTCTACACTACCAAACTGAAATTTCAGTTTTTGAGTCACATTTAATTAGAACTACCAAGACCTGATGCCATATTCGTGAACAATTCTGAATTCAATTTAAATCCAAAATTGCAAGACTATACATCTGATTGGTTGAGACAGAATATCTCAACCAATCAGATGTATAGTCTTAGAATTCAAATTTACAACTTAATTTATGATTGATTGTGTTTATGTCCACATGTCCATCTGATGGTAAAAAGTTGAATGCACTCATGTGAGAGAAAACATCACACCTAATGCTTTATAACATAATCCTTTTAATGACCCTGAGAAAGACAGTTTTGGAAAAGATTGTGGGAAAAGGAGAAATTGCTGATAGCCAGCACCTCCTCCTTTTCCCACAATGTTCCCTATCCCGTCAAAGACACACCTAAATACTAAAGCTATATTTAAATGTGCAATCTGCAAATACTTTCAATTCAGGCATGTCAGAAGTTTTGTAGTCTTGTAAAGAGTTAATGCTTTTAATAATTTCATCTTTTTTATCAGTGCTCTATGTCTTTAGATTGGAAATAGTGGTTTTGTTTCCTTTTCTTTTAGGCTGATTACATCATGGACTGGTTTTCAACAATAGCTGGTAATGCAGTCATAAATATGAAAATGGATCCAATACCAGTCTCATTTGAGGTAAAGGTTGTTAAATCTTAAGCAGTTAGCTCTTACTCTAAGACTTATTTTATATCCAGTCAAAGACAAATCTTAAAAATAACTCCCTTCCAGCCAGTTTTTAACCCATTTCAGTCTTTATTTTATCAAACTGTAATTATTCTTGTATGTTCATGCCAAATATTGCCCCAGTTGGTTGCATGGTTGCATAGATTTACCGCCAATAGAAAATGTATTTCATTTTCTCTAGGCCGTCAAAGAAATCACTGTTGTGACATTTCCAGTATTAAATGGAAGATTTCCCATATATGTATTTATCCCTTACAATATATACATATGAGCCATGCTCTGACAAAATGGGGCTTAATGCCTCTCTGTGATGCATGATACCAATTAAGCCATCACATACTTATGGATCCATTATAGCTACTTTTTTAATAACCAACTTAATTATGAGGTAGACTGGTCCTTGGACATATAGAAAATTGAACAATAGCAAAAGGTTTCGGCCCAGGTCAGCCTGTGTTGGACTGCACAGGCTGACTTGAGTCGATACCTTTCACAGATGCATTTAGCCCCCTTTTCACAGAGCATAGCTCATAGAAATTTATCTGTGTTTACATAGCTGACTAGGTTCTGAACCATTCCACAGTTCTCTCAAATGTTAACAGTGTTATTTTTCTCCGGCTGTAAAGATGTATCTTTAAGCATTTCAAAGAATTAATTTTTCAAGGAAAGGAAAAATTTATAGAGTAAAAAGGTTGGAAAAGAAGCAATTATTTATTTTATCTTTGAAGAATTTCTCTATCAAAATTAATGGATTCATCATGGTCCTCACACAACATTTTTACATCATATTGAGAAAAAAAAGCAGTTTTTACCTTTCTGACAGTGTTTTCAAATGTCTTCTGCTACAGAATGTTTCTTTCTGGACATGGCCAAACCATATCTCTATACCAGACAAAAAAAAAAACAAAGACAAATACTTGTTTATGTTGGAAGCATTTGCAGACAACCTACCCTGGTATTCAGTTTTGTTCATAGGACTGGATATCTCAAAGAAGGGAATGAAAATGCTTTGGGAAAAAGGATACACTGTTACCAGTGTTTTCTCCTTTTTTCACAGTGTTTTGTAAGGCTTCTTCCTCAGGGTTGATAAAACATGGTATAGTTTGATAAAGGCTTAAATCAAATCTGACCCAAATTAATTGATTCATTTAACCTTTTTCAACAAAATCCCATAGTTTAACAACTTTGAGGAAGAAACCTTTTGAAAATATTGTTGGAAAAGGAGGCAATGCTACTGACTGGCATTTTATCCTTTTCCCACAATGTTTTCTACCTTATATTTGAGCCATTTTTAAATTTTAGCCTGCAAATGGCTTTAGTTTGGACAATCATACACTTTTGTTGTACAGAGGTAAATCATTATTTTCTGAAATGATAGAGATCTCACTTTTGTTTTGTTTATCAACAGAGAAAAGACATCAGGATTGTATCCACTTTGGTTCCAGTCTCCTCTGGAAACTCTTCCCTACCAGTCTATAGTTACAAATGTCTGAGACTTCTGTGTGAGCGACTGTACAGTTTGATGGATTGTTATACACAATACACTGAATCAGTATCAGTGATGGAATATGATAAGAGTGATCTTGAACTAGCTGTGACAAAGGTAAAAATGCTCTGTTTCTTTCACTTTTGGGCAATCACCACAAGCCCATTGTCTGAAATTATTCCCGAGCATAGTAAACTTCTGTGAGAATGTTTGTCACGTCCATTTTGACTCTTTACCAGACAATCAGATATTTTTCACAACCCTGAGGAAAAGGATTTCATGAAAATCATGCTTATAGTTCTTCAGCCAATGTCAAGGTCACCATTACAGGAAAAGAAAAAAAAAGAGAGAAACCTTTTCTGTAATAACTTCAACTTAAACCTAGGTTTATGACACTTCTCATCATGATATAGCTTAACATGCAGATCATGCACATTCATTCATTTTACTGCTAAGGTTAAGGTTAAGGTCATTTTCACTGAAAATGGAAAATCCAGGCTGGGCACCTATAGGGATATTTTCTTGCGGTATGCAGAATGTCAGCCTTTTTTTGAAGGACTTGTCATATTACAGGTAGAGTTCTACAGAAGTTATGGTGTAAGTGTAATACTGATGAGATCAAGACAGATTCTGTATGACATAAGGGTGAATCAAAAAATATGTGGACTTTTGTTAAAGTAATTTTGTTTTTACGGATAATGGGATGTAATATACACAGTAATTACATACTGGCATTTTTCTATATATCTGTTTAATTTGGGTATGATAGGTCCAGTTGGTCTCCCATAGCAACCATTCTTAAATGGTTACTGTAGTAGTGTTGGCGCACAATAACGACGTCAAGGTGATGTTTCGATGTTTACCACTTACATTGCAAGTCAGCGCTTTTCAAAGTACTCTCCTCTACACTCAACACACTTCCTGTGTCGCTCCACCCACTAAACACCTTCTGATACCACGCTGAGTCAAACTGACAAATGATGCCCTGTGTTGAGTATGTAAGCTTCTCTAGCGAGGTAAATCTGCATCCCTTGAGCTGTGCATGCTTCTCTTCCCTCGCTGCTGCAGCCATTTTGATCTTACAATTCTCGCATACAGCTCAAGTTCACTGGCTGTATATTCTAAGATACCCAACAGATAAGGCTCAAATTTGCAAAGATGCTATCTTTGACTTCATCACATAAATAGACAATGTTTGGTATAGTTTGGTTCCTCTTTAGAGCGCCAAAAGATATATCAATAGTATGCAGTGCAGTCAAGATATGGATTGCGTGGGAGTACCTACCCAGGACTATTAAAACTTGCATTTTATTATATACAAGTACATCAATGTAAACCATACAACACTTTTAACATTTAATTTTTTAATACATGTATGCATGCAAAATTTTATCCGTTTAATATATTGAGTAGTTTTAAAGTTACAATCAAAGTCCACATATTTTTTATCCACCCTCATACACTAGAGGATATGTCAGCTACAGATCTACAGGATTTAAATACTTCTCAAAGGTGAAAGACAATTATGTCACAGCAAATAATTACTTGTTGCTATTACAGGTAGAGTTCCACAGAAGTGATGGTGTAAGTGCAGTATTGATGAGATCAGGACAGAGTCTGTATGATACACTAGAGGATATGTCAGATACAGATCTTCATGCTTTACATACTTCTCATAGGTATCAAATATTTACCACTTTAACAAAAATAGTTATGCTTTTAAAACATGCACAGTTATTACTGCCTGCAATTGATTTCTTTTATCTTGCTCTGTATATCTTTTGAAATGTTTTTGCCAAGAAGAAAATGATTGTAAGAAGCAACTCCAGACCTTGCTTACTATGTTTTCAAATGCATTCATGTATTAACCCTTTACCAGATGAAATTAGAGGTGTCCAAATTAACCTTTTACCAAACGACAAAATTTTAGACTAGTCCAAAATGAAAGCATTTGCAGATGACAAAATAAATGTGACTCAAAAGTTGAAATTTGTGTTTGAAAGGGTAGAAAACATTGTGGGAAAAGGAGAAAATGCTGATTACCAGCATTTTCTCCTTTTCCCACAATGTTTTCAAAAGGCTTTTTCTGCATAGTCGTTAAAACCCGGGATTGTTTGGTAAAGGGTTAAAGACATTTGCAGATGTTAAATGTGGTCCAAAGGATAGGATTCATCTTCAAAAGTGGAGAAAACATTGTGGGAAAAGGAGAAAATCCTGGCAATCAGCATTTTAAGCTTTGCCCACAATTGACCTTTTTTGTCTAGATCTTTTAAACTTGGGATTATGTGGTAAAAGGTTAAACATAAATCTGTGTTGATTACATATCTTACATCATTGTTTTCAAATTCACCTGCTACAATTGTTTTCAGTAGATAATGTTGAATAAGTCAATTGTTATATGAATGAATTTAACTCCCTTGGATAGATAATGGCAGTACTATGTATAAGTATCTCCCTTTGACTATTAAAGGAATTAAAAATAATGTGGATTACCTTGAGTAGAACATGCAATAGATATATAGTATACAGATTAATGAATTGTCTCTGTCAACTTTTCTTGTCTTGCAGCAGACTAGTTTGAAAAGATTGAGGCTATGGGAGAAATTGTTGATTGCAAGCATACTTTCTTTTGTCACAGTGTTTTTGTATGCATTCATGCATTGAACATTGTTGTCATGTTGATTGCCAATATTTTACAGGGATGTGTTCAAAACTGTTTACTGCAAATTTGCTTCAGCAAGGGATGAGGAAACCTGTAAATGCTTTCAATATTGATGGGTCTAAGCATTCTTTGTAAGGGGGGATTAAAATCTGTTCTATAAAAACAGATAATATGTAACTTTTGCAAATATTTAGGTCATATTTCTAGACTGAAAGTGTCCATTGGATTAATCTGTGCTTCAAGGCTAAACTCTTTATCAAGCAATGATGATTTAGACTTGTGGAATTTGAAAGCTCTTGCCAAGGACAAATCAAACATAAGTGATATGAAGGGATTTGTACCTGATAGTGTAGAAAACATTGTAGGAAAAGGAGAAAATGCTGGTTACCAGCATTTTCTTCTTTTCCTACAATGTTTTTAAAATTCTTTATCCTCATGGTTGTGGAATAACTGGATTGTTTTAATGAAGGGTTAATAAATTTACAGCTATGGTATAAAAGAACGGCAGACTTGTGAAGAGGACCCAGCTAGTTGTACAGACATTCTGACAGAGTTTATACTAGAACATAGTAAACTTCCTGTTACCCCAATTACATCAGACCTCTTTCATACAGTGTCAAGGTAAGTTATACCTTCCAAAAGATTTTTTTGTTTTATAATTTATTATGGAAATAGAATCATGAAATATGTGAATTACTTCATATTACTGACAGTTTATTATAAAAAGAAGGAAATTATAAGAATAGTGAATAAGTAATTATTAAATGCATTATCAGTCTGATCAATCCTTGCCTAAAAAAAGTTACAACCTCTATTGAATTTATTGGTCTCTCCATCCTCTGGGTAAATTGAGCACATAAACCTTTAGAGAGAGTGAAAAAGAGAGAGAGAGGGAGAAAGCTAAAGAGAGAGAGATGGAGAGAGATTCGAGTCTGTTTAAAAAAAAAAAAAAACCCTAGCTCTCTCTTCTGCAAACAGACTGATTGGTTCTTTTATGTGCCCTTTGTAAAGTGTTGACACTTTTATTTCTTACTAGTTTACCACTTGTTGAGTGGTGAACTCTATAGATGTCTCTGAAAAGTCATTTAAGGCTGGGGATTGAACCTGGCACCTTGGAAGTCGTAGAAATGTTTTTCAAAAACACCATTGCTCCTTTCCAGATTTGTAGATGACTTTTTGCATTACTACTGATTCAGATATAGGAGACAGTATTAAAGTTGTCTCCCTTTGACCATCAAGGGAATTAGAAATCCTATGAAGTTTTGCAGTGAATTTTCCCTCTAGGCCTCTGAATTAATGAATTGGACCTTTTTAAAAAAAGAAAGGCAGCCAAAAAATTGCAATTTCAATATTGCTTTGGCCATAATGTTTTACCACTTTAGAGGCAGTGTAGATCAAAGAACAGACTGCATGTTTAGTGCAGTCTGATCTTGACCTACACAGTCTTCAAAAGCAAAGTGAGTTGTGCTTAGTATTCTAAGGGCTAACGATAAACACGTTACCATCTTTTTTTCTTTTGAAACAGACAAATTTTCAAAGACATGGTGAACAAAGGAGAAACTGCTTCATTTGCAAAACATGCATTCTTACCATTTATCTATGCTGTCTAATATTTTTGGAGTGCCTTGCCCAGTAGCACTGTTGGTACTGTACAGGACGTGAAACCAGGGAGTTATTGGTTTGAATCTACACCATGGCAAATTTCTATCCAAGGATTGGTGGTAGTCATTTGCGATAGGATTCATTCCTCTTTCATCTCTGATCATTGTTTCGACAATCGATATGTTGGAAAGCAGCCAGTGGCTTGGGAATAATATTGTGTGAGTAGTGGTACATGAAACTCGAGAAAAGCATGAATAGGTGCACTTGCCACTATGATATGACTGAAATGATTTTGAAAACCATGTTAAAAAATATACAAACAAACAGTGTATTAGAGATGTATGTATTTTAGTCCAAACCCCCTTGAAGGTTGTTTTTGTCAACTGTTAGTGTTAAGATATGTGAGCTATGTTCTGTGAAAAGGTGGTTGAATGTAACTGCAAAAAAATTATTGACCCTTGTCAGCCTATGCAGTCTGCACAGGCTGACAAGGGTTGAAATGTTTTTTGGTATGAGTTAATTTTTTACATGTCAAAGGACCATTCTATCTCTTAATCCAGCGGGTATTTGGACAAAAACGATTCATTTTATGCAATGACTTTGGTTGGTATAATGTATAACAAAAATGTATTTAACCCCCTATTCACAGAGCATGGCTCATGTGATTTCGTTAGCTTAGCACATTATGCCTATACTACACAATTCCAACTTTTAATGACCCTGATTAAATAGGCCTTTTGAAAATATTGTGGGAAAAGGAGAAAATGCTGGTAACCAGCATTTTCTCCTTTTCCCTCAATGTTTTCTATCCTATCAGAGAACTTAAGTATGTTTGTATCTATTTTGAATTTGTTATCTGCAGATGTTCTGAATTTGGATGAGTCCAAAAATTGCCACATTGGGAAAGGGTTAAACAGAAAGTGAGAATGCATGTATGTTTTCTTTCCGTTGCAGCTCTATGAAAGAAGAGAATTTACCTGTATTGATAGCACTTGCGCATGCCGCAAATATCTCAGCCTCCTCAAGCTTTTTGAAGGTGTGTCATACTTTCATGCATCTCATTTTATGCCTACATTAGTGTGTCAAGATCAAACTGTAGGGAATATGTATTCTGATCTGTGATCTGCACTGTCCAATAATTATGCTGTTAAAAATTTGGCTCGAAACAGCCTAAGAACAGACATACCTGACTGTAATTATTATTTTCTTTTGGCCAAAAAGTCCATTTGATGTTTAAAGAAGATTAAGTGGTAAGACATTATGCCAATTTTTAGTTTAGCTGTTTTAGAGGAAAGTGTCAAAGTGTTGCTGTAGCTTTATGGTCGTCTGCGTCATTGTCATGAGAAAACATTGATGTTTTCTCATGTCTCTGTGATATAGAAGATAATAAATCATTTAGTAGGGCTAGTTGCAAACTACCAATAGTTGAACCAATAACAGAGTATGCTAGGAGCATCATCGTTTATCTTTCTTTCAGAATCTCACCAAAGTGGCCTATCAGTTTTACAACTCTATGACTGTGATGACATTGAATGTAGATATTTACTCTGTATGGGCCACAAAGTTTGTGCCCAAGTTGTATGGACATCAGCGTGTCTGTAAGTACACATCTTTTAACATATTTTTCGAATTTCACTTTTAGCTTGAAAAAGGCAAAAGCATAATATGGTAATGCTCTGTGAAAAAGGAGCATAATACATCTGCAAAAAGTATCAACCTATGTCAGCCTGCTCAGTCCATGCAGGCTTACATGGGTCAAAACTTTTTACCATTTGTAAATTTTCTGATTGTCAAAGGACCATTCTACCTCATATTCAGTGAGTTGTTAGACAAAATGGGTTTTATGGATCCGTAATTATGAAATGACTTGCTTGGTATTATGCATCATGAAGATGCATTAAGCCTCCTTTTGCCAGAGCCTGGCTCATATAATTAGCGGATACAGGGCAGATTAAGATGAGGTTGCACAGAATATGCCGTCCAATTTTGTATCTGCACTGTCATATAATTTAAATCTTATGAGACACATGTCAGCAAATGCTTTCAATATGGACATGTCTAGAATTTTTGCCTTTTGCAGATTAACTCTTTACCAAATGACAAAAATTTAGACTGGTCCAAATTGAAAGCATTTGCAGACAAAATAAATGTAATTGAAATAGTGAAAATTGTTTTGGGTAAGATAGAAAACATTGTGGGAAAAGGAGAAAATGCTGGTTACCAGCATTTTCTTCTTTTCCCACAAGGTTTTCAATGGACTTCTTTCACAGGGTCGTTAAAAGTCAGGATTGTGTGGTAAAGAGTTAACCATTTACTGAAAAATCATGTTTTAATGACCCTGAGGAATCTGAATTTCAAAAGCATTGTGGAATTTGAAGAAAGTGCTGGTAATCAGCATTTTCTCCTGTACCCACAAAACTTTCTTCTCTTTAACTTCATTTGGTAAAGATTTAACTCTTTATCAAACGACAAAGTTTTAGCCTTGTCCAAATTGAAAGCATTTGCAGATGACAAAATAAATGTGAACCAAAAATTGAAATTTGTTTTGGGAAGGATAGAAAACATTGTGGGAAAAGGAGAAAATGCTGGTTACCAGCATTTTCTCCTTTTCCCACAATGTCTTCAAAAGGCCTTTTTCTCAGGGTCGTTAAATTTTGGTATTGTGTGGTAAAGAGTTAAATAACATCTGTCAAATATCTGTCAATATGGACAATTCTGAAATTTTGTTGTCTGGTAAAAAATAAAGCAATGTACTGGTAAAGGTTAGCAAGTCTCACTTTTTCTGTTGGTTCTGTATCAATTAGTCTGCACTTTTCATAATCAATACTGAATAGAAGAAAAGAAGTATTAACCCTTCACCACACAATTCTGAGTTTTGACAAAGGAGAAAGTTTTTGAAAATATTGTGGGGAAAATGGGAAAATGCTGGTCACCAGCATTTTTTCGTTCATTCACAAAGTCTTCCAACCCGATGTAAGACAGAATTCACCATTTGAGCTACATTTAGTTTGTTGTATACATGCAAATGATTTCAATTTGGTAGAGTAAAACATTTTGTCGTTTGGCAAAGAGTTGAAGGCCCAATTGCAGCCAAGTGTATTGTTTATAAAATACAAGTATGTTCCATTCATACCAATTAAAGGAAGGCTCTAAGATCATCATTAGTCTTACAATCTGATAAAGAATGGTTAGTTAAAGTTTCAGTCAAAGGCAGGACAATGAATATTAAAATTAGAACTCATTCCCACACAGCAAAATTTTAGACTTGTTCAAATGGAATATTTGCAGTCCACAAATTAAATTCCCCTAAGATGGTGAAATTTGCTCTTGAAAACGGAGAAAAGTGGTGGGAAATGGAGATGAGGCTGGGTACCAACATTTTCTCCTTTCTGTGGTTAAGGGTTATAACATACTGAATATTGCTCAAATGGAGACAAATGCAACACACTTCTATATGGGAAACATTGTTTTAATTAAGCAATTGCCCCTTTTTCTACAGTGTTTTTAAAGAGTTACCAAAGAGAAGGGATGTCAGAAATTTTATTGGTAAAATATGCACAGCGATGAGTAAAGGAGAAAAGGAAGGTCAAAAAATAATAAAAACACCCCCACAGTTATACATGTATTTGGGGTGAAAAAACTCTAAATGCTTTACGAAATAAACTTGTTTTCTGATGTCACTGAGGATTAAATCATTTTAAAATTTTGTTGGAAAAGGAGAAAAGCCGGCATTTTCTTGTTTCTAGGTAGGTTCTCTACCTTTTCAAAGACAGAAAATCTGATTATTTATCTTGTCTTCAAAATTTAATGCTTCCAGTTTGGAAAAGTTTAAATTTTTATCACCTGGTAAAGAGCCAACTAAATTACGTCAGTCACCTACTGATAATTTTTTGTCAACTTTTTAATAGCTGGTTGTCAAAACAGTTACAAAACCACATGTTTTGTCCAATGCCCACATGAGTTTTTTTCTACTTTTCTCTACCAGTACTAATCATAAGTTGTTCAATTTGCTTACAGGGAGAATTAAAGTCAAAATCAGATACTAAATTTTTTTCATTCTTACCTTTCAATATGTATGTTATGTAACAAAATAACTGAGCAATGCTCTGGCCAAAGGAGGCTTAACTCTTTACCACACAATCACAGGTTTTAACGACCCTGAAGAAGAAGCCTTTTGAAAACATTGTGGGAAAAGGAGAAAATGCTGGTAACCAGCATTTTCTCCTTTTCCCACAATGTTTTCTAACTGTCCCATAACAAATTTCAATTTTTAAGTCGCATTTAATTTGTCGTCTGCAAAAGCTTATAATTTGGACTAGTTTACAATTTTGTCGTTTTGTAGAGAGTTAATGCATCTCCGTGATGCATTGTGCCAAGCAAGTAATCATTTATTGACCCATAACAGCAACTGACTGAATCATATGGTAGACTGGTACTTGGACATACAGAAAATTGACCAATAGCGAAAAGTTTCGGCCCAGACCAGCCCTGCTTGTACTGCACAGGCTGACCTGGGTTGATACTTTCCGCAGATTCATAAAGCTCCCTTTTTACAGAGCAATTTAATTTTTAAGAGACTTCTCTCACCACTGATTATATTATTGATGATATTTATGTGGAGAGGCAGTTAATGACTTGGAAAGAATGCTGTGAAAAGTACTGGTAAAAGAAACTCCATGAAAGCATGTACAGGTGCACTGGCTGCGTCTATATAACTGAAATAATGTTGAAAATGGGGTTAAATGCTATGCAAATATCAAATTTTAGACACTAAATAATTATTGGGAAATAAAGTTGCCATTTTCACTCTATAGAAAAAGTGCTTATGTATTTTTAATGCTTTACCAGGTGACAACATTTTAGACTCGTGTCGTGCTTATTGAGTGTTTTTGAAGAAGACAAATTTAATGCGGCTTAAATTAACTTGTCTTTGAAAGAGTAGAAAACATCATGGGAAAAGCAAAAAATACTGGTTACCAGCATTTCCTTATTTTCCCCTCAATGATTTAACCCTTTCCCAAATGACAAATTTTGGACTGGTCCAGATTAAAAAAAAATTTGCAGACGACAATTTTAAATTTGATGAAAATGGCAGAAAGGTCTCAAAAAGGGTAGAAAACGCTGTGGGAAAAGGAGAAATTGCTCGTTACGAGCAATTTCTCCTTTTCCCACTGTGTTTTCAAAAGACTTATACTGCAGACATGTGGAAACCAGGGCTTGTTTGGGAAAGAGTTAAAAAGCCTTTTACCTCAGTGTCCCTGAAACAGGGGATTGGTTTGGAAAGGATTAAGCCCGTTTTGGTAATTACCTATGTAACAGCGAAGTATCAGACAACATGGATCAAAGATCAGATTACATGTTCTTTGCAACCTAATCTTGATCTACAATGTTGATAATATCCCCTAAAAAATGGTTCCTAGGACGCTAAGGGTAAATAAACACTTATGAAAGTTGCCTTTTTCCACAAACTGTTTCATACCTTAAGTACATAAATGTTATTGAATTATCCTTTAACCCTTTACCAAACAGTCCCATGTTGTAAGGACCAGAGAAAAAAGGTTTAAGAAACAGGGTCTGCAGAGGAGAAAATGATGTTAACCAGCATTTTCTCCCTTTCCCTGAATGTTCAACCCTATCAGAGACAAAAATTTGACTTGATATGTCATCTGCAAATGCTTTCAGTTGTGGTGAGTCCAAAATTTTGTTGTATGGTAAAGAGTTATTTTTTTCAGTTTTTGGTGTATTTGCTTTTTTCCAATGGATTAAAGAAAAAAGTGCCAAAAACTACCAAACAGTATTTTGCATGTAAAATAAAACATTCCTTCTTTCAATCGTAGTTGCCCATGGAACCTTGACCTTCACTCCTGATCTCACCCACGCACAGAACTCAGAATGTTATCAGAAAAAACAATCCAATTTGTCATTATCTTAAACATTATCTTATAAAATATTTCTTCCTACTCATGTACTTTAACTCTTGACAAAAAGACAAAATTTTAGACTGGTCAATCTGAAAAGGGTAAAAAAGATTTTGGGAAAAGAAGAAAGTGCTGGTTACCAGCATTATCTTCTTTTGCCACAATGTTTTCAAATACGCCTTACTAAGTATGGATTGTTGAAAGTCTGGATTGTTTGACTCCCTCCCCCCAAAATTGAATATTTTGCCTGTTACTCAATACAACATGAAAAAAAAATCCATAGATAACTTTGAAAACATTCTTGCAATACTGGTTGGATGAAATATGTAGTCTGATCTGATGATCTTGGATCTGCACCGTAAAAGATACATGACATGTGCTGATAAGTGAAAATTCATATTCATTAATCACATGGACAGGAAAATTAAAACGGATCAAATCTGATGTTTAAAGTACAGGTAGTTATCAAATAATATTTCAGTAAATAAGGCAACCTACTTAATGTGTTTGAACTTTTTACTGAATGACATGATTTTAAACATGTCCATTTTAAAAGTATTTGCCAGCAATTAAGGAAATATGGCTCAAATGATTGAATATATCTATAAAAAGGTAGGGAAAATTGTGCAAAAAGGAGAAAATGATGGTTACCAGCATCTTGTCCGTTTCCCACAATGTTTCTCAAAGCTTTCTTCTTGGAGTCATTAAAACTGTGCCCGTTTTCACCAACCATTCTTAAGAATGGTATTAGTCTTAAGACTAAGATTGTTCTTAAGAATGGTTGGTGAATACGTACCCTGGTATTCTTAGCATGTCTTAGGATCATTCAGTGTCATGGCCTTTAACATTTAAGACACATAAATTTAAGCTTTTCTTTCCTTTGGATAACAAGACTTGCTTTTGCAGACAGTGTAATTAATGATCACAGTCTGATCTTTGATCCACACTGCCTGCTTAGTTGAACATTTGGACAAAAGCTTGAAATTACAAACCTGTTTTGAAAGCATAGAAAACATAATGGAAGAAAGAGAACAGGCTACCAGCCTTTTTCTTCTTTTCTCACAATGGTTTCAAAAGCCCTTTTTCTTAGGGTTGTTGAACACAGAACAGTTTGTTAACACCTTACCAGATGACAAAATTTTAGACTGATCCAAATATAAAGCATCCGCAGACGACAAATTTAATGTGGTTCAAATGGTTGACTTTGTCTCTGAAAGGTTAGAAAACATTGTAAGATAAGGAGAAAACGGTGATATCCAGGGTCATGTTGTAAAGGGTTATGAAATTATGTTATGATGTTATAAGAGTCACTGTAATGTCAACTTATTTTGTTTGTATGACAATTCTGAAATATGAATAATATTCTATATAACAAGAAGTGCTTATCTGCAAAGTATTCTACTTTATCATTTCAACTCTTTACAAACAGCCCTGTCTGAAGCCTGAAAAAGAAAGCTTTTGAAAACATTGTGGGAAAGGACAGATTGAATTGACTGAATGGTCTTTTACTCTGCTTTCAGCATTATTTTATTCATATAATTCCAACAGTTCATTTATTCACAGTCATAATTATTCAGGGTTTCATCAATGTTAGACTAGGACTCAGAAGTGTCTTGCCAAAGGACTCGCTTATGTAAAATCTAGTGCTTCAAATAAGAATCAAGCCTTTGGCCTCAAGGTTTTGAATCCTATACCACACCTTACAGAATACCCTCCCACATTCTTTTTTTTACCCTTGTAAAGCTTTTACCAAACAAGAACATGTTATAATGCCCCTGAGAAAATACATCATGGGAACATGAGAAAATGCTGGATAACCAGCATTTTCTCCTTTTTGCTGAATGTTTTCAACCCTTTAACCCTTCCAGAGACAAATCCCACGATTTAAGTCACAACTATTTGTTGTCTGTAAATGTTTTCACTTTTGGCAGGACTAGAATTTTGTCCTGTATTAAAAATGACATAAAAAAAATGATAAAAGAGTTGTATCTTCAGCTCACCTGAGCACAAAGTGCTCAAATTGAGCTTTTGTGATCATGCTTGTCCGTTATCAGTCGTCAGTTGTGCATTGTAATATTTTGTTCACCCTGGAGGCCACATTTTTCATCTGAAACTCATGAAACTTGGTCAGAATTATTGTTTAGATGATATCTTGGACAAGTGCAAAACTAGGTCATGTCAGGTCAAAAACAGATCACTGGGACAAATCTTAGGAACAATATTGTGTACACTTCAGAAACCACATTTAAAGTCTGATACTCTTAAAACGTGTCTTATTAGTACCTGTATCTCGCATGTGTTTGAAACTGGGCCACACAGGGTCAAAAAGTACATGTAGGTCACATGGACGATCTTTAGAGAAACCTTGTGTACATTCTACAGGCCACGTTTTCTAACCAATACTCTTAATAATTGGTCTAAATCTTTGTCTAGAGGATATTTTAGATGATTTTTAAAATGGGTCATTGGGTCAAAAAGTATCATTGGTAAAAATGTTAGATAAACCTTGAGAACATGGAAGAGGAAAGATTTTTAGTCCAATACTCATGAAAGTTGATCAGAGTGCTTCTCTTGATGATATTATAGAAGGAGTTTGAAAATGGATTAAGTCAAAAAGTAGGTCACCAGGACAGGTCTTAGAAAAACCTTGTGAATGCATAAAGCCCACATTTTCAGCCCAATTTGAATTTTCTCAAAGATACACAGACTCAGGTGAGCAATTCAGAGTAATCATGGCCCTCTCGTTTGTAGTTCTTGCTAGTCCTTTTTATTCTAAATTAATTCCAACCAAGTTTCATGGGGAACACAATTAAACAATTGAGATATTCTACTAATTTTCTGCTAGTTTTATTTCCCATCAAGTTCAAAATTAAAAGTTTTAGTGCCAGATTACTCATGACATGACAAATTTGCAATGAATTTAAATGACCCTGCATTTTTAACCCTTAAAGCACCTTTCACTACTTTCATTGCCTTTGAAGCCAATGTATATGAAGACCAAATTGCACAAAATGTGCAGTTTGATCTATGTTCTACTCTATTAGCTTTGCTAAGAGATTCCAGACACCAACAACCTTGATATTTCAATAATTTGGGTTTATTTCTTGATTGAAAATGTTCATTTGGTTTATTTTATGCATTCCCAAGCTTAACCTATTTTAATTTCCTCTGGAAATGAAATATAAAATAAGTGACTTTCAACCCTTTTTCCATACCCCTCAGAAAAAATTTTAGACCAGTCCAAATTCAAAACAATTGCCAACCACAGATTAAATTTGGCAAAAATGATGGAATTTGTATCTGAAGGAGATGAAAACATTGTGGGAAAAGGAGGTACCAACATTTTCCCCTTTTTCCCACAATTTTTTCAGAAGACTTCTGCCTAAAAGTCGTTAAAACTCAAGATTACTTCACACTATTTTCTTCCAAAGCCCCTGGCTGCTTTCCCACATCATCATCATTATCAAAGTGAAGATCAGCAGTGAGAGAGGGATGAATCCTATTGCAATGACTATCATCAATCCATGGAAAGAAATTGGCCGAGCTGGGAATTTGAACCAGTGACTCCCTGGTCCTGCATGCCCATTCTGGGCTACTGGACTCTACCTATTTAAAAGAATAAAAGCATATTTGATTTTCTGTTCGGTCTCTCCCAAATGATAAAAGTTTTATGTTCGACTCTTTCACATTTAGAGTTTGAACAAATTATGGAAATTGGAAAAGGTATGAATAAACTAAAGTTCTCTTGCTAGGGAGAAAACATGGTGGGAAAAGGAGAAATTGCTTGTTTGCTTGTTTTCTTCTTTTCCCACAATGTTTTCTGAAGACTTATTTGGTAGACTTTAAAACCAAGGGACATGATCATGTATTTAAAGCATTAAAGGGGAGAGTTTCCAAGAGACGAAAAACTCTTTTTTGAAAACCTTATAATTAGCAGTAGTTGTGTTTGGTTTGGAACATTTGCTTGTAATTGTAAGGATAAAAGTAGCAAAGTAAAATTCATATACATGTACAGCCTAATTAAGATAAGGCTACACCGATTCTTTGCCATCAGAATCTTGATCTACTCTTTCTTCATAGTCAACAGAAATTAAAATGAACTGGATAATGGTTAATGCATTTTGACATCCATCATTATGTTTTTCCTCTTTATCTTACAATCCCAAGTTTCAGTGACCCTAAGAGAGAGGAAACCAGCATTTTCTCCTTTCCCCACGATGTTTTCTGCCCTTGCTTACTTAGATCCCATCAGTTCAGGCACATTTGTCATACTCAAATGCTTCCATATTGGACAAGTGTATAAATGGCAAATAGTTAAAAAGAATGCTTGCAAGGTGACATCACAGCATGCCATTTTGTTTGATGTATCCATGTTCAAAGTGTGTGAAAACTGATGTTATCTCGTTACGGACATGACAAAAAAGACCATGCATGTTTTAACCCTTAATCCTTAGGCTGCAAAGCTGGACTCAAGGACCCTTTGCGGACAGTGCAGATCAAGATCAGATTGCACAGAATGTGCAGTCTGATCTTTGATCCACACTGTCTGATAAGGAGATATCTGTCCCCCCAAAATACCTTTGAAATAGCAAAATCTTGGTTTTCACTTTCAGCTTGAAAGTTTCATTTCACGTATTTAGCTGGATAAGGATTAAAATGCTAACCATGACTTTAATTGCTTTTTCAGATGGTGTAGATCAAGATAAGATTGATCAAACTGTAAAGTCTGATCTTTGATGAAACACTGCATAATATTTTGCAGTAGCATTTTCTTGCTAAAACAGCCCTGTACAAAAGCTTGGGGTTTCTTGTTGACCGAAAAAATTTCTTTCTTTTATGAATGACTGTGTCTGCTGGGCCAGACCACTGTTGCTTTTGAGGTCAGCATGAATCAAAGAAAGACTGCACAAACATTGAGAAGTTGCAGTGGTATCTTTGATCTGCGCTGCCTGCTATTTTGTAAGATATTAGAACTGCTCAAGACTGCCTTGAAAATGCAATATCTGGGGTTTTTATCGCTGCCTGAAGATGTCTAAATTGCTCTGGCAAAAGGGGGTTTAATACATCATCATGATGCATGATACCAAGCAAGTCATCCCATATTTATGGATCCATAAAATCCATTTTGTGTAGCAACATACTGAATCATGATGTAAACTGGTCCTTTTGACAAGCAGAAAAATGACCAATAGCAAAGTTTTTTGGCCAGACCAGCCTGCACGGAATGCACAGGCATACCTGGATCGATGCATCTTTGCAGATGCATTAAGCCTCATTTTGACAGAGCATGGCTCATCTGTTTAAGGCACCGAGTAGCATTTACTTAATACCAGATGACAAAATTTTGACCTTCTAGTTATTAAAAGCATTTGCAGATGACTTAATTACTATATTAAGTCTTTACCACACGACAAAAATGTAGACTTGTCCAAATTGAAGGCATTTGCAGACAACAATTTAAATGTTGCTTTAGTGGTGGAATTTGTCTTTGATAGGTTAGAAAACATTGTGGGAAAAGGAGAAAATGCTGGTTACCAGAATTTTCTCCTTTTCCCACAATGTTTTCAAAAGGCTTCTTTCCCAGGGTCGTTAAAACTCGGGATTGTGTGGTAAAGAGTTAAAAGGCACACAGGTGATGAAATTTGTCAGGTGCAAATCATCATAGGAGGAGAAAATACTGGTAATCAATTTTAGTGCATTGTTTCATGAAACGATCATTGTGCAAACAACTCAGAAAAACACCTTTATGATTATTATTATTGTTTATTGTATGGTGTTTAATGCCGTTTTCAGCATTATTTCAGTTATATCACGGTGGCCAGTGCACCTATCCATGCTTTCCTGGAGTTTCTTTTCCAGTACTCCGCACAATATTCTTTTCAAGCCACTGGCTGCTTTTCCACATAACCATCATTGAAACAATGGTCAGCAGTGCACCTTTATGAAATGTGGAGCATGTATCATTACTATGGTGGTAGGTTAAACTCTACCAAACAACAAAATTTTAGACTTGTCCAAATTTAAAGCATTTGCAGATGACAAATTAAATATGGCAAAAATTATGGTATTTATCCTCAACAGGATAGAAGACATTGTGGGAAAAGGAGAAAATGCTGTTTGCCAGCATTTACTCCTTTTCGTATAATTTTTTCAAAAGCTTTCTTCTTTGGAGTTATTAAAACATGTGAAATTGTTTTGTAAAGGGTTAACTCTTTACCAGACAACAAAGTTTTAGACTTGTCCAGATTGAAAGCATTTGCAGATAATGAATTTAACTTTACTTAAATGATGTGATTTGCCATCTGAAGGGTAGAAAACATTGTGTGATGAAGAGAAAATGCAGATTACTAGAGCAACGTTTCCTAACTTCGACCCTGTCCGATTATCGACACTGCAGCTTTTCTCTGTTTACATATGATTATTATGTCATCCGATGACATCGGGAAGTTTAATAATGACGTCAAACATATTTGACATCATCGGTGCCATTTTGGATTGTCCATAAACCAGAAGCGAAATATTTTGTAATTTTGTTGGCGTTCTTACAGACCTAGCTAAGGTGAGTTGAATTTTTATAGGTACACCATGTTGTTAATCAAGCTGTAAAATATGCGTTATTGAATTTTTTTCGGATGTAGATGTCTTATTATACCCTTTTCCACGTGTTTAAAGTTATAACCACACTCTGTTTGGCAAATATTGAGGGTGTCGATAATAGGAAAAGATGTTACCATCGCTTTCCTATTATCGACACCCATCTATAACCATAAGTTTTATGTAGCAAGATCAAGTCATGAAACGTTTTTATCTTCTTGTAGACGATGTCAGCACAAGTAAATGCAAAGAGAAGGTTGAAATATGCTCCTGAACAAATGGCAAGGGCAATAGCTGCTGTAAAGTCGGGCTCTCTCAGTAAGAAAATGGCTGCTAAAACATCCAGTGTACCCTGTACAACCCTGCTTGACAAGCTGTCTGGTAGAGTTCCTGAAGTTGGGGTTAGCGGACCTAACCTATTTTGAATAATGCAGAGGAGACAACCCTTGTAAATTATGCAAAACTTATGCAAGAAATTGGTTATCCACTTACAAGACTGGAATTCTTGAAAGAAGTAAAGAAAATTTTAGACATAGATGGCAGGAAAACACCATTCACAAATAACCTTCCCAGAAAGAAATGGTTTAGTAATTTTGTAGCACACCATTCAGACATCACAATGCGCAAGCCACAAGGTCTTGGTCAGGAACGTGCAAATGTAACTCTTGCAAAAATACAAAATTGGTATGATGTCCTGTTTGGCTATCTAGAGAAGGAGGTGCCAAATTATGAAAGAATGATAAAAAACCCTCGCAGAATATTCAGTGGGGATGAATCGGGATTTCCACTCTCTGTGAAACCAGACAAGGTCATGGCATCAAAGGGCGCGGCAAATGTGTACCAGGTGATTAGCAACACAAAACTACAGATAACTGTGATGGCAGCCTGCAATGCTGTTGGTGAATTTGTGCCACCAATGATTTTGTTTCCTGGAGAACAGTTGACAAATGTTGGGCTAAGTGGTTTTGAAGAGGCAGTCTACCGCACGACAAAGAGTGGATGGATGGACACGGAGTCATTTCTTGCTTATCTTGACCAGATTTTGGAATTTGCTAGGGAGAAAGATTTAGAATTTCCAATTATCTTATTTGTTGACGGTCATTCCACCCACATGAGTCTTCCTGCCGCCGAGTTTTGTAGGGAAAACCAGGTTGTGCTTTACTATCTTGTTCCAAACGCCACTCACCTAATGCAGCCCCTGGATGTTGGCTTCTTCAGCCCAATGAAGAATGTTTGGAAGCAAACCATGAAAGCTTGGCAAATTGAACATTTTGGAGAAACCGTCAGAAAGAAAGATTTTCCTGGCTTACTTAAAAAGGCCTGGGGTAAAGTGGCTACCTTTGAAAATGCATCTCATGGGTTTAGAAAATCTGGACTCTATCCCTTATCTATAACTGGCATTGATTCAACAAAGCTTGGTCCATCGCAAATAGAGGAAAAGGCCAAGGAACACAATATTTTGTCTGTAGAGTTGGCAGTTTCTAATAAACAGCCAGAAAGAGAGAATGGCGTCCAGGGTGAAGCGACAAGGGCTAGTGAGGATATCACAGACAGTTGTGAGGAAATAGTTGAAAGTACATGTATTTCCAAAACGCCAAGTAATAGGCAGGAAACAGTTGCCCCAGCATTTCAGAAGTTGTTTGTTCCGTGCCCTAAAGAAAAGAAAAAAGTAGACAGAATCGGTGAAAGACTACCAAAAGCAATATCGAGTGCTAAGGCTATAGAAATATTGAAAGAAAGAGAGAATAAGAAAAGACAAGAGGAAGAAGCCAAAGCAAAACGGAAAGAGGAGAGGTTACAGAAGAAAATCCAGAAGGAGGAAGAAAAGGAAAGAAAGAGAATTGCCAGAGAAGAGAAGAGAAAGATAAAAGCGGAAAGTAGAGCAAGCAAGAACAGCTCACGAAGAAAGAAGAGAAAGGCAGAGCATGATGAAAGTGATTCGGAGAATGAAAATGATGACAGCAAGTTACTGTGTGATGACGACAGTGATGACATCCTGGAGGAATTTGAAATGTGCCCAGTATGTAACAAGGGAGATCAGCATCCATCCCGCTGGGTTAGATGTGAAATATGTAACACACGGTGGCATTTTATGTGCGCAGATCGTCCAGAGTACGAGCTACTAGACAAAGATGAAAGGAAAAAATGTGAATTTGTCTGTCCGATGTGTCAATGATTTGAATTTCAGGGGAGATTTCTTCCTATCAAAGGTGTAAAATATCCCCAGGGCCCCGTTTTACTTAGGTACTTAAGAACAAAATTTGCATTTACAAGTTTTACGTATCTATAGTATTGTGGCGTTTTTCTGCCACGAGATACGCTATCGATAGCTATCATTATTATTTTAGAAGACTATTGCGATAAATGAAAGTTTCATAGAATTTTTATCTTTTCATTTTATCTAGATTAAATTTCCAGGAAGCCTTGATTTATCGCCATAGGCTTCTAAAATAATCATGACAGTCATCTCGTATCTCGTGGCAGAAATATGCCACCATACTATAGTTACGTAAAACTTGCGCAGATTTTGTTTGGAACTACCTTAGCTGGCAGGAATCGTTGTTGTTAAAAATGTTTCAATGAAGTCGTTATACTGTTTAAAATACCTTTGAAATTTGTTTTGGTATTAACGTAAATTACTGACTTAACCCTTTACCTGACAACAAAATTTTGGACCTGACCGAATTGAAAGCATTTGTAGGTGACAAAATCACAGAATAAATGATGACGGAAGGGGGTTAAACTGTTTTTTTTAAAAACTCCTTTTAGGTGTCGATAATAGGAGTTGTAGGGTGTCGATGATAGGAACCTTTGTTGAATTCCATCAAATTGGGAGTAGCTGTTTCAAGGCATTTCATTGGTCAACTTTTCTTCGTATGAACCCAGTCATGGCATGAAATATCCAATGAAATCATGCTTTATAAACCTGGTTACTTTCCGATCAGAAAAACATCGCTTGCCGAAATTCAGATTGGACTGCTTAAGGTGTCGATAATAGGGTACTTTGCTCTAGCATTTTCTCCTTTTCATAAACTGTTTCAAAAGCTCCTTTTTTCAAGAGCCATTAAAATCTTGACTGTGTGGTAAAGGGTTAATTTGCGAACATGGTGTGGCAAAAGAAGAAAATGCTGGTTTATCTGTTTGCCACAATATCTGCTGTGAATAAGTAGTTACCTGCAAAATGCACCAAATATCTGCACGAGTACAAATTATGGAGGTGTAGGTCTTTCATAGTTTGTTTGCTTTTAACACTGTCTGGGCCAAATGTATATACTTGACCCCATTCATCATCTGAAAATACAATCCTTTGAAACTCAGAGCGATTTTTATCTCATAGGCTTAAAAAAAAGTGCATGGTATAGATCCAAAGTCAGACTGCATGCTCTGTTTAATCTGATCTTGATCTGTTCCATTTGCTAAACCCCCTGTTTTCACCTATTACACTGAAGGGTTAATTCTTTCCCAAATAGTCCCATGTTTTCAAAAGTCTTAAAAAAGGCACTTCGAAAAGCATTATTGTGGCATTTGTCAAAGACAATGCCACCATGAGTTCAATACAGTATTTTGAAAATTGTGTATCATAGTTTATGCAGAATTAAAGGAAGTAAACCCAATTAAACTCAGTTTTTTGTAAGACAAATAAGTGTTTCGACTGCACCCAGAGATGACTTTGAAAATGGTGTATTAAAATAAATTTGATAAGGCCATGAATTGGGGAAATACTTCTTTTTATGGAAAATAGCATGATCCGCTATGGTCTTCTATTGGTGTAATGATACACACAATCTTTGTTTCCTTACCGCCCGATTCCGTGCTTGTTCGTCCCCAAACCAGTTCATTCCTGGGCTTATTCCTGCCTGGGCTTCTTTGCCGGGACTTGTTCGTCCCACAGGATGCACACTACTCTATCGGGTTATGCATGACTATACGGTAGGCGTACTTTTAAGCGAATATTTTGAAACTATTTCTATTGTTTATTTTTCAAATTACTAATCCCACACAATGGCTCCCTTGACAAATGCCACACCAGTGCTTTCATCACTTTGATTGAAAAAAGGAGAAAATGCTGGTTATTCCAGCATTTTGTTGTTTTCACAAGTTTTTCTTCTCTCTTGGTTTGCAAATACTTTCACTACCAGTAAGTCTCAAATTTTTTTGGCTAGTAAAGATTTAACTCATCATTTAACCCTTAAAAGCACCAAATACACACTGCAAATATATTGCGGCTAGAGGAAGAGCAGGATAATTGTAATTTCACAGTTGCTTTTGTTTCAGTGTTTGAGCTTAGCGGACAGTGTAAATCAAAGATCAGACTGCACATTTTGTGCAGTCTGATCTTGATCTACACTGACCACAAAGGCAACTATAGTCATGAAAGGCATTTTAAGGGTTAAGACAGATAGCAAGCATGTGGGGGTGACATGTTAACCTGGTTGTTGTGTAACAGACTTGTGTCTGTTGTACAGTTTTGTTTTTGTCTCCTAACCCTTTTCCCAACTACATTGTATCTGACGGTTTAAAAGTCTTGAATAAGATTTGAAAACTTCCTGGGAAAAAAACAATGTCAGGAACCAGCAACTGTCCCTATTCCATTATGTTTTTTACCTTTTAAACCATAAATTACATCATTTTTACCAAACGTTGGACATGTCCGTATTAAAACCATGACTGTAAAGTAAAAAAGGTTAACATGATTGAATTTGTCTTTGAAAAACTAAAAGACATCAGGTGGAAAAGGAGAAATTGTTGGTTTCCAGCATTAGCTCCTTTTCTCAGAAAGTTTTCAAAGGCATTTCTTCTTCAGGTTTGTAAGAACTTTGGCTTGTGTGGTATAGGGTTAAAGATCACTTTTGTGTGTGTGTGTGTGTGTGTGTGTGTGTGTGTGTGTGTGTGTGTGTGTAAAACACTCTGTGAAAAGGGGGCTTAATGCATCTGCAAGAGTATCAATCCAGGTCAGCCTGTAAGAGTATCAACCATCAAGCCAGGTCAAGCCAGGTCAAGCCTGTGCATTTCATGCAGGCTGACCTGGGTCAAAAGTTTTCACTGTTGGTCAATTTTCTGCATGTCAAAGGACCAGCATACCTGATGAATCAGTCGGTTGTTATGCAAAATGGATTTTATTGATCCATAATTATGGGATGGCTTGCTTGGTATCATGGATCATGGAGATGCATTAAACCCCCTTTTGCCAGAGTATGGCTCATATATATTTTTTTCCGTCCTGAAATGAACTTAATGGAACTTGCCTTAAAATACCACCTTCATTTCACGACTATGGATGGTTTTTTTTTTTTTGCAGAGAGTGTAAAGCAAGATCAGCATGCACATATGTGCTGTCTGATCTTGCTCAACACTCTCTGCTGCTTTCTCAGTTGACTTGGATACAGGTTTGACTGTGTAACACTCATATTATACAAGAATTGAAATCATCTGTTGAACTATTTTGATTTGTCTGCAAATTAGCGTTCAACTTTGGACAAGTCTAAAGTTTTTTCACCAGGTAAAGAGTTAACCCATTACCACACAATCCCGATTTTTAATACCCAAATAAAGAATACTCTTGAAAATATTGCGGGAAAAGGAGAAAATGCTAGTTACCAGCATTTTCTCCATATCCCACAATGTTTTCTACCCTATCAAAGACAAATTCCATCTCTTGAGCCATTTAAATTGTCTGCAAATGTTTTTAATTTGGACAAGTTTAAAATTTTGTTGTATGGTTAATTAACCCTTTACCACACAGTCACGAATTTTAACGACCCCGTGAAAAAAGCCTTTGGAAAACATTGTGGTAAAAAGGAGAAAATGCTGGTAACCAGCATTTTCTCCTTTTCCCACAATGTTTTCAACCCAATCAAAGATGGCGATAATTATTTGAGTTGCTTCTAAATTGTCGTCTGCAAATGCTTTCAATTTGGACAAGTCTATGATTTTGTTGTTTGGTTATGAGTTAAGATCATTTTATACAATCATCCAAACAATGCTGCAAGAAGCATTGTAAATGAAAAGAAAAAATAAAACATTTCTATTTGTACACAAATATTTTGCCTGTTTCTGTGGTATTGGCAATTAATTTTACGTTTGTTTAGAGGCAACCTTAGAGATGACTTTATTTATTTATTTATTTATTCAGAAATCAAAATAGAACTGTCACAAATTCCTAATCCAACCTGGTGTATCTTGTCATTGGTAAATTATCTCTGGTTTCCTTTGATCTGATCTCCCTTAGGTTTTCACATTTTCTTATCAACAGGACTATATCCTTAGCTGTCATTATTATTTTACTCCTTTACTACACAATCATGAGTTTTAATGGCCCTGAGAATAACAGCTTTTAAAAAAGTTGTGGGAAATGTAAAAAAAGCTGGAAACCACAAAAACAAATTTCACTTTTGGAGTCACATATATCTTGTAAGCTACAAATGATTTCAAATTTGGACAAGTCTAAAATTTTGTTGTTTGGTAAAGAGTTAACCCTTTACTGCACAATGCCGCCTTTTAACAACCCTGGAAAAGAAGCCTTTTGAAAACATTGTAGGTAAAGGCAAAAATGCTGGTAACCAGCATTTTCTCCTTTTCCCACAATGTTTTATACCTTATCAAAGAAAAAATGCACCATTTGAGCCACATTGAAATTGTTGCCTGCAAATGCTTTCAATTTGGACAAAGCTGAAATTTTGTCGCCTGGTAATGGGTTAAGCAATTTGCTACTTTTTAAATCTCAGTTCAAAGTTTTCTTGGTGAATCCTGAGCAGCTCAGTGTTGAAAGTACATGTATAGGGTTATCAGTCCGGAGGCAGTGTGTTTGATCCTCACTCAAACAACAGGGGGTTTTATGGGATTGTCCTTTGACAAGGTACTTCAGAGCCCTGGCTTTGTACTTGTGGAAACCAAGGACACACATGAATGAGCTGTTTCAGTGATGATATTATGACTAAAACAATGTTGAAAGTGACATAAAACACAAGTCAGTCAACCAGTGTTTTCTGCTTGCAGTTGCTCAGTTGTGATAACATACATGGCTTGTCTTGGAAATGTTTCAAATTGGTATCCCATTTCAGCCACATTGGCACAATTAATACTGGCTGACAATGAGTACAGATGTATCTTTAACTCTTTCACTACTAATGACGACTTGAGTACCTTTTGCGGATGGCGTAGATCAAGATCAGACTGCACAGAATGTGCAGTCTGATCTTTGATCTACACTGTCTGCTTACCTGTTTTTAAACTATGACAAAAGTCCTTTTCAGTAGCAGTGGAAATCTATTTATAGAACTTGGAAAAAAGTGGTATTTCTGGAGTTAGTAGTGAAAGAGTTAAGACAATCAGTTATAAATTGTGACAAGTGGAAAATTTGCTTATTCTGTATAATTATATTTTCAGGGAATTCAGACAGCCTAGACCCGCTGCTGATGTACGTCTATCCACGACTTTGCATTGTAAAGAAATCTGACCACAATCATGCTGCTTTCTACCCACCCACAGACCGAAAACCAGACATTTTCTACTCAGAAAATATCATAGAATTTGTTAATGCTTATTTTGATTTGCCTGAAAGTGTTGTCATAGAAACAGAGGAGTTTTAAATGATACTGTATTTTGATTTAAATGCATAATATTGGGACAAGTGACATTGTTTAACCCTTTACCACACAATCCCGACTTTTAACGACCCAAGGAAGAAGCCTTTTGAAAACATTGTTGAAACAGGAGAAAATGCTGGTAACCAGCATTTTCTCCTTTTCCCATAATGTTTTCTACCTTATCAAGGACAAATTCTGTCATTCGAGTCACCTTTAAATTTATCGTCTGCAAATGCTTTTAATTTGGACAAGTCTAAAATGTTGTAATATGGTAAAGAGTTAATGGACTACCAAGCAGTCATATATTTTTACTATCCTGCCAAACCAGAGTTCTTTTCAAGAAACGATGAACTTTAAACCCCTGCATGAAATCTATACCACCTTGAGTTTTAAAAACCCTAAAGGAAAATATTTTGAAAACATTGCAGAAAAAAGAGAAAATGCCTGTAATCAGCATTTCTTCCTTTTCCCACAATTTTTTCAAAAGCCGTCTCTCCCAGGGTTGTAAAAACCCAGGATTGTTTGGGAAAGAGTTAACAGGATTCTCCAGGAAGAGAGAAGAATGAAGCCTGTTGCACTGACTTTTATCAATCCTTGGAAAGAACTCTGGTCAACAGACTTCATTCTTCTCTCTTCCTGTAGCATCCTGTCAACATTGTTTGTGTGGAAAAGCAGCCAGTTTGTGTATGTACACCAGGATGAGTGCCTTGGCTATCATAAGAAAACTGAATATATACTGTTAATGCTTTGCCAGATGACAAAAGTTTGGATAGGAAGTTGAACAAATTTGGAAACAGTAAATTTACTGTGACTCTGGTAATAGGATTTTTGTCTTAAAAATGGTAGAAACATTATGGACAAAGGAGCATTTTCTCCTATTTCCAAATTGTCATCAAAAGCTGTCTTCCTCGAGGTTGTTTAAACATGGGCTTGTGTGGTAAAGTGTTAAGGTTGCTTTCAAAAACCAATCAAATTTTACATAGGGTGAATAGTTTATGTGCATTTGCATTTCTTTTTTTAGCTTTGCCTTTATTATCTGATGTTATAAACCCACCAAACAATCCCAAATTTTAATGACTCGGAGGTGGTAGGCTTTTGAAAACCTTGTGGGAAAAGGAAAAAATGCTGGTACACAGCGGTCTTTCTCAGGATTGTTAAAACATGGGATTGTGTGATAAATGTTAAAATGGCTCTCAAATACCAATCAAATGTTGCATAGGGTAGATAGTTTATGTGCATTTGCATTTATTTTTAGCTTTGCCTTTATAATTTGATGTTATAAACCCATCAAACAGTCATGAGTTTGAATGACTCTGAGGTGGAAGGCTTTTGAAAACCTTGTGGGAAAAGGAGAAAATGATGGTACACAGCATTTTCCACAATGATTAACACTTTTAACCCTTTACCAATCAATCAGGTCTTAACGAGCTAGCAGGAAGAAGGCGTTTGAAAATGTTGTTAGAAAAGGAGAAAATGCTGACAACCAGCATTTTCTCCTTTACCCATATTGTTTTCTACCATATCAAAATAGAAATCATTCCTTTAGCTACATTTTTTTGTCGTCTGCAAATGCTTTCTGTTTGGTCAAGTTCAGAATTTTGTTGTTTGGTAAAGAGTTATTAAAGAAAACTTTTCGCTTGAGCCATATTTAATTTGTCATCTGCAAATGCTATCAATTTGGACAAGTCTAAAATTGTGTGTTTGATAAAGAGTTAATGGAACTGATGAGAATAATTCGTCTGTTAGTTATTTTACATAGACTCATCTACGCAAGATTCTTATCATAATTTATTGGGAATGTTAATATATTTCTTGACTTTATTTATAAGAGATTATTGCAATTTTTGTGCAAAAATGTAGAAAGGTTTTATCATTTTTGATGAATTTCTTTATCTTTTTATTTTTATTTGAACCTGTAGATGTTGATTAGCTGTTTTTCATTGTGAACTAAAGATATATTTGAATTTGGTATAAAAACTGAATTAGAGCAAAATAAGGAAGTATTTTTACTTATCTTTTAACAACACATGTACAGTGTGGTTGTTTTGCTTTTGTACTGATCTCACAGATTAGGCAGATTTCAGTTTTATTCCTCTTGCATATTTTTTCACCATGTATTCAGTCAGCTCTTTTCCTAATAAAATTTGAAATGAAGCCATATTGAAAGCATTTGCTGATGACAAAATAAGTTTACCTCAAATGATCATTTCCAGCTCTGATAGGGTAGAAAACATAGTGGGAAAAGCGGAAAATGCTGGTTACCAGTAGTTTCTCCTTTTCCATCATTGTTTTGAAGGGCCATGTTTTTCAGGGTCGTTAAAACTCTGGATTGTATGGTAAAGGGTCAATTAATCTTAAATTATGTTGATTATCCATATTCACAAGGATTCTTTCAAAGTTATCTGCTACAGATTTGTTTCTGAACTCTTTACCAAAATATCCCTTGTTTTAATGGCCTTGAAAAAAAGAGCTGTTTAAAAACACTAGAAAAAGGAGACAGTGCCAGATAAAGATTTAGGGAAAAAAGTGTTTTCACTAGGAAAACCACTTGCCTAGAGAAGCTTCTGTAATAAATGATCTTTTTTCATGACTTATTAACCCTGAATCTGCTAAGTGTGACTCACTGAGCATTTGCAGACAGTGTAGATCAAGATCAGACTGCACAGAATGTTCAGTCTGACCTTGGATCTACACTGTCTGAAAAAGAGATATTTTTCTCCAAAAAGTGAGTTTGAAATAACATTATTCAGGTTTTTACTATTGGCTTGAAAGTTTTATTTAAGCTTATTTAGCAGGAGAAAGCTTAATACCATTGTTTTATTCATTTAGGGCTCTATGGCTAATTCAATATTCTTGGACTTGAAGTAACTGCTCATCACAAGTACTTACATGTACTTTTTGATCTAAAACTGTTCAAAAAGCTGTCTTCCAGAGGAGTGTCGAAAGTAGTGTTTTTACTTCTAATAGATGAATTTTATAGCCATTATAAAGCAATTTCTAGATTCAGTGACTTAACTGTATCAATTTGATAATGTTAATCTGCGCTTGGTTAAATTATAGACACATTACAGAAAATTCCCTCTACAATGATATGTATTAAGCTGATGATATTTATCTATTTGTACTGTCTTTGAGTTTCCCCTTTATTGTCTTAACCCTTTCCCAAACAAGCCCTGGTTTTCACATGTCTGCAGTACAAGTCTTTTGAAAACACTGTGGGAAAAGGAGAAATTGCTCATAACGAGCAATTTCTCCTTTTCCCACAGTGTTTTCTACCCGTTTTGAGACCTTTCTGCCATTTTCATCAAATTTAAAATTGTCGTCTGCAAACTCTTTCAATTTGGACCAGTCCAAAATTTGTCGTTTGGGAAAGGGTTAAGCTGTCTCATGTTGGATGAAATTACATCATGCATTGACAGACCACTAGGCCATTCGGTCTCACTGAAATTCTTAACATCTGCAGACAACAAATTTTGGAATAAGTACAATTGACTGAAGTTCTCTGAAAGGGTAGAAAACGTTGTTGTTTTGGAAGGAAAAGTTGCTTTCTTCAAGCAGTTTTGTCTTTTCCCACAGTATTTTCAAAAAGTGCATTCCAAAAGTATTGAACTTTTAACCAAACGACAAAAGTTAGGACTCAACCAAATTGAAAGCATTTGCAGATGACAAATTAAATGTTATGGAAATTATTATTTCTGTCTTTGATTTTGTAGAAGACAATGTGAGAAAAGGCTGGTTACCAGCATTTCCTCCTTTTCCCACAATGTTTTCAAAAGCCTTCTTCTTCCGGGTTGTAAAAAGTCAGGATTGTGTGGCAAAGGGTTAACTCTTTACCACACAATTCTGATTTTAACAATCTCAAGGGAGGTGACTTTTAAAACATAGTGAGAAAAACGTGAAAATGATGGTAATTAGTATTTTCTGCTTCACCCACAATGTTTTCAACTATTTCAAGGACAAAGTCCCATCGATTGAGCCATGTTTAATGTGTCAGCTGCAAGATCTTTAATTTTGGACAGGTATAATATTTTGTCATGTGATAAAGACCTAAAACATTGGGGTGTTTGGTAAAGACTTAACCCTTTACCACACGATCCCAACTTTTAACGACCCTGAGAAATAAGCCTTTTGAAAACATTGTGGGAAAAGGAGAAAATGCTGGTAACCAGCATTTTCTCCTTTTCCCACAAAGTTTTCTACCCTTCCCAACACAAATTTCAATATTTCAGTTCCATTTATTTTGTCGTCTGCTAAAGCTTTCAATTTGGACTGGTCTAAAATTTTGTTGTTTGGTAAAGAGTTAACTATAGATATCTTTTCTTTGAAATTTAGATGTAACATTGTTCTTTTAACTTTTTTAAAGGGTGTTGTTGTTGTTGTTTTCAATTTTATGCCTTTGTTGTAATATCTCACAAATATTCTCCAAAGCAGAGTTAACCGTACTCCAGGTGAAATAAGTGTCAACTTGTCCATATCAAAAGCACCTAGGCTAAAAACAATAAATGAGATGCAGAAGTTAGGATGTGACTGTAAAAATGGTTGAAAACATTGTTGGAAAATGAAAAAATGCTGGTTATCAGTGTGCTCTCTTTTTCCCAAAAAGTTTTCTACTATTTTGAAGATAAAGTCTCACCCTCTGAGTTACGGGCACATTAACTCTTTACCAAATGAAAAAATTGTAGACTGGTTCGAATTTAAAGCATTTGCAGACAACAAAATAAATGTGATTGAAAAATTGAAATTTGTTTTGGGCAGGGTAGAAAACATTGTGGGAAAAGGAGAAAATGTTGGTTACCAGCATTTTCTCCTTTTCCCACAATGATTATAAAAGGCTTCTTACTCAGGGTTGTTAAAAGTCGGGATTGTGTGGTAAAGGGCTAAATTTGTTGTCTGCAAATACTTTCAAATTGAAGAAGTCTGAAATTTTGTCATTTAGTTAAGAATCAGTGGGCAAATACAGTAAAGTTTCTATTGTATGCATTGTGGTCTGTCATGGTGTGCAGCTTTTCAGCATAGTTTATTCACTTTTACTCTTTACCAGACAGCAAAAATTTTAGACTCATCCAAATTGAGAGCATTTGCAGATGACATGGCTCAAATGAATCTTTGATATCTAGAAAACATTGAGGGAAAAAAAGAAAATGCTATTTAATAGGAATTAACCAAATTGAAAGCATTTGCAGACGACAAATTAAATGTAGTGCAAATTATTATTTCTGTCTTGGATTTGGTTGAAAACTTTGTGGGAGAAGGAGAAAATGCTGGTTACCAGCATTTTCTCTTTTTCCCACAATGTTTTCAAAAGTCTTATTTTACAGGGTTTTGGAAAAGGAATGTATGGAAAAGGGTTGAACCTTTTACTTTGAATTTTAAGGGGGTTTGTTTTGTAAGCATTGAACATTTGAGTGTTATGAAATTGTACATTATTTTTCTGCTGAATACAAGTTTTACATACTTCAACAAAAAAAAAAATTATATTTGGTAGGCCCTGTTATCACATTGTTATTTCTTAAGCCAGTTACCGGTAATATGGAACAACAAAACAGAAGCATTGTAGCAAAGAGTATTTCCATCATTGTCAAAACAGGCTTTTTAACAATCTGTAGCTTTTGTTCAGATTTCAGCCTTTTTCTCAGAACTTTTGAATTACCCATGAAAACTGCATCTTGAATAAAAAGTTAATTTGTTAACCCATTTACATGCAGATAAGACATTGTATGCTACTGCATAAGTAAAAGATTAGAAATCTTGTTATAAATGAAAGTGCCTCAATACCACAAATCATGAATTTCCACACCTGGTTTACTGTAAGAATATAACTAGTTGTCTGTGTATGATTTTTAACTCTTTACCACACAATCCTGAGTTTTAATGACCCTGAAAAAGAAGCCTTGTGAAAACATTTTGGAAAAAGGAGAAATGCTGGTAACCAGCATTTTCTCATTTTCCTTAAATGTTTTCTACCCTATCAAAGACAAATTCCATCATTTGAGTCTCATTTGAATTGATGTCTGCAAATGTTTTCACTCTGAACAGGTCTACATTTTTGTTGTGAGCTTAAGACTTATGAACAAGGAAATATACTTAGTAAACTGTTTCCCACAAAATGTGCCTAGAAAACTACATGTACATGTAAATTCAAAGAAAGGAAGATACTGCATCTCTGATCATCAGCGGATGTCGTTACATCCTTTTTCCAGGGAAATGATAAGAACAAAGGTCAGATATATTTTGTACATATTCTTGATAATTTTTTCACCATTATTTATCAGTCATCTAGAAATCAGGTTTCTTTTTTGTTTTTGTTGCTTACCATATACTTGGTAACATCAATTAATTCAACATTAACTTCTATTCTTTTTTGCTATTATCAACCATGTAACAACAATACTTATGTAAGTATTAGCTAGACAGAGATATGTGCGGGCACATTAACAACTTATTTTATATATGCACATGTGTGTACCTTATTGTAGTATCTTGTATAGAGTGATTTTTTTCCCTCTGGATCTTAGACACTTTAATCTCTTTACTAATTTTTGGCTCTTCAACCAGCAATGGGTGCTTTTGCAATCTTGAGCAAATTTATCTGAGGACTTAGCTCTTTACCAGATGACAAAATTGTAGTCTTCTCCAAATTGAAAGCATTTGCAGATGACAATTTCAGTTTGGCTAAAATGGTGCAATTTTTCTTTGATAGGGTAGAAAACATTGCGGGAAAAGGAGAAAATGCTGGTTACCAGCATTTTCTCCTTTTCCGACAACGTTTTCAAAAGCACCTAATCGCTTAAAAATAAGAACCTATGTAGTGTGATTAATTTTGGCTAACTTTCAATTTGGCACTACTCTCTACTTGAACATAATATTGAAGGAAAAGCTATTTGTATGTATTTTATTTTAACTTTGCATTTAGATGTATTTCTTGTTCATGGTAGCTGAATGTGCTGGCTTTTCTTCAAGACATATCTTGTTTTCTTTCATTTACTTTCTTTGTTAATATACTGTCATTACCTACAATGGAAACATCAGAATCTTGTCCATCATACCATTGTCTTAGCATTCCATCCAATTTAACCCACTGCCTCCCACAATGCTTTTTCATCTTGTTATAGAAATTATACCAAAATATTGTAGCACAAGGAGACATGTGCTTACAGTAGCACTGTCACTTTGTGATACAATGTTTTTTCATTTGCCCATGAATTGTACAATATTTACTTTATTGAACCATGATCATTCGTATTTTACTTGGATGTTTTCAGTGTTCTCATTTGTGAATTTCCTTTAGGAGGCAATGAGTTAATGCATGTGATCTCAATTTAGATGTTGATATAGTTCCGTAATAAAGTTATTTTTGTACTAAAGATTGCCTGTTTTTATTTGTCAATGTACAGTTTAGTATCACTGTCAAACCTAAGGAATTAAGTATACATTTCTTGCCCTGGTGACGAAAGGCAAAGAATATATTCATGCGAAGGTTTGCCAGCAAAGACAAACTTCCATCTTTTCAGTTGTATTTAACCCTTTACCAAATCCTGCATTTTATGACTCTAAGGAAAGATGCTTTTGAAAAAACAAGTTTGAAATGGGGAAAATGCTGGCAACAAGCATTTCCCCTTTTTCCCAAAACATTTTCTACCTTTTCTAGAACAAATTCAATCATTTGATACGCACTGAATTTGTCGTCTGCAAAAGCTTTCAATTTGGACAATTTTGTCGTATTGTAAAGGGTCAATATGGCGCCGGAAATACTATCTGAACAAGTCTAAAATTCGATTGTTCGGTAAAGGGATAAAACCTTATACAAGTATGGGTCAATATACCGAACAGTGCATTATGTTAGTTAAACTTGTTATATATGTATATATATATTTGAGCCATGCTCTGTGAAAAGGGAGCTTAATGCATTAGCAAAAAGTATCGACCTAGGTCAGCCTGCGCAGTCCGCGCAGGCTGACCAGGGCCGAAACTTTTTGCTGTTGGTCAATTTTCTGCATGTCAAAGGACCAGTTTACCTAAAAGATTCAGTCGGTTATTAGACAAAATGGATTTTATGGCTCCATGATCATGTGATGACTTAGTTGGTATCATGCATCACGGAGATGCAATTAAGCCTCCTTTTGCCAGAGCATGGCTCGTATATTTTTTCCCAAATTCGATCAAGCTGTGCTGGACTTGGTTTTGACGTAGTGCTCACTATTTTAAATGGTAGACGAGGTAACTGACATTTACGGTGAATTTACCCAAGCTGTTTTAAACCCAATTATAAGTCTTTAACTTGTGGATAAATATTAGTACATGCAGAAAAAATATGCAAGATAAGCAGAACATGTGAAAATCGGGATCGATCATTATTCATAATGCAACATTTCAAAATCCTGTTTTCCAAGGCTTCATCTATTTATCCTAATTAGTTACTCTTTTTCCTAAGCAATTTTTTGAGGGGCAGTAAATAAGACTTGCCCACAGCTACCATGCATTTTCATGGTTAAAGATTTAATCAAGTAATTAGAAAGGAAAAAAAATAACTCCAGCAACCATATGCTGTCTATTATAGATGTAGAGTGCAGTCCTCTAAAATCATTCTGTCAATTTTTCGGTAAAAAATTTGCATTGTTAGCGCTTGTGTGAACCGAGTTCAGGTTTGTTGACAGCATTTTGATCTGTCAAGGCCTGGGTGTAAAACAGGATTTTTCAACATATTGCCCGTTGTGTCATACTAAAAAGCGACTTGAGCTACAATGATCATGGTTTACTTGTTTTCTGCGCTTTCAATGTATAAAATACAGACTTTGTGGCGGATGAGTTTTATATAGTTAGTGCCAGTAACTCGCTGTAATAGTAGAGCGATATTGGCCCATAACGACCCTCGAAGGTCAATTGTCATTTGACGAAAGGGGTCATGTCCGAATGATGCTCTAATTGATTAATACGTCTACGTTCAAGATATGATACAAAATGTGAGAAAGTTACCCAACATTCTCTTTGTAGAAAGGAAGAGTCCTAATCCCGCCCACGAATAGCGGCAAAAACCGTCAAACGGATGGACCGGAAGTCATCTCTCATTTCACGGATGAAATATAATTTCCTGTCTAATAAATGTCCGTTAAATGGTGATGTCCATAATGCGGCTAAATTACGATGGTCACTTGATGTCCGCCTTTTGATATACACCGGACAAGGTGCAACTCCTTACTGGACAGGTGAAGCCGCTGTCACCCATGTCAGCATCAGTTGACAATGTCGTCCATATTAATCTTTATCCTGCTAAATAAAAGAAATATAACTTTTAAACGAATAATATAATCGCAAATTTCCTATTTCACAGGTATTTTTGGAGGAATGATATCTTGTTACCGGACAATGTAGATCAAAGATCAGAGTGCACGTTCTGTGCAGTCTGATGTTGATCTACGCTGTCCGCAAAAGGTCAGCGAGTTGCGCTTAGCAGCCTAGGGGTCAATTCTTATCCTGCTAAATAAGTTAAATGATACCTACAAGCCGATAGTAAAAACCCAAATGTTGCTATTTCAAAGTTATCTACGCGGGAATGATATCTCCTTATCGGACAGTGTAGATCAAAGATCAGACTGCACGTTCTGTGCAGTCTGATCTTAATCTACACTGTTCGCAACACGTCCTTTGGTCGCGCTTAGCAGCTAAAGGGTTTTGAAACGCTTTCATCTCTCCTCCAAACGATCAAGTGTTTTTACAACCTCGAAGGCTTTCAAGAACGTTGTTAGAAAATCAGAAACTGATAGTTGTCTCATCTTTCTGTTTTCATGGCCGTCAGTGTACACATCTTATATAGTTATATTGACGTATTTGTTGCTATGCAAGACATTTAACATGGGTCCGTAATCACCAACCATTCTTAAGAATATTCTTTGTCTTATTCTCCAAGATTTTCTACATTTGAAAGTAACACAACTCCTGATTTGTTAAACCATTTGGTTTAGCCAATCAGGAGTTGTGTTACTTTCAAATGTAGAAAATTCTGGAGAACAAGACAAAGAACATTTTTAAGAATGGTTGGTGAATACGGACCCTGAACTGGTTGGTATTTTCCAAAAAGGAATGAACGTGCATTACAAAAAAGTGGGAGAGAGCCGTTTTGTACCAACAACAAAGATGGTTTACAATTCACGTGGAAGAGGTATGGTCGAAGGAGCGATGTTGATCGAAGAGCAGACTGCACAAATTGTACGATCCGATCTTGATCTATACTCATGGTAAAAACGGCCTAAACTCCCTATGATTTTCATACCCTTTTATAAACACGAAATAAATAAATCTGATTTTTTTCAAATCCAGGAAAGGAGACCAATACACCATAATTTCAAAGGTATTTTGCCAAAATGGTTTGCAGAATAGCCGACTGTCAAGATTGGACTATGTGTTTTGTTCAGTCTTATCTTGATCTTTACTGCCTGCAAAAGACAACTTGGTCTGAAACTAATTTGTATGCAAAAAAAACTTCAATTGCAACTAGTGTTTTCAGAGTCAAGTTATGAAACAATCCTTTCGTATCTGGAAACATGTATACTGTAGTACGAGCAATTCTATATTCAGTCATGATCTGGCAAATGGGGGCTTAATGCATCTTTGTGATGCATAATACCAAACAAGACATCACATAGTTAGGGATCCTTAGAATTCATTATGTCTAACAGGCGACTGTATCATAAGTTAGAATGGTCCTTTGACATAGAGAAAATTGACGAATAGCGAAAACTTTCGATTCAGGTCAGCCTGCGCGGACTGCGCAGGCTGACCTGGGTCGATACTTTTCGCAGATGCATTAAGCCCCCTTTTCACAGAGCATGGCTTATATATAGCAATGCAACGTTTCAGTAGTTGATATGGGCTTGTTTCCTACGAAACGCAAGTAAAATTGCTGTCACAGAAAGTGTAGACTGAAGGTCAGACAGCAGACAGCACAAAACGTGCAGTCTGACCCGAAGTTGGATTCAAAAATTCCGATTTTAGAGATCTCAGTTTCCCTCCCCCCTCGCTATCCGTTTCTCTCGTTTCTCTCTTCTTCTTCTTCTTCATCATCATCTTCTTCTTCTTCTTCATGCCGAAAAAAGCTTTTATATTTTTTTCCATTGTCTCGGAATGTTGATAGCAGTTTAACTCTGTACCACCCAACAAAATTTAAGGATTCCCCAAATTCAAAGCACTTCCCCTGAACAAATTAAGTGTGACTCAAGCGATGATATTTGCATTTTGTCTTTTCCTCTGTCCTAGATCTATCAATATTTTGCAAGGACTTTTGTTGTTATAGTTGTTTCAAATTAGTCTGCTGCAGGCTGTTTAACCCTTTTTTACCAGCCAGAAAACATTTAGACTTGTCCAAAATCAAACAGTTTGCACAGGACAAATTAAACATCGTACAAATGATAAAATTTGTCTATGAAAAGGTATAAAACATTGTGAGAAAAGGAGAAAAAGCCGGTGACCAGCATTTTCTCCTTTTTCCACGATGTTTTCAAAGCTTAAATTCTCAGGGTCGTTAACACAGAATTGTTTATTAAAGGGTTCAGGGGCTTTACGTTATAAAAAGGAAACCATTTTTTTTTTGGCTTTTGGTCTTACAATTTATGTGATGTCATAATATTGTAGATTATGTTGCATATTTAAGACCTTTTAATGCTTTTAGCTTCTAGCCTTCGATTCCAGAAAAAAGACCTTTTAACCCTTTTAGTATACAAAAGGACAACCCCGAAAATGAGTGGCAAATGAGCTGAAATGTGCACTGCTTTCACACCGGTATTTATTACACTTGCCTCTAATTTAGTCGTTCTATAAAGAGGAAAAGAAACTAATATGCTTGTTCGGATTAAGGGCTTCCTTTATCACGGTTTTTTTTTTTTTTGACGTCTTACACAAGTTTTCCGGTATTCTTTTCTTACCTAAAGAAAAGTGTAAATTTCCTTTTAGCACAAACTAAACAAAACATTATATTGAGTCGAGAAAAATATTTGCTAATTTGAAGGTTTTCGTGGTCTAAAAATGTGAAAAATGTCGGGCAGTGTAGATCTAAATCTCCAAGATCGAATATCACGTTCTGTGCTGTTTGATCTTCATCTGTTCCGTCCATCAGAAGCAAATTTTTATAATTCTCCTCGTCGCCAAAAGGATTTAAGACATCTATTGATATATATAGCGACCTCTCACGGAAAGATTGCATTATAAACTCCAAAAGGCCCGCGTGTAAAATACACGTACATATGATTTACGCTGATGCACATCCGTACTTGAATAAGGTGAACTCCGATCCTTTCGGTGCCGATTAAAGCTTTACTTGCTTTTTATGGACGGTGTAGATAAAGATCAGACTGCACAATATATGAAGTCTAATCGTGAATCTAAATATATCGAATTATTTGTGAGATATTCTGGCTGAAAGAGTTTTAAAGATGGAAGATCTTCGCCGTTTACCTAGTTTCGTTGTATTTTTCCTTATTTGATCCTAATCCTTTACCACAAAATCTCTATCGACGACCCCAAAGAAGAAGCGTTTGAAAAAAAAAATATTGAAAAAGGAGATAATGCTGGTAACCAACATTTTCTTCTTTTGTAACAATGTTTTATTGCCATTTCAGGACAACAGCCATCATTTGAGCCGCATTAAATATGTCGTCTGCAAAATGAATCGGACAACACTAAATAGTTGCCGTCTGGTACAGTATTAAAAGGATGAAAGAGAAAGCAAAGTGGTCGTTTTCAAGTTAAATCATCGAAAAAGGCCACTTTAACATCGTTTCAGAAGGTATTTTTTAGTGTTTGTCTGAAATATTGTTTCAAAGATTGCTACTTTTAAAGGCATTGCCTTTTTCTTCCTCAGCCCCTCAACGAGCCGTTTCCGATAGCAAAGTGGTAACGCACATGAATCCAGGGTGTTTCAGTTCGTAATTCGGCTTGACCAAAGTTCCTTCGGTAGACTAATTTAACCCTTATTCTGCTACATAACGTAAATAAATCTGCAATCCGATAGTTAAAAGCCGAATAGTATTATACCAAACTTAATCATTAGAGAAAAAAATCTCCTTAACGGACAGTGTAGATCCAAGATCAGACTACACGTTCTGTGCAGTCTGATCTTGATCTACACAGCCCGCAAAAGGTCAGTGAGTCGCGCGCTAAGCAGATTAAGGGTTAAGTCATTGTTACGATTTTTTTTCACCTCTCTCTCTCTCTCTGTAAATTCATATTCAGACTTACGTAACTTTAGAGCATTTGCATTCAACAAATTACACGTGACTGACAAAATGCCCTTGCCTTTGTAAAGGTAGAAAACATCGGAAAAAGAACAAAATGCCGTTTTCAAGATGTTCTTCTTTTCTTACAAAGTTTGTCAACTTGTATCTCAGTCGTCTTCACTCTTTGCCAGGTGACAAAGTTGTAAAATATTCCAAACTCAGATCAAATGGAGAAACAAACATAAATGTGGTCAGATGATAGGATTTGTCATCGAAAGAATACAAAATTTCTGGGGTGGGGTAAAAGAAGAATATGCTGCTTATCAGTATTTTCTCCTTTTCCGGGTTCAGAAAACTTACTTTTTACTGGGTACATTCCAAATGGTTTTGTTTGGTGTTTTTTTGTGTGTGCGTGTTTTACGCCGTTTTTTGCTGATATCACGATTGCCTGTGCACATCCATGCTTTTCACGTATGCCTCGGTTAGAAGTGCCATTTAAAATCAGGTATCACGATGGCCTGTGCACCTATCTATGCTTTCCGTGTGATTCTCGGTTTGAAATGTCATTTAAGATCACACACCATCAACTCTTTACCACACAATCCCGAGTTTTAACGACCGTGAAAAAGACCTTTTGAAAACATTGTGTAAAAAAGGAGAAAATGCTGGTAACCAGCATTTTCTCCTTTTTTACACAATGTTTTCTACCATATCAAAGACAGTGGTTATCATTTGAGCCACATTGTATTTGGCAGAGTCCAAAATTTTGTCATTTGGTAAAGGGTTAGTTTTTTGCATACTATCCGATGGTAACATAGTGGGATATGTGGATTAAGATTAGTCTGCAAGGAAAGTATCGTATGATCTGTTTCCTGCATTAACCGCTCTTCGTCTGAAATATTGTACTCTTAAAAGACCACAATAAGAATGCAATGTTTAGGTCTGATTTACGTGGGGTGGAGAACCTTACAGATTACGTGGAAATCTTTTTCACGACATTATCAATACAATCGTAAAAAAATTCTCAGATCTGATCACATATTCGTCTTGTAGCATTTAAAATCTATTAGATCTGCATGCTCAGTTTTTCCGAATAATTGAAAATAACTGTTTGAGTTGTTAATTTGAGGTAAGCCTGATGCAACTTTAAGACTGTCTCATCGGAAATATCAAAAGAAACATAGGCCAGATATTAGACAGCCTCAGATGAGTCTGCAACGGTTGTATGATCTTGACCTTCACCGTTTCGAAAATCTATTCAACTTATATACATGAAACTTTAAGGGGGATTGCACTCTGTATGAAGTAGACGAAAACTGTCGAAATGTGGACTGGATATTGTCAGTGTAAGGCGATTGGTATCAGCTCCGAATGATGTAACAAGATTTTTTGTGTTATTCCTAGTTGATCCTTTATGATGCCTAAGGATACTTAACTTTTTACCCGAGACAAAAATTCAGATTTGTCCAAATTCAAAGCAATAACAGACAACAAAGGGTAAAAAACATTGTGGGAAAAGGAGAAAATGCTGGTTACAAGCATTTTCTCCTTTTCCCAAAATGATTTCAAATGCCTTTTTACCCGTCAGGTTCGTTTAAACTCGGGATTCTTTGGTGCAGGGTTTAGACATTATATTGCCGATACTTTCTATTCTAATGGAGGGTAAAATCTTTCTTGAAAAATATGGTTTAAATTTATAATAACAGGTCTATATCTAATTGAAAAATCCACCTTTCAACAGTATGCAAAGCAAAGGAAAAAAGACAAAATTACTTTTGGCGAGGTTAGTTTTTCCATGATTCTTTTTACATAAACCACAACAGAGTTCCTATATACCTTTTTCTAGTACCTCTCACGCCGTCCATCGTTTTAAAAAGATTTCTCATATTTAAACAAACTAAGTATTGGAATTATAGTGTTCATCCGTCTCGCCGTCTCCATCAAATATAATAAAATCGAACTTCTTTTGACGGATATGATAAATTCAGGTAACCGATCAAGACCGACACGCTCCGATCGTGTGATCAGGCGCATCGATTCATAGTAATCGGACAACCCATTTGCTCGGACGGTAGCGATATATTTCAAAGCGCGATGCTATTAGTGTCCAAACGTCCTCAACAATATCTCTTCTGTCAGTTATATCTTGACAAAAACGACCGTTTTCATTAGGACATCGTTGTAATTTTGAAATAAGAAATTTTTCATAGTACCTGAGGTAAAAAATATTGCATTTCATAACGGCTATTTCGTTAAATAATTACTTCATTAAGTAGACAAATTTTATCTTTCATCTATGCCGCAATTGCTCCAACCCTTGCCGTGTATTAGAAATGCAATGGAAACTGCATTAAAGGTAAATAGAGATTTGGCAAAAGTATTTTCTTATTCTTGGCGATTGAAAATTTTTGTTATGGCCATTTGGTTCATTCTCTCAGCATACATGGTTAAAATTCTGTTAGAAAAATATGATAAGCTGTAATGTTCGTGAAACCTTAAACTTTCATTTTCACCAAGAAAACACACACAGGGTGCTTATGCGAGAACAACTTAACGCTTAATTCTTTACCAAACGACAAAATCTTAGAATTGCCCAAGTTGGAAACAATTGCAGGCGAAAAATAAAATGTGACACAAAAAACGGGATTTGTATTTGGAAGGGTAGAAAACATCGTAGGATAAGGAGAAAATGCAAGTTATCAACATGTTGTCCACAATGTCCACAATGTCTTTAAAATTCCTTTCTTCTTGGTGTCGTCAGAAGTCGGAATTGTATGATAACGGGTTAAAATTGTAAATAATCAAAAAGAACTGTTCTCAGCCTATTTCAAAATAAGCCAATAGTTGAAAAATTCTAAATGGCTGTAAAGTATGAATACAACATCAAAGGCCCTCAGAAAAAAAAAAACATATCTTTCAAACCATTTAGACATGCTTTGAATTTGTCGAACCAGACCTTACAATAAAAATGCTGAGAGTTGAGGGAAAGCTGAAGTTTAAAGTGTTGCCAGAAATGAGTTTGTAAAGGTCATTTTCTCCATGTTACAAGTTTAATGTCGGACCATAACGCTAACTGAGTGAAGGCTCACCCCCGCCCTGGACTTGCTGGCCACGGTAAGACATTAGTCCAAAAATATCTTACACTTGCAGAATGAAGTTCAACACTGTCTTACTTACGATCACTTGACTCCCACCATAAGTACATGGTAATTCCGCCAAGACAATGAGAATAAAAAAAATATCTGCTGTCACTATTGAGCTTTTCAGCGTCCCAGGGGAAAACAGAGTCTTTAGCGGACACCATAGATCAAGATCAGACTGTAGAGAACGTAAAGTCTGATCTTAGGTCTATACCGACTGGGGTTTTTGTTAAGCCTGAAGATAAAATCTTCCTTTGTTCCAAAGAAGTGTATAATCAGCCGCGGAAAGAGATTGAGACTGTATATGAGTCATGCTCTGTGAGAAGGGGGCTAAATGCATCTACAAAAAGCATCGACTCATGTCAGCCTGCGCAGTACGCGCAGGCTGACATGGGTCGAAACTTTTTGCTATCTTTAAATTTTCTCCATTGTACCTACAGATTTAGTCAATCATTAGACATAAATGGATTTTATAAATCTATCATTATATGATGACTTGCTTGGTATCATGTGTCACGGAGATGCATTAAGCCCCCCTTTCACATAGCATGGCTCATATATATATATATATTGGGCGCTGAAAGACTTCAATCTTTACCCTCAGGAACGATCTGCAACACAAACTTTTTTGAAAATAGTTTTGTAAAATATATCTGGATGATATATAAATAAAAATGTAATAAATGTACGTGAATACTACTGAAAATGCCAAGCCCCCGTAGCTCAGTCGGTAGCGTACAGGACTTGAGAACACGAGGTCGCTGGTTCGATCCCCGGCTTGGCCAATTTCTTTCCATGGATTGATGATAGTCGTCGCGACAGGATTCATTCCTCTCTCACCGCTGACCATTGTTCCGACGATGGTTATGTGGGAAAGCAGCCAGTGGCTTGGAACGAATATTTTGAGGAGTACTGGTAAAAGAAACTCCAGGAAAGCCATGGATAGGTGCACTGGCCGCCGTGATATAACTGAAATAATGTTGAAAACGGCGTTAAACACCATACAACCATACAATACTAGTGAAAATATTGTGGGGAAATTGCTCGGTACAAGAACATTTTCTTTTTCCTCTCAAAGTTTTCAAAAACTGTCCACTGCAAGACGATGAAAGTGCGTGTGGTAACATGTGCTCTGACACATAAAATATAACATTAAGAAAGACTCTTTTTTTTTTCAATTTCTGGGGGTGTTTTTTGCCTATTATACCAAGTGATATTTTTAAAACTAACATAATAGTATGAAATGACAGAAAGAATAAATATTTCGAGACATTTTATGTAAATTGAGACGGAAACTATTGCAGGAGAATGAGCAAGTGTTTGTTAGGCCGCTAAGCGGGACTCACTGACCTTTTGCGGAAAGTGTAGATCAAGATCAGACTGCACCGAATCTGCAGTCTGATTTTGGATCTACACTGTCCGATAAGAAGATATTTTTCTCCCCCCACAAAAGTGAAATAGCATTAAATGAGTCTTTACAATCGGCTTGAAAAATTTATGTAACCTTTTTAGCAGTTAAAGGGTCAATTCATTTTTGAAATGTGGTCTATATCTACATCTAAATGTAGGAAAGTAGTAATAATGCAAAGACTGCATTGCAAACACAGTACCACATAGTAAGCTACTTTAAGTCTTTTTGCAGCTGATCTCTTTTACAACATTGCTGCAAAAGGAAAATTGCTTGAAACCAGCAATGTTCCCATTTGACTCAGTTTACGAACTACAAATTATTATTATCATTTTTTTTTTTTTTTTTTAATGCCACCTGCAACAAAGTTGTCGTTAAAAATGTGATAAAATCAGTGATATTGAATTATTCTAGGAAACAGAGGTATCGTCAGTCTTTTTTTATATACCTGTATACAGGAATCGTTTGAACTCTATTTTCTGCGACATCGGGATGGGGGGAAGGAGTTGAGTGAATATAGTATCTTACTTGTGTCGTCATTGGTTTGAAGGCTACGTGGCTTACCAAGTACAAAATCGTTTTCGCAATGTTTGAAAAACTATCTACTACAATAGCGCAAAAATCTGATCTGTACTGAAAAATAAAACACAGAACCAAGAGACTTGAAATTTATGAAAAATGCTTGATTAGTGTCATACGTCGCGCGGTTCATTTTGATGAAGTGCAAGCAATTTATTATTAGAATTTGTCTTGGTCACGTGGTTAGCTGTCAACGTCCACTTGTATCCATCATCAGTAATGGTGGCCAGAATTAGTGTTTTGACAGGTTGCTTATCTTGACCTTGAGTCCCTCCCCCACCCCCCCTCGTCCCTCTGTCCCTATGACAAGATATAGATTTTTGTGCACAAAAATATTAAATGTAATTGAAAATACGAAGGTATGTAAAATACGATTGTTTACGTCTTAAAAACGGGGAGCTTTTGAAAACTTCAAAGGAAAAGGAACAGGAATTTGTTACAAGGAAAATGATATCATTTTAAAAGAATAACATTTATGTCCCTTCATTTTTTTTTTTTTTGTCTTGTTGTGTAGTGGTTAAGTTTAACACGAAACCAATACGTAAGCTATAAACCAGACGACAAAATTTTAGATTAATCCCATTTTTGTCCAGTACTTGTATTTTAAATGTGTCCCTAATGGTGGACTTCACCTTTTAAAGGAAGAAAACCTTGTGGAAAAAGGAGAAAACGCTGGTTACAGATGATAACATGTTTTAACGACATTGTAGAAGAACGGTTTCTGAAAACATAATAGAAAAGGGAGAAAATGCTGGTCATCAGCATGTTCTCCCTTTCCCATTATGTTTTCAAAAGCTTTCTTCCACGATGTCGTTAAAAAACGTAATTACATGTATTTGATAGAGAGTTAACACTTGTCACCGATTGCTGCTTTTCCGCATTTTGTTTTTTGGAGAATATTCAAAACAGTCTAAGAAAAGGGAACTCGTGTGGGAGTAGGGTAAAACGCAATAAAAATGATATGTTGGTTGGCGTTTTTATATACCGTTTGCCTGTAAAAATGTCATAACAAAACAATTAACTCGGACGTTAATGCGTGATGCAATGATGAACTTGTACCGTAGACTTTTTTGACATATGAAATTTTTAAAAATTAAATTCGACTTTGACTCGATTTTATTCTAATTCATAGACATCTAGCGTTTTTTTTTTTCGCCTATCAATCTTTACTAAATCGACAAGTGTATTTTTTTATGTGATTCACTCTATTGTAGCCGCATATCAGTAGCTTCCTTTGACCTAAGAAGCTGTATTTGAGTTGGAGTTTCGATTCCGAAATTCGGCGAACGTTCTGTCCAAGGATTGGTGATAATAATTAGGACAGGACCCGTGTCTCCCTAAAACGCCGGACACGGTTACACATTGTTTATGTAGGAAAGCAGCCAGTGGCTTGGAGAGTTGTGCGCAGCACTTGTAAAAGAAACTTTGGGGAAGTATTGGTAGGTGCCCTAGCCGCTGTGATACAACCTACATGATGTTGCAAACAGCGTAAAAACACCACACAAACAAAAGTAAACGAGCCGTGTTCCGGCAAAATGGGGTTACATGCATCTCCCTGATGGATTGACAAAGTTATCATAGATCCATACACCATTTTGTCTAACAACCGATGAGGTAGGATGATCCCTGGACATGCAGAACATTCACACAATTAGCAAAAGGTTTCGACCAGGGTCAGCCTACGCGGACGGCTCAGGCTGACATGAGTCGATACCTTTCTAACCCTTAAAGTGCCGAATAAACTTACCAGACATTTTTATCCTAGAAATATGATCCAAATAACTGTAATTTCATGGTTGCTTTTGTCTACAGTGTTTCAGCAAGGCGGACAGTGTAGATCAAAGATCAGGCTGCACGTTTTGTGCAGCCTGATCTTGATCTACACTGGCCGCAAAGGCAACTATAGTCGTGAAACTCTAAGGGTTACAATTGCATTAAACCCATTTCTCACAGATCATGGCTCAAATGAAGTCACCCCTATGAAGTAGCATGACATCAAAGGGACTTCGAAGCCAAGAAAAATAAGCAACCAGTCTGCTATTTCCAGGGAGTTTTTGCCAGACTATTCACAGAGATCAAACGGAAAGCTCTTTGTAGTCTGATCTTGATTTACACTTTGCTCCAAAAAGTTGTCTGATCTTTACCCACGAAGAAGAACCTTAGTTATCCCTAGTTACATTCCCACCGTTCTTGCTCTTTCAAAAATAGGTAACCCTTATCCTGCTAAATGATTAAAATGAAACTTTCAAGTCTATAGTAAAAAAAAAACAAATCATCGCTGCTTCAAACTTACAATTTGGGGAAAAATATCTCTTTATCGGACAGTGTAGATCCGAGGTTAGACTGCACCAGTCTGATATTGATCTACGCTGCCCGCAAAAAGGTTCTTGAGTCGCGCTTAGCAGCCTAAGGATTGATAAACTGGAGTACCTAATAAAATATCATGAACGAATCAGACAATTGTTTTTACGTGGAATTTCTCCCCTTGCAAAAAAAAAAAGTGCCTTCGAAAATGGTCTGTTGCAAAGTCCTGAATATCTAGATTTTTATTTTCAGCAAATTATCATTTCTTCACTCACCCCTTACCAAAAAGTCTCGTCCTGTAACAACCCTTAGAAAGAAAAGCCTTTGAAAATATTGTATGAGAAGGAGAAAATGCTGATTACCACAACGTTATCTGGCATTTCAAAGAAAATTCTGCTTATTTGAACTATACATAATAATTTGTCGTCTGCATAAAGGACCACTGTACCCCATGATTCCGTCGGGTTGTTATACAAACCGGATTTTAGGGACGTATAACACTGTGATGACTTGTTTGGTATTATGCATCTTGGAGATGCATTAAGCCCCTATTGCCAGAGCATGGCTCATATGTATTTATCGGTATTTAAAAAGAAATTTTGATTAACGGCATAAAAACTAATTAAGCCCCGTTAACAGTGGCATGGTAGGTTTTTTATGAGTTTAAAATCAGAACATTTCAACCTATTTTGACAAATCAATAGTGAAAATCAGATCAAAAGTTTAAAGAAAAAAAAAAAATGAAATCGAACTTTATCTGTGATGAGTGAATATTTTGACAACAAAAGTATTTACAACAAAAACGTAAGAAAATTATGACATTTAAAATAGAATCATTTTCAACGATAAGTATTAATTATTTTCAATATTTCATTCATGAAAATCTGGTCCAAGGTTCGCGAGGCTCAAGTTTAACGCTAACGATAATTATGAAATTTTAAACAGTATCTCGTGTACAGAAATGCTTTCTTTTCCCTCATAAAGATGGAAAGACTGCGAATTTCGAATATATCGTGACAATTTTAGATGTTGTTTATAATGAGCAGCAGGTCTAATTTCAAATGTCATATGTTTTTTTACGAACTTTGCATCAGTTTGTTTTACACAAATATTTGAGCCATGCTCTACCAAAAGTATCGACCCAGGTCAGCCTGCGCAGTCCGCGCAGGCTGACCTCGGCCGAAACTTTTCACTATTGCTAACGATTAAGTTGGTTGCTTAACTCTTTACCACACGAGCAAAATACAGACTTTACCAAATGGAGAGCATTTGCAGACGACAATTTAAATGTAGCTCAATAGATGGAATTTGTCTTTGATAGGGTAGTAAACATTGTGGGAAAAGGAAAAAATGCTGGTTACCAGCATTTTCTCCTTTTCCCACAATGTTTTCAAAAGGTCTCTTTCTCAGGGTCGTTAAAACCAGGGATTGTGTGGTAAAGGATTAAAAAAAAAGGATATCATGGAATGTGATGGCTTGCTCGGTACCATGGATCACAGAGATACATTAAGCCCCCTTTTGCCAGAGCATGACTCATTTAAAAGTAAACACGTATGCGGTTAAATATCTATTGTTGACTTTCATCCAGAGATTTTAATTATTTTAATTGCACTAATTGAAACTATTTTACGTAAACCATTTGCGCAGAAGCGGAGAATGTAAACTAAGGTTTAATTGCACTTGTGTGCAGTATGATTTTGATCTACCCTCATCGCAAAACGCATACATGGCAGTGTGCGCCAGGATAAGGGTAAAGATAGAAGGCTCCGTTGCCACTATTACATTGTTCTATTTTTGTTTTAACTCTTATTCTGCTTTAAAAAAAAAAATACACGAGAATTTTCACTCAATAGTAAAACCCCAAATATTGCGATTTCACTGGAAAGAAAATACATTATCGGACGGTGTAGATCAAAAATCAGACTTCACGTTTTGTGCAGTCTGATCTTGATCTGCACTGTCCACAAAGGGTCAGTGAGTCGCGCTTAGCAACCTAAAGTTTAAATTGATCCTGTGGTCTTGCTTATGGGTCAGATCTGTTCTCTTGTTAGCCTAGTTTTTGTCAAACACTTGTACCGGTGGACATCCGGAAGTGCATGGCCAATCACAATCAACAAAATCTGTTTCCGCTTTAAAAAGTAAATCTGATGCATGATTCGTGTTGATAAATATTTTTTACCTCTAGTTTGTTATCAGCAAATGCAGTGGCTTGCATCATTCGGATTTCACAGCATTTTGACCAGAATTTGAAAAAAAATAAAGATAAAAAAAAAAAATGAAAGTCAGCTAAAAGGTTTCGTAAAGTTGATGTCATCCTTTCACCAAATGAAATGTGTTTAGCTAACGAAATGAAATCTAAACTCACTGATTTGACAGCAAAACCTGCCAAGAAATGGATCAAAATATTAGAGTCGGATCATCGAAGTAGGTACCAGTAACTCAAAGTGTCTTGATACATGTATTCAGATTAAATTTGTGGCCTGAATGTTTTTGGTATGAACCCCTGGACTGCTAAACGCGATTCAATGACCTTTTGCGGACAGTGTAGATCAAGATCAGACTGCACAGACAGCGCAGTCTGATTTTGGATCTACACTCTCCGATAAGGAGATATTACTCCCCCAGAGATAACGTTGAAATAGCAACCTTTGCGTTTTTACTACCGTCTTGAAGGTATCATTTAACTCTTTACCACACAACAAAGTCTTAGACCCTTCCGAATTGAAAGCAATTTCAGTGTGACTCAAATGATGCGATTTGTCTTTGACAGGGTAGAAAACATTGTGGGAAAAGGAGAAAATGCTGGTTACCAGCATTTTCTTCTTTTCCCACAATGTTTTCAAAACATTAGGGTCGTTAAAAGTCGGGATTGTGTGCTAAAGGGTTAACTTATTCTGCAGGATAAGCGTTAAGTCTTTAACAAAGACAAATGTGAGCGAGATTTTCTTCAGAATTAATTTGTGTAGGATATCCTACACTGTTCAAAGACAAGGGTAGCTACGAGGGACACTTTTTAAGTTCGTAGAGTAAGCCTATAACTTTTTAACGCAATTATGAAATTGCACGATTTTTTACACAGAACTTGCGTAATCATTCCTCTCTCGAACGGTGCCACGGTATGCGGTGTACGAGGTCAACGTGCGCGCTGCGCTGGGTATTTTCAACACGTGGTTTTATACACTATAGTAAAATATAGCGTTCAATATGGATGTAAAAATCTGTGAACAGAGGGCATATTGTAAGATTCGAGCACAGCTCGGGTTTCCGCCAACAGAAATTCATGCTGATTTGCAAAAAGTTTATGGGAATGGTGCTTTAAAATATGCTACAGTTTGCAAGTGGGTACGTCGTTTTAATGATGGTCGGGAGTCAATTGAAAATGACCCTCGGGTGGGTAGGCCGGTTTCCGTTTTGACGGAAAAGAACGTTGCTACTGTGAAAACGTTAATTGAGGAAGACGCACGTTATACCGTGCAAGAGATAGAAGAATTAAGTGGCATTCATTCGTCAAGTGTTTTGAAGATCTTACGTGAACGACTTGGGCTACGTAAGATCTGTGCGCGTTGGGTGCCCCATTTGCTCACTGACGAGCAGAAACAAAGTCGGGTTAGACTTGCATCGCAAGTTATAGAAAATATGATAAATGTGACCCACGTCGTTTGGAAAAGATAGTTACAGGTGATGAAACCTGGATCTATCATTTTCAACCCGATTTTAAGGCTAAAAATAAGGTTTGGGTTTCATCTGAGGGCGACAGACCTGTCACTGCGGGCCGTTGCAAAACATCAAATCGCATGTTGTATGCCATATTCTTTGATTCGAAAGGTCCAGTCCTTCCCATTCCAGTCCCGAAAGGTAGTTCTGTCACTGGAAAGTTTTACAGAGAAAGTGTTCTTACTCAACTTGTTAATTTCTATCAGAAACGCAGACCGCGCACCGGTGTCTGCAGCATCAAATTACTCCATGATAACGCACCAGCCCATAAATCCGCTACGGTACAGGAATATCAGAAAGAATCTGGGCTCGATGTCTTAGATCATCCCCCATACAGCCCTGACCTGTCCCCCTGTGACTTTTGGTTGTTCCCAAGACTAAAGGAAATGCTGGCAGGGCACCGTTTTTAATCTCGTTGTGGTATAGGCAGTGCGGTCTACCAGTGTCTGCAACATATACCTAAAGAGGACTACCGGGCGGCGTTCCGGAAATGGGTAGATCGCATACCGTAACACCATTCGAGAGAGGAATGATTACGCAAGCTCTGTGTAAAAAATTGTGCAACTTCATAATCGCTTTAAAAAGTTATAGGCTTACTCTACGAACTTAAAAAGTGTCCCTCGTATGTCACAGATTCAACAATCAAGGTTTAGATGCTAGAGGTATCTCACAAATTATCGGAAAGCATAGATCCAGGATCATACAGCACGCTCTGGAGTCTGAATGCTTCTGGCACCGATAGCGTCAACATCTGACAGTGTAGAGCACAGACCAGGCTTGCGGTTTTAGTACAGCCCAATCTTTGAAATAATACTGTCAGCATTGGAAACTGAACTGGGCCAAGGACGCCGAAACGATAACAGATATAAATGTAAACCAGAATGGAGCCAATTTCGGGCAGCCAATTAATTTTCTTTTGCAGCAGTTGATAAAGATTGACTCAATAAAAGTGTTGGCTGAGGAAAGGTGTGTGGTTCAAGATAGAATGGGCCATGACTAAGCTATTTTTTACACAAAAGGCGTTTCATACAAAAATGTTCTCCAAAACATGTCTCTAGGGATATTGTAGATCATTTGTTTGTATGGATTTTAATATCTATTCAGATATATCACAGGTCGGCTGCTGCAGATAATGATCGGACAGAACGGATATTGCAGTGGGGTAATCAATATTCATTGTCTGATATTTGTAAAAAAAAAAAGAAAAGCCGGTTAAGTCGGCCTTAAACTACCCTAAAACTGCTAGATATGTTGACAGAAAAAAACCAAGTCAATGGTAAGAAAAAAGCAAGGTAGGCCCCTATTGCGACTTTGAAGTTCTTTTCGCCTAAAATGAATCTCATCGTATCGGACGATCCAAGGTTAGACTGCGTCTTCTGTGCAGTCAGATCTTGGATGTATGCTGCCCTCTTAAATTAAACCAAGAAGTTTCGTACACCGTATGTACTATATGTACTAGCTTTAGCCAAAACTTGATCATTTGGACATATCGATCTTAGCCATGCTCTGTTAAAAAAAAAGGGGGGGGGGGGGGGTAATGCATCTGCCAAAATGATCGACCCAGATGGGTCGAAACTTTTGGCTATTTGAAAATTTTCTGCATGTTCAGGGACCACTCTTCCCCTAGATTCAGTCAATTGTTAGACAAACTGTATTATAAGGATCTGTTATGACTTGCTTGGCATGATGCATCACGGAGATGCATTAAGTCCCCTTTCGCATATTGTATATTGGGGCTCTAACAGGCTCGCCGTAAATAGCTAAGCTAGAACAGTTAAGCTTTACTCCCATATTTGCATTTATAACAGACCCTGAAATGTATACGTTCTAACTCCTTAAGTTTACCAAATCCCCAGACTGGACAACCATAGTTTAAAATACAAAACAAAAGCGAGCCGAGTAAAATATTCATTGTTCTTAAAATATATCATCTAGGTATTGGGTATTCAAACTAAATAAGCCAGCAAAATTTAAAACAGGTCCTACTTAATCAAGTTATCAACTACCTTTGAAGCATAACCATAAAATACCATTTTCCCGAAATGAGTACATGGCATATCTTTAGAAAAAGAACTACATTAGTTAATGTGTTCATTAAATGGATGCACTGTTTAAAACGACGTATAAAACTGAATTCAGAAAGATTGTCTGAGTGAGATGATAATCCACTTGGAGTAGGGTTGCACTGTAATACCATACCCTTTCAAATAACTTTAATAATCCTTAAAAGCGCTTATTATTAAAAAACGATTTTTTTCAATCTGTTGATCAGGCCCTTTTCTTGCAATTTGTATGCTGCTTTGGGTTGAATATTTCACAAAATGTGAAAAAGTGTAGACTCAAGTACAGATTACATGTTTTCGCTAACGAACTTCTTTTTCATAACTTGTCCACTGCAGGTGTTTGAACAATTGTATGTGTAAAGTAATTATTTGCATAGATAAATGCAAAATACCCATAAAAACTCAAGTATATTGTTGACAGATCTATATAACGGTACAAAGACGTAACCGTTATCCCTGTACCGAACGATCCCGGGTTTTAATGACACTGGCGAACAAGGCTGTAGAAAACATCGCAGGAAAAAAAGGAGAACATTCAGGTAACAAGCATTTTTTTTATTATTTTTTTAACTATTTTTTCTACATCTTTTTTTTTAACTTTTCATGGCATCTCACGTTATTTTGACCACATTTAATTTGTAGTCTACAAATGCTTTCAATATGGACGAGTGTGAATCTTTGTCGTCTGGTAAAGGGTTATGAATAGAACCACGCCCCGCTATCAGTGTCATCAAATCTATTAAATCCTATAGAAATTAAATCGACATCAATTATTAAAGGTTAGTATATCATTTTTATCCAAAACATATAAAACCGAGACATTAGCAAGAGGGTCGGATATTAACCCTTAAGATGATTTGCGCGACTCACTGACCTTTTGCGGACAGTGTATTTCAAGATCAGACTGTACAGAACGTGGAGTGTGATCTTGGATCTACACTGCCGTTAAGGAGATATTTTTCTCCAAAAAAATAGTTTGAATGAAATAACATTATTCGGATATTTACTATCATAATGAAAGTTTTATTTAAACTTATCTAGCAGGATAAGGGTTAAAGGAACAGACAACTAGATTTCGATTTAGGTAGTTTGATGGCACACTGGATGGCTAACACAGTCTGTAGAACATTTAAACCTTTAACTCATTCTGTCATGCCACCCTATGAATAAAAAACAGAGCTCGTTGTTTATCCTGATGTATACAAGTTTCTACCCTTGGACCAAAGACTGTACTGTGTGTGCTTGCCGACTGCATATTAAAACCGGCTTTCAGACGTACTTTCCTACTGTAATATTGATTCAGTCGAGAAACTTAATTGGCGATTATTTTTCTTGGAAACAATACTAGTACCCTGAAACTGAATCGTTAATCGTGGAAGTTTCGTAATCTCCTCTTGATGACGCAAATGGCTGAAATCGTCTGCATTCTTTGGGTATAATGAAATTCAAAGAGAGACATTTTTTTCTTCTTTTGCAGTTCTATTGAAAATATTTGATATCGAATATCAGCCTGTTTACAATATTATCACTCGCTTCATCTGCCGTGGCTCTATTTGGACCGTTGAACGGTAAGATAGTTATAATTAATATGAGAGGGCTGCATGCATCTGCATAAAGTATCGATTCATGTCAGCCTGCGCAGTCCGCGCAGACTGACAAGGGCCGAAACATTTTGCTATAGGTCAATTTTCTGCATTTCAAAGGACCAGTGTACCCCATGATTTAGTCGGTTGTTATACAAAATATTTTTAATGGATCCATAATTATGAAATGTCTCGCTTGGTACCATGCATCGCGGAGATGCATTAAGTCCCCTTTTGCCAGAGCATGGCTCAATCATATTTATTATAAACATTTTGCATTGATTTTATCTGTTTGTTTTCTGTTTTGTTTGGCATTGTCTTACCACAAATTCTGTTGAAAGCAGCATTAAAGAAAAAAACGGAACAGCCTTAATCCTTTACCAAACAATTGCGTGTTTGAAAGACCCTTAGAAAGAAAACTTTGAAAGCATTGTGGGAAAAGAGAAAAGTGCTGGTTACAAGCATTTTTTTTTTTCTTTCCCTCAATGCTTTTCTACACTTCCTAAGAAAAATTTTATCATGGAAGATACATTTAAATTGTCGTCTGCAAATGCTTTCAATACGGATGTGTCTCTAAGACTTTGTCGTCTGGTAAAGAGTAAACTCGCAACTCTGAGTTACGGGGTAATCGAAAGAGTTACTGGGGCCTTTTAGACCAGATCTCGTCATGCGATTTTTTTTTAGAATATCTTAACCAGGACTGCTCATTTCCATTCGCGTGCAAAAATGGCTTTAAAATTAAAACCTAGACAGAAATTCGTGTAAAAACTCGAATAATTAACGTGCTAGTATATTTTTACAGTAAAATTTCCTATTGCCTAAGTAACAACATAGACGTCATAGCAAAGTAAGGGTTGATTATTGATTGTAAGGTGTTTCACGCCGCTTTCAATATTATTTCAGTCATATCACTGCAACAGTGCACACAGTGGTGTATTTCCTGGATTTCACCAGTACTAAGCTGGGGCTCTGAAGTGTCTAGCCCAAGGGCACTCCCATGACAAGCCTAGTGGATACAGCGAGGCTCGCACCCGGAGCCACGCAGGACCCCACATAAGGGATAGATACAATTTTAAGAGGCAAATTCAGCAACTGACTCAGTGGGTAGAACTGCCGCGGTTTTAAAGGTCTGAATCCCATCAGAGATTTTTTTTTTTTCTTATGCATTTTGTCTGATTTTCCTCTTAAAGGGTAAACGGTCACGTCCTTCTGAGTTTTCCTGACAAAATATCAACTTTTCTCCTACAAAACAATTTTTGGGTCAAAGTCTGGTTGAATGCCTCTTTAAGTCTTTGATTGCCAACTAAATAAATGCCGCATGTTCAAGCTCTGAAGGTACAGTTCCACTTTAACCCTTTCCCAAACAAGCCCTGGTTTTCACGTGTCTGCAGTACAAGTCTTTTGAAAACACTGTGGGAAAAGGAGAAATTGCTCGCAACGAGCAATTTTTCCTTTTCCCCCAGTGTTTTCTACCCTCTTTGATAACTTTCTGCCATTTTCATCAAATTTAAAATTGTCGTCTGCAAACGCTTTCAATTTGGACCAGTCCAAAATTTGTCGTTTGGGAAAGGGTTAAATGGATAGACATCAACAGCAGAAAGCAGACGGTGTAGATCCAAGATCAGACTGGAAGATCTGTGTAGTCAGATCTTGATCTACTCTGTCCACAAAAGCTACATGATTGTATTCCGTTCACCATTGGCTGTGAAAGAATGAAACTAATTTAGAAGTCAAACAAGTGCATAACCAATTAAAGGAGAGCTTAGTACACCAATGAATACATATAGCAATTAAACCTTTCAGCGCCATTGGCGAAAAAAGGGGCTTTTGCGGACGGTATAGATCAAGATCAAACTGCACAGAACGTGCAGTCTGATCTTGGATCTATACCTTCCGCTTGTTGAGTCAAGCCTTCAAGATAAAATCTGTCTGTGTTTTAATGAATTGTACTTTCTGCCATCGAAAGAGGTCTAGATTACATGTTCTGGCGCTGAGTTAAAACTTTTTTTTATGACCTTCAGAAGCCTGAAAATAGAAACTAGATACCTATACTATAGTAGACAAATAGTACCACCACTAACACAGTGTTTGGCAAAATTTCGATAAAAATGTAGATCAATATAGGAGTTGTGAATATCCAAGATCAGACTCAACAGAATGTGATCACGGTATCTTAATCCTTGGCTGTTTTTAGACACGTTGACGAAAACAGCATTACAATTGAAACATCGAAAAAAAAATTATACATTAACAAATGTCAGTGCCTTATTCATAAAACATAAGCGCTACGGGATGCTTTTTATTAAGCACGAGAATGCTTGACTGAATCGTGAAGTAGAATGTGCCTTTGATTTGCGTAAAATTTACCAGTTTCGAAAAGTTGCGACCCATGTCAGTCTGCGCTGACTGCGCAGGCTGACATGTGTTGATACTTTTTGCAAATGCAATGAAATACCTTTTCACAGTTCATTATTCATTTGTATTTTTTTAATTTAAATATTTTACCAAGTATTTAGAACTTAGTTCACAGCGAAAAAGAAAATAAGGTATACATCTGTATATAGTTCCGGTCAGTAAAATTACTCCGATGATACAATTTAAAGGCAAAGTGGTTAACAAAATATTATAAAGTGCACAATGGAGTTGTCCCTAAACACTTTGTGCCGTCTAATGTTTATTTACACTTTGCAGGTCCGGATTCTGCACCACTAGAGTTACTCTTGGCACGCTAAGCATTGAGACAGCTGGCGGAAAATCCTGATGTTCATAACTTTAACAACAGTCATCTATTATGCAGTCCAATTTACCTGCAAATTACTCATGTCAAAATGTAAAAATAAAATGCAATAAAAGAAGGCGAAAGAATTCATTCGAATTTTCTATCGCCTTGTTTATTCGCATTTCACTGGATCCTGTTAAGTGACGTCACTAAATGTAGAGAAGATTTTGATGACAAAATGAATCAGCCAATGAATTAACTCTTTACCAGACGACAAAATTTTAGATTTGTCTAAATTGACAGGATTCACTGCTGATCATTGTTTCGACGATTCTTATGTGGAAAAGCAGCCACTGGCGCGGAAAGAAAATTTTGCGAAGTACTGGGAAACTCCAGGAAAACATGGATAGGTGTACTGGCCGCACCACTTTATAAAATTAACCTGAGAGAGCTCTAAATATACGCTAATGTATGGAACCACTTGCACTCGGCGAGTTCATGAACGTGAATCAGTTTCGTGCTCCGGGAAAATGTATTTCTGCTGTATCATACAGCATCTGGCTTCGAAAGAGCCTCATATTTGTAAGAAAATGAATAAAGAGTTGCATAACATTCTCCGATTTTTTTTTTTATATTTGACCCTGGAACAGAAAAAATCTTAGTTCAACCGTAACTCTCACCTTCGTATCCGCCCGAAGGTCCCCCGATCTTCAACCGGATATCCGCTCAATATTTTTATATAACACAGTGTTTTGATTCAGGAAATAAAGGGCCGTGCATATGCTTCCCAAGCCACTGGCTGCTTTCCCATAACCATCATCAAAAGAATGATCACCACTGTTGCGTATATTTGGTGCTCGAAGGATTCAGATGACCTTCAACTATTCGAACTCAATTTAAAACAACATCTTTCTTGGAATTTTTTTCTGGTACGCGCCCTTTGCATATCAATCATGCGTCGTTACGACCCAGTCAGAAGACCTTTAGAAAACATCGTGGGATAAGGAGAAAATGCTGGTTACCAACATTTTCTCCTTTTCTCACGATGTTTTCTATCCTTTCAAAGACATTTCTAATAATTTCATCATTTTCAAATTTGTTGTCTGCAAAATGCTTTCAATAGGTTTACGATTTTGTCGTCTTGCACAGGGGGAAAAGTAAAAGTTACAAAAAAGCACGTTTGTTCTTGAGCAGATGATCTTCTTCAAAAATGTAACGTGAATTCTGTTATGTCTAGTTCAAACACATTCCTAAGGGCACGCACCCACAGTAAACTGTTATAGATTTATGAAAAACAGTAAATCAACATGACTTCTTGCGTCATGAACGTGATCAAACTGATCGCGTGAGACCTTACGTGATCAAAACACGTGACAGCAATCAATAGCTCAAAATAGAACTCCAGTTGAAAGATTTCAGTACATGTATTACATAAGACCACTATTATTCTGCGTTTTTAACTTTCAAACTTTTTAAACAATCATTGCAACAAACTAAGCACAAGTAAAATGCGAGTGGAGTTCGAGAAAAAGATGGGAACCTAGCTCACTCACAAGCACACACGCACATTAACAAAAACACATGCACAAATGAACTGGTGAAAAAGATAGAATTCGAATTTGGGAAAATCTGTAGCTAGCTATCAAGTTTTAAATTTAATTTATAGAATAGCGGCCACACAAGCCGCCTTCAACATTATTTCATGCATGTTATGGCGACAGTGCACTTATTTACATATGTCCTGAGTTTCATCAGTGGTTGGCTAAGGCTCTGAAGTGTCTTTCCCAGAGAACACTCCCACGAACAAAAACAGTGAGGCTCGAACACGAGACCTCCAGGTTACGAGTCCTACACTATACCAGTGAGCCACGCAGGACCCCTACCAAACGTAAAAGCCATCCTCCTTTGGAGTAAAAGATGAAATACTTTATAACATGCGTATTTGCATGCTTTCAATTCATAAGTTTGTTGTTTTGAACAAATGCATTGTAATCATTCATATCTCTTAATTTTTTCCCCAACATTTTAAAAGGGGACTATTCAGATCTTCAAACTCACACCAAACTTCGAACATGATTTATTCATGAATTAAGTAAAGCGATCTTTGGAAAATCAACAGTAAACAAGAAATACAAAAAATCAATAGTATTTCCTTAATGAGCTATGTAGCCTCTTAAGATATCTTTACATTTCGCGCAAGACTTTCGCAAAGACTTGTGGAAATTTGACATTATCAATAAAAACAAGCATCGATTAGGAGGATTGGTGTTCGGATCAGTATGATGACGTCATATCTGATGCAATAGAAATAGACAGAGTTTCCGGCTGCCTAACGTCTATCCTTTATTCAAACGCTAAAAAATGCACCTTTTAACCAAATGTAGCTGTTAAGTTTCTTAACTGACGCCAAGAAAAATATGTTGACTTACATTTATCGGTCTGTTTCATTTTTTTTTTAAGTAGGACATCAAAATTAAATGGGCTCCGTTAAATCGTGGAGTAGAACTAAATCTACTATGTCGAAGGAAAAAAAAAATAATAATAATAATAATAATTTCAGCCATGCTATGTGAAAAGGGGGCTTAATGCATTGCGAAACGTATCGACCCATGTCAGCCTGTGCAGTCCACGCAGGCTGACATGGACTTGTTGCCATTGCTCAATTTTCTGCATGTCAAAGGGCCATTTTTACCTCTAGATCCAGACGATTGTTAGATAAAAAGGGTTTTATGCACAAATGGTTCTATGATGACTTGCTTGGTGTCATGCATGATGGAGATGCATTAAGCTCCCTTTGCCAGAGCATGGCTCATTTTCTTTAAATTAAACAACCCCTAGAATGCTGAGTACACAACCCTTTTTTTTTTTTTTTTTAAGTGTAGTTTAGGATCAGGCTGTCTTTGGCGGATAATATAGGTCAGTGATCAGACTGCACGGAAATACTCAGGAAAAAACAGCTATTTTAATGTCCTGTTTAAACCGTTTTTTCTTTTCAACAGAGGAAAAGTTCATTTGATTGATTTAGGGCTCTGAAAGGATTAATTAATGTCAGTGGTTGCTATCTAAGAAAACTCACTTAAGTACTCCTGCAATGTTCTGGGTAGTTCCAGAATTTGACCTCGCTCACAGGATTCGAACCAAGATCCTTCAGTCTAGAGGGCCAACGCGGCTGGTTGTTAACTGTCACTCTGGGCAGGCCGCTCTGGGTCGAAACTTTTCGCTATCGGTCAGTTTTCTGTATGTCCAATTATTAAGTCGGTTGTCAAAAAAGTGGCTATTATGGATCCATAATTATGTAATGGCTTTTTAATGCTTGGTATCATGCATCACGAAGATACATTTAGCCCCCTTTTGCCCCGTTTTGCAAGAGCATGGCTCAAACATTTTTGATACAGTAATGCCCCTTTTTCAAACCCAATATTTTCACAAAAAAACCAACCGCAGCCGAGCACTGGCACCCGCAACCGGTAGTCTTGAGTTTGTTGGCATGGTGTTTAACACCGTTCTCAAAGTTATTTCAGTTGTATTGCAGCGGCCAGTGCACATATTCATGCTTCCCCAGGGTTTCTTTTACCAGTACTCCACACAATATAATCTTGCATCGTTTAGATGTATGATTTATGGTGTTGGGCGTATATCCTTCAAGAATTTTGACACATTCTGATATGTACTCAAAACCAATTCAGATTGCAATCGCCCAATGTCAAGATCTGATTAGGTACCGAATACACACAAAAAAAGTTTTGTAACGTATTAAAGGAACAGTTTCACATTTTTATCTAAACAACTTAGACGAGAATGTGAAATAGCAGATTTCATAGTCACTTTGAATTTACCCCCTTTACCATACAACTCCGCGCCAAAGAAGAAAAATTCGGATAAAGAGTAAACCCTTCCCCGAATGACAAATTTTAGACTATTCTAAATTCGAAATATCTGCAGACGAAAAATTCAAAATTGGTATAAATGAGCTTAAGTTTTATGGTAGGACAGAAAACATTGTGGGAAAAAGAGAAAATGCCGGTTAGCAGTATTTTCTCCTTTTCTCACAATGTTTTTAACTGCATTCCTGCTCAGGGTCGTTAAACGGGATCAGAGCATTACCACACTGACACTGGTACCCACCGTCTATCTATAGTATTCATTGATATTTTCTGATGCTAGAACAAGAAAGTGTGCTGGTGCAAAGGAAAAAATAAGAAAACAAATTTAAAAAGTGAAAAAAATAATCAGAAACAAAATTTAATTGGTCGATCAAATCATGTGATTTTGACATCTAAATATAGAAAGGAAAAAATTGTGTATTTTCTGGATGCTATTTGACGTGATTGCAGGTACCGGTAATCACAAAACAAATTGGCATAGTGCCGAATTCCTTTTTTCTCAAAAAATCCCGAAACTATGCTATCAGATTCGTGGTGTTCACATTGATGAAATAGTTTTATTCAGGCCCCTCTGTACTTTTATTGTATTTGGCATCGACTGAACATGAAAACCTCTGTCCCTTAGTGGGCTCAAGTTTTTCGGTCCAAACTAAATACGCCTCGATCACAGAGGAATTAATCTATACATCATCGTTCTCAGTGTCTATTGGATACAGTATTTTGTTTGATGCTTAACGCCATTTTCAACATTTCAATATACTGAGGCGACAAGTGCATCTTCACATGTTTTCCTGGCATTCCTTTCGCCTGTATTTTTACATAATATTCTTTCCACATCACTGGAAGCTTTCCAACAAAAACGTCGTCGAAACAATGTTAAGCGCTGACAGAGGAATGAATCCTGTTGCACTATCATTAATTCTCCGAAAGAACTTGGGCTAGCAGGGAATTGGAATGAATGATTATCCGTCTATTTATCGTCGCTACCGGTTGCCCATATGGCGACGCCCTGAAGGCTGTTAGTTTTGTTACGGGGGATAGTGCAAGATACAGGGCAAAACCCATCTAAGTTACGCCTGGTTTTTTAACGTGCTCGGTGTATAGCACTGTAACACAGGACCTCGGTTTGACGTCTCACCCGAAAGACTATTAGTAATATTAGATGGCCAGCAGAGGGGCTCGAACCCACTCTCAAGTGTCCCAAGACTTGATGTTTACAAGTCGTACGCTCTACCACTTGAGCTATGCGGGCTGGTCCAGGGTATTGGAACCGGTGAACCCTGGTTTCAAAGCACTGTTCGCTGCCGAGTGAGCTCCCGGATTTGTTGTCTATGGATTTTTTTTATCGTATTGTGCTGTATTGTTCTGTATTGCCGCAGGCTCCCGCGCCGTACTGTATCAATTAATATAGCATGCATTTAGTCGTATTGTCTTGGAGCGTGTAATGTATTGTACTTTTTTCAGTTTCGTCGTATTGCACTGACTCATAAGTAGTTTTGTAGTAAATAGCTTTTTTTTCGAGAGTGCACTTCTGTTCCTTTAAATGGGGGCGATTTCGTCATATCAACTTGACTGGCATTCACAGATGTGTAATTTGATGTATAAAAAAGTGATTGAAATTCTATTTTTAGAAAGCTATTTTTTTTTTTACTCGTAACCTTTAAGCTGCTAAGCGCGACTTGCTGACCTTTTGCGGACAGTGTAGATCAAGATCAGACTGCACATAACGTGCAGTCTGATCTTGGATCTGCACTGTCCGATAAGGAGATATTTTTCTCCAAAAAAGTTTGAAATAAAATTTTCGGGTTTTTTTACTATCGGCTTAAAAGTTCTATTTAACTTATTATAGTAGGGTAAAGGTTAATTGCTTATGAAGAGGTCGCCCCCGCTCTGACTTAACGCCTAGCGTCATAAGAACACGTCATGCCAGTCAAGATCAGACTGTACGTAAAGTGCAGCTCAACCTTGGATCTAAAATCCTGGATACTTTGAGAAACATAATTGACAATTAAAAGTACAAACAGTACATACAATCATTTACAATGTTTTGTAAGTTTTGTAATGTTCGAGCCTCTTCAGAGGTTAAATAATAGTGGCATACCCTTTATAATACAATCCAGAGTTTTTAAAGACCCTGAAGAGAAAGGATTCTGAAACTTTGTGGGAAAAGGAGAAAGTGCTGTTTATCTGCATTTTCTCCTTTTTCCTCAATGCTTTCTATCCTATCAGACGGAAAGACGGAAAGACGGAATTGATCATTTGAGCCATTTAATTTGTTGATTGCAAATGCTCTCAATTCAGTCGAGTCCAAAATTTTGTCGTTTATAAAGGAGTTAAGGGCTACCCTAAAAGTTCCTAGGAAAAAGTTAACCCTTAAGCTGCTAATCGCGACCCACTAACCTTTTGCGGACAGTGTAGATCAAGATCAGACTGCACAGAACGTGCAGTCTGATCTTTGATATACACTGTCCGATACGGTATTTTCTTTCCGGTGAAATCAACCTTGAAACCGCAATGTTTGGGCTTTTAGTACTGAGTAGAAACTTGCGTTTCATTTATTCAGCAGCTTACGTGTTAAGTGGTGTTTCAGGACGGCAAAGATCATGAACAGAGCATGCGATCTCATCTTGATCTGCATGTATATTGTCTGCCATTTTCAGATATTCTACAGTAAAAATTGCATTTTTTTCTTACTTTTACGAAAAAATGTCCATTTTGTTTATTTGCCGTTCTAATGCGTAAAACCTGTGTCACACAATCCCGGGTTTTAACAATCCTGAAGAAGAAAGCTTTTGAAAACATTGTGGGGAAAAAGAGAAAATGATGGCAACAAGCATTTTCTCCTATTTCAACAATGTTTTCTAACCTTGTAAAGAAAACTCCAGTCATTCGAGTTGCGTTTTATTCGTTGTCTGCATATGCTTTCAATTTGAGGAAGTCTGAAATATTGCTGTCTGGTAGGAATTACGGACTACTTTCAGAGACGAATTTGATTTTACAAACGAATTCGAAAAAAAAAGAAATCTCGTTAAGAATGGACTAAGTTTGTACTAGTAACCTACGTCTTGGTTAGCCCTTTACCACGTAATGCCGACTTTTAACGACTCTGTGGAAAAAGCCTTATGAAAACTTTGTAGGAAAAGGAGAAAATGCTGGTAACCAGCATTTTCTCCTTTTCCCACAATGTTTTCTGTCCTATCAAAGAAATATCATTTCATTTGAGCAATACTGAAATTATCATCTGCAAACGCTTTCAAGCTGGACGGGTTTTACATTTTGTCCTGTGGCAAAGGGTTAAATGGCAACATGTGAATCATTACGATAAAAGAATAAACTACTCGCTACCAGAAGTATCTCCATTCGTCACAATTTTTTTTTCCTATTATTAAAAAAAAAGCATGCAGGGCGAAAAATTCATACGCTTGAGGGAATGACTCAAACTGCGTGGGAAACTAATGTCCTTGACATCTCTATTAGTCATTTAAAAGACGACAAAAATTTTCGACTTGTAACAAATTCAAAGCATTTGCAGACGCACAAATATGATGTGATTCAGATACTGGAATTTGTCTTTGAAATGGTAGAAAACGTTTTCTGAAAAGAAGAAAATGCTGGTTACCAGCATTTTCTTCTTTTTCCACAATGTTTTCCAACACCGTCTGCCTACGGGTCGTCAGTACTCGAGATTGTTTGGCAAAGGGTATGCTTAGTAAGCCGCCCTCTTTTTTGTCCTAAAGTACAGTTTAGCTCATTTTTACATGTAAGTAGCTTTCCGGAAAACGGGGGTTTAATGGTATTGTTGCGCATTATACCAATCAAGTCGTCATCATTTTATCTAAAAACCGAGTGAATCATGGGGTAGAACTTTGGCATGCAGAGAATTCTCCAAAAGCAAACCGTTTCGATAAGATCAGCCTGCGCGGACTGCGAAGGATGATCTGAGTCGATACGTTTTTCACATGCATTAGACCCCCTTTTCGCACAGCATGGCTCATTTGTATTTTCTGCATACTCCTACATGTTGAAACTTATCTTTTTGAAATATAAACCTATTCTACGTCTTACAAATAACGATTTTTTTTTTTTTGACTGAAAACGTTGGTTTTGTTTATTTGGTATTCTAAGGGTAAAACTGATCGTCTTCGTCCTTAGAGCGCCGAACAAACATTTTCAGGCCTCAATAATTGCAGTTTTGAGGTTACTGTTATCCAGAATGTCTCACCAAAGCAAACAGTGTAGATCAAAGATGAGGGTCCTTATTCACCAACCATTCTTAAGAAAGTTCTTGATCTTAATCTCAAAGATTTTCAAAATTTGAAAGTAACGCGTTCTCTGATTGGCTAAACCAAAGTGTTTAGTCAATCAGAGGTTGCTTTACTTCCAAATTTGGAACAATTTGGAGAATAAGACTAAGAACGTTCTTAAGAATGTTTGGTGAATACAAACTTTGACTGCATGTTTTGTGCGGTCTGATCTTTGATGTACACTGGCAGCAACGGCAACTATAGTCGTGAAAGGCGCTTTAACCCTTTACCGCACGGTGTCGACTTTTAACGACCCTGAGAAAGAAACCGTTTGAAAACATTGTTGGAAAAGGAGAAAATGCTGGTAACCAGCATTTCCTTCTTTTCCCACAATGTTTTCTACCCTATCAAAGAAGACTTGCACCATTTGAGCTACATTAAAATTGTCGTCTGCTAATGCTTTCAATTTGGACAAGGCTAAAATTTTGTCGTCTGGTTAATGGTTAATGTTAAAAAGACACAAAAAAGGCCTTTTTAAAAGAAGAAAGACGGCGTGAGATGTACTAGAATAGGAATATTGAAACTTTTTTGTGGTTCAATATGAGGCGAAATAACGAAACGTGAGTGCAAAATCAAATGCCTCTTTTTACTCATTGTTTTGCATATTGTTACACTGTATTGTTGAAAAGTGAAACTTTCCATTAAATATAGTTCGCAAGATCAGACGTTGATCCAGCTAATAGCTGAAAAAGAGACAGTTGCTGCTAAAAATGGTGTGCATGGAAATACATGTAGATTGTAAAATGAGGGGTAACGCATAAAATTTTCAAAATTACTAATTAACCCTTAGGCTGCTAGGCGCGACTGAAAGACCTTTTGCGGACAGTGTAGATCAATATCAGACTGCACAAAGCACAAATCTACAGTGTCCGATAAGGAGATATTGCTTCCTAAAAAATGCCAAGCCCAGTAGCTCAGTCGGTAGCGTGCAGGACTTGAGAACAGGAGGTCGCTGGTTCGATCCCTGGCTCGGTCAATTTCTTTCCGAGGATTGATGATAGTCATTGCGACAGGATTCATTCCTCTCTCACCACTGCCCATTGTTTCGACAATGGTTATGTGGGAAAGCAGCCAGTGGCTTGGAAAGAGTATTGTGCGGAGTACTGGTAAAAAGAAACTCCAGGAAAGCATGGATGGGTGCACTGGCCGCCGCGATATAACTGAAATAACAATCAGTTAATCAATCTGCCTCAAAAATAACATGGAACTAGCAACATTTGGATTTTTACTCTCGACTTCAAAGTTTCATTTTAGTTATTCAGCAAAATAAGGGTTAGGACAAGACAAGGGTTATCCCCTAGCATATCGCTTTACTAAGGGTCGAATAAACGCCGCAAGTTATCGATCAACGGTGGCAACCCTTGTATATTGGTGCCATAAATGGGACCGCAAAATGGCTGGAATAGACCCGCAGAATAAACATGCCCACAATTTTGACAAACCGCAATTAGTATCCATCACTCGAGACCAATACCAAGATGTAGGTCAAAAGCCAAACTCATAACAGGTACGCCAAAAACACAAGAATAAGATAAAGTTCAGTGTAAAATATAACCTGCAGTTTTGATTGTAAAACAGTTGTTATCAAAACGTGCTATTTGACAAAAAAAATAAGAGATCTTTTATCTACCTTTCGCCTTTTCCGTTACACAATACACAAAATGTTACAAAATGATGCCAAAAATGAGGCACCCTCGATAAACAGGTAGTTTCTATGTATTTTTAACTTATACTCAAGTTACAAACACATGCATTGGAGAGGAAAAAAAAAACACCTTTGAAAATGTTTTGTAACCCCTGCTGAATTCGTTTTGTTTATTTCATCAAGGCTTGATTGCATAATTTCTTCTGGCAATAAACCTTTATCATAATTACAACTTATAGTATTTTTAGAAAAAGCGGAGAGAGTACAGCAATATCAGGCTGCACGCAAGAAAAACATCCATAATCGAGTATGGCAGAATAAGGAATAATTCTTTAACTCCAGGAGCGATCTTATGCGTTTTTGAGATCGATGTAGACCAGGATTAGACTTCATAGTATGGCTAACAAATATCTGAGCTCCGTGATTCATGGTATCCAGTAAGCAATCACATACTTATGGATCCATAATAACCACTTTTTTTAATAACCAGCTGAATTATGAGGTAGACTGGTCCTTTGACACGATTCACCGATGGCGAAAAGTTTCGGTCCAGGTCAGCCTGCGCAGACTGCGCAGGCTGACCTGGGTCGATACTTTTCGCAGATGCTTTAAGCCCCCTTTGCACAGAGCATAGCTCATCTTGTTTTTATTGATCTCTGATTCGAAGATCAAATTAGCCTTCAGCTCTGTTCTTACGGGGGTTATATTCGGCAACTATTCTGCATTAAATTCGCATTTTTGAAATACGAACCAAAACTAGCCCTCTGATTGGCTGAGACGGTCTGCCTCGACCAATCAAATCGCTAGCTTCAAATTTGGAGTACACAGTCAAGGAATGGAATATTCAGATTATATGTGTCGAATTTAGAAATCGCAGGAAAAAAACATCTTGGTTTCACCCAGACTTTTGATAGAAAAAAAAAATGTTATGTAACAAAATTTGGGAAATTTTGAAATTGATGTTTAAAACAGCTTTTCACTAATTATTCAATTTCGCGACCCAAAAAGCTATGAAGGCCCCCTTTACACGTAAATATCATATATCCATAGCAAAGGGAGAAAAAGATTCACGTACAGGTGCCAATGTGTCGAAATGGAACACAAATTTATTAAATCGCTGATTATTATTTGTACATCAATATTTAATACTTACCGGTCCACATGGCCTGTGATAAGATGCAGGACTCTAAACCTAGAGACCCCGGCTTCGAGACTCACTGAAGCACTTGGTTTTTCGTAGGAGTGTCCTTGGGCAAGACACTTCATAGCCCAAGCTAAGTACTGGTGAATAGTTGAGCTGTCGCCTTGATATGACTGAAATAATGTTGAAAACAGCAAAAAACATCATGCAATCAATCAGTCAATATCGGCACTTGCCTTTTCCTCGACCAAATACATTATTGAACAGAATATAAAAGATACAAATCTGCAACACGTACGTGGAAATATAAGCCATGTGTATGCAACATTCTCAAACATGGACACATCACGTGATCTCGAATGAAGGCCATTTCGTAACGAGGCTTACATGACCTTGGGATAAAAGACGAAGGAGAAAAAGATCAGTCAAGTACTTATGATGTCCGATAGTTTACATGAACCAAGTTTGCACGCAACTGCCTTAACCCTTAACCACACAACAAAATTATAGACTTGTCCAAATAGGAAATTTGAAGAAAATTTTTGTGACTCACGCGTCATTGAAAAGGTAGAAAAAATTATGGGGAAAAGATAAAATGCTGGTTTCTAGCACTTTCTCATTTTTCCACAATGTTTTCTGTATTGTTTTCCTCTGGATCGTTTGTTAAGATTCTGGATTTTTGGTAAAGGGTTTACCCTTAAACTGCTTTACACATTATCACACAATCCCGAGTTTTAACGACCCTGGGTGTAAAGAAGCTTTTGAAATCATTGAGGGAAAAGAAGAAAATCCTGGTAAATCACATTTTTTTTTTTTTCACTCTTCCAAAATGGAAATACCAGCTTTTAAACTACATTTAATTTGTCGTCTTAGAACCCTTTTCCTGCTATATAAGTGAAATGTAGCTTTCAAGCCGATAGTAAAAAAAAACAAGATTTTCCCATTTCAAAGGTATTTTGGGGAAAAGATACCTCCTTATCGGACAGTGTAGATCCAAGATCAGACTGTACGTTCTGTGCAGTCTGATCTTTATCCACACTGATCGCAAAAGGTCTTAGGGGTTAATTTGGACAAGTCTAAATTTTTGACATCAGGTCAAGAGTTAATATATTGAAATTTTTAGCAGACAGTGAAAACCCCAAATCTTACAGAGTTCTTTTTTACAGGAAAAATTGACACATCGAATACTGTAGACCTAAGATCAGACTGCACGTTTTCCTGTAGTCTGATCTTGCTCTGTTGGCATTAACGCATTGGGTCGCGCTATAGATACAACATATTTTCTGTTGACGATTTTTTTTTTCGTCTGATTTTTTTTTCTTGTCGAAAGGAGTATGAGTTGCTGGACGGAAATTTCTCCCTTTGTCAGAATGTTTTCATATGTACAGTATTCATTTAAAGTCTTTTGTAAAATTACACGTCAGTGAATATCTATCTATCTATCTATCTAATTCTACTCGGATGTCTTGAAGGTCGTCGTGCTCCGACTAACGGTTTCGTTATACCGACCCTTCGAGAGAAAGCCTTTCAAACACTGTTGAAAAAAGGAGAAAATTAATGCTGGTTATCAGCATTTTCTCCTTTTCCAACATGTTTTTTCTATCCTTTTCAAAGAAAATCCCTTGATTTGAGCCACATTCGATTTGTCGTCTGCAATTTCCGTTCAATTTGAACGAGCATGAAAATTTGTCGTCTGGTAAAGAGCCAAAGGGTAACATGACAGGTAAACGCTGTAGAGAATCTTGGGTAATACTTTTGAACTTTTGAAGGCCTGTGAAATAGTGCATGTTGTGTAACATCACTATGATCGATAGTTCATTGGACCGAACGATCTACAGAACGGATCAATGGTCGGATAGTCGGACTGACAAATGAACTAATGAACAAATAAATGCATATAAAATGATAAATGAGCCATGCTCTGTTAAAAAGGGGGTTTAATGCATCTGCAAAAAGTATCAATTCAGGTCAGCCTGCACGGACTGAGAAAGACTCAAGGTTCTATCCTCTCAAACTGGGCTGATTTCGTTTTGTATGAAGTTGATAAAGACACTACAACTTCCAAGCCCACTGCCTACGAATGGTATGGAAATTTTACGGTAAAAATACAAAAAAAGTCGTTAATATCTCGTGTTTTCGACATGTATTTCTATATATGTTTTAAACTCTTTACCAAATGACAAAATTTTAGACCTGTCCAAATTGAAAGCATTTGCAGACGACAAAATAGATGTGCTTAAAAAATTGAAATTTGTTTTGGGAAGGGTAGAAAACATTGTGGGAAAAGGAGAAAATGCTGGTTACCAGCATTTTCTCCTTTTCCCACAAGGTTTTCAAAAGGCTTCTTTCACAGGGTCGTTAAAAGTCGGGATTGTGTGGTAAAGAGTTAATGTTACAACTATCTTTGAACATGAGTTAATTTGCAGTCTTTCTGAGGATTTCTATACAACTTGTGAGACAAATTCTTGTTTAATGTCACTTTGGGATAAAAATCTTTCTGGGGTCCAGAGGTATATATTTTCAGTCGTCGACAGAGGTTCAGTTCATGAATCTTGCCTTTAAACAGTTTAACACATCGAATAGTACCCTAGATCAGACTACACAAGCTACACAGCATGTTTCAGTCCGATTTTCATTTGCACTTTCGGCAAGAGCATCTGAAGTATTTAGCGTTCTGGGGATATAATTCTTTACCAAATGACATAATATTGGACTTGTCGAAATTGAAAGTAACTCCAGACGATAAATCAATTATTGTTTGAATTTGTCTTAGAAACAATAAAAAACGGGTGGAACAAAAGAGAACATTTCGATTACCAGCATTTTCTCCTTTTCCGAAATGTTTTCATAAGTCTGCTTCCTCGAGCAAGTTTAAACACGGAATTGTTAGCCAAAGGGTTTTGTTCGTGTGTGTATTTGTTTTTAATTGTTTATTAGTTTGGTGTTTACGCCGTTTTCAACATTATTTCAGTCATCTCGCGGCGGCCAGTTTATCTATGCATGCATCCTTGGAGTCTCCTTTACCAATACTTCGCCCAATATTCTTCCAAAGTTACTGACCGCTTTCAAATATAATCACCGTCGAAACTATGACCATTTGTAAGAAGGGAAGAATCCTGTCGCATTCACAGTCATAAATCCCCGGTAAGAAGGGAATGAATCCTGTCGCATTCACAGTCATCAATCGCCGATAAGAAGGGAATGAATCCTGTTGCATTCACAGTCATAAATCCCCGGTAAGAAGGGAATGAATCCTGTCGCATTCACAGTCATAAATCCCCGGTAAGACGGGAATAAATCTTGTCGCATTTACAGTCAACAATCCCCGGTAAGAAGGGAATGAATCCTGTCGCATTCACAGTCATCAATCCCCGGTAAGAAGGGAATGAATCCTGTCGCATTCACAGTCATAAATCCCCGGTAAGATGGGAATAAATCTTGTCGCATTTACAGTCAACAATCCCCGGTAAGAAGGGAATGAATCCTGTCGCATTCACAGTCATAAATCCCCGGTAAGACGGGAATGAATCTTGTCGCATTCACAGTCATCAATCCCCGGTAAGAAGGGAATGAACCCTGTCGCATTCACAGTCATAAATCCCCGGTAAGACGGGAATGAATCTTGTCCCATTTACAGTCATCATTCCCCGGTAAGAAGGGAATGAATCTTGTCGCATTTACAGTCATAAATCCCCGATAAGAAGGGAATGAATCCTGTCGCATTCACAGTCATCAATCCCTGGTAAGAAGGGAATGAATCTTGTCGCATTCACAGTCATAAATCCCTGGTAAGAAGGGAATGAATCCTGTCGCATTCGCAGTCATAAATCGCCGGTAAGACGGGAATGAATCTTGTCGCATTTACAGTCATCAATCCCCGGTAAGAAGGGAATGAATCTTGTCGCATTTACAGTCATAAATCCCCGGTAAGAAGGGAATGTATCTTGTCGCATTCACAGTCATTAATCTCCGATAAGAACTTGGCCGAGCTGGGGATTCGAACCAGAGACCCCCTGCTCTCAAGTCCTGTACGTAACCGACTGAGCTTTAGGATTCGGGGACTTAAAATGAGAACAAAACATTGTGGGAAAAGGAGAAAATGCTGGTTACCAGCATTTTCTCCTTTTCCCACAATGTTTTCAAAAGTATGTTTCCTCTGGGACTTTATAACATGGGATAGTTTGTGGGATTAAGGAAAATCATGCTTGAACTGTATTCAGTGAAGACATATATAAAATGAAGCAGAATTTTTACATCCCAACCGTTTTATATAGTGAGCTAATATTAGACCTCGTTCACCTTCAGCAAAAAAAAAAAGACAAGTAAGAAATCGTGTCAAATAAACCCGTTCATCGTCAAAGACGACGTAAATGGCCTTAGTGGACTGCCTATATTCAAGATCAGACTGCACAGAACGAGTAACTGAACGTTAGGCCTGGATGGATCATCAGGTATTGACAAATGTTAACTAAGATCAAACTGCTCAGACATACAGTTTTATCATGGTCTGCCTCCTTCGCGAAGGATTGTATAAGAGGTCGCGTAAGGTAGGTTATGGGTCAACGGTTAAAGTGTAATTCGGGGGTGTGCAACCATAATAAATACAATAAACAGCTGTTTACCAGGCGTCAAAATTTTAGACTTTTCCAAATTGAAATCATTTCGAGACAACAAATTAAACATGGCTCAAACACTGGAATTTGTCTTTTATAAAGGGATGGAAAACATTGTGGGGGAAAAGGAGAAAATGTTGGTTAACAGCATTTTCTCCTTTGTCCACAATGCTTTCATTGGGATTTTTTTTCAGAGGCGTAAAATAGTAAAGGAGTTTCTTGTTACGCCTTCCAAGGTTGTTGAATTTTTATCCACACTTGGAAACAGTTGGAAATATTTAATTCCTTAACTTATCAAACAACCCTGTGTCTTAACAATCCTGAATAAAAAGGCTTTTGAAAACAGTGTGGGACAAGGAGACAATGCCGGTAACCAGCATTGTCTCCTTTCCCTACAATGTTTTCTACCTTTTCTGACACAAATGCTAACTTTTTAGCCACATTTATGTTGTCGTCTGCAAATGTTTTCAAATCGGACATGTTGAAAGTTTTGTCGTCAGGTAAAGAGTTAAACTTTTAGGCTGATAAGCGTGACCCAGTGCACTTTTGCGGAGAAAGCAGATTCATATAAAACTGTATAGAACACGCAGTCTGATCTTGAACTTACACCGCCCGCTATGTTAAGATGTTTTGCCGCGAAAAGAACTTAGAAATGACGAGTTTTGGTTTTTACTAATGGCGTGAAATTTCTATTTAATTTCACTAGCAGTTTCATACCTGAAGTTTTATACCTGAGTACCTAAATTATCACTAATTCTGCTTTTGCAATCTCACCTATTATAGATTGATTGAATGATTGATTGATTGACTGACTGACTGACTGACTGATTGATTGATTGATTGATTGATTCGTTGGTTGGTTGGTTGGTTGGTTGATGTTTTCCGTCATTTTCAACATTATTTCAGTCATATCACCTCGACAGCACGAATATTCATGTATGTCCTGGGTTTCACCCGTCCTAGGCTGAGGCACTGAAGTGTAGTGCTTCAGGACAGTCCCATAAAAAAATAACTGTGCTCCCAGTGAGATTTAGACCCGGGGCTTCCAGGTTATGAGTCCTGCACTTTACCACTGAGCCACGCAGACGTAACATTAGGCTGCATGAATATTAAACAAAGCATGACCATTGCACGATTTATTTCTTTACTTCTTTAGCAGACAACAGAATGTTTAAAGCTCGTCCGCATTTTGCGTACGAAAGATTAGATAGGATTCAAATTAAATTGTTGTAGTATTTTCTCACTCTTCCACAATGTTTTCAAAGGAATTCATCCCCGGAATAACTTTAATATGATGTCTTGTAGTAGTAAACTCTACAAGCTACTTTAAGTACATCCAAAAACCAACGCAACTGTGACAAGACAAAATTTTATTTCTGTAGGAAAGGAAAATCTCGGTTTTATACAGTATGACAACCATTGGGGTAAAGTAAGTATTTATAGTTTGTAATAAGCGCCTGCTCCTTTCCTCACAATGTTTTTTCAAGCTATTATCGCGCAGAGAACAAGTATTGAAAGATATATTTCACTGTAGGACACAATGCTTACTATCAATGTAGTCACCAGGACAGGACCACTGTGCTGGTGGTCTCTTTGATAAAACTGGTTAACTGCTAATTAAATAGTCGCATAACATTTGAGCGGCTGTCTGGCAAAAGGTTGTTAAACGCATCGCCGTGATGCTTTATGCTACACAAGTCATCATAAAATTATGGATCCATAAAATCCATTTTGTCTAAGGTTAGCCTGTGGGACAGCGCAGGCGTGATGTGGTCGATATATTTTGGAGATGCATTCAACCCCCTTTTCTCAGAGCATGGCTCATTTACTATTTCAGATACAAATTACTAGTAACTTAATCGACTTTTTTCGACGGTAATAAATGCAATTTTGCTGCAAGTGTATACATTTTGTGGGGTAAATTTACGTACATGTATTTTAACCCTTTCCCAAACAAGCCCTGGTTTTCACGTGTCTGCAGTACAAGTCTTTTGAAAACACTGTGGGAAAAGGAGAAATTGCTCGTTACGAGCAATTTCTCCTTTTCCCACAGTGTTTTCTACCCTTTTTGAGACCTTTCTGCCATTTTCATCAAATTTAAAATTGTCGTCTGCAAACTCTTTCAATTTGGACCAATCCAAAATTTGTCGTTTGGGAAAGGGTTAAAGTAAATGAAGGAAAGGTTCTGATCTTGATCCACGCGGTCCACTTTCATCTCTTCAGCTGCTCAGTAACTTGAAAGCGTTAAATAAAAAACATGCCTTCAGCGGCGTTAATTATTGCGCAATGCAGACGATGAAAAAAACATCGGCAAAATTAATAGCATACCATCGTAAATGAGCCATGCTCTGGCGAAAGGGGCTTAATGCATCTCCGTGATGCATTATACCGATTAAGTCATCACATAATAATGAATCCATAAATCCATGATGTCTTACAACCGACTGAAACATGAGGTAGACTGGTCCTGGACATACAGAAAATTGACCAATAGCGAAAACTTTCGGCTCAGGTCAGCCTGCGCGGACTGCGATACTTTTCGCAGATGCATTAAGCCCCCTTTTTACAGAGTATGGTTTAAGGATATTGTACGTAGTTTGTGTAACTTTTCGCAAAACGAAAAAATTTTGGACCTGGCCATATTGAAAACGTTTAGAGACGATAAATCGACCACATTTTTAATGTGATTGGAGTTGCCTTTTACTGAGTAGTAAACATTTTGGGAAAAGGAGAAAATGCTGGTCACCAGCATTTTCTCCTTTTCCCAAAAATGTTTTCAAAAGCCTTTTTCCAATGGCTTATAAAAACACGAGATCGCTTTGTACAGGGTTAATTACTATGAACACGAAACAGGTTAACGAAAGAGACTTTTTGCATTGTTTATAGCTTGTTTATTTGAGACATATTCATCATTCTGCATCCTTCTGGGGTTTGCGAAAGTTTGGGAAAATAGAAAGACACGTTTCACTATGCGGTTACATGCATTAATAACATTATGAGCTTCCGCGATTATATGTACCTAACAACATCAGCCCCGACTTGGCTAAATATATACTGAAATAGTGTGGAAAACTGTGCCAACAAATTGAAATACAGTTATTACAGTCGAAATCATAGGGTTTTTTTTTTAATTGGAGTTTATCGCCGTCTTAACAACTTAGGTTAAATCAAGGCGGTCAGTGCACCTACGCATGTGTTTCCGAGCTTTCTCACACCAGTACTGACACAACTTTCTTTCCAAGTCACTGACTACTTTTCTCATATACATCAGAGGTGAGAGGTGAAAATTCGCTGGAAAGAAAGTTTGTCTCAACCGGGTATCGAACTCGCAAACACCAGGTCACGAGTCAGATACGCTAACCACTAAGCTACACGGCCGTGCCGAGATCATAAGAATTAGAAGTACTTCCGAGGTGTATTAGGATTTTCAAAAATATTCTCTCTCTGTTTAAAAAAAAAGACCTTTAAGTTTTCATTCTCCACCCTCTCTCTCTCTCTCTCTCTCTCTCTCTCCAATGTCTGTCTCTTACTCACAACTGCACTAAATCAATTAACCTGGTGAACAAAACACATAAACACCACAACCACACTTTCGCACTCAAACCACAAAAGATGGAGAAGGTTTTGCGGAAAGATTGTAATTTACCTTCAGGGTTAATTTGCTTTACTTTCGTAATTGATAATTGTTTTCTGACATGCTTCTGAGCTTGTTATCATTATTTAACACTAAACTTAATGACACCAAGATTTTTTTTACGACCATAACTAGCAGGTTTTTGAAAACATCGTAAGAAAAGAAGAAAATGCTAGTATCAGAATTTCCTCTTTTTCAAGCTGACGTATAGATTCAAGATCAGACTACACGGCCTGAAGTGTCAGACTTAAGGCCTTAAGTAAATGTGTGTAAAATTTTCTCATGATGTTCAATCATTTCACGAAATTTCTAGGAAAAAATCAGGCATTACATGAAATGACTAGGTGAAACGGTCATTTTTTTAAGCATTTCATGCAATTCCTAGTTTCACAGATTTACTGTAACACATGCAGTGCGACGCACAACAATCTCTCCAAGCCCCTTGCTACGTCCCTACATAACAAAAGTTGAAACTATGTTCAGCGATGAGAGAGGAATGTATCCGTTTGCAAATGCCTTGCATCAATTCCCATACAGACAGACAGAGCTTTTGTCTAGCCAGTGTTCAAACACATAACCCCTCGAATAAAATTACAAGAGGAGAAAGGGATAAGACGAAGCGACAAGGAGTTCACCTTTTAACTGTTAAAGAGATGAACTGAAAAACTTTCACTTGCATAGTAAAAACCCAAATATGTCGATTTCGAAGTTCTTTTAGTCGAAAAATCTTTCCATATCGGACAGGGTAGATCAAAGATCAGACTGCACATTCTGTGCAGTCTGATCTTGGTCTACTCTGTCCGCAAAAAGCCACTTAAACGTGTTTGGGACCTAAGGGTCTAGTCTCCCTCCCCCGCTTGACATTGACTGATGTGCTTACAGCTGGTCTGTTTGAATTCATCTTGTACATTCGTCATAAAAACAGAATGTCGCGGTCTACACTTTGTTGTTAACTTAATTTTACTTTTTTTTTATCTTTGGTCCTATTCGCTGAACCCCTTACCAAATAATCCCGTGTTTTAACAATTCTGAGGAAGAATAGACCTTTGAAAACATAGTTGGAAATGGATAAAATGATGGTTACCAGCATTTTTTCCCCTAAATGTTTTCTGCCCTTTCTAAGACAAACTCCATTATTTAGCTACTTTTACCTTGTTGCCTGCAAAGTTTTCAATATGGAAAGGTCTAAACTGTTGTCGTCTAGTATAGACTTGAACCTACCACTACCTGCAAACGACATTTAGAGTCTTGCGGCAGACCAGTTTTGGAAACATTGTGGCAAAAGGAGAAAATAGTTGAAGGGAGCCTCATGGCTTTCATTTGTATTCATAAAAGGTGCTTATCATGGTTTACAAGGATATTTTCAAATTCGTCTGCAGTAGATTTGCTGTAAGAGAAGCGTAGATATTGCTCATTTTCGTGCCCTTTCCGAAAGTAACTTTTTTTTACAATATTTTATTTTCAAAATACAACAAAAATTAATTACACTATACATAAAATGCTTTTTTACGACCAGTAATGCTATCTACCGCTTTACTAGAAGTCTTTCTGCACCCGGTCGAGCACGGTAGCTCAGTTAGTGGCGCAGTGGGCTTGAAACCCAGGGGTCGCTGTTTCTTGTAGTTTTTCTATATTCACATATTCTGTGCACAACATTCTTTACAAGATATCGTCTGCTTCTCTGCATAAACATTGTCGAAAATAATTTCAGCGGTTGGGGAGGAATGCAGGAAAGTGGACCTGATGACGCTTGGATTAGAGAAGCCCCATACGTTACCGAAAACGTTACTAGTTAACCCTTTCCCAAACGACAAGTTTTGGACTGGTTCAAATTGAAAGAGTTTGCAGACGACAATTTTAAATTTTATGTGCTGCTGATCTTGATCTTCACCGTCCGCACAAATACTTAATATGTCGCCTTAACGGCATTAACCCTTCACCTTACCGAAAACAAATTTAAAATCGTCCATACTGAAGGAATTTACATATGAGAATTCATCTTTTTTTTATTATTATTATACTTTTTTCATTGAATAGGGAGAAAACATTGTGGGAAAAGGAGAAAATGCTGGTCACCAGCATTTTCTCATTTTCCCGCAATGTTTTCGAAAGCCTTCTTTCTCAGGGTCGTTAAAACTAGGGGCTGTGTGGTAAAAGGTCAAAATGATAAAAGGGCACCGTTTCGAAATGAAAGAAACTTCAATGAAAAGCCGTATTCTAGAAGTTTCATTAGCGTGTCAGTAAAATGTTGTTGGCGTTTTGATGGTCGGTAATGTTTTTATTACCGTCACATGGTTTCATGAATCATGCATTCCTTTTTGATTGTTTACTTTTATTTAAGTCTTAATTTTCATTGTTAACGTTTATCCTGCCCAGCTGAAAAACACAAGCCGGGCAACAGTACCTTTGTGCTAACTGACAGGGTTCGTTATCTGAAGTTTCTTGTTTGAATCCCAAGCTCGGCAAAATTCATACTCTGGGAACGCCTGAACCAGAGCACTGGCAGTCATGATGTAACTGAAACATTGTTGAAGAACAAAATTAAGAAAACGTAGGTTATTTCTCACTGCAAAAAAATGTGTTGTATAGTTGAACTATTCACAAAGCCGTGATTTTACGACTCTCAGCATGAAAGCTTTTTGTTGGAAAAGGAGAAAATACTGGGAACAAGCATTTTCTTCTTGTCCCAGAATGATTTTATACTCGATTGAAGGTAAGCAGCATCATTTGGGCCATTCATTTTTCGTCTACAAATGCTTTGAATTCGGACGAATCTAAAATTTTGTCGTGCGATAATGGGTTAGACAGATTATTTTATATCGAAGTAGCTAAACTAATATGTTAGGTATAAATAGTTATTCATAGACAAAAAGTAGAGATGGGCAGTAGGCACTAGGCCCCGAATAATTTGGACAAGAGGCTACTTTGCTCTCCCAACTCAAACATTTGAACTTTTTCTCGATTTCTTCTGCCGAGCCCCGAAAGCTGAGTCGGTAAGGTACAGGACTTACGAATAGGAGGTCGCTGGTTCGATTCCCGGCTCGGCCAATTTCTTTCCGAGGATTTATGATATTCATTGCGACAGTATTCATTCCTTTCTCAACCGCTGACTGTTCTTTCGACGATGGTTATTTGGGAAAGCAGCCATTGGCTTGGAAAGAATATTGTGCGGAGTACTGGTAAAAGAAACCCCAGGAAAGCATGTAGAGGTGCACTGGCCACCGGGATATAACTGATATAAAATGACGAAAACGGCGTTAAACACCATACAATCAATCAATCGATTTATTCTATCCCTAATATTGCAAAACTCCCTATGCCAATGTTACTGCATGGCCAGGACATCACAGCCGACAGTCTCAGCCATTGGTTCAACGACGTTATTGAAAACGTAGTTGTATGAGTGCATTAAAATTGTTAATTAACCCTTAGGCTACTATACACAACTCAAGGGACCTTTTGCGGACAGTGTGGATCAAGATCAGACTGCACAGAACGTGCAGTCTGATCTTTGATCTACAATGTCAGATAAGGGAATATTTTTCCACAGAAAAATAACTTTGAATGGCAATATTTAGGTTTTTACTATCGACTTTAAGGTTTCATTTTATTTGTTTAGCAGGATAAGGGTTAAAGGTTATAAAGGGAGTTAAACATCATATACCAGTATCAAAGAATCTTGGAATCATTGGAACATAAAAATTAATGCGTGTAATAATGGCCATAATAATGTTAGGAATAAAAAGACTCCCGCATTTGTCGTAGTGCTTCAAGTGTGTAGTAGAACACCCACTTTACATGGAAATAAGGAAAAAAAAAAAGTAATAAAATTCAAAGTAATAAATCCATCATCAATTTATTCAATGTGACTCACATATCTTAATCACTCCAAGAAATCGGCAGGGTTTTTCTTTATCTCCACCCATAGCCCACGCTTAATTTATGAAAATTATTTCAAGGTTATGCATTTTTTTTTTTTTTGTATTAAATTTGAGCCATGCTCTGTGAAAAGCGGGCTTAATGCATTTGCAAAAAGTATCGACTCAGGTCAGCCTGCGCAGTCCCCGCAGGCTGACCTGGGCCGAAACTTTTTGCTTTTTTAGAATTTTCTGCATGTCAAAGGACCAGTGTACCCCACGATTTTGTCGGTTGTTAAAACAAAATTAATTTTATGGGTCCATCATTATGTGATTACGTGCTGGGTATAATGCATCACGGAGACGCATTAAGCCCCTTTTTCGCACAGCATTGCTCATTTATTATAAATATTTTCAAGGAAGCATGTTGAATTGCGGTGCTGGTAAAGTCTTATAATAGGGAACAAAATTCTGGGAAGTATTTGTAGGCGACAACTCAATTGTTACTTAAATGCTGGTACATGTATTTGATTTGACAGGGAAGGAAACATCGTGAGAAAAGGAGAAAATGCTAACTGGCCTCACTGCGTCACGGAAATACGAAATGAAATCTCAAGCATCCAGCTTTCTTACAACACGCAGTGAGGCCAGTTAGCATTTTCTCCTTTTCTCACAATGTTTCCTTCCCTGTCAAATCACCTTTTCTCAAAAGCAGCATTGAAGCAGTGCTCATATGCCAAGCCGTTACTGTCGCCGCACTATTTTCTCAAAAGCATGTCCGTTCCAAGAAAATCGTTCAAATCATCAGATAGTTCATCTACGTCTTATCGAATGGCCGAGAAATAGACATGTCGTTATATTACAAAATACGTCCCAAAAAAGTGCAGAAATATTCTCCATTAACAGATATATATTTATAGACTTTTCGAGGAAACGGAAAATGTTTTTATAGACTTTTCGAGGAAACGGAAAATGTTTTACGAGTTACAGAGTATACGAGCAACAGGAGCTCGAGATTTTTATGTATTTAACTCTTTACCACACAATCACGGGTTTTAACGACCCTGAGAAAGAACCCTTTTGAAAACATTGTGGGAAAAAGAGAAAATGCTGGTAACCAGCATTTTCTCCTTTTCCCACAATGTTTTCTAGGCTTCCCAAAAAGAATCTCAATTTTTGAATAACATTTATTTTGTTGTCTGCAAATGTTTTCAATTTGGACTAGTCTAAAAAATTGTCGTTTGGTAAAGAGTTAACAGAGTTCAACAAATATATTTACATTATGCACTTCAAATCAAAGAATTCTTGTACGAATCATCGAAAGTTCGAAGAACCAGAATTTTCATCGTATCATAAAGACTGAGAACACACAACGGATGCGTCATTCGTTGGTTTGGTTCGGAAAAAAGGAACAGAGAGATGGACTAAGTTCACTGAACTGGAAGTAAATCTGACATGTCGATTCCTTTTGACAATATGAAGTTAACGAGTATAATCACCTTGCTAGGGGCAACTGTAATATTTCTTGCAAACCCCCGGTAGTTCGTTCGGTAGCGCACAGGACTTGAGACCAGGGGATCGGTGGTTCAAATCCCCAGTTCGGCAAATTTCTCTTTTCGAGAATAGATGACGGTCATTGCGACTGGAGTCATTACTTTCTCACTGCTGATTATTGCTTAGATGATAGCTATGTGGAAAAGCAGTCGGTGACTTGGGAAGAACATTGTGCAAAGTACTGGTCATAGAAATTTAAGGAAAGCATGAATATGCGCAGCGATCGCCGAGTTTTAACTTAAATTTTGTTGAATATCTCAAAGGTTTTGAGGAATGTCACGTGATCAGTAACGCTCGTCCATTATGTAAAGTCGCATTATAGTCCGCTAGGTGGCATTTTTCAAATACTGATATATGTGGTATGAGCTTCCTGGATACAGAACCCGACTACTTCTCAAGAAGGCAATAAGCTGCAGAGCTTTGAGTTATGTTCACCACGTATCAATATTTATCCTGTACAGGATACGTAGTCATGTGTCCTCGTAGTCATGTGTCCTAGCAGACATGTCAATCTTCAAAGACAGACCAACTGTTAGGAAGCCCTAGACCATGTGGTAAAGAGTTCGAATTACTGGTTTGGGACATCAGTTTCACAGGACCTGAAGTGTGTATCAATTTCTCCAATTAACCCTTTACCACAAAATCCCGACTTTTAACGACCCTGAGAAAGAAGCCTTTTGAAAACATTGTGGGAAAAGGAGAAAATGCTGGTAATCAGCATTTTCTCCTTTTCCCACAATGTTTTCTACCCCTCCCATAACAAATTTCAAAATCTGAGTCACATAAATTTTGTCGTCTGCAAATGCTTTCAATTTGGACAAGTCTAAAATTTTGTCGTTTGGTAAAGGGTTAAGGTAATGTTTTCAAAGTTCAATTCAGTCCATATTCCTTTTGGAAGAAGTAATTGATCTAGAAACTTGTGCTTTTGATTAAAAAATTAAGAATTGTTTCATCAATACAATTCTAATGAGTTCTCCTAAAAGGAAGTAGATATCAGTCTATGAACCCCAAAGTACCCTCATCTGCACTTCTTCCGAGGAGAATATCACATGCGCATAGAACGTGAAGCGTCGTATTCAAAAGAGTAGAATGACGTCAAATCCGATGTCATGAAAACACCATTCGGCATACCTCGGGTGATCTGGTGATCAAATCCCTCGGCTGTATCACGTAGCTTGATATGCACCTACACGGTACATTTCGCACATCTCCGGAAGCACGCCCCTTTACCGTTATTGAAATTGTAAGGCTCCTCTTAAAAAAGAAAACAAGAGTAAATTTTCTGTCGTTATCTTTCTAAGAATATTTCAGTCGGCAAACAGTTTGTACATTCAATTTTTAGCGTGGTTTATCAATTCCGTTGGGAGCTTTCATCGACAGATCGATAGAAGTGAATAACTACGCTGTGGTTGTTCATGTCGTTGCAAAGCGATCTAGAGGGGCGCCGCCATGTTTAAGATCATGTGATTGGTAGTTCAAAATGGAAGCCTCCTTTTTACATACGAGGTTAGATGTAGGTACGGAATCGGCCGAGTTGTGACGAGTGATGAAAACACACGGTTACAGATTGCAAAGCGACCAATAATATGTTTTATAGTATTTACCAGTGTGTTATAAAAATCTAATAATTTGCAGCAAAAAATCTAAAAGGCCTCTTCAAAGAAATGAAACGATACTTTCAACAGTGATGGATCAATCAGTACGTACTGATTACGTAAAAGATGCATCTAAATTCAAGTCAAAGATAGATAAAAGTCGAAAGATTTGTGAGAACTTTGTTCACCTTTATAAATCATTAGGTTTTTCGGGCTGTGCGAGGTTTGGCCATGTATAGTGGAGGATTTTACTGTAGTGAATACTTAGCATTCCGAACAATATGGAAAAAAAAATTATTCTGTTTTCTGACATACTGATATTTACTTTAATGAGAGAAATGAGCATTGCTCTGTGAAAGAGGGGCTTAATGCATCTGCTAAAAATATCGACCCAGGTCGGCCTACGCAGTCCACGCAGGCTGACTTGGGCCGAAACTTTTTCTATCGGTCAAATTTCTGCATGTCAATGGACCAATCTACGTCATGATTCAGGCCCTTGTTAGACAAAGTGGAATTTATTGATCCCTAACTATGTAATATTTTGCATGGTACAATGCATTACAGAACTGCATTAAGCCCTCTTTTGCCAGAGCAGGGCTCAAATATATATACATCGAAAGACTATTGATAGTTTTATTTTCTGGTACAAGTCATCAACTTTTTTCGAGCTTTGTGAAATTTGGCCGTGTGGGATCGATGGTATAACTGTAACAAATATTTGACATTCCGAGCAGAATCAACGTGATTTTGTCTCCTGAAATATTGATAATTTTTCTTCAGTAAAAGTAAGATAAACCTCGAAATATTTATGATAAATTTTGTTTATTTCTACATATTATTAGGTTTTTCGAACTTTGTGTGATTTGGCCATGTACAATAGAGGGTATTACTTTAACGAATTTTTGGCATTCCAAACAGTAAGAAAAAGCGATTTTGTTTTTTCTGAAATATTGCTCATAAAGGTCCGGGGCAGGTCTGTTAGATAGTATTTGACAGGCAGTATTATTTTAGGTGTCGTGCTAAAGACAAACAAGGTTTGTTTATCATTTAAGACGATGGTTTAGTCACTTGGACAAATAAGTCATTTGTACAGGTTTGTAGGCCGACCGCAAATTATTTCCCTTATTACAAGGTGGTCCTTGCTTCTGTCAATGAGAGTAGGTGTTGAGGTTTTGAGTCTTTGTCTTGTTCGTTTCCCGCCCTGGACACCTCTTGGTGTGTGTGTGTGGGGGGGGGGGGGGGGGGGGGGGGGGGGAGTAGAACCAATAAAAAATACAATTAATTTGTGATACCTATTGAGATTTCGGTTCAAGCCCTTCAATAGAAGACCTTCTAAAGGTAATGCGATCCCAGCTTCCCCCCACCCCCCACCTTCCGATATCTGAAACAGAAATAAGAGGAAAGAAAAACGGGGTATAATGTGATTTATCCAATTCCAGTATTACTGGTCAAGAATGTAGAGTACTCAAAGCCTAAGCTCCCTTATGCTGTAGTATTTATAACTTCTGGCTTTACCTCGAGTTAAATCGTTCGATCATATTATACGATCTTAGCACACAGTACTCAGTTAAAGTGTTATGCGACTGCTATGCTGGTGTCAAGATAATGTGGTTGCTCCTAATTATTGGCCACAAGGCAGCGACTGATCCGGGTTCGAAATGATTGTCAAGGAATAGACATTTAGATATGCAATGCAAATTCTACGACAGGACTCATAGGATGTAAAAAGAAGAAAACAATTCAGGCTAATATAGGCTAGGTTCTGGATCAGGGTAGCCATCTTAAGGCTGATTTAATAACCGGTCTTGATTGAATGCGAATGCGATGAGGTAGTCAAGGAATTGCAGCACACGTACTTCTTAAATAAATCAGCTGAACCTTAATACTTTATCAAACACTACCACTTTTCAACGACGCTGGAAAAGTGGGCTTTGGAAAGATATTGATGGTAACCAGCATTTTCTCTGTTTTTCCACAATGTTTTCTCTATCAATTCGGAGCAGGTTTGTAATTTTGTTATGTGGTAGACAGCTACGCAAATTCATACATTGGATTCCTCTGGTGTCTCATCCGGGTAGTTTCTGTTGTATGTATCTGGTTAATCCCAGTGGATGGAGCTTTGTTGCGACCAGCCAGTCATACCAACAAAAAAACGCTTATCTGCAGTCTGTTGCCCTCAAACCAAGAATAATAAACACCGATGAAAACAACAATGCACAAACATTTAGATTAACAAAAACATGTTGACCAACAATTATAACCGATCGAAAGCTGGTACCTCGCGAAACACGCTTTTCACTTACAGAGGTTCAGGGTCCGTATTCACCAACCATTCTTAAGAACGTTCCTAGTCTTGTTCTCCAAGATTTAGACCATTTGGTTTAGCCATTCAGAAGTTGTGTTCCTTTCAAATTTAGAAAATCTCTGGAATAAAGACTAAGAATGTTCTTGAGAATGGTTGGTGAATACGAATCCAGATATTTCGTATAAAGCTTGCACTGGTGTCGTTTAAAGCTTTAGTTCGGTGAATGTCGCAACCTCAGGATTGGTGTCACTATCAATTAGCGGTTCAGGATGAGTAATAAATATATTAATTGATATATATAACTTAAAATGATAGTTCAGCCCTTTACCATATATGGAGTTCTTTCCGCAACCACATATACATGACGTCTTCTTTATACCTTTGTTTAAAAAAAAAAAAAAACGGAATTAAAAGTACGATTTACTTTACAAGGAAGTAAAAGAGAAATTCTGAAATATTTTGAGAGTGTATAAGCACTTTTTAATTAAACATGATAATTTCTTTTTTTTACAAATTTTACAGTATTGTCCCCTTTATGCTGAACTCAGCAATACCGCAACCTTTTTATCGAGCAATTCCGTGTTTTAACATCTCTGAGATATTTGTCTCTTGAATAGAATTGTAGGAAAAGGAGAAAATGCTGGAAATCAGCATTTTTCTTCTTTTTCCAACATTTTCCCCTGCTCTTTCAAAGACAAAATTCCATCTTTTGAGTCACCCTTTAATTTGTCGTCTGCAAATGTTTTCAATTTGGACAAATCTAGAACTTTTGTCGTCTGGTAAAGAGTAAACACCCTCAAGGAAACAGGGTTTTGAAAGAGATGAAGAATACCTGGCCGAAGGGGTAAGTCATTTTTCTCGGAGGTCAGTTTTTGTCACATTGTCACAGCAGTCGCGATGAAAGTAACTAATTAACCAGGGAAATAGATGATGCTACACCGGTCAGTGACTCAGATACCTGCAGCCCTCTCACCCTCTTACTTTGTCGTCCCAACGCTGGATATAAATTGTTCATTAGCAATCAAAACTCCTCATCACTCCTCATTTCATATTTCTAGACAGAAACGATTAACAGAAATATACTTATATATGAGTCACGCTCTTAGAAGGGGGCTAAATGCATCTGCAAATAGTATCGACCCAGGTCAGCCTGAGCAGTCCGCGCAGGTTGACCAGGGCCGATATTTTTTGCAATTAGTCAATTTTCTGCATATCCAAGGGTCAGTGTACCTCATGATTCGGTCGTTTGTACAACAAAATTGACTTTAACCCTTTACCACACAGTCCCGACTTTTAACGACCCTGAGGAAGAAGCCTTTTGAAAACACTGTAGGAAAAGGAGAAAATGCTGGTAACCAGCATTTTCTCCTTTTCCCACAATGTTTTCTACCCATCCCAAAACAAATTTCAACTATTGAGTCACCTTTATTTTGTCGTCTGCAAAAGTTTCCAATTTGGACTGGTCTAAAATTTCGTCGTTTGGTAAAGAGTTAAGGATACATGATCATGTGATGACTTGCTTAGTATCATGCATCGGGGAGATGCATTAAGCCCCCCTTTGCCAGAGCATGGCTCATACGTATACCTTTTTCTTTATAATCTGATGCGATGTTAGAACCTACAATGAAACCCGAAATGCCAATTAAAAAACTCGATGAAGATCGTGCTTGCTCGATAGAATAATTTAGTGGCTGTTATAGATAAGAACAATTATTTGTCGGTTAATTATAGTTTTATATCTAGATTAACCCGTTCTCTTGTAAACAAAATATTTTTTTGGCACTGATTAAGCCTTTACCAAACAACAGAATTTTGGACTGGACCAAATGAAAGCATTCGCAAACGACAAGTTACATGTAGCTCAAGTGATTATTTCTGTCGTCGATATGGTAGAAAACATTGTGGAAAAAGGAGAAAATGCTGGTTACCGGCATTTTCTCCTTTTCACACAATGTTTTCAAGAGACTTTCTTCCACAGGATCGTTGAAAGGCGGCATAGTGCAGTAAAGGTATAAAGAGCCAGTTTCGTCTCAAAACCAACTTGAAAATACATAATTCTATCACTGTTCTCGAAACACCACCCCCCCCCCCCCCCCGCAACCAAAACAACAGGGGGGGGGGGGGAAATCGACTTAGAAAACAAGGCCATAATTATTCCTCTCAGACAGTAGATTGTGTTCAAGTTTTATCCAGTGTTTTCATGCAGATTCGAATGTGGACTTTATACTGATGAATTGAATGGACTATTTGAGCCAACAATAGTGAGAGTCTGCCCACAGAAACAGTAATGTCTAACCCATTACCATACAACCCCGTGTTTTTACGACCCCGAAGAAAGAAGGCTTTTGAAAACATTGTAGTAGGAAAAGGAGACCAGCATTTTCTCCTTTTCTCACAATGTTTTTATCCTTTATTCTACAAAGCCCATTAACTTTATCACAAATAATTTCTCGTCTGCATTTTATTTTTTTCAGTTTGGACCAGTTTAAAATTCTGCGGTTCGGTGAGGAGTTAAGCATTTAAATGGGTATCGAAGAGTATGAAATTAGTTCAGACAGCACTCACGTGAAGTCTGATTTTGGTCTTCACTCAAGACACTATTTAAGTCGCAATTAGCAGGATATCAGATAACTCCTGCAAAAAGTCCGGAATGTAACGATAAGGGACAGATCTAAAAAATAGTTCGTTAACAATGGAAAAATTAGGCTAGGTCACGTGTCAGCCGAAAATAGTTCCGTCTGATACTAATCAAAATCTGCTTTGTATAAATAACAATGCCAAACCGCAGTTTGTGGCATTAAGTACAACATACGTGTGCTAAGGTGCTGTATAGTATTTACGGCGTTGGACTGGTTGTAATCAAGTAATCCTGCTTCGATTCCTGTTAGCTGCGATGGTCAGACATGAATGTCTCTCGGGCAAGGCACTGTAGCACCCCAGACGAGTACTTCTGAAAATAGGAAAGACAAAGATTTGAGCCATGCTTTGGTAAAAGGGGGCTTAAAGCATCGCCGTGCTGCATGATTCCCATCATGCCATGACATAATTATGAATCCAAAATAGCCACTTTTTTTAAAAAAAACCGACTGAATCATGAAGTAGAATGTCATTGGACATACAGAAAATTGACCAATAGCGAAAAGTTTCGGCCCAGGTCAGCCTGCGCGGACTGCGCAGGCTGACCTGGTCGATACTTTTCGCAGATGCATTAAGCCCCCTTTTCACAGAGCATGGCTCATTTCTTTTTCTTTTTTTTCAAAGTCGCTGCAAATTTGTTTCAGGAGGTATTGAGTAAACGTCTCAATTATCCACCATCTTGATTGTCAACAGAAAATAGTGATTATTTTTAGCCCTTTACCAAACAATCCAATGTTTACATGGCTAAGTGGTTGATTGATTGATTGATTGATTGATTGTATGGTGTTTAACGCCGTTTTCAACATTTTTTCAGTTATATCGCGGCGGCCAGTGCACCTATCCATGATTTCCTGGAGTTTCTTTTACCATTACTCCGCACAATAGTCTTTCCAAGCCACTGGCTGCTTTCCCACATAACCATTGTCGAAACAATGGTCAGCGGTGACAGAGGAATGAATCCTATCATCAATCCTCGGAAAGAAATTGGCCTAGCCGGGGATCGAACCAGCGACATGGCTAAGTGGACGGAGGATTTTGAAAACATTGTGGGCAAAAAAAATCCTGATTACCATCTTCCCTCCTCCCATAATATTTCCCGCCTTTTCAGAGATAAATCTCGTCATGTTTGCAATATATTATTCGATGCCTGCTGCAGCTTTGAATTTGGACCAGTCGGAGCTGCCAATTTTTCTTGCTATACTGTTGGTGTCTAAACAACGCTTGGATCTAAACCACTTGGATCACACTTGCTGGATCTTGATCTTGAAAATACGAAAAGGTCATTTTCAATCAGTGAGAAAAAGGTCCAAGTATCCAAATTTAACACCTTCATGGCAAAACTTTTTCTTAACCCTTTATCACATACTCCTGTGTTTTAACGACCCGGAGGGAAAAAGGCTTTAAAAAGCATTTAGTGGAAGGAGAAACTGGTTACAAGTATTTCTCCATACCCTTGATGTTCTCTGCCTTTCCAATGACAAATCATATCATTTGAGTTACACTTAATTTGTCGTCTGCAGATGCTTTCAATATGGACATGTCAAAAATTTTGTCGTCTGGTACAGAGTTAAGATACCAGGCGGTGTATGGCAAAAACCAGTCTAAACTTTGCAGACTGGTCTCGAACAACACTTTCCTCGAAGTACATTATGCTCTCTACGTTCTAAAGGGTGGGCCTAAAAGAAGAAGAATGATCCAGTTGGATGCTTTAGTGTTGTAGGATGTCGAGATTCGGACACTCAGTGGGAAAGCAAGATTTAATCATCCAGGGGTTTGATTTCGGCCTGGTAAGAACTCGTTTTAAAAAATCAATTTCAAACTTCTTCCACGGATTGATGGAAGTTATCCAGCTCTCCACATGGCTTTATGCAGCATGGCGAGGGCAAAGAAGAGAAAGTGATGATGATGATGATGATGAAAGTTATTGCGACAGAAGCAATGACTGAATTCATTCCACTCTCGCCGCTAGGCATTGTTTTAAACTTGTATACCTGGAAAAGCAGCCAGCCAAAATTGCTTGAAGAGAGTGTATTTCGTAAAAATGGTAAAGAAACTCTCAGAAGGTATGGATGGTTTCACTGGTCGTTGTAATGTAAATGGTGTCATTTTAAAACACCGAACACGTTATTAGCGGAAATGACTCAAAAGGGTCAACAAATAGGAAAAAAATATCTGGACTAAGTTGTTATCAAATTGCAAAGAATAAATGGTTTCCTTCAATGGCATGCAGAATAATTCATTTGGAAATAAGTTTACCCTTAGGCTGCTAAGCGAGACTTGGTGCTCTTTTGCGAACACTGTAGATCAAGATCAGACTGCACAGAACGTGCACTTTGGTCTTTGATCTACACTGTCCGATATGATATTTTCCTTCCGGTGAAATCAACTTTGAAACAGCAATATTTGGGGTTTTAGTATTGAGTGAAAATTTTCGTTTCATTTACTTAGCAGTTTTACCCTTAAACTGCTAAACACGACTCACTGACCTTTTGCGGAAAGTGTGGATCAAGATCAGACTGCACAAAACGTTCTATCTGATCTTGGATCTATTGTCCGATAAGGAGATGTATTTTCCCAAAAAGTACCTTTGAAAAAGCAAATTTTGGGTTTTTACTATCGGGTTGAAAGTTTCATCTGAGTTATTTAGCAGGGTAAGTGTTACGGGTTAACCCTTTCCCAAACGACAAATTTTGGACTGGTCCAAATTGAAAGAGTTTGCAGACGACAATATTAAATTTGATGAAAATGGCAAAAAGGTCTCAAAAAGGGTAGAAAACACTGTGGGAAAAGGAGAAATTGCTCGTCACGAGCAATTTCTCCTTTTCCCACAGTGTTTTCAAAATACTTATACTGCAGACACGTGAAAACCAGGGCTTGTTTGGGAAAGGGTTAACTCTTTTAAGTGCCAAATATGTAAACATGACTTATTTCAGCTACTGAAAATACAATCCACTGAACCTCACAGAAATTCTTATCTTATAGGCTTCCCTAAACAAGCGGAAGGTATAGATCTAAGATCAGATCGCACGTTCTGTGCAATCTGATCTTGATTTATGTCATTCCTAAGAGCCCCAGTTTTCGCCTATGGCGTAGAAAGGTTTGACCCTTAGTGCGTAAAAAAATAACTTCGGTTGTATTTGTAGACAATGGAGACCAAGATCAGACTGCAGGCTATACAGTCTAATCTTTGATCTACACCATTAGCAGTTCTGTGAAGTATTTCGACAAAAACACCTTGAAAAGTTCATAATTTTGTCAGGTTTCCTGATTATAAAGGTGTACTTTAACCCTTTAACACACAATCCCGACTTTTAACGACTCTGAGGAAAAAGCCTTTTGAAAACATTGTGGAAAAAGGAGAAAATGCTGGTAACCAGCAATTTCTCCTTTACCCGCAATGTTTTCTACCCTTTCCGATACAAATTTCATTTTTTTAGCCACATTTAATTTGTCGTCTGCAAATGCTTTCAATTTGGGCCAGTCTAAAATTTTGTCGTTTGGTAAAGAGTTAATAAGTAAACAGTCTAAGAGTTGAGATGGTGCAAACACCTGAAATAGTGTGCCAAAAGACGACTTTTAAATAAATTGGGCCATTTTGTATTTGATGATATAGATAGCCTATTTGGAATGACGTAAAACGTGGTTAAACACTTCACCAGACGACAAAATTCTAGATTCTCATATCAGCATTGTCTTCTTTTCCCAAAATGTTTTCAAAATCCTTCATTTATGAGGTCGTCAGATACGCAGTTATTTGGTAAAGGGGTTAAATAAAGGACTTAATTTAAAAGGTTTCTGGGTGGCTCAGGAATTCATGATTGGATCTGCACGTAAAGCGTCGGTCAAACTAGATTTACCTTGAGTAAGGCACTGCAGAGCTCCAGTCCTGTACCGGTGAAGGAAAGGGTAGACACGACCCAGTTATCTGTCGCCGAGAAATCACCTGAAAACAGTTTAAAACAGTGTTAAACACCTTTGTAACTCCTTCATCGCCATAGACATAAAAGTCTAGCTCTTTCGATCTGACAGGACATTCTTTGTTGTCCAATCTTGATCATTACCCGCGATATAAGTCCCTGATTTCGCTTATGGCACTGAAAAGATCAAAAAATAAAGCATAAACCAAATGAAAGAAAAAATATCCAACAGGCTAAAAAATGGGCCATTCTCTGTGAAAAGAGAGTTTAATGCATCTGCAAACTAGATAATGTCAACCTGCACAGTCCGCGCAAGCTTACAGGGTTCAAATATTTTTTTGCAATTTGTAAATTGTCTGCATGTCCAAGGACCAGTCTGCCCCATGACTTCGTCCGTTGTTAGACACAATGGGTTTTATGGATCCATGATCATCGGACGACTTGCTTAGTATTATGTATCACGGAGATGCATTAAACCCCCTTTTGCCAAAGCGTCATTTATATTTGTGCCATGCTCTGGCAAAAAAGGGGGCTTAATGCATCTCCGTGATGCATTATACCAGGCAAATCAAGACATGGTTATGGATCCATAAACATGGCCCATTTTGTCTAACAGCTGACTGAATCATGGGGTCAGCTGGTCCTTAAACTTGCAGAAAATCGACCAATCGCGAAAAATCTCGGCCCAGGTCAGCCTGCGCGGACTGCGCATGCTGACCTGGGTCGATACTTTTCACAGAAGCATTAAGTTCCCTTTTCACAGAGCATGGCTCATTTATATTCATTTATATTTTGTCTAAAATACCCTTGCACCTATCTCAGTTTACACTCGGTTCCACATGAAAAGGGCAAAGTACGACAAGACGGCAATATCAAACATTAAAATATCCTCTAACAGTAATATTACGTACAAGTCAGTTGATTTGAAAAGAACGGAAAAAAACAAAACAATGAGTCAATCCATTCAAATCTAATCGGGTATTTCCCGATAATAGAGCACTCAATTACTTCAGTCTTGTACTTTAATCGAACGATTCAATATGTTCAAATGTATACATAAAGTATGAACCGCGCTCTGGCAAAAAGGAGTTTACTGTATCATTGTGGTGTATTATACCGAGCAGGTCATCATATAATTATGGATCCATAAAATCCATTTTGTGTTTAACAACCGACTGAATCATAAGGTGGACTGGTCCTTTGACATGCAGAAAATTGAACAATAGCGTATCGACCTAGGTCAGCCTGGGCGGACTGCGCAGTTTGACACAGGTTGACACGTTTTGTAGATGTATTTATCTCTCTTGTCACTAAGCATGGCTCATATGATTTGTTTATGTGCCTATTTTTTACGAGTTTGGTGCCGTTTTCAACATTACTTCAGTTACATCGCTGCGGCCAGTGCACCAAGCCATGCTTTCCAGGATATTATCTTACCAGTGCTTCGTGTAGCATCCTTTCCAAGCTGTTGACTGCTTTACCACATCGTCGAAACACAAAATTCAATGGTAAGAGAGGAGAGAGGAAAGAGGCCTGCCGCAATGATCGTCATCAAGTCTGGGAAGAATTTGGCGAAGTTGGGGAATCGAACCAGAGACCCTATTAGTTACGTTAGCTCTGTCGCGCTCGACGTATCAAGAGTCGGTTCTCCTCTTACATTTTTACCCCTTTCAAAACTTTAGTGTATTAGCGGACCGTATAGATCAAGATCAGCCTTTTTTTGCACGTGAATGAAAATTAACCGTCTTTGTTAACAAACTTTTTTTTAAAATGTTGTTAAACGAGCTCTGTTTTAATGTTCTTTTTCATTTGTATTGCGAGATTTTTTTTACCGTTAAAGATGTAAAGCTACATGTATAGGAAAACTGATAAAAGGGGGCTTAACGCATCTGCGAAAAGTATCGACCCAGGTCAGCCTGCGCAGTCCGCGCAGGCTGACCTGGGCCGAAACTTTTCGCTATTTGCCAAATTTCTATATGTTCAAGGACCATTCTACCTCATGATTAAGTCGGTTGTTTAAAAAAGTGGCTATTCTGGATTCATAATTACGTGATGACTTAAATGGCATGATACATCACGGAGATGCATTAAGCCCCCTTTTGCCAGAGATTATGAGTTAATAACTTTTTTTTTCAAACGGCTATTTTTTGTTGTCAATAATTTCCTGTATATATTTGCGTGTCATGTAATATAGATTAGTGTCCTTTGACAGTTTGTCTGGATCTTCAATGATTTAGAACAAAAGAGGAAACTTTGTATCATTTTCTGATAATATAAAACCTTTTCTTATCGAACATTTTTGTTCTTGCTCCGATCACTGAATGCATTGTTTCCAATTTTCGGGTTCAGTAATTTGAAACAGTTTAAAATTTCTGTCTCAGTCTTTATTACAACATATAAAATATGAACGAAAAATATCAAATGCATAGACTATTATATGGCCAGCAACATGCGAAAATGAGACGTTCGGACATTTGCGTAAAATGTCCTCTCGGATTAGCCTGCGCAGTCCGCACAGGTTAATCCGAGACGGCACCTTACGTCTACAAAAGATTTGTTCATACAGTAGACTTTCGTGAAACAGACTGAAATCGCACGAAAACGAGAAGTGTCTTCTCGAATTAGTCACAGACTGCACAGGCTGATCTGGGACGACACATTTTTACGCATATGTATAAGGCCTCATTTCATGTGTTGCACGCCATACCTTATACGAACAAACAATGTTTAAAAACGTCAATGATTCAAATGCAACATCAATGGAAACATTAACCCTTTCCCAAACAAGCCCTGGTTTTCACGTGTCTGCAGTACAAGTCTTTTGAAAACACTGTGGGAAAAGGAGAAATTGCTCGTAACGAGCAATTTCTCCGTTTCCCGCAGTGTTTTCTACCCTTTTTGAGACCTTTCTGCCATTTTCATCAAATTTAAAATTGTCGTCTGCAAACTCTTTCAATTTGGACGAGTCCAAAATCTGTCGTTTGGGAAAGGGTTAATCGAATCATCAATGTTAGCCATGCTCTGGCAAAAGGGGAATTAATGCATCTCTGTGATGCATTATGCCAATCAAGTCATCACGTAATTATGAATCCAGAATAGCCACTTTTTTAAACGACCGACTTAATCATGAGGTAGAATGGTCCCTGAACATATAGAAGTGTGGCAAATAGCGAAAAGTTTCGGCCCAGGTCAGCCTGCGCGGACTGCGCAGGCTGACCTGGATCGATACTTTTCGCAGATGAGTTAAGCCACCTTTCCATAGAGCGTGCCTCACATAATTCGATTGAAACTGCAGGATGCGTTAAAAGAATAAGATGTCCGCTTTCCTATTGCTTTGAAAGACTTGCAACCAATCTGTCTCCTCTTGCTCGTCATTTTAATTCAATCCAGCAGTCAAAACCTATATTTGACGATTTCAAATTTCCTTTCCATTGGAGACAAAAATACCTTATCAGACATGTGAAGATTGAATACCGTTATCGCATGTTACGTGCAGTCTGATCTTGATCAGCATTGTCCACAAAAAAAGTGCAGTGAGTCTCGTTCAGAGGCTTACGCGTTCAGATTATTCCCGTCGTGCATGTCAGGGGTCGAACCCAGAACGCTCTGACACAGGGTCCGTATTCACCAACCATTCTTAACAATACTAGTATTCTTTTCTAATTCTCCAGAATTTTCTAAATTTGAAAGTAACACACCCTCTGACTGGTTAAACTAAATGGTTTAGCCAATCAGAAGTTACTTTCAAATGTAGAAAATTCATCGGTATAAGACTAAGAATATTTTTAGAATGGTTGATGAATTACGAACCTTGATGTGTAAGTCCTACAGGGCACGTGTTCACCAACCATTTTTAATATCATTTTCATTACATTAACATTTATACTAACATTTACAGTAACATTTTCAGTCTAGTCCTCGAGAATTTTCCGAATTTGAAAGTAACGTAATTTTTGATTGGCTAAACCAAATGATTTAGCCAATCAAAAATTGTACTACTTTCCAAATGTAGGCCAAGAAAGCTATTTGAGCCAAGCTCTGTGAAAAGGGGGCTTAATGGATTTGTGAAAAGTAGCGACCCATGTCAGCCTGCGCAGTCCGCGCAGGCTGACATGGACGGAAACTTTTCGCTATCTTAAAATTTTCTGCATGTCAAAGGATAATTCTACCTCATGATTCAGTCGGTTGTTTGTCAAAATGGATTTTATGGATCCATAATTAGGTGATGTCTTGCTTGATATATAGAGAATACGTACATAGTGTTGTCGTAGATCAAAAATATCTAACGAGGTTGGGAGAATTGATAATTGTCGAGCCTTGGCGAGACAATTATCAATTCTCACAACCGAGTTAGATATTTTTGATCTACGACAACACTATGTACGTATTCTATTTATCTTTTAACCTATGATTTGTACTCATTGTGAAAAGATATGAAAAAATGTTGCTGACAAATACATTTTAAAAGTTTTAAAAGTTTATTTATGTCGGAACTCCCATCTTAAAATTGCATTACCCACATACATAGTACTTTATCGTAGTAATTAACCGTCCGAAAATTGCGATTGAGATCGCTTGGGATTATTCTATTTGAGAAGACGCGGTAAACGAGCATTCAAATGACGTCACGGGCAGGAATTACGTAGGCAGATCATCGGAAAGTAGCGCCCGTGCTATGACATCGTTCTTTTTTCGCGGGCTTTCTGTAGTAATCGTTACTATTTTTGGAATGCATTTCATTCATAAATGGTGATGGGGGCGGAGTCAGTGGAACTTACTGTTCTATAAATATCCGTGGTATATCAAAAATCTATAAATATCCGTGGTATATCAAACAAAATATCGCATGGGTGTTATTGCATGGATATCCGGTTAGTTGAAAGATAAAATGGATTACGGAGATGCATTAAGCCCCATTTTGCCAGAGCACGGCTCATTCAAAAGATTTTGTGACCTTGGACAACGTTATAAGTAAAAAATGTGTTGAGAAAGATTTTATTGTTCATTATGCGCTATGTTTACATCTTTGTCTATTGTGTAGGGGGAAAGAAAACTTATTTTTTCTTAATTGAAATCATCTTCTTTGTTAGCGGGAGTGCACATTATTGCAAATTCACATTACTTTAAATGAATAAAACGACTTTATATTTATTTAGTTTTTGCCGACTTTCAATCATCTCCTTTTATTGTCACTTTCTTTTCAATAAATTTTAACCTTTACACCACTAAATACATCAAATATAAATTTCCACTCAACAATTAAAAAGAAAACTCACATAATCTGATTTCCAAGTTCTTTTGATTAGAAAAAAAACCTCACTGTATCGAACACTGTAGATCAAAGATCAGATTAAGCGTTCCGTGCAGTCTGATCTCGATCTTTAATGTCTGCAAAAGTAAATGCGCTCTGCGGCTTAAAAAGGTTAAAATTTAAAGTGCAATGTAAATGAAACAGAAATACTTTGTTAAAAAATCAGCTTTGAGGCCTTCTCCACACAGTATAGAACATTGCAGATCACAATCTGACTACGAGGCCTTTGCAAGATGATCTTGATCTATACTTTCCACGAAAGCTACGTAAAATAGATTTGACACCGAAAGGGTTATGCATTTGAAATAAACAATTCAAAATTATCGCGGAGTTTACAGATACAGGAAAAGCAACAAAAGGTGTAGAAAAGCAGCTTATAGTTTGAATATAGTGCTGTGAGGAGTGCTGGTTGACGTAAGAGCTCTGTAATAATGTTCATCAACCATTCAAAATGGCAGTCTTACTCGTCTTTTTCTCAATATTTATCTAAAATTCTAATTAACGTAATTTCTGATCGGCTAACCCGAATCGTTTAGCCAGTCAGAAATAGTGTTATTTCCTAAATTCAGACTTAGAGGAAGAATGCCGTGTAGAGTTGTTGGTAAGTACGGGCCTCCGATACCTGTGATATAACCAATATTGTCGTTGAAAATGGCATTGAATATTTATCGAAAATATATTCCTGAAATGAGGCAATAGCTTTCAGAACCCCATGAAATCTACTAAGATATACACCTAATCTTCATACTGTTCTTTTCGGGGATGAAAATCTTAGCTTTCTTGATAATCAAAGAATATTTAGTGCGGTGCATACTTATATCCGTAATGGTTGAAGACTTACTAGCAATACACAAGTTCTATGTTTTCGCATTAAAGTTGAAGGTCTACCATTTACTATCCCTCTTTGTATTTGTTGTGAAAACATGTTTGTGCATTATCTTTTATTCATTTTATTTCCTCTTCGACTATTCTCATTGATTATGATTTATGTCATCATTTACTCCTTTTAAAAAAAAGAGATGCTGGTCAAGCTGGAAGTTACTACAGCCCTTAGCCTGTATATATATCGGCAGTGAAAATCTTTACCGTTGACGCTCCACACCATTCTGCTTTGGATGTTTTTGGTTGGCATTTTTTTTTTTTTTTTATTATTATTATTTTTGTTGTCTTTCTACTTTATTTACTCTGAAACTATTCTTATCGAATGATTATGAAATATAACCGTTGACCGGAATTTGGAGAAGAGCTTTATAAGCTTCAGATTCCGTTCTGATCCATTTCTTCAGTATATGTGTAATATGATTATATTGTTTGCTGTAGATTGTTATATACTGATAAATAAAATATGTTTAAACTAAGATCTACAAACCAAATGCAACACAACAAGAATACGAGTATCGGTAAAACCGTTGGATGTTGTAACCAAATCGAATCCAGGACGACCTACCGGACGGACAGACAGGTACACGAGTCCGTAGACAATGCAGCGTCCTTAAATCCGCCAACATTTTTTCGGGGAGCATAGAAATATTGTGGTAGAGAATTTATCAGAAGAGCCATGCTCGGGCAAAAGGGGGTTTAAGACGTCACTGTGATGCATTATACCAAGTAAGTTATCACATAAGTATAGATCCGTAAAATCCACTTTGTCAGAATCACGAGGTAAACTGGTCCTTTGAGCTGCAGAAAATTGACCAGTAGCAAATTTTTTCGACGTAGGTCAGCCCACGCGGACTGTGCAGGCTGACCTGAGTCGATACTTTTTTGCAGATGCATTAAATCCCTTTTTTTCACCAATCGTTCAAAATTGCACCTCAAAATTCTAACTCTAAAAAGCAACACAATGTTAGATTAACTAAGCATTGGTTTAGCCAATCAGTAAACCATTTGGTTTAGCCAGTCAGTAGTTGCGTTTCTTTGAAATTTAGGAAATTCTTGAAAATTAGATGGTCGTTGAATACGGGCCCTGGTAGCCGAAATGATACTATTTGTGAAAATCTTTAAATAAGACAAAATCCATCCCTAAAAGCCGAACGAGCCCGGTAGCGCAATCTGTAGCAAACAGTACCTGAAACTTGAAACAAAGGGGGTCGATGGTTCGAATCCTCAGCTCAGCCAATTTCTCTCCGGTGATTGATGATAGTCACAACGCCAGAATTCATTCCTGTATCACCGCTGATTATTGTTTCGACAATGGTTGTGTAAGAAAGAAGCCAGTGGCTTGGAAAGAATAGTGTGCAAGTATTGATAAAAAGAAACTCCGGGAAAGGTGTACCGGCTATCGCGACATGACTTTATAATGTTGAAAACGGCGGTAAACAACATTTAAACAAACAAATAAGCCATCTCTAAAAATAGAATAAAGGGTAATAAATCGCCAGGTTAAGAGAAGGATTAAAAAGTTCTGATATCTCAAATTAGTTTTACAAAACACTGTCATACAAATCAGTGAGTTCGATCTATTGATCAAGTGATCAAATATCGAGCTTTGTTCGATAATAACTGGCGGAACAAACTTTGACTGACTTATTGTATTTACGACAATGCAAACCATTATACTAGGTATACAACTTTTTATACCACTGCCGTTAGACGAGGTTTTCAGCATTATTTCGGTTCTATCGCGGAGGATAGTGCAGTCCTTGTGTTTCTTTTACCACTATATCCTACAACATTCTATGCTAGTCAAAGCTGCTTCAAACATATACATCGTCGGAACAATGTTTAGCAGTGAGAGAGGAATGAATCCTGTCAGTTTGACTGTCATAAAATTCGGCCAAACCCGGGAATCGAACTAGCGGCCTCTTAGACTCATGCCCTGTTCGTTATCGACTCAGCTTTTGCGGTTGACAGCTTTGAAAAAATTGTGTGAAAAGCAGCAATTGTTTGTGACGAGCAACTGCTCCTTTCCCACGAGGTTTTCCATGCAGTTGCTAAACGACTTTGAGCTATGACCTATGAAAAGGGTTTTTAGAAAATACATCTGCAAAAAGTATCGACCATGGTCAGCCCGTGCAGGCTGACCTGGGCCGAGACCTTGTGATATTTGTCAATTTTCTGCATGCCAAAGGACACCTCTACCTCAGGATTGCGATGGATTCGCAAATCCAAAATGGATTTTATGGATCCGTACTTATGTAACGACTTGCTTGGTATAGCTCATTATAGGGATGTATAAAACCCCCATTGCCACAGCATGGCTCATTGAACTGCTATTAAAATGTTTGTCCACAGTATAGTTTGCGCGGAGGGACCCTATAAAGCTACACACCATTTGGCGTGCAACACGCGAAAAGGGGCCTTCGGACATATGCGTAAAAGTGTGTCGTCCCAGATCAGCCAGTGCAGTCTGTGACTAATCCGAGACGACACGTCCCGTTTTTTGTGCGATTTTTTTGTTTCACGAAAGTCTACAGTATGAAAAAAAAAAACCTATGTAGACGTAAAGTGCCGTCTCGGATTAGCCTGCGCGGACTGCGCAGGCTAATCCGAGACGACACTTTACGCAAAATGTCCGAAGGCCCTTTTTCGTGTTTTGCACGCCATTTATGAGTAATGCTCTGGCAAAAGGGGTCTTAATGCACCTCCGTGATGCGTTATACCATGAAAATTATCATATACTTATGAATCTTTAATTATACACTTTGTCTAACAATCGACTGAATCATGAGGCAAAATGGTTCTTTAACACGCGAAACTTTACCAAAAGCAAAAATATTCGACCCGGGTCAGCCCGCGTGGACTGCACAGGCTGACCTGAGTCGATACTTTTTGCAGGTGCATTAATCCCCCTTTTCACAAAGTATGGCTCATATGTTTTCACACTAGTTTGAATACCAAAAAGAAAATCTTAAATCAATTGTAGAAAAATGTCAAAACAGACAGAACGGTAATTCAAGCTACAAAAAAAAACTTCATCGGGGGATTTACCTTGCAATACTTGTGCAGTAATCAGCAGAACTGCAATATCCATTGGGATAATTTTCTCCATTCAGATTAGCTTTGAATAGTATTCAAAAGAGGACGATAAAAGTCTTTACTCCTTTACCAAACAATTCCGTGTTTTAAATGAAACATGTGGTAGGGGGCTTCTGAAAAATTTGTGGGAAAAGGAGAAAATGCTGGAAACCAGCATTTCCCATTTTCCAACAAGGTTTTCAGTCTATTTACACACAAATACCACAATCTGTTGTGTGCAGATGCTTCAGTCTAATCTAAACATAACTTTGTCGTCTGTGCATGTACTGTCCCATCCATATCTCTGCAGAAGATATTCCTGCCGAGAGATGGACGATTGTCGTTTTTAATCTTTTTCGAGTCAAACTATCTCGTCCTTCTACGATCCTTATAATGGAAAGGTTTTGAAAACATTGTCGGAAAGGTTTTGAAAACATTGTGGGAAAAGGAGAAAATACTGGAAGCCAGTATTTTTCCTTTTCTTACAATATTTCCTCCCCTTTCAAGTATAAGTCCGATCATTTGTGCCATATCTAATTTGTAGTCTGCAGTTGCGCTCGATATGGACAGGCCGAAACTTACGACCTTTGCCTAGCAGTCAGAAGCGTGCTGAATTTGAATGCAGAAGGTTGCTGGGTCGAATCCCCAGCTCGGCTATTTTTTTTTTTTTTCAAAGATTGTTTGTCATTGCTACAGGATTCATTCCTCTCTCACCGCTGATCATTGATTCGACGATGTATACATGGGAAAGCAGCCAGTGGCTTGGGAAGAATGTTGTGCGAAGTTCTGGTTAAAGAAGCTCGAGGGTAGCATAGGTAGGTGCACTGGCCGCTGTGATATAACTGAAATAATGTCGGAGACGGTGATAAACGTCATACAAACAGACATTAAGACCTTTGTCAGTTCAGTATTCAAGTTTGCATTGTCATTTTACTTTCTTTTGTTTAGGATTTAACCCCCAAAAAAAAATGACTGAAATTAATACCTTTTATCTCATGAAATAATCACAAGAACAAAGGTAAAATCTCAAACCCAAAGACAAAAAATAGACAAAAGATACAAAATAACTTTATACCCTTCGGTAATTTTGAATTGATCAACATTGTAACAAAAGTGAAACATTGTAACAAGCTTTTGTTCTTCAAAAGTGTTACACTTTACATAGTATTCAATCCTTTACCGGACGACAAAATTTTGGACTTGTCCAAATTGAAGCATTTGCAGACGAGAAATAAGATAGGGCTTAAATGATTGGATTTTTCTATAAAAGGTTAGAAAAAGTTGTTAGTAAAGGAGAAAATGCTGTTTATCAGCATTTTCTCCTTTTCCCACGATGTTTTCAAACGCCTGTTTCCTCAGAGTCGTTAGAACTCGGATTGCTTGCTAAATGGTTTTTTTTTTTTTTTTTCAGGTCCTGTCAGAGAGGGCCTCGTTTATTTCTCTATAATATAGTACACAAATTACAATAACATATAAGATCGATCCTGCACCTTAAATTTTTAACAAACGGCGAAAATTTTAGGCCTGCCCAAACTGAAAACATTTGCAGTCGCGTTTGCAGACGACAAAGTAAATGTGACTCAAAAATTGAAATTTGTATTTGAAAGGGCTGTAAACATTTTAGAAAAAGGAGAAAACGCTGGTTACAGCATTTTCTCCTTTTCCCTCAATGTTTTCAAAAACTCTCTTTCTCAGGGTCATTAAAATTCGAGCTTGTGTGGTAAAGAGTTAATATATACCGTTTTGTTGGTTATGCGAATACTGCAGATCAGCATCAGAATGAGCAAAAATTCATTCAGATCCTGATCCACAATTTCCGGTTTGACCTCTTCAATATCGATCACCTCCTACTACGACTCTGAGATATATTGGATTTGAAGAACATTTTAGAAAAAAAAAAACTCAAAAAGATACATATCTCCGTTTCCCACCATGGTTCTTATCTTTTCATACTACTACATCTCAAGTATACCAATCACAATATTGCCGATTGCTGATGGTTTAATTTGGAATAGTCTGAAATTTGTCTTTTGGGAAACGGTTAATTACACACTATTTTCAAAAAAAAAAAAAAAAAAGGTGGAATCTTTAAAATTGCCTATCGGGAATAATTGACCTTTTTGTATATTCTGCCATCAGAAAGGTATAGAGATTCAGTGGCTTGCCGGATAGGAGTGATCAAAATTTTCATAATCTTGGTACTCCAACAGCACCTGGTTTTTCTAATATAAGAGTAATAACATTTATAATACAAACAAAGAACAGACAATATAAAATTGAAAAACGTATGGTTAAAAAAGGGGAAAAAAAAAACTATCCGTAGCCAGACTCTAGAGTAGTCAGTTTCGTTATGTTTTGTATATTCATTTTTATAATATGATATTCCTTTGCACCTCAGCATTTAAATACTCAAAAACAATTCAATCTATAAAAGGAGACCAGACAACATCCAACTGTTCTATAGACTCGTCGTGTTTTTCACTTAACAATACTTTATTTTTTAAAATTTTGTATTGAAATGTTAAGTAGTTTTTTGCTCCTTGTATCGATGGTTTTACATTTATGTTCCTACATTTGAAAATGTACATTTCGAAAAGAATTAACAGCAAATTTTTCATTTTGCATGCGGATTCTATAAATCCAAATAACATGTTATTTAAAGTTAGATCTCCGTATATGTTGTGATGATTTAGTAGCATATTTCTAATTAAAGCTTGACTGTACCGGCATGTCCAGAAAATGTGTTGAATTGTTTCTGGAAATTGTTTACAGAAAGTGCATACAGAATTTTCAACATAATTTATTTTGTACAGGTAACTGTTTGTGCCAAGAATTCTGTGGATTAACCTAAATTGAAACCATCTTATATTAATATCACTTGTTACGGAGAAAGGTAAGAGGAAAATAGCCTCCCAGTTATCTTCAGTAAATTTAGTGGACAAAATTTCATCCCATTTCCTTATACATGTTGGAATTTCATTATTATTGTTTAAACAAGTATAAACTGATTTACAGCCTTTGCTATCATTCAGTAAGGCTTTAAGGTAAGGCGGGAAGAAGGGTTTTTGAGTTTGTTTTAATTCTTGCTGTTTGACATGGTATTTCTTTAAAGCTTTTTGAAGGGAAAAAGCTTGCTAAATGATTAATCATTTAGCATACGATCTCGACTTCAAAACGACCCTTCGCGAAACGATCTCTTAAGTCCCTTGCGACAATGCACTCTGAACTTTGTCGACTCTCGTCTGTACTCAATTGACCCTTTCAGCACAATGGTGAAAAAAGAGGCCTTTTGTGGACGGCGTAGATCAACATCAGACTGTCCAGAAAGTGTTGTCTGTTATTGCATCTATGCCATCCGCCTGTTTTGTCAAGACTATAAGCTAAAGATCTTTTTGAGTTTCAGTTGATTGTTTTCTCAGTCGTTGACAGAGACCAGAGAATTCATTTTGGCGGCCGAAAGAATTATACATGTATGTTGACGCTTTGATTTACCCATCTAACGCTTTGATTTACCCATCTAAGACGAGCATATGCTTTAAACTTAAATCCATCTGAAGGTCTTTGTAAAGCGTAAATAATATAGATCAGCCTATACTTCAGCGCAGTAGAACCATGGTCTGTACGCTTTGATACCAAATCCATTGTGAAATCTTACCGTATACCATCTTCAAGTTTCCTTGCATGACAGTATTTTTCTCTCAAGGTCATGATCTAACGTGGTAGAATTCGACGATGGTGTATATTGTATACTATTTCCAAGTTTTCATGGCAACCACATGACGCCATCTTGTCACATGATCTGTCTGAAGGTCAAGGTAAATGACGTTGGTGTTTAATGAAATTCCAGGAGTCAACGCGTTGACTTCAGCTAACTCTTTACCAGTGTCCATGTCCATTTATAAAACTTTTGCAGACGACAAATTTAATATGGCTCAGATGTCAGGATTTGTACCTGATATGGTAGAATACGTTGTCGGAAAAGGAGAAAATGCTGGTTCCTAGCATTAGCTTCTTTTAACCGCAATATTTTCAAACGCCTTCTTCACCAGGGCTCAACGGTTAAATCGCAAAAGTTTACTAAGATAATTGACCAACATCAAGCTACACTTCCAAAACAGACTGATTTTTTAAATTCTCTGGTGAAAAAATCATTTTATACGTATATAAAATGAGTTTAAGAAAAACTCAAACACTGGTTGGGCCAGTTTACCTTATCAAAACGACACCCTTTCGGCTCTTCCAAAATAAAAGCAGCTGTAGAGACAAATTTGAAATTGTTCTCTGATATGATAGAAAACACTAGCCTATAGGAAATGTTTTCAAAAGGCTTACTACCTGAGGGTTTTCAAAAAATGTTACCAGCTTTTTCTCCTTTCCCACAATGTTTTCATCAATGTTGTCTAAATTTGAGATTATTGAGAAAGGGTTGATTCATTCATCAGATTAGAAATTCAAAGGGCGTTGCAAATACAAGTCGATAGTTCACTACTGTGCTGTATATATATTATTACAGAGGGTGGTGCAAATGAAATTGACGATGAAAACCGAGTAATAACATTGGCAGAGCCAGTAAAGTGTAAGGGAGGCGTCACATAGATAAACTGGAAAAAGTGCCCATTGAAATGCATGATTATGAATGGATAGGCGACCTGACTTATTTCGATGCACACTTCGTTTTTTTTTAGACACCACAACGCAGTACAATGGAACACAACAATGTAAACCAAGTATAATTTGGCAAAACTGGACAAAGGCAATCTAGTTCCGTATAACATATTCATAAGCGCCAGTGCAGTGTTATGGTAATGGGGTCGTAATTAATGTGCCGAAGTAAGGTCGTTAAATATGCAACTGTTTCAGTTTAATTTTCTCAAACAATAGAGCCCTGAAAAGTGGCAATGTAGTGACAGAAATGCATCCAGACCAATAGCTGCCAGACTTCTAGTAAATGAATTGTTATGAATATATTGCCTTCTGATGGGTTTCGATAACCACCGAAATGTATTTTTATCGATGGAATGATGATTTTGAAGAACTTCAGTATGTTTTCTTCATCAAAAATTCAAGGCATCAAAAACAAATACATATAATACCATTGGCAGGGACAATCCTGTAATAATGCAATAACAGAGAGGCGTCAGTGTCAAAAGGTGAAAATATGCATTCTACAAAGACTACGAAGAAGGAATACACATTCTTACACATTCCTTTTACAAGACAAGACAACAAAATTATATACCTTTCCAAATTGAAGGCATGACGACAAATAAAATATTGCTCAAAATCATGTTTTTCCCCTTCTTTAATGAGAAGACAACTTTGTGGGAAAAGGAGAAATGCTGGTAACCAGCCTTTTCTCCCGGTTTTCAACAAAGTTTTCAAAAGCATCCTTTTAAAAGATGGTGGTGTAAAACACTATTTGATTCAACTTTTATCAGATACATGTATTTTGACTGAAAAACAAAGCCCTGAAATTTGAATATCTGTGTTTTGTCGACAGATTTCAATCATTGCACTCTTCTTGCCCTCAAGGGTTTAACAGTTTCATATAAACATTTATTACATGAAATTCTATCACACATGATAATTCTTAATACAGGAGTGTGAAAGTTTCAGATTATTTTAACACATGTATGTTTCAATGTCAAGTTCAGCCCACTCAACTGGGCGATTTTGTCACGTGTCTACTGTTCACGTGTGAAAATCTCCATGACATGTAACTCCAGCATGGAAACGACCGGAAATGGATTTTAAACAACTGCTATAAGCCACTGGATGTTTTGATAATGAAGGACGTTCAGTTTCATTTCTCATACAAGATGTTGTTTAAGTGATAGTAATTGAAGAAAAAATCGTGAAGAAATTTCATTTCTATAGAGTTTGTTCATAGACCGAATTTAAAAAGAAAAAATGTAACGGCTAATGCTATCTGACTCCATGCACGCCACATCGGTTCTAAAGGTGTCAAACACGAAACCAATCAACGTAAGCAATCCGATTAAATAGCTTGTTATTGTCCTCTGCCCTTGTCTCTGTTTTCTCATCAGTAATCGGATATAAACGTGAAGAATTCACCGATATTCACACATAAACTAAATAGTGAAAGGTAAAACTTTCTGACGTCAAAGTTGCTTACAGCAAAACATCCAGAAAGTCTTGCACAGACTGGAATTCTCCAACACTCACGGGTATTTTCCTTCATCATCAGTTTTCAACGTACCACCATTTTGTAGAATGATGACAAACAGCAGTCAAAGCATGATTAGCACTGATATACATATGAGCCATGTTCTGTGAAAATGGGGATAAATGCATTAGCAAAAAAGTATTGACTCAGGTCAGCCCGCACAGACTGACCTAGGTGTAAACATTTTTCTTTTTCAAGTTTCTGCATGTCAGAGAACCATTCTTCCTAAGGATTTAGTCGGTTGTTCGACACACTGGATTTGATCCAAAATTATGTGATGACATGCTTGGTACAAGGCATCACGGAGATGCATTAAACCCCCTTGTGCTAGAGCGTGGCTCATTTACATAAGCTGATTGAGTGATTGAATGGTGTTTTACGCCGTTTTCAACATTATTTCAGTCATATCACGGCGACAACCCGCAAATTCATGTATTTCCTGGGTTTCACAAGTACTAGGCAAGGGCTCTGAATTATCTTGCCCAAGGACACTCCCGCACAAAGTTATTTATATAAAAAATAAAAACAATATTGTCGACAAAAGAGCATTGTGTTTAACCTTTTACTAGACAAGCCATTCTTTTTCTGCGACCCTAACAAAAAAGACTTTGGAAAAAAAAATGAAGAAATTTTAAAAACTGCTGGTTTCAATCGTGTATAAGTCATATCCTATCATTTGAGCCACATTGATTATTTTGATGCCTATACTGCAAATGCTGTCAATCTGGACATGTATAAAATTTTGTCCTTCGATAAAGAGTTAAATCATGTCTTTTGTATATGAGCCATTTTCTGGCCAAATGGAGACATATCCAGATACCAAGCAAAGTGATCACATGATCATGGATCCATAAAGTCCATTTTGTCTAACAACCGACTGAATCATGGGGTAGACCGCGGACTGCGCAGATGCACTAAGCCTCCTTTTCACAAAGCATGGCTCATTTAAGAACACAGTGTAAGTTGGAAAAGCTTTTCTTTTTCGCAAAGAAATCCAGAATATAAACTTTTTTGTACAACATGACAAGTTGCGAATGACAAAAGCAAGAAGCATGTCGGTGTCCCAGCTCTCTAGCAACCACGTAATCCTACACGCAAGATTTTTGACGTGATAAGCATTACACGACTACAAGAACTGGTGTAAAGGTTTCTTGGTTTTCGAGCGTGAAAATTGTTTATGGCTTCCAAACATAAGCTGACTTTCAGTTGCCCGATACTACATTGTCTTTTGCCTCTAATTCAATGGCACGAACAGTCGCCCAGAAAGCCACTTGATCTATCACCTTCAAATTGTACATCATTAAAAGAATAACGAATAATGGAAATAAACGACATATTTTTTTATCATTATTATTATTATTTTCACATGCTTTGTGAAAAGGGGGCTTTACTGCTTTGCAAATAGTAAATTTTAAATAGTGCCGAAACTTTTTGCTGCTGGTAAATTTTCTGCATGTCAAAGGACCAGTGTACCTTCTGATTCCGTCGGTTGTTAGACAAAATGGATTTTATAGATCAATATATGATGACTTGATTGATGTCATGGATCACAGAGATGCATTAATCCCCCTTTTGCCAATTCACGGCTCCTACCTTTTATTCCCGTTTTCCACTAAAGTGTGAGTAGTGTCATATGGTAACGCTTCCTCTTTACCATTCGATCGCATCATGTCATTTGTTTTACGAAACTTGTTTTATTTTGTATTCCTGAAAGAGCCGAATGGCAAAACATCGGATAATTGAAAATAATTTGACTCCTTGTGTTTCCGTGTGTTTTTGTTTATATGTTAATTTTAGTTTACATTACTCTAAAATTGTAGGACAAAACAGAAAATTCTAGCGAAATAGTATGCCGATATGGATCACGGGGAAGCAGATGAAAACAGCTGAATAATCAAACATAGCATTCACTCTTAGTCGGCCGAATTCTGTTTCTTTGGTTGCCTTAAACAGGATTTCGTCAAGTGTATTAACGTATAACTCAACCAGACAACAAAATTCTAGAAAGAAGTAGGGTGCAAGGTAAACATGTAGGGAGGTGAACTTTGGAAAAGAAAATAATAATTATCTATTAGACTGAAAAATGCTTTGCAACACTGGTTTTAGACGTTCCTGTAATAGGTTTTAATGGGATAACTCATCAGTTGGGTTGTTAAAAAACAAAACACCATAATGTCCTAATTTGAGGGAAGTTTTAACACTAAACATCAGATCAATCATGAATCTCCGTGCCACGAAGCCCCTTAAGTTTTATGTGTCACACATCATAACGAAATACTAATTCGATAAAATAAAATACATGTATAAATTTGTTATAACGAAATCCTATTTCGATAAAACAAAATTCTAATTCGTTATCTCGAATAACATATTTCTTTTCCTCGAAAAAGCATTTCTAGTAAACAAATTAGAAGTTCATTAAAACGAATTAGCCTATCGTTTTCTCGAAAAAAGATTTCGTTATAATGCATTTTATTTCGTTTTATTGGATTAGTATTTCATTTTAACGAAATCAGAAATTTGTGACACACGACTTCTTCGTGGCTCCGCGCCATGCCTTACTCTCTGAAACTTTTTAAACAAAAGGAAAGGGTAGCCAGATTTTTATATCGTTGTATGTGATATGATACTGTTACATCAGTGACGTGTTTACATAACAAAGTTACAGGAAAAGATAGATAACGTGACGTTAATCTTGCAATCTCCTTTCAAACTCTTCTTTTTCCCAACTTTGTCGGAGATCAGTTATTTCAGAGATAATTCGGATTAAATACTGAAAATTCAGACAAGAAAGACTGTCAATGACTTAACAATTCTTGTCTCTAAACATGAAAATCAAAAATGATTTAGGCAACAAATAACCACAAGAACTTTCTGTTAAATCAGTAAATCTACAAAGACTTTACAGAGAAGGGTATCTGAGGAAATAGTGAAAGTGGCAGGCTGTTTACCCTTTATGTGCCTATAACAAGTCTAGTTTCTATTGCAAACAGTCTAGATCAAAATCAGACTGCACAGAACGTGCAGTCTGAACTTTGATCTATACTGTCCGCGATAGTAAGGTATTATGCCCCCATGCAAGATTTGGATGTGTTTGTCTGACTTAAGAAAATCCATTATATTTAAATTAAGCGCTTAACTCTTAAAACCCTTTACCACACAATCCCGTGCTTTAACAACCCCAAGGAAGAAGCCTTTTGAAAACATTATGGAAAAAGGAGAAAATGCTGGTAACCAGCATTTTCTCCTTTTCCCACAATGTTTTCTACCCTATCAAAGACAATTTACGTCATTTGATTCATATTTCAATAGTCGTCTGCAAATGCTTTCAGTTTGGACCAGTCTACATTTTTGTCGTTTGGTAAAGAGTTAAAACCCTTTACCACAGAATCCCGTGTTTTAACGACTCTGAGGAAGAAGCCGTTTGAAAACATTGTGGGAGACAGAAAAATGCTGTAAACCAGCATTTTCTTAATTTCCACAATGTTTCTATCTGTTCAGATAAATTCAGTTGCTTTTTACCAATTTTGAATAATCACTTGTAGATGTTTGAATCATCTTCGAAAAATCTAAAAATTTTGGTTTAGGAAAGGGTTAAGTGTCCACCCTAAGATCGCTAGATTAATGTTTGAGAGGCATCTTAGGACTGGGAGATACTATTTTCCAACCTGTTCAGGCAAGAACATCTTGGAGAAAGACATTCTAATAACGATGAGTGGGGATCGGTACGCAGTGTGCAGACTGATTCTCTGTCTACGCAGTCTACAGAGGGACCTGAGTGGATATAGAATGCCAAGAGTTTTAAAATTAATCTAGAGATAATTGAATCTCGTCTTTTAAAACAGTCACCATGACAAGAGATAATCCGTTAGAAACGAAAATATGCTCTCGAAACCTCTGAAGATACTTATTTCCACTACAGATAAAACTTTACATGGGCCATGCTCTTTAAAAAGTGGGGTTATATGCATCTGCAAAAAGTATCGACCCAGTCTGCGCAGGCTGACCTGGTTCGAAACTTTTTGCTTTTGGTAAACTTTCTGTTTTTCGAGGGACCATTCTACCTCATGATTCAGTTGGTTTGTAAGTCAAAATGAATCTATTCTATGGAAAAACATGTTTGGTATAATGTATTAGTACGATGCATTAACCCTTTTCCACACAATCCTGACTTTTAACGACCCTGAGAAAGAAGGCTTTGGAAAACATTGCGGGAAAAGGAGAAAATGCTGGTTACCAGCATTTTCTCCTTTTCCCCCAATGTTTTCTTCCCTATCACAGACAGTAATCGTCATTTGAAGTACATTTAATTTGTTAGTGCTTTCAATTTGGTTTCGTCCAAAATTTTGTTGTCAGGTAACGAGTTAAACCCGCTTTTTCACAGAGTGCTGCTCGCATACTTGTTTCTTCTATTCAGACTCCTTTTTTTTTTTTTTTTTTCTAATCTATCGAGCCATGCTCTGGTAAAAGGGGGTCTACTGTATCTCCGTGATACATTATACCAAGCAATTCATCATTCAAAATCTACTTTTTCTTACAATCGAATGGATCATAAGATAGAATGGTCCTCGGAGATGCAGAACATTTACAAATAGCAAAAAGTTTCTTCCCAGGTCAGCCCTCGCGCACTGCGTGGACTGACATCAGTCGAGATTTTTTGCAGATGCAGTAAGTCCCCTTTTCACAGAGCTTGACTCATTTATTTTTACATAGATAGTAAAACAAGTTCTTGCAAACAAATCAATCACTCTAGATGGTTGCATCCTTGAAGTCATAGCCAATTCTCCCGCCATGACATTAGCAATTCCAAAGGTTGATACCGCTCGTTACCAGATTCGAGCTTAGAACCTCTTCCTGGAGTTGCTGCCGGTCTACCACAACACCATTGCCTCCCTAAGATAATTATCTAAAGAACAAAAGAAATATTACCTTCTGATTTGTTGGTTTGTTTTGTGTATCACTGCCGATTTCGAAATTATTTATGTTATATCGCAGCGACAGGTGCACTTAAGCATGCTCTCTTGGCGTTTCATTTGGCAATACTTTGCATATTTTCTTTATTTCAATTCATCGGCTTCTTTCCCTCATAAACATGGTTGGAACAATGTTCATCTATGGGAGAGGAACGAATTCTGTTGTTTGCAATGCCAATCATCAATCTTAAAAGAATTTAGCTGATTTAGGATCAGAACTAGTTTCCCTTGGAATTCAAATTCAATACCGCACAAACTGAGTCGCCAGACTTTGCTATTACTCTTTGAACGCCCAAAAGACTCTTCTTGCATATATGTATTACCCCTAAATTACCTGTAAATTACCTCCTTGGCTTTATTCCGTGACATAACCTTTTCATTGTTACATTGACAGAAATAATTAATTTAGGCGGACAATAAACTAAAAATTACATGTATTTGATATTGACATGCAATACATTGAGAGGAACAGAGGCGATTGGTTGTTACAAATAATCTTGCTATTCAAAGTGAAAGGGTACAGGTTCATGTATCAGGTGCCTATCTTCAAAGGACCATCATCTTCCTGAAATGTATGAGCGTCTATAAACATGATTCCCTGTTTCTTTTCGATTGTTTACTTTCGTGTTTGATATAGATTATCTCATTACAGAGATTCAAACAAAAATCTTTGTTAAATCAGTACTGTTTACAGTCTTAACCTTTACTAAATAAGCTCATCTTGAGGAAGAGGGGCTTTTGAAAGCATTGTGGGGAAAGGAGACAATGCTGGTATCCAGCACTTTCTCCTTTTTAATCAAAAAACTTTCTACCCTTTCAATTTCATCATTTGTGCCACATTCACTTGTCGTCTGTAATTGCTTTCAATATGAACGAGGTCTAAAGTTATGTCGTCTTGGTAAAGAGTTAAAGAAAATAATGGCGTGACTTTTTCATCGGCATATCTAGGAATAGAAGCCATTTGACTGTTTGACCTACTTCTAATCAAGGTCAGTCTTTGCACGTGCTCTTTGGAAACGTTCTGTGTACAAAAAAGAATATCAAGTGCAACCTTTTCATTATTAAGTGCCCAAAGGTGATGCTTCTCTATTTTTCGATGTAATATGAGCCATGCTTTGCGAAAAAGAGGCTTAATGTATCTGCGAAAAGTATCGACCCAGGTAAGCCTGTGCAGTTCGCGCATGTCAAAGGACCAGTGTTACTCATGATTCAAAAGGTTGTTATAGAAAACAGATTTTAGGGATGTATAATACGGTAGTGTCTTGCTCGGTATAATGCATCACGGACATGCAGTAAGCCCCTTTTTCACAGAGTATGTTTCATTTATTCTTATAAGACGGAACTAGAAGTGTATCTAAGCAGGCATCAGATCTTATAGCGCCGTCATATAGGATACATTTTCAAACGTACAGACCGATTTTGGACTTAAATTGACTCTTTGTTCTATCATTACTCTAAGAAATCTTAAGACTATCATACAGACAACGACAGATACCTCGTACCATTGAAGTTTAAACATATTTGCTAGCCAAGGGTAACGCTTTGATATGCAGCTCAATTTCTAACAGAAAGACGCATTTTCAATTTTACAGACCGAACCTGGAATAGAATTGTCTCTTTGTTCTATCAAGTTTTCTAATCTAAAGACTAAAATTTTGACAGGTCAAGAAACCTCGCACCATAGATACTGAGACATATTCACTGAGCAAAGATTGTGCTCCGCAACGCAACTCTATACCCTATGGAAAGCGATTGTCTCCCTTCGCTGGCGACAATGAAGCCAAAATAGTCACGGATATAGATAAGGCTCTAAGTTCCGATTTGATTTTTAATTCATTTAATATCTAAAAGTTCTCCTGTAGGTAGTAGTGGTGTAAAAAAGTGGTCATGACAAGGCAAGACTACAACTCGTCCATGAAAGCAATTCGGGAACAAGAGGATGAAAAGAACATGTCACCGATTTGCTTGATTTTTCAAACTTTCCTGCAGTCCTCTGCCATGGTCAATTTAATAAATAAAACGCCTTTCCACATTTGCCCAACACGCCACTGCGGTCTGTGAAATTTTTATCTTATAATTGAATAACATCATATTCGGCTATTTAGGCACTTAGCGCCGTTATACCATCGAGTATTTCGATAACACTTGAAATCCCGTAGTTGTTTGCATATACTTAACCCTTTACCAAACAATCCCTTGTTTTAACGATCCTGGAAAAGAGAGCATTTGAAAACATTGCGGAAAAAGGAGAAAATGCTGGTAACCAGCATTTTCTCCTTTCCCCCCACCCCCCCACCCAATATTTTCTACTTTTTTCTGATACAAATCTCATTATTTATGCCACATCTAATGTGTCGTCTGCAAATGCTTTCAATTTGGACAAGTCAAGAGATTGTCGTTTGGTAGAGAGTTAGGCAATTTAGATAAGAGGACTTTTGCATTGAAGGCGATTGTATGTGCACAGTATTTGTTAAAGGGGCATTAAATCCGACTTTAAACTAAGGGGGGGGGGGGGGGTTGATATTTTGGGCCAACCCATTATGGTCACCAGCAGTTTCTTCTTTTCCGACAATGTTTTCTAGCCTTCCCAACACAATTTTTTTATTTTTGAGTCGCATTTATTTTGTCATCTATCAAGTCTTTCAACTTGGAAAAGAGTTAAACTGCTATATAAATGAAACGAAAATTTCTACTCTTTAGTAAAAACCCCAAACATTGCGGTCTCACATTTGATTTCCTCGAAAAGAAAATACCTTATCGGACAGTGTAAATCAAAGATCAGACGGCACCTTTTGTGAAGTCTGATCTTGATCCACACTGTCCGTAAAAGGTCGTTGAGTCGCGCTTAGCAGCCTAACGGTAAACTTGTACCATACGATCCCGCGTGTTAACAACGCTGAGGAGAAGGACCTATTAAAACATTGTAGGAAAAGGAGAAAATGCTGATTACCAGCATTTTCTCCTTTTCAGTCAATGTTTTCGAAAGCCTTCTGGTTCAAGTTTCATTTAAAACGCAGGATTGTTCGGTAGAGGGTTCAAGACTTTTACTGTCCTTTCGACCCTTTGAAAGACAGATTCCATTAACTGAACCACGTTAAATTTCTAACCTGCAATTCGCTCTCACTTTCGACCAGTCTACATTTTTGCCTTATTTAGCCTCAAGCAATCGATAGCCACTTTGTCATAACTGCTGAAGCCGTGACTTCGAAGTTATCTTAATAACGGCAGTTAGGAGGTACCCGACCTAACAACATACAAGAATTATTCGCAAGGTCATCTAAAAGTAGGGCAATGTAGTAAGCGGAATGATACAAACTTCTATAGTCGTAAGAAGGAATGTTTGATTTAATAACCTTTCATTGCTAATTTAAAGAAACATGAACTTTGCAGTCGTAAATATCCAAATAAAGCAGTTTTAAGGTTGCTTTGGCTAGAATATGCTATAAGTTACCGACCTCTGTAAATCCTAGATCAGACCAGGGATCGTATATTACAATATACGATCCCTGATCAGACTGAATGTGTTCATTGCCGTTTTATCTTTTTTCCATTTCTGTTCTTGTGCATAAGAGATTTTTTATACAAAATTGGTGAGGAGTTGCCATCATGGGGACTTTTCTATCTAATCTTGTCAAAAGAAGTTCAATTCTACTTATTCAATAATTCAAGACTTACAACGGCGTCTTATATGGACTAGACCTGCAACTAACAAATTTTACTATTTTTAGCATCTTTAACAAAGGTCATAAGTTCAATTATGGTATCAATTGCCGTAACATGGAGACGTTGGACACAGGTTTAACCCTTTCCCTCATAAAGACGAACCTTGATATTCATACATCTACCATCTATTTCCCTGAATGAGCAATTTCTCCAGTCGTCACAAAAGATTTCGTTATTATATCTAAGAAAGATCTAAAACATATTTTCTCACCTATTCATCGCGTAACCTTTCTTCCTTTCTTCTTTTTATAAAAATTGTCTCTTTGAAGATAGAGGTTAATTCCCAACTGCATATCCTATTTTAGATACAATAGAATACTATTACAAATACAGAAGGTATAACATTTAAAATAGAGACAAAAATCTTCGTTGAATAAAAAAGAACAAAAAACAAAGGAGAATAGGAGCAATTGCTTTCTTCTGGCCTTTGCTCCTTTTCCAACATTTTTTTTCAAAAAGTCGTCCACGAAAGGTTCGTGTAAAGCCATATTTGCACAGTAATGGGATGAAGCAGATAAGTCTAATTTGGAATTAAGCGTCGTCAAATATAACCTTGGTCAAAGCCAAATAAAGAAGATGGGTAAATTGCCTTAACTGATTACAAAGATCTCCTTAACCACTTTACACAAAACCCGGAGTTTCAACGACCCCGAGAAGAAAGGCTTTTGAAAACATTGTGAGGAAAGGAGAAAATGCTTGTAACAAGCATTTTCTCCTTTTCCCAAAATGTTTTTTTTTTTTTTCACAGCGAAATCTCATAATTCCACCCACGTTTGAAATGCCATCTGCGAATGTTTATCAATTTCAAATCAAAGTACTGACAGTACTGACAGACTAGCGAATTTGATTGATTGACTGATTGCATGGTGTTTAACCCTATTTTCAACATTATTTTAGTTATATAGCGGCGGCCAGTGCACATATCCATGCTTTCCTGGAGTATCTTTTACCAGTACTCCGAACAACATTCTTTTCAAGCCACCGGCTGCTTTCCCGCATAACCACCGTCGAAACTTGAAAGAGGAATGAATCCTGTCGCAATGACTATCATCAATCCTCGGAAAGAAATTGGCCGAACCGGGGATCGAACCAGGGACCTCCTGTTCTCATGTCCTGTATGCTACCGACTGAGCTATCGGGGCTATGCATGCTATTGGTTGACTATCATCCAGTTTAACCCTTAACCTGCTAGAAAAATTAAATGAAACTTTCAAACCAATGGTAAACACCTGAATATTGCTATTTCGAAGTTATATTCTGGAGAAAATATATCCTCTTATCGGACAGTGTAGATCCAAGAAAAGACTGCTGTTCTCTGCAGTCTGATCTTAATACACACTGTCCACAAAAGGTCACTGAGTCGCGGTGGTGCTGGTAAGAGAAACTCCAGGAAAGCATCGATAGGTGCACTGGCCTTCACGATATCACCGGAATAATGTTGAAAACGGCGTTAAACACCATACAATCAATAAGTCAATATTCAATAGCGCAAGATATAGTGAACTATTTAACTCTTTACGAAACGAAATTCAAAGCTGTTACAGACCACAAATTAAATGTGGCTGAATTGATGAAACCTGATTCCAAAAGGGCAGAAAACAATGTGGGAAAAGGAGAAAATGCTGGTTACCAGGGATTCTTCCCCAGTGTCATTAAAACTCAGGATTGTGTGATAAAGGGTAAATATTCTAAAGTAAAATAACAGTTTAACATAACAGTTTCAACTGTACACAATGATCTAAATAATGAATGACTGAAGGAATGATAAGGGTTCCCTGTCCAGTGAGAGTTAATGCAGCTGGGATTTGCTACAAGTTACCCAGGTGTATCTATTTTTAGATTCATTCATATTGTTACATTGGTGTAGGAATAACTGAAAATAGCCTGCCTTGGATAGGTCACTTAATTTACATATAAGCAAAGATCTTGTACCTTATAAATGACATCTTGTTCAGTCTATTACTTTGTAAGAGGACATGTTCAAATTGGAGTGGTAGAGATTTTGTGGTTTTTGTCAAAATTGTCATATATAACAGAATTAGGATTTCTAATAGAAAGAAGTATTTTACTGTGAGGCAGTATTTGGCAACTGTGGGGTTTTTTGTTTACTTTGACTCTGGGTCAATCATGATGCCTATAGACTAGCTGCTAGTCTAAAAAAGTCTAAAATTTTGTAGTTTGGTCACGAGTTAACCCTTTACAAGATAACAATGATTTTAGACTCGTCTATTTTGAAAGCATTTATCACCGGAAGATTAAATGTAGCTCAAACCAATAGTGTTCTGTGCCTGTGGCGATTTAATACATTGTGAATACAGAAGAAAATCCTAGTTTTCTCCCACCCACCCCCACCAACAATGCTGTCTAAAAGCTTTCATCTGGGGGTCTTAATAATACGTCTGGTAAAGATTCAAACAAATTCACAGCACACTGATCAAACAGCCTAGCCTGGTAGCGCTTTAACACCAGAGTGTCGCTGGTTCGAATCCCCAGCTCGGTCGATTTCTTTCCGAAAAGTTGTTGCCTTATTGCGACAGGATTCATTCTTATCTCACTGCTGATCACTGTGTCGACGACGGCTGTATGGAAAAGTGGTCAGCGGCTTGAGGAAGAATATTGTGCAAAGGACTGGTAAAGAAACTCTAAGAAAGCAAAGATTGGTCTACTGGCCGCCGCGATATCACTGAAATAATGTTGAAAATGGCGTTACGTTTGTCTTCTTACATTCATTTGGGAGGTAAAAAAGTCCTGGATGTTTTGGGTTCGACCCTCACTCTCTCCGCTAGTCGTGTGAGATCGTCCTTGGGTTTTGGCAATGCAGGGCTTAAGCCAAGAAATCCAGGAAACTGATAAATTACTCGTGGCATGCTTTTTCCTTGATACAACTGAAATCATGTAGGAAGCGGCGTAAAACGGCATCTGTACAGTTTTTTTTTTTGTAGCTCTAAGTGACTTTCTTCCTGACCGACATTCTTCCGACAGTTGTTGATTTTTAAACTCATTACTGTTCCAACACACCTTATTATAGCCCTCTAGATAAGAAAGCCTTGGGAAAAACTGCCAAACAATGTTGATTTTGATTGTAACAAGAAAATGTTTCTTTTCCCTCAGTGTTCTCCTTTCACACTGTCAGTGATTTCTATGCGACAAGGACGGAATATTTCCTCAATATTGTCCAAAGCTATCGACTACAAAGGCTTTAAATTCGTAGTTTTTTAGCCATAAATAGGTCGACCGATGTATTATCGGACCCCCATCTTGGTGGATTATTCTAAATCTTTACCAAAGTCTATACTCATCCAGTTGAATGCGTTTGCCGACGACAAATCGAACGTGACTGAAATGCTAGGATTATCTTTGGATGGGTAGGGAACATTGTGGGAAAAGGAGGAAATGGTGATTTTCAGCATTTTCTTATTTGCCTAAAATGTTTTCGAAAGCCTTGCTTCTTGTGGTCGTCAGAGCTCGGGACTGTTAGGTAAGGGGTTACTCAACGACAACACGTAAGATTTGCCCAAATTGAAAGCATTTGCATGCTTAGTTGTTAAAAAAAATTATGGAATTTGTCATCGAAAGGGTAGAAAACTTCGTGGGAAAAGGGGAAATGCTGGTTATCAGCAATTTCTCCTTTTCCCACAAAGTTTTCAATAGCCTTCCTCATTATGGTCTTCAGAACTCCGGATCTTTTGAAAGAGTAAATGACTGCTGTGTTTTTCAGTGCCAGCTCAGCTCCCTTGATAAACGACTTTTGATGCTTTCAAACACGCAAAATACACGTGTGCAGTGACATCGCAAATTTTCAAACATACAATAATTCAAATAAATTGGTTAACTCTAGGTACATGTACATGCTAAAAGATGGCAAGCTAAGTTGCCCATGCACATGGATAGTAATCAAGGAGTTGTGAGTTCGAATCTGGGTCAGACCAAACTCAGTTCGAAGACTGATGGCAGCCATTGCGACAGGATGAGCCCTGTGTTTCTTGCTCAACACTGTTTCTATGGAAAAGTCAGCCAATGACCCGAAAATGGAGTTGGTGCTTAGAAGTAGCAGGAGCAGTTAGGAATCAATGGATAAGTGCATTGGAAAGTATTCGCAGACGACAATTTAAACGTTACAAAAATGATGATTTTGATTTTTGATAGGAAGGAAACATTCCAACCCTTTTTGACTTTTTTAACTTTTGAAAAAAAAAAAAAAATGATTTGATAATGTTGTGTGCAAATGCTTCCAGCATTCGGCATCTGGTAATTAATGAAATGGTGTTCACGCCGCTTTCAACATTAGGGCTTCAGTTATGTCATGGCGACACCTCACATGCTCATGTATATCTTGGGTTTCATCAGTGTTAGGCTAGGGCTCTTAACCCTTAAGCTGCTAATCGCGACCCACTGACCTTTTGCGGACAGTGTAGATCAAGATCAGACTGCACAGAACGTGCAGTCTGATCTTTGATCTACACTGTCCGATACGGTATTTTATTTCCGGTGAAATCAACTTTGAAACCGCAATGTTTGGGCTTTTAGTATTGAGTAGAAATTTGCGTTTCATTTATTCAGCACCTTAAGTGTTAAGTGTCTTGTTAATGGACACTCCCACGAAATACCTAGTGCTTCGAGAACGAATCCAACTCGGGGCCTCCAGTTTACGAATCCTGTACTTTACAACTGAGCCTTGCAGGACCCCGTGGAGTCTTTTAAATAGATCATCCAGTTTAGAATGGTTAATGATCACCCTCCCTAGTATTGTAACTGTTTACGATACAATCCCGTGTGTTGACGACCCTCAGGAAGAAGAATTATAAAAACATTGCGGGAAAAGGAAAATATACTGGTAACCAGCATTTTATCCTTTTCCCACAACTTTTTTCTGCCTTTCAAAGACAAATCCCATCACTTCACACAAATTTAATTTGTCTTCTGCAAATGTTTTTATATTGGACAAGTCTAAACCTAGAAGGCTGTCGTCTGGGAGTTTCAATACACTGATGTTTTGTTAAACGGTTTCTTCTCCAAAAGCAGGCTTTGCCAGAGGAGTAGATCAAGACCAGACTGTGATCGTGCAAACGAGTATTACTCCTACAACGTCGGCAGCTGTAGCCTAAAAATCACGGAAATGTCACTTCTTTTCCGATGGAACAAGATTTTTTTTTTAATAAAATAGACGGCGTCATTTTACCAGCAAATAAACCTAAAGTGTCCCTCCGCATAAACACGTCCACATTTCTTACCAATCGCAAATTTCTATTTATTAATTCGAATATATCAATTCCAAGAAGTAGGTCAAAAGCCAGCGCATTCAGGTTCCCCGAAAAAAATACTGAAAGTAAGTACATGTTAACCACGTGCATATCTTTCCAGGCAAAGAGCTGCCCTAAGGTACCCTTGTCCATGCTGTGTCCAACTTTTCCCTGACCTTTCACCCCGAAACAGTCCGTACAAATTTATAAAATATTTGTTTTTCATGTCTGTGTTTCATGCTCCTTGTTGCGACCGATAAAATTTCATTGACTTTGCTTTTATCATTTTTCATACAGGGACAAGAGCTGCGCCCCTGCTGGAAGTCAGAACTTACTCGCGAGGCTAATAATCACGGGTTTCTGAACCGAATCCCTGGCTGGGCGAAATTCTGTCCGAGGATTGAATAAAACCACGGCGACATCATTCATTCTTCTCTTATAGCTTGATATTGTTTCGACTTGAAGTTGGAAAGCACGATTTAACACTTAAACTACTAAGCGTGACTCACTGACCTTTTGCGGACAGCGTTGATCAAGATCAGACTGCACAGAACGTGCTGTCTGATCTTGGATCTACACTGTCCGATAAGGAAATATCTTTTCTCCAAAAAAAAAAAACCTTTGAAATAGGAAAATTTGGGGTTATACTATCGGCTTGAAAGTTTCATTTCTTTTATTTAGCAGGATACGGGTTAACCCTTAAGCTGCTAATCGCGACCCACTGACCTTTTGCGGACAGCGTAGATCAAGATCATACTGCACAGAACGTGCAGTCTGATCTTGGATCTACGCTGTCCCACAACCAGATATCTTTCCTCCAAAAAAGTACCTTTGAAATAGGAAAATTTGGGTTTTTATTATCGGCTTGAAAGTTCAATTTCGTTTAGTTAGCAGGATAAGGGTTAAAAGCCCGTGTTGTGTAATGCGCTGGTAAAAACACTCTAGCGGCTTTGTGCATTGGCCACCGTCACACCGAAACTTTGTTTTACTAATACAAAATTAACGGGCATTACATGCGCATTCTATGGCCCTATATATAAGATGTCCAACTGCATTATCTACTGAACAAGACCGCCAGTCATTCGTCACTATTTTTCACTTGAGCCATGCTCTGTTTAATGGGAACTTAATTCATCTGCAAAAAAGTATCGACTCAGGTCAGCTTGCGCAGTCTTTATGCCATCGGTTAATTACTAGTATCCGTATGTCAGAGGAGCAGTTTACCTCATGATTCAGTCGGTTGTCAGACAAAATGGATTTTACGGATCCAAATCATAATTATAAGACTTTTTTTTTTTTTGTCATAATTATAAGATGACTTGCTTGGTATACTGCATCGTGGAGATGCATTAAACCCCCCTTTTCCATAGTGCCACTCACATATTTTTCTACGGCAATGGAAAACTTTTACTTTCTCATTTATCGTTTTCTGCGATTATTCATCTTGTACATTAGACAAGAGGTCAAGGTCGAAACTCTCGAGCCATATTTTCTTTTCTTTTCCCACCGTGAAAAGGTAATTTTTATACCGCGGGGAATGTATTTAGCGAATCGCATTGGTCAATACGATTTTTAGCAGGGCGTCATTATTTCAAAAGCCGATGACAACTTTCCTTTGACTAGTTAGATTCGTTCAACATATTCACCATGGTATAGAAACCATTTAAAGGTGGAAAGAGCAACAATTGTCAGCCTCCAAAGTTTCTACCTTTATGCCGCCCATAATATTTAACCACTCTTTGTTATGATGCATGCATGAGCGTGAAATAAAAAGAAAGATATTCCGCAGAAAAATCATGAAACATTCCAAGTAGAGAGCACGTTTTTAAGTCATTACTTTTTGTAAGGTAATGTTACCGGGTAAAACTATATGTCTATTTATTTTCGCATAATTTTCAAGGTCATGGTTGTTGAACTTTCACCGCCTTTTGTTTGAAAAGGCGAGAACTGAGGTAAAAGGACATTGTGACACTTTGAATGCCCTTCTCCCAGCCGCCTGTCTAAATAAGGTGAAATGTTTGTACAAGAATTACAACTTCAAAATCTTGAAATCTAGAACAGAGATTATTTCTATTTATAGACAAATGTAGGTCACCTTCACACAGAATGTAACGCTATCGAAGGAATGTCCCATTGACGTCACGGCGGGTGCCTCTATTTGGATACCAGGGTATTTGCGGTGACATCTAGCGGGGGAATGTTTGATCTGATGTATGTTTAACTTGACCCTCTTAACCCTTGAAGGGCTTTGCACATTTTTGCGTCTTTTTCAGACAGTTTAAATCAAGAACTGACTTCAAAGAACGTGCGGTATGATCTCTGATCTGCACTGTCCATTACATTGTCAAATATATGTCTAAAACAGCCTCGAATTTAAAGTTTGGAGGCTTTCATTCAAACCTGAAAGTCTCCATTTTATCTTTTTGTTCAGCGCATAAACAATGCCGTGTTTTAACGACTATAAAGATGAGACGGTTTTAAAACATTTTAGGAAAAAGGGGAAAATGTTGGTAACCAGCATTTTCTGCTTTGATCCACGCTGTTTTCTAACCTTTTGAAAGCAAATACTATTATTTGAGCCATTTTTAATTTGTCGTCTGCGAATCCTTTCAATTTGAAAACGTTTAAAAAAAAAATGTTGTATGGTAAAGAGTAAAAGGGATTCATGTATGAATGAGATAAAAGATGACGGTAGAAGGTGCTCGTACTATCGTTTATTATGGCAACGTTTTGTAGAGAGGAACATAAACTTTTCCGTCTGCACTTTTTTTTCAAAGTCGTCTGGTAGTTTTTGATTGGTCAATTCATTCTCGTACGATGCATTTTTTTTTTGCTCTTTGTTTCGTTATTTTGTAGGCATCAGATCGGAATGCCCATAATGACTTTCCCTTTTTTTTAATCCTCACAAATAAATTTCGCCCTTTTTTAACTCTTTACCAAACGACAAATTTTTAGACTAGTCCGAATTGAAAGCATTTTGCAGAGGACAAAATAAATGTAACTAAAAAGTTGAAATTTGTTTTGGGAAGGCTAGAAAATATTGTGTGAAAAGGAGAAAATGCTGGTTACCAGCATTTTCTTCTATTCCCACAATGTTTTCAAAAGGCTTCTTTCCCAGGATCGTTAAAAGTCAGGATTGTGTGGCAAAGAGTTACCCGAAGAGGAAAGGGCATCATAGTAAATACGGAATATGGTGGTAACCAGCTTTTTTCTCCATCACCCACAATATTTCTCAGCCTAATCAATCCCATCATCTGAGCCACTTCTTCACTGTTGTTTGAAAATCCGTCAAATAATGGACAAATCTATTTAAAGAATGTTTACTAAACAACGAATCTTTCACGTTCTTTTCCCCGTTTAATTTAACTATTCCCGTGTTTTTACGACACTGAAGAAAAGAACCTTTGAAAACACTGTGGGAGAAAAGGAGAAAGTGCTGGTTACTAGCATTTTCTCCTTTTCCCCACAGTGTTTTCTACCCTCTCAGAGAAAAATCTCATTATTTGAGCCACGTCTAAATTGTCGTCTGCAAGTGAACTTCGTGCCGAGTCTTAGATTCTGTTGTATGGCAGAGAATTTGTTAAGCAACAACTTTGACTATATTATCTTCCAGGGTATGAAACAGGATTAAATTTGTTCCAGCTTTCAATTTTGAAAAAAAAAAAATACTGCAACCCATTTACTTTGCGGGAACATCTACCTGAATGCGGGGACTAGTGGGTTCTGCTGGGTGATAGAAGGTGATACAAGGCCTCTAAAATATCAGCAAATTCTCCAAACCCAGACGCTAAGGGTTTTAGTGACGATAAGAAGATCTTTTTTTTTTTGACGTTTGTAATGATGACTTGACAGATAAAGTGATGATTAAAAAGTCAGCCAAAACACAATGTAATAAGTTCCTCGTATAAAAAAAAAACAGATTAAAATTGGACCAGATCATGTATCTTATTTTCGATTTTAACATAAACCTTTCCCAATTACACATGATTAAATTAAACAATACTCAAAGGTCTGGAAAAATAAACAAATATACATAAATAAATAAGGTCCGTGAAGTTGGCAGCCTTTGGCCGCTGGCAGCCTAGCAGAGTGAAGTTGGCAGCCCAGCAGCCTAGCAGCCTATTTTTTTTTTATTTCTGAATTATGGTTATATTGCCATGGAACTTTTTACAGTGTATATAGTATCGTTTACAACCACTGAAACTGAATTTCAAGAGAAATAATCCCTATGAAAAGTGAAAAGTCGATGGAAAAAGAGAAATGGCAGCTAAAACTGAAGTTTCTGAAATGTAGACATACAGTAATGGATAATAGGGTAATACTTCAAAAGATAGAGGTAGCGACACTTGTCATCTTATCTCAGGCTTTTTCGGACAGTATAGATCAACGTCTGACTGCACAGAACTTACAGTCTGATATTAGATCAAGATCAGACTGCACAGAACGTGCAGTCTGATCTTGGATCTACACTGTCCGATAAGGAGATATTTTTCTCCAAGAAATAAGTTTGAAACAACATTATTTAAGTTTTAACCATCGGTTTGAAGATTTCATTTTATCTATTTAACAGGGTAGGGGTTAAGAAGGACTATTCTCGCTGTCAGTGGATCGTATTTTGGTTCGTTTTACACAGTCCAGGGATCTTATACATATTATATTTAAGATCCCTGCACAGTCATAGAGGGTTTTGTTTAAGAATCTGATTACATCTGACAATGAAATGAATGTGCAAAAATGTCGACAATCATGAAATCATTTTATTTTTTGCCTGTATGAATTAATTGTTATGAATAATCAAATTACTCATTGCGCAATTCCTATGCAAATGAAAGGTGTCTTCCCGCCTTGTGGTCTATTTTTAGAAACTGTATACATGTGTTGTAGGAGGATGACATGTCAATATTTGTTTTCATATTTGAAGTATAAGATCACGTGATTTATGGTTGTCGGAGGTGCCCGGATTATGACATGGAATGTTCTAGACTGTTTATAATGTATGATTTTTTTTGCCCGTTTCGGTGTATATGCGTGGGAGGGGGGTGGTTTGCACATTTGACTATTATTTATTTGTTAGTTGGCAAGGTGTTTGAAAGAGGTGTTCTTAACACTTATCCTGCAAAATAACTAAAATGAAACTTTCAAGCCAATAGTAAAAACCAAAATGTTTGTATTTCAAAGTTATGGGGGTTGGGAAAACATCTCCTTTCTGGACAGTGTAGATCCAAGATCAGACTGCACGTTTTGTGCCGTATGGTCTTGATCTACACTGTCCGCAAAAGGTCAGTGGGTCGCGCTTAGCAGCCTAGGGGTTAACACTTTACTAGACGACATTATTTTACTTTCGTTCATTGAAAGCAACTGCAGACGACAAACTCAATGTGGCTTTCATAGGGTAGAAAGCATAATGGCAACAGCCAGAGGAGAAAATGCTAATAATCATGTTTTACCACAATGTTTTCAAACGCATTCTTTCTAAGGGTCGTTTAATACATGGGCTCATTTTGCTGCGGGTTTAAATATCTAGGCAATTTTCGATAACCAGATTACTCTGATAATTCGCGCTTATTCTTTCTGTCGAACTTGTTCTCGAATTATCGAAGATTTCATTGTAATTTATCCGTCGGTATCTCCAGTTTTATACAAAATTAACGCGCAAATATTATATGAATCTTTTCTTGCCCCTAAAGCTGCCAAGCATGGCTCTAGAGGCCTTTCCGAACAGTGTAGATCAAGATCAGACCGCACAGAACGTGCAGTCTGATCTTAGATCTACACTGTGCAATAAGGAGATATTTTTGCCACAAAATAACTTTGAAATGGCAGTATTTGGGTTTTACTTTTCGCTCGAAAGTTTCATTTTAACTTTTCAGGGTGTTAAGAGGCAAATTAAAGAGAAAACAAAATTGAGGATCATCTCATTCTTATTTCTTATTCTAAAATAAAGAGAGAAAAAAATAGTATTTATTGCTGAATCAATTTGAAATTGTGTTCTTTTGAAATAAAAAAAAAAAAACTTCTTTAAAACTAATTAGAATGTCTTTTAGAATGTTGAATACGGCTAAGTGTATTCTTTTTCCAAACAAGGGGAAAAGAACGGTAAGAGTTACGTTTTGTGACCAGAAAGATAATACAAGAGGTCCATCAGGCCCCGAATCGCTCTACTGACAGTCACTGGGCAAGTACTTTTAAATGCGAAGGAAACCAGTTATAATCAGTTAATATGTGAACAGCTAAATATGAATCCATGTCATCTGATTACTTCATCTTCTTCAAGATCTAATTTATGATTGGAAATTATCTTCTTGTATGGCCTAATCACCAATCCTCGTGTGACATTTCATGTTTTATGCTTATTAAATTGTAACGTATTTTTAAAAGGTTAGTAGGATCCCCTTAATGTTAACCAAATTTGCACAAAAAAAATGGTGCTTTCTTTTCTAAGCATTTTTTTCTGAATATTTAATATGAACTTATGATTGAAAAGAGATGAAAAATCACAAAAATGGTGTTGGACTTGAGCGAAAGACGTTAGAGTGACAGCATAGCCAAGGATGCATAAAGATAGAATTGAAAAAAAAAAAGTGAGGGGAGAAATCATACCGTAATTTCTAAAAACATCTTTCGGGATTTAAGACTGACTTGGAAGCGTTGTCCTAATTGTACTTAACAACTTGGCCAGAATAGCAAAATGTGTCACAGAACACTCCGAGACATTTCATTCGGTTAGGTACCGACTATGAATTGTTTTAGAGCTATGAGTTACTGAACTGACGCTACTTCAAACTAATACTACACAGAGGTTGGTCTTTTCCCAGAGGTGTGCAATTTACCAAATTTTCTGTTTTGTGCTTTATGTCACCTAAAAGAAAAAGATAAAAGAGAATACAAATGCAGAGGAGATCTATTTGAATATGCTTCTAAAGTTACATTTAAACTTGAAGAAAAATTTTTGACCAACGTCAGGGTCCATACTTATGAACAATTCTAATCATTGTTTTAATTCCAATTTAAAAAAAAAAAAAAAAATAGCGAGCCGTTTGATTGCTTTAAACGTTAAGCATAAGTCAAATGGCTGGACTTTATCCAGAATTAGATTTGGGTTTAACTCTTATCCTGCTAAATAAGTTAAACACAAATTTAAAGCCGATAGTAAAAAACCCGAATAATGTTATTTCAAGCTTAGTTTTGGAGAAAAAAATCTCCTCATCGGACAGTGTAGATCCAAGATCAGACTGCACATTTTGTGCAGTCTGATCTTGACCTACACTATCCGCAAAAGGTCAGTGAGTCAAGCTTAGCAGCTTAAAGGTTTAAATCGATCGGGTCAATACGCCCCCCCCCCCCTCCCCACTAAAGAATCCCGAGCTAAACACCTACGCATGCGTGGACGACATAAATTTACACGTGGAAAAGTTTTTGGGTTCCTTGGATGGCTTGGCTTGGTACTTTTGCTATCAGTGGATTTTCGTGGTTGAAATAAAAAATCCCAAATCTGCTGTTACTTGGGAACGAGGATCGACAATTAGCAACGTACTTTTTTATCCTTCTTCCGTATTAGCATACTTAGTATATATCAGTTTTCCTGTTCAGCAATAATTATTTATTGCAAACAAACCTCCTGATTGGCTCAGAAAGTTTGTCTAGAATTCCTCTTTATTGGTGAAAGACTGATTGATTTTCCGTTTATTTATTGTCGCCACTAGTCGCACATATGGGCGACGCCCCCTCTTTAAAAAGGCTGTTTTTGTTACGGGAGTAGTGCAAGATATAGGACGAACCCATCCTAAGTTACGCCTGGTTCTTTAACGTGCGCGATGTATAGCACCGTCTCACGAGACCTCGATTCAACGTCTCATCTGAAAGACTATTAGTAATTTTAGATGGTCAGCCGTGGGGCTCCAACCCACACCCTTAAGTGGCCCGAAACATGACGTTCAACAGCCCTGGGCTCTACCACTTGAGCTATTCGGACCGTTTTATTTTATTGGTGAATTATGAACCGATCACGTGGTTATTTTTGCGACATAGAAAAAGGAATTAACTCTAAACTAATCGATAGGACTCTAGACCTGTCCAGATTCAAAGCATTTTGCAGAAGACAAATCAAATATGGCTGAACTAATGTAAATTGTCCATGAAAGGGTAGAAAACATTGTGGGAAATGGAAAAAATGCTGGTTTACCAGCATTTTCTCCGTTCCCCACAATGTTTTCAAAAGCATAGTAAGGCTTTCCTTCTAAGGATCGTTAAAACTCGGGATTGTTTGGTAAAAGGAAAAATGACACTAAGTCCTCAGTACTTGTCGAGGAGATTGTGCATTTTGCGACGATAAATCGCTATCTTCGGTCGTCGGTCTTACTTACTGTGGCGAGTAGGATCGACGATAGATCAGTGCACTTCCGTCTTTTGTAAGCTATCACACAACAACGAGCCCCTCCCGGATTTAGAGGTCAAAAGTAGTCACGTGTAAAAAATATAAAAATTCATTCTTTTTGCTCTGTTTTATCGGTTAAAGCAGAATGACGGGTCTAAGATGTATTTCTGGTGTTTATGTGATGATTTCTGTAGAAAGCTGGTGCATTGTTCTTATATCTAGAAGAACTACGAGTACTTTGCGCCAGTGACCGCATAAAGGCAAATGGTCTACAACCAGCGAGGGCCTTTCTTACAGTGTTTTTTTTTTTCACGGGTATAATAATAAAAGAGGCAATCGATTGATATGTCTTTTCTTACCATTTGATGTGTGGCGTTTGGCGTAATTATTATACTTCATACAAAATGAAGCAAAGCTCCGGTTTTTCCACGAGAATATAAAGGGCCAAAGATGGTGATTTTCGCTCTATTTTCAGCGTAGCAAATAGAAGTTGAGTGACGCCATATCTGTCATTTTCTCATGAAGATGGTTTAATCAGGAATTATATATTTTCCTTACAAACAATACTGGAGTCGAAATGGAAGTAAGTTAAAGTCATACATACCATAAGTGGATATTATCATGGGTCTGACAACGTACGTGTTCCGTTACCGTCTATTGCCAACTTTAATTCTAGTTTCAGGGTTCATTTTCAGCTAGGGACTGAAACTTTGGCTGACAATCCTGTAACACATTATCAAAGTCAAAAAAATATCCATGCTTTTAAATGGTATGAATTTAGTTTGCTTGCAATTTTTATCCTCGAATTGTGTACCTTTGGTCGCTAGCAGGCCTTTAATTACTCATCCACGTGGTTTTATTCCTTATTGTTTGTGAATGCAAAAAGTGAAGTCTTACTAAACCAATCGAGCTGATAGTTCTAGAACATGGAAATGGAACTTAACTCTAACCCAGCCTATTAGTACAGACTCAGAGCATTTTGCAGAAATTAGTACGGTGCTTGTGTTCACCAAACACTGCACGTAGCTTTGTTCATCTTATTCTGTCGAGTGCGCTTGTTCAGTCGGTAACGTACATGGCTTGAAACTAGAGATTTGCAGTTTCAAATCCTCAGCTTGGCCAGTTTCTTTCCGACGATTGCTGATGATCATTGCAACAGAATTCATTCTTCTCTCACCTCTGATTATTGTTTCGACGATGCTTATGTGGGAAAGAAGCCAGTGGCTTGTGAAGAATATTTTGCAGTGTACTGATAAATGACAGTTCAGGAAAGCATGGACATGCGTACATGCTGTTGAGAAATAACTGAAATAATGTTGAAAACGGCGTTAAACACTTTAGAAACAAACAAACAAACAATGGTGTAATTCTAAATGCAGATAGTAACAGTTTCTGACTGGCTGGGCCATTTGAATTGGAGAGTCAGAAATTGAGTAATCTTTTAATTTAGAACATTCTTGATGATAATAATAATTTGATTTAACCCTTATCCTGCTACATAACTTAAATGAAACTTTCAAGGCGATAATAAAAACCCGAATAATGTTATTCAATTTAATTTCAACTTAATTTTTGGAGAAAAATGTCTCCTTATCGGACAGTGTAGATCCAAGATCAGACTGCACGTACTGTGCAGTCTGATCTTGATCTACGCTGTCCGCAAAAGGTCAGTGAGTCGCGCTTAGCAGCCTAAGGATTAACGGAATGGTGCGTGAAAATGATCTCAAAAAATCATAAAAATCAATAATTCAGTACACTTCCGTCGCTATTATAATGTGCTCCTCTATCTATATCAGATGAATCAGTTAAACATTATTTTCCTGAATCATCAATCCTTTTAATTTTCCGACGCATTATTCTTGAATACGAACATTCAATACGGAAGGAAGTTTCAAAATCCCGAGTTTTAACCCTTATCCTGCCAAATAAGTGAACTGAAACGTTCAAACAGGTAGTTACAACCACAGTTTTGCAATTTCATTGGTACTCTTTTGGGGGAAAAGATATCTCCTTATCGGACAGTGTAGATCAAAGATCAGACTGCACGTTCTGTGCAGTCTGATCTTGGTCTACGCTGTCCGCAAAAGGTCAGTGAGTCGCGATTAGCAGCCTAAGGGTAAATGACCCAGAAAAAATTTTTTTTGAAAACAATGTGGGAAAAGTAGAAGATACTGATAAACAGCATTTTCTCCTTTTAACACAATGTTTTCTACTTTTTCGAAGACAAATTTTATCATTTGAGCCACATTTTTGTTGTCATCTATAAAATGCTTACAAATTGGATAAGTCTAAAATTCTGTCATCTGGTATAAAATTGAAGCATTTTCTCCATTTCCCACAGTGTTTTCTAACCTTTCAAAAATAAATCTTAATTCTTGAGCCACATTTGTTGTGTCGTCTGCCAATACTCTCAGTTTAGACAGGTCTAATGTTTTCTCGTTTGGTAATGAGTTAAAACCTTGGAATAGCATCTAAATCAAAGGCAATCTAAGGAAGAAGTCCAGAGATATGCACGATGCGAAGCTAATCAGTACACTTCCGTTTGTGTTTTATGCGTCCTTTTTGTAATCAGCTTTTATAATCTTTCATCCTGGTGATTTTTTGACGAATTTCAAATTATCTCCAAATCCGAACAGTGACATTTTGTTTCAACCAATCGAATTGGGAGAAGAGAGTTTATTTTTATATTTAATATCTATGAATAATGCAATATATGAGCCTTGTTCTGTGAAAAGGGGCCTTAATGCATCTACGAAAAGTATCGACCCATGTCAGCCTGCGCAGTCCGCGCAGGCTGACCTGGCCGAAACTTTTTGCTATTTGCAAATTTTCTGCATCTCCAAGGAGCACTCTTTCCCCAGAGTCAGTCAATTGTTAGACAAAATGTATTTTAAGGATATGTAATCATGCGAGGACTTGCTTAGTATAACGCATAAGGGAGATGCATTAAGCCCCTTTTTGCCAGAGCATGGCTCATATGTAAGAGTAGTGTATGGTTTATGATACTACTTCAGAAACTTATGCTTGACGCAGAGATAGATCTGTACTCTTGGGCCTCTTTTTATGTGTCTTAGAGGGTCCTGCATGTCTTAGTGGTAAACATGTAGGATTTGTAACCTGAAGGTCCAGAGAATGATCCTGTCTCAATGGCCCTTCGTGGTAGTGTCCTTAGGTTTAGACAGTTAAGAGTCCTAGCCAGCATCGGTGAAACATATGGATACATATGAATTATATAGGTGTCGCCGTGATATGACTGAAGTAATGCTGAATGTGGCATGAAAATAATTCTTTCAATAGATCAAACTACTGTGGACAGCTTAGGCAGGTCTGATATATTTTCCATAGTCATTCTTCTTCATGGTTTTATGATGAATTCCTCAAACTATTTCTGACTGGGTATACCATTTCGATCAGCCAATCAGAAATTGTGTTACTTTGAAATTCAGAAAATTCTTGAGAATTATCTAGATTAAGAATGGAAAGAAGATAAAATGTTTTGTGACAACAGTCACAAAAAAAAACATACAATAATTCAGTGCACTTCCGTCTCTTACCTCACAACATGATCATATTTAGTCTCGTCAAAACCGAAAGCATTTGCCGACGACAAAATAACTGGGATCAAATAATAATACTTGTTTGCCTTTGCAAAAGTAAAGATAAAAAATTGTGGGAAATGGAGAAAATGCTGCTTACCAGCATTTTCTCCTTTTCCCACGAAGTTTTCAGCTGCTCCTTACCTCAAGGCCGGTAAAACCCCGACTTGTATGGTGAATGATTCCTTTACTGAAAAAGACATGTTTTTCTTTTAAAAAAAAAAAACACGGCTTTTTGAAAATACATGTATTGTGGGAAAAGAAGAAAGTGCTGGAAACCAGTATTTTCTTCTTTACTCCATCGTGTTTTTATACTCTGTCAAGGAGAAGTCTCATCATTTAAGCAGCAATTATTTTGTCGTCTGCAAATCCTTTCACTTTGGACCAGTTTGAAATTTTGTCGTTTGGTTAAGGGTTAATCATAATGCCCCGTTATAATCAGGTTAATTTGTGTAACCTGTTTTCCTGAATGATTCAGAATCATTTATCCTCTAATTTGAAGACAGATTTCAATTACTAGTGCTAACAATTTGTCTCAGCCAATCAGAATTTTTTTTAACTCTAGAAAAAAAATAACTTTAATGAAGAACGATTTTGAAAAATAATAGTAATAAAAAGCAAGCCATGCTCTGTCAAAAGAGCGTCTAAATGTTAGCTAATTTATGACACTAGATACTAGAGTTACAGTCGAGCCGCGTTTATCTGGACACTTCTGTTTCCAAAGAATGTTTCCGGATAAGGCGTATTTCCGGTACGAACCGAGATAGGGACATTCTGGCGTCCATGTTGTTAAGTTGGAGTATGCATCATAATATTTCAAAACTGTATGATTTTTACATAAACATGCCTGTACTGATCATACGACTGTACAAAAAACAACTTGTTTCACAAGTTTCACAAATCATAATTTTTGTCTTTAATGATTTTGTACTTTTTGTATATGCACATGCCATGCTCTGTGAAAAGGGGGCTTAATGCATCTGCGAAAAGTATCGACCCAGGTCAGCCTGCGCAGCCCGCGCAGGCTGACCTGGCTCGAAACTTCTCGCTATCGATCAATTTTCTGTATGTCCAAGTACCAGTCTACCTTATGATACAGTCGGTTGTTACACATGATGAATTTTATGGATCCTTAATTATATGATGTTTTGCTCGGTATAATGTAACTCGGAGGTGCATTAAGCCCCCTTTTGCCCGAGCATGGCTCATATACTTCCGTCTCTTTATCATGTTTCCTGTTATGATGAGAATAGATTAACCAGAACTAAGAATTTATGAGCCGTGCTCCGTGAAAAGAGGGTTTAACGCATCTGCAAAACGTATCTCCCAGGTTAGCCTGTGCATTCTTCGCACGGTTACCGTATTCGAAACTTTTGGTCTTTGGTAAATTCTCTGCATGTCAAAGGGCTAATCTATCACATAATTCAGTCGGTTGTAAGACATAACGGATTTATGGATCCTTAACCCTTATCCTGCTATGTACCTAAAATAAAACTTTCAAGTCGATGGTAAAAACCAAAATATTGCTAGTTCAATGCTTTTTTTTTTATAAACATCTCCTTATCGGACAGTGTAGATCCAAGATCAGACTGCACGTTCTGTGCAGTCTGATTTTGATCTATACTGTCCGCAAAAGGTCAGTGAGTCACGCTTAGCAGCCTAAGTACCCGCCTGGTAAAAGGCTCAGATTTTTCTGTGAGCCAGAGGATTTAGACTCGAGGTCTTTGAACCCATTTACTAAAAGTTTTCTTTATAAAATTATAAAATGACTTGCATGGTATGATACATCACAGAGATGCATTAAGCCCCCCTCTTGCCAGAGTATGGCTCACCTGTATTAAGGAAGCACCTGTCTTTAGTAAATTCATTTCGAGTCTCCTCTTGGTGATAGCTTAATACAGTATAGACTGTACTTTTATTTTTTTTAAAAAAATACTTGTTTTCACAATCAAATCCGAGAAGGTAGGAGAGCTCGCCTTTTTTTTTTCACTATATCAAACTTATCTCTTTACCACATAGTCCCTTGTTTAAACGACAGTTCGAAATAAAGCATTTGAAAACATCGTTGGAAAAAGAGAAAAAGCCCGAAACCAGCATTATTTTCCTTTTCACGCAATGTTTTTTTTTTTTAAATCCCATCAGAGATAAAGACCATTGTTTTAGCCATAGTTAGTGTGTCTTCTGCAAATGCTTTAAATAGTGGCAAGTCTAAAATTTTATCTTCTGGCTGAGTGATAGAAATAACGTTTTGCGGTTGGATAAGGTTTATTGTTTGTATTGCGGTAAAACTGCATGCCGGGACAAAAGTATACCACGTGATGCGGGGGTGATACGAGCTGACAACCTGTGTCTTGGCGATTTAACCCAACACTACATGGTTTTACTCTACCAAACGACAAAGTTTTAGCCTTGTCGAAATCGAAAGCATTTGCAGACGACAAGGTATGGTAAAAAAAAATACAATTTGTCTTTGATAGGATAGAAAACATTGCGGGAAAAGGAGAAAATGCTGGATACCAGCATTTTCTTCTTTTCCCACATTGTTTTCAAAGGAATCCTTCCTCAAGGTCGTTAAAACTCGGGATAGTGTGGTAAAGAGTTAATACTACACCGATTAACAAGTATTAGAAAGGTGAAACAATAAAAGGAAATGCAAAAAATATTTCCTAGAATTACAGGGAAAATTATGGTGGGAAAAGTATCCTTGCTTGTTACAAGTGTTTCCCCAATGTTCTCAATGTCCTCTAAGTCACTTAGGCTAAATTGTCGGAACGTAAAATTTTAAATCAGTGTTTAATTTTTTGCTGTTATGTATTTTACAGTTTTTATTTGACGTCATTCTACAGTTGAATGAAGATTTGAAATTTACATCCGTCGGTTGCACAAAACCGATTTTTTGACAGCATTTCCTTATATGGGCAATCGAGTTTGTTATGGTTTCATTCATGTTTGTTTGGGTCGTGCAGGAATTTACGTTACAATGTTCGACTGATAGATAAAATTGTTTATTCTTTTGCCAGTTATATCTAAAAGTTTTTCTCTAATATACACAGGTTTTTGAAATATTGGACAGGGTGCAAGTGGTTGGTAAGTACTCAACCAGGGTCCGTATTAACCAACCATTCTTCAGAACATCCTAGTCCAATTGTCCAAGATTTTATACAGTTGAAAGTAACACTACTAATTGGCTACACGAAGTGGTTTAGCCAGTCAGATATTGTGTTTCTTCAAGAGTAAATGTTTCCTGTGAATAAGACCTAGAATGTTCTTAATGAGGGTTTGTAAATAGTGGCCCAAGAATCGAAATTTGCCGTATTGCAGTTATACACCACAAAGCCTCGGTAGCTCAGTATAGTAATAAAATCCTGTACCTTTCTTACGTCTCTCTCTTTCGGACATTTGTTTGTTTGTTTGTTTGTTTGTTTTCGACTTTCTCTGTTTTAACAATATATCAATAACATCATGGCAGCCAGTTCGCTTATTCATCCGTTACTGAATTTTCATTTACCAGTATTTCGCGCAAGACTCTTTTCAAGCCACTGCCTACCAGATAAGCACCGTTGCAACAATGCACAGCAGTGTGAGAGAAGTGAATCCTATCACCATGACTATCATCAACCCTGGAAAAGACCTCTTTATGTCATGACCTCTTAATTACGAGTCCTTCACCTTACCAATAGTGTTACCGGGCTCTGCAATTCTGTTGTTTAAAAGGGGATATTTAACGTTTTGTCCATCCCTTATGGGTGTTCCCTTTGAAGTGTAGAGTTGCGTCAGAGAGCATGCGCACAACATTTGAAATCCCTAAACTCTTATTGCCTCCTAGCAACACCGGAAATGTTCCGAATATGTTTTGTTGTGTTTGTTGCACAGTGACGTCATACGGTGACAACGCATGTTTGATACCAATCCAAGACAGGAGAGAGTCCTAGAAAATGTCGGCAAACGCCCCGTGTACTTTGATTTTCATCAGATGTTGTCTTGTTTATGTTCTGCGTACCATTTAAGCTCATTTGAGTAATATTCAGCATATGGGTAGTAAGGATGTGCACTCAGTTAAACAAAGTGTCCCCTCACATCGAAAAGTGCAGATCGAATCACAATCTGTGCTTCTCAATCTTGTTCAGCATTGTCTACTAAATGAAAAGAGTATGTGAAACTGACCTGGCAAAAGCTAAGGTTATGGTTAAATTCCTTTCCGGAAGTCAAAATTCTAGTCTCGTTCATATTGAAAGCACTTGCAGGCAACCAATTAAATGTGGCTCAAACGATGGGATTTGTTCAAAAAAAAGTTATAAAACATAGTCGGGAAAAAGCAAGTACTAATGCTTTTTACACTCATTCCTCCTTTTCCCACATGCTTTAAGATACATTCTCTCCTAGGGTTGTAAACACGACCCGCCTGGTAAGAGGCTCAGATTTTTCTGTCAACCAGAGGATTTAGACTCAAGGTCTTTGAACGCATTTACTAAAAGTTTTCTTTTTTATTGCGTGCTGCTTATTCGACCAAAAATTAAAATGTCAATGCTTAACTTTATATGAATCTCTCTCTCTCTCTCTCTCTCTCTCTCTCTTCTTCTTCTTCTTCTTCTTCTGATGACATGATGATAACATACAAGTTAGTTGTAAAGAAAAACGCGGGATATATTCAAACTATCTATCGCCTATTTATCATCGAACCGTCTTTCAAAACACAGAAAAATAAACCCAGACACTTTATACGTCGTCTAAACACCTTCCTTGCATGTTTGGGTAAACAGAAACGGTCTGTTTGTTTGGAGTTTGTTGACATTCACTGCATTCTCGTTGCATTAGCGTGCATTTCCTGTCTTTCCGTCTGTATATCTTAACCCTTATCCTGCTATGTAACTGAAATGAAACTTTCAAGTCGATGGTACAACCCAAAATGTTGGTATTTCAAAGTTGTGGGGTTTGGGAAATATCTCCTTATCGGACAGTGTAGATCCAAGATCAGACTGCACGTTCTGTGCAGTCTGATCTTGATCTACACTGTCCGCAAAAGGTCAGTGGGTCGCGCTTAGCAGCCTAGGGGTTAATTCTTGGACTGCTAAACGCGACTTTGCGGACAGAGTATATCCGGATCACGCTACACAAAACGTGCAGTCTGATCTTGAATCTACACTTTCCGATGTCTCGTAACAACCTTAATTTTGCAATATTTTTTTACCTGCTATGTCAACTGACAATGTCTTAAAATCATTCAGCAGTTAAAGCATAAAAAAATCTTTTGAAAAAAAAAAAATGTTTGGAGAGAAGGTCAATTTTGTTAACTAGCATTTCCTCCTTTTTCCACGATATATTTTATACCACTTTCGAAGACAAAATATGTCGTCTGCAAATCCTTTCAAAATTGGAAAATTATTTTCGTCGGGTAAAGAGTTAACCCTTTTACCAGACGACAAAATTCTAAAGAAGTCCAAATTGAAAGCATTTGCAGACGACAATTTCAATCTGGCTCAAATGGTGCAATTTTTCTTTGACAGAGTATAAAACATTGTGGGAAAAGGAGAAAATGCTGGTTACCAGCATTTTCTCCTTTTCCCACAATGTTTTCAAAAGGCCTCTTTCTCAGGGTCGTTAAGACTCGGGATTGTGAGGTAAAGGGTTTTAAACCCTTTGGAGGATCAGAGAAAGAATAGACCTTCCGTGACGGTGCAACTTTATCTTGCAGTATACACGTACTTTTTTTGCGTCGGTGTTTGGGATTAACGGTAAACACTTTACCAACCGACAAAATTTTGGACCCCCAACAAATTGAAAACATTTGCATACGACAAATCACACTGAGGCCCATGACAAAAATTCTATCTTTTAATCTAGGAGAAAATTCAAAACTGGTTACCAAAATTTTCTGTGTTTCCTACAGTGTTTTCAAAAGTTTTCTACGTTACGGTCCGTATAACATGGGATTGTCTGGTGAAAGATTTAATGCATGTCTACGTGATTGAATGCCTTTTGTTGTCAAGGTCATGTCCATCTGTATAATATTCTAGCCAATAGGATTGAGGTATCGTAAAGGGCTCGTTACCCAATGGTTGTAAGTTCAGATTCCGGCTTGGCCCATGCTATTTTAAAGGATTAACTCTGTACCATTTCGGAAGCTCGAAAATTAAAGGCATTTGTAGACAACAAATTTGGCGATGCTCAACAGCTTGGACCTGTCTTCATTAGGTTATAAAACATTGTGGAAAGGGGGATGCTGATAACCAGCATTTTCTCCTTTTCCGACAATATTCTCATTAGCCTTTACCCTCGGGCTCGTGTTTGATAAAAGTTACACTTGCGTCAGAATTAATTCCTTTTTCACCCCTTAATGGCATATCAATTTTATACTTAACAGTCTACAGAATAAAACTGTAAAAAAGAAAGTGGTATAAGGAAATAAATTAAGTAAAAATTCAATATTCGGGCTAAGCCCGCAACTAAACAAAAATGATTCATTCAGATTTATAGCTGTTTACGTCCTGTCGGATTCATTTGCATTTTAACGCTGAATGTTCCGGAAAAAAAAAACACGCATTTTAGTGTAAAACAAAAATCTATACAAGAGGAATTTTATTTTTTTTTTCTTTCAATGTCTTCGCAAAGCAGACAGAACAGATCAGCCTGTTTTGTAAAGCCTGATCTTGATCGACATTGGTGGCAAAGGCAAAGGGCTGTTTGAAAGGCGCTTTAACTCTTTCGGCGCCAAATAAACAAACTCGGCTTCTTTTGATGGCTCTAAATAGAATCCACTGAGTCTTCGGAAGATTTTTATCATATAGGCTTGGCCAAACAAGCGGAAGGTATAGATCAAAGATCAGACTGCACGTTCTGTGCAGTCTGATCTTGATCTATGCCGTCCGCAAAAGTCCCTGTTTTCGCCTATGGCGCTGAAAGGGTTAAGAGTTTAGTTTGGCTATTTAAACGATACATAAATTTAAATGCTTGTTACCATCATTTTCCCACCTCGTTTTCAAAAGCTGTCTCACACAAGGTCGTTAAAATCGGAAGAGTGAGGTAAAGGATTAGATGATTCCCTGGTAAATAGGAGCAAGTAAAGTTATATTTCAACCTTTGCCCTGGTAAATGAATATAAAAATAATATCTAACACTTAGGCTGCTAAGCACGACTCAAGGACCTTTTGCGGGAGGATAAATACATGTATCTCTTTATTGGACGGTGTAGATCAAGATCAGACTGCACAGAACGTGCAGTCTGATCTTGGATCTACACCGTCCAGTAAATAGATACATGTATTTCTCCTCCCCAAAATACATTTGAAATGGTAATTTTTTTATTTTTACTATCGCCTTGAAAGTTGCATTTCACTTATTTAGCAGGTTAAGTTACAAGGTCAATTTTATTCTGTTTTTATCTCCCTCATTTAATGTCAATTACATGGTAGGGGCGTGTACACGGAGCTTGTACTCAAAGATCAAACTGAACGTGAAGACAAGTTGATCCTTGTCTACACATACCGCAAAAAATACCTTGAATAGTGGCGTAAATCAGTGAAAGGGTTTGATTCATCCCACAATGATCCAAGGTGACCACAATCATCCACCAACACATACGTACTTTACCGAGTAGCTAAACAGGTAAATCGTAGTAAGGGGGACAAAAGGGACCATCATACGTAAAAAGGTTGAACCTTTTGGAAACAATTTTAGGTTTAGTGCTTTAAAGCATCTTCTGGTATTTGCTTCAACGAGCATTTTTCGGTGACATCAAAAGTTTTTCATCACAGACAGAGAGACAGACAGACAGACAGACAGAGAGACAGAGACAGAGAATTTCAATATTATCGTCGCATAGTGTTTCTGATTTTAGCCTTATCATGACATATATGCATTTTTGAAAATTGCACTTAAAAATTTTTCAAAATTCATTTGCTCAAAGCATTACATGACAGGAAATAAAAAGAAGAAAAACAGCACTTAAAAAATTGCGATTACTGATGTTACGGCGGGTAACTATTTCATAATGCCACGTACAAAATGCTTGCCGAACAATTTCTGAACGAAAAGTAAGGACAAAAGAGATAAAAGGGTGCAGTAAGAAACGTAAAGGTTAAGATGGGGGGATTAAGCGGGGGAGTTTTGTTTAAATTAGTACAAAATTTGAGAATCACTTCAAATTTTACCGTCAATAGAAAAATGCCTTTGTCACGAATAAAAGATCCTTCTATGTGTTACTGGGTTTTTGTCCCCAAAAACATGACAAATTAAAATCGGCAGGATTTTTTTTAAATAAAATATGTTTCAATGGTTAGGAATAACGTATGGAAAGAAAATGATTCAATTTAACGCATGCCTGTTCAGCCAAAGTTTCGATAGAATAAAAATTATGACAAGCTAAACCCGAATTCCTCCTGTACACAACTTTTCGCGTCGTACTACAGATAAGGTTGGAAATGATTGTAGCAAATGGAAAAAAAAAAGAAAAATTTCTCGTAGCGGCCGTGAAAAAGGTCTGATTGTTACAGCTCCAAGATCAGAGCCCACGTTCCGTGTCCACAAAAGTATCTTAACCAAATTAACCCTTTCCAACAAGACAAGCTTTATACTCTCCAAACTTCAACGAATCAGCAGACGACAAAATCAAAATCTATACAAATGAGTTTAAGTTCTCCGACAGGATAGAAAACATTGTTGGAAAAGGAGAAAATGCCGGTTTACCAGCATTTTCTCCTTTTCCAACAGTGTTTTCAAAAGGTCTCTTCCTCAGGGTCGTTTACAGTCAGGATTATGTCGTAAAAGGTTAAAGTAAGCTTATAGCTGAATTTGTTTTTGGTCAGCGTAGATTATGATAAGATTGCACAGAATATACAGTCTGATCATTGACCTTTACCATTCTCTACTTATGAGCGGTATAAGTGTTTCACATTTAACTGCCTTGAAATTCCTTGCATATCACCTTTTTGTCTACCGACTGAAAGCTGACAAAGAAGTTACCTTTAGTTTGCAAAGAAAGGGGTTAATATTACGTCACTATACAGGGTACTCATTTCCGTACTAAATCTTGCCCGCAAACTTTGCGTTCACCCAATAATTCCGTTCCCCCCCCCCACCCCCCCCCCCAAGGTGCACACCCTTTAAAGTCCTTAGGAGTGTCAAGTGCCCACCACACTCGTCACAACTGGGCCGATTCCCTAACTACATCTAGCATTCGTCCGTATCAAGTAGGCTTCTATTTTCAATTGCCAATCACATGCGTTGTCTGCTCATGTCAATATTCTGCGAAAATTTGACCTGTCTGCTATGACGCATCACTATCCTGTACAGGATCAATATTAATACGCGAAATAGCAAGCGGAAAATGACTATAAATAATATGTCTGTGGAAAAAATAAAAACACTTTTTCGCTACAAATTCTTGAAAATGTAATGATTTCAAACGGGGAAAACAATTTTATAAAATACCATTGTTTACTGCAATTCTTTGTAGATAGTTTCTAATTATAGACATGGGGAAAATCGGGATTTGTACAACAGACTGACAACAAAGATAACGTCCCCCACCTTTCTGGGCATATACCGGGGTCTTTTCTTAAGCTTACAGGGGCTATGTTTTAAATGGCTGGTGCATAGGTTATATGCTAGCTAACCGTGGCTGGATGATTCGTACAAGTTAGGTTTTGTTTCGAAGACTGTATATGCAACAACAAACTGGAACTTAGAAAAAATTTCATCTTATTGTCGTGAATAAACAAGCCTGTGGTACAGATCCATGATCAGACTGCACATTCTGTGCAGTCAGATCTTGATCTATGCAGTCCACGAAAGCCCCTGTTTTTGCCTATGGCCCTGAAAGGCTAAAGATGTTCAGGAGTGTCAGGTGCATTTTCAGGCGCACATAACGCTTGATTTGTAAGCGGTTAAAACTCTGAATGGCTCGCCAAAACCTTTGGGGACGGGACAGATCGTTTTCCAAGGAGTATAAAACTTCAGCTGAATGAACTTTCCACGGGATCCAGACAAGGCGGCGGGAGACCCGTATTCCAATAAAATGTTATTTAACCATGCTAAGCACGGTTCACTGACCTTTTGCGGACAGTGTAGATCAAGATCAGACTGCAGAGAACGTGCAGTTTGATCGTTGATCTACACTGTCCGATAAAGAGGTATTTTCCTCCAAAAACAAGCCCGAAATAGCATTATTCAGGTTTTTACTATCGGCTTGAAAAATTTTGTTTAACTTATTTAGCAGTAAGCGTTAACCAATTTAAGCACAAAATATATGAGCCACGCTCTGTGAAAAGGCAGCTTAATGCAACTGGGAAAAAAAGTATCGATTCATGTACCTGGGCAGAAACTGTTTTTTTTTTTTCTATTGGTCAATTTTTCTGCATGTCTAAGACAATTCTACCTAGTGATTCAGTTGTTAGACAAAATGGACTTTGTGGATCCATGATAATGTAATGACTTGCTTAGTATCATGCATCACGGGCATGCATTAAGCCCCTTTTGCCAGAGCACGGTTCATATATACTCAGCCGCTTTCTACGGCTGAAAATACGATCCACTGGAACCGGTAAAGATTTTTATCTTATGAGGGTAACTTATCAAGAGGTCGGTATAGATCCAAGATCAACCGACACGTTCTGTGCAGACTGATCTTGATCCATACCGTCCGCAAAGGCCCCTGTTTACGCCTGTGACGCTGAACGGTCAATACAGGGTGTATATAAATAGGTTATTGACGAATAGTGCACACCTTGATCAACTGCCTGGAAACCTCAGGTACCTGTACTTGCACCTTTCCAAGGGATCCAGACAAGGAACAGGTATTTGAGCCATGCTCTGTGAAAAGGGGGCTTAATGTATCTAACGTGATGCATGATAGCAAGCAAGTCATCACAGTATTATACATCCCTAAAATCTGTTTCTATGTAACAATCTACTGAATGATGGGGTAGACATGCAGAAAGCAAAAACGTTCGGCCAAGGTCAGCCTGCGCAGGCTGACATGGGTCGATACTTTTTCGCAGATGCATTAAGTCCCCTTTTGCCAGAGCATAGCTCATTTGTGTAGTAGACACGTCCACCCCCAACATAGCATGTACAGTCAAGGGATTTCTTTGAGGAGATAGATATACTGAATCTGAAATAGTATAATATTCAACTGATATTCAATTACTATATTGTAGGTGGGCATTGACTTTTTTTTTTGCATTAAAGTTAGGATATAGGGGTAGAAGTACTAATTATATATGAACCATGCCTTGGCAAAAAGGGGCTTAATGGATCTCCGTGATCCATTATAACCGAGCAAGTCATTACGTAATTATAGATCCTTAAATTCCATTTTGTTTAACAACCGACTGCATCATGAGGTAGAATGGTCCTTTGACATGCAGAAAACTTAAAGATAGCAAAAAGTTTCGACCTATGTCAGCCTGCGCGGACTGCGCAGGCTGACATGGGTCGATACTTTTTGCAGATGCATTAAGCTCCCATTTCACAGAGCATGGCTCAATTGTTATATTCTGCATTAACCCATACGACTATCCTTTCCTTTTCTCTCCTTCCCCCACAATACTAGTATTTTGAATCTGTAGCGGTTATTCAAAGTGAGAAAAAAACTGACGGTATCTCTAAGAACTGCACAAAATTTCAACCAAGTCAGTCTACAGTGCCTCATAGAATTATATGTCCCCATTAGTTTGAAACTTTCTGACCACATCAAAGATAAAATTACTTCGATCCTTAATTTTGAGTTTATTCCTTAGTGTATACAATTCTCGATGGCGCCAAAGCCTGCATACTTAGGGATTTTCCCCAACACCAGTTTGGACTTGGTTTATAGAATAATCGTTTTACAATTTAACAGGGAAGGGCCAACTTTTAAAAGCTGTACCATTTGATCTGCGACAGAGTCATTTCATACGTTCATAATTAAACTTCAAGTATTTTATCTGAAAGATCAAGTGAGAATTGTTTTTCATGGGCTTCTGACTTATGATTGTTTTTAATTCCGTTACTGTCAAATGACCAGATTAAACTTTTTCACTTAAAATACAAGTACCTTTTGGTAATTAATATTACACGTTCTGTGCAATCTGATCTTGAGCTACAACGTACACAAAAGCGCGTTTTGTTGTCCATAACGTTCAGGGCTTCAAACCTGAGGGCGCTGGTTCGATTCCTAGCTCGACCAAATTCTTGATTGATGATAAGTCATTGGATAGGTTCCCCAATGTATTTGAAATAATGTTGAAAACGGTGTTAAACACCATGTAAATAATAATTGCCCGTAGCAATGAAAGGCCTGATACATATACATGTATTTTGAAGTAGGCACCGCGAATAAAGGTAAAAAAAAAAAAACTTTAAATTCAAGGGGTTTATTTAGATTATTTCTTTTCTGACAAAATTTGAAAAATGTTGGATATCTATTTTTTTTTCATTCAAATTAGTCAGGCGAGAGCTTGCAAAGCAGCGATGAATAAAAAAGTGAAGTATAAGAAAAATATTTTAATGATATAGCCTATCTCACAGTATTATCTAATCTCGCGCAAAAGTTTGCAAAGGTTTGTGGGAATATTTCACGATCACTATGTACAACGCGTCGGATTTCTGGGATCGTTTTCAAATAAGTATGATGACGTCATATCTGACCTCTGGAAAATAGATGGCGCTCCTGATTTCAAACGACCTTACAGGACAAAGATTTACATGAGCCATGCTTTGTGAAAAGGGGGCTTAATGCATCTGCGAAAAGTATCGATTCAGGCCAGCCTGCGCAATCCGCGCAGGCTGGCCTGGGCCGAAACTTTTCGCTACTGGTCAATTTTCTGTATGTAATCTACCTTATGATGCAGTCGGTTGTTAGACAAAACGGTTTTTTATGGATCCATAATAATATGATGACTTGCTTGGTAGTAATGCATTACGGAAATGCATTAAGCCCCCTTTTTCCAAAGCATGGCTCATACACAAAAATTGCAGCTATTTACTTAATGTGAACGTCCTGTTTCTTTACACTTGCAAAAAAATGTAGTATGATTCACAACATAAAGTTTAAATTAGTCCCATTGAATATTTCGTCATGAAACAAATTTGAAGCAGTTTATCTGTATAGAACTATGGATAACCAGTATGGATTATGAGTAGATCCGTGACTACAAGCGAACACATTTTAGCCAAAAGAGCAATTGCTTCTTCTGCCACATCGTGTTTAAAATTGGTCAGTTGCAACGACGAAAGAAGTCATCTTCAGATAAAATGTGTCAGCCAAAATTTGGGTTTCAATGTAGAAGTAAAGTCCACGAATTTTTGCAATCTGACGGTCGTCAAAGAGAATCTAAAAAAAAGCATGTACATGTAGATCTAAAGCAAAATAATTGTATTAATCATTGAATGGTTATTTCATCGTTAACTTTCTAGTTTCTTGTTTTACAAACCTTGTAAAATACGTGTACAGTCAGTGCAGTTACAAGAAATCAAGCACATAACTAACGTAATATACGATACGAGTTAAAGCTTGAAGTAGACAGTAAAGTGTTTGTTTACATGGTTACTCTTCAGTTACCATGGTATGCGGGTAGAATTTTCTCAAGTGAAAGTTTTCGGGTTTAATGTCTTGAAATGATTTAAATTATTTGTAATGAAATCAAAACGCGTAAGGTACTACGAAAGTCTAGCTGGTCTGAAGCTTTGACGGGTTGATTCAAATTACATGTATGTATGGTTTTAATAATCGTATAATTAAATGCAAATAGTCCAAAGATTAAATGAATGGTGTTTTAAACCGTTTCCAACATTGTGCCTGTCATATAACGGATGCGGCTCACTCAATAATGTAAGTCTTGCAGAAGAACCAATAAAAGGTTTGCTTTGTCTTGTTCCAATGGAATCATAATTCTCACGTAATTGAAAGGAGGCTGAAAGATTTTAAAGGTTGCTCTTTCCCAATAACATTGATAACAATGCGGAAAAGGGAGTAATTGCTTGTAATAAGCACCTGTTTTTTTTTTTTTTTTCATTTAAGGTTTTCGAAAGCTGCCTATTACAGGAGTCTGGTAGTTGGACAGTCAGGAGGTTAACTCTTTACCAGACGGCAAAACTTTAGACTTGTCCAAATTGAGAGTATTCGCAGACGACAAAATGTATGTGACTTAAAAAAAGAAATCTGTTTTTGGTAGAAAACATTTTTGGGAAAAGGAGAAAATGCTGGTTACCAGCATTTTCTCCTTTTTCCACAATGTTTTCAGAAGTCTTTCTTCTTTTTGGTCGCTAAAACTCGGAACTGTTTCGTAAAAAAGGTTTGAAATGGGTCCATGTTTTGATACTAAAGTCACGAAGATGACCCGACCAGTTGTTATCATATACAGTGTTATCACCTTCCGTACCATCAGTCAGAATTTCCAGATAAGTGTGCTCGTTTGTTTGTTTAGTGTCATGTCTGTCGCCGCTTTCAACATTCCATCTGTTATATACCAACGACAGCTAATCTATTTATGTGTTTCCTGTAGTTTTACCAGGCTGGAGTCCTGGATTTCACCAGTAGGCTAGAGCTCTGAAGAGTCTTGCTCAAGGATAATCCCCTGAAAACCCTGATGCTTCCAGTGAAGCTCGAACCTGGGCCTTCAGGTTAAGAGTCCTAAACTCTACCACTGAGACTCTTCACAATTGAGGGAAAACTATACGAAATAAACACACACACACACACACACAAAATCTCTGCATCCACCTTTGCTTGTTTTGTAGCGATTCTATTCGTCATCATGATGTGCAATTTTGTTTATGCAGTATTTTATATGTAGCTGACCAAGTAATCAAAAATACTGATGCGTCTTAAACTTTGTGAACGAAAACTGTTTTGTCCGGACAATATATGTCTTCATCTACATATATAAAAAAAAATATGCACAGCAACTTCGGAAAAAATGATGAAGAAGGGATAAAAATGAGGCTTACTATGGGAAAAAGGGGGCTTAATGCATCCCCAAAAAGTATCGACCCAGTCCGCGCAGGCTGACTTATCGCTATTAGTCAATTTTCTGTATGTCCAAGGACCATTCTACCTCATGTCGGTTGTTAAAAAAAAGTGGTTTTTATGAATCCACGACTATGTGATGAATGGTTCAATGCATCACGGAGATGCATTAAGCCCCCTTTTCACAGAGCAAGGCTCAAATATAACTCGGAAATTTTTTGTTGTTATTGTCGAGACCTGTAGCACAGACGGTAGCGTTAGAGGATGTCATACCAGAGGTGGGTGGTTCGAATCCCAAGCTCGGCCAATTTCTTTCCAGGGTTTAGTGATGTTCATTGCTACAGGATTCGTTCCCCTCTCACCTCCGATCACCATTTGTGCGAAAGCAGCTAGCGGTATACGAAGAATGGTGTGCGAATTACTAGTAAAAGAAACTACAGGAAAGTACGGATAGGTTCAATGTTCGCCGCGAAATAAATAAAATAATGTTAAAAATAAGGTTCAAGGCGTAAAAACAAATTTTGTTGTTGTTCTCATTTAAAGTCAGTAAATCGTCGACATAACGTGGAAACAATTTAAGAAATGTACCCCGCGTATGGGCATATTACGTCAATATCGGGTACGGTCTAAATTCTCCATCCGTAACTGTATATCATCGTCGACCTTAATCCTTATCTTGCTAAACGAGTCAGATGAAAACTTTCCATCGATAAAAATACCCAACTTATTGCGATTTCAAATCTGTTTTCTTCTGAAAACCCATCAAAATATCGGACAGTGTAGATCCAAGATCAGACTGCACGTTCTGTGCAGTCTGATCTTGATCTACACTGTCCGCCCTAGCTCCCAATGTTTCTATCAGCATCCTAAAGGGTTTACAAACTAAAAATACACGGGTATATAAACATGTTATGTTACCGGGGTTATCCGTCATTTAGTTTGAAACTTTAACTGAGGCAACAACGATTAGCGTTGATAATGAACGTCACGATTTTCATCCCCAACCACTCCGTTATAAACGGGCACTGGGTTCAAAATGCTTGCCACCAGTAATACGTGTAGAAATAAGTTCAGACGACTCTTTGAAAAACATTTTGTCAAAAAAAGTGCAGACGACATTAAAAAAAAAACATTCTGGTAAAAGAAACCATAGCTCTGTACGAATATCTTTGATAATGCACATCGCGATTTTCATTCCAGCTACAGTGTAACAAATGGACACTGGGATGAGATATTACCAAATAATATGAGTTTAACCCTTTACCACACAATCCCGACTTTTAACGACCCTGAGAAAGAAACCTTTTGAAAACATTGTGGGAAAAGGAGAAAATGCTGGTAACCAGCATTTTCTCTTTTTCCCACCATGTTTTCTACCCGATCCAACACAAATATCAATTTTTGGATCACATTTATTTTGTCGTCTGCAAATGCTTTCAATTTGGACTGTTCTAAAATTTGTCGTTTGGTAAAGAGTTAAATAAGTGCAGTTGACTTTTTTTTTTAAATATTGTAGCAAAAGAAACCGTTGAATATTACGAATAGCTTAGGTAATAAACATTACGATTTCACCCCAGCTTCTGCGTAATAAGCGGACATTGGGGGACATCTAAACTTGCTATCACAAACAGGATGGAAATAATAAAATTACATGAGCCATGCTCTGTGAAAAGGCGGTTTAATGCATCTCTGTGATCCATTATACCAAGGAAGTCATCACATAAAATCAATTTTGTCCAACAACCAAATGAATCGTGAAGTATATATATGGTCCTTGGACGTGCAGAAAAATGACCGTTAGCAAAAAATTTGGACCCATATTGGCCCGCGCACTCCGAGTCCATACTTTCTGTAGATGCATTATTCTCCCTTGTCAACGAGTATTGTTCATATATTTATAGCTCATTAATTATTCACTCTCTACAGCTTAAGAATTTCTACTTTTCACACTGAACCTATTTCTTTCGTATATAATTGAGTCATTCTCTTTCAAAAGGGGGCTTATTGCAGCTCCCTGATCCATGACACCAAGCAAGTCATTACATGAGCATAGATCCGTGAAATCCTTTTTGTCTAACAACTGACTGAGTCATGAGGTCAACTGGTCATTGGACATGCAGAAATTGACCAGTAGCGAAAAGTTTCGGCCCAGGTCAGCCTGCGTAGACTGCGCAGGCTGACCTTGGTCGATACTTTTTGCAGTTGCATTAAGCCCCCTTTTCACTGAGCATGACTCATCTTTTTTCTCTAACATTTTCATGCAATCGTCGTTGTCCAGTATTATGTATGTGCAACTGACGATTTAGTCTGTACAAGTCGTAATAAAATATGTTCTGTTCTGTTTTTTCTCTGTTAAAAGTGCTAATAAATAATACGCCTGCTTTAACAACCCTGAAGAAGAGGAAGGCTCTTTTAAACATGGTGAGAAAAGAGGTAAATGCTTGTTAGCAACATTTTCTCCTTTTTTCCCATGTTTTCAACAGAAAAGAAATCATCTTCAAAGCCACATGTTATCTGTAATCTGCAAATATATTTTAAATAGATGGGTAAAAAATTTTGCCGTCTGTTTAAGATTAAACCCTTAAGCTACTAAGCTCGACTTACCGACCTTTTTCGGACAGTGTTGATCAGGATCAGACTGCACATAACGTGCAGTCTGATTTTGGGTCCTTACTGCCCGATAAGGAAATATTTTTCACAACAAAAAAAAGAAAACCTTTGAAAGAGCAAACTTTGGGTTTTTAATTTAGGCTTGAAATTTTCATTTCACTTATTTAACAGGATAAGGGTTAAATTAGTGCAGACGACATTTCAAAAACATTCTGGCAACAGAAGCTATTGCCCTTATTAGCTGATAAAATCAACATCATGGTTCATCCTAAACCAGCTTCTTCGTTACAAACGAACAATGGTTAACCCCAACCCGAACGGCAAAAAATTTAGACACGTCCATGTTAAAAGCATTAGCAGACGACATTGTTAGACCTTTGCCGAGCAACCCCGCGTTTAAGAGACCCTGAGGAAGATGCCTTTTCAAAACAGTGTGGAAAAAGGAGAAAATGCTGATACTTCTACTCTCACCGTTTTAAGGTGGATATCTCAGCCAGGCTGTATTTGCGGGAAAGCAGCCGGTGGCTTGAAAGAGTGCTGAGCTTAACGAACTGGTTTACGGAATGCCAGGAAAGCATCTAAGGGTCTGTTCACTGGTGGCCATAACATAATATAAAAAATGTTGAAAACAACGTAAACCTTTAGTGAATCAACCAAGAAAAACAAAAACAAAAAAATGCACTATTTGGAACTAATTTTCACGAGCCGAAATAGACAGATTTCTTTCATTTATCAACAAATGTCTGACCCTTTACCATTCGGCAAACTTCGGGTGATTCTGTGATCAAGTTAGATATAGGTACGGAATCGGCCGAGTTGTGACGAGTGACCCTTTACCACACAACAATATTCTAGGAACGCTCAAATTGAAAGCAGACGACAGAACGAATGTGGGGTAAGTGATAAAATTTCTCCTTCAACGAATACAAAACATTGTGGGGAAAAAAAGAAAATGTTGATTACCAGCATTTTCTCATTTTCCCACAATGTTTTGAAAAGTTTCCTCAAAGTAGTTAAAACACGGAATAGTGACACTGAAAAATGAAAACGAAACCCCGAAATCGCTTTATCACGATGACAATGCGGTATCACGAAACCTTATCATGTCGGTTCGTCAATGTTCTCGTCTAGTGAAACACGCCGGGTTTAGCTGATAAAATGCCGAATTTGATCTGTAAAATACTATAGACAAGATAATATGCGGACAGTGTAAATCAAGATTAGACTGCACAGAGCGTGCACGTTCTGTGCAGTCTGATCTTGATCTACACTGTCCGCAAAAGGTCAGTAAGTCGTAAGCTGATAGCATACCGATTTTGATATTTGAAGCATTAGGGACAACTTTAGATGCCCATGCGACCAGTGGAAAACAAGACCAGACTGAACAGAACGTGCAGTCTGATCTTAGATCTACCTTGTCTAATAACTTATGGTATGGGTAAGCCGTTGTACAGTCTGCTTGTCTTATACTGACACAAGGGGTAAAGCTAATTGCAAGCTGAGTTCGATCTTTGAAATATTATGAGACACCGTAAGATGTCTTTACGGACATTGTAGATCAAGATCAGACTGCAAAAACCTTGCAGTGTCCGTAAATTTGTTCTATCGGATGTTATTTTTGCAATCCACTCCTTTTGAGAAACACACCGGGTTTAGCTGATGAAAGGTGGAACTTGGTCTTTTAAATACAACGGACACCCTTAGATGCCTTTGCAAACAATTGCGCAGATTAGCCTGGGTCGATACTTTTCGCAGATGCAGTAAGCCCCCTTTTCGCAGTGCATGGCTCATTTGGATATTTTGACCGAAACAAGTAATATCTGGGTACGATCAGCCGTTACGGTCTATGCACACTGATAATGATCTGCAAAGTCTACATTTTTCCTATCACAGTAAGCATATTAAATTCTGTGTAATTTTTCATACAAAATTTCGAACCCTTTAGCAGACTTTTTTATGTTTTTTCCGACCCCAGGAAGAATATTTTTAGAGAAAAAAATTCGCGGGAAAAGGAAAAAAAAAACCGCTGGTATCGAGCATTTTTCGCCTTCTGTCACGATGGCCTCTACTCTTTCAAGGACAAATATCAATACTCGAGCCACATTTAGCAAACGCTTCAGACCTTCAAAGTTTACAAACGCTTTTAAGTCTAAATATCGGCGCATGTTTCAAAGCATCCCATTAACCCATTACCACAGAATGCCGAGTTTTAACGACCCCCCCCCCCAAAAAAAAGGCCTTTTGAAAACATTGTGGAAAAAGGAGAAAATGCTGGAAACCAGCATTTTCTCCTTTTCCCACAATGTTTTCTGCTCTTTCAGACACATATAACATAATTTGAGCCATATTTCAATTGTCGTCTGCACATGCTTTCAATTAAGACAAGTCTACAATTTTGTCATTTGGTAAAGAGTTAAACTCTTGTCCTGCTACATAAGTTGAAACAAATTTTCAAGTCGATTGTAAAAATCCGAATAAAGCTTCTTCAAACTTTTTTTTGGAGAAAAATATCTCTTATTCAGACAGTGTAGATCCAAGATCAGACTGCACGTTCTGTGCAGTCTGATCTTGATCTACACAGTCTGCAAAAGGTCAGTTAGTCGTGCTTAGTAGCCCAAGGATTAAACATTGGACAGAGCAGATCCTAGGTCAGGCGGCAGGGTCAGTTTAGCTTGACTTTGAGTCTACACTGTCTGCGACAGGAAATGGATAGTACACAGCGCCACGAGGGTTAATCAATAAAGGATGAACGCCTGTTTTTTTCCTCATTGAACTTTGACCATTTTATATATTTTCTTGACCCCCATTACGACAAAGGTCACGGTGCGTCATTAGGTCACCTATTTTTTCATGCATGATTAGAATGATAAAACGTTATAATTATGGTTTCCTGCAGTGTTAACCTCGTTAAAACAATCCCCAGTTGCAATGACCTCAGGGAAGAAAGGTTTTGAAAACAATGTCAGAAAAGGACATTTTTCTCCTTTTTCTCACAAAGTTTCTATCTCAAGTTTTTACGACCCTATGGGAAAAGGTATTTGGGAAAAATGTGAGAAAAGAAGAAAATGCAGATAACCATCATATTTTCTCCTTTTCTTACAATGTTTTCCTCCCTATAAAATCAAATTATATCATTTGCGCCACATAAAGTTTGTCCTCCGCCAATGATTAAAGTAAGGACCAGTCTTTCCCATCATTTGAGCTGTCCTGTTTGATCTGTTTGGGCAAATTTCGGATTTTGTCGCCTCGAACAGTGAAATACGGTAACAAAATATAAATAGTTTCAGAACGAAATAGACCCAAGGACCTAGTTTAAATTAAGGCCTTGCCAAGCGACAACATTTCAGACTTGTCCAAATTGAAGGCAATTGCAGACGACAAATTACATGTGGCTTAAACGTTGGAATTTGACGATGAAAGGGTAGAAAACATTTTGGGCCGGCATTTTCTCCTTTTCCCAAAGTGTTTTCAAGAATCTGATTCCACAGGGTCTTTAAAACCCGAGATTGTTTTGTAAAGAGTTAAAGAGGTGATCCGGTGGCGTTATTGCCTGCAGAGCTCTTAAATCAGAGGTTGCATTCGAACCCCTGGCTTGGAAAATAAATCTCTACGAGGATTGATGAAAGTAATTTGGGCCAGATTTGTTTCTCCCTCACCCCTAGACATCGTTTCCACTGTAATATGGTTGCAAAGCAACCGATGGATTGTAAAAAGAGAAAAATAAGAAAGTAAATGTAGTACTGGGAGAGAAACTTCAACAAGGAACGCATGGATAGGCCCACTTGTTGCCTTTAGTTATATGGAATGCTTCTTTAACCCTTTCCCAAACAAGCCCTGGTTTTCACGTGTCTGCAGTACAAGTCTTTTGAAAACACTCGTAACGAGCAATTTCTCCTTTTCCCTCAGCGTTTTCTACCCTTTTTGAGACCTTTCTGCCATTTTCATGAAATCTAAAATTGTCGTCTGCAAACTCTTTCAATTTGGACCAGTCCAAAATTTGTTGTTTGGGAAAGGGTTAAACGTTGCGAATATCCAAACAAACATAAATCGGAATCATGACTAGACTGATCGCAAGTTTTGAAGTTACCATAACCTGGGTCTATACTGACGATCAAAATTTTCATTTCCTTGGGTTGTTTTAGCACTAAGGGGTACAGCACAAACATATGAGCAGTGCTGTGTGCTAAGGGGGTTTAATGAATCTGCAAATAATACGGATCCAGATCAGCCTGCGCGGATGTCGAAATATTCTGCTATTGGTCAATTTCCAGCATATCAAAGGACCTGTGTACCTCGTGATTCAGTCCGTTGTTCGACACAACAGAGTTTATGGATCTATAATGATATGATGTATTACATTGGTATAATGCATCACGGAGATGCATTCCGACGCTCATTGTAGTCAATTATTGTGAACAAAGAAAACCACTGTTTCTTCAAGGATATTCATTCCATAGAAGGTCAAAATAGTGCACTCAGTGGTGAAGGTGTATAATACATAATCTGGAGGCTCCAGGTTCAATCCTCACTCAAAGTGCCAGGTTTTCGTGGTACTGTTCTAGGGCAAGACACCTGAAAGCCCTAGCCTAGCACTGATGAAACCCAAGATAGACATGAATAAGTAAGCTGTCGCCATATGGGTGATATAACTGAAAGAATATTGAAGGCGGCGTAAAACACCATTCCATCAATCGAAACAGTGCTCCAGGCATGTTCCAAGATTCAAACAAAAAAGATCATGTTATCGAAAAAATTTTTCTCTAACTTTCAAATATCGGTAAGACTCGTATTACAATCTTTACATTCAATCTTTGGTATGTTTAATAAATAAACCGACTTTTAATAACCAGTGGAAAAGACCAAATTATCTAAGTCCACTTCGGCATAAGCATCACAAAAGGTCATCGGACAGTATAGATCAAAGATCGGACTGCAAATTCTGTGCAGTCCAATCTTGGATCTAAACTGTCCACAGAGAGGTACCTTAAACCGCGCGCAGGCTCGAAAGGGTAAATTTGCTAATAATTTTCTCACAACCTTGATAAGTTACGCGATGTGAACAGTCGAATATTTTCCTTGCGTTTAACCTTCCTCGCTCCATCATTTGCTGTATTTATAGGCCCTATTTTTAGCTACCAGTAAAAACATAAAGCCCCACTGTACTATGTAACTATTACACTTAATTACACTACAACTTCCCGTATAGTTTGACATTATGTTGTGGGGGGGGGGGGGTTTAGTAGATTTTTCTGTGTTCTCTGCAGACGAACTTTTGTTTTTCTTTAATACTGGCTTTTAATTATAGTACGACCTTTTTTTATAACAAAAAATAAACGGTGAAGTGCCTAAAATGGCTTATTCCTGTCCATGTTCCCACTAACCTCCAGGAAACCAAACAGTGCAACAGACCGAGACATTGCGATTTCAAGGTTGCATCGGTAGAGACATATCAAAACGTACCGGACAATTTGTTTTATTACTTGGCTGATTGATTGAATGGTGTTTTACGCCGCTTTCAACATTATTTCAGACATCGCGTATTTATGTATTTGGTGGGTTCCACCAGTACTGTGCTAGACTGTGTGGTGTTTAACGTCGTTTTCAACAAAAATTTTCAATTATATCGCGGATATCAATGTTTTCTACTATCGGTATACGTACTTCGGATAGAGTAGATACAAAACCGGTATGCACTATCTTTGCAGTCTGCTCGTGATCTGCCCTGGCCGTGAAACCTCTTTACCTAATGGAAAGATGTTGGGTTCCACCAAATTGAAAGTGTTTGCAAACTACAAATTAAATGTAGCTAAACCTATGTTTCTCTTTGATAGGGTAGTAAACATTGTGGTACAAGGAGAAAATGCTGGTTACCAGCAGTTTTCCCTTTTTCCACAATGTTTTCAAAAGCCCTCTATTTCAGGGTAGTTAAAACTAGGGATTATGTGGTAAAGAGTTAAAACCGCTTGGCACTATTTTTTTATTAGCATAAATCTTTACCAGGTGACGGAATTCTTAGCTCGGCCGTATTGAAAGCAATAGCAGACAACAAATTAGAATTGTCCAAAATGTTAGAATTTGTACTAAAAAGGGTAGAAAACATAGCTAGAAAAAGAGGAAATGCTGTTTCCAGCATCTTCATCTTTTCCCACAATGATTTCAAAAGCCTCCCACCTCAGAGTCGCCGGTTTAACCCTTTTCAAAACGACCTCGAGTTTTTACGACCATGATAACCTAAAAACCATTGTGGGAAAGATAGAAAATGCTGGTAAGCACTATTCTCTCCATTTCCTACAATGTTTTCAACGCTTGTGGTGCCAAGTTCCATAATTTCAGCCTCATTTAATTTGTCGCCTGCAAATGCTTTCAATTTGGACACGTATAAAACTTTGTCGTTTGGTAAAGGAGCAAGCACGATATTATTTTGTAAAGGATCAAAATTGTTTAGTATGCATAATGCCACCTGATTTGAAAACTATTTAGAGGAATTTCTCTTATTGGAGCGGAACGCGCAAGTTGAATTACCTTTGCGTATGACATAGATTAAAATCAGACTGCTTAGAATGTGTATTCTAATCTTTTTTGAAACATTCAAAAGCAATGAGACTGGAATCAAGTCGTTTTACTGAGCTTAGAATGCCTATTTCATTGGCTTCATCTTCGTCTTAATATAACTCTTCATCAAACCACAAAATTGTAGACTTGTCCAAATTCTAAGACTTTGCAGACGACAATTTAAATGCAGGTCAAATGGTGGGACATGACTTTGATTGGATTAAAAAAAAATTGCGGGAAAAGGAGAAAATGCTGGTAACCAGCATTTTCTCCTTTTCCCACAATGTTTTTAAATGTCTTTCTCCTCAGGGCTGTTAAAACACGGAATAGTTTGGTAAAGTAGTTATGGTCGCCATGGCTTCGCTATCGAACAATTAGGGTTCTGCTTCCGCATCGATTCTAGGGGCCAAAGAACGAAACAATTGTGACTTTTTAGTGATAATTCCATGTACCAGAAGACAAAATTCTAGACCTGTCCATTTTCAAAGCGTTTGTAGATGGCAGATTCATTGTAGCTTAAATGATGGTTTAATATCATTATGACGTGACTGTCTCCTGCGTAAAGAATTTAGGAGTATCCCATAAATTCGTTAAGTAAAATTTTGTTCCGATACTTAAAACCTTTTTTCGAACTTAAACCTACATTATCTTTGTACTCAATGGGCCTAGGCCATACCGAAACCTTGTGCGACAAAAATTAAGGTACTGTAGTATAAGAATTCTGCGAACATGCAAAAAGTAGATCGAACACCATTCCGAAACGTAGTGCGCATGCGTGACGACCTATATAAAGAGACTGTCGGGACGGCTTTCCATGTAGGTCAGACAGTGTAAATCTATAACATTACCTTGAGCAAAACATAGCTGTATTTTAAGTAGATTTCAGACGGTCAAATGAAAATGAACGATGAAATATAAAATTTCGAGTTGTTCTTCTATCAAGCAGTTTTCCGGTGTTTTAACGACCTTGAAGAACAAAGCTTATACAAACTTTATAGGAGAATGAGAAAATGCCAGCGACCAGCATTTTCTCCTTTTACCACAATCTTTTCTGCCTTGTCACAGACAAATCCCATCATTTGAAACATATTTAATTTTCGTTTATTAAATGTTCTCACTCTGGCCAAGTCTAAAAGTTTGTCATCTGGTAGAGTTTAATCAGACTTGAAACGTCCTTGAACCTATAAATGATTCCAAAATTGAGAAAATTGAGAAGGCCACTGTATTTTCAAAAAACGATCTCTCTCTCTCTCTCTCCCTCCCTCTCTCTCTCTCTCTCTCTCTCTCTCTCTGTCTGTCTGCATTGATACCGTACAATGATTGGTATCGAACAAGTTCATGCATACCTGAGAGTATGCCTAGCGAAAGTAAATGAAAGCTATAAGATTTGAAATAAGACTGTCGCACCGTCTTGGTGGGCGTTTTTCTTTTAGAAATTCTACGTTTTCGAACATTTTTTTGGAAAAATAATGTTCCTGCACGTGTTTTGTTCAAATAATCTACGAGTATCTACATTTACACGGAAGAAGCTTTAACTAGTACATCACATTTAACCCTTATCCTGCTAGATAAGTGAAATAAAACCTTCAAGTCGATAATAAAAACCCATATCATGGTATTTCAAAGGTATTTTTGGGGGGGAAATATCTCCTTATCAGACAGTGTAGATCCAAGATCAGACTGCACGATCTGTGCAGTCTGATCTTGATCTACACTGTCCGCAAAAGATCCTTGAGTCGCGCTTAGCAGCCCAAGCGTTAAAGAAAAATATTTCACTGAATATCATCAATATCCTTATCATCATCATCAGCAGCAGCAGCTTTTTCGAAATCAGAACTAAAATTATCAGCATCAATATTGACTTTCAGCTACCATTTTTTCTCCATTTTCATCTGTTTGGTAAATAGCACGTTCTTACGAATCCAGTGGTAAAAATAAAGATAACGGACCAAAAAAAGATTTTCTTTGAAAACTGATACCAGCTCAAAGATCTAAGTTTCAAAACAGTTACACCTAATGTTACATACACGGTAAACCACCTAAATATAAGTGCTGGACACTTCGACATCATACGATAGATATATAGAGAAAACTCCCTTGCATGGATTTCCCTAACGATAGATATGAGTCGTGCTCTTTGAAAAGGGAGCTTAATGCATGTGCGAAAAGTTTCGATTCAGGTCAGCCTGCGCAGTCCGCGCAGGCTGACCTGAGCCGAAACCTTTCGCTATTGGTCAATTTTCTGTATGTCAAAGGACGAGTCTACCTCATGATTCAGCCGGTTGTTAGATAAAATGGACTTTATGGATCCTTGATCATGTGATAACTTGCTTGATATCATGCATCATGGAGATGCATTAAGCCCCCTTTCGTAAGAGCATGGCCAAGATGTATATAGCGAAAGCTCCCTTGCATAGATTTTCCTAAGTTAAAATCAGGTGTCAACTTCTTTTTCAATATGACCCTGGAAATTCCTGCCACGCCTCTTGGTGTAACCTTGCTCCAGACGATTTTCTTGTGTGTGCATTGAGCCCCCTTTTGTGAGAGCATGATTTAATAATGTACATAGAGAAAACTCCCTCGGATGGATTTCCCTAAGTTTTAATCAGGTGTCAACCTCTTTTTCAATGTGACCCTGGGAATTCTTGCCACGCCTCTAGGTATAATGTGGCAAAAGGAGAAATTGCATCTAGCAATTTCTCCCTTGGCTACCTTTTTTTCACATTTCATATAACCTTCATTAAGTCACTCATATTGATTAGCTTAATTTTACAAGAAAGGTGTCTCTAGGTAATTTTTAAAGAAGGTGATGGGTTAATTGCGGAAAACTCGAACTGCAAAATTCACCGTTGCCGTGACTTCAAATACATGTACACTAACCTTTTAGGAAAATCTTTCGATTTTTGATGTCATGTATAATTGCTTAAATTTACATGAATTCATTCGGCAAACTTCAGGTGATCCGTTGATCAAATCCCTCGGCAACAATACGGAGGGTAATATGCACCTACACGGTACATTTCTTCGCTGTAAACATGCCGCTTTACCGTGTTTAACATTTTAAAGCTCACCAAAAAAAAAAACAAAAAAGGAGTTACAATTTTCAATCGAAATCTTGCTAGATACATTTTTGTTGACAAACAGTTTGAGCATTCGATGTTTAACCTTGTCTATCAATTCCGTTGGCAGATTTCACCGACAGCTTTCAGACAGATTTCACCGACAGCTTAATAGATGTGAAGTACCGTATTTGTTGTGTCGTTGCTAATCGATTTACATGGATTTACACGGACGCCGCCATGTTTAAGGTCATGTGACGGACAGTACTTCAAAATGGAGCCTAAGCACGGACGAGGTCAGCTGTAGTTCCGGAACCGACCGAGTTGTGACGAGTGATTTGACTTTGCACACCGTTTTCTCTCGGTATATTCCGCACATAATCGTCAGCACTGACGGTTACTTAAGGAATATGCCAAGAGAAGAGAGTCACGGCGTGAGAAGACCATGTATGGAAAATGTCGAAAGAAGATCATGGCGACCGTGCACGAAATACATAAGAATTCGTTACTAAAACTATCGGATTTTGCAGAGTATAATTATCATGTGCAAGACTCGTTTGCAAAAATATTATAACAACGTACATTTTTTTCTTGTATCAAAAACAAAATTAACCCGGATTTGAACCCCAGCAAACACTCTCTTGCACTCCGGTTCATTCACATTCACCTCTGTAGTGGGCTCAGAAAGTAGTCCGTCCTCTCGCGAGATTTTCCGTCACATGACCATAACCCCAAATGGCGACACAAACGCCGGTGAAAGAAAGATGTATCGATTGTTTTGTTTGCTGTTCAAACAGCATACGGCCAATCAAACTTAGTGGGAGAAAATGTGGAAAAGAGGGGTTTTCTGAAAAGCTAAAATGTGTTTTAAAGGACGACAATCTCTTCTTTGATGTTACAAACTTAGATCCATCGGTTTGTCGAAACTGTCACAGGACTGTATAATTTTGTTTAACTTGTCTTCATTCGTGGGCGCAGCCATTCGGTTTACAATTGGCGTAGGAATCTGATCAGTGAAGAAACTCGAAAAAATAGTTCCATTGTATACAGGTAAATTCATCAATTTAAATGCACCTATAATGCATCTGGAATCATATTTGCTTTGTCTACTTTATCATGTTACACATGAAACAGTTAAACAGTAACAAAACATGTTTTCCTCGGTTTGACAAGATTCTTGTCATTTAGCCCATCGCAGAGATGTATGTGAGGTAACGAACGACAACTCTGCTCGGAGATTGCCCAGCAAAATGCTTCGTCACAGCATGCAAACAAGTCAAAAGCAATAAGTGAGGGCGTTTTATTTGAAAGTTTTGATCAATTTTATTTTATTTTTCTTTTTTTGACATTCTGGTTTCTTCCAAATCGAAAGCATCTTCATACAAAAATTTGAAATAGGTACAAATGTGCCCAAGATCTCTGATAGGATTGAAAACGGTGTGGGAAAAGGAGAAATTGCTTGTCACAGGCAATTTCTCCTTTTCCAACAATGTTTCGAACAGCTTCCTTCCAAAGGGTCGTAAAAACACAGGATTGTTTTGTAAAGGGTTAATTTAACTCACTGATCTTGTGAGTAGAACATTCGGATAATTGAAAAATTATCGGAGCGTGAAGTTTATTACCCGTCTTACCCTGATTCTGACGTGGTTAGTACCGTATCCATATCGGAGTATTGGGTTGTATAGCATAATTTTACTCCCAGTTAAACCCTCGAGTGAGCTCTCATGACCTTTAATTATTATTCGGTTGATTGGCTGTCTGATTGGTTGCCTGGTTTGGCTTGACTTTGTTGGTTGGTTGCCTGGCTTGGCTGGTTGTCTGGCTGCCTGGCTGGTTGGTTTGTCGGTCGGTCATTTAGTTGGTTGGTTTAGCGCCTTTTGTCATGTGCTCTGCAGGACTTATTTATTATAGGTTTTGGATTTGTAATAAAGATGTTCGTGTTTCGATTCCCCATGCCCAATTGTTGACCAAAAGAACCTCATTGCAAAGAAAAGGCTCGGAGCCGGTGCCTCGTTTTAATCGAAAGGTTCGGGGTAACCGGCATTTTTTTCCTGTTCCCCAAATGCTTTCTACCCTTCATCGAAGACGACTTCTATCATCTTAGCAGCATTAAATTAATTTATTGTCTTCAAATGCTTTCAATACAGACGGATTTAAAACTGTGTCGTCTAGTAAGGAGCTTTAACTCTTTACTAAACCAGACTGAAGTGTAATATTTGTCCAAACTGAAGGATTTGCAAATAAAAATGACAAATGTCTCGAAATCTAAAATAGACTATTCCAATGCAAAAACAACATTGTTGGAAAAGAAGAAAATGCTGATTATCAGCATTTTCTTCTTTTCCCACAATGTTTTCATATGACTCCTATTTCAGGGTCGTTAAAACTCGAGATTTTTCTTTTTGTAAAGAGTTTTAACCCTTTACCGCACTATGCCGACTTTTAACGATCCTGAGAAAGACGGCTTAAAAAAAAAAACATTGTGGGAAAAGGAGGAAATGCTGGTAACCAGCATTTCCTCCTTTTCCCACGATGTTTTATACCCTGTGAAAGACAATTTTTCTGTTTTGAGTTATATCTAACTTGTCGTCTGCAAATGCTTTCAATTTGGACAACCCTAAAATTTTGTCGTCTGGTAAAGAGCTTTAAACATCACCGTGAAAAGCCATTTTTTACGATGACCCGATGATACAGCAGTATAATATAAAGACGCTCAGGCTTGAGTTATTTACCCTTAAGATGCTAAGCGCGACTCACTGACCTTTTGCGGACAGTGTAGATCAAGATCAGACTGCACAGAATGTGCAGTCTGATCTTGGATCTTCACTGTCCGATAAGGAGATATTTTTTCGCCAAAAAATATTCGAAAGAACATTATTCATGTTTTTTTACTGTCGGCTTGAAAGTTTTATTTAACCGTTTACCACACAATCCCGATTTTTAACGACCCTGAGAAAGAAGCCCTTTGAAAACATTGTGGGAAAAGGAGAAAATGCTGGTAACCAGCATTTTCTCCTTTTTACCACAATGTTTTCTACCCTTTCCAAAACAAATTTCAATTTTTGAGCCACACTTATTTTGTCGTCTGCAAATGTTTTGAATTTGGACTAGTCTAAAATTTTGCCGTTTGGTAAAGAGTTAACTTATCAAGCAGGATAAAGGTAAACTTATTTTATGTGTCCATTTTATGTCGATATAATTTGCTCTATGTCTAGCACATGGAATATAAATCTCATAAACACATGTTATGATATTTTGAGTATCATTCTGACATCTTCATTTTTCGTCCCCTTGAATTTCATGTAGAGGGTTTGAAATTTCTATACTTTCATGATGAAATGCAGAATTTAAGCGGGTTTTTCCCGGACTAAATAACATTTGAAATTACAAATGCTGCAGCCGATGTTTTTTTTTTTTCGTCTTAGAGCAGACTGCTTTAAAAAAAAAAATCTGACCGCCGAAAAAATGCTCGAGGGGCAATTTCTTCCTTTGCATTTTTTTTTAATTCTCATTAGAATCTTAATAGGGCCTACTAGATTAAAAGTTGCAACCTTTAATTCTTGTTTTACAATTCATTTTCCTGCCAGCACCTGGAACTTTGACAGACCACAGTGTAACACATTGTCAAACTCTTGATAATGCCCATACTTTTAAATGGTATAAATGAGACTTTCCTGCATTTTGACACCTGAATTGTAGAGGGTTTGAAATTTCTATACTTTCATGATGAAATGTAGGGTTCAAGCGGGTTTTCCCCGGACTAAATAGCATTTGAAATTACATATACCTGATACCTGCTGTAGCCGATTTTTTCCGTCTTAGAGCAGACTACATGTACTTAGACAAAATCTGAACACTGCTCGACGGAAAAGTTTTTCCTTTGCAATATTTTTTTCAATGCTCACTAGAATCTTTAAACTAGAATAAAAGTTGCCACTTTAATTCTTGTTTTACAATTCACTTTCCTGCCAGTGACTTGAACTTTGACAGACTGTAGTGTGACAGATTGTCAAACTCTTACTAATGCCCATACTTTTAAATGGTATAAATTAGACTAGCCTGCATTTTGACTCCCGAATCGTTCACTTTTGGCCGCTAATGGGCCTTTAAATGTGGTCATGAAGTTTAACCGTGAACCTGCTGAATATGTCAAATAAAACTTTCAAGTCGATAGTAAAGACCCGAATGTTGCTATTTCGAACTTATTTTTTAAAAAAATCTCCTTATCGGACAGGGCAGGTCCAAGATCAGACTGCACGTTCTGTGGAGTCTGATCTTGGATATACACTGTCCGCAAAAGGTCAGTGAGTCACGCTTAGCAGGCTAAGGGTTAATCCGAATTCATGTTTTACTTTAACATTTTAAGAATTGTCTCTTGCATATTTGTTTCAGATTAGAAGTAGCGCGACAAGTTCCTCATTTTTTTAAACCCTGTAAGGCCGACTATAAATAGATCTAATTTAAATTTAGAAACAGACCTGAATTAACCCTAAGGCTGCTAATCGCGACCTACGAACCTTTTGTGGACAGTGCACAGAACGTGCAGTCTGATCTTGGATCAACACTGTCCGATAAGGAGATATTTTCCCAAATTCCATAACTTTGAAATACCAACATATTGGTTTTTACCATCGGCTCGAAAAATTCAAGTGAAGTTATTCCGCAGGATAAGGTTAAGAGCTATCGGTAAGTATGGCCTTGGGACTAAATGCGGACAAAAGTTAACCCTTACACCGCTAAAAAAAGAGTTAAATGAAACAATCCAGCCGATACAAGAACCCCAAATGTTGCTATTTCAAACTTATCTTTTGGAGAAAAATATCTCCTTCTCGGACAGTGCAGATACAAGATCATACTGTACGTTCTGTGGAGTCTGATCTTGATCTACACTGTCCGCAAAAGGTCAGTGATTCGATAAAATGCCCAAAAGAAGTATAGAATAAGTAGTGCGAACTTCACGTCTCTGTTATGTGTATAAACCGGAACTGCATTATATAGGCCCGCAAAATATAGATGTGGTTCGGCCTAACTGACTGACTGCGTTGCTGAATTCCGATTCTTCTATTTTTCCAGAATGAAACGTACCTCTGTATACTACCCCCTATCATATCTTTGCCCATTCCAACTAATTTTCGCGGGGAAACAATAACTTCAAAAGAAAACTCCTATTTTCCCATCCTATCTTTTCAGACTTTCAGACATAACTAGGCTATGTTAGGACCTGAAATTGTTTTAACCACTAGACTGCTAAGCGCGACTCACCCTCACAGAACGTGCGGTCTGATCTTGGATCTACACTGTCCGATAAGAAGATATTTCTCCCCTCAAAACAACTTTGAAATAGCAACATTTGGGTTTTTACTATAGACTTGAAGATATAATTCAACTTATTTAGCAGGATAAGGGTTAAATCTGCAACCAAAAAAGAAATTGTATGATGGCAAAAAAAGGGTTTATAACAAATGAAATCTAGCTTACAAAACATATTTGTACTTATCTTTTTCTTCATTCCATTCATGACTGTACATTTCAAGGGCAAATCCAAAAATTTCTTGACTTACCTGTTTTTTTTTTTTCCTTCAATCATCTGCAAATGATGACCTTTTTTTTCACACAGTTTTCCTCAAAATATCAAAATATCAGTCAGTGTACATCAAAGATCAGACTACACGTTCTTTGCAGTCTGATCTAGATCTATACTGTCCATAAAACTACCAGTTGTCCTCGTCACACTAAGCGGGGTGGTGAGGGGGGGGGGGTGTCAACATTATCATTAATATCAGCAAGTCTGTTCTATACATAAATTTCCCATATAAAATTCTGACATTACCCTCTACCAAGCAATCTCGTGAGTTGACGACTCTGGTGAAAATATGATTTTGAAAATATCGTAGAAATAGGAGAAAATCCTTGTAAGCAGCATTTTGTCTTTTTCCCGCAATGTTTTATACTATAAAGCTAAAATTGCATTATTTAAGCCAAAATTATTTTGCTGGCCCCGAAACATTTGCAATGTGGACCAATGCAAAATTTTGACCTCTGGCAAAGAGTTAATATAAACCTAAACCGTTTGATCTATTTTATTTATGGAATAAAATATATTTCAGCCACGCTCTATAAAAAGATGGTTTGATGCATTTGCAAAAAGTATCGATCGAGGTCAGCCTGCGCAGTCCGCGCAGGCTGACCTCGGTCGAAACTTTTTGCTATTGGTCAACTGCTTGCATGTGAAAGGCCCAGTGCACCTCATAATTCAGTCGGCTGTTATATAAAAAAGAACTTTATGGATCCATGATTTTGTGATGACTTGCTTGGTACGACGCATCTCGGGGACGTAGTAAACGGTCCCCTTTTGCCAGACTATGGCTCATTTCATACCATTTTACACCATCCGGTGAGTAGTTAATCCTTTCAGCGCCATAGGCGAAAACAGGGCCTTTTGCGGACGGCATAGATCAAGATCAGACTGCACAGAACGTGCAGTCTGATCTTTGATCTATACCTTCCGCTTGTTTGGTCAAGCCTATATGATTAAAGTCTTCCGGAGAATCAGTGGATTGTATTTACAGCCATCAAAAGAGGCCAAGTTTGTTTATTTTGGCGCCGAAAGAGTTAAAAATATGAACTTTTTATATCAGCGGGAAGGGCCTGTGCTATCAAGTGGTTAGCTTTGATCAAGACTGCTGAAAAATGAAGAAACGTCGCCAAGCCCCGGACCCGTACTCACCCGCCATTCTCATTAGCATTCTTAGTCAAATTCTCAAGGTTTTTCTTTTTAGATTCAGAAAGTAACGCTACTTCTGATTGGCTAAAACAAATGGTATAGTCAATCAGAAGTTTCGTTTCTTTCTAAATGTAGAATAAGAGCGATAATGCAGTTTAGAATGGTTGGTGAATACTTTTTCAAAGTAAGGAATTTATGGTGAAGATGACAATCTGTTATTGTACAGTGGGTCCAAGTGTTAGTCGCTGGCAGATAAATGCTAAAACTAGATAAAAAGTAAACAAAAAAATAGAACAACATGGTAACTTTTGACCTAGTTTTAAAACTCATTTTAAAAATTCAGATTTTTCAAATACATGTATAGCATTTTTACCTACTTGGCATCAATTGGGCTTCCTACATTTTTTTTTTTTTTTTTTGCAATATTCATTTAATTTCACCCAGATGCCTCCATTATTCAGTCAAATTTTATTAAGGCTTAAACTTTTTGAAGGCTACAGGAAACTGTTCTTCGTCAGAAATTTATCAATTGAACAGATATCGATTTCACTTCTTTGGCACATTCAATCATTTATCTAATAATCTGCTAGCACTTTAAGGTAATTTTCTTCTTTACCGAGGTTTCGAATTCATATATTACCCTTCAAAAACTTGTCATTTTTGTATTTCTTACAATTTGGCATTCACACTGATGACGTCATACTGTAACACGGTCCATTGACAAATAAAAATGATCATTTTAACCCTTTACCGAACAATCTCGAGTTTCAACGACCCTGGCGGATAAGGCCTGCCTCTGAAAACATTATTGGAAAGAGGTAACCAGCATTTTCTCTATTTTTCGAGATGCTTTTCACTCTGTTAAAATTACAGTTTAATGATATTTTTTAGTCAAGTTTATTGTCAACAGATGCTTTCAGTTTGGACCAGTCTAGAATTTTGTCGTCTAGCAAAGAGTTGGACTAAGTGCCCGTGTAATGGAGTTTAGTGCTTTGAGGTTTTTATAGCAAATTTAAGATTAACTTAATTGGAACACTATATTACTCTCATTATATGTCACACCATACGTTTTATAGTCGTCTCAATGACTTCTCTGTATGTTTGTATTTTTTTTTAACTTCAGGTTGACAGAATAAACATTATGACAATATGAATATACCTCTCGAAATGAACGATTTTCCTGTTGTAACATTGTTTCCAATCGACTTCCACTTGTAGTAAAACCTGATTAGAGGAAATGCCATATTGTTTATAAATGAACGTGAGCCATGCTCTGTGTAAAGCTAATTGGATTTATGCATCTGAAAAAAGTAACAACCTATGTCAGCGTACACAGTCCGCGCAGGCTGACCTGGGTCAAGACTTTTTGCAGTTGGAAAATTTTCAGCAGGTCAAGGGACTGTTCTAGATACCTCATGGCTCAGCTACCCTAATCCTGCGAAATAGGTTAAATAAAACTTTCAAGTCGTTAGTAAAAACCCGAATAATGTTATTTTAAACTTATTTTTTTAAGAAAAATATCTCCCTACCGGACAGTGCAGATCCAAGATCAGACTGCACGTTTTGTGTAGTCTGATCTTGATCTACACTGTCCGCAAAAGGTAAGCGCGTCGCGCCTAGCAGCTTAAGGGTTATGGCAAAATGGATTCGAATCATGCATTGCGAGAGTGCACTAAACTCTCTTTCACAGAGCGCCGCTCCTGTGCAGCATCGATATGAGCCGTGCTCCAGCAAAAGGGGGCTAAATACAACTTCGTGATACATTATACCAAGCACGTCATGTCATAATATTGGACCCATAAAATCCACCTTGTCTAACAATTGACAAAATAATGAGGTAAACTGGTCCTTGGACATAAAGAAAATTGACGAATAGCGAAAAGTTTTCGGCCCAGGTCAGCCTGCGCGGACTGCGCAGGCTGACCTGGGTCGATACTTTTCGCAGATGCATTAAGCCCCCCTTTTCACAGAGGATGGCCCTTATGTAAGACGTAATGGAATGTAAAATTAGCCATGCTCTCTGAAAAAAAAATCTACCCAGATCAGCAAGCGTTATCCACGTAGGCTGACCTGAGTCGAAACTTTCTGCTATTGCTCAACTTTCTGTTTGTCAAAGGACCAGCCTACTTTATGATTCCGTCGGTTGTTAGGCAAAATGGATTTTATGGATCCATAATTATGTGACGAACTGCTTGGTATAAAGCATAGCGGAGATGCATTAACCACCTTTTACCAAATATTTGCGCCCCATGAGGTACACAGCTTTTTAAACCATTGCAAGAAAAGGGGGAATCAATTTATATAGGCGATCTCTCCTTTTGTGCAATATTTTTTTCGTATTCAAGGCCTTTATCGAAAAGTTGTATGATTGGTTGTATAGCTTGTAACGGCGTTTTAACATTATTTCAGTTAATATCACTGCGGCTAGTACACGTATCCATGCTTTCCTTGATTTTTTTTTTACCAGCACTCAAAACAATATTTTCCCTAAGCCACCGGCTGCTTTCCCACATAACCATCGCCGAAACGATGGTCAGCGTTGAGAGAGGAATGAATAATCTTGAAGCAATGACTAACATCAATCCTTGGGAAAAAACTAGCCGAGCTGGGGATTCGAACCAGCCCACTGGTCTCAAGTCCTGTAAGCTACTGACTGCGCTACCTGACTCAGCGCTGATGAAAAAGGAGCCAATCGCTATTAAAAAAAAAAACCAGTTACGAATTACAACGATTACGAAACACTTTGGGGTGAATAAGCAGGTAAATGTAAACAAGATTCTCCGTGCCATAACATTGCGACACAAAACCACGAACTATCATTGAACCGGAATTGACCCTTAGACGGCTCACTGACTTTTTGCGGACAGTGTAGAACAAGATCAGACTGCACAGAACGTGCAGTCTGATCTTGATCTACATTGTCCGATTAGGAGATACCCCCCCACCCCCAAAAAAACTAGTAATAGCAAAATTTGGGCTTTAACATCGGCTTGAAAGTATTTTGTCATTTATATAGCAGTTCATGGGTGAAAAGGGTAGCATACGTAATGCGTCGATCTAGAAAATACCCCGTTAGTCACAAATCCAAACATGACATTGGATTTAGAATGACAAAAGTAGAACGGGACTTAACTCTTTCACTGCATGTGGCGTCTTGAATAGTTATTGCGGATGACATAGATCAAGATCGGACTGCACAGAACGTGCAGTCTGATCTTGAATCTTTACCGTCGATTACGTGATGCTTAATTACACCCAAAGTCATCTTAAAATTGCAGAGGAAATGTTAGTATAAACTACGCAATAAATAGTTCATCTAGTTGATAGGCAAAGAGTAAGTTAACATTTTAAGCTGCTAATCGCGACCCACTGACCTTTTGCGGACAATGTAGATCAAGATCAGACTGCACAGAACGTGCAGTCTGATCTTTGATCTACACTGTCTGATACGTTATTTTCCTGCCGGTGAAATCAACTTTAAAACCGCAATGTTTGGGATTTTAGTATTGAGTAAAAATTTGCGTTTCATTTATTCAGCAGCTTAAGTGTTAATTTTTACGAACATCTACCACTACACTCTAGAGAAAAGCGCGGTCGCTCAGCCGTTAACATACAGGGCTTGATACCATGCGATCAGAGGCTCGAACCCCCAGCTGGGCCATTTTTTTCCCGAGGATTGATGGAAGTCTTTGCGACAGGATTCCTTCCTCTCTTAACTCGCATCTTATCATTGTTTCGGCGATGGTCATGTAGGAAAGCAGCCATTGGCTTGGGAAGAATGTGTTGCGAAGTACTGGTAATAGAAAATCCAGGAAAGCATGGATATGTGCACTGACAGACGCAATAAGCTGGTTTAATGCTGAAAACGGTGTTAAACTTTATATACAAACAAACAATAAACTACCCACAACCTGTTTTTGCGGACGGGATAATCTAGTTCAAGACCAGGCCACATAAGACACTGTAGTTTAAGATCAACTCGTAACAAGCAATATCTCCTTTTGCCACTGAGCTTTCAAGACTTAACATCCCCAAAAATGTCCTCTGTTGTCGACAATTGTTTAATCCTTTACTGAACATTCTCAAGTTTTAACGATCTCGAGAAAAGACTTTCGAAAACATTGTGGGAAAAGGAGAAAATCCTGGTAACCAGCATTTTCTCCTTTTACCATTTTTTTTTTTTTTCCAATCTCTAAGAGACAAATACACAAGGGCTCTGCGTGGCTCAGTGGTAAAGTGTAGGGTTCGTAACTTTGGGGCCACGGGTTCGAGCCTCTCTGAAAGCACTAGGTTTTTCGTGAGGGTGTTCCTTTAGCAAGACATTTCAGAGCCTTAGCCTAGCACCAATGAAACCAAGGACAATCTTGAATTAGTGAGAAGTTGCCGTGATATGACTGAAATACTGTTCAAAGCTGCGTTAACTCTTTACCACACGACAAAAAGGTAGACTAGTCCAAATTGAAAGCATTTGCAGACGACATTTCAAATGTGGCTCAAAACATAAAATTTGTTTCTTAAAGGGTAGAAAACATTGTGGGAAGAAAACAAGAAAATGCTGGTTACCAGCATTTTCTTCTTTTCCCACAATGTTTTCAAAAGGCTTCTTTCTCAGGGTCGTTAAAAGTCGGGATTGTGTGATAAAGGTTCAAACAGCACTCAATCAAAACCCATTATTTCAGCATCATATTTTGTAACATGCAAACGCTTTCAATTTGGACAGGTTGAAAATTTAGCAGTGTGTTCATTATTACATGCTACTCTGTATAATATTCGGTAAAAATTAATCTTCCGGTCAAATGAATGCCGCAATTCCATTGATTTTTTCCCCCATGGGTAACTGTCACGATCTTTTGAAACAATCTGGAAAAAAAAATAGAACTGTGTGACAATTTTGTGAATCATTTTGACCTGAACTCTTTACCAAACGACAAAAAAATTAGACGTGGTCAAATTGAAAACGATTAACGGGGACAATAAATTAATTACGGCTATAATGAAGAATATCGTCTTTAACAGGATAAAAAAAACATCATGGGAAAAGGAGAAAATGCTGGTTACGAGCATTTTCTCCTTCTTCCGAGTTTTTTGCCTTTTTTTTTTTTCTCGGGTTCGTTAAAAAAAGTGATTGTTTGGTAAAGCGTTTATAATCCGCCGAGGTGTTATTTTTTTCCTGTTCCAAACACGGTGCATGAATTTCGCGATGTCGAAATTCGGCGAAGAATGATTTTTCAGTTGCATTCAGCCTTAAGAAATGATGCTCAGGGTCACCTGGGGTACTGTTACGGGCATTGAGGGTTCAGATCAGAATGCTGAGAAAGTGAATTGAGATCTACAATTTCGGATCTTCCTTTACTTTTTCTGTTCGAAATGCGCGCATTAATTTCGCTGCGTATGACTGATTTTTGTCAGAACTGTTGAACAAGAAAGAAGTTTTCGTAATTGACCATTGGGGTACAAGGTACAATCTTTGGTGTTGTTGTAGAAAGTGTAGAGAAAGATTATATACTCCCACATGATGTGGTCTTTGAACTGATATATTCTATATTCCTTGAGATATGCTACTATTTTGTTCTGTTTGGCGTACTAAGGGAGCACCGTCGATTTTCGTGGAGTCAATCCCTAACCCTTTACCAGGCGATAAAAGTTTGGACTCGACCGAATTTAAAGCAGTTGCAGACAAGAAATTCAATGTGGCTCATATGCTGAGTTTCTGTCTTTGAAACGGTAGAAAACATTGTGTGAAAAGGAGAAAATGCTGGTTACTAGCATTTTCTCCCATTCCCACTGTTTTCGAAAGGTCTCCTTAATGTTTTTAAAACATGGGATTGTGTGTGAAATGGATAAAGCGTGTGTTATAGTGTACGGTGACGTAGATCGTGATCAGACAGCACATGAACTGATCTCCGATCTTCTTTGAGATGCTTCTAAAATGGCACTGAAGTCCAAATGAACCAAAATTTTCTGTCAATAGAGAAACCCCCACTTGTAGATATTTCATGCATGTTTTCGGTAGTTTTTAAGTCATCTGATCTTTATCTACCTTGTCCTCAAAAAGCCTCTTCTATTCCCAGAAAAAAATGCAAATTTAAACTTTCCGTTCCGTTTATATAGCGACAAGGTGGATTTTTTTTTTTTAAAGAAAAGTACATTTTGAACGTGAATTAAAGTGTCCTTTTTTTACGCAAGTGTGAGCATTGTGCATGTGCGGGTGCGCACGTATGTGTTCAGTATAAGTTTATTTCACATGCACAAATTTACATAAGATACTTTTTTGAAACCGAGTAAAAAAAGACTAGATACATAGAGTAGATCTAACAATCAAACAAAACTGTTGAAATTAAAGTGTTTCTTATTCTGAATAAGCTGATTTGAGGCGATAGATCTATGTCGGAAGCTACTTTAAATTAATGTTGCTACGCATCTAAATAGTGCGTCTGAAAACCGCAGACTTTCCCGCGCACAAAAAAAAGCAGACCGCGCAACTCTGTTTCTATTTTGCATCACGTCATAGCGAGCGTGAAGTATATGAGTAATAGTACAGATATATACTAGGATTCTCGCTGTTTGGTCATACCTTTACGAAAGTGTACTCATAACTGATACATTCCTTCAATCCTGCTGTTTATATAGCGTCTAAAAATATCTGTGAAATCCGATTGGCTGTCGGTAATTCTACATGTACAATGTACATATTGTACATAGACATATCAACATTATAATATTTCTTCAATATGTTTTAGACAGTCTGACAGAACACGCACACCTGTTTGTTTAAATTAAGTGACTGTAGAATAGTACTTATTATTTAAAAATTGTGCATAACTATTGAAGTGACTTACATTAATTTTGAACAATGTTAGATACTCTACTCACAGATACGGGAAACGGTCTACTTTCTCCACTGGAAAAAGACTTTCAAAATGTAAGTAAATTCTTTTATTTATTTAATCACAATCAGTCGATTTTCTTTTACATTTATTTTAAACTTATATAATTACCTAGAACTTAGCTTTTGCATCCAGTTGCAAGGTTAAAGCAGCGTGTGCATTGTCTTGCCAGGGATTTTTCTGTAAGATCTAAATAGCGGAAAGGATGTCACGCACGAAAAGCGTTTTCTTAATTCTTATTGCCGAATTTTCCGCTTCTGTAAATAAGAGAGGGTCATTGTCGTGCATTAGACTTTTTTTCAATAAATATCATGTAGATTCAGATCCATTTTCTGTATTTTGGTCCCGAGATATTTGTTACTTTTGTACGTAATGGTAGATTAGTTAAGGATAGATATATTCTCAACGGTATAAGTTTCAAGTAAATTACACACACACAAAAAGGGAAAGTTGCGGACTAAAAATGAAAATTTTACAGAAAAGAGTCCCTGAAAACAGCCTGTTTGGCCTTAAATGGAATAAGTTTTTTTTTTTTTGCGGGAAGATGTGGAATCTGATTTGAAAAGCGCCAAACTCTGTGCAGCGCGTTACTGCTTACGAAATACGAGATGTATCCGGGCTGCGTGTTTCCCACTTGACGTCGCTCCCTTTCAGACTCGCGCATCTTCCTTGCATTTACTGCAAGTTATGGTGGTATAGGCTTTTAGCACAGAATCATATTTTACCTATAGATATTTAACTCTTGGCTTCTTTTGATGGCTGTAATTACAATACACAGAGTCTCAAGAAGACTTTTATCATATAGGCATGACCAAACAAGCGGAGGGCATAGATCAAAGATCAGACTGCACGTTCTGTGCAGTCTGATCTTGATCTATGCCGTCCGCAAAAGTCCCTGTTTTCGCCTATGGCGCTGAAAGGGTTAGTAATACCGGTATGAGCGGCGCACTGGAAAAAGGGGAATTTATTTATCTCTGCTATGCATGTATAGACTATTCCACACAAGTCGGATCTATAAAATCCATTTTGTCCAACAACTGATTGAATCATGAGGTAGCTGACTGCACAGGCTGACACAGGTCGATACGTTTGGCAATGCATTAAACCCCTATTTCACAGAGCATTCTTGACTTAAATGTTTTGGTTGGACTCGTGGTTTCTTCAAAAAGCGAATGCAATATTGCTCTGTAAAAGTGTTATTGTACAAAGCATTAAGCTTATCAGTTCTCCGATGAAATGAAGTGTCACTTACGTAAACAGCGGTTGCATTTTAAGGTCAAAATTAAATTCCAAATTTTGTAAGGAGATTAGCAAATAGTGAGAATTCAACTCTGCTGTTGAATTCACATATTACTTCAACTGAAACGTACGCTGCAACTCTGTACGACAAACTCATATAATTTTTTGTTAATCGAACATTCCTCACTCGGATGAGACGTCTGATCTGGATTTATAACTGTTTGTCAATGTTCTCACAAATTTATCTGCTGAACTCTTTGCCAAACAAACCCATTTTTTTTTTTACAACCTGGAGGGAAAATACTTTTGAAAACTATGTGGGAACAAGAGAAAATGCTGGTAACCAGCATTTTCTCTTTTCCAACATTGTTTTCAGCCCTTTCATAGAGAAATCCAATCATTTAGACGCATGTGTTTTGTCGTCTGCAAATACTTTCAGTTTGGAAGACTAAAATTTCATTGTTAAAGTGTTAAACCGTTGTCTGCTGCCTCTTTCTTTGAGAGAAACTCGTTCGTTACAATCGAATATTTTGAATGCAGATCGTCGTCTTCTCTTGATTTCCATTGTTTTTTTTTTTTAAATGTTTGCATCTTAGAATAAGTCGTCTGCACCATACTGACGTTTCAAGGAACTGTAACACTTTAGTTTGACAGGATACAAGGTCATGATGTCAAATCGAGTGCGCCCGTGAAATTTGACAAATGATGTGAGACTGTCGATGTCGCGAGACTCATAAATTAAAACCGAGAGTTAAATGAGACAGTTTTACTATTGTTTGCTTTACTGATAATTAATACCAACTCATATGTCAAAGTTAGTCAAATGTTGCTTGCACCTCAATCTTGGCCGTTAATAATAATTTTTACTTGCATTGATTTTAACCCTTGGAACATTAAGTATGGCGTTTATTGCTTTTGCTGACAGTGTAAATCAATATCAGACCGCACAGAACGTGCAGTCTGATCTTGGATCCACACTGTCCGCTATTTTCTGACAATTTTGGTAAATAATCCTTTGAAATTGTTGTATTTTGCCTTCTTTTTACCCCCTCTTTGAAAAGGTCCATACCATTAAATCAGGGCTCTAAGAGTCCAATGGGAACTATAAGACTTCAGCTATAGATATCGAAAAGTGCTGACCGTGATCGGACTGTATGAACGTGCGAACTGATCTTGGTCTAAATCCTTTGCAAAGGAGGATAGAGGTGGCAGTGTCCAGGATATTGGCTTGGAAAATTGTATTTTATTACTCATTTTTTCTCGTCTTTATTCTACAGAGCTGGCAAGAGGTGGACATGTTATACCAAGACAGCCATGCCTACGAGACTGGAGTTCTTCAGATAGTAGACCAGCTGAAATCTGGTCTGCCCAACAGCCCTGTGTCTCCTGCCATCAACTCCCCACCCTCACCGCCACTCTACAGCTGCAACAGCCCCAGTGGTAGTAGCAACAGCAGCATGAACTCACCACCACCACCTAACAGTTCCTGCGTGAATCAGGAACTTTACGATGAGTTACTGGACTTCGAATTTATTCTTTCTAATACAATGGACAGTAATAATATATCGCTGTATCCCGAGGATTCGTGTTTAAAGGTTAAACAGGAACCAGGGGTACAGGATCAGAGCTCGCTTCCGACTTTCCATTCAAGTTTCATGGATATCCCACACATCAAGTTTGACAACTGTACCGGTAACGAATCAGACAGTGCTCTCTCTAGTATGAACAATTCTATGTTACCTGACGTGGAACACGCCAAAATTGACTTCAAACACGTTATTCCCAAACGTGAGTGCCCACAGAACGTTAATTCCTGTGCAGCACCTTACGGCGGAAGCCTGAACACGGGTATGCCAGTACAGCGCCAATGCATCAGCCCAGCTGCGCCACAGATGAACTATCATCCCATGAACATTCCAAATCAGCTCTCGCCGCCATCTTCTCCAGAACTTTATCCAGAAAATCCACAGAAGTGTTTAACTCCCATGTCACAATTATCTCCCCCTCACCCACACTGTTCGGGACAGCAACAACAACCACAGCCTCACAGTCATTCCACAATACCACTTCAGCAACATCCATTAAACCACCCACAGTTCAACCAGTATCTAATGTCTCGTCACATGATGCCAAAATTAGGTCAACATGGACATATGGGTCACTTGTCGCCCCATATGATAACCCCACCCTCCTCACCGCAGCACCTTGTCGATCTCCTTCTCCCACAGTCCGTCTTGGACCCAACCGTTGTTCAGCCAAAGAAGCGCGGGAGAAGAACCTGGGGGCGCAAACGACAAACTACGCACATATGCTCTCATCCGGGATGCAACAAGACCTACACAAAAAGTTCCCACTTGAAGGCCCATCTTCGAACCCACACCGGGGAGAAACCCTATTGCTGCACGTGGAAAGGGTGTGGATGGAAGTTTGCACGGTCGGACGAACTTACTCGTCACTATAGGAAGCATACAGGTGACCGTCCTTTTCAATGTCACCTCTGCGAGCGTGCATTTTCTAGAAGTGACCATCTCTCATTGCATATGAAACGCCATGTATGAACTCTGAAAGCATGCGGACCGAGATAATGACAAAAAAAAAACTCGGTCAAAACGGATAAAATCGAGATGACAACGTGCTCCAAAGAAGAATGCACGCATTTTAAATTGTGACTCTTGACTGGTTAGTTTGTAATTTTTTCCATGTACCTTGGGTATAGCCATTGTAAGTTTTTATTGTGAAGCTTTTATATTATACCCCAGTAATATTGGTTTAACATTGTAATAACGCCGGTCGTGAGTCGGTATGACTCTTGAATTTGACCTTGAAAAGGACAAGTTTCTTGTTTTTGTTGCTTTTTGTACGAGCTGACGGGTTCAGTTGTACATTCCACTAACCTTTTTATCGGAGTCACGTGGTTTGTGCTGGCCGCCCCACGTGGCCCCTATAGAGAGGAGGTGAAGATGCGAAAATATGTAAGAAATATACGATCGTTGTCCCTCGGTTAGAAGTGCGAGCTCCAAAATTGAGTTTGGAGATAGAGTTGTAAAGATTTACCCAAAAGACAGCGTTGATCGAACTTTTCTCCTACAGTTCTTTGTGAGGAAAGAAAAACCGCAATCAATGAGGACTGCTTCACCTCCTGTTGTGGACATGTAGATGAAGATAAAACTGCACAGTACCCTCAAATGTTACGTACAGCCTTGTCTAAGTCTACACTGTTCGCAAAGGTACCATTATAAGAAGTTATCCTCAGCTTTACAAAGGGATAACTCTTTACCAAACGATAAAATCTTCGACCAGTCCAAACTTAAAGCATTTGCAGACGACAAATCAAGTGCTGCTGAAAGGATGGGATTTGTCTCTAAGAGAGTAGAAAATCTCCCTTTCCCAGCATGCTTTCAAATGTCTTTTTCCTCGGGTCGTTAAAAGTCTGGATTGTTTGGTAATAGGTTTTAAGATATTTTGCGGGTACTATTTTGTTTGTATGATGTTTAACGCCAGTTGTGTCGCGGCGGTCTTTCAGATACAAGTAGTAGTACAGTAGGAGAAAATTTGAATAAAGGTCACGACGAGATAGTTGAAGCTAGAGAGGGACACGGCGTAATCTTACCGCACATTTTCATATTATAATGGAAGTTATAAAAAATAACACTGTTTGTTACTTAATGTACTTTGTTACTGATCATGTATGTTTAGGGAAACTTGTACAAATTGTCGCCCTTGGTTATTTTGTTATCTATTTAATTCTCATGTAATTCGATGGTAATCAAATGTTTTCCATGTTATACTGCCAATTCAAAAATCAAAGATATTATCATATTATCAGTAGCAGCAACGAAAGGTATTCCCGTGATAAAATACGATCTGGTTTTGAGAATGACAAAAGAAAACACCAGAGCAAAAACACGGAATTCCCGTAAACTCTTTCCTATGATCCTTTTCTGAGAAACAAATATAAAACATCATACTTTTCACCAGAAGGGTAGTTTTTTCCCTTTATTTCATTTTTTTTGAAATCAGATTTTTTTATCTGTCAAACTGAAGATGAAACTTCAAACTTAAGTACATCTACTTCTGAGATGATTCTCTTAAAATCTTTTTTTTTTTTAAACCCTGATGACAGTAGAAACCTCACATTTGAAAATATGTCATCATATAGATGGTATTTTATCATGGGGAAGCTTCACTTAGTTTTGGAAATATTTTACCAATATAGATCTATATCACATTTATTATAATCAAACTTTGACTGCACTGATTCTTTGAAACGCTTTCAGTCAAATATGCAGTACATGACACTGCACTTACAAAGCGTCTAGGTGAACATTTTAGTGCTAAAGCGATGATATTCAAACATTGTAGATAAGTGCTTTGTATTTTTCTTTTTCAAAAGTTTTATACTTTTTTGTAAGAGTTATGTTTTGTAGAGCTTTATTATAGTTTTCTGAAAATGCAATTGTAAGTGCTATTTCTCATCAAAAGGGTAAAAGCTTGATATCAGAGAGACCTTTAACTTAGAATAAAATCTCTTCACTAAAGGCAGTAATATAACTGCTTTAATCCTGTACCACATAATCTCAAGTTTTATTGACCCTGATGAAAATGTCTTTTGAAAACTCTGTGGTAAAAGAAAATTCTGGTAACCAGCGTTTTCTCCTTTTCCCACAGTGTTTTCTACCCATGCATAGACAAAACCCAGTCTGTCGTGTGCAAATGCTATGAATTCGGACAAGTCTAAAATTTTGTTACGTGGTAAAGAGTTAAAACTTAAAGAAACCATTCATCCCAAAAATCACCCAAACATTTTGCTTTTTCTCAGTATCTACTTTCATTGAAAACAGGTGCAATTTAAATGTGTCGTGTTATATGTTGTGTTTGTTTAGGCCAATTTAGTACAGAGACATGATCAGTTTCAAAATTTGAAAACCGTAGATCTTATTGGTCAGGCTACGTATCCTGTGAACACGTGTCGTGTGATGTCATCCTGCGCATAAGTGTGCGCTGGATTTCGGAACTGATGCTTACAGGTGTCTTTAGAGTAGTACTATTTTCTCTCCTTTTTTTACGTTTTATCCTTTTTCTCAGGCTTATCAAGGTCTATTTCCTCCAACAGAAAATGTTTAGGAAGAAAATTAAACCCGAGAAAAGGATATACCCACCGTGCGTTTTGTTCTAATTGTATTCCAGAATTTGAAGAATGTTTTCTTCTGTTTCATATAGCACCAAACTGGTTTTGGTTTTAAAGAGATTTTTGTCACTTAGTTGCCTAGTCGGCTTCAGCCTTATATGCTTTGTGTAGATGTGAAAACTTGATGTAATGATTATGTACATGTATAAAAAGATACATTGCAATATCTAGACCCGTACTCACCAACCATTCTTAATTTTATTCCAGATTTAGACAGTAACACAATATCTGATTGGCTAAACCAATGTTGGCTAAAACATTGGTTTAGCCAATCAGAAATTGTGTTACTTTCTTGAGACTTACACCAAGAATTTATTTTTATCAAGAATGGTTGGTGAAAGCTGGACTAGAACCTATTTACTTTCTTGACAATGTGATAGAAGAATAAGAGAAGCTTTCAGAAATTTACCTACGAAAAGATCTGAGCAACGAATTTTTCGTTTTATGGAATCGATTCAAATTTTGATACTTCTGTCTTGCAGTTTTCATTCTTAGAACTATTGAACACATGTAAGTATCTTTTGCTGGCAATTGACATTCTTTTCTGTTTTTGCTTACTTTTGCGTGTCTCATTTAACTCTTTACTGCACAGTGCCGCCTTTAACGACCCTGGGAACTCATGAAAACATTGTGGGAAAAGGAGAAAATGCTGGAAACCAGTATTTTCTCCATTTTCCCACTATGTTTTCTACCCTATCAAAGAAAAATTGCACTATTGGAACCACAATGAAATTGTAGTCTTCAAATGCTTTCAGTTGGATAAGGCTAAAATTTTGTCGTCTGGTAAAGGGTTAAAAGAGGAATTGTTATTGTATGAACAGAGAATCGATACCGGTTTTTGTGAAACATCGAAATGTTTTCTTGTAAAGTTGCATCTGTTGGTTTTTTTTCTGCGTTATTATGTATGTGATACAGTGATATTTTTGCCAAAAATGGTTCTTGTATAAAACTGACCTCATTACCTCTGAAAGAAATTTGCAGCAGGCGACATCCAGTGCTTGTATTCTCCGACTATTCCCAGTAACATCTTTACTCCAGTTATGAAGAGTGCTTTTAAATTTCTCAGTAATGAAATTTCTGATTGGCTAAACCATTTCTGAGTGGCTAAACCAAATTCTGATTGTCTAAACCATTTGGTTTAGCCAATCAGAAATTGCGTTACTTTCTGAGTCCAAAAAAAGACAAAGAATGCATTTTAGAATTGTTGGTGAATCCAGGCTGAGGATAATGAAATCAACACGAATCAGCCTTTTGTTTTTCTTTAAAGTACTGTGACACATGGAGAAATTATTCGAAACGAGCAATTTCTCCTCTGTTTTAGTAAACTAAAACTGAACCCTACTGCACGACGGGAAAAAAGTTGTGTCAAGGCGGTGTTGAGGTGGGTGAAAAAAAAAAATCATAATCTGATTGCACTGGTGCTTTCGTAGAACAGTAATCGTTGTCAAATCATCAAATACAATTTTGGCAGGGACTAGATTCAAAAACTGCAAAGAAAAATCGGTGATATTTTGCTTTGCAAACATCAGAACGAATGACTCCTGTAATTTTAATGGCTTCTTTTTCTAAAGTGAGCTATTAATGAGAAATCGGATATTAGTCGCAACCAAAGTGTAACATTGTTTATTTGTTGTTGAATTTGATTGTAATGATATTTTGAATACCTGTGCTAGTCAAAAATATATTGGAGCCATGCTCTGTGAAAAGGGGGCTTAATGCATCTGCGAAAAGTATAGAACCAGGTCAGCCTGCGCAGTCCGCGCAGGCTGACCTGGGCCGAAACTTTTCGCTACGGGCCAATTTTTTTTTGTATGCCAAAGGACCAGTCTGCCTTATGATACAGTCGATTGTTGGACAAAATGAATTTTATCGATCCATGATTATGTGATGGCTTGCTTGGTATCATGCATCACGGAGATGCAGTAAGCCCCCTTTTGCCAGAGCATGGCTCATTTGCTTTTGTAATAAATTATTTTATGATAAAATGTGCCATGCCCATTATTTAGCCTAAGATCGAGAACCAGTTCAGGATATGCAGGAAAACGATGATCTCTTGGCCGTAAATGATATTTTAACTTCGTATCTAAACATGATAACTTTTGAAGGATTTTGGGTAAATGGAAAGATTGCTTAAGGTGAGCAATTTTTCCATTTGACACAATTTTTTTCGCGCTCATCTGTCTGATATCTGGTATCTTTTTGCAGATCAAACTTAGTTATCAAAAGAAGAGTCAAAGTGATTAATTATGTTATTTAAATTAGTTCGCCTTTATCATGTCTAGTAAAACGGTTTTTGAAAACACTGTGGGAAAAAAATGCTGGTAACCAGTATTTTGTCATTTCCCACAATGTTTTCTGTCCAGTTAAAAAGCAAATTTAATTGTTTCGGGATCATTTTGATCGTTGTTCTCGAATGCTTTCAAAAGAAGCGAGTCTAAAATTTTGTCGTTTGGTACAGAGTGATACAAAATATTAGCAGAGCATTTCTCGGTCTTACTGTCTGTATATACCAGCTAGACTGGACGCATACTATTCCATTATCATTTAAAACTGTGTTGAAAAAAAAAAGACAAGTTATGTCAAATTGCAAAAATATTAATAAAAGTATATTAAACTAAAGAAGCTTGTGATTTTTATGTAATAATGCCGACACTGAACGCTATCTTTTACTTCCCAGAAAACTCTCTCTCTCTCTGTATCCGTGTGTGTGTGTGTGTGTGTGTGTCTGTCTGTCTTTTGCTCTCGAACTCTCGAAACCTGTAACCATACTGTAACACAACATTGCCTACCAAGCTACACAAAATAATTATTATCTGACACATAACACACTGATATTATACTAGCCGAGCCTGGTAGCTAAGTCGATAACATACAGGGCTTAAAACCAATGGGTCGCTGGTTTGATTCCTCTACTTAGCTAAAGCGTACAGGACTTGAGAACAAGGGGTCGCTGGTTCGATCTCCGGCTCGGCCAATTTTTTCCGAGGATTGATGATAGTTATTGCAACAGGATTCATTCCTCTTTCACCGCTGACCATTGTTTCGACGATGGTTATGTGGGAAAGCACCCTGTGGCCTGGAAAGAATATTGTGCGTAGTACTGGTAAACGAAACTCCAGGAAAGCATGCATAGGTGCACCGGTAGCCGTGATATAACTGAAATAATGTCGAAAACGGCGTTAAACACAATCAATCAATCAGCTCAGCCAAATTCTTTTTACGGGATTGGTGATGGTCATTGCGATAGGAGTCATCCGTCTCTCACCGCAGATAAGTATATCGACCATTATTTATGTGGCTTGGAATGACTGTAGAACGAAGGAATGGTGAAAGAAACTCCGAGATAGAATGGATAGATCTACTTACCGCCGGATATAACTTAATTTTGAAAACGGCGTTAAACGCCGATGAAAACGACATACTGCTTTTGCGGACGGCATAGATCAAGATCAGATTACACAGAACGTACAGTCCGAACTTTGATCTACACCGTCCTCCAACTACTGCTTAATTTTTTTTTTTTTTCAAAAATTATCTTTACTTGCATAAGAACAGTCTTAAAGAAGACTTAGAAAACTGTCAAACTTATTTGGTTTTCAGCGAAAGATTCAAATAAAAAAAAATAATGAATGCATTTGCATATCACAAATTTTATTGTGTCTCAACAGCTGACATTCGCTTTGTAAAGGGAAGAAACCATGTGAGACAAAAGAGAATACGCTGATTGCCAGTATTTCTCCTTTTCCTACGATGGTTACAAAAGCCTTCTGTCTCGGGGTCGTTTTAAAACTGGATAGTTTGGTATATGGAACACGCTCTCTATGTGCCGAGGCTTAGGCTTGCCAAAACGTTTTGTTTGGAGCTTTCATAATACTTAAGCTACTCACTAACCTTTTGCGGACAGTGTAGATCAAGATCAAACTCTTGGATCTACGCTTTCCGAAAAGGAGATATTTTTTTCTCCAAAATATCAGTTTGAAATAGTAATATTGGGGTTTTTACTATGGCTTGAAAGTTTTCTTTAACTTATTTAGCGGAATACGTTCGAGTCAGTTTCTGTATTTTGTGTTTGATGAAAAACTGATGTAAGTTAGTTTTAGCCAACAAAACTTAAGGTTCAAGGTGAAAGGTTATCGATTCTTCACTAGCCACAACCTCTTGCACATGACATTTGGCGTCTTGCAAAAGTTTATATTTGAAAACATTGTGGAAAGAAGGAAGATTGTTGGAAACAAGCTTTTTGTTTTTATTTCTTTTTTCTACAGAGTTTTGATCTGTTTTCAATGCATTGAATCTTAAATCGTGTTAAACATCAATAAACTCTTATCATCATACGAACATTCTAACATTAATTAATGAGAAATCACAGTACAACAAAAAATTGAATCACTAGATTTTTGCCTCGAATTATCAGTTTACACCACACGCGCTTATTTTTATTCACAAAACTTCGATGGAAATACCTTATATATGAGCCATGCTCTGTGAAAAGGGGGCTTTATGCCTCTACGAAAAGTATCGACACAGGTCAGCCTGCGCAGTCCGCGCAGGCTGACCTGAGCCGAAACTTTTCGCTACCGGTCACTTATCTATATGTCCCAGGACCAGTCTACCTCATGATTTAGTCGGTTGTTAAAAATAGTGGGTAATATCGATCCATGATTGTGATGGCTTGATCGGTACAATGCATCACGGGGATATGTTAAGCCCCTTCTTGCCAGAGCGCTGTTCATATACTTCTTATATACACAGTAAAAAAAAGGTGTTGCACACCCTGTGATTTTTTTAAACGGGTTTGATTTTCTGTCATGAATAATATGAAATGGGGTAGAAATTAGAATCCAGCTGCATACACCAACAATCAAGTCTTTTGCCCACGAAATGAACTGATTTGAGGTGTCCCTTGACCTCATGGTAGTGGCTACCTATATAGTTGTTACAACATCTGGTTAGAGGTAAAAGACGAAAACTGCAAGCTGTAATTAAAGTCCCAACTTACTGACAGACTGTGTGTGCCCATTCTCTGCAAGTCACTTTCAACCTGTCGTAAGTTCTATTTCGACGATAAGTTCCCAGATCTTACCAATCTTAAACCTTCACCCTTTACTTGAATTTGAATGCAAAAAATTCCTACTTAGCATGAGGTCAGGGATACCTGTAAAAAACAAAGGGGCTGCAACACTTGATTTACTGTGTATATACATATAAAATTATAGTGGGCGAAGTTTGTAAAAAAAAAAAAAGACAATGTGGTATATACATATACAGAGATTCGAAACTGCACTTGCTCGTTTGTTTTATAGAGAGTGTATTAACCTTTTATCAAACGACAAAATCTTAGACTGGTCCAAATTGAAAGCATTTGCAGACGACAAAATAAATGTGACTCAAAAATTGAAATTTGTTTTGGGAATGGTAGAAAACAATGTGGGAAAAGGAGAAAATGCTGGTTACCAGCATTTTCTCCTTTTCCCACAATGTTTTCAAAAGGCCTTTTTCTTAGGGTCGTTAAAAGTCGGGATTGTGTGGTAAAGGGTTAACCCCTTTACTAAAGAACCCCGTATTAAAACGACCCTGAGAAAGGAGATTTAGAAAACATCGTGGGAAAAAATGCAAAGGCTTCTTTTCCCACAATGGTTTCTATTGTATACAAATTAAATCTCAGCTATTGAGCCACATTATTTTTTTTTCTGCGAATGCTTTCAAAGCGGACGAGTCTATAATTTTGTCTCGTAAGGGGTTTAGAAGATAGGTAAGAATATGGATGTCTGGTTTCTGGCATAAAAAGAGACTTAAATCATAACCTCTGGAAACCAATCTGCAGCAGACGACTTTTAAATTTTTCTCGTGATGTATGGATAACCGAAATAAATTAAGGTTTAAAGAGTCATGGCTTTACTTTTCCATAAATATGCATACATGTACATTGTATGTGAAAATGTGTGCCTAACGGAGAAATTGCTCGTCATGACCAATTTCTCCTTCAGTCACTATGTTTTCTGGTGTGGTAAACCTCAGGATGATAAAAGATTCGCCTGTCGCTTTCAATTTGTGAACAATAAATATGATCACATAAAGCGTGGAAATATATTTTACACGTGAACACAACGACACGTTTTTGTCCCTGGAATCGATTGTTTTTAATTAACAAAAAAGTTAATTAAACATGGAACAAGTTATTGCAAAGTCTTTAAGGAGATTGTGCGATTTTCCGTCCAGTTATAGAATACTGTCTTATTGACTTGCACGATGGAAGCTTACATTTAGTTTTGACATGCAATAAACATTGTTTCCTTAGTCACGTGATTGCCGCTTCTCGTGTAGCTAGCTTCACCATGTTCAAAAGTTAAGGTTTTCCATCGGTTTTTGGAATATGATATGAGTTACTACTCGTTAGTAATCTCGACTATTGCTCTAGAATTTTTTCTCAAGTGTGATCCCCGACTCATGATTTCTGTTGAAAAGTGATCAAGTTACTGGTACCAATAAAGTTAACATTTAACTCGTGTTTACACTGTGGCACTTTATCTGTCACAGCTGACTGTTGAAAATATTGTGATAGAGAAATTGCTCAATCTTAGCAATTTCTTTCTTCGTCACAATGTTTTCTTGACATTCCATGAGGAAAAAAACATAATAATTGATATATATATAAATATTATTTTTACTGTAATGTGGAATGTCTGGGAACAGCTTTGTTGAATTAAACAAGACGTTCATGAATATGGCGCGGTAGTCCATATTTTTGTCAACAAGTAACAAGCATGTCTTAGGATCCTCAGTATCTCAAACTCTCAAACTTGACGAAGTAAAGTTCCACACAAGCATCATAAAATATAACAATACATTGCCATCAACAGATTTTTTTTTTTTTTCAGCAGCAGACCACTTATACATTCAATGAGGCCAAAGGAGAAAAAGTTCTTTTGGAATATTTTTCTCGTTATGTCACAATATTTACATGTATATTCGTGCACTGAATCTTAATTCTTTTTGATTATCCATATTAACCCTCTAAGTATCCCAGATGAAACTAGAAGATTGGGCGCAACATGTCGAACCCGCCATGGGGGAGATAGCAAAGAAAACTTCACTTGGAAAAAATGTAACCAGTCACTCAATGCACATCTATCTTATGTCAGATCCCTTGGTTTTCAAATTTGCATGAGGATAGGAGTATTTCCTATTTATGAACAGGTAGAAGCTTAATTTGAGACCTTCAAGTATGACTTTGACCTTGGTACTGCCGAAGTGAATAATTCAGAGAGACACTTGCTACTCATTTGACAGGAAAGTTGTCAAAAGTTTTATCATTTGACCATGAAGTATGAACTTGACCTTGAACCTATCTGAACAAATTTTTGGAATGGCACATCTACCCATAAAAGACAACAATTGTGCATTTTTTAATCCATCCATACGTGTAGAAGTTATGACTTAGACAATGTCTATGATGATTTATCGTTTGACGTTGAAGTGTGACCTTGACCTTGGGCCTATGTGATCAAGTATTTCAAATGGTACATTTACTCGTGAAGGAGAATAATTGTGCCAAATCATTTTTGAAATCCATCTAAATTGTAGAATTTATAGCACGGACATGCTCTATTACTGACAATTTTATCGTTTGACTTTGGGTATACCTGAAGACATGATTCAGATGGCACTTCTACTGATAAAGGAGAACACTTGTGTAACATTATTTTTAAATTCATCTCTAAATGTATTTATAAGTTGTAGCTCGGACAAGCCCTGTGTGTGACAATTTTATCATTTGACCTTTAAGTGTGACCTTGACCTTGGACCTACAATTCATACATAAATATAGAAGCTATGGCTTGGAGAAGCTCCATTTATGACAATTCTATCGTTTGACCTTCAAATATGACCTTGACCTTGGGCCTACCTGTTTCAAATGGCACTACTACTCTTAAAGGAGAACAACTGTGCCAAATTATTTTGAAATCCAATTATAAATGTAGAAGTTCTGGTCCAGACAAATCCGGGCGGGCGCACGCACGGACGCACAAACTCACTTATTACACTGCAAAGAAAGCTCTTGTTATCTGACCGGCTAATATGCTCCAAATATATATTGCTGTACACTGTTAGCTTCCAGGGAACACAGCTTCCCTGTCGGAGGCCCGGTACACTTGTAAACACACTCCAAATCAAAATCCAAGATGGCGGCGTTGATCGATACCAGTCGCCCACAAGACAAATATTCCTTATTATTACTAGTTTCCGTTGACGGTTGTCATTACCAAAGCGGAGAGAATGGATTGATTATTTTTGAAAACAAATGAATATGGTTAAATTTATTATCGTTTGTTGTCATTCTAAAGCAAATACATGAGGTTGAAACGAGCCATCCCCTCGTCATGTAAACAAATCGTGAAGTGTCTAGGGTCATACATTGTAATGTTAAAAAATAAACTAACGGTCATTTGAAGCAACTAATGGTCGTTTACTTTTGCCAACAAATCATACAACGAATATTTACTTATCTTAGAGTTGTTTAAATCCATGTTTAAATAAAAATACTTCGAATGTCTATCGTACTGACAACAATGCACCAAACTGCACGTTTTACCTAGGTTTCAGTGACGTCAGTTTTTTACAGTGACGTCAGTTTTCAGTGTGTTGGGGCACTCAGAAAGGAAATTCTCTTTCGTAAGCATACTCGATTCTTGAGACCATAAAACAGGGAAATTTCACTTAAATACACGTTGAAATGGTAAAACTTTGCAGCATAATAAATTCGTTGAACGGTCAGGTCACAGTGCAGGACCGGAGGTATGCATTGTATGCGAGTTAGGATTCTGTACATTGACGATCTGTTACTTGGTGTTAAAAATTGTGTTAACACGGTAAGTTAAGCAGGTGGTTTTTCATTAATCTTGAACTTTATTATAAAACATTCAGTTATTTGTTGTTATGTATAGACCATATCAGGAACACGTATGTGCGCTGTGAACCTATCTCAGAGCAATGGGGATGCTTTGATCATTTGGCCGTGCTAAAAATACAGATGATTTTGTCCCAAAACAATGCACTTTCTACTCGATAACTTAGCGTTAAAACCTGTTTTATCAACGATAATGTAATAAACAGTTTCTTTATTCATATTTTTTGTAAAAACACGTCAAGGTTTGATAACAAAGTCGACAGTAACATTCCTTATCTTTCTTTTAAAATGGCATGTTGAGAAAAGAAATTTGTACAATCACTTGTAAGCAATAAATAAATAAAATAAATCTCAGGCCACTGTACAACCGAAAATTTCTCAACGTGCTATTTTAAACGAAGAATAATGAAGATTGCAGTCGACTTTGTTACAAAACCTTGACATCTTTTCACAAAACATATGAATAAAGAAACTTATCATGCATGATAGGCCTATAGAGTCTAGCATCAAAAAGTGTTATTCTGAAAACTTTATTTCTGCACCGCCGATTGCGACACGAATAGCTTTCGCAGTCGGTGTAGTTAAAGATAGGGCTACACAGAACTTGCAGTCTGATCTCAGATCTACACCGTGCGCTTACTCCACTTGCAGTGGATGTGTGCGTTTAGACCGCGAAAAATATCGGAATTGATTAGCTGGCAGTGAATATACGAGTCATAATATAATCAGTATAATCGTATAATCAGTCATTCAAACTCTAGTTTCTAGTATCTAAAACAACTGGTTTACTAGAGTCAAGCAACTTTGGGTTAATTCTAAATTGTTTATTAAGTGACAGATCAATTATATTAAAACATTTTATGAAGGTTATTTGAAACTCTTCCGCAGTCTTTCATCATCATCATCATCGGAAGTATCAGCAGTGCTAACAGCATTCCTGTTATCACAGCTATATTACTGTGGACAAGATGTTGATGTAAGTCAAATCAGCGACTTGACTTTCATCACAATGAGCAGGGTTTAACCATGCAAGGGAACTAATTGATTTGATATGGGTTTAAAACTTCCAACAAAATGATCTGAGTATCGTCCCTTGTATAATGGAGAGCATTCAGAAATTCTTTGGCTGTCAAGGGGTCGTATATTACGATCCATGGGCTATCACAAATCATTCAATGAAGGACACAAAACGTACAGTTTGATATTGTATCTAAATTGTCCGATATTTTTGTGAGATAATCGCTGAATAGCCTTGAAACTGGAAAAATTCGGTCTTTACTTTGTCAATGTGTCAGCAGTTATTAACGTAGAAAGGACTTATTTTCATCCATTAGGCGCCACGCACATCTTATGTTATTTTTGCGGACTGTTAGATGAAGATTAGACTGCACAGAACGTGCAGTCTGATCTTAAAGCCATACTTTCCGCAACTGTGTCACATATTCTGGTTTGGAAAAAAAAAATTAAGCTGATTTTCCTGATTCGGAAAAGATTAGTTCCAGTATCTACATATAATTATTTCTTTCGCAATTTTCTGTCAGTGTAACCATATATTTAGATAGGAAGTCTCTTCTCAGCTAAAATCACAAGGCATAGAATTAACATTTTAAGCAGACAAAACCGCGTTTTGTGACAGGCCTGAAAAAGACGGCTATTGAAAATATTGTGGTAAAAGGAAAAAAAAAAAAAAAAAACACCAGCATTTTCTGCTATTATTTTCAGTGGTTCTTTCACCTTTGAGAGAAGGAAAAAAAAAAATGTCTTTGAGTGGAAAAATAAGAGGAAAAATACGTAAATGTTAGAAAGAAAGTTTTTGGGGGTATGTCCTTGATGAGATACGTCATTTACCTGTTATCTGGGTCCATGTTGATTATTCCCATAATTTTGAAGCACGGATGTTTTCAAAGTTGTCTTCAAGAAATTTGCTTCGGAAGGTAATTGGTCAAACCTTTAGGCTTCTACTCAACGTTTAGGCTTGAAAGATGAATATCTAACAAAAGAAGCCATTTGTCTTGATATGCAGGATTTTCTTTTTTATGTGGATCGAGTATGTATATAGGAAAACTTCCAGCACATGTTCTTGTTGGTTGGCAGCATTAGCTTACAACAGGGATCTTATATACACTCCTGCCTGCCCATTCATCATCATTAATTTTAACTTCTATCCCACAAATTTGTACTCATCATTTATCAATGCTGACGGTTATGCCCAAAAATATGATCCAGAAGTCGCGTAGGGTGTGTTTAGTGACAAAAATTGGACAATGAATTTGATCCCGGAACCTGTTGCTTGCACCAGGGCTCGTACGACCCGTGCTTGCACCTTACAGTGGCACTGTACCAGCACCTACCAAAGGTACTTTAGTTACGATTGAGCTTCCAAGTCACGTGATTTTCATGGTTCAATATGGCTGACTCTGAAGCGGGTGAGCGCGAAAAAAATATCATAATCTATACAAACGATGAATGATTTTATTCACTCGTTAGCCAGAATGTTTGCAAGATACTCCATGTGATGCTCTTTGTTTATTTCGTTCACGCCAAGTTGTCTTGAATAGATTTATCTCTACCCGTTTCACGACTGTTTTCCCATTTGTACAGAGTGGGTGGGGTAAAGCGAATGAAGTCGGAAACTTTAAAGTATAAAAATACGACTATGTTTTGCCCTGCGGTATACTTTTCTTCATATCGCACAAAAAGAGTAACTGCCAGCCTACGATGTTTATTATATCTGATGTGAAGCTTTACTCTCATGTCTCCCTTAAAATTCGATTATTGTGTTGCTTACAACACTGACAGTTTTGCATGCCTCTAGAAGGCATGCACAATAACGAGTTAAACCCCAATCTGGTCTCTTGTTTATTACTAAAATTTGCTACAGTAACATAGAAACTTCATTCTGTTAACAAGAAACCAAATTCCTCATTGTTTCTGATTGGCAGGGATATTTTACAGGGAGAGTCAAGGAATGCAACTTTTGGTATCGGCATGCCCACTGGGTTTTCAATTTGGGGGTACATGCATCCTCCAGGTTTTGAAATGGGGCTGCAAAGAAAATATTGGGGGTACACTACCCCCTAAGTTTTGAATTGGGGGTACAAAGAAAAATTAGGGGGTACCAGAGTAACTTTGGGCCGTTTCAGTTTTATTAATGAATTCTAACACCCTAGCTTCTTTACCATAATGAATGGGATTTGAATTAAATTGTGCATTTGTTGATTATATGGATGCATCATATGTCTCCGGGGCATGCATATACTTAGATGTAATCGCAACAGCGGTCAAGGTTTAAAAGCCGAACACAGCCATGAGTTTTGATAATCTACCACCTGTATGGATTTTTTTCACTTTTATTCCTTTCTCAAAGTTGCGAAGTACATTAGAACTGCTTTAAAAAGGAAGCATAGACAGATTGATGCTCGTTGTCCAAGACGATGTTCATAGATCTGGCTATTTTAAAATCACAGAGGAGGAGGCCGATTGGCCCATTGTAAGCTCAAACTCTGTCAAATAAAGGCCATGCCGTGTTAAAGCAAAATAAAACAAAACGTGTAATGGTAGAATCACTTGTGTAAACCTACCTATCTCAGATCTTCACGCTGTAAAATATTTTAATAGCTTTTGTTGTGATGACATTTTTTCAGCAGCAGATGCCCTACATACGAAAATTACACATTTAATTTGCGGCTCAATTTTTCAGCTTTCATATGTCAAATAAATGTGTTTTTAACAATGACTGTGCATCATAATATAATTAAATGATTTTAATTTCTCATTGAAAATTAATTACCAGATTTCCTGCACACGTGGTAGATTTTGACACCTTAAAAGAATCGTAGCGAAAATTATTCAGACAGACGAGGGAGCTGCAAAATATATATAGTGAAAATATTTGGTAACCCGCTCTATGTTGAGGACAAACCGTGGTACCCACTTACCAGGAAGGCTACTTTCGTTTTGTTTGTTTGGCATGCAATACGAATTGGTATCTAATTTGTACGTGCAGTTTACGTAATTACTTTCCTTTTTGTATGTGCATACTTTTGACAGTGCGTGCATGCACATAAGCACAAATAATTTGTACGCGGGGAGTAGAATTTATACGTGAATTACATACTGCAGTACGTGATTGGGCACCCTGGGTATGACCAATTTTTTCACTAGCCAACCTCAGCACCTGTATTAGAGTGTGAGAGAATTATCATGTCCAAAGATAGTGGCATGAAATCTGCTGAACTTCAGCTCCTTATAAAAGCTTTACTCAAATTTGTATGGATGGTCTTTTGTCACAATAGTGTACAGGAAAGGAATCAACAGTCTTCTTATTGAACTGATTGGGATGCAACCTTGTGTGAATTGACCTACTTTCAATTATTTATTTTATAATGAATGTACTTTAATGTACAGAAAAATAATCCTTACTGCAAAAGAATGTCAGAAAAACACGATGGTATTTTAAACACAGTCACTTATAAATTTGTTTGGCAGTCCTATATTCTTGATGTAAGTCAAACAATTAGCGAGAATTCTGTCCATTTTCCAAACTCTGTATACAATCTATAGTATCAGTCTGATTCAGTTATATGAAAAAGCTTGGCTATATTGAATGCCACTTGAAAATTTGAGTGTAAGTGCAGGGTCTTGCAAAATAATTTTGGGCTATTAGAGAATGCATCAAGCCTGAATGGTTGAGAGCGAAAATCAAGAAAATTGGTTCTTGTATTAACTTTATGCTTCGTGCAAACAATGACCATTGAAAGTACATGCAGTTTCCGGAAAAAGTTCGCAAACATACCATGTAACTTTGTTCAGTTAGCACCATTTGGCATCAACATTGTTAACAGGAAGCATACCTTGAAGTGCAAATTACTATAGAAAAACCCCAATTGAACTAAAAGTAGAGTTATTAGACTGAAATCCACTGGATTTAGCTATTTTGTCATTGAGGATAAGTCATAAATTTATCATGATGGTTATGTTTTTACATTCTTGTAGCAAGAATTTTCTATGTCCAGCTCTGTTTTTGAGAAATGCTGTACTAGTTTCACTTTTGAAAACTAATGAGTCATCAAGATGTTAACACTGACAAGGAAGCAGATGACTTGATGTGAATATGCCAAACTTGCACAAATATGGATTCACAACCAATCAGGAGGAGCTGACTTGTAAACTCAAGCTCAAAGAAAGGGAAGCAGAGCTTCAGATAGAGGGAATGATTTTGATTTCAAAATTGAAAATATCAATCACTCTCCTCTAAACCCTATGTTATGGGTACTCATTAGAATGGTTTCATCGAGATGATTCTAATGAATATCCACAACATAGGGTTTGGAAGAGAAATAATGGATTTAGTATACTTTCTCTCCCTTTTATCTGGAGGTCTGGGAAGAAAAAAAAAAAGATGTATCTATTTAGAAGCAGAACTAGATAAAGAGAATAAAAACATAAAGATCCTTAACTCTTTACCAAATGACCAAATTTTAGACTGATCCAAATTGAAAGCTTTTGTAGACGACAAAATAAGTGTAACTCAAAAATTAAAATTTGTCTTTGGAAGAGTAGAAAACATTGTGGGAAAAGGAGAAAATGCTGGTTACCAGCATTTTCTCCTTTTCCCACAATGTTTTCAAAAGGCTTCTTCCTCAGGGTCGTTAAAAGTCGGGATGTGTGATAAAGGGTTAATGCCAAAAGGAAGTATAAATTTTACTAGTTAGACTCTGATTCAGAAAAAAATGTCATGTTGGGATAAAAATTTATTGATCATCATTAACCCTTTGAGGGACGAATAAACCTACCATTTTCATCCTAGAAATACAACCCAAATAATTGCAATTTCATGGTTGCTTTTGTCTACAGTGATTCTGCAAAGCAGACAGTGTAGATCAAATATCAGGCTGCACATTTTGTGCAGCCTGATCTTGATCTACACTGGCCGCAAATGCAAATATAGTCGTGAAAGGTGCTTTAAGGGTTAAACATCACATTGTCTTTTTGGTTTTTGTTACAATGCTGATAAATTAACAACAAAAAGAATAAAGATCAATTTTAACCTTTTACCACACAATGCCACCTTTCAGCGACCCTGGCAAAAATGCCTTTTGAAAACAGGAGAAAAGGAGAAAATGCCAGTAACCAGCATTTTCTCCTTTTCCCAAAATGTTTTCTATCCTTTCAAAGAAAAATTGCACCGTTTGAATCACACTGAAATTGTCGTCTGCAGATGCTGTCAGATTTGGACAATACTAAAATTTTATCGTCTGGTAAAGATTTAACCTATTTATTCATTTTACAAAGGTGTTCTAGTAGAAATCTCAAGTGGTCTAGTGAAAATTGCAAGTTACCAGTCCACAAGTCTAGAGTTGAAAAAACTTAACTCTTTACCAAACGACAAAAATGGACCAGCTTGGAACCAGCATTTGCCCCTTTTCCAACAATGCTTTCTAAAGACATTTCCTTAAGGGTCGTTAAAACTTGGGGGTGTGTGGTAAAAGGGTTAATTAATATCAAACTCTGGTAAGTATTAGACATATTGTCAACTGGTTCCACATCAAATATCATCTGTCTTTTATAGGTACAAAAACCACAAGTGTTTATCCAGATACTGGTGCAGGATCAGAGGTATGTTTCTTAATCTGACATTTTTCAAAGCTCATTGTAATGGCTTTTTATAGATCAAGCCTCAAAGTTGTTGCCACACAAATAATTGATGCTGTGAATACTTAGTAGAATGGTTTTGGTGATACTGTTTTAATAAGCATCAGCAATGTTGACTTTAGGGACAAACTAAACAGATATTACATAACTCTTTGAACTGGAAAATACATCACTTACCTGTAATGATTGAGTTTTACTCTCTTCTACTGTTCACTTGCAGTCTGACCTTGCTCTGCACACTCTGCTGCTTTTTCAGTACTTCTGTTATTTTAACCCAGTCCAAATCTATTTTAAAAAATGTAGTTTTGTAAAAGTCAATTATTCGAATTTGACAGGATAAGGGTTAAGAAATTATTTTATTTACATCAATTCTGAAGCAAGTTCTAAAACCTATATAAACCACTCAATGATTGCTTCTTAAAAACCTTACTGGGTATTCATGCCATGATGTGGGCAATTCCAAGGTTGGCCCAGCTTATCATGGGATTCAAACCCAGAGCCTGTGATGAGAGAGGCCAATGTTCTGTACATCACTGTCTTCCACAATGACCCAGTAGGTGTGCCCTTGAGCAAGATGCTTTAGAGCTCCAGCTAGTGCTGATATGAGTAAGTGAGCAGTGGCCATTGTTTAACTGGCATTATACTAAAAGCTAATTAACCCTTTCCCACACAGCAAGATTTAGACTTCCAAATTAAATACGTCTTCAGACAACAAATTTAAAATCGCTACAAATAAGCTAAAGTTCTCTGAGGGTGGAAAACATTGTGGGAAAAGGAGAAAATGCTGGTTACCAGCATTTTCTCCTTTTCCTACAATGTTTTCCTAGGGTTGTGAAAACTCTGGATTGTGTGGTAAAGGGTCAGTGCACCACTTAATGAATCGTTTGAACATTTCGTTTTACTATCATAACAAGACAATGAATGTTCATTTTCTAGAGAAGAATGCATTCATGCCACATGGCCTACATTACCAGAGACATTTCCAAAGAAAAGAAGATTTACTGTACTTTCTTAGTGTTTGAAAGCTTTCAAAAAAGCCTCATAACCCTTTTCCACACAGTCACGGGTTTTAACAACTCTGAGAAAGAGGACTTTTGAAAACATCATGGGAAAAGGAGAAAATGCTGGTAACCAGCATTTTCTCCCTATCCAAAAATATTTTCTAATCTTTCAAAGACAATTACAGTAGTGAGACATATTCAGTTTGTAGTCTGCAAATGCTTTCAATATGGACAATGCCAAATTTTTGTTGTTTGTTTTAACTCTTTACCAAAGGACAAAATTTTGGACTCGGCCAAATTGAAAGTGTTTGCAGACCACAAAATAAATGTAGCTGAAATTATGATTTCTGTCTTTGATGAGGTAGAAAATGAGCACCAAAAATGATATGTGAAAAGGAGAAAATGCTCATTACCAGCATTTTCTTCTTTTCCTGCAATGTTTTCAAAAGGCTTTTTCCTTGGGTTCGTTAACAGGAAGGATTGTTTGGTAAAGGGTTAATGTCATGATCACATGCATATTATTTAGATTTATTATCTTGCTATTACAGGAATCAGAAGTTACATCAGCATCGGGTAAGTATGAGCTACTTCATGCTTGTTTTCCTGAAGACACAAAAACCATGTATAATGCTTGTTGTAAAGTTTTTACAACATAATCTGTTAACCCTTAAAGCGCAGAATAAACCCAACTAGAAATAGTTGAAATTTAGAGATTCCTTTTGTCTATAAAATTTCAACAAAGCAGACAGTGTAGATCAGAGATCAGATTGCACAGTTTGTGCAGTCTGATCTTGATCTACACTGGCAGCAAAGGCAGTTATAGCCATCAGTGTTCCCACTCACATCTCTTTTTGGGAGTGCATGCACTCCCTGGAATACAAGTTTGGGAGTGCAAGAGAAATTCTAGGAGTGCACTTAATATTGACAATTATAGAGCATCCATGGAGGACAGTAAGGGTCTGTTGTGTTGAAAATTTGTTTTGATGAGTCTCACTCTGCAGTCAGCTGCTCTTGAAAACAATATGGGTAATTCAAAAAAAACGACATGGGTACTTTAAAAAAAAATGATGATTGTTATAATTTCCTAACTCGCGGGACCAGTTTCAGATGGACAACTAACAACCTGACGGCCAGTAGAATTTTCCATTTTACTGTCAATTTCAGACACTGATTAGCTTTCACTTATTGTTTTATAGAGATATCTATGTAAATTTACTGTTTAAAGTCACTGATAATACTGAATAGACAGTTTGAAATGCCTATGATCGGACGATGTCAAACCAATTTTTGTTGTGTCATGGGTTTTCGCGTTTCTTGCAGCGATCTTCTTTTTCATGCCTGTTAAGTTTTAGAGTAGCATTTCTGCATGATTTGATATAGATTTGTCAATAAGAATAGCATATAACTTCAAAACCTTTAATTTTACACTAGAAAAGGGGATTGATATCAAGTTTGATTAGCGGTGATAAACAGTGACTTTCACACTTGTTAACTTGTCCCAAATGGCGCCACTGGTGATGGACAATGGGAGCACTGAAACCAGTGCGTGCATGCATGCTTCACTTCATATTTCTGTGCATGATTATTCAATTCAGTGCGTGAATCACGAACATATGTGTGTGAATGGGAACCCTGGCCATGAAAGGCGTTTAAGGGTTTAGTGATCTTTTTTTATTGCTGAAAATGAGCATGGCAGCTTGTTCCATTTTGTCAGGTCTTTTAGTCCTTTCGTTATTATATAAATCCCACTCCCTGGAATCCCATCTTTGGACAGATTTCTTTTGATTACCTCTTTACCAAATGTCAGAATTTCAGAATGGTCCTTGCCAAGCCTGGTAGCCCAATTTGTAGTGCACAGGACTTGAGAACAGAAGGTCTCTGGTTCAATAACCAGCTCGTCCAATTTCTTTCCGAGGATTGAGGATAGTCATTTTAACAGGATTCATTCCTCTCTCACTGCTGACCATTGTTTCAGTGATCGTTGTGTGGGAAAGCAGCCATTGGCTTGGAAAGGATACTGTATGTAGAACGGGTAAAGAAACTCAAGGAAAGCATGGATAGGTGCAATGGCTACTTTGAACTGAAATAACATTGAAAACATTGTTGAACACATATAATTGATCAATCAGAATTGTCCAGATTAAAAGCAAATGCAAACAACAATTCAAATTTTGTTTCAATGATGGGAGTTGTCTTCGAAACGGAAGAAAAGCAAAAATGCTGATTATCAGCATTTCCACCTTTTTCCACAGATTGATATTTGGCAGAGCACTGTAATAGTTCATCTTATGAGATATTTTTGCTGCAAATTAAATTTTTTTGTTATACATTGATGAATAGTACAAATGTATTTTTCAAAGCAAAGTTATACTGGACAGTCACATGCAGTAAAAATCTGCAAAAAGGTGCAAATTTGGCATCCAAAGAACGATGCGGTCACTTTGGGAATGGTTTACAACTCATTTTTTACAAGATCAAATATGACAGCATCATACTTATTTAAATACAATCCAGCATAACTGGCGCATATAATTGATCAAATGATATTCCCACAAACCTTTGCAATACATGTATCTGAAAATATCTTAAGAGACTACATAGCCCTTTCGGAAATGCCACTGAAAAATACTTTTTGTTACATTTTTATTTCTTCGTTACTGATGGTTTGGCATCTGTTGCCTTACTTAACTCCTTACCACACAATCCCGACTTTTCATGACCATGAAAGAGAAGTCTTTTGAAAACATTGTGGAAAAGGAGAAAATGCTGATAAGCAGCATTTTCTCCTTTTCAAACAATGTTTTCTGCCCTATCAAAGACAAATCATCGTCTACTGTTGTTTTCTGCAAATGGTTACAATTAGTCCAGTCTAACATTTTGTCATCTAGTGAAGCGTTAATTGAGTGATGAATCATTTTTGTAGTTTGCTGAGATTATAAAAATCTTAATGATAGCTCCCTTTCATTTTACAGAGGAAAGTGGGGCAGGTGCAGGTGTGTCTTCACCATCAAATCCTTTCCAAGGTGTAAAACCTGCAAGATTTATACCAGGTATGTTGAATATAGTTACTATACTGAACTTAAGATAACAAGCCAATTTTACTGATTTAACCCTTGAACTTCTAAACAGATTTAATGAAAATTTCAGGCCAAAAAAGATAAAATTTCAGGTTTTAATATTCTCTCCAAATCCAAAAATCTCACTGAATGGGAGAATTCTTTGAGGTCTAAATTTGATCTACGCTGTTAAAAAACCTGAATCAAGTCACACATAGCAGATTTACTATTTACCAAGCAACAAAAATGTAAACTTGTCCAAATTGAAATCATTTGCAGACGATGCATTATATGCCGGTCAAATGATTTAATTTGTTGTACAAAGATTTAAAAACCTAGTGGGAAAAGGAGAAAATGCTAGTTACCAGCATTTTCTCCTTTTCCCACAGTTTTCAAAAGCTTTCTTTCTTCGGGTTGTTAGGATTGTGTGGTAAAGGGATAAGTGTTAGATGATAACATTCAGCTCTGAGTTTGCCAAGCATAATGTAGATTAAGATCTGATCAGACTGGCCTGGCCAGGTAGCTCAGTGGTTAGCATATCTGACTTGTGACCTGGTGGTTACGGGTTTGTTACCAGGATGTGGGCCTGTGGCAAACATTTTTTATGGCGATGGTCAAGGTCTTGGCGAGGTCAGCAGTGTTTCAGGGTTCCCATTCAGCACATATGTGCATGATTCACGCACTTAACTGAACAATCACACACAAAAATATGAAGGGAAATGTGCATGCATGCACAGGTTTCAGAGCGCCGGCTGTCGATCGCCAGTGGCGCCAGTTGGGACAAGTTAGAAAAAAGGTCTCCAAAACTTAAGCACTGGCGAATCTACTGGCAACAAATAATGTCTGTACATGATACTTGAAAGATCTAAACTTGGACGTTTACAATAAGTATCAAATGTGAAAGTCACTGTTTATCACTGCCTATCAAACTGTTATCATTTATTTAAAAGTATTAATGATGTCAGTTGGCTTTTCTAGTGTAAAATTACATGTTTGGAAGTTACATGCTACCCTAATTGACAGATCTATGTAAAATCATGTGGAAATACTCATCCAAAACTTAACAGGCATGAAAAAAAGATCATTTCAGAAAAACATGAAAACCCATGACACAACAAAAATTAGTTTGACATCGTCCAATCATAAGCATTTCAAACTGTCTATTCAGCTTTATCAATGACTTTAAACAGTAAATTTTCATAAATATCGCTATAAAACAATAAGTGAATGCTAATTAGTGTCTGAAATTATCAGTTAAATGGAAAATTCTACTGTTTCCAGGCTATAAGTTGTCACCCTGTAACTGGTTCTGTGATTGAGGAAATATAACAAGCATCGTCTTTTTTGAATTACCCATATTGTTTTCAAGAGTAGAGTGAGACAACAGAGCCTTACTTTCCCCCATAAAGCTCTAAAATTGTCATTATTAAGTGCACTCCTAGAATTTCTCTTGCACTCCCAAACTTGTACCCCAGAGAGCACATGCACTCCCAAAAAAAAGAATGTGAGTGGGAACACTGTGTTTGTAAGAGTTGTGTCCATAGTTGTGTCACAGGAAATAGAGGATCTTACATAGTATTTATGTATTATCATTTTTATCAAACGAGTTGACTAAAAATGTATGACGCAAGCCTTGGTGAGCATCAAATACATTTTAGTCAATGAGTTTGATAAAAATGATAATACATACACAAATGTGAGATTCTATTTATCACTTAAAACGAATGACAAACAAACAAGTATCCTGCATCATCAACTTCAGCCTACATACCATTCACGGGTTCATGTTTACAAATGTAGTTCGGTTTGAATTGTGCACATACATAAGAAGATAGATCTGACATGTACACCGAAAATTGAATGAAACAGTCTATAAAGAGCGAGTAAATCAGAAGATTTCTACAATTTAGTGAATTTAGATACGTTTCTCTGCATTTTCTGTTATTATTAAAAATGAAAACCATAAAGCTTTTCACATATATATGCCATAGCAACAATGACGTCATTTTCCCACGAAATGGCGAAGTGGTACAAATTCCAGCACATGCTGTGGTTGGTTTCACTGGCTTCAAGCGCTCATATCCACAGATTTTACAGAACCGGGACCCAAAAAACGATAATACGCTAGTGTATTATGGAAAATAAGTCATGGGTTTAATACACTGCAGGAGGTGGTTTTTTGCGATAAATAGTTATATTAACCTTGGGGGCATCAGTCACTTCTCAGTGACACAATTTGTGGTTTTTTTTTTAGCTTCAGGTTTGAATCCCTTTGCTGCCCGACCTTCCTTCAGGACTGATGGCGTCTCAACATCAGCTGTCACTGGTACCTCTAGTCCCCCAAAATTTGTACTCCGCCCTTCAGCTTTATCAGCCCAAGCTGCAAATTCAAACAAAAATGAAGGTAGGGCCTTAACCCTTTACTACACAATCCCAAGTTTTAACTACCCCTGATGAAGATGGCCTTTTAACCCTTTACCACACAATCCCAACTTTTAATGACCCTGAAAGAGAGGGCTCTTGAAAACATTGTGGGAAAAGGAGAAAATGCTGGTAACAAGCATTTTCTCTTTTTCCCACAATGTTTTCTACCCTATCAAAGACAGAAGTCATCATTTAAGCAACATTTCATTTCTCGTCTGCAAATGCTTTGAATTTGGTCTTGTCAAAAAATTTGGCATTTGGTGAAGAGTTAAAACATTGCGGTAAAAGGAGAAAATGCTGGTAATCAGCATTTTCACCTATTTCCACAAAAATGTCTATCCTGTCAAAGATAGAGGGTTTTCATTTTGAAATGAAGCAACCGAATGATTGACAAAAACAACAGGCCGAGGGTCAAGGGGGCCGCCTAGGCTTTGGCGTCCATGATTCCCAAATGGAGATCGGAGAAACGTATCGTTGCCTACGATTGGATAATTGGATGCAAGTATCCAATGAATGACCGCGTAACATTCATAAACCAATTGTTTCTGGTTTTGTGGTAAAATTGAACCGGTGTTGCAGTACAGTTACCAACACGTGAAATATTTTCGATATAAACAACGCGATCGATTTTTCAAAGATCCAGCAAAAACAACCGATTAAAGGCCGATTTCAACCGATGTTTTTGATCGGCAATCGGCTTTAAATGAAAACCCTGAGATAATCCCTTGACATGAGCCTCATTTGATATGTTGTCTGCAGATACTTTCAGTTTGGACAAGTCTTTCATTTGGTAAAGAGTTATTCATGTACCCTGTTTAACTTCTTACCAGATGACAAAATTTAAGTCAGGTCCAACTTGAAAGCACTTGTAAATGATAGATTAAAAGGTTGCTGAAATTCGGGGTTTGTCCCTAATGAGATTAAAAGTGTTGTGGGAAAAGGAGAAAAAATGCTGATTACCATTATTTTCACCTTTTCCCACAATATTTTCTGAAACCTTTTTTCATCAAGGTTGTAAAAATTCCAGATTTTTGGTAAAGGGATAAATACCTTTTAAAGTCACTGTAAGTCTTTTCCTTCGAGGCTGTAAAAACCCAGGACTGTATGGTTACGGGTTTGAAAAAAAAAAAAGACAAGTGGAGAAATCTTTAATGAGTTTGACTCCCTTCAGGATTATTTTTTCTATCTGCCATAGTATCCAATAAAATCTGTCAGAGGCCATTTTAACCCTTCACAACACAATCCTGACTTTTAAGACCCTGAGAAAGGAGCCTTATGAACACATTGTGGGAAAAGGATAAAATGCTGGCAACCAGCATTTTCTCCTTTTCCCACAATGTATTCTACACTTCCCAAAACTAGTTTTAATTTTAAAGTGGCATTTATTTTGTCGTCTGCAAATGCTTTCAATTTCAACCAGTCTAAAATTTTTTCTTTTGGTAAAGAGTTAAAAAGAGCCTTTTTTTTTTCCAAATTTAGTTATTTATTTGAAATTGATTATAAAATTGTCCTATAATCACAATAGGAGAAAGAGAGTGGCAATTTTGCCAGTACAGATTTGTTTTGAACTTAGTAATCATATCTGATTGAGAAAAGGATTTTTCTTTTATTTATTTCAAACCAATGTTGCGGAAGTGTCAAAAGACAGCTTTAAACACACACACACCCCCACCCATCCACCCGCCCTCCCCCCACACACACAATTCAGACTTTTAACGACGATGAGAAAGAAAGCTCTGAAAACATTGTGGGTAAAGGAGAAAATGCTGGTAACCAGCATTTTCTCCTTTTCCCACAATGTTTTCTACTCTTCCCAAAACAAATTTCAGTTTTTGGTTTGCATTTAATCTGTTGTCTGCAAATGCTTTCAATTCGGATCGGTGTAAAATATTTGTCGTTTGGTAAAGAGTTAATTTATTTGTGCTTCAGCTATCACAGAAACAACAAGTTCCTCCTCAAGCCTGTTGAAACCAGCAAAACTACCTGATCCTACAAAAAGTTTCTCCAAAGGTAAAGAATTTTATCCCAAACTTATATTTTCAAAACATGGTTTGGAAATGAAAGCTTAGAAATTGAACATGTGAACTATGAACTATGAGTTATTAATAGAGCATGTTTCTTTCAGAATTAGTTTACTTTTTTTTTGTGCAGCATACTGACAAGACAACTGATTTTCTTACTCCTGAGTATACATGGCCATTCTTCAAAAATACATTTGTTACAATCATTTCTGTTTGTTCATATAATTTTCTACTTACTGCATAACTATGCATAAAAATTTCAACCTTTATATGAACAACTTGGTATCTCTTTTAATTACGGGATTTGGCTGTTGGAGATTGCAGCTTGATTTTTATCTACATTATCTATAAAACACATCAAGTTGTCCACAGCATTCTGAACGATAACAGTGATCATTGTTTTAATGATGGTTATGCGGGAAAGTAGCCAATGGCTTGGAGAGAATATTGTGTGAAGTACTGGTTAAAAGAAATGCCAGAAAAGTTTGGATAGGTGCAATAGCTGCTACGATATAACTGAAATAATGTTGAAAATGGCATTAAACACCATTCGAACCAAATAAACAAGTTTTTGTCAATTTTCCAACATTTCCACATCTGGTCACTTCAGAGATGTAAAACACTCACTCATTTCTTAATAAATGAACCATGCTCTTTGAAGAGGAGGCTTAATTTATCTGCGAAAAGTATCGACTCAGGTCAGCCTGCACAGTCCACGCAGGCTGACTTGGGCCGAAACTTTTCGCTATTGGACAAATTTTCTTTATGTCCAAGGACCAGTCTACCTCATGATTTAGTAGGTTGTTAAAAAAGTGGCAATTGGCTATTATGGATTCATGATTGCGTGATGGCTTACTTGGTATAATGCATCCCAGAGACACATTAAGCCCCCTTTTGCCAGCGTGTGGTTCAAATTTAATGAACAATGCAGTCAAGGAAAAGATTCCAGATATTTCAGTTTCAAGGCTTTTTTTGACTAGAACATCTCTGCATAGCTCACTGTGTAGATCAAAGATCAGACTGCATGTTTTGTGCAGTCAGACGAGTCTGATATTAATCTGCACCATATGCAAAAGCTACAACTACCATGCTTTCAAAGGATTTCTATGACCCTTTACTGCATTATCCTGAGTTTGATTGGCCCTCATAAAAAGGGCTTTTGAAAATATTGTGGGAAAAGGAGAAACTGCTGGTAAATGCCATTTTGTACCCTTTCAAAGACAAATACAATAAATGAGTCGCATTAAGCTTGCCACCTGCATATGTTCTCAGTTTAGACTACTCTTTAATTTTTGTTTTCGGGTAGAAAGTTAGTGGATAGCTCATTACCAAATGACAAAATTTTAGACTTGTCTAAATTGAAAGCCTGTGCAGATGACAAATTTAATGTGATATTTTTATTAAAGAGTAGAAAACATAGTTGGAAAAGGGTAAAATGCTGGTTACCAATATAATTATCTCCTTTTCCCACAATGTTTTCATAAGCCTTCCTCAAGGTTGGTAAAACTAGAGATTGTGTGGCACAGGGTTTACTTTTATTTATTCCTCCACTTTCAGATCAAGAAGTCATAGAAAAAGAAAACAAAGTGGAACCCTCTTTATTTTCTGAAAAAGATGGAGAACCACCTGATAGTAGTGATACAAACTTGTTTGCTACAGCCATAAAAGAACATGAAAAAGATAAAGAAAAAAAGTAAATACAGCATGATTAATACTTTTTTTTATTGGATTTGTTTACTAGTAGAATGCTGAAAAAAGCCAAAATAGCTTTTATTTCAATGCCAGTTTGTTTCTGTTCAGATCTAGCATGTGTTCTGCTGGGGCAGAGATTCTAGGACCTTACCACATCAGATCTGAAAAAAAAAAGTCCCATCATAATGGACGCAGGTGGGACCTTGTGCCATTGAAATTTAATTGAAAATTACTACTGAATGCATTATTCTCAATAATTTAGAAAGTGTTCCCTCTTTCTGACAGTTTATGGGACAGATGTCTCTTCCCTGAATGATCCTTGGCTTATTGTCATTATCTTGAGTGTGAAACCGTAATTGTGAAAATGTCCTTGTCGGTGGCCTATTGTCTGGAGTCAACATGCTGGCAAATTCAAAGGAATTCATTATTGTGTAACTAGAATTGCAACTTGATTTTCAGTGAATTTTTCTGCCAGCCACTGGCTTTGTAACAGACTGTATCCATACTTACTTGTATATTTGTTCTGCATTTTGACTACAAAGTTGTTTACTTTTGGCTGCTGGTTAGCCTTTAAGGAAATGGAGTATTATGTTTGGCACTGTGTTTTTAGCTCCACTGGCCAAAGGCCAGCGGGCTTATGTCATGGCCCGGTGTCCGTCGTGCGTCCGTCCGTCCGTCCGTCCTTGCGTTAACTTTTATTTCAAACATCTTCTCTGAAACTACCCATCCAATTTTCATGAAACTTCACAGAAATGATCCTGCCATGGTCCTCTTCAGAATTTCTTGAAAGAATTTGATTCCTTCAAAAACTCTGGTTGCCATGGCAACAAAACTGAAAAATATTGGAAATCTTTAAAAATCTTCTTGTCTGAAACCATAAGGCATAGGGCTACCAAATTTGGCATGTAGCTTTATGTAGTAGACCTCTATCAAGTTTCTTGAAATTATAGCTTTGGGGTCAAAATTGGCTCTGCGCCAGGGGTCACAAGTTTTACATAGGCTTATATAGAGAAAACTTTAAAAATCTTCCTGTACCTAGCCATAAGGCCTAGAGCTACCAAATTTCGCATGTTGCTATATCTAGTGGGCCTCTACCAAGCAGGCCAAAATTTTAGCCCTGGGGTCAAAATCGGGCCTGCCGCAGGGGTCACAAGTTTTACATGGGCTTACATAGTGACAACTTAAGAAATCTTCCTGTTTTTATATATTTTTTTTTAAATTAGCCTTGCATCAGGGGTCTTACGTTTTACAGAGGCTTCATATGGACAAAACTTGAAAATCACCTAATTTATAACCATACAGCATAAACTTGTATTATTTTGGCATGTGGCTTTATCTTGTGGACCTCTACCAGGGTTCAAGTAATTATAGCTCTGGGATCAAAAATGGCTTTGCCTTGCGGGTCTCAACTTTCACATGGGCTTTTACAGAGAAAACTTTGTACTTCTTCATTTTGAAACCATTTGGCTCAGAATTGAAATGTTTAGTTTTTATGGTTTATACATATAAACCAGTGGAGCGATACAGGGCCATCATGGCCCTCTTGTTGCTTGTACTCATGAATCAAACTTTAAGCTATTGATCGGTTATTTTTAGTATTTTACAAGGATATTTACAAGTTGTTTGCTATAAATTGTTTCAGAAAGTAATGAAGTAATTCTTTACAAGACAACAAAATTTAAGACTTGTCTAAATAGAAAGCATTTGCGGTGGATAGACTATAGATAGCTCAGACTATGGATTTACATTGAAAGGGTAGAAAATTTTGTGAGAAAAGGAGAAGATGCAAGTTTATTCTTTTCTCAGTATGTTTTAAAGTTTTCTTCCTGAATGTCATTAAAACATGGGATTGTATGTAAATCCTTATTTTTCAGGTTACCAGATAGCAGTAGTGGCCCCAATAATGAAGTTCTAACCCCCTCAGCATCAGGGGACAATATACTTGGTCAAAATCTCACAGAAAAAGTTACTGTAAGTAGTAAAGATTCATTTTGATCTCTCATCACTTACTTACAAATTATGACACTTCACCATAAAGAACAAAAAGAATAGCAACCAGTGCTCCAGATAATTTTCAGTGACATCAGTACAGTACTGATGAAAATCAAGATTAATCATTACCAGCATATGGGGATCAGTACCAACATTTGGTTTACGAGACTGATTAAAGTCAAAATTGGTTTCTTGCATTTGCTTTTATATAAGCATTACTGTAAAACTACATAACACTTTACCTATTAACAGTTTGATGTTTACTGTACAAAGTGTAAAGCAGGTTTGTAGAAACAAATATGCAACTCATAATCTTTTTTTGAAGCGATCTTTTTTTCATGCTATTTAATTTTTGGAAAAATATTTGTGCAGGATTTGACATAAATTTGTCAAATAGGGCTGCAAATAACTTCAAAACCTGTAATTTTACGCTAGAAAAGCAGATATCATAAATACTTTTGAATTCACCAGTGCTTCAGTTTTGGAGACATTTTTTCTAACTTGGCCCATATTGGCGCCACTGGCGATCAACAGAAAGCCTATCTGGGTGCATGCACTTTTTGCTTCATATTTTTTGTGCGTGATTATTCAATTTAGAGCGTGAATTATTGCACATTTATACATAAATAGGAACAGTGCTTAAGTCTTGGCCAGTCTGATTTTATCTTTCAATGATTCTCAGTTTTGTTAGGATTACTTGGTTCTGGAGATGGATGAAATAACCTAGCCAGACGTTTCTGTGTATTCCCCGACTTTTTCGAAGCGCAAACTATTCATTCGGAACATACATGTACATAATACGATTATCCGCTGGTCCCACGCCGTAATCGATAAAAACTTGACTAAAGCCGAGATGCAGGGTCTAATTCCAGTCGATTTTCCCTTTTTATTTAATGGGAAAAAATTGGAAAATCACTCAGCAATCCCGAAGATATCTGAATGTTTGTCTGAGAAAGAGTAAGCTCCCTTCCATTGTGTATGGATTCATACCCTATATTTTACGTAGTTGGAAAAATGTTCCATATCGAGTACGGAATTTTGTGAAAAAAGATGCGTAACAATCAGATCGTCATCCGTAAATTACGTGAATACGGACCTTATCTGGAGCACTGAACAACAAGTGTAACTGTCTAATGTAGAAAAATTGTGAAATACAAACCTTGCATGTCTTTATGACATTGAACTGCATTTGAGTAAATAAGTACAAATAAGTATCAACAGCTAGTCTCTTTGTGTGTGCGTAATGTAAGCAGTGAAGTGTCTAGAAGCAGTGCTGAAATACGATGTGACAGAAAAATTGAGAATCCCTTAAGAATTATCATGTGACCATTTAATCAGTTTCAGGTTGTGGTGCTGGTCACATGAGAATGTCCATATGCAAGGCACTGCTGAGCCCCCATCCTGAAACTTGTAAAACATGGAGGAGACTTCATTGGACTGAAACTTGCTATCAGAATTCATGACACAGACGTTCATGAAACATAACTATTATAAAACTGAACTTGGAATAATTGTTTAACCTGTTGTTATTGTAGGGTGTTCACACATCGCCCAAAGGTGTTGTCAGTAGCTCCGGTTTTGTATTTGGAGAAAACTTGGCAGATCGTGTGGAAATAAAAGCAAGTACAGAAGTGGATGAGAAATCTGTAGATAATGGTGTAGCCTCCCCTGATTCTACCGAGCAATCAGAACAAATTTCAGGTACTGTTCGGGATCTTAGCCCATCAACATATATTCAAATTCTTGACTAACCAAAAAGAAGTTCAAAGTATCTCTGGGGCAAAAATTTGAAAGAAAAGAAAGTGTCATTTTTGAAAATCATTACAGAAAATGTTGTGGATTTTTGTCTCACATTGTATTTTAAATACATGTACACAGTGAAAAGTCACTTTTACTATAATTGTTAAAAGGATTGAACAATTATTTAGAAATTGACACCTCTCCTTCATGGTAAAAGTATGTTATACTAATGTGATACAGACAGGTAATGAACAACATATTTTAAAAATAAATTGATATACATGCATGTAATTTTTAAAAATTTAGAAGTTAAAAGGTAGAAAAGTATTATTTTGGCATCGTCGCTGTGTCAGTCCTTCTCTAAATTCTTTTTTGGTGTATGTGTGTGTTGAAAAGTTTGCTCTCCTCAGTTCTCTGCAGTGACTTGTTTACTCTACTCTAAAGAATTTCTTTACCAAATGGTCCTATGTTTTTACTGTTACCAAATAATAAAATTCTAGACTAGGCCATATTAGAAACCTTGACAGATAACAAATTAAATGTGGCTTAGATGATGAACATTGTCTTTGGAAGGGTAGAAATCATTGTGGGAAAAGGAGAAAATGGTGGTTACTCACATTTTCTTTTTTTTTTTTCCACAATATTTTTGAATGCCTTCATACTCAGAGTCATTAAAACACAGGATTATGTGATAAAGGGTAAAGGACCCTGATGGATATGGCTTTTGCAAAATTTTTGGTAAAAGGAGAAAATGCTGATAAACAGCCCTTTTCTCCTTTTCTAATATTGTTTTCCATCCTATATTAATACAGGTCTCATCATTTGAACCACATTAAATATGTCTTCTGCTAAAGCCCTGAGTGAAAAATACTTTTAATTATATTGTGGGAAAAGGAGGAAATACTGCTAACCAGCATCGTTTTCCTACCCTATCAGAGATATACTCCACCATTTGAGCAACAGTGAATGGGCAAATGCTTTCAATTTGGACAAGTCTAACGTTTCTTTGCTAAGATATAAGCATGAGATATTAAAAATTATTTCAGAAGGAAAAACTCTAGAAGAGTCAGCAAGAGAGTATCAAGAATTGCGAAACAAAAAGCCAGAGTTACAGGAGGTGGAAGTATTCACAGGGGAGGAGGATGAGTCTAATGTATTACAGGTGATTTTTTTTTTTTATAATCAAACTCTTTTATAGGGGCATTAACCCTTTACCACACAATTCTAAGTCTAAACCACCTTGAGGAAATAGGCTTTTGAAAGCATTGTGAGAAAAGGAGAAAATGCTGGTAACCAGCATTTTCTCCTCTTCCCACAATGCTTTCTGACTTTTCAAGGGCAAACCCTAATGTGTGTGCCACGTAGAATTTGTCGGTTGCAAATGTTTTGAAATATTTATCACCAGTTCTATAAAGTCATCTCACTTTCATTGTTTAGTTAACCCTGTATCACACAATGACGACTTTCCACGAACCTGAAAAAAAGGCTTTGGAAAGCATTGTTCTGCATAGCTGTTAGAAAATGAACAGATCTTATGAGACTTGAGTGGTATTATAAGGTCAGATACAGTGCCTGTAACATAGAAAAAACATAAACTAAGCCAAAACAAGAATAATAAATGAGAAATAAAGCCTGAATGTACTCTGCATTGCTACAGAATGTGCCTCTGTCAGTAAAGATAGTTCCATGTATGTGATTGTATTTCACATTTATTACTATTGATTTATGTTTAACTCTTTACCAAATGACAGAATTTTAGTTTTTTCAAAATTGGAAGCATTTGCAGACAACAAATTGAATGTGGTTGATATGATTGAATTTTTCTTTAATGGGGTGGAAAACATTGTGGAAAAAGGAGAAAATGCTGGTTACCAGCATTTTCTCGTTTTCCCACAATGTTTTCAAAACGCTCCTCTCTCAGGGTTGTTAAAAACTCGGGATTGTGTTAAGGGTTAAGCCTGCTCCAGATAATACATCTAAACATGTGTTAAACTTGAAGACTTCATTTAATTTGTCGTCTGCAAATGCTTTCAATATGGTCTAGTCTGAAATTTTGTGGCTTGGTAAAGAGTTAACTAAACCATCCCACCATTTCACCCTTTACCACACAATCTCAAGTTTTAACGACTCTGTGGAAGACTGCTTTTGAAAACGTGGGGAAAAAAAATGGTGGTAACCGTTTCCCACAATGTTTTCAACTTTTCATAAGTCATATTTTAGTATTAAAGTCATATTTACTTTGTCGTCTGTAAATGCTTTCAGTTTGGACTAGTCTAAAATTTTAAAGTTAATGACTCTGAAGAAGAAGGCTTCTGAAAACATTGTTGGGGAAAAAGAGTATATGAAATTAACCATATACATGTATATATATATTTCTGAAAATTTCAAAATGCAAGAAAGTTGTGTGGAGTTAATTTTCTCTGCAACAGGAAACTGCAAAATCATTTTTAGCTCCACTGGCCGAAGGCCAGCGGGCTTACGTCATGGCCCGGTGTCCGTCGTGCGTCCGTCCGTACGTGCGTCCGTCCGTCCGTGCGTGTGTTAACTTTTATTTCAAACATCTTCTCTGAAACTACCCATCCAATGTTCATGAAACTTCACAGAAATGATCCTGCCATGGTCCTCTTCAGAATTTCTTGAAAGAATTGGATTCCTTCAAAAACTCTGGTTGCCATGGCAACAAAACTGAAAAATATTGGAAATCTTTAAAAATCTTCTTCTCTGAAACCATAAGGCGTAGGGCTACCAAATTTGGCATGTAGCTTTATGTAGTAGACCTCTATCATGTTTCTTGAAATTATAGCCCTGGGGTCAAAATTGGCTCTTCCCCAGGGGTCACAAGTTTTACATAGGCTTATATAGAGAAAACTTTAAAAATCTTCCTGTACCTAGCCATAAGGCCTAGAGCTACCAAATTTTGCAGGTAGCTATATCTAGTGGGCCTCTACCAAGCAGGCCAAAATTTTAGCCCTGGGGTCAAAATTAGCCCCGCCGCAGGGGTCACAAGTTTTACATGGGCGTAGATAGTGACAACTTACGAAATCTTCCAGTACCTAGCCATAAGGCCTAGAGCTACCAAATTTTGCATTTAGCTTGATCTAGTGGGGGTCTACCAAGAGTGCCCAAATTACAGTCCTAGGGTCAATTCGGCCTCATGCTGGGGGGTGGGGGGCGAGGTTCACAAGATTTACATGGGCTTATATAGGGAAAACTTTTAAATCTTGGTGTACATAGCCATAAGGTTTAGGGCTACCAAATTTTGCATAATTATAGCACTATCTAGTGGACAACTACAAAGAGGGCCCAATTTACAACCCTAGGATCAAGTTTGGCCCTGCACCAGGGGTCACAAGTTTTACATGGGTTTATGGAGTGAAAACCGTCTTGTTACTAGCCATAAGGCCAAGAACTCCCAAATTTGGTCATAAACATGTGCTTACAGGGTGAAAATTCAAAAAATCCTTTTACTCCTAACCACAAACACAAGGGCTACCAAATCTGGATCACTTTTGATTTTTTTTTTTTTTTTTTGAAATTAGCCTTGCATCAGGGGTCTTATGTTTTACAGAGGCTTCATATGGATGAAACTTGAAAATCACCATATTTATAACCATACAGCATAGACTTGTATTATTTTGGCATGTGGCTTTATCTTGTGGACCTCTACCAGGGTTCAAGTAATTATCGCTCTGGGATCAAAAATGGCTCTCAACTTTCACATGGGCTTTTACAGAGAAAAGTTTTTAAGTCTTCATTTTGAAACCATTTGGCTCAGAATTGAAATCTTTAGTATTTATTGTTTATAAGCCAGTGGAGCGATACAGGGCCATCATGGCCCTCTTGTTGAATTAGGAATGTATTTATGGATTCTATGGATATTATATTTATATTACAGACAAATGGTAAATTATTTGTATTTGACGGTGAGTCACAAAACTGGGTAGAAAGAGGCCGAGGTGTTCTACGACTAAATGATATGAAATGTATTTCTTCTCAGACATTTCAATCTAGATTATGTAAGTATTATGTTGTGTATGTGTAATACAAAAAAATAAATGGATTGAACCTTTATCAAACGACCAAATCAGCAGCATCTGCAGACGGCAAAATCAAAATTAGTGCAAGTAAGCCAAAGACTCTGATTGGATGGAAAACATTTGTTCAAAAAGGAGAAAGTGCTAATTACTATTATCTCCTTTTTCCACAATGTTTTCAAAAACCTTTTCCTTCAGGGTAGTTAAAACGTGATTGTTTGATTAATGTTGTTGTATGTGGTGGAAAGAACATGAAAGGAGCATTTCAAGTAGATCCTACAGTCAAACTCATAGTGCAGTGTATTCTTCAGAAGTAGAATTTTCAGGGTAATTTTTTACCCCCATCCTGAATTTTTGGGGGTCAAATTGCCAATTTGAAATTTTCAAATTAACGATAAATCAACAGATTTACAATGTTATTGATGACACCAAAATACCCATATTTTCAGTCATACAAACAATACACTTTGTACCTTACTATGGCAAGGCGACAATCTTCATAACAACACAGTGAAAAGTTGCTGTTTCTTTTGTGTGTATGTCATTGCATGCCGAGTGATACTAGTAGTTAAGATTTGGTACTTTTTAGTTTAGAGCTGTCCTCAATTTTTAGCTCCACTGGCCGAAGGCCAGCGGGCTTATGTCATGGCCCGGTGTCCGTCGTGCGTCCGTCCGTCCGTCCGGTCGTCCGTCCGTCCGTCCGTTAACTTTTATTTCAAACATCTTCTTCTCTGAAACTACCCATCCGATTTTCACGAAACTTCACAGAAATGATCCTGACATGGTCCTCTTCAGAATTTCTTGAAAGAATTTGATTCCTTCAAAAACTCTGGTTGCCATGGCAACAAAACTGAAAAATATTGGAAATCTTTAAAAATCTTCTTGTCTGAAACCATAAGGCATAGGGCTACCAAATTTGGCATGTAGCTTTATGTAGTAGACCTCTATCGAGTTTCTTCAAATTATAGCCCTGGGGTCAAAATTGGCTCTGCACCAGGGGTCACAAGTTTTACATAGGCTTATATAGAGAAAACTTTAAAAATCTTCTTGTCTGAAACCATAAGGCATAGGGCTACCAAATTTGGCATGTAGCTTTATGTAGTAGACCTCTATCATGTTTCTTGAAATTATAGCCCTGGGGTCAAAATTGGCTCTTCCCCAGGGGTCACAAGTTTTACATAGGCTTATATAGAGAAAACTTTAAAAATCTTCTTGTCTGAAACCATAAGGCATAGGGCTACCAAATTTGGCATGTAGCTTTATGTAGTAGACCTCTATCATGTTTCTTGAAATTATAGCCCTGGGGTCAAAATTGGCTCTTCCCCAGGGGTCACAAGTTTTATACATAGGCTTATATAGAGAAAACTTTAAAAATCTTCTTGTCTGAAACCATAAGGCCTAGAGCTACCAAATTTGGCATTTAGCTTGATCTAGTTGGAGTCTACCAAAAGTGTCCAAAGTATAGTCCTGGGGTCAATTTGGCCTCATACTTGGAGGGGGGGGTTCACAAGATTTACATAGGCTTACATAGGGAAAACTTTTAAATCTTGGTGTACATAGCCATAAGGCTTAGGCTACCAAATTTTGCATATAATTATAGCATTATTTAGTGGACATAGGGATCACAAGTTTTACATGGGTTTATGGAGTGAAAAGTTCAGAAACCATCTTGTTACCAGCCATAAGGCCAAGAACTCCCACATTTGGCATGTTATTCTTCTAATACAATATTCCCCATTTAGTCAGACTGTAGCCATGAGGTCAAAGTTTTATAAGGGCTTATATAGTGAAGACTTTTCTTCGTGGTTTATATTTATAAGCCAGTGGAGCGATACAGGGCCATCATGGCCCTCTTGTTTTAGATTTACTATTGACAGTTGTTTGCTTTCTGATGCTAAAAATGCCATCAAAAATTGCTGTTTCTTTGGTGCAGACAGCATTTTAGTTTTCTTTGTCTCTTGAAAGATGAAGAAATAGGTTCCTTGTTTATATCCCAATTTAAAGCAATTCAGTTTTGACCTGGGCACCAGTTTTATTGGTCCCCATTGATGCAGTGGGGCATAGTGGAGATAACAACAGGGAATCAGTTAACTTATCAATCAGATTCTTATGCAGATGACAAATTGAGTGTGGCTTAAATAATGCGATATGTCTCTGATGAGGTAGAAAACTCTAAGAAAAGGGAAAAAAAGCTGCTTACCACCATTTTCTCCTTTTCTCATGATGTTTTCATAAGCTTTTTCCAAAAGGTCTTTAAAACATGGAATTATGTGGTACAGTGTTAATTTGTGGTCTGTAAATGCTTTCAATGTAGTACAGTGTTAATTTGAAATGCTTTCAAGTTGGACATATCTACAAATTTGTCACCTTTGGAAGGGATAAGGTTTCAAATGGTGCGTAACCACAGTTGATTATGATTTCATGTGTATTTTTTTATTTACAGTAATGAGAACACAAGGGAGTTTACGTTTAATTCTAAACACTAAGGTGTGGCCAGGGATGACGGTGGAGAGAGCCAGTCAAAAAAGTGTTAGAGTCACTGGTACAGATGGTGATTGTGTTAAAGTCTTTCTTCTTATGGTGAGTAAACTTTCATCAGAGAAACTTACCAGTTTAAGTAAAGGGTACAGGTTTCTTCCTCAACTCTCAGTTTATGAAATTAGTTACATCCTGTGTACATACTTTAATTTACAAAATAGATTCGAAAATGACATGTCTGTACCCTTTATAAATAAGCCATTGTTAATCAGTCATTATAGTTGTGTGTGAATTTTTTTATTGTACATTATTGTATGAAACTGGTCAAGCCCCGCTTACAGTGAGCGAGACATAGTCGCAACAACTTCAGCTCAGTGTGTGTGCCTGTATTTGTTTGTCCATATTTGTCATAGCCATATATCACAATTGTTCTTCTTCATGAGTGCCATTTGAAACATCTGATCATGTAGGTCCAAGGTCAAGGTCATACTTGAAAGCCAAATGATAAATAGATCCAGAACCTCTACATTTATGAGTAAATTTCAAAATAAATTTGCACAATTAAATGATAAATGATTAGATGTCCATTTGAGACATATATTCAGGTAAGGTCAAGGTCACACCCTTGATGGTCAAATGATGAGATGTTTGACATTTTTTTCTTGGTGTTTAATGAGTAGTAAGTCTGTCTCAAGCATTGTTTTCAGTGGTCTCGATCAAGGTCATATTTGAAGGTCATAATTTAAGCTTCTGCATGTAATTGTTTATAGATAAAGAATACACATATCCTCATGTGTATTTGAAAAAGGGATTTGAAATAAGATAGATGTGCATTGAGTGATGATCACTTTTTTTCCAAAGTGCAATTTATGCGGTTCTGTAATATTTGTGCCATGGCGGGCTTGATATGTTGCCCCTGGGCAATATTGTAGTTAAACAATGATTTTAGCATGTATGGGCTTGCACAGATAGGTTAGATAGTGATAAAATATCACAGATGTGGGATATTTTTCCTATGACCTTTCTTTCCCTACCAGGCACGAGATAACCAGTATCATGTGACAGTTCATGTACATAAAAAACACTCTTCAGTTGTTAACACAGGGGCTCAATTGGTAGGAGGGTTGAATCATTACATTACCAAATTTTTATGTTTTGTATACAAAAAATTAAATCGGAAATTTAGGTGTAAGTTGTATTTAATTTCTTTTAATAGGTAGGAAGATTTTGGTTAATTCTTTTCTTTTCCAGTTAGAATGTGTTTATATGTGTTAAATCGTGATCAGTATCTCTTCCTCTTTTTAGACAAATCCAAAAGATAGTGAAAATTTGTTAAGAGCCTTGGACTGGAGAATACAACAGCTGAGAGTTCAAGAGGAAAAATTTAAAGATGTGAACTCTGTTCAAGTCTCAGAAAAAAGGAAAGCGGAAATAGAGTCCCCAACAGAAGAATTTACATCAAAGAAAGCCAAGTATGGGATTAATTCTCGTGTCTTTTCATATTGTCAGCTGACTTTTAGGATAATAATTTACCAGTAAATGAGCTGTGCTCTGGCAAAAGGGGGCTTAATGATTGTACCAATCAAACCATTACATAATTATGGATCAATAATGGCCACTTTTTATAACAGCCAACTGAATCACAAGGTAGACTGGTCCTTTGACATACAAAATAGTTAACAGTAGCGAAAAGTTTCGGCCCAGGTCAGCCTGCGTGGACTGCGCAAGCTGACCTAGGTTGATATTTTTCGCAAATGCATTAAGCCCCCTTTTGGCAGAGTATGGATCAAATACTTTTGTAAAAGGGACTTTTTTAGATCTTTTTGATTCAGACTAATTTTTTTTTTTCCCCCAAATTGATGAATACTGCAAAATATACCTTTCTATGCAAACTTAGAGAATGTGGATGGTGACAGGCTGTCAAAAAGTGCAAATTTGGTGTTCAAATAACAGGTGGTCGCTTTCAGATCAGACAGTCCGTCCACTAGGATCCCACATACCTAATTCAGTGATAAATCTTTTTTGAAGTATTGCAGCACGGATTATAAAAATCCAAATAGCACCTTTTAAACAGGCAGTATGATTCAATTGTAAATTAATCAGTTAAAGCATCTTATTTGCAGCTGAATATTCAATCCATAAATGCAGATGTGTAGACTTTTTGGTTACAGTTTTAGATCAAGTAATGAGGAATTTAGACCCAAGATTAGACTACATGTTCTATGCAGTCTTGATCTTGACCTGTGCTGTTCATGAAAGCTGCTTATCAATGGCCCCAAAGAAGTTAATCTGTGCTTTCGAAGGTTCTGTTAAAATGAGAACATCTTGACCATATAGCATAGCCAACAACAAGTGGATTTGAGTCATGCTCTGTGAAAAAGGGCTTGATGCATCTGCAAAAAGTATCAACCCATGTCATCCTGCGCCGGCTCACATGAGTCGAAACTTTTTGCTATTTGTAAATTTTCTGCATGTCCAAGGACCACTGAATGGATGTTATAGATCCCTGATTATGTGATAACTTCTTTGGCATAATGTATCACGGAAATACATTAAACCCCATTTTGTCAGAGTATGGCTCATATCTATGTATTTCTAAATGCAACTGCAGCTGAGCTTTGGCCCGTGCATGCAGTGCTGTTAATGCATTTTCTGATACTTGAATATCCTGAATCGGTCTAAATCATCTCTTTGACAGAAAATCTGACGATGAAGTGATAAACAGTTTTAGAAGAGAAGAATCTGATAGCAGTGTGGTTGATCCAGAAACTGAAGGTCAGTCTGTCACTAACTTCTTCCACAACATTATGATTTTTAGCTCCACTGGCCAAAGGCCAGCGGGCTTATGTCATGGCCCGGTGTCCGTCGTGCGTCCGTCCGTCCGTCCGTGCAGTAACTTTTATTTCAAACATCTTCTTCTCTGAAACTACCCATCCAATTTTCATGAAACTTCACAGAAATGATCCTGCCATGGTCCTCTTCAGAATTTCTTGAAAGAATTTGATTCCTTCAAAAACTCTGGTTGCCATGGCAACAAAACTGAAAAATATTGGAAATCTTTAAAAATCTTCTTGTCTGAAACCATAAGGCATAGGGCTACCAAATTTGGCATGTAGCTTTATGTAGTAGACCTCTATCAAGTTTCTTGAAATTATAGCCCTGGGGTCAAAATTGGCTCTGCCCCAGGGGTCACAAGTTTTACATGGGCTTATATAGAGAAAACTTCACAAATCTTCCTGTACCTAGCCATAAGGCCTAGAGCTACCAAATTTTGCATGTAGCTTTATCTATTGGGCCTCTACAAAGTGGGCCAAAATTTTAGTCCTGGGGTCAAAATTGGCCCCGCCGCAGGGGTCACAAGTTTTACATAGGCTTATATAGAGAAAACTTTAAAAATCTTCCTGTACCTAGCCATAAGGCCTAGATCTACCAAATTTTGCATGTAGCTATATCTAGTGGGCCTCTACCAAGCGGGCCAAAATTTTAGCCCTGGGGTCATAATTGGCCCCACCGCAGGGGTCACAAGTTTTACATGGGCTTACATAGTGACAACTTAAGAAATCTTCCTGTTTTGATTTTTTTTTTTTTAAATTAGCCTTGCATCAGGGGTCTTATGTTTTACAGAGGCTTCATATGGACAAAACTTGAAAATCACCTAATTTATAACCATACAGCATAGATTTGTATTATTTTGGCATGTGGCTTTATCTTGTGGACCTCTACCAGGGTTCAAGTAATTATAGCTCTGGGATCAAAAATGGCTTTGCCCTGCGGGTTTCAACATTCACATGGGCTTTTACAGAGAAAACTTTGTAAGTCTTCATTTTGAAACCATTTGGCTGAGAATTGAAATTTTTACTATTTATGGTTTATTAGCTCCACTGGCCGAAGGCCAGCGAGCTATTGCCATGGCGTTGTGTCCGTCGTGCGTCCGTCCGTCCGTTCGTCCGTGCGTGCGTCCGTAAACTTTTTCTTTAAAAAACTTCTCCTCAGAAACTATTGACTGGATTTTTACCAAATTTCACAGGAATGTTCCTTTGGTGGTCCTCTTTCAAATTCCTTCAAATAATTGTGTTCCATGAAGAATTCTGGTTGCCATGGCAACCAAAGTAAAAAACCTTTAAAAATCTTCTCCTCCCAAACTGCTATTTGGATAGCATTATTATTTTGCAGGAATGTTCCTTAGATACAGGTTTACAGAATTCCTTTAAAAAAAAATGATCTGTCAAAAAACATGGCTTTTATGGGAGACTCATTTTCCTTTTATGGTATAAAGTAAAATATTTGAAAAATTTCCTCTCTAAAACTATTCATTGGATTTCATTGTTGTTTTGCAGGTAAGTTCCTATGGTGGTTGTCTGCCAAATTGTTTCTATGGTGGTTGTATACCAGATTCCTTTTAAAAAAATGGTACACCTAAAAACACATTTTTTTATAGACAAGGCTTATATTTCAAAAAAATGTTCTACTCCAAAACTATTTATTGTGTTAGTTTTATCGACTAACAAAGAAAAAGGAAGAAAATTGGATTGACTTGACCTAGTCAGGGCTGTCCTATTTAAGCCCACACATTTTCCTTGGTATTAAGATCACAATTTACTCCAATGATATGCTATTAGTTAGTACTAGTAATAAAATATCACTGGCCATAAATAAGATAAAAGCTTGAGCACCTTTCACAACTTGAGCTTTTCAATTTTGCCTTATTACTAAGCCTGAGTAACCATGCCAAGATAATAAAGAAAAAGTATTTTAATAACAAAACCCCCATGTTGTAGGTACTTTATAGTCCTTTTGATATAGAACAAGAGAACCTCTGCACTTTTATTAGTTCTGGTAAAGGTTTGTTGACCTACTAATGAGTAAATGCAGAGTGGACAGAAGGAGTGTAAATCCTGGTGACCTGGTACACAGTGGGACAGGGCTTTACATTTGTGATATGGCATTAATGTTATCCAGTCAAACTGATCCTGCAACTTCAGTACACCAGAATTAATCTGTGCCCTGGAGCAGGATATTTGATTTATGTAAATGCATTTGTAGACCATTTTGTGTTGTTTGCCACAGAAGACATTCTAACTGTGACTGTGAAAAGTTGATTATTAGGGATTAGGTGTTCATTGTATGCCAGCATATTTCATTCTATCTGGTGTATTGATGTAAGTTGATCTATATTGCTATAACATTCATTCATTTGCCCTCCTAGCTGTTCTTTTAGATTACCCCTTTACCACACAATCACAACTTTTAACGACCCTGAGAAAGACATATTTTCTATATTTTGATGTTTCCCCACTCAAAATGGTTTGTGAAAGGACCTGTTGCAGACAACATATCTTCAAATTAGTAAGACATATATAAAAAAGGATAGAAATTATTGTGGGAAACTAAGAAAATGCTGGTTACCATTTTTTTCTTCTTTTCTCACAGGTTTTTTCCATACCTTTTTTCTTCAGTGAGCTAAAATGCAGGATTGAATGGTAATTGTTAAAAACTTCTTTTCGCCATTATAGAAATATCAGGCCTGTGGAGCGATACAGGCGCTCAAGCGCCTCTAGTATTTATAAGCCAGTGGAGCAATACAGGGCCATCATGGCCCTCTTGTTTTTTTTTTTTTTTTTTTCAGCAACCCATGGGAAGGAGGGTTTTCAAAACGTCGTGAGAAAAGGAGAAAAATGCTGGTTAACATCATTTTCTTTTTTTCTTGCAATGTTATCTATATTGATTCAGAAGCTAATAGCCTCAGTTTAATCAATGTTTAATTCATTGTCTGGTTAAGAATTAATATACACGTGAACAATAGGAGCATTAAGTGTAATCTAGGTTGTTTTTGTGAAATTGCATGGATCAAGCTCACATAATATGCTTTCTGATTCTAGTCTCCTATCCATTACTCCTTATCTGACAAAAAAAATGGATTACTTGTCCAAATTGAAAGCATTTTCAGAAGACATACAATTGATTGCTCAAATGATGAAATTGGCCCAGGAAGGGTAGAGAACATGGTGGGAAAAGGAAAAAATACTGGTTATCAGCATTTTCTAATTTCCCCACCATGTTTTCACTAGTGGTCTCCTTCAGGGTCATTAAAACCTCAGGATTGTGTGGTAAAGGGTTAGTCTATAAGAAGTTCTGGCCGAAACAGCCTTGAAATAGCAATAAACAGGACAGTCGGCTCCAAGATGAGACTTCAGTCTGATCTTGATCTATACTAAGCTGCAACTCCTATTGAGATGTGGCACTGTAGTAGTTTTACCATGGATTACATGCACATAAAGTAACTCTTTGTGGTGCTTCTGCTTTCGTTTACTGTGTTTTACTTAAATATATGAGCCATGCTCTGTGAAAATGGAGCTAAATACATCAGCAAAAAGTATTGATCTAGGTCAACTTTGGCAGTTTGCCCAGGCTGACCTGGGCTGAAACTTATTAATTTTGGTAAATTGTCGGCATGTGAAAGACCATTGTGCCTCATGGTTCAGTCTTGTTAGACAAATTGAATTTTATACATGAATAATAATGTGATGAGTTGCTTAGTGTCATGCATCTCAGAGATGCATTAAGCCTCCTTTTGCCAGAGCATGGCTCATATAATGATTTTTTTTTTTTTTTTCTCAAATTTCAGTTTCATCTGAGAGTCACGCATCTTCTCTAAATCTCAGAACAGACTCTGATTGAAGCAGAGATTTGCGAGATTTTTTAGGACAGACTTTATAGACAAACAGATGGATAATACACTGTTGATAAGAAGGTGGGAGTTGGAAGAGTTCACACAGCTAGGGTCATACTGACGGTGTAATCCTGTATGGAACAGTGCTAGTATCCGATTGCTTATCCTGTCATTTGTACTTGTAGATTTCTCTCTGTTACAGGAGATATATGAGCCATGCTCTGTGAAAAGGTGCATAAATGCATCTGTAAAAAGTGTCGACCCAGATCAGCCTGCACAGTCCACTCAGGCTGACCTGGGCCAAAACTTTTTGATTTTGGTCAATTTTCTGCTTGTCAGAAGACAAGTCTACCTCATAACTCAGTTGCTTGTTTGACAAAATAGATTATATGGATCCATAATTATGTGATGACTTGCTTGGTATGATGGGTCAAGGAGATTCATCAAGCCCCCTTTTTGCCAGAGCATGGCTCATATACTTAACCCTTTACCAAACAGTCCCCCATTTTTAAGGCCTTGAAAGGGATGGTTTTCAAAAAGCATTATGGGAAGGGTATAAAATGGTAGTAACCAGCATATTCTCCTTTTCCCACAGTTGTTTTCAACATTTTCAGAGGGAAATCACATTATTTTAGCTACATTTGTTGTTATCAAAAGCTGTCAGTATGAACAAGAATGAAATTTTTTGTCATATGGTAAAGAATATCACATTGTCAAAAGTTGGATTGTCATTTGTATGCATAGATTTCTTTCAGATAAGGGACAGTTGTAAATACTGAAATCGTGTCAGGACTGAATGATGCTCTCTGTGAGGGTTTATTTGAAAAAGAAGCTAACTTTTTTAAGTCTATTTATTTTCAATGATTGATGAACTTTTTGCTCTGAAAGGAATCATGTTTATCAGGATTACATGTTAGCTTGTTACATTCGTTTGCAGCAGAGGACCTTAATTCTTGACCACACAAGACTCTTAACAACCCTGAGGAAGAAGGCTTTTAAAAAACATTGTCGGACAAGGGAAATGGTGTTAACCAGTACTTTCTCTGTTTCCCTCAATGTGGAATGGAATAAGAAATTTTGTGTTTTGAATTACAGTTAATTTGTTGTCTGCCAGACAATGCTAAGATTTTGTTGTCTGTGAAAGGGTCAGAAAGCTCGTTGTAAAAAAGAATTCCATGTAAAGTTCAGGTAGTCTCTACATACTTTAAAAGTTTTACATAATTGTATGATCGCATTGGGGCTGTAAGAGAAATTTTCCTTTATGAGCCACATTGTTGTCAAAAGTGGTCTACTGGTAGCGGAAATCATGGTTTGCCAGTGGGAATGAATTGCCAATGGATTTAAAAGGATAGAAATCAGAAACGCCTGTTATTGAACAATGTTTTCAAAATTTGCGGGTGCAAATATTTGTATGATCAATGGTTTAGATTGATGAAAGGAAGTTTATAGAAAGGTTTAGAAGGTGACTAGTTATATGATAAAAAAATTGTCTGAGTTAAAGGATGGTTTGAATGATTCAAAGTATTTTTCCAATGCACATGAGCCATGCAAAAGGGAGTTAAATGCATCACCTTGATGTATGATACCATGTAAGTCATCACATAATCAAGGATCCATAAAATCCATTTTGTATAACAACTGACTGAATTATGAGGTAGACTGGTCCTTTGATATGCAGAAAATTGACCAATAACAAAAAGTATTGACCCATGTCAGCCGGTGCAGGGTGACATGGGTCAATACTTTTTAACAGGTGCATTAAGCCCCCTTTTCACAGAGCATGGCTCACATATATTTTGTTCTGAGCCATATTTTGTCAAATACATCAATATTCAAATTAACATTCAACAATGGGGCGGGGGGGTGTTCAATGATAATGATATGCAAAATTGGTGGCTTGTCGGCTTTTTTTCCAATGAAATTTGAAAGTCATTTATTTGTTGAAACTCCGTATTCCACAGATATCAGTTATAATGACAACACAGGTAGTCTGAGGCAATCAAAGGACAACTTCTGTATTTGTGTTAGAACTTCAAATAGTCATGCTCTCCAAAAAAGTAGTCTGTTCTTCAAAAAGTATCAGTCATGTCATCTAGCAGTTGGCAAAGGCTGACCTGGGTTGAAACATTTTGCGAGAAGTAAATCTTGTCTGCATGTCAAAGGATCATTTTACCTTGAGATTCAGCTAACTTTTAGGCAGAAGAGATCCGTGTTATGCAGTGAATTTCTGGTAGAAGGAATTACAAAGATGCATTGAACTCCCATTTTTCCAGAGTGCCACATAGCCCTTTATCACACAATCACAAGTTGTAACAGTTTTTGAAAACATTGTGAGATAAGGAGAAAATGCTGGTAACCAGCATTTTCTCCCTTCTTTCCACAATGTTTTCTACTCTCTCAGTAGCTCTAACTTCCTTGGTAGCATCACGGAGATGCATGGCTCAATTCTAAGTTCCAGGGCTAGCCTATTGTTTGGCCATAAACAGAAAAACTAAGCCAATCAGGTGTCTGGTCTTGAAATTTTAGAATGGAACGAAATTCAGAGTGGTTTGGTGAATACATCCCTAAGATAGGTTCAAATTATTCTGACATACCACTGAGTATGCTGTTTAACCCTTTACCACACAATCCTGAGTTTTAATGACCTTGAGGAAGAAGGCTTTTGAAAACATATTGGGAAAAGGAGAAAATGCTGGAAACCAGCATTTTCTCCTTTTCCCAGAATGTTTTCTACTCTTTCAAAAAAAACAAATTTCACAGTTTGAGTTAAATTTACTTTGTCGTCTTCAAATGCTTTGGATTAGGACAAGTCCAAAATGTTGTCATTTGGTAAAAGAGTTAATCCAAAACAAGCAAGTTTACCTTGTCCCATACATTTACTATACATACAGCCAGTATAAAATCATTGAAGAAATGAGGTTCAAGTGCAACTGGAATGTTGTTTATAACTCTAGTATCATGTACATGTACTTAGAAAATTGTACTGTGAAGGTACTTTCTACTTTGTTAAGACTTGTGGATATGATCACTTTTGTAGATAATTGTTAATAGACTTTGTGAGGACATCCTACAACATCATGAGGTGAAAAGAAATAAATATTTAGAAAACAGAATGGTGTTTAGTGTTGACATTTCATGTGACCTTGTAACCCTTTACCAAACACATGTTTTTACAACACTGAGTAAGAAGCTAATAACCAGCATTTTCTCCTTTTTCCACAATTTTTATGTCCTTTCATAGACAAATTCCATTTCTATAGCAACATATAATTTTTCACAATTAAGAAAATGTCTACTCTATTTTCAATATTTCAGCTCACCGGTATGCCTTTGTCAAGAAATTAAACACAATTAATGCTCTCTACATTTTGTGATCATTTTCACACCAGCTTTGTTTATAAAAACAATTTTATAAACCAAGGTAGTGTGAAAATAGTCACAAAATGTACAGCACATTAATTTCGTGTTTAATTTCTTGATAAAGGCATAAGCAGAAATATTGAAAATAGAGTAGATATTTTTAAATTGTGTATTATTCATTCCCAAAGTTGATTTTACATATAATTAATCATCTGCAAATGTTTTCAGTTTTTACCATTTTATCTTGTTTTTTTTTTTTCGTTTGGTAAAGGTTTACAGAAGATATTTATTTTTCAGCTTGGCTGTTTTCAAAAAATGTCAGGTATTGCCTTAGCCCTTGTGCTGTTGTCTGTGTCATTGTGCAAAAAGTTCAACATTTTGTAATATCTCTGTTATTACTGAAGATATTTGCTTCAAACTTGGACAGGTTGTTAATTATCAAAAGGGGAACCTGTAAAAGGGCAGGTAACCAAAGTATTTTTGACAGAGTTATGCCCCTTTTTTTACTTAGAATTCTTACTGAAAATCAAGCATCAGCTGCTGAGCATTGGCACCTGCAAGCTGTTGTTTTTTTTTTTTTTTTTTTTGGGGGGGGGGGGGAGCTGTTTAAAATATAAAATTCCAGAAGATGAAATATTTTGTTAAGTTAAAAAATCTACATAAAACAGCTATAATAACCCGGTACTTACTGTATTCGTAGGTTGGTAGGTAGGTACACACATTAAGAGCAGTGCGATGATTTTCTCAGGATTACTTTAAGAGTCAACTTGTCCCTTTAAAGCTTCTTATTCACTTTATAAAACTCTGAAAGTATACAGTTTTTGTCTAGAGAAGGAAGGGAATGATAGTATTTTTCATGTAGTAGATTTGAGACATGAAAAAGGTGGCAACACATGGGTAAACTGTGATTTGAAGTTTGTGCAAAAATATAAGTAGTTGTCTTTTAACATTTTATCAAACAATACCTAAGCTGCATGACCCTGAGGGAGAGAAGGCTTTTGAGAACATTATGGGAAAAGAAGAAAATGCTTTTTACCAGCGTTTTCTTCCTTGTCGGAAATGTTTTCTAACCCTTCAGAGACGGATCTTATTATTTAGGACATACTTGTCACATGCAAATGCTTTTAATTTGGACCAGTCTAAAATTTTGTCGTTTAGTAAAGAGTTAATCCAATACCAATCATGCTCTGTTGAGACATGACAGCAGCCAGCGTAGGTGACTTATTAGGAAATATTTGAAGAAAAGATTTATACCCTCTCCAAAATTGTATGTCTGAGGGATGTTTGATAAGTTTTCGGAAAAGTGTCAAAAGTGTTTTATATAATACAAATTTTCGTATAAAATTTCGACAAAAGATACTTTGACAATGATATATTTGATACACTGAAATAGACCAGCAATTTTCTGGCAACACTGATGTGACTTCCCTAAACACTGTAGCAATATACAGGTACCTCTGTGGGGAGGGCCAACGTAGTCCTAAAGGAATATCAGCGCCAGGAGATATTTAATCAATAACCTGTTGAAATTTTTAAACTGACATTTCTAGGCCATGGTTGAGATCTAAAACAAGATTTCCATGTTCTCTAGACTCACAAGAACACACCATATCGGACAGTGTAGATCAAAGATAAGACTGCATATTCTGTGCAGTCAAATCATGATCTACGTTGGCTGCTAAGGCGCACCGATTTGCTCGAAGCAGCCAAGGGCTCAGTAAAAGTAAATGTCGGCTATTAGAGTTGTGGAATATTCAACTGAAACCGCAGGTATACCTACCTTTTCCGAGAAGGAATATCTTTTATTTACGCAAACTAGTGTAGCTGTCATGTAGAGAGTGTTATTTATGAGATTCAAACAAGGGCAACACGACAATCGTTATCTCTACAAGTTACTGGTCAGTCTTGAGAGCCTCTACGAGACAGTGAGAAGCCGGTTGATGTAAAGGCCATTGTGACCTGCATTATGAAGCTACTCGACCATGGGATTCAAACAAAGATACCAAGATAGCCTTTGCCCGTGCCCGTTGCTGGTCTGTCCATGCCTGTACGATAGTTCATGGAAGGCCACAGACTTACTGGCATTGTAAAACTTCTCCACCACTGGACTCGACAAACTGTGGTGAAGGGGCGTACCTCTGCCTGTTGGTGGTCTGCCTAAACCCTTAGGATGGTTTGTGGATGGCATGTATGGCTGGCATTATGACAGTCACTGTCTCCAATGCAATTCGATCAAAGGCTCTTTATGTGAGCTATGCACAGGACTGGTAGCTTACCTTCCAGCTGGCTGGTTGTCAGCCTCTATATGGTGGTAATCGCCGTTTCTTGCGTCGATTGTTTGAATGGTATTTTGCGCTGCTTTCAACAATATTTCATCCACATCACGGCTGAAGTCCACATGTTCTCGTCTTTCCTGGATTCTGCGAGGCTTTGACTGCACTCCATTGCTGAAAGAAACCCTACTCGCCAAGTGCCGCATGGTAAGTATCGAATCACGAATTCTAGATAAAGAATTCATGCTTCGCTTAAAAGTTACCACTCTCGCAGGATCCTGTTGTTAACAATCTCAGTATAGTTATTTTTAACCCTTAAGCTGCTTATCGCGACCCACTGACCTTTTGCGGACAGTGTAGATCAAGATCAGACTGCACAGAACGTGCAGTCTGATCTTTGATCTACACTGTCCGATACGGTATTTTCTTTCCGGTGAAATCAACTTTGAAACCGCAATGTTTGGACCTTTAGTATTGAGTAGTACTGAGTAGAAATTTGCGTTTCATTTATTAAGCAGCTATTCAGCAGCTTAAGTGTTAACGGTAGGCCCTTGGTATTAGAATAAGGGTATTCAGAAGTCGCTTATGTGCATAGCTACTAAGTTTGCTGGTTGCTGGTTGGTTGGTAGCCTGGATTTCAATATGATCGTCTTTTCTTTTTATATATTCTGGTGCTACTCTGTCAAACTGCCACCAGCGTTTTCTTCTTTTCTCACAATGTTTTAAAAGTCCCCTCTCCTCAGGGGCGTGAAAACACGGATTTGTTTGGTAAAGGGTTAAGGAGTGATTAAAAATTTATTGGCGCCTGGATCCAGGCTAGTTAGTTGCCAGTTGCGGTGACTCTTATCAGCCGAGTTGTAACAAGTGTCTTTCCCGAGTCTGGATTCCAATATCAATGCTATCGCGAAAACTATAATGAACACAACATATTTTTTTACCGATAGATGTCCTTAACTAGAACCATAGACATGTATAGACCTTTCAGAATATCTAATTTGCACATAGGTGCATGTTCGTGCAGGGATCGAGCTGAAACTGGCACTTTAAAATTTAACCCAAAACTATCATCTTATTTAAAATTATGTTTTTTTTTTTTTTATCTCTAGGGTTTTTTTTTTTTTAAGTTACTGTCTATATACTTACAATAGTAATTATGATATTATATAAATAGTTCTTATATCTCTCAACTAGGCCTGTGCGGGTGAGAGGTCAATAATAAAGATTCTATTCTGTTCTATTCCCTGTGGGGGTGTGTCATAAGAGAGTAATTTGATTGGCTATACTATTATTCATTCGTGGCTCAAAGCGTTAATAATCCAAAATGTTGCGATAGTTTATTTATTGTTTTCGTTCTGGAGTTTCATTGTTCATGCTGCATGTTTCGACCATAATCAATCTCACGCATTTGAGAATGTCCAATCGTTGAATACAGGAACAACATATCAATCATGACGCACAGCGAAGATCGGGCGCATTGGGTGAAAGAAGGCGCGATCGGGCTGGGAGGTTAGCACCAGGCTCATGCTAATGCTAGTTATACGACCAAGCCTTTCGTAAAGTACGACGAAGGGTATAAAAATACAAAATTTTATGTGACAGCCATAGAACTTAATTCTTAATTTACTTACACAGAGTTGCATAAGGTAGCTTTGGTAAAATCGTTCTTGTAGACTATACTGTACACGATATATGTAGTTTATCTTGAATACAAGAGAAAACATTGTGATAAAAGGAGATTTTTCTCATTTTCCTTTGATGTTTTAAGACATTGTCAGCTGCAAGAAAATACTCTTCTGCTGGAGGCAGTTGTAAGTCAGTTTTGCAGGCAGTGAAGATCAAGATCAGATTACAAGTATGGGAGCTTAATTTATGATTTCGAGTTACACACGTATATCCCAGAGTCATTAGTTTTAATGCCCTTAACTCTTTACCAAACGACAGAATTTTAGACCTGTCCAAATTGAAAGCATTTGCAGACGACAAATTAAATGCAACTCAAGAATTGAAATTTGTTTTGGAAAGGGTAGAAAACATTGTGGGAAAAGGAGAAAATGCTGGTTACCAGCATTTTTTCCTTTTGCCACAATGTTTTCAAAAGTCTTCTTTCCTAGGGTTGTTAAAAGTCGGGATTGTGTGGTAAAGAGTTAAGCATATCAGCTTCTGTATCATCAGTTTAATGACTCAACTATATAAACAAATGCAATGTATAGCAGTTGTAGCATGTTATCTATGACTGCAAATTTATATCACACTTAATTGTAATTTGAATAGGTCAAATTTTTACAAATTTTTTAATAGACTACCAAAGCATCCAGCATTTTTTTTTTTTTTTTCCATTTCCGAAGTGTTTTCAAAAGTATTCTTTCTTAACTCTTTACCAAACAACAAAATTTTGGACTTGTCCAAAATGAAAGCACTTGATGACAAATTAGATGTTGATGACAAATTAGATGTTATTAAAGGCGTGAAATTTGTCTATGGGAGGGTAAAAACACTGTAAGAAAAGGAGAAAATGTGGTTACCAGCATTTTCTCCTATTTCCAAGTGTTAAAATATGTCTATGAGAGGGTAGAAAACACTGAGGAAAGGAGGAAATACTGGTTACAAGCATTTTCTCCCTGTCCCAAAATGTTTTTAAAAGCCTTCTTCCACAAGCTTGTTAAAACTAGGGATTGTGTGGTAAAGGGTTAATGTTCATAAAACTGGAGGTTGTTTGGTAAAGGGATAAAAGCCTGTATACTCCATATGGGCAACCTACCCTTTTGGTATACTGTTTTCAAAAATGGTCTCTGATGAGATAATGTGTTTTTGGAGTTATCATTTTTTTATTCTTTGTGTTTTGCAGTTGGTGTGCTTTATGGGATCACAAACACATGTGTGGGGCATCCTTTTGATACACTGAAAACAAAGATGCAGGCTCAGTCAGGCTTTGAAAAAACAAGCATGTTTCAAACTTTTACCAAAACAGTAAGGACACAGGGTGTGGTGGGTTTATACAGGTATGCAACATCTGTAATATTTTCTTATAAGACCTCCTACAACATTGGGGCCGTAGGGGGTATGTTTTTTCACTGGAATAGGTTGTCTGTCTGGCCACTGATATGAATTTGTGTCCTCTTCTGACCTGCAGTTTTCAATCAATTTGGCTGAAATTTTAATGGTTCCTAGCCTTCCTACAGTGGGAAGTGGATTATGGTTTGGTAATTTCACGGTGAATTTACCGATTGATTAACTCGTTGGTACGGAAATACCGAGAGCTCAACTGTACTTTGCAAGTACAAAAAGGGGTTAGAAGCATAAAATGAATAGAATATTTGTTTCTTTGGGTGAAAGGTCGAAATTTATTTCATCCTGTGAACATCATACAGTAATATTTTCGAACATAGCTGTGCTGCTCATGAAAATATTACCAATGATGTTCACTTGATGAAATGAATTCGATCTTTCGCCCAAGAAAACAAATGCCCTCTATATGATTGCTTTTCTGACCCACAGAGACAAGGCACTTGATAGGGGGTATTCATTTGCCTGCAACATTGTTAAGTTTTCAAAGCACTGGGTTTTCTGTGGAAGTGTCCCTGGACAAGACACTTCAAAGCCTTTGCCTGGTACTGGTGAAACCTAGGGCATACATGAACGAGTGAGCTGTGATATAACTGAAATAATGTTGAAAGGAGCATAAGACACCATTCAATCAAGTACATGTACAGAGAAACTTAATAAACCTAAGATACGAAATACAAGTACTTGTACCACTAAATGAAATGCATGTCTTAACCCTTTACTGCACAATGACGCCTTTTGACGTCACTGGGTAAGAAGCCCTTTGAAAACATTGTGGGAAAAGGAGAAAATGCTGGTAACCAGCATTTTCTCCTTTTCCCACAATGTTTTCTATCCTATCAAAGAAAACTTGCACCATTTGAGCCACATTGAAAATGCTTTCAATTTGGGCAAGGCTAAAACTTTGTCGTCTGGTAAAGGGTTAACTCTTACAGTAGAGCACCAATTAAACCCAATAGACACTTTCAGTATAGAAATAAAACCCAAATACTTACATGTATAAGGTTGCTGATGTCCAGAATGTCTCAACAAAGCAGACAGTGTAGATCAAAAATCAGACTGCATGTTTTGTGCAGTCTGACCTTGATCTACACTGGCTGCAAAGGCAACTATTGTTGTGAAAGACGCTTTAAGGGTGAACTTTTTACCTGTAGACAGAATTTCAGATCAGTTCCAATCAACAGCAAATTAAACAGGGCACTGATGATTGCACTTGATATATTTTTTTCCTTCCTCCACTTCCTTTATGTCAAATCAAACTAAACAAATTTCTTGCTATAGCCAGGTAACCGAATAATTTTTTCCAGAGGCTGTATTCCACCACTTTGGGGCTCTGGTATTTACAGGTCTTCACAGTTTGCTGTTTTTGAAGCAGTGTAAGTTTATCTGTATAACTCTTCACTTTATGACATCTTCTAGACTTGTTCAATTTAAACGCAATTACAGACAGCAAAATAATTATAGCTCAAATGATTTTTTTTTGTCTCTGAGATGGACATTTTAGGGAAAGGGGGAAACAGAATGATGTCAAACATAACATCACATAATACTTACAGTATGGTAACCAGCATTTTCTCCTTTTCCCACAGTTTTTTCTACCTTGTCAGAGAGCTTGAGCTCATTTATACCAATTTTAAATTTGTCGTCTGCAGGTATTTTGAATTTGGAAGTGTCTAAAACTTTCTGTGTGGGAAAAGGTGAACTCTTCACCAAATGACAAAATTTTGGACCAAACTAAATTGAAATTAAATGATGATTTCTCTCTTTGATAGGGTAGAAAACATTGTGGGAAAAGGAGAAAATGCTGGTTACCAGCATTTTCTTCTATCCCTACAATGTTTTCAAAAGCCTGCTTTTGTAAGGTCGTTAAAAGTCGGCATTGTGTAGTACAGGGTTTACCTTTCTCTTAAGAATCCTGTCTTTCTATGGCCCTTAGGAAGAAGTCAATGAATTTTTGTTGTCTGTTGAAGAGCAGCTAACTTGTTTTTTTGTTTTTCACAGGTATACATATCTCAATACAAATTTCTGGACCTATGAAATACCATATACAATGGGACTTCAAGTGTAAGTAGAATATTTATTAACCCCTTTACAAAACAATTCTAAGTTCAACAACAATGAAAAAGAGGGCTTTTGAAACATTGTTGGAAAAGATAAGACACTGGTAAACATCATTTTCTCTCCATTTTCTTTGCTACTTCTGACCCTTCCAGAGAAAAATTCTGTTCATTACTTCCACTGCCCAAAGGCCAGCAAGCTAAATGTCATAGCCTTGCGTCCAGTCTGTGTGTGAATTAACTTTTATTTCAGATAATTATCTTCTTCTCTCAAAGTACCTATCCAGTTTTGACGAAACTTCACAGAAATGGTTCTTTCATGGCTGTCTTCAGAATTTTTTGATAGATTTTTTATTCCATCAGAAACTCTTGTTGCCATAGCAACAAATATGAAAAATATTGAAAGTCTTTAAATGTCTTCTCCAAAACAGCAGTGTTTGATTTCCTACAAATTGGCCAAAATGTAGCTCTGGCCTAGCCCTGGGGTCACAACTTTCACATGGGCTTTAAAAAAATTATAGAGAAAACTGTATAGTCGCTTCCAGTATTATTGTGGGTTCTTCAATATCGTGGTATTTACAATTTCCGAAAGTGAGGCTGACATGCGCCTCCTTGAGGATGTCCTCACATGCACATTTGTAGGTCAGATACAGTCAACACGCTTTGCAAACTTACTTTGGCAAATTTTCCGAAAATGGTAGGTAAAATTGAGTTTTCATCTGAATAGTAAGAAAACTTGGCTCTTTGCAAAACCGCTTTATCCCCTGGATGAAGTTGATGATCTTATTAGTGTAACAATATCAGTATCATTATAACAGTTCTGTAAAATTTGTTTTCCTATCACTGAAGTTTATCAAATGGGAAAGTAAATTTCAGACGACCGTTAAATGATGACGTCACCGCTTTCCAAATATGGGAATGAAAACAAGAGGCCATGACAAAAGTTTTGACTCGCTAATTATAAAAATCATATTCTCAAGGCACTGCATTTTGTTTTTGATTTAGTTCCCTGATCTGTTGAAATGAAAGAACACTCTAGAAATTATATATTCACTTTTGTATCGGCAAAAGAGGTCCAAAATAGGGTATTTGATGCTATTTTAATCAAAGATCTGTAGATGTCGTTTTTTCCCTCCATTTTTACAGGTGCGCAAAGTAAAAACTCGTTTACAAAATGACCGAGAGAATTTATTTATATATGTTGCTCAAAATTCTTGATAAAATCATCTCAACACTTTGAAAATAACTTGATTTTCATTTGCCAAAGTTTTGAACATAAATAGGGTGAGCCTGTAAATCTCCCAGGGCCTCATCTCAATGCCACGATAATACCGGAAGTAGTCCTTTTTGAAAATTGGTCATTGCTGTCCCCTGTTTTGTCTTGATTAAGAATAGTTAACTGACAAACAGAAAATCAGTTATCTTAGAAATATACATGAGGTATCGTTGAATGTTACTTGCAAGAGAAAAATATCAGGCAAGACACTAACTTTTCTACACTCAGTGGAATGTTTTAGTACCACGATAATAGGGAATTCAATCCTATATGGTAAGTCTTCTTGTTCAAAACCATTTGGCCCAGAATTGTAATGTTTGGTATGTATAGTTTGTACTTATTAGCCAGTGGAGCAATACAGGGCCATCGTTGCCCCCTTGTTTTAATCATCAAAATTATAACTGGTATGTATTACTATACATATTCCTCTATATATTTTCTAGGAGAGTTTTGGCAGCCGGAGGTGTCGCATCAACTGCACGAGCAATCATAGAAACGCCTCTAGAATTTGCAAAGGTATACAGTCAAAACTGTTGTTAAAAGATATCACCTAGGGAAAGACAGATATATAGGATCTGGCGTGAGTTGGTGTTTGAGATAAGATTTTGTTAAACAACTCTACAAAAAGATCTATTTACTGAGCCTTTGTGGACGAGTTTAATAAAATTTTACCTCAAAAGCCAACAGATGTCATTCTTTTTATCACATAACTGTATCTCTAGAATTATAGTTCATGACGTGTTAAAACATAGGCCTACATAAAGCCTTTGTTTCTTTGACAGATGTGTACATCACAGAAGAAAAATAGTTTCAAAGAAACTTGTATATTATGGTTTTGATTCACATCTAAAGATCCTGAAATTCACAGTTTTGTCACAATCATCAGTTTTGACATTTAATTTCACACAGGAATCTTGGTCCACAGTGGTTTAGAAATGAGGCATATAATTACAGTATGTTGACCAAATACAGCACTAATTTGTTATCTCATACATGTGTAAGACAAGAAAATTCATAATGGCTGTCTTACATTGAAAACAATGGGAGTTTTGTGATAAATTAGTCTTCTTATGACAGGTGGTCTGTTAATGCAAGTTACGTCTTTGTTTTTGTTGAATAATGATAAATGTTTTGGAAACAGAAAAAATTACTTGTAACAAGCAATCCTCTCATTTTTCCACAATGTTTTCAAGAGCTGCCTACTGTAGGAGCATTTAAGGTCTTATCAGTATTGTAACAGTAAAAGAGGTTTAATGAATTAGAAATTACCATTATTATATGTACATGTACATGTACTTTGATAATTGTTATTTCTTATTTTTGCGGGTGTGGTTGGAGGGGTGAGGGCTGGTATGGAGAGAAGTTCTGAATGCTGTGCGAGCGTTCACTCATGTATCTGACTGAACTCAGACAGAAGTGGTAAAAATTCTTTCAAAATTTTTCTGTCACAAGTTTTATACTTTACATGGCTAATATTTCTCATACTGCATACCCATAGATCTTTCCAAGTTATTTTTCTGACCCCTGATCACAGTCTCTTAGTTACCAGTTGTAATATAGAAAGTAAACAGGGAAATTACTAATATGGTAAAACAACCCCCTGCAGAGAATTTTGTTCCCTTCTTTTAGCAGACCATTTTTGAAAATATTGTGGCAAAATGAGAAACTACATGTAGCAATTTACAATTAATGATGTATCAAAAGTTAACCCTTTACCAAACAACCAGGTCTTTTAACAACAGCTAGGAAGACAGCATTTGAAAATATTCTGGGAGAAGGAGAACATGCTGAAAGCAAGCATTTTCTCCTAATCCCAAATGTTTTATATCCCATCAAATCCTGTATTCTGTAAATTTTGGCTAGTCCAAAATTTCCTTGTCTGGCAAAGAGGAAACCCATGTTGGTTATTCATATTTTGCAAAGATATTTTGAAGGGACTATTTAATTTTTGCCAATGAATCAAACCCAAGATGAGAATAACAAGTGAGAAATGAACCCTTTACCAAACAGTCCCGAGTTATAATGACCCTGACAAAAAAAACTTTTGAAAACATTGTGGGAAAAGAAGAAAATGCTGGTAATAAGCATTTTCTCCTTTTCCCACAATGTTTTCTACCCTTTCTAAGACAGAAATCATCATTTGAATTACATTTATTTTGTTGTCTGCAAATGCTTTTAGTTTGGTCGAGTCCAAAACTTTGTCATTTGGCAAAGAGTTAAAGTTAAAATTATGCTAGTTAGACACTGCATTGCAGTGAAACATACCTCTGACAGTAGGAAGTACAAGTAACTCCAATTTTACCAATTGCCTGGTGTTGACAGTATTTGTAGGAAGTTGTTTACAAATTATCCTGGTTGTAAGTCTGGTGTAGATAGTATTTGTAGGACTGGTTGTAAGTCTAAACACACCTTTTAAATTGAAGAGTTCCACTAATGGAAATAGGAAGTAATGAGTAAGACTTCATTTCATTCATTATAGATAAGAAGGCAAACCCAACAGACCTGGGAACTCCGAAAGGTTTATACAGTAAGTGTATTATTAGCTTTTACCTCTAATACATTTCATGGATGCATTTTCCCAAATATTTATCTGTCAAGGAAAACTTTGGATCTGTTGAAGCTAGAGGAGTAACATATGAGTTATTTTTAATCCTTTACCGCACAGTCCTGTGTTTTAACGACCCTTATGAAAGGCGCTTTTGCAAACATTGTGGGAAATGGAGAAAAATGCTTGTATCTAACATTTCCTCCCTTTCCTACCATGTTTCCTATCCTTCCAAAGACCAGTACATGTAACTTTATTTGTATCACATTAAATTTATTGTCTAAAAATGTTTTACATATGTCAGTATTTTTGTTGTGTAGTAAAAGAGTTCATTGAATTGTTTTTCTACAGTTTTTATTTCACTGAGAGCTAAAAGTTTAGCTTTAAAGGAACATTAAACCAGATTTTAACACAGTTTCTTTTTGTGCGAGAACTTTTATATTTTGTCAGGAAAAAAATCATGAGGATGTGACTGTTTATCCTCCTTTGGGGAAAACAGGAAAAAAAATTCTGAAAAAAGAATTTCCTCTAGTCAGACTCAAACCTATAACCTTCAAAACTGTAGTTGGCCAGTCTACCCTCAAGGCTATAGAATCAAATGATAGATTGTCATGGTAAAAATGAATTTATCCTTATTTTGCAGTAATAGCTGTATAGTAACTAATAGAATAGGAAATTCTGCAATTCTAAGTGTTTTCTACATGAGCCCTGCTCTGTGAAAAGGGAGCTTAATGCATTTGTGAAAAGTATCAACCCATGTCAGCCTGCGCAGTCTGTGCTGGCTGACATGAGCTGACACTTTTCATCATCTATAAATTTTTTGTATGTCAAAGGATAATTCTGCCTCATGCCTTAGTTGGTTGTTTGTCAAAGTGGATTTTATGGATCCATAATTAGGTGATGTCTTGCTTGGTAAAAAACATTGTGGGGAAAGAAGAGAAAATGCTGGTTACCGGCATTTTCAAAAGCTTTTTTGTCTCTCGGTTGTTAATACTTGGGATTGTTTTGTAATGGGTTAGTGAAATTTCATCTGAACTGCTGACTAAATTCAGGTCCTTTGTATCAATAAAATTAAGTCTTATGTAGGTTATAGTATTCTCTTTCTTTAGAACTAGAGAATTAAGATTGTATTAATTGTTCACAATTACTCAACTCTGTACAAACTGAAACAATTTGCAACAAATATTTTTGAAATAACAAAGCATTCTGGTAATATATGGATAACCAACATTATTTAGAATTTAAACATTCAAACATCTAGCAACAAAAAACTTGAACTTTTCACACTTTGATATTGTGTTACAGGGCTTTGGTGTAACTTGGGTCAGAACTATGGGATTGATGACCTCCTATTTCATAATGGTGGACACTGGCAGGAGAAATTTTCCAGAACTTTTTTCCAGTAAAATTATGGGACCATTTTTAATATCTGGGTGTGCTGCAACATTTGCCTGGTGGCTTGTTTGGCCGTTTGAATACATGAAATCTCAAGTACAAAGTGGTTATCTAGGGTATGTATATTCATTTTCAGGACATACATGAATATGTGACCTGTTGTTATATGCTTGAAATAATGTTGAAAGCACTGTAAAATATAAAAAAAAAATATAAAAATAAAAAAAAAGATAATTAGGGCATTACTCCGTCTACACAAACTTATGTCAGTTTTAATCTTGTTAAACCTGTTCCATATGGCAATATTTTAGACTCATCCAATTTGGAGTCATTTACATTAAATATTAGTCAAATGATTGAATTTATCTGTGACAGGGTGGAAAACATTTTAGGACATGAAGATGTTGGTAATTTTGTTTTCCTTTTTCTACAATGCTTTAAAAAGCTTTCTGTGTTGGGGCTGTTAACACTCGGTATAGTAAAGGTTTAACTCTTTACCACACAAAAAAATTTTGCACTTGTCCCAATTCAAAGCATTTAAAGACGACAAGTTAGATATGGCGAATATGGTGAGATTTGTTTGTAAAAGGACAAAAAACATTATGGGAAAAGGAGAAAATGCTGATTACCAGCATTTTCTCCTTTTCCCACAATGTTTTCATAAGGCCTCTTTCTCAGGGTCGTTAAAACTCGGCATTTTGTAGTAAAGAGTTAAATGACATTCATCAATCCTGGAGGAGAATAGTACCAGCGACCTCTTGGTTCAAGCATTTTACTAAGCAACAGCGCACTGCAGAATTTCATTTTGGAGGTAATGAGTGAATAGACAACAGTTGCATACTTATGATTTCAGCAAAGATGTACCTGTCCATCAAAGAATGATAATGATTATTCGTGATAAGGGATTCTTTGCTCTGTATCGTGGTATTCTCCCCGGCTCAATATGAAGTTTTCTTGCCAATGGTACGAGTATGGTGGTGATGTCGTATGCACAGAGAAAAGTGTCGCAACTTGGACTTAGAAAATGAATAATTTTTTGTTATGTGAAGGTTATGTTAAAGTTTATAAATGTATACAGAACTTTGAAGGTTCAATAGTCGCCAAAAGTAAACAAATGCTGGTGTTAAAATGCATTTGAATTGAAATCATACCATTTTATAGTATGATAACTATTGTGAAAATAACAATCTTGTATTGTGTGGTTGGTCCAAGTGCTAGTCATGAGCAGAAAAATTTTAAAACTAGGTAAAAAGTCACCAAGTCACTCTATCTTTTGTCTACTTTTTCCCCTGATCCCCCCCCTTTAACCCTTTACCGCACAATGATGCCTTTTGACGCCCCTGGGAAAGAAACCTTTTGAAAACATTGTGGGAAAAGGAGAAAATGCTGGTAACCAGCATTTTCTCCTTTTCCCACAATGTTTTCTACCATATCAAAGAAAATTTGCACCATTTCAGCCACATTGAAATTGTCATCTGCAAATGCTTTCAATTTGGACCAGGCTAAAATTTTGTCGTCTGGTAAAGGGTTAAGATTCATTTTTCTGCGAGCAACAAGCACTTGGACCAACTGTACAATAACAGATTGTCATTTTTACATTAATTTCCATACTTTTAAATGGTATGATTTGAATTCAAATGCATTTTAACACCTCCCAGTATGTACAGTATACACATTAAGTACATGTATAGAATTATGGTACATGTATTTTGAAATTCTCCATATTATCATTTTTATTGTTTTAATGTTCTCTCTACTTCATATATACTATCTTTTTACATGTATGCAACACACAAGTTTTGGAAACTGACAAATGTGGAAATAGCCTGTTTTGTAATGATATTACTCTTTTTACACATTTTTTTTTTTTTTCAAAGAATTTTTTTATTTGATCATAAAGAAAAATATATTTACTTTTTTTTATGCAAATAGATCTATTCATGTTTTTTTCATGGCACTTGTGTAGTGTTGTACTGAAAAAAAAGGACACTTTTTTATATTTTTGTTTGAATATTGTTTCACTTGCCACTACTGGTTACATGTGTATGTTATGCTCTTGTACATGTTTATGCAATCTGTAAATACTCCAAGTTCTGAGATTTTTTACTCCAGTGACTCAGAACTGTTGTATCCAGTAAAACTTGCACAGAAAAGGGCCTGTATTCACCAAACTACTTAAATCTTATTCTCCAGAACTTTCTAAATTTTAAAGTAACACAATCTCTGATTGGCTAAACCATTTGGTTTAGCCACTCAGAAGTTGTGTTACTTTCAAATTTAGAAAATCCTTGAGAATAAGACTAGGAACATTCTTAAGATTGGTTGGTGAATACGTACCCAGTTTGCATTTTGATTCATAACATAACAGATTCTTTCCATGTAAAAACAGTAACTACATGTAGTTTGAATAACTTGAGGGAGAAATATTTGACAAAAAAGCATTTTGGGACAAGGAGCAATTGTGCATGAAAAGTGATTACTATTTACCGGTATTCCACATTTTTTTTCTACAGTATACTACATTTGTGCAAAGAGTTTCATTTATTAGGCATTCAGAATCTCAGGAGAACTTGAAATTGTTGTGAGAAATGAAGTGATGAATCAGAATGTTTCACTTATCTTTACTTGATGATGTTGGCACTTTTGTCCAGGAAACAGTTGGTTGTCTTTGTGTATTATTGTTTTTTTTATAAATAAATATTAGGCTTTATCAATGACAAAATTTTGGATTTGTTTCAATTGAAAGCATTTGCAGATGACAAATCCAATGTGGCATAAAATATAGATTTGTTTTTGAAAGGGTGAAGAAAGGATAAAATGATCCTTTTCCCACAATGTTTTCAATAGCTTCTTTCCTTATGATAGTTAAAAATGGGGATTGTTTGGTAAAGCACTAAACTAACCAGATATCTGTATCCTGAAAGCGTTGTTAAAAATACCTAATTCAGCACAAATACCTGGTAGCTATAGCCTGGTAAAATTCATCGAAATTAAAGAAATACAAAGCATAGACTCCTTGAACTATTTGGTTCCTCCATTGCTTAGAGGTTAACTCTGTATGAAATGACAAAATTTTGAACTAATCAAAATTCAAAGCATTTGCAGAGGACAAATTAGATGTGACTTAGAAGTTGAAATTTGTTTTGGGTAGGGTAGAAAACAATGTAGGAAAAGGAGAAAATGCTGGTTACCAGCATTTTCTCCTTTTTCCGCAATGTTTTCAAAAGTCCTTTTTCTCTGGGTTGTTAAAACTCGGGAATGAGTGGTAAAGAGTTAACCTTTGATAAATGTTACTGAACAGATAAATGTTATCATTGGAACAGAAGTCTGGTCTGTGTAACTTATAAACACCACACAGACTCTTGCAACTTCACCAGTAATTATCTCCACATACTATAAATCTGTAAAGCACTAAATATTGAAATTACAAGATGGTTCAGGCCAGGACTGTTAAAGACATATTGTACAGTAAAGATCCAAATTCAGACTGCATATTCTGCAAAAGATAGGCAAGTGCCTAGAGCATGCAAAGAGCATACTTTTAACCCTTTACCGCACAGTGACACCTTTTAACGCCCCTGGGATAGAAGCCCTTTGAAAACATTGTGGGAAAAGGAGAAAATGCTGGTAACCAGCATTTTCTCCTCTTCCCACAATGTTTTCTATCCTATCCAAGAAAATTTGCACCATTTGAGCCACATTCAAATTTTCGTCTGCAAATGCTTTCAATTTGGACAAGGCTAAAATCTTGTTGTCTGGTAAAGGGTTAAAAAAGCCAGTCATTTGAGAACAACATTTGAACAGTGTTTACTTAACTCTTTAATAAATGATCCCATGGTTTTGTGACCCTAAAGTAGGCTTTGAAAACATTGTAGGAAAAAGAGAAAATGTTGGAAACCAGCATTTTCTACCATGTTGTTGTCTACACTTTCAAAACCTAAATCCCATCTTTCAAGCTTTATCTAAATAATCATGTATGCCATTGCTTTCGTAATGGAAGTCTAAACTTTTTTGGGTTTGTAAAGAGTTGGGGAGAAACAGCATTTTCAAAACCTTTCTCTCTAAAACTGTAGGTTGTGTTCTGCAATTCCCCAAGACAATGGATTTGTTTGATTGTTTGAATGGTCTTTCACACAGTTTTCTACATTATTTCCGTTATATAGCTGCAGCAAGTACACCTATCCATGCTTTCCTGGAGTTTCTTTTACTAGTACTTTGCACAATATTCTTCCCAAGCAACTGGCTGCTTTTCCGCATCACCATCATCAAAACAGTGATGGTGGGATAAGAATGAATCCTGTCATATTGACTATCATCAATCCTCAGAAAGAAATTGGCTGTGCTGGGGATTTGAACCAGGGGACTCCTGTTCTCAATTCCTGTACGCTACCAAAAGCACCACTGGGGCTCGGGCCACAATCAATGGAATGGCTTAATGCCATAAATGAGGAGAAATTGTTCTTTTATTAATTTATTTCTTGGAATAAAAAATTCACTTCAGAAAAACAAAAAATCAACAAACATGATGACTAAAAAATCCATTTCTGGGCATTATCCCTGACCTAAAATAATGCCACGTCATTTTATACACAACTATATAGCTGCACTGTATGACAAACAACTCAATATAAGAATATTTTGGAATATTTGTTGCTTAAAACATACAGTTAAAAGACTGGAAACTCTTCACAAATGTTCAGAAAACATTTTTGACAAATGAAACTGATCTGAAGCAGTGCAAGAATGGCTGACAAGCTCCTGTTTTCAGAAAGGATTATGTATCTTTACCTTAACTCTTTACAAACATCAAAATTGTAGCCTTGTAAAACCTGGAAACTTTAGCAGACAACAAACTGTCATTCAAAACCTGCAATTTCTATTCCAAAGAGTAAAGAACATAGAAGGGAAAGGAAAAAATGATGGTGTCCAGCATTTTCTCCTTTTTCCACAATGTCTTAAATGTCAGTCAATCATAAGTTCTATGGAAAGTTTTTTCTTTCAAAGTTGCCTGTTGCATTACATTATGGCTGACATAGCTACCCCCTTTAACTCTATACCAAATTAATGTCAGAATTTTAGACTGGTCCAAACTCAAAGCACTTGCAGATACTAGTAACAAATTAAATATAGCTCAACTGATGTTACTTGTCTATGAATGTATAGGAAACATTTCAGGCATTGGGGACAATTCTGGTTACCTGTATTTGCTCCTTTTCCCACAACATTTTCAAAAGCTTTGTTTCTTGGGGGTTGTTAAAAATTAGGTTTGTGTGGCAAAGGGTATATGGGTGCAAATGAGGCAGACTTTGCAAATTGTTGGTGACTTTGTAGGTATATCAACTGAGGAGGCAGTATTTCTATTCAAATGTCCAATGCTTCAGTCTCTTTGTCTGCTATGCCCTTTTGCCATATATGTTCGGTGTGTTTTTGCTACACATGCTACAAATACAACCCCTCTTGTACAAGCTATGTAAAAGTAATTTGTTTGTATTTGAGTTTAACGCTGTTTTCACAGCTTAGCTCACATCATCGCGGTCAGAACACCTGTGCATGTTTTCCTAGCTTTCTCATACCAGTGTGACACAACTTTCCTTCCAAGCCACTAACTGTTTTTCTCACATGCATCAGAAGTGAGAGGCAAAAAATTACCATAAGGAAAGTTTATCTCAGCCAGGTATCAAACCCACAACCACAAGGTCATGAGTCATACGCTAACCACCGAGCCACCCAGCCAGGCTATGTAAAAGTAAGGACATAGTCTAACACCAGTACTGACACAACAACTGACTACTTTTCTCATATCACAGGTGAGTGGCAAAAAATCGCCGGAAAGAAAGTTTGCCTCAACCAGGCATCAAACCCACAACCAGCAGATTCTGAGTCGGATATGCTAACCACTGAGCTACCTGGACGGGTGGTTGGTAATACAGACTCTTTTCAAGACCACAAAATATTTTGACTCGTCCATGCAAAAAGCTTTTGCAGACTACAAAATACATTGAGCTCAAATCATGATAAAACTTGTCTTAAAAGGATAAAAACACTGTGGGAAAAGGAGACTGATACGTACAAGTATTTTATCCTTTTTCCCATGATGTTTTACAAGGCCTTTCTCCTGCAATACTAAAGAAATAAAATTGTTTGGTAAAGGATTATTCCCTCCACAACATGTATATGGGACATTCAGTTAAAATTCAACAGTCCGTAAGGCGTCCTCGTCCAGCAGTTCCATTGTTGCTATGGCACGGTCATTGAACCTAAACGACGATCCGCCATCTACAACCAAACTTGCATCCCACATTCTTGATCTGATTTCTATTCTACAAGTAAAACAGTAGATAGTTGTACATGGGCATTACATTCTTTCCAAATACAAACATTTAGTGTTCAGCATAGAGAGATATGGTTGGTTGATTGGTGTTTATTCCTCTACCAAACAAGAAAATTCTAAACTTGTCCAAATCCAAAGCACATGCATTTGACATGTGAATTGTGGCTTCATTGCTGGCTCTTGTCTTGAAAGGGTGGAAAACATTGTGGAAAAGAAGAAAATGCTGGTAAAGGGTTGACTCATAACCAGATGAAATTTGAGACTAGCGTAATGGCTTTTGTCAAAACTTTGGAAATGCTACCAAACGACAAAATTTTAGACTTGTTCAAATTGAGATCATTTGCAGAGGACATTAAATGTGGCTCAAAGAATGAAATTTGTCTTTAAAAAGGCAGGAAACATTGTGGGAAAAGGAGAAAATGCTGGTTACCAGCATTACCTCATTTTCCGACAATGTTTTCAAAAGCCTCCTTCATCTGGGTCATTGAAACTCGGGATTGTGTAGTAAATGGTTAAAGCAAACTAAACAGTATAATATTGTGTATGGCAATACATAAAGATGTATATATGAGAATATGAAATACTGTCCACTAGAAATGGCAGCATAACTTCAATATTGACATTTAAAAGGGTATACAACCAGATTTTGTTTCCCAATTTTCTTGGTAAATCTTAATATAGACTGGTAATTTTCATTCACATGCAAAGCTGGCCTTAAAACTACAACATTCATGTAGATAGAAATACTAGTGCAAAACACAAGGAATTTACCAGTTTCTGATATTTTTTCTGTAAAATTTCTTAACTCATTACTAACTGGATAGCCATTATTTCATAAAAAGAGATAAATACATTTTGAATATGGAAGTCTATCAGTTGGTAGAGTCACTAAAAACCAGTTTTGAAGGCCATGAGTTCAAATCCCAGTGAAGGCATATTTTTGCAGAAGTATTATTTCCTAACTAAAACTAAACAGTCATGCTCTAATGATTTTTACCTACAAAACATCAAGATATTGCTGGTAACCAGCATTTTCTCCTTTTGCCACCATGTTTATAAAAGCCTTTATTCCTTAGTGTCATTAGAATTGGGATAGTTTTGTACAGGGTTCAACAACTTGGAATGTTAGGAAAATACTGTATTTGTTTGGTGCTAGGCGCAATTTAACTTTTTTCCAAGTCAGGTCTGAATTGAAGGCATTTGCAGACAATAAATTAAATGTGGCACAAATGATGGGATTTAAATCAGAAAGAGTAGAATACATTGTAGGAAAAGGATAAAATGTGGGTTACTTTACTTACAATGTTTTCAAAAGCTGTCTTCTTCAGGGTCTTTAAAATGCAGGATTGTTTGACAGTGTTTATCAGACAGAGCACCTATCTATGTGTTCATAGAGCTTTCTTTTACCTGTGTCAAGCATTTCACTTCTTCCGAGCAACTTGGCATTTTACCATATAAAGAACGTCAACAGAGTGACTGTGATGTATTGAAAGAGGAATAAATCCTGTCACAAAGGTTTTCATCAATCATAATGGCTAGCATAAAGAATAACAGTCCAAAATAAATATCAGTACATAATTATGAAAGAAAGCCCATCTATAAGAATAGTTGTATAACTTTACTAACTTACTTTTTTGCTTTTCCTCTTTGCTGAGATGCGTGAAAGACACCTGTTTAAAAAGAAAGTACCTGATGCAGCTCAGAGACCATTCCACTCTTTACAAGATTACAAAATATTAGACTTGTCGTAATTGAGGGTTGCAGAACACAATTTCAATTTATCAAAAATGATGGCATCATCTTTGGAAGAAAAATATGCTCACCAGCATTTTCTCCAGTTACCACAATGCTTTCACAGTTTCTTTCTCAGGGAAATGAAAGCATGGGACTGTTTGGTAAATGACTGAATTGTTCAAATTTTAAGGTAGTGTTAGACTATTTATGTCATAAAATGGTGAATACAGAAGATCCTAAGATCAGACCCCAAGTTTTATACAGCCAATTAACTCTTTACCAAACAACAAAATTTGGGACTTTTTCAAATTGAAAGCATTAACACATGACAGAATGTGACTCAGAAACCGAAATGTGTTTTTGAAAAGGTAAAAGACATAGTTAAACAAGAGGACCATTTGCCCTAAAGCGCACACCTGAGTAAGGTTATCAAGGACTGATAAGGCTGAAAAGATCCTGGTCATGATGATGTAAAACGCATTATTGTAAGTCATCTACTTTTTGACCAATTTAGCCTATTGTTGAATTTTGAATCTGGCTCAAAACATGGCCTCTAGAGTCGCACAAGGTTTTTCTAAGATTTGGCCCCGTGACCTACTTTTTAACCTTACATGACTTGGTATACTTCTCTTCCGAGATTTCATCCAGACAAACACTCTGACCAAGTTCCATGAGAATAAGGCTAAAAATGTGGCTGGTAGAGTGCACCCAAGATTTTTCTAAGATTTGGCTCTGTGACCTACTTTTTGGCCCGACGTGATGCCCAATTTCAAACTTGTCCAAGATTTTATTGAGGCAAACATTCTGACCAAGTTTCATGAGTATCAGGCGGAAAATGTGGCCTCTAGAGTGCACACAAGTTTATTAAAAGATTCAGCCCTGTGACCTACTTTTTGACTCGACATGACCCAATTTTCTATGTCTCCAAGATTTTATAAAGAAAAACACTCTGACCAAATTTCATAAGTATCAGGCTGAAAATGTGGCCTCTAGAGTGTATGCAAGGTTTTTCAAAGATTTGGCTCAATGACCTACTTTTTGACCCAATGTCATACAATTTCAAATTCATCAGAGATTTCATACAGATAATCATTTTGACCTAGTTTCATAAGTAATAGGCTAAAAATGTGGCCTCTAGAGTGCACACAATGTTTTTTTAAGATTTGGTCCAGTGACTTTTTGATCCAACATGACTCAATTTCAAACTTGTCCAAGAATATATCCTGACAAACATTCTGAACAAGTTTCATGAATATCAGGCTCAAAATGGGAGCATACAAGGTTTTTCTAAGATTTGGCCCTGTGACCTGGCTTTTGACCCAACATGACCCAATTTCAAACTTGTCTAACATTTCATTAAAACAAATATTCTGACCAAGTTTCACAAGTATCAGGCTGAAAATGTGGCCGCTAGAGTGCAGACAAGCTTTTTCTAAGATTTGGCCCTGTGAACTATTTTTTTGACCCAAAATGACCCAACTCATCCGAAATTTTATCCAGAAAAACATTCTGACCAAGTTTCATGAGTATCAGGCTGAAAATGTGGCCTCTAGAATATACATAAGCTTTTTCTAAGATTTGGCCCCGTGACCTACTTTTTGACTTGACATGACCCAATTTCAAACTTGTCAGAGATTTTATCCAAACAAACCTTCTGACCAAGTTTCACAAGTACCAGGCAGAAATGTGGCCTCTAGAGTGCACACAAGGTTTTTCTAAGATCTGGCCCTGTGACCTATTTTTCGACCCCATGTGACCCAATATCGAACTTGTCCAAGATTTTATCAAGACATGCATTCTGACCAAGTTTCATGAGGATCTGGCTGAAACTGTGGCCTCTTGAGTGCACACAAGGTAAATGTTGATGACGGCACGATGCACGACTGATGACGGATGCCAGACACAGCACGATCACAAAAGCTCACCTTGAGCACTTCATGCGCAGGTGAGCTAAAAAGCAGAAAATGCTGTTTACAAGCATTTTCTCCCTTTCCCAGTATGTTTTTAAAGGATTTCTTTCTCAGGGTCATTTAACTCTTTACCAAACAATCCAGAGTATAAAAAATGTTTATATCTTGATAAATTTGTCTCCATTGGTCACAATGTTTTTAAAGGCCTTAACATACCACTACCTTTACACTCTTGTTTTGAATTATACCCTGTCTGAAATGTGCTATGGGTTCTTTCACCCCAATGTACATGGAATCACCTTTATTCATGCATTCTCTCCTGATTCATGTTGGTTATCAATTTTCTACTAAAATGTAGCCAAGCCCAGTGGCACAGATGGTAGTATACAGGACTTGAAACTAGTAAGTCGCTTGTTGGAATTTCTTTCTGAAGACTGAAGATAGTCATTGCAACAGGATTCATTCCTCTCGCACCACTGATCACTGTTTAGACAATGGCTATGTGGGAAAGCAGCCAGTGGCTTGGGAAGGATACTGAGCAAAGTACTGGTAAAAGAAACTCCAGGAAAGCATGGATAAGTGCACCTGCCACCACAATATGACTGAAACAGTGTGGAAAAATGGCGGTAAACACAACAAAACAATGACTGGCGGTGAGAGATGAATTAATCCTGTCACAATGACTATAAAAAATCCTCAGAAACTGGCCTGCTGCTGATTTGAACCAGAATCTAAAGTCCTCCATGCTAGTGACTGTGCTACCACTCTTGGCCCCTTTGTTGTGGGAGGAACAAAAATGTAGATTCATCTTACCATTTATCACAGGATCCCTTATTGTAAATCCCAAACAGGGTTCACTTGGGTCGAATTTCAGAGAGTTGTTAAACTCTCTTGCAACCTGATTGACAAAACCTTTATCACTGACTGGAAACAAGGTTTTGTTAGTTTTGTTGGCTGAAAATAGACACAATAAGGATGAGCTGACACATGAAAATATTTCTTTGTTTAGTAACAAGTTATTTCTCTCCCAAAATTATATCTTAACTCTTTACCAAGATGACAAAATTTTAGACTAGCCCTAATTGAAAGCCTTTGTAGACAACAATTTCAATATGGCTCAAAGATGGGATTTTTCTTTGAGAGGGTAGAAAACATTATGGAAAAAAGGAGAAAATACTGGTTTACCAGCATTTTATCCTTTTCCAACAAGGTGTTCAGAGTCTTTTATCTTCATTCAGAGGCTTTGTTCTTAGGGTTGTTAAAACTCAGAGTTGTGTGGTAAACAATTAAATTGACATAAGACTAAAAATTAACAACTGTCTGAGAAAATCTTAACAAAAAAACATGATTTTTATTTCACCTGCAATACAGTCTTACAGCTTAGATAAAGAGAGAAATAATTACTGAAAAGCTGAGGAATGTCACATCCTTCTACTTTTTTTCTCCATAAAAGTATACTGAGTAAACAGTCACATTCTAATGATTTCTCATTCTCAAAGATCAATTTTCCACTAACAATGAATCAGCAAAAGACTGGTTTAAGGCAGCATTAAAAATTAACTCTTTACCAAACAACAAAATTTTATACTGGTCCAAACTGAAAGCAACTGCAGATGACAATTTCAATGTAGCTCAAATGATGGAATTTGTTTTTAGATGTGGTAGAAAACATAGTGGGAAAAGGAGAAAATGCTGGTTACCAGCATTTTCTCCTTTTCCTACAATGTTTTCAAAAGCCTTCTACCTCAGGGTTGTTAAAAGTCAGGATTGTGTGGTAAAGGGATACTAAGCTTTCATGAAAATTAACTCACCTATTTACCCAACGACAAAATTTCTGATTAGTCCAATATGAAAACATTTGCAGGCGACAAAATCTGTGTGGCTAAAATGACAATATATTTCAATGAAGAGAGTAGAACAGTATGGGAAAAGAGAAAAAATACTGGTAACAAGAATTCCCTCCTTTTCGAACCATGTTTCCCACATTTTTTTCAAAGGCCTTCTTTCTTATGGTCTATTGTTTGGTAAGCACTTAATTGAGAATAAATAACAAATGCTATTAGATGCAATACAAACCTATGTTGAGAATATCTGCTACTGACTCGGAAGGTATTTGATTGATATGAAAGTGCCAGGATGTTGAGCCAGTTCCTGTACACACAGTAATTCCCGAACTTTTTTGTTTGTCATGAGGCTTGTCATCAATACTTAACTCGTAATATGATACTCTGTGGGGAAGAAGAGAGAAAAAAAAGTAATATCTTGTGAAAATGAGATAAAGAAAATAAAAATATTGCCATATACTACCGGTACTCTGATATTTCGAAATTCAACACTTGTTCAAACTGAAAGCATTTCACAGATGATATACTTAATGTTGACTAAATGATGGGTTTTGGCTTTGAAAAGATAGCAAAGATTGTGGAAAAAGGAGAAAGTGCAGGCGGTTATCTCACTTTCAATGTTTTTAAGAACCTCTTTACACAGAGCCCCTAAAACATGGGATTATTTTGGGACAGGGTCATTTGTCTACATTTAACCCTTTTCCCAAACGACAAATTTTAGCTCCTTTCAAATTGAAAGCATCTGCAGACAACAAATTTGAAAGTGGTACACATGAACTTAAGGATTTTTGACAGGGTAAAAAACACTGTGGGAAAAGGAGAAAATGCTGGTTACCAGCATTTTCTCCTTTTTCCACAATGTTTTCAAAAGGCTTCTTCCTCAGGGACGTGAAAACACAGGATTGTCTGGTAAAGGGTTAAGGCTATACATAAATGTATTACTCTTTCAAAATAAATGATAATTCACCATACCTGGATGAAAGACATTCTCCACAAAATACTTCATTTAATGCTCGCACAGGTAGTACTCTGTCAAAGTCGTAACCTTTAACATTGATTGGTCGACTACACATCTCATGTTCCGCCACATGCTCTGTGTATCTGTGTTCTAAATATTTGATTTGTTGGTCAGAAAGTTCTATAGGATCATCATTGGCATGATGGCCTGACATTGTCACCCGTATTCTCTGTCTCCATTTCCATCTGAAATATCCAAACATGTCATCACAAAATGTTTTCACTAATTTAAAAATCCTTTCCTTGTACAGACAGAACCAATTTGCAGTTGGTGACTCTGAAGGTATCCCTATAAAATATGGACAAAATTGGTGTCATTGGGAAAAGGGGGTTTAACTCTTTACCACACAACAAAATTTTAGATCAGTCAAAATTGAAAGCGTTTGCAGACGACAAATTAGATGGGGCACAAACGACAGTATCTGTCTCTGAGATTGTGAAAACATTGTGGGAAAAGAAGAAAATGTAGGTTACCAGCACTTTCTTCTTTTCCACAAGGTTTTCAAAAGCGTACTTCTTCAAGGTGGTTAAAACCCTGGATTGTGCGGTAAAGAGTTGATGCATCTTTGTGATGTATTGTACAAGCCAAGTTGTCACATAAAATGGATCCACTTTGCCTACAAACCAGCTGAATCATGTGGTAGAATATCTGTTAAACATTCATCAATGGCAAAAAAATACCACTCAGGCTAGTCTGCATGGACTGCACAGGCTGAAATAGGTCAAAACTTTTTGTAGATGCTTTGTTCGTTCGTTTGTATTGGAGTTTGATGCCGTTTTAACAGCTTTGGACACAGCAAAGCGGTCAGTGCACCTACCCATCATTTGAACTACGTTTAAATTGTCGTTTGCAAATGCTTTCAATTTGGATCTGCCTAATGTTTGGTTATTACAATTCATAAAGAATGCTGACATCATACAGCTCAAGTTAAATATTTCAAGAGTACCAAGTAAGCATAAAGGGAAATCTGGATTATTTGAACATGCAGTATTGAATGAAAATGCCCTACATTTTGAAGGGTCTGTGGGAGCAGTCATGATTGCTCACTGGGGCTCAGCAAAAACTTTAATCCTTTTCCAAACAGTCTTCAGATTTAACAACGTTGAGAGAAATGCTTCCGAGAACATTTTGGGAACAGGAGAAAATGCTGGTTACCTACAATTCTTTTACCCTTTCAAAGACAAATTCAATCATTTGGGCCACATTCAATTCGTAAAAGTTTTTAATTTGGACTAGTATAAAATAACTAAGGGTGGGTATCACGCAGCCATTATATACATGTATTTGGGACATCTCAGCCCTTTAAAATGCTTACTGGCTGCTTTCCAACTTAAGAAATGTCAAAAAAATCTTCAGTATTGAGAGTGAAATGAACTCTACAGCAATGACTATCATCAATCCTCCAGGAAGGATTAGAACCCAGCTGGGTATCAAACAAGTGACTTCTAGAATTAAAGGTATGTTTCCAACTGAACAACCTGGTTTGGCATGTAGCAGTCAGAGGGTTATTCCTAGGATCTACAGATTAAAAAAAAAGCACCGCATGCTGGCACCAACAAATAAATGAGTTGAAAATATTTTGAAGGGTTGCCTACTGATATTTAACAACTAGCCCAAGCTGGATGTAAATATCAGAGATATGCTAAAAAAGACTAAGTTTTCGTACGACGACACAATTGAGAAGGTGACATGGCTTTGAAAGTACCTCAATGTCTTCTTCAAAGAACAGCCAGGCGAATAACAGATATTTTTTGTGCCAAACAGAGAACCAGATATTTTATTTTCAATACAGGCTAGGTTAGAATATCTCAAGAAATATTGGTGTAAATCAAAATGCATGTTCTGTGCAGCCTGATCTTAGCTATATTGTCTACAAATGCCACTCCAGTTAGGCTTTCAGTGTTAACCTTTTACCATATCATCATGAGTTTTAATGACCCTGAAGACAAAGGCTTTTAAAAACATTGTGAGAAAAGGAGAAAATGCTGATTACCAGCATTTTCTCCTTTTTTTTTTACAATGTTTTCTTCTCTTTATTTCATTTCAGCCACAGTTAAATTTCCATCTGCAATTGTTTTCACTTTTAACTAATGTTGGATTTTGTCATCTGGGAAAGAGTTACATTAGCTACATGACAGTGTCATACATACTTAAAATCCCCAGATAAAAGTCGGGTTAATGCTTGCTCAAAACTATGCGCTGAATAATCTTCTTTTGGAAGACATAGCTGTCCTTCAGATCTGAAATGGTGAGCACAAAAGTCACTAAAACAGAAAATCAACTTTTGTCCCAAAAATATAATTTCAGACTAGTCCAATCTAAAAGCATTTACAGACGACGTATCAAATATGGCTCAAATGATGGGATCTGTCTTTTAAAACTTAGAAAACATCGTGGGAAAAGGAGAAAATGCTGGTTAACAGCCATTTCTCCTTTTCACACCATCATCTTATCTATCCTTTGAGAGACAAATCACATCATTGATCCGTGTTTAATGTGTTGTCTGTTAGTCTTTTAAAATTTGACCAATCTAAAATTTTGTTGTCTGGTACAGAGTTAATGCCACAACTGTCCCATGTGAAAGACTTTAGCAGCACACTGCATGTAAATACAGATGAGCCATGCTCTGGCACAAGGGGGCATAATGCATCTCCATACCAAGCAAGTCATCACATGATTGTGGATCCATAAATTCCATTTTCTCTAATAAGTGATTCCATTATGAGGTAGACTGGTCTTTTGACATGTAGATAATTGACCAACAACAAAAAGTTTCTGCCCAAGTCAGCCTGCGTTGACTGCGCAGGCTAACATGGCTTGATACTTTTTACCAATGCATTAAGCCCCCTTTTCAAAGAGCATGGCTCAGATGTATTTTGAATTTTTGATATTCAAAAAGACCATCACTACATACTAACAAGCGCCTCCTGCTCATCCTGATGAAAAAATACACTAATTTACAATACAAAAAATTTGTAGGTATGTCCAAATTGAATGCATTTGTAGTCTACAAATTAACCCTTTCCCAAACAAGCCCTGGTTTTCATGTGTCTGCAGTACAAGTCTTTTGAAAACACTGTGGGAAAAGGAGAAATTGCTCATAACGAGCAATTTCTCCTTTTCCCACAGTGTTTTCTACCCTTTTTGAGAACTTTCTGCCATCTTCATCAAATTTAAAATTGTTGTCTGCAAACTCTTTTAATTTGGACCAGTCTAAAATTTATCGTTTGGGAAGGGGTTAATTGTGGCTCAAATGATGCATTTATCTCTGAAAGAAATGAAAATATTGTTGGAAGACAAAATGCTGGTTACCAGAATTTTCTCTGAAACTGTTCAAACATTGTTTTCAAAGGCTTTCTGCCACAGGGTCATTAAACTAGAGGCGCTTGAGCGCCTGTATCGCTCCACAGGCCTGATATTTCTATAATGGCGAAAAGAAGTTTTTAACAATTACCATTCAATCCTGCATTTTAGCTCACTAAAGAAAAAAGGTATGGAAAAAACTTGTGAGAAAAGAAGAAAAAAATGGTAACCAGCATTTTCTTAGTTTCCCACAATAATTTCTATCCTTTTTTATATATGTCTTACTAATTTGAAGATATGTTGTCTGCAACAGGTCCTTTCACAAACTATTTTGGGTGGGGAAACATCAAAATATAGAAAATATGTCTTTCTCAGGGTTGTTAAAAGTTGTGATTGTGTGGTAAAGGGGTAATCTAAAAGAACAGCTAGGAGGGCAAATGAATGAATGTTATAGCAATATAGATCATCTTACATCAATACACCAGATAGAATGAAATATGCTGGCATACAATGAACACCTAATCCCTAATAATCAACTTTTCACAGTCACAGTTAGAATGTCTTCTGTGGCAAACAACACAAAATGGTCTACAAATGCATTTACATAAATCAAATATCCTGCTCCAGGGCACAGATTAATTCTGGTGTACTGAAGTTGCGGGATCAGTTTGACTGGGTAACATTAATGCCTTATCACAAATGTAAAGCCCTGTCCCACTGTGTACCAGGTCACCAGGATTTACACCCCTTCTCTGTCCACTCTGCATTTACTCATTAGTAGGTCAACAAACCTTTACCAGAACTAATAAAAGTGCAGAGGTTCTCTTGTTCTATATCAAAAGGACTATAAAGTACCTACAACATGGGGGTTTTGTTATTAAAATACTTTTTCTTTTTTATCTTGGCATGGTTACTCAGGCTTAGTAATAAGGCAAAATTGAAAAGCTCAAGTTGTGAAAGGTGCTCAAGCTTTTATCTTATTTATGGCCAGTGATATTTCATTACTAGTACTAACTAATAGCATATCATTGGAGTAAATTGTGATCTTAATACCAAGGAAAATGTGTGGGCTTAAATAGGACAGCCCTGACTAGGTCAAGTCAATCCAATTTTCTTCCTTTTTCTTTGTTAGTCGATAAAACTAACACAATAAATAGTTTTGGAGAAGAACATTTTTTTGAAATATAAGCCTTGTCTATAAAAAAATGTGTTTTTAGGTGTATCATTTTTTTAAAAGGAATTTGGTATACAACCACCATAGAAACAATTTGGCAGACAACCACCATAGGAACTTACCTGCAAAACAACAATGAAATCCAATGAATAGTTTTAGAGAAGAAATTTTTCAAAGATTTTACTTTATACCATAAAAGGAAAATGAGTCTCCCATAAAAGCCATGTTTTTTGACAGATCATTTTTTTTTAAAGGAATTCTGTAAACCTGTATCTAAGGAACATTCCTGCAAAATAATAATGCTATCCAAATAGCGGTTTGGGAGGAGAAGATTTTTAAAGGTTTTTTACTTTGGTTGCCATGGCAACCAGAATTCTTCATGGAACACAATTATTTGAAGGAATTTGAAAGAGGACCACCAAAGGAACATTCCTGTGAAATTTGGTAAAAATCCAGTCAATAGTTTCTGAGGAGAAGTTTTTTAAAGAAAAAGTTTACGGACGCACGCACGGACGAACGGACGGACGCACGACGGACACAACGCCATGACAATAGCTTGCTGGCCTTCGGCCAGTGGAGCTAAAAACTGCATTGTCTGGTGAAAAGATTAATTTTTTCCTCTTGAAACAGTTTTAAGCAGGCTAATTTAACCCTTAGGCTGCTAAGCATGACTTGAGGACCTTTTGCAGACAGTGTAGATCAAGATCAGACTGCACTGAACATGCAGTCTGATCTTGATCTACATTGTCCGAACTATTAAGGAGCTAACTTTCCTCAAAAAATACCTTTGAAATGGCAAAATCTTGGTTTTTACCACTGGCTTGAAAGTTTCATTTCACTTATTTAGCAGGATAAGGTTTAACTCTTTACCAAACGACAAATTTTTAGACTAGTCCAAATTGACAGCACTTGCAGACGACAAAATAAATGGACCTCAAAAACTGAAATTTGTTTTGGGAAGGTTGGAAAACATTGTGGGAAAAGGAGAAAATGCTGGTTACCAGCATTTTCTTCTTTTCCCACAATGTTTTCAAAAGGCTTCCTTTTCAGGGTCGTTAAAAGTCGGGATTGTGCGGTAAAGGGTTAATAAAAAAAAGTCCTGGCAAAATATGGATAATAAGCATGAAAACAAGATAAACTCATGAATGCATGTGAAACAAGCAACTTCTCCTTTTACTGAACTGATCTCAAATGCAGTCCACTGTAAAAAGCAAAAAGTCATCAGCAGTAGTTCTAATGTTTGTGTTCAAGTCAAATACAGTATTCAATGACTAAGGTAGAGAGATCTGTCCTAAAGAACAAAAAGCATAATCTGACCTAGTTGGGTCTGTATTAAAACCAATAACTGGCTTCTCTGTTGTAAGTACTTTTGATGCTGCATCTAAAAAAGTCCCATCCCCACCTGCTGTAAATATAACATCTGCCCACTCCAGCAAATCTTTTTTCAGTTGTGGTCTCTTTAAAACTTTGGTCTCTATTCCATGTTTTCTGAGAAACAAAATATATTTCATGAAAATTTGTTGTGATCATAAATTTAATGTCTTTGTTATATACCCATATATATTTAAGCTCTAATACTGTACATGCTTCTAATGCAGATAAAATCAGGCATTGTGGAAAAAAAACTGTATCTAATACTGTACAGTATAGTCCCAAATATGGTATGATGGCATTACCTGAAAGCAGGCCACTTTCAGCTTGGTTTATAATTTGACTTACCAATTTGTTACCTTATAGCGTTCATCCACCATTCATAAAAAGAAGTCAACACTGGGTATACACTAAACCACAATTTTTGATTTCTTACCATTTTCAAGAAATAAAGTTGTAAATAACTGCAATATTTTGTTGTTCTATTTTGTAGGTACATAATAAGGGCATACTACCGGTATGTCGTAGTTACTTTCCTGGGGCTTGTATTTACTTCTTCTTGTATGGGATACATTGTCATCTCATGAGACCAAAATATTATATTTTCCTATGCAGCTCCACATATTTTGTTTGTTTTACCCTTTACCACACAACCCCAAGTTTTAATGACCGTAGGAAATTATACTTTTGAAAACATTGTGGGAAAAGGAGAAAATGCTGGTAACCAGCATTTTCTCCTTTTCCCACAATGATTCCTATTCTATCAAAGGTATATTCTACAACTTGAGCCATATTTGAATTCTTGTTGGCAAATGCTCTGAATTTGGTTGAGTCCAAAATTTTGTTGTATGGTAAAGAGCTATGCAGTTAGATAGTCAAATTTTGGGTCAGAATATTGTAGATATCAAATTTTCCCATGCAGCTCAACATGATATTCCATTTCAGTACTCAGTGAGGTAAGATTTAAGATAAGACAGCACATTCTGTGTAATCTGATCTTAATCTCAATTGTCCCAGAGAGCAATGTGAGTTGTGCTTAGAAATCTATTTTTTTCACCTGATTTAGTAAATATATACATGTATATGGAAAAAAATATACCGAAATAAATTTAGCATAAAAATACTAGATCAGGAACAGTGTCTGACTTTTTTAAACAGTAACACAGACATAATTTACAAAAAGGCCAAGCTTTTGGAAAAAAAAGAAAATATCATTTTTCAATAGAATGCTTCTTTAATCCCAAATGCATTGGTGTAAAATATCACATTCCTATCTTCTAATGTACAATGTTAAAAGAAAAATAAACTGGAGAATGAGTAAACTTACAGCAAGCTTTGTTCCATCACTTGGAGACAGGAATAATGTGTTTTGTGCCTGTCCAACATAGTCTGGTAGTCTGATTTACTTCGATTCAACTTTAAAAAAAAACATGTAATTTTACTACAGAGATATCAATATTAGTGGTCATGATTATGCTTCCAAGTTACATTCTGTTTTTAATTTAAACCCTTTACAACACGAACCTGACTTTTAACAACCCTGAGAAAGAAAACATTTGAAAAGATTGTGGGAAAAGGAGAAAATACTGGTTACCAGCATTTTCTCCTTTTCCCGCAGTGTTTTCTACCCTTCTGAAATCAAATTTCAACTTTTGAGTCCCTTTTATTTTGTCGTCTGCAAATGCTTTCAATTTGGAAAAGTCTAAAATTTTGTCGTCTGGTAAAGAGTTAAACCCTTTATTGAAAAAACAAAATTTAACATTTATCCAGCATTACTCTTTACCACATGAGAATAATTTAGATTGGTCTAAATTGAAAGCATTTGCAGACAACAATTTAAATGTGACTGAAATAATGAAATTTGTCTATGATAGGGTAGAAAACATTGTGGGAAAAGGAGAAAATGCTGGTTACTCACATTTTCTCCTTTTCCTACAATGTTTTCAAAAGGCCTCTTCCTCAGGGTTGTTAAAAGTTGAGGTTGTGTGGTTAAGGGTTAAAAGCATTAAACTGTGGTTGACAAATCAAATACTGGTATATGTATGTATCTTTGAAAGAGTGGGAAAGATTGTGGGAAAAAGAGAAAATGCTGATTACTAGCATTTTCTCTTTTTCTCACAATGTTTTCAAAACGCCTTTTTCCTCAGGGTCATTAAAACTATGGATTGTGTAGAAAAGGGTGACCTTCTAAGAGTGCTCCATGAAACTTTGGTTGTTACTGTAGACAATATAAGTCAAGATTGATTGATTGTATGGTGTTTAACGCCGTTTTAAACATCATTTCAGTTATATCACAGTGGCCAGTGCACCAATCCATGCTTTCCTGGAGTTTCATTTACCAGTACTCCGCACAATATTCTTTCCAAGCCACTGGCTGCTTTCCCACATAACCATCGTCGAAACAATGGTCAGCGGTGAGAGAGGAATGAATCCTGTCGCGATGACTATCATCAATCATCAGAAAGAAATTGGCCAAGCCAGGGTTCGAACCAGAGACCTCCTGTTCTCAAGTCCTGTACGCTACCGACTGAGCTATTATAAGCTAAGATCAGACTACTTATTGCAGTGAAAGTCAACCAAGACTCCTAACTCTGAACAAAATTTTAGACTCCTCCAAACTGAAAGCATTTGCAGATGACAAAATTAATGAGACTCAAAAAATGAACTCTGTTCTGCAAAGGGTAGAAAACATTGTGAGAAAAGGAGAAAATGCTGGTTACCAGCATTTCTCCTTTTCCTAGAAAGTTTACAAAAGGCTTTCTCAGGGTCTTGAAAATTTTCCAAACTCTCCTTTACCAAATGACAAAATCTTGGACACATCCAACTTGAGAGCATTTGAAAAGACAAGTAAGTTGTCGTGCACATGAAAAGATTAGTCTTTGAAAGAGCAGAAAGCATAGTAGGAAAAGGAGAAAATGCTGCTTACCAGCAAATTCTCCTCTTCCCAAATTGTTTTTTTGCCCTCTCAAAGACAAAGACCATCATTTTAAGAACATTCATATTTTAAGAACATTCACTTTGCCATCTACACATGCTTTCAATTTGTCCAGTCTAAATTTTTGTCATCTTGTAAAGGAATAAGGCAAAGACACATCATCATTAACCCTTTCCCAAACGACAAATTTTAGATTGGTCCAAATTGAAAGAGTTTACAGACGACAATTTTAAATTTGATGAAAATGGCAGAAAGGTCTCAAAAAGGGTAGAAAATGCTGTGGGAAAAGGAGAAATTGCTCGTTACCAGCAATTTCTCCTAACCCACAGTGTTTTCAAAAGACTTGTACTGCAGACACGTGAAAACCAGGGCTTGTTTGGGAAAGGGTTAACTTTGTGGGTCTAAGTCTCGTGGACTTTTTTTCTGTAGTAGTTTCCTTTCTTTTTCCTCCTTTTCCTCCAAGACTTCATCTGAATATTTTATGCTTTTCATGAAAAGTCTAACTGCAAATAACTTTAATTCTGTAACAGATGACAAAAAGTTAGACTTGTCCATAATAAAAGCATTTGCAGATATCACATTAAATGTGGCTAAAACAATTGGATTTATCTTTGAAAATGTGAAAATGTCGGAAACAATGTTGGTAAAGTACAACATGCTGGTTGCCAGCATGACCTTTTTTTCCAATAATGTTATAAAAAGCCAAATTCCTAAGGGCCATAAAAACACAGGACTGTTTCGTAAACAGTCAAAGCCGGGTAATGTTCTCAACTGTGTTGTAGTACAAAAACTACTTTTTCTTATGTCTCTGATATTTACTTCAGACGTGGGCTAGTTGTTAAATATCAGTAGATGAACCCATACCAGAAGGACAGGCAACCCTTCAAAATATTTTTGACACAGTTATGCCCCCTTTTCAACTTTTCACTGAAAACACCCACAGCCATTTGTTGGTAACAGCAGAAAAGATTTTAGATTACCGGTATGTCATAATTATGTGGGTAGTTAAATGTTATTTACATTAATCAAGGGACAAGGGGACCATGATGGCCTTCTATCACTCCATTAGTTATAATTAAATTGACCGATTAATCGAATGGTGTTTTATGCTGCTTTCAACATAATTTCAATCATATCATGGCGACAACCCACAGATTCATGTACGGTGTCCTAGGTTTTACCAGTACTAGGCTAGGGCTCTGACATGTCTTGCCTAAGGACACGCCTATCAAAAAACCTCAGTGCTTCCAGTCAGGTTCAAACCTGGAGCCTTCTGGTTACAAGTCCTACACTTTACCACTGAGCCATGCAGCTTCTACCTTTATAAATAAAGGTGCCATACAAAGCAGCATTGAGAGAGACAATAAACTATAAGAAGCCTGAATAGCAATAAAGATGCCAAGATGGTGTCAATGAATACAAGCAGGTCTAATCAAGTATCTGTCTACCAAATATCAATGGACTCTGACAAACAGTATTTTTACAAGATAAATGGTAACATAATCTGTCAAGAGAATAGTGGAGTTATTCCCACTGGTCATTGTAAACTCAACTATAACTTGAAATGACAATAATTAAGCCAAGCCAACAGCTGTCTTCTGCCTGATCAAAAATAATATCCTTTACCAAATTGGATTGGATCTTACTACCAAACAACAAAATTTTAAACTGGTCCAAATTGAAAGCATTTTGCACAACACAATTTAAATGTGGCTAAAATGATGGAATTTGTTTTTGATCTGTTAGAAATGGTTACCAGCATTTTCTCCTTTTTCCACTGTTTTCAAAAGCCCATAATGTTAGTGTGGTTAAAACTTATAACTATGTGGTAAAGAGTGAACTAGCATCTTCTCCTTTTCTAACAATGTTTTCTAACCTTTCAAATACAAATCCAGTCATTTTAGCTACACTTAATTTGTCATCTGAAAATGCTTTTGATTTGGACAAGTCTAAATTGTTCTCATTTGATAGTGTCAAATGGAAGTTAATGCATGCATGACATGCTCAGGGCAATGATACATGTATAACCTCCCTAGCCTTCAGCAAGAGGAGCTAAACATGAACATGGGAACTAACACAAGACATAACTAAAATAATGTTGATATGGCAAAGACATCAACCATATAAAAAACAGGAAAAAACTTAACAAACATTAGACAGTGCTACTTACTGAGTGATATTGTACTGGTAAATTATGCTACAAAGTGTAAGTAGGTGAAAAGAACATTAAAATGATCACCAGAAGAGCTTTGCTTCTAAGTTTCAACCAACACACATGGATCATGGTCTGTATTCACCAACCATTTAAAATTAATACTTAATTCTATTCTCAAGAATTTTCTGAATTGGTGCATACAGGCCCTGGAAGTGGAAATTCACTGTATACTATATACTAATTCACTGCCAGTTGCAAACAACATAATTATATTGTCTTGATACAGATACATTGTAGCTTATGATTACATTGAGGTAGACCAAGACAGGGCTCATTCTAAGCAGCTTCAGCCACAATGTATCAAACCTTAATTCATGCTGATTATATTTTACAGATGTTTTCAAAGTTGTCTTCTGCAAATCTGTTTCAGGAAGTAACAAGTTTTACATGCTTATCTCGTTAAAAATTATAGGTCCTGTAAAAGATAATTGGTACTGTTTTACTACAAATTCATAAGTTTTTGTGAAAGCTCTGTCACAACTTTACACAAAGGATCAGATTTATGACAAGAGGTCAGATTTAGTTATTCATAAATAAGTCTTTCTAAACTTTATCAACTTAATGAATTTGAGTATGTATATATTTTCCTAACTCTCTAATACATCCTAGATAAGTGTCATGCACTTCTCATCAAAGTAAACAATGTATGCCCTTCAACTGAAGAAGGAATGGCGTAAGTTATGTGCCATATTTGTATTTGTCATGTCATGTGCTACTGCTGTCAAATATGAATTTTACTAAAGGTGTGAAGACGGAAGACGAAAGAAAGAGTAGTTTTTCAAAAAAAAAAAAAAAAAAATTAATACAGCTGTTTCTTATAAAGTCCTATCCATTCAATGAAGCTATGGAAAGAATGCCTCCATATTTACAATCTGTCTTCGGTGCATTTTTCTTGTGGATGCAGAGCTATGGGAAAAATTTATGTACGAACATTCCCACACCAAGTTTAGTAAAATGCAAATTCTTGGCATATGAATGAAATTTCAATCTTACACTTGTGTAAGTTCTTAAACCTTAGAGCACCAAATAAACCAAATGCATGCTTTCAGTCTGCAAATAAGACCCAAAAATTGTAATTCTAAGGTTACTCATGCGAGAATATTCCAGCAAAGCAGACCGAGTAGATCGATTGGATGTCAGAAGATTCGGACCCCAGAAGATTCAGCCCAGCACGGATCAGCAATTTTCAAGAAGATTTTGCCCAAAAGCTGAGAAGATTCGGACCGAGGCTGAGAAGATTGGGCCCACATCGTTTCTTGTATTTTCAGCAATTTATCTATACAAATAGAATTAGTTTTTAAAATGCCAAGATAATCTTTAATCTTTTACAGAGCATAGCAATCGTTAGCGTCTTGTGTTATCACCATTTATCATTGGTTGAAGGTGTTAAACTTTTATTTTTGAGAAGATCCGAATGCTAAATGTATGGGAAGTTTCAGTAAAACAAAAAGTTATCTTAAATGTATGGGAAGTTTCAGTAAAACAAAAAGTTACGTAACCATGAATGTTTACTTTCAGTACTTCTTTATCATTTTAATTATTTCAATTTAAAGGTTCTTTTTTCAAACTTTTAAGGAAGTAGTGACATCATTAAGGTGTGATTGGGTTTTTCTCTGATAGATAGAGAACAGGTGGTGGCAACGAGGCCAGGTAAAGTTGTGATAAAAACCATTCTGCAGTATCTCTATCCAGTCATCTTTTACATTTAACCTCAAATCAATTCACCCTACATACCTTTTTAACCTAACTTGATATTTGCAATTACCCCTGTCACCCCTTGACATGAACCTTAGCTGAAGCCCTGATAAATAATACATTTGAATATTTCATTGTGCATTTAATTTATTGGCATTTTGTAAAGAGTAGAACTAAACTGTTTCGGCATATCTTTATGCTACTACCGCTCGGATAATAATACATCAGATGTTATGTCAGACTAAGGCTTGGCTGTGACAAAGCTTTTATGCAAAGGCAACAAAGCTCTGACACTGTCAAAGATCAAACATGAACTAAAACTCATATACTCATACATAAAGTACATAACACAATTTTTTTTTTTTTTATTTCACCAAAAATTATTTCATAAATAGTCAGTACAAATACATAATCAACTAATAATCACAGTAACTTCACTGAATTAAGAAAAAATGTCTTACAGTTTTAAATGACCAAGCATTGCATAATTATCCTCAAACTATGAAAAAGGCAGTTTCTGTCATTAAATTTCTTTGAAGGTGAATCTGCAATTGTTACGTAACAAAATGTGAAAACAACAATTTCAACACAAGGAACATAATCTGAAATTGGGGATGAATCTTCTTCCTAAATAAGCCGAATTTTCTCCTACTTGAGCCGAATCTTTTTGGGTCGGAATCTTCTCAACTTTTTGCACTGGGCCAAATCTTCTTGGATTTGAATCTTTTTCCACCTAGATAATTTGATCAGATTGCATGTTCTATACAGTATGATCTTGATCTACATTTTCCAAAAGGCAAATGAAGTTGTGAAAGGGGCTTTGAGCCCCTTACCACACAATCCAAAGTTTTATCACTCCTGATGAGGAAAGCTTTTGAAAGCATTCTGGGAAAGGAGAAAATGCTTGTTACCAACATTTTCTCCTTCTCCCAGAATCTTTTCTACCCTTTTAAGACAAAATCCATCATTTGAGCCACAGTTCAGTTATTGCTTGCAAATTATTTTAATTTGGACAATCTAAAATTTTGTCGTCTCATAAAGGGTTAGTCGTAAAGGGTTAGGATTAAAAAAAAAAAAAAAAAAAAGAAGATATCATGAAGAACAGGGCTTTAGCTAGCCTCTGAAAATCAGGAGTCAATGACCCCTTGACCCTAAAATTTTACGGGTCAAATCTAATTTTTCAAGAGTCAAACCAAAATATTCAAGAGTCAAAATAGAAAATTTAAGAGTCTAAAGTCAACAAGTTATTGTTGTTGTTTTTGGACTTATCATTAATATTGCAATAAAGATGTGAAATTAACAATTGATTTGTAAAATTTTACATTTCAATGAGGACTGCCCCCCCCCCCCCCACACACACACACAATATGTTCAAGGAGGCTAAGGTTAAAACCTTGTCGACCTAAGCAATCAAAAAGAAAATTATGGTTCATAAATTTTACTGAGAATTCCTTTTTAAAACTTTGCTGAAATAAAGATAAGATTTATTTATCCAATTTCTAGTACCATCCAGAAATATGTAAAGTATTATAATTTTCTTGGGCCTGAATAATTCAAGTTATTTTTATTCATAAGGACAGTTTAAGGTATCTTTTTGTGTGAAATGAGATGCAGATATAAGTTTCATTGGTTACTTTCATTAACTTACTGTGTTTAATAAAATTAATAAAAGTATGATCATTACTGGGTACAAATGTTCAGCAAAATGGTGGACATCGGCGAGTGAAGATGTTTTACAGTATCCATACATCAATACTTAACTTCAAAAGGATACACCAAAATAGAATTTATTGCCCTGTCTGTCACTTTTAGCAAGGTTAGTGCCAGCTGTCAACCCACGCATATCATAGGTAACAAGTCAATTAACACCTTCCGGTCACACTTCGCTGATTATATGCAGCAGTTTAATTGATGTTTAACACCATTCTGGCGATTTTCACGCCTTTTAAATGATTATCTTTTGATATGATTGTTGCTATATAAATTTTTTGATGCATCTCTGAAAATTTTCGGGGGTCAAAATGACCCCTTGATGGAATTTTCTGTGCGTCAAAAAAGGGTATTTGGAGATTTTTGTGCGTCAAAACCCGGATTTACGGGTCTAACTAAAGCCCTGAAGAATATAGCAAATCAAAGGAGAATGGTGTGCCCAATGCGGGTCTCGAACCCTGAACCCCAGTACTGAAGCTCTACCAACTGAGCTTGCTGGGCAACTGGTTGAGAGTCCACCCAACGTCAACTACAATACTCCTCCCCTCCCAATTTTCTGGGAGTCACCAACTCCCCCTCTGGTCCCCATGGACCACTTGTGCTACCTACCCACCCTCACCGATTGACCTCGTTGCTATTAATTTATAGTAAATCAGGGGAGAAAAGCGTGCCCGATGTGGGACCCCAGAACACTAGTACAGCAGTTTATCTAACTTGGCTAGCTGGGCAACTGGTCATGTGTCCACCAAATGTCAACTACAATAAGAACAAACCAAATTTAGACTAGATTACCTTTTCCTTCAGCTCATCTTCGGACAGATTCTTGTATCTCAACTTTTCGAATTCGTATCTGGTTATTCTTGCGAGAATGACAACCCTCTGTGGCTTAAAGTATGGAGCTTCATCGCTCCCGAAAACACTCGCTCTTTGCAAATTACTGCTGATAGACCTTAATGAAACTTGGCTCAAACATGAAGATTGAGGTCTCACAATACAGTTCGATTTTAGAGCATAGAAACAGAAAGACAGTGGAATCTTCATTGATGTACGGGTATATATATTTTGGTATAACTGTAATTTAATGTTTCTGATAGGTGACAATAAAAAAGTGTGTTAGCAAATGGCGTTAAAATGTTATAATCTTGGGTCACTTTCACTGTCGTCGACCATCTTGAAATTTATTGACGAAGCTAGGAAAATGCATATGTTCGAACTAAACAATTTTAACAATTATTGCCAACATTGATATGATTTGGAATTATTTTAAATTTTAGGATCAAAGATTTGTTTACATATGTAAAATTCCAAATTTAGAAATGCAAAACAATCAGCGTAAATCCGAAACTATCACTGACCACTTTGTATACGTTTATTCATGCGGAATAAATTTGACGACATCGTACAAATGTTACAACATTGGCCACGACAGCTGTTCTGCACACACACACACACACACACATGAACTCCATCTTCATAGGATTTACAAGTAATCGCCCAAGATCGGATAATGTTGCCTCTACATAAGGGCGATAAGGAATACAAGGGGCCAGGAATTCTGGGGAAATTGTCAGGATGGATGAGGTATGTTTAATCATTTTACCGGTAAAGAAACGTGTCTGTGGGAGGGGCATGTCAAAGAGGGCATATGGTGTCATTCCTTTATATATTGTTGAATTAAAAGAAGGCAATCTGTAAAACATCAGTAGATCTAGGCCTATTCAACGCAAAGACCTTAGGTATCATAGTAAAGTTTCCTAAGATTTGTTTGTAACAATTTTGTCTGGTCTACAACAGATACGTACATATTTGATTAGCATTTAGCATTCTTTTTCAAAAGTACCATACCATGATGACCAATGCTCCAATCTACCAGTATATTTTGATTCCTTTTTCTGGTATTTATTATTTTATACCCTCGGCCATCTCTAAAAGACACTGGCTACTTTTCAAGATAAGCAAACAGTGTTAAGTGGTGGCAGAGGAATGAAGTCTGTAGGGGTGGCAGATGTTTAGGTAACATACAAGTTTAGTAATTTGGACATACATAGAAAAACCTTTAGAGGTTATGTTAACAATTTCTTAAACCAATACAGAGCTTTGATTTTGTTTCTCAGAAATAAAATCCAGTCCAGAAAGGTACAAACCAGATTTATTAACATGCTTTTAATACTCGGAAAATGCAGAGTAAAATGATGAACAAGTCAATATCAGGTATTGTGTGAAAAATGGCATGGTGCAAACACCGCTTGATAATTACCCGAAACCTGTACAAAGAAGTTAGTCAGTCGATTCAGATATGTTATACAAACCGTCTGCATGAATCAAAAACATGATGTCAGCACCACCTGCAATTCAACATGATAGCATTTTAATTGAATTCTGAATGAATCCAGCTTTCATTCAGCAATACAGCAGCCGAATATTTTCTAACAACCTCGGCCCTGAAGATAAATGAAGTTGTTTTACGCAATTGTATTTGTGTTTGAGAGACTAAAAGAACTAAATGGGACCCGTTCAGACGTTGCATACAAAAGAAAACATAAGATGCGAAATGTGCTATACATGAATGTTGAAGGGTAAATAGGCATGTCTGTGTCTAAATATTTGGACTAGATCGATCCCTAGTGCTACTATGTAAAAATTTGCAGGATTTTACCCTTATCATTTTGGACACCCTCTCACCAACAAGATAAAAGTTATTATTTCAGCTATGCCGTATTGTTCAAAATGTTAATGTCCAGAAGAATAGGAAAATTGATGATCTGTTTTTTTCTTTTTGTCCAAATTTATTGATGAATAACAATGATTAATTAATGCTATAGTTTTGACGTTTGTCGGCCAAGCGGGGAGGGGGGGTTGTTGTTGCTATATTTTTTATATAACACTGTTGTCAGTCATGGGTCCAGATACACTGTAGTACCAACTGAGCAGTGTAATCAAGTTTGGCTGCATTCATTTCCATAAGTACGAAGCAGTGCAATATTACAATAACAAAGAAGCATGTAATTTTGCACACAGCTCGCATAAAATTAATTCTATACCAGAAAACAAAATGTTGGATTTGTCCAAATTGAAGGCATTTGCAGATGAAAAAATGAAGGGCTCACATAAAGGGATTTGCATTAACAAGAGAAGAAAACGTTGTTCAATAAGGAGAAAATACTGCTTACCACCATTTTTCTACAATGTTTTCAATGGTCAAACTGTTAAAGGTTGTTTAAATACAGGATTGTTTGTTATCCATATAAATTGATAATTTCAGACTGGCATTGTCACAGGTTGATAATATTTTCTTGGTATCTTTTCAGACTGATTTTCTCGGAGAAAACCTCAAGAAATATATTTCTATTTTTGTTGCTGAATCTCTCTTTTGCATTTGTCGAACTTTTGTATGGAGTGTGGACAAACAGGTATCTCCTTGACTTACCTTGAAGCAGAAACTTAAACTGTAATTTGGCTTTTTGCTCAGTAGGACTCACAGCCTGGAGGCCATGGGTTGGAGCCTGTCTGGAAGCACTGGGTTTTTTGTGGTTATGTTCTTGAGCAAGACACTTCAGAGCCCTAGCTTAGTGAAATTAGGACAGACATGAATAAGTGATGTGTTGCCATGATATGGCTGAAATAATGTTGAAAGTGGCATGAAACACCACTCATACATTCAAACTTTTGGTACAGATGTTAAAAACTCATTGATTGATTGAATTGAAGTTTAACATTGTTTTAACAGCTTAGGTCATATCACAGTGGTCACCTAAGCATGTGTTTCCTGGCTTTCTCACACCAGTACTGACGCAACTTTCTTTCCAAGTCACTGACTTTTCTCACATGCATTAGAGGTGATAGGCGAAAAATCACAGGAAAGAAAGTTTGCCTCAACCAGGTATCAAACTCACAACCTACAGGTCATGAGTCACATACACAACCTGGATAATATGAACCATAGTTTTGACTTAAATGTTCAAAAGCAGCAAGTGCCTTGGAAAGAGTGCTGTGTGTAGCACTGGATTAGAAAATATCAAAATGAATGGCAAGGAACACTAGTCACCAAAGTATACCTGAAATTCTGTTGAAAGCAGCTTTAACTCTTTTTCAGTCAAGAAATCTTACACTTAACCAGATTGAAAGCATTTGCAGACCACAAATTAACTGCGACTCAAATGTTGAAATTCTTTTTAGAAGGGATAGAAAACATTGTGGAAAAAGGAGAAAATGCTGGTTACCAGCATTTTCTCCCTTTTCCACATTGTTTTCAAAAGCCTTCTTGCTCTGTATCAATAAAACATGGAACTGTGTGGTAAAGGGTTAAATAAGTAACAAGCAGGTCATGAAGGAAAATGATACACTTTGGAAATTCTTATGATGTTTTTTATTTTCCAAGTAGTATAATCTTATTTGATGTGTTTATGATTGCATAGTCTGTAGTTCTACATCTAGGTGGCTCATTGTAGAATATTGAAGATACCCTACATTTATGCCTTTACGGGTAACAGGTCTTGAATCTGAAGTCAGCTATTTTGATAGATTCTTCTTTTCCTGCATTGTTTTTTACCCCTTAGGCCTAGGGAAAAAAAAATCCCATCATCTGAGCATGTCTGATTTGTTACCTGGAAATGCTTTCAATTCGAACAAGTCCAATATTTTGTCGTCTGGGAAATGTTAAATAATCAAGCTGTTACTCCTTACCAAACAATCCAGTTTTATTACAACCTTGGAGTATTAAGCTTCTGAAATCATTGCAAGAAAAGGAAAAAAATGCTCATAGTCCGCACATAATCTAGCTGTAACTCTTTACCATACAGTCCAATGCTATTACAATATTGATGAATTAAGCTCTTGAAAACATTGCAACAACGGGAAAAAACTGCCAGTGATCACCAGAGCTCCCGATAGAAGGAGTGATTTTGATTTCAAAAGTGAAAATATTAGTTAATTCTCCACTAAACCCTATGTTCGAGATGATTCTAATGAGTACGCGCAACATAGGGTTTGGAAGAGAAATAATGGATTTAGAATACCATCACTCCCTCTTATCTGGAGCTCTCGATCATCATGTTCTCCTCTCCTCACAGTCTTTTATACCCTTCTAAAGATCAGTCTCATCATTAAGCCACAGTTTACATCTATGATCGCTTTAAATTCAGACCAGTTGAAAATTTTGTGGATTTGTACCAAATTAAGACACCAGTAGAAGGATTTTTTTTTTAGTCAGCTAAGTATGTTATTTCTGTGAAATTTCCTTCATTTTCCAAAGATTTCATGAATCTTTTTGTAGTGATGTGTGATCCCCCCCTCCCTTGCACCCCCACCTTTCCAAATTTTTTTTCAGATACAGATATTAGATGGAAGGACACTAACTGTGACCTAACTAGACCTACCTAACACAATTGCCTATTTTGACTGTATTTTATTCATTGCAGTCTTGGACTGATCTCCGACTCGTTCCACATGTTTTTTGATTGCACGGCATTACTAGCTGGTTTAGCCGCCTCTGTTATCTCGAGATGGAGAGCAAATGAAGCCTATTCATATGGGTAAGGACAACATCTGTCTTCTACAACTAGAGCATAGCAATACCATCTATTCAGGGACCTACGAAAATTATTATACATTACACAGGGCCCAAACACTTTAACTCCTTATACACTATCCCATGTAACGAGTTCTGAAGAAAAACCTTTTGAAAATATTGTGGGAGGAGGAAATGCTGGTAACTTGCATTTTCTCCTTTTCCCATATTTTTTCAACTATCAAAAGCAAATTCAATCTTTCGAGTTGCACTTATTGTCGTCTCAAGTGCTATCGATTTGGAAATGTGTAAAATATTGTTTTTTGATTGAGTTAAATTGTTTATGTTTCAAATTTACTTTATTTTGTATTTGAATGGAAATGAGCATTTTTATTTGAGCCATGCTGTATGAAAAGGGGACTTAATGCATCTATGAAAAGTATTTACCAAGTCAGCCTGGGCAGTGTGCGCAGGCTGACCTGGATCGCTCTCGGTAAATTTTCTTCATGTCAAAGGACCAGTGAACCTCATGAATCAGTCAGTTGTTATACAAAATGAATTTTATTGATTCATAATATGTGATGACTTGCTTGCTATCATTGATCAAGTAGATGCATTAAGCCTCATTTTGCCAGAGCACAGCTCAGTTCTTTTGGCTACATACACTAGAAATGGATTTTTCATTATTTACTGTGTAGTGGTAAAAGTGGCACAAAGACTCTTTAACTCATTACCAGACAAAAAAAATTTCAATGCATCCGTGTCAAGCATTTGCAGAAAAATGTAGCTTTACCCATTACCACACAATCCTGACTTTTAATGGCCCTGAGAGAGAAGCCTTTTTAAAACATTGTGGGAAAAGGAGAAAAAGCTGGTAACCAGCATTTTCTCCTTTTCCTGCATTGTTTTCTACCCTATCCAGTACATAAATCACTGTTTAAGCTACACTTAATTTGTCGTCTGCAAATGCTTTCAATTTGGTCCAGTCTAAAATTTTGTTGTTTGGTAAAGGGTTAAATATCATGATTTGTATGTGACAGGATAGAAGTCATTGTAAGATAAGGAGAAGCCAGCAGTTATCAGTAGTTTCTCCTTTCTTCGCATAGTGTTATCAAGAACCTTCTTCACAAGGGGACCATCTAACAAACTATTCATAAGTTTTTGCATACAAACTATTGTAACTTTATGCCTATGTTCAGATTTAGGAGATTACTCTGTTTACCAAACTCTTGCAGCTTTGCAATATGAATATATCTCTAACTCTTCAATGGAAGGCAGAAACAGTAGTTCCCATTCAGATGTCATACCCGCCACTTACGTTGTAGAGGGGGATATACTGGTTTCACTATGTCTGTCTGTCCATCAGTCTGTTTGTCCATCTGTCCAACCGTCAATCTGGTCTAACTCAAAAGTCGTCTGACCTAGGAACCTGAAGTACAAGTGTTCCTCATGACCCAAGGAGGTGCCCTAATGTTTTTTGGTCACATGGTTTAAAGGTCAAGGTTACAGGTGAACATTGTTTTCTCCGATTGTGCTGCTTAAGTGACAAGGTGCCGGTGGAGAGTATTTTTGTCCACTTTGCAACAGTTCTAGTTACCTTTGTAAACAGGACATGCCTTTCAATTGGATGTAAATATGACATAATTTACACACATTTACATTACATTTCTTGCTCTGTACATCATCTCATATTTCAGCTGCTTCTGTCAAATTTAGATAGTTTGCATGTGAAGAAAAAAAATCGTCAAAAAAATAATTTAATAATTGCTGCAAGGGTGATTCTCATGTTTTTCCTCGAATGTCTTTCTTGTTGATGAGACAGAACAAAAAATGCCCCAATATTTTAGCCTATGATCTCACTTACAACCAATATTTTTGTACGTAGACTTGAGCAAAAAGTTACGCTCGAATTTAGCTACAAATGTATTGGTACATGTATCACGCAAAAATCTGACGTACACAAAAACTTGCAAAATTTTAAAATCATGTTTATACACAAGTACTTTAGGGCCTTAGAGTCATTAAAACATGGAATTGTTTTGTATAGAGTTTAACAATATATTTTCTATTTATTTCAGGTACGTTAGAGCAGAAGTCCTTGCAGGATTTGTGAATGGATTGTTTTTGCTATTTATAGGATTTTTTATATTTTCTGAAGCTGTTGAGGTATGTTGTTCTTTGCTGTTTAACCCTTTACCACACAGTCCCGACTTTTAACGACCCGAAGAAAGAGGCCTTTTGAAAACATTGTGAGAAAACAAGAAAATGCTGATAACCAGCATTTTCTCGTTTTCCACAATGTTTTCTACCTTTCCCAAAACAAATTTCAATTTTTCAGTCACATTTATTTTGTCGTCTGCAACTGTTTTCAATTTGGACCAGTCTTAAATTTTGTCGTTTGATAAAGAGTTAACGCTTTTCAAGTCGATATTTGTGGCATGATCAGTGTATATATCTTTTAACAATATTTGGGTACACAATTAAAAGTTGCTGTAATATTTTTAATTTGTACAGATGATCTCATTGTACAAAAAAATTTATCTTACAGACAAGGACTACTCTATGTACCACCTTCATCATACTTTTTCATGTCAGGTTATTTAACCCTTTACCACACAGTCTGGTGTTGTAATGACCCTGAAGAAGAAGGCTTTTGAAATCATTGTGAGAAAAGAAGAAAATGCTGGTAACCAGCATTTTCTTCTTTTCTCACAATATTTTCTCCTGTTGAAAAAAACAGATTTCATCGTTTGTGCCACATTTTATTTGTCACATGCAAACATTTTCAAATTTGACTGGCCTAATATTTTGTCCATAGGTAAAGAATTAATGTTTTATAGCTTTCAGGCTAAAATGGTTTTATCATTTTTTGTTCAGAAAACGTTATTTCACATTCTATTAGACCACTCCATCGACTAAGTGGCTGGGGTATACTTGAATCAGGTTCTCTGACTGTCAGTCCGCCTGCTGACAAAATGTCGAGTCCTCTTCTCCTCTAACAGTTTTCATACAATTTAGCTGAAATAAATCCAGTCAAACATGTAGATAAGTTAACTTTCGGCAACTTTTTGTTTTAATTAATTCACCTTGTGCATATTTTCACTTGTAAAAGTTCATCTATCAACTTGATTTCTAGTCCTGCCATAGAAATCTTCAACATTTGACTTGTTTTCTTATTTAGCGGCTTGTTGAACCACCAGAAGTACGACATGAAAGGTTGTTTGCAGTGTCAGTGGCAGGATTTGTCGTGAACCTAGTGGGAATTTTTGCATTCCAGCATGGACATGGGCATTCCCATGGCGGGGATGGTAAGTTAAATGTTTAATGATAGAGTTACGGTTCTGAACCCAACTTTTCCTGTATCAGTATTTGACTTGTCAAAGCCTATAGTGGGCAAAATGTTTTCTACTTGTCCAAATCTAATCTATTTGCAGTTTAATGAGGGTAAATGATTGTATTTGTCGTCTGAAAAGGTAGGAAACATTGTTGAAAAAGGACAAATTCTCCATTCCTGTAATGTTTTCAAATGCCCTTCTCAGTATTGTTAAAACTCATGGTTGTTTGGTAAATGTATAGGAGAAGGGGGAGGGAAAGGTTGGAGAGAGAGATAGAGAGAGAGAGTCAGTAATGGCACTCTTATGATTATGCTTGTATCTTGTGTATGCTAGTAACATCCACTAAAAAATGCAAAGTCTGTAACCATCATTTTAAATGATTCTTTGAAACTATATAAGGTGACCTTTTGAAATACTTTATTCATAGGTCACGGCCATTCTCATGGAGGACACGGACACTCACATGGTATCGGTAAGTATTGACATTTTAGGCTTGCAGCATCGTAATTTATTTTTTTTCTCTGTTTAAGCCTTTTAACCTTTTAGTAATTAATTGGAAGGTGCAATGACCCTGAAAAAACATTGGGGGAAATGGAGAAAATGCTGCAAACAAGCATGTTCTCCATCTTTCACAATGTTTTTGTACTCTGTTGGAGAATAAATTTTATCTTATGAGCCACATTGAATTTGTCATCAGCAAATGCTTTCAATTCGACAAGTCTAACAGTTTGATTTCTGGTAAAGGGTTAAGTAAAGTTTATGCTGCTGTCTACACTGGCAAAGCTGTTGGTAGGGACATCAAGTCATCTTCTGTGAAAGCCAAAGTTGTATTTTAAAAATAGACTTTTGTTAACTTGGACATACAAGTGTATTTATTTTTTTGATTTTGTAGAATTTTTTAATGAGAACTTTACTTGAATTTAAGATCATGTACTGTTACAGTGCCCATTACAACTTCATTTGATATCACAGAGAGTATAAACTAGGATTAAATAGAAAAGAATGTGCAAACTGAATAAAGATCAGTACTTTATCACATAACCTACCTTGTTTTCAATGTCAGACAGCCATTACACATTTGAGATGAGCAGTATGTTACATCATGTCGCCAAGCCCCATAGCTCAGTCGGTAGCATACAGGACTTGAGAACAGGAGGTCGCTGGGTCGATCCCCAGCTTAGCCAATTTCTTTCCGAGGATTGATGATAGTCATTGTGACAGGATTCATTCCTCTCCCACCGCTGTCCACTGTTTCGACAATTGCCATGTGGGAAAGCAGCCTGTGGCTTGGAAAGAAATTGTATGGAGCACTGGTAAAAGATATTTCAGGATAGCCTGGATAGGTGCACTGGCCGCTGTGATATAACTGAAATAATGTTGAAAACAGCGTTAAACACCATACAATCAATCAGTCAATCAACATCATATGTGACATCATTTTATACTATTTCAGAGGCGTTACTGATGGAAATTCCCACATGTGCATGTATGATGTTACATATTCAGACCTATAAGTTGTGATATACATGTAACATTATGTGACAAAAAAATCTGATATTTGTTGGCTTTTTCAATAAATTTTTATTAAACTCATCTATAAAAATGTAACTGAGCTCTCCATAGGCTCACTTTATAACATTTTTCAAGACTAGGTTGATAAAATTTCATCTCAATTATTAAGATGAAGTCAACCCTTTACCACACAATCCCGAGTTTTAACAACCCTGAGAAAAAGGCCTTTTGAAAACATTGTGGGAAAAGGAGAAAATGCTGGTGACCAGCATTTTCTCCTTTTCCCACAATGTTTTCTGTTGTTTTACATACAAATATCACCATATGAGCCATATCTAATTTGTCGTCTGCAGATGCTTTCAATTTCAACAAATGTAAAATTCTGTCATGGGGTGAAGTGTTAAATTAGATCCTATATGTCTTCTATCCTGAAAGATATTTTGATCAAATCAAGCTTTGATTCCAAATACTCTTCAAGGCCTTACCAAACACTTGCCAGAATGATTACAAAAGGGTTCTTCTTGTGGGTTGTTAACACTCAGAATTTTTCGGTAAAGGGTAAAAACTGCCACATCAAGAAAATTCTAACAAGTAACCACAAGATAGGTCATGGTTTTAGAATTTGATGGTGCCAACCCCACCCCCACTTATCTGGACCTGCTGTCTGTATTTGACTAATTGTTTGCAGGTTTTGGGGACAGTCATGAGAAGAACAGTGTACACCAGCGTCACCAGGATCATGGACACAGCCACAACCATAGTCATGACCATGGGCATAGCCACAATCATGGTCATGGGCATAGCCACAACCATGGTCATGGGCATAGCCATGGTGAAAGCCAAGGGCACCTCCCTCCCCCAGAACCCTCACAGAATGTTTCACAGAGACAAATTATGCATGGTAAAGGATTTATTATTTTCCTGAGTTTTTTTATGAGCTGTGCTGTCCATTTATGATGCATAGCACAGTATTTTTGTGGACATGTATTCCTTTATGTCAATAAATGACTGCTTTTTAAGAAAATGATGGTCAAACGTTGACCGCCTGCAACAAATTATGGCAGACAAAACTTTGAAAATGTATTGTAAAATCAGGACAGTGTGAACAATAAGCTGTGAACAGATACATTTTGAAGCTTTGTGGGAAAGGGACAAATGAGCAATTTCTTATTTTACCACATTGTTTTCAAAGGTAATCTTGTATAAAGGAAAGAGAGTGGTCTGTGTGTGGTCTAATGGTCACTGGCATAAAAAGAATTGTAAAACTTGGCAACTTTAATTCTAGTTTTTAATACATATTTTTCTACCACTGATTTATTCTCAAAACTATGGGAAGAGAACCAGTTTCTTCTGGCAAGAATTATCCAACCAATGTAGGTGATTGGAAAATACATGTACATGCATTTTGTGTGGGATCAAGTCTGTCGACTATTGCGTAGTATAAAGATATTTCTAGCAAATGTGTTACATGTACTTAAAATGTAGTTTGTGTAATTATTTTACTGCCAGCAACTGTCCTCTGTTCAGACTTGTTACAACCACAATGGGAGACAGTAGATACAGTAGTTATAGGTCGAAAAGATGTAATATTACTTGGTGACTAATAATTGATTATTATATTTTGAAATGGATAATCTTGTTTGGATTCAAACTGACTGATTATCAATGTAAATGAATTAATCATTCCATCACTAGTTGTCGGTGTTTTCTACTTGTAATGGCTGATAATTTGGGCAGCACTGGAGTCATGGACATAAATAACGGAGCTGTCACTATTATACAGGGTGTCCAGAAAGTAAGGTAACACTTTTGTACATTTATAATACTGCTTTAAATTTCGGATGAAGAGATAAAAATATATAGACATGTATACAAAATATAAAAGTTTTTTGAGTGATAATTTCATTCAGTTTTCATTACATTTCACACTATTAAAATTTCTGTCTTGGGCTTAATTTAGTAATTAATGACGTTCTCTCACTTCCTGTTATCTGGACATGTTTGTGAACAAAATATGCAGTTTCGAGCACATGAACAACCCCACTGTTTCACAGAGAGACCACAGTACAGTGGAAAACTAACTGTATGGCATGCACTGTCATGTCATGGTGTTATATGGCTACAAGTCTTTAACAACACAATTAATTCCCAGCGCTTCCTATTGCTTTTCAAAAACAAGTTTTTTCCCTCCCTTGAAAAGAAGTCCCCTGTATTGCAAAACTCGTGGTATATGTAGGATGGGACTAGGGCACACTCATCTTACATTGTGATAGACCTTTTATACGATACATTCGGTAATAGGGTAGTATCAATACAACATCCATGTAAAATATCGGAATAATGTGGCCTGTGAACAGGCCAGACCTCAACCTGCTTGACTTCTTCCTTTGGGGTTGTTTGAAGTCAAAGGTCTGCAATTCCCAGCCAAACAGCACAGGCATTTTGGTAAAGAACACTCAACATTAAATCAAGAAGATAGATAGGGGAATGTGTGCCAAGGTGACTAAAAATTTCATCATGCGTGTTCAGGATGGAAACGGCACAAAAGGCTGTCACATTGAAACGTTATTAATTGCTAAAATCAGGCCAGTGATAAAAATCTCCTCCTTACTTAAAATCTGGATAAAAGTGTGTAATGTAATGAAAATCAGATGGAATTATCACAAAAAACTTACCTCTTTTATATACATGTATATCTATATATATGTATTTTCATCTCCCTATCTGAAATTATAAGCTATATCATAAATGTACAGTAGTGTTACCTTACTTTCCGGACATCCTGTATGACTGATAAGCTTATTGAAAGCAAGATATAGAGGATAATTGTTTGTTTCGGTTTATGCTTGAAATTTCTTTCATCAAGTGAAAAGTGCTACCAACTGAGCTATGGGGGCTTGGCTTGCCTCTCTTAGTTGCACCTCCATCTTGACTGTTGATGTATTTCATAATACGCATATCGTGGTGTGACCGTTTTATTGCTCTAATTTCTAAAATATTCTCATATACAGTCTCTTCTGAAAATTGTCCAGCACATTTTGAATGGCAGCCACAACCATTACATTTTAACTTTGGGATTTTCACCAAATCGCAGTCATTCATGGTATCGTCTTCTACTCCCTTATCGTTATTGTCTAAGAATGTCTGCACTCATTCTTTAACGGTTATTTCCTCTGTGTCATCATCATCATCCAGCTCAGTGTGATCATTTTGCGTGTATTTGTATTCAACATCCTGTGAGGCAGATGGTGTACAAGTTGGAGTCCTCCCAAAGTGGCATAAGAACAGACTTTGCAGTTCTTGTTGATATAAGAAAAAATATAGCAGTGATACAAAATGGAAAGGCTTTTAAAATTTGTTGATTTACAATGAAAAAATAATGAAGATTCAGACATAAATCAACTCTATTTGAAAACACTCTATATCAATGTTTAGCAACTCGGTTCTACTGAGGAATAAAACTCAAGCCTGGTAGCGCAGTCAGTAGCATACAGGACTTGATACCAGGTGGTTTCTGGTTCAGATCTCCAGCTCAGCGAATTTCTTTCCAAGAACTGATGATAGTCACTGCGACAGGATTCAGTTTTCTCTCATCGCTAACCATTGTTTTCACAATGGGAAAACAGCCAGTGGTTTGGGAAAGATATTGTGCAAAGTCCTAGTAAAAGAAACTCCAGGAAAGCATGGAGGGGTACTCTGGCCATAGTGATATAATTGCCCGTGTAGCTCAGTGGTTAGCGTATGTGACTTGTGACTTGGTGGTTGCGAGTTTGATACCCGCTTGAGGCAAAGTTGCTTTCAGGTGATTTTCGCATCTTACCTCTGATGTTTGTGAGAAAAGAAGTCAGTGACTTGGAAAGAAAGTTGTGTCAGTACTGGTGTTAGAAAGCCAGGAAACACATGCCTAGGTGCGCTGACCGCCTTGATATAATCTAAGCTTTTAAAATGGGATTAAACTTCATTATAATTAAAAACATTGTTAAACACACAAAAAACCCAAACGCTACCAAATATTGACATGTTGATTAAATTGACTGTAAAGATAAAATAAATTGATTAAATGCATTTGTAATCTATGCAAGCCAGTTAAAACTGTAGAGATCCACTTATAAGCTTTTGTATAATCAACCAATCTATGTGAAATAAAAAAGTAAGTGTAAGTGGGGATTCGATCTCATGCCAAGTAAAAGAAAAGGTATGACAGTCCGTGCCACTCACCAATACACGACCTACCACTCATTAACGAGAGTGGATTTTATAATGTTATATTGATAATATTTATGTACTGGTTCTTCTGAGGAGAGGGGAATACATGATTTGCAAGTAAACTTTTTTTTTTTTTTATATTGCCATGTGACTAATGAAATATTTTGATGTAACAGACTTTAACAAACACCAGATCCTTATTTTACATTCAAAATCAGAGGGAGGTCAATAACTACAAAAAGTGGCGCTACATGAGGCTTTCATTATTTCTGAACGGGGTATATGCAGCTAGATCTAAGAATATACTAACAAATCAACTAACCTCAATTTCACTGTCCATGCCAGACTGGAAATCGGTTATTAGAAAAATACACATAGTCTAGTATGGCAGTTTCTTTGCCTGTAGTCTGAAACAGATCTAGTCTCGTCAAAAGTGTTAGATCTATTTTATAAATGAAGCGCTCTCATGAGAACCACAAGTAAACAACAAAACTAATGACATCACTTTAAACATGGTTTTCTCGACGTCATCTGGATGTCATTTAGCCCCCTTTTCATAGAGCTTGGCTCATATGTATTTTTCAAGCGAAATAGATCTATTCAATCTAGTTAGATATGGACTAACTGTAATAATGAGGTAATGAGTGATGTTGACTACATCTTAACCCTTTACCAGACGACAAAATTTCAGCCTTGTCCAAATTGAAAGCATTTTCAGACGACAATTTCAGTATGGCTCAAATGGTGCAACTTTTTTTCGATAGGGTAGAAAACATTGTGGGAAAAGGAGAAAATGCTGGTAACCAGCATTTTCTCCTTTTCCCACAATGTTTTCAAAAGGCTTCTTTCCAAGGAGTGTCAAAAGGCGGCATTGTGGGGTAAAGGCATTCACCCACCAAAAATTCATAATTATAACATTTACCGGTGAATTATAAGGATATAATTCACTGTTAGATTTCTAAACTACTGAAAAGCATAAAAGAAAAATCTCCATTCAAACAAATTTGATGTTTTGTTTCAGGTGTATTTTTACATATTCTGGCTGACACTTTAGGCAGTGTAGGTGTTATAGTTTCCTCCGGTTTAATACATTATTTTGGGTGGATGATAGCAGACCCAGTGTGTTCCATGTTCATATCAGTGCTTATTATAATAAGGTAAGCCTTCACTGAAACTTTTATTTGAGCTTTGCTCTGTGAAAAGTGGGTTTAATGGATGTCCTTGATCTACTATACCAAGCAAGTTATCACAAGATTATGGATCCATAAAATCCAGTTTGTTTAACATTTGACTGAATCATGAGGTAGACTGGTCATCTGACATGCAGAAAATTGGCCAAAAGCAAAAAGTTTCCACATAGATCCGCCTTTGTGGACAGCTCAGGATGGCCTGGGTCAATACTTTTTATGCCCTCCCAAAAAATTCGAGGGCATATATTTTGTTTAGTCTGTCTGTCTGTCCGTCTGTCCATCCATTTTTGTGTCCAAGCCGTGACATTTATCCTTATTACTCAATTTAAAAAAAACCTTACACAAATGTTGTCCACATAAAGATGATGTGTTATGTGCAAGAGTCATGTCAGTAGGTTAAAGGTCTAGGTCACAGCTAGGTCAAATGTGTTTTGGGGGTAGCATTTGTGTCTTGGCCATAACTTTTTTCCCCTTTTGACTTTATTTCAACATATCTTTGCACAAATACCAACCAAATTAAAAGAATGTGTAATGAGCGAGAGTCATGTCTATAGGTTAAAGGCCAAAGGTCACAGTGAGGTCAAATGCGTTTTGTGGGAATATTATCATTATCTGGCCTTTTTACTTTCAATATGAATGAATTTCAGTATAACTCTACAGAATTGTTAATTGCATAAAGATGATGTGTCGTGCTCAAGAACCATGTCAGAGGTCAAGGTCATGGCTAGGTCAAATATGTTTGAAAAGAGAAATTTTGAACAGTTATATTCGTCTCTGGCCTGTAACTCTTTTAATTATCAATGAATTTCAATACAAATGTGTAGGATTGTCAACTACATAAAGACGATGTGTCACATACAAAAATCCTGCCCAAAGGTCAAGGTCATAGCAGGCTCAAATGACCATTTTTGTGTCCAGTCCATAATTTTATTCTCTATTACTTAATTTCAAAATAATTTGCACAAATGTTTATCTCATCAAGATGATGTGTCATGCGCAGGAGTTATGTCTGTAGGTTTGTGGGTTAAGGTAGTGTTCCTCTCTGGCTTGTAACTTTTTAATTATGAATGAATTTCAGTGTAACTTTTTAGAATTGTCAACCAGAAAAAGACAATGTGTTGCCTTTAAGAACCATGTCAGTAAGTCAGAGGTCAAGGTCATGACAAGGTCACGTATCATTACAAGAGAAATTTTCAGGGATTATGTTTGTGTCGAGCCTGTTACTTTTTCAGTTATGGGTGAATTTCAATATAGCTATGCTGAATCATTGCATATAAAGATATTTATAGAAGAGAGAAGGCTTTTGAAAACATCATGGGAAATGGAGAAAATGCTGGTTACCAGCATTTTTTCCTTTTCCCACAATGTTTTTCGCTTTTAGAAGAAAAGTCTTTCGGTGTGTGGCATGCAAATGGTTTCAACATGGAAAAGTCTAAAAAAGAAAAAGTAAACATTAATTTTTGGAAAAATATAGAAAGTAAAGAAAGAAAAGAGCAAAAAGCTTGTTGCAAGTAACTACTCCTTTGCCCACCATGTTTTCAAAAGCTTTCTTCTGCATGGATGTCAGAAGTTATATTTGTATAGTACTTTTTATTAATATGTTCTGTATGACTTTTCAGTGTCTTACCTTTATTAAGAGATTCTGTCGGTATTTTACTGCAAAGAAGCCCACGGGAATTAGACTCGGTGCTACCTGGATGTTACCAAAGGGTAAGTGATTTTTACAGACTATCCTCCATCAAAATGGAGTTTGTTGACAATATGCTTTAATCACATTTTTTGTCAGTAGGGTAGTAAGCTTATTGCATTTTAATATTTACCCTTTTACCAGATAATCACATTTTAAGGACCTGGAGAAAAAGGGCTTTTGAAAACGATGTTGGGAAAGAAAAAATGCTGGTAGCCAGCATTTCTTCCTTTTTTTCCCCCAATGTTTTCTACCATTTCGAAGGCGAATCCTGCCAGTTAAGACACTTTTAACTCGCTGTGTGCAGATGCTTTCACTTAATGACAAGTCTTCTATTTTGTCATTTGGTAAAAAGATAATTTTATCTTGTGAAACTAACTTCAGTTTTCATGAGAATGAAAACAAGAACTGTTATTGAGCAATTGCTCCTTTTTCTCCATATTTGTTCTTTTTGCCAAGTGTAGAGTGTGATAGGGTCTCAAAATTGCGTACATTTTGTATTTCTGTAAAAGTACAGACTCCTCCATATCAAAAACATTTGCAGGCAACAAATTAAGTGTGGCTCAAATTATTGGATTTATTTGAAAGGATAGATAATATTGTGAAAGATGGAGATATACTGGTTGTTAGCATTTTCTCCAATTACATTATTTTCAAATGCTTTCTTTCTATGGCTTTATACAAACATTAGATTGTATGGTAAAAGACTGACTCTTAACCTAACGACAATTTTTAGACTGATCCAAATTGGAGAGCACTTGCAGACGACAAATTTAATGTTGCTTATCTGATAAAAGTTGTCTTTGAAAGGGTTGAAAATACTATGGGTGAAGGAGAAAATGCTGGTTATCACCATTCTCTCCTTTACCCATGATGCTTTCAAAAATCCTTTTCCTTGGCGGTTTTTAAATTTTGGGATTGTGTAGTAAAGGATTAAATGGAAAGGAAGACCTCTGCAATGTTGTTTGGAAACAAAGGGGGAGATTATAGAAAAAATCCTTTCTTTTCAAATGTATAGGTGAGTCAGTTAGAAGGTGTATACAGTGTACAAGATCCTCATTTCTGGACATTGTGTAGTGAAGTATATATTGGTACATTGAAACTGGAGGTAGCGGCAAATGCAGACTCTAAATACATTCTTAGTCAAACTCATAATATATTTACACAGGTAAGTGATGTTTGGTCTTGTTTGCATTTGTAAACTCATTCCACTTTCACAAACATTATCGGAAAATATTTACCCTTCAGTAATCAAGTACTACATGAGTCTGCATTTCTGTATGGTTGCATCAGGTCAAGTTGTGTGTGTACAGAGGTGTGAATACTATGGGACTGAAGGTCAAGACCATTGCTATCCTCTTAACTCTGTACCAGATGACAAAATTTTAGACTAGTCCAAATTGAAAGCATTTGCAGACAACAAAATGATTGTGACTAAAGAATCGAAATTTGTTTTGGGGAGGGTAGAAAACATTGTGGGAAAAGGAGAAAATGCTGGTTACCAGCATTTTCTCCTTTTCCCAGAATGTTTTCAAAAGGCTTCTTTCTCAGGGTCTTTAAAAGGTGGGATTGTGTGGTAAAGTGTTTATACATGCAACGAGACCTTATCTTAGTACACAAGAATGCAGACTGTTGTAAATATTCGAGTCTGTTATATACAAGCTATGCTCTGGCAAAGGGGGCTTAATGCATCTCCGTGATCCATGATACCAATCAAGCCATCATAAAATTATGGATCCATAATAGCCAATTTTTTAAAACAACCGACTCAATCATGAGGTAGACTGGTCCTTGGACATACAGAAAATTGACTAATAGCGAAAAGTTTCGGCCAAGGTCAGCCTGCACAGGCTGACCTGGGTCGATACTTTTCGCAGATACATTATGCCCCCTTTTCACAGAGCATGGCTCATATTTTTAATGTCCATACTTTTGTCAGATCATTTATGGGTATACGATAGAATGTAGTATTTCATCTGTAATGTTTTATTCCAGCTTTAGTAACTTTCTTAATCAGTAGGTGTGACATGTTTAACTCTTTACCACATGAAAATATATAAGACTTATCCAAATTGATAGCATTTGCAGATGACAAATCGAATATGACTCACTTGATGACTGTTTTCTTGGAAAGGGTAGAAAACACTGTAGGAAAAGGAGAAAATGCTGGTTACCAGCATTTTCTTCTTCTTTTCCCTTCATGTTTTCAAAAGGCTTTTTCCCCAGGGTTTTTAAAACTTGTGATTGTGTAGTATGGGGTTAAGTCTTTTTTTCTTATTATTACAGGCTGGTGTTAAACAGTTGTATGTACAGATTGATCATGCAATGATGTAGAACAACATGGCGCAATCTTCATTTTTGTGATAGTCATTTGTCACCGTGTGAAAAGTGCAATACTGCTGTTCTTCCCTCCTACATGCTGTGGTGCTGGTCCCCGTGAAAAACAACCATGATCATGTGACCTTAGATCTGAAAGGAATCTGTCATGTGATTCCTAATTTTAGAGACAGTAGGAACCCAGTGATGTAACACAAAGAAAACATATGCAGTATTAGATGAATTTGAGTTAGTCATTTATGTCATGTAGATGGTTGATTTAATCATTTATATGATATAGATTGTTTTGAATGTATCTTTGTTTCACAAGTGATGGTAACTTTGTGTCAAATGAATAGAAATGGTACTGAGCAACCTCTTCATTTATCACCATGCTTTCTCAGTTTTATGCAAAGTTGTATCTGTCATGTTTTTTCGGCAATGTTTGATTCAAATTTTGTCAGTAACAAAGAGTTCAATTTTTTCTTCTAGGGAGGCAAAAAACTCCAAAGATTTTAACATAAGAGGAATTGCATTTCAGTCGTTTGAAATGTCTTTGATATTGCTTTTTCAGATAAGACTGCAAGATAATAAACCTGACAGCAAAATTTTGTGCAGTATAATCTCTCTTCATTGCTAAGAAATGTTGTTCTTGAAATGGTAAAAAACATTGTTGGAAATGGAGAAAATGCTGGCTACCAGCATTTTCTCCTTTTCCAACAATGTTTTCAAAACCTTCCTAAAGGTGTTAAAATTTAGGGTTGTTTGGTAATAATGGGTTAAATGGACAAATGCATTCTTGACCCTTTACCAGATGACAAAATTTTAGCCTTTTCCAGATTGAAAGCATTTGCAGATGACAATTTCAGTGTGGCTCAAATAGTGCAATTTTCCTTTGATAGGACAGAAAACATTATGGGAAAAGGAGAAAGTGATGGTTACCAGCATTTTCTCCTTTTCCCACAATGTTTTCAAAGGGCTTCTTTCCCAGGAGCGTCAAAAGGTGTCATTGTGCGGTAAAGGGTTAAAGTCTCAATGGCTTATTTTGTCCCACACTGGATCATGACAGTTTTTGTTGTGACATGACTTTGGTACTTTGCATTTCTTTTGTATAATGGGTAATAGATAAGTGGAATGTTTTAATATTAAGATTGTCATGTTGCTTGTAAAGTTCTTTCTTAACCCTTTACCACACTATGCTGCCTTTTAACGACCCTGTGGAAGAAGCCTTTTTAAAACATTGTGGAAAAAGGAGAAAATGCTGGTAACCAGCATTTTCTCCTTTTCCCACAATGTTTTCTACCTTATCAAAGAAAAATTGTACCATTTGAGCCACATTGAAATTGTCGTCTGCAAATGCTTTGTTTGGACAAGTCTAAAATTTTGTCGTCTGGTAAAGGGTTAAACTTGTCTTGTGGGTATTTATTAGAGTTGTCCCTGATAAGCACCCTCAACACAGATTTTGGTGTACAAAAAGATGTCAGTAGAAATAAAGGTCCACCACTCTTACCAAGATCTCTGGCAAAGGTTCATCAGGTAAAACATTATTTCTCAACTAAAACCCATGTTATGAGCACTCATTAGAAATGTCTAAATGAGGCAATTCTTATGAGTACCCACAATAAAGGCTTCAGTGAAGAGTGAGGAATTGCTCGTCTCTGAACACTACAATATTCCACTTATCTGTAGCTTCACAACATGATGCTGATATGAAATTGTATTTCTTGACAATCCATAAGCACAGAAAACAGTTATAAAATTTGAATAATCTAGTTTTGTTTGGGTTAACCCTTTACCAGACAGAAAAGTTTTGGACTCTCCCATATTCAAGTTTATGGAGATAGCAAATTGAATGTGGTTCAAATGATCTGACTTGTCTTTGAAAGTGGAAAAACAGAAAATGGTGGTTACCTGCATCTTCTCCTTTTCAGAGTTTTCAAGAGTATTCTTCTTCAGGGTTTTGAAAACACAAGATTGTTTGGTAAAGGGTTAACTTATCATATTAAATGCCTCATTTCATTTTGCATACTTTCCTGTTTTAGTTGGTGTTAAGTTCTTCAGCCAAAGATCAGGCAACTGTCTGGGTTGCCTTTTAGGTAAAGATGGAAAATTGAAACTTCAATTATTTTTTTTTTAAAATATAGGTCTTTGAAATTAAAATGCAAATTTAACTTTGTAGATGCAATTGTTTTACAGTGGTATAAAAATACTAGAATATTTCAAGGAGAATAAACAAAATATTTTTTCAAACCATAAGTTAGTAGCCCTTTTGAATCAGATGTATGTGTATACAAACCTTTGTAGCTTAAGTCTTTACCAAACAATCCTAAGAAAATAGCCCTTGGAAATCCAATGGAAAAGAGCTAAAAATGCTGGTAATCAGCATTTTCTCCTTTCACAAAAGGTTTTCTACACTTTTAGAGACAATTACCATCATTTCAGTCACATTTAATATGAGGTCTGCAAATGCTTTCAATTTTGACATGTCTGAAATTTTATGACTTCATAAAGACTTAATTTATAAAATATTCTTCACACCCTTACCCAGGATACAAGCATTGACCAGTGCAAAACCAAGTGTATTTTTCGTATAAATTTTGTAGAATTTAGATGAAATGTCTTTTTTATTCTAACAAAAAAAAAAAGTAACTATACTTGATTTGATTGATTTGATTAAAAAGTATCATCCCATACTGTTATTACTCAATCCCAGGTATGAGAGAGCTGGGAAAGAAGGCTTTTGAAAACATTGTGGCAAGGAGAGGAAATGCTGGTAACCAGTATTTTCTCCTTTTCCCACAATGTATTCTACCTGTTCAAAGACACCCAGTCAATTCCACAGTTTATTTGCCTTCTGCAAATGCTTTCAAAATGAACAAGTCTAAATTATCATTTGGCAAAGAGAAGCACACTATTAACTCTTTTACCAAATGATAGAATTTCGGATTTTTCCAAACCCAAAGTATTTGCGACGACTAATTAAATGTGGCTGAAATGCTGGAAATGGTTTTTGAAAAGATACAAAATATTGTGGGAAAAGGAGAAAATGCTGGTAACCAGCATTTTCTCCTTATCCCACAATGTTTTCAAAAGCCACCTAAAAACTTGGAATTTTATAGTGAATGGTTAATGTAATGATCCTGTGGTATTTTGGAAATACCAACTAAGGTTTACTTTTCTAACACTTTTTATCTCCTAATATACACGTAGCCCAAAAAAGTAGCATCTGTTTGAGCCATGCTCTTGCAAAAGGGGGCTTAATGCATCTCTGTGATCCATGATACCAAGCAAGACATCACATAACTATGGATCAGTGAAATTCATTTTGTGTATAAACTGGCTGGTTCATGAGGTAAAAAGGTCCTTTGACATGCAGAAATATTGACCAGTAGTGAAAAGTTTCGGCCCAGGTCAGCCTGCGCAGATTGCGCAGGCTGACCTGGATTGATACTTTTCGCAGATGCATTAAGGCCCCTTTTCACAGAGTGTGGCTCATTTACTTTATCATCACTCAAATTCGAAAATGTACATACAATGCATGTTATCACGTCATCACACAACAGTTTGGAGTATTATTTCAGTGGGTTTTTGAACATATTCTCATTTCATTGTAGATATATAAATAGTCTAAAAGCTAGTCAGAATGCATTTATTTATAGCCAGCAATGTTTTTTTCTGTTTTTCTTTGCTGTCTCATGTGCGGAAAATACTTAATCATTTACTAAAAATTTGTGTAATCTTATATTTTCATGATACTGATGAAGAAGGCTTTAGAGAACATTGTTGTAATAGGAAAAAATCCTGGTAACCAACATCGTTCTTTTCCCACAATATTTACTACCCTTTCAACATCAAACTGCATCAACAGAGCCATGCTATGTTGTGGTTGTTAGAAGTCATTTGAAAACATTGTGGCTGAAGGAGAAAATGCTGATTACAAGCATTTATCCTTCTCACAATGTTTTTTGCTACTTCGAAGACAAATTCTGTCAGTTAACCCTTGACCATGCAATCCTGGCTTTTAACAACCCTGAAAAAGACAGGTTTGGAAAACATTTTGGGAAAAGGAGAAAATGCTCCCAACCTTCTCCTTTCCGACATGTTGTACCCTTTCAAAAACAGATTTCAATTCTTGCGTCACATTTATTTTGTCGTCTGCATATCCTTTCAATTTGGATAAGCATGAAATTTGTTCATTTGGGAAAGTTAAGCAACATTTGTCATCTGCAGAAACTTTCAACATGAACGGGTAAAATCTTTTGTCCAATGGTAAAGAGTATTATTGTCAGAGTTCCACATGCAGTATTAGATTAACCCTTTACCAAAAGACAAAATTTCATCTTAGTCTAAATTGAAAGCATTTGCAGACGACAAAATAAATGTGACTGAAAAACTGAAATGTGTTGTGGGAATAGTAGAAAACATTGTGGGAAAAGGAGAAAAGGCTTCTTCAGGGTCGTTAAAATACGGGATTTTGTGGTAAAGGGTTAACTCTCTACCAAATGACAAAAATCTCACTCTTCCATTTATAGAGTATTTGTAGAAGACAAATTAAATGTAGCTCAAATGATAAAAGTAGTCTTTGGAAAAGGAGAAAACAATGTTGAAAAGGAGAAATTCTGGTTATCAGGACTTTCTCCTTTTTTTACAAAGCCTTTTCCTTAAACGTCATTTAAAGACTGGATTGTGAGGTGAAGCGTTGACAGTGTTTGCCCTCTTAATTGTCAAAAATGTTCAAAGTTTTCCACCCAGTTTTCATTTTTTCCGAATTAACCCGTTACAAGAAGACAAAATTTAGACTCCCCCCAAATTGAAAGCATTTGCAGATGACAACTGTTACTCACAATGTGCAATCTATCACAGAGTAGAAAACATTGTTGGAAAAGGAGAAAATACTGGTTACAAGCATTTTCTCCTTTTCCCACAGTGTTTTCAAAAGCTGTCTTCTCCAGGGTCACTAAAAGTTGTGATTGTGTGATAAATGTAACAAAATCACTTGTAAATGAGAAGGTTAACTTTCACATTGTCCATCAGTGTTTAGCTAGGCTGTAGTTGTAAGCCTGATAATAAACTGGTACTCCTGAATTATCGATGGCAGCTATTGGTTGTCAATCTTGTCATTTACACCAATCAGCCAGTATGTAACAGGACCCCTTACTGTCTGTTTTAAAATAACTAAGTACATTCTATCTTTGACTAAAACATTCATGACAAAGATTATTCTGATCACAATTATCAAAAACACTAAAGAATTTAATATTTTGTGATAGGAATTATCCTTGTTCATAAATGGTATCCAAGTCTTGTGTTATCACATGAAGTCTTGAACTGGGCAGATTTCTGCCCTGTAGCACTGGATGTTACCTGTTGTTGATACAAAGACCAGTAACAGGCTGCCAGTTAAACCTTATAAAGGTTTTTGAGTAAATGACGTTTTTAATTTTAATTTACCAGTATACAAGCATGATTTAATGCTAGTCATAGGAAATGATTAGATTAAAGTGTAAATATGAATAAAATAGTTATTTATTTCAAAAAGTATCTGTACTGTATTTGAGCTTTTTAATATTCTGACTGACATTTTCACACATTAAGTACTTTTGCATCTATGATCTTTTACCCTATAATCTTGTGTTTAATGACCAAAGAAAGGGTAAGGTTTTGAAAGCATTGTGAGTAAAGGAGAAAATGCTGATAACCAGCATTTTCTTCTTTTTCTATATCATTTTCATCAGTTCCAATATTTTGAGCTGCTATTAATAATTATGTTGTCTTCAAAATTTAATACTTTTTATTTTGACAATTCTTAAGTGTTGCTCTTTACCAAATGACAAAATGAAAGACCTGTCAAAATTGAAAAGATTTGTTCACAAGAAAATAAATGTGACTCAAAAAGTGAAATTAGTTTTTGGAAGGGTAGACAACATTGTGAGAAAAGGAGAAAATGCTGGTTACCAGCATTTTCTTCTTTTCCCACATTGTTTTCCAAAGTCTTCTCCCTCAAGGTCATTGAAACTTGTTTGGTAAAGGGTTAACTCTAATCATAGCCAGCTTTAGTGTACTTCAGTGATCCTTCCATTACTGTACACATTTTTATTTTCTTGCAATTGACATATTTGGAAAACAGGCTATTTCTAGACTTGCCAAAAACTACAATTTACTTAATCCTCTACTATACAATCCTGTTTCAATGACCCTGCCTAAAAGGGCATTTGAAAACATTGTGGGGAAAAGGAGGAAATGCTGGTAACCAGCATTTTCTCCTTTTCCCACAATGTTTTTAACCCTTTTGCTGAAAAACTCCCATCATTTGTACCTCATTGAATTTGTTGTCTGCAAATGTTCTCAGTTTGAACCAGTCTTTAATTTTGTTGTCTGGTAAAGATTTAATGAACAGTTAAAGTACAGGAAAATATTGGTTTTCAACAATATGGAATGCATTGTTGGAAAAGAAGCAAAACCTTTTTACAAGCAGTTATTTTTTGCACCATATTTTCAAAAGCTATCATCTGCAGTACATACAGGTGTTTGTATAGGTTGGGGGTTGACTGGATTTTGAAAAAAAAAAAGGCATCCAAAATTTACTAATGAAATGAATGAGTAAAAATCATACCCTACATTATTCATTTTTGTCATCCTTTCTGTTACATTGAGGCCATAGTTGTAATGATATATGTGCATGTATGTTGTGTGAAAAATGTCTTATAAAATTTAGCTGTTACAGTTGACCAAAAAGTTGTTATATTTGTTGATGATGATATGTATAGAAGTATGGTTATGGGTATAATAACTAACTCCAAGAAAAAAATAAAATTACTTTTTCAAAGATCCTTTTCTCTCTTATTACTCCAGAAAATAACGGAAGGGAAGAATGCTGTATGTGAGTTTAATTACCTGCTTAACTCTTTACCACACAGTCACGGCTTTTAACGACCCTAAAGAGAAGGCCTTTTGAAAACATTGTGGGAAAAGGAGAAAATGCTGGCAACCAGCATTTTCTCCTTTTCCCACAATGCTTTCTAACCTTCCCAAAACAAATTTAAATTTTTGAGTCACATTTACTTTGTCATCTGCAAATGCTTTCAATTTGGACAAGTCTAAAATTTTGTCGTGTGGTAAAGGGTTAAACAGCTTTACCAAATGATCCTCAATAGTAAGTCTTTACCAAACAATCTGGAGTTTTAATGACCCCAAGAAAAAGGGCCTTTCCCCACAGTGTTTTCTATCTTATCACAGAAAAATTTCCTGAATTAAGCCACATTTGTCGTCTGCAAATGGTATCAATTTGGACCAGTCTGAAATTTTGTCACTTGGAAAGGGGTTAACACCCTGAAGAAGGTAACTTTTTAAAGCATTGTGTGAAAAGGAGAAATTCCTGATAACCCTTTACCACATAGTACTGTGTTTTAACTACCCCTGAGAAGAAAGCTTTTGAAAACATTGTGGGAAATGGAGAAAATACTGGTAACCAGCATCTTCTCCTTTTTCCAGTGTTTTCTACCTAATCAGAGAACTGCAGCTCATTTGAATCAATTTCAAAATTCTTGTCCGCAGATTCTTTCAATTTTGAGATGTCTCACATGCAGATTCTTTCAATTTTGAGATGTCTAAAATTTTTCACTTTGGAAAGGGTAGGCCAGTTTTTGTTTTCCCATTTCTTCCTACCCTTTCAAAGAGAAATACGTACCATACCGCATTTATTCTGTCGTCTGGTAATTCCCTCAATATGGACAATACTAATATTTAGACATTTAGTGAAGAGTCAAAATATTTCTGTCAAGAAGGTAAAAATGAAAGCTCCTCTGTTATGTGAATATGTCATAGGCCTGATTGGAATCTAGACAGATCCGCACATCTTGGGATTTTTTTTACTTAACCCTTTCCCAAACGATAAATTTTAGACTGGTCCAAATTGAGAGAGTTTGCAGACAACAATTTTAAATTTGATGAAAATGACAAAAAGTTCTCCAAAAGGGTAGAAAACACTGTGGGAAAAGGAGAAATTGCTCGTTGCGAGCAATTTCTCCTTTTCCCACAGTGTTTTCAAAAGACCTGTACTGCAGACATGTGAAAACCAGGGCTTGTTTGGGAAAGGGTTTAGCTTTTTTGAGATGAAAAGGATACAGTCTATTATGTTTAGGATGGCAAAAGATAAACAAAAGTAAAAGAACTCCAATGGTTTTACAGTTTCATTTTTCACAATTCACTTGTACAAATTCACTGAAGAAAATGTAAGAACTCGCAGATTTTGACAGACACTAGATGAGATTTTTTCCAATATATTTGTTTTTAACTCTATATATTATATATACTATTTACAATTGCTGTTATTTAACAAAACAAACATTCATAAAGTTCGGTGCTAACACTTTCCCATACAATCCCATGTTTTTACAACATTTAGAAACATCATTTTTAAAACACTGTGGAAAAAGGAGATAAAGCTGGTCACCAGCATTTTCTCGTTTTTCACAATGCTTTCAATACCTTTGGAGACAAGTCACATTGTTTTAGCCACATTTACTATATCATCTGCACATGCTCTCAGAATTGACTGGTCTAATATTTTGTTGACAGGTACTGAGTTAAATGACATTTGCAGCAGTACTGTAGTTAAAGTCAAAGCAGCCTGTACACCTGCACGGGTATTTCTAGAGTTTCTTTCCTACAACCATGCACAACACCTTGTCCTTTAATATCCAGCAGAGAGACAAGCATGACTCCTCTCCTGGTGATTCCTGGTGTCGTTTAAACTTCACACAGAATTACAGCTAAACCAGGACCCAAAGTTTTGATTAAATGGGACTTTTACTTTGCTTTAACTCTATAACAAACAACAAAATTTTAGACTGGTTGAAATTGAAAGCATTTGCAGACGACAAAATAAAAGCAACTTCAAAATTGAAATTTGTTTTGGGAAGGGTAGAAAACATTGAGGGAAAAGAAGAAAATGCTGGTTACCAGCATTTTCTCCTTTTGCCACAGTGTTTTCAAAAGGTCCCTTTCTCAGGGTCGTTAAAAGTCAGGATTGTGTGGTAAAGGGTTAAACATTATTTCAGTTACATCATGGCAACAGTGCACATATTTACATATACCTTTGGTTTCAGGGGTACTAGCTATGAATCTAGCTTCTCCTATGAAAAGTCCAATACCTCAAGTAAGGATCATACTCTAGGCCTGTGCTACACTGGAACCCAGGAACCAAAGGTCAGAACACCTCTAACATCTCTTCACCACGCAACATTTTAGGCTTATTCATATTAGAAACATTTGCAGATAACAAACACTACTCGAATGATTAGATTTGTCTTAAAATGGACAGAAAACATTGTGGGAAAAGGAAAAAATGCTAGGTACAGCATTTTCTCCTTTTTCCTACAGTGTTTTCAGAAGGCTTTTTCCCAAGAATTCTTTGGTAGAGGGTCTTGTAACAGACAGAAAACATTGTGGGAAAAGAAGAAAAGCTAGTCACCAACATTTTCTCCTTTCCTACAGTGTTATCAAAAGGCTTCTTCCCAAGAATTGGTTGGTAAAGGGTAAATGACGGACAGATAGGGATCTGCCAAAAATCACCAATCTTCACCATGTCTAACTTACAGATGTAAATTACATAAAAGGTTTCTGAGTGGATCCCCCACCATACAGCTATCTGATTCTTGAAAGTTTTTGTACTCTGAAAAGGGTAGAAAACATTCTGCAAAAAGGGGAAAATGCTAATTACAAGCATTTTCTCCTTTTCTCTTGTCTCCAAAAGCCTTCACTGGTGGGCCATTAAAACTTGGAATTGTGAGGTGAAGGGTTAACTCTCAGAATAGTATGGGGCAACTCTATGCAGTAAAATGTAAAGAGTTGTGTTTTTCCCATGAAAATATATTAACCCTTTACCATACTTTTAATGACCCTTAAATAGAGGCCTTTGGAAAACATTGTGGGAACAGGAGAAAATGCTGGTAACCAGCATTTTCTCCTTTTCCCACAATGTTTTCTTTCCTTCCCAAAACAAATTTCAATTTTTGAGTCACATTAACTTGTCATCTGAAAATGCTTTGAATTTGGACGAGTCTAAAATTTTGTCGTTTGGTAAAGAGTTAAACTAAAATAAATTTGATGTACAAGACAAATGATAAGGTTTAAGTCCTTACAACACGATCTGCAGAACAATGACCCTGATGAAAATAACTTTTAAAAACTTTGTGGAAAATGGAGAAAATGCTGGTAACCGGCATTTTCTCCTTTTTCCACATTATTTTCAACCCTTTCACAAAACAAACAAAATTTGAGTAACAATTTGATTTTAAATCTGTGTGTTTTTCCAGTTTGGACTGATCTAAAATTTTGCGGTGTGGTGAAGAGTTATACCTTCACAGAAAGGTACCGTTTTTCTACAACTCAAAGGCATAACCATCTGGGAAAACAAATGCTGTAAATGAGCAATTTCTCCTTTTTCAAATAAAGTTTCCTTCTTTCAATGACAAATCCCATTATTTAAGCCAAATTTAATTGTAGTCTGCAAATTCTTTCTTCCAGCATAGACAAATCTAAATTTTCCTAGTTTGGTAAAGAGTTAGTCCATAAATTGTATTATCAATCGTCAACATTCACAGTTCTTTTTACCAAACATTTGAAGAGCTTAACTCTTTACCACACAATCCCGACTTTTAACGACCCTGTGAAAGAAGCCTTTTGAAAACATTGTGGGAAAAGGAGAAAATGCTGGTTACCAGCATTTTCTCCTTTTCCCACATTGTTTTCTACCCTTCCCAAAACAAATTTCAATTTTTCGATCACATTTATTTTGTCATCTGCAAATGCTTCCAATTTGGACCAGTCTAAAATTTTGTCGTGTGGTAAAGAGTTATGGTAACTCTTTTATCATACCACAAAATTTTAGAAAGACCCAAATTGAAAGCACTTGCAAACCAGCAATAAAAACCTGGCTCAAATGATAGGATTTGTCTTTGAAAAGGGTAGAAAAAATTTGGGGAAAAGGAGAAAATGCTTTCCCCACAATGTTTTCAAACTGTCTTCCTACAGGGTAGTTAAAACTTTGTACTATTTGGTAACGGGTTAACTCTTTACCACACAATCACAGGTTTTCACGACCCTGAAAAAGAAGCCTTTTGAAAACATTGTGGGAAAAGGAGAAAATGCTGGTAACCAGCATTTTCTCCTTTTCCCACAATGTTTTCTACCCTTCCCAAAACAAATTTCAATTTTTGAGTCATTTATTTTGTTGTTTGCAAATGCTTTCAATTTGGACAAGTCTAAAATTTTGTCATGTGGTAAAGGGTTAAGTGATGGCAAAGATATAGCAAAATGTGATATTTTTTATGCAGACATGGCAAAGAAAGTAATTCAACATTTTTTTGAAAAGCTACTAAACTAAAACCCAACATCAGAGGACATTACCATATAATTTAAGCAGGTCATAATATGTACATATATCTATACAAAAGGTCTAGTTTATCTATTTCTTTTTACATGGATAACTCTACCAAATGACAAAATTCAGGACTCAACCAAATTGAAAAGCATTTGCAGACAAAGAATTACATGAAATACAAATGACGATTTCTGTCTTTGAAAGGATAGAAAACATTGTTGGAAAACGAGAAAATGCTGGTTACCAGCATTTTCTCCTTTTCCAACAATGTTTTCAAAAGCCATTTACCTAAAGTTTCTAAATGAATGGATATAATAATGACTGACAACTTGTTACAGTACAGCCCGTCAGCATTCCAGTCATTTGTAAGAAAATGAATCTCAAAACTAGAATTAAAGTTGGCAACTTTAACCCTTTATCTTACAATCCCGACTTTTAACGACCCTGAGAATGAAGCCTTTTGAAAATATTGTTGGTAGCCAGCATTTTCTCCTTTTCCAACCATGTTTTCTACCCTTCCCAAAACAAATTTCAATTTTTCAGTTACATTTATCATGCCGTCTGCAAATGCTTTCAATTTGGAGTAGTCTAAAATTTTGTCGTTCGGTAAAGGGTTAATTCTAGTTTAGTTTTAGAATTCATTTTCCTGCCAGCAACTGGAACTCTGAGAGACTTTACTGTATTGCAATGTCATTCATAATAATGACTCTGACAACTTATTACTGTACAGTCCATCAAAGTTCCAGTCATTTGTAAGAAAATGAATCTTAAAACTAGAGTTGAAGTTGCCAACTTTAACCCATTACCACACAATCATGACTTTTAACGACCCTGAGAAAGAAGCCTCTTGAAAACGTTGTTGGAAAAGGAGAAAATGCTGGTAACAAACATTTTCTCCTTTTCCAACAACGTTTTCTACCCTTCCCAAAACAAATTTCAATTTTTAAGTCACATTTATCATGCTGTCTTCAAATACTTTCAAATTGGACTAGTCTAAAATTTTATCATTCGGTAAAGGGTTAATTCTAGTTTTAGAATTCATTTGACAGACTTTACTGTATTACAATGTCAGACTGATAATAATATCCATACTTTTAATTGGTATGAATTATATTTGCACGCATTTTGACTCCCATATTACTGTTCGCCTCTAGTGGGTCTTTAGGAACCTACGGTAATCGGTGTCATAAATGCCCACTTCTTTGCATAATCTGACTTTGATTTCGGATTACTATTACATTCTCAGATAAACCATATTCACAAATACATGTATGGAAACCGAGCTCCACTTTACAAAGCTCATATATATCATCATGAAAAGTTCTATACAACAGATTTGTAGGTCTTGCTAGGGTCAATTCAAAGGTCACACTAAAGGTCACTCCAAGGTCGTATGAAGTAGGTCAGTAGAGCAGGATCCTCTTTTCCACAGGTTTTCTACAGATGGGACATTCACCCATTCTATCGCCGCACATCTGACAAGTTCCGTGTCCACACAAAAATATCATGTTCTTTAGGCGATCCATACACACGGGGCAACATGTCTACAAAACACACAACATTTTCAATACTTTACCCATTACAAAAAACCTATAGCCTTTGTTTGTTTTGATCAACAAGCCATACTAAACATTAACTGTAAACCTAGAAATCATTTTGTGCTATTTAAGTTAGCGGAGTTAGCAGATGCGTTGACTTCGTAAACTTTTATAGTCACGAAATCGGCTGTTGCCACAAAATCGCAAACATTTCTAGCTTGGGTATGAAAAAATGAACATTTATAGAATTCTCATACACTTTACTTCAAAACAACCTTCAAAACAACAGGACCTTCAAAACAATAGAACAGAAACAGACCAACAACAATACAACTTGTTATCAACATATCTACACATGTGACTCTACACATAGGCATGTTCTATTTTTACCACAGGAAGAAAGTCAAGTTCGATCTGGACAACAGTTCAGTTTACTTTTTAATGCCTGAATGGATCCAACCACTTTTGAATTTTGTCAAATGCATTCTTGACGCATACAACTGGGGATTAACAGTAAATTAATTGAACACCCGTTTACCTATTCTGTTGCCTGAGGCCTATACTAGAAGTCGTTTTTAAGATATTCATGAAGCTAATGAATATTCATGAGTTTCATGAACTTCTATCAATCACAAAGATTATCTTTGCAAAAATGTCTGCCGACGGAACAACACAATTCTCACCATGAATATTTCGAGGTTTACAGTATTTAAACTGTTTTTCAAGTAGGTCAAGGCAGCTAGTGCATACCTTTGTCTTGTTTCATTACATATACATGGTAAACTATCATTCAAAGCTGTTGGCTACTTTCCCATGTAAACATAGTCAAAACAATATTAAGTAGTGAAGGAAGCATTAATAATGCTGCAATAATTATCACCAAACTTCCAAGTGTTTCATTATGAGTTGAGATTTGCACTCACAGCCGAAGTCATCCCAACTCAGAAGACTCTTTCACTGCATCTAACCTTGTCTTTATCAGGGAGGTTTCCATTGGAAATACTTTCATGATCTTGAACATGAAGACACCCATAAAATTCTTTCAATCACTGACACACACACACAAAAAAAAATGAAATTACAACTATCAATCTGTCAATCAAAACTGCCCAAGAAACTGATAAATCACATAAAAGATTAATTAAATTGTTTGTGAATGGACATTTTTGTATGGTTTTTAACATTTTCAAAATTATTTGAGCTATATGGCAGCTGCCAGTGCATCTACCTATGCTTTCCTGGAGTTTCTTTTACAAAAGCCTCATACAATATTTTTCAAAAGCCACTGACTACTTTCAACCATCAAAACAATGATCAGAAGTGAGAGAGGAATGGAAAAGTATCTTGAATGATTTTGACTGAAAATTGCTATTTGTGCATCTTTTCCTCACAGAATCATTTTGTCAAGAGGAGTAAAGTGTCCCATTTCAATTAAGATGCATATCACACAACCTAATACAGCAAAAGGACATGATCAACAGATCACACAAGGTTTGCTGAATGTCCCACCCTAGATTACAAACACCCATGAAAAAGGTTTAAAATTTCACCAGGTTTACCTGATCTTTAATATCTTGCAGTTGTTGTTGTAGTTTCTGAATATCTTTTGTGACATCTTTAGCTCCATTGTTCATTATACCAGCAGGTTGTGGGGCTGGTGGAGCTAAAACAGAACAGTTTAAACATTACTATGTGATGACAACTTTTTTCGGTATGTATTCGACCATGTTTAAAAGCATCATGTTGCAAAATGATTTTGTATTCATTAACTCTACCAAACGACAAAATTTTAGACTGGTCCAAATTAAAAGCATTTGCAGACGACAAAATAAATGTTACCGAAAAATGGAAGTTTGTTTTGCGAGGGACAGAAAACAATGTGGGAAAAGGAGAAAATGCTGGTTACCAGCATTTTCTCCTTTTCCCACAATGTTTTCAAAGGCTTCTTTCTCAGGGTCGTTAAAAGTTGGGACTGTGTGGTAAAGAGTTAATATATGAAGCAAATACGTATGACAAAAATTTGTTCCATCTCTACCGATGTTTTCAAAGAATGTCTACCATGGGTATGTAAAAAGATGTATCTGTCGGGTAATGAGTTATATAGAACAAACCATATTACATGCCAAATGCTGTTTGTTAACCTTTCCCAAACAAGCCCTGGTTTTCACGTGTCTGCAGTACAAGTCTTTTGAAAACACTATTGGAAAAGGAACAAGAGGGCCATGATGGCCCTGTATCGCTCCACTGGCTTATAAATATAAACCACGAAGAAAAGTCTTCACTATATAAGCCCTTATAAAACTTTGACCTCATGGCTACAGTCTGACTAAATGGGGAATATTGTATTAGAAGAATAACATGCCAAATGTGGGAGTTCTTGGCCTTATGGCTGGTAACAAGATGGTTTCTGAACTTTTCACTCCATAAACCCATGTAAAACTTGTGATCCCTGGTGCAGGGCCAAACTTGATCCTAGAGCTGTAACTTGGGCCCTCTTTGTAACTGTCCACTAAATAATGCTATAATTATATGCAAAATTTGGTAGCCTAAGCCTTATGGCTATGTACACCAAGATTTACAAGTTTTCCCTATGTAAGCCTATGTAAATCTTGTGAACCCCCCCGCTCCAAGTATGAGGCCAAATTGACCCCAGGACTATACTTTGGGCACTTTTGGTAGACTCCAACTAGATCAAGCTAAATGCCAAATTTGGTAGCTCTAGGCCTTATGGTTTCAGACAAGAAGATATTTAAAGTTTTCTCTATATAAGCCTATGTATAAAACTTGTGACCCCTGGGGAAGAGCCAATTTTGACCCCAGGGCTATAATTTCAAGAAACATGATAGAGGTCTACTACATAAAGCTACATGCCAAATTTGGTAGCCCTATGCCTTATGGTTTCAGACAAGAAGATTTTTAAAGTTTTCTCTATATAAGCCTATGTAAAACTTGTGACCCCTGGGGAAGAGCCAATTTTGACCCCAGGGCTATAATTTCAAGACACATGATAAAGCTACATGCCAAATTTGGTAGCCCTATGCCTTATGGTTTCAGACAAGAAGATTTTTAAAGTTTTCTCTATATAAGCCTATGTAAAACTTGTGACCCCTGGGGAAGAGCCAATTTTGACCCCAGGGCTATAATTTGAAGAAACTTGATAGAGGTCTACTACATAAAGCTACATGCCAAATTTGGTAGCCCTATGCCTTATGGTTTCAGACAAGAAGATTTTTAAAGATTTCCAATATTTTTCAGCTTTGTTGCTATGGCAACCAGAGTTTTTGAAGGAATCAAATTCTTTCAAGAAATTCTGAAGAGGACCATGTCAGGATCATTTCTGTGAAGTTTCGTGAAAATCGGATGGGTAGTTTCAGAGAAGAAGATGTTTGAAATAAAAGTTAATGCACGGACGGACGGACGGACGGACGGACGCACGACGGACACCTGGCCATGACATAAGCCCGCTGGCCTTCGGCCAGTGGAGCTAAAAATTGCTCATAACGAGCAATTTCTCCTTTTACCACAGTGTTTTCTACCCTTTTTGAGACCTTTCTGCCATTTTCATCAAATTTGAAATTGTCGTCTGCAAACTCTTTCAATTTGGACCAGTCCAAAATTTGTCGTTTGGGAAAGGGTTAACTTTATCAAACTACAGCTATCCCATTGTCTTTTCAGTTATATCTTTCTTCTTTAAACCTTAACTCAGAAAAATGACTGTTCATCTTGCACGTAGCTTCTTTTAGAAAGAAAGACATAAAAAACATCTTGCTTTTAATAAGCAACCCCTCCTTTTGCCACTGTCATTTCACATGTATCCACGTATTAACCCTTTCTCAAACAATAAACTTTATACCCTTCCAAATTAAAAACATCCGCAAATGACAAATCTGAAACTGGAAAAATGAAAAGAAATTCTTTCAAAGGGTGGAATGCAGTAAGGGAAATGGAGAAAACGCTGTTTACCAGTATTTTCTCCTATTCTTACAATCTTTTCAAAAGCCTTTCCATTCAGGGTTGTTAAAACTCGGAATTGTGTGGTTAACGGTTAACCTTAATTCATGTTGGTTATCCATACCTTACATGTATGTTCTCATAGTGGTCCACTGCACATTTATTTCTGGATACAGTATGTAATATATGTATAGTGACAAATTATGTAATGTATAACCCTTTACCACACGGAAATATTTCAGACATTTCCAAATTGAAAGCATCTGCAGACGACAAAATAGATATGACTCAAAAATTAAAACCCGTTTTTGGAAGTACAGAAAACATTGTGTGAAAGGAGAAAAGGCTGGTTACCAGCATTTTCTCCTTTTCCCACAATGTTTTCAAAAGCCTTTTTTATCAGGGTCGTTAAAAGGCGGCATTGTGTGGTAAAGGGTTAATATGTAATATTTAATGTCTATACTTACGATTCCCTCCACAGCATACTATAAATGGAACAACTTTATCAATGGATGCTCTGCACTGCACACATTTCTTCATCAAACTGGCACAGCCTGAAAAATAGGAAGATAATATTCAACCTTCATTTTATCACTTTGCCAAGATTCTGACCGATTTTCATGAAAATTGAGGCAAAAATGTGACATATAGAATGATATTAATGTTTCCATCTTGTAAACAAGTCTTTCACCCTGTTATACTCAAATTTGTAAGCCACATCATTCTCACAAATATTGCTGGTAACCAGCATTTTCTCCTTTTCCCACAATGTTTTCAAAAGCCTTCTTCGTCAGGTTCATTAAAACCCAGGATCATTTGGTAAATGTTTAACAGGCATGCAAAATATACCACATTTGGGCCATGTATGTACTAGGGGTGTGCCACACACAGAGCATAACAAACCAAGAGGCAACTTACCGTCACATGCACACATGTGGCCGCAGGGTTTAAACAAGACTGAGGCTTTCTTGTCAGAACATACAACACATTCCTCAATCTGGAAAAAAAAGTAAAGACAATACCCATCAAAGAAAAATTCATGGTAGACAAATTCACTGTTAACATAATTACAGAACATATTTCAGACTTGGCAAAGAAACCACTGCACAGATATATGAGCCATGCTCTGGCAAAAGGGGGCTTAATGCATCTCCGTGATGCATGATATCAGGCAAGGCATCACATGATTATGGATCCACAACAAACATTTTGTCTATGAACAGACTGTATCATAAGGTAGACTGGTCCTTTGACATACAGAAAAATGGCCAATAGCGAAGTTTTGGCCCAGGTCAGCCTGCGCGGACTGCACAGGCTGACCTGGTCGATACTGTTTGTAGATGCATTAAGCCCCCTTTTCACAGAGCATGGCTCATATTTCTACTGTTTTCTAACAAACACTACATTTTCTCCATAATAAATGTGCCCATTTTCAAATTAAGCCTTGACCAAAATTAATAATGCTGAATTTTAAAGACCCTGACAAAGCATTTGGAAACATTGTGAGGAAATGGGAAAAATGCTGCTGACCAGCAATTTCTACTTTTCCCACAAAATTTTCTACCCTTTTACATTAAAATTTCATCATTTGTGTAACCTCTGCAAACTTTGACGAGTCTAAATTCTATCATTTGATAAAGAATTAAATGACGATTTTGCTGTAAAAGAACCAGATAACAAAATTTTAGACTTAAACCTGATGGAAGTATCAAAAGACAACAAATTAAATGTGGCTCAAATGATGGGATTTGTCTTTGACATGGTGGGAAAACACTGTGCAAAAAAGACAAAGTGCTGGTTTACAGCATTTTCTCACATTATTTTCAAAAGCCTTTTTCTGCAGTGTTGTTAAAACATATGGCAGGGTTTCACCAATAATGCTAATGAAGTCTGTTAATGTTAGAGGACAGTGTTTCAAAACAAAACCTAACCCAAGTCAGAACAGACTCTGATAGTGGTTTTGAGTAAAATAAGACACTTAAGTTTTTTCGTGAAACCTGGGCCCTAGATTATTTGGTACATAGTAAAGAACTTGTATCACAGTAACAAGTTCAATCCACTGCCATAAAGAACTAGAGCTGTCACTGAATGTGACTTAATACCCCCGCCAGCACTTTGACAGAAAAAAAGTGTCAAGTTCAAGGGGAGATAATTCCTCAACCAGGGGGAGGTGACACTTGAAAATTACGTCTTGCAAATCTTCAATATATGATCAATATATGTGCAAAGTTTCAATGCAATTGAAGGAAACCTCTAGGAGAAGTTCGCGACACAAAATTGCTAGTATTCTGTACGCAGACAGACACACGGACGGACAGACAGACAGACAGACAGGCTGATTCCAGTATACCCCCGAAAACATTCGTTTTGCAGGGGTATAATGATCATACATCCAATGACTTGCAAGTATAAGTGACATAAACATCAGACATTCAAAGAATATATATTCTATTAATGACATGAGAAACACTGTGGATAAAGGACCAATTGCTTATGACAGGCAAATGCTACTTTTCCAGTATTGTTTCTTAAGGTTATCTTCTGCAGGGGTATGAAGTTAGATTTGACTCATAACTTCTTAACACATTCACTCTTACCGAAAATTGCATCAGGTAATTTTGAAAACATCCTAGGAAACAAGCAATAATAAACATGACCTAAGTACCCAGATAAATATGAAGTCATTGAGCAATTTCTCCTTTAGCTGCAATGTTTTAAACTGGTCTGCTGCAAAATAAGACAGTTGTCTGCAGCTGAAGTGTTAACCTTTTCCCACTCTGTTTTATGCCTTGTCAGAGGACTTCATTTTATTTGTATCAATTTCAAATTTGTCATCTGTAGATGCATTTTATCTGGAAGGGTCTAATATTTGTCCTTTAGTAACAGGTGAAATCTTTACCAAATGATAAAATTTCAGATTTGTCCAAATTGAAAGCACTCACAGACAACAAAATAAATGACTCAAAAATTAAAATTGGATTTTGGAAGGGCAGAAAATATTGTGGAAAAAGGAGAAAATGCTGGTTACCACAATGCTTTTATAAGCCTTTTTCATCAGGGTCGTTAAAAGTCAGGATAGTGTGGTAAAGGGTTAAATTACAGCTAACCTTAGTTCTTGACTGGACAGGTTCTTTACACAGGAGACATTTTTTCACTCGGGGAGAACACAAAGAACATGTGGCTATGTGACCGCAAGGTCCGAACATCGTATCTCGTTTAAGATCTGAGCACACCATACACTCCTCCAGCGCCTCTTGATCATTGCGAATAATGGCCACATTAGATATACCACCAGGACTGAAATTATGGAATGATGTCAAATTCAATATATGACAGGTTTTTATCAAGTTAACTCTCCGCTTAGATTAATCCATCATACACATGAATTAAACGCCCTTTTACCACAATGCCACTCATATACAATATACAATAATATATTGACTAAAAAGACTCTGCTTTCTTTCTTGCCTAACACTACATAATCTAACACTTGGTTGTTTACTAAAACTTACAGCAACATTACAAGAGGACAAGAGGACAAAAAATCGGAAATGCACCAAAACACTTTTTCATCCACAAGGAGTTTAACCCTTTCCCAAACGATGAATTTTAGACTGGTCCAAATTCAAAGAGTTTGCAGACGACAATTTTATATTTAATGAAAATGACAGAAAGTTCTCCAAAAGGGTAGAAAACACTGTGGGAAAAGGAGAAATTGCTCGTTACGAGCAATTTCTCCTTTTCCCACAGTGTTTTCAAAAGACTTTTACTGCAGACACGTGAAAACCAGGACTTGTTTGGGAAAGGGTTAATACTGCTATCACAGGTCTTCATCTACATGATTCCCCCTTGAAAACCCTGCTACTACTCTGTTAGATACATAATTGAGCAATGCTCTGGCAAAAAGGGGGTTTAACCCTTTACCGCACAATGCCGCCTTTTGACGCCCCTGGGAAAGAAGCCTTTTGAAAACATTGTGGGAAAAGGAGAAAATGCTGGTAACCAGCATTTTCTCCTTTTCCCACAATGTTTTCTACCCTATTAAAGAAAAGTTGCACCATTTGAGCCACACTGAAATTGTCGTCTGCAAATGCTCTCAATTTGGACAAGGGTAAAATTTTGTCGTCTGGTAAAGGATTAATGCATCTTTGTATTGCATGATACCAAGCAGGTCATCACATAATAAGGGATACATAATATCCATTATATCAAACAACTGACTGTATCAGAAGGTAGACTGGTCCTTGACCACAAAGTGAAAAGTATCAGCACAGGTCAGCCTGTGCCGGCTGACCTGGTTTGATACTTTCTGCAAATGCATTAAGCCCCCTTTTTTCACAAAGCATGGCTCATATCAATCTACCTTTTTTTGTCCCTCAAATTCTTACATAAATCTGTTTATAGATCTACTGTACATAACTCCTTACCAGTTAATTTCTTATCGAATTTTTTTGTTCAACTTGAAAGCATTTGCAAACAACAAATTGAATCAAATGTGGCTAAAATGATGGGATTTGGTTTGGAAAGGGTAGGATAATGTAAACACTGTGGGGAAGGAAGAAAATGCTGGTTATCAGCATTTTCTCATTTTCCCCTTGTCTTTTCAAAAGGCTTCTTCCTCAGGATCATTAATGAACCCTTTACCACATGCCGACTTTTAACAAATCTCAGGAAGAAGCCTTTTGAAAACATTGTGGGAAAAGGAGAAAATGCTGGTAACCCCATCAGAGAAAAACTCATATCATTTGAGCCACACGGAAACTGTCTTCTGCAAATGCATTTGATTTGGACAGGTCTAAAATTTTGTCGTATGGTAAAGGCTTAAAACACTTGGACTGCTAGTGAAACAAGCAATTCTTACTGAAATACTGCATATATGCATATTTTTGAGAGATAATAATGTATGAATAGTTCTTACCTTAATCTTTCTTTGTGACATTTGGCTAGTGCTTTACACAAGTTGGGGTCTGGACAAAGGTCAAGAGGGGTTTGACCTTTCTTGTTCTTCACATTCAAGTCAGCTCCATTGGCTGCTAGAAAGCAGGCGATTGATGCACTGGACTTTTTGTCTGCTCCAGATGTGCCTAACCCCATAAGTAGCTGTAGAAGATCAAACAAATAAACAGTTTTCTTGTCAACAGACTGATCTTGAAAGCACCAGTAGTAGATTATTTGTCTAAATGGAAACCATTTGCAGATGACAGATTAAACCGACTCAACCAATCGGAATTACCTTTGAAAGAGTAAAATAAATTGCCAGAAATGGACATAATGCTTTTCATCTCCTCCTTTTCCCATCATGTTTACTCAGGGTCATTAAAACACAAGTTCAATTGCTATTTTCAAACATACAAAAACTCTCACACTGTGTGTAACACAAAGGACAATAATTCAAAGAAAAGGACTTTTCTTCTTTCAACAATTAAGAAAAATCTTTGTGCAAAAGGGAAAAACTACTTCCTATAAGCAACAGCTCCTTTTCCTGCAATATTTTCAAAAGATTGTCAACAGCATAAAAAGTTGCATTTCAAAAATTGGTTGAGCCCATTTTCATTTTTCTAGTGCAAATGAATACTAGCTGAAACATTTGATGGGACAGTAAAAGTTTTTTCTTTTAAACTTTTTACCACTTAATCCTGAGTTTTAACAACCCTGATGAAAGGGGCTTTTGAAAATATTGTGGGAAATGGAGAAAATGCTGGAAACCAGCATTTTCTCCTTTTTCCACAATGTTTTTAATACAGTTAGAGACAACTCTTATCATTTAAATCAAATTTAATTTGTTGTCTGCAAATGCTTTCAATTTTGACCAGTCCAAAGGTTTGTTGTCTAGTATAGGGTCAACTCATTATTTCCTGCAGATAACTTTTACACCTTGTAACATAGCCCTTTTGAAAACATTGCGGCAAAAAGAGAAATTGCTCATTATAAGGAAGTTGTCCTTTTGCCACAGTGTTTTCAAATACGTTTATGTATTAACCCTTTACCAAAGAATCCTGACTTTTAACGACCCTGACGAAGAAGGGTTTTTGAAAATATTGCAGAAAGAGGAAAAAATGCAGGTAACCCGCATTTTCTACTTTTTTTCCCCCAATGCTTTCGACCCTTTCAAAGACAAAATTGCATTATCTGTGCAAAATTTAATTTGTCGTCTGCCAATGTTTCAATTTGGACAAGTCTAAAATTTGGTCGTCTTGTAAAGAGTTAAAGCTTGAGATCACGTAGGTTATCTATATTTACAAGAATATTTTCAATCTTCTGCCGCAAGCTTGCTTTAGAAGGTACCATTTATGAGATGATGATATTGGTTTTTATATCATCTTTGTGATGTCCGAGATGAAAATGTGGCTTCTAGTATGTACACAAGGTTTTTCAAAGATTTGACCAAGTGACCTAGTTTTTGACCCCACATGACCCATTTCAAAGTTGTCTGCGATTACATCAAGACAAAAGATTCTGGCCAACTTTCATAGGTATTGCACTGAAAATGGGCATGTCTACTTTTTTCCCAAAAATTATTGCTCCCTGTCTTTTCATTCATAAAAAATAAAATGATATGAAAAGACAAAGAAGTTTGAGAAATACAAGGACAAAAACCATAAAATTTATTCCATAATTCATAATGAGTTGTTCTAGATTAAAGATAACCTAGCCTTTCTCTACAGACAGTTCTTGACTCTATAGGAGATTGGTCCATTCAAGGCATTTGCAGACAACAAATTCATTGTGGCTCAAATTAAGATATAAATTAGGTCTTTGAAGGGATAGAAAACATTGTAGAAAATGGAGAACAGTTTAAGTTACTCAGGTATTTTCTCTTTTTCCCATCATGTTGTGAAAAAATATCTTTGTCAGTGTCATTAAAACTCAGGAATGTTAGGAAAAGGGTTAATTCTTTGCCTACAGAAAAATCTTAGACATGTCCTTTTTGAAAGCTTCTTCATAGGACAAATCTGGCTCAAAAGATGTGATTTTTTTATTTGAAAGGGTAGAAAACATGACAGGAAAAGAAGAGAATGCTGGTTACTGGCTCCTTCAACACAATGGTTTCAGAAGCCTTACAGGGGATTGTTTTATTGCATTTATCCTTTACCACATAACCCTGTGTTTTAACAACTTTACTGTGGGACAGAATACTTTTCAAACAATGAGAATAAAGAGGAAACTGCCACATATTCTCCTTTTCTAAAAATGTATTGAGCCATGCTCTGCGAAAGGTGGGCTTAATGCATCTGTGAAAAGTATCGACCCAGGCTGACCTGGGCCAAAACTTTTCGATATTGGTCAATTTTCTACGTGTGAAAGGGCCATTCTACCTCATGATTCAGTTGGTTGTTTAAAAAAAAGTGGGTATTATGAATCCATAGTCATGTGATATATTGCTTTGTATCATGCATTACGGAGATGCATTAAGCCCCTTTTGCCAGAGCATGGCTCATTTTCTTCCTGCAAAAGGAAGATCCCATCATTTTAGGCACATTCAATTTCTCGTCTGAAACTACTCTCAAGATGGACAGGTCTCAACTTTTGTCGTCTGGTAAAGGATTAGAGCCAGCTCATGACAGACTGCAGTGAAGAATTTAGACTTGTCTGAGAATTCTGATTTAATTTTCCCAATGCTACTCCGAGGCTAAAGTCTGGAAATAAATTTGATTTCGTTCTATTCTTCACCCAATACTTCCTTTGAAACCTTCCAAAAAGTCGCCTGGCAAACAGTATTTATTATCCCTTTACGAAACAATCTCAAGTTTTAAAGACCCTGAGAAAGAAAACTTTTTGAAAGCATTATGGCAAAAGGATGAAGTTTTGATAACTAAAATTTTCTCCTTTTTCCAAAACATTTTCTATCCTTTTAACTCTTTACCGAATAACAAAATTTAGGACTTGTCCAAACGGAAGCACTTCCAGACAACGGGTTAAATGTGTATCATATATTGACCCTTACCTCTTTACCACACAATCCCGACTTTTAACGACCCTAAAAAGGAAACCTTTTGAAAACATTGTGGGAAAAGGAGAAAATGCTGGTAACCAGCATTTTCTCCTTTTCCCACAATGTTTTCTACCCATCCCATAACAAACTTCAATTTTTTAGTCACATTTAATTTGTCATCTGCAAATGCTTTCAATTTGGACTAGTCTAACATTTTGTCATGTGGTAAAGAGTTAAGAAACGGTAGAAAACATTCTGGGAAACAGAGAAAACGCTTGCCTTCTTCCTCAAGGTTGTTAAAACACAGGATTGTTTGATAAAAGTACTAAAGAAAATTTCCATCATTTCATGAACCTTTAATTTGTTGCCTGCAATTGTTTTCAAAATAAAAAAGTAAAAAAAAAACATGTCTTTTGTCATATGGTAAATAATTAACTCTTTACCTCATGGGAAAAAAGTAGACATGCCCAAATTAAAAGCATTTGCAGACGACAATATAAATGTGGCTCAAACGATGGAATTTGTCTATGATGGGGTAGAAAACATTGTGGGATAAGGAGAAAATGCTGGTTACCAGCATTTCCTCCTTTTCCCATGGTGTTTTCAAGAGGCTTCTTCCTCAGGGTCATTAAAACTGGTCATTGTGCGGTAAAGGGTTAAACCTACATTTTACCAAATGTTTCTTCAATTTCTCTTGACAGAATTCAGCCATTGAGGTTATGATGAAAAGAGTGATCAAAAATCTGCATGTACATGTACATATTTTTTTTTTACCTTTCCAACATCTTGCATATCCTGTAACTGCCGTAGTTGTGATAGTGTGTGATGTCTCAATGCTTCATGTAACGGTGTATCCCCATCTTTGTCCGGTACATTTAGATTACATCCCTCTCGTACAAGTAACTAAAAATAGAAATATGATTTAACCAATCATAACTTCTGAATGTGTAATTATAAATCACATAACTAGAAACAGAAATATGACTTATCCAATCATAACTTTCCTGACCGTATAATTATCAAATCAAAACCTTTCTACAACTTGTTTCCAATATTGGATAATGAAATATCCAACCATGGCTTTCTAAATTTTTTTTTTAAAGATGAAGACTTATCCAATGGCAGTCAATCTTAACTCTTTCCCACACAATGACACCATCATTGCCTTTTAATGACCCTGGGAAAGAAGCCTTTTGAAAACATTGTTGGAAAAGGAGAAAATGCTAGTAACCAGCTTTTTTTCCTTTTCCCACAATGTTTTCTACCCTCCCCCCCCAAAAATTTCAATTTTTGAGTCACATTTATTTTGTCATCTGCAAATGCTTTCAATTTCGAGAACTTTAAAAGTTTGTCGTTTGGTAAAGAGTTAAAGGTTAACCCTTTACCAGATGACAAAATTTTATCCTTGTCCAAACTGAAAGCATTTGCAGACGACAATTTCAATATGGCTCAAATGGTGCATTTTTTTTTTTTTTTTTGAAAAAAGTAGAAAACATTGTCGGAAAAGGAGAAAATGCTGGTTACCAGCATTTTCTCCTTTTCCAACAATGTTTTCAAAAGGCTTCTTTCCCAGGGTCATTAAAAGGCAGCATTGTGAGGTAAAGGGTTAAAGAACAACACCCTCTCAACACTTTTACTAAAAACAGATGATTTTTCATCATTTCGAAAACAAGTTCTATGTAATGCCCACCAAAATTATTATTAACACGGTAAAACCTATCTTAGTCCATTTCTCTATGTCTTTTCCTGATTTATTAAAACAAGTTAAATCTTCTCTCCAACAACTTCACAAAAATTAGTTATATAGCAATAAATTAAGCCTTTACCGCACTTTTAACGACCCTGGGGAAGAAGCCTTTTGAAAACACTGTGGGAAAAGGAGAAAATGCTGGTAACCAGCATTTTCCCCCTTTTCCCACAATGTTTTCTACCTTTCTCAACACAAATTTCAGTTTCTGAGTCATATTTATTCTGTCATCTGCAAATGCTTTCAATTTGGAAACCTCCAAAATGTTGTCGTTTGGTAAAGAGTTAAACAGCCTTATTGATTAAGGGATACCTAATTCTGTCATGTGTTTAACCTTTAGAGTCTCTAATAAACCCAACAAACATTTTCAGTATAGAAACAAGACCTCAAAAAGAGCTTTTTCAAGGTTGCTTTGTCCAGAATGTCATAACAAAGCAGACAGAGTAAACAATAGATCAGACAGCATGTTTAGTGCAGTCTGATCTTGATCTAAACTGGCTGCAAAAGCAGTTAAAACTGCAAAAGGCTCTTTAGAGGTTAAAACAGCTATGGAGACAAGGGGCTCAACTCCACATTGGATTACCTACCCTGACTATCTGAGTATGCTGTCTCTCTACAGCCAGGTGCAAAGCTGTTTGTAGATTCACATTTTGTATGTCCAGGTTGGCTCGTTTCTGAAAAGACGAATACAACCGATATTCAACTCTGAACTCTTTACCAGACAATAAAATTCAGACTTTTCCATTATTAAAGTATTTGCAGGTGACAGATTTAACCCTTTACCAAAGGACAAAACTTCAGACTGGTCCAAATTGAAAGCATTTGCAGATGACAAAATAAATGTTAACGAAAAATTGAAGTTTGTTTTGGGAAGGGTAGAAAACATTGTGGGAAATGGAGAAAATGCTTTCAAAAGACTTCTTTCTCAGGGTCGTTAAAAGTCAGGACTGTGTGGTAAAGAGTTAATGTAGCTCAAACAATGAAAGTATTCAATTTTGATGTCAGAAAATAGAGCCCAAGAATGTTTAGTAATAATCAACAAGCCATCTCTGTTTTTGCTATCAGATGACAAAAACATCATAACAACAGTGTTATTGATATTTCAAACCCTCATTGTGACACACCTTTACCAAACAAAAAAAGTTTTACTCTTGTCCAAACTGAAGCATTTGTCTGCAAATTAACTCTTTACCAAACTACAAAATATTAGACTGGCAGAAATTGAAAACATTTGCAGACAACAAAATAAAAGTGACCTTAAAATTGAAATTCATTTTGGGAAGGGTAGAAAACATTGTGGGAAAAGGAGAAAATGCTGGTTACCCAAAATGTTTTCAAACTGCTCCTTTCTCAGGGTTGTTAAAAGTCAGAATTGTGTGGTAAAGGGTTAAATGTGGTTCAAATAACAGGAACTGTCTTTGACAGGATTGAAAACTTTAAGAAAAGGAGAAGAATGTTAGAAACAAGTATTTTCTTCTTTTCCCACATTGTTTTCAAAAGCCTTCTACCTTAAACAAGAGGGCCATGACGGCCCTGTATCGCTCCACTGGCTTATAAATATAAACCATAAATACTAAACATTTCAATTCTGAGCCAAATGGTTTCAAAATGAAGACTTACAAAGTTCTCTCTGTAAAAGCCCATGTGAAAGTTGAGACCCGCAAGGCAAAGCCATTTTTGATCCAAGAGCTATAATTACTTGAACCCTAGTAGAGGTCCACAAGATAAAACCACATGCCAAAATAATACAAGTCTATGCTGTATGGTTATAAATATGGTGATTTTCAAGTTTTGTCCATATGAAGCCTCTGCAAAACATAAGACCCCTGATGCAAGGCTAATTTCAGAAGAAAAAAAAATCAAAACAGGAAGATTTCTTAAGTTGTCACTATGTAAGCCCATGTAAAACTTGTGACCCCAGCGGCGGGGCCAATTTTGACCCCAGGGCTAAAATTTTGGCCCCCTTGGTAGAGGCCCACTAGATATAGCAACATGCAAAATTTGGTAGCTCTAGGCCTTATGGCTAGGTAGAGGAAGATTTTTAAAGTTTTCTCTATATAAGCCTATGTAAAACTTGTGACCCCTGGGGCAGAGCCAATTTTGACCCCAGGGCTAAAATTTTGGCCTGCTTGGTAGAGGCCCAATAGATATAGCAACATGCAAAATTTGGTAGCTCTAGGCCTTATGGCTAGGTAGAGGAAGATTTTTAAAGTTTTCTCTATATAAGCCTATGTAAAACTTGTGACCCCTGGGGCAGAGCCAATTTTGACCCCAGGGCTATAATTTGAAGAAACTTGATAGAGGTCTACTACATAAAGCTACATGCCAAATTTGGTAGCCCTCTGCCTTATGGTTTCAGACAAGAAGATTTTTAAAGATTTCCAATATTTTTCAGTTTTGTTGCCATGGCAACCAGAGTTTTTGAAGGAATCAAATTCTTTCAAGAAATTCTGAAGAGGACCATGGCAGGATCATTTCTGTGAAGTTTCATGAAAATTGGATGGGTAGTTTCAGAGAAGAAGATGTTTGAAATAAAAGTTAACGCATGGACGGACGCACGGACGCACCACGGACACCGGGCCATGACATAAGCCCACTGGCCTTCGGCCAGTGGAGCTAATAAACCACGAAGGAAAGTCTTCACTATATAAGCCCTTATAAAACTTTGACCTCATGGCTACAGTCTGACTAAATGGGGAATATTGTATTAGAAGAATAACATGCCAAATGTGGGAGTTCTTGGCCTTATGGCTGGTAACAAGATGGTTTCTGAACTTTTCACTCCATAAACCCATGTAAAACTTGTGATCCCTGGTGCAGGGCCAAACTTGATCTTAGAGCTGTAACTTGGGCCCTCTTTGTAACTGTCCACTAAATAATGCTATAATTATATGCAAAATTTGGTAGCCTAAGCCTTATGGCTATGTACACCAAGATTTAAAAGTTTTCCCTATGTAAGCCTATGTAAATCTTGTGAACCCCCCCCCCCTCCAAGTATGAGGCCAAATTGACCCCAGGACTATACTTTGGACACTTTTGGTAGACTCCAACTAGATCAAGCTAAATGCCAAATTTGGTAGCTCTAGGCCTTATGGTTTCAGACAAGAAGATATTTAAAGTTTTCTCTATATAAGCCTATGTATAAAACTTGTGACCCCTGGGGAAGAGCCAATTTTGACCCCAGGGCTATAATTTCAAGAAACATGATAGAGGTCTACTACATAAAGCTACATGCCAAATTTGGTAGCCCTATGCCTTATGGTTTCAGACAAGAAGATTTTTAAAGTTTTCTCTATATAAGCCTATGTAAAACTTGTGACCCCTGGGGAAGAGCCAATTTTGACCCCAGGGCTATAATTTCAAGAAACATGATAGAGGTCTACTACATAAAGCTACATGCCAAATTTGGTAGCCCTATGCCTTATGGTTTCAGACAAGAAGATTTTTAAAGTTTTCTCTATATAAGCCTATGTAAAACTTGTGACCCCTGGGGCAGAGCCAATTTTGACCCCAGGGCTATAATTTGAAGAAACTTGATAGAGGTCTACTACATAAAGCTACATGCCAAATTTGGTAGCCCTATGCCTTATGGTTTCAGACAAGAAGATTTTTAAAGATTTCCAATATTTTTCAGTTTTGTTGCCATGGCAACCAGAGTTTTTGAAGGAATCAAATTCTTTCAAGAAATTCTGAAGAGGACCATGTCAGGATCATTTCTGTGAAGTTTCGTGAAAATCGGATGGGTAGTTTCAGAGAAGAAGATGTTTGAAATAAAAGTTAACGCACGGACGGACAGACGGACGGACGGACGACCGGACGGACGGACGCACGCACGCACGCACGACGGACACCGGGCCATGACATAAGCCCGCTGGCCTTCGGCCAGTGGAGCTAAAAAAGGAGAAGAACGTTAGAAACAAGTATTTTCTTCTTTTCCCACATTGTTTTCAAAAGCCTTCTACCTTAGGATTGTTAAGTCTCAGGGATGAGAGGTAAATGGTTATAGACTGCCAAATAAGCCCAACAGACAGGTCTAATGAAAATATAAGATCAAAGTGAGTGCAATTTCAGGGTTACTACTGTCCAGAATGTCTCAGCAAATCAGACAGTGTAGATAAAAGATTAGACTATAATGTCTTGTGGAGTCTAATCTTGATCTACATCGATTGCAGATGCAGCTAACTTTATGAAAGGAGCTTTAATCCTGTACAAAAAATACAGTGTTTATACCTGAGATTGGAAGCTTTTGAAAACATTGAGGGAATAAGACAACATGCTCCTTTCCCAGAATGTTTTCTACAATTTTGAAGACTAACACCATTTTGAAGACAAGTCTTATTATTGGAGTCACATTTGATATGTCCTCCAAAAAATTTAATGCTTTCAATTTGGACAGGTCTAAAATTTTGTCCTATGTCAAAGAGTTACAGGCTAACTTATCTGCACTAACTCTGGCAATCAAAAAGTCAGACTATCATAGAAAAATGCTTCAAGGTTTGTCTGAAGGACAACTCTTTAACACTCACAGAGCTCCAGATAGAGGGAGTGATTTTGATTTCAAAATTGAAAATATTAATCACTCTCCACTAAACCCTATGTTATGGGTACTCATTAGAATCGTCTCATCGAGACGATTCTAAAGAGTACCCACACATAGAATTTGGAAGAGAAATAATGGATTTAGAATACTATCACACCCTCTTATCTGGAGGTCTGAACTCAAACAAATTTTCGACTCTTCCATATTGACAGTATTAAGTTAATGTGGCACAAATGATACAAACTGAGATTTATGCCAGTAGAAAAGTTATCAGCATTTTCTCCTTTTTTCCAAAAATGTGTTCAAACCCTTTACTCCTCAGAGTTGTTAAAAAAACACAAGATTGTCTTGAAATACAGGAAAACAGTCATGTCTGTGATTGCAGCTTCCATCTATTGCACTCAAACTGATTACAAAGATTAAGAGCAGTGTCTAACTGTAACTGATACCAAAAATGAAGAGGGTTGTTGAAAACATTGTGGGAAAAGGAGAAAATGCTGGAAACAAGCATTTTCTTGCATTCCTACAACTCCCCTGCCATAACCAAATTTCAGTTTTTGAGTCACAAATTTAACCCATTACAACACAGTCCTGACTTTTAACAACCCTGAGGAATAAGGCTTTTGAAAACATTGTGGTTAAAGGAGAAAATGCAGCATTTTCTTCTTTTCCCACAATGTTTTCTACTCTATGATAGACAAATTTCATGTTTTGAGTTGCTTTTAAAATTGTCGTCTGCAAAGGCTTTCAATTGGACAAGGCTAAAATTCTATCGTGTCGTAAAGAGATAAATGGTCTCCAAATGCTTTCATTTTGGATAAATCTAAACTTTTGTCCCTTGGTGAAGAAGTCACCAACCCATTACCAGAAAAATCTTTTATGCCCCAGCAACTGACAGTGTTTTGAAAACACCATGGCAAATGTAACAAGCAAATATGACTCTTTCCCTTCGTTGGTTCTCGGGTAAATTTGGAGAAAAAACTTTTGTTTTTGAATTGTTTTCTCTCTTGTTTTCACTCTTGTATCAGATTTGATCCAACAGGTTGAGTCAAATGAAGAAGAGATTACATTTGAACTTTAAAGGGCATGCAGGTAAACATAAGAAAAAAAAGTCTAAATTCAAGGAAAAGAAAGACATCTTTACTTGCTTTGCTGACAGTAAAGATCATAATCAGAGTACATAGACAATATCATCTGATCCTGGATCTAAAGTTTCAACACCTTTGTAAGAATTCAATTTTTAAGGTTGTAATGGTCAAAATATTTAACCCTTTCCCAAACAAGCCCTGGTTTTCACGTGTCTGCAGTACAAGTCTTTTGAAAACACTGGGAAAAGGAGAAATTGCCCATAACGAGCAATTTCTCCTTTTCCCACAGTGTTTTCTACCCTTTTTGAGAACTTCCTGCCATTTTCATCAATTTTGAAATTGTGGTCTGCAAACTCTTTCAATTTGGACCAGTCAAAAATTTGTCGTTTGGGAAAGGGTTAATAGAGAATCAGCATGGTTGATTGAGTGGAGTTTTATGCCACTTTCCATATTATTTTAGCCATGTCAGTCATTCATGGCAACAGGTCAGATATTTATGTGTTTCCTGAGCTTCATCAGTACTAGGCCTGGGCACTGAAGTGTCTTGCCCAAGGAAAACACAAATGGAAAATCCCAGCTCATCAGGTAAAGATCAAACCTGGGACTGCCTGGTTGCAAACCCTACATCTTCAACATTGAGCCACACTTGACCCCCAAAAAATGTCAGCAGAGCATTCTCTTCAGCCTTTTCAAAACAATCCAAAGTTTTAATGACCATGAGAAGGATGGTATTCAGCATTTTCTCCTTTTCCTACAGTGTTTTTTTTCCTACCCTATCAAAGATATCTCTCATCATTTTAGCAGCATTTGATTTGTTGTCTGCCAATGCTTTCAAATTGCACCAATATAAAAATTGTTAAGGGTAAATCCAAAGATATGCATCTTAAACTGCTTAGCAGACAGCACAGATCAAAATCAGACACCACAAAAATGCGAAGTCTTTAATCTAGCGTTGTGGTATTTCTCAAAAAATCTTATTTTCAAGGTCTTCTGAGTAGCTTTCCCTTTGATACACCACCAAGCATCAAACAGATAATCAAGATTTCCACTCTTAACTAGAATTTTACACTGGTCCAAACTATAAGCATTTGCAGACAACATATTAAACATGGCCAAAATATGGAATTTGTAACAGAAAGGTAAGCAAACATTGTGGCAAAAGGAGAAAATGCTGGTTATCATGCTGGTGTCTCTTTAAACTCTTTGCCACACAATCTTGAGATTTAACAATGCTGTAGAAAAAAAGCTTTTGAAAACATTGTGGGAAAAGCAGAATATAATGACAACCAGCATTTACTCCTTTTTGCATGACGTTTTCAAAAACCTTCTTTGTTGGGACTGTTACAACACAAGATTGTTTGGTAAAGGAATAAAGGGTTTTATTAGACCTTTTTACCTTCAACATAATTTTATGTTGTAAAACACTGATAAAAAAACAAAAAAATATACTTTCTCCAACCAGGGTAAAGAATGTTTGTTTATATTGGAGTTAAATGCTGTTTTAACAGCTAAAGTCATATCATGGTGATCAGTGCACCTACAAATGTGTTTCATGGCTTTCTCACACTAGCACTGACACAACTTTCTTTCCAAGCCAATGACTACTTTCTCACAACTATCAGAGGTTAGAGGCAAAAAAGTACCCAAAGAAAGTTTGTACTCTTCATCTCTCTTCTGCCATGCTCTCCTCCTCTTTCTTCTGCCAAGTACTCTTCATCTTTCTTACACCATGCACTCCTCATCTCCCTTCTGCTATGTACTCCTATTCTTTCTTTTGCCATGTACTTATCATCTTTCTTCTTCCATATACTCATTATCTCTCTTCTGCCATATAATCATCATCTTTCATCTTCCATGTACCCCTCATCTTTCTTCTTCCATGTACCCCTCATCTCTCTCCTGCCATGTACTCCTCATCTTTCTTCTGCCGTGTACTGCACATCTTTCTTCTGCCATGTACTGCACATCTTTCTTCTGCCATATACCCCCCATCTCTCTCCTGCCATATACTCCTCATATTTCTTCTGCCATGTACTCATCATCTTACTTCTGCCAGTAAAAATCATGCTTAAAAATACTTACATCCCCTCCAATCCCATGGACAAGTTGTTCCGCCACCTCCACATGATTATTGAGGGCAGCAAGATGGAGTGCTGTATACCCATCATCTTTCTTCTCGTCAATAACCCATTGTCTAGGTACTTTAGTTAACAGTATCCTCATTGCACTGAAAAAGACAAGAAAACAGGCTATAGGTATAAGCTACTACCTCTTTACCGAATGATAAAATCTCAGATTCTTTCACCTTAAAAGCATTTGCGAATGCCAAATTAAATGATGCTTAAAAAATTAAATTTGTCTTTGAAAATGTAGAAAACATTAATTTTCAGGAAAAAGAAGAAAATGCTGGTTACCAGCATTATCTCCTTTTTCGACAATGTTTTCAAAAGCCATCTTTTTTCTGGATCATTTAAACTTGATCCTGTGTGGTAAAGTATTAATGGTTTAGTGTGCAAAGCAGAACCTAAGTTGCCTTTGTCATCTAGATCAAGATCAGATAGCACAGAATGAGCTACTTTAGATTTACCCAGTAAAAATATTTTTCTATGCCATTCTAACAAAATTAGAGCCTTGAACTGGCAATACTTAAATGTTTCTTTCACCTCTTTGCCACAGTATCCTAGCTGAGATTTGAAGACTCTGTGGCAAAAGTTTTTGAAAAAGAATGGGTAAAGAACAAAATACTGGGAACCAGCATTTTCCTGCTTTCTCATATATTTTCAACCCTTTCAAAGAAAACCTTAACAATTTACCTCATTACAAAACAATACTCATTTTAGACTTATTCAAATTAAAAACATTTGAAGACGAAAAATTAAAGCTGGCTGCTTTGATGAAATCTGATATTTAAAGGGCAAAAAGCATTGTGGTAAAGAGAGCTGGTTACCATCATTTTCTCTGTTTCTCACACTGTTTTCAAAAGCCTTCTATCTCGAGTCAATAAAACTCAGTGTTCACTAAAGGGTTACACAACATTTAATTTGTCGTCTGCAAATGCTTTGAATTTGGATAAGTCTAGAAATTTGTCATTTGAGAAAAAAACCCTATGACTGAAAATGTTTCCATTTATTTGACGATTAACTCTTTACAACACAATCACAGGTTTTAACGACCCTAAAGAAAAAGCCTTTTGAAAACATTGTGGGAAAAGGAGAACATGCTGGGTACCAGCATTTTCTCCTTTTCCCACAATGTTTTCTGTCATTCCAAAAACAAATTTCAGTTTTTAAGCCACATTTATTTTGTCATATGCAAATGCTTTCAATTTGGACTAGTCTAAAATTTTGTCATTTGGTAAAGATTTAAAGGGCAGAGTTGATACAAGTCTTTGTTCAAATAAAAGTCTGTAACCTTCACCCTTAAAATTACACACAGATCACTGTCTTAAATTTGAAACCGTCCAAATATTTCGAAATGAGATTTATAGTCGAAACTGTATTAAATTAACCCCTTACCACACAATCCTGGCTTTTAAAAACCTTGAGAAAAAAAAAGCTTTTGAAAACATTGTGGGCAAAGGAGAAAATGCTGGTAACCAGCATTTGCTCCTTTTCCCACAATGTTTTCTACCCTTTACAAAACAAATTTCATTTTCTGAGCCACATCTGATTTGCTGTCTGCAAATGCTTTCAAGTTGGACAAGTCTGAAATTTTGTTGTTGGGTAAAGAGTTCAGCAACCACCTAGGAGATACTAAGAATTTGCTTCCTCGAGATAGGTGCTTTCTTAGTGCAGGTAATTCCTTCTAAACATCTGCCTTCTTTGGAAACTCAATACTGTGTGCTTGCTTAAAGGGGCATTAAAGCAGATTTTCTTTTGCTATTTTTCTAGAAAATCTTAACAAAGACTCTTAATTTTCATTCATCATGCACAAAGATGGCTTACATATTTCACATAAAGAGAAATACATGAAGAAAACAAAAGAAATTTCTGAGTGTTTGGTAATTTTACAGTAAAATTTCTGCTCCAGTAGCAACTGCATGGCTGTTATTGCTTAATAAAGGATAGATATGTTTTTAACTAGGTCAACAATTGGTTGGCCCCATAGCTCAGTCAGTAAAGTTGTCAGCTGTGGTGTTAAAGGTTGTGGGTTAAAGTCCCACAAAGGCATTTTATTTTTCAGCATAATTATCTTTTTGTTTTTTCCTTAACAATAGGGAAACAGTCACATCCTTATGATTTTTCCCAACAAAATATCAACTTTCTCCCCCTCCAAACAATTTTTGGGTCAAAATCTACTTTAATGTCTCATTATTACAGGTTGCTTGCCACAAAGACAGGTTTGACTGTAAATTATGTAACAGAAACAGTTTCTGGTTCATCAATCCTTTACCACACAATCCTGAGGATAAACGAGCCAAAGAAAGAAGACTTTTGGAAACACTGTTGGAAAAGGAGAAAATGCTGGTTACCAGCATTTTCTCCTTTTCCCACAATGTTTTCTACCCTTTCAAAAACAACTTTCACTACTTCAGCCACATTTCATTTTGTCGTATGCATATGCTTTGAATTTTGAAAGTTCAAAAACTTTGTTGTTTGGTACAAAGTTAGGACAGTCACTAGGGTGTACTCTCTAATTTCAAGGAACATCCTCCATTCTAAGGATCTGTAATCTGTCCATTCAAGCTCTACACCCTAAAACAGACAACCTCAACATACTAATAATTGTACAGAAAACAAAGATGGAAAAAGGAGCAACTGCTTGTGTAACGAGTTACTGCTCTTTTTTCCTCTTTGTTTATGAAGTTAAAGATACATTTATACTTGTTTTCAGCCAGTTTTTAAGCCATTTCATCTTTTATCACATAAAACCTCCTCCGGCAATGTATTAAACCCATGACTTATTTTTGATAATACACTGGTGTATTATCGTTTTTTGGGTCCCGGTTCTGATCAGTTTTTAGTCATGAGCGCGTGAAGCCGGAAAAACCAGGCACAGCATGTGCCAGAATTTGTGTGACTACGCCGTTTTGCAGAAAAAATGACGTCATTGTTGCTGAAGTGTATACGCGTGGTAAGTTTTGGATTTTCATTTTTAATAAAAACAAAGAAATGCAGCGAAAGTCTTTTAAATCAATAAAATTGCGGAAATAGTTGGACTTATTCCCTCTAGAAACTGTTTCATTCTACTTTCGGTGTAAATATCAAAGAACTATCTACTTGTGTACACATCTGAAACCAAACTACAACTGTAACTATGGATCCGTGAATGGTGTATAGGCTAAAGGTGATGATGCAGGATATATTTTGCCTGTCATTCGTTTTATGTGATAAATAGAATCTCACATTCATGTTTATGTATTACCATTTTAATCAAACTCCTTGACTAAAATGTATTTGACGCTCACCAAGGCTAGTTTCACACATTTTTTGTCAACTCGTTTGATAAAAATGATAATACATAAACACTCATTTAAGATCCTCTATTTATCAAACTCTAATCATTCTTGAATCTTCATGCCAAATTTTGCCCCTGACGGTTGCAAGGTAGATTACGACCATTCAAAACTTAATTTCAGTTCTTGAGGTCATCAAAGAAATCACTGTTGTTACATTTCAGGTTTTAAATCAAAGATTTTCAATATAACGATAGATTTATCCCTCACACCATATTTATTTGTAATTTATCTCTGTTTACACAGAGTTTTTTTTCTCTGGCTGTAAGGATGTATCTTTAAATAAAGGACCATCAGCAAATGCTGTATCTGTATGGTAGTGGCCTATAGGGACAATCATGTTAACACGGGAAAGCAGGCCATGGCTGGGACACCAAGAGAGTATGGAAAGTTCCATAAATTTAATCAATGTGAGCAGCAATCATGGCATAACTTGTTGAAAATAACGCTTAAAATACTCAACGAAACATACAAGGTAAGAAAGCCCTATATGAAAACTCATTTTGGCATGGCTATTGACCAACTATTGAAATGATCCGGTCAACAGCTAAATGAGTCTATATTGATTCTGGGGCAGTCATTATCACTGACCAGTCTCACTGGACCTCTAGAGTTCTGACCAATAAACAGGACAGATTTATTAACCTTAGGCTGCTAAGCATGACTCAAAGACCTTTTGCATACAGTGTAGATCAAGATCAGAATGCAAGTTCTGTGTAAATCTTGAATCTACACTGTCTGATAAGGAGATATCTTTCCCCTCAAAGGTACCTTTGAAAAAGCAAATTTTGGGGTTTTCCCATCAGCTTGACAGAAGTTTCATTTCACTTACTTAGCAGGATAAGGGTTAATCTGTTGTACATCATATACATACATAATATTTGTAGAATTACCACAACCTTGTGTAAGTTGAGAAAAGGAGAAATATTTGAGGGCAAGGAAAAACTCTTTATCAGATAACAATATTTTAAACTTGTCCACGTTCAAAGATTTTGCAGACAACAAATAACACAGCTTCAAAACAAATGTGACTCAAATGATGAAATTTGTTTTTCACGGGAGAAAAAAACACATCACAGGAACAGGAGCAAATGCGACTTGCCAGCACATTCCCTTTTTCCAACACTTTCTCTTTTTCCAACAATATTTTCTATCCTTTAACTTTTTACCACACAACAAAATTCTAGACTTGTCCAACTTGAAAGCATCTGCAGATGACAAATTCATTGTGACTCAAATGATGGGAATTTATTTTCTACTTTTCTCACAATGTTTTCAAATGTATTTTTCTTCAGGGTTGTTAAAACTCTGGATTGTTTGGTAAAGGGTTAAAAGACAACAAATCCTATCATTTGATTTGCTGTCTGCAAGACTTTTTTTGTTTGTTTCAGTATGCATGAGTCATCTGGTAAAAAAGTAAAGGCACCTTTAGCTAATTTCAAAACTTACCAAGATATAGATGGATTGAACTGATTTCAATAATATGATTTTCAACATTTTATCAGTCCTACCAAGACTGACTGAGATCCTTTATTTGTGTATTTACACCTCACCATGGCTAGGGCCCTCTAGTGTGGATCGAACCCAAGACCTTTAGATTTACAACACTTTTACCAACAACAGACACAGGACCATTTGTTTAATTACTAGAAAAAAAGCCAATAAGGTTTATTTTTTAAGACTCAAAAGGAATAATAAAGACTAAAGAACTTTCAAAAAAGCCCTACATATTCAGACTGAAATGCTCAAGTAACCATGGTAACAGAAAAGGCAGCAGAAAGCAGGAAAAAAACTGTTGTGCTTGTCTGGTACAGTCAGCTATATTGATTTCTGTACCAGTTACATATTCAATGGTCTCATTGCTTTCTGGTGACCCTTAACCAGTACAGCACAAAGCATAATTCTTATTTTGCATTTGCAAACAGTGTGCATTTTGATCAGACTGCACAGGATATGCAGTCTGACATTGATTCTTCAAACTACTTTGTAACTCTCTTTGCAAAAATGAATTTGAAGTTACAGTATTTTAGCTGTTTTTTCATGAATTGGAAGAAAATCCATTACAGTATCAGGCACTCTCAGGGTTAAATCATTACCTCACTTGCTAATTTTAGATCAACTTTGACCCCTCACTGTTTATTTTTTATTTGTACCAAAAAATATCATGTATCACACAAAAGACAAATATTTAAAGGAATTTTGCCTGCAGTTGTATTTTTTCTCACAATGATTTAACAGTTTACAAAAAAAAAAATGCTGAGTTTTAAAAACCCTTTTAAAGAAAAGTTTTGAAAACATTGTCACACTTTAGCATAAGGAGAAAAAGCTGGTACCATCAATTCTTTTCTCACAATACTTTCTCCTCTTTCACAGCCAATTCTCATAATTGCAGCCATGTTTCAGTTGTCATCTGCAAATGCTTTCAATTTCGAAAAGTCTAAAACTTTTTTTCATTTGGTAAAGAGTTAAATAATAGAGTCAATAATTCTGAAGAACTGTGGAAAAACTTCTTTAGATCTTCTGTCAAAAAAATGTGGGAAAAATGAATAAATTGCATGTCAAAATTAATTGCCAATTTTCACTTTATCCTGGAAGCACCGTGCAAAACTTCAAGTTTTTTTATTGCAAATCTAGACCAAGATAAGACTGCAAAGAACATGCAGTCAATTCTTTATTGACATAATCTGTTTATGTGTAATAATTCTGAGTCATTTACCATACAAAACTCTTGAAAAATTGTGCCAAACAGGAATATTTCTTTCACCCTGCCTTTACGTAATAATGTCATGTTTTAACAACTCTGGTAACCAGCATTTTATCCTTTTCTCACGATGTTTTCTACTCTTTCAAGAAAAAAAATCCCATGATTTGATCTACATTTTATCATCTTCAAAATTTTTCAATATAGATCTAAATTATTAATATATAAAATATTTATGCATCGTATTTCTAGGAGTAAACAAGCAAGATCTTCACTTGCCACACAGAATCTTGTGACATTCTTTATACAGAAATCAAAATTACTTAGTTCTGTACTGAAGCAACTTAGGTATAACACTTAACTTCTAAAAAAAGTTTGAATCCATGCTTAAAATAACAAGAGCACCACCGGCTACAGTTGCTTGATTTTCAGTGGAAATTCAAAGTCGAAAAAGAAGTATAACTGTGTCAAAAACACTCTGATAGTTAACTGTTCTTGTTGTATGGGTTCCCCTTTTGATATTGAACAACTTGTCCAAGTTTGAAGTAAATATCTTCAGTTATGAAAGAGATATTATAAAATGTCAAAGTTTTTGTAACTGTTAGTTTTTGCATGATGTTGTCATGTAGACCACAACAATACAGTAAACACTCTCCTCATGACCACCCCAGTAATACGAGCAACCCACTATTACGAGCGATTTTTGTGTCAGACCGGAATTTTTCCTTCTTCATAATCAATAACCACGACCTCGGAAATATGGGCACACCGCTATTCCGAAATTACGACCACCATTTTCAGTACCAATGAGAAATTACCTATAGATTTTAAACCCGCGAAACGGCCACTAATTTTCACAACTTCTTTACAACCAGCTAATTTTTCCATAATCGCGAACTGGAGGCCATGCTTCATGTACGAATATTGTTGGGTCCAATGGAATCGACAATCAATTGTTGGTGTTTATCTATTGACTGTTGTAACATGACCATGTTAGGTGATCAGGGTGTTACCTTACATAATTGAATGACCAATGAATTGATAAAAATTAATTCGGCTTTTATGCAGTAATTAGGTGTTCATCACACATTGCTGACCCGGGTGAAAAACATGTCGAGATCCGGGTAATTATGATTTGTTTTTTACATCCAGTTGATGTAATTTGAGATGCTTGGGTTAATATCTAGCTACCGGAATGGGATAATTACTTTGTTTTTGTTACACAATACAGCCATACCTATATCGTAGAGAATATGCGGTTTGTAAACAGGTGAACATTTCAACTGTGTGTTCGACGATCAGTAGGACTGTTTAAACATTCAACTCAAATAAAAATGGTAAAAAAAACTCTAAACGTCAGACTCTTCAATAATATTCGAAATTCTTTGTTTAAAAATGAAAATGAGCTTATGGAATAGGAGTTCTTGAGACTACACAAGCAAACATATTAACTTTTCAGGGGCTAAAATAACTTGTATAGAGATCTAAACAATCAGCAAACAGTATTTTGAAACTATAGACTGAAAATACAGCTCTCATGGTTGTATTATCTTTTTGTACAATAGTTGCACATATTACTCATATGGTCTGAGTCAGATTGAAAGTTGTGCCATAGTAAACAAGAAACATACAGTCACTAACGCTTTTGTATATTTCCAGTATGCAATGGCACTTGATTTCTATCCTATATGTTTTCAGTTACAATTTATTTTTTTGCTTATCTTCCCTTCCCCAACCCCTACCCACTGGCTGTTTTAACCCTAAATTACCACACAATCCCGAGTTTTAACTACCCTGACAAAGAAGGCTTTTGAAAACATTGTGGGAAAAGGAGAAAATGCTGGTAACCAGCATTTTCTCCTTTTCCCACAATGTTTTCTACCCTATCCAATACATAAATCACCATTTAAGCTACACTTAATTTGTTGTCTGCGAATGCTTTCAATTTGGTCAAGTCTAAGATTTTGCCATTTGGTAAAGAGTTAACTCTCTACCACATGAAAAAATTGACTTTTCCAGATTAAAGTCATTCACAGGCAACATATCAAATATGCCTCATATGGTGGGATTCATCTCTAAAAGGGTAGAAAACATTGTGGTAAAAGCAAAAAAAGGAAAAAATGCTGGTTACTAGCATTTTCTCCTTCAATGTTTTCAAAAAGGCCTCTTTCCTTGTTTCATAAAGGGTTAATTCCTAACCAAATGACAAAAAGTTATACAAGTCCATTTTGAAAGCATTTGCATACGAGAAATTAAATATGGCTCAAATGAAAGTTTGAAAGGGTAGAAGACCTTGCTGGAAAAGGAGGAAATGTTGGCTTAGACCATTTTAAGTCGGGGTTAAAGACACAAAATTGCAATTTCTCAAATATATCAGACTGCATTTTGTGCGAAATCTGATCTTAATCTACATTGGCCATAAAAACAGCTAAATTATGATAAGCAATTTCAGGGATAAAATATTCCCTATCTCTCCGACTCACGCAATTTCATTCCAAATAAAACCTTTTTCCAATGGAAACCACTGAGAAGTCGGAGATAGCATTCATTGACAGCCCAGACAAGACAATAGGAAGAATGTTCATCAACTTCCCATTACAATTCCCCGACACCCAGAGATTCTCAAATTTCTATGAAGTTTTTCGGTGTATTACAAAAATCAATGTTTATTACATTAGACAAATGAGTTCCAACTCCTCAACAAATACTAGAGGGGTTAAATCAACAATCCTGTAGATGGAGACACAATTATTTAGTCTTTTACTTGTTTATAGCGCTGAGAAGGGATTTACTTTTCCCTTCACGAACATTTCAGTTACAAGATCCTTTCTTCCCTTAAACCTTTACCACACAATCCTGACTTCAATGGCCCTGACAAATTAAGCTTTTAAAAACAGTGTGCTAAAAAGGAAAAAATGCTGATAGCCATAATTTTCTCCTTATCCCATAATGTTTTCTAATCAATTAAAGACAAGCTCTATCATTTCATCCACCTTATGGCCCGGTCCCACTGCACTTACGGATGCAAAGAGGATGTAAAACGTAAAAAAATCTTGCCATCCATTGGAAAACGGTATGCATCTGTTGTGTACTCATTGCATACGTGTTTCATACACTCTTTCCACCGAGCATCTGTTCACTGTGATTTCATCCGCACAAAAAGTTTTGAGCTGCACAAAACTTTTAGAATGGATTAACTTTCCGCCATGTACAATGTAAATCCGCGACATATACGAGCAACAAACGTTCTATGTCCGTTATCATCCGTTAAACATCAGCTGTATCCCCTCTGCATCCTCTGGGCATCCTCGCAACTCACATCTGCTGCAGCTGAAAACGGAAAGAGGGGGGAAAGATAAGGTACATGGAACGTCTATACATCGTAAGTAGCATGGAAATAGAAAGGATGTAAGCGTATGCATCACATATATAAAATATTCAAAATGGACAAAGCCCTTGTATCTGGGATGTATCTCGTATATTTAGCATGTCTGTAGTATGTCTAGAGTATGTAGATGGACACCTAGTGGACAACCGGTATTTTGTATAAAAAGGAAGAGAAAATCATCTGGATCTCAGTATGAGTCGAGCAACCGTGGTGTACAGACCTCATCACCCTTGGTCTTGTTCTTCAACATCATCAATTGTTCTCCACCATGGATGATCAAAGAGTCCATATTGTAGCTGCACTCATTCAACAGCAGAACCACAACCTGTTCAGACTGTATCAAGTTTTAGACAGAAGGAGACGTCCAAGAGCTGTGTGGGTACGAGGATGGATAGTGAGAAGATGTAGTAGAGATGTATCGATGTAGCCGCCAGCACGTCTTTACGCTTTATGCTGACTGCGTGCGTGCTGCATCCCTTTCTATCTGTGGAGCGGATGCAATTCATACCCCACGCATGCGCAGTGAACAGTTTGCATCCGATATACATCAGCACGGCATCCCCTTTGTTTCTGTTAGGAGTATGTGGTGCATCCGCTTCATCCACCAGGCTTCCGATGAACATCCGTTTAACATCCCCGCTACATACTACCAATGTCCATTCTTTTCCGTTCTGTTTTCGCAAATTTTCACCATTTTTGTCCATTTCTGGAGCGGATGAAAATGGATGGAGCCACCCCCGAAATTCTGCTCATCCGCTGTGTCCTTTTTGCATACGTTTTGTGTCCATCGGCCAGTGGGACCGGGCCTTTAGATTTGTCATCTGGAAATACTTTCAAGTTGGACATGTCTAAAATGTTGTTGTCTGGTCATGAGTTACAGCCGGAACAGCTTAGGCACTGGCAGAAGAATTAATTTTCAAAGTAGGTCAAAAGTTGCCAGGTTGCTTTATCTTTTATGTTTGACCTGATTTTAAACTTCATTTTTCTGCCAGTGACCAACACTCTGGCAAATCCTATAATAACAGATTGTCATCTTCACATTGATTTCCACTCTTTTAAAAGGTATGATTTAAATTCAAATGAACATTTATCACCCTTTCTTTTACTTTTGGCAGCTATTGGGACTTTAAAAACTTATTACTTCCTAATTTGGATTATGAGCAGACAATTTTAAAAGAAAATCCATACATCTGAATGATGTAAAGCATGTAACTTCTTTACCACATGACTAACTTCTTATCTTTCGAAATCTAATGCACTAGCAGGGGACAATTTTAATAAGACTGGAATGATGGGATTTGTCTTAGAACGGATAGAAAACACTCTGAGAAGAGAAAATGTTTGTTACAAGCATTTCCTATTTTTTCCACAATGTTTTAAAAAGACCTAAGGGCTGTAAAATCTCTAATCAATATAATTATCATAAGTTTTGTAAAGGACTACTTTCATACATAGCAACATAAAAAGAAAGACAAGAGGGTCATAATGGCCCTGTATCACTGCACTGCCTCTTAATAAATGTAACATAATAGGTATAAGAAGAGACATTAAACAATAAGAAGTCTGTTACATGGCAGTAAAGTTTCATAGAGAAAACTGACAACAAGATGAATCACAAAATCTGAAAGAAATCCACCAAATTTATTCATACATGCAAGGATTCAAAACTGCACTTTTGAAGCAGAAATTTTGAAAATTCTTCAAATGGCATGTCTACTGGTAAAGAAGAACAATTGCATAAAATTCTTTTTAAAATCAATAATTGTAACTCCATAAATGCAGAAGTTGTAGATCAAACAAGCTCTATGTATAACAATTTTATCATTTCAGCTTCAGGTGTGACCTCAACCTTGGACCTACCAGTACAAATGTTTCACTTGGCACTTCTACATGCATACAAAGGAGAACAATTATGCCAGGTTATTTTGAAATCCATCCATAATGAAGTTTTAGTTAGGACAAGCTCTATGTATGACAATTTCATTATTTGACCTTTATTTGTGACCTTAACCTTGGACCTATCAGAACAAATTTTCAAGTGGCACTTCTACTTATAAAGGAGAATAATTGTGTAAAGTTCTTTGTAAAACAATTCATAAATGTAGAAGTTGCAGCTTGGACAAGCTATATGTTTGACATTTTATCATTTGACCTTCCAGTGTGACCTTGACCTTGGACCTACCAGAACGAATGTTTCGAATGGCCCTTCTATTCATAAAGGAGAACAATTGTGCTCGACGATACAATCATCTACAGCTTGCCTCTAGGGTTTTGATTTTACTCTTTACTGAACTATCCTGCGTTGTAACAATGCTGAAGAAATTCCCACACTGATTTTTCTCATTTTTTTCCAACAGTATTTCCCTCTCTTTAAAAATCCCATCATATAAGAAACATCTTACTTGTTATCTGCAAATGCTTTCAATTTGAACCAGTCTAAGATTTTGTCCTCTAGTAAAGAGTAAAAGAAAATTGACAGACAGGACCAAGTGAATGTTTCCTACAAAATTTTATGAGCACTGCTCTGACAAAAGGGAGTTAAATGCATCTCCATGATGTATCATACCAAGTAAATAATCATATAAATATGGATCAATAAAATCCATTTTGTCTAATAAACCAACTGAACTATGAGGTAAACTGGTCCTTTGACATGAGGAAAATTGACAGATGGCCAGTTTCGATTCAGGTCTGCGTGTGTAGGCTGACCTAATCTGTTACTTTCTGCAGATGCATTAAACCCCCTTTTCACATAGCATGACTCAAATGTTTAGCACACTTTACATTCTCCCAAAGCAATCAACAAATTGGTACTGGTACTATTGGAATAATTTGGTGCCCAGTCTATTGAAAAAGCCATATTTGAAATGAGGGTGTTTTTGGGACAGCCTTTCAACTCTGGAACCCTTTCTCTAAGGCTGAAGTTGGAACATGATAAACTCTTAACTCTTTACCAAATGGAAAAATTTTGGACTGGACCAAACTGAAAGCATTTGCAGACGACATATTTGATGAAGCTCAAATGATGATTTCTGTGTTTAATAGGGTAGAAAACATTGTGGGAAAAGGAGAAAATGTTGGTTACCAGCATTTTCTCTTTTCCCACAATGTTTCCAAAAGTCTTATATTTCAGGGTCGTTAAAACTCTGGATTATGTGGTAAAGAGTAACCCTAAACGCTTCACCAAACAAATGAACATGCTCTGGCAAAAGGGGGCTTAATGGATCTCTGTAATGAATGGTACCAAGAAAGACATCGCACAATTAGGGGTTCAAAAAATCCACTTTGTCTAACAACTGAATCTTGAGGTAGACAGGACTCTTATGACATGCAGAAATTTGACCAATAGCAAACAGTTTCGGCCCTGGTCAGCCTGCTTGGACTGCGCAGGCTGACCTTGTTGATACTTTTTGCAGATGCATTAAACCCCCTTTTCACAGAGCACAGCTCAAATAACCTACATTTCACAATGGCTCCAATTATGTTCCACTGCAAGATTGATCAACTCATTTTGATAAAAATCTAGAGTATTGTGTGCAACCTGATCTTAATCTACACTCTCTACAAAAGTTTCTGGTGTCATCTTTGGTATGGAAAGACTTGAAGTGCCCAGTAAAAGAACACTGATATTTTTAGTCTAAAAATAAAACTGCAATAAGTGCAAATTCAAGGTTGGTTCTCTCCAGAAACTCTCAGAGAAGCAAATAAAGTAGATTGAAGATCAGACACCAGGTTTTGTGCAGCCTGATCTTGAACTATACTAGTTGCAAAGGCAACTAAATATGAGCCATGCTCTGTCAAAAGGGGGCTCAATGCATTTGCAGAAAGTATTGATTCATGTCAGCCTGTGCATTCCGCGCAGGCTGACAAACTTTTCACCAAAACTTTTCACCATCTTTATATTTTCTGCATGTCAAGGGATAATTCTACCTAATGATTCAGTCAGTTGTTTAACAAACTGGATTTTATGAATCCATAATTAGGTTATGTCTTGCTTGATATATTGCATTACAGAGGTGCATTAAGCCCCCTTTTTGCCGCCAAGGCTCATATGTAAAAGGCTCTATTAGGGTTGATATGGCACTTTTATCTTAGTCTGTTGTGATGCCAATGTCCTAACCCTTAACTCTTTACCAAACAACAAAATTTTAGACTGGTTGAAATTGAAAGCCTTTGCAGACGACAAAATAAATGCATCTTTATAATTGAAATTTGCTTTGGGAAAGGTAGAACCAGGCAAAAGTGACATTAACAGTCATTGTTAACAAACATTGTTTGTTTTCCCAATGATTGTTGTGTGACTGATAAATGCACGTCCATTCAGAATCAGTATTTATCCTTACAATCACCCAAGTGACCAAATATACCCCCAATTATCTGTTAAAAATGCGACAAATCACCTAACTGATACTTACAATAAACTTCTTGATTTTCACTCAAACAGGACTGGTGTTAGAGGCGTTAATTACATCTTTACCAGACAACTAAAGATTAGATCCGTCTGTTTTGAAAACATTTGCTGTTGACAAATTAAACGTTGCTCCAATGATGAGATTTGTCTTTGAAAGGGTAGAAAACATCTGAGGAAAAAGAGAAAGTTTTCAAAAGCTTCCCTCTTCATGGTCGTTTGAAAGCGTGGGTTTGTGTGGTAAAGGGTTAAGTTGTAAATCCTTTTCTCATATTGTTTACTGTCAAACTGACATGTTATATACTGACGAAATGTCTTAAAAACTTATGCCACAATTAAAAGTTATGGATAATGCAGACAGCAATCTACTCACAATGTATTTTTAGTTTAAATGCTGTGACCAAACATGGAATTACGGACAACATTTGCGCTATTTTCATTTTTTCGATTTCTCATAAACATGACATTATTCAAAGTATTTTTTCTTGTTACATTGCTGATTTAATCCAAACTGAAAAGAGCGTCAAGAAACAAGCTTTGAGTACTTTAATAATAGCGAAATATAAGCTAGAATAAAACTGAAATAATTGCTCTTTTTCTCTATATGTTCGACGCCATTTTCTGGTTTGTTTGTCGGACATAACGACCGAAATACCGCGTTACTAAGGTGGGCATGCCAAACTTGCGTTTGCAGAAAGGTCAATTTTCATGAGTATCAGGATGAAATTGTGGTCCCTATGGTGCACACAGGGTTTTCTAGGATTTGGTCAAGTGACCTACCTTTTGACCCTATGTGACCCAGTTGCACTCCAAGATATCATCAAGACAAACATTCTGACATCATTTCATGACTATCAGGTTGAAACTGTGGCCTCTAGAGTGCACAAAAGATTTTTTTTCTTTTTTACTTTTTGACCCAACATGACCCAAATTTATACATGTCTAAGATATGATACAGACAAACACCGTGACCAATTTTTAAGAGTATCTGGGTCCATATTCACCAACCATTCTTAAGAACATTCTTGGTCTTATTCTCTGACATTTTCTGGATTTGAAAGTAACACAACTTAATATTCTTAGTCTTATTCTCCAAGATTGTCCAAATTTGAAAGTAACACAACTTCTGATTAGCTAAACCAAATGGATTTGCCAATCAGAAGTTGTGTTACTTTCAAATCCAGAAAATGTCGGAGAATAAGACTAAGAATGTCCTTAAGAATGGTTGGTGAATACAGACCCTGATTGAAAATGATGCTTCTAACATGCTACGGTTTTTCTAAGATGTGACCCTGTGACCTACATTTTGACCCAAAGTGACCCAATTTTGAACATGTCCAAGATATCATCAAGACAAATACTCTGACCAATTATCAAGAGTATATGATTGAAAATGTGGCCTCCAGAGTACACACACGGTAATTGTTGACGAAGGATGACACACAACATACGACTGACACAGTGCAATCCCAAAAGCTCAATTTGAGCACTCTGTGCTCAGGTCAGCCAATACTTACTTATGAACAGACACAAAACCATGCTTTTTTGTATGGACAGCATTTCGAGGGGTGAATACGAAACTATTCCATCTGCGTTTCGAACAATTTTACAGAAGAGGGAAAAACGCCTCTCATTTTTGTGAAAAGAATAGTTAGATCATCTTGTTTAGATATGTTGTGTTGAGCTGAGAGCATGAATTCAGCACAACATAATTAAACAAGACGATCTAACAACGCTTTTCACGTAATTGATTTTTTTCCCCTCTCCTGTAATATTTTCCAAAATGCAGATGGAATAGTTTCGCATTCACCCCTCAATTTGCAGACGAAAAATTAATGTGGCTCAAATGATGAGATTTGTCATAGAAAGGGTAAAATAAACATTGTGGGAAAAGGATAAAATACTGCTGACCAGCGCTTCAAAATTTTCCAATGACCTTTTCAAAGGCTCTATTCCTAAGGGTCATCCAAACATGGGACTGTGCTGTAAGATGACTGATTTTTCTACACCATATATTAATTCAGAATCATTCCACTGTAAAGGTTTCATTTTGAAGAAATATTTTTTCATATAAAATCTGAAAACTGAAAATCATGATTTGATTGCATGACTATAAATTATGCAGTATGATCCTGATCTGCACCATTTGCCAACAGATTTTTGATGTGATCAGAGTAGCATAAAAGAGTAAGCACAAAAGAATTATATCTGTACCACACAACAAAATGTTAGACTCACCAGTATACAGATTAACCCTTTACCAAACGACAAAATTTTAGACTTGTCCAAATTGAAAGCATTTGCAGATGACAAAATAAATGTGACACAAAAATTGATGGGATTTATCATTGAGTAAAACACATTTGGGGAAAAGGAGAAAATGCTGATTAGAAGTTTTTCTCCTTTTCTCATAATGTTTTTCAATGCCTCCTTTCTAAAATAGGATTGTCCTGTAAAGGACCAAAAGAATGCCTGACATTTTTGTACTTGTGTCTTGAAGATAGAAAAAGGGATTGTCTCAGGAACATCTAACAAAATCATCATTTCCATACCATGATAAAACAAAATTCATTGTACACCATTCATTGTACACAGCTATGAGAGAAAAATCATCAAACAAGGGCACCACATGCAGGAGCTAACGCCCGGCTACAGTCGCTTTCAGAAATAGATTGATTTTCAGTGAAAATTCCAAGTCAAAAAAGGACAGAACTGTGTCAAAAATGTTTTTATGGTTACTTGTCCTTTTTGTATGGGTTCCTCTTTTGATAGTTAGCAACTGGTCTGATTTTGAAGTAAATATCTTCAGTAATGACAGAGATACTATAAAATATCAAAGTTTTTGCACAATGACACAAATGCTTTTGAATTGGATAAGTCCAACATTTCGTTGTTTGGTAAAGATATAAAGCATCTATGCAATATAATTGAAATAATTTTGGAAACGGAGTAAGAGACCATAAAACTCTAAAATACAATGCAGACTTGGGAGTATTCAAGGGAGATAACTGATTAATGTCCCCAGTCAGCAGTGGGAGCCTGAACTATAGAACTGTATCAGACTTGTATTTGATTTTGGTCCATCATACAAATATTCTGCTACATTATAAGTTTTCATTATCAATCATGAATCATTAAATCAATACAGCTGTATCTGTTATGGCTGAATTTTCAAGATACTGTCCTGTGCCACTGATTATTGAGACAGACACAATTCACAAGGAATCTTTGATACCATTATGACATGGTAATAAAAAATATGATTCATCCTCAATACCAATCCCTTTATTTCTGTAGCATTGCCTAGGGTTACAATAATTTCTCTTACCCTTTTTCTGTGCAAGGATGAATTTTAACACTTTACCAGACAAAAACATTTTAGACTTGTCCAATTGAGAGCATTCAAAGATGGTTAACTGAACATGGCTGAAAACATGAAATTTGTCATAGACAAAACACAGTGTGGGAAAAGGTAAAATGCTGGAGAAAATCTAACCAACAATAATACTGCTGTGCAGTATTTACCAACAATTATGAATGCATTGAAATTCTTTTAAACCAGTATTACTGCATTGCAATCTACATACACTTTATACTGTATTGCAACATAAAAACCATTAACCAACCCTGCGTTGCATTATTCTCATAACTATTAATACTGTCTTGCAATGTTCACTGACCATTAATTCTGCATTACAATATTCTCTAACCATAAATACTTCCTTGCAATATTCTTTAACCATAAATATTGCATTGCAATATTCACTAACCATAAATACTAACCATAAATATTGAAATGCAATCCTCTCTAACCATAAATACTGCCTTGCAATGTTCACTAACCAGTACTTCTGCATTACAATATTCTCTAACCATAAATACTTCCTTGCAATATTCTTTAACCATAAATATTGCATTGCAATATTCACTAACCATAAATACTAACCATAAATATTGCAATGCAATCCTCTCTAACCATAAATACTGCCTTGCATTGTTCACTCGCCATTAATATTGCATTTCAATATTCTCTAACCATAAATAATGCATTGCGATGCTCTCTAAGCATAAATATCGCATTGCAATATTCTCCAACCATCAACAATTAGGTTGTGTAAGCAAAAGTGTTTTTGATGAACAGAGCCAACAGCAAGGCATGCAAATGTTCTTCAGCCAACAAACTTCAGTATATGCCAGTGAATACCAAAAAATCTCTGTAAGCTAGAATATGCTGGGCCAATTCCCTTCAATGTGAAGGCATTTTAACTCACTAAGGAAGTCATTAAATTGTCAAACAACACACTTCGGTAGTGAGATGCAATAAAAAACAAGGGGGCCATGATGGCCCTGGGTCGCTCACCTTAGTAGAGTGCCTTAAAGGTTTTTCTTTGACCATGTGACCTAGTTTTGACTGCAGGTGACCCAATTTCAAACTCATATTTCATGAAGACAAACATTCTGACCAATTTTCAAGTCAACTGAGCAAAAAATGTGGCCTCGAGTGCCCTAAAGATATTCTTTAGTTTGACCTAGTGACCTAGATTATGACCCCAGGTGACCCAAATTTGAACTAGTCTTTGACTATATCAAAAGAAACATTTTAACCAATTTTCAAATCAAATGAATAATAAATGTGGCCTCTAGAGTGCCCACTAGCTATTTCTTTAATTTGACCAAGTGACCTAGTTCATGACCCCAGTTGACCCAAATTCAGACTCATGTGAGATTTTACAAAGACAAACATTCTGACCAATTTTCAAGGCAATTAAGCAAATAATGTGGCCTCTAGAGTGCCCACAAGGTATTTCTTTATTTTGACCTAGTGACCTAGTTTATGGTTCCATGTGACCCAAATCCAAACTCATCTTGTATTTCATCAAGACAAACATTCGCTACAAATTTCAGGTCATTTGAGCAATAAATGTGGCCTCCAGAGTGCAAACAAGGTATTTCTTTAATTTGACCCAGTGAACTAGTTTATGACCCAAGTTGACCCAAATTAATCTTATGTGAGACTTTATAAAGACAAACTTTCTGACTAATTTTCAAGGCAAATGAGCAAATAATGTGGCCTTGAGAGTGCCAACAAGGTATTTCTTTAATCTGACCTAGTGACCTAGTTTATGACCCAAGATGACCCAATTTTGAACTCAATGAACTTGTTGCGCTTTGATGGGCAAACAAACTTAGAAGAGAATCACTACATACCAAATATCAACGCTCTATGCCTTCCAGTTTAAGGAAGAATTTTAAAGTTTTCCTTCTTTGTTCCTATGTTCGAACTTGTAACCCCCGGGGCTGGGCCAGTTTTGACCCAGGGGCATCATATGAACAAACTTGGTAGAGGTCCACTAGGAAATGATACATATCAAATATCAAAACTCTACACCTTCCCGTTTAAGATAAAAAGAAATTCAAAGTTTTCCTTCTTTGTTCCTATCTTCGAACTTGTGACCCCCGGGGCGGGGCCAGTTTTCACCCAGGGGCATCATATAAACAAACTTGGTAGAGGTCCACTCTGAGATGCAACATACCAAATATCAAAGCTCCACACCTTTCGGTTTCAGAAAAGAAGAATTTTAAAGTTTTCCTTCTTTGTTCCTATGTTCGAACTTTGTGACCCCAGGGGCTGGGCCAGTTTTGACCCAAGCAGCATCCTTGGGACAAACTTCGCAGAAGTCCACTAGGAGGTGCTACATACCAAATATCAAAGCACTATGCCTTCCCATTTAAGAGAAAAAAAAAATTAAAGTTTTCCTTCTTTGTTCCTATGTTTGAACTTGTGACCCCCGGGGCAGGGCCAGTTTTGACCCCAAGGGCATCATATGAACAAACTTAGTAGAGGTTTACTAGGCGATGCTACATACCAAATATCAAAGCTCTACGCCTTCCAGTTTCAGAGAAGATGATTCTTAAAGTTTTCCTTCTCTGTTCCTATGTTTGAAATTGTGACCCCCGGGGCAGGGCCAACTTTTGCCCAAAGGACATCATATGCACAATCTTGGTAGAGATCCACTGGAAGATGCTACATACCAAATATCAAAGCTCCATGCCTTCCTGTTTCAGAGAAGAAGATTTTTAAAGTTTTCCTTCTTTGTTCCTGTGTTGGAAATTGTGACCCCCAGGGCAGGGCCAGTTTTGACCCCTGGGGCATCATATGAACAAACTTGGTAGAGGTCCACTAGGCAATGCTACATACCAAATATCAAAGTTCTACGCCTTCCATTTCAGAGAAGATGATTTTGAAAGTTTTCCCTCTTTTTTCCTATGTTCGAACTTGTGACCCCCCGGGGCAAGGCCAGTTTTGACCCCAAGGGCATCATATGAACAAATTTGGTAGAAGTCCACTAGGAGATGCTTCATGCCAAATATCAAAGCTCTATGCCTTCTAGTTTTAGAGAAGATGATTCTTAAAGTTTTCCCTCTTTGTTCCTATGTTGGAAATTGTGATCCCCGGGGCGGGGCCAGTTTTGACCCCAGGGGCATCATATGAACAAACTTGTTAGAGGTCCACTAGGAGATGCTACACGCCAAATATCAAAGCTCTATGCCTTCAAGTTTCAGAGAAGAAGATTTTTAAAGTTTTCCTTCTTTGTTACTTTGCTCAAACTTGTGACCCCCAGGGCGGGGCCAGTTTTGACCCCAGGGGCATCATATGAACAAACTTATAGAGGTCCACTAGGCAATGCTACATACCAAATATCAAAGCTCTACGCTTTCCAGTTTCAGAGAAGATGATTTTTAAAGTTTCCCCTCTTTGTTCCTACGTTCGAACTTGTGACCCCTGGGGCAGGGCCAGTTTTGACCCCAAGGGCATCATATAGACAAACTTGGTAGAGGTCCACTAGGAGATGCTTCATGCCAAATATCAAAGCTCTATGCCTTCTAGTTTTGGAGAAGAAGATACTTAAAGTTTTCCTTCTTTGTTCCTATGGTGGAAATTGTGACCCCCGGGGCAAGGCCAGTTTTGACCCCAGGGGCATCAAATGAACAAACTTGGTAGAGATCCACTAGGAGATGCTACATACCAAATATCAACGCTCTGCGCCTTCTAGTTTCAGAGAAGAAGATTTTCAAAGATTTTGCTTTTTTTTTCCTTTTTGTTGCCATGGTAACCAGAGTTGTGGGTGGAATTCAATTCTTTGAACAATTTTGGTAGAGCTTCACCCAAGGAACATCCCTGCCAAGTTTCATCAAGATTGGCCCAGCGGTTTGGGAGAAGAAGATGTTTAAAGAAATTGTTGACAGACGACGGACGACGGACGACAGACGACGGACGACGGACATAGGGCGATCACAATAGCTCACCTTTAGCACGTTGTGCTAAGGTGAGCTAAAAAGGGCAACATGAACAAAATATTAATTTGAGCTAAGCTATAACAAAAAAAGAGTTATGACATTTGAACTCATGTATTCAAGGCAGAAGAATTCCCTGACAATCTTAAACTGTTTAAAATTGTTGCCACTGGCTGCTGGGAAAAGCAGAGAAATTGAGACGCCTCTGTGACACACGGCAACATGACTGTATTTGAGTTGTTGTTTTTGTTGTTTTTTTCACAAACAGCAAGTAATCGCAAGTTACAACTCATGGTAACTTGAAAGTACAACTGAGCGATGCATGACAGAGGTAAGCTATTATTACTGTCATGAAATGTAATCTAACCATGATAGCTGCACTGAAATGTAGTCCAACCAACAGACAAACATACAAATGGACTAACAGCCAGAATAATTCTAGTATATTCCACCCCTGCCCACCCCCGCCCCCCGCGAGAAAAAAAAAACCTCACTGTTCTGCTGTGTAGGTTCTAAACTGAGATCTACCATGTCAGGTACATCACAGCCAAATCACAATGAATGAGCTTTCTCTTGCCACGAACATGTCCATTTCTACTTAGGCACTCGAAAAAGGTTGAACATAAAAACTGTCTACCAATCCTTGGTCCAAGTCTTAGGAAAAAAAAAAGGCAAACTTTTGTTTTGTTTGGTTTGCTTTTTCCCTAATTACTTCCTTCATTGTATGACTTTTTACAGCTTAAAAAAAAAAAAGATATGACAAAGAGAGAAACTGCTTGTAAAAAAAAAAAACAACTTTCTCCTGTTGGCACGATGTGTATATTGTATGATCTATAAAACCTAAACCCTGAGAAAGTCAAATAAATCCAACAGACAGTTCCATTCTAGAAATAAGATGATTTGTTTTGGGACGAACAAGCATGGCATGTGTGTATCATTACGCCATTATAAAAGGACCATAGTGGATCAACTGATTTTCGATAAAAAGGAAGTATTTCCACGATCAATGGCCTAATCTATTTTATTGTAATATGCCATCTTCAATTTCATATCTGGGTGCAATCTTAACACTTACTTATCTCAGAAAAATTGATTTTAATTGGGTTTACTTCCTTCGGTTTTGCACAAACTACGATACATGATTTTCAAAATGCAGTATTGAACTCATAGTGGCATTGTCTTCGACAAATGCCACAATAAGAGACTAAACAATGTCAAGGTTGCTGTTGTCCAGAATGTTTCCACAAGCTGAGAGTGCACACAAAGATGTTTTGTGTTGTGAAGTCTGATCTTGATCTACACTGAACACACAGGCAATTAACTCTTTACCAAACGACACTATCTTAGACCTACCCAAATTAACTCATTACACAGTCCCGACTTTTATCGACCCTGAGAGAGAACCCTTTTGAAAACATTGTGGGAAAAGGAGAAAATGCTGGAAACCAGCATTTTCACCTTTTCCCACATTGTTTTCTACCCTTCCCAAAACAAGTTACAATTTTTCAGTCCCATTTCTTTTGTCGTCTGCAAGTGCTTTGAATTTGGACAAGTCCAAAATGTTGTCGTTTGGTAAAGAGTTAACTCACGTTTGCAGACAACAAACTAAAGCGTAGCTCAAGTGATGATTTCTGACCTTCATACAGTAGAAAACATTGTGGAAAAATGCGAAAATGCAGGTTACCAGCATTTTCTCCTTTTCCCCCAGTGTTTTCAAAAGTCTTTTTCTTCAGGGTCGTTAAACCTTGGGATTTTGTCGTAAAGGGTTAAGGTAATGAAAGGAAGTTTAAAGTTTAATGCAAGCCTGTTTTACAAGGGATAGGCTAGAATATTCTACAACCATTCTAACTTGCATTCTTAGCCTTCAGAATGGCTGGTGCATACAGGTCAAGATGTTTCACAAAAAACATGAGTGTTAATGACCCTGAGTTAGAAGGCTTCTGAAACCATGATTGTGGGAAAGAGCAAAAATGCTGGTAACCAGCATTTTTTACTTTTTCTACAATGTTTTCTGTTCTCATGAGACTAATCCCATATTTTTATCCACATTTAAATTGTCTGCAAATGCTTTCAATTTAGACAAGTCTAAAATTTTGTTGTCTGGTAAAGAGTAAACTCTCTACCACTTAATCCTTAGTCTGAACGACCCCAAGAAATAAGCCATTTGAAAACATTGCGGGAAAAGAAGAAAATGCTGGTAACCAGCATTTTCTCCTTTTCCCACAATGTTTTCTACCTTTTCCAAAACAAATTTCAATTTTTCTGTCACATTTATTTTTTTTGTCTGCACATGCTTTCAAGTTGGACTGGCCTAAAATTTTTCATTTGGTAAACAGTTAAAATTTTTTGTGGCAGATGACAAAAAAAGAACAGAGAGTATTTAGAGAACATAGTGGGTCAGTCTCCTCCACTAGTGGGAATGCTAATATTGATTATTCTTTATCTTCATTATAATCATTGGAACAGAGAATGTGCCTTTAAAACTCATCCTGTCTTTTCTGCTAGGCTTTGACAAAAAAAAATATTCACTTAAGTTGAAAAAGTTGTACAATACTGGATTATGTTATTAAAGTGAGAGTTGCAGTGTGAGGTTGAAAAGTCTGCTCAATTAGAATGCGAAGTTGATACTTGCTATGCACAGTGGACCAATTTTGTGTGCGTAGTGATACATGTATAATGTTAATGAAAGTGGATTATGCCATTGGAAATGTTGAATGTATACTCTATATGTATATATAACTATGCACATGTGTAGTACCCTGTTAGGCAACCTGATTTCTTGTTTGCCAAAGTGATGCATTTATCAAGGTGAAGAAATGTGTGATTCAACAGATTTAAATTCTTAAACTCTTTCACTACTAAACCTTTAACTGACACCTTTTGAAAGGCTACTTTTACACTTGGGATTGTGTGGTAAAGAATAAAACTTCTGAATGCTGAATAGATGCAACTGACTTTTTGTACTTTGTAAAATACCCAAGTATCTTTTAAGCCATTAAAGATTGTTTTGGCTAGATTTTCTCACATAGAGTATGGGTACATTTTTTTTTTTTTTTTTTTGGGGGGGGGGGGGGGGGGGGGGGAGAGAAAATTGGGGATGGAGCAGGGGTCCCCAGATTCAAATTTAAAGTTTTCCTCAGCTTTTTTGTCTTTTACCACATGAAAATGACATTGTGATTTTTATGCGTACTGTTTGCAAGAAAACTGGGGATTATTGGGGATGGGGCAAGGGTCCCCAGATTCAAATTTAAAGTTTTCCCCAGCTTTTTTGTTTTTTACCACATGAAAATGACAGTGTGATTTTTATCCGTACCCCGCCCCCCCCCCCCCAAAAAAACCCAGCTATGACAGACAAAACCTACAATCTCCACTGTTTTGGTCATTAAGCCTTTACAAAAAAAATCTAGAGTTTTAACAACCAGTGAGGGAAGGCCCTTTCATGCACTGTATTCTACTATTCTACTCTTTCTAAGGCTATTTCTTATCATCTAAGCTACATATCATTTGCCATCTGCAAATGCATTCATTATTTGCCATCTACAGATGCTTTCATATTGGACAAGTACATTATTTTGTTAATTTTGTTGTCTAGCAAAGTTCTGATGCTGGATACAATTTCCATTAAATTTATCTAGATCTTTACCCAACAACAAAATTTTTGACTCAACCAAATTGAAAGCATTTGCAGCCAACAATTTAAATGTGCCCCAAATGGTTGAATTTATTTCTGGTATGGTAGAAAACATTGTGGGATTTGTGAATAAAAGGATGGAAACCATTGTTGAAAATGGCAAAAAATGCTGATTACCAGCATTTTATCCTTTTCCCACAATGTTTTCAAAAGCACCATGCCTGGAATTGTTAAAACATGGGATTGTTTGGTAAAGCAGTAATGACAAGAATTACACAAAGTATTTCTACACTCACACAGAGTAAATCCGTTTGATCTGTGATTTCTATTCAAAATTCTTTAATTCATGTTTCAACAGGAATTTTTCTGTGAACAGCTGGAATCAGTGATTTTTATCGCTATGGAAACAGGAAGCACTATTTGGATATGATGATACATAGTGGACTTTTTGCCTGTATGTATGTATTATGTATGTATGTATGTATTTATGTATTTCTCAAGTTTTCCTAAGTTTCTGTCTCCATTCTGTCTTCAAGTTTTCTGCAACATTTACAAACCTTTCTGCTTCATCAGAGAAAATCTGACTGGCAAAGTATGTCAATCAAAGATACATATAACACTTTGCTATTAAATTTGCAAATAATTATGTACTTTTCTTTCCATGGCTGAAAATGCAGAACAAAATGAAGGAAACTCTTTTTGGTCATAGAAATACCTAAGAAAGTCTATAGATTCAGGATTAGACAGAATGTTTGTTTCAGAGAGCAACCGTTTACCAAAGCAATCCTGTGTTTTCACAACCCTGAGGAAGAAGGCCTTTGAAAATATTGTGAGTATAGGAAAAAATGTTGGTTTTACCAGCATTTTCTCCTCTACACACAATATTTTCCAAAGGACAAATTCCATTATTATAGCTGTATCTAATTTTTATCTTTGAATGCTTTAATTTGGGGGAGAGGCCTCAATTTTTTGTCATGTGGTAAAAAGTTCAATTATAGTTCATTGCTTAACATAATTGTCCTCAAAGCAGTGAATGAGAGAAAAAGTTCCAAAATCTGCAATAGCGCTTTATTCTACTGCAGAAACTGAGAAAAAAGCAACAGTAAAGTACAGATGAAGTAATGAAACAAATTAACACAGTTAATGGCCCACAATTCTACAACTCTCTCAACCAAACATATAATTAGTGGGTGGGGTAATAACATACAGGGGAACTTGGCATTACTTGGTAGATTGTTCCCATTTTTCTCAGTCCTTGTGTTCAAAAAAATTGTATGGCTATGCAATAATTTTTTTGTATTTCTCACTTTTTCTTATTAATTTGATACTTTCCTATTCAATTCTTTCACCTAATATACAAAAATTATCGAATATAGCACTTTGCTTGCATGCCTTCTTTCCACCCTCAACCAATCAATCCAGCATTTTAGAGACCCTAAGAACAAACCTTTTGAAAACAATGAGGGAAAAGGAGCATTTTTCAGCAGTTTTCTAACCTGTAAATATATAAAATCCCTGTTTTGCAAGGAAATTTTTAAAGATTCTTTTGGTGTGAAGTAATCGATACTGACTAATGGAGATTCAAATATAGGGTGGTAGAACAGACAGATCTTAACCCTGTACCACACAATCCTGAGTTTTAATGACCCTGAGAAAGAGGTCCTTTGAAAACACTGTGGGAAAAGGAGAAAATGCTGGTAACCAGCATTTTCTCCTTTTCCCACAATGTCTTCTGTCCTTTTACGGACATATTTCACCATGTTCCATATCTAACATGTCGTCTGTAAATGCTTTCAATTTGGACAAGTGTAAGATTTTGTTGTGTGGTAAAGCATTAACAATTGTGGAGCTGAAAAAAAACAAGAGGGCCATGATGGCCCTGTATCGCTCCACTGGCTTATAAATATAAACCATGAAGAGAAGTCTTTACTATATAAGCCCTCATAAAACTTTGACCCCAGGGCTACAGTCGGACTAAATGGGGAATATGTGTATTCGAAGAATAACATGCCAAATTTGGGAGTTCTTGGCCTTATGGCTAGTAACAAGACGGTTTCTGAACTTTTCACTCAATAAACCCATGTAAAACTTGTGAACCCTGGTGCAGGGTCAAACTTGATCCTAGGGCTGTAACTTGGGCCCTCTTTGTAGTTGTCCACTAGATAATGCTATAATTATGCAAAATTTGGTAGCCTAAGCCTTATGGCTATGTACACCAAGATTTAAAAGTTTTCCCTATGTAAGCCTATGTAAATCTTGTGAACCCCCCACCCCCCGCCCAGCATGAGGCCAAATTGACCCCAGGACTATAATTTGGGCACTTTTGGTAGACCCCAACTAGATCAAGTTAAATGCAAAATTTGGTAGCTCTAGGCCTTATGGCACAGGTACAGGAAGATTTTTAAAGTTTTCTCTATATAAGCCTATGTAAAACTTGTGACCCCTGGGGCAGAGCCAATTTTGAGCCCAGGGCTATAATTTCAAGAAACATGATAGAGGTTTACTACATAAAGCTACATGCCAAATTTGGTAGCCCTATGCCTTATGGTTTCAGACAAGAAGATTTTTGAAGTTTTCTCTATATAAGCCTATGTAAAACTTGTGACCCCTGGGGCAGAGCCAATTTTGACCCCAGGGCTATAATTTGAAGAAACTTGATAGAGGTCTCCTACATAAAGCTACATGCCAAATTTGGTAGCCCTATGCCTTATGGTTTCAGACAAGAAGATTTTTAAAGATTTCCAATATTTTTCAGTTTTGTTGCCATGGCAACCAGAGTTTTTGAAGGAATCAAATTCTTTCAAGAAATTCTGAAGAGGACCATGGCAGGATCATTTCTGTGAAGTTTCATGAAAATGAAAATTGGATGGGTAGTTTCAGAGAAGAAGATGTTTGAAATAAAAGTTAACGCACGGACGGACGACCGGACGGACGGACGGACGACCGGACGGACGGACGGACGACGGACACCAGGCCATGACATAAGCCCGCTGGCCTTCGGCCAGTGGAGCTAAAAAAATGGACCTGATAGATCAGTACAACACTTTTAGATTTTCGAATTTCAACTTTGTTGCTGTCAGAGTGTTGCAAAATAGCTGATAGTGTAGATACATGATCAGACTGCACAATGTACAGTCTTGTCTGTATCTACACTGTCCCAAAAGCAACTACAGCCTGCATCCAGACTCTTAAGGATTAATTTTAGACTCTTGTTGGGGGTGGTACACAGTGTATTGTCATGGTGACACTACAAAATCCATAATCCTGTAACTATTGATTCCCTCTCAAATACAAAATAATGTCATTATCATCCCCCATTTTAGTTGTGGTGATGGAATTTCAGACCTGTGCAGACAAAGTGAGATTTCTACAAGGAAAAACAAATCTTTACTAGGCTTCCTTTCTCCATTTGTCGCCAGGCCAGTGGTATTACCATGAGATCGCCAAATGATTGCAATGGGTATCCAGTAGTCTGTCAGACAGTGCTACTGGCTGCCATTTTGAGGCCATTTTGAAGACAGTTGTGCTGATTTTTACAGACATACCTAGCTTACCTTCAAATGCTTCAAAAATGTTTTATCAATAAAATAAGCAAGGCAATAGTTTCATTCATTGGTAAGTAAGAATGAGAAGTATTCAGGGACAAAAATAATGCTACTTTCTTAAAGAGATACATAGCCTTGTACAGTGATTTAGATTGTGCACCAGAGTTTCTTACTGGCTTGCAGGAATATGACAGTCATGATGAATAAAATGAGTTCATTACACCAGGATTTTATTCAAATAGGTACAATGACATCATATCTGGTTTCATAAACATAGGTCAGGAAAAGCTCCTGATTGCAAAATGACCATACTGTCAGTTATCCATTTATCACACAATCCTAAGTTTCGAAGACCTGGATGAAAAGGCCCTTTGAAAAAAATGTTTGACAAGGAGAAAAGGTAACCAGCATTTTCTCTTTTCCCAACAATGTTTTCCAAAGCATTTTCCTCGGGGTTGTTTAAATTTGGGATCATGCGGTCATGGGTTTTCAATGATACAGAGTAAGAAGGCAGGCTGGTAGCCATCATTTTCTCCTTCCCCCCCCCCCCCCCCAAGTGTTTTCAACTCTTTTGTCTGTCAATGCCTTTACTTTAGACAAGTCTAAAATCCTCTAGTAAAGTAAGGAGTTATATTCTCAAAACAAAAATGCCCTCATACTTTAAAGATCTACTTGAATTGTGCTAGTATGATGTTTTTTTAAACCCTTTACCATACGATACTGAGTTAAAACAACCTTGACAGAGGAGGCATTTGAAAATATTGTGGAAAAAGGACAAAATGCTGGTAACCAGCATTTTCTCCTGTTCTCACAATGTTTTCTGCCCTTTCAAAGGAAAAATCCTATTATCAAGACCATATTTAAATTGTTGTTTGCAAATGCTATCATTCCAAACAAGTCATCTAATTTCAGCCAACTGCAATTTAATGACTACAAACACTTTTAATATGGCTGAATCTAAAATTCTGTCATCAGGTTAAGGGTTAAAGGGATCTTTTTTCTACTCTTTTAAAAATACATTGCAGAAAGTACCACAACCATCACAGAGCAAGCCAGCTTATAAGCCTTAAGTGCAAAAGTAACAAGATAGATTACACAGAATCAAGGTTAGTGAACTGGTTATTTTCATTACAAGCTTAAAATAAATTAACCCTTAAGCTGCTAATCGCGACCCACTGACCTTTTGCGGACAGTGTAGATCAAGATCAGACTGCACAGAATGTGCAGTCTGATCTCTGATCTACACTATCCAATGCGGTATTTTTCTTTCCGATGAAATCAAATTTGAAACAGCAATGTTTGGGCTTTTAGTATTGAGTAGAATGAATGAATGTTGTTTTATGTGTATTGAGTAGAAATTTGCGTTTCATTTATTCAGCAGCTTAAGTGTTAAAGTGCCTTTCACTATTATGGTTGCCTTTGCGGCCAGTGTAGATTAAGATCAGACTGTACAAAATGTGTTGTTTTTGATCTACACTCTCCACTTTACCGAGACATTGCAGACAATAATAACCTTGGAATTGCAATCATATGGGTCTTAATTGTCTAGAATGAAAATGATCCTTGGGTTTATTCGTCACTCAAAGGTTTAACATAAAAGTTTGTTTGTTATTGTCCCACAGTTCTTCTATGGTATTTAACACTGTTTAAAACATTATTTCAATTATATCATGGCAGCCAGTGCACCTGTCCATGCTTTTCCAGAGTTTCTTTTACCAGTACTCTGCACAATATTCTTCACAAGCCACAGGCTGCTTTCCAGCATAACCATCATCAAAACAGGAATGAATCCTTTTGCAATGACTATTATCAATCCTCCAAAAGAAATTCACCAAGCTGTGGTTTTGAACTAGCAACCCATGGTTTCAAGTTTTGCATGCAACTGGCTGCACAACCAAGCTTAACACAAAAGTGGTGACAGTATAGTAACCCAAGCAAAATCATCAGAACATCTTTTCACAAACAATTATTGCTCTTTTTTCTCTGATGATTTCCAAACCTGTGGTCTTCAGTTGTACATTTTGGTGCATAAATGACTAGGTTAATTCTTAAATCAAAGGTAAAAACTTTTACATATCAATACGATCTAAAACAATTGATTTTTAGTTAACTCGTTACCAACCCAGAAGACATTAGAATAGACCAAATTGAGAGCATTCGCAGACTGATGACAAAGTAAATGTAGCTCAAATGATGATTTTTGTCTTTGATATGGTAAAAGTGATGTGGGAAAAGGAGAAAATGCTGCAACTGGTTACCAGCATTTTCTCTTTTTCCCACAATGTTTTCAAAAGCCTTCTCTCCCAGGGTCGTTAGAACTCGGGATTGTGTGGTAAAGGGTTAAACTTAAGATTAACCCTTTACCAAACAATCCCGACTTTAGCAACCCTTAGTACATTACACTTTTGAAAGCATTGTGAGAAAAGGAGAAAATGCTGGTAGCCAGCATTTTCTCCTTTTCCCACAATATTTTCTACCCTATTAAGGCGAGAAATCATCATTTTAGTTACATTTAATTTCTCGTCTGCAAATGCTTTCACTTTGGTCCAGTCAAAAATTTTGTCGTCTGAGTTAAAGCCCAGGTGTTTTGTCCATCACTCCCCCAACAACATTGTAAGGTATATTGTCTGACTATCAATGTGTATGTATATGTTTACCAAACAATACTAAGTTTTAACGACCCTTAACTCTTTACCAAACAACAAAATTTTAGACTTGTCCAAATTGAAAGTATTTGCAGACGTCAAATTAAATGTGGCTAAAATGATTGCATTTGTTTCTGAAAGGTTAGAAAACATTGTGGGAAAAGGAGAAAATGCTGGTTACCAGCATTTTCTCCTTTATCCCCACAACGTTTTCAAAAGGCTTCTTTCTCAGGGTCGTTAAAAGTCGGGATTGTGTGGTAAAGGGTTAACAAGAGGACTTTTGAAGACAATGTTGAAAAAGGAGTAAGTGATAGTAACCAGCATTTTCTCCTTTTCCCACAATATTTTCCACCTTTTCAAAGACAATTTTTTTCAACCGAGTAACATTTAATTTGTTGTCCGCAAAAGTTTTCAATTTGGACAAGTCTGACATTTTGTCTTTTGGTAATGAATTAAAGTAAATAAATATTTATCATTATAATTCTAATCAATACTTTTTTTTCTGAAATAGCTTCAGCCAAAAAAAAAAGACATCACAAAACATTGACTGGCCTCTGAATCTTCATTACAAATCCCAGACAAATTACTATCACAAATGCAAAACAAAAGACAATTATGTTTATTCAAAACATTTTCTTTTCCCCTTTTTTTTCTTCTCCAATAATGGAATTTTGTTTCACAAGCTTGATGACAGGTTGCCATGGAAACAAATTGAAGATTCTGCTATAAGGTGGAACGAATGCTAAAGAAGTGTCAAGGATGCGGAAATTAAATTTTTTCGACCTAATTTAACAGACAGCACATGTTTTGGCTGTTTGGAGCAATCAATGAAAGCTTGTGAGAAATTTGGCAAGCTGAAGTTCCCACTTTATCTTGGTTTTACTCTTTACTCAAAGAACAATAATTTATACCTGTCCAAATTGAAAGCATTTGCAGACGACAAATTAAATGTGATTCAAACACAGAAAGTTCTCATCAGAAGTGTAGAAAATATTGTGGGAAAAGAAGAAAATGCTGCAAACCAGCATCTTCATTTCCCAGAATGTTTTCAAAAGCTGTCTTCATCACAGTTGTTAAAACTCGGGTCTGTTTGGTAGAGAGTTAACTCTAAATTTTGGACTGAACCAAATTGAAAGCATTTGCAGGTGACAAATTTAATGTAGCTTAAATGGTGATTTATGTATTGGATAGGGTAGAAACATTGTGAGAAAAAGAAAAAATGCTGGTTACCAGCATTTTTTCTTTTCCCATAATGTTTTCAAAAGCCTTCTTTCTCGGGGTCGTTAAAAGTCGAGATTGTGTGGTAAAGGGCTAAAGCTTTTGAATCACCTACATACATCTTTATCCTATCACAGTTCTTTTTTAACCCTTTACCACACAATCCCGAGTTTTAACAACCCTGAGAAAGAGGCCTTTCGAAAACATTGTGGGAAAACAATAAAATGCTGGTTACCAGCATTTTCTCCATTTCCCACAATGTTTTCTACCTGTCCCAGAACAAATTTCTATTTTTGAGTCACAATTATTTTGTCACTTGCAAATGCTTTCAATTTGGTCATGGCTAAAATTTTGTCATCTGGTAAAGAGTTAAAGAACGATTATACAGATTGTTGTAATTATACCACACCTCAACAATGCTTTTTTAGCGGATTTGTATAGCAAATCCGCTTTCTCTGATCGTTCTGACCAGAACCAAATACATCATGCGTAGCGACGCATGCGCCCTCACACTGTACCATGATATTGGTTTGACCTGAACTAAATATACTGTCATTCATGCTTGCTTTCTACCCATTCTACTTTCAGTTTTCGCTAATACACCTCAACCTCACTTTTGTCATCACCCTATATACTGCCCTACACATGTATACATATTTATTCCGAAATCTAACACCAGCAAAAAACTGTGTAAGATTGACGGATCAACTTACCACTCCTTAAACAGTAATAGAATGACAGATACTGTGTTGCCCGCTCGGCAGAACAATTTTGACTTACCATGCCTTTGCCAACTCCATTTTAAAATGATTGCACATGTGTTGTATATGATGTTACTTTTTTATTACAACATATGACCTCTTTATGCTACTCCACAAATCCGCTTTCCAGGACTTTGAGTCCTTTGATTATTATCATTGAACTTCAAAAGGCAATAGATTGCAAACCATCAATACTATAGAAGCAGAAGTGGAAAAAAAACACAAATTGTACTTCCTTAACTCTTTACCACACAACAATAATCTAGACTGGTCCAAATTCAAAGCATTTGCAGCTGACAAATTAAACTTGGCTGCAATTATTGGATTTGTTTCTGAAAGGTAAGAAAACATTGTAGGAAATGGAGAATACGCTGGTTACCAGCATTTTCTCCTTTTCCCACAATGTTTTCAAAAGGCTTTTTTCTCAGGGTCGTTAAAGCTCGGGACTGTGTGGTAAAGAGTTAACCCTTAGAGCAATGAATTAATGAAATTGACCTTTTCAGTCAGGACAAACATTTCAAATGTTATTATTTTCAGGTTGTTTTTGGCCAGAATATGTAACAAAGCAGCATACAGTGTGGATCCAAGCTCCAACTGCCCATTCTGTGCAGTCTGTTCTTGATCTACACTGTCTGCTAAAACTACTTCATTGGTCAAAGTAACCATAATAATTAAAGTACTTTTAGATTTTGCAACAAATTTTCACAATGGCTTTTGGGCATGAAGTGTTGTCAATAATATGTATTGATTATATGGGATTATATTTGATTAGGTAACATGAAGTCATATCTGATCTGATAAACTCGGATCAGGGCCCCTGGTAGCAAAACAAACATCCCAAATATTAAACACCAAAACTGCACCTTGTTGCTGAATGTTACCCTCCAGTTTCTTAATCCTTTACCAAACAAACCCGGTTTTCACGACCCTGGAAAGAAAGCCTTTAGACAACATTGTGGGAAAAGGAGAAAATACTGGTAACCAGCATTTTCTCCTTTTCCCACAATGTTTTCTACCCTATTAGAATCAGGTTTCATCACTAGAGCCACATTTACTTTATCGTCTGCAACAGCTTTGAATTTGGACGAGTGTAAAATTATGTCGTTTGGTAAAGAGTTAACAGCACTTGCAGAGAAAAATATAATTATTAGTAGTACTTACCACTTTTAACCTTTCACCAATTAACTCTTTACCAAACGACAAAATGTTTGACTGGTCAAAATTAAAAGCCATTGCAGACAACAGATTAAATATGGCTACAACGGTGGAATTTGTCTCTGAAAGTGTAGAAAACATTGTGGGGAAAAAGAGAGAATGCTGGTTACCACCTAAAGCTTTGTAATAAATCTCAATATTTAAGCCACCTGTAATTTGTTGTCTCTAAATAATTTCGATTTAGAAAAGTAAAAAAAAAAAATGTTGTCTGGCTTGTAGTTACAACAAAAAAGCCTGAATGTGTCTTCACAAATGATAAAACATTGTCAGTCTGTTGGAGTTTGCCTATTGCCTCAACTGTGATAATATTAGAATTGATCCACATAATTGATCTTCTTGAGACTGGTTTGTCAGTTGCCCTGGCTAATAATGAACAAGTCCCATCAAATATCTGGGCCACTGCCGAAATTGGGGAAAATGTCACCAGAAAGCCAAGTCATTGATTGGCCAGCAAAAAGATTCAACAATTGGTCGTTACTTTTGCATATATGATTCATAGCCTGGTTCTGTCTGATTCTGTCTGATAGTGTTGTTTTTAGAATGAATGTGGGAGTTAACCCTTTACCAAACGACAAATTTTGGACTGGTCCAAATTCAAAGAGTTTGCAGACAACAATTTTAAATTTGATGAAAATGGCAGAAAGGTCTCAAAAAGGGTAGAAAATGCTGTGGGAAAAGGAGAAATTGCTTGTTACGAGCAATTTCTCCTTTTCTCACAGTGTTTTCAAAAGACTTGTACTGCAGACACATGAAAACCACGGCTTGTTTGGGAAAGGGTTAAAGCTCCTTTCACAACTATAGTTGTTTTTGAAACCAGGGCAGATCAAGATTAGACTGCACAAAACATGCACTCTATCTTTGATCTGCACTGTCTGCTATGCTGAGACATTTTGACAAGAGCAAACCCAAAACTGCAATTATTTAGGTCTGATCTCTAGACTGAAAGTTTCCATTAGGTACCGTATATTCGGTCTACATGTTAACACTACAATGTCGTTTTCCGTGTTCTCGACTCTTTACCTAACAACAAAATTCTGGACTAGTCTAAACTCAAACTATATGCAGGTGATAAATCTGATGCTGCTAAAATGATGCAACTGATCACTGGAGGATAAAAACATTGTGGGGAAAAAAGATTAGAATGATGGTTACCAGCATTTTTCTTTCTTCCTCAATGTTTTCAAAAGCCTTCCTTTTCAGGGTGTTTGAAACAAAGGTAATGTAATCTGGTAACAAGTTAATTCTTTGCCAAATGACAAAATTTTAGACTGGTTAAAATTGAAAGCATTTGCAGACAAAAAATAAAATGAGGCTCCAGTATGGAGTTTGTATCTAAAATAGTAGAAAACATTTTGGGAAAAGGAGAAAATGCTGGTCACCAGCATTTTCTCCATTTCCTACAATGTTTTCAAAAATTTTGTTATTCAGGGTCATTAAAACTTTAAATTGTGTTGTAAAGGATTAACATAGAAGATACAAGTTTCTCTCTGTTTTAACTTTCAGCAGACTGCTACTACCTTTTCGCTTCACAAGACAAGCTGAACCTCCATCATCATAAACAGCTTGAACAAGAAACTGGTGAGCACAGGATGAAACACATGAAACCACTGAGAGGATGGTTAGTAATTTCAAGGTTCCATGTTTAATCACAGCAGGTCGTATAAGAGAGGCAAAGGGCAAGACAATGTAGAGTTCCAGTTTTGTACAGATGAAACCAAGGGAACACATTGACAGGTAAGCTGTCACATGTAGTTCAAAAAGATCAGAGGGAAGCATTCAAAAACAAATTCAGAAAACAGAACTAGGAAAAAGTCATGAGAGACAACTCTTACACCCATGCCTTACATATAGAATTTAGTCTAGGTCAAGTTATGTCCCTTCCTTCATGCATAGATTCAAACAGATTTTTCTCCAATCTCTATCTTTCCCATTTATTAATGCAGTTGACTTGAGTACAGAAATAGATTAGACATTGTAATAATAAGAATAACAATGAATAAAGTCATGAGTTAAGGAGAGGAGTGTGTAGGCAAAGATCAGACTGGACATCTAAGGCAATAGTATGTACCATGATGCACCTTTCCAAACAATATTATTAGGCAATAAGGAAGAAAACTTTTGAGAACATTGAAGGAAAAGTAAAAAATGCTGGTATCCAGCATCTTCTCCCTTTTCCACAATTTTTTCTACCTGCACAAACACAAATCCTGTTCATAAACAAGTACTTGGCACTCAAAGGAGAGAATATCAAAGACATGATAAAGAAAACAAGTAAATAATACCAGAGAAGAATAATTGTCTTTGTCTAGACTTTGTCACTCACCCATGCCACATCTTGCTTTAACTCTTCACATACCTTTCACAAATGTGGTTGCCTTTGCAAACAGTGTAACTTAACTCTTTACCACACAACAAAAATTAAGACTGGTCCAAATTTAAAACATTTGCAGATGACAACATAATTATAGTTCAAAAGATGGAATTTATCTTTAATAGGGTAGAAAACATTGTGGGAAAAGGAGAAAATGCTGGTTACCAGCATCATTTCACAAATTTCAATTTTTGGGTCACATTCATTTTGTCGTCTGCAAATGCTTTCAATCTGGACCAGTCTAAAATTTTGTCCTTTGGTAAAGAGTTAAGACCACACTGCACTTGATGTGCAGAGTTATTGTTGATCTACACTGTCTGCTTTGCTGGAAAATTCTAGAAAAGAGTAACCTTGAAATAGCAATTTTTGGATGTATTTTTTCTTGATTTATTTGTCTGTTAGGTTTCTCTGGGGCTCTGAAAGTCAACTTATTACCTCTTGGCACTACTGGTTTCAGATAATTTTGAGACTAAAAAATCTCACATAGATAAACAATCTGAATGATTCAATACGAGACTAAAAATATTGTAAACACAAATTTGGCAAAAGGAGAAATTGCTCCTTATGTGAAATTTCTCCTTTTATCATAATGTTTTCAGAAGAAGTCTTCTACAAGACTAGAAAAATGTTATCTGCATGTGAGATTGTGTTAACCCTTTACCACATGACTTTTAATGACCCTGAGACAGAAGCCTTTTGAAAATACTGTGGGAAAAGGAGAAAATGCAAGTTACCAACATTTTCTCTTTTCCCTCAACATTTTCTAACCTTTCAAGTATAAATTTCAGATTTTGAGTTACATTTATTATGGCATCTGCAAAAACTTTCAATTTGGACAAGTCTGTATATTTGTCCTTTGATAAAGAGTTAACCCTCTCAGTGCTGAAAAAATAAAATGGACAATTTCTGTTGGTAAAACAGACACAGAAGTGAAGTGAACAGACATTCAAGTTTCAAGGCTTTTTTTGCCATAATATCTGAAAAAAATCAAAGTACTGATAGTACTGAAGGCCAGGAAATCTGGTGATTTGTAATCTACGAATTCACACGAGACCTCATTTTCTAATTATCACTACTGTACAGACAGTCAGGCCAATTCAATTATCCCAAAATAATTCATTGGTAAAGGGGTACTGTCACGCATAATATGGAATAACACAATAATCAACAGGAAAAAATAAATTAATGCAAAAAAAGCAGTGCTCAGAAGCCAGATTCTATAATTAAACCGAAGCAAAGTAGTGGATACCAACGCTTGGCTATAGGGTGCATGATAATGGCTTTAAAAATTTCTAAGTCGAAAAGGGGCTTAAATCAAGCAAATTCATTTTTGAGTTATTTGCCTTATTGGTTAAGGTTGATCTTTATGATAACGCACATATATTCCAAGTTTTCAAATAAATACTGTCAATGATAAGAAAGATAAGACACAATTTAAAATTGGACAATACGCAAATACCAACGCTTAATATCGCGAACACAGGGCAGGGTGATGTCAGTACATCGCAGTTTTGTTCTCAAACAGTCGATCTAAATCTATTCTTTTGACTATATCATACAAAGACGTCCACTAGCCCTTCTTGTCCCATGAGAGAGAGAGATTCCAAAAACGGCTTCTGGCGCTTAAAATGAATTTGCACATTCGGGATGTATTTCAAAATAAATATTCTTAAACTTTCATTTCTCCTTTTCAAACAATGTTTTGGAAACTACCAGTTATGTGAATGAAACTCTAGGTATGTAAATGTGATGAATAACTAATAAAGTAAAGCCTAATTTTTTAAACACACCTTTTATTTTCAAATTATTTTGTTTGAAAGTTAAAAAATGTCCAAGGATCGCACAACACTTTCATGACTTGTAATCAATCAACAGTCGTCACACACAAAAAAAAAAGAATATAAGCAGATAACAAGGTTGATTATCGGAAAATGTAGATAGAACAAAAAAATTCTTATTTTTCCATAATGTTTGCTTATTCTTCTGACAAAAAGAGGAATGTTTTAAATCGATTCACACAGAAAAAAGAGAGTATAATTTCTTTTAATTTCTGCATATTTCTTAATTTTATCGATTTTTTTTTTTCTAAACATATAGAGAAAATCAAGTTCAGTTCTAAATGATTCAAAGAAACTGATAATAAATGCAGTTAATACACCAATAATCTCATTCAACTATCGACATTTCCAAGGAAAATCGTGTATCTCAATTTTTCACCAGGCAGTCAAAGGAGACGCAGCGCGCGGTTCCTTTTGATCTTTATTTGAAACTCGGACAGTAACTAGCAAGTGACAATGGAAACTAAAAAAAGAAAACTGGTTCTCCGGTTTTTCCCTCGCGCTAGTACACTAGAAATTGATATCAGGGGCAGTAATCATGTCTATAATACGAGATTTCAGTATCCAATCACAGTGGTGGAAAACTTATTGACCGTCTGTTGTGTATTCAACAGGGACACAACCTTAAAACACACACTCGTTAGTTATTAAAGGGCTGTAAAACCCTTGCAATTCCATAGCACTATGCTGATGTCGGAAAGCTTTGAGAAAAGGAAAACATTCACGCCGTGTGATAAGCAATCTCTGTACTTAGGAAACTAGTTGTTTTGGCGGACTCAGCGATATAGAGTGGACACACCGTACAACATTTTGTCTGAAAAGTCAGCTTACGATCACTATAGGCAAGGGAATCCCTTGAGAGGGATTCCCTGGCCTAAAAACCAGATAATGTAGACCCAAGATCAAACTGCATTATGATCTTCATATTTCTTGTCTGCAAAGACTTAAAATTGCTTTAGGTGTAGGAAAATGTAACTTTTATGCACCAGACATCAGATTCAGCTTAACAGCAGATCTACAGAGAAAACTGCACATATCTCATAGCATTTTTTTTGTTGTTGTTGTTGTTGCATGCTTGTTTGAAACTGGTTTTTTTTAACATTTCCTACAACTCTAACATCATCCATAGTGTATGTTTATAAAGACGTAAGCTATCATGATGAGCTGCATTGGATTTGTCAGTTGCTTATATTTTTTGTTCCTTCTGAAGTTTGAGGTGAAGATAGGATTTAACTCTTTGCCAAACGACAAAATTTTAGACCTATCCGAATTGAAAGCTTTTGTAGAAAACAAAGTAAATGTGAATAGAAAATTGGAAATTGTTTTTGGAAGAGTAGAAAACATTGTTGGAAAAGGAGAAAATGCTGCTTACCAGCATTTTCTCCTTTTCCCACAATGTTTACAAAAGCATTGTTTCTCTGGGTTGTTAAAAGTCGGGATTGTGTGGTAGAGAGTTAACTGACTTAATTTAGCAAACCTTTTGAGCCCACTATCACCATAAATAATGAATAATTTTTTGTATCATTAATTTTAAATATTCATTATGAATACAATGCATTTCACTCAACCTTGGTTTTGAAAGATTCTTTGTCCCTTTATCAAACAATCCCATAATTTTAACAGCCATTCAGAAAGCAGGCTTTTAAGTCTTCATCAAACAACAAAACTCCAGACTTGTCAAATTGAAAGCATTATTTTGCAGCAACAACATGAAATAGCTTGAATGATGAGTTCTGTCTTTGAAAGGGTACAAAACATTGTGGGAAAAGGACAAAATGCTGGTAACCTGCATTTTCCCTTTTCCCACAATGTTTTCAAAAGGCAAAAATCTCCTCTCGGGTCTTTCAAACATTGGCTTGTTCAGTAAAGGGTTAAAAACTTTGTGGAAAAAGGAAAAAAATACTGACATATTTTTCAATCCTTTTAATTGGTTCCTTTATGTCAATGTCTTATTTGTTGTCTGCAGGTGCCTACAATTTCAAAAGGTCTCAAGTTTCTTAGTTTGGAGTGTGTGATCTCAAAGAGATCATGAAATGGGCATTTTTGCACGAGGTAACAATTCTGATGCTGTAATTTTTTTTACCTTTTTTTTTCCCCTTGCCTTCCAAGGCCAAGTTAACTGACTTTGTTTGGTGTTGCTTTTTATTACTGTTTTCCTGAAAGAATCATGCACACCACTTGGATTACAAAAAATGTATGTTTTTTTTCCCTCTGCAAAACTAAAACCCTGTGATTTGCATCATTTTACAAATTTCTTCCCTTTGTAACATTCCCTTTCTTGTCATTTTTAGCCTGGATGTTTTGGAAGAAAAAAATGGAGGTACTGTGGTTGCCCTGTCATTGATCCTATTATTATCATGCGAAACCAGTGACATATTCAGGTATCTCTAGTATAACTAAAGATATTTACTTAAAATTAGGACAACATGGTAACAATGAAAAGAGAAACCATACCACAGAAGGGCAGGTAAACCTTAAAATATTTTTGACACAGTTATGCCTCTTTTTCTACTTGGATTACTTTCTGAAAGAGCAACTGCAGCCAGCTTCGGCGACCACATGGAATGCTCATGTTCCCTCTGTGGCTAGGCAAACGCTGACAGTGCCCAGTGTACCTTTCTTTGTATTACTGTTTCCCAAGAGAGACCATGCACCAACCTTTGGTTTGCAAAATGCACGTTTTTTTCCCACTGCAAAAAAGTAACCCTGTTATTTGTTTGTCTGCAGCCATTTCTTGGCCATGTTACACTCCATTTTATTGTATTTTTTCATCAGGTAGAAGGGGTGGAGTAATTTGAACTGTCTTGTTGAGTTCTTTGAGAGTGAAAAAGCAAATCAGAAGAGATACTATGAGACATAAGACTGGGTGCCACACAATAAAATCCCAATCAAGCTGCCAACTCATTCCGTCTAGACACTAATTTGTGTAGCTTTCTTTAGAATTACCAGATAGAATCTTTGGCAAAAACTCTATCCAAACTTCATTTATCACATTACTTATGGCAGATGAATTTTTTCACCTTGCAGTAGACCAATTTTTGGGAACATGATTGTGAGCAAGAGAAAGAATTGCACATAATCTGTTCTAAACCTCACAAAAGCAATCTTTTGTTCTTATGACTCTGAGAAAGAAAGGCTTTGGCAAACACTGTAGGAAAAGATGAAAATGCTGGTGACCATCATTTTCTCCTTTTCCAACACTATTTCTATCCCCTATCAAAGACCTACTCAATCATTTGAACCACATTTAATATCTCGTCTGCATCTGCTTTCAATTTGGACAAACCTTAAATTTTGCCATCAAAGGGTCAAAGCTTGATCCTTAATGCTTGTTTATATCTATATTAACCCTTAAGCTGCTAAGCCCGACTCACTGACCCATCGCAGACAGTGTAGATCAAGATCAGACTGCACAGATTGAACAGCCTGATCTTGGATGTACACTGTTTGACATGGAGATATTTTTCCTCCAAAAAATAACTATGAAATAGTATCAAGAAAATATATTTTAAATTTATTTTGAAAATATATCTTTAAACGAGATAGTGTAAATTTTCCCGCAAATAGGCAGGGGCCCTTAAAATAAACATGTCTATATTTTTGGCCAATCACGAATTTCTATTTATTCATTTTTCATCAGTACCAAAAAGTAGGTCAAAACCTAGCTGAAAAATAGGATTTTTACAATCAGCTTGAAAGTTTGGTTTCATTTATTTAGCAGCGTAAGGGTTAAGGTGGGGAGAGCACCTATCCTGCCACTTCTTTAACCCTTTACCAAACAATCCCGGGTTTTCACGTGTCTGCAGTACAAGTCTTTTGAAAACACTGTGAGAAAAGGAGAAATTGCTCGTAACGAGCAATTTCTCCTTTTCCCACAGTGTTTTCTACCCTTTTTGATAACTTTCTGCCATTTTCATCAAATTTAAAATTGTCGTCTGCAAACGCTTTCAATTTGGATCAGTCCAAAATTTGTCGTTTGGAAAAGGGTTAACCCTTGAAAGTGTTTGCAGACGACAGTTTTAAATTTGATGAAAATGGCAGAAAGTTATCAAAAAGGGTAGAAAACACTGTGGGAAAAGGAGAAATTGCTCGTTATGAGCAATTTCTCCTTTTCCCACAGTGTTTTCAAAAGACTTGTACTGCAGACACGTGAAAACCAGGGCTTGTTTGGGAAAGGGTTAACCCTTTAACAGATGGCAAAACTGTAGACTTGTCCAAATTTAAAGCTTTTGCAGACGACAAATTAAATGTGGTTGAAATGTTTTGTCACTTTCAGGATAGAAAACATTATGGGAAAAAAATGCTGGTAAGCAGCACCTTCTTTTCCCACTAGAGTTTTTCTTTCCCCCATCTTATTTTTCCACTACAGATTCCTGGGAAAGCAGTTTTGTTTGTGCAGTGTGGGAAGAATGAGTAACCATGCTAGAATATGCACAGCTCATAACCAGAATACCATCCTATCTCCGAAAAGGTACAAGTTGACAGTGTGGTATGAGGTTTATATTTTTTTGCCAACAGATGTTCTCATTTCGATGAAGAAACAATGAAAAAAGGCAAATCTATGTTCCACCTACACAGTCTGCAGTCAACTTTTGTGGACCTACAAAAGATTACAAAGCAATGTGGCAAAAGGAGAAATTGATACTTATGGCAGAAGGTTTTCCCTTTATCAACCTATCAAACTGTAATTGATGTTGATTATCCCAATTTAAAAAAGGATGTTTTACAGCCATATTCATATTTTGTAAGTACATGTATGTTTCATGACAGCTTTTTTTTTGTTCCAGAAATAATCTAAGGTTCAATATAGATAATTATCACTAAAACCAACATAGCATAAATTTCTTCTAGCACACTGCCTAAAATACACTAAAATGCAAAGATTTTAAATTATTCTTGCCCGTGTTTTCACCGGTATTTGTCATTCTGCGACAATGGCTGATAATTTATAAATGTTCCAGGTTAACCATCACTAGGCAAGGGCTCTATGGTGCATTACCCAAGGACACTCCCACATGGTACTGCTAATGGGCATCAAACCAGTCTTCCCTGATAGGTTGTTTTACTTTAACACTTTCAAAAGAAAATGTCATAAATTTTGAGCATTAGAAAGTTCTCAAGATGGCACTCTTATTTATAATATCTTGAAAACCTTCTTTTTCTCTTCCCTCAACATTAGATTCTTTCACTCTTTACCTGAAAGCTTTTTGCTGAGTGTGATACAAGTTTATGTTATGCTCACCAAATATTAAGGTTAAAAAAAAAAAAGGGCAAACAAAAAGAAAAACTTAAGAACAAGATTTTGTAACAGGATAGGAACTTTGAGAGAAAAGGAGAAAATGGTTGTTATATGCTTATTTTCTTTCATTTGGTGCTTAAATAATTGTTTTAATGATAGATACTCATTCCACTGCATGTATGTTCCATTCTTGTAAAATATCTATAACCCCAGGTTTCAGATCCACATTACACATTTTCTTGAACAAGATGAGTAAACTTTTAGAAGTTTTACCTCAAGCCAATAAAAACAGAAGCTTTGAAACTGTGGCTTATCAGCGCAATTTATCATCAGGGTTCATGAGGCGGCACCTACCATATATAGAGTCTCAGTGCCCCATTTTACTTCCCACAGGCTTCCCATTGATAAACCAGACTCCCTGCATGCTCCTTTGCATCCCTGCATGACTGATTCCAGGATGTGAACCATTTGTGATGATTACAAGGGGCACAGGGGCTATCTTTCTAAATAGTTTCATGAAAATCCCCAAGGCAAAGTGCTGCTATGTATTGACCTTTGGAAGGTTTTGAGTAAAATTTCCTGTTGTATGCCTTTGAAAACTTAAGACAGCATTATGAAATGTTTACAACATGATTATGACAAGTGTATCTTTTTCCATAATTCACCTTGAAGGCTCAAGATTTCCTTGTCAGATGGCCAACTGCTTTTATTAAATAGATACAATCTAAGCAGTGATACACCTCTCTTTTCAAAAAAAATCTTACATTTATTTTTTTATGAGCATGATCTTTTCTGCAATAAAAATGTTGAAAGTTTATTCAGGAACCATCAAGAGGAATATTCCAATGATTCCTTTGATCAAATATCTCTAGTACCTGAGCACAGACACAACTAATTCACTGCATGGTTTTTAACTCTCTATCCAACTTTCTGAAAGGTTGTCAATTATCACTTTCCCATTCATAACTAAATTTACACAGTCATCTAACCATTAAAACAAACACTTATCATCTGTATTTGTATACTTGACTCTTTAAGAAAATGACAAAATTTTAGACTTGTCCAACTGAAATGCATTTGCAGATGACAAACTGAATGTGGCTTCAATGATGGGATTTGTCTATAAAAGGGTGGAAACCATTTTGTAAAAAGGAGAAAATGTTGGTTAGAAGTGTTTTCTTTACCATTCTTCCTCAGGATTGTTAAAACTTTGGATTGTTTGAAAAAATGTTAAACCATATTGAAAATGAAGAAAATTTTCAAATAAGTTTAAGAACCAGAGCAATTTGAAACTATAAAATTTCATTCTCATGAAACTGGCCATGTACATTTCTGTATGTAAAAGAGCCTTTATTTTCCTTCTGACTCTTCCAAAACTTGTAGTTTATAATATTACCAAAAGTTTCAAGTGTTATTTTAAACAAGTAAAAATATATTTACTGGACAGTGTTTACGGCTGAACACCTATGAAATCGAGGAAATGCAATAATAATTCTCAGGAGCTATCTATAATTCTGACTTCTGCTGATACTTTTCCTGTATAATTATATCTACATTCTCAATCGGTTTTTCTGTCCAACTTACATCTTTCATATCATAAAAGTCTATAGTAAGTGAAGAAATCCCAATCATTAGTTCTTGTTAGTTTGAGAAAGAAGCCTACTAAAACTGTAAATATCATTAACTCTTCACCACATTACAAAATTTTAGACCCATCCAAATTGAAAGCATTTGCAGACAACAATTTCAGTGTAACTCAAATAATGTGATTTGTCTTTGATATGGTAGAAAACATTGTGGGAAAAGGAGAAAATGCTGGTTACCAGCATTTTCTCTTTTTCCCCATGTTTTCAAAAGGCTTCTTCCTCAGAGTCGTTTAAAGTTGGGATTGTGTGGTAAAGGGTTTAAGTCTATTGTAAATGAAGAATTTCAAACTATTAGATCCTTGTTTGCATGAGAAAGAGGCCAAATGAAATTGTAAATTTTATCATCATGTAGTATAGTTCATGGCCAGAGGAGCATGTCAGGCCACATTGGCCTCTTTTTAGCCAGAGAGAGCAAAATTTTAAATTCCTTGAAAAAAGATCAGGATGGGGAAAGTAACCAGCATTTTCTCATTTTCATACTATGTTTTCTATCCTTTACAAGACAAATTCCATTATTTGATCCTCATTTGATTTTTCCTCTGCAAAACTTTTTATTTATTAAGTCGACAAGTGCAAAATTTGTTGTGGGTAAAGATTAATTACATTGATTACAATCACTGTAAATGCATGACAAAGACTTTCTCATAAAGAACAATGTGCAAATCAAAATAAACTGCTTTGAAATAACATTAGTTACTATTAAAAAAAAAAACACAAAATATTAAGCAAGTTGTCAGCATTAATACAAGGTCAGGTTTGTAATGTTTTTTATCTCAACTTCATTAATGATGCCCCAGAACAAACTTCTCAGAAAATTTGCCAAGAACTACAGAGAAGGTATTTTGACGAGGTTGTCTATATGCCAAACACATTCATTTGACTTGAGAATTCTTTTGCTTCAATCAATTAAGTGCTGGGCTCTTTTTCTTAGAACAATCAACAATCCGATATGACAGTTAAATGATGATGTTTATGGCACAGTAACAAGTTATCTAGATTTGTTTTTCGTATGGTGTTTAGTGCCATTTTCAACATTATTCCAATATCATGGTGGCCAATGCACCTATCCATGCATCCTGGGTCAATACTTTTCGCAGATGCATTAAGCCCCTGTTTCACACAGCATGGCTCAAATGCTTTTAATTATTTTTGTCATTAGAAGAATATGCAATAGCAGTGAGTATGAAGACTTGAAATGAGTTGGAAAATGTCCCCCAATCATAACAAGAGGGCCATGATGGCCCTGTATCGCTCCACTGGCTTATAAATATAAACCATAAATACTAAACATTTCAATTCTGAGCCAAATGGTTTCAAAATGAAGACTTACAAAGTTTTCTCTGTAAAAGCCCATGTAAAAGAGACCCGCAAGGCAAAGCCATTTTTGATCCCAGAGCTATAATTACTTGAACCCTGGTAGAGGTCCACAAGACAAAGGCACATGCCAAAATAATACAAGTCTATGCTGTATGGTAATAAATAAGGTGATTTTCAAGTTTTGTCCATATGAAGCCTCTGTAAAACATAAGACCCCTGATGCAAGGCTAATTTAAACACGAGGGCCTTGATGGCCCTGTATCGCTCCACTGGCTTATAAATATAAACCATAAAGAGAAGTCTTCACTATATTAAGCCCTTATAAAACTTTGACCCCAGGGCTACAGTCGGACTAAATGGGGAATATGTGTATTAGAAGAATAACATGCCAAATTTGGGAGTTCTTGGCCTTATGGCTAGTAACATAACAGTTTCTGAAGTTTTCACTCCATAAACCCATGTAAAACTTGTGACCCCAGGTGCAGGGCCAAACTTGATCCTAGGGCTGTAACTTGGACCCTTTTTGTACTTGTCCACTAGATAATGCTATAATTATGCAAAATTTGGTAGCCCTAAGCCTTCTGGCTATGTACACCAAGATTTAAAAGTTTTCCCTATATAAGCCCATGTAAATCTTGTGATCCTGCCCCCCCCTCCCCCAGCATGAGGCCAAATTGACCCCAGGACTGTAATTTGGGCACTTTTGGTAGACCCCCACTAGATCAAGCTAAATGCAAAATTTGGTAGCTCTAGGCCTTATGGCTAGGTACAGGAAGATTTTTAAAGTTTCTCTATATATGCCTATGTAAAACTTGTGACCCCTGGGGCAGAGCAAATTTTGACCCCAGGGCTATAATTTGAAGAAACATGATAGAGGTCTACTACATAAAGCTACATGCCAAATTTGGTAGCCCTGTGCCTTATGGTTTCAGACAAGAAGATTTTTAAAGATTTCCAATATTTTTCAGTTTTGTTGCCATGGCAACCAGAGTTTTTGAAGGAATCAAATTCTTTCAAGAAATTCTGAAGAGGACCATGGCAGGATCATTTCTGTGAAGTTTCATGAAAATTGGATGGGTAGTTTCAGAGAAGAAGATGTTTAAAATAAAAGTTAACGCACGGACGAACGGACGCACGCACGGATGCATGACGGACACTGGGCCATGACATAAGCCCGCTGGCCTTCGGCCAGTGGAGCTAAAAAAAAAAAAATCAAAACAGGAAGATTTCTTAAGTTGTCACTATGTAAGCCCATGTAAAACTTGTGACCCCTGCAGCGTGGCCAATTTTGACCCCAGGGCTAAAATTTTGGCCTGCTTGGTAGAGGCCCACTAGATATAGCAACATGCAAAATTTGGTAGCTCTAGGCCTTATGGCTAGGTACAGGAAGATTTTTAAAGTTTTCTCTATATAAGCCCATGTAAAACTTGTGACCCCTGGGGCAGAGCCAATTTTGAACCCAGGGCTATAATTTGAAGAAACTTGATAGAGGTCTACTACATAAAGCTACATGCAAAATTTGGTAGCCCTATGCCTTATAGTTTCAGACAAGAAGATTTTTAAAGATTTCCAATATTTTTCAGTTTTGTTGCCATGGCAACCAGAGTTTTTGAAGGAATCAAATTCTTTCAAGAAATTCTGAAGAGGACCATGGCAGGATCATTTATGTGAAGTTTCATGAAAATTGGATGGGTAGTTTCAGAGAAGAAGATGTTTGAAATAAAAGTTAACGCATGGACGGACGGACGCACGGACGGACGGACGCACGACGGACACCGGGCCATGACATAAGCCCGCTGGCCTTCGGCCAGTGGAGCTAAAAACCATGTGTCTCATTTATCCTTCTGTAGATCTACATTTATGCAACTCCATATTCAGCATCAGAATTGAGAAACTTTTCACTGCAAAAACCTGTTATATTTTAATATTTTGGGAGAATTTTTTCACCAAACAGTCCTGTTTTAAGATTCTGAGGGAGAATATTTTTTAGGTCTTTAACACATGAGCAAAATGTAGACTTGCCAAAATTGAAAGTATTTTCAAACAACAATTCACGTGTGACTCAAATGATGAAAATATGTCTTTTTATAGGGTAGAAAACATTGTGGGAAAGGAGAAAATGCTGGTTAACAGCATTTTCTCCTTTCCCCACAATGTTCTAAAACGGGTCCTTTGTCAGGGTTGATAAAAGTCAGCATTGTGTGGTAAAGGTTTAAACAATGTGAGAAGATGAGAAAAGTCTTGATACCAATATTTTCTCATTTTCTCAAAGTTTTCTTCCCCTTCACAGAAAATCACCATCAGCTGAACCAAATTTGTTTTGCTGTCTATAAATGCTTTCAATATGGATCAGCCTAAAATTCTGCTGTCTTGTAAAAGGTTAAGATGGTCCAGATTTCACCTGACCAGCTTGATCCAATGATTAGCACCCTTGACTTGAATTACAAGATAAACACTTGCCAAAGGTGCAAATCATCAAAATAACTCTGGCACTTTGATTCCTCTCAAACAGTTGTGGGCTAGCAGGCACCTTCTGAGATAGTATACCCTATGACAAAACCTTGCAACTTTTGAGCTTAATGGTGACTCCTTACCAAGACTAATAATTTTAGACATACGGTACCCAAGCTGAAAACATTTGCAGTCAACAAATGTTGCAAAATGATGAAAATTGTCTTTTAAAAGGTAAAAACGATGTGGAAAAAGGCAAAAATGCAGGCTGGCAGAATCACTAACAGAATTGTTCTGTAGCAATTTAGGGATTGTCTCATGGACCACTTATGAAAACAGTTCGGGAAAAGGAGTTTTCTTATATAGAAATTATTCCTTTTCCAGCAAGGATTCTTACAGTTCAAAAAAGGCATTCATTACGTCACTGTCAATTGTTTGAACTGGTCTAAAATACATCTGTCCAGTTGCTTCAAAATTCGCTTTAGTTCATTCAACTGTTCTAATATTGATGAATCTGTAGAATCCCCTTACTTTAGATGCACATAATTATTGTGTATAATATTAATCTCTTCTATATCATGAACATATTTCTACCTTGCTTGGGACTATGAATCTTGATTGTAATACTAGCAAAAATCTTTTCTAGACTTGCAAAAGATGGTACAATTTTTCATCTAAATATACAAGTAAATGGTGTAAGAGATTACACAAGCTGAACAAAGACTTTTTATACATAGTCTTTCTATAATCAAAATATCCCATTGTATTTGGATGGGAAAATGTACTAACACAAAGATAAGAGCCACATTCTGGCAAAAGGGGGCTTAATGTATCTCCGTGATGCATGATACCAAGCAAGTCATCACATAAATATGGATCCATAAAATATATTTTCTCTAACAACAAACGGGACCTGGGGGTAGAATGGTCCTTTGACATGCAGAAAATTGACTAATGGCAAAACGTTTGAACCCATGTCAGCCTTCACAACTGAGCAGGCTGACATGGGTTGATACTGTTTGCAGATGCATTAAGCTCTCTTTTAACAGAGCATGGCTCATTTGTCATGGGTAACCCTTGGAGTGCCAAGCACAACTTGACACCTTTTGCAGAAAAAGTAGATTAAGATAAGACTGCAAAAAATGCAGCCTCAGGTCTTTGACCTTCACTAACCAATCACCTGTGAGACAGTTGGAGCAAAAGGCCTGGAAATTACAAAATTTTGGTGATTTTTTTTTTCCTGACTAAAAGTTTCCATTTTATTTATTTGGCAATCTAAGAATTAAAAGTGTGGTAATAGCTCAATAAACAATGGTGGTTTTCTCTGTCAGCTGTTTATCTTCTGCTATAAAAAGTGAGTTGATATAGTACCTTTCTTCTCTAACATTTTAGTATGGAGAGTATCATATTATATCAATGAAATACAAAATCTTTGTTTCCAACATTTTTGGGCCACTGCCAGTCTTGTGCAATGTCTATACTTTAACTTTTTTATCATTGTATTGTAAAACTCCTGTTGCAAAGAATATGATATGGATTCTATAAACACTGGAATAAAAAAACATAAAGCTTTTTCATCACATTACTATCACACACTAATCTTTATTATGTATGATAAAAGATATTTTGCTACCAGAATCTTGGATTATCAGCTGTAAAAAACTTCACATACTATATTAATGGATTTACAGGTATGCATTTACATGAATGAATATACATAAAACCTGATGAAAAGTCATTATTTGATAGAACTCTATAGGTACCCATGTTCCCCCCATCCACAAGAGGAAAATCTGGCCAGAATCAAGGTTACTGAGTTAGTTTCTATTTAATTACCCACTCATGATTGCTATCAGCCTGCTTCCCTCCTCTCTGACTAATTTCAAAATCCTGTGACTTGATTGGCTGATTTAAATACCACAGCCACATGGAAAGCAGTGATTGGCTGTTTCTTGCACCTGACCCAGCCCAAGTGCTCTGAAATTGGTAAAACTATCTCGTGTATTCTGGGGGTATGCAGGACCTGTCCTGTCAGGGAACATTAGTGGAGATCCATGCACATACAGCCATCGTTATTCTTGTATTTCAGATGGGTAGCCATTCCACAATGTTACGCACATAATTATGTTGGCAACATGTACAGGCGGCCATCATGAATTCCACAGTGTACATGACAACAAACATGGAGATGACACTCTACACACAGGATCATAAATAAACATATTTTATGGATAATCTATGGAAGGATTAGACTTTTGGAGAAAATGGAAAAAAAAACTTGGATATTTTTACCCGGTATGAAAGGGGGCTCAGAGCCCATACTTCCTTGCTATCCCATAGTTTTATTCCCTTACTTTTATGGAATGTAAAGAAGTATGAGTTCTGTGACCTTCTGCTCAACAACAACAACAGGATCATCTACCAGATGTCAGCCAACAGCAACTATGAGTTTTTGGATAGGGAGATTACTTCAGTGGTAAAAATGTCAGATTCTGTTCATTTTTTCATACCTCCAAAGAGCCATATTCACCGACAATTTTTAACATTTTTGTACCTCATAAACATTCAAATTCCTTGTTCAAAACACCAGTGATCTGATTAGCTGAAGTCTTGTATCTCGCTGATCTGATGGCTAGTACTGAACATTAGATAAGAATCAAACTGGGAATTGTTTGTAAATGTGGTTCAAGACTGTCAAAGTGCTTGATAGAATTTTCAAACAAAGAGGAATCTAATGAGCACCAGTTACATGCATGTTTTGGGGGCAATGAATGAATGACATAATCTGATACCACAGTTGTATTTTCCTTATTTTGTTATCAACACAGATTTTCCAAGATGTGATGTAATGGTCTGAATACAAGGGCGAAAATAACAGCAGGTTCTTGTTTTTGGATTAACAGTTTATATAAATCATCAGAACAGGCAAGTTTTAACTTTTAATTTTCTGCATCATCTTCAACAAAATAATGGAAGAGTTCTTGTCTTTAATCCTTTGTAACTCTTAATAAAGCTTTCCTATGTATTTCTCTTATGTTTGATAAATTTTCATACTATCTGACTGTGCTGTATGTATATTAAGCATATAAAGTTATCTATGGAAACAGTATTTCACTCATTAACTCAAATTTGAAGTACAGAGCTTAGAAAAAGTTCTCTTTAAAAGTTCTAGTGCAAGACGGATAATCAACACTATTATATAACATGAAGTATGCCTCAATACAAGCCCATAATTGTGTCAATACACTGTTTCAAACATTGAAATTGCTCACAATTAGTAATTTTTGCTTTTGCTTGTTCTCCTTTTAGCCACAAAGTAATCTGCTGCTAAATCGACATCATGAGAGAATCGTATTTTTTAATTAAAAGAAAATCTGTCTAATCAGCCCCCCCCCCCCCCCCCCCCCATTCACCAACCATTCTTACGAACATTCTTATTCTTACTCTTTAACATTTTCTAAATTTGAAAGTTACACAACTTATGTAGATCAAAACCAAATGGTTTAGCCAATCAGAAGTTGAGTTTCTTTCAAATTTACAAAATTCTGGAGAATATGACTAAGAACATTCTTGCGATTGGTTGGTGAATTCAGACACTGGTCTTAACTGATAGGTACAAACATTTTCAAAAGATATAATTTTATCATAAAGAATTCCCTACTTACTACAACAATTCCTACGGTTTAATATTTATTAATGGAATAATGGAACTTGCTGTAAGTAAAAAATGTTTTTGAATTATTTTCAGCTTTGCAGAAATTTTTCAGGTAAAGACTAAAAGGATGCCAGAGATAAATTAGCACATGTTAACCCTTATCCTGCTAAATAAGAGAAATGAAATTTACAAACCGGTAGTAAACACCTGAATTATACTATTTCATAATAATAACAATAATGCTATATCTCTCCTTATTGGACGGTGTCGATCAAAGATCAGACTGCACTTTTTGTAATCTACACTGTTCAAAGAAGGTCAGAGAGTCGTGCTTAGCAGCCTAAGGGTTAATGAAAATGTTGTTTTACTTTATTTGTTATGATTTTGCTTAGGTCTCTATGTTTGTATGTGCTTAACGCCATTTTCAACATTATTTCAGTTATATCATGGCTAGTGCATCTATCGATGCTTTCCTGGATATTCTTTTATCTGTACTTTGCACAGTATTCCAAAGCCACTGGCTGCTTTCCCATATGGCAATTGTGCTTCCACCTAAGTACATAAATATGCAAAACAATTCAAAGACATGCACTTCATCTCCTGCAGATGAATTTGTTGATCTTCCAGCATACCATTGTGAACATCTTTTGGCAAGGGGAGGAATTTTTTGTAACAATCTATTTCTCCTTTTTAGCTCACCTGAGCACAAAGTGCTAAGGTGAGGTATTGTGATCAGTCGTTGTCCGGCGTCCATCTGTCTGTCCGTCCATCTGTCCACAATTCCTTTAAACTTCTTCTTTTATGGACAGTGTAGATCAAGATCAGGCTGCACAGAACGTGCAGTCTGATCTTGGATCTATGTTGTCCGATAAGGACATATCTTTCCTCCAAAAATATCTTAGAGATAGAAAAAGTTAGGTTTTTCCTATTGGCGTGAAAGTTTCATTTCTTTTTTTCAGCAGGAAAAAGGATTAACCTTGATTTTCCCCGTATCACACTGATCTCCCCAAAATCCCAGCTTGAATAACAGTTTCATTCTTTTTTTCAGGCGCAGTTTCCATACAGTTATGAGCTTGATGAATCAGATTAGAAAACTACATCTCTCAGTACTTAACCCTTTACAAAACAAAAAAAATGATTAATCCATGTTAAAAGCATTTCCTGAAAACAAATCAAATTTGGTTCAAATATGGAATTTGTGAAAGGAAAGAAAACACAGCAGGAAAAGGGGAAAATGCTAGGTACCAGCATTATCTCCTTTTCCCACAATACTTTGTAAAACCTTCTCTGTTAGGTGAACTGGTCCGCATTGTAGATATACATATTACAACTGGCACAGGCTATTGTGTCGTTGCTTTTCAGTGGGCTACATGTATATCACAGAATAGCCAATCAGAGCAGCATACACATTTCCAGTTTGGCTGTAGAGGTAACATTGCGTTTTTTTGCACAATTTGAACTTGGTAATCGAAACTAAGAAGAATATTAGCAGACGTAAACATAAAAGGTGATACCAAAAATACAATTCACTCATTCGTGAGGTCAAAAATATTGGAAAATCCTCTGCTTTCGATGTGAGAGTGACCTCCTATGAATCTCTATTAGTCTTGCGTCATGGCTGTTCTAAAATAGACGGGCAGAATTCTCCCCCCCCTTTTTAGTAGCCTGTACCGATCCCTATACACTTGCTGTATCAGGGGAGGTAACCAATCTACTCTGTTAAGATGGTTTGTGTGGTAAGAGGCTAACCCTTAAAAAATGCAGAATAAACCCAACAGATATTTTCATTCTACAAATAAGGTGCTAATAAGATCAGCTAATAAGATCAATGTCAAGGCTGCTATTGGCAAGCAATGTCTCAACAAAGCTGCCAGTGAAGATCAACGATCAGACAGCATGTTTAGTGCAGTCTGATCTTGCTCTACACTGGCCACAAAAGCACCAGTAGTTGTGAAACACACTTTCAGGGTTAATAAAATTTCATTCAGGTAATTTAACTGAAACTGATAAGCGGTCAACCTTTTCAGCAAGAGCAGGTTGATAAGACCATGTCCGTCTTTGATTTCAATTACTTGTAACTATTACACAAACCAGATGCCCAGTCCATGTCAGAGGTAATGATAACAAATATGTACACAAATACAACACTTAGCCTTTGTGGCCAGTCCTGCAAGGCTCAGTGGTATACTACTTTTTGCCTGGAAGCCCCACATTCCAGCTTCACTGGAAGCATTGGGATTTTTCATGGCAGTATCCTTGGGCAAGACACTTCAGACCCTTAGCCTCATACTGGTGAAACCCTGGACGTATGTAAATAAGCAAGGTGTTGCTGTGATATGATTGAAATAATGTTGAAAGCTGGGTAAAGCACAAATCAATCCTTTGTCTCTTACTGTATAGTTCTTTGCCACACAACAAAAATTTAGACTGGTCCAGATTGAAAGCATTTGTAACCGACAGTTTAAATGTATATGACATGATGGAATTTGTTTATGATAGGGTAGAAAACATTGTGGGAAAAGTAGAAAATGCTGGTTACCAGCATTTTCTCCTTTTCCCACAATGTTTTCAAAAGGCTTCTTCCTCAGGGTTGTTAAAACTCAGGATTGTGTGGTAAAGGATTAAACCAACAAACACCTTGTAATAAAACATACAAAAGAAAACAAGAATACTGCATGGGTATGCAGGTGCTTAGTTGTGGGTGCTTTTTTTAATTTGAAAAAGGGAAACATCCTTTTCATCTCTTTCACTGCCAAATAAATGGATTTGCCATTTATCGAGGTCTAAAAGTATATTCTTGTTTCTTTTGAATCCGATTTTGGTCTGAGATCAATATCGGGTAGCGGATGGTGAAGATCGAAGTTCAAACTGCAATTGTTTTGTGCAGTCTGATCTTGATCTACACCATCTGCAAAAGATGTCCAAGGCAACATTGGCAGTAAGAGGCAAAAAATTGCCAGAAAGAAAGTTTGCCTCAAAACAATTATCGAACCCACAACCACCAGATATGGCGGTCAAAAGGTCAGATATGCTAACCACTAAGCTGCCCAGCTGGGCATGGTACAGGGTTAGCACTGCTTCTAACCAGAACATGTCAGCATGTTACCAGTGGTAGTTTCACAATCAGACATCATGTTTTGTGCAGTCTGATCATTATCATCACTGGCTGCAACAGCAACTACCATTGTGATAGGCACTCTAAAGATTAAATCATGCTTTCCTTTTCCAATTTCATTGTAATGCAACACTTAAATCAATGTTTTATTAACTTTTCAGGTCTACAGAAAAAGGTCACCCAACTGGCATGTACCAGAAAACTTCAAAGAGATTTTCTCCTTTCATGTGTAGACTTACTTCTGCACCTCAATTCTTTCAAGCAGGATCTTTATACCATAGAACCCGGAGTCTAAGCCATTCTTGATTCTACAGAGCGTGTAGCCTGATCTTGATCTAAACTACCTGCCATCTTGTTGTGGAATCAGTGTTTAACACTTTACCTTACAAAAAGATGTGTCACTGAGAAGTGACTGATGCCCCCAAAAGTTAATATAACTCTTTACAACACAGCAAAATTTTAGGGCCGACCAAATTGAAAGCGTTTGCAGATGACAAATTAAATGTTGTTAAAATGAGGATTTCTCTCTTTGATCGGGTGGAAAACATTGTGGGAAACGGAGAAAATGCTGGTTACCAGCATTTTCTCCTTTTCCCACAATGTTTTCAAAAGCCTTCTTTTTTAGGGTCGTTAAAAGTCGGGATTGTGTGGTAAAGAAGATAACTCATCCCTGCTGTGAACATGAACATTGACTATGGACACCACTCTCACAAACACCTCTGACTTTGACCAGAGACCTATGTATGGGATTCTTGCATAATTATGATACATCGTCTGTGTTGTTATATGTAAATGCTTTCATAATGGACAAGTCTAAAAATTTTTTGTTTAGTAGAGAGATAAAGCTTAACTCTTAATGAGCCTTTCGCTACTACAGTTGCCTTTGCAGCCAGTGTAGATCAAGATCAGGCTGCAAAAAATGTGCAGCCTGATCTTTGATCTACACTGTCTGCTATGCTGAGACACTGCAGACAAAAGCTACCATGAAATTGCAATTATTTAGTTCACATTTCTGTGATAACTTCTGTTAGTTTTTTTCGGCGCTCTAAGGACTAAAAGTCCACAATAGCTGGACCTTTTCAGTGAGTCAGAAGAAAGAACCATGATCATCTCATTGCAGATTCAAGTTTTCGCCAGAACTTAAAACGTACCATAGTGTCCCTTATTATCTCTCCCCCTCTACTTAACGCTCCTCCAGCTTTTTTCTAACCAGAGGGCCAATCCATTGATAAAGTTGAAATAAATTGGCTGCAATACACTTACGGGCATTGCTGTAATCCTGATTACTTCACAAATCGATGTCATTAACACCTGGCTATCCGAATATACATACACTTCCGATAACGTTATAAACTTCCGGTTACACAAAATTTGTCAACTAACTTGGAAAAGTGAAAGTATCGAAGACCACTGTTCAATATTAATCATGAATGCTAGTTGATGTCCAAAAGAATTATGATCGACAGCAAAATCAATATTTTCCTTTAATGCAGCTGGTTTCTCAGGTGGGGACTGCTTTGCAGTATGCACTGACCAAAACCTGGACAGTAGTTGTCCTCCGAAAATTCTATGTCGTTTTACTGCTTTTAAGTGCCCCCATTTCGGAAACTGTAACGCTCTTAGGGGTCTTAAAAAGAGATAATACGGTAATATTGTATTAGACAGTGTAGATCCAAGATTGAACTCTTTAATTATTGTGTCAAAGGAAGCAACCTAAGTTAATTCCTTTGCATTTTAAGGGTGATTTTTCCTACGATTTTCCATGTTTGTATTTCTCTATGGACCACAGTTAAAATCTTTTTATAATACCAAATGATGAAATTGGACAACAGGCATTTTAGACACTTTTCTCTGTAATTTAACTGGAATCAAATGGAATAAAAAAACTATTTGATTCCTTCTAAGGTTTTCCTGAAAGTATTAGAATTTTAGGCCCGAGGCTGCTATACAAAACCCAATGCGCTTTCACGGACAGTGTAGATCAACATAAGACTGCAAAGAATATACAGTCTGATCTTGATCCATACTGTGCGATATCATGTGTTCTATTTAGCAAAATATAACTTTGAAATTACAAGTGAAATTACGTTTTTAAGATTGATTAGAGATTTGCATTTATTTGGCATTTTAAGGGTAAACAATTTTTCTGGCTTTTGCATGCCATCCTACTGCATAATATCAAAGATAATGATACATGTACTTCAACAAGCAGGAAAAATAACGAGATAATTTTGCCATGTTAAAACAAAAACTGACTGCAGAAATGACAAACTAATCATTTCAGTGAAAAATCCAATACAAAATTTGATTGATTGATCTAGTAACATCATTACATTAAGAGTGCTTGCTAAAGATTTAGTCTTATCCATTTGACTGTGAGCTGGATTCCAATCTACAAGTTCTCAATTACTCACCAGCTGACAGACTTTCTTCTCAAAGGATATCTGTATGTAACTCAACGAAACATCAACAAAACCCATCAAAAGGATTTACAGTTTCCAAATTTTATTTTTAAGTTCTAATTTTGTAACTCAAGAAAAACATTTTTTTTTCTTTTCACTGAGAGTGCAAATTCAACCCTTTAACGCGCAGTCCCAAGTTTTAACAATCTTTAACAAGAAAGCTTTAGAAAGCATTGGGGAAAAAGAATAAACTCCTTTTTCAGCACTGTCTGTCACCCTTTCTAACCCAAATTTCAACATTTTGGTCACATATAAATTGTCATCTAAAAATACTATCAATTTGGACAAGTCTGTAATTTTATTGTCAACAGACAGTTAGTAACAAGTAAAAGAAATATTCCCACATTTTTTTTACAGCTGTAAAACAGTATTAACCAGCTTTTGGTTTATAGCTTTGGCAAAATTAACTTAGATAAAGAAAATAAGTTCTTGATCATAAAATTCAAAAGTGTTGGCTGCATTATTTTGGAACCATTAAAAAAGTAGACAATGCATTAATAACCCTTCCTGTCAATCTTTTACCAGATGAAAGCATTTTAGACTTGTCCAAATTTAAACCATTTACACAGCACAATTCAGAATTGTATCTCAAATGATATGACTTTGATAGGTTAGAAAACATTATGGGAAGAGGAGCGAATGCTGATACTCAATCAGCACTTCCTCTTTATTCTCACAATATTTTCAACAGCACACTTCCTTAGGGTAGTTCAAACACAGGTTTACTTGGTAGAGGGTTATGAATGAGCCATGCTCTGTTAAAAGTTGGGATTTAAAACATGCTCTGGTAAAACAGGGGATTTAACATATCTGACATAAATATAGACTCAGCCTCAGTCAGCCTGCGCAAACTGTTGAAACTTTGCATTTGTAAGTTTTCTGGGTGTCAAAGGACATTCTACTTCAGGCTGCAGTAGATTGTGAGACAAAATGGATTTTATGGATCCATAATTATGTGATGGCTTGTTTAGTATAATGTATCAAAGAGATGCATTAAATCCCTTTTTCCCAGGGCACAGCTCAAATTCATTTAAATCATTACCACATTTTTAGACTTTATAGCATCCTAGTTTGGGTTCCAATCCAATCATTTTTTTCCCTTTTATATATTCGAACATCACTTAGTCAATGTGACGGTTTGGGGACATTCGAAAACCAGTTGCAGCAACATCTACTTTACCCCAGCTCCAAAGGGGTTAAAAGTAGATGAATGTTTGTCTTTATGATATCTCAGACAAGTTCAGAATTGAGTCTCAAAAAGTGAAGCAGTCAAGTGGCTACTAAGCAATTAGTCAGCCAATCAGAATTAGACTACCATGCCATGTCTGAAAGTATGGCAGGCAAGAAGCAAATCAAAATTAGGCAGCTGCACAGCCATTCATAAAATGGCAGTCATGTAGCCAGTTAAATAACGCTATAAAGTAGCAACTCAAATTGAGGTTGTCAAGCAGCCACACAATTAAGTAGTCTGGATTACCTGCCCTACCACTACGTTATCGGGTCAGGCAAAGCGCAATAATGGCGGCCTCCTAGGTGTCCTCAAGCGTACCCCTACATGCTTCCCCATTTACCCCAATTTTATGTGATCTAGTTTGATCAGTTAATAAAACAAGATCAATTTTGTACAAAAAATACACTACCGAATCTAAAACATGCTGTTGGGGTATGGTTTAAATACAAATTCGACTATGAATCATTTTAAAAGTAGCCCTGTTTTCGGACGTTATATAGGTCCGTTGACATTTATGATACTTTATAGCATCTCTGATATGTAGTTTTTCTTGCTAAATAAGAACGACATATAGAAAAACTTACTCCCGTGACTTTATTGCAATCGATCTCTTTTGAATTGAGCCCATGATCCGATTTGATCATGTGAAATAACAATATCCCGTCTCCTCTGCATATAACCAATGGGGGCCGCCATTATTGCGCTTTGCCTGACATACTCTTGTAGTATGGCGTGGTACCAGACTTACATTTAAGGCACTCAAATAGTCCCTCAAATAGTCCCTGTCAAGCAGCCACTCGCAGCTGGGCTGTAAAGCAACAATTCAAAATGAGGTTGTCAAGCAACCATTTAAACTAAGGCAGTAAGGGTCGTTACAACGTGGTTGTTGGTCATGGGTTAACCCCCCTTTTATTCATTTTCAATAATTCTAAAAGAAATTACATTTTGAAAATCAGAGGGAAAATTTTACCGATCTCCAAAACAAGCCATAACTCAAATATCAGCTGAGTAACATGCAGGTAAACATGGAACCCAATGAACAACCTGGGGTCAGAACTGTATTTTACTCAGCAAAAATAAAACCATCTAGCCGTTAGTAATACAGGCTAACTTTAAACACATTTAATGGCTAACTTTAAACACATTTAACACCATACAAATCATACAGAGAAATAGCTGACATAATGATGAAGAAACCATACTAGAAACAAGAGCAAATTGGCAACTCCTTTTTCCACAATATTTCTCAAAGTGCATGGGTATAACAAGGCATACTTTGTTTGCACTGTGATCAGGTAGTACCTGCTCTTGAAAGCATTCACAGAACCCAGGCCTCACTGGTCTGGAATCAAATCTACCACTTGAGCCTGATAATGATTCATACCCAGCAGATTTTTGGCAACTCATCAGCTCAACCCAGAATATTCAATTTATCTCTGTTTACCTTCCTTCTTTTATCTTCCTCCTCCATCAGTTTAATCTTCAAAATGCCATTAAGTCTTGCACTGCTAAGCAAGACACACTGCCTTTTGTGGGCAGCATAGATCAGTGTGCAGAATGTGCAGTGTGATCTTGGATCTACAACGTTTGTTAAGGAGATATCATTCCACAAAATTATCTTAGAATTGGGAAAATATGCATTTTTACTATCAGCTTGAAAGTTTCATTTCTCCAATTTACCAGGATAAAGGTTAACTCTTTACCAAACGACAAAATTTTGGACCTGTCCAAATTGGAAGCATTAATTTTGCAGACGACAAAATAAATGTGAATCAAAAATTGACATTTGTTTTGGGTGGGGTAGAAAACATTGTGGGAAAAGGAGAAAATGCTGGTTACTAGCATTTTCTCCTTTTCCCACAATGTTTTTAAAAGGCCTCTTTATCAGGGTCATCGAAAGTCGGGATTGTGTGGTAAAGGGTTAACTCTGGCAGAAAAATTTTTTCTGCCTTTTCCCAGACAACTGAAAACACAGGGGTAAAGAGGAGAAATTGCTCCTGATTGAGCCCTGAACTGAGTCTTAACCCTTTACCACACAGCAAAATTTTAGACTCATCCATATTGAAGGAATTCACCTACATCGACTCAAATGTTTTTCAAATTTTATTATTTGTCCTTGTATAGGTAGAAAACATTGTGGAAAAAGGAGAAAATGCTGGTTACCGTCATTTTCTCCTTTTCCAACAATGTTTTCAAAAGCTTTCGATCTCAGGGTCCTCAAAACTTGGGACTGTGTGATAAAGGGTTAATTACTTGATGGAAACATTCATTAAACTCTCTCCAAACAACAAAATTTGAGACATGTCAATACTGAAAACAATAATGGATGACAAATATGAACCCTTAGAACGCCAAATAAACCCAAAGGCCACTTTTAGTCTAGAAATCAGAACCAAATTATTGAAATTATAAGGTTGATCTTCCTCATAATTGTTTAGCAAAGCATACAATGTAGATCAAAGGTCAGACTGCATGTCTTCTTGAACTACAATGGTGCAAATGCAACTAATCGTGTGAAAGGCGCTTAAGTGAAAAAATGTTAGTTACCAGTTTCTGCACGATGGAATACTTGCAGTACTTTATTCTAAGAGAGTGCCGATCCTAGGCTCTTGAAGGTGAGCAAGACTTCCTGCAGGACCAATATGACAGAGCTATTTTGGTCTTCCCAAAGTTACCAAGTTATCTTGGTTAATGAACTGAAAGTCTGTTAGAGTAGCGATAATGCATGGGCAGGAATCAGAGCAAACCTCTACATAGGCAAAGATATTTCAGTCTCAAGACCAGTAGAGAGTACATGAATTTATGGTCTACTTCACTCCCTTCTCACCCTTTACCAAACAATCCTGTGCTTCAACAACTCTGGAGACCAAAGTTTCTTGAAGACATGGTGGAAAAAAGGAGAAAATGCTGGTAACCTGCATTTTCTCCTTTGCCCACAATGTTTTTTTTTACCCTTTCAAGAGCAAAGTTTATCATCTGAGCTTCATTTAAATGTTAATGCATGTAGACATGGATGCACACATACACAATACTTATGTTGTTTTATCATTACTGTGCTAGAGCTGAGACTTCAGTTCATAGTCAAGTGAAATGATGTTCTATAATAATTCTTTTATCTGCTCAAGCATCAATTAAATTGACATCAATTTAATCAAAATAAAGTTTTTTACCCCTATAACATCCAACAGACAAAGACTGATAAAACATACAATTTACTTTTATTCTGCATTCTCATCTCTTTTTGTACACTGCATAATGAAGACAAGAGGGCCATGATGGCCCTTTATCACTCCACTGCTAATGATAAGTAAGCAGTTACATGTCTTGGCTATGACATTTATCCATTAGAAGACATGCCCATAGCCCATATCCTTTTCTTTAGAAATCAAGATTTACTCATGATATCTTAAAGAGATGTATCCAGAAATCATTCAAGCAAAATACATTTTGGCCAATAGATTTTTAGAAGACTTTCAAAAGTTGCTCAGTTGCCTCTACAGGGTTAAAACCTAAAGCCAAACTTGACTGCCATGTTTTTGACAGATCAAATTCTTATCAAGAGATCTCAAAGAAATCCTGCTACAGATGAATAAATTCCAATCCAAAGGTTTCAAAGGGACAGTTTCCAAGTTTGTTCTATGGCTTTTAGAGTTAAAATGCCTGTGTTTGCTTTATGACAGATCAAGATTCCATCCAGAAATCTGAAATAAGTCTACCTAATGATCATTCAAGACAAACTGAGAAGAAATCTGACAGATGAGAAGGAGATTTTTGAAGCTTTTTCAAAGTTTGTTTTTTGTTGCCACGGCAACCAAGTTCTTCATGGATCTCAGTTCTTTAAAAATCTCAGACAGGACCATGGCAGGAATATTTGTATGAAAATTTGTTCAAACTGGGCATGAAGCTTCAGAGATGTATGATGTTTCAAATTAAAGTTGATGCATGTAAGGATGCACTCATGAGAAACATTGGGCTGTGCTATAAGCTTGGTTGTCTTCCACCAGGAGCTAAACAAGAGGGCCATGATGGCCCTGTATCGCTCCACTGGCTTATAAATATAAACCACGAAGAAAAGTCTCCACTATATAAGCCCTTATAAAACTCTGACCTCATGGCTACAGTCTGACTAAATGGGGAATATTGTATTAGAAGAATAACATGCCAAATGTGGGAATTCTTGGCCTTATGGCTGGTAACAAGATGGTTTCTGAACTTTTCACTCCATAAACCCATGTAAAACTTGTGATCCCTGGTGCAGGGCCAAACTTGATCCTAGAGCTGTAACTTGGGCCCTCTTTGTAACTGTCCACTAAATAATGCTATAATTATATGCAAAATTTGGTAGCCTAAGCCTTATGGCTGTGTACACCAAGATTTAAAAGTTTTCCCTATGTAAGCCTATGTAAATCTTGTGAACCCCCCCCTCCAAGTATGAGGCCAAATTGACCCCAGGACTATACTTTGGACACTTTTGGTAGACTCCAACTAGATCAAGCTAAATGCCAAATTTGGTAGCTCTAGGCCTTATGGTTTCAGACAAGAAGATATTTAAAGTTTTCTCTATATAAGCCTATGTATAAAACTTGTGACCCCTGGGGAAGAGCCAATTTTGACCCCAGGGCTATAATTTCAAGAAACATGATAGAGGTCTACTACATAAAGCTACATGCCAAATTTGGTAGCCCTATGCCTTATGGTTTCAGACAAGAAGATTTTTAAAGTTTTCTCTATATAAGCCTATGTAAAACTTGTGACCCCTGGGGAAGAGCCAATTTTGACCCCAGGGCTATAATTTGAAGAAACTTGATAGAGGTCTACTACATAAAGCTACATGCCAAATTTGGTAGCCCTATGCCTTATGGTTTCAGACAAGAAGATTTTTAAAGATTTCCAATATTTTTCAGTTTTGTTGCCATGGCAACCAGAGTTTTTGAAGGAATCAAATTCTTTCAAGAAATTCTGAAGAGGACCATGTCAGGATCATTTCTGTGAAGTTTCGTGAAAATCGGATGGGTAGTTTCAGAGAAGAAGATGTTTGAAATAAAAGTTAACGCACGGACGGACAGACTGACGGACGGACGGACGGACGGACGGACGACCGGACGGACGGACGCACGACGGACACCGGGCCATGACATAAGCCCGCTGGCCTTCGGCCAGTGGAGCTAAAAATGGATGTAAATACAAGGAATCCTCCTGTCCCTACTCCTTTGAAACATTAGATACTTCCCTACAAGAATACATGTATCTTATAAAATATAGGAGTGTAGAAATATGAACAGTCTGATCTTGATCTATGCTGTTCACAAAAGAACCTTAAGTCATCTTCATTATTGTATCAGGGAACCTGGATTAGCTAACTATATTTACCAGAACAACAAAATTCCAGATTCTAGCATTTTCAGACCAGACCTCAAGTTCAAAACTTCAAAGATTATTTCTATTTGGTTAACACTTTACCACACAATCCCGAGTTTTAACGACCTTGAGAAAGAGGCCTTTTGAAAACGTTGTGGGAAAAGGAGAAAATGCTGGTAACCAGCATTTTCTCCTTTTCCCACAATGTTTTCTATCCTTCCAAACACAAATTTCAATGTTCGAGTCACATTTATTTTGTCATCTGCAAAAGCTTTCAATTTGGACTGATCTAAAATTTTGTCGTTTGGTAAAGAGTTAAAAAAGCAAAGCTTTCATGGTATGCTATCTTGTGGTTTCTTCATTTGTGTATGATGTGGTTTTAGGATAGGTAATGGAATACTTAAAGCGATTTCAAAATATTTATTTGACTTTGTCCCCAGTGTAGACCAAGATCAGACTGCACAAAATATGAAGTCTGATATTTCATCTACACTGCCCACTTTATTAATGAATTCTGAACAAGAGCAACCTTGGAATTACAGTTATCTGGGTCTTAATTTTGAACAAAAAATGTCTGTTAGGTTTATTTGGCATGCTAAGGGTTAAAAGCTTGTAGTATTAATACATATAATTGAGTTGCTACTTAAAGAAAACTATTATCAATACTAATGCACTCAAGTTTTATCATATGACTAAATAATTATGAAAATAACAATTTTTCGTGTGCAAAAGAATGAAGAGGTTTTTTCGAAAGGCATAACTCCTACCCAGATAACCAAATTCTAGACTTGCCCAAATTGAAAGCATCAGAGGGCAACAAAAATGCTACTAAAATGATGTTTTTTGTTTATATTGAAGTTTAACGCAGTCTTAACAGCTTAAGTCATGTGACAGTGGTCAGTGTGACCACACCTGTGTTTTCTGACACCAGTACCAACACAACTTTCTTTCCAAGCCACTGACTACTATTCTCACATCCATGGGGTGGGGGGGGGGGGGCCCTCAAAATAATTGATGGAAAGAAAGTTGACCTCAACCAGGTATCAAACTCACGACAGCCAGGTCATGAATGAAACACGCAAACTACTAAGCTGCCCAGCCCGGCACTAAAATGATGGGATTGGTCTTTAACTCTTTACCACACAGTCCCGACTTTTAACGACCCTGAAAAAGAAGGCTATTGAAAATATTGTGGGAAAAGGAGAAAATGCTGGTAACCAGCATTTTCTCTTTTTCCCACAATGTTTTCTACCCTGTCAATGACAGAAATCATCACTTGAGCTGCATTTATTTTGCCGTCTGCAAATGCTTTCAATTTGGTCAAGTACAAAAATATTGTTGTTTGGTAAAGAGTTAATTGTGTAGAAAAATTGTGAGAGAAGGAGTAAGTTGTGCAAGTTGAACACAATTACATGTTCATGTGATTGCAATGCATCATAGCAGTGCTCCAGCTAGGCCCTTTTGGAAGAGCGCCGCGCCTTGCCCTCAAAAACCACCGCCCTGCCCTTTTCTACGACGCCCTGCCCTAAAAACGATCATGAATTTCATAACATGCATCCCAAATCAGCAATTACCTTTTGATTACAGCCTTTGTTTGATAACAAAGCATAACTCCTACCCAGATAACCAAATTCTAGACTTGCCCAAATTGAAAGCATCAGAGGGCAACAAAAATGCTACTAAAATGATGTTTTCTGTTTATATTGGAGTTTAATGCAGTCTTAACAGCTTAAGTCATGTGACAGTGGTCAGTGTGACCACACCTGTGTTTTCTGACACCAGTACCAACACAACTTTCTTTCCAAGCCACTGACTACTATTCTCACATGCATGGGGTGGGGTGGGGGGGCCCTCAAAATAATTGATGGAAAGAAAGTTGACCTCAACCAGGTATCAAACTCACGACAGCCAGGTCATGAATGAAACACGCAAACTACTAAGCTGCCCAGCCCGGCACTAAAATGATGGGATTGGTCTTTAACTCTTTACCACACACAGTCCCGACTTTTAACGACCCTGAAAAAGAAGGCTATTGAAAATATTGTGGGAAAAGGAGAAAATGCTGGTAACCAGCATTTTCTCTTTTTCCCACAATGTTTTCTACCCTGTCAATGACAGAAATCATCACTTGAGCTGCATTTATTTTGCCGTCTGCAAATGCTTTCAATTTGGTCAAGTACAAAAATATTGTCGTTTGGTAAAGAGTTAATTGTGTAGAAAAATTGTGAGAGAAGGAGTAAGTTGTGCAAGTTGAACACAATTACATGTTCATGTGAGTGCAATGCATCATAGCAGTGCTCCAGCTAGGCCCTTTTGGAAGGGCGCCGCGCCCTGCCCTCAAAAACCACCACCCTGCCCTTTTCTACGACGCCCTGCCCTAAAAACGATCATGAATTTCATAACACGCGTCCCAAATCAGCAATTACCTTTTGATTACAGCCTTTGTTTGATAAATCACTTGACTTCGATGTGATCACCGATGCGTAAATCCAATACAAGGGTGATAATTAAAGTCAGGCACTAGAAGAGGAAGGCGTGGCTAATATCTAGAAGTACAACCAATCAGAGTGCACGATTCGTTATCGATCGAGCAGTTCCCGATAATCTATGGATGACAAATGGCACATGCCCTTTTATCGTTTTTGACACTTGTATACAAACACCAATTAAAGGATTCAGACAGCTATGACAAGACTGCAGGGGTGATGTTCGAAACTGATACCCTTCTAGCAGAACAGAACAGAACGTTCTTCTGTTCTGTTCTGAAACTGATACCCTTCTAGCAGAAAACCTCGATTATAGATATGGCGTAACAGCGCTCGGCAGAAGTGTAAAGTCGGAAAATGAGTGTCCGTTGTACCCTTCCTGACTATTTTTGTCCTCGGGAATCGTGCCCTATCGACCCACATTATATTTTCTATTTAAATTAAAATTTGCGGCAGCTGCGATTAGCGAATTTTGGTTTGAAATATTAATTATTCATGAAAACTAAATGCGTGGAAATCATCAACTAGAAATAGACTCACCTTGTAGTTTTGTTTCCCAATCGTATTGCAACTTACAAATATTTAGATCTGTTTAACAAGAGGGCCATGATGGCCCTGGGTCGCTCACCTGAGTCAATAGGCGAAATTCACTCAACGTGCATAATCCAATTTCTGACCAATTCTCAGGTCAATTGATGAACAAACTTGATAGAGGTCCACTAGGAGATGCTACATGCCAAATATCAAAGCTCCATGCCTTCCAGTTTCAGAGAAGAAGAACTTTAAAGTTTTCCTTCTTTGTTCCTATGTTCGAAATTTGTGACCCCCGGGATGGGGCCAGTTTTGACCCCAGGGACATCATATGAACAAACTTGGTAGAGGTCCACTAGGAGATGCTACATGCCAAATATCAAAGCTCTACGCCTTCCAGTTTCAGAGAAGAAGAATTTTAAAGTTTTCATTCTTTGTTCCTATGTTTGAAACTTGTGACCCCCGGGGCGGGGCCAGTTATGACCCCAGGGACATTATATGAACAAACTTGGTAGAAGTCCCCTAGGAGATGCTACATGCCAAATATCAAAGCTCCATGCCTTCCAGTTTCAGAGAAGAAGAATTTTAAAGTTTTCCTTCTTTGTTCCTATGTTCGAAACTTGTGACCCCCGGGGCGGGGCCAGTTTTGACCCCAGGGGCGTCATATGAACAAACTTGGTAGAGGTCCACTAGGAGATGCTACATGCCAAATATCAAAGCTCCATGCCTTCCAATTTCAGAGAAGAAGAATTTTGAAGTGTTCCTTCTTTGTTCCTATGTTCGAAACTTGTGACCCCCGGGGTGGGGCCAGTTTTGACCCCAGGGACATCATATGAACAACTTGGTAGAGGTCCACTAGGAGATGCTACATGCCAAATATCAAAGCTCCACGCCTTCCAGTTTCAGAAAAGAAGAATTTTAAAGTTTTCATTCTTTGTTCCTATGTTTGAACTTGTGACCCCCAGGGCGGGGCCAGTTTTGACCCCAGGGACATCATATGAACAAACTTGGTAGAGGTCCACTAGGAGATGCTATATGCCAAATATCAAAGCTCCACGCCTTCCAGTTTCAGAGAAGAAGAATTTTAAAGTTTTCATTCTTTGTTCCTATGTTTGAAACTTGTGACCCCCGGGGCGGGGCCAGTTTTGACCCCAGGGACATCATATGAACAAACTTGGTAGATGTCCACTAGAAGATGCTACATACCAAATATCAAAGCTCTACACCTTCTAGTTTCAGAGAACATTTTTAAAGATTTTGCTATTTTTTTCCTTTTGGTTGCCATGGCAACCAGAGTTATGGGTGGAATTCAATCTCTTGAACAACTTTGGTAGAGCTTCACCTGAGGAACATCCCTGCCAAGTTTCATCAAGATTGGCCCAGTGGTTTAGGAGGAGAAGATGTTTAAAGAAATTGTGGACGACAGACACTGGGCGATCACAAAAGCTCATCTTGAGCACTTTGTGCTCAGGTAAGCTAATAAAAACAAGAGGACCATGATGGTCCTATATCGCTCACCTGAGTACTAAGCAGTACAGGTTAACAATGAAGAGAAATACCAAATACTGAATTTCAAGGCCAAATGATTATGAAAGAGAGACAACTCACAACTTTAACAGAGGTCTAGGCCTTTGGTTACCCAGAAAATTTTCTTATAATTGCACGAAAGATACCTAAGTACAAACGTCTAAGCCCCGCAGCTGGACCTGTAATGATCCCAGGGGCATCTTGTGTGCAAAATTTCTTGAGGTCCACAAGGTGATGCTTCATGCAAAGTATCATAGCTCTAGGCATTTTGGGTTTAAACATAAAGATTTTTCAGTTTGCATTATATATACACGTAGATGCTACAGAGTAAACCAAGTCAAATACAGTAACTCTAATTGAAGGGCAAATAACTCATGTTGTTTGGGTCTAATAAGACCCATAATCAAAACCCATCTTATGGTCATACAAATTTTTACCAAGTTTGGTACTGATTGATATATATTTGTAGATGCTAGAGTGTAAACAAAGTCAAATATGGAAATTTTGTCCAATTCAAGGGCAAATAACTCTGGATGTTCTGGTTCAATTTGACACGTAATTGAACTCTTCTGAGACCTTATGGGAATATATATTTTGCCCAAGTTTGGTACTGATTGGTCAATATTTGCAAATGCTAGAGTGTAAACAAAGTCAAATATGGCAAATTTTCTAATTCAAGGGCAGACAACTCAGACAGTTCTGGTCCGATTAGACCCATAATCGAACTCATCCGAGATCTTATGATCACACACACTTTGACAATGTTTGGTGCTGATTGAGTAATATTTGTAGATACTAGAGTGTAAACAAAGTCAGATTCAGTAATTTTTGCAAATTCAAGGGCAAATAACTCCTGATGTTCTGATTGGATTTGATCCAAAATCAAACTCATCCAAGACCTTGTGGGCATATACATTGTGGCCAAGTTTGGTACTGATTGGTCAATATTTGTAGATGCTAGAGTGTAAACAAGAAGATTTTTAAAGATTTCCCTCTTTATCTCTATGTGAAATCCGAGAACCCACAGCATAGGGCCAATTTCAACAACAGCGCCATAATTTGAAGTATTTTAGTAGAGGGCTATTAGATGATGCTACATGCCAAATATGAAAGCTCTAGCCCTTACGGTTTGGGACAAGAAGATTTTTAAAGTTTTTTCTCTCGGTTGCCATGGCAACCAGAGTTCTTCATGGAATTCAAATCTTTGAAGTATTCTGAAAGTGCATCACCTAAGGATCATTTCTGTGAAGTTTCATTGAAATCTGTTGGGCGGTTTCAGAGGAGAAGATTCTTTAAGTAATTGTTCACGGACGGACGGACACACGGACGGACAGATGGATGGACGCCGGACAACGATCGATCACAATAGCTCACCCTGAGCACTATGTGCTCAGGTGACCTAAAAAGCTAAACTAATGATATTGGCGGACTATCATAAGGATCACATGTATGAAGTTTCACAAGTTTTTGTCCGGGATTTTGAGTTGAAGATACATGTATATTGATCCTTAACAGAAATATACATGAAGCCCCTTTTTCCTATGAGACAGTATTTGATATCAAAAAGGAAAAAAAAAAAACAATAAATATCAGCAGACATCATTAGGAACACCTGCATGAATTTCTATTAATTTTTGTCAAGGATTTTAGACGATATCTGTCCTGAAAGATGGACAAACAGATGGTCATTGGTCCATGACGAAATTAAACATTTAGCCCCCTTTTTTCATGACATGGCATTTCATGAAATAAAAACAAATAACTATTGTCTGTGGCTTGCAATAAACAATAAGAAGATGAAGTTTCATGACATTTTGTCCTGTAGTTAAAGAGATATTGGTCCACAACGAAAATATACATCAAGCCCCCTTTTTCCATGACACAGCAATAACTGGTCCTATCAGACCTACAATCAAACTCATTCGAGATCTTACGGTCATATATATTTAGACCAAGTTTGGTGCTGATTGGTTATTATTTGTAGATGCTAGAGTGTAAACAAAGTCAAATATAGCAATTTTTTTAATTCAAGGGCAAATAACTCCAGTCGTTCTGGTCCGATTACACCCATAATCGAACTCATCCGAGATCTTATGGTCATATACATTTTGACCAAGTTTGGTGCTGATTGGTTAATATTTGTAGATGCTAGAGTGTAAACAAAGTCAAACATAGCAATTTTTCTAATTCAAGGGCAAGTAACTCCAGTCGTTCTGGTCCGATTACACCTATAATCAAACTCATCCGAGATCTTATGGTCATATACGTTTTGACCAAGTTTGGTGCTGATTGGTTAATATTTGTAGATGCTAGAGTGTAAACAAAGTCAAACATAGCAATTTTTCTAATTCAAGGGCAAGTAACTCCAGTCATTCTGGTCCGATTACACCCATAATCAAACTCATCCGAGATCTTATGGTCATATACATTTTGACCAAGTTTGGTGCTGATTGGTTATTATTTGTAGATGCTAGAGTGTAAACAAAGTCAAACATAGCAATTTTTCTAATTCAAGGGCAAATAACTCCAGTCGTTCTTGTCCAATTACACCCATAATCGAACTCATCCGAGATCTTATGGTCATATACATTTTGACCAAGTTTGGTGCTGATTGTTTACACTCTAGCATCTACAAATAATAACCAGTCAAATATAGCAATTTTTCTAATTCAGGGGCAAATAACTCCAGTCGTTCTGGTCCGATTACACCCATAATCGAACTCATCCGAGATCTTATGGTCATATACATTTTGACCAAGTTTGGTGCTGATTGGTTAATATTTGTAGATGCTAGAGTGTAAACAAAGTCAAACATAGCAATTTTTCTAATTCAAGGGCAAGTAACTCCAGTCGTTCTGGTCCGATTACACCCATAATCAAACTCATCCGAGATCTTATGGTCATATACATTTTGACCAAGTTTGGTGCTGATTGGTTATTATTTGTAGATGCTAGAGTGTAAACAAAGTCAAACATAGCAATTTTTCTAATTCAAGGGCAAATAACTCCAGTCGTTCTGGTCCGATTACATCCATAATCGAACTCATCCGAGATCTTATGGTCATATACATTTTGACCAAGTTTGGTGCTGATTGGTTATTATTTGTAGATGCTAGAGTGTAAACAAAGTCAAATATAGCAATTTTTCTAATTCAGGGGCAAATAACTCCAGTCGTTCTGGTCCGATTACACCCATAATCGAACTCATCCGAGATCTTATGGTCATATACATTTTGACCAAGTTTGGTGCTGATTGGTTAATATTTGTAGATGCTAGAGCGTAAACAAAAAAATGTGGACGGACGGACGACGGACGGACAGACGACGGACGACGGACAGACGGACGGACGGACGACGGACGCCGACAGACGGTGAGTGATCACAATAGCTCATCCTGAGCACTTTGTGCTCTGGTGAGCTAAAAAGGCCTCTTTCAACATGCGTAGTGAGAAGTGGAAACAATACAAGGTAATTTTTACATTATCCCTTTTTGGCAGCAGGTGAAATCCGCTGTCATAGTCCCCAGGTATGAGTTACTGATTTTCAACGCTTACGATATTTATCTAGGTCGAGAATTCTTGCATCCGGCAGCTTTTTCCTGGATATGCGAGGTAAACAAAACTTGATTCCTACACTTGACTACATAGTTCCTCCATGAATACACAAACGATCATGTATAAATACGCGCTACTCGCGCAGACGACACCCTTTCAAAACTGCCTTACACCTTACGAGTTCATCCGTAATGTTACTGTAGAATAGAAATGGAAAGAGGGCGTCGGTATCTACATAGACCGAAAAAGTGCAAAAGAAAATATTTTCAGAGCAAAAGTTTTCATTAGTCGCCACGCAGAAGCGCGCGACTATATTTTTAATAGTTTTTCGAGTTAGGACATGGACAATGGGAATTTCTTTTTTATAGGGGTGTTAAGGTTAACAAGGAATCTTTCTACTTTGCCTTAAACTGGCTTTTTAATTCATTCTTAAACTACGAAGTATATACAATACGATACTATTTTTGCTCTGTTAATACTTACAACATCAAAAAATCCGCCCAAGTATTACTTTTATTTTTGCTATTCGCGAGAAATGGACTCATCCAAATAAATGCCTTGTTTCCATTGGTCAAGGCTGTACAGGTTTCCAGTCATTTCGTACCTAGTTAATTTCGTACCTAGGTCATTAAGTAGATACGATTTTGGTCATTTCGTACCTACCTATACTTTCTATTTTGGTCATTTCGTATCCACTTTCGTCATTTCGTATCCACTTTCGTCATTTCGTACACAGGTTTAATTATCATTTTGATTATTTAGTACCTAGTTTTTCCTACTATTTGTGTTTTTTGTTGAATGACCACCGCTAAAATTGTACATTGCTGAAATTGTGTTAAATTCCGCCGAAGAACGAGTATGATGGTTATGATTGTATCTAACCATTATTGGTTACTTCTTTCTAAGTTTAGTTTTTAAAACAAAGATTGTTCAGAACCCTTTTGTTTATTTCTCACCAAGTTCTAGATAAATTTACATGTACTTTGTTGGAAAAAATCTGGAGAGAGACCAGTTTTTCGCTGTGTTGTTCATAAATCACAATGCAAAACCAATATTCTTTATTACCAGCGTTCACCAAACAGTATAGTTTTAGACTTGTTTAAATTTAAAGCATGCCTTGCAAACTTACGTTCTCTTGAATCATACTATCCTAGGACATTAACATTTTAGTAACTTGGCCCTGTTTTCAACACTTTCCCAAACAAACGCGGGTTATCACGTGCGCTGTCAAATTCTTTTGGAAAAACATGTTGGATAAGGAGAAATTACTCGTTATAAGCAATTTCTCCTTTAACAAATACTTTTCCCCCCACTACTAGCGAATTTTCTACCATTTTTGCAGCTTTTTAAATTGTCGTCTGTCAACTCTTTGAATTTGGAAGAGTCTGATATTTTTCGTTTGGAAAAGAGTTCAGAGAGCGCTATGCGAGGGTATTAGATACTGTAACAGAAGACAACTTTTGATATAGATTCACAGTCACATCAATTTCATAATGTGTTAAAAAATCTGCTGATGAAAACTGACATTTACTTATTTGCCCTGGCTTTCTTGAAGCATTAAATAAAAAAATTTGCAGCGACTTTGATTCTTTGCATCGACTTTTTCTTGTCGGTGTTTGTTTGCATGATGAATTTTGAGCATAGGGCATCGTAATGGGATTCGTGTAACATCGCCTTTTATCGCCAAAGTCGTACGGATTCGGCTGTGACAGGCGATGTTACACGAAAAGTCACCCATTAAGCCTTTGGCAGACGGCAAAATTTCAGCTGTGTTCAAACTGAAAGCATTTGCAGACAACAATTTCACTGTGGCTCAAATGGTACAAGTTTTATTCTATAGGATAGAAAACATTGTGGATAATACAGAAAATGCTGGTTCCCAGCATTTTCTCCTTTCCCAGACTGTTTTCACAAGGCTTTTTTCTCAAGGTTGTTAGAAGTCGGCATTGAGTGGTAAAGAGTTAAAAGTAGTTATAACTGCAAATTATATTATGCATTTACTTGTACAACACAATCTCAAGTTTTAACGACCCTTAGAACATAACTTTTTACAAACATTGTAGGAATGGGAGAAAATGCTGGTAAGCAGCATTTTCTCCTTTTCCAACAATGTTTTCTACCCTATCAAAGATGTACACTGTTTTTGAGCCATGTTTCAATTTTTGTCTGCAAATGGCTTCTTTCAGTATAATTTATTAGCAGTTAATGAAATTTAAACAGCTTGGGTCATAACAGCTGCCAGTGTACCTATGCATGCGTTTCTTGGCTATTTCCTTAAGGTCATGCACTGAATAACAACATGGCATAAATGATAAGTGGACCAGAAAGAAGACCATGCTGGAAATTTAAACCAGCGGTACCAACTTCAAGTCTTTGAGCTACAAACTCCTTAAAAGGGATCGGCAAAACTTTTATAAAGCACATTATTTGGCCTACAAGGATTTTGAGGTGTAAAACCTCAAAATTATACTAAGACTGGTTTTCAGTACTTTAAGATACCTTTCAAGAATTTCATAAATGTTACAGATTGATATAATAGAAAACATTGGTTAGAAGCACTTTCTCCATTTCCACAAATGTCTTTAAAGGCCTCTTCCACAGGGTCATAAAAACTTGGGATTGTTTTGGAAAGGATTAATATCATTTATTCAAGTCTTGTTTTCTGCCTGTGCTCATGTACTAGATTTTATCTTTATTTTAGCCACAAACAAATGAGCTGTGCTTTGGCAAAAGGGGGCTTCTTGCATCCTCGTGATGGATTATACCAAGCAAGACATAAATAATTATTGATCCATAGACCGACCCTTCGTTGTACAGAAAATGGACCAATGGCGAAAAGTTTCAGCCCAGGTCAGCCTGTGAAGACTGCACAGACTGACTGCCTGCACAGGCTGACCTAAGTCTATACTGTTTGCAGATCGATTAAGGCACCTTTTTACTTCAAGTCAAGTATAAAGGAAACCTGTGCAAAGAAAGTAATAAGATCTGTAGCTGGCACAAACCCGCTGCCTTCAGTGCGTCAGCGCTTTGATTAATTCTCGGTTTGTCATGAAAGCAATTTTCATAACATAAACTTGATTAGGTATTCGACAAAATAACATGCCATTTGCCAATCACATGTTACAAAGACTCAGATCAACCTTGCAGAATTTGGAAAAAAAAAACTGTTGACATGAATGGTCTGCCAGTATGAACTTCCTAGTCTGAATTTTCAGACTTATTTAATTTGTGCACTTTTGCTTGGGCATGTCTTGATCAAAGTTAAAAAAAAAAAAGACTGTGTTGGGGATTATCTGCAGTGTTTGTTTTCGAAAGACTTCTACAGCCACCTGCCTGATGAGACCCATGGAGGGGTTGAAACAGTCTTTTTTTTGTAAAAATAAAACTCAAATTATCTCGCAAAAACCCACCAGAGCCCATCTTTAAGCACTATATTTGCAAAATTTTCTTGGGGGAGCCCCTCCAACCCCCCCCCCCCCCCAGTGGGAGGGGGACACCCCCTCCCACGCCCTCCCCCGACTCATCACTTTGCGACTCGGAGTGCCCTTTCAGGGCACTAGCACCCTGCCCTTTTCCAAACCTAGCTGGAGCACTGCATAGATGATACCTGAAAAGCTTGAGAATGAAACCATCAAGTTTACATCTTACAATATCACCATGTCTCTCAACCCTTTCCAAAACAACCACTTGATAACCTTTCAAACTGATATCATCTACAGAAGACAAATTTCAAACTGGCACACTTGGGCTTAATTTCTTTGTCAGGGTAGAAAACATTGTGGGAAAACAAGACAATTCTAGTTATCATAATTTTCTCATTTTCATACGATCTATTCAAAAGACTTCTTCCCTAACATCCTGAACTCTTTACCATATGACAAAAATGTAGACTTGTCCAAATTTAAAGCATTTTGCAGAATGAATGAATGAATGTATGTTGTTTTATGGCGCATCGACAGCTTTGGTCATTTAGCGCGCATATCTGTGTTAAAAGATAATAAAAGCTGAATTGCTTAAACTGAAAAAAGTTTGAATATATTAATAATGATAAAAGAGTTGAATTCAGAGGTATTATGTGTGATCTTCATATGCATAATGGACATTATTGAGTGATAGGGCAATCCCTATCTACTCAAAAGTTTTAAATGATAAAGTTAAGAATGTGATAAAAAGATTTGAACAAAAAGTTTGATTGATAGTAAGAAGTGTTAAATTAAGAAGAGTGTCATTTTTTAATGTGCATAAAATATGATATTGAGTGGCTGGGCATTCCCTGCCTACTCCAAAGTTTTAGATTAAAAAATAAGACTGTGAATCAGCTGACAAGATATCTAACATAAAGGTATGTAAAGATAGCATTTTGCAGACGACAATTTAAATGTGGCACACATGATGAAATTTGTCTTTGATGGGGTTGAAAACATGGTGGGAAAAGGAAAAAATGCTGTTTACCAGCATTTTCTCCTTTTCCCACAATGTTTTCAAAAGCCTAATTTTGTAGGGTCATTAAAAGTCGGGATTGTGTGGTAAAGAGTTAAACAGATTGTTTGGTAAAGGATTAACTTCAAAAATTATGGGAAACTAAGGAAAAAATTGACGAAAAAAATGATAGATAAAAAATCAAAATCAGAATGAAAATATTTCAGCTTCAGTAACTGCTGGTATATGTGAAGTAGTTTCAAGATTTAGACAGCCTAATGTAAACCAGAAGTGGTTATGGTACATTTCATCCATCTGAAACACATGTGCTCCCCAGGCCCTTTGGGCCATATCCTTTACCACAATAAGCCGTTCCTCATTTGGTGTTTCCAGTCAAGTATATAAGGTAGATATGGACAAAATGATTTATAACTGACAAACAATTCCTGCCTCCTAATTTCAAGGTTCGGCTCACCAGCCCAGACCTGTATGTGTGTACTGATACTGAAAGTATAAGGTTCAAGTAATTTAATTTGGTTTGTATGGGTAGAAAACATCGTGGAAAAATGCTGGTCACCAGCAACTCCTCCTTTTCCCACAATCTTTTCAAAAGCCCTGAACCTTAAGGTCATAAAGACACAGGATAATTTGATAACAGCCAAGATATCCTTTATAAAGGATTCATTCATCTGAGAAGAAAGCCTATTTCTATTCCTGCTTCTCTTACAAACTTTTCAAAAAAATAATTAACTTTTTATACCTATGTAAAGGAAATGAAAACTTTTGGTTCAGGCCAAAACTACTGCAAAATCATTACAGTTATATTTGGCCAAAATATCTCTTTAAAAAAAAAAAAACTGTGTAGATCCAAGATTGGAATACAGATTCTTGATTACATTCTCTACAAAAGCCAGAATGCAAAAAATAAAATCCTTGATAATGGCTGGTTTCTACAGGTGCAAAGGTACATTTATAAATTACAAACAGACATGATAAACCCCCCTCCACAAGAAGAATACTAAACAGTTTATCAAATATTTCTTTGTAAGACATTTAGAAAGCATTCATCATATACCAGGAGAAAATTCAGCCACTTGAGAAAAAAGGGTCTATAAACTGAAAGGCTTTCTACCAAAGATTGAATTACAACCAGTCATCTTTAATCATGGTAAATAAGCATTTCCTATTCTGAACTCCTAAACTAATCCAGCAAAAGTTCTCTGTTTTATGACTAGCTGTCACACCACATTCAGGTACAAAATTTTCTTTTCTTTTTACAAACTTTTTTAACACTATTTGCTGAGATGATCACATCGACCGGTAAATCAGATTTGAGATAAGTCCTGTGAGGCAGTCAGCTGTTAGGGAATGATTTATTGTCAACCAGGTAACCCAGATACAAAGCTTGGCATGAAAGTTTGGACATCATGCCATTAGCTAAACGTTCATGTCTTGAGAAACTGACTGATTCTTTGAATACTGAAATCCTGTTGAAAGGGGACTTTTCCTGCAAATGAAGGTTAGATCAGACTGTATATGCAGTCTGATTTTGGGGTGGTGTAAATGAAATGTTAAATACAACTATGCATGAACATGATTTTTGAAAAGTTCAGTTGTTGTTTGCTGATATTCAAAAACCCAGTATTGAGTCTTTAAAGGGTGCACTGTTAAGTTATTGATATTATCCAGATATAAACAAGAATTGACTGAAAATGGTATTTGCTAAAGAAATTAATTTTTGTCAGATAATAACAACAGAGAGTAAACTAACAATGAATTCAATTTTGGCACTTTCCATGACTTATTTTAAGCAACTTGGATCTGATACTGACAAAACTTTCCAAAGTCCGAAAATGAAAAGCAAAAGACAGAATGATGTTGTGTTTCCTTATACAACAATGAAGTGCTTGTTCTTTCAACTCTTTCCCATACTGCAGCGTTTCATTCTAGCTTTTGTCAGAGGTGGGCGGCCTTTGCAACTTTTAAGGTGCCAATGATGTTGCACATCTTTAGCTCGGCTGTTTTTACAGAAAACGTCGAGGGGTTGCTGTAGCCCTGGCGTCTCTGTCTGCGTCGTAGTGCGAAAACTTTGACATTTTGTAATCAGTTTCTTCTCCTTTTTCCACAATGTTTTATACCCTCCCAAAGACAAATCCCATCATTTGGGCTGTGTTTGTCTTCTGCAAATGCTTTGACATTTTGTAACCAGTATCTTCTCAATTTTCCACAATGTTTTCTACCCTCCCAAAGACAAATCCCATCATCTGGACTATGTTTCCCCTGCGAAAAATGTTCAAGAACTTGTGGTGATTTCATGAACATTCAAGAACCTTTCTTGAACCTTAAGAACTGTTCTTGAACCAATAAAACAGTTCAAGAACTGAGGTTCTAGAACCCAAATGGTTCTTGAATACTGGTTCTAAAAGCAAGAAAGTGAAAGAACATTAATTCTAGAACACCATCAGTTCTTGAACTGATATTAAAGTTCATGAACTTTCAAGAACCTTTCTTGAACCTTTAGACCTGTTCTTGAACTTTTAAAACAGTTCTTGAACTGAGGTTCTAGAACCCAAATGGTTCTTGAACATTGGTTCTAAACGCACAAAGTGAAAGAACATTAATTCTAGAACACTGCCAGTTCTTGAACTGATCTGAAAGTTCTTGAACAGTTGACCTAGAATACAAATGGTTCCAGAACATTGCTTTTAATACATTGACCAAATTCTACAAACCCTGGTTCCAGAACTGTACCAGATCTTGAATGGTTGGAAATCTAGAATTTGGTAAACTTGTATGTTTTGCTGCAAATCTGTGTAATGGCAAAAATTAGCAAGTTGTCTTTCCTACAATTTGCATAAAAGTAGTTTCAGATGCTTGTTTACATTTCAGATGCATACATGTGCTAACTTTCAGAAACATTAGAAGCCATGAGGTCTAGTGTATTTATGCAGGGATCATACATGTGTACATATATTATCCCTGATTTATGTGAAATGGCAGTAACGGTGTAATATAACTGTTGCAGACTCATTTACATTTTTGAAGTCAATCAGATGATTTGAATTTTTTTTCCATCACATGTTTTGAAAATTGAGACTTCATTTTCCACTTGATCTACATGGGATTGCATAATATGCTACTGATGATTTACACAATGGCTCTTTATCGACTTTTATCTTGCTACTAAAATTAAGTTACAAACAATCTCTGCATTGCCGCAGCCTCTTATGTAATGGTGGAGTCAAGCCCAAAACTGAGTAAGTCCAGTTGGTGAATAAGCAGGACTTTAGCTAGCCTCGGAAATTCAGGAGTAGATGACCCATTGACCCAAAAGTTTCAGGGGTCAAATCTAATTTTTCAAGAGTCAAACAAAAAAAATCACGAGTTAAAAACGGAAACTTTAAGAGTTTATAGTAACTTTTTGTTGTTGTTGGACATATTATTAATATTGCAATATAGATGTGGAGTGAACAATAGTGATTATGTTCAAGGTGGCTAGGGTTAAAACCTTATTCACCTAAGCAATCGATAAGAAAATTATGGACAATCATTTTCACTCAGAAGTCCTTTGTTAAACTTTGCTGAAATAATGATAAGACATATTTATTTCTAGTACTATCCAAAAACATGTAAAGTTTTAATGTTCATTGGCCTGGATTTATGTTTCATCGTCACTCGACGATATTATTGCAAACTTTTTTTTCTGGATATTATCTAATAAGTATCATTGATAAAAAAAATTGCAATGAAAAGCAGAAATTGTATGACTTTGCAGGGGAACTCGCACTTGAGGACAAGGTCGGAGAACGTAACGGAAAGTAGGTACAGCTACCTGAATTATTTACGCCCATCATTTTCGTTCGTATTAATCTCGTCATAAATATTAATAGATAGAGATCTACGATGTACTAGTTTACTAACCCTTATTTAATTGTCATGCTGGTTAACAAAGTCGTAAACTTGCGGTTTTCTGAAAAAGAAGCGTAGAGAATATGGAGGAACATGTTTATGTTTACTTTCATTCGGAAGGGTGAATGGAAACACCGGGTTTCACTTCTAACTGCTTGATAACCATATTTCACCTCTTGTGACCGTATTATACATCAGATAGTAAATTCTTCGCCATGGCTATACTCATTTAGCTAATTTATTACGTAATTATCACTAACATGCCAAAAAAAATCTTTTCAAATGAATTAGAAGAAACCCTGACAAATTATCGTTAGAAAAAGATATTTTCCAGAAAATTTGCATAAAATTATACTATACATAAATATATTTCCTTTCAGGTCAAAAGTTATCACTACGGCAATAAATATTGTCATTTTTGGGTGAAATTTGGTCATCAAGTGTTGAAATCCTTGGTTTTTTTCATGCACCCGGAAAATCTCGGGTAATCCGTTATTCACTTCCGCTAGGTGGCTTTTCACATGACGTGCGCAATCAACAGTTGTCCAATTTAAATCCGTTAGATGCATAGACTATATCGGCCAAGCTCTTCTCCACTTCTGCGGTTGGATGTCGATTTCTTCTTGTTCGTTTTCATTGGTTAGGTCTGTAAAGCGCAATCAGACCTGGATGATGACTTCACGGGGAAGAAATATGGACGATGCTTGAATGTCAGGTAAGAAACATTTCAATTTTTGTGTTTTCTGCGTGTGTCTTCTGCGGAAACCCACAACAGAACAGAAGACTGAAGAACATTAATTTATCGAGAATATTTCGTAGTAGATCTAATCTCGCGATGCTTTCCAATATTTCGTCCACCGTTGTTTTATGTTGCTCGGCCGTTGCTCCTTCGTCCCCAAACCAGTTCATCCTGGAGTTTTTGTGTTTGTGATTCCAGATTGGCGATTTTACCAAAAATGTCAAAATGTCTTGTTTGTACCTAGTACATTTATGCAGTCATTTGAATTAGATTTTAATTTCATTAGATGTCGATCTACATTTTTTTTTTAAAGTCTGTTTAAAGATCAAAATATAAGATACAATTATGGGATTCTACCACAGTGACAGATATGTCACTTCTCACTGACATGTTTTGTTACACTACTTAAAACAAATTTTGAATAAAAAAAGAGAAAATGGTGCTGGCATTCTTGTTTTTACATATTTGCTCTTCGTTCAATGGCAAATCCTTTTGTTTGAGTGGCGTTTAATTTGATGTCTGCAAGTTTTTTTAGTATGGATAAGATTATTGTCATTTGGTAAAAAGATGACAATCAAAAAACATCAATTGTAAATTGTTTGTGTATTGTTTGTTGTCTTGACTGTCCCTTTTTTGTAGCAACTCACTGACCAGAAAAAGACCACAGCAGCTTGAATCTTGAAATGCAGAGTCCATAGCTCCAGGTAAGTAGGAGGATACCAAAGTTTTAGTTTTGATCATAAAATTGCTGTTCTAGATAAGTTCTGTAACCCAGCTCTAGAATTGTTCATGAACCCTAAATTATACTTCTAGAATTACAGGTTCAAGAATTTGTTTAAGAATGTGTTCAAGAACCTTTTTTTAAGTTCTTGATAATGTTCTTGAACATCAGTGTTCTGGAACGGCCAATTAATGTTCATGAACTTTTCAAGAACTAGAGTAAAAAATTGTTCTAGAACTGTTTCTTGAATTCCTCACAGGAAGTTCTTGAATTAGTTCTTGAACATCACTTCTAGAATTATGGCCATTTAATGTTCATGAACTGTTCAAGAGCTAGGTTCAAGAACTGTTCTAGAACTGTTTCTTGAATTCCTCGCAGGAGTTCTTCAATTAGTTCTTGAACATCAGTTCTAGAATTATTGCCATTTAATGTTCATGAACTATTCAAGAACTAGGCTCAAGAACTGTTCTAGAACTGTTTCTTGAATTCCTCGCAGGGGTTGTCTTCTTTAAATGCCTTCAATTAAGATTAAACTCTTGCCATCAAGTAAAGAACACAGATCCTGCTATAATTATCTACTAGGATCACAAAAATATATTTTGTTAAGTTCACTGACATCCAGTTTGGGATTAATATGATTCAAAATATCAATACAAAGCAGACAATGTAGACCAGGTTCAAGGTGTTTGCATTTGCAGGCTAATCCTGGTTTAAACTCTCCTTGAAATGCATTAAAAGCAGGATAAGAAGTTAACCTTTCAACCATGAAACAGAATTAATGAAAATCTCCAGCCAATACTAAATGTCCGATGTTGTGTTTTCAGAGTTCTTCTTGCCAGAAAAACTTTGCAAAATCAAACAGTGTAGATCCAAGAATAGACAACAAAAACATGCACTTTGATCTTGAATTTACAATGTCAGCAAAAGTGCATCATGTCCCACTCAGTGTCTTAAGAGTTAACTCTTTACCACACCACAAAATTTAAGACTTGTCCAAATTGAAAGCAAATGTTTCTTGAATGATGACACTTTCTGTGAAAAAGGTATACAAAACATTAATTGTGCAAAAAGGAGAAAAATGCTGTTTACTAGCATTTTCTCCTTATCACACAATGTTTTCAAAGCAATTCTCTGTCAGGGTCCTTAAAACTCCATGATCTTGTTGGAAAGGGGTTAATTGATACCAGTAAGCTGAGAGGAAGCTATCTTCTCATCCCAGGGGTTCCAGCAGAGCCTAGAACAGCTCTTCTTTGTCTTATCTCTCAGACTTATCACAAATTCTGGCTGATATCTTCCCCAGGTATCTCTAACTTAGCCCTCTACCAAAGATACCTTGTCTTTAAAACCCTTCAGAAGAAAGCGTTTGAAAAAGCTATGGAGAAAAGGAGTAAATGATAATACGGACCATTTTCTCCTTTTCCTACTACTTTTTCAATCCTTTCAAATGCAAATTTCATCTTTTTATCCAGACTGAGTTTGTCCTCTTCAAGTGCTTGCAATTTGGACAAGTCTAATACTACCTGCTTAAGTTTTAACCCTTTACTACACAATCCCTAGTTTAAATGACCCTGATAGAAAATGCATTTGAAAACACTGAAGAAGAAGGAGAAAATGCTGTTAACCAACATTTTCTCTTTTTTCCCAAAAATGTATACTACTGAATCAGAGACAGAAATCATCACTTGAACAACATTTATTTTATCATCTGGAAATACTTTCAGTTTGGTGGAGTCCACAATTTTATTGTTTGGTAAAGAGTTAAGGAGATATCAGACAAATTTGCAGGTAGCTAGCCCTCAGGGGTTCCCCTCCACTTCCAGGAATATTTAGATTATTTTCTTTGATAGAGCTCATCCTGTTTACCTATATCTAAAACCCTTTACCACACAATTTACCACACAATCCCTAGCTTCAACGTACAGTCTTGAGGAAGAAAACTTGTGAAAACGAGGGAAAAGGAGAAAATGCTGGTAAGAAGCATTTAATCTTTTTCCCACAATGTTTTCTTCTATTTCACAGTCAAGGAGTCAGATTTAATTTGTTGTCTGCACATGATTTGGACATGTCCAAAGAATTTTCTTTCAGTATAGAGTGGTATAGAGTTCGTCCAATTTACTGTGCAAACCTCATACAGAATACTGTAAGCTCCAGAACTTTGTGAATATAGTAAATATTGTTCGTATGGAACAACTACTCCTTTTCCAAAAAATCTTCCCAATATTGTTTAACCCTTTCCCAAACGATGAATTTTAGACTGGTCCAAATTGAAAGAGTTTGCAGACGACAAATTTAAATAGATGAAAATGACAGAAAGTTCTCCCAAAGGGTAGAAAACACAGTCGGAAGAGGAGAAATTGTTCGTTACAAGCAATTTCTCCTTTTCCCACAGTGTTTTCAAAAGATTTGTACTGCAGACATGTGAAAACCAGGGCTTGTTTGGGAAAGGGTTAAAAAAGTTTTGGATGTCCATCAAAAATTAACTCTTAAAGTGCCTTTCAAAACTATAGTTGCCTTTGCAGCCAGTGTTGATCAAGATCAGGCTGCACAAAACATGCAGCCTAATCTTTGATCTACACTGTCTGCTTTGCTGAAACACTTTAGACTAGAGTGACCATAAAAGTGTGATTATGTGAGTCCTATTTCTATACTAAAAAAATTATACTTTGGGTTTATATGAAACTTCAAAGGTTAAAATCATGTTGTGTAATTTGCAATTGTTCTTTTGTGTAAGTCTGAAATACACGTATTTGGGTCTGTCTGCTGCAGCTTGCAGCAGATAAAAACAAAATTGAATCACAAGTCTCAGAATGGCCTGACAAATTACCTCTGCAGTGTCGAAAGTAAGGTAACAAGATGTCCTATAATTGGCCCATAACTACAATAACAAGAGGGCCATGATGGCCCTGTATCACTCCACTGGCTTATAAATATAAACCATAAATACTAAACTTTTCAATTCTGAGCCAAATGATTTCAAAATGAAGACTTATAAAGTTTTCTCTGTAAAAGCCCATGTGAATGTTGAGACTCACAGGGCAAAGCCATTTTTGATCCCAGAGCTATAATTACTTGAACCCTGGTAGAGGTCCACAAGATAAAGCCACATGCCAAAATAATACAAGTCTATGCTGTATGGTTATAAATAAGGTGATTTCCAAGTTTTGTCCATATGAAGCCTCTGCAAAACATAACACCCCTGATGCAAGGCTAATTTCAAAAAAAAAAAAAACAGGAAGATTTCTTAAGTTGTCACTATGTAAGCCCATGTAAAACTTGTAACCCCTGCGGCGGGGCCAATTTTGACCCCAATGCTAAAATTTTGGCCTGCTTGGCAGAGGCCCACTAGATATAGCTACATGCAAAATTTGGTAGCTCTAGGCCTTATGGCAAGGTACAGGAAGGTTTTTAAAGTTTTCTCTATATAAGCCTATGTAAAACTTGTTACCCCTGGGGCAGAGCCAATTTTGACACCAGGGCTATAATTTGAAGAAACTTGATAGAGGTCTACTACATAAAGCTACATGCCAAATTTGGTAGCCCTATGCCTTATGGTTTCAGACAAGAAGATTTTTAAAGATTTCCAATATTTTTCAGTTTTGTTGCCATGGCAACCAGAGTTTTTGAAGGATTTAAATTCTTTCAAGAAATTCTGAAGAGGACCATGGCAGGATAATTTCTGTGAAGTTTCATGAAAATTGGACGGGTAGTTTCAGAGAAGAAGATGTTTGAAATAAAAGTTAACGCACGAACGGACAGATGCACGGACGCACGGCGGACACCGGGCCATGACATAAGCCCGCTGGCCTTCGGCCAGTGGAGCTAAAAAGCTGAAACTGTCAGACACTAAGGACACTAAACAAGTCAATGCTGTTTTTGGTCCAAAACTAAGCCAAAATCCAATGAATCATCAAAACTGGGGACTGATGAACAATCCGAAAGTAGGCAATTGGTCCCCAACCATCCCAGGTCAGACAGTGTAATTGTTGAAGAAATCGAAAGTACACAATCGGCACTGACATCCTTCGACCCTAGCCAGCTTTCTCTTGTTCATGAGAATTAATTTGTGTTAAGATGAATTGTTGGAGAAGGACTTTGAGAATATTTAGAGTCCAGGGTTCTCATTTGACCTGGGAGGCTGAGTTTCAACAGTTGGAAATCCAAAATGGCCCATTTTTGACGCTCAAAAATATCTGCCTAAGTGTCAACCTGACGCACGAGATTATCAGATAAAGAGTCATATAAATTAGCTAGCATGTATCCGGTAGAAATAGAAATCATAATAAACACAATCAGTACTATCAAATGTGAAAGACCCACGCAACTCTGTTTATCATAACTAATCAAGCTGCCGAGTGGCGATTCATTTTTGAAAACATAATAAAGGTGTTAATCCATTTATCTTGTGTAAGATGACAGGTTTTAAAGTTACCTGCTACCCTAATTGACAAATTCATGTCAAATCATGCAGTAATATTTCTGGAAAAATCAACTGGCATAAAAAAAAAGATCACCATAGAAAAACATGAAAACCCATGACACAACAGAAGTCAGTTTGACGTTGTCCAATCAGAAGCACTTCAAACTATCTTTTCATCTTTGATCTTTCATCAAATTTAAACAGTGAATTTACACTAATTTCTGTATAAAACAATAAAAAACTTGGGTTGTGGTCTAACTGAAAATATACAAGAACCTGTACATAATACGTGGGGGTCGGCGGGGTTACCCTTGATGTCTTACAGTATTAGCACTGGAACGTCAGTGTGAAAGAAGAAGTTATTCGACAAAAAAAGAAGACTAAAATTTGAAGAAATAATACTTTAATGGATGTGACCTTTATTTTCTCCTTTTACCACAATGTTCTAAGCTATGAAAGAAAAATCAAGTCATTCCAGCCACATTTGACTTGTCTGCAAATGCTTAAAACATGATTGAGTCTAAAATTTTGTTGTTTGGTAAACAGTTAAAAGGTTGTTTGTGTCCTTTTATTCATAAAGATGAATTGCATGCTAGGGCTGCAAGTTAAAATTCATCTATCAACTTCATTCCAACAAGTCTGTTACATAAGATGAGGTATTTTTTATTGTCTAATTTCTGTCAATAGATAAAGAACATAAATGAAAAATTGTCTTTTTTTCACCCTTATCTCTTCATAATAACCAAGTAATTGACCCTTGGACATTTCTCTTTGACTCTTGGAAAAATGATTTTAATTTGTTGATCTTAAGTCCAAAAAGGACATAGACATGCCTCTGTAGACAAACATTTTGTGTTCACAAAACAGTTAAATTCAGTTTCATATGCTTGAGTGTTAATGCAAAGATTAATACCAGTGTTCTATTGATATTACATAATGTATAATGTTCTGTAAAATGTATATCACAAACATGTATAATATTGTACACCAACATATATAGCAAGCCAGTAAATTTCCCCAAATATGGCTTTGTCGCACATTTTTCCCCCTTTTACCAGCATCCAGTGTCTTCCCCAAACTGTAAAAAAAAGCCCTGACAACATTAGCCAACAAAACAACATAGCTATCACAGAACCTCAACATTTTCTTCAAAAACAGCAAATCTAAATAGCCATCGAGATGAGGTCTATTAAAAGTTTAAAGCAAACACTTTACATAGACATTTCCTTAGACCTTGGTGACCAAAATTTAATAGGGTTGCAGCAGACAACTCTGAACAAGTTTAACACAGATCATCAAAAGGAACTAAGCAAAGGATGTAAGGCTTAAATCTTTACCAAACAACAAAAACAAATTGAAAGCATTTGCAGATGATATGATGTTAAGGTCAAAAGTTGATTTCTGTCTTTGAAAAAGAAGAAAACATTTTGGGAAAAGAAGAACAGTGATGGTTACCAGCATTTTTTCCTTTACTGGCATTGCTTTCAAACGCTCTCCTCCTCAAGGCTGTTAAAACATGGAATTGTTTAGTGAAAGGTTAACACAAGAATCAAGTGAAAACATTGTGTCAAGAGACAAAATAGCTTGTTACCAGTGATTTCTCCCCTTGCCAACATGTTCTCAAAAACGGTTTGTTGCACAACATAAAAGTAACTGGCAGGAGGTGATATGTTGATCATGATAATGTAATATGCCAGGTGTGTTTAACTGCCTTTCGGAACCTTGGCAACCTAAGTATTAATTCTGGGCCTCTTAAATGTTTTAATCCTGTATCTTGAAGAGTATAAACAGTTTTCACATTTTCCTGAATAGTGAGTACATCTCCATTTTCTACATTGTTTTCCTACCTTGTTGTAAAAGCTTCTGTATACCATGAGCAACTGAACAGGATATACAGGATAAATCATTTGCATATGAAATGAATAAATCAAATATTTTCAATCAGATGTTGTAAACTACGCACAGCTGATGCAATTTTACAACTATTTATCTGAGTATCTCACAAAGTAACGGAAATTAATAATTAACAAATTTTGTTATTGCTTTTGTATACAAAAATGGTCAGTTCAATACTAAATGACAAACTCTGCCAATGTCTGCAAGCTCTGCCAATATGAGAAAGACTCAGCCAATATGACTCGGCAAATATTAAATCCAAAATGAGCAACAAATACAGACTGTTAATTGATATAATTGTCATTAATAAAGTAATTCCATACTTGCCAAATTACAGGTCTGAGGCTGGTGATACTTGCCCAAGGCCTTTGGCCTAAGGCTAGTGCTAAAGACCTCGGACCTGTAGCTTAGCAAATATACAAATTTACATGATTAATAACATTTAAGTATACATCAAAGACCAAACTACATATTCTATCCCAAGCATTTTGACTACACTGTCTGCAAAAGCAACTAAAGTTGCATTTGGCACCATTTTGAAAGGTATATCTTTGAAACCTCTAAATCCTACATTTTGGGTACTTCTGCAGTCACACGGTAAATGTAAAGCCCATTTAAAAAGGTCACAAAACCTACCCCCACTTTTTATAAAATGCTAGGTTTCTTTTTGGTTTTATTAATGAATGATGGATATGGCTGGATGAAAAGTTGGACCCAGTTGTAGGAGCTTGTATCTACATCTTTCTAAGCCAATTCTCTCTACTACATTCTGCCTTATGACAGTTTGATTATACCCAAATGTATGTTTGACTTTCTGACAAAGAAAAGTGAAGTACAAGCTAACATATATGTATATATTATAATCTGTCAATACAAATATACAATCTCTCAAGGTAAAGCTTCCATATGGTATACCAAAGGCAAAGCGTGAAAATGTCAGATACCAGTTATTTAGACAGTGCTGTATAAATAATGTAGTTTATGCCAATGCAGAATACAGCTTGTAGAAAACTTTGTAGAAAAGAAGCCATATCTCTTTCAAAAATTTCCACTTCTTGCTACAAACTTTTTGTACATTGATTATAAAAGCACACCTCTCTTTCTTTCAAACGTTTCTCAGTTCTGTTACCAGCATTTTCTTCTATAACCACATTGCTCTCTAAAGCCTCCTTTCAGGGTTCTTATACGACTGGACAGTTTAAAGGCTGAAGAGCAGCCAAAGAAACAATGCATTTGAATTTAAATAACACTATTTTAAAGTATGGAAAATACTGTGAAATTGACAATTTGTTATTGTGTGGTCAGTCCGAGTATTAGCCGCTGGCAGAAGAATTAATGTTAAAATCAGGGAAACAGTAAACAAAAGATAGAGTGACCTGGCAACTTTTGAGCTAGGTTTGAAATTAATTTCCCTGCCAACAACTAAGACTTACCATACAGTGACAGACTGTCATCTTCACAATAATTTCCATACCTTTAATTGGCATGATTTAAATTTAGTGCATTTTACCACCCCCATTGTTCACATTTGGCTGCTATTGAGCCTTTAAACACATCCTAAACAAGTTTTAACATTCAGTCATTGTCTCTCTCTCTTTGCTCTCCAACATTATTTCTTGAACCCTTTACAAAACAATCTCATGTTTTAATGACCCAGAGGAATCAAGCTTTTGAAAACATTGTAGGAAAAGGAGAAAATGCTGGAAACCAGCATTTTCTCCTTTTCCTACAATGTTTTCTACCCTTTCACGGACCAATCCCAATATTTGTGCCATATACTGTGTGGTCTGCAATCCTTTCAATTTGGGCCAGTCTAAAATTTTGCTGCTCTGTACAGAGTTAATTATGATGAAAAAAAAATGAAAAAAATTCTACAAAACAGAACAGTATAGAACTGTGCTTCGCCACTTTTCAGTTCTTACTCTCTGGAACAGAACCTGCAACTGGTGATGTACAGGTAATACAACCTTTGGATGCAAAACAACCCCAACAGACCATTTTCAGTCTCATGATATGACCCATTTAGTGCAATCTCAGGGTTGCTTTTGACTATAATGTCGCAGAAAAACCTAATAGTGTAGATCAAATATCATACTGTATGTTTTGTGCAGTCTGATCTTGATCTACATTGGCCATAAAGGCAACCTCTTTTGTGAACAATGCTTGAAGGGTTTAGAAATACCTGGCACAGAAACCTTTTATAACAGTAAGAAAGTCATTCATCTAGGCATATAGAACTGGCACCAGTCCCAGCATTACATCTGGTTTCCTTGGAAACAATATAAACATCAACCCTGATCCAAATATTCCAGAAGACTTTGCCCCTTTTGTGAAATGAGCATTGCCTGCTTAGTATCATATTTGCAATAATTTAACTCCTTACCAAACGACAAAATTTTAGACTAGTCCAATTTGAGAGCATTTGCAGACGACACAATAAATGTGACTGAAAAATTGCAATTTGTTTTCGAATGGGTATAAAACATTGTGCGAAAAGGAGAAAATGCTGGTTACCAGCATTTTCTCCTTTTCCCTCAATGTTTTCAAAGGGCTTCTTTCACAGAGTCCTTAAAAGTTGGGATTGTGTGGTAAAGAGTTAAATCTCTTTTATCCTACAGTGCAACTCAGCATTTCGATTACATTTACTGACATACAGATCAAAATCAAACATCACAGAAATAATGCAGTCTGTTCTCAGCAGTCTGATCTTGGATCTACATGGTATACAGTCTGATAATTTATGAAATATTCCATGATTGTCTTGAAATTATAACATTTAGGTCTTCATCCTGACTGAAAATTGCCATTTCATTCATTCTGCAATCTTACATGTTAATCTTTGGACTATTAACTATATGGCATGATGTTTTTATGAAAGAGCGATTACATAGTCTACGTTTTAATAATATTATGTCTGTACAAATGTCATTGCATTACTTTGGGCTCCCCTACATTTAGATTTGCTGTCTCGATGTCTATTTTTTAAACCCTATTTTATTGACAATCTATTGCTTCTCATGGCCAAGACACTAAGGTTTATTTGGTCCACAACAACTTTAATTATCTTACAGGCATGACACTTGATTTTTGCCAAGGATACTATAGCCTATGATGGCCAAGAGGCGATAGCTTTTTGCTCACAAAATCGTTATATGGAGCAAAGTGAAGGTGAAAACGTCCAACTACTTCTACTACCATGTCTCCTATAAGGAAAGACACTTTTGCTGTATCGACCTAGAACATACTTCTGTTGGCAAAGTCAAAGTGGCTTTTCTCCACACAGTTACAATGGCTTATCCTGATCATGGCTTCTTTTTGACAAAGAATCTATGAATAAGACACTATGCCAAACTTAGACAAAATACCATGAATGTATCTTAAGGAAGAATCTATTGCACTTCATGGCCAAAGAACTGTGGTTTACCTGGTCAAGACACTATGGCTTAGTTTGTCCATCAACCTGTCATGAAACTTAGCCTATCTTGACCAAAAATCTATTGCTTCTCATGGCCAAGACACTTTAAGCTATCTCAGCTGCAACATCACAACTAATTTTGATCACTCACTATTACTTATCTTGGGCAAGAAATATTGATTTTAGTTTTGCAAAAGTACTGCTGCATGCCATGCCAAATTTCAATGTTTTCTGTTGGCTAAGGCACTCTGGTTGGTTTTTTTTTTCCAAAACCATCTATCATCCAAGACAAAATGGCTTCTCTTTGACAATAAACAGTGACTTTCCTTGACTATGGCTTTGTGTTCTCTAAAACAGTGTGCAAATTTCACAGCAACAAAACTTTGCCAAGCTACCATGACTTATCTTGGGAATGACATGTCAGTTCAGGCCATGCTGTTGATTATAGTGTCCACAATACCATGACTTACATTGATTAAGAAGCATTGTTTATCTTTACATAGATACCTGGGCTTCTGATGACCATAAACCATGGCTTCTCTTAGCAAAGATACTTTTGCTGGTCTTGAAAACGACCCTATTTATATTGACCAAGTCACAATGGCCTAATTTTTTGCTTATTCTTCACCAGATGACAAAGTTTTAGATTCATCCAAGTTGTAAGCATTTCCAGATGACAAAGAAATTAGCTGAAATGATGGAATTTGTAGAAAACATCATGGCAAAGGGAATACTGATTACCAACATTTTCTTCTTTTCCAACATAATTTTCAAAAAAGAGCTTTTCCTCAGGGTTGTAAAAGCTCAAGATCGTTTTGTAAAGGGCTATCTGTGGCTTGTCTTGGCCAACCCACAGTAGCTTATTTGGCAAGGATGCCATGGCTTAACTGAACCAAGAGAAAATGGCAGTTCTTTGCCAAGACATTATGGCTTGCCTTGCTATTGATACTTGCCACAGTTTATGTTGACAAAGACATCCTAGTTCATATATGTAGCAAAATATTACAGCTTCTTTTGACCAACCACCTTGCATTAACTTATTATCTCTGGTAGACAACTGTTTTTCAGAAGTTGTTTACCATACCATCCCTTGTTTTCACAACTATGAGGTAGATGGCTTTTAAAAGCATTGCAGGAAAAGGAGAAGAAGGATATCTTTAAAAACAATGTGGCAAAAGGAGAAATTACTCATACAATTAATACTCCTTATGCCAGAGCATTATTGCATGTATTCTCATGTTTCAGTACAAATTCATGTTGATTTTCTATACTTTACAAAGTTGTTTCCAAGGTAACTAGTTCTTACATGTGCTTATTTCAGGAGTAGTGAATTAAGATAAAATTGGTGGATAATATATTGGTTCTCTAAGCTCTTTACCAAACAATCCCATATTTTAACGACCCTGGCAAAGGAGGTCCATAAAAACATTATGGGAAAAAGAGAAAACAAGCATTTAACCTTATCCAACATTGTTTTCTTCCCTTTCAGAGAGAAAATCCCATCATTTGAGCCACATTTATTGGTCATCTGAAAATTCTTTCAAACTGGACCAGTCTGAAATTTTGTTGTATGGGAAAGGGTTAGAGTGGTAGCAATGTGTATCTTTTTATACAACAAAGTATCTTTTCAAGCTCTTTTGGTTACCTGCGTTTTTGGTCTCCTTTTCCCACAATTTTCTCTACCCTTTTCATCACATCAGCCATTTCTGATCTGTCTTAAATTCTGCAAATGCTTTCATTATGGAAGAGTCTAAAATTTTGTCTCTGGTACAAGGTTAAAATAAGGATGCTATTGGAAATGAAATTAGCAAGGACATAATATGTCAACAACAAATTCCTATTTTTTCAAAATTCCTATTAACCCTTTCCCACACAACAAATTTTAGACTCTCCTACATTCAAACCATCAGCAGACCACAAATTCAAAATTACTACAAATGTGCTTAAGCTCTCTGATAGGATAGAAAACTTTTTGGGAAAAGGAGAAAATGCTTGTTACCAGCATTTTTCCTTTTCCCAAAATGTTTTCAAAAGGCCTCTTTCTCAGGGTCGTTAAAAGTTGGTATTGTGTCGTAAAGAGTTAATCAAAAACTGGACATAAAAAGGGCTTACATTGATACACTTGATAATAGAATTTTCTGAAGCAAGGAAAAAATGTTTCAGATAAATAAACATGTTCTAAAAATCCTACATAAATACCTATAAACTCTACACCCAGAAGTTACAATCTTATAGAGTTACCATGGCAACAAATTATTTATTTGAAACAGATGTGGGTAATGCGGGTCATATAGTGACACACAGAAGCTGGCTGTAACTTCCCGCTTGATAAGCCTGGGTAATCTTATTCTATATCCATTCATTCTCCTCCAAAACCTAAATTGTGAGTACTCATATATGCATTCCCTTGTAGAGACAATTCATATGAATCCCCACAACATAGGTTTTGATGAAGAAAGTAAAGAGTTGTTGCCCTACATGTCCCATAAAACTTCCTTTATCAGTTGCCCCAGGGAGGCTGCCAAAACCTGCACAGCTACCATACAATCAGCTGTAAACATTATAAAAACATGCTGCCTTTCTACACATGCTTTCTAGTAAAATTTCATTTCTTCTTCCATGTTCTGTGTATTTCCATGGTTAAAAGGTCACAAAAGGGGTATTAAACTGAGAAATGATTCCAGCCCTAGTCCTGACGTAGTCAATCTTAGATGTATTTTGCTGTGGGTGTAATCTAAGATTACTCTCCACATACACAGTCTGATCTTAGCCTTTACTCTCTGCTTCACAATCAAATTTCAGTCAAATTATCAACATTAAATACCAATAAATATGCCAATACACTGTTTAACTCAGTCTAGCTTAAAAGACTACCAGGGAAAAGTCTTCTGAAAACATTGTGGGAAAACAAAAAAGTAATGGTTACCAACATTTTCTCAGTATTCCAGCTGTATTACAATTGGCAATAGAAGACTGACTCTGTACATTCCAAGTGTTTCTTGTACCATTATCTAGCACAAAATTCAACAACTTGCTGCTTTTCCACATGAACAAATATAAACAGAATAAATTCTGTCAACATGAATTTTTCGACCCCATGCAAAAAGTTTTGCGAGACCTGGATTGAACGTATAAGTCCACAGCATTATCAAGAGAGATACCAGTGCTCATTTTTCACAATTTAACCTTTTACCACACAATCCCGAGTTTTAACGACACTGAGAAAGAGGCCTTTTGAAAACATTATAGGAGAAGGATAAAATGCTGGAAACCTGCATTTCCTCCTTTTCCCACAATGTTTTCTACCCTATCAAAGACAGAAATCATCATTTGACCTACTTTCAATCTGTCGTCTGCAAATACTTTCAGTTTGGACGAGTCTAAAATTTTGTCGTTTGTTAAAGATTTAACAAATAACAGGATCATTACATCTTTGCAAAGGTGGAAAACAAAGTGGGAAAAGGAGAAATTGCTGGTTAACACTATCTTCTCCTTTTCCTGCAATGCTTTTAAAAGCCATCTACCTCACAGTCATGAAAACAAGGGATGGTATGGTAAGCAAACACAGCAGAATGCTGAAGAAAGTACAGCACACAAAATAAGCTTTTCAAATTAGACCAAGATGCAATGAAGGGAGGTAACTCAGACAGCATTTATAGAGTTACATCCCTTCCACCAACCCCTACCAAGTCAAATTTCAATACTTAACTCTTTACCACACAATCCCAAGTTTAAACGACCTAGAAGAAGAAGGCTTTTGAAAACATTGTGGGAAGTGGAGAAAATGCTGGTAACCAGCATTTTCTCCTTTTCCCACCATGTTTTCTACCCTATTCAAAATGGAAATTAATCTATCAACCTTTAATTTGACGTCTGCAAATGCGTTCAATTTGGTCCAGTCCAAAAATTTTGTCGTTTAGTAAATAGTTAACTCTTTACTACAGGACAAAATTTAGACTTAACCAAATCGAAAAGTATATGCAGACAACACTTAACATGTGGTTAAAAAAGCTAGATTTATCTTCAAAATGGTAAACAACACTGTGGGAAAAGGAGAGCATATCTTGTTTCCTTTTCCCATGTTTTCAAAAGCATTCTCTCTCTTAGGTTGTTAAAATCAGACACTGTGGTAAAAAGTTATGTAAGCCAGGAAAATCAAGCATTTATTATCCCTTAACTCCTTACCACACAACAAAATGTTATACTTGTCCAAAATGGAAGCATTTGCAGACGACCAATTCAATGTGACTGAAAATAACTGGGCTTGTCATTGAAAGGTTAGAAAACATTGTGGGAAAAGGAGAAAATGCTGGTTAACAGCATTTTCTCCTTTTCCCACAATGTTTTCAAAAGCTGTCTTTCTTTAGGGTCATTAAAAGTAGGGACTGTGAGGTAAAGGGTTAAAGAGCCTTTCATGACTGTAGCTGTCTTTGCAGCCACTCTTCATCAAGATCAGACTGCACAAAACATGCAGTCGGATTTTTGATCTACATTGTCTGCTCTGCTAAGACACTGAAAACAAAAAGCAACCATGGACTTGCACAATTATTTGGGTTTTGTTTCTACTGGAAAATGTCTGCTAGGTTTGTTCAACACTCCGGAGGTTAACTTAGAAACTCATTAAAATTCTTTAAAAAAAAAAAAGGGGGAGGGGGGATATGAGCTGCGCTCTGTGAAAATGGGGCTTAATGCATCTGCAAAAAGTATACACCTAAGTCACCCTGTGCAGTCTGCGCAAGCTGACTTGGGCTGAAACTTTTTGCTATTAGTCAGTTTTCTGCATGTGAAAGGACGATTCTACCCCATTATTCAGTCAGTTGTAATACAAAATGATTTTTATGGACCCATAGCTATGTGATGACTTGCCAAGTATAATGCATCACATGGATGCATTAAAACCCCTTTTGCAAGAGCATGGCTCATATGTTTCTAAAAGGGCTTTATGGTAAGACTCTTGGTTGTAATACATGAAAGACTTAAAAATATGCTAGCAATGTAAACAACTATTATTCCTCATGACAGACCCAGAAGCTCTCTATCATAATATTTAAAACATTTCCTTTCAGAAAAGAAATTTTCACTAAAAAGAGTACAGAACAGCTTAATCTTTACTGAGCTAAACAGAACTTCAGAGACCTTATGTAGACAGTGTATATCAAGATCAGGCTGCTTTTTGCAATCAGCATAGACTGAGATGAGACTGTGCACTGTCTGTTACTTTCTGAAAATCCTGGCAAAAACACCCCTGAAATCATATGTTGGTCTGTTTCCATGAGAGAGAAAGTCAATTATTCCTTTTATTTAGCCTGTTAACCCTTTACCACACAATTTCAAGTTTTAACGACCCCAGGAAAGAAGATTTTTGAAGACAATGTGGGAACAGGAGAAATTGAGGGAAATTTCAACAGTCTCAGGCAACAATTTATTTGTCATCTGCAAATACATTTAATTAGAAAAAGTCAAAGAGTTATCAGTTTAAGTTTCTACCTGCTTTGAAAATTCTTAACTTTTGTAGCCTACCAAGGAAACAGGCAACTTAGAGTATTCAAATCCTACAGAAAATATTGTTTTTTTCCTCATTGTTTCAAAAAATTGCCAAATATTGTTTGAAGCAGCATACAAAGCTCCCAAAAACAAACAAAACTCCACAGAGTACATGAGTTTTGAAAACTGAAAAGTTCTATATGGTAGATAAGAAAACTCCAGAGCAAGCAGATTCTTTCATGTTCTCCATTTTTGACCTTTTCATTTTGTATACCCTTACCTCGGGGCATGAACCACAACTTATGTTGCTTTTGCAGACAGTGTCAATCAAGATCAGACTGCACAGGGCATGCAGTCTGACCAAGGATCTACACAGTCTGATACTCTGTAACATATTACTGCCAAAATGACTTTGTTTACTAAACAACAATTTTTTTGACTCTTCCAAATCAAAATCATTTTGCAGACTACAAATTAAATGTGGCTTAAATGAAGAAAAGTGTCTATGAAACTTAATCCTTTACCAAACAGTCCCAAGTTTAACAAACCTGAGGAAGACGGCCCCTGAATACATTGTGGAAAAACAAGAAAATGTTTTCTACATTTTCAAAGACATGTCCTGTTATTTGATCCATATTTATTTGTTGTCTATCTGCAAATTCTTCCAGTTTGGACAAGCCTGAAACTCTGTCCATGTGTAAGGGGTTAACTCCATACCACACAATCCTGACTTTTAGTGACCCTGAGAAACAAGCCTTTTTTTAAAAACATTGTAGGAAAAGGAGAAAATGCTGGTAACCAGCATTTTCTCCTTTTCCAACAATGTTTTCTACCCTTCCCAAAACAAATTTTAACTTTTCAGTCACACATATTTTGTCTTCTGCAACTACTTTCAATTTGGACGAGTCTAAAATTTTGTTGTTTGGTAAAGAGTTAAAGGGTTAACTATCAAGAGGATACATCTTTTTTTTTTAACCCATCTACAGCAGATAGAGACGTTTTCAAGAAAGTTATTTATAATTCTCTCATAATTAAACTACCTTGCATTTAGACTTTACAAGCAAGACTAAATAATAAACAAAATAAAATAGAAATAACTTCAGGCTGAAAGAGTAAAGATGTTGGTCAGGAGGTAATCACTGTGTGTAAGTGTATGTGCAATGTGATGTAAAGGGTGAAAATAATCTCTATTCCACAGACAATTTTTCCAGGTAAGTCACATGACTTCAATCATGTGATCTGAAATTACCCAAGATTCTCTGCAATGTTATGCCAACTGCTGTCCTTATATGAGAATGTGGGTGGAGTAAGCAAAGAGGCCCTCTCCATATATGTGAAAAGCAAGGGTAATTCTATGAAGTTCAACCAATGGTTGAATTAACTAAATGTACCTCCTAGAATCTGGGCAAACCAACACAGTTTTCTGACATTCTGTAAACAATGAAGTCCATCAATGAAGAAAATAAGGTTAAGTAATATTCAGGATCAAAATGTGCTCTCCAGAATGTTTGCAAAATTTAGTCTTAAAAATTTCAAAGCAAAGTTTTTAATTTCTTATGATTAATTCTGTAGTAAAACTGAGGAAAATACATTCAAATACAAACAGAAACGGTTGGATGACCAAAAAAAAGGGGGGGAGGGGGAGAGGGGGCAAAATACTCTTATCCTATCATTACTGTTTGAGATCAGGGTCTGTATTTACTTGCCCAGTTTGAGTAAAATCTGACAAATCTGAAAAAAAAAAAAAACTATCAAAGGAGTTCATATCCCAAGATTTATCACAAAAATGGTTTAACCTTCCCAAGAAATCTTACTTCAAGAGCAGATAACTAAGTACTACTCTATGAAACATGCCTGAAAATATGGCCTCTTAAGTGCACACAAGGGTTTTTCTACAATTTGTTCCACTGGCCTACTTTTTTACCCAACATGCGCCAATTTTGAAACTGTACTAGATATCAACAAGCTAAACATTCTGACCAAGTTTCATGGGTATCAGACCACAAAATGGCCTCCATAAGGCACACATGAGTTTTCTAAAATTTAATCCAGTGACCTACTATTTGACCCAATGTGACCCAGTTTTGAACTTCATCTAGAATGTCATCAAGATAAACATTCTTACCAAGTTTGATGAGTATCTGACTCAAAATGTTGCCGCCAAAGTGCACTCAAGGTTTTTCTAAGATTTGAATGTGACCTACTTTTTGACCGGTAATGACCCAATTTTAAACTTGTTAGAGATATTGTCAAGACAGACAATCTAAGCAAGTTTCATGAGTATCGGACTGAAAATGTGGCCTCTGGTTTTTCTAAGAAATCTCCAAGTGACCTATTTTTTGACCCAATGTGACTCAATTTGTAACTTGAATGAGATATCATTAAGACGAAGATTCTGACCAGGTTTCATGAGTATCAGACCTGAAATGTGACTTCTGGAGTGCACGCAAGGTTTTCTTAGATTTCACCCAGTAACCTACTTTTTGACCCAGTGTGACCCAATTCTGATCTTGTCTGAGATATCATTAAGACAAATATTCTGACCAAGTTTCATGAGTATCAGACTGAAAATGTGGCATCTAGAGTGCAGGCAAGGTTTTTGTAAGATATGTCCCAGTGACCTAGTTTTTGAGAAGATGTGACCCAATTTGAAACTTGTCCAAGATATCATCTTGGCATGACATGATTTCAAGTTTATTCGATATATTATCAAGACACATCTTCTAAGTTTCATGAGTACTGGACTGAAATGTGACCTCTAGAGTGCACACAAGGTAACTGTTGACACCTGGACGTCGCACAATGGACATCGCACACAGCATGATCACAAAAGCTCACCATGAGCACTTCGTGCTCAGGCGAGCAAAGAAGGCTTCTTAAGCAGCGTCATTAAAACCCCGGGTTGTTTAGTAAAGGGTGAAAGTGCTGTAACTGGCTCTAACTGACTTTGCATACATTACAGATCAAGATCAGACTGCCCAGAGCATGCACTCTAATATTGGACCTACATTGACCATTACTTTATTTACCTGTTTTTCCTAATTGGAATGCTGTTTTACTCAGTCAGCACTTTTACATATTAAACCAATCCATATAAAATACAGATAATCAACATAAACTAAATTTAACCCTTCAAGAGCATTTCACAATTTTAGTTGCCTTTGCTGCGAGTTAAGGTAATGATCAGACTGCAAAATGCATTAAAAAAGAATACATATGACAACACTGTAGAGAAAGGAAGAAGTGCCTTAACAAGGTGGTTGGCTGAAAGACCAAAATTAAGTCTGTACTTAGACTCACATAGATTACAATGTATACTTTTGAAACATACAATTCTTCATCTTCACTCAAACTTTCAAAAATATTCTCTTCAGCAAATTACACCCAGGCTTTGTAAATTTAGAAACTGAGCTTTCTTGTAACCATGGCAACAAAACATGGGAGGGATATCCCACCAGGTTTCTAGACAGGAGGCTATGTACATGTACAGAAATGGTTAAGATTCCTCAGGTAAAAACACCTGGCCCAAACGAGAGATTAACTCTCCCATACAATTTTGTATAATTTTCCCTAGCATAGGTGCCTGATTGCGTCTGTGTATTATATCTATGTTTATAAATAGCAAGAAATATGAACCGCATGTATACTGTGCTTATTTCACCACCCCTACCAGTGACAGCCTTTATAAAACTGTAAAAATTGCACTCTGAACCCTCAAAAGTGTCTGCCAGGCAAATACTATTCACAATAATTATTCTGTAGTATGTGAACTTGGCACAGATCTTGCATTATGTATTTTTTCATAATTATGGTAAACAGGCTCTAAAATTAGTATATATTGGTTGATTAGTCCTTCAGTAACATGGAAAGTGAGTTAATCCATTCATTTTTCTTTGGGAGACATAACAATAAGATATATTAACTGCACTTTAGGCACTGCTGGCACAATATCTCTAGTTAAACAACTTCAAATACATCAAAAAATGGGAGCCTGAAATTCTAAAGTCTAATCATCTGGATATTTAATTCATTATACCACTCATGTTTTTAAACATTTCTTTTATTATACAAATAATAAAATTTGATTTTAAAATGTAAACTATTACCAATGGATTAGATTTAATGGATTTTTAACCAATCAGAAAAACAGTAAGTTGTGTGGTGTGATACATTTTATGGAATGGTTTGCAGTGTTATTCCACCTCCTTTACCCCATGTACTACATAATGCATGATAATTAGAGCTCCAGTCTAAATTAAGATGGGATCGCAGGCTTGACTTTCATGTTTTTTCTAAAACAAAAGAAAACATTATTTAGAATTTCAAACACTGATATCAATGGACAAATGTTTGTGTAAACTACTTCAGAAAACATTGAGATAAAGTGAGAAATATGGCTTTTGCATCAGAATACAATTATGAATACATGGATACATTGTTATCCCTTTAATGAACAATGCTGTTTTTAACAGCCTTAATTAACATTACTAATGAAAACACTGTAAGAAAAGGAGAAAATGCTGGAAGCCAGCATTTCCTCCTTTTCCCACAATGTTATATAACCTTTCAAAGAATTGTTCAACCATTTGAATCACTTTTAATGTGACATCTGCAAATGCTTTCAGCTTTGTCTGGTCTTTACTTTTTATAGTTGCTTACTGGTTATATCAGTAATAACAATAATAACAAAAGGAAATGTGGCAACTGAGAAAATTTTGATCATAAGGGGTATCTCCATTCAGAGGAATGTCCAAGGCAAATGCATCCAACTAGTGCATAATGAGGTTAACTTTTAGGGTGACAATCACACCCTATGTTTGCTGACACTGTAGAATGTATATCGAGATCAGATAATATAAAAAGAATTGACAGACGGTCAGTGTAAAAAGCTCTAAAATTCATGCCTGTTTTTGTAAAAAATATCTCAGAAAATATGACATGCTGTACATACAAGGTCAGATGATGCATGCCGTACTGTGTGACCTTGATCCTCATTGCCAACAAAATTTTTATCTGAGTACATACCACCATTTTAATAGCAGAAGGTCATATCATGGCAGTCAGTTACGCACCCATGTGTTTCATGGCTTTCTCACACCAGTACTGACACAACTTTCTTTCCAAAGCCATTGACTCCTTTTCTCACATGCATCTGAGGTGAGAGGCCAAAAATCACTTGAAAGAAAGTTTGCCTCAACTGGGTATCGAACTCGCAACCACCAGGTCACAAGTCAGATATGCTAACCATTGAGCTACCCGAGCCGACTTGCCAACAAAAAGGCCGTAAGTTTTTAATAAAGATCCTGAGGGATGAAGTGCCGAACTCTTTACCACAAGACAAAATTTTGAACTTGTCCAAACTGAAAGCATTTTCTGGTGACAAATAAATGTGAATCCAATGCCGGGATTTTGTCTCTGAATGGGTAGAAAACATTGTGGGAAAGGACAAAATGCTGGTTCCCAGCATTTTTTCCTTTTCCCACAATGTTTTCAAACCAGCCTCACTACTTCCTGAACCACAGCTGCAGCAGACAACTTTGGAAAGGAATCATCAACATGACAAAAGATCTGATTATAAAAGTTGTCTGCTACAAAAGGTACAGTGTTAACTCTTCACCGCACAATGATGAGTTTTAACACCTCTGGGAAGTTAGACTTTCAGAAACAAATCATTTGAGCCTCATTTAGTTTGTCATCTGCAAATGCTTTGAATTTTGGCCAGACTAAAATTTTGTTGTCTGGTAAAGAGTTAAAGAAATAGATTTTACATTGATAATGTTATATACATGTATTCCATTTACCCGGCAACTCTGAAAGTACATGTATTTTGCTCTTCTCAAGGATCTTCCGTTGAATTTATCTTGAAGAAAACCAGACTCTTTCCAAAATTGGTTATAAGAAAAGAAGAATCACCAGCTATATATCATTGAAAAATACACTGAAAGTACATCAGAACTCTTGGCACTGATAAGATACAGGATATATGGAAACTTGTCTCTGAGGAACAAAAATCAATTGGTCAGTTTCAAATTTTAAATGTAACTGTACTTTCCTCATGCAGTTTATCAAAACTTATTCCCCCAATAACTGTGAATTCTATATCCTCCCAAGACAAATTTACAGGAGAAAACTTTGCAAACATCCATATGGTATAGGGATTATCATTACAAGTTATGATTGGATACATAGCAAAAAGAGAAACTGTTATGAGAAATCAGCAATATCTCATTTTGCCACAATGCCATCAAAAGTTGTTGTTTTCTCCTGTTAAAAGAAAAACATGTCTGCAAAAGGTAACAAGTTAATTATTATCTTACTTAGTCACTCAGTATGACCACAGTCAAGTGATGTCATTTTATCAAGGTTTCATTTGTGGCCATGTGCTAACCGTTATCATCTCAGCAATGATTTTTATCAAGTATCTGGTATGTAGGAAATCAAACCATCATGACTGGAAAATCCCTGGGAAACCCCACAAACTTATGATGCATGAGTGTGAGACTGCTATATTACAAATATAGCAATAGACAGAGTTCAGGCATCACAGGTAAAATGTATTGGGTTACACATTTTCCCTCCCAACACCGTCAAGGGAGGTCACTCCCAGTACATTATAGTAACCACAACCCTTTGTGCTTTAAAAAAGTAAGAGTTTTTGCAAATTGTTTCAACCCTTGCCGTTTTATGGGATTTCCAGACAGAGTAATTTTTCTTGCCTATCAAAATATAAATATTTCTTCCTGTTGAACTATTTTTCCTTTGTTTTTAGCTTGAAATGTTTGCTACAACAAAATAAATCTGAAGATTGCTGCATTGTGGCACCACTTTCTCCTCGGAATATTACTTACACACTCTTTGGCTCTAGACATAGCCTGCAGTATACTTCATATTAATTCTTCTCTACTTGTTTTGAAAAAACTGTGAGGAATTCCTCAGCTACAGCTTATATCCACCATACACTTTATCATGTTCCAAACTTTGCCGGCAAATGTTACTTGAAACATTTTAGTTAATAAGTGACCTCATGAAAAAACCCTGATCTATTCATTAAAACTAAAGCAGTAAGGAAAACAATAAATGTTAGTATGGCAATACCACAGTTCTATAAATTCATATACAGCCAAAATCAATGGAAAAATACCATAATTATTATGTGTAATTGATTCTGTTCCTTTTGCTTCATTGTAATCCTAACTAAAAAACATAAAGAGAACAGGAAAAAATAAAAAACATTTGAGTAAGTAAAATATAGGAACAGAACTATCTCTTGTAGTGTTTATCATGAGCAAGTAACCATTAATTCAAACTGTGTCGGCTTCTTTTTTACCACAAATTGTTTGATTGGGAAGACAATAACCATCAACAATGGTAGGAAAAAACATCATGGGGAACTGGTCAGCTTTTTTGTCAAGTTATTGTTCCTTTTCTCTATGTTTTCTAAGCTACCAACCACAGAGATTAAAGAAGTGATATCTATGTTGAAAGGGGTCAGAAACAAAGATCATGTAACAATAAAATTTCATGGAATGCAACATACAACTACAAACACACATAAGATATCAATCACCTATACTATACCTATAATTAGCATGGAGAGATGGAAGGTGAGAGAGAAGGGGTGGTGTATATACATATATGATTCGATGATGAAATATAATTAGCCCAGACGGTTATGCTGATCACATTGTTATAAGAGGAAGCTTTGCTTGTCCTGTCATTCTATTGTACTAGTTACCTGTCCTGTGGATATATACATGAAATTAGTGAGTAACAGAATATTGTAGAATGAGAATACTGGAATCAGAAGGGAGATATATGTACCTAATTACACAAGCACAAAGTTTTAGACTTGTCTATATTGAAAGCGTTTGCTGTAATGAGAAAGTTTATCTTTCAAAGGGTAGTAAACATTGTGCGAAAAGGAGAAAATGCTGTTAAACAGCATTATCTCTCTTTCCTACATTGGTTTTCAAAAGCCCTCTTCCTGATGATCACTAAAGTATGTGAATGTTTGGTAAAGGGTCAAAGCATTGATTGTGTGATGTGAATTTCATTTGATGTCAGTGATCTAAGCTGAGTGATTATCATTGTCTTGTGTACATGTATGTATTGTCTTCAATCTTTGTCATATAAACCATTACTATTGCATGGAATTTTGGAATAAGATGGAAAAAATGAATAACCATAGCATGGACAGATAACTTTGGGTATGGGCTTGAAAACACAGAATATTATTACTAAAAGTGGTGTTAAATATCATTTTAACAAACTTAACCATTACACTGCTGAATTAACCCTTTACCGCTCAATCCCGAGTTTTGATGACCCTAAGGAAGAAGGCTTTTAAAAACATTGTTACAGCCATTCAGTTCATCTTTATTTGATAAAACAGCAAAATTCTTTACCAGATGACAAAATTTTGTACAAGGTCAAAGCATTTATAGATGGCGATTCAAATATGTCTCAAAAAGATGGAATTGGTTTGGGATAGGATAGAAAAGGTTGTTGGAAAGGGAGAAAAGCTGGTCACCAGCATAATCTTGTTCTCCTTTGTCCACAAGTTTTCCAAAAGCCCTCTTCTCTACAGCTGCTAAAAATACAGGATTGATTGGGAAAGGGTTAAGCAATCAATTCAATACCCAAGACAATAGGCATGATGAGACTGCTGACACAGGCAGAGTAATCTTTGTTGACTCTCTTTGCAAAGAGCCCCAGGGTTCCCAAAGGCATTTTCCAGTGTGAAACATAGAAATAGAAAGTTGCTGCATGAGGGTGCCAAATTGTTCTTATACTTCACCCACAGTGAACGTCTAAGCATACATACTATACAACCTATGTCAAATCTTGATCTTCACCTTCTGCAAAAGTACCAGTACCTATATACTGCATGTAGCATACTTGGAAATAATACTTGACAAAAGGTTTAACATCAAACTTTTGTGACTCTGTACTTGACAACAAAATGTTGGACATGTCCAACTTCTAAGCAGTTGCAGACAAGACATTAAATCTGGATCAAATGATGGAATCTGCCCTTAAAAGGGTAAAAAAAATTGCAGGAAAAGGATACAAATGCTAGCTACTAGCATTTCTCCTTTCCTCCCAATTTTTACAACAGTCTTCCTTCCTTAAGGTTGTTAAAACATGGGACAGTCTGGGAAAAGGTTAATCCTCAATAAGACCCAAGGCTGCTCTTTTACAGAAATTAATTTTGTGCTTGAATTTTTCATGACCTCTCAAGTTTTGAAACCAAGCCCAACCTAAAAAAAGTTTGATCACATCTACCCAAGACTTACATACAAAAAATTAAAAGATTTTCTAATCACAGCATCCCACAACTATTTACTCACAATAAAACTTTTTTCCCTAGTCCCACTCTCCTCCCCCCCTTTCCCGTATGCAGGATGGCACTGCATATTTCCAATTACCATAGAAATCTAATATGGTGGATAAAGCATTCCTGCCGTTGCCATGGGAGATTCAAAATGGAGGAGAAAACCGTGTGAGGAGGGAATTTCTAGTTTCATTTTGGACCCCAATCTACCTGGAGTTGATGATGGATTCCTGGATATAATAGAACTATTCACAGATGCAGGGGTGGAACATTTCTTGTGTACTAGTGACATCCAACAAAATGGTATATAATTTCAACTATTGTTAAATAATTGGGTGCTTAACACCTTCTTGGACAAATTTTAAAACTGTTTATCTCTATTTCATAGCAAAAATATTTCAATTAAAAAAAGATTGGAAAAGGTAGTCATTGCTCTTTGCAAGCTTTTAGAAAAAGGCTGATTCTGGATAGTTTCTAACAAAGCAAGCAACAGTCAAAAGGAATAAAACTTTTGGAGCTAATTTCATATCAAAATGGATATTACACTTTCATACCAAGGTGAGTTCTTTATCTCATTTATTTGCAATTATATTTGTTTAAAGTTTTCTTTCCAAGAATCTCCAAAGGTATTTTTATACCTACCAGGTAGATGAACTGGAATTAGTTTTTGTGTATTCAATGCTGAAAGATGATCTGAATCCATCGATACCCAAGGTTACCTTGGACTACATCATTAAAAGGAACCCATGATGGATGAATGACCCATGGTGACATGATCAGAGGAAACCCCTTGAGGACATTACACGACAGTTCACAGATTGAATGCTGACATGGAGCTGGTTGAAACTGGGTCAAATTGTATGATAATGGATTTGGTCCCCTTCAACCAGCTGTAGTTCACATTCCTGCCACCAGGTGGAGCTGCTAGAATTATTGAAAGATGCTTCCAGGATGAAATTCAACACCAACATGCACACTTCACTCTTTGTTTACATACAATGCCCAACCTCACTGGTTTAAACCGACCAATTTAACTGAAAGTTATTTATGTAGCACATTAAATCTGCCAGTAGCTTATTATTTCGAAGATAACAAGGCATGAAGAGTCCATTTTACTGAGGCATTATCTTGCAATATACAGCATCCTATTGTGATTTTGTTTCTGTAAGGCTTCTGTTTATTTTTAGTAAGTGATGTCTCTATAAAAGGAAAATACTCTATATTTCAGACATGTCTTCAATATTTACATAAGCCTAGAGCCGTTAAACTGTAAAATTTGCTGAGATTAGCTATCGTAGACAAAAAAAAAAACTGGCCTAAATGCCTAGTTTAAAATTTTTGTAACAATGACTCATGACCTCTCGAAATAAAATTACAGCTGCCAACTTGTAAAATACTGATAATGAACACAAACGAAGACTGTAATACATGAATACATATAAAAACCCTACTGTTGTAATGAGCAATTTATCCTCTTGCCAAGATGTTTTTTACATGAAAGAAAAGTTGTCTGCAACTGGTAATGTGACTGCAGAGTTTTTCCTTGATGTTCAATTTTGTTCCATGACTCTTTACCAGATAATAGAATTTCAGGATTGTCCAAACTGAAAGCTTTTGAAGATAACAAATCTAACATGACTGAAATGATGAACTTGGTCTTTGATATAATAGAAAACAATGTATAAAGAGGAGGAAGTGTCGGTAACAAGTGTTTTCTCTTTTTCTAAACAAATTTTTCAACATGGGATCGTTTGGTACAGGGTTTAAGTCTTCCGATTCTGAGATGAAAATGAAAGTTATTTTATAGACAGGGTAGATAAAGATCAGATTACTCATGTGTTTGTACTTTGAACCTATTTATTTTATGTTGATCGGGAAACAAATTTTACATCACTCACAACAGTTGCTTTCTGGAAACTTAACCCTTTCCCAAACAAGCCCTGGTTTCCACGTGTCTGCAGTACAAGTCTTTTTAAAACACTGTGGGAAAAGGAGAAATTGCTCGTAACGAGCAATTTCTCCTTTTCCCACAGTGTTTTCTACCCTTTTTGAGACCTTTCTGCCATTTTCATCAAATTTAAAATTGTCGTCTGCAAACTCTTTCAATTTGGACAGGTCCAAAATTTGTCGTTTCGGAAAGGGTTAACCAGTTCTTGTCACATGATGTGGTGAGTTCTAACAGCTTCACCTGGTTCATTTCAGGGGTTATTTTCACCGCATTCATTTAATTCTTTACCACACAATGACGAGGTTTGATGCCTCTGGGAAATTAGACTTTTGAAAACATCATGGGAAAAGGAGAGAATGCTGGTAACCAGCATTTTTTCCTTTTCCCCTGATGTTTTCTAACCTTTCAGAAACAAATCCAATTATTTGAGCCACATTTGTCGTCTGCAAATGTTTTGAATTTGGACCTGTCCAAAAATTTTGTCATCCGGTAAAGAGTTAAGGGATTAATTTCAAAGAACCTCTGACATGTGCAGCACCACCCCTACACAACAGTTTCCCTCATCCTTGTAAAAGTGGCTTGTAGTTACAACTGAAAACCACAGTAATTTCAGATATAACATCATGCCACTGTAAACCAGGCTGTCGTCATTATTATTCTAATCCAAGACCTTTAGATTTGGTGTCATGTATTTTGTCATAGCTCAACCCCACTTTATATCACAAGAATGTTGGCATAAACTTTTTTCCAGGGAATTTTTCTGACCCATAATTTAGATGTAATCAGTAATTTATTACTGATGTTTCATCTCTTGAGTAAGTACAGTAAAAAACCCATCTTAGAAGTTACCTCTATTAAGCAAGCAACCTGTATTCAGCAAGCATGTATTGATTTCCCAAAGAAATTTATTGAAATGTACCTGTTCTAAGCATGTGCCTGTCATAAGCAACCACATTTTGAGTGTCCCTTAAGGCTTGCTTAGTATCTTAATGCCTGCTTAATACAAAGTAGACTGCATTTTCTGCAGCCAGATCTGTCTAAATCTGCTCTAAAAGCACCCTATAAATGTCAAAACATAGTTTTTTGACCCACAAAGTCAGGTTTTCATGTTTAGGGACACATCAAGATTACATGTTTGCCACTTCCAAGTGCATCTAATCACCAGTTTCTACGCCATGTTAAAATAAGAATATAAAAGATACACCCTTTGAGTATCAACCTTTAACCAAACAATCCCATGCCTTAACACCCCTGAGAAAGAAACCTTTTAAAAGCACTGCAGGAAAAGGAGAAAACTGCTGGTCACAGGCATTTCTCCTTTTCCCACAATGCTATCTACCCATAATATGAGCCACATTCATTTGTATTCTGCAACTTGTATGAATTTCGATAAGTCTAAAATTTCTTCATAGGGTAAAGAGTTAAATAAATGGTAGAAATTTTCAGATAACAGCAAAGATCTAAATATTTCCATTTCAATGTTCTTTCCATCAGAACATTTCTCTGAATGGGACAGTGTTGTTCAATGATCAGGCTGCACGATCTGTGCAGCTTGATCTTGATCTACACTCTCCATAAAAAGCGGCATATTCCACTTTGCAGCCTTCAGGTTAAAAAAAATCTTAAAAACTTTTCCCATTATTCGCATGACAGCATCATGTATTATTCGGTTTTTTTTTTCTTCTTTTAGGAACAGAAATTCCACAGAGTATTTACGCAGTTGCATAAAGCCCTGGCATTTTTGGAGAAGCTCCAGGAATATTCCAGTACGGAATACTACTACGCATCATCATAGACAAGACACATGTGTAATGCGGAATAGATAACACACGTGTATAATGTACATGAAGACAGTTTTTACCTCTCTGCCTTTCTAGAAACCTAGGGGATGGAATCTCATTTACCTTTGCTTTCTCTCTGTTGGTACCTTGCTCATCAAACTGTCATAGTTTAACCCTTTACCACACAATCTCTTCTTTTAACTACCCTGTTAAAGAAACCTTTTGAAAACCTTGTGGGAAAAGGAGAAAATGCTGGTAACCAGCATTTTCTCCTTTACCCACAATGTTTTCTACTCTTCCCCAAACAAATTTCAATTTTTTAATCACATTTATTTGGTCATCTGCAAATGCTTTCAATTTGGACAAGTCTAAAATTTTGTCTTGTGGTAAAGAGTTAAGCCTCTAACCCTTCAACAAACATCCCAAGTTTTAAAAACATAGAGGTAACAGGCTATGGAAAATATTGTGGGAAAAAATCCTGGTAACCAGCCTTTTCTCCATTTCCAGAACTATTTTCTTCCCTTTCAAAGACATTTCCACTGTTTGAGCTACATTCATTTTGTCGTCTTCAAATGCTATTTATTTGGGCAAGTGCAAAACTTTGAAATATGGTTAAGATTTAACCTTTAGAGGGCCAAACACAGGAAACTGACCTTAGGAAAAGCTACTAGAATACTGCTATTCCACATTCTTTTGGCCAGAAAATGTATAAAAGTAGTGGACAGGTTAATGTAAGATCAGAAACCACATTCTGAGCACTTTGATCTTGATCTAAGCTGTCCATAAAAAGTAGATTAACCCTTTACCACACAATCCCAACTCTTAACGACCCTGAGAAAGAAGCCTTTTCAAAACATTGCTGGGAAAGGAGAAAATGCTGGTAACCAGCATTTTCTCCTTTTCCCACAATGTTTTCTACCCTTCCCAAAACAAATTTCAATTTTTGAGCCACATTTATTTTGTCATCTGCAAATGCTTTCAATTTGGACAAGTCTACAATTTTGTCGTTTGGTAAAGGGTTAAGAGGGTTCCGGTACTCTAAGGGTTATCCCAGACCCAGAGATGGAAGGCTTTCAAAACCATAGTTGGAAAAAGAGAAAATGCTGGTAACATGCATTTTCTCCTTTTCTCACAATGCTTTCTACCCTTTCAAAAACAAATCCAATCATTTTGGCCTCATTTAATTTGTTGACTGCAAATGCTTTCAATTTGTACATATCTCAAATATTGTTGTGTAGTAAATAGTTAAACAATTTGCATATAACAACTTTTTGCTTCTTCAGCAGTCAGTTCTTGAAAACATCATTAGAGAAGGAGCTGCTGCAGGCTACAAGAAATTACTCCTTTTTTTCATAGTGATTTTAATTCCATATCATTTACTACAGGCATTTTCTTTGAACTTGCATAACTTGTCTAGTGTATGGTTTGTGCATAAAAAGCATCCATAACACTGAAATTTAAACAAGAAACTTTTTTCTTCTTATCTTGCAAACAACTTTTAAAACCATTGAGACAAAAGGAGACATAAATATTCATAATTTCTCGTTTGGCCATAATGTTTTCAAATGTTTTCAAGCACTTAATCTTGGTGCATGTTCACACAAATGAAGCACTAAACCTTTGTTCTCTTTTGAGTATATTATGGCAATAGGAAAAAATCCCCACTGGTTAGTAAGGTGACAGATTTCTCATTTTTCCACAATGTTTTCATATATAATCTTGTATTCGATGGAGGTTATCTTTACCAGGATGTTTCAAAGTCAGATGCTGCAAATGTGTTCAAAGAGATAATTATTTAACCCTTAGGCTGCCAAGCACGACTCAAAGACCTCTTGCAGTGTAGATCAAGATAAGACTGCACAGAATGTGCGGTCTTATCTTGAATCTACACTGTCTGATAAGAAGATATTTTTTCAAAAAAAAGAAAAACCTTTGAATTCGCAAAATTCAATTTTTTACTATCAGCTTGAAAGTTTCATTTCACTTATTTAAGCAGCTTAACCCTTTACCAGACGACAAAATTTTAGCCTTGTCCAAACTGAAAGCATCTGCAGACGACAATTTCAGTGTGGCTCAAATGGTGCAATTTTTCTTTTATAGGGTAGAAAACATTGTGGGAAAAGGAGAAAATGCTGGTTACCAGCATTTTCTCCCTTTCCCACAATGTTTTCAAAAGACTTCTTTCCCAGGGGTGTTAAAAGGCGGCATTGTGCGGGAAAGGGTTAAGGTTTAAGTTGCTGATCAAGCATTTAATCTTTTCGTTGTAATCAAGTGCTACTTTTTTCACTGCAATCACTAGTATTTTCTCCTTTTCCCACAATATTTTCAAAGGCTTTCTTCTTCAGGGATGTAAAAACATTGTTAATTATTTATCTAAAAATAGTCTATAATGAAATGAACTGGTTGACTCTATTGTTATTGCTTTATCATTCCAAAATTATTTTTAACATTCCAAACTTCACTTTTTCTTATCTGTTATGGTAAATAAGAAGTTCTGTCTGAGCCATGCTCAGTAAAAGGGGAGCTAGATGCATTTGCATTGACCCAGGTCAGCTTGCGCAGTCCATGCAGGCTGACCTGGGTCAAAACTTTTTTGCTTTTGGTCAATTTTCTGCATTTCAAAGGAAATATCTACCACAGGGTTCTGTCACTTGTTATAGAAAGAGGATTTAACCCTTTCCCAAACAAGCCCTGCTTTTCACGTGTCTGCAGTACAAGTCTTTTGAAAACACTGTGGGAAAAAGAAAAATTGCTCGTAATGAGCAATTTCTCGTTTTCCCACAGTGTTTTCTACCCTTTTTGAGACCTTTCTGCCATTTTCATCAAATTTAAAATTGTTGTCTGCAAACTCTTTCAATTTGGACCAGTCCAAAATTTGTCGTTTGGGAAAGGGATAATGGATCCATAATAATGAGATGACTTGCATGGTATATAAGATCATGGAGATACATTAAGTCCCCTTTTGTTCACAGCCCATTTCTTTTTGTTAACCAATCATTCATAGGCTAGTATTCTAGTGTTATCCTATCTATTAGCTCTTTACCAGACAAGAAAAATTCAGTCCAGTCCAAATTGCAAGCATTTATATCTAACAAATTTAATTTAGTGATGGTATTCGTCTCTGAAAAGGTACAAAACATTGTGGGAAACGGAGAAAATGCTTGTAACTAGCATTTTTTTCCTTTTCTCCACAACAAAGCCCTATTCATCAAGGTCTTTATGGCATTGTCTGGTAAAGGGTTATATATTAGATTGTGACTGTAAAATTCATTTTGAATAAACTAATTCTAAGATCTGTTTTCACTGCCTTCCTTTTTATCTTTTGTCAGTGATTCAATTTCTGCAGTATTTTCTGTCAGACACATTCCATGAATCTGTAATTTTCATATGTTAAACACCCTTTTTATGAGTATTTCAGTTAATTCACAGCAGCCTTTGTGCCTATCCATAGACCCTTTAAATTTCTTTAACCAGTAGTGTTCCCAAAACCCTCTGTCATGGCCTATGGCTATTTTCCCACATCAACACAGAATTTTAGACTCATCTGAATTGAAAGCATTTGCAGAAGACCAATTAGACTTCTTTCCCTACTTTAAATAAAGTTTAAATGAAAGGATTTGTCTTTGAATAAATTAAAAGAACATTGTTGAAAAAGGAGAAAATTCTAATTACCAACATTATCTCCTTTTCCAGTGTTTTCAAAAGCCCTCCTCCACAAGGTCATTGACACTCAGCCTTGTTTTGTATATAATTTATACTATGCCAAATTGCACTTTTTGGTAATTTCTCCTTTTGCCATAATGTTTTTAAAGTGGTCTGATGCAAGCCATCTGAACAACTCTGAGAAAGCAGGTTTTTGAAAACACTGTGGGCAAATGAGAAAACACAGGTTACAAGCATTTTCTGCTTTTCCTACACTGGTTTTCACACTTTTAGAGACAAATTCCACCATTTCTTCCATACAGCTTTCAGTTTGTCATATATGAAATTTTGAAGTGTGGCAAAGGTTTAACTCTTTACCACACAATCCTGACTTTTAACGATCCTGAGGAAAAAGCCTTTTGAAAAAATTGTTGAAAAAGGAGGAAATGCTGGTAACCAGCATTTCCTCCTTTTCCCACAATGTTTTCTTCCCTATCAAAGGCAAATTCTATCATTTTAGCCACATTGAAATTGTTGTCTGCAAATACTTTCAATTTGGACAAGTCTACATTTTTGTCGTTTGGTAAAGAGTTGACTGGTTAACACAACACAATTGTGCAGATATTTTTAAGTTTGAGGAAGTCAAAAAAATGACACAATGAAGTATTTGGGTAAAAACTAGAGAAATCTGGGCCCTACAGCATTGCAAGGCAATATCTCCGCCTTTGGTGAAAGTTTTATGGCCCCTCCTTATGATTTACACCTGGGTTTACTTGTCTGATCTGCAAGTTTAACTCTTTTCTAGGCTAGTCAAAACTGAAAGTATTTGCAGACAACAAATTAAATGCAGCTCAGTTTGTGTTTGACAGGTAGGAAACTTTGTGGGAAAAAAAGAAAATGCTGTAACTAGTGTTTGGTCCATTTTTCATTTTGCTTTAAAAAGTTTCCCTCTTTCTGAGGGATTTTTAGTCACTCTTTACCACACAATCCCGAGTTTTAACGACCCTACAGAAGAAAGCCTTTTCAAAAGATTGTGGGAAAAGGAGAAAATGCTGGTGACCAGCATTTTCTCCTTTTACTACACGTTTTCTAATCTTTCTACGACAATTTTTCTCCATTTGAACCACATTAAAATTGTCATCTGCAAATGCTTTAAGTTTGGACCAGTCTAACATTTAGTCATTTGATAAAGGGTGAAGGGGTTCGACACAACTTAAACAAAACTGCATCTGTATGTCATTAAGCTTCCCCCCCTGCCCCCCCATGATAAACCCAATTTAACCATGTAAACCAAAAAGCAAGAGGAGATTAAGAACTTTACTACCCAGAACCAAAGTTTATACTGGTATAGTCTAGAAAACAATGAAACAAAAACAGAAATTATCATTAGAAGCAATTTCTGTATTTGTTACAGTGTTTTCAAATTTTTTCTAAATAAGCTTTCCAGATTTGTCCTAATGAAGGCAGGGGTTAAGACATATATCATCTCTGCCAAACTAATCATTTTTGTGTGTCTGGGAGTAAAAATATAAACCTCTAGCAATTCAATTCATACCCCACTTTGACCCCCTCACTGAAGATCTCTGTAATGTTCACCCTGGTAACCAGTATTTTCTCCTTTTCCCACCATGTTTTCTAGCATATCACAAACAAATTCCATTGTTTGAGCAAAACTTAAATTGTCATCTGCAAATGCCTTCAATTTGGACGAGCCTACATGTTTGTCCTGTTGAAAAGAGTTAAGCCAAAAAAATGAATCAGAATATTTTCAATCAGTCAAAAACATCAGAATCTGATTGTGATACTACAATTTCATGGCCTCTTTGCAAGAATATCTCATAAAATATCAGTATGGTACGATTAGACATATCTTGATGAAAAATGTCTGCTGACTTAAGTTTTATTTTACACTCTCTTCCATTGCTTGTAACAACGACCTTTCTCCAAGTTTATCCACAGGTTCTGACATGGCTATCTTTATCTATGAACCTTTACATAGTACATGTAACATGAAGAATACATGCATGCAAACTTGAAATGTTCTGATGAGAAAAGCAGTGGTAAACACTGACCACATCTTTTCTATCAGAACTTTGCCTCTGACATTCATCAATCAACTTTTCAAGGAGCAAGACTTTGAAATCACAACCCCTGGTTTACTTGTCCTGAACACAAACACTGGGTTACAACTGCCCAGCTCCAAATTTGAAGTGTGAAGGAACAAACTAATGTTTCAATGATAAACGTGCAGATTTCTTTTGCTGCACTGCTACCAGTTTTTGTTTCATAAATAAAGAACATGTGCAAAAGTTTGATAACAAGAAACAACCCTTTTCTTCTCCTGTATGTAATTGCAGACACAGGATTTTCAAAATATAATGACACATAGTGAAGTTGCTCTTTGCATTTGTTGATGTTTGATAGTTCCTCTCTACAATTTTTAGTTATTTTTCCGTATTTGACATTCTAATACTCAATAAACAGTTGAATAGTCAATTCAAAGATTATGAAGCACAGGATTTACATTAACCCTTATCTGACTATTAAATCAGTTAAATTACACTTTTAAGCCGATAGTAAAAATCTGAAGAATGTTACTTCAAACTTAATATTTGGGAAGAAGTATCTCATTATTGGACAGTGTAGATTCAAGATCAGACTTTCTGATCCTGATCTACGCGGTCCGCAAAAGGTCAGTGAGTCACGCTTAGCAGCCTAGGCGTTAACACTTTGTGAAAAATTTCAACTCAGAACTTAATATTCACTCACGCACCACTTGAGCTTTTGAACCTTTCACATTTAGATTAAATAAAATGAATTTTTGGGGCCAGTAAACTATTCTAACTTTAAAAAAATTTAGGGTCTCCAGGCCAGGATAATCAAGACTATTGACAGACACTGTGAACTAAAGATCAGACTTCACATTTTGTGCAATATGATCTTGATTTTTACTGCCTAGAAGTACATCATTTGCCCAACAATCTATGCAAAAAGTTAATGTACTTTTTGGGGGGGCAAGTATTAAATGCGGCCTGAGTTTTTTTCAGTCGAATTCAGGCATAAACCAGAGAAAGGATGCCCATTATCACAGAGATTTTTCTCTCTGTGTTTAAGCTAAACCACATGCTTATGATCACTTCATGTTTAATTAGGGAGAAATGTCAATTAAGTTGAAGGTTTGTACCATTAGAAACATTTCAGTAGTTTTTTTAACAAAACACTCCCGTGTACTGCCAATTCTGATGAAGAAAGCTATAGAAAGCATTGAGGGTAAACAGCATTTTCTCTTTTTCCCACAATGTTTTCTTCCCTTCCAAATAAATATTCCATTATTAATATCACAATTAATTTTTTGTCTGCAAAAGTTTTCACTTTGAATAAGTCTAAAATGTTGTTGTTCATAAAGATTTTACTCCGAACATGCTAAGTGCAACATAAGTTGCTTTTTTTTGGACAGTGTAGATTAAGTTCAGACTGCAAAGCATGTGCAGTCTCATTTGTGATCTACACTGTAGGATGTTGTGAGAGACATTCTAGTCTAAACAGCCTTGAATTGCTTCAATTCAAGTCTGTTTTAGTCAGCTAAAAGACATTATGTCTTGTATACATATACATGTACATGTATCTAAAACTGGCAGTGTATGAATTGAAGCTTTACCCAATTATAAAAACAAGAGGACCATGATGGCCCTGTATCGCTCCACTGGCTTATAAATATAAACCATAAATACTAAACATTCCAATTCTGAGCCAAATGGTTTCAAAATGAAGACTTACAAAGTTTTCTCTGTAAAAGCCCATGTGAAAGTTGAGACCCACAGGGCAAAGCCATTTTTGATCCAAGAGCTATAATTACTTGAACCCTGGTAGAGGTCCACAAGATAAAGCCACATGCCAAAATAATACAAGTCTATGCTGTATGGTTATAAATAAGGTGATTTTCAAGTTGTGTCCATATGAAGCCTTTGTAAAACATAAGACCCCTGATGCAAGGCTAATTTCAAAAAAAAAAAAAAATCAAAACAGGAAGATTTCTTAAGTTGTCACTATGTAAGCCCATGTAAAACTTGTGACCCCTGCAGCGGGGCCAATTTTGACCCCAGGGCTAAAATTTTGGCCAGCTTGGTAGAGGCCCACTAGATATAGCTACATGCAAAATTTGGTAGCTCTAGGCCTTATGGCTAGGTACAGGAAGATTTTTAAAGTTTTCTCTATATAAGCCTATGTAAAACTTGTGACCCCTGGGGCAGAGCCAATTTTGACCCCAGGGCTATAATTTGAAGAAACTTGATAGAGGTCTACTACATAAAGCTACATGCCAAATTTGGTAGCCCTATGCCTTATGGTTTCAGACAAGAAGATTTTTAAAGATTTCCAATATTTTTTAGTTTTGTTGCCATGGCAACAAGAGTTTCTGAAGGAATTAAATTCTTTCAACAAATTCTGAAGAGGACCATGGCAGGATCATTTCTGTGAAGTTTCATGAAAATTGGATAAGTAGTTTCAGAGAAGAAGATGTTTAAAATAAAAGTTAATGCACGGACGCACAACGGACACCGGGCCATGACATAAGCCCACTGGCCTTCGGCCAGTGGAGCTAACAAAGACTCATCGAAAGTGAATACATCTGCAAACAATAAATAAAGTGTTGCTCCAGCGATCCAATTTGGTTTAGAAAAGATGGAAAACATTATGGAAAAGGGAGAAAATGCTGGTTACCATCATTTTCTCCTTTGTCTACAATGTTTTCAAAAGCATTCTCTCAAGAGTTATCAAAACTGTTCCCTCCAGGGGTCATCAAAATATGGGAAAAGGGTTTTTTCTGTAAAATGTTAAAAATAAAAACTTGACAGCTGCTATAACCTGTGGCAGCTTATTTTTTCAAAACTCTTCCATCCTTTTGATAAAAGACTGACAGAACTTCTGCTTCACCTGACCAGAGGTCATGGCTAAAGACCATATAAAAAGCAAAGTACATCATAATAAATAATGTCATAATAGTCAGTTTTTTCCTTCAAAGTATTTAACTCTTCACCAAACAACACGTGTCCAAATCCAAACTATTTGCAGACGACAAATCTAGTTTGGCTCACATGGTGAAAATTGTCTATGAAAGGTTAAAAACATTGTGGTAAAATGAGAATATGCTGGTTTTCTCCTTTTCGCACGTTTTAAAAGATCTTTTTCCTTAAGGTCATAAAAACTCCCTATTGTAGTGTAAACGGTTAACCCATCCATGGCTCTATGAACCTTAGTAAAACAATCTTTGAAAGACATCATTAGAAAAGGCCACTACCAGCATTTTTTTCCCTTTCCAATAATGTTTTCTGTCCTCTCAAAAACAAATCTGGGTCCATATTCACAACCATTCTCATGAATAAAAACAGGGATTATTTCATTATCTATTACTATCACCCCTCATTCCACATATTACAACCTGGGTTTCCAACTCTTTACCACAATGTACAATTTTGGACTTTTCCAAATTTATTTAAATCATTTGGCTTCTTTATACAACGGTAGAAACCTTCGTGGGAAAAAGAGAAAATGCTGGTTACCAGCATTTTCTCCTTGTCCCACAATGTTTTCAAAAAAATGTTTCTTCAAGGTTGTTAAAACTCAGGATTGTGTGGTACAGGTTTAACTCTTTACCAAACAACAAAATTTTAGACTGGTCCAAATTGAAAGCATTTGCAGACAACAAAATAAAGGTGACTCAAAAATAGAACTTTGATTTGTTAAGGGGAGAAAATATTGTGGGAAAAGGAGAAAATGCTGGTTACCCAGCATTTTCTCCTTTTCCCACAATGTTTTCAAAAGCTTTTTTTTTCAGGGTTGTTAAAAGTTGGGACTGTGTGGTAAAGGGTTAATCATCTTTACAGTACAAATTCATTTTTCCTCATATTAACAAGTAGCATGCAAAACTGTGGTAAGTAGTCATGCAGTATTATTTGAAACAGAGTCAATACTTCAAGGGGATACTTTAAAACAAATGAGCTATCCTCTGGCAAAAGGAGACTGAATGAATCTCCCTTATGCATTATACTCAGCAAGTAATCACATAGGAATGGATCCATAAAATCTATTTAGGCCAACAATCGACTGCATCTGGAGGTAGAATGGTCCTTGGACATGCAGAAAATTTAGAAATAGCAAAGAAGTTACGATTCAGGTCAGCCTGCACGGACTGCATAGGCTGACCCAGGTTGATATCTTTTTTGAAGATGCATTAACCCTTTACCACACAATCCCGACTTTTAACGACCCTGATGTTGAAGCCTTTTGAAAACAGTGTGGGAAAAGGAGAAAATGCTGGTAACCAGCATTTTCCCCCTTTTCCCACAAAGTTTTCAGCGTGACTCAAATGATGCGATTTGTCTTTTATAGTGTAGAAAACTTTGTGGGAAAAGGGGAAAATGCTGGTTACCAGCATTTCCTCCTTTTCCCACAATGTTTTCAAAATCCTTCCTCTTTAGGGTCGTTAAAACTCGAGATTTTGTGGTGAAGGGTTAAATCTTTGTATGTGAATAATGCACTAATCTATTAAAACTTTGGTCCTCTTGTCAATTAACTCTTTTCCAGACAATAAAATTTTAGACTTGTCCAAATTGAAAGCATTTACAGGTGAGAGAGTAAATGCTACTGAAAACCTGAAATTTGATTATGCAAGGGTTGAAAACATTGTGGGAAAAGGAGAATATGGTGGTCACCATCAATGCCCCTTTTTCGAAAGTGTTTCCTACCCTTTCAAGTCAAATCCAACTATTTGAGCTGCATTTGTCTTCTGCAAAGGTTTTCAAAGTCCAAAATTTTGTCATCTGGTAAAGACTTTCAGCAGAACCAAAGTTAATCATCCAAAATTTACAAAGCTGTTTTCAGTCTTCTACTAAAATGTTTTAACTCTTTACCACACCATGACGAATTTTAACACCTCTGGGAAATTAGACTTCTGAAAACATCTTCAGAAAGGGCGAAAATGCTGGTAACCAGCATTTTCTCCTTTTCCCACAATTTTTTCTATCCTTTCAGAAAAAAAATCCTATCATTTGAGCCACATTCTGTTTGTCATCTGCAAATGCTTTGATTTTGGGCGTCTAAAATTTTTTCGTCTCGTACAGAGTTAACAGGAGGAGATGAGCCAAGAAGCATGTATCCCATAACTATCACAGCAATCTTACAACATCCAGCACTTACCTGGGATTTCCTCGCAGGGCTGCGTGATGTAGGGCATTAAACCCATTGTTGTTGGTGACAGTCATATCTGCATGGTATTCTAGCAGCAAGGAAATCATGTCATCTCTCTTTTTACTAATTGCATCATGTAATGGCGTATCACCTTCAGAATCCTGGAATGATGGGGGATAGAAAAAAAAAAAAACCCTCATGGCTGCAACAGCAGCATTACGCTGATAACAAGAAATATCTTTGAAAAAAAAAAGATGGTGTAAATTTGCCCGCAAATAGGCAGGGGGCCCTTGAAATAAACATGTCTACATTTTTTTACCAATCACAAATTTCTACTTATTCATTTTTTTATCAGTACCAAAAAGTAGTTTATAAGCCAGCACATTCAGCTATGCCGAAAAATCATTATTCCAAATAATCAGATGTGTCACTTTCAACCTGAAATTGTTCCATTAAGACTAAAAATGTAGTTGCTGCAACAATGTAATGATTGGCTGAAATCTGTTAATCCATGCTCATACCTAGTTTAACCCTTTACCAAACGACAAATTTTAGACTACACCAAACTCAAAGCATTTGCAAATGACAAATTAAATGTGGCTAAAATGATGGTTTCTTTTTTGATAGGGTAGAAAACATTGTGAGAAAAGGAGAAAATGCTGGTTACCAGCATTTTCTCCTTTTTTCTCCACAATGATTTCTGCCCTAAAAAGGACAAATTCCATCATTTCAGCCACACTTGAATTGTCGTCTGCAAATGCTTTCATTTACACATGTCTGAATTTTTGTCGCTTGGTAAAGAGTTAACAGTCTTTGGTATGGTTGGCATTTGAGAGAACTGAATCCCATTTTAGCAGCTATCAACAAAACTTTGAAGGTATGTGTTCAATAAGCAGAAGTTGGATAAGTTCTATTTTGCAGTGAGTTTAACTACTAGACAAATGTGATGGACTTTGCCATATAGTAGGACAGACAAAATATTTTTAATCAAAGTTGCTTTTGCCAAAATATCTAACAATATTTAAAGCAATGTAGATCAAAGATTAGCTGAGACAACTGATCTTCATATAAAATGTTAACATTGCCTTGCAATGGATGATAGACAAAGCATGTGCTAACAATCCAAGGGAAGTAACTCAATTCTTAACATTCTACAGATATCTCCCTTACCTGTAAACTTGGGTGACAACCTATCTCAAGCAATGCCTTCACGACACCAATGTGACCCTTATTGACCCCAATATGTAACGGTGTTTGTCGACGTTTATTTCGTGCATTCAGATCTGCGCCTCCTCTATGAAGTATCTCAATGACTGCTGGCTCATCGCCAAATGCCGCATGATGAACAGCTCTGTCTCCATCTTTATCCTGTTAATATTCTCAGCAACATCAACCAAATTGTCATATGAATGTAACACCATCTTTACTTACCTTTGATAGACAGCTTTTGAAAACATTCTGGGCAAAGGAGGAATTGAAACTTATTTTTCTTATCTTCATATTTTTGTCTGTATATAATTTGTAACAACAGTACTTCTGGTAAATAAATTTATGATGCATTTCAACATACAAGTACAATGCTTTTTAAACTGAAAAAAAGAAAACCCTTTAAGTTCACAATACAAACTTTCTATATGTGAGAATAATTCTGATGAATAATGAAATAAACATAAGCATCACATTGCCAAAGCTCATCTGAAATTGCTTGTTCAGTGAAATTCTTCGTTGAAAACAGGAAATGATTGTGTCAAAAATATGTGAGCCATCCACTGGCAAAAAAGGGCTTAATGCATCTCCATGATGTGTTGTACCAATCAAACCATCACATAATTATGGATCCATACAATCCATTTTGTATAACAACCCACTGAATCATGGGGTAGACTAGTCCTTTGACATGCAGAAAATTTATTAAAAGCAAAAAATTCTGGCCCTGGCCAGCCTGGGCGGACTGTGCAGGCTGACCTGGGTCAATACTTTTCGCAGATGCATTAAGGCCCTTTCTCACAGAGCATGACTCATTTATAGGATTACCTACACGTCTGGTATGGGTTCCCATTTTGACAGTTAACACACTAGTCACAGTATTAAGTTAATTGTCAGTGATGAGAGAGATGTCAGAAAATGTCAAAGATTTCTTACAACAGCATACCTTTACATGATGACAGTGCAAAAACAATGACTCAACATTTTCTTTGGAAACAGCTTTAACCCTTTACCAAACAACAAAATATTAGACTTGTCCAAATTCAAAACATTGAAGACAAAAACTAAATGATGGGAAATGTCTCTGACAGGATAGAAAACATTGTGAGAAAAGGATAAAATTCTGTTTTCCAGTATTTCCTCTGTTTCCCACCATGTTTTCAAAAGCCTTTTTTCTGAAGGTTATTCCAACTCAGGATTGTTTGGTAAAGGGTTAACTGCTAAAAATGGAAATGTTGCTCATTCAGAGAAAGCATTACCTGTTTCTATCAAACACAATAAGAATGAAAGGACTGCTAGTTACAACTTACTGTTTCCCTCTGTAACTGTGAAATTATATTGTATATGTCTACAAACATATGACTCTATGAATTCCCCAGGGAATGAATGAAACACTAGTAAGTATAATTCACTCTATTGTTTAACCTTTTACCACAAGATGCCACCTTTTAATGACCCTAATGAAGAAGGCTTTTGAAAACATTGTGGGAAAAGGAGAAAATGCTGGTAACCACCATTTTCTCCTTTTCCCACAATATTTTTTGTTCTTCCAACAACAATTTTCAATTTTTGAGTCATATTTGTTCTCTGCAAATGCTTACAACTTGGAAATTTCTAAAATATTGCCATGTGCTAAAGGTTTAATATTTCAGATATAACATTTTTTCAAGAGTTTTGAAACATTTTCCCTCAAGAACATTTTTAAACATGTAATACCCCAACCATAATGCTTTATGTTATAGTACAAATATATGTTTCTTTTTTCAAAAAATTTTGGAAATAAGTCACATAGTATTTACTTCAATCATCAAAGAATGAATATTTTTCATGATTTCTGTAATTTCCTGACTAGATTATATATCTCACACATTTCAATGACTAGATTAAAGTAACATATGACTAGATAGTGTAAACAGAAAATCATGCTATGTTTTCTACATCATCAGTCGTTACTGTACAAATTAGTTTGACTTTAACCCTTTCCCAAACAAGCCCTGGTTTTCACGTGTCTGCAGTACAAGTCTTTTGAAAACACAGTGGGAAAAGGAGAAATTGCTCGTAATGAGCAATTTCTCCTTTTCCCACAGTGTTTTCTACCCTTTTTGATAACTTTCTGCCATTTTCATCAAATTTGAAATTGTTGTCGGCAAACTCTTTCAATTTGGACCAGTCCAAAATTTGTCGTTTGGGAAAGGGTTAACGAAGGAAATGATAAGACAAGTCTGTGAAATAATAAGGCTGAGACACAAGGACATTTTTTTGTTTTTACAAGAACTGACAAATGAGGTAAACCTAAATTAGGAGCATACACCTGATTTCTCACAATTGCATAAACATATTCTAAGCAAACACAATGCAAATGCCATCTAAGAAATCTGATTGTTTAACTCTTTACCAGCAACAAAATTGTAGACATGTCCAAACTGAAAGCATTTGCAGATGAAAATTAACTGTTGTTCAAATGGTAGAATTTATCACTGAAAGGGTTCAAAACATTGTTGAAAATGCTTGTTACCAACATTTCTCCACCATATTTTCAAAATACTTCTACCTCAGGGTCATTGAAACACATGATTGTGTGGTAGGGTTAAAGATCTGTTGCAAGACAGCACAGGCTTTGTTTGAAAGGAATCAAGTGACGAATCCAGATGATCCTTGTCTACTTATGGGCCCTCTTTTGGTGTAACAGAATCAGCTTTGGACTTTTGGTAGAAAAAATCCTTTACAGTGTTTTTTTTTTAATTCAGGAAGTGATGCAGTATCATTTTGTTGACAAAAAGGAATTAATTATGTAAACAAGAAATCTATGGTATATTGAGAAAAGAACATGGCCAGGCTAGGGATTCAAATCAGCGAACCCCTGGTTTCAAGTATTGTATGTTACCAATTGTGCTACCTGGTTGTGTTGCTATATGACAAGTAGGACTTTATCAAAAAAGTTTGGATTTACCTCAACTTCCATATCAAGATCATACTTCATGAGAGCTTTAATCACATCTACATGTCCATTCTGTGAGGCTGCCTGAAGGGCAGTATGACCAGCAAATATACCGTTTACCTGCAACAGTAAAATTGTTAAAGGAATCAATTCCAGGCAGATTCTCTAGTTGCACATGAATCTGGATTTTATGTCTACAAGACACCTATAGTGGTCTTCACTAACCAGAGAGTAAAATTGTGCACTGGTCTTTCCACATGCAAGGGAAATAAAGTTTGTCAATCAAAGTACATTAAGCACACTGAAAGTCAACCCACAACTGGGTCCAGCATGGCCCAGTGGTAAAGCGTAGGACTCGTGACTTGGAGGAGTGTCAATGGGTAAGACATGTCAGAGTCCTAGCCTGGTACTGGTGAAACCCTGGAAATTCATTAATATGTGAGCTGTCATTGTGATATGACATAAATAATGTTGAAAGCGGCATAAAACACCATTCAGTCAATATACCCTCAACTGCACCTGCTGTTTAAGACCAATCTAAAACTGTCACTTTCTCTTTTAAGGATATCAAAATAAACAAAAGGATAATACCATTCCTAACAATTAGTGAACAATTTTGAAAAGAGCCATGGTTTGTTACAAGCAATCTCTAGTTCTCAAACAATGTTTCCGTAGCTGTGAATGGTCCAGCCATGTCAGGGTTCCCCCTGGCCATTTTTTTTCTTGTGCCACCACTTTCGCCAAATGAGAAAAGTTTGCGCCACATTAAAATAATTGGAGCCAGTTGGCGCCAATTTTCAAATGAAAGTACATGGGGTCGGCCATGATAAAAAATTGGTTAATAAAATGTCTTCTCTTTGTTGTATCATGAGCAATGAAATAAATGAAAAAACATTTGTCCATTTGAGTAGTTTCTTACCCATATCTATATTGTGTGAATATAGTTCGGCAGAAGGTGCTTGATTTTCAGGGAAAATCCCAAGGTGAAAAAGGGGCATGGCTGTGCTTCAAAATGCTTTGATTTTTACCTGCTTGTTGTATAGGTTCCCCTTTTGATTGTTACCAGGTTTGAAGTAAATATTTTCAGTAATAATAGAGATATTCAAAAATTTCAAACTTGTTGCATGAAGACAACAGGGCTACGGCAATAACTCGACGTTGTATTCTTCAAAACAGCCAGGCTAAAAATGTTGACTTGTCCGTACTGAAAGCTCTGGCAGACAAGAAATTACTGAATTACTGAGTTATTCATGGCTCAACTGATAAATCTTGTCTTTTGACGGGTAGAAAAGATTAATGGGCAATAAGACCATAATCGTAATCTACCGATCACTGTTTACATAAAAAAAATAGCGACCGACTTTTTTAACTGTGAAAGGAATCATCGATCGCAAAAATTCCAGTTTGCAAACATAAGTAACGAGCCGATAAATCAGTTATCCCGAGGTCCAATCTTCTTTAATTGATGTGTTAATTATCAAATTAATCCACCCGAACATAGGGTGGTTGTCGCTAAATACACACCATAATGCCCCTCATATATCTGTAACAGGATGCATATAATGCAGAATCAAGGCGTGGCTTTAGAAATTATGGGCGGCGACTAAATCTCGTATGTGATTCCTGATTGGTTCACAGTACTGTATGTTGTGTAAAATTCTGTGGGAACACACCCTTGGATGCAGATGGGCGTGGCGAAATTGATATCTGATTGATTATTAGCATTGCATGGTGTACATGCATGTATTGTGTGTAACTAGACAAACCCCATGTAATATTTAGATCACCTGCCGTGAAGGGATATATTGACGACACTTTGTCAATTACAAACTGGTTATCGACTTTTCGATTATAGATACGCTTTCAGGCACTGCGATGACGGAGACCAGTATCAAAATGTATGGCACCCCCGATGTGGAAAATATCGGCGCCAGTCATTTTCGCTATTTGGCTTTTTCTTGCGCTACACTACAAAATCTATCGCAAATGGCGCCAAATGCGAAGCCCAGCGGGAACCCTACATGTGGTGGTATACGCTTTACCAGAAAATAATATGTTGGACTATTCTAGATTGAAAGCATTTGTAAGACAACAAACTGAATGTGGTTCACATGATGCCATTTGTCAGTCAAGGGGGAGAAAACATTGTGGTAGTATTTTCTCCTTTTCCCACTATATTTTCAAAAGCCTTCTTCCTCAGCATCATGAAACACCAGATTACTTAGTAAATGGTAAAGCAATCTTAAACAACCACTTACATTTACTTCAGCATTTGGTCTAGAAAGGATCTCATCCACTTTTGTAGCATCCCCATTGGCAGCTGCTTTAACTAACTCCTCATTTACATCTCCGGACACATGGGTCTCAAATAGCTTCTTGAGTAGAGCACTTAATCTCTCTGATTTAAAATAAGAACATTTCAAAAAGTTTCACAATATACATTTACCATTATTAAAGACCTGGTATATGCATAGAATGCCATGTGAAAGCAAAACGCAACAAGAGCATGGCATGTCTGCTTAGCTGCCTGTGCTTCTTTGTTGAAAAAGGGGCACAGCTGTGCAAAATTTTTTGAGGATTACCTGACCTTCTTATATGTGTTCCCCTCTTGATGATTAGCAACTGGCTCAAGTTTGTAGTAATTATCTTCAATAATGAAGATGTGAGAAAAACTTTTTCACACAATGACAATTATGCAGATGACAACTGGGCTATGACTATCGCCAGAATTTTTTTCCAAAACAGCCAAGCTAAATAGTAAAATAAAAAATAAGACAAAATAAAATATTTGCATATTAAGCACTTGACCCTTTTGTCAAGCTGTTTCACCTTCTCCAACTATGACTTTCATATAAATTCAAAAAAGATATTTTTTACTTGGTGGCACATTATGACATAGACAGGTAGAGTCATTTAGTAGCCATGACATGCACTGCAGTAGCAAAAGGAATGTTCCTCCTTTATCTCACTTGAAATAGTAAAGTGGTATGTCAGAAAATGGTCTGTATCATAACAGGTTAGAATAATTGGAAGAATAACAACATTTGTGCTGAATTAGAACAGAAAATAGCCTCCACCATATTACAGTCCAGGCTTTGTCAGATGAATAAAAAATGATTACAAAAAAAATAACTTCAGTCAATCTTGCACATACGACCACTTCTTTAAAGTGACTTTTGTGCTAAACAACCGCTTTAAAGTCCACCCTAACTATTTTCCTCTAATTTACTATTGTATTATGCAACTTTGGTACTACGTGACTAATGACCACAAATTTTACTCCCTAAAAGACCACAAATTTTCATTAAATGGCCCATCAAAACTCATCATAATCATAATGGATCTTGACTGATAGTAAAGTTTGATAACAACCTCTGCTTATCCTAATTAAGACATCAGAGCATGTGTCAATTACAGGATTAACACATGTCTGTTAATTACCATCTGACAATAGCATAGACAATGCAGAACCATGTCATAATAACCAAAAAAGTCCCTAATCAGCTTGCACGCAGACATGTAAAAAGGATGGGAGATTATGCTTATTTATCTATGCTGTCTCACTTAATGGTATTGAACTTTGTTCGATTGACTGACCATGAAGTGGAATGCACATCTTTTGATTCGGTTATAAATAGGCACTTCAAATCAAGTGCATCCTTCACTTACAAATTCAACCAGGGAACAATGTGGAATAAGAAGTTGTTCTTGAGCAAGAGTTTTTTTTCATTGTTACAGCATTTTCTTCATACTTTCTCAACCATGGTAAAACATTTTTTTAAGTATAGAATATATTTAAAGAATTAATGATTGAAAAATGTGTTTTGCAACCTGCCCCACCCCAAAACTAGCACTGATTCAGTAAGTACTCATTTTATTAAGGGACCATTTTTTATTGTCACTAGCATGCTTGTATAATACAAGACTGACTGTACATGAAGGTCAAACATTCAGATGATAGGGAAATGTATTTCTTCAATACTGATTGTCACAAGCAACTCCTCCTTTTCTAACAATGTTTTTCCAAAGTTCTCAGCATCATAGAAGTACACAATCTGTATTTTGTACAGCAATATTATTAACAGATTCAAACCAGCTACCTCCGGATGAGTTCCCAATAGTGGTACCATCAGATGAGGCTACCTTTGTGACCGCAGATGGGTTGTATGTCCAGGAAGTACCGCAGACTTCAACTTTCAGATCATTGTCATGATACACTTGCTGTATTCTACCTATCTTTCCCAGGGTCTAAAATGAAAGGAAGAACACAAGTTCCTCAGTTTATGACAGGAAGAAATTTCAGCCAACAAAACACCTTTGAGCCATGCTCTGTGACAAGGGGGCTTAATGCATTTGCAAACAGTATCGATCCAGGTCAGCCTGCGCAGTCTGCGCAGGTTGATCTGAGCCAAAAAATTTTTACCATTTGTCTACTTTCTGTATGTCAAAGGATTAGCCTACCTTATTATACAGTCTGTTGTTAGACATAATTGATTTTATGGGTCCCTAATTACGTGTTGACTTGCTTGGTATCATGCACAAGAGATGCATTAAGCCCCCTTTTGCCAAAGCATGGCTAATTTACTTGTTACCTCTGGAAACGTATTATCAGCTGACAACTTTGAAAACATCCTTGTAAAATAAGTATATACAGAAATCAGATAAGCATAAGCAACAGATAAGCATAAGCAATGATTTATAATTATTCTATATTTGCAAGGAAGCTGAGTAAGTTTATCTTGCACAATCTATTTGCAACATATGCAGCCAGCCATATTTTCTTAACACTTAACCTGCTAAATAAGCGAAATGAACATTTCAAGCCTATAGTAAAAACCCAAATTTTGCTATTACAAAGGTATTTTTTGGGGAAAAATATTTCCATATCATATCGGACAGTGTAGATTCAAGATCAGACTGCACGTTCTGTGCAATTTGATCTTGATCTACAATGTCCGCAAGAGGTCATTAAGTCGCGCTTAGCATCCTAAGGATTAAAACAATGCAACACTGACATTGTCCAAGATGAACACTTTTTACAATTCAATGAAATATTATCATTTATCAGACAATCCTTTTCTTCACAGTTTTTTCTCTCCCTAATTCTCTACAATCCAAAAATATTTAAGATGAGTATTGTAATCCTACAAGTACAAATAAGAGGAATATGTAGGGGTTCAACGAGTTCCAAAATAGAATTTAGAGAAGAAAACCTTTGTTCTTCTCTAAAATCCTATATTGTGGGCACTCATTAGCATTGTCTCATGGAGACCCACTACATAGCTTTTAGTAAAGGAAAAATGATTTATAACTGGATGTCTGCTCACTTACTGGTAACATGGCCTCAGCCCATTCACCATGCCCTCTCTGTAAAACTTTAATTCTCTCTACGTCGCTACAAATCTGTACCAGGTCACCCACAGCAAACTGGGGGTTTGCCGATGAACCTGCGGCCGCACTGGATGTGCCCGATTCACTAGCCCCGGAACTACTAGGAGTGGTCACTTTTGTAAGAACTGCTGGATTAAAGGTCCATCTATTGAAACAAAATTTAATGTAGAGAATTTTATCATTGAAGTACAGTTTTGTTATTGTTGTTGCTGCTGCTGCTGATGATGATAATGTAGTAATAATATATATAATATAGTAACCATCATAATTGTCATCTGCTTTCAGAACTGGGTCTTTAAACAGTTACTGTACAAGCCATTTCAAAACCAACAAGCACTTACTCCTGTTCTCAAATTTGCAAATCCTGTAACATGACTATATAAAGTAGGTCATGTACAGTAATAGATTACTAGACAACAGATTTTGAAACATGTCTTTTATGAAAGCATTTGCAGACAAATTATTTATGGCTCAAATGATAGTTTTGTCTTTGAAAGGTTAGAAAATATTGTAGGAAAAGGAGAAAATGCTGGTAACCAGCAGCTTCTGCTTTTTCCGCAAAGTTTTCAAGAGCCTTCTTCCTAACACTAGTTAAAACATGGGATCACTTCAAGAATGGTTAAAAGCAAAGCAAAGCATGATACATGTATTCTTTTTTAACAGTAGAAACATGTACAAACTTAAAGACTCACAGAGAATGCCAGCCATTAAAAAACACTTCCTTCAAAATACATGTAATATTTTGCTTTAATTATTAAGTCTGAAGCAAGAACTTAAATATAATGAAAAACCGATGTCTACACTTTAAATAATATGACAGTCAAATATGTACATGTATAAGCAACAGTATATTCAGTTTCGGTCACTTGGCCAAGTAAAATCATGTTCTCTTAAGATCAGTAAAACTTGATGAGTTACAAAGCAGACATCTGAAAATACTGTGATTTCTTCATCTACAATTCCTACACATATGGTAGTATTAAAATTCAATGACGAGAAACCTGAAGAGATAGTTTGCAGACTAATTATAGCCATATATGTATACCCACAAACAGACAGACAGATCAAGAGACACACTCCAATCTTTGTTTCCATGATTATTATGTGGGAAAGAAGCCAGTAGCTTTGGAAGAGGATTGTGTGAAGTACTGGTAAAAAGAAACCCAAGAAAAACATGGACAGATGCAATGGCTACCCCAATGTAATTGAAATAATGTTGAAAATAGTGATAAACACAACACATACAAAAAAAAGAAGAGACAGATTGGCTGACTCCAGAAAACCCATAAAAAACATGAATTTTGTTGGGGTATACTGGATGGGATTTAATTAACAACATGCTTTATGAAAGTATTTTCTCTACAATCAAATACATACCTGTTTCCACTGGGGTATGAGACAACAATGTCATGATCTTCATCTATACCAACCACTGTACCGGTCTGTCCCAAACACTGTAATGTTAGAGTTTATACAGTCATTAACTGTTTACCAGAAAACAAATTTTGGCGTCTTCCATACTGAAAACATTTCAAGACTTCAATCAATCAATTAATCAAGCAATCAATCAAGTTTATTGTTCAAATCATACATATACATGATATACAAACAGGGAAACATGATACAACCAACATACAAAATAGTGAAGGAGTAAAATGGGTTGAAATAGTTGGGGGCTGTAACCTTGGTCAGAATATAAAATAGACTATAGGTCTTGAAAAAGTTATAGTACATGGACCTTTTTTGAATGGTCAATTCATTTTACACACAGTGACATAGTTTCATTGATCAAGTTCCACAAATAAACAAAGCACACATAAATGACACTTCTTTTCTTTGTTGGGATACCAGAAATTGTGATTGTTTTATTCAATTTTTAAGTCCTTTTAAGAAAATTGTTTTCAAGTGATTCATCCAGTTTTGAATAATATAGTTGATTACTATGCTTATCTTTAAGTACAGATTCCCTGATTTAGTTCTATAAATCAGTAATGGTTCAAATGGTAGGAATTCTCTTTTAAAGGGTAGATAACATCAAAAGATATGGAGAAAATGCTGCCTTTCAACAGCATTTTCTCCTTTACCATATTGTTTTAAAAGCCAGCTTTCTCAGAGCTATAAAAACATGGCATAACTTGATAAAAGATTGAACAACTTGAACGTAGAAATAAATGACTGGCATGTTTAGAATAACTCATAACCTGCTGAAACAAACTTATGTCTTGTATATAATTTCATGATAGATTTGCAAGTTTGAAGTACAATTATTTCTGGTATCTAAGTGGCCATCAAATTCAACTTTTGGAAGTAAAATAAATTTACCCTAAAGGATCCTTTTAAGATAATTTCTTACACATTGTATACACTTTCTTTCAGCATTTGAGATTTTGCACTTCCAGTCTTTTAATTCGAATCGAAAACCGAAAAAGACTGAAAACCAGATCAAGACTCAAGACAAGTACTTACTTCGAACATTCCGTCAGCCCAGCCTCCATGCCCATGTTGTAAAGACTGGACAATCTCAAAATCTAGGTCTACATTGACTTGGTCACCAATAGCTAAACCACCAGGACCTGACCTTGACCCCGGACCTTGTTCACCTGTTGAGTATATAATGCGCGTTTTTCATCCTAACACTCATTAGCCCATAGGCCTTTGTCAAACAATCCTTTAAGGACCTAGAAAAGGAATACTTTTGAAAACTGAGTTTGAAACTGCAAAAATGCTGGTGATCAGCATTTTCTCTGCTTTGGGGAATGTTTTCTATACTTTGAAAGACAAATTCCTTCATTCTAACCAAATTTTATTCCATCCTTCCATGCTATTAGAATATCTCTTCAGTGCTAATAAAGCCACATACTCATAAACAGTTTGAAAGAATGTTTGTTTCATATAAAAAACCGTAACAGGTTAAACCTGCTCACAATAGCTTGTTCAAAAGAGGCTCAATACCTTTTTCATCAGTTTGTAAGTTATATCATACTGACAGCTCATTTACTAATGTCCTTCTTGAGCTTCACAAGTACCAGGCTGGAAATCTGCTTTGCATTGCTCAAGAACATCCAAACCCTAAAAACCCCGCCAGTAATAATCAAATCAAAAAGATATTTTCAGAGTGTGAAATGAGTGCAGAGGTCGTCATTTACCTTGAAAAAAAATCTTTGTGCTTTGTTTGCCTCTTCCTAAACCCATAATTTTGTTTTATCTTGTCGAATATTATGACAAATGGAATAACATGTTTCCTTGTATGTCCTTTCACTAATAGTAATTTGTCTTTTTTTTTTTTGAACATTCTGGACAAGAGCTACCTTGAAATTGCAGCTACCTTGAAATTTCTAAAATTGCAATTATTTTGGTCTTATAAATATCAAGACTGAGAATGTCTGTCAGGTTCATTCTGCATTTTAAATTGTAAATTGTAATTTTAATATCATTCATTTGTATGAATGAGGTTCTACACTTCTTTTAACACTATCTCAAGTCATAAATACTATGGTAACAATTTTCATATCATAAAAAGTTTTACCTAGTAGTGGTAAGTGATCTCTATAAACTGTTCCACCTTTAGCATCAGTAACAACTTTCAGGTCAGCCTGGGAAAATGCAATAGGATTTAAATTATAAGTACATGTACACATAAGAGCTGTTTACAAGCAACTTTGGGACTGTGCCAGTACTTTCAGTATTTCATGCTTCATTTCACAATGCTAGACTACTAGATGGTGGTATATACAAAATATCAAGGCTCTACTATTTATGGTTTGCAACACAAAGACTTTGAAATCATCAACATTGTAATAACTCAATGTACAACATGTATTCCAAGGGTAAAGATGTTGCTATATCTGGATGCTAGGTATAAGCCTAAGCCGTTCTTACTGCTCTAGACATGATCTTTTAACCCTTTACCACACAATCCTGAGTTCTAACGACCTTGCAAATGTAGGCCTTTTGAAAAGATTGTTGGAAAAGGAGAAAATGCTGATTAACAGCATTTTCTCTTTGTCCCACTATGTTTCTCCCCTTTCATTCACATATTACATCATAAGAGCCACATATATTGAAATTGTCATATGCAAAATGCTTTCAATTTGGACATGGCTAAAATTTTGTTGTCTGCAAAAGGGTTAATCATATCCTATTTTGGACTGTCTTTGACACTGTCACATGCAGATTTTTTATTTCTGTCTTGTCTGATTTCATCCAAATGCAATACAGGCAACAGAAAACATGCTGAATTTAACTCTCTATCAAACGACAAAATTAAGGACCAGACCAAATTGAATGCATTTGCAGTCAAAAAAATTAAACATTGCTGAATTAATGATTTCTGTCTTTACTAAGGTAAAAAACTTTGTGAGAAAAGGAGAAAATACTGGTTACCAGCATATTCTCCTTTTCCCACAATGTTTTCAAAAACCTTTTCTCTCAGGGTCATTTAAAGGCTGGATTATGTGGTAATGGGTTACAGTAAATCTAACCACTTACCATTCCTTCAAATCCAACTCTGTACAGGTTTTTGGCCACATTGTCCCACAATACATAGGCTGCACTTCTTGGGCTTGCTGCACTCCAGTCCTGTCACACAAAAATTTATTACAATAAAGTTAACTCTTCCACCATACAGAAACATCACAAGAACATGGACTTGAATTTTAACTCTTTACCAGCCAACAAAATTTTAGACTTGTCCAAATTGAAAGCATCAAATTAAATGCAGCTGATTTGATGGGATCTGTCTTTGAGTGAGTGAAAAACACTGTGGGAAAAGGAGAAAATGCTGGTTATCAGTAGCTGTAATAGTTTCAAAAGGTATTTTCCTCTGGGTCATTAACACACAGGATTGTTTGGTAAATGTATAACCCTTTATCACACAATCCCATGTTTTAACGACCCTGAGGAGGAAGCCTTTTGTAAACATGGTGGAAAAAGGAGGAAATGCTGGTAACCAGCATTTTGTCCTTTTCCCACAACGTTTTCTACCTTATCAAAGAGAAACTCCATCATTTGAGTAACATTTAAACTGTCGTCTGCAAATGCTTTCAGTTTGGACAAGTCTTCATTTTTATTGTGTGGCAAAGAGTTAATACCCTACTTACATTATCATGATTCACACTTCAAACAAGAAATATTCTATGATACTGAAAACTTTCTACTGGGTAAAGGTGTAACTGCTTCTCGCAAATTGCTCCTTTCCCATAAAGTTTTCAACCACATTTTACTATAGGGACAAGGAAAATCTATTTTTACAGCAAAAGCTTAGAATCTTAAAACCCTCTTGGATTCCACATATAAAAATATTTTTCAATGCTTAACAGTTTACACTATATACTAGTACATAATAGCATACCTGTATCTCTGTGACCTTGCCCCGTCTTCCATTCCCCCCATCTTGATCTTCCCATTGCCAGTCAACACCACGGATAACTCTGGCCCCAGGAAATATTCCCCTAACTGTTATCTTCTTGCTCTTTCTTCGGGGCTCCATCAACACCCTTTCAAAACAAAAAGTGAGAGGATGAAGTCATACCAAGAAAATTAATTCCTTCAAACACTATTGAACTGATGAAATCTCACTTATATCAGGGGGAGACAAATCCAACAACTACTTATAAACCTACCAAAACCTATTACAAATCAAACAAACAATATGCTGCTTTGATCACAATAGCATTTCTAAAGATACTGCATAACAGAGGAATTCATGAACAGAATTTATCTTCAGCTGAAGGGGACTTGAGCTGACTGCCATATAGCAAATTGGCCTCCTATGTCATAATTTCCCTAGTCCACTTTTTCATGTTGTTAATTTTCCTTCTGATACAATGTTTCACTTGTGTTTATATATCAAATCTTCCAGCACAAAAAATACTTGACCTCTCTCAACAATTCAGACTACATCCCACTGAAACTCAGAGAGTGTATCTCAGAGGCTTGACTAACTAAACAGTTGCATGTTATAGATTCAAAATCAGACTTCAACTTCTGTGCAGTATGATCTTGACCTATGCAGTCTGAACATGCAGTCAGTTTTCGTCTATGGTGCTGAAAGGGTTAAACCCAGGTCCCATATATCAAAAGGATGATCTCATGCCATCTGCTGTAAAATTGTTTCGGAAGACAACTAGTTTGGCCATGAATTCAAGTTCTATTATTTTCCATCTTTATAAATTTAACTCTTTACCAAACAACAAAATTTTAGATTTATCCGAATTAAAGGCTTTTGCAGTCAAAATAACTGTGACTCAAAAATTGAAATTTATACCGGTACTCGAAAGGTTAGAAAAAATTGTTGGAAAAGGAGAAAATGCTGTTTAGCAGCATTTTCTCCTTTTCACACAATGTTTTCAAAAGGTTTTCCTTGGGCTTGTAAAAGTCAGGACTCTGTGGTAAATGGTTAAGTGAGAAAATCGGTTGTAAGTTGCCCTCAGTAATAAAGCTTAGAATGAGTACAATACTACATGTATTACCTTTCACTTCCAGGGGTTGTCATCCTATAAAATCTATGTCGCATATTGTGTTTGTCAGCATGGTAACATACAGAACAGAGGTCATAGTTTGTACATTCTGCACACTTCCATCTGATACCAAATATAGGCTGCTGTCTGCAGGTATCACACATTGTTCCATCATGCTTTATACCTGGTGAATAAAATCAGTGAACTGGTAAAATCTATTTAACCCCTTTACTACACAATCCAAAATTTTAACAACCCTGAGGAAGAGGGCTTTTGAAAACAATTTGGGACTTCTGACCAAACTAGAATTTTGGCATCTGGTAGAGAGTTAATATCTTTTTTTTTTTCCAAACAGACATTGGGAGGGGGCAGGGGGTTAGTGCATCTCCATGATGGATCATACCCACTACCCAGCAAGCCATCCCATAGTTATAGATCAAAAAAATTCATTCAGGCTAACAATCGACAAGATCTGGAGGGAAAGCAATCCTTTGACATGCTGAAAATTTAAAAATAGCAAAAGGTTTTAACCCATGTCAATGTGTGCAGTCCGGGTAGGTTGACAGGGGTCAATACTTTTTTTGCAGATTCATTAGACCTCTTTTCACAGAGCATGGCTCAAATAAATTTTGTACTCAGCAGGATCAGTTACTTGCACTGTGTTTTCTAGTGTCATTATCAATTGAGCCATGCTCTGGCAAAAGGGGACTTAAACATTCCCGTGATCCACGATTCCTATCAAGCCATCACACAATTATTGATACATAACTCTTTACCAAACAACAAAAATGTAGACTAGTCCAAATTGAAAGCATTTGCAGACATCAATTTAAATAGGACTCAAATGACGGAACTTTCCTTTCATGGAGTAGAAAACATTGTGGGAAAAGGAGAAAATGCTGGTTACCAGCATTTTCTCCTTTTCCCACAATGTTTTTTAAAAGGCTTTTTCCTCAGGGTCCTTAAAACTCGGGATTGTGTGGTAAAGGGATAATAGCCACATTTTTAACATCCGACTGAATCATGAGGTAGACTGCCCGGTCCTTGGACATACAGAAAATGGACAAATAGCGAAAGTTTCGGCCAAGGTCAGCCTTTTTACAGAGCATAGCTCAATTCATTTTTGCCTTATTCATTCTATCCTATGAACATTTGTTACTCTGTTTGGTGTTATAATGCCATTTAAAACATTCTTTCAGTCATACAACAGCAGCAAGTGCACTTATCCATACTTTCCTGGAGTTTCTCAAACACAAGTCATTCCCAGACTACTGCTGCTTTCCCATATAAACATTGTCAAAAGAGTGTTCAGTTGTGAGAAAGGAATGAATCATGTCAATTCTGAAAATTGAATTTTTTTAGGTGCCAGTCTGTTAGTAATAATTTGCACAGTAGCCTAAAATATGGAATAAGAGGGCCATTGGCTCTAAAGTGCTCACCTGAGTAAAGCCATCCGGGATAAACAAATGAAGGCATCTTGGTTGTGATGATGCAAAACTCATGAGTTTGGTGACATACTTTTTTACCCAACATGACCCACTTAAAATACATTTGAGATATTATCAAAACAAACATTTCCATCAATTTTCATGAGCTTCAGTCTAAAAATGTGACCTCTAGAGTGCACACATCATTTTTCTAAGAACTGTCCCAGTAATCTACTGTTTGACCTGACTTGACCTAATTTTGAACTTGTGTCAGATATCATCTGGACAAACATTCTAGAGTGCATACAAGATTTTCCTAAGATTTGTCCCAGTGAACTGTCTTTCGACCTGACATGACTCAATTTTGAACTTCATCAAGACAAATTTTATCTTTAAAATTCATGAGCATCAGACTGAAAATGTGGCCTTTAGGGTGCACATAATGTTTTTTCCAACATCTGTCCCAGTGACCTACTTTTTGACTTGACATGACCAAATTTTGATCTTGTCCAAGATATTATCAAGACAAACATTCTGACCTGGTTTCATGAGTATCAGACTGAAAATGTGGCCTCTAGGGTGCACACAAGGTTTTTTCAAGATTTGTCCCTGTGGCTTACTTTCTATCTAATGTGACCTTATATAAACCTTGTCCATAATATCATCCAAACAAATATTCTAAGTTACATGAGTATCTGAATGAAAATTTGCCCTCTAGAGTGCATACAAGGTTGTTCTAAGATTTGTCCAGTGACCTACTTTTTTATCAGATGTGACACAATTTTATGATTGTGCTAGAGAGTATCAAGACAAAGATTCTGACCAAGTTTCATAAGTATCAGACTGAAAAAGTAGACTAACCATTAGTTTAGCATTCACAGGACCATACTGAAATTAACCAGGTCCTATGAATTGTGTCAATCTTAGACAATAGTAGTTAAGTCAGTGCTCTTTCTCAACCCTACTGTTAACTAGATTTTACTGTGTTACAGTGTCTAACTGGCATATATAGACTTTCATTTCTCATATGTTATTCACATGTTCAGCTTGTTTACTAGTTTCAATAATGAGACATTTGCGGTACTTCTTTTCTTATTTGGACATTTACTGTGCAATGCATCGGCTCAAGTCCATCGGGAATTTTCCAGTAGCATAGCTACCCGACTTTCTGTTCCATCAGATTAATCTGTATTACAGTGAAATACAATAAATTTTTAGTATCACACATGACAAAGGCCAAATTATTAAATGTTTCATTACCTAAAGCGCTCATAGAAATCATTTATAACACATACATCTTGAAAAGAACAAACAAAACTTATCGTGTTTGGTGGCCATTTTGTGTGTATTTTGGGGAATGTAAACACCCTCAAGTAACAGATGAATTTAACTTTTTTTCATATGTTTAGCATTTCAAATGAAACTATTTCTATTGGACATGAAGGCTTATTGAATACTTAAGCAACAGGTATGTTCAAATCCTAGTTTTGTCATCTATTTGTGAAAATAAGAGTTTCGAAGTGCACCCAAAATCTGTGCGCAGATTTCAACTGTTTTTTTCACAATCATGCCTGTACCTGGAGGCGACCAATCAAAAAATATAATCGCCTTCAGGGACAATTATCTGTACTAGCTTGTTTACATGTTACCACTAATGTTCGGATGTTCAACGCTGTCTCACAATACTTGCTTATTTTCAAAGCAAATGTATAGAAGCGTGCTTGAAGAGTGATAACTTTAATGGACTGATGATAATGACTATTACCACAATGATGTCAGGTGGCTTGAAAAAGGCCGCAGAGATCTCAAATACCTGCAAGTGGGGTAGCTCCAAAATTTAGAAGGGCAAGACTTGAAATGGTCTGTAACATGGATGTCCAACAGTCAAAACAGCTGAGTGGTTGAGCACTCACCCGACAAGCAATGGCTACTGGGTTAAAGTACCATACAGGCCACTCTTTACCCTAGGAAATAAGCATCCTGGTATTACCTGTTGGTGCACTGTCTAAGATACGAAGATCATAAGCCCCAGCACATCTGTAGTTGGCAGCTGTGCCATTATCCCATACAACGACAACTTCCTCCGGACTTTCGAAGTTTCTGACAGTTCCAATGTGGCCTTCTCCACCATCCTGTTTACCCCACTTCCAGTCTGGACCACGGATTACTCGGGCACCTACTCCTTCCATCATGTTTACCCTTACCACGCGGTTTGAACCCGTCGTGGCAGGGTCCATCACATTGAGATCAATGTTGACTGATTTTGTGGAAAGCCTGTCAGGGAAAAAAATCTAAAAAATGTCACTTTCCTTTCTACATGAACACTGTCTTCTGCGAAGTAACGATTTCAACGAGATTTGATTAGGGTACTTGTTTATCAAAGAAGTATATCTAAAGAATTTGTTCAAAAACATTTTGAAAAATCTACCAAAAGCTTCAAACGATAAAAACAAAAGTACCATTTTCTTCACTTTTTTTCAATTTCATGCTTTAGAGACACACGTTAAGTTGCTTGTGTTAAAAGAAAAACTAGAAAATATGTAGGCTTCCAAAATTTCGTATTTTCATTGCTTACGGCAACTAAAGGAACATATTAAGCTAATTGAGATTGTTCAATCAGAGGTATTCAATCAAAAACATTCAGACGGCCGCAGACGGTCTCGCTGTTATTTTAACCCAGCTTTCATATTTATTAGACATTTTGTAAGCCAGTCTACGTAAATGTCAAAATATTATCAAAATGGCGGCTGCTAGCATGAAAAATCAGCGAAAGCGTTCTCTTAGGCGATTAACTGCCAAGAATTTTTTGTCCAATATCTCACTTGACGGTACTTTTGCAGACACAAATCATTTGTTTCATATCTGGAAACACCATAAGCAAAAAGCAGAAAATAATCCAAAAATTGCTGAGAGTGAAGGCGACGAAAATACCAAACCCGAGTCAAACACCAAAGAGATAGCTTTTGTGACAGGAAGTCGAAGAATTAAAAGGAACAGTGAATCTGATACGGGTAACGTGCTGTCAAAGTCAATTACGGGACGAAATACTGTGAACACCGTCAGTCAGTCAGAAAGATCTGAGGGACATGAGTTTCCTACTGACAGAGAGAAAGTCTGGACGCCGTCCAAGAGATGGAGGTATAGCGGGTGTATACAAATAGCCAGGGTTCATATCAGACCATGTTTTTTTCCCAGTTAAAAAAAAAAAGCAAGCAGGGGCTGATTATAATGAAATTCAATCTCATGCAGTTTAGGCTGACCTTAAAAAATTCTGTGTTTGGAGTTACCCGACCGACTCACGAAAATCGCCGCGACTCAACTTTTTTTTTTGCTTTTAGGCGCCCGAAATTTTTTTTTTCGGCAAAATGCCTTCACGCAGTTATTTTCCTTTCCCGTATTCAAAGTCCTTTCCGCTAATTCTTTTCGATAGTTTTTTTTGTATCGGGTTGCTTCGTATCTTATCGCTGTAACAATATGGCCGACGGAAACAGTTTCGAAGACTCGCAAGTTACGTTTTGTGTTACTGTAAATTTAAGAGGCAGTGACACCAAAAAAACTGTTTATCAACAATTCGATCAGGAAGTTTTCTGTAAATGAACACACGTGGTTTGATGTTTTTGACATTGCTACAGAAGATGTGCTTGACGACTTGATTCCGAAAAGTTGTTTTGACTACTTTGAGAAAATTTCTACAATAACAGTGTCGTCTAGACCGTCGTCGTCTGCTGTGGAGCAGTTCACGCCAAATTCTTATGATAAAATTTCCGTTTTGACCGACTTCGATAAATCTTTGAGATATGTAACCATCGACATGGATGTGGAAGGTATTTGCAGTAAAAATGAACAGTCGTACAGCACTACTGCTTCTCAAAATGCATTTTCCATTCCGATGCATACCACCCAGAAGAAACGGCCACCTAGCAAAATTTCTGTTGACAAGGAATGCTTCACAGGTTAGTTTAAGCTTTTGGATAATTCAATATTCCATTTGTAAAATTTATGAAACAAGAGGGCCATGATGGCCCTGTATCGCTCCACTGGCTTATAAATATAAACCACGAAGAAAAGTCTTCACTATATAAGCCCTTATAAAACTTTGACCTCATGGCTACAGTCTGACTAAATGGGGAATATTGTATTAGAAGAATAACATGCCAAATGTGGGAGTTCTTGGCCTTATGGCTGGTAACAAGATGGTTTCTGAACTTTTCACTCCATAAACCCATGTAAAACTTGTGATCCCTGGTGCAGGGCCAAACTTGATCCTAGAGCTGTAACTTGGGCCCTCTTTGTAACTGTCCACTAAATAATGCTATAATTATATGCAAAATTTGGTAGCCTAAGCCTTATGGCTGTGTACACCAAGATTTACAAGTTTTCCCTATGTAAGCCTATGTAAATCTTGTGAACCCCCCCCTCCAAGTATGAGGCCAAATTGACCCCAGGACTATACTTTGGACACTTTTGGTAGACTCCAACTAGATCAAGCTAAATGCCAAATTTGGTAGCTCTAGGCCTTATGGTTTCAGACAAGAAGATATTTAAAGTTTTCTCTATATAAGCCTATGTATAAAACTTGTGACCCCTGGGGAAGAGCCAATTTTGACCCCAGGGCTATAATTTCAAGAAACATGATAGAGGTCTACTACATAAAGCTACATGCCAAATTTGGTAGCCCTATGCCTTATGGTTTCAGACAAGAAGATTTTTAAAGTTTTCTCTATATAAGCCTATGTAAAACTTGTGACCCCTGGGGCAGAGCCAATTTTGACCCCAGGGCTATAATTTCAAGAAACATGATAGAGGTCTACTACATAAAGCTACATGCCAAATTTGGTACCCCTATGCCTTATGGTTTCAGACAAGAAGATTTTTAAAGTTTTCTCTATATAAGCCTATGTAAAACTTGTGACCCCTGGGGCAGAGCCAATTTTGACCCCAGGGCTATAATTTGAAGAAACTTGATAGAGGTCTACTACATAAAGCTACATGCCAAATTTGGTAGCCCTATGCCTTATGGTTTCAGACAAGAAGATTTTTAAAGATTTCCAATATTTTTCAGTTTTGTTGCCATGGCAACCAGAGTTTTTGAAGGAATCAAATTCTTTCAAGAAATTCTGAAGAGGACCATGTCAGGATCATTTCTGTGAAGTTTCGTGAAAATCGGATGGGTAGTTTCAGAGAAGAAGATGTTTGAAATAAAAGTTAACGCACGGACGGATGGACGCACGACGGACACCGGGCCATGACATAAGCCCGCTGGCCTTCGGCCAGTGGAGCTAACAAAAATGACAACTCGGTCTATAATTTCATTTTATTGTTTGATGTCAGTCTGCTGTAGTAAAAACACGCTTTGTTTAACATGTGCAGAGATGGTTACAAATGATTGTGCAACAAAGTGTCGGAAAGCATTCAACATCGGATGTAGGGAATTACATAGACCAGTACGAGCATTTTCTACCTGCAGGCTTTTCTGTGTTGCATAGTACTATTAAAGGCTATCATTTTTTATTTTCCTAGTAGTCATAACTTGCATGCAACCTAGTAGTCATAACTTGCATACAACTTTATGACACATTCAGCTGCCAATACAATATTATTCCAAAATATACTGATCCATTTCTTTTTAATGTAGCAAAAGACAGAATGTTCAATGATGTTGTCGATCATATGACTGAGGCTCAAGCCGGTTTTCCTATGTCCATGTCAAAGGGTGATGAGAAGCGGCATCTGTCAGTTATTGTTGATTGCCTATGGTACATAGACGGAAGTCATCATAAGCTAGAGAAAGCAGGCATGACCATTCCAAAAAGGTTTGTAAACTGCAAAATTCTGAATGTTTGTGACATGAATTTTGCTATTTATGGCTTTTATTAAAATAAATTAATCACACAACAACATTAGAACTGTCCAAAATTCAGAAGAGTGTTCAGAAGACAATATATTTTGTGTAATGGAATAAGGCTTTATTGAAAACACTGTCAGATAGCAGGGTTCTCCCCAGGAAAGTCAGAAGCTGTTGTAGTATTGCTGATGTGGATTTGAAAAACATCACTGGAAAAGAAGAAATTGCTTGTTACAAGCAACATTTCTTTTTCCCACAAGGTTATTAAACATTTTTAGATGTTTTTTACACCGATTTTTTTTTTGCCATATTTCTAGTTTGAGTGGTTTTTTGAAATGAAATTTGCAAGAAAAGTGTCAAATCCATGAGATATGAATTCGTTCGGTGTTGAATATTTTATAATTCGGTGTTGAATATAATTTATAATTTTGTTGCATGCTATGTAGGGCATTCACTCCTAGAACTTCTATTCATTGAAACTAACTTTTCATGTTCATGTTAGTAAACAGCAAGACAGATGTTAAAAATTTTTCATTTCAATTTTTTTTGTAGGTGATCCATTGCAAGGGAAAGTGTTTGTTAGGCTACAGCTTGGTTGTACATCCCCCATTGAGAAGACATTCTACTCTTCAACGCATGTGCCTTTAAACAAAGACTTGTGCTACTACTGTGGGACAAATGAAAACACATCCCGTGATGATGAGGCACTATCTGCCTACCGTGTGGTATTTCCCATCTGTGAAACCTGCAAGGCTCAAGGAAAAGTCATTGTTAAAAGACTCCCTAAAAAATAGTGATCTATATTGTGTCTCTGACACTGGTGCTTGGATGTATAGATACTTTCTGTGTACTACTGACATGCTGGCTGATGATGCTACATTAACTCTTTACCAGATAGCAAAGTTTTAGTCATGTCCATATTGAAAGCATTTACAGACAAGAAATTAATTGTAGGTCAAATGATTGGATTCGTCTCTGTATTAACCCTTTCCAAAGCAACAAATTTAAGGTCCTTCCAAATTGAAAGCATCTGCAGCCAACAAATTTGAAAGTGGTACAAATGAATTAAACACTGTGGGAAAAGGAGCATTTTCTTCTTTTCCCATGATGTTTTCAAAAGGCCTCTACCTCTGGATGTTAAAAACCTGTGATTGTTTGGTGAAGGGTTAAAAGGCAGAAAATACTGAAGGAAAAGGAGAAAATTCTCATGTCAGAGCAATTCTCCTTTTTTCCCCAATGTTTTCGGACGTCTCCTCCTTCTGACAGGGCTTTAAACCCAAGGCTTTGTCTGGTAAATGGTCAATGTAGTAAGCTTGATATAAAATGTGACATTCACATGGGAGTGTTTATCCATAACATTGTCAGGGTTAGAATATTAAATGTTCATTGCATGTCAGTATGTTTTATCTTTTATTTATTTACAGACTAATATTTGGGATATACCAAGTATTTGATTTATCATGGGGTATTTTCTATTCAGCAGTATCATTCTCCACATGGTGTTGTAAAAAAAAAATTAAAAAAAAAAAAATTACCTACCTACCTACCCACCTAAAGAAATGTGGGTCGGGTAACTCCAAACATAGAATTTTTTAAGGTCAGCCTTATCCCCAATTTGGAAGGTAGCTTCAAAGTTATTTTGACTTCGTATTATTGTGTCTCCACTGCACCCATGCAGCAACCCTGTTTCATGAAGCTCAGCAGCTTTTTTGTCCAAAATGTTAGCAAACATTTCAAAATGGTAGCATTCTATTTTCACGGTCACCGGTTTCTTACATTTTTGACAAAGTAATATCCAAATATATAAAGAGAAAAAATTATCGGACTGGAACCTAGTTTACGAATTACCAGAAATACATTTATAACATTGGAGACTTTCTTTAACAGGGCAGGGTCTTACTCTGGTGATAAAGACAGGATGAGTTCAAGAAGACGACTTGTGCAGCTAGATAGCGTGGCAAGTATCAGAGAAAATACAGAAAAAATTGGTAAGCTTTAATACAGTGTCATTTGATATGAACCATGCTCTGTACAAAGGGGGCTTGATGCATCTGGAAAAAGTATCAACGCAGGTCGGCCTGCACAGTCAGCTCAGGCTGATCAGGGCCAAATCTTTTCACTATTGGTCACTTTTCTATGAGTCCAAGGACCAGTCTACCTCAGGAGTCTGTCGGTTGTTAAAAAAGTGGCTATTATTGGTCCATGATCATGTGATGGCTTAACTGGTACAATGCATATCATGGAGATGCATTAAGCCCTCTTTTGCCAGAGTATGGCATATATTTTACAAATTATTGCAAATTTTACAAATTGTTGTAAGCTCAACCCTTTACTAAACAATCCCAAATTTAAATGACAGGTAGAAAGATAAGTTTCAAAAACTTTGTGGGAAAAGGAGAAAAATGCTGGTAACCAATATCTTCTCCTTTCTCTGTAATTTTTCCTTCTCTTTTAAAAAACATGTTCCATCAACTAAGCCAGATATGATTTGTTATCTGCAGATAGTGTGAATGTCTAAAGTTTTCCAGTGTTATAATCATCTACTGAATACTAAACTAGATATACTTATTAGCTTATTACATAATTATATATGTCCCAAAACAAATTCCAGATGGTTTTGAAAATATCCTTGTAAAATACAAATACATGTAATTAAAATGTATCATTATATTAAGGGACAATTTGCCCATATAAGAGCAATGAAAGAGTTGTTTCCCCCTTTTGCCACAAGGTTTCAAAAGCTGAATGTTGCAAGACATGGAGTCACTTGAAGCTGGTAATATGAACATAAATCAAAATTGATATCTTCAAGCATTTGAAAACCACAGGGGTCAGAACAACTCATAAAGTCTTTTTAACTCTAGAACAAAAAATCTAGAGTTTAGGAGTTTTGAAAATGTCTGGAAAAGGAGAAAGTGATAGCTACTGGCATTCTCTTCTTTTTCCACAATGTTTTCTAAATGACAACATGGAGCAGTATTTGTCTCCTGTAATTTCTTTTGATTTAGGTAAGTCTAACTTACTGTCAGGTAAAGAGCTAAATATTGAAAGGTACTAAACAAAAATTCATGTTTAATGTAGTCTGATTTTAATATACAGTCGAATATCCATACCTCGAAGTTCAGGGGACTACCGAAAAAAGTTCGAGGTATAGAAAGTTCGACGTGCAGAGATTCTTCAAATGAGTGTGTCAGGTACCGGAAGTAGGTAACCGAAGCATACTTCGTTCACAGGCTACATTTTGTTCCCTCTAATAGTTAACCGATCGAAAATTAAAGAGTAAAGGATGCATACTGTTTATTTTCTTTCATTAACATGTTTTTCTTTAATTCTGTTTGTAAGAACGATACTGAAAATTGTGAAATTAAAAAAGCATTTCGTCAGCCGAAGTTGCTGGCTATCTCCCGGACTTTACCGGGTTTCTTTCACCAAACAAGTCCTTAGGAGCGAGGATATTTGTATTTTCGGTCGACAACGAAATGCCCAGTCTTTCTATGTAGCCATGGCCAAAATCACAGTGTATTGTATGAAAATCTCAGTCCAAACATTTCTAATCGAACCAATTACCGATAATTATCTGCAAGTCAAGATCACCGGCACGTTAACACCCGAGCTGACAAAAGTCAATGATCGAAAATGTGCGAAAAACATACCGTCGTTGTATTCGGTATTTCTATTTATTATGTATAACACCTAAGTTTATAATTAAAGTCAATTAAAATGTGTGAAAATTCTGTACTGTGTTCGAAGTAAAGATGTGTAAATTAACTGTATCATTGAAGTTCGGACCTGAAATTAGGTTCGACGTATGGAGAAACTTCGAGATATGGACTTCGACGTGCGGATAGTACTTTATATAGAAAAATAGAGCAATTCAATCCGGACTTTAATTTTACTTCGACGTATAGAGAACTTCGAGGAGTAGATGTTCGAGCAATGGACATTCGACTGTATGTATATAAATATACAGTCTGCACAAGGACAGTATTCAAGTGTTAATCGACTCTTTACCCGGCAATAAGATCTTGGACTGCTCCAAATTCATAACATTTGCTACATTATGCTATGATTTGTCTTTCAAAGGATAGAAAACATTTTGGAAAAAAAAAAAAGAGAAAATGCTTGTTACCAGCACTTTCTCCTTTTCCCATAATGTTTTCAAAGCCTTCTCTTTCTGGGTTGTTAAAACACAGGATTGTTTAGTAAAGGGTTAGCTGGACCAGAGGACAAAGTTTTACTGACATGATATTTTCAGTGGGCAAGTTCTATATGGCTTACATGACAAATTTTACATTTGAAAGAGTTCAAAACATTTTTGTAAAAGGAAATATTCTGTTCACCAGCATTTTCTCCTTTCCAAATATGTTTTCAAAAGCCTTCTTCACAATCAGGGTTACTGTATCTGGTAAAGGGGTAAGTCATTACCTTATACAATTAACTCTTTATCAAACGACAATTTTAGACTTGTGCAAATTGAAAGCATTTGCAGATAACAAATTGAACGTTTCTCAAAGCATGAAATTTTGTCTGTCAAAGGCTGGAAAACATTGTTGGAAAAGGAGCATTTTCTCCTTTCCAACAATGTTTTCAAAAGCTTTCTTCCTCAGGGTCATGCCAAGCCCACGTGGCTCAGTCGGTAGCACACAGGACTTGAGAACAGGAGGTTGCTGGTTTGATCCCAGGCTTGGCCAGTTTCTTTCCAAAGATTGATGATAGTCATCGCGACAGGATTCATTCCTCTCTCACCGCTGACCATTGTTTCGACGATGGCTTTGTGGGAAAGCAGCCAGTGGCTTGGAAAGAATATTGTGCGGAGTACTGGTAAAAGAAACTCCAGGAAAGCATGGATAGGTGCACTGGCCACCATGATATAACTGAAATAATGTTGAAAATGGCATTAAACACCATACAATCAATCAATCAACCTCGGGGTCATTAAAAAGCAGGATTGCTTAGTAAAGGGTTAATGCAGATTACTTTGGAAAATATCATGATCAATTTAAATAGTGGTTATACAGAAGTAATACCTGAATACTTATTGTAAAGTCATTGTGGCAAAAGGAGAAATTACTCTTTGCAGGCCATTTTTCCTTGAGTCACATAGTCATCAAAACTGATCTGCAGACTGCCTGTTGGAGGTATTGGTTTATCTTTTTGCCAGTCATGTGTTTTTATGACTGAGAAAGAACGCTTTTGAAAACATAGTGGGAAAAGGATAAAATGATGGTATCAGCCTATTTTTTTTTTTGGTTTTTTTTTGTCCTTTTCCCACAATAGTTTCTACACTTTAACCCTGTACTATAAAATCCTGTGTTTCAACGACCCTGGCAAGGAAGGCTTTTGAAAACTTGTGGGAAAAGAAAATACTGGTAAGCAGCATTTCTCCTCCTGCAATGCTTTCTACCCTTTCAAAGACAAATCCTGCCATTTGTGGAATATTTACTATGTTGTCTCACACTGCAAATGCTTTCAATTTGGACTAGTCTAAAATTTTGTTGTTTTTTAAAGAGTTTAAGGACAAATGCCATCATTTGAGTAAGGTTAAGTTTGTTGCCTGCAAACACTTTTCTTAATGGACAAGTCCAAAATTTTGCCGTCTGGTAGTGCATTAACCATGGTTTTCCTGCTTCCTTTAGAGCGTGCAAGTAGATGTTCCAGCTCTTTCTCTGGAGAATCCTCAGACTCACATGACCATGAAATCAAATATCTTTCACCTGACAGTCGACGGCGGTTGAAAAATGAAAGGTATGGTGTCTGAACTTTAGAGTCTAGAACTTGGCTCGTTTTGAAGATGTTGAGGTATTGCCATAGCTGTCATTGTCTTCATTGTCATCATAATATGAAAACTTGGACATTTTCTCATATCTCTGTTATTACTGAATGTAATTACTTCAAACTAGGATGAGAAGTTTGCTATCAAAAGTGGAACCCATACAGGTTTGTGATTTTCCTCTTTTTAGATGATTTTCTCTCTTTGAAGCTGAAACTCAAAATTCAAATCTGGTCCAGCTCATAAAGATCTGCTGATGTATTATGTATATATTGAAGTATTTGAGGCTGGGTCAGGGCATTTTCCTCCGCTCTCATATTTTATCAGTCACACTGCTGCTCAACCAGAAGTGCAGGTTACCATCAACACATTTTTAACACAGTCAGGCCTTTTTTTAAAAAAGTTTTCTTTGACTAAGGATTTCACTGAAAATGCACCTGCAGCCAAGTATTGGCACTCACATACAGTGCCTTTGTTATATTCCAGTGGACCAACTTTGAACTATTAGGTAGAGAAGTTGCTGGTAACAATTATTTTCTCTGTTTTGCAACTCTTTTATTTATTATTCAACCCTTTACCAAATAACAAATTTTAGAGTCATCCATAGCAGCGTATGGGTTAAAACTCTATATTGTGTGATAATGCAATGTAGTTTAATTCAAGTAGATTATCCCCCTTTTTTCAGGATGTTTTCAGAGTTGTCTGCCATAAATTTGTTTCAAGAGGAAATGGTTAAACCCTCAACCAAACAATCCCTTGTTTTGATGACCATGATGGAGATGGCTTTTGAAATTTATGTGGAAAAAGGAGAAAATGCTGGTAACCAGCATTTTCTCCTTTTCCCACTATGTTATCTACCCCAGCTCAGACTGGTTTTTTTTTTTTTTTTTTTTGTTAGAATTATAGTGTCAGTGCAACAGTATTTATTCCTTTCCCATTGCAGAACATTTTTTCAACAATGGTTTTGTGGGAAAGCAGCCATTTCCTTGGAAAAAATGTTTTGTGAAGTACTGGTAAAAGAAACCCCAGGAATCCACGGATAGGCTGCTCAAGCTGATGTAATATAACTGAGATTATATTGAAAACAGCATGAAACACTGTACAAAGAAAGAAGGATGCAGGCAATGAGTATAGACTTAGAATTGATGCAGGAAGGTTTTGTTGAAAAATTTGATCAATTGTCGGTAGAGGATAATAAAGGAATATTTTGTACTTTAAGCATTGAGGCATAAAGTGACAGGAAAACATTCAAACTTAATCTTGTATTTTCAGCCTTGTAACCCTTTACCAAACAATTAGGTATTTTGGGGACTCTGAGAAAGATGGCTGTTGGAGAAAGACAGCTTTTAAAAACATTGGCAGAAAAAGGGGAAAATTTTCTCCTATTCCTACAATGTTTTCTGCCCTCTCAAAGTTATATTTTATTGTTTTAGTCAGATTAACTTTGTCATCTGCAAACCATTCCACTTGGCAAGTCTAAAATTTTGTCATGTGTAAGAGTTGTCCGGTTTCAAATTTTTACTGCATGATTTCCTCTGACTTTTCTTCCTGTCATGTTTTGTGATGCGTCTTTATTTTCAGCTAAAACTCTAAATTATTTTCTACTTGATAAGACAACATGCATTGTAAATTTGATACAGTGTTGTAGAGCATGATATAAAGTATCAAAGGTAGGAAAGGCAAGTATTGCTTGACACAAAGTCCATGAACATTTCAGTTGCAAATCAGAATTATGAATAAATATTTCAAAAATACATGATGAAAGTATTTGCTGTCACGGAATTTCTCTAATCACACATAAAAGAAGTTTTCCAGCAGGTGACTTTAGACAACATGCTTGTAAAATAAGAGTAATTACTAGAAACTGAGGCTTTATCACATGAATACATGTAAAACATTGTGACATAGGGATGAATTCTTTTTTTATGATATACATGTTTTACATGGATGATCGCAAAGTTGTGTACTGCAAATTTTCCAAAAGAGATAAGCTGAAGAGAATCTGAATCAAAAGTCTAATTAGTTGTTATTGGGCTAAGACAAGTGCAAAGTAATCTGCTAAGTAAAAAATGATTATTCTCAAACCCTTGTTGTTTGCTTAGTTTTGTTACTTTTGTATGATGCAAAACTTTTAACCTGGCTTGAAAGTCAGAAGAGCATTGGTCAACAAGATAATTTACAAAGCTATAAAGCTTGAAGATTGAATCACAAATACCAGAACATACAGAGAGGTCCCTGATGTGCAAGATCATAACATGAGCAGATATATAGATCATACTACCCAGTTTTCAGCATGTACCTCATCACTTTACCCTAGGAATGACTTGAGACTAAACTTTAACCTCCTTCCTGTCCACAGAATTTTGATTGTTTCAAGTGCAAAGATGCCATTTATCGTGTCTTCAACCCTTCGATACAGCAGACCAGCCCCTCTCTCACGGTGAGTCACTAACAGGTCTACCTCCTATCGTAAACAATGCCACATTCATTTAACAGGTTTGATTTTGTTAACTGGTCAGTGTGATTGTGTGTTTTATGCATGACGAGCCTTTCTGTCTCTTGAGCCTTTTTAGCTCACCTGAGCATGAAGCGTTTAACTCTTTACCACACAATCCTGACTTTTAATGACCTTGAGAAAGAAAGCTTTTGAAAACATTGTGGGAAAAGGAGAAAATGCTGGTAACCAGCATTTTCTCCTTTTCCCACAATGTTTTCTGCCCTTTCCAAAACAAATTTCAATTCTTGAGTTGCATTTAATTTGTCGTCTGCAAATGCTTTCAATTTGGATCAGTCTAAAACTTTGTCGTGTGGTAAAGAGTTAAGGTGAGGGACTGTGATGGGTTAGATGTCTGGCGTAGGTTTTGCATTGCGAGTTGTGCACATTGCATCTTGTGATGTGCTACTTCAGTTTCTCTTTAACTCTTTACCAAACGACAAAATTCTAGACTGGTCCAGATTGAAAGCATTTGCAGATGACAAATTAAAGGTGGCCCAAATGATGAAATTTGTCATTCATAGGTTAGAAAACATTGTGGGAAAAGGAGAAAATGGTGGTTACCAGCATTTTCTCCTTTTCCCACAATGTTTTCAAAAGGCCTCTTTCTCAGGGTTGTTGAAAGTTGGGACTGTGTGGTAAAGGGTTAACCAATAGGTCAGTTTCAGGAAAACTTTACAGCACTATCCCTTAGGTAATATTGATGAAAATTCACCTGGACAGCCTACTGAAATTGCAGCTGTTACTAAATGCAAAAACTTTGAAAATTCTCCTCTAGAACCAAAAATTAGATAGCATTTAAACTTGGCATTGATGAATCAGTATCAGGAGTATTACAATGTTTGTGAAAATGACTAAAGTAGGTTGACTTATGGCAGATTTTTGATGTTTGAACTTCGGGTCTCTATGTTCTGCAGATCCCTTTAATGAAATCTTTTAAGATCTTCCTGTCTAAAACAGCAAGGTCTAAAGTGTTGATAATTTGGCTGTAGCATTGTCAAAGGATCTTTCATTTAAGGTATTTACATGGTGTTCTCAGGGTCAAAAGTAGCCTCACCCAAATGGTCACTTGTTTTACAGAGTACTGTGGGGAGAATATCAAAAATCTTCTTGTTAAACTGAAAGGTCTAGAGCTTGATATTTCGTATGTACCATTATCTTGTACACCTTTTTCAAAGTTATTCAGATCATGTCCCAAGGGTCAAAGATGGCCCAGCCATTGGGGTCATATGTTCTGCATAGACCGGTATTGAGAAATATCCTTATTTGTATGTGTCTGAAACAATGTGGCCATGAGAGTAGATATTTAGTTCAAAATTAGCAATTAGTTCAAATGCCTATGACTTAGGTTTATGCAGCATCTCATGGTATGGTGACATAGCTTTATATACAGATTTAGTACATAGTACCTTCATTTTACTGCGAAAGTAAAGGTAAGGCTATTGTTAGTAAAAACAGAAATAAAATAACAGAATTTTCATAAACTTAGGAATCCCTGAGGTAAGGTTAACATAGCATCAGTATTCATGAATAGCTAATGTACAGTTGGAGCCACTGTTACTAAATACAGAAAAAAGTAGGAGTAAAGCTCTAATCATAAAAGGGATTGTAAAAGCCTGTGTTATGCTAACCCAGGAGAGCATTGTAGTACCATCATGGTCCTGTTAACTTTGTTGATTCCCTTTGAATGAATTCTTCTGAAAATTGATATATTTATCTTGCTTTCATTGGATAGTAAGCAGATGGCTTAGACAAAATAGTTTGGCCAGTTACAAATTGTGTATCTTTCTAAATTACGAATCACAATATGAGTTAGGATGTTTGGTGAACACCTACCCTGGATTGCATGGATTGGTCATTTGCTGCTGTCTTTTTCAGGAGTAATGGTATTACTAGAGTTGCCTGTATGAATTAGACTACACTTTGTCAGTGCAAAATGTTTGTTATTTTAGAACACAGCATGTTGAATATTTTACGAGATCACAGAATTTAGACTTGTTCATATTGAGAGCATTTACGGATGACAACCTATTTGTCTTTGGAAAGGTGGCAAACATCATGGGAAAAGGACAAAATACTGTTAACCATGATGGTCTCTGAAGCTTCCTTTCTCACACAGGGTATATTTGGTAAGGATTAAAACAGAGGATGTATAATTGTATTTCTAGTCATGATGAAGACCATGCCCCAGTAATACTAAGAAGTCGCCATCACTCTGGTACGAAGTCTATTAGCTCTCAAGAAGACATGTTTCTACTGGGACAGAAACTCTCAAGGGGAGAGGACGCTCAGGTATGGCACTATAGTGTTTGTAACTGGCTTGACTCGGGCGTAACTTTTTAGCTCACCTGAGCACGAAGTGCTCATGGTGAGCTATTGTGATCGTGCTGTGTCCGTCGTGCGGTGTGCGTCGTCCGTGTGTACGCTCTAGAGGCCACATTTTCAGTCCGATCCTCATGAAACTTGGTCAGAATGTTTGTCTCAATAAAATCTCGGATGAGTTTGAAATTGGGTCATGTGGGGTCAAAAACTAGGTCACTAGGTCCAATCTTAGAAAAACCTTGTGTACGCTCTAGAGGCCACATTTTCAGTCCGATCCTCATGAAACTTGGTCAGAATGTTTGTCTTGATAAAATCTCGGACGAGTTCGAAATTGGGTCATGTGGGGTCAAAAACTAGGTCACTAGGTCAAATCTTAGAAAAACCTTGTGTACGCTCTAGATGCCACATTTTCAGTCAGATACTTGTGAAATTTGGTCCGAATGTTTGTTTTGGTAAAATCTCGGACAAGTTCGAAATTGGGTCATGTGGGGTCAAAAACTAGGTCACTAGGTCAAATCTTAGAAAAACCTTGTGTACGCTCTAGAGGCCACATTTTCAGTCCGATCCTCATTAAACTTGGTCAGAATGTTTGTCTTGATAAAATCTCGGACAAGTTCGAAATTGGGTCATGTGGGGTCAAAAACTAGGTCACTAGGTCAAATCTTAGAAAAACCTTGTGTATGCTCTAGAGGCCACATTTTCAGTCCGATCCTCATGAAACTTAGTTTGAATGTTTGTCTTGATAAAATCTTGGACGAGTTCGAAATTGGGTCATGTGGGGTCAAAAACTAGGTCACTAGGTCAAATCTTAGAAAAACCTTGTGTACGCTCTAGATGCCACATTTTCAGTCAGATACTTGTGAAATTTGGTCTGAATGTTTGTCTTGATAAAATCTCGGACAAGTACAAAATTGGGTCATGTGGGGTCAAAAACTAGGTCACTAGGTCAAATCTTAGAAAAACCTTGTGTGTGCTGTAGATGCCACATTTTCAGGCAGATACTTGTGAAATTTGGTCAGAATGTTTGTCTTGATAAAATCTCGAACAAGATTGAAATTGGGTCGTGTGGGGTCAAAAACTAGGTCACTAGGTCAAATCTTAGAAAAACCTTTTGTACACTATAGAGGCCACATTTTCAGTCCAATACTCTTGAAAAATGGTCAGAATGTTTGTCTTGATTATATCTTGAAATAGTACGAAAATGTGCCATGTTGGGTCAAAAACTCGGTCACCAGGTCAAATCTAAGAAAAATGTTGTGTATGCTCTAGAGGCCATATTTTCTGTCCGGTACTCTTGAAAGGTGGTCAGAATGTTTGCCTTGATAATATCTCTGACTAGTTTGAAAATGGGTCATGACAGGTGAAAAACTAGGTCACTAGGTCAAATCTTAGAAAAACCTTGTGTAAGCTCCAGAAGCCACATTTTCTGTCTAATACTCTTGAAAGTTGGTCAGAATGTTTGTCTCAATGATATCTCAGTAGCATTTGAAAATGGGTCATGTGGGGTCAAAAACTAGGTCACCTGGTCAAATCTTAGAAAAACCATGTGTACACTGTTGTGGCTACGTTTTTTGTTCAATACTCTTTTAAAGTTGCTCAGAATGTTTGCCTTGGTAATATCTTGGATGAGTTTGAAAGTAGGTCATGTTGGGTCAAAATCTAGGTCACTAGGTCAGATCTTAGAAAAACCTTGTGTATGCTGTAGAGGCCACATTTTCAGTCCAATACTCTTGAAATTTGGTAAGAATGTTTGTCCTAATGATATCTTGGACCAGTTTGAAAATGTGTTATGTTGGCTGAAAAACTAGGTCACTAGGTGAAATCTTAGAAAAACCTAGTGTATGAATGACTCTCAGAAAGAAGCCTTTTGAAAACACTCTTTGAAAATGAGAAAATGCTGGTATCCAGCATTTTTTCCCTTTTTCACAATGTTTTCTACCCCTTGGAGAGACCAGTCCCATAGCTTGATCCACATATTATTTGTTTTATGCAGAAGGTTCAGACTGATGAGTTTAAAATTTTATTGTTTGGTAATACATATATCTCACAAGACGTTGGAAATTGGTTTTGCTTGGTCAAAAGGCTCAGGTGAGCGACTCCAGGGCCATCATGGCCCTCTTGTTGTCTTAACTTGTTACCATGCATTCCCGACAAAAAGTGCCTGTAGAAAACATTGTGGGAAAAGGAGAAAATGCTGGTGACCAGCATTTTCTCCTTTTCCCACAACTCTTTCTATCCTTCCCCTAAAAAAAACTCATTTTTTCAGTCACATTTATTTTGTCGTCAATTGAAATGAAATTCTTTCAAGTTCAAAAATTCTTTCAATTTTGACCACACTGAAATATTGTCATTTGGCAAAGAGTTAACCCATTATGAAACTACATGCAATGTAAGTCTTTGGATCTGTTCCTAACTCTTCATGTTTATTGTTGTTTGTATGTATTCAAACAGGAAAATAGAGTAAGAGAGTGATTTAGTCATGTTGACCCATTTTCTTCTGAAATAAAATTAGGGGCAGGCAAAAACACTTGTCAAAAAAAAAAAAGAGGATTTTCAGCATGAAAAATAACCATTTACCAAATGACAAAATTTTAGACATGTTGGAATTGAAAGCATTTGCAGACGACAAAATAAGTGTGACTGAAAAATTGAAATTAGTTATAGACGGGGTAGAAAATATTGTGGGAAATAGAGAAAATGCCCACAGTGTTTTCAAAAGGCTTCTTTCTCAGAGTCATTAAAACTTAGGATTGTGTGGTAAGGAGTTAACAGAAAAGTGATGTAGAATATTAATTGTACCTAAGTAAGATTAAAAAAAAAGTTTTTCATAGTAGTTGTGAAATGCTTTTCTTTGTCCCTCGCCAAAATAGTTCAGAGTTTCAATGACCGTGATTATTTGTGAAAACCATTGTGGCTGAAGGAGAAATTAATGATTTTGAGCATTATCTCCTTTTTTCACGATGTTTTTGTTAGATAAAAAAAATATTGTAGGTGGGGATGTGTTAAGGAAAGACCCAAGTCCTGGGCAAACATGCCTGTTAGTCAACATCAATAAATGAGCCATGCTGTGTGAAAAGGGGGCTTAATGCATCTGCAAAAAGTATCGACTCAGGTCACAGACTGACCTGTGCCAAAACTATTCGCTATTGGTCAATTTTCTGTATGTCAAAGGACTAGTCTACCTTATGATACACTCGGTCGTTAGACATAATGGGATTTTTTGGGTCCCTAATTATGTGATGTCTTGCTTAGTACGATGAATCACTGAGATGCATTAAAACCCCTTTTATCAGAGTATGGCTGAAATATTTTTTCTATATTCACAGGATGTGTCATACTCAGAATTGTTAGAACCCTCCAATAGAAAAGAATTAAAGCGAGCTGTGTCAGAGTCTCGTATACTGTCGGGGGACAGCCACATACATACAGGTGAGGTATATACTTTTTATATAAGAGTCAAACCTGTTTCAGAGGCCACACATCGGAAGTAAAAATTGTGGTCTGTTAAAGCAGGTGGCCTCTTAGTTTAAGGTCAATGAATTGAATTCAAAATGGGCTTCAGAATCATAGCAGCAGTCTCTTACAGCAGTAGGAAGCTTGGTACAGGTGGTTTCTGTGATGGATTTACCAGCAGAAAGTAAGGGCTATGGTCTGTTACAACAGGCTGTCTATTTGCACAAGGTCAATTAATTGAATTCAAAATGGGCTGCTGAATCAAACCATGGTCTCTTAAGGGATTTGGTTGCTCAGTTAAGATGGTCTCTGTGACTGGTTAAAGTATATTGCAATTTTAGGCTGTTTGGGCAAGAATCTCAACTTGGCAGACAATATCTATTACAGTTGCACACAATTCATAAGGCCTAGCAAAGGTGAAGTTTGTGACTAAAACCTATTTTGTGTGTACTCAAAAGAATTGTCTCAGAGACAAATTATCATGAGTATTCATAAGACAGGTTTAGTATTATAAAAATGTTATAAGGGTAAAGTATCCTCCACTCATCTCTACCTGAACTGTATGTAACAGCAAGGTAGCTTAGTACCTTGAGACACAAATTTGTGCCAAATGATTTTAAATTCACCAAAATGGCTTAGCAAATCAAAAGTTACTTTCTAAATCTAGGATACAGACTTGGAATGAAAGTGGAAATGGTTGGTGAAAACAGAACCTGAATTTTTATTCTTTTCAAATTGTCTTTGTCTTAAAGGAAAAAAAAAGGCTAACAAGTAGCAACAGTACCTTTTTGCAATTATGGGTGCTCAGTTTTTACCTCCCTTTGAAATGAGGGGAAAGTCCTGAGTAGTAGTGGTAAAGTGTAGGACCCATAACATGGAGATCACAGGTTTGAGCCTGGCTTAAAGCTCTGGGTTTTTCATGGGAGTGTCCAAAAGCAAGACACTCCATAGCCCTAGCCTAGTACTAGTGAAACCCAGGACATAAATAAATTAGTTTGCTATTACCATGATATGACTGAAATATTATTTGAAACAGCATCACACAACATGCAATCAATAAGCCAATAATTGGGTTGGAGACTAAAATTGCAAGTAAAGTCAGTTATCTTTGCATGCATATTTTAGCTCCTTAATCATTGTACTGTTTTCATGGTCACTGCGGTCAACTCTTCAAAAGATGACAAAAAATCAAACTCTTTCAAATCAAAAGCATTTGCAGACAACAAATTTAAAGTAGCTGAAATAATTGGGATTTTTTTTGCAGTTTGAAAGGGTAGAAAACATGGGAAAAAGAGAACATGCTAGTAAATAGCATTTGGTCCCACAATGTTTTCAAAAGCCCTTTTCATCAGTGTCATTCAATCACAGATTTTGGGTCAAAGGAGTGACTGAATCCTCTCTAGCCCTGAATCATACAAAACCATGACCCTGAGGAAGAGAGGGTTGTTTAACTCTTTACCACACAACAATAATTTGGAGTTGTCCAAATTGAAAGGATTTGCAGACAACAATTTCAGTGTTGCTGGAATTATTGGGTTTGGTTGTGAAAGAGTAGAAAACATTGTGGGGAAAAGGAGAAAATACTGGTTATCAGCATTTTCTCCTTTTTCCCCACAAGGTTTTCAAAAGTCCTCTTCCGCAGGGTTGTTAAAACTCGGGATTGTGTGTTAAAGAGTTAATTCCCACAGGTACTTGTTTATTCTGTTTTAAATTGTTTGAAATACCAATGAAAAATCACTGAGAACACACATGACAAACCATGGAAACTCACCGGAAAATTTTTTTTTTTTTCTTTAAGAAAATGTCATGAAATAAAGGAGATATAAACATATGAGCCATGCTCTGTGAAAAGGAGGCTTAATGCATCTGCAAAAAGTATCGACCCAGGTCAGCCTGCACAGTCAGCGCAGGCTGACCTGGACCAAAAACTTTTCGCTGTTAGTCAATTTTCTGTATGTCAAAGGACCAGTCTACCTCACAATTCAGTCGGTTGTTAGACAAAACAAACTTTATGGATTTATGATCATGCGATGACTTGCTTGGTATCATGCATTGCAGACATGCATTAAGCCCCCTTTTGCCAGAGCATGGCTCTTATTTAAATAAATATATGACAGATATAAACATATTTAAGACTATGTTAATGTAGAAATGGGTAGTTTATACACATAACAGTTAGACTGCCACTTTTGCAGCAGACAACTTTGACACTGTCTTTGAAAGTATGAATTATCTATTTGAATTAACCCTTTACCACACAATTTGGATTGTTAAAGACCCAGGGAAGGAAAGGTTTGGAAACATTGCAGGAAAAGGAGAAAATGCTGGTAACCAGCATTTTCTCCTTTGCCCACAATTTTTTTTTATATCTTTTAGAGACATATTTCATCATCTGAGCCACATTTGAATGTCGTCTGCAAATGCTTTCAAATTGGAAAGGTCCAAAATTTTGTTGTCTGGTAGAGAGGTAAGGCTTAGTGCATGAATGTGAAGATGTTGCAAATAAGATACTGATGAGCCATAATAAGTACAAAAAATTTTTGTCCTTCTAACCCTTTACCACACAATCCCAAGTTTTAACAAACGTAAAGAAGATAGGCTTTTGAAAACATTGTGCGAAAAGGAGAAAATGCTGGTAACCAGCATTTTCTCCTTTTCCCACAATGTTTTCTAACCTATCAAAGACAGAAATCATCATTTGAGCTACATTTATTTTGTCGTCTGCAAATGCTGTCAATTTGGCAGAGTCCAAAATTTTGTCGTTTGGTAAAGAGTTAACTATGTACAGAACGACAAAATTTGAGACATGTCCAAATTGAAAGCATTTTGCAGATGACAAAACAAATTTGTACATGTACTAGCATGACTCAAAAATTGAAATCTAACTTTGAAAGGGTAAAAAGAGTTGTAGGAAAGGAGAAAATGATTGTTACCACTTTTTTCTCTTTTTCCGACAATGCTTTCAAAAGCCTCCTTCCTTAGGGTCGTTTAAGTTTGGGATTGTTTTGTAAAATGTTAAGTTTTCTGATTTATTGATAATTTCTGCCTTTGTTGTTTTCACATGTAATATCTCTGTCACAAATTGTCTGTACAGCATGCTCTTTTTTTGTGTTTCTACTGGTTTTCTCTTCCAAACAGGAATATTTCGTCAATTTTCTCTGAATATACTAAGGATTCCACCGCAGCAATTTGAAAGCAAGTTCTTTATTTGTTATTTCAATAGATGTTTAGCTATGGCCTTTGAATTCAACCCTGGGTTTTTCTCCTTTCAGCTTGAGTTAGAATGAGTTAGCCTGCTTTCTATTTGAATCAATCTAAAATGTTTGGTTAATGTTTTTTCATATTAACTACCATCACATCTTTGCATAAAGCATCACTTTGTCATACTTGTAGTTTCATCAGTTGTTGACTTTTTATTAACCTTATAAGTGAAAGATGTTAGTGGATTGTGGGGAAAAACAAGGACAAATGGCAGAATTTCGCTACATGAACAAACAGTTATATTTTTCTTGGTATTTATCACTGCTTCTATTCTAAGTGAGGTTGTATTTTCATTTCTTTTCCTGGAGTCAAATCTGTATTTCTTTAACTGGTCAAAAACCACCCATAAATTGCTAGATTCCTTGATTATATTGTACCCTTTACTGTAAAGGCACAGGGTGTAGTGGTAAAGTGTAGTACGCGTAACCTGGGGTTCCTGGTCCAAGCCTTACTGGAAGCATTGGATTTTTGGTGGGAGTGTCCTTGGGCAAGACACTTCAGAGCCCTAGTCTAGTACTGGTGAAACCCAGGACATACATACATAAGTGAGCTGTCACATGATATGACTGAAATAATGTTGAAAGTGGCATAAAACACCATTCAATCAATCTGGAAAGACCCACCACATTCTAGCACTTTTTAAACAAAAGTAAAATATAGGAGGAATACGCAAATGACTCTTGAATTATCTAGAAAACATTGAGAGAAGAGGAGAAGGTGTGTTAAGCTTTAAAGATATTTCTGCAATCATTGCCATAAAGATATGTATGTTCATGCGTCTACAGTAGACAAATTATGAAAAACATCATGAGAGAATTTAGGTCATGGTAGGTATCCTCACTGGCTCAGCTGTCAGGGTTTTGGATTTATAATCAAGAAATCTGAGTTCAGTCTCTGCTGGCAATACTTTGCTCATTGAAGTGTTCTTAACCCTTCACCACACAATCCCAAGTTTTAAGGTCCAGAGAAAGAAAGCTTTTTAAAATATTGTGGGAAAAGGAGGAAATACTGGAAACCAGTATTTTTTCCTTTTCTTGCAATGTTTTCTAACTTTCCCAAAACAAATTTCTTTTTTTTTTGAGTCACATTTACTTCTGCATCAGAAAATGCTTTCAATTTGGACAAGTCTAAGACTTTGTTGTTTGGTAAAGGGAGAGTGCAAAACTAGAAGTGGTGTAAAATTTATCCCCCTTCTCCAACTAATACTGTGTTTTAACCCTTAACTACACAACAAAGGTTTGGCCTGGTCCAAATTAAAAGTATTTGCAGAGAACATAATTATTAAATGCTATTCAGAACATAAAAGTTGTCATTCAAAGGATAGAAAACATTGCAGGAAAAGAAGAAAATGCTGAAAATGTGGTGAAAAGTTAGCAGCCCAGAGGAAAAAAGGAGAAGCTGTTGGTCATCAACTTTTTCTCTATTCGGGAACAAGAGAAAATGCTGATGACCAACACTCTCTCCTTTTGCCACAATGTTGTACCTGTTCAGAGAAATATTTAAATTTGAGCAACACTAAATATGTTGTCAGCAATACGGTTGCAATTTGGTGAACTCTTAACCCTTTACCATACAGTCACAACTTTTAACAACCCTGGGGAAGAAGCCTTTTGAAAACATTGTGGGAAAAGGAGAAAATGCTGGTAACCAGCATTTTCTCCCTTTCCCACTATGTTTTCTAACCTTTTAAATATAAAGTTCAATTTTTGAGCCACACTTATTTTGTCATCTGCAGAAGCTTTCAATTTGGACAAGTCTAAAATTTTGTTGTTTGGTAAAGCAGGTCAAGACCAAATTAACAAGCTGTTGCTGTGATATAGATGAACAGCTATTGAAAACTGTCTAAAAAGTCCATTCAAAGAAGAAAAAGCATTTGCTGTCAACAAATTAAATCATGTACCTCAAAACATGATATCTGTTTTTGAAATGGTAGGGGATATAGAGAAAATACTGGTTACCTTTTCTCCAATGTGATGAAAACATACCAGTACTTCTTCAGAGATTGCATGGTAAAGAGTGAACCCTTTACCACACAATCCTGACTTTTAACGACCCTGAGAAAGAAGCCTTTTTAAAACATTGTGGGAAAAGGAGAGAATGCTGGTAACCAGCATTTTCTCCTTTTCCCACAATGTTTTCTACCTTTCCCAAAACAAATTTTAATTTTTAAGTCACATTTAATTTGTCATCTGCAATTACTTTCAATTTGGACCAGTCTAAAATTTTGTCATTTGGTAAAGAGTTCAACACTCAGAAATGCATGGTAAAGAGTTAAACACTCAGAAAAGATGAAGCTTCATGTATTTATTCAGCAGTGAAATAGTTACTTGTACTACAAAAGATCATCAGGAGCAAAATTATGTTTTTTAAGGCGATATCATGATGCATTCATTTCTGCAGGGCGTGCATATACCCGAAGTGTGTCTGAGGACCCTCAGTTTGTGTCCCCCAGGGGGTCCATTGTTACTAGCTTGCTTCAAAAAGGTATTTGATGTGTGCATGCTACAGATATTTATTCAGAAAGTAATTGAATAACACCACCTTTGTTTTCTTAAGTGATTTTTTTTTTTTTTTAACAGTAATAAATAGATGACTCCCCAGCCCCACCCCCTTCTACCCACCCATCGAAAGCAAAAGCTTTTAAGAATAGCATTCATCATCTTTTAATGAATTTTTTTTTTTTTCTGAATTACACAAGTAAATGGTTTAACCTTTTAGAAAAAAAATCCCCAGTTTTAGCGACCCTGAGGAATAAAACTTTAACTCTTTACCATGCAACAAAATTTTAGACCATTTCAAGTAGAAAGCATCTGCAGATAATAAATAAAATGGAGTACATATGACATTATCTGGCTTTGAGATAAATAAAAAAATTGTGGGAAAAGAAGAAAATGTTGGTTACCAGCATTTTCTTCTTTTCCCACAATGTTTTCAAAAGCCTTCCTCTTCAGGGTCGTTAAAACTCTGGATTGTATGGCAAAGAGTTAAAACATTTTGAGGAAAGAAGCAAATGCTGGTCACCAGCATTTTCTCATTTTCATATGTTTTCCAATCTGTCTAAGGCAACCCCTATCATTTGACTGTCATCTGCAAATGCTCTCAGTTTTGTTAAGTAAAAATTCTTGTTGTCTGACAAAGAGTTAACCTATGTCTGAGAATTTCAGCTTGCCTGCACATAGTTCAGGAGCCTTTGTGATTGTAATGTGCCCTTTGTCAACTTTTACCTTGTGCACACTCTAGAGGCTACATTTTTATTCAGTTTATCATGAAACTTGGTCAGAATGTCTTAATGATATCTCAGAGAAGTTAAAAAATGGGACATGTTTTAGTGAAAACTAGGTAGCCATGTCAAATCTTTGGGAGCTTTTTTTTTCAGTCCAGTACTCATGAAAGTTGGTCAGAATGTTGGACTTGATGATATTTTGGACAAAATGGGTCACTTTGGGTCAAAGACTAGGTCACTAGGTCAAATTTTTTTAAAAACCTTGTCTACGCTCTAGAGGCCACATTTTAGGTCTAATACTCATGAAAATTGGTGAAAATGTTTTTCTTAATGACATCTTAGAGGATTTTGAAAATGGGTCATGTCAGATAAAAAACTAGGTCAACAGTAAATATTAGAAAAACCTTCTGTGCACTCTAGAGGCCACATTTTCAGTCTTTAACCCTTTCCCAAACAAGCCCTGGTTTTCACGTGTCTGCAGTACAAGTCTTTTGAAAACACTGTGGGAAAAGGAGAAATTGCTCGTAACGAGCAATTTCTCCTTTTTCCACAGTGTTTTCTACCCGTTTTGAGAACTTTCTGCCATTTTCATCAAATTTAAAATTGTCGTCTGCAAACTCTTTCAATTTGGACCAGTCCAAAATCTGTCGTTTGGGAAAGGGTTAACTCATGAAGTTGGTCAAAATGTTTTGTGTTGATGATATCATTGAAGAGATTAAAAATGGGTAGAGTCAGGTAAAAATCTATGCCATCCATTCAAATGTTAGAAAATCTTTGTGCACACTCTAGAGGCCACACTTTTAGTCCAATACTCATGAAAGTCAGTCGGAATGTTTGTCTTGATTATATCTCAGGCCAGTTTGAAAATGGGTCATTTCATGTTTGGTCAAAACTTCGGTCATCAGATCAAATCTTTGGAAAGCTTCATGTACCCTGTAGAGGGCATGGTTTTTGTCCAGGCCTCGTGAATGTTGCTCAGAATGTTTTTCTTCATTGTAACTCAGATGCATTCAAAATTCTGTTGCATCAGGTTAAAAAATGTTGCGGGAAAAGGAGAAAATGTTGGTTACTGGCATTTTTTCTATTTCCCTAAATGTTTTCATAAGCTTTCTTCCTCAAGGTTGATAAAACAAGGGATTGTTTGGCAAAGGGTTAACTGTACTTACATCTAGAACAAAGAAACTAAACTTGGATGTTTGAGGTACATGTACCACTTAATCTATGTGCAACTCTCCTTAGCTAATTGTATATACCAAACAATTTCTCACTCCATGTGACATGCGGCAGTCCTGTTTTACCACCCATTCCCATTACACAGAAAACTTATTTAGCACTTAATCATTGTCAGACCATTGGAGGATTTCTTAACCTCATATAGCAGATATTGCCGCAAAAGAATAAATTCTTCTTTTGCCCTAATGTTTTCAAGGATTCATTTATGTGTTTATATTGACAGTACTTATTATCCTGATGTTGCAAAATATTTCTGATCAACATGAATTAGAGTTTATTACACAAATGAATATAAAAACATTGTGACAAAAGGAGAAATGATGTGTTGCTATCAGAATCTCTTGTTACCACAGAGTGTTTCGAAAATTGGTCTGCTACAAGATGTAGAAGTTGTTTTATGGGAGTTTTGTGTTTAACTCTACCAGACAACAAAATATTGGACTTGTCCAAATCCAAAGCCTTTACCACAAAGTAGATATAGCTAATTTGATTGGGTTTGTTTTAAACCTTTACCACATGATCCCGACTTTTAACGACCCTGAGAGAGAAGCCTTTTGAAAACATTGTGGGAAAAGAAGAAAATGCTGGTAACCAGCATTTTCTTCTTTTCCCACAATGTTTTCTACCCTTCCCAAAACAAATTTCAATTTTTCAGTCACATTTTGTCGTCTGCAACTGCTTTCAATTTGGACCAGTCTAAAATTCTGTCATCCGGTAAAGAGTTAATAGGGTGGGAAAAAAATTTTGGAAAAGGTGTAAATGTTATGTACAAGCATCTTCTCCTTTTCCCATAATGTTTTCAAACCTCCCTTTTGTCACTTTATGGAGATGTTTGGTAAAGACTGAATTCTTTACCACACAGTGAAATTTTTAGAGTTGTTCAAATTCAGAGCATGTGTGGACAGCAAATGAGGCTTAAATGTTTTTATAAGTCTTTTAAGGTTAAAAAACATTGTGGGAAATGTGGAAAATGCAAGTTACTAGGATTTACTCCTTTTCCAACAATGTTTTCTAAAGGCTTCTTTCTAAAGTCCCTTAAAGTTCGGGATTGTGTGTTAAAGGGTTAAATCATCTGTAGCATCCATTGGTAAAGTATAGCTTGATAGGGTTGTAGTCATTTCTTCACTTCAATATTTTATCTTGCTTGATGAATGACCTTAGATGTACATGAAGATAATGAAACATGCTGGTATTTGCAAATACAATATCCATCTGTTTGAAAATCTCATCTGGTTAAGGTATATAAAAATTAATGAAATATTCAAGTTGATCAGTTTTATAAAATAAAGATAAATTCCAGCAAAACTGTTGCCAGTGACGGATCAAGGTATACCAGAAAGTCGTCAATCTATTCAAGGACATTGCTTTTCTCAAAGAGATTGGGCCTTGTACAAACTGTGATATTGTTTTAAAACCTTTTATTCCAATTCAAACTTTTTATTCGTATCACTGTATATCTTTTATTTCCATTACAGAATCATTTTATAACACATCTTTCATTATATTTTATGACTCACATTTTTACACACTATTCTTTCCATTCATTACCCTTTTTTATTTGGGCGCTAAATGACCCTAAATGTCAGTGCGCCATAAAACACCATACATTCATTCATTCATTAGTTCTGATGTCTGTATGGGCTGGATTTTTCAAAATATGAGCATGTGTGATGCATTTTTGTAAGGTGTTTGCTGCTATGTTGTATAAAATTAAGCTGTAACATAAAGTTTGTTTGTAGATGGACACTCATGTACTAACAATGTGGTTAATAGGTTACTATGGTTAACAAATGATATAGACAGAGTGCAAAAGTATAATGGGAGGTTTGAACCTTTACCACACAATCCCGAGTTCTAACCACCCTGACAGAGACAGGTTTTGAAAACAATTTGGGAAAAGGAGAAAATGCTGGTAACCAGCATTTTCTCCTTTTTCCAAATTGTTTTCTACGCTTTCATAGACAAGCCCCACTATTTGAGCCTCATTTGTCATCTGCAAATGCTTTGGATTGGATAAGTTCAGAATTTTGTCATTTGGTAAAGAGTCAACCCTTTACCACACAATCCCAACTTTTAACGGTCCTGAGAACAAAGCCTTTTGAAAACATTGTGGGATGAGGAGAAATTGCTGGTTACCAGCATTTTCCCCTCTTCCCACAATGCTTTCTACCCTCCCCCCAAAAAATTTCAATTTTAAAGTCACTTTTATTATGTTGTCTGCAAATGCTCTCAATTTCAACCAGTCTAAAATTTTGTTTTTCAGTCTAGAGTTAAATACATGTAACGTTAAAAATGATTTTGACAGCTGAAGTGCCTTGTTACCCTTTTTATGTCTTTCCCCGCATATTGTTCATGTAAGAGCTGCCAGTCGGTCTAGAATATTGAGTCTGCTCCTTAGCTCCCGAACACTTCTCTAATTTTAAGTATTAGTACATGATGTATATAATGGATACACTTGCCAACCTTGACAAGGCAAAATGCAGAGTATCAGAGTGCCATTCTTCAATGCATAGGTCACATTAAGATTACAAGGCTCTGGAATTCTTTCTACTCCATATTGTTTGAACCCCATGTCAGAAGGTGCTGTCTAATTTTAGACCTGTCCTAACTTTCTTTCTGAGAAATTCTTGTGAACACTATTGATGTGTGATATTGGGGTGTCAGCTCAATGTGGCACAAAGTTGTCCAATTATTACTCTGGCTGGTGTTCTGTCTCCATGACTTCTTTTCGAGGCAAATTTCAAAACTGTAGGGTAGGGTCAAAAACTGACTCACAAAGTAAGGGTGATAAAGTGTTTCATCATAATATTATGAGCTGTTTTGCCTTCTGAAAACCTTCTTTTTTTTCTGGCTTTTTCAATATTTCAAACCAATAGCAGATAATAAGTAAGAATGTTTTGGGTAAGCAATGAAAGGCCTAATGTTACTCTTTTTAGCTCACCGTAAGCATGAAGTGCTCGAGATTATCTTTCTTGATCATGTTGCATTCGTTGTCCGTCATGCATCATCCATCATTAGTTTTTACCTTGTCTGTGTTCTAGAGGCCAGATTTTCAGTCCAATACTCTTGAAATTTGGTCAGAATGATTATCTTGATGATGTCTAGGATGAGTTTAAAAATGTGTCATGTTGGGACAAAAAGTAGGCCAGTGGAAAAAATCTCAGAAAATTTTCAGCACATTACGCATGATAGCTGATCAGAATGATTGTCTTAATTACATCTGAAGCAATTTTGAAAATGGGTCAGCTTGGATAAAAATCTAGGTCACTCGGCCTTTTCAGAGAAAAGCATTGACTTAAGTACATATACTTCATGTAATGTTCTCAAAGGGTACACAGGCTTAGGTGAGCTTTTTGGGGGCATCATGGCCTTCTTCTTTAAAAATTTCTTGCAGTAAAAGGGACATGTTTTAATCCATGATAGATATTTTCAACTTGTGCAATATACCTTAAAACTAGAAACTTGGAAATGCCTTTGCGGAAATATTCACAAACTAGAAAATTTAAAATCCAATATCGGATTTCATGTTCTGTGCTGGTAAAAATACCCACAGAAGTGATGCAGCTGAAGTTGGGTAAAGCAGAAAGAGATAGGCACCCTAATGGTCATCTCTTTTCAAGGCAACAGACTTACTTATCTGTCCATACATAAATATCCATTGTTCTTGCAGTGACTGAGGAGGAGGAGGAAGAGCAATATAACCCTAACTTACTGGATGATCCAGAACTGCAATCTGGGGGCTACAGAACTGTACTCAATTTATCTTCATACATGGTATATTAGTTTGTGTTATCTTGTTTATTTGTCTGAATGGTGTTGTACACTTTTTTCAACTGTATTTGAGTCATATCACAGCAACTTGGGTTTCATCATTACTTGGTTTGGGCCCTGAAGGTCCTTGCCTAAGGACACACCAATGAGACCAGTATCCCAGAAGGGGTTGAACCAGAAGTTTCTGATTACAAATCATGCACCACTGAGCTACAGAGGAACTTAACTATTATTATTACCAGTCCTCCCAAACCCTTTCCTAAACATTTGAGTCATGCTATGGCAAAAGTGGGCTTCATGCACCTCTGATGCATGATACCAAGCAAGCCATCACATAATTTGGGATCCATAGTAGCCACTAGCGACTTAATCATGAGGTAGAATGGTCCTTGGACATACAGAAAATTGACCAGTAGCGAAAAGTGTAGGCATACTCCACAGGCTGACCTGGGTCGATACTTTTCGCCGATGTATTAAGCCTCCTTTTCACAGATCATAGCTCATTTCTATGTTTTAACTAATTTAAGGAAAACGGTCTTTTAAAATAAATGTAGTAAAAGGAGGAAATGCTGGTAATCAGCATTTTCTCCTTTTTGAATTATGTTATCTATCTTCTCAAAGATAAGTCCCATCATCTTAGCCTCATTTGATTTGTTGTTTTGCAAATGGTTTTAAAATAGGCAAGTCTAAAATTTTGTCATTTGGTACAGGGTTAAACCATTTTTTCATCAATGTTTTCAATAGCTGTCAACTTCGAGGGACTTATAAAGTGGTATATTTATATTGTTTAACTCTTTACCTCACAATCCGACTTTTAACAACCCTAAGGAAGAAGGCTTTTGAAAAAATTGTGGGAAAAGGAGAAAATGCTGGTAACCAGCATTTTCTCCTTTTCCCACAATGTTTTCTACTCTGAAATCATCATTTTAGCGACATTTAATTTGTTGTCTGCAAATGCTTTCAATTTGGACTAGTCCTAAATTTTGTCATTTGGTAAAGAGTTAAAATGGACATCAAAAACATTGTATATGATGGCACAATACCTGTGGATAAAACAATGTTACTGAGCTCAGGATTTTTTTGATTGATTGATTGTATTGGAGTTCAAGGCCGTTTTAACAGCTTAGGTCTTATCATGGTGGTCAGTGCACCTACGCATGTGTTTCCAGGCTTTCTCACACCAGTGAATCAGTAAGCTTAACCCTTTACCGCACAATGCCGCCTTTCGACGTCCCTGGGAAAGAAGCCTTTTGAAAACATTGTGAGAAAAGGAGAAAATGCTGGTAACCAGCATTTTCTCCTTTTCCCACAATGTTTTCTACCCTATCAAAGAAAAGTTGCACCATTTGAGCCAAATTGAAATTGTCGTCTGCAAAAGCTTTCAATTTTGAAAGGGCTAAAGTTTTGTCGTCTGGTAAAGGGTTAAAAACCAAGGGGTCACTAGTTCGATTCTCAGCTCAACCAAATCCTTAACAAGGATTGATGATAGTCATTGGGACAGTATTCATTCCTCTTTCACTGCTGAACATTGTTTTGATGATGCTTATGTGGGAAAGCAGCCAGTGGCTTGTAAAGCATCTGTTGTGAAACACTGGTAAAAGAAACCCAAGAAAAGCTTGATTAGGTGCAGTGACTGCATCCACATAACTATGTTAAAAATGGGGAAGGACTCCAAACAAACAAAAGGGTTGTTAAAAAGAGAAGTAAACAGCTCATTTTCCATCCATTTCAGATTTCAATCATAGATTATGTGAAGCCGTCAGTACTGAAGAAAGAGTTGAATGAGAAGTTTAAGGAAAAATTCCCCAATATACAGTTGACGCTTACAAAGTTCAGAAGGTGAGCCATCAATCATTTTAAATGACTAACACTTTACCTGACAAGAAAAGTTTAGACTCTTCCAAACCGAGAGCATTTGCACGCTTCAAATTAAATGGGGCTCATGTCTTCGGAAGAGTCGAAAACAATGTTGGAAAAGGAGAAAATGCTGGTTACCAGCATTTTCTCCTTTTCCAACATTGTTTTCAAATGCCTTCGTTTTTAGGGTCACCAAAACATGGGATTGTTTGATAGAGAAGTAAATGTCTAAGAGCACTAAGCACAAGTTATTTTGCTTTTGTAGACAGTTTAGAGATCAGACTGCTCATAATGCAAAGTCTGCTCTTTGATCTACACTGTCCCCTACTTTGTAGAATATTCTGACATAAACAGCAATGAAACTGCAATTTTTCTGTCTGTTTTTCCCAATTGAAAAGGCCATTCTTTAGTTTGGAGCTGTCAGGATTGATCCTATAGAATGCTTAATCGATAACATGCTCAATAAACAACCTTGAAAACTTGCTACTCTATACAGAATATTTTACTGTAATTTTCCTGGGGCTTGTGTTTGCTTTGAGCTTCGTGGGAAAATTTCATATCTTACCAGACCAAAAGTCTCACGGAATGTCAATTTATGCAGCAAGAAGCAAGTATAATAAACAGGAAACTTACTGCATCAAAATGTTGTTTTAATCATATACCTACAAATACTAGCAACTTAATATTACAATTATGGACAATTTTACTTAAAAAATGTTTAGGAACCAAAGACGACTACCAGTTCAGGAGGTGAAAACTATTTGTTATGAATGAATGAATATTATAACATAACCTTTTAACCAGTCAAATCAGAAATCAAGCCAAAAGCAGTCTGCTCATGGTTTCATTATCATACCATGTTTGGAACCATATTTGGAACCATATTTGACACTGTGTAGGTACAGATATTTTTTCTGCTGTCTGTTTTATTTATAGGTATGTTATAGATTGCAGTTCTACTTGCCTTCTTGCTTAAGGTCGTTAAAACTCGAGGTTTTGTGGTAAAGGATTAATGATATTGTCACCTTATACACTTGTTTTTTGACCTTTTGACCTCTGACTAAAGCAAATTTATTTTCATCATTAGAGAAGATGAATGGCAAAAGGCAAGAGTATTATTGTTACGTAGATGTGTATATTTTCTACATCATTTAAATTGAGATAAAGTGAATCCTTTACCACACAATACCGACTTTTAATAACCGTGAAAAAGAAACCTTTTGAAAACATTGTTGAAAAAAGATGAAAATGCTGATAACCAGAATTAGTTCCTTTTGCGACAATGTTTTCTAAACCCAACCCCAACCCCCCCCCCCCCCCGAAAAATTCAATTTTTGAGTCATGTTTATTTTGTGATCTGAAAATGCTTTCAATACGGACTGGTCTGAAATTGTCGTTTTAGTAAAGACTTTAAAGGAAAGTAGCCTGATAAACTGTTGATTTTCCCAGAGGAAATTATGACAGACAACTATTTTATCACCTGATAAATGATTAAGCTTTCTCATATTAAAAAATAATCATCTTGTTTATTTAAAAATAATCACAACAAGATGAGACAAAATGAATGGTGAAATTCAGATGAGAAATTGGGATATAACAGAAATGACTTTGTTAACTCTTTAACAGATAACACAATTTTATATTAGTACAATTTAAAAGCATTTGCAGATGACAAATTGAATGTAGCTTAACCCTTCACTAGACAATCCCAGTTTTTAATAACTCGGGAAAAAAGGCTTTTGAAAACATCACGGGAAAAGCAGAAAATGCTGGTAATCAGCATTTTCTCCTTTTCCCACGATGTTTTCTATCCTATCACTGACAAATCTAATCATTTGAGCAATATTTTAGTTGTTGTCTGCAGATGCTTTCAATTTGGTCCAGTCCAAAATTTTGTCATTTTGTAGAGTTAAATGATTGGCCTTGTTTTAGAATAGTTAGAAAACATTATGGAAAAAGGAGAAAATTCCACTTAACAGCATTCACTCCTGTAATCCAAGTGTTTTCAAGTCTGCTTCCCAAGGGTTGTTGAAACACAGGATTGTTTAGTAAAGGGTGTTGGGGCTTTCATATTTACCATGGCCCATTTTCTCAAATACCATTTCATTATCCTAATCCTAAAAAGAGATTGTTTTCTGAGTATTATCCAGTTATTTATTGACCTTTTACCTAATGATCTCTTTGTCAAAAGTATTATTTCTTAACCCTTAAGCCGCTAATCGCGACCCACTGACCTTTTGCGGACATTGTAGATTAAGATCAGGCTGCACAGAACGTGCAGTCTGATTTTTTATCTACACTGTCCGATACAGTATTTTCTTCCAGGTGAAATCAACTTTGAAACCACAATGTTTGGGCTTTTAGTATTGAGTAGAAATTTGCGTTTCATTTATTCAGCAGCTTAAGTGTTAAAGAGTCTTTAACACTTGAGATTGTGTGGTATAGGGTTAAGATGACAGAAAAATCCAAATATGTAGTAGAAAAAAGATGATGACAACCATGAATCAAATTTTAGGTGTCAGATTCCCAACTTTTGAATCCTACATTATTTCATAAACTTGTAGTCTAAGTGGATTCAAATTTTAGGTATATGACCCTTTGACCTTTCATTTCTCTTTGTACAATAGAACTCTGACCGTCTGTGTCCTTCTGTCCAAAGTTTGCCCTCACAAACAAATCTGTGCTTTAGTGGCCCTGAAAATGAAAGCACTTTTTGAAAATATTGTGGAAAAAGGAGAAAATACAGATAACCAGCCTTGTCTCTTTTTCTGACAAAATTGCTTTCATTTATAGGCAATTTTGATAATTCTAGCCACGTTTGATGTTTCGTGTGCAGATGCTTGTGAATTCAGCAGGTCAGACATTTTGTTGTCTGGTAAATTTAGATGCATCTAAACAGAATAATTTTCAGACAACAAATTAAAAGTGGCTCAGATGATTGTATTTGTCTTTGATCGGGCAGAAAACCTTTGAAAGGAGGAGAAAAATGCTGGTAACCAGCCAAAGCTCTTTTCACGTGAGTCATTAGAAAATTGGATTGTGTGGTAATGGCTTAACCCTTTACCGAACAGTCCGGACTTCTAACGACCCTGATGAAGAGGACTTTTGAAAACAATATGGGAAAAGGAGAAAAGGCTAGTAACCAGCCATTTCTCCTTTTCCCAAAATGTTTTCTAGCCTTCAATAGACAAATCACATTAAAATGAGCCATCTCATTAAAGAAATACCAAAAAAGCGCTTTTTTCTTACTTTTGGCTGTTACCTATTGATGGTTTGTAAGTTATTGCCAAACTAAATTGAGTGATAAAAAATTTTCAGTGTTTTGTTACATTCCAAAAATGTAAATAGCTTTGTTCTGATTTCTTTTGACATTTTCCAGTGACTGTAAACATTTGTATTTAGAGATGAGGAAATGTTATTGAAAATTTCATTGGCTTTTGCCATAGCTCGTGTACATATTTAGCAGCATGAATTTTAGGGGAAAAATATGGCTCACTGTACTTTCAATACTTTTTTTTTGTTTCAGTTTAAAGAAAGAGATGAGGTCTATAGGACATGTGAAGGTATGGAGTAAAATATGTGAGCGACACTGTGTGTTAACTATTTACCAAACAACAAGGTTTTAGACCTGTCTAAATTGAAAGCATTTGCAGCAACAAATTAAATGGAACTCAAAGGATGAATTTTGTCAGTGATTGTACGGAAACATAGTGACAAAAGGGGTTACCAGCATTTTCTCCTTTTCCCACAATGTTATCAAGTAGCCTCTTTTTCAGGGTTGTTGGGATCATTGGATCATGTAGTAAAGGTATAACCCTTTACCACACAATCCCGAGTTTAAATGACCTAGAGGAAGAAGCCTTTTGAAACATTGTTGGAAAGGGAGAAAATGCTGGTAACCAGCATTTTCCCCTTATCCCACAATGTTTTCTACCCTTTCAAAAACGAATTCTGTCATTCGGGCCACATTTTAATTAACGTCTGTAAATGCTTTGAAAATTCGGACAAATCTAAAATTATGTTGAGTGGTAAAGGGTTAAGGGGGAGGTATGCATCTTCCTGATGCATTATCTTCTCATACTATGGATCCATTTTGTTTAAAATCTGGCTGAATCATAGGTTCAGTGGTCATTTGATAGGCAGAAAATTTATCAATCGCAAACAGTTTAAACCCAGATCAGCCGGGGCAGATTGGTCGAGGCTTTTTGTCACATGGATTATTCCCTTTTCACAGAACATAATGCATGTGTATTTTATTATTTATTAAGCTTTAATTAATCCATACTACTCAAGTATGCTTGCAAAATGTACCTGTAAGCCTCAATATGACCATTATGGGCTGTCCTAACCCTTTACCTGACAACACAATTTTAGACTTGTCCAAATTGAAAGCATTTGAAGATGACAAATGCTTCTCAAAAAAGTGAAAAATTTTGTCTGCTATAGGATAAAAAGCTTTGTGGGAAAATGAGAAAATGCTGGTTACCAACAGTTTCTTTTTTTTCCTACGATGTTTTTGAAAGTCTTCTTCCTAAGGGTTGTTAGTCGGTAGCGTACAGGACTTGAGAACAGGAGGTCGCTGGTTCGATCCCCGGCTTGGCCAATTTCTTTCCAAGGGTTGATGATAGTCATCGCGACAGGATTCATTCCTCCCTCACCGCTGACCATTGTTTCGACGATGGTTATGTGGGAAAGCAGCCAGTGGCTTGGAAAGAATATTGTGCGGAGTACTGGTAAATGAAACTCCAGGAAAGCATGGATGGGTGCACTGGCCGCCGTGATATAACTGAAATAATGTTGAAAAAGTTGTTAAACCATACAATCAATCAATCGATCCCAAGGGTCGTTAAAAGGAGGAATTGTGCAGTAAGGGGTCAACATCTTAACATCATGCAAGAAAAACAATGTCACTCAATAAAATTTACAATAAAAGTACTCAGTTTCCTTTTGCTTATTACTATTAATACTGTTTCCTTTTCTTTTGGTACCCAGAGACATTTTCTGTTATATAGAACTTGTTCAATATCAGTTTGAACATTGAATTTTGGGTATTTCATGGAGCTTAATGAGGCACTAAGGTTCGTATTCACCAACCATTCTTAAGAACATTCCTAGGCTTGTTCTCAAGAATTTTCTAAATTTGAAAGTAACACACCTTCTGATTGGCTAAACCAAATGGTTTAGCCAATCAGAAGCAGTGTTACTTTTAAAATCCATAATTAGACCAAGAGTGTTCTTGGGAATGGTTGGTGGATACGGACCCAAATGTCAGTAATTCAGGGGTAATGTGCTTATCTAGGAATCCAGGGCTTGCTGGTTTAAATCTCAGGTTTGGCAAAAGTTTTTTCCAAAGGTTTTTGAAATTCACTGACACAGGATTCTCTCACCATTTGGTAGCTTTTCTACTTTGTTTATTTGGGACAGCAGCTTGTTACATTGAAATCATGTTGTGCACAGAACTGGTAAAGAAACTCAAGAAATACATTGACAGAACTGGCTGTATTGATGCAACTGTGATACTGTTCAAACTCAGGTTTAACCCTTTACCACACAATCTGTCTTTTAACTACCCCAAGAAAGACAGCTTTTAAAAACATTGTGGGAAAAAGCGAAAGTGCTGGTAACCAGCATTTTCTCCTTTTCCCACAATGTTTTCTAAATATTCAAGCACAATCACTATAATTTCCATCAATACAGACAAGTCTAAAATTTTGTTGTGTGGTAAAGCGTTAATTATCAAACAAACAAACAATGAATGTACACATCTAACTTTCATTAGTTGTGACTTTTTTTTTTTTCAACATTTTTCATTTCAGACTAGTATAGATTTATGGACCATTGCTCAGGCCTATGTGTTCTTTGAAAAACTGATATTAAAGGTAAGTCACAGATTTAAATCTTTACCAAACGACAAAGTTTTAGACTCGTCCAAATTGAAAGCATTTGCAGACGACAAATGTTATTCAAAAATTGAAATTTGTTTTAGGAAGGGTTGAAAACACTGTGGGAAAAGGAGAAAATGCTGGTTACTGGCATTTTCTCCTTTTCCTGCAAACTTTTAAAAAAGGCTTCTTTCACAGGGTCGTTAAAGGTCGGGATTGTGTGGTAAAAGATTAAGACAGACATCACTTAAAAATCTGAATTGTTGTTACTGATATCATTATCTTTTTACCACAAAAGCCCAAGTTTTGACAAACTGTAAATAGAAAGGCTTTTGAAAAGATTGTGGGAAAAGTGGAAAATGCTGGTAACCAGCCTTTTCTCCCATTCCTACAATGTTTTCTACCCCTTCCAAGACAAACTCCACAATTTGAGCCATATTTAATTTGTCAACTGTAACATCCAAGTTTTGCTATTTGTTAAAGTTTTAGACTATGAAAACAGGGTACATTGTCAATATAGTGCAACGGGATTCATTCTCTCTCATCCCTGATCATTGTTTCGACAGCGGTTATGTAGGAAAGCAGCCAGTGGCTTGGGAAAAATATTGCATGAAGTACTATTAAAAGAAACTCCAAGAAAGCATCAGCAGTTGCCTTACAACTGGATTAACAGTGTTTGAAACCATACAAACAAACTACTTATCCAAGATGGCAGAATATAAGAGAAAAATGTCATGATTTTTTTTTCGGTTTTTTTTCTCTTGGAGCAGGTATACAGTGAAATATTGAGAAACAGAAAACATGTATTTCATAATGATTATAAATCACTGTTTTATCATCCCAGTAAGTCTTTACCAAACAACAAAATTTTTGACTTGTCAGTATTGAAAGGATTTGCAGACGTAAAATTAAATGTGGCTAAAATGATAGGATGTGGCTTTAAAAGGATAGAAAACATTCTTGGAAAAAGGACAAAATGCTTACCACCAGCGTTTTTTCTATCCACAATTTTTTTCAAAAGCCTAACTGCTGGTGCCATTAAAACATGAGATTGTTCATAAAAGATGAATGTGTTATTTACTTCAAACACAGACTAGTTCTTAACTATCAAAAGGGGAACTTATACAACAAGGGCAGTTACCCATTAAAATATTTTTGACACAGTTATGCCCCTTTTCTGACTTAGAATTCTAAAAGCAACTGCAGCCATACATTGGCACTGGCATGTGGTGCTCTTGTTTGAGTAATATTTATTTTTTTAGTAAAATTTTATGCATTCAAATTGGACAAGGCTAAAATTTCACTATCTGGTCAAGGGTCCAAGCAAAGAATAAGCGAAAAGATTCTTTATAGAACCAAAACCCACCTACCTACCTCCCCCACTCATCCCCTCCCACAAACAATGCCAATTCCATGGAAGAGGGTTTTGAAATTTAATTACTGAACAGCAAAACAGAAAATTTTGGTCCTAGATCAGACTCCACATTCTATATACAGCCTGGTCTTGCTCTACAGTGTTTGCTTGAAACCATAGTTGGTCTTGCTCTACACTGTTTGTTTATCTTTTTACTAAATGACAAAAATTTAAACTTATCCAAATCAAAAGCATTTGCAGGCCACAATTTAAGTTTTTCTCAAATGATGGAATTTGTCTTTAATATGGTAGAAGATATTGTGGGAAAAGGAGAAAATGCTGTTTACCAGCATTTTCTCCTATTCCCACAATGTTTTCAAAAGGCTTCTTTCTGAGGGTCTTTAGAACTCAGGATTGTGTGGTAAAGGGTTATAGTAAACTATAATGTGTTGATAAATGCATAATCATTTTTATGGCTCATACCATTTTTAACCCTTTACCACACATTCTCGAGTTTTAATGACCCTGAGGGAGAAGGCTTTTGAAGATGTGGTGCAAAAAGGAGAAAATACTGGTAACCAGCATTTTCATCTTTTCTAACCATGTCTTCTACCTTATCAAGAATTTCAGTTCATTTGCATCCCTTTCAAATTTGTTGTCTGCAGATGCTTTCAATCATGAAGAGTCTAGAATTTGTTTTGATAAGGAGTTACCGTTAGTGAAAGCATACAAAAGGAATTATGTATAAAATGACCAAAAAGAAATGAACAGTTACCTATATGTATTTACCTACATGGATTTATCGACTTGCTTGGTTTGTTTTCTTACCTGGTATTCATCAAATGTGGTGCGGTTACAATAGCTTCAGGAGTGATTTTTTTATTTACAGTTGCTGATCACCAAACAAAACAGGAAATTATGTGCAGGTGCCTGTCTCATGTTGTCAGCCAAGCTGAATGATATCAAAGGTCAACAACTGTCAAGACTGATAGATGTAAGCAATTGTTAAGATATGGCCTTAAATTGTTATACCACCTTTTAACTCTGTACCACACAATCCCAACTTTTAACGACCCTAAAAAAGAAGGCTTTTGAAATTATTGTGGGAAAAGGAGAAAATGCTGGTAACCAGCATTTTCTCCTTTCCCCACAATGTTTTCTACCCTTCTCAAAACAAGTTTTTATTTTGTCGTCTGCAAATGCTTTCAATTTGGACTAGTCTAAAATTTTGTCGTTTGGTAAAGAGTTAAGTAGAAGTTCTCAGTTGAGCAATAATTGTGCAAAAATAAAGAAATCTTGTTTACATAATAACTTGTTTTATTGGGTTTTTTCTTACTGCTGCAATTGCTGTTGTGTTTTGAGTTACTTCTGCACGCACCATTTAACTTTTTACCAGATAACAAAGATTTATTGGTATTCATATTGACAGCATTTCTCTAGCCTTCATCCTCAGGGTGGTAAGAAACAAGATTCCTTAGGAAAAGGTTTAAGTCTGTACTACACAATCCCCAGATTTGCTAACACAGATGAAGAGGCCTTTTGAAAAAAAAATGTGAGGAAAGGAGAAAATGCAGGTAACCAGCATTTTCCCCTTTTCCTACAATGTTTTCTCCATTTTCAAAAGCATTCCTACCATTTAAGCCACATTATATTTTGTTGTCTTGAAATGCTTTGGATTTGGACAACTGTCAAGTTTTTTTGTGTGGTAAAGGTTTAACTCTACCAAAAGATGAATTGTAGGCTTGTCCAAATTGGAAGCATTTGCAGACAACAAAGTAAGTGTGAATCAAAAATTAAAACTGGCTTTAAGAAGGGTAGCCAGCATTTTCTCCTTTTTCCACAATGTTTTTGAAAGCAATTTTTCTCAGGGTCATTAAAAGTCGGATTGTGTTGTAGAGGGTTGAATGAATAAATAAATTATTTTCCATTTAACCCTTCATCAAACAATCCAGTGTTTCAACCACTTTGAGGAAGAATGATTTTGTAAACATTGTTGGAAAAGGAGAAATGCTGGTAACCAGCATTTCTCCATTTCCCATGTTGTTTTCATCCCTTCAAAGACAAATTCATTCTGTTGAGCCACATTTTATTTTTTTTCTGCATCTTTTTTCAATTTGGGCTAATCTAAAATTTTGTTGTTTGGTAAAGAGTTAAATAAAACAGACCCAGTTAATTTGGTAATGTTAATGAATAGTGTGAATCATAGATCAGGCTGTCAGAGGGCATTTTCGTTTTAGTTTTAGCTCAACTTTCTATATTCACAAAGCAACTGGTCTTATCCTGTACATGTAGACGTTTGAGATGATTGTTTGATGTCTTTGGTGATATTCATACCAAAGTTTCTTTATTTTTCAGCAAATAGAGAGTGACTTCCGCTTGCACAGAAAGGAAATGTTGTCATATGAGTTTGCAGCTCTAGTTGCCCTGGAATTCACCCTACTTAACCAGGACAGCGAGATTTATCCCCACTATCAAAGACTTCTATACCAGTCTTGACCCTGGCATTGGCAGCAAGTTCAAGGTTACAGTGCTTCTATTGCTATTTGTCACATAGTGACAGGAATCTGAACATTGCTGCCAAAGTCTGTTGTTGTTTATTTCTGTTTTGTATTTGCACAAAAACATCAGAATTTTTTTAATTTATGTATCATATGATTTCTGAGTGAGGACGAGGAGAGAGAGAGAGTGTGTATCATGTGATAGAGAGAGAAAGAGAATGTATCACGTGATAGTATTGATAATATAAATAGGGCATTTTTTTTTTTCTTCATTATACCTTAACCATACCATGTATATTTGAAAGAACAAATTGGTTCTTATATTTGAGTCATGCTCTGGCAAAAGGGGATTTAATGCATCTCTGTGACAGAGCAAGTCATTGCATGATTGTGGATCCATAAAATTCATTTTGTATAACAACCAACTAATTTATGAGGTACACTGGTCTTTGGACATACAGAAAATTGACCAATAGCGAAAAGTTTTGGCCCAGGTCTGCCTGCATGAACTGCACAGGCTGACCTGGGTCGATACTTTTCGCAGATGTATTAAGCACCCTTTTCACAGACCATGGCTCATTTATAATGTAAACCCTTTTCCATGTTATCCCATGTTTTCACAACCCTGAACAAGACAGCTTTTGTAAACATTTTGGGAAACTGAGAAAATGCTGGTAACCAGCATTATCTCATTTACTAACCATGTTTTCTGCCCTTGCCAAGACAAATTCCTTCATCTTACCCTTTTCCAAGCTGTCTTGTATTATAATAAGCCTTAGGAAAAGGTGTGTGTAAAAGAGATTTTGCTGGTAAAGAGTTTTAACCAGCCTTTGTCCTTATCCCATAATCTTTTCTACCCTTTCAAATACAAATCACACCATTTGAGCAATACTAAACTTGCCGTTTAAAAATGCTTTTAATTTAGAAAGGCCTTAAACTCTGTTGTCTGGTAAAGTGTTAATTATCGTCCTTTCACCAAATGGGTGAGTTTTAGATGCTAACTAGTCACCAGTATTTTCTCCTAATCCCACAATGTTTCCAAAAGCTGTCGTCATGGAGGTTGTTGAAATTTGGAAGAGTGTAGTAAAAGGTTAAACTTCATTCATCACTCTTAAGAAAATACACTAATGAGATTTTGTAATGCTGTAAAATATTTCAACATCCAATCAGAATTTCATGAACCAAGAGACAAAGTGTTGGGCAAAAAGGGAAAGCTGCTTCATCAGTTGTTCACATTTACAGTTCAGTGACTTCACATGTAATTTTAGTCTTCAACAGACTTCCTTTGAAAACATTTTGACAGAAAGAGAAATTACTGACATGAGTGTGCTTTTATGTGTGGTTTATCCGTCACAATTTTTCCAATTATTTATTGACAAATGTGTATTAATCCTTTACCAAAAGACATTTTGGACTTGACCAAATTGAAAGCGTTTGCAGACAAAAAATTACATATAGCTCAAATGGTGCTTTCTGTCTTTGATAGGGTAGAAAACATTGTGGGAAAAGGAGAAAATGCTGGTTACCAGCATTTTATCCTCCCACAATGATTTCAAAAGCCCTCTCTTTCAGAGTCGTTAAAAATTGGGATTGTATGGTAAAGAGTTAAATAGTAGATCAATTAGTGAATCGCACAAGTGCCCAGGCTTGCTTCGTTTCCTACTCTGTTTTCAAGACTCATGGCCATTTGTAACAGATGTTTGAGCCATGCTCTGGTAAAAGGGAGTCTAATGCATCTCCATGATCCATGATACCAAGCAAGTTATCACATGGTTATGGATCCATAAAATTCATTTTGTCTAACATCTGACTGAATCATGAGGTATACTGGTTCTTTGACATGTGGAAAATTTACCAAAAGCAAAAGTTTGGCCCAGGTAAGCCTGCGCAGGCTGTCGATACATTTTGCAGATGCTTTTCACAGAGCATGGCTAATTTATGTGATAAAAGGTCAACTGATTGACAGAGACGGAGAGAGAATTTTTATGTTGATAAATTTGTGCATATTGTTTTTGAAAAACTGTATTTTGTTCAGCTCTTTCCCACACAATCCCAAGTTTCAACAACCTTGAGGCAGAAAGGCTCTGAAAACATGGTGCAAAAAGGAGAAACTGATGGTTACTAGCCTTTTCTGCTTTTTCCACAATGATTTCTATCCTGTGAAAGATAAATTCTATAATTTTAGATACACTGAATATCTCATTTGCAAATGCTTTCAGTTTGGACGTATATGGAATTCTGCAGTCTGGTAAAGAAACAACCATAGAGAGCAAAGCACAACTTAAAATGTTCCACAGACAGCGTAGATTAAGGTCAGAGTGCTTTTTGCAGACAGTGTAGACCAAGATCAGACCACGATGACCTTGTTGTCTGATCTTGGATCTACACTGTCCTTTCTATTAAGGAATATTGTAGCTAAACGATCGTTCGAAAATACAATACTTTAGTCTGTTTCAGTGATTCATATCATTTATGTAAATCTTTTACCCTTTACCTGGCAACCAGCTTTTTTTTTCCATTTCCCTCAGTGTCCTCTACTGATTCAAAGACAAATACTATCATTTGGAAAACGTGTAAATTATTTTCTGTATATTCTTCAACATGTACGAGTCTAAAATTTTGCTGTTTGGTGAAGAGTTAAAGAAGCCTATTTTTCATAAATCAAGTTTCTCGTAGATATATTTTTCTTTGCAATCATATATACTGTAGAGTTTCATTTTAGTAAATAGGTTCAATTTTGGGTGTTTAGATAAAGGGACAGTCATCTTGCAATTCTTATCTCCGTCTATTTTTATTACGTCAGATATGATATCATCCTACTGTTTTGAATACAAATCCTCGTAATCTGTGCATACTGTTGATCATGTGTCATTCCCACAAGTCTCTTGGAAGAGGCTGCATAGCCCATTATGGAAACACCACTGAAAGATATTTTTCTCGAACTTTCTTCCTTCTTTACTGGTGTACCAGCTCTTGCTTTACTCAATTCAGTGATTTTTTTTTTTCTAAGTTTGATGAGAATATAGAAATCTGAATACTTGAAGCTCTCTTTACCCTTTACCAAATGACAAAATTTCAGACTGATCCAAATTGAAAGCATTTGCAGACGACAAAGTAAAATGACTGAAAAGTCGAAAATGGATTTGGGACAGGTGGTAAACATTGTGGGAAACGGAGAAAATGCTGGTTACCAGCATTTTCTCTTTTTCTCACAATGTTTTCAAAAGGCTTCTCTCTCAGGATCGTTAAAAGTCGGCATTGTGTGGTAAAGGGTTAAGGGGCAAAAAATGTTTTTATTGTTGTTGTTGTTGTTGATGATGTTAAACTAGAAAGGAAAAGGAATAAAAGATATGCACAGATCTGTGTTTTATTGTTGTCTTCTGGTGGTTTTTGCAGTTTATATGGTGAAGTAAAGTAGATCTTTGATCAGAGTTGCTATTCACCATTCATCACAAATATAGTTCTGATTCTAATTACAGTAATTTCTGTTGTAGTGGCTACCTTTGTTAACCCTATATAAAAGATCCCAAAGTTTTCACAACCCAGAAAAAGAAAGCTTATAAAAGATTTATGGGAAGAAGAGAAAATGCAGGCAACCAGCATTTCCTGCTTTTTTCCACAATGTTTTCTAGCATCCATTGAGAAATCCAAATATTTGAGCCACATTTATCGTCAATTTGGACACATGGAAACTTTTGTCATCAGGTAAAGAGTTAACTCTTTCAATCTTAGAAAAATCTTGTGTGCGCTCTGAAGGCCACATTTTCAGTCCAATACTCATGATATTTGGTCAGAGTTCGTCTAGAATTTTTATTTGAGAAGTGTGGAAAATGGGTCATTCTGGGTCAAAAAGTAGGTCACTGGGACAAATCTTTTGAAAGAAATGTGTGTGCATTCTAGAAGCCACATTTTCTGTCCAATAAGCATGAAATTTGGACAGAATGTTTACCACACAATCTGTTAGAACAATTGACACTCTAATGAGATAGAACAATTGACACTAAAACGAGAAATCCTTTGCCGATTATGTCAAAATTCTAGTGAAATTCTCTTTCGTATTTTCACGATGTTCTCAGGGTCTTGCGTGCCTTAGAGGTAAAGTGTAGGACTGTTAACCTGGAGGCCCCGGATTCGAGCATCGCTGGAAGTACTGGGTTTTTCGTAGGAGAGGCCTTGGGCGAGACACTTCAGAGATCTAGCCTTGTACTGTTGAAACTCGGGGCCTACATGAGTACGCGAGCTGTCGCCGAGACATGACTGAAATAATAAATAATATTGAAAGCGGCGTAAAACACCATTCAATCAATCAATTACAACGTTCTTCGTTGTATAGAGTATCAAAGTTTTCTGGTACCTATTTGCGAGAGAAAAAAAACGGGAGTCTATTATATGCGGGTTCTATAGAGAAAGAAAAGTGCAGCTTATGTTTATACTGCTGCCCTGGACGGCGACATGCGATTTTAACACTTCTATTTAGGATTTTCCTTCTCCGCAAGAGTCTACATAGCAAAAGCGGGAAATGTGCGAGGCTATGTTACCGGAAAAGATAAATCGTACTTGATGGCCTCTAGACAAAGTTTGATCTCAGACCGGTTTAAATCAATATACAGGGGTATCGTCATCACACAGCAACACCAAAACAGAAACATGTCATACGAGGAGTGTTCAAATATGAATGCATCTCAGCACCTAAAATTTGATTCTTCATTGGTTTCACTGAAAATTTTGTTTCCTCAAAGTATTCACCTCCAACAGATATACAAAGTTTCAGTATCCGTATCCAATCTTTGAAGGCATTTTCATGGTCTTTTTTTTTTTAGCTATACTATTAAGACACTGGAATATTGCAGAACCGAGGTGTTTGCGCTGAACAAATTTTCGACCTGAAAGGTATTTTTTTAGCTTTGGAAAAAAAGAAGTCACATGGGGCAAGGTCAGGTTAATACGGAGGGTGGGGGAGCACAACGACTTTTTCCTGCTTCAGAAAGTCTTGCACCTCGTACAAAAGACAATGACTGAAACTGATGGTTTTCACACGTTGAAATAAAGTTGACAGAAAATGAATTCCAGTTTCCTCATAGCATACCTAAAAAAGACTATGAAAATGCCTTCAAACATTGGAGACTGAAACTTTGTGTATACGTTGGAGGTAAATACTTTGGAGGGAACAGAATAATAAAAAAAATATCAGTGAAACCTATGAAGAATCAAATTTTAGGTGCTTAGATGCATTTATATTTGAACACTCTTTGTACATTTGCCTGTCGTACTTTTGGTAATGATTACGGCAATGACCGTGATGGAGACACCATCACTACTGCTACAGAAATGGTCTTGCACTATCAATACAATATCCTCGGATAACGAAAAACAATTGGTAATCATCTGAAATTTACCCATATCCTGTCGAATTGGTATCATTAACTTGTGTGTGTGGCTAAAATATTCTCTCCTCTCTCTCTCTCTCTCATGGGGAAGGGGGCTGAGGTAGCATATGACAAGGATTATTTCTCTGAATCCACATCTTCGAAAGCTGATTTGTTTGTTTGTATTGGAGTTTAACGTCGTTTTAACAGTTTAGATCATATCACGGCGGTCAGTGCACCTACTCATGTTTCCTGGCTTTCTGACACCAGTACTGACACAACTTTCTTTCCAAGTCACTGACAACTTTTTCCATGTGAATCAGAGGTGAGAGGCAAAAAGTCGCTGTTAAGAAGGTTTGCCTCAAACAGGTATCAAACTCACAACAACCAGTTCACGAGCCAGATACCACTAAGCTACTTGAGCGGGCTTCGCAAGCCAAGTATGGCGATCACTACGTGGATTTTACCCAAAAAGACGCACGTAGTGATCGTCAGCCTTGGCTTGCGAGTGTACTGAAGCCATAAATAACAAAACCAAGAGTAAGTATATAGACCAAGATCAGACGGTACATATGGAGGCTTCTGTTTGTCTAACTCTCAACAAAATACATCTATAGTTGCGCATTGCTGGTTAAGTTAGAGCACAGAGACGAAACATAGGTTGCTACTTCTCTTATTTTACACATATCCATTTGACATTTTTATCTTTAACGGATGAAGGAAAGCATTATAAATACAATGCAGAATAAAAGATGGATCTTAAAAAAGTAAAATTGACTGATGAACTTTTTATTTGGCTTTTAACGCCGCAATATGACTGCAAGTCCAGTTTAAACCTCTAAACCATAGTCAGTTAGTTAGGAATAGTTGGATATACTGCCGATAGCAGTTGGTATGCATTTTTTTTCCAACAATGACATCAAAGACGAGATACCATTTTACTAGCAATGGCGCAGTATAATTTCGAACGTCATGCAGATATGTAGATTTTAACTTTTCAGAGACCTCCACTCCCGACAGGCGCTTACTTTTGCCCTCTCACGTTTGGTGCTTATCAAAGTCGCCTCCCCAGTCGCGAAATTCTTCCGATGTCCCTGCACACAAATTTATCGTGTTACACAAAACAAGTTTATTGCACCAGAAACTTCCTGTTGTTTGCATGTTATCTGAAGACTTTTCAGTGGAGAAAAGGCATCTAGGACATCAGCTTATTACCAGAAAGTATGCACATATACCATGTCACTCCTTCCAACAACCACCATTTTGTTGCCTCTTGGAGTAATGGCGACATCCAGTGGAGCTAGCGGAGACGTGGAAATCATTCGGATTCTCTCGCCTTCATGTGTCAATTGTAAAACGCCTTTACCTGCGTGAGAAGCAACGTAAACATTGCTCTCTCTGTCAACGCACATTCCTCGGAAGTCGCCACAACCTTCATACGAGTTTCGGAAAATGAAACGCCCTCTAGCGCTGTAACATTCAATGGCGTCAAAGTCTGTAGCTACGAAAACCCTGGCTGTTGACTCGTCATACGTGATACCTTGAACATTTTCGTGGTTTGCTGTAATGTCGATGGCAGTTTTATGTGTGAGTTGTTTGTCAGATTGAGCAATCGAAACACGCCCCTTTGCTTCTTTCTCTTCTTTGTGCTGAATAGTGAGATATTCACCACAAAAATTCGTGATGGCAAAACAGTTGATGTTTGTACTAATTGTTTTGTAGTCTTCTAGTTTCCTGTAGGACGACTTAATGATATGTATAGATTGGTTTTCTGGCAATGTAGTGCAAGCAGTCCTTACACCAAGCACAGCCACGCCCCAGGGGCGAGTTTGGAAGTTTACGTGACTAACAAACTCGCCATTGCTATGAAAAAGTAAAACTGCTTTGCTTATTCTATCCGTAAGTATAACGTCTCCATTCGGAAAGATGTCCACACCACGAAGGTCGTCGAAAGGGGTTCGAGCCCCAAAGACAGCTGTCTCCCGGACTGTAGCTTCGGAAAACCGGCCAGTCAAGTTATCATCTGTATCGAGACTTAAATGCCCAAATTTTCGGACATTAGTAGCCACGGATTTCAACCTTTCGTCAATTTTAAACATGAAGTGGTTCACAGTTTCTTCTTTCTTTGTGTTCTTGAGGAGATTTTCGTATCTTAGGCATTCGTCTTGTATTTTCTCGTACGCTATAAAAATTTGTGTATCAGATCCGTATGTCAACGCTGCTTCCATGATGGAGATTGTATTTGTCAAAGCTTTGGAAATTCGGTGGCCGTCATTTATTGTCTTCTGTATATCGTTCTCACCGCTTTCATGAAGGCTGTCAAACTCGCGCATAAAAGCAGATTCCATTTCGTTCAAGAGATCTACAATTTTCTGTTTCAGGTCTTTTATCTCTTTCAGCATCTCATCTTTCTTTGTTTTCATCGTATCCTGTACGTTGCTTCTGTTAGCTAAAATTGTCTGCTGAATTTCTAAACAATCTTTCAATCGCTTGAGAATGTGTTCTGCTTTCTCATTAGTTCGAAGCTCTTTACCCAGCTTAGCCATCTCTACAACATGTTCACACTTCCGGTGAACTGCGATTGCGCAAGTTGGACAGCACTGCTTCTTGTGATCCTTGCAATAGAACTGTAAAAACTGATCATCATGATCCGGGCACTTTTCATCCTTGATGATTGCTGCTACCGGCTGATTTCTGATTTTTGATATCTCAATGAGCGAATGTGTTCGAGTAATCCGCATCCCTCGATGACTATTGGTGCATGCCAGGCACAGAGCTTCCCGACAGGAAGTACACCACATCATAGCGGTGGCTCTCTTACGGTTGACCTGGCATGGGTCGCATTTACGCTCACCTCTTCTTAATTCAAGTGCATCCATAACGGAGTTCACTAAATGACTGGACTTGAAAGTCTTTGCCCATTCTTCCGGTTTCGTACCTTCAGGAACCTGAATTTTGTCCGAGCAGACAGGACATGAAAACGAATATTCCTCACGTGTCGACGTCATGATATGTACGTTCAAACATTCCGTGCACAATGAATGCAAGCAAGGCAAACATTTCGGAAACTTTAACGTTTTTGAACAAACTGGACATGTTGTAAGATTGTCTGACAATCCAACTTGAATTTTTTCCTTTAGCTCTGAGGCCATACTCTTTAGAAACGCTTGTAAAATATTCAACTACATATAAATGTTTTATTGTATGGCTGTTATCAAAAAAGAACTTCTAGTATTTCTTTCGTCCCAATGAATGTCTTTGTTAAGATTGTTCAGAGTTTACCCTTAACAATGCGGACAGAAAATGCATTTGAACGGGTCTCTCTTTGGTTGGCACGATGCCTTAGACACTGCTTGAAAATTGAATTGTCTTCACCTAGCACTGACCAAAATGAATGAGCCATGCTCTCTGAAAAGGGAGCTTAATGCATATGCGAAACGTATCGATCCAGGACACCCTGCGCAGTCCGCGCAGGCTGACCTGTGACGAAACTTTTCGCTATTGGTCCATTTTCTGTATGTCCAGTCTACCTCATTATTCGGTCGGTTGATATAATAAAAAAAGTGGCTATTATGGATCCATAATTATATGATGGCTTGATTGGTACAATGCATCACGGAGATGCATTAAGCCCCCTTTGCCAGAGCACGGTTAAAATGGAATAGACATTGTTCGTCAGATAAACGATCCTCACATATTTCATTTCAAGGCTGTTTTGCAAAGAATGTCTCACAAATTATCTGTCAATGTAGATTTGATACATGATTCCACAATCTTTGCAGTTAAATCATGACCTGCATTGTCCGATAATGTACCCTTAGTTTTCCTCAACGTGTTTGTAATTCAAACTTGGGTCATGCTCTGTAAAAAGTACTTTAATGTATCTGCAAATAGTAACAATCCATGTCAGCCTGGGGCGTCAGGGCAGGCAGACTTGGGTCGAAACTTTTTGCTAGCGGGAAAATTTCTGGTTTCAAAAGAACAATTCTGACTCAAAATTCATATGAGCCATGCTCTGGCAAAAGAGGGCTTAATACATCTCCGCGGTACATGATTCCAAGCAAGCTATCACATGATCATTGTTCCATACTAACCATTTTTTTAACTCTATCGGCGCCAAATATATGAACCTGTTATCTTCCAATGGCTTAAAATGCCATCCATTGAAACTGAGAAAGATCTTTACTTCATAGGCTTGAAAACACAATCGGACGGCATAGATCAAAGATCAGGCTGCACGTTCTGTGCAGTCTGATCTTGATCTATGCCGTCCGCAAAAGACCACGTTTTTGCCTATGGCGCTGAAAGGGTTAACAACCGACTTCATGATTAGGTAGACTGGTCCTTGGGCATACAAAAATTGACCAATAGCGAAAAGTTTCAGCCGCAGTCCGCGCAGGCTGATCTGGCTCGATACTTTTCGCAGATGCATTAAGCCCCCTTTTCACAGAGCATGCCCCAATTCTGTTTTTTGGGGGGCAACATGGATCTATAGTATGCTACTACTAGCATGGGACGACTCTTTACCAGACGATAAAATTTTGGACACATCCAAATTGAAAGCATTTGCAGACGACAAATTAAATGTTTCTAAAATGTTGATTTCTGACTTAGAATAGAAAACATGATGGGAAAAGAAGGAAATGCTGTTTACCAGCATTTTCTCTTTTCCCCACACTGTTTTCAAAAGGCCTCTTTTTCATGGTGGCGTGTATTGAAGGGATAATACTCTACGGAGATTCATTTAACCCCCTTTTCCCAAAGTGCATCTCAATTAAGCTGTAGTAGAATGGATTGTGTTAAAATTTATCATCACTGGTTCGATACTCGGCTCGGCCAATTTCTTTCCGAGGATTGATGATAGTCGTTGCGACAGGCGTCATTCCTCTCTCACCGCTGACCATTGTTTCGACGATGGTTATGTAGGAAAGCAGCCAGTGGCTTGGAAAGACTATTGTGCGTAGTACTGGTAAAAGCAACTCCAGGAAAGCATGGATAGGTGCACTGGCCGCCGCCATATAACTGAAAAAATGTTGAAAACGGCGTTAAACACCATACAATCCATACAATCAATAAAATTTATCCCAACAGTTTAAATAATCATTCCTCTATATTTTCCCGATATTCAATTTAACAGCGACCATGATTTCAGTGAAAGTGTATGAAGTGCTTAAAAAGCTAAGATCGTATATCAGGTGGAAAATTCTATTGTCTGGTACCTTTCGTTTTAAATGCCGACATGTATGACTTACAGCTTTGTTTGAAACTCTTACGTGTAGCGTTCAAGGTGAGGTTTTGTTATTGCTTATCGTCAACAAAAACAAAGATTTTCTCAGATACTACCATGCCAATCAGGCACTAATTTGATGTCCTGCCTTCCCAGATTGAAGGAAAAATTAGTCATAAATGCCAGGTCATTTGACCAATACGGGTTGCCAGTGCTAAACAAAGAGCAAAATCCTTTCTTAAACATTTTCCACGCAATGCCGAGTTTTAACGACCCTGAAGAAGAAAGCTATTGAAAACATCGTGGGAAAAGGAGAAAATGCTCATCATTTTCTCCTTTTCCTACAGTGTTTTCTATCGTTTCAAAGGCAAATAACATCATTTGAGCCACATTTGACTTGTTTTCTGCAAATGTTTTCAATTTTGACGTATCCAACATTTTGTCGTTTGTTAAAGCGTTAAGCAATAACCGTTTCAAAGCCACAAACGAAAAAATTTTTGTTTGGCGACGTGTCTTACATTTTACCCCCTTCTACACTTTACAAAACTTTTAACAATCGCGTTTTAACGACCCTGACAAAGAAGGCGTTTGAAAAAATGGTGGGGAAAAGGAGAAAATGCTGGCAACCAGCATTTTCTCCTTTTCTCACCATGTTTTCTATCCTTCAAAAGCCAAATTCTATAAATAGAATCGCATGTATAATTTGTCGTCGGTAAATGCTTTGAATTTGGACAAGTCTAACATTTTATCGTTTGGTGAACAGTTAAACTCTTTACCACACAATCCCGACTTTTAACGACCTTGAGAAAGAAGCCTTTGGAAAACATTGTTGAAAAAGGAGAAAATGCTGGTAACCAGCATTTTCTCCTTTTCCCACAATGTTTTCTACCCTATCAAATACAGATATCATCATTTGAGCTACATTTAAGTTGTCGCTTGCAAATGCTTTCAATTTGGTTGAGTCCAAAATTTTGTCGTTTGGTAAAGAGTTAAACTGTTATTGATATGATAGCTGGAAAAATACGCAAATTATGTAAACGTTTGCGAAGATCTTTAAATTAACTATTTACCACTTTACCAAACGACAAAATTTAGACTGGCCCAAATTGAAAGCATTTGCAGACGACGAATAGAAAGCGGTTTAAATGATGGAATTTATCTGGGATAGGGCATGTCTTTGAAAACGGGTTAGAAAACATTGTTGGATAAAGAGAAGATGCAAGTTACCAGCAATTTCTTTGTTTCCCAGCATGTTTGCAAGAACATTCTTCGTCCGGCTCGTTAAAACTTGGAATCAATGGGTAAAGGGTTAACTTATTACTTCATGCAACTTGATCAACTCTTTGCCAGAAAACAAAATGTTCAACCTGTCGGAATAGAAGGCATTTGCAGACAATAAATTTAGTTTCATCTGAATAGGGTGAATAGTGTCAGAACGGGTAGAAAACACTGTATCGTAATGGATGGAAGGATCATCAGTCAGCGGAGGTGAAGGCTGGTTTTCGTGATGTTTATTTAAAACCTGTATCCTGCTAAAAAAGTTAAATATAACTTAAAAGCTTATAGGTAAAAATATTTTTTCTTTCAAACTTATCTTTTGTAGGAAAATATCTCCTTATCGGACAGTGTAGATCCAAGATCAGACTGCACTTTCTGTGCAGTCTGATCTTGATCTACACCGTCCGCAAAAGGTCAGCGAGTCGAGCTTAGCAACTTAAGGGTTAAAAATTATCAACATGGAAAACTGGGGAGAAAGGGATATCTTTTACGGGTTATGATACGAGCGCTAGGTATTTCTCACCAACATTACGATATGCCACCCAGTAATAGGCCTGGCATCGACCTAGATGTTAGCTGTCAAATATAATAAATACGCAGAAATAAACACATTTCAAAATTTTCATTCTGTATGGTAGCCTTTTCGGGTCATTGTCAGATTTTTTTCTGCTAAAAATATCTTTCTTTAACGTTTACTCTCTTACTACCACTCGGGGATTATATATAATACGATCCCTGTACCACTGGAGACTAAAAATAGCCTTTCGCCGAAAGACCCGTACGTGCAGTCTGATCTTTATACTAAACTATCGGGATGAAGGCTTAAGTTATATATGGTAGCCTAGTAAGACTATTATCCGATTTTGTTGCAAACTATTTCCTTTAACTTTTCCTCTTCCACTGCTGCTGGCAACTCAAGTTGATTCTGCGGGCGGCTTAAATGAGAATGTGCAGTCTGATCTTTTACCTACACCATCCGCAACTCGATGCAAAACTATCAACGGAAAAGTGACTTCATTTTTTAGTGTCACAACAAGTTTTAGACGTCGAAAACGTTTTTTTTTTTTATATATATAAATGGAAGCGAAAGAAGAAAACCAAAAGTGAAAGTATAACTTTTCAAGGAATACCTTTGGTCTTTGGTCTGTTTTTATTTCGACTGATAAATTGTTATTATTTATGTGCCATGCTCTATGAAATGGGGGTTTAATGCAACAGTATCGACCCATGTCAGCCTGCGCAGGCTGACATGAGTGGAAACTTTGTGCTATTTGTAAACTTCCTGTATGTCCAAGGACCATTCTACTTTATGATTCAGCCGGTTGTTATACACAATGGATTTTATGGATCCATAACTATGTGATGACTTGCTCGGTATAATGCATCACCCCCTTTTGCCAGAGGTTGGCTTATTCGTTTACGAGATAATGGTTCTGGCTCTACCATGGTTAACCCTTTCCCAAACGACAAATTTTGGACTGGTCCAAATTGAAAGAGTTTGCAGACAAAAAATTTAAATTTGATGAAAATGGCAGAGAGGTTTCAAAAAGGGTAGAAAACACTGTGGGAAAAGGAGAAATTGCTCGTTACGAGCAATTTCTCCTTTTCCCACAGTGTTTTCAAAGGACTTGTACTGCAGACACGTGAAAACCAGGGCTTGTTTGGGAAAGGGTTAAGTAAAATCTTGGTCTTGTCGTAGAAATAGATATTTTACCAGTCTTTTCTCCACATTTTATCGTCAAGTGCTTGGTATAGGATTATTACTGGACAAGATAACTTCAGACAAACAAAGCAACAAATCTCCCTATACAATAAAACATTTCTTTTTATTTTCAAAAATCGGTTGTTGTATGATTATACGGGAAGATATGGAGTGTCCTCATTAGACTTTCGTAGAATAATTAAGGTTTCTGAAGAAAACTGTTTTATCTAGGGTGATGTTTCTGATAAGCCATTTTATTGCAAATTACCGCGGTTGTTTTTCTTTCCAGAATCCAAGCTGTTGTTAAGTAAACAAAACTGTCTGATGAAACAGACTTTTAACAGACGACTTTACAAACATCCTCGTATTGTATGGATTAACTCTTAATCAAACAACCAAATTTCATTTTAGCCTAGTTCAAAATGAAAGCATTGTAGACGACAAATTAAATGAAGTTCGAATGACTGGAATCAGTGTTGAAAGGGTAGAAAATATTGTGGGCGAAGGAGAAAATGCTGGTTACCAGCATTTTCTCCTTTTCCCACAATGTTTTCGAAAGCCTTTTACCTCAGGGACTTTAAAATTCGGGATTGTTTGGTAAAAGGGTTAAAATGAGTGTAGGTGATATATATTCATACAACTGAAAACATTGCAGCAAAAAGAGGATTTGCTCATTACGCGTAAATTATCTTCCAAACATATTTTCCCCCGATAATAACCTATTGCAACACAGAAATAAGTTGTGTTTTGGAGCTGACAGAATAAGTGCATTTGGCTTCTGATATCTGGAACATATCTGTACTTTACAACAGGCAGCCAGCAGCTTTAACTCTTTACCAAACGGAAATAATTTAGACCAGTCCAAATTGAAAGCAGATGCAGACGACAAAATAGATTTTAATAAAAAATTGAAATTTGTTTTGAAAACATTGGTCACCAGCATTTTCTCCCTTTCCCACAATGTATTCAAAAGGCTTCTTTCTCAGGATCGTTAAAAGTCTGGATTGTGTGGTAAACAGTTAACCAACTCTTTACCAAATAAATAAAATTTGGACTTCGGACTCAACCAAATCGAAAGCATTTGCAGACGACGGATCAAATGTAAGGCATTTGAAGCAGACTTTATAGATCGAAGATCAAAATGCACGTTCTGTGCAGTCTGATCTAAATCTATGCAACCAACTGAATAACTTGTTTTTGCCTACTACGCTGAAAGGGCTAGAACCGCAGGTTTCAAACCTGTTTATGACATAATAACTGGCAAAGAAGTGGACAGTGTAGATCCAAGATCAGACTGCACGTCCTGTGCAGTCTGATCTCAATCTACAATGTCCGCATAAGCAAATTTTATCACAGTTCAGCGCTACAGGGGTTGATTCACCGGCACATTCATCTGATCTAATTATCTGCATTATCTGATTAAATCACTTTCTTGTTACATCTTTGAAATTCCTCCAAATAAAAAACCAGGGCCAATAGGGTTCTTAGTACTGACATAACCTGAGGAAATGCATATCTTTCGACGCAGATGGCATTTTAACCATTTCTCTAACAATTCTGTGTTTTACCACCCTAAAGAACAAAGCTGTTGAAAATAATGGGGGGGGGGGGGGGGTGAAGGGAAAATGCTGGTAAGCAGTATTTTTTCATTTTTCCACAATGTCTTCCGCCCTTTCAAAGAGAAATTCTATCATATTAGCCACAGTTGAATTGTCGTCTTCATATGAGCCATGCCCTGGCGAAAGGGGGCTTAATGCATTTCCGTTATACATTATACCCATCAAGTCATCACATAATAATTATGGATCCATAAAATCCATTCTGTATTACAACCGACTACACTGTTCCTTTGACATGCAGAAAATTGACCAATAGCGAAAAGTTTCGGCCCAGGTCAGCCTGCGCGGACTGTGCTTTTCGCAGATGTATTAAGCCCTCTTTTCACAGAGCATGGCTTATATACTTTCAATTTGTACGAGTCAAAATTTTCGTCGTCAACAAAATAGAAATAACTTAATTAGAGGGATCTGTCTTCGGAAGGATAGAAAATATTGTGGAAAAAAGGAGAAAATGCTGGTTACCAGCATTTTCTCCTTTTCTCACAATGTTTTTATAAGGCTTCTTTCTCACGGTCTAGGTCGAAAAGTGGAAGTTTTATTGACAATTGTCATGTGAAAAACTTCCACTTTTCTACTTTTCGACCTAGCAGTTTAACGCGAAAAGTTGAAGTTAGTACTTCCTAATTTCTACTTTTCTAGACAAACGTGAGGTCGAAAAGTCGAAAGTTTTTTGACAATTGTCAGGTCAAAAACTTCAACTTTTCGACTTTTCGAGGTAACTTTTTTGCTAGAAAAGTGGAAGTTAGTGTGCCTAATTTCTACTTTTCGAGTTCCTCGTAGGTCGAAAAGTGGATGGCGGAAACAGGATTCCGTAGTGAAATACCCATAAAATGATTCTGATGACGTCAGCGGATATCAATATCGATTGGATAATAAAAAGAACAAAAACATAAATAGACCGGATCACACTTGAATACACTTATCACAGAAGATAGGTCCTACGTGGCTACGTGGTAAAGAAAGCGAAGGATTCGTAACCATGAGGCCCCGAGTTTAATCCTCACTCGAAGCACTTGGGTTTTCGTGGGAGTGTCCTTCGGCAAGACACTTCAGAGCCCCAGCATAGCACGGATGATACCAAATACATAAATGAATAAGTGAGCTATCGCCGCGGTTTGACAGATAATTTTGAAACCGGTGAAAAACATCAATTAATCAGTCATTCAATCAATCAATACAGGAGACGTCGCTAGACTGTCATCGAGATGTGAAGAACCAATTTGCATCGCTCAAAATGCTGAGCACGTCTTTATTTTTTTTAACGTGACATAAAATGTTCCAGAATTTTACTGGAAAATCTGTGCTTATAGACTAGCATTAAATGTTATCTGGGTCCGTATTCACCAACCATTCTTAATTACGTTCTTAGACTTATTCTCCAGAATTTTCTAAATTTGAAAGTAACACTTCTCCTGATTGGCTAAACCATTTGGTTTAGCCAATCAGGAGTTGTGTTACTTTCAAATTTTGAACATTTTGGAGAATAAGATTAAGAAAGTTCTTAAGAGTGATTGGTGAATACGGATCCTCGTTCCACGAACCTAGATGCAGGCCTAGGGTATACTATGTTGGCAGGTATTCGGCTAGCAACTTTCGGTTATTGAAACACCTTTGAAAGCCCTATCTATAAGTTACAACTGACATCGGAATCTTTCTGTTAATATTAATTGCAAAAAATAATGACAATAACGAAATAAAGAAGCCATGAACTTAACGGATGCACTTTGAAGCAATCTGTTGTACTTTGCACAAACTCCTCAGATAACAATGGCGGCGCTGTCTCATCAAGTACATGTTTATTTCCTCGGGTTGACTGACACCCTTATGACGTAGTTCCGGTTCGTGATCCCCAATCTTCCTTTTTCTTATGATATATCCTGTTATTGTCTGATTCACACCGTTGTACATGGATGAACCATTGCCCTCATATAGATGTGAGCTATGCTCTGGCAAAAGGGGGCTTAGTGCATCTCCGTGATGCATAATACCAAGCGAGTCAGCACAGTATTATGGATCCGTAGAATCCAGTTTGTTTAACAACCGATTGAATCATGAGGTACTTGGACATACAGAAAATTGACTGACTGCGAAAAGTTTCGGCCAAGGTCAGCCTGTGCCGGCTGACTTGGATTGATACTTCTCACAGATGTATTAAGCCCCATTTTCACGGAGCATGGCTCATGTATTTTTGCCGTATTTGTTGACTATGAATTTCAATAACGTTGTGGCCACGGAGGACCTGCTCAGATTGCACAATTTCTTCCTTGGCCACAATGTTTTCTTAGATATATATACATTCAAATTTCACCCTTCCTTTTTTTTTTTATTCCCGTTGCATAGAATGACTCGAGCATAGAGGAAAACTTTCTTATGAAGTAATGACTACTTACCATGTTAACAACAGTTTTGTAATTTGAACAGCAACTAGACATCAAAACTGTTACTATTTATAAAAGCGTGGGAAAACCCCGCCAACTCATAAATCACCGTTTTTTACGGTTTTCGTGACCTTGGGTGACCATGCATAACAACCATATTCATCATCGGAGGCAGCTACAAAGTTCACCCACGTGTCCTTGTAATACAAGTTTTTCACGTGATATTTGTTTTCGTGTTATGCTCACCTTGATCCACGAATTCTCACTTAAAATGCCATTTTTTTGTGATGATGATGATGATGATGATGATAATGGTGTAAAGCAAAATCTATAGTCGATTATCTTTCCTATTTAACGGATGCTGATATGTATTTGTACAAATGCTTAATTTTATTGTATGGGCCAGAGGCCCAAAATAAACAATGAACATTGATTGATTGATTGCCTGACTCACTGACTGATTAGTTGATGATAAGAACTGAACGCTATTTTCAACATTACATCAGATTATCACGGAGACACCTCTTGGGTATATTGTTTGCTTGTATGTTTAGATTAGAGCATTACAATATTTCGGGCATATCACGATGACAATTTATGTGTCTAAGGATCTAAGGATACTGGCTTTCACCAGTAGGCCACTGGGTGTGGTTTCTGATTGCTCCTAAGACATTCTAATGAGATTAGCCCCAGCACCCCCTCCCACATGGATTCAAACCCGGATTTTCTGGCATTGACAATTGCCACAGGGGGGCGTAGTTATGTACGATATGGACGTAAATTTATAGTTTATGACAGAGGGGTGTGGGGCATTCACCTTCCCCCCCCCCCCCCCACACACACACACAAAATGAATACAATGGCGCAATCTATTGCTTTTTTGGCCTTCTGGTGTGTTTTACTAAATAGCTCAGCTCCATTTCAGAGGAACTTTGTTGCAGAAAGGTGTATTCAAGGGCATTGAATTTGGCTGACTTTGTATTGGTCAGAGTCATGTATATGCAGTTTACACATAGGCAGCTCAGATACAAACTGAAGTACCCGACAGCTTAAGCCTCCCCACTCTATACCGTATTTTAACGACTCTGGGTATTGAGGCCTTTGAAAACATTGTGGGAAATGCTTGTAACCAGCATTTTCACCTTTTCTCACAATGTTTTCTTCATCCATCGGTCGACAAAACTCTACTCTAGAGTGGCATTTACGTTGTCGTCTACAAGCGATATAAATGGACGAGTCTCAAACTTTCTCGTCTGGTAAAGACTTATTATAAGTGTTAACCCTTAGCCTGCTAAATAAGTAAAATGAAACTTTCAAACCGACATTAAAAACCCAAAGTTGGTATTTCGAAGGTATCCTTTTGGAAACTATAAATATCTCCTTATCAGACAATGTAGATCCAAGATCAGACTGCACGTTCTGCACAGTCTGACCTTGGTCTACACTGTCTGCAAAGGTCCTTGAGTCGCGCTTAGCAGCGTGAGGCTCAGTTACATAAATATTTACATCCATGTACTTCAACACTTAGTAGAGGTCGATCTCATTTGCATATTTCGTGTCTAAGTATTTACAGGACTCTGGCACGTTAACGGTAGGACATTTTTAATCTTTACCAGACGATAAAATTTGTCTCTGAAAAGGTAGAAAACATTTTTGAAGGAGAAAATGGAGGAGACCGGTATTTCCTTCCTTTCTCATAATTTATTTTAAAAAGCTTTTCCCCTCCACATTTTAAACACGTTATTCCACATTAAACACTAGATTGCTTTTGCGAAAGTTAAACCGTAAACGCGCTGATTACAACTTACTAGTATTTCACCATGCTTCTCATTGTAGGTCAAGATCATACAGGGAACATACAGACCGATCTTGGATTTCGTTAGGCTACGACTGACCAATATTTGATAGTTTGACTTATTATCGCCCCTTAACTCTTTACCGAATATCAAAATTTTAGGCTAATCCGAAGTGAAAGCATTTTCAAACGACACATCAAATAGTACTCAAATGATGAAATTTATCTTTGAAATGGTAGAAAACATTGTGGAGAAAAGAAGTAAATGCTGGTTACCAGCATTTTCTCTCCCTCCCCCGCCCCCCCCCCCCCCCCCCCCCCCCCAGCATTTTCTCCTTTTCCCCAAAAATGTTTTTGAAAGTATTTTTCCCCTGGGGTAGTTAAAACACGGGATGGTTTTGTAAAAAAGTTGAATCATAATCAAGAATGAACCATGTGGGAATACTGAAGAAATATTACAGAAAATCAAATATACAAATAACAACTACTGTATTTATTTACAGACTTAAGAAACAAACATAAACAGAATGGATGATAAAACGAAGAAATTCCCCAACGAATCAGCTTTGATACAGCAACAGTTCCCATATTAAAGAGACATCTTTACAGTCAGAAAAAAAACGCGGTTAAAATTTGAGAGACTGTAGAATGGTTCAGAACTAGTCATCTGTGTAAACAGAAAATTACCGATATATACAGTGTAAGGGGAAAGTACATAGAGATATATCGGAAATCTTCATTTTAAAACCGAAAACGTCACAACAGTGATTTCTTTGAAGGTCTCCAGAAAATGAAATGCGTTTTCTATCATCGTAATCTATGCAACCTTGCAACTGTCAGGGGCAACATTTGGCATGAAGATACAAGAATGATTTTAGTTTGATAAAATAAAGATAAAATGGGTTAAAAACTGGCTGAAAACGAGTATAGATGTATCTTTTATAGTTTGTTGCCAAAGTTATTCATTTACGACATGGTGTTGTACAAAATAACAACTACAGTATTTATTTACAAACGTAAGAAACAAATATAAAACAAAAAGATTATAACGAAGAAATGTCCCAGCGAGACAGCAACAGTAGTAAGTTTCCACACTTCTGCTTTATTATTAAAGTGTGTCCATTACGACATGACGTTGTACAAAATTGTAGTGAGAAGCTTTAACCCTTAGGATGCTAAGCGCGACTCACCGACCTTTTGCGGACAGTGTAGATCAAGATCAGACTGCACAGAATGTGCAGTCTGATCTTGGATCTACACTGTCCGATAAGGAGATTATTATTCCAAAAGGATAAGTCTGAAATAGCATTATTCAGGCTTTTACTATCGGTTTGAAAGTTTCATTCCACTTATTTATCAGGATAAGGGTTAAAATTAGATATTTAACCCTTTACCACACAATCCCAAGTTTTAATTGAAGGAGAAGGCTACTGAAACTATTGTGGGTAATGGAGAAAGCACTTGTAACAAATACTCCGTCCTTTTTCCCGCAATGTTTTCTACTTTTTCAAAGACAAATCCAAACATTTGAGCCACTGCTAATTTGTCGTCTTCAAATGCTTTCAAAATGGACGAGACCTATATATTGTCGTCTGGTACAGGATAAATTCGTTCAAAAACCTTTTACAAAAAATCAGTCTATTCTGCTTTTTTCTTTCTGGCGATGTTTTACAGCTATTTCTCATTTTTATATGATCCGTGCTCTGGCAAAGGGGGCTTACTGCATCTCCGTGATCCATGATACCAAGCAAGTCATCACATAATTATGGATCCATAAAATTCATTTTGTATAACAACTGAATGATTCATGAGGTACACCGGTCCTTTGACATACAGAAAATTGACCAACTGCGCAGGCTAACCTGGGTCGATACTATTCGCAGATGCATTAAGCCCCCTTTTTTCCAGAGCGCCGCACACATTTTGTTTTTTCTTGAATTTTCAAAATTCACTGCTACAGCTCACGTACTCATATCGCCTTATTTTGTGTTCAATTGTACAATAGGTTTGACAGATCTACCAGATTACAAAACAATTCTTAAACCCGCTTCATTTAATTACAGAAAATAATTTTCAGTAAGCGATTTTATCTTCAGTAATTTAGATTTCTTTATTACATTCATCTTTTTTTTTTTTAAGTTCATGTACGAGGTATCTTTATCTATCAATTGTCATGCTGTTTAACTCTTTACCAAACGACAAAATTTTAGCCGTGTCCAAATTGAAAGCATTTGCAGACGACAAAATAAATGTGGCTAATAAAATTAAAATTTCTCTTTGGAAGTGTGGAAAACATTGTTGGAAAAGGAGAAAATGCTGGTTACCAGCATTTTCTCCTTCTCCCACAATGTCTTCAGAAGGCTTCTTTTACAGGGTCGTTAAAAGTCGAGATTATATGGTATAGGGTAATTCTTTCCCAAATATTCCCGAGTGTTAGCTGCCCTAGGGGAGAATTACATTGAAAACATTGTGGGAAAAGGATAAAAATGCTAGTAACCAGCATATTCTCCTTTTCCCAATATATCTTCTACCCAATCTGATAGATATAACATCATTTGTGTCATATATATTTTGTCGTCAGCAAGCGTTTTAATTTCGACCAGTCTGAATACTTGTCATTTGGTAAAGAATCACTTATATTTGAGCCGTGCTCTGGTAAAAGGGGGCTTGATGCATCGCCGTGATGCATGACATCAAGCAAGCCATCACGTAATTATCGATCCATAATAGCCACTAATTTTAACGACCGAGTTCATCATGAGGTAGACTGGTCCCTTGGACATACAGAAAACTGACCAATAGCGAAAAGTCTCGGCCCAGGTCAGCCTGCGCGGACCTGGGTCGATACTTTTCGCAAATACATTAAGCCCTCTTTTCACAGAGCAAAGCCCATTTCTTTTTTAATAAGAATTGATGTAATACATGTTCAAATTTCATCTACAGTCAGTTGATTGGGATAAAATATACTATATAATTATGCGCCATGCTTTGGCAAATGGGACTTTAATGCATCGTTGTGATTTACTATACCAAGCAAGTCATCACATGATTATGGATCCATAAAATCCATTTCTAGGCAGAATGGATCCTTTGAAATGCAGAAATTGGCCAATAGAAAAACAAAAAGTTTCGACCCATGTCAGCCTGTGCGGACTGCTCAGGCTGACATGTGTTGATACTCTTTTGCAGGTACATTAAACCCCCTTTTCAAAGATCATAGTTTATACAAGTACATGTATATAAATTATTATGCCTTTTAATCATTCAGTTACTAGACAATTAAAGTATAGTAATGTGGCTTGTTAAAGACATAATTTCTATCATTCCTAATACTGTTTTGGACAGAATTTCTTTTAAAAAAATTATCGTACAGCATCGATCAAATATCAGAATTCATGATCTGCGCGGTCTTGTCTTTACCGAGACAGATCTTAAATGTATCATAAAGTCGTCTTTGGCATCAACATGATGTAAGATAAAATAAAGTACAAAATGGAAAACTTGTTGTTTCGATATTCAGCACAAGTCACCTAATCAGTCAGCTGACTACAATCAAATCAATGGAAAGATAGCGTTCAAAAGAATCTTAGTCACCTACAGGATCAGTTCAGTTGCCGATACTCGTCGACTGTAGATATTAGTAAACGGATGAGCACCGTCCAATCAACAGGTTATGAAGGAGACATGCGCACAAAAATGGTCACGTCACATCCGGGCTCTCAAACCATAACGCTTCGCTGTTTATGCCTTGACATACAAATACAGTGTCGACCCCTTCTGATACACTCCCCCTTAAAGATGTCTCGACAAACATCAAATAGACCAAAGCCCTGGATATGCCGTTTGACTGACCTGCAAGGCGACCAGTGCCAATGGCCCAGCGTAGATTTGCACATTCGTTGTCGTTGACTGTCGACGCAGCAACCAATCAGCGCGGCGACAGCGAGGAATAATATCAACTTTGTATTCATTTCTGTAGTTTGGGGGGTTGTCTTTGTAGAGATTGAAAATCCTGTAAGTATACAACAGACAAGTAAATATTTGTAATAGAAATTTGAAATGAACAGGGGATGGTGGAAGGTGCGGACAGAGAAAGACTGAGAGATGCGGGTAACAAAGAATGAATGTTAGAAACGAGATGAAACCTAAGGGAGGGGTGTTAACGAGAGAGAGAGAGAATTCGCAAAGGATTTTGGAAATGTCGCATTGTCAAGGCGAGTCAATTATGCTCGATCGTACTGAAATAAGTACAGTGACGTCATATTTGATCTCATACAGATAGACGGAATTGCCGGTTGAAAAACGAACGACCTATTACTTAGGGACATATGTCAGTTTTCCCTGCTCACCGCTTTGCACAAGTTTCTTTTTTGTAAAATCTGTCATATTTCACCGGGTTAGTACGACAGAGAAATAGTATATTTAATCTATAATACTTCGGTTGCCATGTAAATATCTGAAAATCATAGACGCAGAGGAAATATGGATGAATTATAAATGATCGGGATGCCAAGTCATGCCAAAAAAGACATTCACTGGAAAGGGGGGGGGGTGGGTGGGTGGAGTAATTCATTATATCGATAACTTAAAAATGCACCATAGCTCTTAAAAATGCCCGGCTTGATACACTTATTTATTTATTTATTTTTCAGTCAACAAGATATTAGAAAGCACTATTTCTGTGCAAAATTTAAAAAGACCTGTCCACTAAACTTTCTGAAATTGATCAGAAAATAAGTCTTTGTTGACACTTAAGAACACTACTGTGATCTGTTTAGTGCATTGATTCTTTCGATTAATCCTGTTTACTGTTGGCAAATATCACATTTCAAATGAATAAACATTCATTTGAGCAGTATTTGTTACTCTAAGGACCTTTTTCTTAGGTTTGAAATTAAAGCCTATTTTCTTTATTGTTTAGAAAAAGAGTTATCCCCCTAGAAGAACTGTATCTTTGTATTTTGCTCCGCATCATATGATTTTCTTTTCATTTTTATACTTTGTATACATTATATTATCATAAATCTGTAAATAGGAAAAAAACTGTTGTATGTGTCCTTAAACTTTTAAATTGAACATTCGTTGTGAACCTATACGATCAAGCATGTAGTGTTGAAAATATTGTTTATTGATCAGAGTTTTACAATTTTTTTTTTTTAATTTAAAGCTGAAAATCTAAATGGGCCCCTTCAAGTAGTTAAATGAGCCATGCTCTGTAAAAGGAGGGCTTAATGCATCTGCCAAAAAATATCGAGCCAAGTCAGCCTACGTAGTCCGCGCAGGCTAACCTGGGCCGAGACTTTTCGCTATTTGTAAGTTTTCTATATATCCAAGGATAAATCTACCTCATGATTAACCCTTTCCCAAACAAGCCCTGGTTTTCACGTGTCTGCAGTACAAGTCTTTTGAAAACACTGTGGGAAAAGGAGAAATTGCTCGTAACGAGCAATTTCTCCTTTTCCCACAGTGTTTTCTACCCGTTTTGAGACCTTTCTGCCATTTTCATCAAATTTAAAATTGTCGTCTGCAAACTCTTTCAATTTGGACCAGTTCAAAATTTGTCGTTTGGGAAAGGGTTTTAAGTCGGTCGTTAAAATTAGTGGCTATTATGGATCCATAATAATGTAATGGCTTGCTCGGTATAATGCATCACAGAGATGCATTAAGCCCCCGTTGCCAGAGCATGGCTCAAATGTAAGTGTCCGGCCATCTCACTGTTCGGATATCCGCACTTGCTACAGAGTTAAGTAGCCACTTAAATGCTTTAAAAACTATCCACTTGTTTTTTACTCTTCATTTTTAGACTAGCGACCATCAGATCGCTAGTTGTTGCCATCGAGTGTGACCCATATTCACATGTAAAGAACAGACCCACAGTCGCTTAATACTGTCCAACAGAAAGCTTTCTGTTAAAAATAGTAATTTATATATGACAATGTTGGAGTGAACTACAAAATCTAAACCACTCCAATTTGCAGGATGTGTACTTACAAAGTCATAGACTGAACAAGATTTCATCGATAAGGTACAAGATGTTTGCTTATCTGTAACTTAAGTCAGCGACCTATGCAAATCAGGATCATCTGTACTCATCCCAACGCAACCTTTTTCATCATTGTGTTTTTCTCAGATGTTGTGGGTCTCGTATAACAACGAGTTCGTCAAACCAACAAGAAAGCGAAAAAGCATGGAAAATTCAGCTCAAGTTAAACTCTTGAATGTATTCAAATTTTCGAATGGTCAAATTGACATGTTCTGAATTTGTATTTTTTTTTTCAATCAAAGATAAACAATCAGATTTTTTTCATGGTATTTTCTAACGTGACAGGCCTTTGCTAAAGCCACCAGATCGGACTTAGGTTAACCAGATTGGACTAGGCTGAACCTGATCGGGCTTAACAACCGGATTGGACCGCATCGGACTTAATTACCGGATTGGACCATTTTTCTTCGATCCTGCTGGGACTGACCAAGTTTTATCTTTACCAAGGCTGCTTATTCAGCTTTCGCTAGTCGGTCAGTTGTTTCAATAGTTTGATTTTTTTTTGCAATCAAAATCCTGAGCACTTCTTTAAAGTCTTTTCAAGGATATTGTTGATAAAAGTCCGCCTGCACATAAGAAATAAAGGAGTTGACATGAAATGGCATTTCAGATAAAATGTTATCAAACGAGGCAGGAAAATGTTACAAGTAGCCGATCCTTTAAGCTTCACCTTGACGTCTTGACGTAATTGTTGAATTATGATATTTTGCAATATGTTTTTGATTTTTCCTACTTGAGGTAAGTTTATTTTCCACGAAATATTATACAAAACATATGTTTGGTTCCTTTCTTTTATCGCTGTGTTTACATAAAAATTCAAATGATTTGCACTGTCACAGATTTTTTAATGGTCAAGGTTTTAATAAAAACTATTTTCAAACTCCTATTACTGAACAAAAAAGACTTTCCTCATCTCTATGATAGACCATTTTTTGACAACGTTGCGTGAAAATCAGCAATTAATAGCTTTTGCTTTTCTTCCAACATTGTCTTTCATACCAATCAAGCTGTCTTTCTTTCCTTCGTTTGTTTTTTACTTGAGATAGCTTTTGGTACAATAATATTCAAAACATTTTTTTTTTTCGTGAATAGCCACCTGAACTCTTTACCAGACGGCAAAATTTTCAGATCTTTTCATTTTGGAAAAAAAAAAAAAAATAAAAAATAAAAAAATAAAATTGAGCCACGGTCTGTGAAAAGGGGGCTTCATGCATCTGCAAAAAACATCGACCCAGGTCAACCTGGGCAGTCCAGACCTGGGTCGAAACTTTTTGCCATTGGTCAATTTGCTGCATTCAAAGGACCAGTTTACCTCAAGATTCAGTCGGTTATTAGACAAAATGGACAAGATGGGTCCATGATGATGTGATATCTTGCTTGGTACAAAGCGTCACAGAGATGCATTATGCTTCCCTTTTGCCAGAGCATGGCTCATTAGCTGTCGACAAATTGACTCTACTAAAAAATCCCGCGTTTTAACGACCTCGGGGAAGAATACATTAAAAACATTGAGGGAAAGGAGAAAATGCTGGTAACCTGCATTTCCTCCTTTCCCCAAAAAGATTTTTACCCGTCCAAAGACAAATTTCATCATTGGAGACTTAATTGATTTTTAGTCTGCAAATGCTTTCAATATGGACCAGTCTAAGGTTTTGTCGTTTGGTAAAGACGTAAATGCGACTTAAATGATAGGACTTGTCTTTGGAAAAGGTAGAAACATTGTGAGAAAAGGGAAAAAAACCACTGTTTATCGATATTTTCTCCTTTCCTCATAAATTTTTCAAAAGCATTCTTCTACACGGGATCGTTTAACAAACTGTTCAAGATAAATTACTTTACTTTTTTCTGTCTATTCAACTATTGAGAGAGAGAGAGAGAGAGAGAGAGAGAGTCCATCTGCATATCATACGTACTAGCCATTTATGTTAAAATATGCTGAGCTGCTGGGCAGATTCTATATTTCTTAAAAAATCTTAACTCGTGGAGGAATTAAATAGGGTAATTTACATGATTTTTTTCTTTTTCAAAATTTGTACAACTGTGTGAACAAGTTAAAAGTTCTTTCCCTGCTTTTTTTAGCACACTGTCAAACAACTCGACTGAAATATTGCCGTTCGCCCCTTATTGACAATGTTTGAACGAGTCTCTGTAAATATTAAAACGCCTTTACCTAACAATTCCGTGTTTTAACGACCCCGAGGATGAAAAAAATCGAAATTATTGTGCTTAAAAGGAAAAAATAAATTATTTCCTGTTCCAACAATGTTCACCACCATTTCATGGTCAATCCCATCATTGGAGACAATTTAGAAGCCTTTTGGCCTGAATTTGGACTAGTCTGAAATTGTGCCGTTTGGTAAACAGTGAATTTAAAGAAATAGGTTAAAAGTACACAATTTAGGGCACAAGGGCAAAGACATTTGTTTATTTGACAAACTTTTTCCTCTATAACCTAGTATATTAGGCATACTAGTTCTAGAGCGCGAAATATGTAAAAAATTGCCTCTGCTAAAAAAAGTGCTTGTGTAAAAAAAAAGAGGGGGTGGGAGGTGCTTGTGCATTAAAAGGGTGCCAGTGCAAAAGGGGTTGCCTTTAGTACACAAGAAGTTAGCATGTGAACTAGGCCTACTTTTGAGAGACCTAACTACCTCCTTAACTCTTTACCATACGACAAAAATCTAGACTTGTCCAAGTTGAAAGCAGTTACAGACGACAGTTAACATGTGACTGAATTATGGAACTTGTCTTTAAAAGGGTAATAAACATTGTGGGAAAGGGAGATAATGTTGTTTACCAGCATCTTCTCCGTTTCCCACAATGTTTTCAAAGGGCGTCTTCCTCAGGGTAGTTAAAACTCGAAACTATGTGGTGAAGGGTTGACAAATATTCAGAAGACGAGTTTGAAGCAACCATATAAAGTATGGATAATGTACATAAGTAGAGGAGTAATACATGAAGACAGGTCAAAATGTTGTGGTAAGAGGAGAAATTGCTCGTGACTGAAATTTTTCATCTTGTCACTATGTTTACAAAATTAGACGGGAGTCGTAAAAGTTTTCAGGATGTTAATGAGTTGAATTTATCATTTTAGATAAACATGTCCTTAAAAATAAAGGTCAACTGAGACAACGCATGTGTGAGCAAAATCAACGTTTTTATGTAAAATTACAATCTAGTTTTCTAACATTTTTATTTACATTCTTGTGCATATTTTACGTTTACTTTCTTGTGAGAGACGCTTAATCTTACAATCTCTCTCTGTTCATGCGTGTAAGAATACAGTTCCGCGAAGAATACACCGGTCTCGAGAGTAGGATAACATTGTTGGTCATTTGTTTGTTTCAACGACGGTTAACGTTGCTTTCAACATATAACATGTATATCACGGGGACACTTCACTCATCCGCGACATCCCTAGGTTTCACCCCATTCAAGGCTGCTCCACGTAATTAGCTCCGCCGGTGGGAGGGGTGGGGCAACAAGGATGTCCTTAGACTTGTACCCATTGCATCTCCCGAAACCCTTTGTCTGCGCATGTCATATTCTTCGAGGATAATGTCCCGTAATCGTCCAATAGACCAGGGATCTTGTATGATCCCTGAATAGACGATACAAAAGTCGATAACAGGCTGCCAGTTTAAATACCTATGCGACAACCATTTTTACATATAGAGAGTTTGTTAGGCCCAATTCTGCTCTCAGGTTCGATTCGATTCGATTGAGTCCAATCCAACGAATTAACTGCCCCGCCGCCCCCAAAGGAGGAACCTCTCTCCAAAGGTCGATAACAAGCTGCCACTTTAGGATTTCGCGATTTTAACCAATGACTCGTAAGGGAGAGGGTTGATTTGTGTATTGGAGTAAACTTCTTGAAGTCTTGGCCGGCTTTAATTGTACACTTACAGAATTGATCCAATTGATTATCGTTCTTTTGTACAAGTATCTGAAAAGCTTTTCCATAAAAGAAGTTCGTAAACCTTTGACTACATGTAATAACGATTTAATGTCAAAAATGTTTTGTATAACGTTTTTCTTTTGAAATATAACTCAAAGCCGACTTTGGAGGTCAAGGCATAAATCAACATTACATGATAATAGATGTACCCTATATAAAGTAGAATCTGTATACCGTTCTCTACCACACCATCCCCTGTTTTAACGACCCAAAGAAAAGACGCCTTTGAAAACACTGTGGAAAAATGGAGTCAATGCTGGAAATTTTCTCCTTTTCCCACTATGTTTTTATCCTTTCAAAAAGACGAATTTCAACATTTGAGCCACATTTTTAAGTTGTCGTCTGCAAGTGCTTTCAATTTGGACACGTGTATAATTCTGTCGTCTGGACAGATTTCGTTAAGCTTATTGTCATTTAATATAAGGTTGAAATCATAAATAAAGAGGTGGAGAGTGTATATAAAGATAAGAATGCACGTTTTGGCAGGCTGATCTTACATCCCTCGAAACTACGTCTCTCTGTCTCTCTTTCTCTCTGGAGACAGACAGAGAGTGAATGAAGGGCTCCTAATCTGAGACAGAGACCTTGACATTTCCCCGACGTTTCAATTATTCTTTCGATCCGTTTAGATATTTACCGCTCTTTAAATTTAACCCTTTTTACCAAACAGTTCCGTGTTGTAATGACCCTGAGGAAAAAAGGCTTTTGAAAACACTGTGGAAAAAAGAGAAAATGCTGGTGACCAGCATTTTCTCTTTTAACCACAATGTTTTCGTCCGTTTAAAAGCCGAATCTCGTCATTTCAGTCACATTTTTTTTGGTCGTCTGCAAATGCTTTCAACTTTGTCGCCTAAATCATTTACCTGTTGAACAAATTTGCTGCGGACTACTTGAAGAAAAAAATCTACTTGAAGAAAAAATCCCTAGGAAATATGAACTATCACCACGAATTCATGTTTCATACATGCAGAAACGTTGTGGCAAAAAGACAAATTACCATTATAAATGAGTCATGCTCTGTGAGAAGGGGGATTAATGCATCTGCGAAAATTATCGGCCAGGTCAGCCTGCGCAGTCCGCGCAGGCTGACCTGGGCCGAAACTTTTCGCTAAATGGTGAATTTCTGTATGTCAAAGGACCATTCTACCTGCTAATTGAATTAGATCTACTTCTCTGTTTATATTTAATCACTCACACGTGCATACCAAATTTCTGTAACTTTTCAAATCCCTTTTTTCTCCAACCTGCTTCGTCAAAATACCCCATAGGGCACGTATACAACAACTATTCTAAACCACATTCTTCGTTTTAGATTTAGAAAGTAACGCAGTTCCTGATTGGCCAAACCATTTGGTTCACTAATTCAGAAATATCGTTGCTTAGACATTTCTAGAAAAATGAAACAATGAATATTATTATTATGAATAGTTGGTAAATATGGGCAAAGATAAGCTGACAACAGATATATGAGCAATGCTCTCTGAAAAGGGGGCTAAATGCATATCCTTAATCCATGATACCACGCAAGTCATCATATATTTATAAATCCATGAAATCCAGTTTGATAGCAACCGACTGCATCATAAGGGAAACTGGTCCTTTGACAAACAAAAAATTGACAAATAGCGAAAAGTTTCGGCCCAGGTCAGCCTGCGCGGACTGCGCAGGCTGACCTGGGTCGATACTTTTCGCAGATACATCAAGCCCCCCTTTCACTGAGATGGCTCATATGCCTAAGAACATGAAATATCTTGAAGTTGGCGGCTTGGCGGCCTATTATGGCTTGAAATGTTTTCTTTCGTTTGATTTGTGTACACTACTGACTGCGCTACCAGGCTCAGAAAAAAACCCAGCGTTTGAACTGTAATATTACTGACCGTAAAATGTCCAAAGTTTAATTCACTTTGCGGACCTCGTTGACAACGATCAACCTGCAAAGCGCTCTCTGTCCGATTTAAGCCTTTGCTAAACAGTCTCTCTTTTTTCAAAAATTATCCTGAGTAAAAAAACCTTGTGAAAATAGTTTGCAGAATGGAGAAAAATAGTGGTAACCAGCATTTTTTCCTGTCCCCAACCTGCTGTTTTTACGATTCTGAGCAAGAAGCCGTTTGAAGACATTGTGGGAAAAGAAGAAAATGCTGGTAAACGGCATTTTCCTCTTTTCCCACAATGTTTAAATAACCAGGTTTCAAAGACATATCCTATCATTTGAGTCGAACTAAATTTGTCGTTTGCAAGTGTTTCGAATTTGGACAAGTCCAGAATTTTTTCAGTTGGTATAGTGTACGATATCGTTTAACACTTTACCTAACGAGAAACTTTTAACTCGCCCAAATTCGAAGCTGTTGCGGCCGAAAAATTAAATTTGACTCATTTGATGAAAGTCGCCTGCAGACGGGTGAAAAACATTGTGGGGGAAAAGTAGAGGATGCTGGTTACCAGCGTTTTCTCCTTTTAATATATTGTTTTCAAAGGCATTCTTCCCCAAGGTCGAAGCTCACAGAAGCAGTCTCGAAGTTGGAATATTTCTAACTTTTATTTCGGATTAAAAATGTTTGAGGCAAAAAGATAAACATATCTTTATTTGTGTAAATATGGAAAATATCTTGCAAAAAGGAGCAATCGCTTTGTTACAACCGTATGCTCCTTTCCACACAATGTTTTACCTTATCAAATTAAAAAAAAAAAAAAAAAAACAGGCTCGAGAAATTGCACGGGTTGAAGGAACAACCATGTAGTTACCTAGGTGATCCAGACTTTCAATAATGTTTACATGTTCACCGTGTATCATCGACTCCAGAACTTGGTACCGCAAGAAGCGGTGATCAACGAAAACTGGTCGTGTCCGGGTTAAGAAAATTCTTTATTTTGATGTTATGTCGCGATACCGAAAATGTCTCCAGTTACGGAACATATTTTTGTTTGAAATGCACATCCAGAAATAATATGAAAATGATTTTAAGTTCAGTTTTTACTGTAAAACGAGCTTCCTGGTACTGCCGAAGTAGTATTTATGGCACTATGCCGGTCAAATTGCCTGCGGCACTATAGAGACCATGCCTTTGTCTTTGACGGTTCAGACTATTGTTAGAGGCCTTTGTCTGTTGGTGGTCAGACTGCCTGTGGCAGTATGACGTAATCTTGTATAACTTTGTCTGGCTTTCGTTGCCTCCCACCTGCCGAGGCTAGATGACAATTCCAAGCGTGTTTAGGCACGTTTTGACCGATCAGACCGGCGCCCGATTGTATAGAACCGTCTGCAAAAATTCAGCCAAAGCATTCGCCATTAAAAATGCATGAGACCTTTCTCTCAAAGAGGTTGCTCTACTAAAAATGCTTTTGTCTGTAAACACTTTTACCCCCCTTACCATTCAAAGTCTAGTTTTTGTATTCACTTTAATGAATAAAATCGTATGGTGTTTAACGCCGTTTTCAACATTTTTGTTGCACTTATGTCGCTGCGGCCAGTGCACCTGTCCATGCTTTCCAGCAGTATCTTTTACCAGGGCATCATTTTCTTTCCAAGTCACTGACTGCTGTCTCACATAACCATTATTATGGTCAGCTGTGGTAGAGAAATAAATGCTGTCACAATGACTATTTTCAATCCTCGACCTATCCAGGGATCGAAGCCACGACCCATCCCAAGTCCTGCACACTAGCTATTTAAGAGCTCAGCTTTTAGGTCCTCGCTTCTACTTACTACGATCCCCAAATAGCGGTGGTATAATATAAAATTCCCTGTTAGCTTGATCATTCCCTCTCTCACAAATTCAACTGTAGCTGATTTTTTTTATAATTCATGAGACCTTTCGATACTCTCCTGACAGAGTCGCATATCAAAATGATTTAATGTTTGAGAAATGTCGACACTCTTCCACGTGATGTCTGGCGCGATTGTATAATATCGTCTGCAAAAATTCAGACAAAGCATTCGCCTCTCATTAAAAATGCATGAGAAAATGTCGATATTCTTACAAAATAGGTCGCTTTCCGCTGATTAAAATGCGTGATGTCTGGCGCGATTGTATAATATCGTCTGCAAAAATTCAGACAAGGCATTCGCATCTCATTAAAAATGCATTAGAAAATGTCGATACTCTTTTAAAATAGACCGCCTTCCGCTGATTAAAATGCGTGATGTCTGGCGCGATTGTATAGAATCGTCTGCAAAAATTCAGACAAAGCATTCGCCTCTCATTAAAAATGCATGGAATTTGTAAACACTTTATCAAACGCTTTTGTCTGTTAACTATATAAAAGGCAAACGTTTTGTAGATGAATGTACATTTTCGGAGGAATGTGAGAGTCTGTTATGTGATAGTTATTTTTAAAATGAACATTTTAATATCAGATCATACTTATGAAAAGCATTTGTATAACATATCCTATACGGGAGTTTCTTTTTTTTTTTCAGTAAAACTGTCTTGCTTAATGCAGTTCAACTGTGTTTGGATTCTCCTGACAGGCAATATACTGTTGGAAGAAGAGTATATTTTCTAAAGCAATTTAGTTTTTACATAGGGGTTCTAGGTATCAATAAACAATTAAGTAATAAAGTAAAAGTTGTGTGCGTTAGAAATGGCGCAAAGTTTATTGTTGTAACAGCGTTTCCAGATCATTGATGTTGGAACCTCGATTATAGAAAGGTAAGTCCGTTTTACTTCACTTGTTTGTAAACGCTTATAACTCGTTACCATACAAACCCTGGTTTTTACGGTAGTGAGATAAAAGACTTTGAAAATTTAACAAGAACGGGGAGAAAATGAAAGCGTACAGGGGGGAAAAGAAGAAAGGTTCTCAATGTGCACAATGAAAATCTGCAGTAAATATGATAGTAAAATATGAATCGACCTACCTTTAAAGCGTTGTAATCTATCCCTTTTTACAATATAAAAACATATACACAGTTTTCCCGACACACACCCACACAAACACACATAAACACTATCTTAACGAATTACAGGATTTTCTTTTTACATACATACATGTATTTACACAATTCCACATTTTGATCTACACTTGAATTATTGTATATTTGATCCCGTGATTGAAACCACGGGCATTCCGTTTGATCTATTTGTGACAAATAAGTTTGCAGCAGCCATGAGACATGCGGTTGTTGTAAACCAAAAATTGTTATGTCCATTCCCAATTGGCAATATTGCATGTCCCATCTCGTGGATAATTGTTCCGGCACACTGTCTTTTTGAGTTCATATTGCCACAAAAAATGTGTATTTCATTAAATTCAGGACCAGCATACTTTGTGAAGCCATTATCATTCGAATTTTTTTCAGGGTGTAAATAAATGTGTAATTGTTTTTTATATGTACTTCTTCTATGTAGACAGAACATTAATTGAGCTATAAGTTCTTTACTATATTTTACAAACGCATCATAGGAGTTCTGTTCATTTAAAGCATCGAAAAAAGAATTAACCCTACAGATCATTACTTGGCATCGTTTATCAGTGAACTTGGGTGGTTGGTACGTGATGTCTTCTTTCACCCATTGTGACCCTGAAAAGTGAAATAAAGAGACTCGCATCTCTTTGCACTTGAATGGTCCTATCCCTGTTGTTAAAAGAAAACGTAAAGCTTCTATAAGGTTAATGTCTATCGTATGAAACATAACTATAATCTCCAGTAAATTTAGAATATCCATCCTTCAGTTTCAGTAAAAAGAAGAGGTGTCCAAAATTGAAATAATTATGCTGAAACAAAATTCGTCAGTTTTTCTTTTCGAAATCCTCGATTTAACAATGTGCTACTTTTGTGCAATCAGACACTGTTTGATATTAAATCTAAAGTGACTTTTCCGTTTTGAAAAATTTAAAACATCTGCAGAAAAACACCTGGCTTTTAATTTTTGCATATATATGTACGTGTAAGTCTAATTTGTAACAATTGTTTACCTAATGTTACAAATTGCAATCAAGTTTTGAGTGATAAAATCTTTTTGAACTTACGCCGAACGTCGATTTTCAACTTTTATCTCTATATGAGATAATTTGTCAGATAAAATGTCATTGAGCATGTTCTTTTCATCTATGATCAAATTCAAATATGAATTTCGTTTAAAATGCGAGAAAAATATCCATTTTTTGACTAAAGAAATGACTTTAGCGGATGCCTTTTACCCCGATTTCATATATTGCATTCCATACAAGTGTTGCTGTATGTCATTTTAAATCAAGAAAAAAAAAAAAAAAAAAAAAAAAAAATCAAATTAGGTATAAAGGTATTGGAGATCACTTGTCAGATAAAATGTCATTGAGCCTGTTCTTATCATCTATGATCAAATTCGAAAGTGAATTTCACTTAAAACATGATAAAATCCATTTTCTGACTAAAGAAATGACTTCAGCGGATGTCTTTTACCCCGATTTCATATATTACATTACATACTGCTGTCGCTATATTTCATTTTAAATCAAGAATGAAAATTTTCGAATTAGGTATAAAGGTATTGGAGATCACTTGTCAGATAAAATGTCATTGAGCCTGTTCTTATCATCTATGATCAAATTCGAAAGTGAATTTCACTTAAAACACGATAAAATCCATTTTCTGACTAAAGAAATGACTTCAGCGGATGTCTTTTACCCCGATTTCATATATTACATTACATACTACTGTCGCTATATTTCATTTTAAATCAAGAAATAAAAATTTTCAAATTAGGTATAAAGGTATTGGAGATCACTTGTTAGATAAAATGTCATTGAGCCTGTTCTTATCATCTATGATCAAATTCGAAAGTGAATTTCACTTAAAACACGATAAAATCCATTTTCTGACTAAAGAAATGACTTCAGCGGATGTCTTTTACCCCGATTTCATATATTACATTACATACTGCTGTCGCTATATTTCATTTTAAATCAAGAAATAAAAATTTTCAAATTAGGTATAAAGGTATTGGAGATCACTTGTCAGATAAAATGTCATTGAGCCTGTTCTTATCATCTATGATCAAATTCGAAAGTGAATTTCACTTAAAACACGATAAAATCCATTTTCTGACTAAAGAAATGACTTCAGCGGATGTCTTTTACCCCGATTTCATATATTACATTACATACTGCTGTCGCTATATTTCATTTTAAATCAAGAATGAAAATTTTCGAATTAGGTATAAAGGTATTGGAGATCACTTGTCAGATAAAATGTCATTGAGCCTGTTCTTATCATCTATGATCAAATTCGAAAGTGAATTTCACTTAAAACACGATAAAATCCATTTTCTGACTAAAGAAATGACTTCAGCGGATGTCTTTTACCCCGATTTCATATATTACATTACATACTACTGTCGCTATATTTCATTTTAAATCAAGAAATAAAAATTTTCAAATTAGGTATAAAGGTATTGGAAATCACTTGTCAGATAAAATGTCATTGAGCCTGTTCTTATCATCTATGATCAAATTCGAAAGTGAATTTCATTTAAAACACGATAAAATCCATTTTCTGACTAAAGAAATGACTTCAGCGGATGTCTTTTACCCCGATTTCATATATTACATTACGTACTACTGTCGCTATATTTCATTTTAAATCAAGAAATAAAAATTTTCAAATTAGGTATAAAGGTATTGGAGATCACTTGTTAGATAAAATGTCATTGAGCCTGTTCTTATCATCTATGATCAAATTCGAAAGTGAATTTCACTTAAAACACGATAAAATCCATTTTCTGACTAAAGAAATGACTTCAGCGGATGTCTTTTACCCTGATTTCATATATTACATTACATATTGCTGTCGCTATATTTCATTTTAAATCAAGAAATAAAAATTTTCAAATTAGGTATAAAGGTATTGGAGATCACTTGTCAGATAAAATGTCATTGAGCCTGTTCTTATCATCTATGATCAAATTCGAAAGTGAATTTCACTTAAAACACGATAAAATCCATTTTCTGACTAAAGAAATGACTTCAGCGGATGTCTTTTACCCCGATTTCATATATTACATTACATACTACTGTCGCTATATTTCATTTTAAATCAAGAAATAAAAATTTTCAAATTAGGTATAAAGGTATTGGAGATCACTTGTTAGATAAAATGTCATTGAGCCTGTTCTTATCATCTATGATCAAATTCGAAAGTGAATTTCATTTAAAACACGATAAAATCCATTTTCTGACTAAAGAAATGACTTCAGCGGATGCCTTTTACATCGATTTCATATATTGTATGCCTGTATTAAATTAGTATTAAGTATATATATATATATATATATATATAGAATAAATAAACGACAGATGCTACAGAAAATGAGATTACAGAACGATGATGGCATATCTAAAAATAGCTCTTTCTCAAAACGAGGCTAATGGAGAGTATATAAGAAGACACACTAGGTAACATACCTATTCTGTTTTCAGATTTCAATCGAGCAACATGGACGCTGTGGCTGAAATAATGGACGTTATGATAAACTCTTACACGGATCCGGATGAGCTTATGGACTTTGCAACGACCATGGGGATCCAGGATTCCATGTCTGTAAGACTTAGACTTTTCCAGCTGAGACAGCAGGAATATGATAATGAGTTTATCGAAGAACAAATGGACATGGTGCTGCAAACCCTAGGTGGACGGATCCAGACTCCGGTTACTTTTAACGAGGAGGACATGGGCATATCGCTAGAGTATGTACAAATACAGGAGGAAATTGATGGAGCTGTCAAAGCCCTTCTTTTTGATGACGATATGAACGAGACAGCAAGGTTGTGTTTGGAAGATGGTGATTGGGACGATCCATTTGTTCAGACAGGGGGAGGGGAAGAGCCACGGGCGGGACCCTCCGGTCTACAGAACGATCTTTTTGATGACGATATGGACGAGACAAAAAGGTTGTGTTTGGAAAATGGTGATTGGGACGATCCATTTGTTCAGACAGGGGGAGGGGAAGAGCCACGGGCGGGACCCTCCGGTCTACAGAACGACAACAAACTGAAATACACAATGAGAAAGAAGGCCACCCGCACATATGCCAAAAATGCAGCAATAGATACAACATATCAAGTAAAATTGGATGAGCGGTACAATGGTCAGCGGTTAATAGACGTGAGGCAGGGTCTTCATGACATGATCCAGGCAGCCCTTAACGAGGCCCGAGGACACCTACAGGGGAATGATCTAGGTCGTGTCGTGATACATCACGATGCTTTGCACAACCCTGTTGTCGTCCCGTTACAGAAGTGGGATACCCTTGACGCTAATAGAGTTATGGAGATCCTCGAAAAGGTACTCAATAGTAACCAGGAAATTTCGATCAATGAGACCTTTGATATAATAATAGGGACCATTGACCTACCTAAAGGAGGCACGCGAAAACATATCATACGTATTAAAGGTGAAAACACTTCATTGGATTTAAAACGCTCGGTAGTGACTATTGAGAATGAAGATAAAATGTGTATGGCAAGGGCCATTGGAGTCAGCTGGGCAAAATTAAAGAGGTGTACCAAGGAAGAATGGGAGGAGGTAACGAAAAACAGACAGGGAAAAAGTAGCTTGGCGTTGGTTTTAGAATATCAAAAAGCCCCCTTGTCTTACTATAACGACCTTGTCAACAAGAAGGAGAAACACCAAGGACAGCTGGCAAGGGCTCTGTGTAAGATGGCAGGCGTACCCATAGACCGAACAGCTAGTCTCAACGATGTGGAGGCGTTTGAGGAAATCCTAGGCGTACGCGTGATGGTCATCAGCGCTCGCCTAGGCAATAAATTTATTACTAGTCCTAGCAGTGACGAGCGTCCCTGTATCTACGTGTACTTGGTGGACGACGACCACTTTCATGCCATAACAAACATCACCGGTTTTTTTAGCGACTCCTATTTTTGTGAAAAATGTCTCAAACACTATAGTAATAGGGAATATCACCAGTGTGCAGAAAAATGTATAGTGTGCAAGAGGGACCACTGCCCTAAAACGAACCAGACTCTGAGGTGCACAGATTGTAACATGGACTGTAGGTCAGATGATTGTTACAAACAACACAAGAAAGTACCCTTACACAAAAATGGAAGGAGAAAAGGTCAACCCAGTGGGCCTTCCCAGTGTGAAAAGTGGTGGAGGTGTTTCAGGTGTTACAAGGTACTAAGGACGGACATAAGGAAGAAGGAGGACCATGTGTGTGGGGAATACTTTTGTAAGACTTGTGAAAAGTATGTGTTGGACGAGTATGTGTTATTTAAGAGCGAAAGAATGTAAGGACAAGTTTATACCTAAATATATATTTTTTGATTTTGAGTGTAGTCAGGATGATATGAGTGAGTGCGAGAATGGATACATACCGCAAAAGAAAATAGAATGCGCAGATTGTCAACCATCACAGGTATGTAAGTCTTGTTCTAAGTGTAAAAACTGCAACACGTCATGGTGCGGTAGAACTACGCATCGTCCCAACTTTGTCTTAGCTCATTCGGTATGCCCAAAATGTATTGACAATGAATTGACTCCCAAATCAGTATGTAAGAGATGCGGTAGCCGTTGTAAAAAATGTCAAAAAAATGTGGATGAGAAAGATTTGGGACCTTGTCCCGGGACATGTGGCTTTAGAGAAGTCACTTTCCAGGGACATGATACTGCTGAACAGTTTGGGCAATGGTTATTTACGGAACAACACGAGTACTGCAAGGTGGTGGCTCATAACATGAAAGGTTATGACGGTTACTTTCTGCTAGAGTACCTCGTTGATCAGTCATTACGGCCAGACAAAATTATTTACAACGGGTCCAAGATAATGTACATGACAGTAGAGCGAGACTTACATATCAAGGTAATAGACAGTCTTAACTTCTTACCCATGAAACTGTCAGCATTACCCAAAGCATTTGGTTTACATGAATTGAAAAAAGGGTGGTTCCCGCATTATTTTAATACCAGAGAGAATCAAAATTATGTTGGGCCCTACCCTGATGCTAAAGATTATGGTTACGATTTCATGGGTGAGAAAGAAAGAAGCGAGTTAGTAGAGTGGTTGAAACAGAGAAAGTGTGAAGTTTTTGATTTTAGAAAAGAGATGTTAGAATATTGTAGAAGTGATGTTGATATATTGAGACAAGCATGTTTGAAATTTAGACATTTGTTAATGAATGCAACGGGAGAAGAAAAAGAGGTCATAAATGGAAAGGGAAAGACTGAAAAAAGGTGGTTTGGGGCCGTAGATCCTTTCGACAGTGTTACGATTGCATCAGTATGCATGAATGTGTTTAGAAGTAAATTTCTAGAAGAAACGTGGAAGGTACAATTGTATGACACTGATGAATGGATCCCAGCCAAACTATGTGAGGGAGTGTTGTATGTACTGGTGAAAGATGAATGTGTGAGTGCAGCAAAATTGAAAGTCAAGGGTAAAGAGTTTGTAAGCACCCCGATAGCAAAGATTCCTCCCAGTGGATACAAAGAACAATACAGTAAGGTGTCAATTCAGTGGTTAGAGTGGCGAGCGCGTACAGACCATGTACACATTCAGCATGCACTGAATGAAGGTGAAAAAAAGATACCAGGAACACGATACAAATTAGATGGATATTGTGAAGAAACACACACAGCATACGAGTACCACGGATGTGTGTTTCACGGATGCCCTGTGTGTTTCCCAGACAAACGAGAGGACACGTATCATCCCCTCACCAATCAATCATTGAATGAATTGTATGCTCTGACTCTAAAAAAGAAAGCATACCTCGAGCAATTAGGCATGAAGTATGTGTGTATTTGGGACCATGACTTCAAAAAATTAAAGGACGAAAATGAAGCACTCAAAGAATGCATTGCACAATTAGATGTAGCTGACCGATTAGATCCAAGAGAGAGTTTCTTCGGAGGGCGCACTAATGCCAGTCAACTCTATTACAAAACCAAAGAACATGAACAGGTCAAATACGTAGACTTTACAAGTTTGTACCCTTGGGTGAACAAGTATTGTCGGTATCCCGTAGGTCACCCCAAAATCTTGACCAAAGACTTCGGGAACCTTGAGGAGTATTTTGGTATTGCCAAAATAAAGACATTACCCCCGAGAGGGCTGTATCATCCAGTCCTCCCCTATAGATCAAATGGCAAACTGAAATTTCCTCTATGTCGTACCTGTGCGGATACCGAGAATCAAGATTCATGTACATGTTCTTCTGAAGACAGGGTTTTAATTGGTACGTGGTGCATCCCCGAGATAAAAACGGCTCTAAGACTGGGTTACACACTAGAAAAAATATATGAAGTATACCACTGGGAGGAAACAACACAGTATAATCCTGAAACGGGTGATGGGGGGTTATTCGCCAAGTATATCAACACGTTTTTGAAATTTAAGCAAGAGGCGAGTGGCCCTCCTGATTGGGTCAAAACGAAACAAGACATGACAAAATACATGGAAGATTATCATAAAAAAGAGGGTGTATTGCTGGATCAAAACAGCATTGTAAAAAACCCTGGCAAAAGAGCTCTGGCCAAACTTTGTCTCAATAGCTTTTGGGGTAAGTTTGGACAGAGACTCAATATGCGTCAAACCAAAATATATCACGTGAGTCAAGCAAACTTATTTTTTCAAGTATTTTCTGATCCTACAAAAGAGCCTCTGAACTTTCATATACTCTCAAATGATATGATACAAATAGAGTGGATTTATAAACATGACTTTCAGCCCGAAGACAACAAAACAAACATTTACTTAGCGACCTTTACAACATGTTGGGCCCGATTAAAATTGTACAGTGTGCTTGAAAAGTTGAATAAAAGAGTGTTGTACTACGACACGGACTCTGTCATTTACGTGAGTAGACCCGGAGAGTTTGATCCTCCCTTAGGGGACTACTTGGGTGAGTTGACGGATGAACTGGAGCAAGGAGAGCATATTGTAGAATTTGTGTCAGGAGGTCCAAAGAATTACGCATATAAGACCAGTACCAACGAGGAAACATGTAAGGTCAGAGGGTTTACTTTGAACTACACTAATAGCAAACTAATCAATTTTGAAGCCGTGAAAGCTATAGTAACAGATTCAAAAAGCAGTTCAAATATTGTTGTAACCAACCCAAGTAAAATATGTAGAGACAAAAGAAAGAGGAAATTGTATAATAGAGAAGAAAAGAAAAGTTATCAAATGGTGTATACAAAGCGAAGGAAACTAGACAATTATGACACTGTACCATATGGATATGACTGATGTATTTTTTTTTTTTTTTTGTTCGTGGGTTGTTCAATGTCAATCATTTTTCAAAAAAGTGTTAGTCATTTTTCAAAAAGTGTCACTCATTTTTCAAAAAGTGTCACTCGTTTTTACGTTTTTATACTTTTACAGGTAAATTCCCATAGGGTCTGTTTCAAAAAGTGTCACTCATTTTCATAAAAGTGTCACTCATTTTCAAAAAAGTGTCACTCATTTTCCTAAAAGTGTCGCTTATTTTTCAAGATACCAACTGTTGTTTATTTTATTTGTTAACGTGATAATTGTATTGCTTATAAATAAAAAATTGTAAGAATGAGTTTCTTTTTGTGTTTTGAGTTAATCTAACGTAAGAATATGACAGAAACTCCCGAAAAAGAAACGTTTTTACGTTTCCCTAAACCTGACGAAGAAAGCCATAGTGACAAGTGGCATTTACTGGGCACCCGTGTCCCACAAGCAGAGATTGTCTACTTTTGTCAGATGATCATAGTGTACATCATTATTATTACGTCCATCATTAACCTATCAGTGCAAAACGGGTCGACCGAGCTCTGGGTATCACTCTTGAGTAGCAGTATCGGGTACGCTTTGCCTAACCCTAGACTTAAAAAATAATGGCCGTCCCTCTTCCATTCGAACCATGTTCTAGTATGTGTATTAGCGGACAAACTGGTAGTGGTAAAACCCAATGGGTGTACCGCTTTTTGAAACAAGTAAACCTCATGTACGGACGAGACCCCCCTTCTCATATTCTCTATTGCTACGGTATCCACCAAGACTTGTTTGATGTCATGGAGAGTTCCATTCCAAACTTTGACAGTAAGCAAGGACTACCTACTGCAGAAGAATTGGATGACTTCACAAGAGACAAAAAACACAAGTTAATCATTTTAGACGACCTAATGCACGAGGTCATGCGGAGTAAAGAAATGGAGTTACTGTTCACCCAAGGCTGCCATCACAGAAAAGTATCGGTGATTATGATCACACAAAACTTATACCCTGGGGGTAAACATGCCAGAACTATTGCTTTGAATACCTGGTATCTGGTGCTTATGAAAAATATTCGTGACATATCTCAAGTAGGAGTGCTAGGACGGCAGCTTTATCCCGGTAAATCCGGAGTGTTTATGAAGGCTTACGAAGATGCCCTTAATACGAGACACGGTTATTTCATAGTGGACATGTCCCCTTACTCCGACGACAAGTACCGTTTAAGGACTCGTATATTTCCCAACGAAGATCCTATTGTGTACCGTTTGACGTAAGAATGGAAATAAATAGCTTATAAGAATACAATATGGTAGAACTAATTAAACAGCAACGTCACTTTTTATATTTAGTGGCCAACACTACAGCCGACCAGAGAAAAGCGCTTTTAAAAACTATTACCCGTCAACAACTAAGGGCGCTTAGTCAAATTGCGTACAACATTATCCGGTTCAAAGGTAGATTGACACTTACGGAAAAAGCCACCTTAAAACGGCAGAGACGCTTTATTTACTTGCTTGAAGATCGTAACACGGGGTTTGTTCAAAAGAAGGAAGCTATCCAACATAAACAACGTATTATCCATACATTGGTGAAGATTGCTTCAGCCTACTTACAACCCGTATTACAGTAATGGAGAAATATGTATTAGTGCCTTTCGAAAAGTTTGAGCGATTGAAAAAACTATCTGGGAGACAAGATGATCAGCAGAGAGAGGAAAGGGAAGATACCTCGAAAAAGAAGAATAAGAAATTAACACTATTTCCTCCGGGACTTAGAGAGAAGAAACGAAAGAAAGATATAGACTGGATTTCTTATTGAATAACAACACGACAATTTCATGATTTTATATTTTTATTAACAGAATAATACAATAAAAGTATAAAAGAAGGCATGAGTCATTGTGTGTGTGGGTTTTTTTTTTTATTATTTCCCTCCGTATTTATTGTATATACACATTTCTCGCTTTATCGATTGTAAGTATTTCTGGAAAGGTAGCGTACAGCAACAATGTCACACTCTCTGGTAAAGGTTTAGCAAATTTGATTTCCAAACGGCAAAGACCTCTTCTTTTTGTGTTGAAAGAATAGTAGGGATCGATATCCAGCACATATAGGCAGTATCCTTGCTTGTACTCTTTGTATGTGATGTTGATATCATTTCTACAGGAAGTGAGGGTCTGATAACAGTCGGTGAAATGATTTCCTTCAAAATTAGGTTGCAAAGGTTGCGATGGTACGGATTGGCCATCAACGAAGAAACCGAGGTAACTGCAGTCGTAATGTTTCAGGTTGAATGGGTTTGTTTTGTAGTCTCCGTTATATGAAACGCTCGCAACCATCCCTATGATGATTTTGTTTGGCACCCTACCTTGAAATATATCGTCTGCGTGAAAACTATATTGTCCTTGCGCTATCGAGGTTGTTTTTATCTCTGAGCGGAAATAAGGGTACATAGCGGGAGTGTCCTGAATCATTTTGTCGTGAGCCAGAAGCAAATCGTTCTGTAACCGCTGAATACAGAGCTTGAAACGGGCGTCAACGATTTGAACCTTGTAATTCGGAGTAAACGCATCTGTAATGATTCGAAAGGCATCGGATGCTTGCCAAAATTTAAGCCCCATTTGCACTCCGTTAATAAGCAACTTGGGTTGTTGAAACAAGTCCACCGGGATACTTCCTTCCAGATCTATAATTTTACCACCCATGGTCTTTTCATATCTTTGGAATAAACCGGTATTTGATCCAGTTTTGGGGTCGCTATCGTCCAGATTCCGATAATCCTTGTAGAATAATTGACTGGTCAGAAAAGCTTCCTGTATAGATTGATTGGTATTTAATAAGGTGTCAATGTAGGTCTTATACGGATGCGTGGTTCCGCTATTCGGGAGTGGTTTTTGTTGTAAATGAATGTCCAGCTGTCTGAAAATGGTGTGCAAAGGTAAATTGATAAGTCCCAGCGTATCATCTTCTGACACGGGTGTACCGTCTTGTAAAGCGAGTCTCAATTTCAGCCTCAATTTACATTCCTTCAAGTTGATGTAGGCGCTGGCCTGTGGTGGTATATTAAATTCCAAGCTCGATGAAGAATCGGTTACCGGATTAATGGGTCGAAATTCGATCCAATCTTTCGATAACAAGGACGAATCTTTCGGGATCGGATTAAATAACGATAATTCTTCACTGTGCTGAATTTTACTATTCATGCTAATTTTTCAAAATGCCCAGTCGGGATCTTTGCGATACGTTTTGTGAGTCTTCTTACGCTTGATATTCTTACGATCTTCGTCAACACCGTTCTTACGTTTTATTTGAGATTTTGCCCTATCAACTACTTCGGCTAAGGGGCTCACCATTTTTACCTGAGGGGTTTTGACTTTTTCAAGTTTTTCTTCCATATCTCGCAGCAGTTTATTCTTTTCTTCTAGTATTTTCTCCAAATTCCTTATTTGATCTGGGATGTGGTCTTTCGGTTTAAAATAATCAATCCAATACTCCACATCTTCTTTGTACGGAACCCATTTCTGTAGTTTTGAATCAAAGACGTCTATGGAACCCATGATTTCTTGAAATGAAGGACACAGTGAAAATCGTTCGAATTCAAATCAATCGGTTTTAAATCTTTGCCTTTTAACGACAGCCTAATAGTGTTAAATTTCTTGACACTCACGGGTCTATAACATCGATGAAGACATTCCGTAAATTTAAATTTCTTGTATCTTGTTTCGATTTCTATATTGGTGAGAACGGGTTGTAACTTATTCCTGACAAACGTTTCCTCTATAATGTCACAATTCAAATACAACCGCTTACTTCGAGGTGTAAAGTCGCAGGTCAGTGACGATTCTACCAGAGCACATAACCAACTTCCTTCTAAAATATAGTCCTTAGAAAACTGGAACAAGAAATCTGCGTTATCCTTACGTATATCGATAGATTCTGCGGAATTTAAATACAAGTAAAACTCTGTCATTCTTCTCTCCTTGTTCTCAATTCGTCTAGTATAGTAGGAATGAGATAAACTGGGCGTAATAAAATGGGTATAAATGAATGAAATCGTCGAAGTAAAGTCTTCTTACGGCTTGATGAAACGTTATTTGAGCATAGTGTGCGTAACAATAGTCTCCTTCTTTCAAAAACTTGAACATCTCTTCTCATTGGATTAATGACTCCATTAAGTATACGTTTTGCCACCTCGATGATAGCCTTTAGTTGACGATTCGTTAAATTCTGCAGTAAATTCTTCCTTACCGTTGTTTCGGTCTCTTGTAGGTGAAGTAAATAAGCGATTTGTAGATAGACTGTAGAGTGTTCCATGATTGAATCGGTTAAAATACTCATTCCTTCTTACGCGTATAGAGTTCGAGTTCAATTAGTGTGGGACAAACAACCTCGTCCTCTTTTTGTGAAGAGGTTACACCCGTTATGACCACTTTCCCTGTATGAAAACAACAAAAATGCACCCCTTCCTTTTTAAAGTTAAGAGAAGGAAATAACTGGGGTTCGTATACGACATCTTTATCGACAGACAAACGCTTCAAATCCAAATCCGAACTGAGGGTATGGCTCATAGACATGGTTAAAAGTTTCACGTCCGATAAATTCACGGGATACCCACAATTCTGTAGCAGTCACGCATATTTCCGTATTCGTTCGTACCCCTCTCTTTTACTCGAAACTTTGCCGTTACAGTTGATAATACCGTTAGAAAACACTAAACAGTTTCCTCCAGCTTTTCTGTGCCATATCAGTCCGGGAAATCGTGCTGGATCATACCGTACATTCGTTATTTTGTAGCAGAGTTGTCTTAAATCAATAGGACAATTGAGCTGAGCGCTGTAAAGCACGTTTGTGATGATCATGATCGTTTGACTGTCTAGACATAAATGATAGAACATTGCTAGTTTTCAGCCTCTTTTTATATTCTCGGTTGTTTACGAGTATTGCGTAATATCAGTTTCCGGTATCCAGCTGTCATACTTTTTTGGCCAGTGTAACCAGAGCACCAGGACTTCCTGTTTCTTATTGCGTGTCCTTCTTTTCAAAATTTTTTCGATGCTAAAGTCGGTACCGTCGTCAACGTTTATGGCTTGTAATTCTTGTTCGTAAAATGTACCATCAATTTCATCGTTGTCCCAGTCTACTAACGTGTAAATTGGAAGTCCTTGTCTTTTGAAACGTGATCTGATTTTGAAAATCTCCCCTGTCCATTTTTGCGAGTATTCTCTGTCAAATACGGACCTGATGTGTGACAATCGTACAGTCTGACCGAATTATATTTGAATTTTTTTATAACGGGCTTTTCTCCTTTGCTTCCTTTGGTTCTAATGAGATACTGTTGAAGACGACTTTCCCCTTCATTTTTCACGGAAATTGCTGCTGGGTTTTCTCCAAGACTCCTGTGGTGAGTGTGATTGTAACTATGTACAAAATCCTGTAAAATGTCAATGTATCTACTGGTTCTGTTTTTGAGCAGGTATCGAAAAATCTTGTGTTTTAGGGTTTTAATAACTCTTTCGGCATAATTCGCTTTTGTTTCCGTATTATATGCGTACATATGATGTATACTTTGACTGTTTAAATATTTATTTACTTCTTTGCTTCTAAATTCCATTCCTCTGTCCGTACGAATTATGTTTGGCTTTTTTGGGGCCTGTCAGTATACGTTTCAATGCCATGACTACATCAGCGCCTCGCTTACTCTTAACAGGTTGAGCATAAAGAAAACGAGAAAATACATCGATAACAATCAAAATGTATTTCACACCTTCGTTATGCTTCTGTAAATTGGCCATGTCCATAAGATCCATGTCCCATTGACTGTCGATGCCATTTACAATCACCCTGGAACGTTTAAAGCGGCGTCTAGCACCCCTGGTCAGAGAATACGCTTCTTGATTCTGCAACCATCGGCGTATTCTGTGCCTACCAATTTTGTATTTACCCTCGTCTTTAACATGTTGATAGAGTTTTTCAGGACCACCAAAGCTAGCGGGAGATTTAAAGTCAAAATACAAAGAAGACAAATATTGTTGCCAGTCAGACATGTTTATTTATTACATAGACATCCATACATTCTTACTACAGCAAATAGAAATAGTAAATAGAGAGGTTTCTTTCGTTTTCTATGTACAAGTCAATTGTTCATTGTTGTCACAAATATAAGAATGAGTCCGAACATGTTCACATCGGTTTTAGAAAAAGGCTGAATTCAAAGCACTCCAGTTATATGTAGAACCGTCACGGGACAATCTTCCATTGGTAACAGACGCGTTTCGTTGTGTATCACACCTTGAAGTGATTTGACTCGTGTATCCCGTCATTTTCAAATATATACAGGACGGAGACCATTTCTCGTGCTCTTCCCAAGGATCGTCCTTTTCCTCCCATGACATTATGTTGACACCACAGGCAAAACACGTCACTTTATCTGCAGTACCGGTGTAAAAGAAGCCCGCTTTTGCTAATGACCATTTCTCAGGCTTTATTTGCTTCGACCAGTGCTCATACGTTTGTAGTCTATCTTCGCATAACATCAAGGCTGGCTTCGAATATGCAGTCACTTTTGTAGAATCTTTGAACATGGTGCTTATTAATGTGATGTTAATTCTGTCAATCGCTCCTATTTACCAGTTTCCGTTATCGTTAGGGTTACATTCAGAACACCGCAACGCCCCTAACTGGTTCATATGATCACTTTGAAGGTAGCAGGGAATGACAGCGTCCAACTCGGGTAGATTCCTACCAATCTCTGACACATGTTTTTTAAGAGAGTTATATTCAGTGGGTCTTAAGCAGATACCCTTTTTGGTCGGTACCACTTCATTATCTGGTTTCCAATACTGTCTTATATCTACACAAACGCTGTTTTCACCGATACTGCAATAAACGTTTCCTCCTAGGTGAGCGCTGTATGCTTTTTTACCGTGTAATGCTTGATCAACAAACTCAGAGGCATCTACCAAATTCTTCCATCTCATAAGCGTAAGACTAATGCCTTTCTTAGTAGGTTTGTCTTCCTGCCATTCCCTGATATCGACTCTCAGTTCACCCCTCCATTCATTGACCTGTACGTAGCGTTCGTTACCGAGACTAAATTTACATCTAACCATGTTGCTGATTCGAGTGTCAAAACTCTTATGACTCCAAACACGAAATTCAGCTTTCTAATATAGTCACAAAGTCTCTTCTGATTGGTCAGTTTGTTTTTTCCATCTGACCAGTTGATTATTCGCTGGTCTGATCGGTTGTTATCAAAACGTGCCTGAACACGTTTGAAATTGGTAGGGAAAATGATAATGCTTTGTCTGAATTTTTGCAGACGATATTATACAATCGCGCCAGACATCACGCACTTTAATCAGCGGAAAGCGACATATTTTGTAAGAATATCGACATTTTCTCATGCATTTTTAATGAGAGGCGAATGCTTTGTCTGAATTTTTGCAGACGATATTATACAATCGCGCCAGACATCACGCATTTTAATCAGCGGAAAGCGACCTATTTTGTAAGAATATCGACATTTTCTCATGCATTTTTAATGAGAGGCGAATGCTTTGTCTGAATTTTTGCAGACGATATTATACAATCGCGCCAGACATCACGTGGAAGAGTGTCGACATTTCTCAAACATTAAATCATTTTGATATGCGACTCTGTCAGGAGAGTATCGAAAGGTCTCATGAATTATAAAAAAAATCAGCTACAGTTGAATTTGTGAGAGAGGGAATGATCAAGCTAACAGGGAATTTTATATTATGCCACCGCTATTTGGGGATCGTAGTAAGTAGAAGCGAGGACCTAAAAGCTGAGCTCTTAAATAGCTAGTGTGCAGGACTTGGGATGGGTCGTGGCTTCGATCCCTGGATAGGTCGAGGATTGAAAATAGTCATTGTGACAGCATTTATTTCTCTACCACAGCTGACCATAATAATGGTTATGTGAGACAGCAGTCAGTGACTTGGAAAGAAAATGATGCCCTGGTAAAAGATACTGCTGGAAAGCATGGACAGGTGCACTGGCCGCAGCGACATAAGTGCAACAAAAATGTTGAAAACGGCGTTAAACACCATACGATTTTATTCATTAAAGTGAATACAAAAACTAGACTTTGAATGGTAAGGGGGGTAAAAGTGTTTACAGACAAAAGCATTTTTAGTAGAGCAACCTCTTTGAGAGAAAGGTCTCATGCATTTTTAATGGCGAATGCTTTGGCTGAATTTTTGCAGACGGTTCTATACAATCGGGCGCCGGTCTGATCGGTCAAAACGTGCCTAAACACGCTTGGAATTGTCATCTAGCCTCGGCAGGTGGGAGGCAACGAAAGCCAGACAAAGTTATACAAGATTACGTCATACTGTCACAGGCAGTCTGACCTCCAACAGACAAAGGCCTCTAACAATAGTCTGAACCGTCAAAGACAAAGGCATGGTCTCTATAGTGCCGCAGGCAATTTGACCGGCATAGTGCCATAAATACTACTTGCCGAAATTACGTGTCTTCGTCAAAACCCACCTGTTTATCATACAAACGATTGTGACAAACTTCAGTCCATTATTATGCATATGCATTTCCATCACCGCCCTTATATATGATCAATATTTTTTTCAAAACAATAATGGAACTCGATAAAAACATCATAAAACTCGGAAGGCTTGAGTACGGCAACTTGTGTCACTGCATGGAAATACTGGACGGCGTCTTGCTAGCTAACTGTACGGCAATTTTTTTGTGAAAATAAAAGAATTTAATGCATTGTAGCACGCGAAAGGGTATTATTTTCTAATAAGTACCATTTTCACAGTTGCCAACATTAGTTACAAGAGAATTTATTTGTTGGAGTATGGTCATATGGAAAGAAAAAAAGCTCGACTGGAAGCCAATTCCTCTCGCAAGCCATGCGAGTCGTCTAGGGACAAAACTACCAAGTCGAATATCGGCCTGTGACAATAAGTTTATAATTCGGGAAATATTACGCGAGAGAAATATTTCCAGTATCTTGAGCTAAGGATGGATTCATTTATACGAGGGCCACTAATTTTGTAGGGTACATTGTATTTGTTGTACTTGGAGTACATAGTTTTAAACGGTGAACTCGTATAAAGGAAAGTTTGAACCTTCCTTAAAAATGATGGGGAAAAAAGCAGTAGCATCATCGACACTTGCATGAATTTAGTGCAATAAAACGCGTCTCAAACTGTAACAACATCGGTGGTATTATTTGAGATTTTCGAGACCTGGTACAGCCATGCCGTATCTATAGCAGATAATCATGAGTATATGTTGTAATAAAGTTAACTATTTCAATAATGAAACTGTACGTTAAATGTTAATCAGTTTTCTTAAAAGTAACTGTCATACTAAGTAAGGCATTAGTTGACGACACACGCGGCCTTTTTCCATGAATGATGTTCTGTTTCCGGGTATATATATATAATTGCATAAAATCTGTATTGTTGACCCTACCACGACCACAAAAACAAATGGAAAGCAAGTATTTCTTAATGCAAAACACTGTGGCGACCTGCGACTCACTCTTCGTTCTTAAATTTTCAGTCTCTGGCATTTTCTCGCAGAAACATTATTTCAAACCCAACAACTCCCTTTTTCTGAGCAGGGTGGGTGTGGTAACTGACCATGCCAGTTTCCAGCATAAAAACAGTAGATATGTTCTTGTGACTGTATTTTGTGGCAGGTTCATGCATGCCAATTGCGGATTAAATTAAAGTGTAGTTGTTGATCTTTACAGTGATACCAAATATGAATGGTTTCCTACATGGGCAATCCCCGCAGATGAACTTTTCAAACGGCCCTTGTACCGGGCCGCAGCAACTCGTACAACCAATATGTACCCCCAGCAAATACATTAGCTCAGCCTCCGTATCTATAGTCAGAGTTTGTTCAGAGTCTTCGCTGGTCGCCTGAAGTGGGTTTGGGTTCTTGGCTATCAATAGAGTGGTCATTGAAGACACTGATCTAAATGAACAGGCTGATCTAAGCAGGATGCACATGTAAACTGTAGAATTTGTTGTGCTCCGGCTCATTTATAAGCGTCCAACCACCTAAAATCTTGGACCACCATGAATCGCGGACAACTGTTTAAAGTACCACGAGAATGTAACCCTTTTTTTTTTCGGCGTAGCTGAATGCGCTGGCTTTTGACCTACTTCTTGGTACTGATAAAAAATGAGTAGATGGTAATTTGCGATTAGTAAAAATGTGCACATGTTCAGCGGGCCCCTGCTGGCATATTTGCTTGCACTTTATGAAACCACTATCAACAAGTGTTGCTACTGCCAATCGATACCCCGGGCCTTGATTCATACCATAGCAAACTCATGTAGTAGGGAATAATTATTTTCTTGCGCTATTTGAAAATTAATTATTTTCATAAGCGTTACCCAATAGCCCGATACTACTTTTTAACAAAATTAAAATCACTGAGGAGAAAGAGGCAAATTGCTCGTGAGGTTACTTTTCATTATTTTACTTCATATTGAGCCACGAAAGAGTTTCAATATTCATATTCCAGTATCTCTTACGCTGTCTATCATTTTTAGAAATATTTATTTTTGCTTTTCTAAATCCCTTACTGCCGCGGTTCATGGTGGTCCCTTTCTAGATAATGTAACCGGACTATTTTTGCCTTTCTGTGACGTCAAAACGCTAAATATGTTATTCGTCCTGATTTATACGCCTATTGGTGCAGTATATCCGCAAACGAAGGGCATTAGAACCTGCAAAAGGGTCAAAGAATGCATCAAAATGGCCACTTCTGCTGTATCGTACCGATGCAAGCTCCCTTACAGTTAACTTAGTAAAGTTTTCATGTTGCCGTACAACAACCTTTCAAATCGCCGTACTCCCAAGGATTCTTGTTTTCGAAAATAATTCAATGAAATCTTGATTGTTGCATATGAAAGTTAAACTTTCAATTTCAAATGTTCGGGATATTTTGATATTAAAAACTAAGGATAACAAGCTTTGTAACAACGCAAAACGAACGATTTTCAATGGGATATGGTGGTTTGAGCAGTACCAGCTAGTAGGATTTCGCTGTTTTTTGCAGCATGCAGGAATATTATTTTTGACGCAAGATCACGGACAACAGTTGGACATCTCTAAAACCGATGCATATCGTTTGGTAGGAAGACACTCATTAAAAACCATTCGAAAAAACGATTGACTTACCCCACTACATGCCAAGACTACCTTTTGTGTCGACTCGGCTGGTACCAAGTTCCGGAGTCGATGATACACGGTGATGTTTCATGATAGCATTTAGGAGAGTGTTTTGCGACATTCAAGAATTTTATTTGTGTGTAAGGAGAGAGAGAGAGAGAGAGAGAGAGAGATAAAAAAAAAAAAAAAAAAAATAGAGACCTAGAAATTATACATGCATTGTGTATTACCTGGAGCTCTTGTACAATTTTTAACAACCCTACGAACCTTTGAAGCGCTATGATATTTTGAATGCTCTCATATCAATGCAGAGTTAGCCAGAATGTTATTTTCAAGCAGCATTATCATTCCATAAAAATGACTTTTTCTAAGCACTTTAACTCTTAAGCATCTAGTACACAAAGTCAACCTCCTTCGACAGCTGAAAATACAATCCACTGAATTTCCAACAGACTTTGCTTGATAAAACAGAGCGGACGGTATACATCAAAGATCAGACTATACGCAACGTGAAGTCTGATCTTAGTCTACGCCGTCCACAAAATCCACCGTTTTGGCTTGTGGCCCAAAAAGGGCAGGAAGTTAAAATCGTCTGGAAAGGGAGTTTCAACCTTATGTTGCTAAACGCGACTCACTGACCTTTTGCGGACAGTGTAGATAAAGATCAGACTGCACAGAACGTGCAGTCTGATTTTCGATCTACGCTGTCCAATAAGGAGATATTTTTCTCCAAAAATAAATTAGTTTGAAAATAACATTATTCGGGTTTTTACTATCGGATTGAAAGTTTTATTTAACTTATTTCGCAGGATCAGGGTTAATGCCAAGGAAAAGAAATACAAATCTGAAACTTTTCATTATATACCTAACAAGTAAAATTTAAAGACAAGTTAAAGTGTACAAAATTATCTAAAAAGCTGTTTGAAATAATAATAATAATAAATAATAATAATAATAATAGAACAATAAATAGACACCAGCTACAAAAAGTGCACGACTAAAATAAAAAAAAAAAAAAAAATGAAGCTAGATTCAAAATAACAATCTAAAAAACGATAAAAGTTAAAAACTGACATTACCTGATCTGAATATAAGAACACTTTCTAGAAGAAATTTTCGTGAAACTCAACCAACTTCAACGTCGCTTCAGTGTGCACAATTTCACAATTACAATGTCCCTATTTAATTTCTGTTTTTTAGCAAGAGCGCCCGGGTTTACATACAGCTATTATCATATGTTACGTACAGAGCGCGCTAACAAATACTGAAGTATGAGAACTAAATAAGAAAGGCTGAATTATATAGTCGTTTCCACCCACGTCATTTTGCACTTTTCTTTGCCTTGTTGCATTTATCACTCATAGTACTACCATAAAATAACGCAAGAGACTTCATGCAAATATTAAGAAGTGGGTTAAATCTGCGTAACCGTATTGTAATTCATTTACAAGTAATTTCGTTTATTTTGTTGTGAATGGCATCTACTACTTCAGATTTTGTACGAATTCATTTGATTGTGTTATAGAAAAGGGTTAGTGTACATCCGGGATATTACGTGAAACCCCGCTCACTTTGAAGATATTCTATTTCATGAATAAAATTGTACGACGCACTTTATTTTCCTCTGCTATGCAATTGATAGCATTTTTGACAGTGGCATATATAAAAAAATAACCGACAAAAGTACAGTGAGAAAGAGGAAATAACAAAATTCGCGGTCTGGCAAAAGGGGCTTCAATGCATATATTCGTGATGCATAATACCAATCAAGCTATCACATACCTATGGATCCATAATAGCAACTTTTTCAGACAACCGACTTCATCATCAGGTGGTCCTTTGACATACAGAAAATTGACCAATAGCGAAAAGTTTCGGTTCAGGTCAGCTTGCACGGACCGCGCAGGCTGACCTGAATCGATACTGTTTTTTGTAGAAAAGGTTGTTTCCTACGTCATCAATAAAAAAATTCCTCTTTTCTTCAACCCTTTACCAGACGACAAAATCTAGGCTTGTGAACATTTCATTACAACATTTTCAGACATCAAATTAATTAAATGTGGCTCAAATGACAAGACTTGTTTCTTTCATTTTTTTTAAAGCTCGAAAACACATAGTTGGATTTAACCATTTTTCAGCTATTCCTGTGTCTTAACCCTTTACCAGACTATAAAATTATAGCCTTGTCCAAGTTGAAAGCATTTGCAGACGAAAATTTCAATATGGCTCAAATGATGCAACTTTTCTTTGATACGGTAGAAAACATTGTGGGAAAAGGAGAAAATGCTGGTTACCAGCAATTTCTCCTTTTCCCACAATGTTTTCAAAAGGCTTCTTTCCCAGGGGCGTCAAAAGGCGTCATTGTGCAGTAAAGGGTTAAGTTTTAACGACTCTATAATTATTGGTATGGTTTATCTGTATGGTATCTTACGTAGTTTTCAACATTATTTCAGTATTGCGACGGTCAGTGCACCAATCCATGATCTCCTGGAGTTTCTCTTAACATACTTAGCACAATATTCTTCTCAAGCCACTGGCTGCTTTCCCACATAACAATCGTCGAAAGAATGATCAGCTTTGAGAGAAGTATGAACCCTGTCGCTATGACTATCATCAATCTTTTGATAGAAATTGGGCGAGCTGGGGATTCGAACCTCTAGTCTCAAGTCTTTTTCGCAACAAACTGCGGTAAAGACCTTAAGAGAGAAAACTTTTGAAACCATTGTGGGAAGAGTAACAAGCATTGTCTCCTTACCGACAATGTTTTATAATTTTCAATACCAAATTCCATTATTTTAAATTGCTGGAATCACTCTGTCGTCTGTGAATACTTTAAATTAGACTTGTTTAAAATTTTGTCGTCTGGCACAGTCATGGATTAAGGAAAGAACGTACTGTGTTAAGTTTATCCCGCATTTTTTTCCCCCTCACTATGAATTACATTAATTACAACTGTCACTTAAAATATAACGTTGCTTTACAACGAGTTGTCCAAGGGCTTTTAACCTTAAAACTGGTTAAATGACCGCCGTAATTTTAGATAAACTGGTTTTTGATGTTTTGCATCAGGCCTCCTTTTGAATACCTTGTGGCAAATGTAGGTTGAGTGGTGCGAAAATATTATAGGTCAGGCTAATTTATGTCAACAGTTATTGTTTAAAGGTTTTTGTACCAGGAGAAAAATACCACGTGTATTAATACATGTAACTTAGAGCTTTATCCCTTTCCCAAACGACAAATTTTGGACTGGTCCAAATCGAAAGAGTTTGCAGACGACAATTTTAAATTTGATGAAAATGGCAGAAAGTTCTCAAAAAGGGTAGAAAACACTGTGGGAAAAGGAGAAATTGCTCGTTACGAGCAATTTCTCCTTTTCCCACAGTGTTTTCAAAAGACGTGTACTGCAGACATGTGAAAACCAGGGCTTGTTTGGGAAAGGGTTAAAGGGGTACTAAACCAGATTCTGACCCAATGTTTTATGGGGGTGGAGGGAGGGGCGAGAAAGTTGATATACTGTAAGGAAAATCTTTAATAAGGACGTGACTCTTTACGCTTACAGGTAAAAATGTGGGAAAAAAAAAAAGTGTCTCTGGTGGGACTCGAACCCACCGTCGACCTTCAAAACCAAAGGCAGTGACTCAACCAATCAGCATTGAAGCCAACTGGCAATTGATCGTGTTTGTCCCTTTTAATGCAATAACAACTATACCGTTACCGACGGAACAGGACATTTTATGGTAAAAATACCAAAAAATCGCCTTGTTTTTTTCTACCGGTATTTGTATGTTTGAATTTTAAAGCTACCCTTGCACGCGAATGGAAATTAGCCGTCCTTGTTCAGATTCTCTAGAAAGCTTGCAAAACGAAATCTGGTTTATCATCCATGTTAATAAAACAATTTTTCATAAGCATGAGCCAGTTCATACATTTGTTTCCAATGCTTTACCTCAAAATTATTTGTTCATTAAAAACAAGAAATATCTTTAAAAAAAGATAGACGGCGTAAACTTGCCAGCAAATGGGCAGGGGCCCTTAGAATAAACTAAAGTCTACATTTTTGGCCGATCACAACTTTCTATCTATTCATTTTTTATCCGTACCAAAAGGTAAGTCAAAAGCCAGCACATACAGCTACACCGAAAAAAAAAAAGAAAATCAAACTTGAGTAAGTTCATTCTTAATAAAGGAATGGGGTCAGCAGTCTGACCTGTCTAGAAGCTTCTCATGTAAGAACAAAAATTCAAAATTAACCCTTAAAGCGCCTTTCACTACTATAGTTGTATTTGCAGCCAGTGCAGATCAAGATCAGGCTGCACAAAATGTGCAGCCTGATCTTTGATCTACACTGTCCGCTTTGCTGAATCACTGTAGACAAAAGCAACCATGAAATTGCAATTCTTTGGGTCGTATTTCTACGATGAAAATGTCTGGTAGGTTTATTCGGCGCTCTAAGGGTTAAGAGGGTATCGCGATTAGAACGTGTGCCGTTTTTCTTGACTACTAAATTCACTCAAAGATCTCCTTTGAGCGCAAAGACAGCTGCAAACATATATATATATTCTTTAATCATTACTGATGACAACCCCCCCCCCCCCAAAAAAAAAAAAAAAAAAATCTTAAAAATCGAGGCAAAGCTTTTGTCTGAAATTTCGGTAATGTGTAATCTGCGTTTACGATTTGTAGATTCAAAGACATACACGAATCCAGTGGGAATTCACGAATCCACGGGAAACAGGCACACTACCTATGGTGTCTCAGTATACCTATATGGCATTTGTTTGGAACATAAAGCAACAGATTTTTTTTTTTTTATCACTGTGAAATGTATGGATTCAGCCTGATATTGCGTATGGGCAGTTACGTACATGCATGCATGAAACATGCACGCAAGATGGGCCTAGATCAAGATCTATTCAGATTTCTATAATCTCGTCAGACTTGAAAATTGATTCAGCACTGAATTACGGAAGGCGATAGCTGGAACACCATCTGTACAGAAGAAAGACAAATTCAAGGTTATATTATCAGTGATATTTTACTTAATGGTCCACGTAGCCTCTCAAGGTCATTTTAGATTTCGCACAAGAATTTCGCAAAAACTGTGTGAATATTACGTGTTTAATAACACGTATCGATTATGTGCGATCGTCTTCATGCAAATACGATGACATCATATTTGACCTTATTTAATATGTAGCATCTTAAGGTATCTTTAGATTGGTAAAGGTTTTCATTATTTTAGTTATATCACGGCGACGGCTTACATATTAATGCACGTCCTGGGTTTCTCCAGCACTAGGCTAGGGCTCCGTAGCGCCTTGCCTATGGATATCGGCGGCCCGCAAACGTCCGTGTTGGTGAAACTTTAACAGAAGAAATTTCAACCTTTTGACTCCTCATCCTCTATAAAACCTACCTGACTTCACATCTGTCCCAATGATTATCATTAATCTTAGGAAAGAAATTGTCCGAGCTTTGAATTCAAATCAGCGAAGGATGGATCTATACCACCCCTGCACTCCTCTAGCTTAAACTATGAATCAACATGAACAGATAGATAACTACTTACCGGCACCGTGGCATTTCACCACTAAGGCTACGTACGGCATTTTTCCCTAAAACATCTTCAGACTTTGGATGTTTGCTCAATTGACTTCTTTACCAACAGGAAAATTCGTGTTGATTGATTGATTGATAGATTAATTGATCGATCGATGGATTAATATGTTGATTTATTGATAGGTAGGTTGGTTGGTTGATTGATTGATTGAACGGTTTTTACGCCTCTTTCAACTTTATTTTAGCAATATCATGGCGACAGCTAGCATACTGATGTACATGTATATCAGTCCTAGACTAAAACAGCACTAAGCTAGGGCTCTGCATTGTTTTGCCTACCGACACTCCCATAAGCATTCGTGTGGGTGAAACTTTAAGGACGTTTTCGGTAGCTTTCTTTGCGCAACGTAGTGCGCATGGGAACGAGCTTTTTCATCCCTAAGCTTGTTCGCCCCTGATTGTTCGTCCTGGGTCGTCCGTCCGGGCATGGTCGTCCTTTTCAATAATTTCATTTCTTTTCAAATCAAATCTAGAAGGCATACAAGTATAAAGGACGACATTTGACTCTTTACAAAGGAAATAGTTAAGTAGTATTCGGATATTTTCACCGTGCGGCGCGAAATCGTAAACAGCGTAAACATGTTTCGCTTTAAAGGACAATTTGCGAGGAAATCTAAGTTAGACTGTATTTCAAAGGTTCAGCCTGTATTTCCAAGAAATGATAAGTTACAAGGAATACCGAATGAATACAACTAGCGCGGCAGAAGAAACAAAAGTAACTGTCAGTTCCCCAGTTCCTTCTTCTAATGCAAAGTGTACAGAAACGTACTCGCGCGATGAGAAATCAACATCGTCGAACGAGCCATAGAAAAGTGGTCGTCGAATTAGTAGTCTACGTCGAATTATTAGCCAACATACTTGACTAAACAAGCGGTTCTTATAGATCCAAGATCAGACTGTACATTTTTTTGAGTCTGATTTTGATCTATGCCATCCGCTAAAGCCCCTGTTTTCGCCTATGGCGCTGAAAGGGTAAACTGGTGTTTCTTATCCAGGATTATACTTGCCTAATGTTAAGTAATGCATATTATAACCAACTTACATACTTCAAACATTATAAAGAGCTCCATTTAATATAAATTTGAAAAACCATGTTTACCCGAATCGATCTTCACTTATGAGTGGTCTTTGATAACAGATGATATGTCACCTGAAGTTGACTTATCAAATGTTTTATTGTGTTTACTAATACATGACTATGCTTGTATGTTTTGCGTAGTCAGTTTTCGGTAAAACTAGGATTTTTTTTTTTATAAAATGTATTACAGTTGTCATGGAAACTATAATTTTGTAAAAATCTGAACTCGTCAGCCTATTCTTTTTTATTTAAATTTCAATAGAAAATACTTCAAGGATTCTATACAGAAAACATGGACGAATTTATGGAAGAGTATTTTCTAAACCCTGTTTTACTTGCAGAACTCATAATTTCTTCGGCCTTTTGTAGATACGAAGTTGCGATAAAATGACCCTTTCTACAAAAATGTAAATAAATATCAAATTTTCTGAATGTTAGATAAAGATATACAAATATTTAGGTCTGATTCTATATAAATTATAAGAGCAAAGCTGTCTGACAATGTAATTTTAAAACAAAAGTCGCAATTTTTAGAATTTGGGGGTATACTGTTACTATGGAAACAGGCATTTAACAATAAAACGAATACGTCAACATATCATTTTCTTTTCATTTTTGTATTCAGCATAAAATTTTACATAGTATAAGTGAAAACAAGAGGGCCATTGAATGTAAGTAACCCACTTTTGGACCTGACAAGGCCAAATTCGAACTTGTCCAAACATTCTGATAAAGTTTCATGATTATCAGGCTGAAAATGTGGCCTCTATGGTGCACACAAGGTTTATCTAAGATTTGGCCCAATGACCTAATTTTGACCCAATGTAACCCAATTTCGAACTTGTCCAAGATATCATCAACACAAACATTCTGACCAAGTTTCAAGAGTATCAAGCTGAAAATGTTACCCTACAGTGCACATAAGGTTTTTTTCTGAGATTTGGCCCAGTGATCTACTTTTTGACCTGATGTAACCCAACATCGAACTTTACCAAGATGTCATGAAGACCAATATTCTGACCAACGGTTTCATGAGTATCGGACTAAAATTGTGGCCTATAGAGGGTACACAAGGTTTTTCTTAGATTTGGCTCAGTGACCTACTTTTTGACCCAACATGACCCCATTTCGTTCATGTCGAAGATATCATTAAGAAAAACATTCTGACCAAGTTTCATAAGTAAGTGACGGAAAATATGGTCAGTAGGGTGCACAGCCTTGAAGGTTTTTCTAACATTTGGCCCAATGACCTACTTTTTGACCCAGCATGACCCAACTTCAAACTTGTTTAAGATAACATCAAGACAAATAATCTGACCTAGTTACATGAGTATCAGGCTGAAATTGTGGCCTCTAGAGAGCACACAAGGTTTTTCTAAGATTTGGCCCAGTGAACTATTTTTTGACCCAGCATAACCCAATTTCGAACTTGTCTAAGATATTATTAAGACGAACATTCTGACCAAGTTTCAAGAACATCAGGCTGAAAATGTGGCATCTAGAGTGCACACAAGGGTTTTCTAAGATTTGGCCCAGTGAACAGGTCCAAGATTTTATCAAGACAAACATTCTGACCAAGTCTCATGACTATCTGACTGAAAATGTGGCCTCTAGAGTGCACACAAGGTAAATGTTGACGATCCGGACGACGCACGACGGACGCCGGACACAGCACGATCACAAAAGCTTACTTTAAGCACTTCGTGCTCAGGTGAGCTAACAAAAAATCTATGGAAGAATTAAAACTGTAGAAAACTTTTTAAAATGAAGAAAATTGTGCCCCCCCCATCCTTTAAAACCTATCTAATATCACATCTTTATTCTAAATTTATATAGGCAGAGAAATATAAAACATCGTATACGTCATCTGTTAAAAAAACCGTAGTCGCTTCTGAAATGTAATGCTGCAAAGGAAAAGCGTTGTATTTTTTGTGCAAAGTGTCAGTCAGTAGACATGTTCTATTGTATGCCTCAAAAACATGGTTATTACGTTGATATATGAAATTTGAAGCTTAGATGTACTTTTACCCTTACCCTTTTACGACACAAATACGACTCTCAACATCCCTTGTGAAAAAAACAGATTTAAAAAAAAAAAAAATCTCAACAATTAGGATAGTGTAGATCAAAATTAGAAAGCACAGAACGTGCCGTCTGATCTTTGATCTACATGGTCCAATAAGGTAAGATTTTCTTGTGACAGGAAAGTTGAAATTTCAGTATGTATTTTAATTCATTTATGAGTGAAATGTTAAAGCATAACACGTTACGTCCTTCAACACACCTTTTCCTTCTGGCTTCAAACCTCCCCTGGGCCCGTATTCACCAACCATTCTGAAGAAAGTTCTCAGTGTTGTTCTCCAGACTTTTCTAAAGTTGAAAGCAACACAGCTTCTAGTTGTATTACTTTCAAATGTTGCAAATCTTGGAGAATAAGACAAAAATGTTCTTCAGAATGGATGAACAAACTTATCGTTGTCCCATAAAACGGAGTAAAACACCACACAATCAAACGACTGCTTGCAAACCTCTTCTGAAAGCATTATGTCATTTTTATTAATTTCGAAAACATACGGAATACCCACATTCTTGTACATGAATACTTGTGGGGGTGGTGAAACGAGAATTTTTTCACTGCTACGAGCGATTTCTCCTGTTTTCTACAATGTTTTTAAAAATCGTTAGACAAAAAATATCGTTTACCGACGATAATGCTTTCAGTCGATTAATGTACAAGTCATTTTAACTTGGTCTCTTTACCGAACGACAAACTATGGATTGTAGACATCAAAATTGAAAGCAAGAAATCAAATCATGCTCAAATTACAGGCTTTGTTTTTGAGAGAGTAGTAAACAGAGTGGTGAAGGAGAAAATGCTTGAAACAAGCATTTTATCCTTTTCTAACAATGTTTTCAAACGCCTTCCTCATCAGGGTTGTTAAAACTCGGAATTGTTTGGTAAAGGGTCATTGGAGCAAGTGCAAGTTTAGATACGTTTGATGGTCACGTAGATCAAGATCAGCGTGGACCGTGAAAAGGTGCAGTCTGATACTTGATCTCACACATCCTATACTTTTTGACTAATAATCTGGGTCCGTATTCACCAACCATTCTTAAGGATATTCTTAGTCTTGTTCTCCAAGATTTTCTAAATTTTGAAAGTAACATAACTTCTGATTGGCTAAACCAAATGGTTTAGCCAGTCAGAAGTGCTGTTACTTTCAAATCTAGAAAATTCTGGAGAATAAGACAAAGAACGTTCTTTAGAATGGTTGGTTAATACGGACCAAGATCTAAGTAGCTTTGAAATTGTTATTGTTTTGTGACTATTCAACTCTTTACCAAACGACAAAATTTTAGACTGGTACAATTTCTTTTTAAACAAATTTTTCTATTTCAGAGGTTTTTTGGGGGGGATGGGGGGGGGGGTATCTCCTTAGCCTATCGGACAGTGTAAAACCAAGATCAGACTGCACGTTCAATGCAGTCTGATCTTGATCGACACTGTCCGCTAAAGGTCCTTTAGTCGCACTTACTTAACTTATCAACTCCTACAAATTATGATCAGACGAAAGTGAAAGCATAATCCTGTCATAGCCAACTTTCGCGGACATGTAAAAATCGATATCTGCCAATTTTACCTGTAATTTTTTATATAGAATTATGAAGGGCCCTGGTAGATAAACGTTTGTAACTTCATCAATTTTCAGAATTGAAAATTTTCTTAAGTGAGATATAAAAATTCAATTTATCCTCTTTCAAATGAACTAAATTTTATAAATATCATATAAGAAGCTTTTGGTCCTTTTTTAACTTTAAAATTGCAGGTATGGTTTATATAGAATATAGAGGGAAATTGCATTTTCCGAAGTTAAAAAATGAAATATTTGTTGAATTTTCTTTTCTTGTGTTGAAATGCCAAAATTTTCCCAAGTGAGGCGAGAAAGCTCATTCATTTCCCTTTAAGTTGGTATATATTTTAGTCATTTAAAAAAATAAACTTTTGGTCCTTTTTACAGTTTTTTAATGCCCCTATCCTACTTTTTACTTTTTTCGTGATTGTTCGGATTACGCCGGAGTTTCCCGATGATAGCCGAGTCTCGCTATTCTATAAGCCGTCTATCGGGTATCTTTATTGTGTTACGTAATATTATCGTCTGACGGACCACCTGCTATCTTTAGGATATACTTGTACCCACATAATTTGTGGACCAAAAATATACACCCGGGTTGTTTGATCATGACATTATCCCTAAGACATCATGTACTTTACAGATCTAACATAGGGCCAGACTTTTGATGTTTATGAGAATGTTTAGATTCGATTTAAAACTATCAAGATTCAAAGTTAGAAAAAGTTCAGTTGCTACCCTTTTCCACTCTTCAGCTTTTAGATTCAAATGTGTGGTGATTAATGCCATATCAAAAGTATTTTATGGCGACAGTTCACATATTCTTGTTTCCTGGCTACTTTAAAACCGTTTCCTGACCTGTCACATCATACTGAAGCTTGCGGGCTAGTTTATTATGCTTTCATCGCGACCGAAATTTGCGATAAAGTACCTGCAAGCCCTTGTAGACTCATGAAACATAGCGGGGGAAAAAGTGTCGTTTTGAAATTTCTCTGTGTAAGAAAAGTTATACTTAAACCATTTTCAAGATTATTTCAGTCAGTACACCTATCCATGCTTTCCAGAAGTTTCCTTTACCAGTACTTCGCAAAATATTCTTCCCAAGCCACTGGCAGCTTTCCCACATAACCATCGTCGAAACAATGGTCAGCTATCTCTTGGTTTGAACTTCCTGCTAGTGATATCCATGTATGGTCATTTATATGTACACTGTCTGCGTCAAACATAGCTTCTTTGGGGGGAAAACTTTTTTTTTTTTTAAATCTTTATCATCCCTATAGACGGATAGTGCCGACTCGAATCAGTTTGCGCTAATCGGACAGGATGCTTTTCACATAGGCAATAAGGCCCTTTCTTTGCCATGGCTTATTCGATGGTGAATAATTTGCTTTCTGTTTCGTCTTGAGCACATTTTGTTTTAGATGCAATGAAAGGAATATTGATCCCTGTAAACATGATAATGCATTGACAGAGTTCAACCTCGGTGAGCACAGAAGCTCTGGACGTGAGTCCGAGTGGAGCCGCCGTGGGTGCAGATCTTGGTGGTAGTAGCAAATATTCAAATGAGAACAAAATATGATTTAATATATAGGTGGACTTAGATTTTGCCTGAAAAGAAGCATCATTTGGGTATATCGCATTCATCCTTTCCATGGTATGCAGCTTTTAGACTTGCCCAAAATGAAAACATTTTGATAGAACTATAGACAGTAGTTAAAGTATACATTGTGAGAAAATGCGACATCGTTCAATGAGTAATTTTTAAGCGTTGCCAAATAGAAATCGCCACACAGTCTATGGAGTATTCGGACCAAGACATTTTCTTATCTATTTTCGATCAAAACCAACTTTCAATGAATAGTTTCTCATATGGAGAATCTGTAACTTTTCGTGTGTATAAAACCATGTACTCTCACGGTTCTAAGCAGTATTCAAAATTAATATAGTATGTGCTATCTATGAATTTTCTTTCTTCCTCCTTCCCCATCTTTATCCTAATCATAGAAAGTGTAAACTGTATAAATCAAAAAGTTAACTCCACAGGCCTGATATTTCTATAATGGCGAAAAGAAGTTTTTAACAATTACCATTCAATCCTGCATTTTAGCTCACTGAAGAAAAAAGGTATGGAAAAAGCTTGTGAGAAAAGAAGAAAAAAATGATAACCAGCATTTTCTTAGTTTCCCACAATAATTTCTATCCTTTTTTATATATGTCTTACTAATTTGAAGATATGTTGTCTGCAACAGGTCCTTTCACAAACCATTTTGGGTGGGGAAACATCAAAATATAGAAAATATGTCTTTCTCAGGGTCGTTAAAAGTTGTGATTGTGTGGTAAAGGGGTAATCTAAAAGAACAGCTAGGAGGGCAAATGAATGAATGTTATCGCAATATAGATCAACTTACATCAATACACCAGATAGAATGAAATATGCTGGCATACAATGAACACCTAATCCCTAATAATCAACTTTTCACAGTCACAGTTAGAATGTCTTCTGTGGCAAACAACACAAAATGGTCTACAAATGCATTTACATAAATCAAATATCCTGCTCCAGGGCACAGATTAATTCTGGTGTACTGAAGTTGCGGGATCAGTTTGACTGGATAACATTAATGCCTTATCACAAATGTAAAGCCCCGTCCCACTTTGTACCAGGTCACCAGGATTTACATCCCTTCTGTCCACTCTGCATTTACTCATTAGTAGGTCAACAAACCTTTACCAGAACTAATAAAAGTGCAGAGGTTCTCTTGTTCTATATCAAAAGGACTATAAAGTACCTACAACATGGGGTTTTGTTATTAAAATACTTTTTCTCTTTTATCTTGGCATGGTTACTCAGGCATAGTAATAAGGCAAAATTGAAAAGCTCAAGTTGTGAAAGGTGCTCAAGCTTTTATCTTATTTATGGCCAGTGATATTTTATTACTAGTACTCCTTGCCAAAGAATACTCGTGTGAGGAACGGACCAAGGGATTCAACACCTTAACCTGAGAGCCATACAGGACCTAAACATAAAACGCACAAATAGAAAAAAAAAAAACAGGTGATTCTCCCTTTTTCAACACTTTAAAAGATTAATCGTTGAGTAAGTTGCTTAATATTGATACAAATACCTTGATAAGTGCTCGCTGGGGCGCGGTGTGGAGTGCGTTCGATATGATGGCCTTCACAAAAAAAACAACAAAATATAGGGGGGGCTGCTCCGGGATTTGAATCCGGGACCTCTCGCACCCAAAGCGAGAATCATACCCCTAGACCAAGCAGCCACGAGCGTCACATATCGAAATAAATAAATTTATAAATTGTAAAATGAAGTAACCCCGGAAAATATGATCACAGGATTATCAGAGCCTGGTTTTCGTGAAAAAAAAATTCAGTGTTCTCGATACACGTAGCATAGCCGATAAGGACGCGCCTGCTCAAGCAGAGTTCTTACAACAACAACAACAGCAATCCTATCTCACTCGTCACAAGTCGGCCGATTCCGTACCTACATCTAATGCAGAAAACGACATCTAACGATCACCTACTCGTCAAAACTCGGCTTGATCACCGGATCACCCGAGGTATGCCGAATGACGATCACCAGATCACCCGAAGTATGCCGAATGAACCTATTTTGTTGATGGTTTTTAGCCATATTGAAAATAGACTGAAATTGACCATATCTTTGAAACTTCACAAATCGCTTAATGGCAAAACTTTGGCTTTACCGTCTCTTGCTCTCAAAAGTACAGTCATAGTTCTTAAAAAAAAAAAAAAAAAAATGCATAAAAAACAACATGTCAACCGATTGCGTGTTTTGATAAATCCCATTATTACAGGCACCCTAGAAATTGTCCTCTCAAAAATGCCTGTTCACGGCCATGACCCCAATTTTTTGGTCCTCCACTGACATAAAATAGTCCAATCAATATATGATAAAATCACATCCAAATGGTCCCCCACTACCTAAATTTGAAGCAAATCTAAAGTACATACCACCAAGCCCTCTCAGCTCCATGAAACAGTGCAACAAAAGTGCTACTGCAAAATTTCACATCGGACTACTTTTGATACTACGACCCGGAAGCAATCTCACAGTGGTGCGACACCTGATAAAGTATAGTCTGGATTACCTGCCCCATCCACTACGCTAACTTGTCCGATTCTTCCAGCCATAGTAGCTAGTACAGAACCTATAACCAGCCATTTATAAATTGCTTGTTATGAGCAATTTCTCCTTTTCCCACAATGTTTTCAAAAGACATCTTCATCAGAGGTGTGAAAAGTTGTTTCTTTGAGAGAAAGGGTTACTGTAGAAGTCTAAGGAAATGAAATACATTTTTTTCTACTGCAGTTTTATTTGTCAAATTGATAATGTGTTTTACTGTTATGCAGAGCAACAGAATGGCACTGCATCCAGAATGCTCTGCAAGCTCATGTAATTTAGCGTAAAATGAAGCGATGCTGAAATCCAAAAGATATTTAAAGTATAAAGCTTGAAAAACAGTATGAAAAAAAGATGCCATTACTTGCACTTGCAGTGGCTTTCTCTTTCCATGATGTTTTCCATACTTGTTTGAGAAAACTAAATGCACCAGGACTAGGATGGAACAGCAGAAAATGTTGCACTCCCGAGTTTTAGTAAGTTCATCTTGTGAAATTGAAAATTGACAATATACCACTTTCTCATTTCAAAATTATGATGATTCTGATTCTAAATGCCATTGCAATACATAAAAGATCTCAGTTAAAATCTCAGTGAAGTCGTAGAGACCACCGAGGCATATCGCCATCTTTGAAATTTACTTTTATACTCAGTTGTATCAAGAATATTTGTGGTAGCCTAAGGCATTGACCTGGGTGAGCCTGAACGCAGAGACTTAGTGGGCTTTATTTTTAAGGCAGAGCCATTGTTTTTTTTTTTTTCAAAGCATGAGGAATATATCATGCTCAGTCCGTTTTAGTTTGACTCTTCGAAAAATAATCAGAGCTATAGCAGTTACCCTAGCCAACTTTCAGTTAACACCGAACAACGACCTGACAAAGTATGGACTATAGCTATGGTGTGGTGACGAACCCAACAAACAATCGACATTTTTTAAGAAATGCGATAAGAAATCTTCCTGCATTTCTATCAGTAAGAAAATCTAGGTCTTTTTCAAACGTTTGACACTTCTAATCGAAATTTATGTTTGCGTGACTTATGGAAACTCTGTATTTAAAGCAGTTCGATCGTCATTTGGGATGTTTTACGACCAAATTTTATACGACAACGCCGCTGAGTGGTTGTCATTATGTATAGCAACTTTTTATGCGACAGATATATATGTATAAAGGGGAAACAGCTTAAAAGCGCCGGAGACTACAGCTTCGTAAACCCGAATTAGATAACTGTGCGCGCTTTTTGCCTCGTTGTTTATTTGTGAGCTAAAATAGCGGACAGAAAGGCTCCGCATCGGGCCAAATGAATGCAAAGACCTGATTGGTCAAATATCGTTTTCCACGGATTCATATATAACACGAGGAAATCAAATTATCAGCGAAACCAGTCACACGTCTTAAACATTCGGCAAACCTCGCGTGATCCGGTGATCAAGTTCCTTGGCTGTATCACGTAGCTTGGTATGCACCTACACGGTACATTTCTTCGCTGGAAATACACCGTTTTGCAGTTATCAAAACTGTAAAGCTCTTTTCCAAAAAGAAAACATGGGTCACAATTTTCTGTCGATACGTGCTACAGCCGAGGGACTTGCTACAGCCGAGGGATCACCCGAGTTTTGCCGAATGTTGAATCATCTGATTCTATAAATAGCTGTCATAAAATCGAATTCTAAAATTGGTTTTGGTTGTTTAACTCTTTACCAAACGACAAAATTTTAGACCAGACCAAATTGATAGCTTTTGCAGACAACAAATTTAATGTGACTCAAAAATTGAAAGTTGTTTTGGGAAGAGTAGAAAACATTGTGGGAAAAGGAGAAAATGCTGGTTACCAGCATTTTCTCCTTTTTCCACAATTTTTTTTCAAAAGGCTTCTTTTACAGGGTCGTTAAAACTCGTGATTTTGTGGTAAAGGGTTAAGACTTGCATTATCTTCCGCTAGGTGGCATTTTTCAAATACATAATTTCGAAGAGTATAACATGCTCAGACAACGTTAAGACCTATGATGTACACCCCACTTTTTCAAATTTCTCCTCAGATTTAGGACAATCAAGAAGATGACATTTGGAATCGTTCGATCTCCGGAAATCTGCGAATAAATCACAACCCCTGTAAAGTGTTACATGACTTACATGTACGTTCCTCAGTCGATTTTAGAAGAAGCTGTGGCGTCCGTCCTTTCCGCGCCATCTGAATCCGCCCATGTGATGTTTGATCAAATTAGTATTGTCACACATCTAGTAAATATGTGGATGTTAAGTTTTATAATTGGCCTACCTCGGTCGATTTTAGGGGGAGGTGGGCGAACGCGGCTTCCGCCACCCCCTAAATCTGCCCATGCATACCATGACATTTCAAGCTTCTGGCATTTTTATTGACATAGTGCAGTGACATTTCATGCTATTCCTAACATTGTCCAGAGCCCTGTTTGTGCGGTAGAACTTTGATGACCTATTAATACCACTTTCCCTCTTTTTTTCAGACAAATTATCTTCAAAATGCCTCAGGGTGATTGCAAATCACAGGTGAAAGATCACAGGTGTACACTCGTACCTATGGGCTATCGGATACTATTTAGAAAATGCAGATATAGATCATATTTTAAGTAAAAATAGCTGCCAAAAGTAAACAGAACGGGTGTGAAAATGCATGTAATTATACATGTAGTTCTAAATCATATTAGACTTTTTAATATTATTGTGAAGATGACAATCTGTTATTGTACGGTCAGTCCAAGCGTTAGCGGCTGGCAGAGAAAATAATTTCAAAACTAGGTTAACCCTTTACTGCACAATGACACCTTTTGACGCCCCTGGAAAAAAAGCCTTTTGAAAACATTGTGGGAAAAGGAGAAAATGCTGGTAACCAGCATTTTCTCCTTTTCCCACAATGTTTTCTACCCTATCAAAGAAAATATACACTATTTGAGCCACATAGAAATTGTCGTCTGCAAATGCTTTCAATTTGGACGGGGCTAAAATTTTGTCGTCTGGTAAAGGGTTAAAAGTTGCCAGGTCACTCTATCTTTTGTTTAGATCTACTTTTTGTTCGATTTCAAAATTCTTTTTTTCTGCCAGCGACTTGCACTTGCACTGACCACACAATAACACAATATTTTCCGAACTTTCAAATGGGCTATTTGGCCTTTGAGGACTAGAAGATTTTCCGAACCTCCCTGTATTGCACTAGATATTTGTCGGGGCCTTGAGGACACCTTAGACTTTGATTGAGAAACGTCAAAACATCCGTAGAAATGGTTGACAATAGAAAAAAGAAGCGCGACGAGAACCTTATGAGACGTCCACAGTAATATTGCGTCTTGCGTAATTTTTCTTGCCTTGACTTAAGTCAGTTACGACTTCGGAGCGTGACGCCAAACAAAATGGCGAGGTCGAGAAAGATCAATACTTGAAGTCACAAATGTGACATTATAAGGTTAGTGAGAGTATATTCTGGAAAAATGGTGAAATGTTTAAAACATCGTTCGGATTTAGACGCAGTTCGGAATTACCATGTTTCCCCGCTCTATAAAATCTTCATATCCAGTTATTTGTTTGTTATATAAGACCATATCAGGAACATATGTACGCTGTGAATTTTCCTCAGAGTACGGAATCCTGTTTCCGCCATCCACTTTTCGACCTACGAGGAACTCGAAAAGTAGAAATTAGGCACACTAACTTCCACTTTTCTAGCAAAAAAGTTACCTCGAAAAGTCGAAAAGTTGAAGTTTTTGACCTGACAATTGTCAAAAAACTTTCGACTTTTCGACCTCACGTTTGTCTAGAAAAGTAGAAATTAGGAAGTACTAACTTCAACTTTTCGCGTTAAACTGCTAGGTCGAAAAGTAGAAAAGTGGAAGTTTTTCACATGACAATTGTCAATAAAACTTCCACTTTTCGACCTAGAAAAGTCGAAAAGTTGAAAAGTCGAAAAGTCGAAATTAGCCGATTAAAACTTCCACTTTTCTAGTTAGGACTGATTATCACGGGATGTTTGTTTATCAGCACCGAATAATGTTGGAGCCGGTGTAGGGGTAAAAATAAACTGGTACCCGTTGTATCTCCTGGTGTAACACCAGAACGGAATGCTTCCGGGTCGTAGTATCAAGAGTAGTCCCACTTGAAAATTTGATACCAAGCACTTCTGCCACACTGTTTTATCATGAAGTGTGATAGGATAGGTCTAAAATGTGTTTCTGAAGTTTATTTGATTATTTCCTCAGAGAATGAATGCATTTTTTGCATTTCTTTCAGGACTATTTTTTGGTATGTGACCTGGCAAAGAGGCATGGTGTATCACCAGTTTGGGCCTAGACTGACAGCGATTTTCCGAGGGTCATTGTGTTTGAAGAGGAATAGCAAAAAAGTTCATTGCTCATGATGCCATTATCTGCACCTTTTTGTGGAGGACATTGGACATATATTTGATGGAAAAAAACTGCAAAGCTCCCGCTTCGTCAGGGAATCAGCAGCAGCCAGTCAAAGATAGTAATTTTTACTCTATTTTCAATTAGCCAAAAAGTTACCGGTGTGACACCTCCTGTAGCCGTCCGATATACCATGAAATAAAGATCGATAACAGGCTGCCAGTTTAGGGTAAAAATTCCTTAAACTGTTACCCGTTGTATCTCCCGTAACCGTCCGATAGACAACAGGCAATACCCGATTTATCGACGGCAGGTATTGGTTGTCACATGTACCAAATCCACCAATCAGACAGCTCGTAGTAGAATGCCTTATTTTGTTTTAAAATAACCGAGCAATATTCTATCTTTGGCTAAGATTTTCATGATAAACAAAGATTTTTCTGACCACAATCAATTTATCAAAATCATTAAAGAATTTAATCTTTATCGATAATGTCTATTTCTGTGCATAAATAAGATTAGGATTTAAATTTCCAAGTCTCGCGTTATCTCATGAAATCTCGAACCGGGCAGAAAGTCGACTTGTAAGCATTGGGTGTTACCTGTTGTTGATACGAAGATCGATAACAGGCTGCCAGTTTAAAAATTCCTGTGTCACCGGTCCCGCGGCCAATTTATCCTACGAAAAATTAGTCCTAACTAGAAAAGTGGAAGTTTTAATCGGCTAATTTCGACTTTTCGACTTTTCTAGGTCGAAAAGTGGAAGTTTTATTGACAATTGTCATGTGAAAAAATTCCACTGTTCTACTTTTCGACCTAGCAGTTTAACGCGAAAGGATGAAGTTAGTACTTCTTAATTTCTACTTTTCTAGACAAACGTGAGGTCGAAAAGTCGAAAGTTTTTTGACAATTGGCAGGTCAAAAACTTCAACTTTTCGACTTTTCGAGGTAACTTTTTTGCTAGAAAAGTGGAAGTTAGTGTGCCTAATTTCTACTTTTCGAGTTCCTCGTATGTCGAAAAGTGGATGGCGGAAACAGGATTCCGTATCAGAGCAATGGGAATGCCTTGATTATTTGACCGTGCTAAAAATACAGACGAGGTTGTCCCAAAACAATGTCTTTTTTTTATTAGATTACTCGGTATTAAAACCTGTTTTTGACCGAAAAATGTATGAGTAGCTTCTTTATTCATATTTTTGTGAAAACAAGTCAAGGTTTGGTAACAAAGTCGGCTACAATCTTCTTTTATCTTTGTTGAAAATGGCACGTTAAGAAAATTCATTTGTACAGTCACATGTTGGGGTTCGCTCACGCACCCCTACAGTCTAATGCCAGAGAAGAAAAGAGGGAGAGAAGAAAAATATAAATGAGGTATAATCCCTGCAAACACTGTGGAGCTTACAGGTGTGGTACATAAAGCGTTAGAAAGCTTACACATACATAGTACCAGAGGAAATAATCATTTGGCTGTGCATTCATGGCTTCAAACCTATTTTGGCATCTTTAGTGCAAGATTTAATGGTAGACTTATCAATTCAGCGGGAACTGGATCATTTGGCTTATCTCATTACCAAACTACAAAATTTTGGAGTTGTCTAAATTGAAAGCATTTGCAGACGACAATTGAGATGTGGCTTGAATTATCTTTTTTTTGGCTGGGAAAAGGTAGAAAACTTTGTATTTGCATTTGGTATGCTGGCATATGTTTTACTTTGTCTACAGTGTATGAGGACCCGCCATCGGAAGATTATCCATTTTCAGCCAGAGGACACAACAGAAACAACCCCCCCCCCCCACAAACTTTATTATCGATTTCATTTCTCTTTGTCCATCATGTTGGTCAACACACTGGGTCAGTGTAAACAAGATTTTGTTGTGCAGCGACCAAATTTCTTTTATAAGAACGAGATAAGTTTTAAAACCAATTCAAGTAACAGTACAAAGTCGTGTCTGTTGACAGTACGAATCTGAAACCTTGCTTCTCAAAATCCCAGTACAAAAAGTTAAGCACAGAAAAATTTCGATCTTTAAATCGCTTTTGGTGGAACTCATCAATAATACGAGAAAGCGTGTAAATGATGGAAATTATTCATATGTGTTTTTTCTGCAAGTTTTGTCCTTTCCTGTCTCCACGCCCAATTCACGCTTAATAAATGTAAGGGCTGCAGGTGACGTAGGTCACAATGTTTTTTTGGTATTTGTTTTCAAGCAAACGCCGAACTGAAAGCCATTGGTGTCTTTTAAAAAAAAAATATTAAAAATCCACGCTAGGAATATAGTTGACTGAAATAATAATATCAAAAATAAAATCTAAGACACAAAATACCATGGTACAAAATTATCGAAATATTGCTTAACTCGTTTTGGTTGACTAATCATGTAATAAAATGTGGAATAAAACAAAAAGTCAATAATTTCCAAATTTTATCTAATTTTTCCGTCAGTAATACAACGCACTATTAAAGTACCAACTAACAAATTCAATTCTTGTCAAAGAAAGAGGAAAACTTTAGCATACACAGGAACGCTTTACCAAACAACGAAATTTTAGACTTTCCAAAATTGAAAGCTCTTGCAGACAAGCAAATAATTCTGACTCAAAACTAGAAATTCACCTTTGGACGGTAGAAAACATTGTGTTGGAAAAAGGAGAACATACTGGTTACTCGTTACCAGCATTTTCTCCTTTTCCCACAATGTTTTCAAAAATCCTTTTCGCTCAGGGTTGTGTGGTGAAGGGTTAAATTTTTTCCAGAGGACAAAATCTACATCCATGTCAACCCTGCTAAATAAGTTGATTAAAACTTTGAAGCCGATAGTAAAACCCAAGTACCGTATATCTATTACAAAGTTACTTTTTGGGGAAAAATATCTCCTTACAGTATAGATCCAAAATCAGACACATTCTGAGCAGTTTGATCTTGATCTACACTGTCCATAAAAAGGCATTGCGTCCTGCTTAGCAGCATACAGGTTAAGAGGTCTTGCATGGTACAGATATAGTTCAAATGATGGTAATTGTCTTTGAAAGAGTATTCTAGAGTATGCTAACTTGTATTTAAAAGAGTAGAACGCATTATGGGAAAGGAGAAAATGCCTGTTACAATTTTTTCCCCTTTCCCGCACAGATTTCAAAATACAGGCTTATATATATGAGTTATTTTTTACATGTTCTTATAGACTAACTTTCTTTTTCTAAAATTTCATGAGGTTAAGATGAACAAGAGGCTCATTTCGTTATAATAAATGACGTCTCAGATCAGCCTGTGCAGTGTCTGACTAATCCGAGACGTTACTTCCGGTTTTGTGCGATTTTGTTTCACGAAAGTCTCCTGTATGAAAAAAATCTTATGTAGTCGTAAAGTGCCATATCGGATTAGCCTGCGCAGGCTAATCCGAGACGGCACTTCAAGCAAAATGTTCGAAGGTCCCATCTCGTATGTTGCGGGCCAATGAGAGGCACTGACTTTATTCTTTATCCGTAAACTTTTTTTTTTTGTTTGGGTGTTTTCTTCGAAAGCAGCCGAGCTAAAAATGCTGGTAATCATCCCCCTCCCCTCCCCCGCCCCCGAATTTTTTGTCTTTTTTTTTTTTCACAATGTTTTTTTACCTTTCAAAGACCACCATTTGGGCCACTTTTGATTTCTCGTATTTTGAGTGGTAAAACTTTTTCCCAAATTAGTTTATTTCACAACCCTGTCGAAGACTGCTTTAACCCTTTACCCAACTACCTCATATTTTAACGATCTTGAGGAATGGGGCTTTTAAATATATTGTGAAAAAGGGCGAGAATGCTGGTAACAAGCATTTTCTCCTTTTACCACAATGTTTTGACGCATACAGATCAAATATCAATTCTTCGGTCACACTTACTTTGTCGTCTGTAAATGCCTTTAATTTGGACAAGTTTTAAATTTAATCGTTTAGTAAAGAGTTTTAAAAAAAAAAGGGGGGGATGCAGGTAAGGTACATCTCCTCCTCTTTCCAACAATTGTCTGCACTTTCAATCAAAGACAATTCTAACCGTTTTAAGTACATTTATTTACTCGTTTGCTAATGCTTTTAAAAGTTGAAGTCTCTTTCCCAAACGTAGCTGCCTGATCAGCCAGATTAGATCAAGCCTCAGACTGCACATGATGTACAGACTGATCTTTCGCGCTAGCAGTTTAAGCAGACATGGGATCAAATATTCGATGAATATGACGAACGCAGACAACGAAAACCCGTACGGGTGACTGGACATTTCGGCCCATAACAATTTCGGCCCATGATTGGTGTATCATAAATATTGCACGACCTGACGAGGCCCTTAACTAAATGTTTGGTGCATAAAATTTCGCTTTTAAACATTGTTTGTTTTGCATCAATAAACATTTTGGATATTTGTTTTACGTCCTGGTAGAATGTTTACACAAGGTAAAAGAGTGTGTACAATGTGAGCAAAGGAAAACCAATAAAATCATACGGCAGACGTTAAATCTTGGTTTGTATCGAAGATCAGACTGTAAATATCATGTGTAGTCCGGTGTAGACATACGCCATCCACAAAAGATACTAAGTTGCCATCGACTGTGGAAGAGTTTAGAACTAAATTTCCCATCTCCTAAATTTTGAATTATCTAACTTTAGCATCAGGTAGGGAACGTTATAAATTGAAGAGTTTTCATCACTTTAAAAGCACAATCTGATCTTGATCTAAGCTCTCCATGACGGATACTTAGGTCTCCGTCGGAATTGAAATGGTCAAGTTAAATCCGTTGTTTATTGATCTTTTTACCTTATTTTTTGCAGGCAAATTTAATCATACTCTCTTTTTTAGGTCCTCCGATCTGGGTTAAGGGTTTAAACAATCCAGTATCAGTAATGTCATAATATCGTCTAATTAGGTGAATTACGGACGTTTCGTACCATAACCATTTCGTACCAGTCACTTCGTACCATAATTTTACCATTTCGTACCATACTTTATACCATTTCGTACCATAATTTTACCACATCGTACCATAGTCATACAATTTCGCACCATGTATTTTGGGACCTAGACAAAGTTTTGACTATGAAAAACTATCGTTATGACGGTATTAAAAGACGAAAACAAAACGCTATTTATTCAAGTTAAATATTCATTAAAGAAATTATGAGCATAACACTTTCTGATTATCACCTTTTCCTATTATGTTTTCAAAGCAGTTTCTCCAAGGGTCTTTAAAAATGAATTGCTTTTAGTAAGGTGTATGATTTAAGTAAGTGTATATTGTGGAAAATGATGTTTTTACGAGGAAAAAAAAAAAAAATTGTCATATTGACCTTGACGTTTGACCCTGTCCTTGTCTCGGCATCATACAAGGCTCACTTAATTTCAAAACATACCCATAAACAAACATACAAAAAAAGAAAGAAGACAGAAAGAATAATAAACAATCCACAATCAAGTGTAATCAAACAGTTATAATTCTTCGATTAAATGTTCAGTTTGATGTAATCTGTTCCCAGTTCTATTTATCCAACAAACATTACAGACAAACAGACCAATTATCTATCTTCTTGGTTGCATACTAACTGGTTCCTTTATTTATGATTTGTGATAATATCCCGTAAATAAGGCAACCAAAGCATTGGTTTATACTAAATAAATATATCAAATACCACTTTTTGTCACATTTATTGATGTGTTTGGTCACAGTACGTGATGGTATTATCATGGTACGAAATGGCAACACTATGGTACGAAATGGCAAATTTATGGTACGAATTGGTAAATCAATGGTACGAAATGGTCATAAACTGAATGGTACGAAATGGTTATGGTACGAAGTGACTGCATACCATTTAGGTACACGCTTCGTCGCGTTTTATTATCTTGGGTGTTGTGAATCTGGTCTCCTTGACAACCAAGTACATGTGAAACGGGTATTTTATAATCATATTGTGCTATTAGAAGTACGGAGCAGTGCAATTAGTAATAACACTGTCATAATTGCCCTAAAATAGTGGTGATCGAAGACAACTGGTATCAATAGAACTTCCAAGTTTCTGACTTGTATACTGTAACAAATTTGTGCTAAATTTCTGCTCCAAATCACTTTTTCTGGGGTCTTGAAATACTTGTATCACAATCTCATTCTGATTTCAATTCTAAGTGTGTGTGTGTGAAAACGCGCTGTTCTAAATGCTTTTTTTTTTAAATACTGCAAGGAATGGGTTAAAAAAAAAAAAAAAAAGAAAACCCATGACAAACCTAGTATCAAATTGACATCGTCCGATCATAGCCCCTTCAAACTGACTTTTTTTTAAACCTAGATAACAACTTTATATAGCTGACTTGTATAGACGCTATATAATTTATAATGTTGGAGCTGGGATATCAGTCACTACGAAAAAGGTCAGAAAATTTCTTATGAAATAAAGTCCATTATCGGACGACGTAGATCGGAACGGGGGAGGTGTTTACTTGTCGGCGTGAGTGCTCTAAAATTTGTGTAATTTAAGGCGGGGGAAAACGATTGAATGGATGCAACTTCAGTAATTATTTTCAATAATAATTGGCACAATAAGTCTTGTTTGGTGCATTTTCTTATTCGTGATAATTGACTGTTTACCAAGGATTCATGTTTTTAACCCTTTACCACACAATCCCGAGTTATAACGACCCCCAAGGAGAGAGACTTTTGGAAACATTGTCGGAAAAGGAGAAAATGATGATAACCAGCCTTGCCTCCTTTTACCACCATGTTTTCTACCCACTCAAAGACAGGTTTCATAATTTGTGCGACATTTACTTCGACGTCTGAAATTACTTTCAATTTCGATCAGTCTATAATTTTGTCGTTTGGTAAAAAGTTCAAAGAAATGGTAAGGTAACTGTTTTTTTCAATTTATTTCACTATAGCATCCAGATCAGAGAAGAATTTAATTGCTTAGTTAGCACTTAATTTTTCTCGTGACCTCAGTTAACCCTATCGATGTCGTGGGTAATAACTCATTGTCTACATGTAATAATTCTAAACAACATGGGGTTTTTAGAAGGATTGCATATATATAACGTTTTTCATGCTGAAGCCCAAATTAACACTATTATCTGTTCCATTGTAAAATTGAGGAAAAATATGGATTTTTGGTATTGCCCCTTCCCAAATTTTCTTAAAAAAAAAAAAAAAAAAAAGAATTTTAAAGTGACATCTGGAATTTCAAAATTCCTACAAATTAGTCCTTAATGAAGGATCTGCATAATGAACTATCCTTAGAAAACATACGTTCTTCAGCTAAAACTGAGTTTGAAATTAGTTATGATTGGCAAGTTTACAAGTCTGGAAATGCCTTTGTGTTGTTTCAAACTCTGACACTAATCCTCCCTTATCCAACGCGGCAGTTTTGTTTGGCAAACCTTCGAAGGTGTAGACCAGCGGCTAAAACAATGTCATATAAAAGCAATCAATCAACACAAAGAGTGGTAGCAAGACAGATCGGAGCATGCAAGCTGACAGACAAACAAACAGGAAAACATTCAAGTGTCTTTTAATTGGTATTTAGACTATGGGCCGAAATTGTTATGGGCCGAAATTGTAATGGGCCGAAATTGTTATAGGCCGAAATGTCCCGGAATCCCCGTACGGATCATTCCCATTCCTGTATGGTGAGAGTAACGAACGACAACTCTGCTCGAAGATTGCCAAAAACCGGTGAATCATTATTTCAACAAAATTTGTAAGTACGAGTCTCACTTGAATGAGATCCACTGAACTAGAAAACAAATAGAAAAAAAAAAACATTCATTGCCCTAGTATTACATTATCTACCTGAGGTTTGTTGTGTAATTCATCATTTCACAGGCCCATACAAATAATATCCTTGTCCAAAAGAAATATACTCACACGCGCGAGTTGCGGAATAGTTGGGTAGAGTTCGGACTAAACTCCCATTTCGGATGGTTCGATGTTTTGCGCGCGATTTGAACGAAATCGACATATCTTAAAGCAAAAGCCACATTTTTGAAGCTTTTTGATCAAAGACAACGTGTTAATTGTTGGACAGTGTAGATTCAAGACGAGACTTCACTTGCAGAACCTGTCGTCTCGTCTTCACATAAACTTCCAAGGAATCAAAGTTTGTTGGAAACAATGATAAAGCATTTTTTCCCTATAGCATTGGACGTGTGGAATGATTAACATAAGGCTGATTATTTTGGTGATTGACAATTTACAGTGCATTTTACAACTTTTGTTGCTTTTTTCTTCATTACAGTAAAACAGGTAGAAAAGTGTGTCCAGTGCAGGACTCAAACACAGGACCCCCCATCCCCCTGATCCCCATGGACAGAGCTTGCCATGCAACTGGGCATTAGTCAACCCAACATTAACTACATCAGCCTAAGCCAAGATCAGACAGCACACAATATGCTGTCTAAATTTTGTCTACTATGTGCACTATGTAGACATATTCTTGCTAAAACAGTTTTGAAAAAGTGACATTTACAATCTTTGTCTTACTGTAAATGACCATTTTGTTTGTTTTGCCCTCTGAGGCTTAATTTTGCTTTGAACATGCATGCCTGTCTTTATTTTATTATTTACTTTGATCACATTGCTGTAAAATAATTAATACCTTTTTTTTTTTCAGCCAGCATGACATCAACTGGAGGGCATTGTTATTGTGGGGTACAGGAAATTGATACACCATACCACTTTATTTGTGATAAATGTAAAAGAAAGTTCCATGAAGGTAATGCATAATTTGTTGTCTTTCCTACCTGTAAACTGTCAAAGTAAGATCATACTACTCTCCATACTATGAAATTTCAGATTTGTCCATATTGGAAGGATTTTTAGAAAACAAATTCGACATGGATCAGTTGATAGGACATGTCTTTGAAAGGGGTTAAAAAACTTGAAGGAAATGGAGAACAATTGTTGGTGACCAGAATGTTCTCTTTTTCCCGCAAAAGCTTTCTTCCACATTAACCCTTTCTTGTTTTTACATGTTTGCAGTACAAGTCTTTTGAAAACCCTGTAGAAAAAGGAGAAATTGCTTGTAACGAGCAATTTCTCCTTTTCCTATAATGTTTTCTACCCAATTTGAGAACTCCTGCCATTTTTATCAAATTTAAAATTGTCGTCAACAAACTCTCTCAGTTTGGAAGAGTCTAAAATTTATTGTTTCGGAAAGGGTTAAAACACTAGATTATTTGATAAAGAGTTACATGATTTCTGAGTTGTAATTTATGATGTGCCAAAGAGTCTGGATAGGGCCTCAGTTGGGCTACATATTTTTTTTACATCTGTGATATATTAATGATTCACTCATTTTTTTGGGGGGGAATGGCAAAAAAAAAAAAGATTTAACCTCTTACCACACAATCCTGAGCTTTGACATCCTGAAGGTGAAAGCTGTTGAAAACATTGTGGGAAAAGGAGAAAATACTAGTAACCAGAACTTTCTCCTTTCCTCCATAATGTTTTCTATCATTTCAAAGACAAATTGCAGTGTTTGATCCTCATTTTATTGTCGTTTGCCAGTACTTTGGATATGAACAAATTGAGTATTTTGTTGTTTGGTGAAAAGGTTAACCCCTATCCTGCTAAATAACTTTAATAGTAAAAACCCGAATAATGATACATGTATTTCAAACTTACTTCTTTGGAGAACAATATCTCCTTATCGGACGGTGTAGATCCAAGATCAGAGTGCACGTTCTGTGCAGTCTGATCTTGATCTACACTGTCTGCAAAGGTCAGTGAGTCACACTTAGCAGCTGAAGGGTTGAAAAGGACCATGGACATGTATGTGACGAAGTAAGAATTCAATAAACTTACAGGAGTTTTATGCACTGTTTCCTAAGGCAATTTAATCTATTCTGCTGACCAAGTTAAAAAAGGGCCATGGACATGTATGCAAGGAAAAAAGAAATTGATCAAATGATTGGTGGTATATAACATGATTATGGTTTCAATGAACTCTTTACCAAAAGACAAAATTTTAAATGGATCCAAACTGATTACTGAAAGCTTTGGCAGACAACAAGATGATTGTGGCTCAGATAATGATTTCTGTCCTTGCTAGGGCAGAAAGCATTTTGGGAAAAGGATGTAAACTACTGGTTACCAGGATAATCTCTTTTACATACAATGTTTTCCAAAGTCTCCTTTTTCAGGGTTTGTTTTGGGAGGAGCTAAAGATATATCCCTGACCAAGTGCTATGATGGTGTAAGCAGTGAACAGTAAATTAACACTTCAAGGGCTGTTCAGAACTTTAGTTGTTATTGTGGCCAGTGCAGATTAAGATCAGACTGTATAAAACAAGCATACCAATTTTTGATATGCACTGCTCTGCTGTACTGAGACAGGCTGCTCAGAAGCAACCCTTGAACATGCCCTTATCCGTTTACCAGACAATCCCGAGTTTTAAGGACCCTGAGGAGGAAGCCTTTTGAAAACACTGTGGGAAAAGGAGAAAATGCTAGTAACCAGCATTTTCTCCTTTTCCCACAATGTTTTCTACCCTATCCAAAACAAAAATAGTCATTTACGCTACATTTAATTTGTCGTCTGCAAATCCTTTCAATTTGGACCAGTCTGAAATTTTGTCGTTTGGTAAAGAGTTATTTGGGTCATATTTCTGGACTGAAATTGTCTGTTGGCTTTGTTTGGCATGTTAAGGGTTTACTTATTATCTCCCTAAAACAAATTTTGGACAGATGACATTGAAAGAATCTTTGTAAAGTATTGAAAATCAGTATTACCTACCAATTGATTACTTGTGAAAATATGATGGAAAATAGTACTTGAAATTTTTCAATTTGCTACAATGTTTTCAAATGTCTGTAGAAGTCACCCGCAGTTAGTAATGTGTTCATCCTTAGAGTGCAGAGAAACCCAAACAGACATTTTCAGTTTAGAAGTAAGACCCTGATAAAAGTAATTTCAAGAATGCTGTTGGGCAGAATAATTCAATGTAGTGGAGAATGTAGACCAAAGAGCCATTTTTTTGCCATTTGATTGTGATCAACACTGCCAGCAAAGGCAACTGAAGTAGTGAAAGGTGCTAGTTATGTCTAACTTTATGTTTAGGTTGTTTGATAAAAGGACCGCCATCAACTTTACAAGGAGACTACCTGTTCAATTTCAAGTGCCAAGCTTGTGGGGGAGGAGAAGAAGAGTTCTCTCGAATTAAACTTCAATGGTACATGTATATTCTCAGTTACACTATCAAATGAACCTCAGGGCCTAAGCGCAACTTCACGTGCTTTTTTGGACAGTATAGATCAAGATCAGATTGCACAGAATGAACATGTTCAGGCCACAAACATCTTTAAAATTACCCTATTTTGGCTTTTTTTTTTTTTTTTCTGAATGAAGACAGTTCATTTCATGAACTCAGCCCTCTTAGAGCTCAGATGTGAACTGTCTTTTATTGCTGTTTTGTATTTTCATCATTGGCTTTGCAAATCAAATGTTTAACCCTTTACCACACAATTCCAGGAGCCAAGCCCCCGTAGCTCAGTCGGTAGTGTACAGGACGTGAGAACAGGAGGTCGCTGGTTCAGTCCCTGGCTTGGCCAATTTCTTTCGGAGGGGTGATGATAGTCATCGCAATAGGATTCATTCCTCTCTCACCACTGATCATTGTTTCAACGGTGGTTATTTTGGAAAGAATATTGTGCAGAATGGTAAAAGAAACTCCAGGAAAGCATGGATAGGTGCACTGGCCGCCGCGATATAACTGATATAATGTTGAAAACAGCGTTAAACATCATACAATCAATCAATCAATCAATCAATCAATCACAATCCCGGATTTTAACGAACCTGCAGAAAAAGCCTTTGAAAAAATTGCGGGAAAAGGAGAAAATGCTGGTTATCATCATTTTCTCCTTTTCGCACAATGTTTTCACACCGTTACTATAAATAGCATATTGGCCACTCGTATATAGTAAGACAGCTTGTCTTATTATATTTACAAAATAGAGGCAGTCGCCAATATGCTATTAATAGTAATGGTGTTAATGAAAATTTGAGTATTTTGTGATATACAGGTAATGCACCAATGTGCTCTAAGTGTTCAATGATCAACCAAGGAAAATTTTAGTGTTCCGTGAATGGAACTTCAAAGGCCTGTGGTGGTTGGGAGAAAATGCCTCTACCAATGAGACGGCTAGCCATGAAATTCAAAATTGGAACAGTATCATCAAAGACAAAAACAAACCTGTTTGTCCTTGAACTGTTTTAGCTAGATTTATGGTAGGTCTGAGACAATTCCTATGAAAATCCATAGCATAGGGATTACCAAAGAAATGATTATTCTTGTATGGTAGTAGCCACATCAATTGATTGTTACTTAAATATGTTTGCTTTTTTTCCCCAGGATGCAAGTGGTACAGCTCACACTATATAATTTACAACTGACAGGTTCAGGAATGTATGGGTATTTCAGATGGAAAGAACATATCTGTACATTTATTGACAAATACTGGACAACTTTTTTTGGGTCACACAGGTAATGCAATAATATTATATTTTTGTTTAGGATTTTGCCAGGTTATTGTTTTATGTCGGTTTCAAAGGTTGTTCACTTATTTATACGAAGAGGTTCCTCTCTGGCTCAGTGGGTAAGGTGTTAAATTTTTAGCATGAAGCCGTAGTTTTATCACAGTTGGCTATGCTAATCACATGTGAGGCTCTTCACAGTACTAACTCAAAGGCTGATAAACCATTTGAAAGACATTGATAGGTAGCTGTGGCCATGCTAGTGATGTAAAAAAGCATTTTAATTCTGGATGCAGGGTTGATTTTTACTCTTTTCACAGGATTTTCTCCCTTTGAGGTTGAACATAAAACTGGAAATTCAAACCTGTCCCATCTCATAAGGATCTGCTCAGAAATAATGTATTTACTGATGTATGAATGTGAAAGGGGGGGGGGGGGGTCAGGGTATTTTCCTCTCCTCTCCCATTTTATCAGTCACAACCCTGTAGATTATTTCTACATTCAAATTAAGTCTTCCCAATTGATTGGGCTTGTCACATGAAAATGTCCTTAGGCTAGGAACTGCAAAACCCTAGCCTGGTATTCAAAAAACTCAGGAAACACAGAAGTGCGGTAGCTGGTCCAATGATATGACTTCAGTGCTTTTGAAAATGGCATAAAGTCCATTTAAAGGTGCAAACAAATGAGTGGTGCTCTGTGGAAAGTGGGTTTAATGCATCTGCATAAAGTATCGACCCGGATCAGCCTGCGCTGTCTGTGCAGGCTGACCTGGCCCAAAACTTTTTTGCTTTTGGTCATTTTTCTGCATGTCCAAGGACCATTCTACCTCATGTTTCAGTCATTTGTGAGAGAAAATGGATTTATTGACTCATTATTATATGATTTCTTGATAAGATGCATCAAGGAGATGCATTAAACCCCCTTTTGCCAAAGCATAGCTCAGATACATGTGTTACAGAAAGAAGACGTCACTTTGGCATGGCACAGTGGCAGGGGTTCTGTCCTCAGGGTGTCCTGGGGTGTTTATATCTGGGGCTCAAGAGCTGAAGGAAACAGGCTGGTGGAGACTGGCTGAGACGAAACCCCCAACAGTTATAAAACAAGGTAATTATTTGTGCTTAAGTCTTTACCAAACAGTCCCGTGTTTAACTCTTTACCAAACGACAAATTTTTAGACTAGTTCAGACTGAAAGCATTTTGCAGACGACAAAGTAAATGTAACTAAAAAATTGAAATTTGTTTTGGGAAGGCTCAAAAACATTGTGGGAAAAGGAGAAAATGCTGGTTACCAAAAGGCTCCTTTTCCAGGGGTGTTAAACCCCCAATGTTTTTTACCCTATCAAAGAAAAAATGCTCTATTTGAGCCATATTGAAATTGTTGTCTGCAAATGCTTTCAGTATGAACAAGGCTAAAATTTTGTCGTCTGGTAAAGGGTTAATATAGATTCTAAATGGGAAAAGAAACAAAGGCTATACCTTTTATAAACTAAAATGAAAAATGTTTCATTGTTGATTCAGTGTTTGGTTTATTGCTAGAGATAACAGTTTTTGACAAATAGCCAAAGTTTCTTTACAGTATGACTTTTTGTTTGTATATTTGTATGTGTGTTTATTGTATTGTACTGTAAGATGAGTGGTTCAGTAGGTATTGCATAAAATGTTAACCCTGCATTTCTTTTTCCATTTAGTATACTAATAGGGACTTGGAAATTTTTAATGTCACACTTATCTAGAAACAAAGACAATTTAATGACAATAACAGAATACTTTGTCAATGTGAAGTACAAAGCTTTTTGTCAAGAAGATAAAGTCTGTATGGATCTAAGTATATATTTTTAGAAATAGAGAGAGAGAAAGGGGGAGGGGGAGGAGAGGGGGGATAATATAATTTGATGACTGTCTTTTATCTTGACCTCTCATACATGTACCAGTGATTTAAGAGATTTTTTGGCCAATTTTACTCAGATCTCACTGAATGTTGTTCACTCATAACACAGGAACACCAACTCCCAAAAGTTTAATTAAAAAGAAAGAGACGCCGCCAGGGCCCAGCCCAACAGACCCTCCCAAAGAAGGTTTAAGAAGCAGACGTGGTAAAACATCAATCCAAGCAGCAATGGAACTGAAGGCTAAGAGGTCAACATTAGTGGTTAGTATATTGGATAGCAACACTGAAAATTTTACAATCATTAGAAAGCATGGTCTGCCAGTTTTGGCTCAGCTTTTTTTTGAAGAAAACATTAAAGTTTTGTCATAGCCCTGTTATCATTTTCTTTATTGTTCATGTTGTTGTGGGAAAACTTTGACATCTTTTCATATCTCTGTTTTAACAGAAGAATTTACCTTAACCTTTGGGTAGTTGTTTGCTGTCAAACATGGCACCAATACAAGAATGGCAGTTAACTGTCAACACTTTTTCATTTTTGACACAATTATGCCCCCTTTTCAGCTTAGAATTTTCAATGAAAATGAATTTGTAGCAAAGCATTGGTACCTGCATGCTGTGGTCTTGTTAGTTTCTGTATCTGTTGATGTTTAGCTGTCATCAAGAGTTACATTTTTAGGCATCTTGTGCTCCTATCTTTGTGATTCTTTTATACTTCACTTATAACCACTGTTAGGTGTTCATTCCTGTTCTGTTATTAAGTTGAATACAGCGATGTTAATCTTTTGACTCTTCAAAAAAGACAAAGAAAAAACAGTCAGTATTATATTCGGTGCTGGAAAGGGGTTTGTTTACATTTCTGTTTTATAGGGACTTGTGTAGTTATTAATACATGTGTATTTCTCAGTCAACTGTATATTGTTTCTCTTTGTAGGAAGCTAAAGATATCAGGAAAACAAAACTTGCAAAGAACCAGGTGGAAACTTCACCCATTCCTGTCTCTACAGTCAGTCCACAAAACACAATTTTATCAGCTCATCTCAAATCTCCAAACCCATTATTTAGCACTTCTCCCCCTCAGGCAGACTTCAGTATACCAGCAGTGAAAACACCAACAGAAGCAAACAGACCTTTAGCTTTTACTGGACTGTTTCAATCCACATCAAAAATGGACAGCAGCCAGTCCAGTTTAACGGGTTCCCTGCTTGCAGAGCATTTGATCTCATCAGGATCATCTGGTTCCCAGCCTATGAGCACAGGAAGTCATTCACTTACAACTTCCCTGCTTTCCTCCCAGTCTGGTTCTGTACAGGATTTCAGTGATGAAAGTAGTAATATATCCCAGGGTAGCTACTTGACAGAGAAGGACCTAAAGTTACAGGGTAAGTACTTTTACACAAGATGAATTAGGAATACTTAAAGATTTATATTGACTACTTCATTTAACTCATTACCAAACGACAAATTTTTGGGCTGGACCAAATTCAAAGCATTTGCAGACAACAAATAAAATGTTGTTGAAATGACGATTTCTGCCCTCGATTTGGAAGAAAACAACGTGGGAAAAGGAGAAAATGCTGGTTATCAGCATTTTCTCCTTTTCCCACAATGCTTTCAGAAGCCTTCTCGTTCAGGGTCATTAAAAGTCGGGATTGTGTGGTAAAGGGTTAACCTTATCCTGACCTTTATGCTGAATATATAATTAGGCATATAAATAGAATTCCGACTATTATTCGGAAAGTTTAGTTCGCATTTGCTGAAGTTATGAAAGCTAGTTCTCAGTTGGATACTTACATACACAGATAAACAATTCAATTTGCGTATACCATACAAAATATTTCCGTGACCGTTCAGGACATATGCCAAAGGTAGCCATGTGCCATGCTTAGGGTAAAAATAGAATTTTAATTTATGTAAATGAATATGATGTTGACCTGCATCGGGTTAAATGATGTGGGCTATAAACATTCTGTAAGTCGAAACAATGATTAAGAATTTTGATTGAAACTCATAAGTGTTATTACTGATTTTTTCTATGTATTCTATTAACTACTCTACTACATGGCATCTACAGATGTTTATACAACAACTAAAAAATTCAGTCGAAAAACAGATGAAAAGTACTTTTCATGTTAGATTTCTTGAGAGCTTTAGAGCTGAAGACGTCATAAGGAGAGAACTTCGATTAAAGCTTAGAATTACCGTCTAAAAATGGGCCATGCTCTGTGCAAAGGCAATTTTAATGCATCTGTAAAAAGTATCGACCTAGGTCAAGCCTGTGCAGTTTGCACAGACTGACCTGGATCAAAAACTTTCTGCTTTTTGTAAATTTCCTGCATGTCAAAGGACCCTTCTACCTTGAGATCCAGATTATTTTTGACTAAATGGATATTTCAGATCCATAATTATGTGATGGCATGCTTGGTATAATGCATCACTGAGATGCATTCAACTCCATTTTGCAAGCTTGAATACTTTCAGTTATTTGATGTCACTATAATTCTTGTTTAGATCTACTGTAAAGCAATTGGTTGCAAATACATGTATTGCAAAGCTTAACTCATTACCAGAAAGCAATATTTTAGACTTGTTTAAGTTGTAAGCACTTGCAGACTACAGATTGACTCTTGAAGCATCTTTCACAACTATTGTAGCCTTTGCGGCCAGTGTAGATTAACATCAGACTGCACAAAACATGCAGTCGAATCTTTGATCTCCAGATTCTGCATTACTGAGATATTCTGGACAACAGTAACTTTGAAACTGCAATTATTTTGGTGTTATTTGTAGACTGAAAAGGTCTGTTTGATTTGTTGGGGCTGAGGGTTGAATGAGGTTCAAATGATGAGATTTGCTCTGGAAAGGTCAAAAACGTTGTAGGAAAAGAAGAAAATGCTGGATACAGATACAATGTTTTCTTAAGCCCACCTTGGGGTCATAAAAACATGAGATTATTCTGTAAAAGGTTAACCTTTACCCTGCTGCAAAAAGTTTAATAAAACTTCCATGCTGATAGTACATGCCCAAATAATTTTCATTCAAATTATCTCCTTATCGGACAGTGTAGATCCAAGATCAGACTGCACATTCTGTGCAGTCTGATCTTGATCTACACTGCCCGCAAAAGGTCAGTGAGTCACTCTTAGCAGTTTAAGGGTTAAGAAACCAATTGGTTTGATGTGATTCCGTCACTTTGCTGAGGCACTGAATACAGCCAGCAGTCAGATGCATCTCCATTTTAACCCTTTACCGCACAATGCCGCCTTTTAACGCCTCTGAAGAAGCCTTTTGAAAACATTGTGGGAAAAGGAGAAAATGCTGGTAACCAGATTTTCTCCTTTTCCCACAATGTTTTCTGCCCTATCAAAGAAAATTTACACCATTTGAGCCACATTGAAATTGTCTTATGCAAATGCTTTCAGTTTGGGCAAGGCTAAAATTTTGTCATCTGGTAAAGGGTTAATAAACTTGTTTCACATTCAGCATATTACCACATTGACCACAGTGTGTGCCAGTCAAATACATTCGCATATATGAAACTCAACATTATGGTAAGAAAGAGTATGGACTGGAATACATTGTGCGATCAATGAATGTAATTCTTCTGGAAACTAGAATTAACAAGTCCTTGTGTGGAAAACAATATTTTTCTACATCCATGTCATCAGAAGCTAAAGACTTCATTTCTTTAACAAAACCTGTGTTGTTGGTATTCATTAGAAGTGTCTCTCTCTTCTTCCATGTCTACTTTACTGTTTCTCAGATGTCCAGGTTAAAGGTGTGTGTGTGTGTGTGTGTGTATTTGTGTAAGGGGGGTGGGGAAAGAAAGAGATGCAGTCATCAAAATCTAAAAGCATTACTAGTATTTCTTTGGAAAAAAAAAAAAAAATGTGTTTATGGTGGCCATTAGAATTATCTCAATGAGACAATTCTAATGAGTATCCACAACATAGGTTCTTGTGAAGAACTTTAACGATATGACTCATTGAAACCCTATTTACCTGTGTGTCTGATTTCATTAAGATCCCCTGTATTTACGAAATATCCTCATTCTTTTTTTAATTTAGCAACATTACCCAGTTTGTTGATGTCAGAAGATGTGACTGTGCAAGAGTCAGACAGTGATCTTGAGATTGACCCTGGGACCTTGTCCCCACCCCCTGCTGGATCACCAATTAGAATGCAGGAGTCACCCACAGTTCAAGAACTCCTTTCTACTATGGGTATATAAGTTTCTATGTTCAGGACATTGTTTGGTTTAAATTAACTTTCTTCAAGATTTTGTTCTCAGATATTTAGTTTAAGAAAAAAATGTAATATAATTAGCTAATATTGCCAAGGTGTGACTCTTTAGTCATGGTAGGAGACAAAATAATGTTTATCACAATTTATAGTTTATTGTCCCTCAGACTCAAATGCACAACCAACCTTAAATTACAAGTCTTAACTGACTCAAATTTTGTTGTGTGATAGCAGTTTCTGTGTGAATGATAGGGTATTAAAATTCACAGAAAATGACAAAAAAAAGGGGGCATACACTGACTTTTCAACACACATTCTTTGTCAAATCCTTAGAATAGAGGTATTTTTTCAGGCAAATACAAAGATCACTTTTTGTAAATTTTTCTTTTTTTAAACGTGCCTAAACAAAATCTAGTTTTAGCTAACTTTAACCCTTTCAGCGCCATAGGCAAAAACATGGGCTTTTGCGGATGACATAGATCAAGATCAGACTGCACGGAACATGCAGTCTGATCTTCGATCTATGCCGTCCGCTTGTTTTATCTAGCCTATGTGGTAAAAATCTTTCTTCATTTCAATGAATGGTATTTTAAGCTGCTGGAAGAGGTCAAGTTTGTATATTTGGTGCTGAAAGAGTTAACAATTTCAACAGTTACTGGATATTCCAGGTTTAAAACTATGCAAAGAAAATAATTTAACCCTCTACCACATAATCACAGTTTTTAACATCTTTGAGAAAGATGGCTTATGAAAACATTGTGGAAAAAGGAGAAAATGCTGGTAAGCAGCATTTTCTCTTTTTTCCACAATTTTTTCTAACCTTTTACAGACAAATCTCAGCATTTGATTCACATATATGCTGTCTACAGATTCTTTGAAACTGGACAAATCCAACACGTTGTTGTTTTGTAAAAGGTTAAATTGCTTGATGTTCCTTTTTTTTATGAAAATTGAAATCAGTTTCACAGTGTAGGACTGGAAGTATGCATTGTATGTGACTTGGGATTCTGTACATTGACGATCTGTCACTTGGTGTTAAAAATTGTGTTCACACGGTAAGTCCAGCTGGTGATTTTTCATTCATTTTGATAGTTATTATGAAATATTCATATCCAGTTATTTGTTTGTTATGTATAGACCATATCAGGAGCATGTTTGTGCACTGTGAACCTTTCTTAGAGCAATGGGGTGCCTTTATTATTTGACCGTGCTAAAAATACAGATGATTTTGTTTTAAAACAATGCCATTTTTACTCGATTACTCAAAAACCTGTTTTCTCAACGGAAAATGTGTAAAGAGTTTCTTTGTTTATATTTTTGTGAAAACATGTCAAAGTTTGGTATCAAAGTCGACTGCAATATTCCTTATCCCTTGTTTCAAAAGGCATGTTGAGAAAAGAAATTTGTACAGTCACTTGTAAGTGACTAATAGATCTTGGGTGACTGTACATTCGAAAATTTTTCAGCGTACCATTTTATACGGAGGATAATGAAGATTGTAGTCAACTTTGTTACCAAGCCTTTACATGTTTTCACAAAAATATGAATATAGAAACTGTTTACGCATTTTCCGTCAAGAAAACAGATTTTTAACATTAAGTAATGGAATAAAAACGGCCTTGTTTTGGGACAAAATCATCTGTATTTTTAGCACGGTCAACTGATCAAGGCATCCCTATTGTTATATGGAAGGTTCACAGCGCACATACATGTTCCCGATACAGTGTATACATAACAAGCAAATAACTAGATATGATTATTTTATGATAACTATCAAAATAAATGAAAAAGCACTAGATTGACTTACCATGTGAACACAATTTTTAACACCAAGTGACAGACCGTCACTGTACAGAGTCCTAAGTCACATACAATGCTTACTTCCGGTCCTAAAGTGTGAGTTTCGATGGTAATTATTTTATGTACAAATAGTCAACTTAAATCATCTAAGTTTATGAGTGAATCAGTTTGAATAATTATTTTTTATTAATTTTTGTAAAGAGATTTTGGACTAGAAAGTGTGGATTGTGATTAGAATTGTCTGACATTAAAAAGTGATGTTAAATCTGATTTTAACATGAAGATCTGGCTTGTTTTTCTTCTCAGATTCTGAATCACTTGATCAACGATTATCTCTGGAAGATAGTAACATTGACAACAGTAACCAAGAGTCCTTGGATACCAGTTACCAAGGAAGTGTTTCCATGGATACTAGCTACCATGGCAATTCCAGCGTACTCAGTGGCAGTAACCAGGGGAGTTTCTCATGCTTTAATACAGAGAAACACAACCCCGATGACCCAAAGAGTGAGTTGTTGACATGGCTTCTAGCAAAATATGCCATTTAAGCATAAAGTCCATTTGTCACAATGATTTCTTGACTACTTACATGTATAAATATTCTACTTGCTGTTTGTTATTTTGCATTTTCATTATTAAAGAGTTAAACAATTTCCAATTCATCAATAGCTTAACCCTTTACCATGTAATCCCAAGTTTTAAAGACCCTGAGGAAGAAGCCTTTTGAAAATATTATGGGAAAAGGAGAAAATGCTGGTAACCAGCATTTTCTCCTTTTCCCACAATGTTTTCTACCCTACCAAAGACAATTTACATCATTTGATTCACATTTCAACTGTCGTCTGCATTTGTTTTCAATTTGGTCCAGTCTATATTTTTGTCGTTCGGTAAAGAGTTAACTCTTTACCAAATGACAAAATTTTACACGTTTAAATTGAAAGCATTTGCAGACGACAAATTAAATGTTGCTAAAATGGTGATTTCTGCCTTAGTTAGGGTAGAAAACATTGTGGGAAAAGGAGAAAATGCTGGTTACCAGCATTTTCTCCTTTTCCCACAATGTTTTTTAAAGGCTTCTTTCTCGGGGTCATTAAAAATCGGGATTGTATGGTAAAGAGTTAAATCAGCAGTAAGCAAAAATTGCGAAACTGGAATGGAAGCACATGTAAAAGGAACATGTTTAGAAAAAGCACATTATCATATTACTTGTTATAGAAGAATGAAAGAAGTCAGCCATATTCTGGCAAAAGGGGGTTTAATGTATGTCCGTGATTGGTTATACACAGCAAGTCATCACATAATTATGGATCCATAAAATCAGTTTTGTCTCACAATCAGCTGAAAATCTGAATTTAAAACAAAAAATAAACACACTTCAGAGCAAATAAGTAACTTTTTACCTAGTTTAAAAATTATTTTTTCTGCCTGTGAATAACACTTTGACTGGCAGTACAGTAGCAGATTGTCATCTTCACAGTAGTTTCCATAGTTTAAATGATATGATCTAAATTTAAACACCAGCAATGTTTACTTTTGGCAAGTACTTGAACTCTAAGTCAAAATTAGATCTTCACTGAAACGTAAAGTGGCTGTAACTCTTGACCATGTGATGCAATTTTAGACTGGTCTAAATCTAAAGCATTTTGCAGACGACATAATAGATGTGGTCGAGGTTATAGGATTTGTCTGTGAAAGGTTAGAAAACATTGTAGGAAAAGGATAAAATTAATGTTTTCAAAAGCTTTTTTTCTCAGGGTTGTTATAACTTGGGATTGTGCGGTAAAGGGTTAACCCTTTACCGCAAGGTGCCGCCTTTTAATGATCCTGGGAAAGAAGCCTTTTGAAAACAATGTGGGAAAAGGAGAAAATGCTGGTAACTAGCATTTTCTCCTTTTCCCACAATGTTTTCTACCCTATAATAGAACAAGAGGGCCATGATGGCCCTGTATCGCTCCACTGGCTTATAACTATAAACCATGAAGAGAAGTCTTCACTATATAAGCCCTTATAAAACTTTGACCCCAGGGCTACAGTCGGACTAAATGGGGAATATGTGTATTAGAAGAATAACGTGCCAAATTTGGGAGTTCTTGGCCTTATGGCTAGTAACAAGACGGTTTCTGAACTTTTCACTCCATAAACCCATGTAAAACTTGTGACCCCTGGTGCAGGGCCAAACTTGATCCTAGGGCTGTAACTTGGGCCCTCTTTGTAGTTGTCCACTAGATAATGCTATAATTATGCAAAATTTGGTAGCCTAAGCCTTATGGCTATGTACAGCAAGATTTAAAAGTTTTCCCTATGTAAGCCTATGTAAATCTTGTGAAACACACCCCCTCCCCCAGCATGAGGCCAAATTGACCCCAGGACTATAATTTGGGCACTTTTGGTAGACCCCAACTAGATCAAGCTAAATGCAAAATTTGGTAGCTCTAGGCCTTATGGCTAGGTACAGAAAGATTTTTAAAGTTTTCTCTATATAAGCCTATGTAAAACTTGTGACCCCTGGGGCAGAGCCAATTTTGACCCCAGGACTATAATTTCAAGAAACATGATAGAGGTCTACTACATAAAGCTACATGCCAAATTTGGTAGCCCTATGCCTTATGGTTTCAGACAAGAAGATTTTTAAAGTTTTCTCTATATAAGCCTATGTAAAACTTGTGACCCCTGGGGCAGAGCCAATTTTGACCCCAGGGCTATAATTTCAAGAAACATGATAGAGGTCTACTACATAAAGCTACATGCCAAATTTGGTAACCCTACGCCTTATGGTTTCAGACAAGAAGATTTTTAAAGTTTTCTCTATATAAGCCTATGTAAAACTTGTGACCCCTGGGGCAGAGCCAATTTTGACCCCAGGGCCATAATTTCATGAAACATGATAGAGGTCTACTACATAAAGCTACATGCCAAATTTGGTAGCCCTATGCCTTATGGTTTCAGACAAGAAGATTTTTAAAGATTTCCAATATTTTTCAGTTTTGTTGCCATGGCAACCAGAGTTTTTGAAGGAATCAAATTCTTTCAAAAAATTCTGAAGAGGACGATGGCAGGATCATTTCTGTGAAGTTTCATGAAAATTGGATGGGTAGTTTCAGAGAAGAAGATGTTTGAAATAAAAGTTAACGCACGGACGGACGGACGCACGCACGGACGCACGGACGCACGACGGACACCGGGCCATGACATAAGCCCGCTGGCCTTCGGCCAGTGGAGCTAAAAATTGCACTGCTTGAGCCACATTGAAACTGTCGTCTGCAAATGCTTTAGATTTAGACAAAGCTAAAATTTTGTAGTCTGGTCAAGGGTTAAACTTCATTCAGACCAACAAATAACCTATGATCTTGTCAAACTTACAGCTGAAAAGTTGGATGAAGATGCGTCTGTTGTTGACTCGGAATCTGAAAGTGAGACTGAGTCGGGCTCCTCTGCCACCAGTGAAGTTGAAGAGGGACAGACAGATGAACAAAAAGAAAAATCTACACGTAATAAACGAAAGAGGAAACATAGTAGAATAGCGGAATCAGATGTTGTTACCATACCTGACGTGAAGTAAGTGATTTTAACCCTGAAAGCCCTGGAACGGACTTAAGTTGTTTTTGCAGACAGTGCAGATCAAGATCAGACTGCACAAAACATGCAGTCTGATCTTTGATCTACACTGTCAGCTTCTATGTTACTTATTCTAATGCAAACAACCTTGAAAAAGCAAAATTTCTGACTGTTTTTCCTGATCAAAGAGGGCCAAAATCATTTATTCAGCACTTTAAGGGTTGATTTTATATGTTAAAATGAAAAAAAAAGTTTTGTATTTAAAGATAGAAAACAGCCTATCTTGGATATATACACATGGGTAAATTCTTGGATTTTCACACATTTTTTGTTTTTTATATGAGCTTAACCCTTTACCCCATGGCAATATTTTATACACTTCCAGATTGAAAGCATTTGCAGATGACAAAATAAATATGATTAAAAAAAATGGAGTTTGATTTTGGGAGGATAGAAAACATTGTGGGAAAAGGAGAAAATGCTGGTTACCAGCATTTTCTCCTTTTCCCACAATGTTTTCAAAAGGCTTCTTTCTAAGGGTCGTTAAAAGTCAGGATTGTGTGGTAAAGGGTTAATTATATGAACAGAAATTATTGTTTTTTCTTATGCAGCTCTGAGCCTCTTTCCTGTACATCTCTTTTAGCTTTCATTATTATTAATCCTTTACCAAACAGTCACGTTTTAACAACCTGTAGTACGACACCTTTCGGAAACAATGTGGTAAAAGGAGGAAACACTGGAAACCAGCATTTTCTCCTTTCCCCACAATGTTTTCTACCATCCAGACACAAATTATGTCATTTGAGTCACATTCATTGTGTTGTCTGCAAATGCTTTCAGTATGGACGAGTCTGCAATTTTGTCATTTGATAAAGGGTCAAATTGTGGTGTTGAAGCATTTCAGACTGCTACACTTTAAACTTTCACAAGATGACAAAATATTTGACTTGACCAAATTGAAAGCATTTGCAGACAAGAACATAAATATAGCTCAATTGATAATTTATGCCTTTGATAGGCTTATTACCAGAATTTATCATTTTCCCCACAATGTTTTCTAAGCCACACTTTTTTCAAAACTCCATTTTTCTTGTAGGTAACTATAACTTGGGATTGCTTGGTAAAGTGTTAATCTTTGTTTTGAAGTCAACAGCAGCAGCTATCAACAAAAATCTTAGCTCTCATATTTACCTGCGTCTCTGCTAATCAAAATGCTTGGCTTCATCTGTGAGTTAGAACACTTTTGGGAATGGTCAATGAATATGGCCCCATTTACAAACGACAAAAACTTGCAATCCATGAAATTGAAAGCATTTGCAGACGAAAAAATAAATGTAGCTGAAATGATGATTTCTATCTTTGATAGGATAGGAAACATTTTGGGAAAAGGAGAAAATGCTGGTTACCAGCATTTTCTCCTTTTCCCACAATGTTTTCTAAAGGCTTCTATATCAGGGTCGTTAAAAGTCGGGATTGTGTAGTAAAGGGTCGAGAAATTCTTGCTAGACTTGTTTTCCTTTAAATTTCAGGTATTCATTAATGAGTTCCTATGAAGAAAGACTCCTTTTGAAAAAACTAGAAAGTGTTTCTAATCAGTGCCCTTTACCTCCACATTTGAACAGATTAAAATGTAAATTAAAGGTGAAACAGGTGGGCATTGCTTTCTTTGTCAGAAATGCAAGGCAAAAAAAAAATTAAAAGATATGAGTAACAGCAAAGCCCGTCTTCTTGCAAAGCTGTGAATTCCTTACCACACAATTTCAAGTTTTAACAACCTTTAGGAAGAAGGCTTTTGGAAAACATGGGAAAAGGAGAAAATGCTGGTAACCAGTATTTTCTCCTTTTCCCACAATGTTTTCTACTCAACCAAAGACAAAACCGATCATTTGAGCCACATTTTGTTTGTCTTCTGCAAATGCTTGCAGTTTGGACAAATCTAACATTTTGTTGCGTGGTTAATTGTTAGGACATATTAATATTTGAAAGTTTTGACTGATTGCAGTTTCTGTTATTTACTCTGTCCGTAAAAAGAAATGAAGTGCTTCATACTGCTACCATGAGCATGAATATAGTACGAAAGAACTCAATGTTATTTTGTAGTTATTTTATTTTCTTTCCTTTATTTGGTAACTTCTTAGTTTTGTAAAGGAATTTTCAGAAAAAGAAAAATCTGGTAAAATATGAGTATTCAATACCAATTAGAGGCCCACTAGTAACCAAGAGTAAGTGAGTTTGGGCTTCAAAATGCAGGCTGATTTTCCGTAATTCATACCATTTAAAAGTATGGGTATTACTGTGAATTAGACAATGTGTTGCATTTCAGTACATTTGCTGGCAGACGAAATAAATCCTTACAACTAGAATTAAAGTTCCCAACTTCTGGTTGTACGATTTGTTTTTCTGCCAGCAACTGGAGCTTTGACAGGCTTTAATGTAACATATTGTCAGACTCGAAGTATCCATACTTGTAAATGGTATGAATCAAATTTGCCTGTATTTTGACTCCCTAATAGTTTACTTTTGCACACTAGTGGGCCTTTAAGGAATTAAGGATTATGGAATACTTGTGTAAGATTTTATAGGCAAAAATAGAAATTTCTTCTTTTGCTGCAATGTTATTAATGTAATCTGGAAACAAAACTTTTCTTTCATAAAGATGTTAATGTATTGTAAAACACATTCATACCCATCCACCAAATGCAAGAACTTTGCCGTTTACCCGACAATCCTGACTGTTAATGACCATTAGGAAGAAAGCGTATGAAAACATTTTGGAAAAACAAGGAGGAGAAAATGCTGGTACTCAGAATTTTCTCCTTTTCCCCACAATGTTTTTTACCCAATCAATGACAAATTTTGTCATGAGTTACCTTTAAATTGTTGTCTGAAAATATTTTTAATTTGGGCAAGTCTAAAATTTTGCCGTGTGGAAAGGGTTAAAATAAAGCTGACATTACCTCCTGAAACCTCTTGAAGTAAATATGCATGAGAAAGCTTTGAAAATATCCATTTAAAGTGTGGATAATTAACCCTTAGGCTGCTAGGCATGACTTGCGGACCTTTTGCAGACAGTGTAGATCAAGATCAGACTGCACAGAACGTGCAGTCTGATCTTGATTAATACTGTCTGATAAAAGAGATGTTTACCCAAACCCCGTAATTTTGAAATACCAACATTGGTATTCACCATTAGCTTGAAAGTTTCAGTTAAGTTATTTAGCAGGATAAGGGATGACATTTCAGTTGAAGAGGGATCATGGCCTGCCCCAGTTTGACTTGGATGCTGAACTAAACAGGCTGTCTCAGAGATGTTGGGGTCTGCAGTATTCTCAAAAGGTATACATGTTTCTCCTTTTATTAAAAGACTGATTTTTGCTTAAACAGACATATTTAGATATTTTGCCACAAACCGGAATATCAAATAGAATACTGGTAAATACTACTAAATATGCAAGCTCTGCAAGCTTAGATAAAGAGATGGTTACATTATGTTAAATGGTGATATTTTGGCTTTCAGTAATGGAATGTTTGTTTTGCAGTCAGGAACTCTGCATATTTTTATGAGACCAGATATGATATCATCATACCTATTTGATCATAATTCCATATAAATGACATATTTATTGATCATGTAACATTCCCACATGCCTTTCACTCTTTACCAGACAACAAAATTGTAGCCTAGTACAAATTGAAAACATTTGCAGACAACAAATTGAGTGTAACCCAAAACATAGGGCTAGTCTGCCATAGGGTAGAAAACATGATGGGAAAAGGGGAAAATGCTGGTTACCTGCATTTTTAGCTCGGCTGTTTTCGAAAAAATGTTGAGGTATTGTCGTAACCCTGGCATCTTTGGCGTCTGCATTGGCATCTTTGTCGTCTGCGTTGTCATCTGAAAATTTGACATTTTATAATATCTCTGTTATTACAGAAGATATTTGCTTCAAATTTGGATGAGTTATTCATTATCAAAAGAGGAACATAGGGGCAGGTAACCATCAAAGTATTTTTAACACAGTTATGCCCCTTTTTTGACTGTCACTGAAAATCAAGAAACCTGCAGCTGAGCGTTAGCCCTAGCAAGCGATGCTCATGTCTCCTTTTCCCGCAATGTTTTCAAAAGTCTTCTTCCTGAGGATCACTGAAAGTCAGGATTAAAGGTTAAGTGTGAAAAATAAACTAACAGGCTAAATATGCCATTTAGGAAATACACCAAATGTCTCATTTTCATTTCACTCTTTACCAAATGAATTTTAGACTCTTTCCAAATTAAAAGCGTCTGCAGACAACAAATTTGAAAGCGATACAAATGAGCTAAGGTTCTTTGACTGGGTAGAAAGCATTGTGAGAAGAGGAGAAAATGCTGGTTACCAGGATTTTCTCCTTTTGCCACAATGTTTTCAAAAGCCTGCAGCTGAGCAGGGTCAGCTCCTTCAGGGTCAAGAAATCTTAGGATTGTATGGTACAGGGTTAATATATATTTTTTTTGCTTTTAAGCTTTGATTTGATACTGTCATTGCTTTGGTTTAATTTCTTGAAGCCCTGAAATGTCCTTGGTTCAGGGCATGGTTTGATACAGAGTGTTGCATTATTGAAGTTTTTTAAAGAACCTCGTAAAACCATTGTGATACTTTTCATTTTACAGGAAAGACAAATCAATCTGCCTGGCAACCATTATCATGGAGACATGAGAGTTCTGGACAAATTTCAGGTAAGCTTAAGATATTCTTTTGTTAGTTACCAGTACAGTACCTGTTTTTAGATGGTGGATAATACATGTATTTCAACTTTAAATTCTCTTTTGAATTACAAGTTGGTTACAAGCCTTTTCTTCTTTCCCACAATGAATTCGAAAACCCTTTTCTTTATGGGTTGTCAGAGCACGGGATTTTGCAATAACGGGTTAAAGTTAGGAAGTAACTGCTTGAGTCGTATATTGTGTTAAATTACATTTGAGCCATGTTCTTCCAAAAGGGGGCTTAATGCATCTGGAAAAAGTATTGACCCAGGTCAGCCTGCACAGTCCTGTCAGACTGACCTGGGTTGAAATTTTCTGCTATTGGTCAATTTTCAGCATGTCATAGGACCTATGTATCACATGTTTCAGTCAGTTGTTAGACAAAATGATTTTTTGGATCCTAAATTATTTTATGACTTGCTTGGTATAATGTATCACAATGCATTTACCTCTTTCGCCAGAGCATGTATCATATGTAATGTGTTATTCTGCCTATCAGCTTTCATCTTCCTGTAATAATTTTGGTAAATGCATCTGTCATTTTTCCTAGAAATCACTTTAAATTTACTATGTCTGTTGGGTATAAACTATAACATTTAATGTCCCCCTCAATGCTTTTTGTTTCCTAAATTTCCAATAATTAGGGCAATATGCACCAACCATTCTGAGCATTTTTCTGCCAAACCTGGTAGCTCAGTTAGTGGCTAAAAGGGGTGAATGGTTCCATTGCCAGCTGGGCCAGATTTTTCAGAAGATTGATTATTACTATAGCAATGGGATTCAGGCTTCTCTCACAGCTAAACATTATTTTAATGATGTTTATGTGGAAAAGCAGCCAGTTGCTTGGAAAGAATGTTGTGCTTAGTACTGGTAGAAGAAACTCAAGGAAAGCATGATAGGTGCACTAATCACTGCGATATAATAGATGTTTTCAAACAATGTGATAAACCAAACAAAATTTGTTTGCACTTTCATTTTAAGGTAGTAAACTGATTGGTTGAGATAAAAATTTCTCAGCCAATGAGATTGTAGTGTCTGTCCACCAGACCCAGGATTTAACCATAGATTGACACATAAAATAAAGACTGTCTTAGATTCGACGGCTGCCTGACCGGAAACCATTTATTACAACAACAACCTCTAAATCAAAGTACATAGGGTATTTACTGCAACGATGTAAATCAGAGTACCTCAAGTACCCGAATACCACAGAGATGGTTGAATAGGAATTTGGAAACAGATACGAATCTAATGTGATTTGTGAATATGACGATGTTTTGTAAAATTGTAGAATTTCTCACAATTTTTTACAGAATGTAACACAAAGTTTGAATAGAGCCCTGCAGCAAAAGCAGCCCTCATTTTTAAACAGACTTGTGGGAACAGAAGATGACCAGTTAGAGAGTATCGTCAGTCCTTATACTTCCAGGTAAATGATATGAAGTGTGCTCTGGTAAAAGGGGGGTTTGCACATCTCTGTGATTCATTTTACCAAGCAAGTCATTACATAATTTTTGTTCCATAAAATATTTTTTGTCTAACAGTCGACTGATGAGGTAGACAAGGCCTTTGACATGCAGGAAATCGACCAATATCAAATGAGCCGTGCTATGTGAAAAGGGTGCTTAATGCATCTGCGAAAAGTCTCGACCCAGGTCAGCCTGCGCAGTCTGCGCAGGCTGACCTGGGCCGAAACTTTTTGCTATTGGTCAATTTTCTGTATGTTAAAGGACCTGTGTACCTTATGATTTAGACAGTTGATCGACAAAATGAATCTTATGGATCCATAATGACATGACAACTTGCTTGGTATCATCCATCACGGAGATGCATTATGCCCCCTTTTGCCAGAGAGTGGCTCAGATAATTTTGACCCAGGTCAGCCTGCACAAATTTTGTTGTTTGAAGCCATTTAAGGAGCATAACATGGAGAGCCTGAGTTAACAATCTTTGGTATGAAACCAAATTGTGCTTCATTTGTCCACTGAAGAACCAGTCTACACTTTGGACGAGGCACTCGTTGAGTCCAAAATATAGACTGGTTCTGCCTTATACTCATCCTATTGAAGTTATTGTTGAACCCAAGCATATTGAATAGCCTCATAGTGTTTGTTAGGCTATTGGTCTTTATTTAAATGGGAATGACATTTTTCATTCTTACAAAACAGTACAGCAGTAATTTCTGGATGAAAAAATTGCTTAAAGTGAATCATTTATCAGTTTGTAACAAAGTTTCTTGCTTTTACATTAAATCCAGTTTTATACATTTTATATCATTACATGTATACAACTGTTTGTTTATTGCAAAAGACCACCTTTGAAAAGTGAACAAAGATGAAATTATTCATAGGCAAGTTTTCCTTTTGCCACAGTGATTTTGTGCATTAAATGTTAAATCATGTTGTTGAAACATATATGGGCATTAGGCATAATGATCATACTACATAACCCTGCACCTACCATGAAATTTTAGACTCTTCCATATTGAAGGAATCTGCCAATGACAAATTAGATAATGACTCAATGTGGGATTTATCTTGGAAGGGTAGAAAACTTTGTGGAAAAGGAGAAAATGCTGGTTACCAGTATTTTCCCCTTTTCTAACAATGTTTTCAAATGCATTAATTTGAAGGATTTGTTTTGTAAATGGTTAAACGTATTTTACAAGGAAAATTTGAAAGTCTTATGCTGAAAATTTGATGTAAATTTGACTGTGTTGTCAATTGAATATCAAGTTTGTCCCATGTTTGTTCATTTCAGAATTTTAAAGCCATTTATTAGAAGAGATTATGAATCCAAACCTCTGAAAATGAAGTTACTACAAGAAATCAAAGCCTATCCTCACAGGTATTTAACTCTATAAGCAAAATATGAAGGATGAATGCTTACTGATTCTTGATATCCATAGAAAACATCAGTAAAAATATTTTTGTCAATGTTGCAGAAACCTAGTACCTCATTTGGAATGCATGCAGGGTGTTTACTCTTTGCAAAGCAACTTAATTTTAGACTTTAGTCCAAATTGAAACCATTTGTAGGCGACAAAAGGAATGCAGCTCAAGTGATGGTATTTGTCTTTGAAACCTTAGAAAACATTGTGAGAGAAGGAGAAAATGCTGGTTACAAGCATTAACGGTATCTCTGGTCCCTTGAATATTTTCAAAAGCCTTCATCTTCAGGATACTTAAACAGGGGGTTGTCTTGTAAGGACCAGTTTGTAAGATAACAAGGAAGAGTTCGGTGTCTAATTTTCTGTATTTAAAAGAAAATTTCTACAATATGCTTTGTCATTCCCCAAACATTGAGTGCAATGGAAACACAAGACCTTCCTAAGTGTCTCTTTGCTCAAAATAGTCTGTCTGTCTGTTGGGCTTTATTATAGAAATCTTGTTCAACTTTGTCTATATTACAGACATGTTGCTAGTGTGACTGCAGACCCACCTGCACCAATAGATTATTGCTATGTGAGACCCCAGCACATTGCCTCTGTAAACTCACTCTGTAGAGAATTCTTCTGGCCTGGAATTGATGGTATGTCCTTTCCTTACATATCTTTATGCTGTTTGGCATGAAAGGCCTCATTGGTACCTGTCTATGTGGTTGCTTGGCTCAGTTGGTAACTTACAGGACTTTTAATGCAGGGGTTATGAGTTTGAATTACAGCTGTGTAAAACTCTAGTGGAAAATTTGATGATAGTCATTGAAACAGGATACATCGTTCTGCCACCACTGAACATTGTTTTGGTGATGGTTATTAGGGAAGGCAGTCAGTGGCTTGGCACGAGTGCTATAAAAGGTATTGGTTTACCTTTATGCAAAGGTTCAACCTTTTGATCCAATTCTGAAAAGTGCCTTCATAGTCTTTTTTGGGTATAGTCTTGAGATACTGGAAAATGGCAAACCCTATAGCGGTTGGTGATGGTTATTAGGGAAGGCAGTCAGTGGCTTGGCACGAGTGCTATAAAAGGTATTGGCTTACCTTTATGCAAAGGTTCAACCTTTTGATCCAATTCTGAAAAGTGCCTTCATAGTCTTTTTTGGGTATAGTCTTGAGATACTGGAAAATGGCAAACCCTATAGCGGTTGGTGATGGTTATTAGGGAAGGCAGTCAGTGGCTTGGCACGAGTGCTATAAAAGGTATTGGTTTAACTTTATGCAAAGGTTCAACCTTTTGATCCAATTCTGAAAAGAGCCCTCATAGTCTTTTTTGGGTATAGTTTTGAGATACTGGAAAATGGCTAACCCTATAGCGGTTGTGATATCTTCGACTCTCAAGGGATTTTTTGAGTTTTGGAAATAAAAAGAAGTCAAAAGGGGCGAGTTCGAGTACGTAAGAAGGTTATGGTAGAACAGACATGCCCTTGTGCTTCAAAAATTTTGTCGCTACTTTGGATTTGTGAGCCAGAGATTTGTCATGCAGTAAGGTCATACCTGATAAACCAACAACTGGGGGTCTTGAATTGAACTACTATATGACATGAATACCAAGGGAAAAAGTGTGGAAATGCTGGATTTTGTGTCAAAATTGCAATACTTATTGAACCATCCTTGTAGATTTCTATTGACACACAGTTTGTATATTCTCTTTTTTTTAACATGTTTTTATCAGTTCAGTTGGCAGTTTTCACTGACAGATTGATAGATGTGAATGACTTCTCTGTGGTTATTGTTTTTATTGTTAATGGACGTGCCATGCTCAGTGAACATTTGACTGACAACATTTCAAAAAGAAAAACCTCCTTCAAGTTCAAATGTAGTTGAGGAAATGGCCAAGTTGAGACAAGTCGGCAAATACATTTACCAGTATGAATAACTTGAAGGAGGGATATTTGAAGGAAGGGAATATACCGGTACGTTTCTTAACCCTTTACCACACAATGCTGCCTTTTAACGATCCTGATGAAGAAAGCTTTTGAAAACATTGTGGGAAAAGGAGAAAATGCTGGTTACCAGCATTTTCTCCTTTTCTGGCTATGTTTTTTGTCCTTCCAAAAACAATTTTCAATTTTTGAGTCATATTTATTCTGTTGTCTGCAAATGCTCTCAATTTGGAAATTTCTAATATTTTTCCATGTGGTAAAGGGTTAAATTATGAATTACAAAAAACATGGTGGGAAAAGGAGCAATTGTATGTCACATTGTTTCTGTAAACTCAGACTGTAGAGAAAACATTGAAAACATTGCTGGTAAAGGAGAAAATGATGCAACAAATTTCTTTTTTCAAAATATGTACTCCGCTTCTAAGGATAAAATCTGTAATTTGAGCCACTTCTGATTTGTCATCCAAAAATGCTAGCTATCTGGACTAGTCCTAAGGCTTTGTCAACTGTTTCCTGTTCTTACAGAAGCAAATTCCAACATTTGAGCCACACTGGATTTGAAATCTGGACACTCTTTCAATTTGGACAAGTCCAAATTTTTGTCATGTAATCACATGTAAGTTGTCATTTGCAAACCTTCTTCAATTTGGACACACCTCAAAATTAAAATTTGTATTTCATGATGCTTTCAGTGTCTGATTGTCTGCAGTACCCTGACTTTAGCTGTGTAGTGTTGTATAGGTAAGTTTTATCTGATAGATCTTCTAAGTAAAGGAACATGTCTAAAGATAGGTATCATTCTGCTACATTCATTAGATCGACATGAAGCTGGGTCAACCTGCATAACTGATTAATTCTGTAACAAACAACACAATTTTGAACTAGACAAAATTGAAAGCATGTGCAGACAACAAATCAATTATGGCTCAAATGATGATTTCTGTTTTTGTTAGGGTAGAAGACATTGTGGGAAAAGAGAAAATGCTGTTTATCAGCATTTTCTCCTTTTCCCACAATGTTTTCAACAGATGCCTCGGGGTGTTTAAAACTCGAGTTTGTGTAGTAAAGGGTTAAATCAATGTTTGAGTACTGGTTTGCTTTTCAGGAAGTAATCAGGGAGACTGATTAACCCTTTACCATACAATGCCGACTTTTAACAACGCTGTGAAGGAAGCCTTTTGAAAACATTGTGGGAAAAGGAGAAAATGCTGGTAACCAGCATTTTCTCCTTTTCCCACATTGTTTTCTACTCGAAGAAAAACTGCACCATTTGAGCTACATTGAAATTGTTGTCTGCAAATGCTTTCAATTTGGACAAGGCTAAAATTTTGTTGTCTGATAAAGGGTTAACCCTTTACCACAGAATCCTGAGTTTTAACAACCTTTTCCCATAATGTTCACCACTCTTTCAAAGACAAATCACACATCTAATTTGTCGTCTGCAAATGCTTTGAAAATGGACAATTCCAAAATTTTGTTGTTTGGTAAAGAGTTAATATAAGTTGTATGACCTTGTTCACAGTTGATATTGTTCTAAATAGGTTTTAAACTTCAAGGAACAGAAGCAGTTTAGCCATGCTCTGGCAAAAGGGGGTTTTAACTCTTTACCAAACGACAAAATTTTAGACTGGTCCAAATTGAAAGCATTAGCAGACGACAAATAAAAATTGGCCCAAATGACAAAATTTGGCCATGATAGGATAGAAAACATTGTGGGAAAAGGAAAAAATGCTGGTTACCAGCATTTTCTCCTTTTCCCACAATATCTTCAAAAGTTTTCTTATCCAGAGTCGTGAAAACCCGGGATTGTGTGGTAAAGAGTTAATGCATCTCTGTGAGGCATTATACTAAGCATGTCATCACATACTTATGGATTATCTAATATTGAAATCCAGTTTGTCTAACAACCAGCCAAGTCCTGAGGTAGAATGGTCCTTGGACATGCAGAAAACTTAGCAAGAGCAAAATAATATAGACTGAGATCAGCTTGTGTGGATCCCCAGCTCACTGAATTTCTTTTCAAGGATTAATAGCAATCAATATACCTCCCACCTACAAAGTAGAGGGGGGTATACTGGTTTCACCATGTCTGGTCTCTCCGTCAGTCCATCCATGTTTTCATTTCTAACTCAAAAACCATCTGACCTAGGACCCTGAAAGTTTATACAAGTGTTGCTTATGGCGCAAGGAGGTGCCCTATCGTTTTTGGGTCACACGGGTCAAAGGTCAAGGTCACAGGTGAACTTTGTCGGAAAATCGTCTCCATGTTCAAACTCAAAAGCCGTTCAACCTAGGACCCTGAAACTTTATACAAGTGTTGCTCATGACCCAAGGAAGTGCTTTATGGTTTTCGGGTCACATGGGTCAAAGGTCAAGGTCACAGGTGAACTTTGTTTTGAAAATCATTTACATTCTCTGATTGAGCTGCTTCAGTGACAAGGTGCTGGTGGGGGGTATTTCTCTGCTTCTAGTTGCAACAGGATATTGATTCTACTCTCACAGCTGATCATTGTTTCGATGATGGTTATGTGGGAAAGCAGCCAGTGGCTTGGAAGAATATTGTGTGAAGTACTGAAAAAAAGGAACTTCAGGTATGCATGGAGAGGTACACTGAGTGTCCTGATGTAACTGAAATGTTATTGATATTGGCATTAAACACCATACAAACAAGCAATAATTCTGATTTCATTGCAGGAAGTTTATCATTGGGTTTGCTTTCATGGTCCCAGATGTGAAACAGAACGAGGCATACATATCTTTTATATTTACACACCCTGAATGGAGACATGCTGGTATAGCTACTTTTATGTTGTACCATCTGATACAGGTTGGTCTTCTTGTTTGTTCATTTGTTTGTTTGATGACCTTAATTGTTTATGTTTAGTTGTGTACGCACTGTTTCTAATGCTGAGCTTCTATGGCTCATTGGTAATGTGCAGGGCTGGTTGTTCGCGGGTTGTGGTTTTGAAACCTGGCTCAAGCAAACCGTGTTTTGAGGATTGATGACAGTCATTGCAACAGGAATCACTCTTCTCTAACTGCCCAATATAATTTCGATTTTGTTTTAGTGGAAAATCGGCCAGTTGCTCGGAAAGAGTGTTTTCATAGTGATGGTTAGAAAACTGCCAAAAAACATGGAGAGGTGCACAAGCCGCCGTGTTGCACGATGCACGAATACAAAAGAATAATTTTGGCTTACAGAAAATTTATTAATTTAGATCAGTTTTTCTTCTTGCCAAATTATTGTTTTAAAGTTGTCTGATGCGAGACGTCAAAGAAATTGTCTGCAGGTGCTAAATGGAACAGACACGGAAAACATACAGCGTTATGAAGACTCAAGATGATACTTTAACCCTTTCTCTGAGCAACAAAACTTTGGACTTTTATGAGTTCAAAGCATCTGCAAACAGTAAATTAGATGCGATTCGTATTGTGAAAGTTGTCTTTGAAAGGTTAGAATAGATTATGGGAAAAAGAGGAAATGCTGGTTACCAGCAGTTTCTCTTTTTCCCACAATCTTTTCAAAAGCCCTCTTCATCAAGGTTGTTAAAACTTGGGATTTGTTGTAAAAGGGCTGATATATCAACCAGTTATGAGATTTTTGGTCAAAGAATTATCTCCCTTTCAGACTTGCATGGGTAAAGACGTCACGCTACATGTTTCAGCAACAAATACAGCCATGCTGCTCTATCAGAAGTTCGGATTCAAGCCGGAGGAATTTATTCTCGACTTTTACGACAAGTATTATTCACCCGATACCAAAGACTGTAGACACGCCTTCTTTCTGCGGTTACACAGATGAAGTTGTTGATAGCATTTTATATTTTATTTTTGAACAAATGAAATTGTTGGTACTGTTAAGATGGTTTTTATCGTTGACATTTTCCCCTTACTTTTACTACACTAGTCTTAACCCTTACCTCTTTACCACAGGACAAAAATGTAGACCTGTCTAAATTAAAAGCATTTGCAGACGACAATTTAAATGTTGGTCAAATTGTGAAAGTTGCCTTTGAGAGGGTAGAAAACATTGTGGGAAAAGGTTACCAGCATTTTCTCCTTTTCCCACAATGTTTTCAAAAGGCTTCTTTCGCAAGATCGTTAAAAGTCGAGATTATGTGATAAAAGGGTTAAGCTGCTAAATAAGATGAATGAAACAATGAAACTTTCAAGCCGATAGTAAAAACCCAAATAATGTTATTTCCAAGTTTTTTGTTGGGGGGATATCTCCTTATCGGACGGGGTAGATCAAAGATCAGACTGCACGTTCTGTGCAGTCTGATCTTTATCTACAGTGTCCGCAAAAGGTCAGTGAGTCGCACTTAGCAGTAGGGGTTAATCAATCTTTTCTTTTCTCTATGGCGCAGCACGCCAACTCGACGTGATGGGTATAGCCATTAGGCCTATATTATTTTGACTACCTCTTTACAAGGCAATACAATTTTAGACTTGCCCAATTTAAAAGCCTTTCCAAAGGACAAGTTCATGGAAGCTGGAATGAATGGGTTTGTCTTCTAAATGGTAGAAAAGATTGTGGGATAGGAGAAAATACTGGTTTCCATCATTCTCTCCTTTTCTAAAATGTTTTCAAAACCCTTTTCGTCAGTCCCGATTTCACGAAAATCTTGAGTCCATACTCAGCTCTACTGAGTTAACCCATTACCACACAATCCCGACTTTTAACGACCCTGAGGAAGAAGCCTTTTGAAAACATTGTGGGAAAAGGAGAAAATGCTGGTAACCAGCATTTTCTCCTTTTCCCACAATGTTTTCTACTCTATCAAGGACAAATTTCGTCATTTGAGCCACGCTGAAATTGTCGTCTGCAAATGCTTTCAATTTGGACCAGTCTTAAATTATTGTCGTTTGGTAAAGAGTTAAGAGACTTAAGTCCTTTAAATTGCTGGGTTGAATCTGAAACGTTGACTACGTTTCACCAACGCGTTCTCAGCCGAGTCGCTTATTTCAGTGATTTTTAAACATCTTAAGCGGTATGTTTGGTACTCTTCGAAAACAGAGGTAATAAATAGTAAAAGTTCGGGAAATTCCTGTCAATATCGTTGTTGTCTTCAATAAATAAACCTACATTGTATATTCTTGCGTATAAAAAGTAAAAATCTACGTGCATAGCTGGAAAAGGCTGGTTTTTAACGGAATTCTAGCCATGCATGTATTGTTATGCATGCCAGCCCCGTAAATAAACTGCTTCGCTGTAGTATCACTTTATAATTTTTGAAATAGTTTAATATCCGAGGCGAAGTGTAGAGGAAAATTTTTAGTAATAAAATTAACCTTAGAATCTCCCGTAAAACTTAAGGTAGAATCTGAGTCCGTCAGCGGATTTGAGCAAAATAACTTGAGCTTTTTCGTGAAACCGAGCTCAGTTTCTTAACTCTCAAACGACAAAATTTTAGACCAGTCCAAATTGAAAGCTTTAGCAGACGACAAAATAAATGTTACTCAAAAAATGAAATTTGTTTTGGGAAGAGTAGAAAACATTGTGGGAAAAGGAGAAAATGCTGGTTACCAGCATTTTCTCCTTTTCCCACAATGTTTTCAAAAGGCTTTTTCCTCAGGGTCGTTAAAAGTCGGGATTGTGTGGTAAACGGTTAAGGTCACTCGATCAGACAGTAAATGGTCAAACATTTTCAGTGTCTGCTGTCATTGTTATTTCACAGACGTTACCGACTTTTCTCGGCTTAATCCGTTCATGATCGTCAGTACTTACGATCATATACAGATTTCCTTTAGAGAAGCGGCGTAATGACACTCCTGTACGAAATATGCCAAACAATCCAAGAATTTCATGATAATTATAACTGTATTACAATGAAATAAAAACCAAGTTGTGTTTTAAGCTTTTAATTTAAAAAAAAAACAACCAAAAACACACAGGAAAACCACTTAACCCTTTACCACACAATCCCGACTTTTAACGACCCTGAGAAAGAAGCCTTTTGAAAGCACTGTGGAAAAAGGAGAAAATGCTGGTAACCAGCATTTTCTCCTTTTCCCACAATGTTTTCTACCCTTCCCAAAACAAGCTTCAATTTTTGGTAACATTTATTTTGTCGTCTGCAAATGCTTTCAATTTGGATCAGTCTAAAACTTTGTCGTTTGGTAAAGGGTTAAGTAAAATTAAAGAGGAATTAAGAATAACGTACAAAATGGCGAGGGTTAGTTCATACAAAGCTGTCGCTCATCCTCCGCCTTTCTTTCAACGGAAGTTACAGCTTCAACGGCAAAGTCACTGCAGCCATTAACAAACGTTTAAAACTTTAGCAATATTAGGACCTCGTATAAACAATTGGATTATAAAGTAGCTATTTCAAAAGTAATATCACAATCAAATGAAGACTTCAAAAAAGTGATTAAAATTTGAGGTTGATTAGTTCTGTCATTCTCACTCTACCTGAATGTAAAAAATATTGAATATAATGACAAAGGAATGGGTTATGATGATGATGATGATGATGATAATGATGCATGTATGTATGCACACTGTTAAATAGCTTATAACCCGATCAATGAATTTAGCAGAAGAAAACAGAATAAGATGAGATTAATGCCATGCGAATCGTCAATAACAATACGATCACATTTGTTTCAACATTAACGCTAGCTAACACAAGAGAAAAAGAAGTAAGGTCTGAAAGACGGGACAATTTGTAAAAATAATCAAAAAGATTTGGGAATGGATGAGATTTCATAAAAGGGACGACGTCCTTTTTCCACAATAATTTGAATAGTTATCAAGTGTAGAGATGTAAAAAGCCTTGCGGACAATTTGTCAGTATTGATGGATGAAAATCAGTGTTCAAAATGCAGTAATCTGCTCGTATACAATTAAATATGAACCATGCTCTTTGAAAAAAGGGTTTAATGTATCTGCAAAAAGTATCAACCAAGGTAAGCCTACGCATTCCTCAAAGGCTGACCTGTGTCGAACCTTTTTTCTATTTGTCAATTTTCTGCATGTCTACGGACCTAGTCACCTCGGGATTCAGCTGACACGGCCCATATACGTATTACCTAACAAACATGACTTTAGGCCACTGTAATGTACGGGAAAAGAGTAAATGCTTGGTACAAGCAATTTTTCCACCCCATTCCTTCCCTTCCGCGAACCCCAATATTTTCCAGTATTTTTTGCAAAAAAAGTTCGTTGTTTGTATATTTACTGATTGCAAAATGAATTTTTCTTTTGTATGCCTATACAGAAAGGGATGAACGGTTATATTATATATGACTTGTACGTCTACATTCTAGCGTATCTTTCGCAAACACTGTATTCAAAGGATAGTTTTTCAAAGGCACTCCCGCTAAATCCAGTCTTTCTTTTAAACGAAGATCTGAGAATGGATGCAACTGGAATTTTTTCATAAATTCAATAATTTCTTCTCCTCTTTCGTGCATTTTATAGGACACAAATTCCAGTAGCACATAGCAAACATTGACGCGTTTAAAGAAGTTGATACCACCAACTAAAGCGTTGTATTCAGACCCTTCTATGTCCATCTTTAGAAAGACTGCTTGTCCGTCCAGTTTAAACTTGTCAATTAGATCATTGAGTGTGATTGTCTTTACAGAAAAATCGCTGATATTTCGTGGTGGGTTCCCAGACCTTATGTTTATAGAACCTAAGTTATGTTCTTGGCTTTGCGAAATATTAACCATGGCATGTTCCTTAGACACGGCGTTCCAGAGCACCGTAACTGCATGTTCTTGGTGGTTCAATTTTAGCGATTTATCTAAAAGTTTTAGATGTTTCTTGTATGGGTCTATTGCGATTACGCGATTTCCTAGTGTTGCAGCATATAAACTGTACACACCGATATTGCAGCCTAAATCTATCATTGTCATATCAGGCAGGGTTCTGAATATAGCTCCCATTTCGTCAAGGTCACCTTGTTCCCACGTGCCGTGTGCTTTGACAATGCCGGATATATAACGATCATCGTTGGTATTATGGATACATATTTTGATGCTTGTTCTATTCCCGGAAATTTTCCCACGAATATACAGATTAACACATTCATTTGGAGTGTCTGTGCCGTCATCTTGGTAGAGAGTAATTGCGTTAGTTGACGAAGGTTTACTATCTGAAGTAGAGTTTAATTTCAGTAACAATTCGGAAAACGCTTTTGGGTCTCCTTTCCCAGTAGATCGAGCAACAGAAGCATCAGAAGTATAGTTCAGGTCCGTCGAGGTTAGATTTACTGTTCGATTTCCGGATAGTCCGAGCCTTTTCGGTTGAGTAACCGTTAAACGTTGCTCGTCCTTAATCGTCTCAACAGTGTAGCTCTTTCTTGTGGCATTTGTGTTTTGCTTTGTTGAATTTAGAATGTTTATTTGCCCTAATGGTTTTGAAGAATAATTCAGCTGGATTTTATGTGATGTGTCAGGATCTACTTTACCGGGAAGATGAAGTTCACTCGCTCTAGTGTTTTTAGAATTAGATATCTCAGGGACATGGATAGTATGGTTGTCTGCGGTGACGACAGGCGTTTTTCTATCAGTTTTAGCCATTTTCTTTTCATCATCTAGGATGGTAATCTCCCTCCATTCAGTCGATTGTATAGCGTTACCTCTTTTTAGTTCACGATCGGTGGTCATTCCAGTGATATCATTTCTAGATTTCTGGAAACGACCAGATAAACCAGCTTCACTTGTTTTTGTATACTTCCTGTCATAGACTCTTGTTTCTGCCTGAATAATGGCCAACTGTCGGTCATGATCTCTGCGAATCTTGTCTACTGTGAGAGGCGAATCTTGCGTGAACTTGGCGAATATGGCTCGATACAGAAAGTATGTTGTCATAACGACAAGCGCTAAGGTTATCCAATACTTCTTCCGTGTCCGTTTCAGCTGTTTCCCGGCCTCATATCGACTATGCCGTCTGCTATACATGGTGTTATCCAGGAAATTTGCTTGTGTAACTGCGTAAATAATTAACCCGCTGCAATGAAGCAGAATAAAATTTCTTTTACATATGCATTTTAGATATTTCTATCAACAGAGATAGCCGTATATGCCCTCTTTCATCTGTCTGTCTATCATATCTGTCGGCCTGTCTTATTCTCTTTCCCTCGCTTTACGCCGAGTACCGGTAGTGCAGGACTTAAGAATATGGGGTCGTTGGTTCGAATCCCCAGCTCGGCCACTTTCTTTCCGAGGATGGATGATAGTCATTGCGACAGGATTCATTCCTCAAACACTGCCGATCAGTATTTCGACGATGGTTACGTGGGAAAGCAGCCAGTGGCTCGGGAGAAAATGCTAGTGACCAGCATTTTCTCTTTTTCCCATAATGTTTTCTACCTTTTCAGTTTTCACCATCAAAAAGCATAATTCCAGCCATATCTAAACTGTCGTCTGCAAATGCTTATGAGAAATCTAAGTATTTGTCGTTTGGCCAAGAGTTAACTTGCAGCAGTTGACTTTCTAAATCTTTGCATAATATGGATAATCATTAGCAATCAAAGTTCGACGACAAGATTATGTCTACAGGTGAAAAGTGACGAGAAAATTATCCTTTTGTCATAATGTTGTTAAAAAAGTATCTCCTAGATCTACAAAACAAAGGAAATCAGTTTGTGCTTATATTGTGTTTCACCAACCATTCTAAAATGCAGTCTTAGCCTCATTCTCAAGAATTGTCTAATTTTGAAAGTATCGCGATTTCTTGGCCCGTATTCACCAACCATTCTTAAGAATATTCTTGGTCTTGTTCTCCAAAATTTTCCAAATTTGAAAGTAACACACCTTCTGATTGGCTAAACCATTTGGTTTAGCCAATCAGAAGTTGTGTTACTTTCAAATTTGTGTAACCAATCAGCTAAATTCAGAACTGGACTAAGAATGCAAATTAGAATGGTTGGGGAATACAGACCTCGGTGGTCATTTAATGTAGAAAGAAATTAAAATTCATAGAATATAAATATAAAAGTGACATCCAATGTGAAATTGAAATAAATATATTGCCTCACCTCGACAAAACATAGGCACGTGGTTAGATAGATACACGAGCTATAACTTTGTAATTGTTAAAACATGTTCTAAATGATTGTTTTACACACAGCGATAGAGTATCGATTTTCATGTTAGAGAACTAACTTAATGCTTTTACTTCACACAGAGTACTTTTTTCACACCCCCGATGGTTTTTGAAAACATCGTGGAAAAAAGAAGCAATTGATTATTACAAACAACTGCTTCTTTTTCCACAATGTTTTCGATTCTATTTAAAACTGTGTCCTCTTTTCCCTTCAATTATTTCGTCTGTACGACACCTTATACCAGATATTTGTCGAAATGGCAACAAAGAGCAACGAACGACAAAATTTTAGACTTGTCGACATTCAAAGTATTTGCAGACGACAAATAAATGGTAGCTCATATGATGTAAATTGCCTTTGAGTAGAAAACTGTGAGATAAGGAGATACTGCTGGTTACCAGACTGCTTTCTTTCAAAAGCTTTCTTGCTCATGGTCGTTAAAACTCGGGTAAAGGGTTAAACCCAAAGGTAAACAGGTACTGGCGGACAAAATTAATCCTTCGGAAATGCGGAGGACAACATTGAGTTCCTTTGCTGACAATGTAGATCATGATCAGACTGCATGGAGCACACAATTGCACAATGTCTAATATCTAGATAGAAATTCTAACAAAGTGGTGTTTTCCTGTTACCAGCCAATAGTAGGCTAACCAGCATTATCTCCTTTTTGTATCGTGATGCTTTCTGGTTTTTGGAACACATTTCCTAAAACGAGTACATTTTACCAGTTGCGTCTGTGATTGTTTCCAGTCTAGGTAAGTCTGAAATGTTGTCGTCTGGTAAAGAGTAAATCTTTCCAAGACGACAAAATTTTGGACTTGTCAAAGATTTGCAGACGACAAATTGAATGTGCCTCGGATGATTAGCATCGCCTTTGAATTTTAGAAAACAATGTGAGAAAAGGGTTACAGACATTTTCTCATTTTCCCATTGTTTTCAACGGACTTATTTCTCGAGGTCGTTAAAACTTGGGATTGTGTGGGAAACCCTTTAAGAGCCGTATTTGAAAACAGGGACTTCTGCAGACGGTAGGATCAAGATCAGACTGCAGAGAATGTGCAGTCTGATCTTTGATCTATACCGTCCGCTTGTTTAGGCAAGCCTGTAAGTTAACAATCTTTCTCAGTTTCAGGGGAGGTGTATTGTAAGCCGCGGAAAGACGTCGAGTTTAACCCTTTACCAAACGACAAAATTTAAGACTTGACCAAACTGAAGACATTTGAAAACGGCAAATTAATGATGAGATTTGTCTTTGAAAGGTTAGAAAACTTTGTGGGAAAAGGAGAAAATGCTGCTTTCTCCTCTTCCCACAATGTTTTCAAAAGCCTTTTCCGCAAGGTTCCTTAAAAATCGGGATTATGGTAAAGGTAACTGGCATTGAAAGAGTTAAGGGTCAATAAAGTCGCTATGAAAAAGGGTTCAGTGTTTTGTAACGGTCCAAAAACTGATAATGGATACCCACTGAAACAGTCTTAGGGGCGTATTTCTAGCAAGATCAAAGTATTGAAAGAACTGACAGACTGGCAAATTTATGCAGAATAAGTTACCTTGCTAAAGATAAAACTTTGTTGGTCCACGAAAGTTTGAGGAAAAATAGCCCAGACCGGTTTTTAAGTTCGATTTCGTTCCATCCGGTTATTAAGTCCGATCCAGTTCGGCTTGGTCGAATCCGTCTCAAAAATAAGTTCAATCCGGTGATCTTACCCACCGCTCATAGCCGTTTACCCGTACTTATTGCAGTAGGAAATATCGTAAAAACGTCTGTTTGACGATCTTTTATTGAAAAATAAACGAAATAAATAACATAATCAATTTAATGATTTGGCGTTATTAGAATACTTTCTTTGAGGTCACTTTAAGAGGAACAGGCCACGCTTTTTCACTTCATTATCGGTTAGACGAATTCGTTGCTGGACGAGACCAACAACAACCGCGAAAAACACCAGGATGAAAACGATTACGTTGGGATAAGTAAAGATGGGCCTGATTTGCATAGGTTACTGACCTCATTTACATAATAAACATCTTGCGCGTCATCGTTGATATCTTGTTCAGTCTATGACTTTGTAAGCAGACATCGTTTAAAGTGCAGTGGTAGAGATTTTGCAGTCTATGTCAACATTGTCATATTTAACAGAATTATGATTTCTTACAGAAACAATTATATTCTGTGGCTCAGTATTTGGCGACTGTGGAGTTTTTTGTTTACATATTGGGTGCAACGCACGAAAAGGGGCCTTCGGACATTTGCGTAAAGTGTTGTCCCGGATTAGCCTGCGCAGTCCGCGCAGGCTAATCCGAGACAGCACTTTGCGACTACATAAGATTTTTTCATACAGTAGACTTTAGTGAAACAGAAAATCGCACAAAAACGGGAAATGTCGTCTCGGATTAGTCATAGACTGCACAGGCTGATCTGGGACGACACACTTTTACGCATATGTCCGAAGGCCCCTTTTCGCGTGTTGCTCTCCATATAGATCTGAATCACTCTTGCTCTCAATAGACTAGCGATCTGATCGCAAGCCTAAACCCAAACAATCCCGAGTTTTAAGGACCTTGAATAAAAGAGGTCTTGAAAGCATTGTTGGAAAAGGGGAGAATACTGGTAACCAGCATATTTGCCTTTTCCCACAATGTTTTCTACCCTTTCTCCTCTCACTAATTTAGCTAACTTTAATTTTGCCCTCAGCAAATGCTTTGAATTTTGACAGGTCTAAAACCCTGTCGTTTGGTAAGGGGCAAAAATTAATTTCTGCAGAGATGATTTTGATGCATCATTTTGACTTCCCTGGTGTAGATTATGCCATCTTTTCTCGTGTTCAGTCTTGTCCTTAGACGATAATACTCTCGTTTTCGAGAAGGTCTCGACCTAAAGTCTTACGTAGCCAAATGCGAAACTTATTGGTCAGATTTCATACATTTTAGCATTTGGCCTTCAATTGTTAATTGTACAGTGAGGACGTTTTTGTTAGCCTATGTAACAAAAAATCAAAACACATGTATACGAGCCCTCAAATGCGAATATCCGAGTGTTTCCTTTCATAAAAATATCCTTTTTACTTAAATTGCTCCTATAGTGGACTCATTGCTTCAAAGGGAGATGACTCGTGAAAAAACTCTACATCTGATTACAATCATTGCTCCCCCTAACATTCCTATGCGTTTAGACAGGCGCTAACTTACACTTACAAGCGATTTGTCGTCCTTTCCTCTCCACAATTCTTCTTTAGAAAAAAAAAAAAGGGGTCTTCTGTATCAGGTTGTTAGCATGTAGTACTGTGATATTGAATGTAATTAATGTTTCCATATCAACATTATAGGTCTATATTTTTAGTGTTCCCTACATCTAGGACTGATTGGTTATATGGTGTTCTTGGACGCCCTTTTTACCCTTAACCGCACAATCCCGACTTTTAACGACCCCTAGGAAGAAAGCTCCCGAAAAAAATTGTGGGAAAAGGAGAAAATGCTGGTACCAGCATTTTCTCCTCTTCCCACAATGTTTTCTTTTTTTATCAGGGACAAGTTTTGACATTTCGGCCATGTTTAATTTGTCGTCTGTACTAAAATTTTGTCGTCTAGTAAAGAGTTAAGCTGCTCTATGAAAGATTTCCAGCCAATAGAAAAATTTATCCCTAGTTTTCGATAGAAAAATTTTGCTCATGGGAGAAATCACACAGTATCGGATAGAGTAGATCCAAGATCAGACTGCACGTTCTGTGCAGTCTGATCTTGATCTATACTGTCTGCAAAAGCCCACAAAGTTGAGCTTTGCAGGCTAAGTGTTAAAGAGGACCCTAAGAGTCATACTGCCGCTATGAAGTTTTGAGATTCTGGTCTGATGAAGCTAGAGAACAAAATTACGACTAATCGTTCTCTAAGCAATAGTTCGCGTCGGTTATGCTTCGATGGTATCTGAATGAGACAAGGAAATATTTGGAAATTTGTAACACTCACATAGTCATCCTCCAAACGCCCTTCTGTTTTACTAATCAAAGCTTTAATCAGGCAGCACAATCTCCCGTTTTACTAAACAATGGTTGGAACTCCCAGCCCCCCTCCCGACCGCACGATCTTTCGTCTTACCAAGGAGAAGTTGAACCCCCAGGCTGTTTAACCAAGCAACGCTATAAGCCCCAGCCTGAACGACCTTCCGTTTAACTAAGCAACGCTTAAACCACCGAGGCCGCACGAGCTTCTTGTTTTACCAAGCAACAGAACAGAACAGAAACTTTATTTTGACATCATTTTGACCTGTGACCATATGCCTTTGTGCTAAAAGTCAAAATAAAGTTTCTGTCCTGTTCTGTTTTTACCAAGCAACGCTGTAAACCCCTGGTCGCACGACCCCCCGCTTTACTAAGCAACGCTGCAGCCTCTCCCCCACCGGCCCCACGACCTTCTGTTTTACTAAGCAACGTTGAACCCCCAGGCTTCACGACTTTCCGATATAATTGGCACCACTGTAAACCTCCCCCACCACCTTCCGTTTTACTATGTACTAAGCAATCCTGTTTTACTAAGCAATGCTTTAACTCTTTACCCCACAATCCCGAGTTTTAGCGACCCTGAAAAAGAGGGCTTTTGAAAACATTGTGGGAAAAGGAGAAAATGCTGCTTACCAGCATTTTCTCCTTTTCCCACGATGTTTTTTTTTACCCTATCAAAGATAGAAGACATCATGTGAATCACATTTAATTTGTCATCTGCAAACCGCTCGATTTGGTCCAGTCCAAAAGTTTGTCGTTTGGTAAAGGGTTAACCCGAAGACCACACGACATCATGTTTTACCTGGCAACGCTGTAACCCCCATAGTCTGGTACCCCTCCGTACTATAACGTAGTGGTAGGGGCAGTTAATCCAGACTATAACCCCCAAACCATACTACCATGCTTCCTTTTTCCTTAGCAACGGTTGAACCCGTTGAAAGTCTAGACATTATGTATGAGGTTATAGAAGGTGAAGTTTGTCAAAATCCGAGTGTCTTAACCCTTTCAGCGCCATAGGCGAAAACAGGAACTTTTGCGGATGGCATAGATCAAGATCAGACTGCACAGAACGTGCAGTCTGATCTTTGATCTATACCATCCGCTTGTTTAGTCAAGCCTATACAATAAAAATCTTTCTTGGTTTAAGTGGATTGTATTTTCAGCTGTCAAAAGAAGTCGAGTTTATTTATTTGGCGCCGAAAGAGTTAACTGTTAACCAGACGGCAAAATTTTAGACTCGTTCAAATCGAAAGCATTTGGAGACGACAAATTAAATGTAGCTCAAATGCTGGATTTGTTCTTTTGGAAATAATGTGGAGAAAAGGGAGAAAATGCGTTTTTTTTTTTTCTCTCACATTATGTTTAAAGACATTGTTCTTCAGGGCCGTTAAAACACGGGATTGTTTGGTAAAGGGTTAACCGCCAAGCATTGCAGGACCTCGTAATAAACTACTGTAGCCGAGTGCTCTTTTTACCAATGTAGTGGTATCTCACTGAACATTCTACATTAATAAAACTGGTGTGATTAACTTCATTTTACTTGTGCACCTATATTGTAAATTTGATAGAGGTAATTTGAAAATAGAGTTACACATGGTTATTCAGGTAAGAATGTTATTTTAGAAATAAGTCTTTTATATATGCTATTGTCTTAAAGTTGTGTACTGTGTCAGTGTAAATAAAGACTGGAGAGAATAGACTGTACTTTACTTTGTGATTGCGTGTTACTTGGACATTGAGAAAAATAGTGACCACAGTGAATCAAATTAGAGTGACACTTAAGACTTTGAAATAGAACTTAGTGCTTATAGTGAATTCAGTATGGCAGAAGGTGGTAAAGACTTTGACCCAGATATGGATATTGAAAAAGAAGAGATTGGTGAAGGAGGAATTTCTGTGAAGGAAATGGAAATGTTAAGAACTTTACGTGCCCTCGGTTTTGAAGCGAAACATGGGTCAATAGAAGATGTTGTGCGAATTACAAAGTTATTCCAAGGAGTGAAAGATGAGCCAGCAAAGGATAATACAGAGGAGCACAGACATGCCGGACACGGAATGCACCATTACCCGAAATTTTCAATCTTTTTCGGAGAAGAGGGCAAAGGAGAAGTGAACTGGGAGACATATAGATATGAAGTTGAGGCAGTGAGAGATGAAGACATTTTTACGCCAGAACAGATTATGTTTGGAATTAGACGTTCTCTGAAAGGAAAGGCTGGAGACAAGATTAGAAGACTTGGACCCAGAGTCACAATTAGACAGGTTCTGGAAAAACTTGAAAGTGCATATGGTACTGTGGAGACAAAAGAAAGTGTCATGAAAAAGTTTTACACATGTGAACAAAAACCGAATGAAAGTGTAGAGTGTTTTGCATCCCGTTTGGAAGACTTGTTTGACCAAGGAATGGAGTTAGAGGGATTTCGAAGGAGTGATACAGTAATCCTCAAGCAAGTACTGCATTCAGGACTGAGAAAAGAACTGAAACATATGTCTGTGTATCAGTGCGACAAGATACAGGGATATGATGAATTCAAAAGAGAACTAAGAAAGCTAGAAGCTGACATGAATGCAGATAGTCAGGAATATAAGAAACCATGCAAGCCGACGGTACCATTAGAAAAGAAAGAAGACACTGATACATCAGAGGTCAAACAATTACTGAAACAACTGAATGACAGAATTGACAAGCTAGAAAAGATGCATAGTGAACAGTCAACATCAGAACAACAACAGCAACAGAACCCTTGGAGTGGACAGAGAAGATGGCATGGTGGAAACAGAGGAAGAGGTGGAAGCTATAGAGGCAGAGGACGAGGCCAGCAGAGTTATAGTCAATCTCAACAGCCAAGTGCAGACAATACTTTTGCGCCACTCTGCTACATATGCAACCAAAGGGGACACATTCAGAGGAATTGTCCAACCATTCTGGCTCAGTTTGTATGTACAAACTGCAAGACAAAAGGACACACCAGCAAAGACTGCCCAAATGTGTAAGTGCTCCTATCGTGGGATCGGATACGAGCACCTCTTCTGGACAAAAAGATCCCAATATTACTCTTGTGGGAGACGTTAATGAAGTTAAAATCAAGTTGGACAACAGCCCTGCAAATGCATTACTTGATACAGGAAGCTGCGTAAGCATAGTGTCGGAATCTTTCCATAAAGAACATCTCAGTGACATCCAAATCAAACCGGTTGGAAACATTTTGAATATAGAATGTGCAGATGGACAGGATTTACCGTATATTGGCTATATAGAGACCGAGATCACCATTGAAAAAGGATTACCAGAATCAAAACCCTTGCCTTGTTTGTTTCTTGTAACACCAGATACGCAGTACTCGGTGAAGACACCTGTCATTATAGGGACCAACATTCTGAATGAATTGATGAAAGAATGCAAGAACAACTTTGGTGAACAGTTTCTACAGCAAGCCAAGCTTCACACCCCCTGGTACCTCAGCTTTAGAACCATTACCATAAGGGAAAGAGAACTTAAGAAAAACAACAACAGACTTGCTATTATTAGATGTGCTGCTAATCGGAAGATAATTCTCAACCCTAACCAATCCATGGAGATTGCATGTTATACTGACAAGGAGATGAACTGTCCTTCATCAACAGCAATTGTACATGAGACAGAGGACAGTCACCTACCATCATCGATAGATATTACACCTGCAGTAGTGCAGTATACATACGGAAAGAACAAAGACGTCAAAGTAAACTTGTCTAATCTCACAACCTGTCCTGTAGTCATACAACCACGAGCTATCTTGTGCGAGTTACAGCAAGTTACTGTTGCAGATGAGGTGTTCGACAAGATAGAAGAGAAGGACAAACATGAGGAAGTCATAGATAGTCTGAACGTTGATGAAGCTGGACTTCTTGATGCAGACCAGAAGGAAGAACTTGTAAACCTCCTGAAGAATCATAAAGACATATTCTCAGTGAGTGATATAGATATCGGCATATGCAACAAGATAAAGCACCGCATCGACCTTATGACCGACATACCCTTTAAACAGAGACATCGACGTATACCACCATCCATGATCGAAGAAGTAAGACAGCACATAGAGCAATTGTTAGCTGCTGGAGTGATTAGACCGTCAAAGTCTCCATATACTTCAAATGTGGTATTAGTAAGGAAGAAGAATGGTAAATTAAGGCTATGTGTGGATTACAGACAGCTCAACAGTATCACAGTTAAAGATTCATTTGCCTTGCCTAGAATGGAAGAAATCTTTGATTGTTTACATGGAGCAAAATACTTTACCACCATAGATATGAAAGCAGGATACCATCAAATAGAAGTTGAGGAAGCCCACAAGGAAAGAACAGCATTCACTGTAGGATCAATTGGATTTTATGAATATAACAAAATGCCGTTTGGATTGACCAACAGCCCAGCTACCTATCAAAGAATTATGCAGAAAATTTTAGGAGACCTTAATATGAAAATCTGTTTGATTTACCTTGATGACCTGATTATATTCAGCGATTCCTTTGAACAACACTTAGAAAGATTGGACTTGATTCTTACAACACTCAAAAATGCCAACTTGAAATTAGCACCAGAGAAATGCTGTTTCTTCAAACCAAGAGTTAACTTCCTCGGACATGTCGTCAGTGGCAACGGAATAGAGACGGACCCAGCTAAAATCGAGAAAGTACAGAACTGGCCCGAACCAAGTAACCCTGATGAACTTAGATCCTTCCTAGCTTTCGCGGGTTACTACAGAAGATTCATTAAAGATTACAGCCGAATTATTAAACCTCTCTCAGAACTGCTCCCACCAACTTCAATGAAAAAGAATCAAAAGAAAAAGACAGTAGAATGGAGATGGACAGATACAGAACAGGACGTCTTCAATCACATCAAAGAACTTCCCTCATCACCACCCATACTGGCCTACCCTGATTTTACATTGCCATTTGAATTGCATACAGACGCCTCTGCCAAGGCACTTGGAGCTGTCTTATATCAAATTCAAGAAGGAAAGAAGCGAGTAATTGCCTTTGCAAGCCGTGCTTTAAATAAAGCTGAGCAGAAATACAGCGCGTACAAGCTAGAGTTCCTAGCTCTTAAATGGGCCATCACTGAGAAATTCAGCGACTATCTAGCTGTGAACCATTTCACCGTGCTCACAGACAATAACCCGCTGACGCATATCCTTTCCACTGCCAAGCTGGATGCAACTGGACAAAGATGGGCTTCAGCTTTAGGACAGTACTCCTTCGACATACATTACCGATCAGGCGTGAAGAATGCAGATGCTGATGGGATGAGTCGTTTCCCTTATAAGACAATCACAGATGAGAACAACTCGGAGATGATCAAGATCGAAGACAATTCAATAAAAGCTATCTGTAACCTAACAGTACCGGCCTATATAGAGACTTTACCTACCGGAAGCATCAACCTGTGTGACATTATTGAAGAACCAGGTCAACCCATTGCTAAAAAAGAATTAAGAGAAATAAGAAGAGCTCAAAGAGAAGACAAGCTCATAGACCGGTGGCGAATAGCAGTCATTGACAAGAAGATGCCAAACACGACAATCAGTAAAGACGACTTAATAATGCGGAAACAGTACAGAAGTTTTATTCTTAAACGAGGTATCTTATACAGAATCTTGAAAGAAGACGGCCAAGAAATACACCAGTTGGTGATTCCAAAAAGTTACAGAGATGAAATCCTGCAGAGCCTACATAATGAATGCGGACACCCTGGGAAAGAAAGAACAACAAGACTTATTAGAGATCGATTTTACTGGCCAGGAGTAGGAAAGGATGTCGCAAATTGGATAGACAAGTGCAGCCGCTGCTTAATGCGAAAGTCGACAACGGACAGAGCGCCCTTGGTTAGTGTGCAGAGTTACTACCCCTTGGACCTAGTATGCGTAGACTACCTTACTTTGGAGCCATCAAAGGGAAATATTGGAAATGTTCTAATCGTGACAGACCATTACACAAAGTTTGCAAGAGCCATCCCAACAAAAAATCAAACTGCCAGAACAACTGCAGAGGCTCTTTACAATGACTTTATTGTTCATTTCGGGATACCGAACAGAATTCACTCTGATCAAGGTGCAAACTTTGAAAGCCGGACAATATCTGAGCTGTGTCGAATAATGGGAATAAAGAAATCGCACACTACTCCATACCACCCAGAAGGAAATGCTGGTCCTGAGAGGTTTAATAGGACTCTGCTTGATATGCTAGGCACCCTTGAAGCTGACCAAAAGAGTGACTGGAGAAAGTACGTGAACTCCTTGGTATACTGCTACAACTGTACTCCAAGTGAGACAACCAAACACTCTCCATATGAGCTCCTCTTTGGTCGGAAGCCAAAACTGCCTATTGATAGCGCTTTCGACCAGGTCCTAGAGAACACAGATAAAGCAGCTGCAGAATATCTGGAAGACCTGCAGGAGAGAATGGAGAAGACACACCAGATTGTTGTGCAACATAGAGAAAAGGCACAGAGGAAGCAGGAAAAACATTACAACAAGAAAGCGAAAGCTGTGAAAATTTCAGTCGGAGATAAGGTACTGGTGAAACGTTTAGCCTTTGACGGAAAACACAAGATCGCAGATAAGTTTGAATCTGAGCCGTACCATGTGATAGAGCAACCAAGACCAGACATACCTGTGTTTAAACTACGGTCCAAAGAAACTGACAAAGAGAGAACCTTGCATCAGAATCATCTACTTCTGATTGATGATCAGGATAATCAAATAGATAATGAGGATGATGAGGGTGAAGAAGATATACCTGTTGGTGACAGCAAAATAGAATACAGAAGGGATGCATCCATGGGGAAAGAAGAAAATGAAGAGAAGGGTGATATCACCAATGTTTTTGAAGAATGTGACTCAGAGAGTGATTTTGGTTATGTGCCTAAGACATACCATTATGGGGACGCCCATAGAGATGAGTCAGAGTGTAGTGATAGCAGAAAACGTGACAGCCAGGTAGTAGAAGAAAGTGACCAGATGAATGAAAAGGTAAGTGAAGAGGAGAGGATTATTGATGAAGATGTTTTACATTTTCAGAATAATGATTTTCATTCATTGTTTCAGGGAGATGGTCAGAATGGAACCGTGGCATCAGAAAAGGTTGCTTCTGATGAAAGAACACAAGACAGAGTTACTGAAGAGAATCAGATCGACAATGAGTTAGAGACAAACGTTAGCACTACTGAAAGAGAACAATCATCTCATACAACAGAAGAGAAATCACCGCCAAAACCAATCCCAGCACCCAGAAGATCAGTAAGAGAAAGGAGAATTCCACAAAGGTATGACCAGTATGTGATGTACAGGCTCACCAACAGAGAAGTGGACAACAGATTATATGCTCTGGATGCGTTGGCAAAATCAGGTGTTATGAACGATATGGATGCTGATACTGCACATTGTTTGATTTCAGCTTTTATGAAATGATGCATTTCATGGATACTTCAAATAAAAAAAAAAAATTAAACTGTTTTTATATTAAACTACCTTCTTGTTATTTGGTCTGTGTGACCACATCCCTTTTAAAGGTGGGAGGAATAATGTAGATCAGACAGAAAATAGTATCTTGGCTACAACTTTATGGTATATGTTTTGTTGGTATGTACTACTGTAGTTATCTTGTTTGATTCATTGTATGTACTACTTAGATTAGGCAGTTATGTATTTAGTTTCTAGTAGAAGTTATTGTTTGTGTTTCCATGTGCTGCAATGTTTCTTTTCACTTTGTTGTCTTGACATCACTTGACAAGTGACGTATAATGACGAGACGTCATTTTTGACAGAGCGGGAGTATGTAGCCGAGTGCTCTTTTTACCAATGTAGTGGTGTGATACCATTCATTCCTTTCCTGTATTTAAAATCCATTTTGTTAGTAAAGACCCCTTTTGAACCTTGCATTAGATTCACGTGCCTCCTGCGCAGAACAAGTTCCGAGGGCGAGCAAGACAGTCGTCTTTGTCTCTAAAGAAGAATATATTTGGTCATTTACTGAAGTTTAAACAGATGTTTGTTCACGTAGGTGAAAACTTCCATACGCTAGGTTTTAGTTGCAATACGCTGACTTTCTGTATTTATGCTCTTTTCGGCTTTGTTATTGTTTGGAATTGCTTTCATTTTTCGCGCGACATTTGAAATGGCGGCATAACGTGACTGACCAAAGTTTTGTCATGTTTCTCACTAAACGTGGTTACAAGTTATTTAATTTGTTGCACTTTTATTACAGCATAACGGTTTCTAACAGTCCCTACACGGAGTGTGTGTGTGGTGAGATTGACAGGCCATGTAGAGTGCGCTGTAGCAATTCCACAAATTGGTGAGTTCGAAATGTGTATTTATGTACAATATGTTTTATGTGTACCTTGCCTGTAAGATTTCTTGTTACATGCATTTCAGTTTACAACCAGTACTTTCATACAAAGCTAGAACTGGAAGTTATAGTTGTCATAGCCTGAGCAAGTTTATGAAAGTCATTTGCAACAGTATTTCATTTAGAATTAGTTTTATATTTGTAATTTGTATTTCAGGAGCCTAGTTTTTATGGTTTTAAACTTGTACTTAAAATGTTTTGTATCATTGTATTGCAGATACATGTGCTCTTGTATATGGCTCCTGAGCAGAAGTAAAAGGAGAATTGTATTACAAACTTTCGTTCCTGTCTTCTACTTTCATCTCGTGCCCTACAAGTTTGTTTTGACCAGAAACAATTAAGTAATTATGTGACAAACCATATAAGTAGAGCAGGCAACACTACAATTTTCAACTCTGGTCCTTGTTTCCACGATGGTCATATGGAAAAGCAACAAATGGCTTGGGAAGAATATTGTGCGAAGCACTGGTGAAAGATTCTCCAGGAAAGCATGGATAGGTTCTCTGGTCCGCCCCGATGTAACCGAAATAATGTTGCAAGCAGTGTTAAATACAAACACCATACAAACAAACAAAAACGACAATGTTCAAACAACCAGATATTTTAATCGAATAAAGATGTTGTAGTAGAAAATACAAGATGGTTAAAAAATGAATGTACTGCTTCACGTCCTTGTGGAAGAAAGGTTTGGGAAACACTGTGGGCAAGGAACAATTACCTACACGTGTAACAAATGATTGAGCCATGCTCTGGCAAAAGCGGCCTTACTGCATCTCCGCGAAGTATGGTACCAAGCAAGTCATCACATAGTTGTGGATCACTGAAATCTCTTGTGTAACAACAGGCTGAATCCCGGGATAGAATGGTCCTTGGACATACAGGAAATCCATAAATATCTAAAAGTCTCGATGCATGTCAGTCTGCGTGGACTGCACAGGCTGACATGAATCGATACTATTTTGCAGATGCATTAAGCACCCTTTTCACAGAGCAAAGCTCAAATGTTTCTTTCCTTGCCGTGTTTTCTGCAGAACTGATTAAACCTATACCTAAAAATCCAATGTTTTGATGACACTGAGGAAAATGACACTTCAAAGTTTTCGGGGATAAAGAGTAAATGAGGGAGGCCAATATTTTTTCCCTGTGCCTCGATATTTTCCAGCTTTTTATAAGCGGATCACATCCTTTTTTAGTCTTAATAAATTTGTAAATCTACCAATGCTTTAACTCTTTACCAAACGACAAAATTGTAGCCTTGTCCAAATTGAAAACATTTGCAGACGAAAAATTTAATGTGGCTCAAATGATGAAATTTGACTTTAAAAGGGTAGAAAACACTGCGGGAAAAGGAGAAAATGCTGGTTACCAGCATTTCTCCTTTTCCCACAATGTTTTCAAAAGGCTATTTTTCCGGGGTCGTTAAAAGTCGGGACTGTGTGGTAAAAGGTTAAATGAACAAACTATGTTATTGCATTTAAATAACGAACACGGTCCATTCAACTCAAGATGACAACCTCGGCCAATACAACAAAGCAAGGCCAATATGACTCGGCCGATAAACTATAGACTGTCTGGTATAGGGTTAGGGGTAATAGACTACAGCTCTGCCCCTATTATGCTTGTTTTACTAAAACTTGAAGTAACTACGTGAACGTTACTAAGCTACACGTTTTCCCCTGCAACGTCATTGCTATTTCGTTTATAAATAAATGGCCACTGTATTTCATTGCAAAGGAAGTTAATACCTCCCTTTACAGGTTAAACAGATATTTATGAAAATAAATTAAAAGAAGTTAAAAAAAAAGCAAACATTCATTGGTTGAAAATAACTTAAGATGATATTTTTCTATTTCTGCTTATAATATTCAATCAAGTATAACCGTTTTTTTTTTTCTTCAAAAGTGTGCAAGAAGCATTGCCTGCTATAGATCTTCCTCTATCGGACGGTTATGGGAGATACAACGGGTACCAGTGTAAACATTGCCTTGCCTTAAAAACAGTGAGTGTATGTCAACATTCAGTGCAGTCTGATCTTGGATCTACATTGTCTGCTCTTATGAGTTCCCAATGAAATGCTTTACCTTAAATAATGGACGGGAAGCTTATATATCACAGCCGTTTAATATTTAACAAGTATCAAGCCTGATAATCACTAGCCATTCAAAACCCTGGTCTCGCCCGCTATCCAGTACCCAGCTGTCTGATTAGATGAAACGCCTACTTTTTCTATTCATGTAGCTAGGCTCTGAAATGTGGCGGCAAATCCGGAATTTAGAACAGCTTGTGAAGGTTGGCCTTGGACGGAATTTGTAAAATACATGCATAGATATGCACACACACAAACAAAGCGCTCTCCTAACATACATGCGCACCCATCTACATCATACGTCTAAGTGAATATATTGACATTTCTCAACTTACTTTACAATTTAGTCTATAGTAACAAAACCTGCAATAGCTAAGCATATACCAAGTCCCACCAATTTTTGAAAGCTGAGGATAAGGTCAACCCTTTGGCTGCTAAGTGCGACTCACTGACGTTTTGCGGATAGTGTAGATCAAGATCAGACGGCACAGAACGTGCAATCTGAACTTGGATCTACACTGTCCGATAACGAAATAATTTTCTCCAAAAACTAAGTTTGAAATAGCACTATTCTGGCTTTTTACTATCGGCTTGAAACTTTCATTTATTTAGAGGGATGAGAGTTAAAAGGTAAGACAGGAGCAGAGAGCGATTGCTAACACTCGGGCTGTTCGGTGGGAATGAAAGACCCTTTGCGGACAGTGTAGATCAAGACCAGACTGCACAGAACGTGCAGCCTAATTTTAGATCGAAACTTTCCGATAAGGAGTTCCCCCTAAGAAAAAATAACTTTGAAATAACAATAATTGGGTTTTTACTATCGATTTGAAAGTTTCAATCAGCTTGTTTAGCAGGATAAGGGTTAATTCTTTACCAAACGACAAATTCTAGACTAGTACAAATTAAAAGCAATTGCAAACGACAAACTAATGGTTGCTCAAATGATGAAACCTGCCTGTAATTGAGGAGAAAACATTGTGGGAAAAGGAGAAAATGCTGATTACCAGCATTTTCTCCTTTTCCCACAATGTTTTTAAAAGCTTTCTTCAGCAGTGTCGTTAAAACTCGGGATTGAGTGGTAAAAGGTTAAGCATAGGACGCTCCTTTATTTGTCCTTGACCGTGAGAAGGTTAACTCATTACCACACAACAAAATCTTGGAAAGGTCTAAATTGAAAGTATTTGCAGACGATAAACTAAATGATGAAGAAAATAGAAAATTTTTCTTCGAAATGGTAAAAAAAAAAACATTGTGGGAAAAGGAGAAACTGCTGATTACCAGGATTTTCATCTTTTCTTACATTGTTTTCAGTCCCTCCAAATACGAATTCCAACCTTTGAGCCTCCCTACATTGTTTTCTTTCCCTTCAAATACGAATTCCAAGCTTTGACCCACTTTCATTTGTCGTCTGCAAATGCTTTCAATTTGGACAAGTCAAGAATTTTGTCGTGTAGTAAAGTTTCAAAGGGTTAGAGCAATGGGACAAACAAAATTTAATGTCCTTGAACTTTTTGACTGGTTCTGGGGAGCTGTGGTCGAATGGTTGTATTGCCTTCACGCGTCGTCTGGCTCTATAGGTGTCTTGTCTCAATCTTCCATCACCTGAGTACACGACCAGTGAGTGATTGAATGGTTGGCTGTTCCATCTGGCTGTTAGCATGTTTTGTTGTTATGTTTGAGTTTCTAACTGAGATGAGAAGTTGGTCACATGATCAAATGTAAGGAGAAGAAAATGGCAGTCATCAGAAAAAGTGAATTACACAGTCATAGAACGATTACACAAATGCGTACATAAAGGTTTATAAATGTACTTGGATCCCACCATTAAATAACCTGAAACAGAAAAAAATGCACGACTTTAGAAAAACACATAAATAACCCTATATCAAACAACCCCGCGACCCTGACAGAGAATGCTGTAAAAAATTGTGGGAAAAGGAGAAAATGTTAGTTACTATAGCATTTTCCCCTTTTCCTACAAATTTGCCCACTCTTATCGTCGAGATAGGTGTCATCATTTCAACTGAATTTCATTTGTAGTCTGCAAATGCTTTCAATTTATGAGTCTAAAATTTGAAGGTCTGATATAGCTCGCAGAGTTAGTTTAGATAATTATAGTCGTATTTTTTTGCGTCAGTAAAAGAAAACAAGTAATGATAAAGAAGCAGACGATACAGAACAAAGACGTAATCAAACGTTCCGTGCAAGCAACTGCTACTTTTTTCCTTAGTAAATTCCTACAATTTGATATACTTGTTTTCATTTCCTTCAAATGCTGCTTCTTTGTGTCACTTAAAAATCGATTTCTGTAGATCTGAAATAACTTGTGTGTGGTAGAAGCTTCATTTACGTGAAAACTGAGAAGCAACGTATTACTTATTCCTCCGTAGCTTGCACTTCTTTTTTCTCTGATTCCTGTACTTCCTGTTGTTGTTCGTTGACTTCCTGTTTTTCGTTTACTTCCGGTTTATCTCCGTCAGTTGGTTTCTCACTGGTTTGTGTGTCTTGTATACTCTGGAAACCGTCTGTAACGACAAAAATGGACTGAAAGCTACAAAACTGGCTTTATATGGTAATATCTGCAATCTGAGGCCGGGTACAACAGTTATCACGAGCGCGCATTGTGTTTTAAGAGCAACTTAAACTATCGTTAAATTTCTATTCAAACAAACATTTAGTGGTATTATATTACTTGTCGGCACCCCTCCCCTTTTTTACCCTTTCCCAACGAAGTAGGCGGTCCAGAAGAACAAAACATTTGAAACACTGTAAAAAATGCCAGGAAAATGCTCGAAACGAACAATTTCTTCATCTGTCATTACACTTTCTTTGTAGTCTTTGTCCGACTTTCCTTTGTCAGAATTTAATCTTCTGTTTCCCTGGAACCTTCATACTAGAGCAGTCGGCAAATGCGTATATATTTAAAACTTTATGGCATATTTAATTGATTTTCATTATCCCATAAATGCTTGCTTTCATGTGACTGCAGAATGTTTACTTGCATAGTTATACTGCCTTTATTCTGTGATATTCATTTTACCCATTACCATACAAGTAAATTTTAATTTTGTAGACAACGCTAGCTATAGGTATACATGAATAAGTTTTCAACATTATTTCAGCTATACCGTGGCGGCCAGAGCACCTATGACGCTTTTCTGGAGTTTCTTTCACTAGTGTATTTCGCACAATATTCTTCCAAAGCAACTAGCTGCTTTCCAACATAACCATTGTCAGAACAATGACCAGCAATGCGAGAGGAATGAATCTGGTGGCAATGACCATCATCAATCCTTGGAATGAAATTTGTCGAGCTCGGGATTCGAACCAGCGACCCTCTGGTTTCCAGCTATCTAGGTTACCGACTGCGCTACTGGGCTCGTCCCTTTTGGCAAGACATATCTACAACGTGCATATAGGCATTGATTTAAATTCCTGCTTGATCATTTCCAGAGTGGGACTGATCATATTTAGTTTTATTTCGGCGTAGCTGTATAAGCTAGTTTTTGACCTCTTTCTTTTTATTAGTCTCGAGTGAATAAATACTTATTTCTGATTGGTAAACGATGTTGACACGTTTATTCTGCGGGCTTCTGCGGGCTTTTCAAAGCCTATATGCCAGTCAATTAATCACACCAATATACAAGGGTTGCTATGTTAATCAATATACCGGTGTGCCTAGTCAAACCTTACCAAATTGAAATGACAGGTGATAATCCTTTTCTTGTGCGTATCGGTAATTTAACTCTTGGACTGCTAAGCGCGACTCAAGAACCTTTTGCGGACAGTGTAGATCAAGATCAGACTGCACAAAACATGCAGTCTGATCTTGGATCTACACTGTCCGATAGGGAGATATTTCCCCCCTCCTCATTACTTTGAAATGGTAACATTTGGGTTTCGGCTCCAAAGTTTTATTTCACTTATTTAGTAGGTTACGGGTTAATATTCTAATGCGTTATCCTATAAATCATTACGGTACAGGCTACGTTTATTTTTTCAGTGAAAAGAACTTTGGAATCGCAACGTTTAATTGTTAATTGTTTTGTACTGGCTGGGATTTTTTTTCTTTGATTTATTTAGCAGTTTGATCTATTACGCGATGACAAAATTTTGGACTTGTAAAAATCAAAAGCATTCGCAGACGACAAATGAAAACCCCCCCAATCGGGTGCAAAATCTAAAATATTGTGATATCAAGGTAGTTTTGGCCGGAACATGTAACGTAAGCAGTGAGCAGTGTAGATCCAAGACCAGACTGCACATTATGTGCAGTCTGATCTCGATCTACACTGTTCGCAAAACAACTTAATCGGTTCAAGCACTTAAAGGGTTAAACTCCAAACTTGCACCTTTTTTACTGCATGTAACCGACAGGTTTTATTTTCTAAACATGCACAGAAATACATGTAGTGTTTGTTTTACTTAGCAGTGCTTTAACCCTTTCCCAAACGACAAATTTTGGACTGGTCCAAATTGAAAGAGTGTGCGGACGTCAATATTAAATTTGATGAAAATGGCAGAAAGGTCTCAAAAAGGGTAGAAAACACTGTGGGAAAAGGAGAAATTGCTCGTTACGAGCACTTTCTCCTTTTCCCACAATGTTTTCAAAAGACTTGTACTACAGACACGTGAAAACCAGGGCTTGTTTGGGAAAGGGTTAAAAATAAATATTATCCTAAATAATAATATCAATAACAATTAACCCCCCCTCCCCCATTAAGAAAAAAAACAAGATAGGTCCCTTCAAGGGGTAAAACTTAAAACAAAGATATCATGAAGAGCTGTTTGTGCTACAAAATCAATAGGACTTTATTCCGTATAAAATGCGGGCCAGGAGGTCGTATGGCCGTGACAATAAGATTGAAAAGATTGGGGATCATAGACAGTATAGATTTCTTCCTATACAAGGCACTCTGACCCATCCTAGAACAGGTTTTACCTTTTACCAAACAATGCTCGTGTTTTCACGAAGGAGGCTGTCGAAAACACGTCCCTGGGAAAGAAGACTTTTTGTGGACAAATGTCGGGGAAAGGCTCTGAGCCATGCTCTGGCAAGAGGGGTCTAATGCATCTCCGTGATGCATTGTACCAATCAAGCCATCACATAATTATCGATCCTTAATTAATAGCCACTTTTTTCAACAACCGACTTAATAATGAAGCAGACTGGTCCTTGGACATACAGAAAATTGATCGATAGCGAAAATTTTCGGCCCAGGTCAGCCTGCGCGGACTGCGCAGGCTGACCTGAGTCGATACTTTTCGCAGATGCATTAAGACCCCTTTTCACAGAGTCTCATCTTTATATTTGCCGCTAATTCTTTACCAAACAGTTCCGAGTTTTAATGACCCTGGGGAAGATTGAAAAAATTGTACCCGTATGAAAAAGAGAAATGCTGGTCTTCCTTTTCAATGGTGATATCTGTGCTTTCAATGTTAAAAAAAAAAGTTAGTTGTTTAATTTGTCGTCTGCAAATGCTTTTAACCCTTTTAGCGCCATAGGCGAAAACAGGGACTTTTGCGGACGGCACAGATCAAGATCAGACTGCACAGAACGTGCAGTCTGATCTTTGATCTGTACCGTCCTTAATTAGTCAAGCCCCTACGATAAAAATCGTTCTGGGTCTCTGTGGATTGCATTTACAGCCATCGAAAGAAGTCGAGTTTAATTGTTTGGCGCCGAAAGAGTTAATACAGACGTGTCTGAAATTTTGTCGTTTGATGCATAGCTAACCCTTATCCCTTATGTTGACATTTTTTTTTACCCTGTAGATATCTGCAAAAAGTGGTTTTGTTAAGGATTGAATTGTGGTTCATAAGACTGGAACCATCCAAAGAGGAGCGAAATGTGTGGACTAGGATCAGACTGATCATATGTGCAGTCTGATCTTGGTTTACACTTTCTGTAAAGAGAATACATCTATTGAGGTATGTGGCAGAATAAGGGTAAACTCTAGACAAAGCGAAAGTTATCTTGGGCGGCGCAAATGAGAAAACTTTGATGGTGAGGGAAAAAGAATCATTCCTTTTTCAATGAAATATGGAAGAAGGGGAAGATTTCATTGGTTATTTCACTCAATGTCTTTAGTGTGCCGTACTAAATTAATCTTAGATAAAAATGTTTGTAACAAAATTGTCCGCGGAGGGAAAAAGGCGCCTTGAAGTGTTTTAACCCTTATGCTGCTAAGCAAGACTCGGGGAGCTTTTGCGGACAGTGTAGATCAAGAAAACGTGCACAAAACGTGCAGTCTGATCTAAGATCTACACTGTCCGATACGTCATTTTTTTGCACGGTGGAATCGATTTTGAAAACGCAATATTTGGGGTTTTACTATTCAGTGGAAATTTTTGTTTCATCTATTTAGCAGCTTAAGGGTTAAATAAGATACAAATTTAAGAATGCCTGACGATCCTTGAAATAACATTACCCGTTACTCAGAGGCTCTTATCTATTTTTTGCAACACTTTAAATGTTCATTTTTTATTGCTTCTTGTATTACTGTAAAATGCAACGAATTATGATCGGGGTCCGTTATCTTTAAAGCTTAACATGCAATAATGTACTGCATAAAAATTTCACCTGTTTGTAAGCATGACATTCATGGAATTCCACCTAAAGAGGAAGAACAAGAAAAAGAAGAAGACGACGATAATGATGAAGATGAAAATGATAAAGAAGAAGAAGAAGAAGAAGAGGAAGAAGAAGAAGAAAAACGAAAGAAGGAATGATCTTGAGCTACACATCGTGCTTAAACATTTGAGGCCGTAGTACAGTCTAATTTAACGTCAATTTTAATGATGGATTTCAAGACGGCTTATCTCATTGGTTGGGGCAGAAGGTCCAAGCCAATGAGATGACTCGTCTTGTAATCTAAGATTAGAAGAAATATTTGAAATCGTTGATAAATCTGACTCACTGTTCATAACCCCTTACATGACAATAGAACTTTATTGGATCAAAAAATCCATTCGAAATGTACTATGCCCGTTAAATTGATTCGAGTGTTTTAATTATTATGTTCAATGAATGTCTTATTGGCGTTCCGTGAAATAAGATCTTGGCAATTTGTAGTGTTTCACAGATCAATTAAATTATGTATTGAAGTGCAATTTGTTTACTTAGGAATGGGTTCTATGTGCTTGTAGTTTTCCTTCGTGCATACATCTGAATTTTGCCCTTGTTGTCTTCGTGGCTAATGTAGATTACCATCAGACCGCACACAACGTGCTGGCTGATCTGTGGTCTACGCTGCTTACGTTGCTAAGAAATTCTGGACAAAATGAACTTTAATATGAGGGTTCTAAACTGACCATGTTTTCTCTTTGAGTTTGGAGGATTAGGAGTAGTAATTTAAATGTTGAATTTGGGCCTACAGAATATGACATGAGTTGGCATTTGAGATAAAATTTTATAAACGAGTCTAAAAAATTGTTATCAATCGAGCCTCTGGCAAGCTTAATGACATTTTGCTAGACGAATTTAATGAAATCTCCTGTCAGGTATCATCGAATGTCAGATTCTCTTCATCACATGCCGATATTGATAAAATTACATTTATGTACCTAATAAATGTACATAAATATTGTACATTGTGTATTGAAATTGGCATGAAACCTATTCGCTGCTTTGACAGGTATTTACATTACGGACGAAAGCTAGTTCCATAGAAACTTGTACAGAATGATTTTGTTTTGAATCTACAGATGATAAAATCCACAGGATGTTCACGGTTATTGATTTTATAAGTTGATATCAGAGAGAAATGTTGACCTGCAATGGTTTAGAAATGAGGCGTATGCTTACAGAGCTCTGACCAAGTACGGGACTATTTTCTTCTCTCAAACGTGTGTAATATAAGTAAATTCGTAATGCGTGGATTAAATAAAGATGAACTGATAACAAAATTAACCTCTTTACCCACGACCAACAATATCTTGTTCTTACGACCTGACGAAAACAGCTTTTGAAAACATCTTGGGAAAAAGAGAACATGCTGGTAACCATTTCAAAGAAGAAACTAGCATTTAATCCTTAACCCACGGCGTTTTCTGAGCTTTCAAAGTCAAAGGCCGTAATTTGAAACATAAATAATGTGTCGTCTGCAAATGCTTTCTTTGTGGCTAAGTACAATTTCTTTTTCCTGATAAACAGATAATTTCCTGAACTACATCAATAGATAAAAAACTACAAAATTTTATCTACAGACTACAAAGCCATGTAACTATACAAGAGATGGGAGCGTTGGCCGCAAAAAAAGGGATGAACTAGGTATACAATAGAAAAAAAAAAAGGTATATTAGATAACATGATCGATTATCGATTATTTCGTGAGTCTTCTTCCGGCTCGACACAATAGGTACGCATTCATTAGAATAAATAAGTGCTTCCATACTATAAACGATGAATTGTTGTAAACAAAGAATAAGAAATTACAAAGTTTCCCTCATTTTTCTTATGATGGGTAAAATTTTGTCAAAAAAGCCTCGTCTCTCTCTCTCTCGCCCTGTGCGTTACGAACAGAGCTACCGAGTTTGGCAAAGCAAAGATAAACTGTATTTTATCACATTGAAGTATCGACTGTTGCAAGGTATTAGACAAAGCACGTCCGATTGATGCTAGCTAATATTTACATAACCTTGCTTGAAAAAAACCTTTAACGCAATACGATCAGCATAGAGTTTTTCATTTCGTTTTGCATTAAACAACTTTTGAAAACATTGTGACAAAATCAGAAATTGCTCGTTAAACTAGGGGGGGTCCAGCTTGGCTCAATGGTAAAGTGTAGGACTCGTAACCTAGAGGCCTTGGTTCGAGCCTTACTGGAAGCACCGGGATTTTCGTTGGAGTGCTCTTGGGCAAGACACTTCAACGCACAAACAGATTATCCCAATATAACACAGGTGTCTTAAAAATTGTAAGCTGCAAAATTTCAGTAGGAGATGAACTAAAATGTGATAGTGAAAGCATCTCCTTTAGGCGACTCTTTTACTACCATTGTCTACTTGAAAGGGTTTTACGGACGGTGCAGATTAAGATCAGACCGCACAGAACATGCAGTCTGATCTTTGATCTACATCAACCGCTATCCGATGCTGAAAAGTTAACCCAAACTGTCTTCAACTGCGATGGAAATCTACTATTACACCTCGGATTGACTAAGTTGGCAAGGGACCTGCGTGGATCAGTCGTATAGTGTGGGACACATAACTTCGAGGTTCGAGCCTCACTCGGTTTTTCGTTGGAGTGTCCTTGGACAAGATACTTCCGAGCCTAGTACTGGTGAAATCCAGCACAAATGAACATGAATATGCGAGCTATCGCCGTGATATGACTGAAATAATGTTGAAAGCGGCGTAAAACACCATAAATATTAATTAAGTTAACAACGACAGCACTCTTCACCCGTTACCACAACTGATCAAGGACAAAAGTTAAACCGAGCAAAACTTGTCTGAAAGAACACAAAATATCTTTTTCTTTTTCAAGGGAAATGGATATATTTCAGAAAAAGCAGCATTTGCATTTAGGGAACAATGTCCTGTTTTTCCTACAATGTTTTATAATAGATGAATCATCCTTTACGGTGAAAGAGGAGTTTACTGCATCAGCAAAAAGTATCGAGCTAAGTCGGCCTGTCGATACCTTTACCTTTCTGCAAATTTTCTGCTTGTCCTACTACCATTTTACCTCATGATTCAGTCGCTTTTTAGACGAAATGCATGTAGATTTTATGGATCCATGATTATGTGATGACTTGCTTGGTATAGGACAACATGAACGTGCATTAAGCCCCCCTTTTTTCAGAGCGCTGCTCAAATGCATGCCAATAACTTAGGCGTAAAAAGTCGACCTGTTTTGGAAAATGACAAACGATAAGCATAAGAATTACCTTTTTACCCTATGGTATAATTCTAGACTCATCAATATTAAAGCGTCTGTAAACGACAAAAATATGACGGTTTGAATGATGGGATATGTATATCCCTTACCAAACGACAAAATTTTGGACTTGTCCAAATTGAAAGCATTTGCAGACTACTAAAATGCACTTGACTGATATATTGAAATTTTGTTTTGACAGGATTGAAAACATTGTGAAGAAAGGTGAAAATGCGCAAAGTTTGTTTCGATAGGATAGAAAATATCGCGGGAAAAGGAGAAAATGCTGGTCACCAGCATTTTCTCCTTTTCCCACGATATTTTCAAATGTATTTTTCTCCTTTGGGGGTTTGGTGAATAGTAAAAGGGGCAGAGAACATTGAAGGAAAAATTGGAAAATGCCACTTGGCAACATTTTTTCCTTTTCTCCAAATCTTGAGTTTGTTTGGTGTAGGGTTATACTTAAGTAGGCATTAAACTAGATTTCGTTTCGCAAGTTTTTAAGAAAAAATATGAACAAAAGCTGCTACTTTTTCTTTTGCGAGCAAAGATAGCTTTAGAATTAAAATATAAATAGAAATACGTGCAAAAAAAAAACACGAGGAATTACTCAGCTTCTTTCATTTTTATTGTAAAATTTCCTATTCCGTTAGTAACGGTATAGCCATTATTGCATAACAATGAATAAGTATATGAGCCATGCTTTATGAAAAGGGGGCTTAATACATCTGCGAAAAGTATCGACTCAGGTCAGCCTGCGCAGTTCGCGCAGGCTGACCTGGGCCGAAACTTTTCGCTAACGGTGAATTTTCTGTATGTCAAAGGACCAGTCCACCTTATGATACAGTCGCTCGTTAGACATAGTGCATTTTATAGATCCCTAATTATGTTATGAATTGCTTGGTATCATGTATCACGGAGATGCATTAAGCCCCCCTTTCCAGAGCATGGCTTATATTTTTTACAGTTGTCACGATAGGCTCCGTAGCTCAGTAGGTAAAGAGGCCGCCAACTTGGATTTTAAAGGTCATGAGTTCGAGTTTCATAATAGACTTTTTTTTTCAGCATTTTCCCCCAAACTGAACGTTATCACGTCCTTATTATTTTTCTCGCAAAATATCAATTTTCTCCCCCCAAAAGTATTGGTCAAACTCTGGTTAAAAGGCCACTTAACTTTACAGTTATCTTCTGAAACAAAATTTCCTTGCAAAAGACTTTGATAATACCCTTGTAAAATGGTGACAGTTAACATGAATATTAGGTTGAGTACATAAATACACCTGAAAAGATTATGTGCAAAATGAGAAATTGCTTTTTAATGATAATTTCTCTCTTAGCAACAATATTTTGCAAACATGTTCTGCTATAAAATCCTTCACAAACAATCCCGCGTTTTAACGACCCTGGGGGGAAACCTTTGAAAACATTGTGGGAAAAAAGGAGAAAATACTGGTAACTAGCATTTTCAGACAAATTCCATCAACTGAGCAACATTTAACTTGTCGTCTGCGACTGCTTTTAACTTGGATCAGTCTAAAATTTTGTCGTCTGGTAAAGACTTAAGTAAAAAAAAAAGCCGCCTAAAGGAGGCCATGTGTTCAGAGATGTAAATATTTCGTGCTAATGCATTTTCATTGTTCATTACGAGGCAGATCTGAACAGTCTATGTTCGACTTAAATTGATCTTTATCTCTCTCTGCATACCTGAGGATACATTTTTTTGAGGGTATACTTTTTACTAAACGGTCGCAAGCTATTTTAACCGAAACCTGAAAATCCCAATTTTTCCCGGCTGAAACACGCCTTTTGAACTTTGAAATGCTTTATAATGACCGGAGACTGTTGAAACAAGAAGAAGAAGAACAACAACAACAACATTTTTCTTTGCATTACACTTTTTGTATTAGTTTCATTTAAATCACAGAAATCCAGTTCTCAAAGTAGGGAGACAGCCGTGAAATCGCTTTCGGTACTAAAGCAGCATTCTAGAGTAGTAAAAACTCCAGGCTTCAAATCCTGCCACTGAAGATATTTACGTCTTTATGATTTTCGAATTCCGAGGGTGTATACTGGTTTGTTTCCATAAAAGGCGTATATCTTTTTTCACGATGTTTCCAAGTTCCTTTGCTGCAGATGCACCAGTTGTGGCGAGTTTCGGCCGGCGAAAATTCACAATCACAACTCTCCACTCGCTTCCTATTCTATTCAATGAGCAATGCGAGACTACTACTGGTGAAGCCCACGTATTCTTGAGGAGTAGAGTTGTCACTGTGATACATAAAACTTTATAAGACTGAATGTATAACACATAATAAAACATTCTTTTTCTTATATTTCGATCAATGGTCTACGAGTATATCACGAAAAAAAAAAACGTGAACGTGCTTGTAAGAACATGGCGAGCGGCTAGAGTTTGAATAAGTAAGTTGTCTATATATTAAAGGCAAAGGTACACCTGGCCCCATGGGCCTATAAGTCTCTGTTAATTTTGAATAGATAACGTTTTTCTTTCTTGATTGAGGCCGTTTAACTTTATTTAATACATCGTACTTCATTTTCCCGAGCAATTATTTCTCATCGCGATTTGACTCAAGCTTCAAGTTTATTTCAAAATCCAGGTCTCAGACCCGAGGGGCAATATACATACAGGTAAAAATGGCAGTAGTGCAAGACTGAATAATTTTTGAAAGTGGCGTTTTTCACCACTCACTGATAACTCCCAACCTAAAGCATAGACAGTGAAAAATCCCTCACTCATCTTTTGATTGTGCACAATTAATCTTTTTTTTTAGGGGGGGGGGGGGGGCGGTTAGGAAGAAAGAGAACTACTTTTTATAGCGCCACATCATAAGATAAAGAAAGCCATCGCGGATAACTACGAGCCTAGGTAACACTCCTTGACAACGACCAAAAAAATACGCTCGGGTTAAATGGTTCGATAGCAGAACTTAACAACGAAAAGGATGTCAATCCGCGTGGGATTTTCCTTGAGCAAGGCACTTGATAGCCCTAGCTTAACCAACCATTTACCAAATGATCCCAATAGAGGACAGCTTTTGAAAACATCGTGGGAAAAGGAGAAAATGCTGGTAACCAGCATTTTCTACTTTTCCCACAATGTTTTTCTATTCTTTCAAAGACGAATTTCATCCAATGAGACACATTTTATTTGTGTTCTGCAAATGCTCACAATATGGACAAGGGACAAGTTCAAAATTTTGTCATCTGGTAAAGAGTTGATACCCGTGAAGCAATGGAAAAAATAGCCCTTAGGCTGCTAAGCGCGACTTACTGACCTTTTGCGGACAGTGTAGATCAAGACCAGACTGTACAGAATCTTGGATCTACACTGTCCGATAAGGAGGTACTTTTCTACAAAAAGTAAGTTTGAAATAACTTTATTCGGGTTTTTACTATCGGCTTCAAAGTTTTAAGTTATTTAGCAGGATAAGGGTTAAGCGAGCTGAAGCCTTAAAATGGGCAAAACTGTTGGAATTTGTATCAATGTTATGAATGACAGTACTCGTACTTTGATGCGGACAGCGGGCATAAAGATAAATTAATTATATTTAGAATTTGATCTATCTTTCATTAGGATGACATTTCTGAAAAATAATCTTTATACCCTTCGGCTCCGGACACTTAGATTTTGTTCGTATGGTGTTTAACGCCGTTTCCAACATTATTTCAGTTATGTCGCGACGGCCAGTACACCTCTCCATGCTTTCCTAGAGTTTCTTTTACCAGTGCTGGGTGCAATTTTCTTTCCAAACAACTGGCTGCTTTTTCATAAACCATAGTCCAAACATTTATCAGCGTGAGAGAAAAATGAATCCTGTCACGATGATTATCATCAGTCCTCGTAAAGAAATTGGCCTAGCTGGAGACTCGAACCTGCGCCACCCTGGTCTCAGGTTCCGAACGCTACCTACTGCGCTACCGATCTCAGTTAAGGGCACCCAGAACTGTTCACAACATGCATCAGTGTTTGTATTTACTGAGATATGTCTTCACTATATTTGTCTTTTATTTGAAAATGGCCAAAACATATGAGCCATGCTCTGACAAAAGGGGGCAAAATGCATCTCCTTGATACATCATATCAGGCAAGTCATCACATAATTATGGATCCGAAAAATCCATGTTGTCTTACAACAGACTCAGTCATGAGGTAGACTAGTCCTTTGACACGTAGAAACTTGAGCAATAGCAAAAGGTTTCGGCTCAGGGAATCGTGCGCAGACTGCGCAGGCTGATCCGAATCGATACTTTTTGCAGATGCAATAAGCCCCCTTTTCACAGAGCATGGCTTAACCATAAGTTACTATGTCGTTTTTGCCAGTAAATGAAACTGAAACTGAAACTAATACATACCCGTATCTTGGATTAACATAAACTGCGCCCGTATTACCAAACCATTCTAGATTATTATCTTAAATTCCAAGACTAACAATATGATTGGCTGAGACCTTATGTCTCAGCCAATCATATGACTAATCTTGGAATTTCGAAAATAGAACTGAATTATGATTGGTCGGTTAGTTTGAGCCCTAGACTTTACTGCCCATCGAAGGGTTCTATAGTCGTCAATAATACAAACAAGTACCATCTGTGCTTGTTTTTAAGTACATCAGCCCTACATAGGCCTGATAACCAGCTTTTGTTTGTCTGCTATTTTGCGCCGTTTTCAACTCTAATTCACATATATTACGTCGACGAGTGCACCTATCCTTGTCACTATAAAGAATTGTTTGTTTTGTGTTTAAGGCTGTTTTCAACTTTATTTAGGTTATATCGTAACGGCCAGTGCACCTGTCTATGTTTCCACAGAGCTTCTTTTCCCAGTACTTCACAAAACAATGTCTGAAATCACTGAATGCTTTTCCACTTAAACATAGCCGAAACAATGTTTACCGATGAGAGAAAGAGGGATCATGTTGGTCTGACTAGCATTTTTGCTGGGAAAATGGGGCGATTAGGGAATAAAAAAAGTAACAACGTGGTTTCAAGTCATGTACATTGCTTTTGCTAATCTGAGGAAGACAGCTTTTGAAAACATTAAGGGCAAAGGAAAAAAATCTGGCATTTTTCTGCTGGAATTTTGTTCCTTTTTCCACACATTTTTTTTTGCTGCCACTCCAAAGAAAACCCATTAATGTCGCAACACTGAATTCATCGTCTGCAAACACTTTCAATATTGGCAAGTGTCAAAATATTTTCGTCTGGTAAAGAGTTCAGACAGACAGACAGACAATCAGACAGGGAGAGGGGAGGGAGAGGGGAGGGAGAGAGACAGACAAACTGACAAAGGGAGACAGACAAATAGACAGACAGAGAGAGACGGACAGCGAGAGAGAGAGACAAAGAGAGAGAGAGAGAGAGAGTTACAAACATAGACTTGAAAATGAAAACTCATATAAACGTCTTACCTTGTTTATTTGCTGCAGTATTTTCATCTTGATTACTCGAGTTGCCCGTGTCCCGGGGCGTAGCCTGAGACTGGCCCGTCTTCCCTGTACTCACTTCACCACCTTTACTAGCGTTACAGCCCATTTTGGTCAAATAATTTTTTTTTCGTGATCACGCAATTTTTCCTTTTATTTTCGAAGATAAAACACGTGTAAATATAATATATATATACCTGCCTTAAAGTACACGCTGCAAATATTCCGAGTTGATTCACAGTCAGTTCAAGCTTATTGTGTGCACAGAGTTATAAAATTCCAACAGATTTAAGCCACACAATAAACTTAAATGTTTCAGATAAAATAAAATAAAACTAGCGTGGCCAAAAATACATTCATCAAATATCTCTCAAGTTACTTCTTTTCTTAAGATACCGTATCTATTTTTTGTCTTGGTTTATTATTTTGCCTCAAATTAAATCTGGCTGTTCACCGATAAAGGAGAACAAGCGAAGGCCTTGTCACCACGTTGTTTATCGCCAGCAGTTTTATAAAGGGGGCTTTAGTGATAAACTTTCAAAATGAGACAATAGGAAATAAACATTGGGAGCTTTTTGTTTACCTCACTGTTTGAAGTCGTCATGACGATCTGACATATCCCTGCTGCCTCTACGTTCCGTATTAGCTTTCATCCTTGCTAAACTTAACTCTTTATCGGACAACAAAATTTAGATTTTTACAAATTCAAAGCCTTTGCAGACGACTTATGAGATAAACTCTCTCAAGGGTAGAAAACATTGTGGAAAAAGGAGAAAATGCTGGTTACTAGCATTTTCTCCACTCCCCGCAATGTTTTTTTTTTTTAATCGTTTTTCATCAGCATTGCGAAAACACAGGATTCTATGGTAAAGTAATCAGCGAAACCAAGCACTATTTTGGACCTACTTAATGATTAAAAATGGACAATTTAAACTGTAAAAGGGCATCGAAAAGGGTAGAACAAAGATCAGACAGCAAAGAAGTGCAGGCTGATCTTAGTCTACAATTTTGCAAAGCACGGAGGTCGAGACTGGCACGATATGGGCTTAAACACGTGACAGTTTCTACGACAGACGAAATATACACTGAATAACGTCGGAAAAGTACACCTTGTAAGTTTCAATTTTCCTGATTAACGTTTGTTTTGGCTGGAATATCTCGGCGTATCGGATAGTGTGGATCAAAGATGAGACTGTATGTGCAATGATGCTCAAACGGGGGGGGGGGGGGGGGGGGTGGTGGGTGGCTTACAATGCGGATACGACAGTTTAACCCATTCCCACACAATGACTCCTTTTGACGCGTCTGGAAAAGAAGCCTTTTGAAAACATTGTGGAAAAAGGAGAAAATGCTGGTAACCAGCATTTTCTCCTTTTCCCACAATGTTTTCTACTCTATCAAAGACATAAATTATCATTTATGTTACATTTATTTTGTCGTCTGCAATTGCTTTCAATTTGGACACGGTCAAAATTTTGTCGTCTGGTAATGGGTTAAAGTCAGACAATAAAAAACTCAGTTGCTATTTATGGTTGCATTTTGTGACCAGACCATCTCGACATGGCTGACAAAACTGAAGCGAGACCAGACTGCAAAACCTGTTTAATTTGTGATATGCAGTGAGACAGTAATTTTCCCCTACTGAAGACAGTTTTGTAAACGTGGTAGGAAAACAATATATTGTAGTTTTGCTCCTTTGAATAAGTAGATGAATGAATGAATGAATGAATGAATTAATGAATGGAAGGGTGGATGGACAAATGACCCATTCTTCTTTCATTAAAACATTTCGGGTCCTTTGCAACTGCTCCAGTATTTAGCATATCGTTTTCGAAATGTATTAACTCTATCAGCGCCAAATAAATGAGCCATGCTCTGGCAAAAGGGAGCTTAATGCATGTCCGTGATGCATCATACCAAACAAATCATCACATGATCATGAATCCATGATAGCCTTTTTTTCAAACAACCGACTGAATCATGAGGTAGGATGGTCGTTGGACATACAGAATATTGACCGATAGCGAAAAGTTTCGGCCCAGGTCAGCCTGCGCGGACTGCGCAGGCTGACCTGAGTCGATACTTTTCGCAGATGCATTAAGCCCCCTTTTCACAGAGCATGGCTCAAATGAATTCGATCTGTTTCAACGATTGAAGATACAACCCACTGAAACTCAGACAGATTTCTATCTTACAGGCTTGATTAGATAAGCAGACTGTAAAGATCCAAGATCGGACTGCACAGTCTGATCTTGATCTATGCAGTCTTCAAAAGCCCCTGTTTTCGCCTATGGCGCTGAGAGGCTTAAAGCGTTGAAACGGATGTAATGATTTGAATAGAAAGTACAGCAAGACAGACTTATAGCAAAGCCTGCAAAATATATCGGTTTGTCCAGGATTCGAACACATAAAAAATGACCTAGCTCAGTCGCTACCAATCTCTTCCTTCATTGCTAGGATATTAGAATGGTCGACAATAAATCTTATCGATTGTAAAACTTCGATAATTTCGGATGTCGGCGAGAGAATCGAAGAGAAGGAGATATTGATGCTTTAAATCTTGCACTGCGCTAAAGGCTGTCTAACTAATGTTCAGTGATATACGCAAAAGGTGTCAGGTTGCGGTCATGAATTTTGAAGTGAAGATTGATAAATTTGATCCATTTCGTCGGGACGAGCGGACGTCGGAGCTCAAGTAAGTAATGTCGTAGGAATACACATGTCACTTGTAGAAAATCTTTTGTAGGCCCTAGAAGCAGTTAGATAAAGCACTATGGCGGAATTGTCTTTATTTTATATGCATGAGTAGACTTGCATGTATAAACAAATTTCTATCATCGGAGCCATTCTTTGTGAAAAGGGGTATTACTGCCTCTGCAATAAGTATTGACCCAGGTCAGCCTGTGCAATCCGTGCAGGCTGACCTGGGTCAAAACCTTTTGATATTGATCAATTTTCTGTATGTCATAGGACCAGCGTACGTCATGACTCAATCGGAGGCTAAATGAATTTTATGGATCCATAATCATATTGGCTACTTACTTGGTATCATGCATTAAGGAGATACATAATAATATTATCCTTTTTTGCAAGAGCATGGTTCATATTGTTTTTAAAATTTAGTATTTTCATAGCATTATCCTGTTAGTCTTTAGCATCATAACATAAGCAGAAAAAACTCCAAAACTTTTGGTTAAAGTCAAATAATTAATATTTTTAGAGGTGTTTATCTATCATGAAAAATTCATAAACCCAATTCACATTTAAATCAAGTATCGGAGAAATCAGAAGCTAATTGGGCAGACTGACGCAGCTATGAGTGAGTACCTTTAAAAGAGAAGGCCCAATATGGTCGAGTTTTATCTGTTGTTTTATGAGTGATCACATGTAAAATTGGAAATTTAATCTTGACACTGAATTTTTTTGTACAGAGCTTGAGAAACGTATCCATACTTGCACGAACCATTTCCGTCATGTAATATTTCAGTTCAAAATTGTGCCAAACGGAGAACATTGTCATCTGTATAATGCCACGTTGTTCTGTGGAAGTGGAGTTGAATGCTATTGCACAGCCCGAGATAAATCGTTCCATATTGTCTGTGACAAGTGAGACCGAGTTTTGCTTCAACTTTTTCCCACAATGTTTTCTACCCTGTGATTAAGATAAATTCCACCATTTGAGCCTTATTTTAATTTGCATGTACTTTCATTGTGGATGGAGAAAATGTTGTTGTTTGGTACAGACAGACGTTATGAGCTGACTTATACTTGTCATAATGCTAACAACATTAATTGATACAATATCTATGTAATCTTACTTTCTTCTTCTGTTCAGTATGATTCCATATTAGTAACAGGCTGGCACTCTGACTTCTCTTTACCAATGGACACTCGCTTAAAAATCAAAACTCCAGAATCTTAGATAAGAACCGAGCCCAGAACCCCGTTATCTATTACTGTCCAGCAAGTCAAACTAATGTACGTATAGCATAGATATGTGACGGGTGAATTTATCCGTTTTCGCAGTAAGATGGAATCAACTGTAAACCCCTTTTGTCCGCCCCCCACCCCCCCCCCCCCCCCCCCAAAAAAAAAAATGACAGCAACTTCGTAACTTTGTGTTGTCTAAAACAGTTGAGCTATAGGGTCGTTATAAATAAAGATGATGACTTATTATTCTTGGGAAAAAAGGGGGTGGGCAATCACTGTCCAAGCCCTTAGTGCCTGTGTACGTATACAGCTTCGAAAAATGCAAGTAGGACAAAACCGTTGTGCTAAGCAAGACCTTAACTCTTAACCTGCTAAGTAAGTGAAATGAAAACCCAAGTACTGCTATATTCAGGTAGAGTGTAGATTAGATCCAAGTTAGACGGCACATTCTGTTCAATATGATCTTAATCTACACTGTCCGCAAATGATCTTTGACTCGCACTTAGGCCTAAGGGCTAAAGCACATACACCTAGAGTAGATCAAGATCAGATTGCACATACTGCTCAGTCTGATCTTGGATCTGCACTGCCAGTTTTGTTTGTGAAATATTCTCGCAAAATGCCCTTTTATTTGCAAAATTTAATTTCGGTCTTGTTTCTTTACAAACTCCAATTTAATTCAGTTAGCACTTTACATGTTCAGAGCCGAACATTTGGCATCGTGTTTGGCAGTTTGGCTTCTTATACTTCGTACCTGGTTTGACCGATGGTCGAAAAGGGCCTCAATCCCGTGCCTTTCTTGTGTGTGTGTGTGTGTGTGTGTGTATGAGCCATACTCTGGCAAAAGGGGGCAAAATACATCTCCGTGATGCATGATGCCCAGCAAGTCATCACATGATCATGGATCCATAAAGCCAATTTTGTCTAACATCCGATTCAATTATGAGGTAAAGTGGTCCTTGGACATACAGAAAATTGACCATTAGAAAAATGTTTTGGCCCTAGTCAGCCTGCGCTGTTTGCACAGTCTGACTCGGGTCGATACTTTTAGCAGATGCATTAAGCCTCCTTCTCACAGAGCAAGCCTCATGTATAAGGTACTTGCATTGTTATTGAATAAAACATGTACATCGGTACAGTATTTATACGCCGTTCCCATTCAGCTAGATTTTTAATTGATTATTCAGTAAGTTTTGTAAAGCTCTAATTAATTATTTACATAAACTAATCGAGTGCACCCATTGTCTAATAGAAAACTAGCACCCCTGTTGTAACGGAAAATCTAAGTATCTGAGAAAATTTGAGAAACATTCCCATAACCGACAAAAACCTATGAGCCATGCTCTGCGAAAAGGGAGCTTCATACATCTGCGAAAAGTTTCGACCCAGATCAGCCAGCGCAGTCCGCGTTGTCTGACCTGGGCCGCAACTTTTCGCTATCGGTCAATTTTCTGTGTGTCAAAGGACCAGTCTACCTTATGATACAGTCGGTTGGTAGACAAACTGGATTTTATGAATTTATAGTTTTGTAATGACTTGCTTGGTATCATGCATTACGGAGATACATTAAGTCCCCTTTTGCCACAGCATATAAATCTATTAAGAAATCAGTGCTTCAGTTTTCTTGGACTATATCAATTTTAAGAGAAATAAAGTTGTTAACTATGTTATTAACCCGTCATCGTACAGGCTAATTCTAGATCTACCGTGACTTTTTTTCATGTAAAAGTGACATCAAAAGAGAATCCAGTATGAAGGAACACGTTCATTCATAGGCTGAATAGAAATCAGTGAGGCAAAAAGGAGCATTTGCTTGTTACGAGTAAATGCTGCTTTTCCCTCAATGATTCCAAAAGTTGTATTCTACAATGGACTATCTTAGTCGTATTTGCGTTGACAAAAAACGCAAACTTATAACAAATTTTATGAAATGAGGGAAATGCCGTATGTGCGTCAATCGGAAGAGAAATTGGCTTAATCATCAAACTGTTTGTTTCCCGATATGATAAAACGTGTATAAATTATTGGAACAACTGGGATTGAAAAACAAAATGCATGTCAAAACTCGGAAATCAGCTATGTGTAATGATTGACTCTATAGCCATACGCCAAACCCGGAAGCTCAGTTGGTAATATACAAGGGCTTGAAACCCAGAGGTCGCTCGTTCTATTTTGCCGCTCGGCAAAATTATTCCCAAGGATTGATGATGGTCAGTGAGATAGGGTTAATCCTCTCACAACGCTGTACGTTTTTTAGATGAATTTTAAGTGGTAGAGCTGAAAGTAGCCTTGAAAGAATATCGTGCAAAGTGCTGGTGGAAAAACTCCAGGAAAGCATGGAAAGGTGTACTGATGCCGTGATATAACTTAAATAATGTTGAAAAGGACGATTAACACAAAACAAGCAAACAAACCTTAGCCGCCTATATATGGAGCGTCGGCCTCTCACACCGAACGTTCCGGGTTCGAATTCCGTAATGAGCAGGATCAGCCTTTGGATCTATCCACATCACGGGGCGAGTACTGGTTGAGGTTTCCAGGAATGGATCACCGAGAGTGATTTACATAAGATGCAAGATTTTTTTTCCAAAGTTGATGAAAAATAAATGAGTCATGCTCTGTGAAAAGGGGGCTTAAAACAACTGCGGAAAGCATCGACCCAGGTCAGCCTGCGCAGTCCGCGCCTGCTGACCTGGGCCGAAACTTTTCGTTATTGGTCAATTTCCTGTATGTCAATGGATCAGTCTACCTCGTGATACAGTCGGTTGTTAGACATAATGTATTTGATGGATCCCTAATTATTTGTTAGCTTGCTTGGCATGATGCATCACGGAGATGCATTAAACCCCTTTGCCAGAGCACGGCTCAAATGTATTTAAACTAAACTTAACTCTTTGATGTTTTCTCTTGGCCAGGGGAGCGCTAAGCTTGCGGCCTGCAAAGCCTTGCCAAAGGACACTTCTGATCTAATAACGCCGCCAGCGGGGGATCAAAACATGATTTACCGATTACAAATGCCTTAGCCACTCAGCGATAGGGACCCCTTTTAGCGAAGAAGATCCAGACAACCCAATATAACTCTGTACCAGACCATTAAGATTTTGATTTGTCCAAAGTAAAAGAATTTGCAGACGACACATTGAATGTCGTTCAAAAGATGTAATTGTCTTTGAAAGTGTAGAACTCGTTGATGGAAAAAAAAAAAAAAGGCTGGTAACCAGCATTTTCTCCTTTTCCAACAATATTTTCCAAAGTCTTCCTTCTCGGAGTCATTTAAACGCAGGGTTCTTTAAAAAAAAAAGTCAAGACTGTTTGGCGAGAGAAAAAAAAAAAGGTTGGAAATCACCAGTTAATAAGGATCTGTTATCAGAATGTATGTTCTTTGCAGCCCAATCTTGATCGACAGCCGTCAACAAAAGAAAGTAGACATGTATTTGTCCTCTGTGTAGGTTGTACGGTCTTCGTCGGGCTAATAAATTTTACTTTCACATTCTTCGAAAACAGTGATATGTTTATTCTTTAATTCTCTTTACTGGACTGTAAATCAGGAGCAGTCAGAGATAAGGAAATATTGTTTAACTCTTTACCAAATTGAGAATTTTTTTTACCGAACTGACTGTATTTGCAGACTACAAAGTAATTGTGTATCAAATGATGATTTCTGTCTGTGAAAGGGTAGAGAACATTGTGTGAAAAGGTAAAAATGCCAGTTACCAGCATTTTCTCCTTTCCATACAATGCTTTCAAAAGCTTTCGGGAGAGTAGGGAAAAGAATTAACAAAAATCACGGCCAAGAAGGGGATGGGATGGTATGTTAGGTAGGATTGTATAGAGTTACGTGTCATTGATTATACACAAAACAAGTTTCAGAGAGATAGAGTATAACGAGTGTGTGAAGTTGGCTGTAATGGAGTTCGATATTCAATGTAGAAATGAATATAGCAGCAGATTCGGTACTTTTTCCAAACTCAAGGGACAGTTACGAACAATAAGGAAGAAGGATTTGAATATCGAAATGAATTTCATGCCAGCAGTAAATTCGCGTGTGTTTTTTTTTTTGTATCGGCATGCAAATGATCTCGAATATAGATTTCAATATCGAAATGACTTTCAGGCTTGCAGCAGATTCGCCAAGATTTCCACATGGGCATGTAGATATGTATGAAATAGAATGTCGATTTGAATGTCGAACTGAATTTCATGCTAGCAGCAGATTCGCAAAGATTTCTATATAGACACGTAGATGTATGAAATCCAATTTAGATTTGAATATCAGACTGAATTTCCTGCTCGCAGCAGATTCGCTAGAATTTCTATATGGACATGTAGATGGTGTATGATATCGAATGTAACTTTGAATATCGAACTGAATTTCATGCTCGCAGCAGATTCGCTATTATTTCTATATGGACATGTAGATGGTGTATGATATAGATTCGAACACCGTACTGAATTTCATGCTAGATTCGCTGAGATTTCAGTATGGGCACGTAGATGATATATAAATTCCAATAAAGATTTGAATATCGATCTGAATTTCATGCTAGCAGCAGATTCGCAAAGATTTCTATAATGACATGTCGATATTGTATGAAATCCAATGTAGATTTAAATATCGAACTGAATTTCATGTTAGCAGCAGATTCGCTAGAATTTCTTTAACGGCTTGTAGATGGTGTATAATATCGAATGTAGATTTGAATATCGATCTGAATTTCATGCTAGCGGTAGATTCGACAAAATTTTTATATGGGCATGTAGATGGTGTATATCGAATATAGATTTGAATATCGAACTGAATTTCATGCTAGCAGCAGATTCGCGAGAATTTCTATATGGGAATGTAGATATTCTATGAAATCCAATGTAGATTTGAACATCGAAATGAATTTCATGCTAACAGCAGATTTGCTAGAATTTCCTTTATGGGCTTATAGATGGTGTTTAATATTGAATGTAGATCGGAATATCGAACTGAATTTCACGCTAGCAGCAGATTCACCAAAATTTCTACATGGACATGTAGATGGTGTATGATATCGAATATAGATTTGAATACCGAACTGAATTTCATGCTAGCAGTAGATTCGCTGGAATTTCTTTATGGGCTTGTAGATAGTGTATAATAGCGAATGTAGATCTGAATATCGAACTAAATTTCATGCTGGCAGCAGATTCGAAAAAATTGCTGTTTTGCCTTAAAATGGTGTATGATATTTAATGTAGATTTGAATATCGAACTGAATTTCATGGTAGCGGCAGATTCGACAAAATTGCTTTATGGGCTGAAAATGTGCCCTCTAGAGTGCACAAAAGGTTTTCTAAGATTTGGCCCGGTGACTTATTTTTTTGAAACACAGTTTCAAATATGTCCAGGATTTTATCGCGACAAACATTCTGACAAACTTTCATGAGTATTGAGCTGCATATGTAGCCTGTAGGTGCAAACAAAGTTTTTCTAAGATTTGGCCTAGTGACCTACTTTTTGACCCAAAGTTACTCGATTTCAAACTTGTCCGAGATTTCATTAAGAGTATATGATTGAAAATGTGGCCTGTAGACTTCACACAAGGTCATTGTTAACGCACGGACGACGGACACAGCACAATCCCAAAAGCTCACCTTCAGCACTTTGTGCTCAGGTGATCTAAAAAGGCAAATCTTTAATAGTGGCTTTCTTCTTAAATGTTTTGAGAAAGAGAACAGAGTTCAATTTGCTGTAATCTGGCTGGATACAAAATTCTGTGGTGTATAGTGCTGAAGGAAATGGTTTTAACCGAAGAATCATCTGCCGTTTTCCAATACTCAGTAATCCTTTGTAATGGCACTGTTTACACGAGAAGTGTGGAGTGGGCACTTTGATGAACACTTCCTGGTCAGAGTTTATCATTGGGTTCATGTAACACCACTGCCTATGGTTGGGTGGGTGTTCCATAACTCTTTTGGTGTCATCAGTTTCATTGGCCTGTAATTGAATGCAGTGTCTGGGAATAAATTAAGTGATTATGATAGATGAGGAAATGTTCAGCTGAACTGATCTACTCTAAGTCTTTAACATTTGTTTGTGTAATTTACATGTTGCCAAGACCCACACACCCAAATGCCTTTGTCTTCTTTTCTGGAGAGGAAAGTTGAAGTCGATACCACAAATTTGCTATGGGTCAATGTTTAACCTTTGGTCACTAGAAACATTATAGCATTCTATAGGTAGTCATGATCGTATCCCGTCCAGTGTTGATACCAAGGAATAGGTCAGAAATATTGTCCGCTTTAAAGGATCAACAGTAAAGGAAGGGATATAGGGCCTTAAGCTCTTTCTTTTGCATTTTTCGGAATGTAGGATTATGTGGTACTACGTGTCTGCCAGTGATCAAGTCAGTCAGGATTGGTAAGCGACCTCGTGCCGAACAACAGAATGAAGGGTCAAATGAGTTGGGTTCTTAGATCAAGTGGTAAATCTGTGTCGTTGTATTTTCTTGTCTTAAAACATCGGATTGAGTGGTGTTTACATCATTTTCAACATTATTCCTGTTATAATGCGATGGCATGCTGTCCTGGAATTTGGTGTACCAAATGTGTTCTTTACACAACGTTCTTCTCAAGCCACTGACTGCTTTCCTACACAACCATCATTAAAACTATAATTAGTAGCTGTTTGGGAAAAAAATCCTTAACCAAGCACTATGTAGCGCAACCTACCCTGTGGAACAAAAAGTGGTGCTGAACAGACGACAGAGAAAAGTGAGGAAGTGGAGGCCACGATGACCACGAAGAGCCCAAGCAATGGTGCAAATGGTAAATGACTAGGGTATGCATGAATGTTTAGCTGTATAGTGCAAAATAAACAGATTTAGCAATTTTTATAAGGAAGAAAAGAATCCTAGATTCAGTGTTTCTGCTTCTCATGGATTTTGGAGCTCATCTATCAGTTTGGTATTAAAGATTAAAGTTAAAAACAATGACTTCCGAGGCTTGTAGAAACTGTGTCGTCTGCCATCCCAATTACTCAGGTGAGTTGGTGACCATGATCAAGCAGGGTCTAAAACTCAGACAAAAAGTTTAAACAGGGAAAAATATGAGCACTTGCCCTCTCACCCATGGCAACTAGAAATTCAGCTTGGCTAGCTGCAAATGCCTGTCAGGGGCCCAGGTGGCGATCCCTCAAAATAGGACGAGTTTTCATATTAATTAAATTTTCGCACAGAATAGTGACCAGTCAGGTTTCTGTCTAGTGTATCATTCAAATCCGACCAGATTCGCGTATATCTGTGCCTAATATTGTGTCCTTTCCGGTATTCCGACCATTCCGACTGTTCTTATCTCTACCGGATGTTTATTCGCGCCAGTAAAAAATTCAAGACTTTTCATTCTTGCTTTGATAAGCTGGGCCCCTAGATTTCGGGCTGGGCCCCTTGACTTTCTAAGTAAGGGGCCCAGTTGGCCCCTATAGGAAAAAAGTTAGTCTTTTTCCCTGTTAAAGGATGGATTCCATACAGATGATCAATGGACGGTATAAAAGCACCAGAAAATATTCTCACAAATGGATAAACCAGACAGACAACTCTTTCTGTAGCAAGTGGTTCCTGTAGCATGAGTCGAACAAAGGGAACTGTATTTTGTATTATTTCTCTTCATATGTAGACAAGAAACGTAGTTACCATGACTACCAACTCATATGTGCCAGTTATGCACCCGCGAAAACATGAACATTAAATCGGTTTCAAAGACTACCTCCCCCCACCACATACATGACCGTTACGCACTCGCGAAAACGTAAGATCGACTTGCGACACTTTCGGAAGCAACCGCTACCTGTTGCATAACTCAAACATTGGGAACCATGTTTTCCCTTTTCTCTTACTAGGGCCACCAAAACATTAAATCGGTCTCAATACCTACCCCCACGTGCATGACTTTTACGCGCCCGTGAAAATATATTATAAGCAACTTACGACTCTTTAAGAGGCGGCCTATACCTGTTGCATAAGTCAAACAATGGGAACCAAATTTTTCCCCTTTTCTTTTACTAGGGCCCCCAAAACATTTAATCAGTCTCAATAACTACCCGCACGTACATGACCTTTGCGCACCCGCTAAACATACAATCGACTTGGGACACTTTTGGAGGCAACCGGTACCTGTTGCATAAGTCAAACTATGGGAACCAATTTTTTCCCCTTTTCTCTTACTAGGGCCCCCGAAACATTAAATCAGTCTCCATAATTACACCCACGCACATGACCTTTGCGCACCCGCTAGAAACATAGAATCGACTTCCGACACTTTCGGAGGCAACCAGTACCTGTTGCATAAGTCAAACAGTGGAACCAAATTTTTTTCCCTTTTCTCTTACTAGGGCCACCGAAACATTAAATCAGTCTCAATAACTGCCTGCATGTACATGACCTTTACGCGCTCGTGAAAACATATTACCGACTTCTGACATTTTTGGAAGCAACCGGTACCTGTTGCATAAGTCAAACAATGGGAACCAAATTTTTCTCCCTTTTCTCTTACTAGGGCCCCCGAAACATTAAATCGGTCCCAATAACTACTCGGTCGTACATGACCTTTGCGCGCCCACGAAAACAGAATCGACTTCCGACACTTTTGGAAGCAACCAGTTCCTATTGCATAAGTAAGAAAAACAAAACTGACTCTTGCCCTACCCTTTTTTCGAAATACATAGACAAGAACTGTAACTTGGCCTTGACGACTACCCACTCATACATAGCAGTTTTACTCGCAGTGCAGAAACAGCCATACGTGGCTCTCGCGCGCAGCCAAAGACATCAATATCTTATACATCTTAGTATTTTTAAATTGGCCAATGACATAGAATTAGACTTAAGAATAGATGATAATAATAAAAAATAATAATAAAAATAAATTGTTAAAAAACATGGCACAGCTGGGGTTCGAACCTCTGGCCACCAGGACCAAAAATGGCTCTTGGCGCAGCGTTCTAACCCACTGCGCTATGGAGGCAACTGATAATTACTGTGGATATATATATACATGTACCTATAATCATAGCCCCCCTCTCCCTTCCCATAATTCCTTGAAGCAAAAAATAACAAAATGGAGGCAAAAAAAAAAAAATGGTGGCCAAACCATCGATGTAAACAATGAGGGAAATACTGTTTTAAAGTGATTATAGGTCTTCTTTGAAGGCTGATATGTACGAGGGACACTTTTTAAGTTCGTAGAGTAAGCCTATAACTTTTTAACGCGATTATGAAGTTGCACGATTTTTTACACAGAACTTGCGTAATCATTCCTCTCTCGAACGGTGTCACGGTATGCGGCGCACGAGGTCCACGTGCGCGCTGCGCTGGGTATTTTCAACACGTGGTTTTGTACACTATAGTAAAATATAGCGTTCAATATGGATGGAAAAATCTCTGAACAGAGGGTATATTGTAAGATTCGAGCACAGCTCGGGTTTCCTCCAACAGAAATTCATGCTAATTTGCAAAAAGTTTATGGGAATGGTGCTTTAAAATATGCTACAGTTTGCAAGTGGGTACGTCGTTTTAATGATGGTCGGGAGTCAATTGAAAATGACCCTCGGGTGGGTAGGCCGGTTTCCGTTTTGACGGAAAAGAACGTTGCTACTGTGAAAACGTTAATTGAGGAAGACGCACGTTATACCGTGCAAGAGATAGAAGAATTAAGTGGCATTCATTCGTCAAGTGTTTTGAAGATCTTACGTGAACGACTTGGGCTACGTAAGATCTGCGCGCGCTGGGTGCCCCATTTGCTCACTGACGAGCAGAAACAAAGTCGGGTTAGACTTGCATCGCAAGTTATAGAAAAATATGATAAATGTGACCCACGTCGTTTGGAAGAGATAGTTACAGGTGATGAAACCTGGATCTATCATTTTCAACCCGATTCTAAGGCTAAAAATAAGGTTTGGGTTTCATCTGAGGGCGACAGACCTGTCATTGCGCGCCGTTGCAAAACATCAAATCGCATGTTGTATGCGATATTCTTTGATTCGAAAGGTCCAGTCCTTCAAATTCCAGTCCCGAAAGGTAGTTCTGTCACTGGAAAGTTTTACAGAGAAAGTGTTCTTACTCAACTTGTTGATTTCTATCAGAAACGCAGACCGCGCACCGGTGTCCGCGGCATCAAATTACTCCATGATAACGCACCGGCCCATAAATCCGCTACGGTACAGGAATATCTGAAAGAATCTGGGCTCGATGTCTTAGATCATCCCCCATACAGCCCTGACCTGTCCCCCTGTGACTTTTGGTTGTTCCCAAGACTAAAGGAAATGCTGGCAGGGCACCGTTTTGAATCCCGTTGTGGTATAGGCAGTGCGGTCTACCAGTGTCTGCAACATATACCTAAAGAGGACTACCGGGCGGCGTTCCGGAAATGGGTAGATCGGTGTAAAATGTGTGTGGAGGCAGACGGGGCATATTTCGAAGGTCTTAGATAAATAAAATTTTGATATTTCAAGCGGTTTTAAAAAGACCGCCCTACTCTACGAACTTAAAAAGTGTCCCTCGTAATCCTTAGCAAACTGACATGCATTCTACATCCACACTCGCCAGAATTTGCCGACATTGGGCGAGAATTGAAGAAAACAGGGTGACAGAAGAACTTGGTCGGGTGTTTTCGAGCATACTACCAAGTTGACAACCCTTGATCCGATTTGTCTTTCTAGTTCAGGCTAGCTTCCATACTGCATTGATACATTGAATATACTAAGATGATCAATAAACGGTAAAAAGCATCAGAAAATATTGTCACAAGTGGATAAACCAGGGAGACAACTCTTTCTGTAGCAACTGGTTCCTGTAGCATGAGTCGAACAAAGAGAACTGTATTTTGTATTATTTCTCTTCATATGTAGACAAGAAACATAGTTACCATGACTACCAACTCATATGTGCCATTTATGCACCTGCCAAAACATGAAATATCGACTTACGACACTTTCGGAAGCAACTGATACCTATTGCATAAGTCAAACAAAGGGAACCAAATTTTTCGCTTTTCTCTTACCAGGGCTACCGAAACATTAAATCGGTTTCGATGACTTCCTCCTCCCACACCCACATACATGACCGTTACGTGCCCGCGAAAACAAAAAATCGACTTGCGACACTTTCGGAAGCAACCGCTACCTGTTGCATATGTCAAACAATTGGAACCAATTTTTTTCTTTTTCTCTTACTAGGGCCACCGAAACATTAAAGCGATCTCAATATCTACCCCCACTTGCAGGGCCTTTAATTGACTTACGACTCTTTAAGAAGCAGCCTGTAAGTGTTGCATAAGTTAAACAATGGGAACCAAATTTTTCCCTTTTTTTCTTACCCCGAAACATTAAATGGGTCTCAATAACTACCCGCACATACATGACCTTTGTACGCCCGCGAAAATATACAATCGACTTCCGACATATTAGGAGGCAACCAGTACCTGTTGCATAAGTCAAATAATGGGAACCAATTTTTTCCCTTTTCTCTTACTAGGGCACCCAGAACATTAAATCGGTCTCAAAAACTACCCCCACGTACATGACCTTTGCGCGCCCGCTAAAATCATAGAATCAACTAGTTAAAAAAAAAAAAAAAAAATGGCACAGCTTGGGTTCGAACGTCTGGCCACCAGGATAATAAAAATAAATTATAAAAATAATTTAATATCCAAATCTTTGTTCGATATCATACACCGTCTACATGCCCATACAGCAGTTGTGACGAATCTGCTGCTAGCACGAAATTCAGTTCGATATTTAAATCTGTATTCGATATCATAGACCATCTACATGCCCATAAAGAAAATGTAGCGAATTTGCTGCTAGCATGAAATTCAGTTTGATATTCAAATCTATCTTCGATATCATACACCATCTACATGCCCATACAGCAATTTTTTTCCGAATCTGCTGCTAGCATGAAATTCAGTTCGATATTCCGATCTACATTCAATATTATACACAATTTTACAAGCCCATAAAGGAAATTCTAGCGAATCTGCTGTTAGCATGAAATTTATTTCGATATTTAAATCTACATTGGATTTCATACAATATCTACATTCCCATATAGAAATTCTAGCGAATCTGCTACTAACATGAAATTCAGTTCGATATTCATTTCTACATTCGATATGATACACCATCTACATGCCCATATAGCAATTTTGTCGAATCTGCCGCTAGCATGAAATTCAGTTCGATATTCAAATCTACATTCGATATTGTACACCATCTACAAGCCGATAAAGAAATTCTAGCGAATCTGCTGCTAGCATGAAATTCAGTTCGATATTTAAATCTAAATTGGATTTCATACAATATCTACATGTTAATACAGAATTCTTTGCGAATCTGCTGCTAGCAAGAAATTGAGATCGATATTCAAATCTATATTCGATATCATACACAATCTACATGCTCATATAGAAATTTTGGGGAATCTGCTGTTAGCATGAAATTCAGATCAATATCCAGGTCTATATCCAACATTATACACCATTTACAAGCCCATAAAGGTAATACTAGCAAATCTGCTGTTGGCTTGAAATTCATTTCGATATTCAAATCTACATCCGATTTCATACATTATCTACATGCCCATATAGAAATTCTAGCGAATCTGCTGCTAGCATGAAATTCAGTTCGATATTTAAATCTACATTGGATTTCATACAATATCGACATGTCAATATAGAAATCTTTGCGAATCTGCTGCTAGCATGAAATTCAGATCGATATTCAAATCTTCATTGGATTATATATAGCTTCTACGTGCCCCTACAGAAATCTCAGCGAATCTGCTGCTAGCATGAAATTCAATTCGATATTCAAACCTACATTCGATATCATATACCATCTACTTGCCCATATAGAAATTCTAGCGAATCTGCTGCTATCAGGAAATTCAGTTCGACATTCAAATCGACATTCGATTTCATACATATCTACATGCCCATATGGAAATCTTGGCGAATCTGCTGCTAGCCTGAAGTTCATTTCGATATTCAAATCTGTATTCGAGATCATACATTATCTGCATGCCCATACAAAAATTCCACGCGAATTTACTGCTGGCATGAAATATTCATTTCGATATTCAATCTAAAAAATCGTTATTCTTTGTTATTCGTAACTGTCCCTCGAGTTTGAAAAAAAATACCGAATCTACTGCTGCATGAAATTCAACACGTATATCGCGTAGTGTATTAGTGTATGTGCATAAAATTAAGTCAACTGTAACCCTTAGGCTGCTAAGCGCGACTTAATGCCCTTTTCACGGACAGTGTAGATTAAGATCAGACTGCACAGAATGTGCAGTCTGATCTTGCATCTACACTTTCTGATAAGGAGATATTTTTTCCCGAAGAAATACGATTGAAAGAGAAACATTCGGGTTTTTACTATCGGCTTGACAGTATCATTTAAATTATTTAGCAGGTTAAGGATCAAAATAGTTCAATTCCTTTTTTTTTTTCAATGAGAAATTCGTTTATTTTTCATATTGCTTCCTGCAGATCTTGTTCCATACTTATCTACGTTTCTTTTATAAAACGTTATCACACAATTTACGACTCGTAGTAACCAGATTTCGGAAACATCGTGGGAATAGGAGAAATGCTTGTTCCGAGGGTACACCCAGTTGCTAATATACCGATCACGTTTTCTATTCAGTTCAACTACGTTATTTTCCTTTCCCCCAAATGTTTTTCGTTCTGTCACTTATTCTAAATTTTAAATTTAGTATCTCAGGATAAGAATTAACCCTTAGGCTGCTAAGCGGGACTCACTGACCTTTTGCAGACAGCGTAAATCAAGATCAGACTACGCAAGAAGGTGCAATCTGATCTTTGAACTACACTGTCTGATAAGGAGATATCTTTCCTCCAAAAATAACTTTGAAATAGGGAAATTTTGGTTCATACTGTTGGTAAGTAAGTTTTGTTTCATTCATTTAGCAGGATAAGGGTTAAATGATACGAAAGCTTGGCACGAAACGAAAATAGTAAACGGTTTTAACCCTATATTTAAATCGATGATTGATTGTATGGTGTTTAACGCCACTTTGAATATTATTTCCGACATATCGGAGCGGCCAGTGCACCTATCCATGCTTTACTGCAGATTCTTTTAACCAGTACTTCCAAAAACTATTCTTTCCAAGCCACTGGCTTGTTTGTCACCTAATCACCGTCGAAACAATGATCAGCGTAGAGGGAGAAATGAATCCTGTTGCAGTGACTATTTTCAGTCCTTGGAAGGGAGTTTGCCAAGCTGGGAACAAGCAACCGACATAGTAAGCAACATTTTCTCCTTTTCTCGGGATGTTTCAAAAGAAGCCTATTTCCCCATGGTACTTGAAATAAGGAATTGTTTCGTAAAGGGCTGAAATAGACATACGTCCATTTTTAAGTTTCAATATTAGGGGTAAAGATTAAGCTTAAGAACCGATAAGCCCGCGATAAGTCTAGAGCGTGATAAGAATAAAGTAAACGGAGAACACCTCTTATTTCTGATAAAATGATAAATATTTTATGAATATACTCCAAAGCTGATAATTTCCAAATATGGTATTTATTTGATTTTCGACATAAAATCGCTTTGGGTGTGTTTCAACAGGTTCACCCATTTGCCAGTTTAAGTTTAACCTAATCTTGAACGCTTTGCAGACAGTATAAATTAAGATCAGACTGTAAAAAAGTGCAGTATAATATTGAATCGATATTGCCTGGTATGATTGAATATTCGTGCAAAGAAACCTTAAAATATTTAAATGATTTTGGTCTTTTTTTTTTCGCGGACAGAAAATGTACAATTGATATACTGCGCTCTCCAAAGGTTAAAATTAATAGTAACTATTCAAAACAGTGACCCCTTTAACCCTTTACCAGACGACAAAATCTTAGCCTTGTCCAAATTGAAAGCATTTGCAGACGACAATTTCATTGTGGCTCAAATGGTGCAATTTTTCTTTGAAAGCGCAGAAAACATTGTGGGAAAAGGAGAAAATCTGGTTACCAGCATTTTCCCCTTTTCCCTCAATGTCGTCAATAGGCTTTTTCCAGAGGGTCATTAAAAGGCGGCATTGTGTAGTAAAGGGTTAAAGGGTGTACTTGAATGATTTAAAATTTTTGTTTACCACCATTTTCAACAATATTACAGCTATGCAACGGAGGCCATTGTACCAATCCAAGCGCTCTTTGTAGTGTCTATAACAATTCTATGCACTACATCCATCCAGGCAACTGGCTGCTTTCCCATATAAACAAAGCTAAACATTTTAGAGGTTGGAGAGAAATGTGTTCTGTCGAGATGACTTCCAATGATTCTTCGAACAGTCTCAGATAGGTCCATGTTTAGCGGTTGAAAGTTACGAAATAATCGAACTGAAAAGATCAAAGATCAGACTGCACGTTCTTGATCAAAGGCTTTTTTCCCTTGCCGCTGAAAGGCCCAAACTATTAACAAACTCAGCCGAGCCGGAGATTCAAACGTCTAGTCGGTAATTTTTATCCATGACGACTAGACCATTGGAGCTCTGCAAGCAATAAATGAAGATTAGAGTACACACCGACAGCAAAGAAATGTTGGGGGGGCGGGAAATAGGGAAGATAACACGGTTTCCGAGGTACAATAAAAGTGAATTCAAATTCTTCTTTCACATACAGTCATGTAAAACTATATGAAATACAACTAAAATAAATCTTGCATAAAAAAATCACACACACACATATGTGTGTGTGTGTGTGTGTGTGTGTGTGTGTGTGTGTGTGTGTGTGAGCCATGCTCTGTGAAAAGGGGGTTTAATGCATCTCTGGGATGCATCATACCAAGCAAGTTATCTCATAATCAATGACTCATGAAATTCGTATTGTCTAACAACCATCTGAATCATAAGGTAGACTATCTTGAACATGCAGCAAATTGACCAATAACAAGAAAATTTCGACTCAGGTCCAGCCTGCGCGGACTGCGCAGGCTGATCTGGTCGATACTTTTAGCAGATGCAGTAGGCCCCCGTTTCCTGGAGCATGGTGCATATATACAGTAATTCCGAAATTCGAAATTCATTATACCCGTTCTGTGTTGCTTCGGATTTTTTTTCTGTATATGCAAGTGACTCAGCATCGACGTTTAGGTATAGCAATATGCTCTGCATTTATCATTAAATGCATATCACAGTATCTATAAACGTTCAGTCATTTCTAGACGACTTTTGCCTCTTGAACGAGGATGACTGTAAAAATGCTGAATAATTGATTGAATGGGATTTTACGCCGTTTCAACATTATTTCAGTCATATCACGGCGACAGAACACTTATTCATGACTGTCATGTCGTTCACCGGTACTATGCTAGGGCTCTGAAGTGTCTTTCGCAAGGACACTCCTACTAAAACCTCAGCGCTTCGAATGAGGATCGAATCTGGGCCTTCAGGTTTCGAATTCACCGCACTCTTTGAGGCAATGCTGTGGGTAGAACTGGTAGAGAAGCGCCAGTAAGGCACTGGTAGTTGCACTGGTCGCCGTAAAAATAAATAGCATGCCACTGAACAAGGTGTAAATATATATAAAATGGGTTAAATACCACTGACTTGAAAACCAGCCGCATCCATTTTACCTGTTCTACGTATATACAGATATATGCCAGGCCTTCCGTGGCTCATAAATTAAGATGTCACACTCTTGATGAGAAATCTCGTACGATCTTGCCTTGCTGTTCTTGCCATGTGATAACGTCCATTGGAATGGCAAAGCCCCAACCCTGTACTGATGAAACACAGGAAACACAGGAAGGACGTGAAAAGGAGAGAGGTACCTATGACTGAGATTTTGTTGAAAGCTGATTAAAAGACTGTGCAAATAAGCTTTCTATGCAGCCTGCAGTCGTTAATCAAAATTGTCAATCAGTGCGCACAACTTTTGCATAAGCAAGTTGAATCTAATTCGTATAAATTTAGTTGTAAGACTCTTCTACTTTTGAAACGATTCACATCTGTAGAAGCGATCTCGTCGAATTTAAGCGCAATATTGTAAGAACAGTAGAGAATTTATATATGTATATAAGCCATGCTCTGGCAAAAGGGGGTTGATGCATCTCCGTGATACACTATACTAAGCAAGTCGTCATAAATATTTTAGCCATAAAATCCATCTTGTCCAACAGCCCACTGAATTATGAGGAAGAATGGTCCTTGGACATGCATAAGATATAAAAAAAACCCAAAAAGTTTCGACTCGTGTCAGCGTGAACAGATTGCGCATCCTCACATGAGTCGATACTGTTTTGCAGATGCATTAAACCCCCTTTTAAAAGACTATGACTGATATGTTACTAAAAAGAATACCCGTTGAGGAGAATTTATAGAATAGTTTTTCAGATCTTGGTTTTGAATTTGGAGAAGGAACTGCGCACAGGAAATGTAATGAAAATATCGAGAAGCCTAATGATCCAATTTTACTGCTGAATATATAATTTTGACCTTTTCAGCCCAACAGGCGAAAACATGAGCTTTTGTGGACAGAACAGATCAAGATGAGGCTGCACAGAAGGTGAAGTCTGATCTTGGATCTATACTGTCCGTTTGTTTAGTCCGGCGTAAATTATAAAGAATATGTGTGGGTTTCAGCGGATTGTATTTTAACCCTTAGGCTGCTAAGCGCGACTCACTGAACTTTTGCGGACAGTGTAGATCCAAGATCAGACTGCACAGAACGTGCAGTCTGATCTTGGATCTACATTGTCCGATAAGGAGATATTTTTCCTTAGAAAATAAGTTTGAAATAACATTATTTGTGATTTAAGTGTCGACTCGCAGGTATCGTTTAACTTATTCAGCAGGATATGGGTTAAGCCGTTGAAAGAGGTCGAGTTTATATATTTGGCGCATCTGTCACACCTTGCTGTATAGCATAAACGGAAGTCACATTCATGAATAAACAAAATGGCAGATAATGATCTTGTGATGAAAGTCGTCTCCGTTTTTCAGGTTCTCGCAGAGGGTGCATGGAGAACACAAAACGCGTTATCAAGGCCTCTTTGTGCTGCACGTGGAATCTAACACGACATCCCACGATGTACTGATGAAGGTTCTCAAATTTTCAAATGACACGTAAAAAGATAACAAGAGAGTGAGCCGTATTCCATAATTCCTCTGAAGATCTTCATCATCTGTGTGGTCCCATGGACAACATTTTCGAACCCGCTATTTGTCAGTTTTCATGTGTTCCTTGTCGGTATTCATCCGCTGAACATGTGGTTAGTATCTGGAACACTTTCCTTTGAACTGCTGCATGTACGGTAGTACTCCTGCCTAATTCCGGGCTCGCCAAACTTCAACATATCGGCGCTGGACATGAATGGGACCAGGAACGCACGAATTCCGACAAAACGTATGCCACTGTATGGCTACCGTACATCCAGCGGGCGCCTTTGTCCAGGTTCCAAGTTTAATACATATATTAAACTTTCTGCCAGATTAAACGGACTTCGTCTGATAAAGAGCATGTATGTGAATGGAGATGAAAGGATTGTAAATTTTCTTCTTCATCGGACGTATGTTAACGCTATCCGGTAGGAGTGACAGATACTCAAATGTTACATGAACTTCCGCTGGTCTTGTTATTATGTTTTGTTACTATTTATAGACATCTTTTTTTAAACGTCGTCGACAAAATTAACTCGTTTCCCAGTTCTAGATTCTGATACCTGTTGTACTTCCTCTACTGAGAGAGTATCCTGAACTACGTGACTCTCCTCTTGCTTGGAATCATCCAAAGTAACATCCCCTGTTGACGAATTCACCGCTGTATCATTTCTTTCGTCGGTTTGATTTGAATCGTCGAGATCTTCGACACTGTCAGCAAGGAAGTGTTCATTTTCTTCGAAATCAGAGGTAGTTTCAGACCTTACGCCTTCCAAGTCTTGAAAATATTCCTCAATTTTGATTGGTCCCATTCTGCAAATTTCAATAGGTGGGTGGAGCAATAGAGGGTTATTTTCCAGAACAGATGACGTGTATCTATAGCCCCAGTCAAGTTTGATCAGCTTTCCAAAGTCACGTGGTAGTTCTCTTAGACGATTGTTTCCCAGCCATAGACATTCGAGATCGACTAATTTGCACAGAGAATCTGGTAACTTTATCAGCCTGTTATAACACAATATGAGGGATTTAAGATTCATTAACCTCTCTATTTCTTCCGGAAGTGTAATCAACAAATTATCACTTAAATCCAAAAACTGTATGTTCGTCATGTCGCACAGCTGTACCGGAAATACGTCAAACTTATTGTTTGCCAAGTGTAGACTAACTAAATTATTCAAACGACCGAAACCGTGAGGTAAGAATGTCAACAGATTGTTGCTTAACGACAATCTCTCCAAACTTTGAAGCAGACATATTTCTTTTGGGATCGAGACCAACTCATTGGTATCCAGCATCAGAACGCGTAGATTTATCAATTTCCCAATGGAAGGGGGAACAAGTGGTAACCGGAAATCCAGACAAGCTTCCCGGTTTGGACTTAAATCTAACACTTCTAAATCCATCATTGAGAACAATACTGCTGGTAAATACTGAAGGTCTTTTCCACGTATCCGGAGTTTCCGAAGTCCGAAATATAAAGGGTCGGTGGTCTCTACACGAAGTCTCAGATCCTTGAGCACTTCTTTGTCAGTGTAACCGAGTCTGTAGGTCCGCGCCATGTTAAACACGTTCATCTCTTCATAGTACCTTCAGTTCTGTGAAAAAAGAAAGGAGAAAATGTTGCTCTCATTTATCATGGTTTAACCCTTTTCAAAACAATGTTATAACGACCTAAAGAAGAAGGTTTTGAAAACATCGATGTAAAAGGAAAAAAGGTTGCCAGCAGTTTCTGCTCTTCTAAAATGTTTTAGTCTCTTTCACAGACAAATTCCATTATTTGAGACACATTTAACTTTTTGTCCACAAATACTTTCGATTTAGATCAGTCTAAAATTTTGTGGTGAGGTAAAGAGTTAAATAATACATCAAAAGAATCTATTTTTTTAAGCTTTCGTTTTATAATGTTCTCTTTTCAGGCCTTACCACACATCCCGACATTAAACAACCTGACAGAAAAGGCTTTTGAAAACATTATGTGAAAAGGCGGAAATACTGGAAACCAGCATTCTCTCTTTTTACCACAATGTTCTCTATCCATTCACGGAAAATTCCATAATTTTCGCAATATTTTATTTATCTCCTGCGACTGCTATAAATGCAGACGGGTCTAGAATTTTGTCGTATGGTAAAGGGTTAACTCTTTACCAAACGACAAAATTTTAGACCGGTCCAAATTCAAAGCAACGACAAATTAATGGGAAAAGGAGGAAAATGCTGGTAATAAGCACTTTCTCCTTTTCCCACAATGTTTTCAAGGACCTTCTCTCTTAGAGTCTTTAAAACATGGGATGGTTGGTATAGCGTTAAATAAGTAACTATTACCAAGAGGTGAGCAACGCTCTGGTAAACGGAGGCTAAACGCATCTCCGTAATGATTTATACCAAACAAGTCATCACATAATTATGGATCCATAAAATCCAATTTGTCTAACAAACAACTGAATCATGAGGTAGAAAGGTTCTCTGACATATAGAAATTTAACCAGTTACACTTGCCCGACTGCGACATGTGTCGATGTTTTTAGCAGATGTACCTCATGTTCACAGAGCATGGCCAAAGTTCAATGAACATCTAAATTGGCTACAATGAACTACACGGTGGCCTTTGTGCATTTGTGGTGTGCACTGACTCAAAACTGCGTAAAAAGAAACCAATTCCCTCTACATCTACATCGATAGTAGCATATCTCGCCTAAAATTGTTGCAATATTTTGAAATTTTTCAAAGCTATCGAATTTCTTTCCGAGGATTGATGACAGTCATTGCGACAGAACTCATTTCTCTCTCCAAACCGATCATTGTTTCGTCGATGGAAAAGCAGCCAGTGGCTGGGAAGAATATTAAGCGAAGTATTTGTCATGGATAGTTGCACTGGTCGCCGCGATGTAACTGAAATACTGTTGAAAACGGCGTTAAACACCACACAAATAAACAAATAAGTGCTGTTGAAAATTATACAAATTATACAAAGTCACTCACAGCTCGTACGCTTCTCTTTCGTGTGAGTTGTCAAAACTGTACAAAAAGAAACTATTTCCCCGCTATTTTACTTCTTTTCACAGAATTTGAGGAATTCCACATTATTATTACGAAACTATCACAGACACTTCCATAATAAAATATTTCATTCCAGTGCTTCACACATGATTGTCTTTACACCTTAATATCTGTTTAAAAAAAAAACCCGGTTACCTTTCCGCGTATCCGATGTCTTATCCCATATAATGCTTCACCCATTTACCCACTGAAACAAATCTGCAGCTGGCACACAACTTTGAAAGTATCCTCGTCAAACATGGGTAATGAATATTATCAAATATTTGATACAAGATACCAATAACGTACTTGCAACCTATGGACAAATTGCTCATTGCGAGAAACATTTCCCTTTACCGCAATGTTTTCGAAAATGGTCTATTCTTAGAAGATAATAATTGTATACAGAGGATAATAATATAGATACAGGTCAGTTTTTTTTCTCTCATCTATGGACATTTTCCCCACACTGTACAGAGCTCCGAAATGCGCGTCAGATATATTTCGCCCAGAAACTCTCAACGTGCCAAACAGTGGAGATTCATTCCGTGCAGTCTGATCTTTGATCTTCGCAGTTCTTAAAGGCTATAACATTGAAGGGTGAATCGATTTTTATGCACAAAACTCCACCCAGAGTCCAATTATTTCGAAATTAACATCAATTTATCTGCAATTTCTGTCAGCTGCTATAACGTGTATTTGAATAGCATTTTACAAGAGGTTTTACCTACTTATTATTCAATTTATTCAATACTTGACCCTTTACCACACAGTCCTGAGTTTTAACGACCCTAAAGAAGACGACTTTTGAAAACATTGTGGAAAAAGGAGAAAATGCTGGTAACCTGCTGGTAACCGTCTTCTTTTTCCAGAATGTTTTCTACCCTTTTACAAAAGAACATTCAAATTTTGAGTCACATTTAATCCGTCATCTGCAATTCCTTTCCACTTGGACAAGCCAAAATTTTGTTGTTTGGTAAAGAGTTAACTGTGTAGCTGTATTTACCCTTAAGTTGCTAATCGCGACCCACTGACCTTTTGCGGACAGTGTAGATCAAGATCAGACTGCACAGAATGTGCAGTCTGATCGTTGATCTACACTGTCAGAATGTGCAGTCTGATCGTTGATCTACACTGTCCGATACGGTATTTTCTTTCCGGTGAAATCAACTTTGAAACCGCAATGTTTGGGCTTTTAGTACTGAGTAGAAATTTGCGTTTCATTTATTCAGCAGCTCAAGTGTTAAAACGTTTCCATTTTATGGGAACATTTCACGTTCTTTCAAATACAGGTTAACAGTTTACCCCCTGCAAACGACTTTTACATCTTGCAGAAGATCACTTTTGAAAACATGGTGGCGAATAGAAAAAAAAAAATGCTCATGACAAGTAATTTCATATTGGACTCATTATCATTTATCAAAGCTTTTCATTTATCAAACTTTTTACCGAACAATCCCAAGTTTTGACGACTCTGAAGAAAAAGTGCTTTTGAAAACTTCTTGGGAGAAGGAGAAAATGCTGGTTAACACCACTTTATCTTTTTCCACATTGTTTGAATCCATTTTTTACGTAAGACTAAACAAACAAGATGGTAGGCCTATCTATAGTCCCAAGATCAGACTGCACGTTATGTACAGTCAGATCTTGCTCTATGTCGTCTGCTAAAGTCTTCGCTTTCGCCAATGGTGCTAAATAATAAATGCTTTCGATTTGGACAAATCTAAATTGTTTTCGTCGGGTAAAAAGTTGATACTATGCTTTGGTTTTATTGCTTTTTTTTTGCCCACAGACTCCCTGAAGTAAACATGACAGCAACGCTGAAGCCTTTATAAATAAATAAGTAAATAAGATAGAAATTAAACGCAAGAACAAGTAAACAACAAACAAAAATGAATGGACCAATAAACTATCCCATGTAAACGACGTTTTTTACCTTTTGAAGACCAAGACTTAAAAGATCTCGTTGCAAAAGACGAAACTGCTCGTGACGACACATATATTTCCACATATTCAAGTATCATTATTTTTTTTTTCGTGTTGATTGTCATCATTTCACATGTTTTCAAAGTCGTCTGTTGCAGACTTTCTTTCAAAGAAGCCGATCTAATAAGCAATTTTAAAAAACAAAAGGTTTTCCATACATAAGGCAAGTACTACATGTTTTTCACTGTAAGCCTACGCCATAAACATTTAGACTTTTGTGATGTTTGTTCATTTGATCCTTTACAAAACTATCTAGTATTTTAACGACCCAGGGGAAAGAAAGCTTCGAAAAACATTGTGGGAAAGGAGGAAATACTGGTAATCAGCATTTTCTCCTTTGCCCAGAATATTTTCTACACTATCAAAGACAAATCATTTCGATTTAAGCCATTATTTGATTCGTCGTCTGGAAATGCTTTCAGGTTGGTAAAACTTTGTCATCTGGGTCCGTATTCACCAACCATTCTTAAGAACATTCTTAGTCTTATTCTTCAAATTTTTCCAAATTTGAAAGTAACACAACTTCTGATTGGCTAAACCAAATGGTTTAGCCAATCAGAAGTTGTGTTACTTTCAAACATGGAAAATCTTGGAGAATGAGACAAAGAACGTTCTTAAGAATGGTTGGTGAATATGGACCCTTGTAAATGTGTCCGGCGGCAGGTCTAATAAGCTAAAAAAATAAATAATAAAAAAAGAACTTTACCATACACAAGATCGGTTCCACTCTCCTCACAGAAAGCCTATGCCCTAAACATTAAGATTTTTGTGATGTTTGTCCATTTGATCCTTTACAAAACAATCCCGTAGTTTAACGATCCTACGGGCCGAAGGCTTTGGAAACCATTGTCGAAAAAGCATTCAGCATTTTCTCTTTTTCCCACAATATTTTCTACTTTTTCAAACACACATTCATTTGTGTAACCCATGCTTGATACACGTTTTACCTATATTCTCGTATGCTTTCAATCCGGATAATTATACACTTTCTTTCGTCTGTTAAGGAATTAAAGTATTCGATCTTTGGCTGGTTGATTTTGTCAATAGGAATTGTAAAAGCTGGATTGAAAATGTCTTTATTTACAAACTACTATATAAATATTTAAGTGTTGTTTAACTTTAGAGGTGTTCAATACCTAATTCTACCGATCAGCACGGATTTAAAGACTGTTATCGGTATTTTTGTTTATTTTTCTATTTAAAGGGTAGATAATCCTTGGTATTAACTTGTTGGACTTTTTCCCTGACGAAAATAGACCTGGTCCATACTGAAAGCATTTGCAGATGATTGACAACTGTGACTTAGAAGATGAGATTCGTCTCTGGGAAAAGAAAAAAAAAAAAAAAAAAAGGAAAACATTGTGGAAAAAGGAGAACATGCGCTGTCAGCAGCATTTTCTCATTTTCCCATGATGTTTTCAACAGTGTCTTGGTCAGGTTCGTTAAAACGCGGGATCTTTTGGTAAAGGGAAACATCCTTTACATGCCAGACATTAAAGTTGGTGTTTTCGAGAGCAGTGGGGATCAAAATTAGGCTGCATAGAACTTGCAGTCTGATCTTCTGATCTTATCTGACCGAAAGATGGTATAATTCTTGTCAAAACAATCGTCCTAACGTGTTTATTGAGACAAGACTGCACAGAAGGGCTCTGTGATCTGTCTGAAGTTCAAAGACTTAGTGCTACTATCTGACTGGCTGAGAGAAGAAGTCTTAGCTAATGAAGCTGTTTTGATTTAGTAACTAAGAAGAAAAACAATATTTAGAATGGCTGCCAAATTAGCTCTTCTAACATCAAAAACCAATCCATGCAAAACTTTGACCAAGACAGAAGAAACCATTCTTTAACTATTTCAAAGCCATAGGCGAAAACAAAGGCCCTTTGTAGACAGCATGGGTGAAGATCAGACTGCACAGAAAATACAGCCTGATCTTGGCTCTATACCGTCCAGACGAGTAATCAAGTGTACTGGATAAAAATTTTCTTAGTACTAGTGGATTGTTTTTATCAGCCTCCGATAGAGGTCGAGCTGAGCCATGCTCGCTGAAAAGGGGGCTTAATGCATCTCCATGATGCGTTGTACCAAGCAAGACATCACATAATTATGGATCTATAAAATCCACTTTGTCTTACAACCGACTGAATCACGATGTAGAATGGTCCTTGGACATATAGAATATTGACCAATAGCGGACTGCGCAGGCTGACCTGGGTCGACACTTTTCACAGCTGCATTAAGCCCCTTTTTCACAGAGCATGGCTCATATATAAGCCATGCTCTGTGAAAAAGGGGCTTAATGCAGCTGCGTGAACCATGCTCTGGCAAAATGGGGCTTAGAGCATCTCCGTGATGCATTGACCAAGCAAGTCATCACATAGTTAGGGATCCATTAAATTAATTTTGTATAGCAACCGATTGAATCATGAGGTAGACTGGTCCTTTGACATACAGAAAATTTACCTGTAGCAAAAAGTTTCGGCTCGCGGACTGCGAAGGCTGACCTTAGTCGATACTTTTTGCAGATGCATTAAGTTCCCTTTTCACAGAGCATGGCTCACATATAAAAAGCTGAAAGAATTAAAAACAACTCTCTTAATTTTGTATGTACCATAACCATCGGGAACGGAGCAACTATGTTTTAGCCAACGCTTCCAGCGAAACCTCTTATTTCCCCTTATGTTACCTACAACGACCCAAAACCCTTTTCCTGTCATCGTAGATCAAGATCAGACTGCACAGAACTTGAAGTTTGATCTTAGATCTACATCGTATGACTTTTCCGACGAAAAAAACATTTTGAAGTCTTAATACGAACACATGTAATCTATTTGAGTTTTAGAGCACCGAATGAACCTAACAGACATTTTCAATGTAGAAATGGGACAGAAATAATGGCTTTTTTAAGACTAATCTTTCTCAAAATGTTTCAGAGAAGCGGACTGTGTAGACCAAGGGCCAGACTGCACGTTTCGTGTTTTCTGATATTGGTCTACGCCGAATGCAAAAGTAACAAAAGTCGTGAAAGAAGCTTTAAGAGCTGTGAGCAGTTTTGCGTCGTGGCAAGGGAAATAACCATGGAATGTTTTTCCGAAGGATATTCTATATTATCTACCTTGATTATAAAGACGATCGTGTCTAATCTACCAGTTTGAAGTAAATGGCAAAAGTTAGGCGTTTTTGTGGTCAGTTAAGACCAAGTTTGAGATGCACGGAACAAGCAGTCTGATCTATGCGAGCTTTCTTTAAAAAAAGAACTGATTCTTTACCAATATCTGCGTTGTTTTCATCCACTGAATAAGGTGTATGGCTGGTACCGAATATGTTCAGGTGGTAGTTGTCGCTAGGGTAGTCCTGTTTGGAAAATTAAAATCAAGCACTTCTTCTACACTGTTTTACCAGGAACGATGGAAAAAGAGTCATGCTCTGTGAATAGGGAATTTTATACATCTGCAAAAAAGTATCGATCCGGGTCAGTCTGCGCGTTTCGCGCAGGCTGACCTGGATCGAAACATTTTCCTATCGGTAAATTTTCTCCGTGTCAAAGGACCATCTTTCCTCATATACCTCATGACCCGCCCGATTTTAACACAAAAATGGAATCGTGATGTGCAATGACTTGCTTGATATATCGCATCACGAAGATGCATCAAACCCCCTTTTCCCAGCATGCCAATCATAATTTTAAATGTATTTGAGCCATGCTTTGTGAAAAGGGGGCTTAATGCATCTGCGAACAGTATCGACCCAGTTCAGCCTGCGCAGTCCACGCAGGCTGACCTAAGCTGAAACTTTTCGCTATTGGTCAATTTTCTGTGTGTCCAAGGACCATTCTACCTCATGACTAGGTCGATTTTTTTTAAAAAAAAAAGTGGCTTGATGGCTTGATTGGTATAATGCATCACGGAGAAGCATTAAGCCCCCTTTTGCCAGAGCATGGCTCACTTCTGCCGTTCGATGACCTTCTTAAAACCGAATAAAATGTTGCTGCTTCAAAAATGATTAAAAAAACAAAAACAAAAAGGATAGCCACTGAAATGTCCACTACAGCTTTATTTGAATTTACGATCAGTGGAGGTTAAGATCCGACTGTAAACAGCTCTCATTCTATGATAATTGATCCCACTGTCGGCTATGTTAGATTATACTGGCATAATACAGCCTTGATTTTGCCTTAGTTCGGTTTTTTTTTTTTTGTCATAGGCTTAGTATGTCACCTTCGGACCCAAAACTTAAAAGAATGCATTAAATACGAAACCATGTTAGAGCTGCTACTTTGCTGTTTATTCTAATGTATAAAGTTCCTTCTGTTTATCGAATTATTTGTCGTCTAGTTACAGACCAAAGGTTCCACCGATCCATCTGTCCGTTTGTCAATTCATTCATCCATCCGTCCGCCCGTCCGTCCGCCTGCCCGGCCGCTCGTCCGTCAGCCGTCCGCCCGTTTATCAACGTATCCACGCATCTGCCATCTATCCTTCCATCATCCATCCAACCATTTAATCATCAGCATCACAATTGCTGCATGCTTTTGATGCTCAGGATGGACTGAATTCTTTTGAACCTTTCAGCAGCACAGGCGAAAACATGGGGTTTGGGGACGCATAGATCAAGATCAGATCGCATGGAGGTCAAATTTATGCATTTTGCTCTTACAATGTTGAAGACGCTGTAACTGATTGCAAATTCTGTTCAGATATCCCTTAAAAATTAATGATAATAATAGGAAAACAAAAAAAAAAAAAAAAAAAAAACCCACTGTCAGTGCGGACAGTAGATCAAGCTCAGACTACACAGTCCATGCAGTCTGATATTTGAACTTCTCTCTCCTGAATCTTGTTCTGAATCTCCTGAATCTTGTGCGATATTCTTGCCAAAGTAAGTTGGGATTTCTAATATCCAGTTTTATTTTCATTGACAGAAAGTTACGACTTCATTTATCTGTGGCACTAACTCTTTCGTTATCATGCACGACAAAAGAAACTTTTGTAGACAGTTTAGATGAAGATCAGACTGCACAGAACATTCAGTCTGATCTTGATAAATGCTGTCCATTACTGTACTCTGTAAGCTGTCTCTTCATCTTGCAGATGAACTATATTTGTAGTCATTGAAAAATTGTAATATTTTTGGTTTGGTAGTGAAAGAGTGTAGTCTCAAAGATATCGGTTTTCTTAACCCTTTCCCAAACAAGCCCTGGTTTTCACGTGTCTGCAGTACAAGTCTTTTGAAAACACTGTGGGCAAAGGAGAAATTGCTCGTTACGAGCAATTTCTCCTTTTCCCGCAGTGTTTTGTACTCTTTTTGAGACCTTTCTGCCATTTTCATCAAATTTAAAATTGTCGTCTGCAAACTCTTTCAATTTGGACCAGTCCAAAATTTGTCGTTTGGGAAAGGGTTAACTGATTCTGTTAAGCATTTAGGATATAAACGATCGATTGCGTCATACCATTAGTCCTTGAGACATTTACATTTCCGTGTTTCCGGAACAAAATTAGCGTTATTTAAAGTGCAGAAGGAGGGGCCTCGGCAATATTTCGCTTTTTTTTTTGAAAAAGATGCTTTATTTCTAAAATAGCTGACATTCTTCAAAGTGCTTAGTAAGACCCCTGTATTTTCTGTGACAACTGATTTTGTACCGAGTGCCTCATAAGAACGTTTTTCGGACAGTTGATATTCTTCCAAGTCTTTGGTAGGTTCCCGCCGTTAACATTTTTTCCAGGGACCGTATTGGCCTTCCATACCTAGTTTCTTGTTTAGTCTTTTTTTCATGACCAGGAAAGTAACACAAGCTCTGATTGGCTAAACCATTTGGTTAAGCCAATCAGAAGTTGTGTTACTTCCGAATTTAGAAAATTCTTGGGAGTAAGACGGGGTGTTCATAAGAATGGTTGGTGAATAGGTACCCAAGTCCCCGGTGAAACGCCATACATTCTTCTCGCAGTCAACAGAATCCTGAATGCCTCATACGAACCCTGTAACAGCTGATATCATGCCGTATAATAGCTCAGATTTCCCAAAGTCTTGCGTTTTGAGCCATGCATTGCTCTTACAGTGAACACTCTCCAAATGGTCCTTGTACGAACCATTTATTTGTTTGAGAGTTCTCTTAGTGGAACGGAATGTACGGGTCCGTATTCACCAACCATTCTTCAGAACATCCCGTGTTTTACTCTTCAAGATGTTCTACATTTGAAGTAACATAACTTCTGACTGGCTAAACCATAAGTTGTGTTACTTTTAAATTTAGAAAATTCATGAGAATAAGACTAAGAACGTTCTTAAGATTGGTTGCTGATTACGTACTCAGGTACCTTGTGAAACGCCATGTATTCTTCTCGCAGTCAACATACTCCCGAATGCCTCATATGGACCCTCTAACAGCTGATAGCATTTCGCATAACAGCTGACATTTCCCAAAGTTTCACGTTTTGAGCCTTTATTTCTCTTTCTGTAAAAATTCTCCAAATGGTCCTTGTATGAACCCCGTACTCTTTTGAGAGCTCTCTTAACCCTTTACCGCATAATGCCGCCTTGTAAAGACCCTGAGAAAGAAGCCGTTTGAAGACATTGTGGGAAAAGAAGAAAATGCTGGTAACCAGCATTTTCTCCTTTTCCCGCAATGTTTTTACCCTATCAAAGAATGATTGCACCGTTTGAACCAGACTGAAATTGTCTGCAAATGCTTTCAGTTTGGACAAGGATAAAATCTTATCATCTGGTAAAGGGTTAGCGGAACAGAATGTACGGATCATCAATTGACTGTATCGTCCGTGTTTTTTTTTTCAAGCTTTATATAATGACAATCTGTTTGGGATTCAGTGGAATGTAGTTTCAACCGCCGAGAGAGGTCAGTTAATATATCTGCTGCTGAAAGAATCTACCCTTATTGCTTTACCAAACGACAAAATGTCAGACTGGTCCAAATTCAAAGCATCATCAGACGACAAAGTAAACTTAAAGTAAAAATCGAAATTTGATTTGGGACAAGTGGAAAACATTGTGGGAAAAGGAGAAAATGCTGGTTACCAGCATTTTCTCCTTTTCCCTCAATGTTTACAAAAGCCTTCTTTCTCAGGGTCGTCAAAACTCGGCATCGTGTGGTAAAGGGTTAAGGGTCCTGTCATAACTATGGCTGTCTTTGCGTCCAGTGTAGGTCAAGTACACCGTTCAAAGTACTTTAAAGTACACAGTATTCTTTTCCTAGACCCTCTGAAAATATAGCAACGCAGTAGTTGAAATTATTTTGGTCAAATTTCTAAATTAGAAAAAAAAAAAAAATGTCTTAACTTTATTTGGTGCCCTGAGGGTAGATATACTTTTAAGGCAACATATTTACTTTTATATCCTAAATAAAGATTTCTTGTGAAACATCGATAATTGCATATATAATTTGACAATCATAAATATACGGCTTCATTATGTAAAAGAGTGCGATTTTGGCCGTTTAAAAAACGGGATGGTTACTGTGCTGTCGTTACCTCCATCTGTTTTTATTACGTCATTGTACTCATTTACATACGGGTCCGCGTAACCGACGAGTATTGTTGATCAGACATCCCTGCAAGTCTTTGCAAAACTCTGGAGTGAGTTCTAAAAATGAGCCACGCTCTGTGGAAAGGAAGCTTAATGCGTTTGCAAAAGTTATCAACTCAGGTCAGCCTGCGCAGACTGCGCAGGCTGACCTGGACAGAAACCTTTTGCTTTCGGTAAATGCTTTGCATGTCAAAGGACCAGTATACCTTATAATTCAGTAGGTTGTTATATAAATCGGATTGTAGGGATGTATGATACTGTGATGACGTACTTGGTATCATGCATTACGGAGATGGATTAAGCCCCTTTTGCCAGAGCATAGCTCATTTAATACATTAAAGGGCTATGTAGCCCCTTAAGGAAATAGGTTACCACGGAAAAAAAAAATCTTTCTTACCTACCTATTTCTTTTTACTGATGGTTTGCTAGCTATTGCCATACTTATATCAATAAGGAATCATTTAGAAATTAACAAAATCTGAATGGGCGCCACGAAAGACACTGAAAAGGCATATAACTAATTTCCGCCTGCAGGCGGCCCTTCATGTCTTACAGCAGATCACTTTAAAAACCATTCTGGCAAAGGAAGAAATCATAGTTGATTAATTTTCTCACTTTTTTTTACAATGATTCCACACATGTATTACTCTTTGATACATGGTTCCCTATTTTTTTTCATAAGAATGTTTACGAAATCGTTTTCTCAAGATATTTTCCGTGTGTAGTTTTATCACCGAGGAGCCCATCTCTAATTTTACGATAACGATGGAATTTCGGAAAATTAATGATGTTCATCATTTATTCATGATCAATTTATACCTATCTTCAAGAAATGTCAGTTTGAATTTCATGTAAGCTTGAATCTTTTTACCAAGCAATCCCGACTTTTAACAACATTAAGAGAGTTTGCGTTCGAAAACTTTATGGGAAAAATGCTGTTAACCGGCATTTTCTCTTTTTTCAGAATATTTTCTACTTTTTCGAAGACAAATCCCATCATCGGATTTAAATTTTGTCGTCTGCAGATGCTTCAAAATGGAGTATTCCAAAATTCTGGTAAGGAGTTACACCGCTATTTTACATAAAAAAGTTAAAATACCGGTATTGATTTAATGTTGTACCGCTGAATAGAGTAACGATCAAGGGAGATAACCGTTGCAAACTTTTGTCTTTGAAGGTGGTAGGTATATAATATCAAAGCTGTGAAAGCGCTGCGGAGGTGGGGTGCGTTTAATCCTGTTTAAATTGAAATCTAACTGTTGTGTCAAATAATAATCACGCAGTGCTACTAGAAAGAATTGAGTTAAAGCAAGTAGACATTTAAAGAGATGAGAGGTATCTCTCCTAAAAATCTGTGAACAAACTAACAAGTTTCTCTTTTGTGTGTGTGAAGGGAGGGGGTTCACTAGAATGTCAAAATGAAACAAAGTGAGAAGTATTATTAGGCATTAACTAGACAAATAAAGCAATCCTATTCAAAGAAATTACCACAAGAGTTCTCCTGATACTCCTAAGTTTTCCATGGCCCTTGTTGACGCTTCTTGACGCTATTGAGTGGAACTGATACATGAATGCATATACGTACGCATACCTCATAGGAGTCTGTTCCATCACTCTTTTTTTAAATTGTGTTATGATAATGGTGTATTTGTTTACATATTTATCGTCCAAGTCGTGTAAGTTCCCCTATTGTTAACGTTTTAGTCATACCTTGATGCCAAAGTGAATAAAATGCTTTCTTAATAGTACTATATTTTCCAGGTATTGAGTTTGCAATGTTAATACCCCAGAATCAGATTTTTTAGGTTCAATTTCCCGCATGGTAATTCTGAGCTGGGGTGCTTCGGACCCCACCTCAAGGAATATTATGTTGTAGTAACTGTCCTGGTGTTTGTATTTACTTCTCGCTGCGTCTCGCGCGATATCAAGTTTTCTTACGCTGCTGGAATTAGACTCAAGCACCAGGAAAGTTACTTCAATATAATATTCCGTATTCATCACATAAAGACCCTTAGTAGTAAAGGAGGGTAGCAGCGGGACACGGCACCACCGTGTCCCGCTGCTACCCTCCCTGGCGTCCGAAACTGGGGTATTTTGTCCCGCTACCGTCCTACCACGAATTTTGGTAGGACGGTAGCGGGACAACTTCCCCCCCAAAAACGTCCAAAATTGGCAAACCGGAAGTGGGCCTTGCCCCCCCATGCCACGGCCAGAGCCCCTTTTTAACTATCTCTGTGAAAAGGGGTCTTAATGCAGCTGCGCACGCGCGCACACAGGCCGTAATGATATGATTCAGACATGCCGCGGTCGGGTGTTTATGAGTCATGATCTGGTAGAAATGGGGTCGTAATGACACGGCTCAGGCAAAGACCATCGTTGGACTTAGTCTTTTTCCTCCGTCTTCGTCCACCTCTGTAGGACTGAGCCATTTCTCTGTCACCGTTTTGGACTTAGTCTTTTTTCTCCGTCTTTATTCTGTGAGATGTGCCACCGTCTGTAGGACTTAGCCATTTCTCTGCTTTCGTTCAACTTACCCATTCTCTATTATTGTTGGGCTTAACCATTTCACTGTTGGACTTAGTCTTTTTTCTCCGTCTTTATTCTGTGAGATGTGCCACCGTCTGTAGGACTTAGCCATTTCTCTGCTTTCGTTCAACTTAGCCATTTTCTATTATTGTTGGACGTAGTCTTTTTTCTCCATCTTTGTTCGTTTTAGACTGTCTCTATTAGCGTGTTGGGCTTAGTCTTTTTTTCCCACGATAGGATCTATATACCGTATATGTCTCCTCAGGTAAAGGCTCTGTAGTATTTAGTTTTTTCTATTATCATTGGGGAATGAATTAGTCAGACAGACTATGCTTCGGTTTATGCTATACGCTATCTTCTGAGTTGGTCAGACACAGTTTATAGCACAAATTCATATCATACATTCGTCATGTTGGACTTAGTCTTTTTTGAGTATATCGTTTTGGAATGTAACTCTTGGGGTAGTACTCAATCGTAAAAATTGACAAGTCTCGAAGATAGAACTTTCTGGGATGAGTGTTAGTCCTGAAAAGGACTGTTTTTCACCATTCTCTGGATTGGGATTGAATTAGCCATCCGACCAAGTTAATTCCAAATTCAGAAAAAAGATAGAGGACTCTAAACCTCTTTTTCGTCACCACTACCTTATTGCCCAGTGGATAGCGCAGACTCGCCAAAGATTGGGTCATCCATTGGCATAACCCAAAGATCAGGGTAGAAATTAGGTGTTGGGTTCTGGGTATAAGGGATATTCCCTCGGGTTGCAGAGAACTCAACCGCTGTCTTTGTCTTCTGACGTTTTCTCCTCTCCTCGTTCCTTCGACTTCTACCAAATAACCCACAGCAGAATTTGTCCAACCCCATCGTGAAAATGAGATGGTACATAGAGAAATTTACTGGTTTTTATAGCTTAGTGGGGGGATTGACATACTTTTGCGTCGGAATTAGGAGCACAAACGTAGGTGAGAGCATGTATATAGAACATAATGTACTGTATGATCTATCTACATTTTTCCAAGTCTGATCTTTTGTGGAGGAATTATCTTTGTGGTAAAAAAGAATGAGAAAAACACCATTTAAACAGTTTAACTTTTATTTGAACAGAACTGGATAATGAACATATTTACAACTTTTATTTGAACAGACCTGAACAATGAACTGAGCAATGAACATATTTACAAGAAACACATATTTACAGCAAAAACACATAGATAAAGTTCTGTTATACATTTATATATACTGTTTGTGGGGAGAAGTCTCTCTGTGCTTTTTATTGAATAGAATTCCATACTGCTGATTGAACCATAATGATACAAGTCGATCGTTTCGCCGATGTCCTGTTGAGAGGAATTTCTGTTGAAGATATTTCTGTATATTGTATCCTCTGGCGACAGCATCCAATACGAAGATACAGTAAATTCCGCAAACCTTTCCCTGCGGACTCTGAAGAGTTTGTCGATTGTATCTCCACGAATGAGAATGATTGTCTAAAAAGTCAATGATTTCTGGTTCAAGTGGTGGTAGTCCGTAGGGATCAAAGTATAGTACATTCCCGTTATTGTTGAATATCACGGCTACCCAATGTTCTCCTGGGTTACTTGATTTCTCTGTGTTCACAATGTAGGCTTTCACATGATCGGGTTTTTGTCGAGGTAACTGGTCTTTTGCACAGACCTTTGCCTGTAGATTTCTTATCCATGTTCCGTGATTCAATATGTATTGAATTTCAGAAGTATACATTTTTCTAATCACTTTCTTCCCAGGATTGTTTTACTTTGTCACACCAGTATTGTAACCACAACTCCGTGAATTCAGATAAAATGTTTTGTTTTATATTTCGCCATAATCTGTAGGCTTCCACATAGTCACTTTCATCGAGTTTCATCTCCATTAATTCGGGATACCATTTCTCCATGATTTCATATGGATTTAATTTCGTCATGGCTTTTTCTATGAACATATCTGTATGTTCTTGTCTATCCTTGAATAAACACAGCTCATGCTGTGTTTGACTGGGGTGATCCACTTGGCAGCCGTAACACTGGTTGCGAACTTCATTGGTAATAAGATTTTTTAATTTTTCAATCATATGTTTTTCGAAGCTGTTGTGAATGTCATTTTTCCGATTAGAAATACACTTTGAAGTGGAATATTTCACTTTTTCTGCTTCTTCTCTCAGTGATATAGCAAATCTGAGTCCCAACATTGTTTTTTCAGTTCTTTAGTCCTGAAAAGGACTGTTGTTTTTCGATATTATATTCCTTAGTCCTGAAAAGGCCTGTTTTTGTGAAAGCTATCTTTTTGATCAGAGAGTTCAGTTGATTTTTTCCAGGATTAATAATCTGTGATAATTTCTCTCAAGCTGTTGATTTCAATCTGATTGTCGAATTCAGCAAAGACAATAACGTTGATAGCTGCTGGTAGAGCTTGAGCAAACTGAAGTTCAATTCGAAGATTTCCAGTTTTTATAGGATGAAGTTGTCCTTCTTCACTGCCTTGATCCGCTGTCAAATCGTATCCCCACAAACAGTATCCACCAACATAGTCTTCTTTAGCAATATTAAACGATTTATTGAGTCCTAAGGATGAGTTAGCCTGATATAATGATAGAAACGATTTCAAAAACAGTCCTGCTTCAAAGTTGGGTTCAAACGGTCTATTATGAATACTGTGACCATTACATGATACATCAATTTTTGACAGATTGAAATGTTGAAAGAGAAATGGGTTTCTACTATAATCCCCATTATAATCAGTATTTGCTACCATTCCAATGAAAATACGTTTTGGAAGTTGTCCTTGAAACAAATGATCTTCAACTTTAGACTGAAGACCTGTAGAGATTGTAAAAGTTTTTACTTCAACCCTACGAATAGGGATTTTCATGTTTTGCTGAGCAATAACATGATTTAGATCATTTGCAACAATAGGCAACAATTCGACATTTCGTACATGAAGACTGACTGTTTCCAGTACAATTTTTGGATCTGGTGCAGCAGTACCCCCTGTGAGACAAAAGTTCAGCGAAGACCTGTTTAATCTAAGTCTGATTTCAATACCATTAGGTAAATATTTCTCTTGTTGAAACAGATCAAGATGCAACCGTCCAAAAAGTTCGGCGGTTCTACTTTGATCGATTTGGCCCATTCTTTCTTTTAAACCATTATTTTCTCCATTGTTGTCAAGCGAATTGAAATGATCAGTGGTGTCTTCAACCCAAAGTACACCAGCTTTCAAATGCGTAGACTTGCTGTCAGAATTATATGACATAAGATTTTCGATATACGCTCTGTATGGGTAGGTGTCTGAATTACTGGTGATTAGTTTATTATTTAGATACAAATCGACACTACTAAACATACTGTGCAGGAAGTTGTTTACAGGGGCCACATTGGAGGCGGCGTCTAGATTACTACCGTCAGCTTTAACGATTTTGTATTTGACATACAAATACGATTGTGACAAATCTGTCCAATGTTCGGTTTGAGGTGGTATGATGAATTCTATCGGTGCATTGTTTGACAAAGACGATATCGGGAAATGTTCAATCCATTGACTTTCTTGCATCGTTGTCATTGTAGGCGGTACAGAAACAACATCGAGTTCTGACTTACTGCATTCACAAGAACCGTTTTGCATCATTTTTTATATATTAATCAAATATACCAATCGAAATATTTCAATCAAATATATCAAGAGGCCTTGCCCGTCTGTCTCTTCGTCTTATGATCTTACCACTGCGAAAGCGAGAGGGGGAATGATGTGATTTCTGTGATTTTCTTTTATTTATCCCTGGTATTATCTTTTCTGCTAGATCATGAACGATTTGTTTTCCCCGTGAAATTACAACTTTTTTGGGGTTTTCACCACGTAAAAGGATATCTTCTACTGCACCTATTCCTTGTCTGATTCCTTCTTTTTTCACAGCATTAAAACTGGATTTAATCAACGGTTTAAGCAATGGAGTCACTGCTTTAATGGCCGATTTAAATAGCGAACCTAATCCATAGCCATACTGATGTTTTACACCACGATAAACTGGCAGCATTTTTAATGATTTTTTCAATGATTGTCAGTTGAACGTTGTCTGAAATGCAACTTAACGATTGTCTTACCACTAATGAAATGAACCGGTATACCTAAATCCCCTGTTATTTGAATGCGAATATGATCAAAATCGGATTTCGAAACGGGGATATAATGCGGTATTGTAATTTCATGATTGGTATGTTGACTACCATAACCATTTTCAATCAAATCGGATGTTTTGAAAGGTAGAACACGAAGTATGGGAGCAAGTGTATCACCCACTATAGTGTGTTCAGCAATATCTGAATAAATATATATGTGATTGTACCCAGCATCAATGTTTGGATTGTATTTAAAGTACTTGAAAATATTTTCACCCTGAGAAAATGCATTATGTTTGAGTTCTGGTGATCCACCCAGTTTTAAAAACAGCGATGGGTGTAATTTAAGTCCTGTTTTTATAACATTATCAAATATAATTTTCGGACGTTTCGATGAAGGTGAATAAGTAATGAATATACCCGCCGATTTCTTACGAAGAGCAGGACCTATAGTGGTTTGAATCACATCATTGATTGTCTCTATAAGATGTTCAGGTGAAGTATAATTCCCAAATGGAAAGGTAAATCGAACTGCCCATTTTATTATATCATTTCCAGTATTTCGTCTTAATGGGATTATTTGCATATTATCTCCTCTTTTATCTAACTGTGATATTAATTTGACTAATTCCTTATCCGTTGATACAAGATCGAACTGTGCTTCTTCTGCAGCTATGTTTAAGAACTGAGAGGGGGTAATAAGCTGAACTAGTGCAACCTCCCAAGTTTCCTTGTCAATATGAACTGTCTTTGGTAAATGAACGTTAAAACAGCATTGTGTGTTGTTCGGATAAAGATCCATAGAACTATCACTAGGTAAAGTAAGATAAAATGGAATCATTTTTTACTGTCAACCCACTCTGATTTTGTCAATCAACTCTGGTTGTTTTTGTGCTGATTTGCTGAATTTTAACCCTGGCGATGGAAGAATATATCCAAGCGAACTGCTTAACAGTATCAACCACAATTCACGATCTTGACTTTGAATACTTAAATGTACTATTGAGGTTGCTATAATCGCGTAAATGACTATAATCTGTGAAATATAGGTGAACTGATTCTTTGGGACACGATTTCCACAGCAATTGTAGTTCTTACTAGTGCTATTGCTATCGATACTTTCTATTCCTTACTTTTCTGTTCCAGAGTTCTCTGTTCCACACTCAATGTTTGACTGAGAATCCATCATAAGTGTACTGGGTTTTTTATCGTTCACAAATTTTCTGCAAGCTTTTTTTATCTACAAGATTTCAAGATTTCTTTCAAGACACTAAATGGGATTACACCAAATAGGATTCTGGTATCCAACTTTGAAATTTCTTTGGATAGCCTTTCCAATTGACTTTTATTTCTTTGATTAATTTTTTACCCTCACGTCTTGTACGTCTATCAAGAACTGAGTCAATCTCATAAATATCATCATCTTTTATTAATTGAATTTCATGTTCATAATAAGTTCCCAAAATTTGCTCTCCCAGTAGATCTTTTATTTTATAGGTAATAGGTGAAAATGTTTTGTTGACATGACTGATTTCAAATATTTCTTGCGTCCAATTCGGTAAATAGCCCTTATCAAATGTACGTTTTGTTTTATTGATTCGAACATGATCCCCAATTTTGAATTTTGGCTTTTTTATCATTAACGGTAATTTAGGAAACAGATTTCTTGAAATTTCTGCCTCATTGAATTTCGTTACCATTGCAGGTGCTGTTTTTATACTTCGGTGAAAGCTATGATTGTAATTTTTAACTAAAGAGTTCAATACGTCGATGTAACGTCTTGTTTTCTTGTACGTGAAGTATTTCCACATTCTCGTTTTTAAAGTTCGCTGAAATCTTTCAACGATACTTGCTTTTGTCTCTGGATTTTCAGTGGTGAAGAAATGAATCTTATTCTTTTTCAAATAGTCTTGAAACGGTTTGTTTTTGAATTCCGAACCTTTATCTGTTTGAAGTGCTAGAGGTTTTCGTTTCGATTTCTGAACGATAGATTGAAATGCTTTAATCAAAGTTTTTCCCGTTTTATTTGGAATAGGGATAACCCATGAAAATTTCGAAAACACATCAATCACACAAAGTAAATATTTCTTATTGTCATTTTGTTTTGCTAAATGTTGCATGTTAGCCAAATCAGCCTGCCATTGATAATCTATACCGCCTACAATAGTTCTTCGTCTTTTGAAACGACGACGAATCGGTTTGTGTAAGGTGTAGGTAGATTCACCCTGCAACCAATCTTGAACATCTTCGTATCTTATTCCTTTCAAAACAGATTTCGCAGCGTGATACAACTGCTTTATCCCACTAAATGCGACAGTACTTTTAGGATCATAAAACAACTTTCTTAACACATAATCAAGCTTAGACTTTACCATGACTCCCATGACTGAAGTGTTTTACGGATCGGAGTCTTTTTTATAGACTTTGGTGGAGTTAGCAGTTCTTTAACATAGAATTGCTTCAATCGTTCTCTTTCTTCAGGTTTCATGTATGGAGATTTTTCTTTTATTCTTTTCATACTTCTTTTTATAGGAGATAACTTAGTACTTTTTCGTATGCTTTTTGGTGTGTGAAATATGTGATCGGAATCCCCATAGGATTCTGCATGGGATTCTTCATCTCCGCTCAATGATTTACTCGGTGATTTATCATGAACTTTTTGCATCCATCTCCATCTGTTCAAATTGCCAATAACTTCTTGAGGTATATTGCTTTCATGTAATGCCTTTGAAAACGTTTTCCATCCTCTAGGTTCAATGCCTTTTCTTTGACGTATCGCATCATTGACAAGATCGATGATATTGGAACCATGAATACGTGTACCTTTATATGATACGACTCCTTGTTCGTCCCAAGTTAAATTATCGTTGTCTTTTATCATACTCAAAAGTAAGTCAGCTTTTCTTTTCATGGTTTTTGGTACACTTTGCAGAATTCGATCATACAAGGCAACAGATTGCAACCCAACAGATCCCGGTTTCTGTACACCGTCATCAGTTTTTGGAAGAGAAATGATTGAAGACGGTTTTGTTTTCTGAAGCGAATTTTGTAACTTAATCAAAGTTTCACCATATCTTTGAGCCTTTTCTGTTTCTGACAGATTGGTACTTTGTAAAATCTGCCTCATATCTTGTCGAAGATGTGCTGCATCTGCAACTTGTGGGTTAGGTGGTAAACTAGGTTTTTGAGATTGTTCGACTTTCCATCGTTTCATATCTTCTAAGACTTGGTAAGGTACGATAACCATTTTTCTAACAGACATAGTTTTTATCTATATGATTTTTAATCTATAAGAATTTTTATCTATAAGAATTTTTTAAAAATCTACAAGGAATTTAGAGCTCCTCCTATTCCTCCGATAACAGCTTTTCCTAACAATGGTAGTAATGCAGGCGCAAGCAATGAAAGAAATCCACCTTTTTGATTTAAAATTTGTTTTTTGTCTTTTACAGAGACTGATTTTGAAGCTAAACGTCTGAGATGGTGTCGACTTGGATGCAACTTCTTCTTCTGAGCTGCTGATAAATACACATTGCCTTTTAAAACATTATGACAACATTCCGATATACAACATATCGCTTCTGAGGGTGAATCTTTGACAAGTTTTTTACGTATTTTCGGTGTAGCCTGCATCATAGCCATAACCATTGAGCCGTGTTTTTTTATCAGAGGTGATTTCTTCATGTTGACTTTATCACTATTTCACATCAAATGAAAATAAAAGTTCTATGTCACTGTCCTTTATACGCTGTGTTTTTTATCATACTGTCTTTTTTTGCAAAGAGAACTACGAATCGGTATCAGTGAGTTCTTCATACTCGCTTTCTTCTTCTTCTACATCTGAGGCTCTGTCGGGCAAAGGTATGGTTTTTCCACCACCAAGGTGAATTAACCGTTTGTCATAGTCAACACGATATTTCCCTGTGTCAAGGTTATATTGGATAATATCATCAAACAATCGATCTTCTTCTCTTTTACCTTTTTTATATTTAGCTAATGTATTTGGAGACCATGAGGCGGATGGAATGGGTTGAAACGTCATTCTTTTCCCTGGTACTAGGAATTGTGAATACTTTGTTCTGAGTTTTTTCATTCTTTCACTTAATAGTTCCTTTCTAGATTTTGGATAGCGTTGATGTTCTGAAATGCTACTTCCTGCAGGTCTTCGCATGGTGACAAATCTTTCATCAATCATGGGTGGTGGTGTGGGAGTTCTTGCACGTTCTTTCGGGGGATTTCTCTTTTTCGTGGGGTTTCTCTTCTTTGGAGATTTTTTCTTCTTTGGAGATTTCTTCTTCTTTGGAGATTTTTTCTTCTTCGGAGATTTCCTCTTTCGTGGAGCACGTTTTCGAGGTTGTCTTTCATCCCCGAATTTTCTAACGGTTTTTGTACCATCCCATCTCAGTAAACTTCTGATAATAACACCGCCTAGAAATCCGCCTCCTCCAGGCTTTAAAATAATCCTACGTTTAACCTCCTCATCAATATTGGGATCTGCTAACTGTTCGATATCTGCTCGACGTTTTGTCATATACGCTGTGGTTTGTTTTGGTAATTTGATTTTATCTTCAAGGATATTTTGTGCTGCTAACGTAAACCATTTTAAAATTTCTTTTAATCCTGCTTTCAAAACAGATTCTCTTTCATATCTATTGGTTTGTTGACTTAAATTCCGCAAAGCAGCTAAAATTGAAGTTGGTGTGGATGGTAAAGCCATGTTTACTCACTACCGTCTATTGGTAGAATGACAATATATAACAACTAAGTCATTTTTTATTTAAAAAACATTATAACGATTAAACAGGAGAATAAACAATTGGTCCTCTTTTATCTTCTTCATAACGATGAAATATATCTGTTCGCAGTCTTAATTCTTTGATTGTTCGCGAATGGAAATCTATGACAAGATACCCATGATCCATCGATGTAGCGTCATCATAAGCAGGTAACAAATGTGGAGCTTGCATTTGACGAGCTAGTGTTTTAATTTGATTCTTATCTCGTTCATTTCGAAATAAAATCATGTATCTTGAATTAAGACTAATGGTTCGACTTGATTTCGATTGCTGAAACATATTTTGGGTAACATAAATTACACTAGCATTACGATGATGACCTTTTCTTGTAAACCAAAGTTTAATTTTTTCCTCATCTTTTTCACCCAACATGTCATCAAAGACGATTAAATGCGGTATAGATACATCGCTGACAAGTTCATTTTCATCGTCAGGAATCCCTTCCACGAATTTTATTAATTCAAACTGTGAATTGAATTTCTCCTGCATAAGATTGTAAGCATACTGCCATTCTTTGTAACACCAGACAACTCTTTCAGGAACGATATTGAACAAATCTTCTCGATAGTCAATTAATTTATGAACGAAGACTGTTTTTCCACAATTACTAGGCCCTGTGATGAAAATATTACATGGATGTTGAAATAAAATACTTTGCGCATCCACCTCCATGATTTCTTTTTCTACTTTTCTCTTTAAGGGTTGGTAATAAAATGACAACATAAATAACAATGAAACCATTTTTATTCAAACATTTCTTCCAAAAACATCAGTCTTGGAAATTGTAGATAGATCATATAAAAATTGTTATGTTCTATCTACATGCTCTCGCTCACGTTCGTACTCTTAATTCCAAGACAAAAGTAGGTCAATCCCCCTACCAACCTATAAAACACTGGCGATATTTCTCTACAACCATTCAACTCTCGTTCTCTCGAGTAGTGCAAAGAAAAAATTTCTATCGATTGAAAAAAACCTGCAGACAGAAATCTTGTAGTGAAAAAATTATGTCAAGTGAAATGCTGCCATTACCAATAGAGCTACGTGAAAAAGTTTATAGAGAATTCATCCATTTGCATACACTCAATGAACGAATACAATTAGCCATTAAATTCCACTGTGTGAAACTTTGGATAGATAAGCTGCATAAGGGAATTGGAAAAGGAGAAACATCCTGCAAATTGTATGGGATAAATAGCTTTATTATAACATTGGTGGACGACTCAGAATTCGATCTCAATCTCCAAGCCTATTTAACAGCTTGTTTGTGGAAAGACAACTATATTGCTAAACAGATGCGAACCACAAGTCGGTGGCAGTTCATTATCGTAGGAAGAACAGAAGAATGTTTTCTGAACGTGGTGAAAATGAAATCGGTTCTGCTTAACTTTTACTTACGCTATACAAGAACAAGAGATAATACAGAAGACGTGGATACACTGGAAGGCTATATTCTATTCGATAGAGATGTAACAGAAGAAATCGTATATTCAACTCTTTCAGCAAAACACGTTTCTAAATTCTTTTTTCCATCAAATGGAATAAGTGAATACTGTGATTTGGATAGTATATATCCAATGTTTTTGGGTAATGACCATTTGCACAAAGTTATTACGGAACATGAAGACAAGCGGAAAAATCGAGGTATCTGTGAATTCGCATTGTTGTAGATAAAAACTGTATTGTTATTAATGTTTTGTATATATATATATAATGTATCTTCAATATTGCTTTGTAAACATTGTCTTTGTAAAAATGTTATAGTGTTAGAATGTTTGCTTTTAACGATGATGTTTTAAGAACTTGAATAAAAATGATTAAAAAGTCACATGTTTTGATTCCTTCCCAGGAAAAAGGGAAATAACTAATAAAGATAGTCTAAGACGAACAAAGACGGAGAAAAAAGACTAAGTCCAACAATAATAGAGAATGGGTAAGTTGAACGAAAGCAGAGAAATGGCTAAGTCCTACAGACGGTGGCACATCTCACAGAATAAAGACGGAGAAAAAAGACTAAGTCCAAAAACGGTGACAGAGAAATGGCTCAGTCCTACAGAGGTGGACGAAGACGGAGGAAAAAGACTAAGTCCAACGATGGTCTTTGCCTGAGCCGTGTCATTACGACCCCATTTCTACCAGATCATGACTCATAAACACCCGACCGCGGCATGTCTGAATCATATCATTACGGCCGGAATTCCACTTCCGGTTTCCTCTTCTGCGCGCGCATTTTTGCAGTGGTGTGAGGAGGGAGCTGTCAATCATACATCCAGGAAAACGTCTCGACCAATCAAAACGCAGTGGGAGGTGTCAATCACACATCCAGCAAAGCGTCTCGACCAATCAAAACGCAGTGGGCGGGGCTTGCAAAAGTGGGCGGATGGGGGGGCAAGGTTCACTTCCGGTTTGGCCATTTTTGACGTTTTTGGGGGGGAAGTTGTCCCGCTACCGTCCTACCAAAATTCGTGGTAGGACGGTAGCGGGACAAAATACCCCAGTTTCGGACGCCAGGGAGGGTAGCAGCGGGACACGGTGGTGCCGTGTCCCGCTGCTACCCTCCTTTACTACTACCCTTATTTTCAGTGTAATACAGCCATTACGAATTTGATTTACACACGTTTGAGATATTTGGTCAAAAGTCTGTACTCGTACGCCTTATTTCTAAAACTCTGCTGCTTCAGATTTCTATGTGAAATAAACTGTCAAAATTGATCACCTGGCACAGCTGAAAATTTTATCATCCTTAGATTAAAAAAAAAAAAAAAAAAAAAAATCATTATAATACAAGTTTCTTTGGAACTACAATGTATATTTCGCCCGTGATGTATTCTCATGTTCAAGAACCGAACAGACTTCAAGTGAATTTCAATATGCATGCACATGTAGTCCCTTGTTTTAACACAATTCTTTGGCTTTTGAGGTAAGTTTTTATTCAACTCTTCGACAAAAATTGTTATTAAGCTCACCCAAGGCTCGCATAATAGCATTTTTTCTCGGCTCGTTTAATACAGTTTTACTCCAAATGCCAATTCATGTGAGCTCCTATACATGTTATATTACAGAGTTCAATAGTTTACTGCAGTATTGAAATGCCGGTCGCAGACAATCCTATCACGTGGGATATCATAATCAGTCTTGACGTTTATTGGGATTGATGTATATAGTTTATCGTTCAATTATCTCCAAAAATCCAGGTACTTTTGCACCCGCGTGGAATGTTTTTTGCGAGCATGGAGTTTGAAAAGATGTTAAAAAATCTTGGACGTTTCTCCAAAGTGGAGTACAAAAATGTCATGTGCATTTAAAATGTCATGAACATTATAACGTTTTGCAAATTAGCCTACAGTTTTATTATCTTGAAAAATAGTTCCAGGTGTTATTGCATGAGCGTGGAATATTTTTGAGAGCATTCAGTTTGGAAAGATGTTTAAAACTACTCGATGCTTCTTCCGAGAAAAGTAGGAAAAATGTCATGTGCATTTAAAGGGGGCGATTCAGACTTTTATTACCAATCAAATCTTCTAAAATGTTATATCAGTGAGTTTTGTAAAGGAAATAGCAAGCAAACAAACAACAACAAAAAAAAAAAACAACAAACAAAGTATTTTCTTCATGGGCTACGTAACCCCTTAAGGTTATTACATTTGTAGAAATTATGACGTCATAGCTGATGTCATAAAGATGGCCGGAGTTGCTGACTGCAACACGACCATCCCGTTATCTACACGCAAATTTTCACTATTTAAACGATATTTTTTAAAATCAGTTTCCAATACATTTGAGCCATGTTCTGGCAAAATGGGGCTTAATGCATCTCCTTGATCCATGATACTTAGCAAGTCATCAGAGTTTTATGGATCCATACAATTCAGTTTGTCTAACAACTGAATGAATCATGAGGTAGGCCGTCCCTTTGACATGCTGAAAATCGACCAATAGCGAAAAGTTTCGGCCCAGGTCAGCCTGCGCAGGCTGACCCGAGTCGATACTTTTCGCAGATGGATTAAGCCCCCTTTTTTTACAGAGCATGGTCTGTTTTTTCCACAACCTGATACTCCACGACAAAAGCGACTCCAGAACAATAGAGCGCCGAATAAACACAACTCACATTTCCATTCTAGGCAAAAGAGGCTAATAAGAGCACTGTCAAGGTTGTTATTGAACAGAATGTCTTAGCAAAGCGGATAGTGCAGATCAAAGTTCAGACTGCACGTTTCGTGCAGTCTGTCTTGATCTACACTGCCCAAAAAGGCAACTATGTTTATAAAAGGCGCCGTAAGGGTTAAGAAAAAGTGTATTATTTAGAGAGATGGCTGAATCTCCTTTAAATCCTCATTCTACCTGGCAGCGATTCCGCTACGCTTCGAAACTTTGGTCAAAACGCCGTGAGTCATAGCAGGAACGGCAACAGCTCAGTAGGAACGCCTTGATCGTAGTAGTTCTAAACGTATCGGAAGCATCATGACCGCCACTTCACGACACCCGTTTTGACCCTGCTCAAAATTTACATAGCAGAATCGCCGTGGACGCAAAGCGCCACAGAAGCGTAGTAGAAAGGGCAGCAAGAAATTCATGAACGCAGCAGTATCGTAGAGGCAGCGCGAGTAACGTAGGGTAGGCGCAGTCGCAGTCGCATCGCAACAAAAACGTCGAGATATTTGTCCCTAATCCCGCTATGTTCTCTTACTCTCTAGGTTCTTACGCTATGCTTTGCACACCCTAGTGACGATCAAAGCGCTTCTATGGCAATCCGACCATTTATGAATATCCAAAGAAGGTGCATCTACTACGCTTTCACTATGTTCTTTGGGCTTTGGATTCGCTTTCTCTGCGCTTCTGCTAGGCTCTTGGCGATTTACGCCACGCTCTGGCCCATCTTCAGTTGCTCGCACTTTAAACTATCATCGTTGACGGTTCAAAATGCTACCCCGAAAGAAACGAAAACAAACACCAAGGCCTGAGTTCTTATAAATTGGGCATAATGACCAACTTTGAGCATTCGCTCTGCAGGCAACCATAGACGGACCCAGAACCTTTTGGCCTTTTTTCTCCAGCTGGCCTGTCTCTAAACACCCAATTTCATTAATCTATTGTTCATAATAGCAAACTGGAGCACAGCTACTGGTACAATTCAATCCATTTCCTTCGAAGGCTGATGATCAACTGCTGCCACAGTAGTTAAACCGCCGATTTCTATAGAAACGTTTCCAAAAGTGCAACAAAGCCATAATGGAGGCATAGTAGAAGTGTAGTTTGAGAGACCTTAAGCGCCGTAGATAGAAGCGCAACAACAGCGCTACTGGACCATGACCAGCGCAGAGAGATCGTTATTGAAGCTTACTATACAAGCGTACGGGAAACGCTAAAGTCCTAAAGTTTTGCACATCTCTGCGCTTCTGTGGCGAATTGGAATATTTTAGAGAAGCGCTATGATCCTCATGAGCACAGTAGAACCGCCGTTTCAGAGGAATGAGGGTATAGGCAAACAGTAAAAGAGCAAACTATAAAAGCGCGCAATATTATTCATCGGTTTTGAATACTTGACACTATTCTTTGTAATTCAATATACAACGACAAACAGGACTTCAGAACTATAAATATAAAGAGAGATGGTTTTAAAGCAGTATGATTAATTTACAGCAATGGCTCAATCCCTTGTAGCGGACAGTTCAAAAGTGCAATGTAAATCAGATAACAATATTCTATATCAGTTTTTGCTATTAGACTTTCTTCTCTGTAATTTTGATTGTCAAAGACAAAATCAGAACCGTCAATGTAAATGGAGAGGGATTTTTGAGGAAGTGCTTAATTTACAGCGATTCTCATCAGCAGACAGTTTAAAGGGGCATTGTAAATAAGGGTACAATGTTCTATATCGTTTTTTGAATATCAGAGGTTATTTTCTGTGATTTGATCCACAACGCAAAAAGCGTCCTGGGTCCGTATTCACCAACCAATAATTCTTAGTCTAGTTATTAACAATTTACTGAACTTGAAAGTAGCACAAGTTCTGATTTGCTAAACCAATATATTTAGACAGTCAGAAGATGTGTTACTTTTATTATTCAGAAATACACTAAGAGTGTAATTTAGAATGGTTGCGAAAACTAACCAAAAACCGATGATGTCAGTAAAGGGAAAGAGGTTTGAGAGCAAGAGATTAATTTACAGCGATGTCTCAATCTCCTTTAGCGGACAGTAATATCGTAAGATTAATTTCAGGATGAACATCGAGGGTAATGAAAAAACATGATATACTGTAGAAAACGATACAAGAGGGCTAGATAATGTTTTATTTTCCTCCACTCAGTTTCTAGTATTGTTTATTGACATTAAATCTAGCCACGGTACAGGAAAACTCAGCGCCCGAAAAGGTCAAACAGGCATGGACTATATTCATCAACTATAAACTTAAATTGTAAATCATAGTGTAAAGTAAGCCATCGATGAATTTAATGAATTCGACAAAATCTTTCGGTGTCACTCAAATTTTTAAGCTTTCTCAAAGGTCTAAAAACTCGATTTTACGGTAAATAAAGAGGCTTATTTTTTATCAGATTAATGACAATGCAGGTTATAGGAAATAAACAGACTTTTTCTGTCAGATTAATAACAATGCAGGTTAAAGTGACGGATGTGGTGATCCAAAATCGGACTTCGATTTCTGTGCTGTATGATTTTGATCTACACTGACCGCAAAAAGCAGCGAAGGGGTTAAAGATTTACTTTTCAGAGTATTCGTACATTTTCTTAGCGGTAATGCGGCATGAACTTCCGGTTTAACATTGATACAGTACCAGGCTGCACATGTGGCCAAGAAGGATGTCGCAATATTTCTAAAAAGTAAGAAGAAAAAAAAAAATGGTATGTATACCCATTTTTAATCACCATTAAAATGTTTATTACTATTATTATCATCAATTTAGAACTAACTACATGTACTATAACAATCTTCTTCTTAGATATCTACTGAATGAATTGAAATGTATCAAAATATTGATGTTGGGCAGATGATATCCGATGGTTTTGACTCATTCCTTACCTAAAATTACTGCTCCTTCAACAAAGACCACATAATAAGATAATCTGATAAAACAATTCGTATCCATAAATGGTTACAATATTGTGACATTGCGACAGGATTCATTCTTCTTTCACCGTTTAGCATTGTTTGAACGTCTTTTGTGGGAAAGAAGCCGGTGACTTTTGAAGATTATTGTGTGGCGCACTGGTAAAAGAAATTACATGAGAGTATGGATAGGTGCGCTGGTCGCCGCAGTATAACTGCAAAATTGTTGAACAAGGCGCTACACAACATGGAAGCAAACATCTGATTGACTTAGACATAATGTCTCAGTCAATCAGATGGTTAGGTTTAGAATTAAGTATCAGGAGTAAATCTAGAATAAATGTTTCTTATTGTCATTGTAAGTTCCGAGTGCTCGGAAGGTTCTAAGGCAAAAGAAGCAGTTACAGGTGACAGGCGTTCTTAACCTTTCAGTTGGGCTGTTTTATCATATATATCTGGGATTTTTAATCTCTGTTGCGTTAAGTCTTTTGAAAACATTATGTAAAAAAAGAGAAAATGCTGTAACCAGCATTTTCTCCTTTTCCCACAATTTGTTCTATCCTATCGCAGACAAATCTCACCATTTGAGCAATATTTTCTTTGTCATCTGCAAATGCTTTCAATTTGGACCAGGTTAAAAATTTTATCGTCTGAAAAAAATTAATGGACTCAAAATGTAAAGGATATCCGACGATTATTTTGGAGTACAAGACTTAGTGAAAATCCACAGAAAATCAGGGATAAGTCATTAACTGCTGCCGAGCCAGATAGCTCAGTCAATAGAATACAGGACTTGCGACTTGTGTCCCTTATGCAAATTCTCAGCTCGGCAAATTTCTTTCCTAGGATTGATATTGGTCATTGCGTCCGAACTCATTCCTCTCCCACCGCTGATAATTGTTTTGATGATGTGATAGCGGAAAGCGGCCAGTGCCTGGGTAGAATAATGTTCGAAGTACTGGTAAAGGAAACTCCAGGACAGCACGATGAAGTAATTTCAAAAATGGCATTGCACATCATCCAAACAAACAAATCATTAGTCATTGAATCAAATTTTGCAGTAAATAACTTCGAAAACAATTCTGCAAAAGATAGATAATCTCTACAAAAAAAAAAAAAACTTTTGTACGTGAATACTAGTCAAAAGACTGCGGGAAAAGCGCACAGGCAAGTTCTCCTTCAGCCTTTATATTTTCGAAATTTTAAATTTTAAGATTTGTGTGCTGTGACACAAAAAGTAGTCCCCAGCTGGTATTGGGGTTAGAAAATGAGGTGGGCGAAAGTTCATGTTTTTTTATGGTCGTCATGGTAATTGTTTAGTAGTGTTTTACGGTCAAGCAATCTTCAGCCGGTGTAAAACGTTTGATGAGAACGGTTTGTTATTGGCTAGGGAATTGTCGTGGTTGAGATGTTTGTCTTGGTGCGCTGTGAGTCAATGGACACATACATGTTCTATAGTTTTAGTGGATTCAGTTTATTAACTATTTTCCAGCCGACTAAACTTTAGACTTGTCCAATTTGAAAGCATTTGCAGACGACAATTTAGATGTATCTCAAATGATGGCTTTTTTCTTTGAAATGGTAGAAAACATTGTGGAAAGGGGGACGGAGCAGGTTACCAACATTGTATCCTTTCTCATAAAGTGGAATGGGTGTATTACACTGAAAACAAGGGATTTTATGTGATAAAACTGAATATTATCTGGTCACTGACAACTAATCACACATCTCTGTAGGACTCTTACAGTTAACGCAAGCACACGTGTCTACAATATGCCTGTAACATTATTTCTAATTTACATCCGGGCAAAAAGCTCTGAAATGACAGCCATTTTCTAGAGAATTCTCAATTTAAAGTTGTCAGACGACATGGGATTTCCGGTGTAAAGGCAAAATTTTCATTTCGGGTTTTAGAGAGCAACCAATAGATTTTTTTTCCTCTCTCATTTTCATTGCAATAAGATTGACGCCTGCATTCAATAGATAATTGAATCAGATGAATTCAATTTTTGGCTAATATCGATGAAACCATGCGCACATCCTGAGGCAGCCCTTTGTCTATGCCCTTTTTTAACGTCATGTTCCGCCTTTTTTAAGGTAAGGCATCGGTGATAGGGGAACAGTCTGTTATGAAGGCATTCACAGGAATTTTGTTTTATCAAAACTTGAGCTATGCTCTGGTAAATGGGGATTAAAGGCCTCTCCGTGCAGCATTATACCCAACAAGTTAAAAAAAAAAAAAAAAAAACCGGATACATGAAATCATTTTAGTATAAAAACCGACTTAATCATATGGTAGACTGGTCCTTTGGCATGCAGGAAATTGACCAATTGCAAAAGGGGTATCGACCCAGGTCATTCTGCGCGGACTGTGCAGTCTGACCTGGGTCGGTACTTTTCGCAAATGCATTTAACCCCATTTTTGCAGAGCATTGCTCATTTGAAACAATTAAGTAAACTTAACCTGACCGCATTGCTCAGTTTAGCTTTTGTTAAACTATTGTTTATAAAATAATAGACACTCTATTTTGTCTACAAAAAGTGAGGAATTACTCCCCATGTTGAAAATGTACAAAATCACATTCAAATAACTGGTTTAAAGTCTAAACAATTCACCGTTTGAAAATAAGCAAAATTAATTGTTCTTTTTCTGTTCATTTGTTAAATAAAAGATATTAAAAAAAAAAAAAAAAAAGCTCACAGCATCACCCGCAGTTTACCTTAATTTGACTAATCACCTGGGCTTATATTCATATATTACAAATAGCACAATTATAAATAGTCTCTATGTAATTAAAGAAAGGAAAAAAAAAAAAAAAATTGTAGAACTAAAAAAAAAAATGAAATTTTTTCACACACAGACAAAAAATAAAATCTTCGTACCCAAATAACCTCTTACTAAAGAATCCAGTGTTTTAGCGACCGAGAGGTTTTTGAAAACATTGTGGATAACGAGCATTTCCGCCTTTCCCACAATGTTTTCCATAATTTCAGCCATATTTTATTTGTTGTCTGTAAATGCTTTTAGTATAGATGGGTTTGGAAACTTATTGTCTGGGTAGAGGGTTTGATATGTTCGTAATATACAGAATCCTGTGGCGCCAACAAGTTTTCGACACATTTGTGTTTTGAGTTTACCTCTTTCGGTGCTAAATATAAACTCTACCTCTGTAGGCGGCTGCAAATACAATCTTTTGAAACTTAGAAAAAATTTTATCCTATGGGCTTGACCACACAAACGGACTTTATAGATCCAACATGAGACTACATGGCCTATGCCGTCTTTAAAAGCCCAAGGTTTAGCCTCTGGCGCTGATAGGGGTAACGCTATTTCTACATTCAGATATTTGCAAAGGTTGGTGCACCTACAATAATTTGCGAAAAGCATCAAGTGTTCGCGTAGAAATTTCTTGGTGTAAGACCGATTCACTTCTTCGACAGGGGTCTTCGCTCGGGATAAAAAATAGTTCCAAGGTAGCTAGATGCATGCTTCTTGATTTTTGGACCACTTGCAAAAAGTCGATAGGAATTGAGAGAGCTTTTGACCGATGATGTCACATAATGAATATATATTTCGAATGTCAGAAAGTTCGTATGTAAGCTGTTAACAGGTCTTAATGGGGCGGGGGATAAACTGAAATTGATAATTTATCGATAACGAAAACGACGGAAACCTCTCTTGCCTTTTGCTACCTTGCAGAAACATCCTTGTTCTAAAGTTCATGACAAATGATCATCCGGACTAATATGGTGCCTAAAGCCTATATCTGTTTTTCCCATTTTCTTGCCAGACATCTCTTGTTAATCAGATTCCTGGATTCACCTTTTCCACCGTGTTACCGTTTTCACGACCACTTTTAAAAAAGAAAACATAGAGATAAATAACTACATATATCTTTATCAAGCTATTTCTCTCCTTTTTTTTTCGTAATGTGCAAACGTATCTTACTTGTCGACAAGTTTATCCAAGCTTTTTTTTTTTTTAAATTATAGTATTACAAATTTTTGTTTGAAGAGTGCAGATATCGTGTTCTCTAGTATGGGTTGCAAGATATGAGTAAACATTTTCTTTTGGTTTTCTTTTGCTCAGGCAGTGCTTCGCTTTATATCCTTCAGTCAACTTTATATAGAAGCACTACAGATTTACATGAGTGGAAAGAACTACACAGAACACACATCGCATACTCAGACATGAATATTATTTGTTTCATGCGGTATGCAGATTTTGATTCAGGTATTTGAAGTGTTGCAGCTATAACTCTTTCTTTACCAATGTAGCTTTTGCGGACAGCGTAGATCAAAATCACACTGCACGAAATGTATCTACACCGTCCGCTACGTAGTAATTGTCTTTGACAATAGTCATCTTTAAAAGCAATGAAAACCTACTTATACAACTAAGAACACAGTAGAAATTCTGGAATTCGTAATTGAATTTCTGATTGAAAGAGTAACAGCACAGTAATACAAAGTTGGTGAACAGAAATCGCAGGAACAGTACTGTAGAGATTATAACGACCAGCAACTTAGGATAAAGAGCAAATAAGACAAAAACAAAACGAAAAAAGCACCAAGCTTTGACACTCAGTGCACAGCAAAGTTACTGAAGCATTAGACATTTCAAAAGCAATTATTCAGCCTCAGTGACACAAGCACGCCAACACCTGGTACAACCTACCTCAGTTTCATTCATTAAAGAGATAATTACGCTAACCTTGACACAATTTAAATTTATTAATCTAAGAATTCTGGCATCGTTACTGTTGAGAAAAATTGGCTGTTCCAGGATTCGAACTCGTGCTTGGCGTCTGGATTTGAAAGCCTCGTCTGTTATAACTGAGATGCACTGTTAATGAATAGAAACAGAAATCCACAAACCTACAGAAGAAAAAGAACACAGATCTACATTGGGTTTGACAGGAAAATCATTATAAATAAACAAAGAAACATCGGAGGGAACAAACCATTATTGAAAGCTAGACATCTGGGAATAGCTGTTTTCCACACAACAGTTAGGTATTGACCGGAAACGGTCAATTTGTAACGATAGCAATGTTTCAGACTGAGGTTTTCATGTAGCCACATTTGCCAACTGTTCTTCTAATCTTGATTCTTTCCCTACTTTACGACGATGACATAGGTTTTCTGCTGTAACTTGTACATGTATTTTTTAAATCTTAATTTACACTTGACCCTTAATCTGCTAAATAAAATAAATGAAACTTTCGAGCCTGTAGTGCAAACACGAATGATGCTATTTCAAATTTATTTTTTGAAAAAAAAATCTCCTTATCGGACAGAGTAGATCCAAGATCAGACTGCACGTTCTGTGCAGTCTGATCTTGATCTACGCTGTCCGCAAAAGGTCAGTGAGCCGCGCTTCTTTTTCATCACTGTAATATGCTGTTCAAGTAAGCATTATAATGACAAGTAAAACTTAAGTTGCTGTAGCGGACAGTGTAATCAAGATCAGTTTACACGTGCAGCCTGATCTTGGATCTAATCTACATCATTTTGTATGAGATGTTATTGTAAAAACGACCTTGACATATCATTTTTCTACATTACCATTATATCTGTACAATTCATTTATCTACCGTAAGGGTTCAATTTCAATTCAATTTCAATTCATTTATAAGTACTTTAAGGCCACGGGCCCATTATACAACATATACAAACAATAAATATTTCAGGGTTTCATAGGTATATGTACATGTAAATATAGATGTATATCGCCGGAAAGAAAGTTTGCCTCAACCTGGTATCGAACTCACAACCACCAGGTCACGAGTCACTGAGCTACCCGGGCAGGCCAAAAGATGGCGTCCGAGAAAATATCTCACTAAAACGAGACCAGACATCAAGCGCCCCACCGGCAAACTCAACAACACCTGCCGGGCGAGCTCTGAAATGAAATCCCGTCCTATCCTAATCATCACATAACACTGTAAAAATGAATTATGATAACTATTAAATCAATATGCGATACATACATGTGAGCAATGCTGTGTGAAAAGGGGGCTTCATGCATCTGCGAAAACTATCGACCCATGTCAGCCTGCGCAATCTGCGCAGGCTGAGATTGGCTGAAACTTTTCGCTATTAGTCAATTTTCTACGTGTCAAAGGACCATTCAACCTCATTATTCAGTTGGTTTTTAAAAAAGTGGTTATTATGGATTCATAATTATGTGATGGCTTGCTCAATATCATGCACCACGGAGATGCATTAAGCCCCCTTTTCACAGAGCGTGGCTCATATTTATGAATTCTCGAAGTGTTGTAATTAATGACATCACACGAGGCTCCTGTAACGTTATCAACTCTAGATGGCCTCAAATGTGCGTAAGAGATATAGTGGAACTTACATGAGTGTTTATGTATTATCATTTTTATCAAACGAGTTGACTAAAAATGTATGACGCGAGCCTTGGCGAGCGTCACATACATTTTAGTTAACGAGTTTGATAAAAATGATAAAACATAACCACGAATGTGAGATTCTATTTATCACATAAAACGAATGACAGGCAAAATATATCCTGCATCATCACCTTTAGCCTATACACCATTCACGGATCCATAGTTACAGTTGTAGTTTGGTTTCAAATGTGTAAATACACAAGTAGATAGTTCTTTGATATTTACACCGAAAGTAGAATGAACCAGTTTCCAGAGGGGATAAGTCCACCTATTTCCGCAATTTTGATGCTTTAAAAGACTTTCGCTGCATTTCTTTGTTTTAATTAAACATGAAAATCAAAAACTTTCCGGGCGTATACGCCTTAGCAACAATGACGCCATTTTTCCGCGAAATGGCGTAGTCACACAAATTCCGGCACGTGTTGTGGCTGGTTTCTCCGGCTTCACGCGCTCACGACTTAAAACTGATCAGAACCGGGACCCAAAAAACGATAATCCACTAGTATATTATCAAAAATAAGTCATGGGTTTAATACACTGCCGGAGGAGGTTTTATGTGATAAATACAGGATCTGACATAAATTGGCATTTGAGACAAAATTTCATCAAATGAGTCTATACAAATGCTAGTAAGCGAGCATATGACGAGCCCGATAAAACTCTATCTCAAAGCCAAAAGAGTGAGATTCTTTTTTATCATATAAGGTATCCCTCGCGTAATAGAATTTAGAAAACTATGTATGTACAAGTGGTAATTTCAATATATAAAACTCAATTTGTTTCTCTGAAAGAAATACAAAGTGATGTCACATATGACGTCACATAGTGGTTATCTCAAACGTGTTTAGGATAATTGTACTAAAACAAGGGAAGTTATGTGATTAAAAAATCGTAATGGCTTTATATTACACACACACACACAAAGGATCTGACATAAGTTGGCAGCCGAGATAAAACTTCACGAAACGAATCAAGAAAATACCATCCCGCGAGCCCCTGGCGAGTTTAATTACATCCTTGCAGACGAGCCCAATGAAATCCGTCCAAAAAGCCAATGAATGTCGAACTCTTTTCATCACATAACGATGTGGGAAGAATAGTCTGTCAGGGTGACATAATTACAACGTTAAATATTTACTTGTAGAGAAAATGCTCGGAAACCAAATCCCAAAGGATGTTTACATGAAAGACATTATTGGTATACGTACCAGAATTGCTCCTGCCTGGCTCGGTGATAAAGTGTAGGGGGTCCCTGGTTCAAGCCCCACTGGACACACTGGTATCTTCGTGTGAGTATCCTTAGGCAACTGGTGAAATCCTGGAGGTATATGAGTATGTGAGCTGTATGTGAAAGCGGCGTTAAACACATCTAGATCAAACAACCGATCACTACCTATCATATGCAATTTCCCGATTTAATTCAAGTCGCAGGATACCAGTGTCCATATATAGGACAATTATACCAGACGATTTGATTCCAGTGGTATAGAATCGCTAATGGTACCAATGTTAACTTTAAGGACAATTATACCACAGACTTCACCCCGATTTGATTCAAGTTGCACAATATTAGTTGTACGATCAGATGGCAGAGCATTTAAAAACTTGTTCTCGATTTGGGCAATTTCTCCATTTGTTTAAGTGTTTTTTAATGTCTAATGCAGAATGCAGATTGCAAATAATGACAGTTAAAAAATTGTGTCAAGAAAATGTTGAAAGAAGACGTCTAATTCATGTAAGATGTCAAGATTTTGTTTGTCTTATCTAAGCGTAACCCTAAGGCCCGTAAGCGTGACTCGCTGACTTTTTGCGGATAGTGTATATCAAAATCAGACTGAACAGAACGTGCAGTCTGATCTTGGATCTACTGTCCGATAAGGAGATATTTTTCGCTAAATAAATAAGTTTGAAATAACGTAATCCGGGTTTTTACTATCGGCTTGAAAGTTTCATATAATTTATTTAGCAGGATAAAGGTAAACCCTTTCCCAAGCGACAAATTTTGGACTGGTCCAAATCGAAAGAGTTTGCAGACAACAATTTTAAATTTGATGAAAATGGCAGAAAGGTCTCAAAAAGGGTAGAAAACACTGTGGGAAAAGGAGAAATTGCTCGTTACGAGCAATTTCTCCTTTTTCCCCACAGTATTTTCAAAAGACTTGTACTGCAGAATCGTGAAAACCAGGGCTTGTTTGGGAAAGGGTTAAAACAACTATTGATTGTGATTTCTCCCTAAGTTTGAAATTAATCTAGATGTCAATTATCAGGGATGGGAGCAAAAAGAAATAGACATTGTGAGACGGTTCCGTGATACATGTATTAGTATTTATTCTGTCAAAAAAGTCTTGGTAAAGATTTTCCATATTTGATGTTGTTTGAAGCTGTTTTTTTTGTTTAGAGTTCCTGGCACCATCCTTGCTCTACAGCAGTGAAACTAATCTTTCAGCCTATTATCATGATTGGAAGTATAGAGAGATAGACATCGAAATACAGTCCGTGATACCAGTATTTGTCGGAAAAGCCTGCCCGAGTAGCTCAGTGGTTAGAGTATCCGACTCGTGACGTGGTGATTGCGAGTTCGATACCCGGTTGAGGCAAACTTTCTTTCCGGCGATTTTTCGCCTTTCACCTCAGTTGCATGTGAGAAAAGTAATCAGTGACTTTGGAAAGAAAGTTGTGTTGGCACTGGTGTGAGAAAGCCAGGAAACTCATGGATACGTCACTGACCGCCATGATATGACCTGAGCTGTTAAAATGCGTTAAACTCCATTACAAACGAACAACTTGAAACAGAATAATTCCTTTTTTTTTTTTATTCTTGAAGCTGTTTTCATTTCTGGTGGCATTGTCGCACTTTGTAATAAACCAAGAACTCAATTTTCAGGGATAAGAGGAGCACATATATTCAGGCATTTTTAGACGTTTCCTTGCCATTAGTATTTATTAGAAAAGTCTTTGACAGAAGATTTGTTGTCACTCTATTTAAACCATATTTTCTGGCGGTATCCTTGCTAAAACATCGAAATTAATCTCGAAGTAAATTATCAAGGATGAAAAAGAGAGGGGAAAAAAACATAGCGAAGGCGTTGCGTGATATTTGTATTTATCATTAAATTCTGGAAACAGAAGATTTGTTATTTTTGTTGCTGTTGTTTGGAGCTGTTTTCAGGTCAGAAGTTCTGGCGGTATCCTCGCTAAAACACTTTGAAATCAATCTTGAAGTCAATTATGAGGGATAGGAGCACTGAGAAATAGACATCGAAAAACAGTTCCGTAGTATTATCAGTATTTTTTTTTTCAGATGTCTTGGAACATATTTCGTTATTTTTGTTGTTGTTTGGAGTCGTTTTAGTTCAGAGACTTTGGCGGCTTTCTCGCTAAAATATTTAGAAATTTGTTGAAGTCAACTAATCAAGGATAGAATAGTTAAAAATATACATGGTGAGGGACGGTTCCGTGATATTAGTATTTGTTAGAAAAGTCTTGGGACAGAAGATCAGAAGATTTCATAGTATTGTCATTGAACTATTTTGTTGAAGGGCGCGGAGGGGAGGGGGAGACTCGGCTGTATTTAAAGTCTTAAAGTTATATTCTTAATGAAGATAGTTTTGACTATAGTCTGACATCAGGTTAGAGATCAGACTGTACGTTATGAATGTTCCACATAGTTCTGACAATGGACTATGAGCTATCAAGAGCTTGTATAAGTTTTTGTATTTTGTAGGGCCGTCATATGAGAATATACCGGTAGCTTCTTTACAAAAAAAAAAAAAAAAAACAGACATAGAACTTCAGAAGACAAAAATGTTTGGCTTGTCCAAAGTTCGAGGCATTTGCAGACGACAGAGCAATTGCTAATCGAAAATTGAAATTTGCCTTTCGAAAGGATGAAAATATTGTAGAAAAAATGAGAAATAGTGGTACCCAACATTTTCTCCTTTCCTTACAACTTTTCTAAAGCCTTCTTTTTCTCAAGGTGTTGCAAACTTAACAAAGAGGTGGTTTCAGTGATTTTCGCAAAGTGCAATTTCATATCAGACTGCATAGATCGCGCTGTCTTATCTGGGAACTACTCTTTCGATGTGGGTCATATTTTGATAAAAAGGGTTTTGTATTGTATTTAAATGCCTTTGTCCTTTCTTTGACTGGATATACCCAATTCATGTAGGTCAGAGCGTTTGACTTTTACGCACTGTTTATGTACAATGTTGCTGTATCATCAGAAAATTGATAGCTAATAACGTACTTTTACGACTTCGAAATGAGTTTTGCAATAAACATATGTCATAATTATCTGTCATAATTTTCCGAGCAAAGAAGTGAAGCACTGGTACCATGGTGATATTCAAGTCAAGTGAAGTCAAGTCTAGTCAAATCTTGATTTGGCGAAAACAATTTTACGATCTTTTATTAACTTGTCAAAGTCAAAATCTAAATACAAATTGTATAAGTCAGTACAGAGGAACGTATAATGATCGGGTGGACCTGAAAGAATATTTGAGCCATTCTCTGGCAAATCGGGGCTTAATGCATCTCCGCGATGCATGATACCAAGCAAGTCATCACATGATCATAGATCCACTGGGTCCGTTTAGTCTAACATCTGACTGAATCATGAGGTAGACTCTTACTTTGACGAGCAGAAATTTGACCAATAGCGAAAAGTTTCGTCCCAGGTCAGCCTTCGCTGTCCGCGCAGGCTGACCTGAGTCGATAATTTTCGCAGATGCATTAAGCCCCCTTTTCACAGAGCATGGTTCATTTGTATCATCATATCATGTATAATGATAACGCGTTTAAATTTCAGTGCAAGATAAAGTGACGATTAACAGCAATATAAACGAATTCAGAGAATTTGTTCAGTAGTGCAATCACTGTACAGGATTAAAAAAGAAAGAAAAAATTTGTTTTAAGTAGGCCATAAAAAAAAAAAAAAAAAATACTTCGGACATATATATCTGATTCCAATAGTTTATAAAGGGAACAAACTAAAATGAAGTGGTATTCATCATCAACCGTACTTGTATTAACCCTTAGAGCGCAGAATAAACCCAACAGGCATTTTCAGTTGACAAATAAGACCCAAATAATTGTAATTTCATAGTTGTTTTTTGCCTATAAGGATTTAGCAAAGCGGACAGTGTCGATCAACGGTCAGACTGCATTTTTGTGCAGTCTGATCTTGATCTACACTGGCCGCAAAGGAAATTATGGTTGTGAAAGGCATTTTAAGGGATCAAACTTTGTGCATACTCTTTCATTACGTTGGATACCATGATGACGATATAACTGAAATTCCGTTGAAAACGGCTTTAACAATCTACTCCAGACACCCAGTTTAAGACTAGTTCATGTCAGAAGTCAGACGAAAATTTAAAGTTTCCGGTACATCCTTACAAAATGAAAAACACGCTGCTAAATTTTGATAGACTATAGAATGGTTCAAAATTTAGTCAGCTGTGTAAACAGAGATAAAACACCGATATATGGTGTGACGGATAAATACATATATCAGACCTCTTCGACTTAAAACCGTAAACGTCACAATAGTGATTTCTTTGATGGCCTCCAGAAAATGTGATGCATCTCTTCATCTTCTATCGGCAGTAATCTATGCAACCTTGCAACCGACAGGGGCAACATTTGGCATGAAGATACAAGAATGATTATGCAGATAGCTGCAGTTGTTTTTTCCCCAAAATTTGACATTTATGCCTCTTTCTCTGTACTGGACATCTTTGTGTGTTCTTGTGTATTTGAACCATGCGTTGTGAAAAGGGCGCTTAATGCATAAAGCAAAGTGTTTCGACCCAGGTCAGCCTGCGTAGAACGCACAGGCTGACCTGCGTAAAAACTGTTTACTTTTGGTAAATTTTCTGCATGTTTCCAGGACCATTTTCAGGATTCATTCGGTTGTTGTACAAAAGGTGGATTTTATGGATCCATAATTACGTAATGACTTGCTTGGTATCATGCATCACGGAGATGCATTAAGCCCCCCTCCCCCCTTTTGCAAGAGCATGGCTCAAATGTTTGAATGTTTGTTTGTGTACACGAGAGAGTTTTTCAGCAACTCCATCCGTTTTTTCGACTACATGCTTTTTTTCCCCCGTGGAAAGGCTTTTTCCATAATGTTTGTATTCATTCCCTTGAAGAAATAAAGTTGTTGTTGTTGATGTTAAATCCATTGCTATATTTTATTGACGGCTGTTTATTTGTTTGATCTTTTTGTGTTTAATGCTGCTTTAAATCCTGCACTACTAACTCAAGTAATTCCACATTTTAAGGTCTAAAAGAGGATTCCCACTGCTATTGAATATGAACTGCATTATAGTCTAACATCGGGTTGTGGATGGTATAGATCAAAGATCAGACTGCACGTTCTGTGCAGTTTGATCTTGATCTACACCATCCGCAAAAGCCATTTATGTCGTAATTAGTAGTAAAAGAGATAAACAATATTTTAGTTATATCGCAGCGGACAGTGCATCTATCCACACCTTGCAAGAGTCTCCAGTACTTACCGCAAACTATTGTCATGAACCACTGGCTTTCTTTCGACATAAACATCGACGAAACAACATTCAGAATTGAGTGAGGCATGAATCCCATCGCTGTGACTATCATAAATTTTTAGATAGAATTTTGGCAAAACTTGAATCAAACCAGCGAACCCTGTTTTCAGTCCCTGCACATTACTGACTGAGCTACCAGGCTTGGTCTTTTGATTAACATTCTACAAGAAAACATAATTTTAGACTTTTCCAAATTGATAGCATTTGAAGGCGATAGATTCAATGTGTCTCAAATGAATAAACTAGTCTTTGGTAGGATAGAAAACATTGTTGGAAAAGTAGAAAATTCCGATTTCCCACATTTTCTCCTTTTCTCACAATGTTTTCCATAGCCTTCTTTCTCATGGTCGTCAAATGTTTGGATTGTTTTGTAAAAGGCTAATTAAGGCTGATATATCCTATCTGTTTCATTAGTGAGTTGAGTTCGATAGATTCCTTCTGTATCTCATTAACAGATCGCAGACCCATGGTTTACTTGTCTATCTAAATCAATGTTGACAGCAAATAGATATAAGCAAAATTAGCTTATTTTACTCTGCTTTTTTTGTTATTTTCAAAGAAACGGAAGCTAATCATTAACATTGCCATAAAATTTATTACCCCCCACACTGTTTTTATAGAGCTGCGTATATAATATAAACCTTTCACAGACGAGCCCGGTTGTGCAGTCAGTAGAGCACTGGACTTAAAAGCGAGGGATTGCGCGATCGAATCCCTAGGTTAGTAAATTTCTGATGATAATCATTGCGACGGGATTCATCCTCTCCCAAGGCTTATCATTGTTTCGACGATGGTTATATGTGAAAGTAGCCAGTGGCTTTGGAACAATATTGTGCGGAGTACTGGTTACAGAAACTCCAGGAAAGCACGTGTACACTGGCTGCCGCAATATCTATAACTGAAATAAAGCTGAAAACAGCGTTTACACCAAAGTAAGTCTTCACCACACAATCTTAGTTTTCTCCCTTTTCTGCAATGTTTTCTGCCCTTTCAAAGTCGAATCCTATCATTTGAACCAAATTTCACTTGTCGTCTGCTACTGCTTTCAGTTTTGACAAGTCTAAAACGTTGCCCTCTGGTAAAGAGCGAATTTGTGACACTCATCCTAAGACTCTCAAAGATGTAGCAGACGGTTTAGAAAACATTCGGCTAAAATATCATTATGAACTAAAATCAGGGTTTGACACATATCGCGTGTATTAAATATCCATTTTTTTTCTAACAATAGACTGAGTCTGGGAGTAGAATGGTCCTTTGACTTGCAGAAAATTTACAAATAGCAAAAGGTTTCGACCTCTGTCAGCCTTCGCGAACTGCGAAGGCTGACATGGGTCGATACTTTTTGCAGATGCATTGAGCCCCATTTTCACAGAGCATGGTTCATATGTATGAAATAAATTAAAAAAAAAAAATGTCATAGGCGACTTTCAAATGATTTTGTCATTTAGACCTTTGACTGCCTTTTCGAATTTCCTCACGAGCTGTGACAGAAGAAACGTTTCCGACGCGAATGATTAAGCGTCACGCTATTTCCTGAACGTAACATCGGCGCCACGCCAAAGTTATGGCAAATCGATGGCTAAGACTAATGCAAGACGGAATCAGTGTCCATTTCCATAAATGGTAGTAAGCTAAGTGCTACCATTTGTGTCGCGGTAGGAAACTGTTGCATGGCATCTCCATCCATACGTGGATTTGTACTTATGGGTGTACTATATTGTCGGTCTCAATATATTGTAAAGTAAAATGTACGCAACAAGGAAATTTTAGCGATTTCGCGAATTCGAAAAATTCGCAAATTTTTCCGTTAGGGTATTTTTCTAACCTAAAAACCGTTTGTATCTGTCAATAGTTGGGCCAAATATCACTTGCTGTGATAAAAATTAACATATGACTATTGAATGTTGTTTTTTTTTTTGTCCTGTAAGTAAAAAATATCTTTATTGATAAATGATTTTCTTAACGCAACAATCACTCAATTCTTGTCATTCATATATAGATTATAATCAAGGTGAAAACACTATGACCATTGTTATCTCGCTGTAGAAAGGTACATTCCTGTGTATGCATTAAGACGTACAGTGGCATAGGCCAAAACAGGAGCTTTAGCTGACGACATGGATCGGGATCAGACTGCGCAAAACGCGCAGTCTGACCTCGGATCCATACCGTCTGCTTGTTTGATAAAGCTTCTTAATCCTTTATTACACAATCCCGTGTTTCAACGACCCTATGAAAGAAGCCTTTTGAAAACATTGTAGGAAAAGGAGAAAATGCTGGTAACCAGCATTTTCTCCTTTTCCCACAATTTTTTCTACCATATTCGAAACAGAAATCACCATTTGAGCTACATTTAATTTGTCGTCTGCAAATCCTTTCAATTTGGACCAGTCTTAAATTTTGTCGTTTGGTAAAGAGTTAAGGATCCATAATTATGTGATGACTTGCTTGGCATCATGGATCAATGAGATGCATTAAGCCCACTTTTGCTAGAACGCGGCTCATTATTTATTTCGGAAGGACGCAAGATAACTCTTACAGCGCTCTGTATATAGTCGACCTCTTTCGAAGGTTGAAAATACATTCCACTGAGTTTCGTCTTAACTCTTTACCAAACGACAAAATTTAAGACTGGATCATGAGATAGAATGGTTTTTTGACACGCAGAAAATTGACCAATAGCAAAAAAGTTTTTGACCCAGGATAGCCTGTGTGGACTGCATTAAGCCTCCTTTTAACAGAAAAGGGCTCATTCATTAGAAGTGAGCGACTTTGAGAAATGTCCAACTGAAATATGGATATTCAACACGAACTAAAGTTTAACCATTTACCTCCACAGTTTCTTAACGATGCCCTGGAAAAAAGGCTTTTGAAAACATTTTAGATAAAAAAGGGGAAATGTTTGTAACAAGCATATTCTCCTTTTACCAAAATATTTTACAACTTTACAACCCTTTACCACACAATCCCGACTTTCAACGACCCCGAGGAAGAATGTTTTTACGAAAACGTTGCGTGAAAAGGAGAAAATACTGGAAACCAGCATTTTCTCCTTTTCACACAATGTTTTCTACACTATCAAATAGAGAAATCATCATCTTCAGCAGCATTTAATTTGTCGTCTGCAAATGCTTTCAATTTGGTCTAGTCCAAAGTTTTGTCGTTTGGTAAAGAGTGTAAGAGATGGCATCTTTCAAAATGGACAAGTCTAAAATGTCGTCTGGTAAAGAGTTGATGAGAACATGTAAAAACATTGTAGCAAAGTAAATTGCTCCTTGTGAGAGAGTTCTCTTTTTCCCACTATATTTTCAAAACTCGGCCGCTGAAAGACGAAAAAAGTCGTGTATTTAACCCTTTCCCAAACAACCAATTTTAGACTCTTCCAAATTGAAAGTTTATTAAGATGAAAAATTTGAAAGTTGAACAAATGAACTTGGGTTCTTTCTTTTGACAGAGTAGAACACATTGTGTGAAAATGATAAATGCAGGCTACCGGCAATTTTTCCTTTTCATACAATCTTTTCAAAAGGCCTCTTTCTCAGAGTCGTGAAAACACAGATTTGTTTGATAAAGGGTTAAGTCAATAAGAAAAAAATCTTGGTTAAGTTTAATCACTGACCCGTCTTTCTATCTGGAATTTCGTTGCCAAATCAATTTTTCTTGTTTCGAAAAAAATGACAAATAATTCTTTCAGACTAACTTGGCACCTTTCGTCGATTGCTCTTAATTCGCCATCTTTCCCAAACAGCTTCTTGATTAATTTCAAACTTGTGATGAAGCAAAATCAATTTTGTCTCCCACCTTCTTCTCTGAAGATTTGCATTTTGATGATCTCGTAAGAGACACAGATAGAGTGGGAGATTCCTTTATATCTTTTTTTTTTTTCAAAATGAACATTGTCACATGTCAGCTGTTTGTGCGACGGTCCTGTGGGTTTCATGTAGGCAATATGTTTCGTGAAAGCAAGTTCTGCGGTATTTTGATTGTTTTTATTGTTTCCAAATGAAATGACGGCTTAATGCATCTGCGAAAAGTATCGACCCAGGTCAGGCTGCGCAGTCTCCGCAGGCTGACCCAGGTCAGGCTGCGCAGTCCGTGCAGGCTGACCTGGGCCGAAACTTTTCGCCATAGGTCAATTTTCTGTATGTCAAAGGACCAGTCTACTTTATGATTAAGTCGGGTGTTAGACATAATGTTTTCTATGGATCTATAATTATGTGATCACCTGTTTGGTACAATGCATCACGCAGATGCATTAAGCCCCTTTTGCCAGAGCATAGCTCTTGAACCACGCTCTGGGAAAAGGCGGTTTATTGCATCTTGGTGATGCATTACACCAAGCAACTCGTCACATGATATAGACCAATTTTGTCTAAAACTCGACTGAATTGTGAGGAACAGTGGTTCTATCACATGCAGAAAATTTATCGACAGCACAAAGGTTTCGAACCAGGTCAGCCTGTGCGAACTGCGCAAGTTGACATGGGAAGAGTTTGGCAATACATTCAAGCCCCTTCTCACAAAGCATACCTCACATTGTTTTTAGCCGCAAAGTAGAAATTGAGATATGTACCTCTACAATGAAATTGACCAAACTTTATAATTTCATTTCCTTCATTTCGAAAGCAAGCCAATAAAGCAGCTAGCTCGCACTAAAGCACCTTTGTTTATTTCTATTTTTCGAACTCCCCCCCCCCCCCCCCCACACACACACACATTTTTGTTTTACTACTGGTTGTATTGTACACCTTATAGCCTAATGCGTATACCTGTATCACTTCATATCAGAAATTTATTTCATCCATTATTTTCTGGTTCAAGTACATGCATCGCACGCGGGTAAAATCAGACACGACTGAAATAAAATCCGAATCTACGGTTCCTAATATGGTATGATGACGTACCCCGCTTGCGGAATACGTTCAGATTGGTTTGCGATTTGATTGGTCAAAAAGTTACGCTGTGATATTCATCCGCCATTCATGTGAACGAAGTTACTTCCCACTAAACCAATATTTGTTTTTATTTTATGTCCGTGTTCAAATAGAATTGTCAATATATGCATCTTTTTTGTTGTTGAAAGTTGAAGGTATACGTTAAAATGAATATTATATCGTAGTAACTTTTCTTGTGCTTGTGTTTACTTCTAGCTGCATAAGAAAATGTTGATATCTCGCTCGACCTTTGGTCCCGCGCAATATCAAATGTTCTCACGCTGCTCGAAACAAATATGAGCACCAGGGAAGTCATTACAAAATAACATTCCGTATTTGTTATGTGCTTGTTGTAGAAATAAAGCTTGTTAACTTGCAGCAGGCCGACCCCATGCACCAATGAAACTATTCATAGAAACAAATTACTTGTAACAGTAGATAGAGCTTTCCCCACCCCCCTGGTAATCAATCCTGTTATTTGGACCCAAGGGACGTTTTTTTTGTGGGGGGAGGGACTGATGTTGTAGTCTGCTTTAAACAATAAGATCTCTTACACAGCTAAAAGTTCTTATCTGTTTCTTTTAACAGCATCAGTTTATTCGAATTTGATTTTTTCTAAGTTTCTCTCGTACTAGGTTGAAGCTCTGCAATGTCATGCTCAAGGACAATCTCAGAGCAGGCAGTGGGGGCCGATATGCACCAAAATTGCGTTGCTCAAACTCTCCCAGGCGACAGAAGTTTAGAATAACCAACAATGAAACCATTTGCACCTTATGAATCAAGAACGGCTCAAAGATAGAAAATATTGTGGGAATATCAGGAAATGCTAGTCGTCAGAATTTGCTTCTTTTTCCACAACATTTTCCAAAGACTGCTTCTTGCTAAACCTCGAGGTCTGTTGGTAAAGATTGGAGAGGGGGAAAAATCCCACTTTGGCACTATTTCTCATCTTATTGGCGGGTGAGAATGGTTCAAGTGGAATTTAATTGAAATAGAACCGGATGCTACAGCATAACTAAGCTTTGTCACAATATATCCCAAGATATCGGACAGTGCATATCCAAGATCAGACTGCACATTCTGTGCAGTCTGATCTTGGATCTACACTGTCAGCAAACGCATTTCAATAGCCCATGGGTCAGTAAGGGTCAAAGCGGTGTGAAAAGGACTGCCAAGACGATTCGTTCCTGGAACAGAATCGAGAATCAATCGATTGCCTTCCTAAAGAGATGTGTTCTGAAGATTGTGAGCAATTAAAACATCAGACTGGGGCAAAACTACAGTGTTTTATGATGGCATGAGCAACCTCGTCATCACCGACGTACGCCCTTTTACGTAATTGCCTTTGTTTTTGTTCTTCTACATCTCAATACAATATCATGCATCACTAGGTTTTGTACGAGGGCTGATTAAGAAGTCACATATATAAGGGCTTGACCGGTGTTGGACATATTGCATTATTTTTTTTACATAATCCCCTTTAGTATCTATACACATTTGCCATCGATGTTAAAGGGCATCAATGCGACTTTTAACCCTTATCCTGATAAATAACAAAAATAAGATTTTCAAGTCGATATCAAAAACCCAAATACTGCTATTTCAAATTTATTTATAGGGGAAAATATCGCGTTACCGGATGGTGTAAATCCAAGACCAGACTGCACGTTCTGTGCAGTCTGATCTTGATCTACACTGTCCGCAAAAGGTCAGTGAGTCCCGCTAAGCAGCTTAAAGGTTAAAGAAGTCCTTTTCTTGACTGTTCGGAGAGACTGTCCGAAAAACACATGAGGTTACTGTGTGTGTTAAATCTTTGCCGAATAAGAAAAAAGAAGAATCCTGCCCCTCTTTCAAAAGGACAGAAAACATTGTGGGAAAAGAAAAAAAGGTTGCTTACCTGTATTTTCTCCTTTTCGCAAAAGAAGGTTTTAAAAGCCTTCATTTTAAGAGTCGATAAAACACTGGATTGTTTGGTAAAGGCTTAACTCATGTAGCGTGCAATGGAGTATGAAAACAGAGTAGATGTAGATCAGTCTACACAGTCATGTCGATTGCTGATCAGCTGTTTAGGCTTTGTGGTATACATTGAAAATTAATAACTGGATCCATTTTTCTATTTATAGATATCGAGAGACGGGTAGAACTATCGCGAGAGAACTTTCATGATAATTCGAAGTTTCCTGGAAATTTTATCTAGATAGTGAAAAGTTTTCTGAAAAAAATATCACAATAAACTTTGTTATGTAGAAAATTTTATGTTGATTATTTCTCATTCGTGCACGAAGCTGACATCGAGGAAAAATTATCGCGATAGTTCTACCCGTTTCTCAATATCTATAAATAGAAAAATCACCATTTGGACGAACTCGGAACTTTTTGACTGTACAGGAGACAAAGATGATCCGAAACCGTATCTAATTATAGATACCGTGAATGTCAGTTGTGGGCACAAGCGTAAAAATATATCGTGATAACAGTTAGAAATATCGCGATATTTTTATCGTGAAACTTTTTGTTAGCTAGATAATATTTCCAGGAAAGTTTGTTTTATCGCAATAGTTCTCTAAAATTATCATGATAGCTATCTCGTATCTCGTGGCAGAAATATGCCACCATATTATTATTTAAGTTTTCTCAAATTATCGCGATAGCTATCTCGTATCTCGCGACAGAAATATGCAACCATAATAATGCACTTGTATAACTCAACAAAATTTATTTACCTACATATGTTTCATGTTCTGGCAAAAGGGGGTTTAATGCATCTCCGTAATGCATGATACCAAGCAAGTCATCTCGTAATTAATTTATATATCCATGAAATCCTTTTGCTGCAGCAACCGACTGAACCATGAAGTAGAATGGTGCTTTGACATGCATAAAACTGAACAATAGCAAAAAGTTTCGATTCAGGTCAGCCTGCGCGGACTACGCAGGCTGACTTGGATCGATACTTTTTGCAGAATCATTAAGCCCCCTTTTCACAGAGCATAGCATGGCTTCGATCCAAGTCAGCCTGCACGGACTGCGCAGGCTGACTTGGATCGATACTTTTTGCAGAGGCATTAAGTCCCCTTCAGAGAACATGACATGGTTTCTATCCAAGTCAGCCTGCACGGACTGCGCAGGCTGACTTGGATCGATACTTTTTGCGGAGGCATTAAGTTCCCTTCACAGAGCATGGCATATATCATATTGAAATTATCGTAAAATAAATCGCAACTGCTAAGACTTAGATGCTAGGCGTTATGTTATTATATGTCATGCTTTATCAACAAGACTTAGATATATATTTTGATTATTACACTTAAATAGGCATTGACCCTTTTCCATCATGAATTGTCATCTTCGGTCACTGTGATTTCAAACGACGAAATCCTTCTACAGATGATAAAGAATGATAGGCACGCACGGGAAGGAACAAAATTAATATAAGGGTAGATTCGACTCTGTGTGTGTGTGTGTGTGCTTTTTTTTTTTTGATCTGGATATATCGACTGGGCTTTTTTTAAAAATGTAAATAAGTTTTTTTTCCTTCCACGTTTGCAGATCAATTGAAAAGAAACATCACGCCATTTAACTATTTCGCTTCCCGAAAAAATTAGACATTTTCTACGGCTGTACGTAATGTTTTCTTGAAAATGAAGAGGCATTTTCTTCGTGGTACAAAACGCAGCTGCGGACAGTGTAAATCAAAGATCAGACTGCACGTTCTGTGCAGTATGATCTTGATATACGCCTTCCGTAAAAAGACATTAAAGTTTGCCCATGAAGGTGAACGATTTAAGAGCATCTAGACAAAAATGTATACCACAACAATTCCTGTCAACTTTCGGTCGGGTTTAGACAAATCTATGCGATTAAATTTATCGAATATTCTTTTATCCTAAAATGGACCATTTGTCAAAATTGTAAAGAGAAAAAAGTTGAATAAATCCGTCGTTTATTTTCAACAATAAAGATATATCTGTAGGTACTTTTATCTTTAATTGCCAATATTTGTAGTACGATCTTTCAAATCCAATTTTTACTTTATTACTAGAAAAGAATGTAGAAGTTAGAAAATTCCTTGAAAAAAGTAATTTAACCTTTTTCCTTATTGTTTTTGAAGCCTCCGTCACTTTTAATCCTTTACTAGACGACAAAATTTTAGTCTTGTCCAAAGTGAAAGCATTTGCAGACGACAATTTCAGTGTGGCTCAAATGGTGATTCTAATAGGGTAGAAAACATTGTGGGAAAAGGAGAAAATGCTACATACCAGCATTTTCTCCTTTTCCCACAATGTTTTTATAGGGTTTCTTTCCAAGGGTCGTTAAAAGTCGGCATTGTGCAGTAAAGGGTTAAATCAATGCAATGGGCATAGAAAACATCCAAAACCCATACATGCTGTTTTTGTCTTCTTTAACACTTCAGTTTAACCCTCTACCACACAGTCCCAAGTTTTTAACGACAATACGGAAAATGGGTTCCGAAAAAATGTTGTAAAAATACAGAAATGCTGATAGCCATTCCGGCAATGTTTTCTACCTTTTAAAAGACAAATCGCAGCATTTGAGCCACATTTTAATTGTCGTCAGCAAATGCCTTGAATATGAACCAGTCCAAAATTTCGTCATACGGTAAAGATTGAATGTACAATCACGGAAAAGCGCTATCATACATATTTCGAGGTAAGATTTTACACATAATAATGAAATGGGGGGGGGGGCACATTTGGTTTATAGATGCGGCCTCCCTAAGTGGTACATTTCTGTCTCCATTTTCAAAACAAATCAAACTCTCTCCACCATGGGGCTTTGTGGTTAGTGCACGTAGCAAAGTCCCTTAGACTCGCAGCTATCGCTCTTGTTAAGCACAAACTCGCAGTTATCACTTATTCGCGTTAAGCAAAAATTCGCAGCTATCACTTACTCGTGTTGAGCCAAAATTCGCAGCTATTACTTACTCGTGTTAAACCAAAACTCGTGGTCATCATTTACCCGTGTTAAGCCCAAACTCGCGGTTATCGCCTACTCTTGTTAAGCCAAATCTCACAGCTATCACATACTCGTGTCAAGTCAAAACTCGCAGTTATCACTTACTCTTGTTAAGCCAAAATTCGCAGTTATCGCTTACTTGTATCAAGCCCATCCTCGAAGCTTACACTTATTCGTGTTAAACCAAAACTCGCACCTATCACTTACTCGTGTTAAGCTAAAACTCGCAGTTATCACTTATCCGTGTTAAACCAGTGTTAAGCCAAAACTCGCAGTTATCACTTATCCGTGTTAAAACAAAACTCGCAGCTATCACTTCATTGTGTTAAGCCAATAAGAAAGATATGTTTAGGATTTTGTTACATTCGGTAATCTATCTGTAGTAAGTTTCTATATAAAAAATTTGCAGTGCTGGTTCACAAAGTTGAAACAGTAGTAAGCGACTAAAAATGAGTATATATCCTGTCATAGACCTAGTGGCTTTCAAAAATCGTCGAAAAGAATTTCTCAGTGCCTCTCGGTTTCTCGTGGAGTTTCCTGACGCAAGACGCCTCAGAGCCCAAGCCTGGTACTGGTGAATCCCAGAAAGTACATGAATAGGAAAGCTGTTGCCCTGATAAGACATAAATAACAATGGCAACGGCCTAAAAAGAAATCCTATGGTACACGCAGGCTTGTATCCTACGACAGAGGTGTCGGGGCTTGGTAAAGATCACTGGTGGTATACATGGGTTTGAGAAAATGATTGATTGAATGGTGTTTTTCGCTGCTTCCAATATCATTTTGACAGTCATATCTCGGCGGCATTCCACTCATCCACCGGGTTTCACCAGTGCTAGGTTAGACTTCTAAAGTGTCTTGCCAAAGGACACGTTTTTGAAGAAACGAACGAACGAACGAACGAACGAACGAACCTCATTAAGCAACGATCAAAGCCAAGGCATCCATGTTACGAAATGATTTCACCACTAAGCCACGCAGGACCCCATTTTAGAAAATAAAATGCTAAAACCAATGCCTTTTAATCCCTAGAATTTTGTATAAATATTAATTATCAGTGCACTGTTGCAACTAGTATAGGTCAAAATCAGACTAAACAGAACGTGCACCCTGATCTTTCTAGCTAAAAAAAAACCTTTGAATTTGTAAATATAGTGTCCTAGTAATCGGCTTGAAATTACTATTCTATAAGATTAGCAGTTCATTCCTTTACCCAACAATTCCGCGTCTTTGAAACATCGTAGAAAAAGGTGAAAATGCTTGTAATCAACACTTTCTCCTTATTCCCACAATTTGTTCTACACTATCACAGACATCTATTATTTCAGCCTTATTGAACTGGTCGTGTACCAATGCTTTGAAATGGATTATTTTGTTAAGCGGTAACCTTTAAGCGCATCCTCTGAGATAAATACATTTCCCCTGTCATGGCATTATCTTTAGCTAATAGAACCGGTAACAAAATCGATCGTTTCGGAGTCATAAGTTCAAATATATTGAGTATTACATCTAGCACCATACAAAGGTGTTTAATTAGTCGTTTTGACGCTTCCATTTCCCCTTGTGAGTTGAATGTATGTATATTGTATATGAACCCATATAGTTAATAGCCAGAACCCGTATCCAGATTATCGACGATTCTGGTCCTTTGCAGAAACGAGTAGGCCATATTCTTTACATGATGTCTTTTGCCAGCTTTTGACAGTATGTCTTTTATTTCATGGCGACAGCGCACCAATTCATGTCATTCTAGGCCAGAGTTCGTATTCACCAACCGTTCTAAGTTGCATTCTTAGTCTCATTCTAGATTCAGAAAGTATAACAATTCTTGATTTGGTTTAGCCAAACAGAGATAATGTTTCTTTGAATTTTTGAAAATTCTTGAAAATATGACCAAAATGGATGGTGTATATGGACTCAAGGCTAGGCAGTATCAGAGCCTGGACTTGTGGTCAAGGATTGATACACTAACTTGCATTTTCTGTGGGTCTTTGGAGTGACCAGTCTATCCAAATGGTGCTCTAATCTCGACAATTGTCTGAATTTCAAAGAAACGTAATTTCTAATAGGCTAAACCAAATTGTGTTACTTCCTAAGACAGCGAATGTAATAAGTAGGAGTCTAGTCCCATTTGAAAATTTGACACCAAGTATTTCTGCTGCACTGTTTTATCCGTGAAAATGTAAGGACAGGTTTAAAGTTGGCTCTACTGTTGACTTGATTAATGTCGTGAAACTAATGGCAAGTTACTATGTATTATGGTACTTTATTTGGTGCCTTTGACCACATAAAGAAGCACAATCTACAACCCAGAAAGGGCCTTTTCAACTGTGATTTTTCTAGGGTAGTTGAGTTCGAGGTAGAATAGAAGAAAACGCAGTCGGTTTGGGTGTCATTTTGAACCGTTCTTGGTTTACCGCTTGGACGTACATTTGACAGAAACAAAGAGCAAAGCTCTAGGTTTGCCAAATAAAAGTGCAACAGATGGTCAGAGGTAGTTACGTTCACTCTATTTTCAGTGTAGCAAAACAAATCGGTGGTGTGACACCTAATCTGTTAAAGAGGAAGCAAGATAATTAACTCTATATTGTCTTCTGTTGCTGGTAATACGATACAAACGTAGTTTCAAAGAAGTTGTCACCGACTTTAATCGTTCCTCTATGGCTTATCAGTGACGTGTGATGCTTTCAGGGTCTACTGTTTTATCATCAACACAAAACTCTGGTTCTTCAAAATTTAGGGATCCTCGTTGGCAAGGTGACAAAGAAGGGTGTTCTGTAATCAGTAGGTTCTGGCTTCGATTCCTCTTGGTAGCACTGATCGATTGGAAGTGTCCTCGGGCAATGTATTGCAGAGCCCAAGCCAAGCATTGTTGAAACCTAGGGTACCTCGGAATAAGTCAGTTGTCGCAGTGATGAACTTAACCACGTTGTTTTGGGGTATTTCGGCTAAAAAAATGTAACAAACACGTCGTAACGTTAAACATATCAAATATATTTCAAGTATCGAGTGCATTACTTTTCTTTCACAAACAATGTGACGTCAAATTCATAATACATAAAAAGTTCTATAAACAACAAATTAATGGTAGCATTCAACAATAACAAAAGTTATACTAAAATAAGTGAAAACCCCCATTATGTCCTTACCATACGATAAAACGATAAAATTTAGCATCATCCAAATTAAAAGCAATTTAAGATGATGAAGAAAATGTAGCTAAAGTGATGCCATTCCTCTATGACTAGTCTGAAATAATATGTGGGAAAGGAAAGAATTACTGGTAATCATTATTTCATCCATTTCCCGCAATTTTTTCAAAAACTGTGTCGCTTGGGATCGAAAAAACTTTGTTTGGTACAAGGAAACATGTACGTATTCTTTAAATAAACAGTTGTTAAAAATAAACGCCACCTGTTGACAGCGACAAAACAACCGACGGAACCGACCTTTGTACTGGGATAGTAGTCAACTTGAAGATAGTAAATCATTAGCATATTGAGTATTGAAAGCCTAGATCTTGTTGCACGAACCTACTGGCATTGTAGTCCACTTTCTTTCCAAAAGAGCTGCAATCACAACTAGTCGATATTAACTTCATGTTTTCTATTTCTAAATTTCAAGAATACCCTTCTTATTGGCTGAGAGATTCTGTTTCAGCCAATCAGGTCGCTTGTCTTAGAATTTATAACAAGAGGTCCATGATGGTCCTATATCGCTCCACTGCCAAATATAATGTAACTGTGCCATATACGTAAAGGCATTGACAGTCGATCAACCGTAAGAAATCTGTATCGCAATAAAATTTCATAAAGAAAATACACTTAGTTCCCAAGAGTGGCAAATCTTTTTCACATGCCAACATGATGTTTATGAATACAAGCAGGTCAATCAAGTATTATCTATACAGAGTATCGATGAGCGCTCACGTAGAGTGTTCTGACAAGAATATTTTCGAAAAGTGGGCTAGAATGGTACTTAATCACTCACCAAAGAACAATTTGTTACACCCTCCCTTCACCTTGTTTAAACTTTTTTGACCCCAGGGCAAGAACAATCTTGGTAGAGGTTCAGATATCATGCTACACACCAAACATTACAATTCTAGGCTAAATGGTATGAAAAAGACCATATGAAAGTTATAACCCCCAGGGCAGGACCAGTATTGACCGAAGGGCTATTATTAGTTAAATTAGCAGAAGTTCTCCGATGAAGCTGGACTCTAAATAATGCGAGTGTAAGTAGGATTGTCATGAACAATAGGATATTTGAAGTTTCCTCAATATAAAGCTTCTCTTATATGTGTAACCCCTAGGGTACCGCTAATTTTGACCCCAGGGCTAAATTTTGATCTAATGATCCACTAGATCCCTAGGATATCTGGTTAGCAACAAGAATATTCTTTTTAAAGTTTTCATTTTTAAGCATTTGATAAAGCATGCTGCAGTGGCACAGGAGTGATGTCTTCGCCATTTTTGCTCGGACTTTTAAGTTCAAAAGATTTCAACAAAACAAAGTGTACACTAACTTTAGGACCAATTCAACTCATTGTACAAGCGGGCACTAAACTTTTCTATCGTAGGAAAAGAATGGATATGACCTCAAAAACTTTGAACAGCAATACAGTCTTTTATTCCTAAACAGTAGACGATCTGATCCAGTGTGCATTTTACACACATTTGTGTAAAAGGAAGGTTGGGAATTCGCATTTGCAGATGAAATGGTCGAGACTTATTAAATGACAAAAATACATCAGAAATATATTAGTTGGACAAAAATAATCGTATATCCAACAGTAATGCGATTCATTGTTAATAGTGAGTGACGAAAAGTGCCTTGTGTCAAAGCAAGGATTCTAAGGTCACAGTAGTCTCGTTCTAGACTGGGAAATTCGTTATTTCGGAATACTGCAAAATTGTAAGAATACCCTATTATGGACAAGTACCGCATCCTCAATAATTTTAGACTTTTTCTAATTGAAATCATTGGCAAGCGGTTTAAATGTAACCAACATGACTGGATTTTGTTTGAAAGCTTGCAAAACATTGTGGGAAATGGAGAAAATGCTGGTTACCAGCATTTTCTCCTTTTCGCACTTTTCTCCTTTTCGCACAATGTTTTAAAAGTTTTTTTCCCAAGGTCGCTAAAACCCGACATTGTCTGGTAAAGGACTAAAAAAACTCCAATCATATTTCTGAAACTACTAGACAGACCTGTCTCAAAATAAAAACCTTTCATCGAATAATCTCGTGTTTTAATGACCCTAAAGATTACAGCCTTTGAAAATACTGTGTAAAAAATAGAAAATGCTGGCAACCAGTATTTTCTCTTTTCTCGCATTGTTTTTTAACCTGATAGGCTGATACAGAAAATTCCATCATTTGAGTCCCAATTGATGTTTCGTCTATAAATACTTTCAATATGATAAAGCCTAGAATTTTGTTGCTATGAAAAAGTTGAAAAACCTTCCATCATATTTTTCTATATGCACGATCTCCTCGACAGATCTATTTCAATATAATTAATCAAAGTGAAACGACATTGATTTCAGTACTCGGCGTCTGGATTTATCAATATCAATGCCGTGATTCGTGTTTGGTCAAATCCAATCTCTCACACACCGGTGATATTGCATTTATCGCCTGATCAATCTACATTTGTCCTATTTCACGTGAAGCATTTACTGAAATTTCCTTTTTGTCACAGATGATTAGGTAGTCAATGAAACATGTGAGGGTTATTCAAAATGTAAGACTTTTATCGTTTAATTATGTTTTTTGTTTGTCCCGCAATTAATTGTCTTCAAGTTATCTCGACGATATCTGTAATTGGAATATGCTCTACTATTAGCCTGCAATGTATCTTGTGTTTTCACCATATACTCCTATTTTCAATTCTTTATGTGTAAAATTTAAAAAATTAAATACTTTGCAAATAGACTAAATCAATAACAAAAGATTTAACAAACTAGTAAATTTATAACAGTAAATAATAACTGAAAGAAGTCATATTGGGATCAGTCGTAAAACTTTGTTACGCACACGCAATTAAAAATATGTTTTTAGAACCCATATCATATTGTCCCAACGTGGAACTAGACTTGCTTTTGTTAGATTTACCCGTCTAACGTACTTTGTAAAAATATTTGAAATAAACAGTCACAAAAAAAAATCTCAATATTTTGTCACCTTGTGTGCTTTAAATGTTGGCAAAAACAATAAAATGTAGCGAAAAAGGAGATATTCTTTCGATTTGTCAAAGTATTTCAAGTAGTGATAAGATATAATCAGTTGTAGATGACCAAAAATACAAAACGAAATTAGTTATTCCGGAAAAAATTGTCAAGGCAAAAAAAATTAAAACGTGCTTACTCATTGAACGCCCCTGCTTCATTAGAAAACCAGTACAATCGCTATTTGTGATTAACAGTAGTACAAAGAATCTATAGTCAATGGAACTGTAACATCGACACTGTTATTGGTGACACATGTAAACGAGAAATGGACCAACCTTTTCTCTCGCTGGTGAATTTTGCCATTTGCTACCAATATACAATCCTTAGCGAAGGTAGTAATTCATGATCAGCTTGCAGATCATAAGAGATCAATCTTAGGCAACATTCTAAGATGTCTGAATAAGTGCTTTGCTAGACTAGTTTTAAACGTTGATTGGTTCCATAATATTTACTGTTCCGTTGAATACTTTATTTCAGAGGCAAATGGTTAGCGAGGCTCAACTTATAAAACATTTTTCCTCGACGACCCCTGCCACAGTAAAGTTATCTTCAAAGTCGATACATACAAAATTACCAACACCCCAAAAGCTTAGAGGGAAAGCCCGAAATCTTAGAACACACCCAGAACTGAAGTACACGCCTTTCAGATATATCAGTCTTGTCCACCAGTGTTGCCTACGTCATCAGTTTCAACGGGTGACGCAAACGCACTTTTAAATACTCCAACCCCATATTGCACTCGTCACAAATCGGGCGATTCTGTTACTACATCTAGCCTCGTCCGTATCAAGGAGGTTTCCATTTTGAACTGCCAATCACATGATCTTAAACATGGCGGCGCCCATGTTGATCGATTAGCAACGACATAAACAACTACAATGAAGTGAATCACATCTGTTAATCTGTCGGTGAAAACTTCCCATGAGATTGCTAAGCCACGTTAAAAATTGAATGTACAAACTGTTTGTCGATGGAAATGTATTTAGCAAGACTTGATAGAAAATTGTGAATCATATTTTCTTTTTAAGAGGAGCCTACAATTTTAAGAACAGTAAAACGGCGTATTTCCGGCGAAGAAATTTTCCGTGTAGGTGCATATCAAGCTACGTGATACAGCCGAGGGACTTGATCAACGGATCACCCGAGGTTTGTCGAATGCCTCACATTGTTGCTCCCTAAAACTATTCCGTTCTGTAGAGCTGTAGCTCAGCATTTTATTTGTTGATATAAATCGTAATAGCCAAGTATCGGAAGAATTAATCTGAAGTAATGGTTTTGTGACCATCAGACTGCCTTTAATCTTTATCTTAATAGATACGATTTTCCAAGATTACCCCGAGATATTTGGGTTTAAATTATTATTTACTGTATGATATTTTGTTTCGTTATATCTGTAACCCTAAACAAAAATGCGCTGTTATTTTGTGTAGCTTTCAATAAGTTAAAATCGGACTTCACTTTTAAAATATATGCACAACTATTTACGCTCCTGTCTATAATATCATTTGAAGACGGTATTGGAAGAGGTGCACTTGCTTGTCATAAGTCATTGCTACTGTTGCCAATGGACTTTGAATGAAAGTTAACGTGGCACCGCTGTTTCTTGAAATATTTGTCATTTCATTAGTCAGGAGTATGCCCGTTAAACGCCGACGATGTGCACTAACGCGTTAAGCGTATCTTTCTATTCTTGTTATCTTTAAACTCTTGACCAGATGAAAAAAAAAAGACTTGTCCATATTCAAAGCATTTGCAAAGCATTTGAGACTCTAACCTTTACTTTGAAAGGGTAGAAAACATTGCCACAAAAGGAAAAAAAAAAGTTGGTTGCCAGTATTTTCTAGTCTTCCCATATTGTTGCTAAAAGCTTTCAACCTTAATTAAGGTCGTAAGAATTGGGAATTATGCAATAAAAGATTTTTTTTAAAAATGTGTTTCTAATGCTAACTGCAAGCAATGTTTCCGTTTCTTGCATTATTTTTCTAGTCGTAAAACCGGCATTATAATACAGGTGATAGTTGTTTCCTGAATCGAAACAAAAGCTCGGCTGCAGTCTCGAGTAAAGATGCTGGTTCGAATAATGTTTTATCAAACAAACCCGAGTGTTAACGACCCAAAGGAAAAATGTTTTTAAAAACAACGTTGCAACAGGAGAAAATGCTAGTTACTATCAGTTTCTACTTTTCCTACAATTTTGTACAATCTTTTCAAAAACAAATAATATTATTTGCGTCACATCTAATTTGTCGTCTGCAGATTCTTGCAGTTTGGACTAGCGTGATTTTTGTTGTCTGCTATAGGAATAAAAGCGAAGTCACATTGTCATTTGACAATCACTGTGCATTGTTTCAATAAATGTATCCCTTGAAAAAAAAAAAAAACAGAAATTCAACACACAACAATGTCAACAATAACAGTGCTCTCTATTTACAATAACTTAACAAAAATACTTACAAAATGGTCACCCTTAGAACTTAACATTAACTCAATGGATATTTTCAGTTGAGTAGACAAACCTGATGATCGCACATACGAGGCTCTCAAGCTCAAGATATCCCAAGATATATCGGACAAAGTAGATATAAGATGAGACTGCAAGTTCTGTGCAGTCTGATCTTGGATCTACACTGTCAAAAAAAAAAAAAAAAACAAACAAAAAAAAACCGCCCAAACTTTAAAAGTTAATGTACATTTTAGGTGCAAACAACACTTATAAACAAACTTGCATAGTTGTGACAAGAACAAATGGAAGGTTATCGTTTCAAAATGATATTTTTTAAAATTTATTTCATGGTATTTTACGTCGCTTTGAACTACATTTCAGTAAAATTATGGCGACAGCTCACTTTTTCATGTCTTTGCTAGGTTTTACAAGCATTGGATGAAGCTCTGCAGTACACAAGACGTTTGCTCTTGCCCACGTGACCAGCAAACGTAGCAAGGATCGCAACAGGTTTCCTCGGTTACAAATCCTGGACCTTTTTTCAGAAATTCTTTTTGTGCAGGATTCTTTTTTTTTTTCATTGTTTTAGCGGTAACGTTTATCGGTGCTAGACTGGTAGCCTAGTTCCAGGCGCCAATAATGTCTTTTTGATCACTTCTTACTGGTGTTCGCAAGAGATCTTTAGAAAAATTTGTAAATCTCTTCCGTATGCTTTGCAGAAGAAAGACAGAATATATATGCAGGGAAAAATGATCAGATAAGCTTTGGGACTTTTCCTTTCGTGGCTGGTCGGGATATTGCTGAACTTGTAGCAGAAACACCGCCAATCAACCTTTTTGATGGTCTTTGAAATTTATATGATAGTGGAAAAATGTTTAAACTGAAGAAGAGTGCCATTGGCCCTAAAGCGCTCACCCGAGTAAGGTCTGTAGGAATGAATGATAAAGCTGAAGAGATCCTGTTTTTGACGATGTAAAAGCAAATGCATAACCTACTTTTTGACCCGATATGACCCATCTTTGAACTTGTTCGAGATATCATCAAGGCAAACATTAAGACAACATTTCATGTGTATCAGAATGAAAATGTGGCCTCTAACGCGTACACGTGGTTTCGGTAAGACTTTTTCCCTGGTGACCTATTTTTTGATCCAACGCGACCCAATTTTAGTTTTGTCTGAGATATCATGAAAACAAGCATTTTGACCAATTGTTATGAGTACTGGGCTGGAAATGTTCTACTATTTGACCTGACGTGACCCAATTTTGAAGATGTACTAGATATCATCAAGACAAAGATTCTGAACACGTTTTATGAGTATCAGATGGAAAATGTAACCTCTAGAGTGCACAGAAGTTTTTTTTTCTAAGATTTATCCAAGTGACCTACTTTTTAAAGTGACCTGACCCAATTTTGAAATCGTACAAGATATCATCGAGACAAACGTTCTGACCAAGTTTCATTGAGTATTAAACACAAAATGTCGCCTCTAGAGTGCACGCCAGGGTTTTCTAAGATTTGTGCCCGTGAACTAATTTTTAAAAGGTCTACATATGTTTGTGCTTGTGTGCATGATCTGTACAAACAGTGAGTAGATAAGTTACCCGTAAATTCCTACGCTTGGTGTCGATCTCTTTTGTAGTGTTGACATTTCAAAATGAAATAACATTCGTCTTCAATAAAAAATTAACCGGAGAGAATCGACGACAATGGAGGGAGGGGGGAGAAGAAAATATTGTAACATAACTATAACTTTTTTATGATGTTTTAAAGAACCTGTTTCCTACGTCAGCCACAAACTGCGTTCACGTGAGATGGACTACATGTATGTAGTGGCAAAACCGGAAATAAAATCTTTGCTCTGGTATATTAGTCCATGAATGAAGAGAGAAATGGCTAAAAAATAAAAGTAAACAAACAAAAAAGAGCTGTAACTATTACGATTATTTCAACACGGAACCCTATTCTCACCTGAGCACAGTGCGAGGAGTACTATGATATGTTGTGACAGTTTCCGGTAAAGTTTTGGGGTAAAACCGTTCCTAATGTGATTGAAAACCCTTTAAAACACGACACCGTATTTCAAAGACCCCGACAAAGGATATGACCCAAGCTCTGTGAAAAGGGGGCTTAATGCTTCTGCGAAATGTATCGACTCAGCTCAGCCTGCGCAGTCCGCGCAAGCTGACCCGGGCAGAAATTTTTTGCTATTGGTCAATTTTCTGTATGTCCAAGGACCAGTCTACCTCATGATTAACTCGGTTTTTTAAATAAGTGGTTTTTATGGGTCCATAATTGTGTGATGGCTTGCTTGGTATTACGCACGAAGGAGATGAATTAAGCCACCTTTCCAAAGAGCACGGGGCTCAGTTTTTTTTTTTTTTTTTTTTTTTTTTTTTAAAAAATGGTGGAAAAATGAGAACATGCTGGTAACAAGTTCTCATTTGCTCACATTTTCTTGTACCTCATTAAAGACAATTTGCTCATTTGAACCACATCTAATCTTTAGTTCGTAAATGCTATCAGTATGAAAGAGTCTAAAATTAGTAGGATGTATAAGTCAGTGTCGCTTGTATGTAAGTTTGCAGAAAAGTGAACATTTTGTTACAACCAGAAAATCGCAACAAAACCCAGATGAAATAAGAAGAAAAACAATACAGCGGAAGCTTTAAGCTTAATGCAGTCAAACACACAGAGACATCCCGCACTGAAAGAGCGCTACAGATTCAGTTGATATATATATGTATCAGCTCAAATATCCCAGCTCCTTACCAAGCCTATCTCATTTGCATTTATTAAAGGGAGATAATTATGCCAGTCATAAAAGTGAATACTAAGAAAATTAAAAATAAAACCATACACCATAAAGAGGGGCCTTTCGAAGTCTAACAATCGATTATATTGTTTTATAGTATCAAACATAGAAGGGTGATATTTGTTTAAGCCCCTATGTTCACAGTAAACACGAACTTGGTCATACAATTAAGCAAATATTCTATCGATAAATTTATGACCTCTAACAAGTTCTGCGAAAAGTTATCGAAGGAAACAAGGATTGAAACTTAGCATAGCAACCACCGATTCTGGACCTGATCTCCCAACCCCTCCCCCATCCCCTGACCTAAAATCATAAACCCACGTCGCTGTCTTAACCCATAGGCCACTACGCGGGACTCGCCGACCTTTTGCGGACAGCGTCGATCAAGATCAGACTGCACAGAACGTGCAGTCTGATCTTGGATCTACACCGTCTGATGAGATACCTCTCCTCCAAAAACACCTTTGAAATAGGAAAATTTAGGTTTTTTTATTATTGGCTTGGATTTTTTTTTTTTAATTTAGCAGGATAAGAGTTAAGAGCCGAACTATTTAAAAACAATCCTGTGTTTTATGACCCATCAGGAGGATAGGTTTTGAAAACATTGTGGAAAGGGGTAAATGTTCAGCCGTTTTTTTCCCTTTTTCAACAAAGTTTTCTTCCTTTTCGAAGACAGAACCTGCTAGATCTAGTTCTCTTTTTCCCTAACGTTTGCAAATACTATCCATTTGAACAAGTCTAACATTTTTGTCGTGTGGTAGAGCGGTTAGATATAACGTTTCTTCCCATAACGTTGATCTTCAATAATTATTTCATTTAGTTTAACCCTTAGGCTGCTAAGAGCGATTCACTGACCTGTTGTGGACAGTGTGGATCATCAAGATCAGACTGCACAGAACGTGCAGTCTGATCTTGGATCTACACTCTCCGAGGAGATATTTTTCTCCAAAAAATAAGTTTGAAATAGATCTAGAATTATTTTAGTTTTTACTATCAGCTTGAATGTTTCATTTAACTAATTTAGCAGGATAAGTGTTAAAACTATAAGTATACTACACGGTTGGAACCTGTATGAACATTATTTGGCGATGGACTGTGGCACTGAAAAGAATGCCTTAATGTTTGATAAATGAGGAATTTATTAAGGTGTATTGCACTTTTCATCAGCAATCCAATTATCTGGAAAGTCTCTTGATAAAATTCAACGTTATCTTTCAGCAGAAGATAATAAGAAACTATGTAAGATAAAAAATTATCGATTTCTATTTATTTTGATAAGTATGCCTTTTTATTTTTTCCCATAATGTTTTCTACTTTATAGAAAAAACAAAAAAATATCAGCAAGTTAAAAATAGATCTCATCATGTCAGCCACATTTGATCTGCAAATGCTGCCAACTTTGATGAGTCTAAAGCTTTGTCGTCTGGTGCTGAGATTAATTCATGATTCTTAACCCTAACTCTTTACCAAACGACAAAATTTTAGACTGTTCCAACTTGATAGCATTTGCAGACGACAAATTACGTATTGCTCAGATGGTCAGATTTGTTTATGATAGGATAGAAAACATTGCGGGAAAAGGAAAAAATGCTGGTTACCTGCATTTTCTCATTTTCCCACAATGTTTTTCAAAGCTTTCTTCCTAAGGGTCGTTAATAGTCGGGATTGTGTGGCAAAGGATTAAGTTAAAAGGGAGCTATTTAGATTTTTATTGTCTCACTAAACTTTAAAAATGATTCACCACTGAATAATGTAAGGCGATAGTAGGTAAATCATCAGTATAGATGAATGACAAAAGTAGAAGAATATATTTTCAGCGGTATTTCATAGCTTCTTAGGTACTCTGAGATTTCGCGCAAGAGTTTCGCAAAAAAAAAAAACCTTATGGGAATGTCACATGATCAATAACACGCGTCGATTACGAGTTTCATATTCAGATCAGTATGATGACGTCATATCTGATGTAACAGAAATAAGACAGAATTACCGATTGAAGAACGACCATCCCTTTATTTAAACGCCTAAAAATTGAACCTTTTCACTGAATGTAACTGTATAGTTTATACCATAGCAAAGAAAACATCTTTAGTTGTATTTATCGGTGGGTTTCTTTTTTTTTTTTCAACAAATGTTGATGTACTAAATAGGAACTAAATGGACCTAGGTCCCTTTAATCGTTTACCACACAGCAAAATTTCAGACCTGTCCAAATTGCAAGCAGTTGCAGACAATAACATAAATGTGACTCAAAGGATGAGCTTTCCTTTTGAAAGGATAGAAAAAATTGTGGGAAAAGGCGAAAATGCTGGTAAACAGCATTCTCACCTTTCCCCACAATTTTTTCAAAAAGCTTCTCCCTCAGGGTAGTTAAAGCACGGGATTGTCAGGTAAAGAGGAAAGGGTCTCATCCAAAATTACTTAAATCATTGCAGAGAATTCTAATTAGATAACTTAAAATTCCACTGTATTAAAAGATTGTCGCCGTGATGACCTACGAACAGCGATAACTGAAATTTCGATGAAATGCGATATCTCTATATAAAATTACAGCCGCTTTAAACAAATTGCCTTCTGGATAATTTGAAGATTAGGTGGACCAGTAAAATACTTAGGAATAATCATTGAATAATCAGTGTACTTAGAGTAGTTTGACCTTTTTCTCTACGCTTCGATAACAAGGAATAGTTAATGACTAGTTGAATGGTGTTTTACGCTTTATTCAACATTATTTCAGTCATATCACGGCGACAGCTTGCACATAATGTATGTCATAGGTTTCACCAGTACTGGGCTAGGGCTCTGAAGTATCTGCCCGAGGGCACTTCCACTGAAAACTCAGTACCTAAAGTGAGGCTCGAACAGGGAGCGTCCTGGTTACGAGTCTTACACTTCATCACTGAGTGATGCAGAAATCCCCTTAAGATACAACCAGACCGTATGACAACGACATTCTGTTCGGTGGGAGACTGAAACTATGCTGTAATAAACAATACGGCCTATGTGAGACGCTAACAAAATACAGAATGATTTTGATGGCGAAAAACATTGTGGCATGAGGTGAAATTGCTCAAGGTAAGCTATCTTATCCGTATTCTTGCAATGTTTTACGAAGCTTAAACAGTTGGAGGCTTTGAAATTTTGTAGTTTTAGATAACTTTCTGCCGGTAACTGAGTTTTTTTGTGTAATAAGTATAGGTCTGACGGGATTCCTCTGTAACTTCATAAGCTGTATCACAGACATGTAGATCTAATTCTTTTCCAAACGACAAAATATCATGATTGTTCATACTGAAACATTTGCAGACGAAAAATATATTTCTATCTAAAGGATTTGTTTTTCAAAGAATAGAGAAAGGTGTGGTAAAATGGTAAAAGCTGATTACTAGTTCTAGCTATTAAGCGTCTTTTTTAAAGGCTTTTACATTTGAAAACGTGAATCTATCATTTTAAAATTGTCCTTTGGGCGATATATTTTTCTTTTTTCCAGAGTACTGGTAGATGAAGATAGAAAGTAGGCGTACTGCCGCCACGGCATTGCCTAATTCTATAGAAAAAGATGTGTTTGTCAAATGCTTTGCTGAAATCACAGTTATGTTGAAAGTACGTTCTCATTCATACTTTATGTAAAGAAGTACGAAAGAAAAGACAAAAGGCATGCTTTTATCACATAATCTCTCTGTTTTCAATGTAATTAAACTACGAGTATTACGAAATTTCATACCTTACATACGTTAAGAGATAAAATTTTGTAATGTCATAGGAACATTATTTGACGTCATTTGTTTAGTCTTAATCAAACGACAAACTTTAAGACTTGCTAAAAAAAACTGCAGACGACAAAATAAATGTGACTAAAATTGAAATTTGTTTTCGAGAAGGTATAGAACATTGCGGGAAGGGAGAAAATGCTGGTTACCAGCAATTTCTCCTTTTCCCACAATGATTTCAAAGGCCCTCCTCTTCAGGGTAGTTAAATGGCGGGGTTGTGTGGTAAAGGGTTAAAGCATTCCTATTTCTTATTTCCAACATATGCAAGACACAAATGTCCATGGCATTTCAATTGTCAAAATTGTTCTCAGTTAAACTAAGATTTCAAACCAAGTACACATAGTGATATATCAACTCATTCGGAACTATTTTAATTTCGAGCATACACTCCTGTCAGGCAGTGATTCGGTCTCTTTCATGAAATTGCGGGTTCCGCATATAGACCTAATTGCTATACGTGTATTTTTTTGAGAAACAGCTATGTGATAACAAAAATCTAACATTCGTTGGCTTTTTGGAAACAATAGTATTAACCTCGTCTAGAAAAAAATAATGTTTCTGACTCGCGAAAGGCTCGCTTTATAACACTGTGATAGACTCGTTTCCTTAAATTCAATCTTAAAGGCCAGCTCATATCAGATCTTAAATGTCTCCTGTAAAGCATGCTCAGACAGAGAGAGAGAGAGAGAGAGAGCCAGACAGACAGAGAAAAGTAGGTACTGAGGGGGTGTATACCAACTACTAGTGAAGGAAAACAACAGTTCTTAAATAAAACCACATATATCAAATATACGCTTCTTCTACCATTTCAAAGTTTTTGAGCATTTCATCAGTTAAATCCATGGAATCGTATGACGTACTGTCATCCTGATATTGTGTCATTAAGGAGTATGGGCCGACACGTAATAGGTTCGTATCACTTTTAAACACACCAATTTTCCTTACAAAAGGTCCCGGTTTTTTCCTAGCGTCACACTGTGTATCACCAATACAGAACGTACAGCGTTCATAACCACCCGCTGATTTCGATTTAATTACTTCCTTGTGTCTAATCTGGGATGGAGACACGCTTGATTTTCGTCTAGTTTTAACAAGCTCTTGATTCAATACATTATCATCTTCATGTTTGAAAGACGATGGAAAAACAAATACAGGCTCAGTATTTCTCCTTGCCTCACTCCAGTCACTTGCAACATTATCCCAGCTTAGACTCAATGAGCTATCACCCGATTCCATACAATCTGAGTGTACTTGACAAAATTCACCTAAGTTGCATTTACATATTTTTTGCACTTCGTTATGAGCTAGAAGTGCTTCCAATACGTTATCATTTTGTCCCGGAATGCTTCTGGTATCGTCGTTGTTTCTAAACTGAATACTCACGTCATTATTTACATCTATTACAGACTCACTCGAATCTCCTATATCTATTGTACAATCACTTTCAGAAAATACTGATAGATTTTCTTGATACTCATTCGGGTCAATAATTGAGAAGCCCCTTTCCTGTACATCTACACTGTGTTTATCAGTTGTGTCGTCGTTGTTTGATTCTCTGTGAACCAGAACTGTCGTCACGTGAGTATTGCTTTCTGGATTGTCTGTGGAGCTTTGCTCATTCGAGGAAACTGTTCTGCGTTTATCACTCGGGGAGTCTTTGAATGCTGGATTATCTACACCGCTTGTGTCACATGGTACTTTGAATATGTTTAACGTTGGATCACAGCTTCTTGAGGTTCGTTTTGAGGTCAGAGTCGGTCTGTAAGTCGTGTCGTAAATCTCGCGTAATTCCACAAAACTATCTTTCGGTCTAATGTTCGGCAATGATGACGTTTTCATCCACGATTCTGGATCTAAAATTCGTCGTAATGCTGAGCGTTTTAATTTGTTTTCTGATATGCGTTCGGGTTGACTTTCTTTACTCGCTCGTCGAATGCGTCTTTGTAAATCCTGCGACAACCTTCGACCGAACGATACTATACTACCACTTTGCGACAGAGAAAGAGAAAATCTATGTTTGCTTTTGCGACGTTCTGTAACAACTTTTCGCAAAGGTACCTCAATGCCTCTGAAGTAATTCTTTCTGAACTCTTCGATAATTTGCTCGTACATTTTCTCTTTGTGATCTTCACCTGGTTTAAGTTTTGGCTTAATGTTATTGAGATACCTGTCTTTGATTTCACAAAATAAGACAATAGACATCATCATACCAAAGAAGCCAACTCCCATACAGATTGGTCCAATATACACCAGTATTCTTAATGGACCCGGCTCTCCAAGAACATTACGCACTGAAGTAGGTTCGGTTGTATTAGAATGATATGTGTAGTTTTCACCTTGGTACCATGGCAACAAAATCCCTGGCTTATAGCCTATAATCGTCATCAAAATACCACCAGTCACGACGATTAGACCGAAAAACGCGATCAGGAATGTTCTAACACAGTAAGGCGTGTGAAATATATCACCAATATGAAAAGACCTCTTTGGAGCTAAGGACTTGTGTCTTGATTTCTTATTTGAGTCACCAATGGTAACATGGGCACGCGTGACATATACTGGCATGACGTCACTTCCGCCTCGCGCAACATCGTACAGCCAGGGATTCAAGATCGTTATGATGATAGCATTGCATCACGCGGTCATATCATTAAATCCTTCAAAAATTCCATTCCTCAAAGGTTACTAATTTGCCAGTAACCAAATCAGCTTTCTATGTGTTAACGCTAAATTAGATACGATACCCTTAGCCGCCATTACAATATACACAGTAATACAAAATCCACAAAGGCCAAACTTATACAATAATCAAGCATACTCAATCTCTGTAGATAACACCCACATTTCATGTATATAATCTTCTTTTCAAACCACAGATGGTATATTCCAAGCAAAAGTACACAGACAAAGTTAACGTTTATAGATATATTCCATAAGTGTCAGGGCCACAAATAAAGAACTTCGCCCGGGCTAAAATCGCCACTAATTCCAAAAGCCTTCCTATAGACAATGAAGCACAAAATCTTATCTCTTTTATTTAATTCGTTAAAAAGCTATAATCCCCTTATTTCCTCTTCCGACTGACAGATATTGGTTTTTTTCAGCACTGGTTCCATTTCACGCTTACACGATTGTATATCAAGTCGGCAATTCCGTGAGACACTCTTTCCAAACAATTAATTGAATTTCTCCGCCGCGGCAGGATCAATCGCCAGTTCGTCGGTTTTTTCTCTGATAAAATGTCGGACTCCTGTAAGTAAATAAAAAATATTAATTAGTATGTACCTGCTCTTTTAGTTTCCCATTGTGTCTGACATTTGCTTATGCTTAATTATTTACCCCACAACCCCGTGTTCTTTCAAGCCATAGGTACATGCAAGTTTTTTAAAATATTGCCGAAGGCTGACCAGGGCAGAAACTTTTTGCTATCGGTCAAATTTCTGCATCTCAAAGGACCAGTCTACCTCGTGATTTGGTCGCTTGTTAGACAAAGTGGATTTTATGGATCCCTAATTATGTACGGGTGTCTTGCTTGATACGCATCACGGAGATGCATTAAGCCCCCTTTTTCCAGGGCATGGCGCATATATTTCTACCCTTTCAAAGACGAATGCAATCATTTTAGCCAGATTTGATTTGTTGTGTGCAACTGAGAACTTCAAAGGCGACTACATGTATTTAGATCTTTATAGCCAAGACAAAACGACTGAACTATTTTGTCGCTGAATTATGTGAGGCAAAAGCTGGCAGAACTTTTTTGACCGTTGAGAATTTTAGAGGGAACTATCCAATTTTTATCGTGAAACAAAACTTCTGAAATATTTTATCACTTAATTTAGTATCGCAATAGCTAGGAAATTACCATTTATCAGTGTTTCACAAGAAAAAAAAATAATAAAGAAATAATTAATGGGCCCTTTTAGAAGTTTGTGGTCTAGTATAGCGACAGTGAAAAAGTCACAGTTGACCCTTTACTACACAATCCCGAGTTTTAACGAACATGAGAAAGAGGCCTTTTGAAAACATTGTGGGAAAAGGAGAAAATGCTGGTAACCAGCATTTTCTCCTTTTCCCACAATGTTTTCTACCCTATCAATGACAAATTCCATGATTTGAGTCACATTTAAAATGTCGTCTGCAAATGCTTTCAATTTGGACAAGTCTACATTTTTGTCGTTTGGTAAAGAGTTAAGCGGTAAATAAGACCCATTAATGGAAACGGTTACAATTTTGGCCAGACCTTTATACAAGATGTTGGAAAATATTCATCCGAGATATGCCTGCCCCTTCTGAGCAGTCTGATCATGATCTACACGGCCCTCAGGAGAAAATGAGAAAATGTGTAAATTAGAGTATTCCTGCTCTTTTTCTTTCGTGTTTTCAGTACGGTATGTTTCAGCCATAATAACACTGACATATGTCATGCTCTGGAAAAAGCGGTTCCATGATTTTATGTGATGCGTTATACCACGCAAGTTATCACATAATTATCGATCCATGAGATCCATTTTGTCTAACAACCGACTGTATAAAGAGGTAGAATGTTCCTTGGACATTCAGAAAATTTACAAATAACAAAAAAGTTTCGACCCAGGTCCGCCAAGCCCCGTAGCTCAGTCGGTAGCGTACGGGACTTGGATCAGGAGGTCGCTGGTTCGATCCCCGGCACTGGCCAATTTCTTTCCGAGGATTGATGATAGTCATCGCGACAGGATTCATTTCTCTCTCACCACTGACCATTGTTTCAACGATGGTTATGTGGGAAAGCGGCCAGTGGCTTGGAAAGAATATTGCACGAAGTACTGGTAAAAGAGACTCCAGGAAAGCATGGATAGGTGCACTGGCTGCCGCGATATAACTGAAATAATGTTAAAAACGGCGTTAAACATCATACAGTCAATCAATCAACAATCGACCCAGGTCAGCTGAGCGGACTGCGCAGGCTGGCATAAGTTGATCCTATGTTCAGATGAATTAAACCCCCTTTTCACAAAGCATCAGTCACATCTATTACGAAACAATATCTGTGTTTTGTAACAATCTCCATTCCTGCTGGGCTGGTAACCCTTAGGCTGCTAAGCGCGAGTCACTGACCTTTTGCGGACAGTGCAGATCAAGATCAGACTGCAGTCTGATCTTGATCTACACTGTCCGATACGGAGATATTTTCCCCAAAAATATACTTTTGAAATAACAACATTTGGGATTTTACTATCGGAGGTAAAGTTTCATTTCATTTATTTAGCAGGATGAGAGTTTAAAAAAATCCTCGTAACCAAAGGCTCTCTAGATTCACTAATTGGATCTAACCCAAACTCTTTACCATACATCAAAAAGTTTTAGAATCACAAAAATGGAAAATATTTGCAGATTATTCATTAACTTTGGCTGAAATTATGGAATCTGCCTTTGAAAGGGTAGAAAACGTTCTTGGGGGAATGAGAAATTGCTAGTAACCAGCATTTTCATTTCTCTCTACATCGTTTTCTATTTGTTGTTTGCTATTATAAAAATCATTTCGCCGAAAAATTACTGCCATATTGGACACTGTAGATTCAGTATCATAATGCACGTTCTGAACAGTCTGATCGTGTTCTGCATCGAACGAGAAAGCGCACTGGGTCACGCTTAGCGGCCTAAGGGTTTACTAGATAAAGTACAACATAAACCCTGACCCTTTACCAAAACTACACTGTACTGCTATCTATTTTACTAAACGATCGCGTGGTTTCAGCCCGCCCCTCCCCCGAGAAGGAAGGCCTAATGGGAAAAGGAGAAAATGCTGGTAACCTGGATTTTCTCCGTCTCTGAAAATGTTTTCTTCCCAATAATACCTTCTTTTGCCTGAGTCGTGTTTATTAACTTGTCGTATGCAAATGCTTTAATTAACCCTTTACCGCGCAATGCCGCCTTTTAACGCCCCTGGGAAAGAAGCCTTTAGAAAACATTTTGGAAAAAGGAGAAAATGCTGGTAACCAGCATTTTCTCCTTTTCCTACAATGTTTTCTACCCTATCAAAGAGAAATCGCAACATTTGAGCCACGTTGAAATTGTCGTCTGCTAATGCTTTCTATTTGGACAAGGCTAAAATTTTGTCGTCTGGTAAAAGGGTTAATATGGACGAGTAGCCGAAAAAGAAGTCGCATTGGTTAATGAGAAGTGCCCTGTGAAAAGGGCATTTAATGCATCTGCAAAAACGTATCGACCATGTCAGCATTCGTAGTCCGCACAGCTGACCTGGTCGAAGTTTTTGGGTTGTTAAACAAAATGGATTTATGGACCCCCCTCCCCGCACCCCCCACTCCCCCTTCCCAACACACACACACACACACACACACACACACACACACACACACACACACTTTTGACAGAGCGTTACTCAATTCATTTGGCTGCAAAACAGGTAGAAGCCTACAATTCACAAAGATATAAGCTATGAAATTCTGTGAAAATGATGACAGAAGTAGGGTAAAGGATTGATTGATGGTGTTTAACACCGTTTTCAACATTATTTTAGTTATATCGCGGCGGCCAGTGCACCTATCCATGCTTTCCTGGAGTTTCTCTTACCGGTACTCCGCACATGCTTTCCTGGAGTTTCTCTTACCGGTACTCCAAACAATATTCTTTCCAAGCCACTGGCTGCTTTCCCAATAACCATCGTCGAAACAATGGTCAGTGGCGAGAGAGAAATGAATCCTGTCGCGATGACTGTCATCAATCCTCGGAAAGAAATTGGCCAAGCCAGGGATCGAACCAGCGACCTCCTGTTCTGAAGTCCTGTACGCTACCGACTGAGCTACGGGGGCTTGGTAGTGGGGTAAAGGAAGAAACGCATTGGCCGTCAATTCTCGAAAAGAGGATTCGTCCGTATCTGGGTTCGTGCTCACACAAGCCTTGGGTTACGGGCTCCATGCGATATCACTTTGCAACAGCGGCTTTGATCGATAGATTGATTGCGCCGTTTTCAACAATATTTCACCTCCGGGTTGTGCACACTACACCTTCATCACTGGGCAACTAAGCCAAGAAAAGAGCCCCCGTTTGTTTGTTTGTATGATGTTTAATACCGTTTTCAAAATTATTTCAGTTATATCGCAGCGGCCCGTGCACCTATGCATGCTTTTCTGGAGTTTCTTTTTACCAATACTTCGCTCAATATTCTTCCAAGCTACTTGCTGCTTTTCCTCATAATTATCGTCGAAACAATGATCAGCAGTGAGAGAGGAATTCACCCTATTGCAATGACTTTCCCTGCATTTCCAGATGCAAAATTTAAGTAAAACTGCATAAGAACACTCCGACCCTGATTGGTAAATTCTACTGACAGCCAGTTGACAGCAACGGGTCTTTGGGGAGAGAGACAGAGACAGAGAGACAGAGAGTGAGAGGGGGGTGTGACTCAGTATGAAAGTGTTTCTACGTTTTATCGCTGTCAGGACGTTTCACATTCCGACAAATTAACTGAAATTAGATAATGTTGTGCGTTATCGAATTCCAGACTTCGATATTAGGATGAAAAATCTCCGGAAATATCCATATGGCCTAAAGACCTCGATTCTTTAACTGGTTTATTGAAAACATCCTGAAATTTAAGCATAGAAGCATTTCTACGCGGTAAAATAAACAGTTAATGAAAAAAAAAATCATCTTAGAAATGTCGATTTCAAGACACTTGAATTTCTCAACTGTTGAATAAATAAATGAAGATTTGCATTTGATAGCACTGCACTTTGAAAACTGCTGGCTTGAATAAACCTCACAGTAGCACATGATGTAGTTCGAAGATCAGATTGCACGTTCTGCGTAGTCTGCTCTTGACCTGCACTGACTGCAGAAGCTCGTTGAGCAGCGCTTCGTAGCCTATGCGGTAAATTGCAAAAAACATGTTCATGTAAACTCGGTTAATGCTAAATATGAGTGCCTTCAATTTTTATCGATTTGTATGTTTGCATGGTGTTTAACGCAGTTTTAAACTGCGTTAAACACCATGCAAACATACAAATTTCAACATTATTTCAGTTACATCGCGACGGCTAGAGCTCCTATCCATGGTTTCCTGGAGTTCTATTCGCCAGTGCTTCATACCACGTGCTTCCTAAGCCGGTTACTGCTTGTCCGCACGAACATCGTCGGAACCATGATCATGAATGAGAGAAGAATGAATCCTGTCGCAGTGACTATCATCGATCTTCAGAAAAAAATTGTTCGAGGTAAGTGTTCACAACTTTTCTTGAGAATATTCTTTGTCTAACTCTCAAGAAGTTTCTTGATTTGAAAGCAAAACAACTTTGATTGACTAAACCAAATGGTTTAGCCAACGAAGGTGTGTTAATTTCAAATTTAGAAAATTACACAGCGTAAGACTATCTTAAAGGATGGCTGGTGAATACGGACCATGGTGTCAATACCTGTATGTTACCGCTTAAAGTTCCTAGCTCGGCCAATTTTGTTGAATTAACAAATGAGTCATGCTCTGGCAGAAGGGGCTTAATGCATCTCCATGATGCATGATACTAAGTATGTCATCACATGATCATGGATCCATAAAGTCCATTTCGTCTAACAACCGACTGAATCATGAGGTAGACTGGTCCTTTGGCAAAAAGAAAATAGACCAGTAGCGAAAAGTTTCGGTCCAGGTCAGCCTGCGCAGGCTGATCTGGGTCGATACTTTTCGCAGATGCATTAAGCGCCCTTTTCACAGAGAATGGTCTTAAATATTTTTAGTCGGACACATCCGAGAAGGGTTTACCCTATACATGACAAAAATTTAGACTAGTCTAAACTGAAAACATTTTCACATGAAAAATTAAATGCAACCAAAGTGTGGGAACTTGTTTCTCAAATGATACCAGTATCTTTCTTTTTTCTTTTTCACACAATGTTTTCAAAATACCAGGGTCTTCAAAGCACGAGATTGTTTGGTAAAGGGTTAAGGTGTTTTCTCTCTTACGCCAAGGTCTGTTTTGACTGTTTTATGATATGATATTGATTCCCGGGAAGTTTATTTTTTTCGCCAGCCAGAAATTCCTCCCCCGCCGGCGCACTTCATAACTTTTGAAACCCTGTACACCTCTAATACTTGAATATCAAAACTATGTAATGCTTAATCATACGGCAACATCTTTTTCTCTATCAAAATGAAAGCACGTGCAGATGACAAAAATAGATATGAGTCATGCTCTGTTAAAAAGGTGGCTTAATGCACCTGCAACAAGTATCGACCAGATCAGCCTTCGCAGTCTGCGCAGGTTGACTTTGCCGAACCTTTTGCTATTGGTCAATTTTCTGCATGGCAAAGGACCATTCTACCTCATGATTCAGTCGTTTGTTGGACAAAATGGACTTTATGGATCAATCAATATTTGATGACTTGCTTGGTGTCATGCATCACGGAGATGCATTAAGCCCCCTTTTGCCAGAGTATGGCTCGTACGGTTCCAATCTTGGAAATTGCCTGTGAAGGGGAAGAAAACATCGTGAAAAGGAGAAAATGCCGGCATTTTCTCTTGTCTCCAAAATGTTTTCTAACCTTTCGAAGACAAAATCTACCATTACAGCAATGTCCCATTTTTAGTCTGCACATGCTTTGAATCTGGACAAGTCCAAAATCCCGTCCTTTGTAAGACTTTAAGTTTAACCTTTAGGCTGCTAATCCCGACTCAAGGACCTTTTGCGGACAGTGTAGATCAAGATCAGACTGCACAGAACGTGCAGTCTGATCTTGGATCTACACTGTCCGATAGGAAAATATTTTTCCCCAAAATACCCTTGAAATAACAACATTTGGGGCTTTAATAGCGGCTTGAAAGTTTCATTCATTTATCTAGCAGGATAAGAGTTAAAACCGGGTGCTGATATTCCGAAAAGACACAAATAATGTGATTTTACAGTCACCTTTACAAATCATTTTCCATGTATTAGATCAGTGAGATTTTATCAGAGTCAAACAAACTTGTATTTGGAGACCACCCTAGGAAAGTAGAAAAGTGGTATGTTACAACAGGTGGTCTTTAAATGCAAGTTCAACTAGATTTATTCAAGAAGGGATGCAGAATGAAAACAGCGGTATCTTAACCCCATTCTCAAACGACAGTATTTGAACACTGTCAAAATGAAAGCAAACGTAGACGATGAATTCTAAACTGATACAAATGAGTTTGAATTCTTTGATAGGGTAGAAAACGCTATGGGTAAAGGAGACAATACTGGTTATGGTAACCAATATTTTCTTCTTTTTTCCACAATGTTTTCAAAAGCTTTCTTCTTCAAGGTTGTTACAAAACAGGATTTTATATGGTAATGGGTTAACTCTTTACCACACAATCCCGACTTTTAACGACCCTGAGAAAGAAGCTTTCTGAAAACATTGTGGGAAAAGGAGAAAATGCTGGTAACCAGCATTTTCTCCTTTTCCCACAATGTTTTCTACCCTTCCCAAAACAAATTTCAATTTTTCATTCACATTTATTTTGTCGTCTGCAGATGCTTTCAATTTAGACAAGTCTAAATTTTTGTCGTTTGGTAAAGAGTTAAATACGTAGGTTGCTTAATACAGATACTCTATTGGACAGGTCCCAGTGTATAAGTTTCCTTCCCTCCAAATGTCTTTTATCCGTTAACAATTTTATACCGCCACTAAGTTTACTTTATATACAGAACCTTTGAAGCTCTAATATGCCATCACGAACCCCTGTTTCATATCCCAACACTCTGGAGTTCTCAATATATGTTAAATGCCCATTTGAACATTATTTCAGTTGTATCGCAGCGGCCAGTGCACCTAATAATGCCGTCCTGGAGTTTCTCTTCACCAGTACTTCGAAGGCCACATGCTGCTTTCCACACAACCATCGTCGGAAAAAAAAAAAATCAGTGGAAACAGAAAAATGAATTCTGTTGCAATGACTATCATCAAACCTTGTCAGAGATTCGCCGAGCCGGGAATTCCAACCAGCGACCCCCTCTTTCAAGTCATGAACGCTAGAGACTGCGCTACCGCACTCGCTCAACAGTATGTAAAACGATTTTCGAAAGACTATCCCTGACACGCTATCACTACCCGTAAACCCCTTTTAGTCCGTCCAAATCTGTTCTACTTATCCAAACTGAGAAAAATACAAACTAGAAAGAAACAAATAGCTTGATTTAGGGAAAAAAAAAAAAATCCGTGAGAAATTGTTGAAAGCCTAAATTAAACAAAATGTTTCAATTTGTAAGGATATTTTCAAAACTCTCCGGAAGCGAAGAGTCATGGTATGTAAATCTTCTCGTGGCGGAAAAAGATTTTAAGAGTGCAAAGCGGAACTAATAAAAGTTCTCGTAATGCTTTCGAACTACTCTCCGATGTATTTGCGTGTCTCCGTTATGGCGCGAAATTAACCAAATTTAAGAGTTAATTAGGAGAATTTCTCTCGATTTTCGCATCGACTTTTACATCTTCCAGCGAGTGTCGGCTGCGCAGAATAAATCTGTGCCGAATGATGTGGTTTCTGACGCGTACTTGAGAAGGAAAATCGGTAAAACCCTTAGCTCTGTACCAGACAATGAAATTCTAGACTTGTCTGTATTCTTAATTCTTTCAGCGTCATATGTGTGAGCCATGCTCTGCCAAAAGGGGGCTTAATGCACCTCTGTGATGCTTTATACCATTCAACCCATCACATAATTATGGATCCATAATAGCAACTTTTTTTAACAATCGACTTTATCATGAGGTAGACTGGTCCTTGAACATACAGAAAATTGACCGATAGCGAAAAGTTTCGGCCCAGGTCAGCCTGCGCAGACTGCGCTGGCTGACCTGGGTCGATACTTCTCGCAGATGCATTAAGCCCCCTTCTCACAGAGCATCGCTCATTTATATAAACCAGGCATCTTTCGTTTACTGAAAATACAATCTATTGAAACTGGAAAAATAAATTTATCTTATAGGCTTTACTATACAAGCTGGCGGTATACATTAAAGGTCAGACTGCACGTTCTGTGCAGTCTGATCTTGATATATGTCATCCGCAAAAGCCACTGTTTTCACCTATGGCGTTAAAAGGATTTAAAGCACTTGCAGACAACAAACTGAATATGGTTCAATGGATAGTATCTATCTTTGGAAAGGTAAAAGCGCTGTCGGAACATAGGGAACAAATGTTGGTAACCAGCATTTTTAGCTTTTCTCACAATATTTTCTAAAGTCTTCTCTATCTGGGTAATCGAAAGTCGAGATTGTTTGACGTAGAGGTTAGTTGCTAAATGTACACAATGAGATTTCCAGCCAATACCCAAACCCAAATATTATGATTTCAAAGTCCTTTTTACCCAGAGAAGACTCAATTTATCCGATAATGTAGGTCCAAGATCAAACTGCAATTAAACAATCGAATGTGGGTGGAAGAGAGCAGAAAAAGATCAGGCAGCATGAATTTGGACTTAGACTAATATTGGTCTAAAGTCTTCGCAAAGTACATCACTGGCAAAATAATAGGATATAAATCAAAAGTTTTTAAACATAAAATCCCGGTTTAATTCCGTTTAAGCAGAATCCCAAGGTGTAAAATGTCAGACTCGTGTTTCTCGGACTATAAATATATATAACTTCATCCTTGCACTATTCTGCTCCTCTTTTAGACAGTACAGAACCGAATACAATATCCTAGCACTATTCTGGACTGCTGTTAGACAGTAAATAACCCGCTGTATTATCCTGACACTATACTGGAGTCGCACACAAGGCGTAACCGAGGCATTCTGGCTTAACATGGACCTCTCTCCGAAGTTGTATAACTAATTTATTACCCGACACTGTTCTGGGCCTTTAAGGCAGTACGTAACCGATACATTATCTTAAGACCATTTTGGCATTTTTCAGACAGATCAGAGACCGATACATTATTCTCGCTCTATTTCGGACCTCTCTATGACAGAAGGTAAACCGGTACTTTCCCCTGACACTATTTTGGCCCTCTGCTTCGACAGTATGTATGTGATACATTATTCTCACACTATTCTGGACCCTCGCAGACAGAACGCAACCGATGCATCATTCTTTCACTATTTTGGACCTGTCTCTAACAGCATAATATTATAGCCCATACACTATCCTGACAATAGTCTGGTCCTCCCTAAGGCAGTCCGAAACTGAAACATAATCCCTACCACATTCTGGAACCCGCTCAAAAAGTCCGTCACTGATACATTATTCTGACACATTTTGGACCTTTCCCATAGTATGTAAGCGATACATTATCCTTACACCATCCTTCATCTCCCTCGGAGAGTATGTAAGTGATAAATTATCCTTACACCATTCTAGACCTTTCTCAGACAGTATGTAAGCGATACATTATTCTTACACCATTCTTGACCTCTCTCAGACAGTATGTAAGAGATGCATTATCGTAACACAAATCTGGACATTTCTCAGACAGTATGAAAGCGATACATTATCCTTAACCATTCTTGACCTCTCTCAGACAGTATATAAGTGTTAAATTATCCTTACACCATTCTGGACCTTTCTCAGACAGTATGTAAGCCATACATTGTCCTTACACAATTTCTGACCTCTCCAAGATATTGCGTAAGCGGTACATTATTCTTACACCATTTTTGACCTCTCTCAGACAGTATAAGCCATAAATTATCCTTACGCCATTCTGGACCTCTCTCGACAGTAGGTAATCGATACATTATCCTTACACCATTTTGGACTAGCATGTTCTCCTTTACCCATAATGCTTTCTACCCATTTGGAGTCAAGTCCTGGTGTTGCTTTTTGCGAAACTCTGGTAGATCTGCCTTCTGTTTGAGGGTAATTGAAAGCTGCACTTTAAGTACTCATAAAATCCTTCATCCAAGTACTTCAGATGCGTGCGAGCATGACGATGACGCATCTAATATTCATTAACTGAACTGAAATTTTACACTCGAAATATTTGCTTCAATGATTCAGTCTCTCACGGACGACTTGAACTCTTTTTATAATTATATAAATGATGGTGTGACAAAAACAAAACAAAACAAAAACTAATACCAAAAATAAAGAAGACACCGGTTAACAGAAAAAACTTAAAAACGTCGTGGCAAATGTGGAAACTGCTTATACCAAGAAATTTCTACATTTGTATCGATGTTTTCAAAAAGTCTATTATGAAGGTTTTCTGACTAGAGAAAAGGTTTGACAATTCCCAATTGGCAGAACTTAAGCAAATCAATTCCTCTTTTACAACGTGTTGAACGCCATGTTCACACCAATCGTGGATCATAAATTCATACACTCTGAATGCAATTGTTGACCACCTTTATCGATGGTTGATTGGGAAATTAGTCAGTGGCTTGGGAAAGTATTGTGCGAAGTACTGTTAAAAGAAACTCGCAGAGACATGAAAAGTGCACTTGCAGCAGCGATATAATTGAGATATCAATGTTTTAACCCTTTACCACACAATTCCTAGTTTAACGACCCTGTAGTAGAAGGCTTTCCCCTTTTCCCAAAATATTTTCTATCCTTTCAAAAACAAATCCAATCATTTGAGTCGCTTTGATCTTAAAGTTTTTAAATATTTTCAACATGGACTTGTCTTAAATTTTGTTGTGTGGTAAAGTGTTAACCCTCAGGCAGCTAAGTGCGACTCATTGACCATCATGCGGACAGTGTAGATCTAAATTATCCGATAAGGAGACGCTAAAAGAGGAGAAAAAAATGGCAACTTTCGGATTTTTATAAGGTCTACAGGTTTGGAAGTTTCATTTAAAGTATTTATCAGTGTAAGGATTAAACGCCGTTAAACACCAAACAAACAAATTAACAAACAAGCAAACCTAATGTTATTTTTTTTCAGTATTACAGTTACATTTCTCATCGTTACATTTTGCCTGCAAGATACCACTAAATAACTAGTAGCTCTCACCATATTCTGAAATTATATAAATAAAAACAATGCACTGACAAAAGGGGACTTAATGTATCTCCGTGATGCATGATACCAAGCAAGTCATCACTGTATTATACATCCCTAAAATTCGTTTTGTGTAACAACATACTGAATCACGAGGTATACTGGTCCTTTTACACGCAAAAAATTGACCAAAAGCAAAAAGTTTCGGTCCAGGTCAGCCTGCGCGGACTGCGCAGGCTGACCTGGGTCGATACTTTTTGCAAATGTATTAGAGCCCTTCCCACAGAGCATGCCTAGAATCAAATGTATTAACTCTTTACCACACGACAAAATTTTAGACCTGTCCAAATTGAAAGCATTTGCAGACGACAATTGATGCGATTTGTCTTTGATAGGGTAGAAAACATTGTGGGAAAAGGAGAAAATGCTGGTTACCAGCATTTTCTCCTTTTCCCACAATGTTTTCAAAAGGCTTTCTATATCAGGGTCGTTAAAAGTCGGGATTGTGTGGTAAAGGGTTAATAATCACGTATTTTCTCTTCAGTTCAATCTGTTTAGCATCAAAGCTTTAGGCGCTATAAACTACAACAGGGGCCTATGCCGACGCCGACGCCAAAGAAGACCACACTTGCACAGAAGGTGCAGTCTGATATTGGGTCTATACCGTTCGCTTCTTTGGTCAAGCCTATGTGGTAAAAAAATCTTTATGAGTTGCAGTGGATTGTATTTTCAGCTCTAGAAAGAGGTCGAGTTGACCCTTAAGCTGCTAAATAAATGAAACGAAAACTCCCACTCCGTAGTAAAAAACAAAATATCGTGATTTTAAAGTTGATTTCAACCTAAAAATAATAGGTAGCCGACAGTGTCGATCCAAGATCAGACTGCAGGTTCTGTGCGCCCTGAGTCGCGCTTTACGGTTACGGCAGCCTCAGTGTTAATATTTGGCGCTGATAGAGGACTACTGTTCGAAAGTCCGTTGTAGGTACAAAATCTTCTTTCTGGCGGGCTTTCATATCTTCAGAGTCAAGTGTAATCATTTCAAAACTTTCCACCAAATGGCTAGGTTTTAAACCCACTTGAACGGAAAGCATTCTTAGACTCGTCCAAATTGAGAGCATTTGCTGTGGTAAACGTACCACATTCATAGAGTTTGTCTATGAAAGGGTAGAAAAACATTGTGGGCAACAGGAGAAAATGCTGGTTTTCAGCATTTCCTCCTTTTCTCATAATGTTTTTAAAACCCCGATTTCTCAGCGTCGAACAAGGGATTTCTTGGTAAAGGGTCGGGTGTTGTATCTTTAAGCTGAATACTAATGCATCTTTACACAAGATTTCTTCTGTCCGACAGAAATTGACGACTATAAACAACCTGTTAAGCCCAATCTCCTGAAATAAATTGGCAGCAGACGACTTTGAAAACATACGTATATAATTGGGATGATAGATCTAATTATGGATTGACTTTTGATACAAAAATACAGGTGAAAACGTTGTGGGAAAAAAAAGGGAAAAGAGAAATATATTAAAAAAGATACACGGCGTAAATTTGCCCGCAGATAGGCAGGGGCCTTTAAAATAAACAGGTCTGCATTTTTGAGCAATCACAAATTTCTATTTATTCATTTTTATCAGTACCACAAAGTAGGTCAACAACCGGCACATACAGCTACTCCGAAAAATGCTTGTTACTTTATGCTTTCAATGTAGAACAGCCTTAACTTTTGTTGCCTAGTAAGGAGTTAGGGTAAATTTCGTGAACAATATGTATCGTCTGCGCATGCGTGAAACACGGAAGTCGTATTTCAGGTGACGATCCATAAATAGGATGTGGTGGTGAATAGGTTGTTGTGTATGCGCAGAATAGCTAGGAAAATAACCTAACGCTGACCATTAATTTCTGCGCGGATGAATTTGCCGAAAGGCTTTCTTGCAATTACTTGATTAGTTTACGAAAGTTCTCCTCAACCAATGTGATTACTTCCGCCCGTCCGTCTTGCAGACAGCAAATTGTACCTTATCATGCTTTCACATGCAAACGTTTAATGTTAATGAACCGACGATATAGTAATCATTGCAACGCTGAAAAAAAAAGGTATAAGATAAATTGTTTGTTATATATGAGCATTTTTACAGTTCTCTTATCATTGATGCATCTCTGTTTGCATTTAGGAATGTGGAAAAAGAAGCCCTTGTTTTGACACTTTCTTTCTTTCTCTCTCTCTCTCTCTTTCTCTCTCCATACGTGGTCAAATATCTGGCTTAATATATGGGGCCAGTCAGACAAAGATTGATATTTATTGCATGTCTACATCCCGTATCGACCTTAGACAAGATTTTGGAAACATCCAAGAAGTACTAGTAATTAACTCCCAGCCAAATTCCTCCATTCGAATTTCGGACCACTCCAGTTTCAGGGTATCTGGAGAAGAGAAGTATTTAAACAGAGCGCATACATATAAGACTGGCATTAAAACGGGGTCAAGAAAACAAAGTGACATGGATCAAGTGTACATTAGGAGCAGTCCCTTTATCTCAAAGTGCTTCCGAGTATCTTTTACCTCAAAAGAGCTGAGAGAATCGTGCACTCCACGTACTGTGCTGTCCCGGACCAACCTTTCAAAACTTAATCCCAAAGCCGCTAAGCGCGCCTCACTGACCTTTTGCAAACAGTGTAGATCAAGATCAGACTGCATAGAACGTGCAGTCTGGTTTTGGATCTACACTGTCCGATAAGGAGATATTTTTCTCCAAAAAACATGAGCTTAAAATAACATTATCCGGGTTTTTATTATCGGCTTTAAAGTTCTATTTAAATTATTTAGCAGGATTCTAAATTCTTGTTCCTTTTCGAAGACAAACCGCTTGTTTGGTTGAAACTTTCTGTATCAGATGACTTATCTTCGAATCAATAATTACAAAAATATTTTGACTGGATTGATAATACAGCTCTTGATTTACTTCTAAATTTCGCGATATGATAAGGGTAAAATCTGCCACCCATTGATTTTACCATTAAGGCGTCTAGCGATTGAATGTTACATATAACTTACGAAAAGACGTATGATGTAATGTCATTTGTGCGCATTCATTGTCTACTTCCGTTCCAGAAACTCTGGAGTATTACTCTCATAAATCAACGTCGTTGCCAAAGGAAGGAAGGAACCTACTAACAAACGAATAGTCAAGCGTTATTTTTCAAGGTAAGGCAAGGGCAAAGGGCGAAAAGTCATGCCTGTTATCATGGCATCTTCAAGAATTTAATATTAGTAAATTTGAAATAAGTACATTCATAAACTTGACAGAGACACAGGTTTTAGTTTGTGTTTCTCTTAAATTTCGTTTATGACTAAATATCCACACTATTTTCATTACAATCGCTAGTGATTACCCTTTTGCACGGAGTTTACGAAAAAAAAAAAGATTTAAATGATTTTGAAAAATATTTGAAGTTTTGACATTCGTCTCTTGAAAGTAAACACAATATTTTTACTTCCTTTCTGTTCATTAATTCATATAAATATATAGGAGCGGCTATCTAGTAAAAGGAGGTTTAACACATCTTTATAATGCATAATACCAAGTAAAATATAGATTTATTTTTTTCCCCAAAATCGACTGAATCCTAAGATACAATGGTCCTTTCACATGCAGAAAAATTATCAAAAGCAAAAACGTTTCGATCTAGATCAGGCTGACCTGGGTCAAAACCTTTCGCAGATACATTAACCTCTTTTCCTCCCCCCCCCCCCTTCCACACCACGGTTCATATTCTTTTTTTTTATGTTAGAAAAACCATCCATGTCTTATTGTAATTCAATGGTTAGTTTTAATATATTTATTTATTAAAAATACATATAAGGTGATGAAGGCAAATAACGTAATTTTTGCGAGCGTTAAAACTAAACTTTCGATACAAACAATACACCGCAATCGATAAACTGAGGGCATTGAGACAACAGAATAGTACCCAAAACAAACAAAAATGCGATGATAGAAAATCCGATGACGGTAATTTAGATGAAAGGTCGGCTTCCATAAGATTTTGAATCCCGTAGGATGGCAATCTGTTATGCTTCAAGATCTCCAGACGCAATCACGTGGCCTTGGAACAGAATTCGAAACAAAAAGTCTGTTTTAGACTTTGCTAGTGCCCTAAGTTTGCAACAGACGAATAAGATAAGCAGCCATTTTGTTTACTGTGAGATGATAGAATTACCGAAACTACTTCTTCGAGAACTCACCACATCTCTCTTCGACTCTGTACGATCTGATAGATACATGAATAATTACAGAGTAATAGAGCATCCGAATAGTTTCATCATTTACACAACGCAGCTATTCAAACCCTGCATATTCTCCTTGAAACAAAGAAAATCCTCCTTTTCTCCCAATGATTAAAATAAGAAAAATCAAAAGTGTTTGCATAGGCAATCTACTATATAGATAAAAAAAAAAGCCTTAATTACACAAGTATTCAAGGCTAACACAGACGACGAAAGGCTAAACAATCGAGTTGTTTGAAGATCTATGTTTCCTCGCGGAATAGTACATTTCAATGTCTGAAATTCGTCCCGTAGTTCCGCTTGAAGAACTAACAAGCTATTAAAACGCAACTAAAAAGAAGTCAACCCTTAAGCTGCTAAGCGCGAATCAATGACCTTTTGCGGACAGTGTAGATCAAGATCAGACTGCACAGAATGTGCAGTCTGATCTTGGATTTACACTGTCCGATAAGAGAATATTTTTCTGCAAAAAATAAGTTAAAAATAACATTAATTGGGTTTTGATAAGTTTCATTCGACTTATCTAGTATGAGAGATCTGATTCTCCGAGGAATCATATTTTATTGCCTGACAGATAATTCTGCATCATTTATTTGCTCTTTCGCCCCTTTTTAAATTACCTCGAAATCTCGCGAGACGTTTTAACTAGTCGGATAAATGAACCCTACAACCCCTCCGAGAGACGTGCATTATGATCATTTATACGTGGTGTCACAATTAATGTCAATTCTTTTATATGCTCAGAAAATACGTTTTTCTTTTCTTTTTATTCTGTCCAGGTTCGCTTCTCAAATCTTAAACCATTAACTCTTTAATACCGGATGAGAGAGAGAGAGAGAGAGAGATAGATCCCAGTTAATGTTATGGTTAGCTATTATCTACATGTAGACAATAATAAAAAGAAAGTCCAGACTCAAAACTGTGGCTGGGTTAAGCTTTTGCAATTTACTAATTTGTTTTCAATCAATCAGTCAGTCAAGTTTATTGTTCAAATCATACATGATATACGAACAACGAGACGTGTTACAATTAACATACAAAAGATTCACAAATAATGACGGAGTACAATGGGTTGGAATAGTTGGGGGCCGTAACCTTGGTCAGAATATGAAATAGACTATAGGTCTTGAAAAAGTTATAGTAAAGGGGCCTTTTTTGATTGGTCAATTTTTTGTTACACTCATTGGCATAGTTTCATTGATCAAGTTCGGTAAATAATATCAAATTCTTGTAAAATGCTGTTATAACACGCACTTGATTTCTTTTAACCATGTCTTACCTATGTTAAGCACATGAAAGGGACATGTATGTACGTGAAACCAAATTGTAATTTCGCAGCCATTTTTGACATGAATTTATAGGTAAGGGTCTGTGATCAGATTACATAATCTATCAAATCTACACTGACCTTAACTACACAAGCTCAAAGAGTTGCCCTCAGCTTGCTAGAGGTTAATGTCTAAACTCTGACAAAGTCAACTGCACTTTTTAAGCAGATTGGTACAATAAATGTCATCCGTCTGACCGGAACCAGACACTGTGACGTGTCATATACTTATGCGCCCGATGCATTCCATTTTCAGTCTTAGTTAACCCTTACGCTGCTAAGCGCAACTTAATGCTCTTTTGCGGACAATGTAGATCAAGATCAGACTGCGCGGAATGTGCAGTCTGCTGTTGGATCTACACAGTCCTATTTGGCCCGTTTTTTTCCGGCAACATGTACTTTGCAATCGCAATGTTTCGGTATATACTATTGCCTGGAAATTTTCATTCTGTTTATTTAGCAGTTAAAGGGTTAATACATCTCTTCCTTGGTACTGTCGACACACGTGTGTACAGTCATACATCTAAAACTTTAGAAAAGCTTGATTGCTGGATACACCTTAGCGGACACTTCGATCCATTAACTATTCATAGGGGCATCCCCACAAGCAGTAAAATCACAGTTAGCCTTCTTGACTGACCAATCCTCGTATCTTTAGCCCCTGCTTATTAAGTTAGTGCATACATAAGTACTACATGTGATGAAACGCTCATTTTTTATTCCTCCATATCATTGCTAAATACTGCTAGACAAGTCCACTTTGTAGGATTCTAATACTTTTGCACACAGTCCAGAATTTCAACAACCCCTCGATAGGATGGCTTTTGAAAACACTGTGGGAAAATGAGAAAATGCTGGTATCCAGCATTTTCTCCTTTTCCCACAATGTTTTCTACCATTTTAAAGATAAATCCTATCATTTGAGATACGTTTAATTTGTCGTCTGCAAATTCGTTCAGTTTCCACAAGTTTAATACTTTATCATCTGGTAATGAGTTTTGTCCTTCGACTGATTTATTATGCCACTGACGTTTGAGAACGCGCATCCTGAATTTCAATTTTCTCCGTAACCAATATATAGGCTAGTGGGTAATCTTGAAAATCAAACAATCAGTGCAGATTCTATTTCAAAATTGTTTTCCGATAAACACAAATATCTAACTGCATGCGCGCGTCTACAAGTGCAAATCGAAATCGTTGTATGAGAACAGGCAATCAACTTGTAAGCAAGGCGGTCAGTCTACTTATGCTATGGCGGAACCGGAACCGGAAGTACAGGGAGCATCAAAGTCGAAAAAACATGATAAGAGCAATGGAAATCATATCAATAATTATAAATACATTCTTGACTTCTTGACTTACTTGTCATGTACAATTTTATAGAAATTTAGCCTTAACAATCGACATTGAAAAATTATAAATGATTATTGATTTTTCATAAAGATCAAACCCGAGCGTAGTGTAGGGGTAGAGGGCCGGCCTCTCACATCAAAGGTTCTGATTCCAATTTCGCGATGAGTGGGGGTCTGCCTTAAGAAATATCCACATCCTTGGGGATGTAGGGGGTTACGGTTTCCAGGAAGCAATCATCGAGGGTGATTAGTGTAAGTTGTGAGAACTTGTTTTACAATCGATGGTTGATGAATAGGCTTGAACTAAGATAAAGCCAGGCAAAAGCAAGCTTCACGAAGTTCAAATCCAAGACAGACATAACTAATTGAGCTATGCTCTGTGAAAAAGTGGTTTAATGCATTTGCAGAAAGTATCGACCAAGGTCAGCCTGCGCAGCTAGCGATAACTCCATTGAAAGCGATAGAAAACCTTAATCAAATACAAACTCACATGACAAAAAAGGAAGATCGATCAGGACGTATGGTTGCTTTTGCTTTCAGTTTTCTCTGCTTTCTTGTTTGTTTCATTGGCTGTCCGCTTCTTTTAACCTAAACTGACTAAGGCTAGGGGAAACCGAGATAAGCCAAAGAGCTAAGCCACTACATCTCGTCGATACAACTGTTCAGTGCTACACTACCAGCTGTTATTTTCCGAATGCACATGCCTTCGGGTTTTTAGATTTAGCAACCAGTATGAACATGCAAGCGCGAACATACACCAGTAATCTGGATAAGTCATCGACGATCGGTTCTCTTTTAGTTGCGATTTTGTGACATTTGTAATGGGACATGGACACAGACACAGACACACACACACGCACAAAAAAAAAAACCTGAAAAATAAATAAAGACAACATGGACGCAGAGACAAGAACAAAACACTGTAACGAAACCAGAAACTGCTCTGCTCATCTTAAGCAATCTCTCCAATGTGTTCAGAAATGTAAGCGTTGAAGACTACTTCATGACGGAAAGGGCTAATTTAGATCTCGCATGAGGTTGATCTGTAAAGCTTCAATATCTATCTGACATAATTAATTTGACTTGCGTAAATTTCTGCATTTAAAGAACAGGCTTAACCCTTGTCCAGATAACAACTGAATTTTATCGTTGTCTAAACTGGAAGTGCTTGTAAACAATAATTTCTACTGGGCACAAATGATGGAATTCGTTTTCGAAAGAGTATAAAACATTGTGGGAACAGGAAAAATACTGGTTACCAGCATTTTCTCCTTTTCCCAAAATGTTTTCAAAAACCTTTTCCACCATCAGGGTCGTTAAAAGTAGGGATTGTTTGGTAAAGGGTTAAAACATTATCTGGAGAGTACTGCTGGAGGATGATTGTCCCTTTCTTACATGTTTTTCATATTGTGAGTATGTTTAGTTTAATTAAAATTGGTTAAAATATTTCAAAGATAATATTTGTTAAACAATTTATGATACTTATTATGGGCGATGATGAACCTGTAGGATTTCGGTTCTTTCGTGCTCTAGGTACATTTTTATATGAACTTGTAGTCTGAGAGCGAGAGAGAAATAGAGAGAGAGAGAGGGAAATAGAGAGAGAGAGAGTTGAAGTATGAAATCACTTACCGTACATATCAAGTAAAAGGTTTCTGTAAACCCCCCCCCCCTCCGGCAGACCCCGCCGCCATCTTCAGAAACAGGGACCGTATACACTTTTAATTCCTTTTTTTTTTGTTTTCGTAACCCCAACTTTGATTGACTGCATGGTGTTTTCGGCATTCTTTTAATTATATAGTGGCGGTTAATAAATATGTCCGTGCTTTCCTGGAGTTTCATTTACCAGCGCTTTGAAAAAACTCCCGTCCAAGTCACTGGCAGGTAGCCTAAACTTGAAAAAAAAAGATATGTTGCTTTCCACATGCTGTAAAATTTCATCAAGGACAAAGAAAAAAAAAGTGATTATTTACATGTTCGAATACTGATCGATGTCTAAGAACTACGATTGTATTCTTTGTATTTAAATTAAAGTATTTTCTGTCTTCCCCCCCCCCTCTCTCTCCACCACATCCCTTTTCCCTGTGTCGGTCTCTCTGCCACTCCCCAGCCTTCCGAAATAAAAAAAAGAAAACTTGTGTAGTGATTGTTGCAACATGTAGATTAATCATCACAATATCAATGATGGGATTCGCTTGACATCCTGTTACCTACCCATGAATTTACCTCTTTAACGCTTTACCAAACGACAAAATTGTGGACTGGTCTAAATTGAAAAGATTTGCAGACGACAAATCAAATGTAGCTCAAATGATGATTTCTGTTTTGCATAGGGTTGAAAACATTATGGGAAAAGGAGAAAATGCTGCTTACCAGCATTTACTCCTTTTTCAACAATGTTTTCAAAAGGCTTCTTCCACAGTGTCGTTAAAACTCGGGACTGTGTGGTAAAGTGTTAAATCTGACTTTTTTCTCATTTTCCCACAATGTTTCCAAAGGCTATCTCTTACAGGGTCGTTAAAACTCGGGATTGTGTGGTAATGGGTTAACCCTTTACCACATGCAAAATTTTAGACATGTCAAAATTGAAAGCCTTTGCAGGGGTAGGGGGGGAGGCATTTGAATGTGGCTCAAATGCTGGAATTTGTTTTTGCATAGGTAGAGAATATTGTGGGAAAAAGAGAAAATGCTGGTTACCAGCATTTACTCCTTTTTCAACAATGTTTTCAAAAGGCTTCTTCCACAGTGTCGTTAAAACTCGGGACTGTGTGGTAAAGTGTTAAATCTGACTTTTATGGCAAGCCTTCTGATTGGTTGAAACCTTCTACCTAAGCCAATCAGAATGTTAGCCATTAAATCTAGCGTAAGAAACGGCTTGAAAATAAATGATAAATGAGTCCCCTTCTATCTTGGCAAGAAAACTCGCAAGTAAGAAAGAGGGAATATTAGATTTACTAAATACATTATCAGAATAGGGAGAACGCGGAAGAGCCTATTGTGGCGAAATTAAATTATCACGGCTCTGGGACATAACTGACAAGACTAAAGCACGGAAATAAATATTAGATTTATATTGCGTCATGTTCAGATAAATCGAAACCATATTTATTATTATTGCATGACTGATTGGCAGAAATACCTATCTAAAAATCTGTAGATTTGTTTGTTTGTTCGCCTCTTTGTTTAAGGTGTTTAACGTCTTATTCACCAACATTTTCTCAGTTATGACACGGCGGCAAGTGCACTCCGTGATGCTATATACCAAGTAAGATATGATTATAGCTACATAAAATCATTTTGTCTTACAACCGACAGTAAAATGGAATAGGATGGTTACAGAAAATTTGCAATTAGCAAAAAGTTTCGACTCGAGTCAGTCTGCGCGGACTGCGCAGGCTGATATGGGTGGATACGGTACTCTTTGCAAATGCATTAAACTCCCTTTTCACAGAACATGGGTTATATGTTACTGACGTGTTTTTCACCTTCATGTACTTTACACAACACTGACAATATCATTTGGCTCACATATGGACACAAAGTATTATCAAATGGCTCTGTTTGACTGGTTCGGGTTTACCAGATGGTTAAATTTAACACCAGCCCATTTTGAAAGCATCTGTAGAAGACAAAATAATTGTATGTCAAGTGGTGGGATTTGTCGATGAAAGGTTACAAGTATTCTCTCCTTTTTTCACAATGTTTTTGAAAGCTTTCTTTCAGAAAGGTCGTTTAAACTCAGGATTGTGTGGTAAATAGTTCCACTCTTGCACTTTTGGAAAAACACTTTTCCACTGCAAGATGTATTTGGAGAAACACTATGCCCCGTGTGGCAGCCAGTCATAAATGAATGTCAAAATAATACTTTCTACGATTATTTGTTTTAACCCTTCGAGCACTGAATTAATGAAATGGACCCTTTTAAACAGGAAAAACATCCGTATTGTCATTTCAAGGTTGTTTTTGCCAGAATATGTAACAAAATAGCGGATACTGTAGATCCAAGATCAGACTGAACAGAATGTGCAGTATGATCTTGATCTACACTGCCCGCTAAAGCAACCTAAGTCTGTTCCAGCGCCTTACAGGTTAAAATCATATCAGAAACTTTGTTTCAGCTTCCTGATAAGCACTTGAGTAATCTGAGAAAAAAAAAAAAAATAGAATTTCTAATCATCATAGTTTCGAATTTCAATAACTTCATCAATGGCTAACTCATAAAGTATCTTAACACTTAAGCTGCTGAATAAATGAAACTAAAATTTCTACTCAATACTAAAAGCCCAAACATTGCGGTTTCAAAGTTGATTTCACCGGAAAGAAAATACCGTATCGGACAGTGTAGATCAAAGATCAGACTGCACGTCCTGTGCAGTCTGATCTTGATCTACTTTGTCCGCAAAAGGCCAGTGGGTCGCGATTAGCAGCTTCAGGGTTAAGTATAATACTAGTTACCCATACACAAAACATTTGGTTTTAATCTGTTTATGTACACTCATTAAATCAAAACAAAGACTTCCTTGATTTTTACAATTTCAAGACCCTAAACCATTACAATTGTCGACAGGTTTTGTATATATTCATTGGAAAAATAAAGCTATGTATAAAATTACATGAAAATCTGCAAATAGCGGTAAATATATATTTAGTTTGAAAAAAAAGAGTGAAAATAACTTGGGTCAAAAATCATCAAATAGCCTACAAAACCATGCACTTGCGGCATTCAATAATAATAAACATTTGAAGATTTGAAAAACAAAGTGAAGATGTTACCCACAGAAGCATTTTAACACTTAAGCTGCTGAATAAATGAAACGCAAATTTCTACTCAATACTAAAAGTCCAAACATTGCGGTTTCAAAGTTGATTTCACCGGAGAGAAAATACCGTATCGGATAGTGTAGATCAAAGATCGGACTGCACGTTCTGTGCAGTCTGATCTTGATCTACACTGTCCGCAAAAGGTCAGTGGGTCGCGATCAGCAGCTTAAGGGTTAAGACGAAATGAAGCGAAGGGCAAAATGGCCGAATGAAAAAAAGTCTGATTGTACGCACTGTAGCATGATAATGACACGGATCATTCTGTGAAAGTTTGGTAAAGAATGCAGATGAAATGTACGAATTAAGAGGACAGAGACATAATGATGTAAAATTAAAATAAAAGAAAATAACTCCTCCAATTATGAAATAAAAAATCCGGAGAATATGCGCTACAGAAATCGACACAAGTTGTGCAGTGAAAAAATGCTTACTGCAAGCTATAAATGTGGCTCCTTTTCCAACTTTCATTTCTATATCATTGAGAATAGAACAAAAAAAAACTAAGGTAAGTTTATAATGTGATATAATATATTGTAATAATATTATAATGTAATGAGAAGTCTGCCACCTACACGTGAGTTGCAAGGTTAGCACTTTACATCACAACGTTTTGGATTGGACTTGTCCAAATTAAAAGCATTTGCAGACGACATTTTAGATATGACTAAAAAGATGACATTCCTCTTATAAAAGACGGAAAATATTGTGGAAGAAGGAAAAATGTTGGTTATCAGCATTTTCTCCTTTTCGCACAATATTTTCAAAAGCCGTCTTCATCTGGGTCATTTAAACTCGGAATTGTCTTGTAAAGGGTTAAACAGCTGATATGGTTATTTGTTTCCCGTCTGGAACATTTTATAACACAAATTCTAGACAGCTTATTATAAAATTAGCTCCTGCCATGTCATACACGTGTGAGTCGCGTTCTGGCAAGAGGGAGTTTAATGCATGCGTTCGCCATGCTTTACATAAATCAAGAAAAACATTTTATGAATGCACTTTGTCTGAAGAGCGACTGAAGCCTGAGGTAAAACAGTCCTTTGACGTTCAGAAAATTTACAAATAGCAAAAAAAAGTCGACCCAGGTCAGCCTGCACGGACTACGCAGGCTACCATAGATCGGTACTTTTTATGCATGCACTGAAGCCCCGTTTCACAGAGCATTTTATTATCTTATCAGCAATCGCACTGTTAGTCGAGCTTTACGATACTTTTTGATTAACCTTTTTACCTGTTGGTATTTTTTTTTGTAAACCCGTCCATATTCACTGAAAGCATTTGCAGACAACAAGTGAAAATGGACATTTAGAAAACACGAATTTTAGACAAATTACATGTACATGTATTGTTGAATTAGCTCTTTTCATGTCAGGTGTTATACACACTTATTACTCAGATACAGCACCTTTAAGTTTATTTTTATTTTTTATTTTTGTAAACTCTTTATTTTTCTTAAACTCCAATATATTGATAGCATTTGCAGAAAAGAAATGGAAAGGAACATTTTCTAACTTTTTCAACGCGGATTCTCGGCAAACAATTATGAAATAAGCGCTTATCATGTCAGATATGATACAATTGCTCAGCTATCGCACCTGTTAGTCTGTTTTTGTGATACTATGTGATTCGTCCCTTATCCAGAACGAACTATTTTAACCCTTTCAGCGCCATAGGCGAAAACAGGGACTTTTGCAGACGGCATAGATCAAGATCAGACTGCACAGAACGTGCAGTCTGATCTTTGATCTATGCCGTCCGCTTCTTTTGTCAAACCTATGGGGCAAAAGTATTTATTTGTTTCACTGGATGGTATTTTAAGCTGTCAGAGGTGTTCAAATTTCTATATTCGGCGCTGAAAGAGTTAAACCCGTCCATATTGAAAGTATTTGCAGACGACGAATGAACAGGAGCAGTTTTTCTTATATTGCTATATACATGTGGGTCACGCTCTGTGAAAGGGGCTTTAATGCATCTGCAAAAGGTTGGCGCAGTCCGTGCAGGCTGACATGGGCCGACACCTTTTACTACTTGTATTTTCTGCACAATGATATAACGAAGCTATATAGCACCTGTTTGTCTTTTTTTATTTACTCTGTGGTTACAGCCTTAACAGATGGTGAAAATCCAGAAATATTCACATTGAAAGCATTTGCAGACGACAAATGAAACTGATTTTTACATAATAAGCATTTTAATCCAACTATTCTGGAAATGACTCTTATCAAGTCAGAAATATGATCAAAAATTCTTATTATTTATTATATTCATGAAATTATATGAATGGTCCATTGAGCACCATGTAATCCCTATGAATAGTTTCAGTCTAAAAGTAATGATCAAGGAAATTAAATTCCAAGGTTGTTTTTGTCCTTAATGTCAAAGCAAACCAGGCAGTGTGGATCAACGATAAGACTGCACGTTTTGTGTTGTCTGATCTTGATCTACACTGACTACGAAGGCAACTATTTTTGTGAAGGGTGCTTTTAAGGTTAAAACTCTTTACCAGAGGTCAAAATTCCAGACTTGTCTTTAGTGACAGCATGTGTAGACGACAAAATTTCTAATGAAATATTTCTAAAGAAATTGGATTTACAACATAAAAGAAGAAAATGCTGGTTACCAGCATGATTTCCTTTTCCCAACAATGTTTTGAAAAGCGCATTCTTTCTCGGGACTGTAAAACCACTTTATCGACTGGTAAAGGGTTAACCCTTAAGGTACCTTTCTCAACTGTAGGTGCCTTTGTAACCAGTATAGATCAAGATTAGACAGCACAAAATGTGCACTCTGATCCCTGATCTGCACTGTCCGCTTTGCTTAGACAACCTGGACAACGTTGATATTGCAGTTACTTGGGTCTTATATCTAGACTGACATTATTCGTTGGGTTAATTCGGCGTTCAAAGGATAAATATATATAATTGATCCATGCTCCGTGAAAAGAGGGCTTAATGCATCTGCGAAAAGTATCGACCCAGGTCAGCCTGCGCAGTCCGCGCAGGCTGACCTGGTCCGAAACTTTTCGCTATTGGCCAACTTTCTGCATGGGAAAGGACCAGTTTACTTTATAATTCAGTCGATTGTTATACAATAAGGATTTTACAGATCCATGATCATGTTATGACTTGCTTGGTATCATCATGGAGATGCATTAAGGCCCCTTTTGCCAGAGCATGGCTCACGTATCATTGACTAGTGATAAGGGTTAACCCTTTACAAAAAAACAATCCTTAGTATTAACGACACTGGGGAAAAAGAGTCTTAAAAAACATACTAGAAAAAGGAGAAATTGCCTGTAACCAGAAGTTTTTTCCCTTCCATCAATGGTTTATGTCCTTTAAAAAAAAATATCAATTGAAACACATTTGATCAGTACCTCTGCAAATCTGGAAATCCTTTCAAATTGGAAATGTAAAAAGAAATCTTGTTGTTTGGCAAAGCGTTTAATAAGAGCCGTTCAAGAAACATCTTGACTTGAGATGCCTTTGCCAAAGAGTTTGCACTTACAAAAAAACCTCTTCTACTCTCATTCTTTATCGTCTTCCTGGTTCATTTGTATGTCTTTCTATAGATCAAATACTAATTCGACCCTGTTCTTATCTTAGTACAGATAACGGCTTAAACCTTTACCACACGGTCCCGAGTTTCAATGACCCTGATGGAGACGGCTTTTGAAAACATTGTGGGAAAAGGAGAAAATGCTGGTAACCAGCATTTTCTCCTTTTCCCACAATGTTTTCTAACCTATCAAGGACAAATTTTAGCATTTGGGCCACCTTTAATTAGTTGTCTGCAAATGCTTTCACTTTGGACCATTTTGTCGTTTGATAAAGAGTTAAATAAGACAAAAAAATATCTAACCTTGGGTGATCTTCACAAATACCTATAATTGTTTGTTACTCAGCCCTTTAGCAAACGACCAACCTTTACAGACGACAAATCAGAGGCGGCTAAATCATATAGGATTTGCCACTGAATCTGAAAACATTGTGGAAAAAGGAGGGAATGCAACAGGGGTTGCCAAACTTGCAATCGAAACGTAGATAATCGTAGCTCAAACGTTAAGTACAAGAAATATGAAATACACATTTTTTGTAGGAAAGGGTGGGGTGGAGGGGGGGGGGGGTGTAAAGCACGCAGGCCAAGGATATTCACATGATCACGGACAGGTGCAGGATCATACATCCAAGATAAGACTGAATGTTCTATGCAGTCTGATCTGGATTTACATTGTCCGCAACAGTCTGATCTTAATCTACATTACTTGCAATTACAACTTTAGTTATGTTCTAGAGGGCTAAATAAAAACATACGCGTAAAACGAATTGTATACAAAAGGTAAAAAAAAAAGATTCATTTCTTCGAAGATTGGTCTCTAAAGAAATTCGTGCCTATGAAGATAATATGGCTAACCTAGTCACAGGATTTTATTTTTTACCTTCTAAACACTATAACGAATGATAAGAAACTACAAATTTATGAAGCAAAAGAAAACGTCGTTTTTCAAGAGTGTGGAAATCATCGTGGCGAAAGGAGTGATCGCTACTTACAAAGAATTTTCCCTGCAATTTGTCAAAGGATGTCAAAGGACATAATAAAATAGTATTTGTAAAGTAATGTATTCGTGAGACCATAATGTTGATAATAAATGTTCTACTTACTAATGTAACTTAACAGTCCCTTGGATCCGTTTTGGGCGATTCTTTTTCAGCTATATAGGCTGGCTTTTGACCTTCTTCTTCGTATTGGTCTGGAATGGATAAATATTAATTTGAGATTGCACATGTTTACTCTGCGGGCATCTGCAGGCTTATTTGCGGGCCCATGTCCCGCAGCGCTTATTTACATGTATGTCTTGCAAATAGAAATGATATATACATCATCCTATAACCCATTACTGTTTTTTTTTTTTTTTTTTGTTTTGTTTTTTCATTCACACCAATTCAAGCAGCAACGGTTTATATTCCAGAGATGATCAGGATTGAAATCTCATCTTGAAAAGCGTGAATAATTGAACATTTTACTTTTCAACTGCTGGTGTGGTTACTTGACTTGACATTATTTCCCTTCCTATTGCGCCAGAAAGTGTTTCAATAATAATACTCCAGTGCGTCTTATGCTGCCTGTAACGATTTTCTTCTTAATTTTTTTTGTTTTTTTTTTGTTTTGTTAAATCTTAACATTTAGGCTGCTAAGCGCGACTCACTGACCATTTGCGGACAGTGTAGATCACGATCAGACTGCACAAAACGATATACACTGTCCGATATGGTATTTTCTTTCCGGTGAAATCAACTTTGAAATCTCAATATTTGGTTTTTTACTATCATGTGGAAATTTTAGTTTTATTTATTCAGCAGCTTAACCCTTTCCCAAACGATAAAATTTAGACTGGTCCAACTTGAAGAGCTTGCAGACGACAATTTTAAATTTGATGAAAATGGCAGAAAGTTCTCAAAAAGGGTAGAAAACACTGTGGGAAAGGGAGAAATTGCTCGTTACGAGCAATTTCTCCTTTTCCCACAGTGTTTTCAAAAGACTTGTACTGCAGACACCTGAAAACCAGGGCTTGTTTGGTAAAGGGTTAAGGGTTAAACTGCTAAACAAGTTGAGTGAAACTTTCACGCCGACAGTGAAAACCCGTATCATGCTATTTCTAACTTATTTTTGGAGGGAAAATATATCCTCATCGGACAGCGTAAATCCAAGATCAGACTGCATATTCTGTGCAGTCTGATCTTAATCTACACTGTCCGCAAAAGTCATCGAGTCACGCACAGCAGCTTAAGGGTTAAGTAAAACTAGTATTGCAAATCGGCATTATTTCAGGTTGATTTAAAGTAGGGTTAAAATGCGGAATTGTCCAAAATAGTTGTACTTTAGGACTAGGACCAAACAATTGATATGCTACACGCGTCGCAGTGGGTTTGTGAATCTGTAATCGTCAAAATTAGAAATAAATACAAAAGGTAGGTTTTTAACGCAATTTTGGTGAAAAGAGGAGTTGTTTGAAACAGTAACTGTGTAAGGTTGATGAAAAGGAACATTTCCTTTCTTTTTTTTTTGTCGTTTTGGACAAAAAACGTCCAATTTGCAGCCGAGTTCATGGTTCGGGTTAGAAGAAAAAAATGGGAAAAAAACGGCCTGGTAACTTTTTTGTTGTTGTTGTTGTTACATTCACAGACTCAGAGCATCTTGTTCCGAGTCTCAAGTTGGCCTGGAATTTTTTAGGCTAGTCCCTTGGTTTCGTCTTGTGTAAATTTTAAAGTATAGACTAAAATTGCATATTTTGTCCATTTTTTTCCATCCTTGCCACATAAAATTAGAACGTAATTTATTGGTACATACTGGGGAAAAAGGACTATGTTGATGCGTTAAAGTGTTCTTTATCATTGCAAAATAATCTTTTAGACCTTACAGAAGAGGGTCCATATCAACCAAATATTCTAAATTACATTTTTAGTCTCATTCTTGAATTAGAAAGTAACGAAATTTCTGAATGGCTACACCAACTGGTATTGCCAACCAGAAACCGCGTTATTTTGAAATCTAAAGAAGAAATCTCGAAAATTAGACTAACAAGTGTTAACTCTTAAGCTGCTAAGCGCAACTCACGAACCTTTTGCGGACAGTGTAGATCAAGATCAGGCTTTACAGAAAGTGCAATTTGATCTTGGGTCTACACTGTCCGATAAGAAGATATTTTTCCCCAAATATTACCTTTGAAATAATAGAATTTGGGTTTTTACTGTCTGTTTGAAAGTTTCATTTCACTTATTTAGCAGGATACGGGTTAAGAAAAGTTTGTGAATACGGGCCGAGAAGTTTCGGTTCCTATGTTGTTGACCAAGAGGAATACAGCCGAATACCCGGTGATATGCTATCTCAACCTGACTCTATGTTATGTTATTAGCAAAATCTGATCCGTTACCATTAATTATCCAATGAAATCGTTCCCGTATCTGCAATCCGAAATAAAATAATGTAATTGACGACTTGTTTGATTTGTCCTTTATGTAGGTCAAAGGTACAGTTGGTTGAATATCACTAATGTTTTATATATATAGCAATTTCCTATCTCCCGCTCATTACCACCTGTTAACGTGATTGAATAAAAAGATTTCACGACGTATGGTATACAAGTAAACTACTATCAGAGGGTGAGAAAAACTGCTTTCTTTTGAAGCCATTGCCAATTTTTCAGATCGAAACAACACTATTCTTCACGGAAATAGTAACCGCAAAGGCTGGCAAACAGTCAAGAGAGAGAGAGAGAGAGAGAGAGAGAGAGGGGGGGACCTAAAGAGCGTACAATCTTGCTTGCTTACTTGCTTCCTTCCTTCCTTGCCCCTCCCCCCCCCTTCCCCCGTCCAGGCTGCCGAAAGCCCACTCTAGATAAGCACTGGACACAAATCATGATATGATGTTGCAATTTTTCACGTAAATGAGTGAAACAATCGCAATCGAATATACCAGTCTGCTACATTTTGAATAAATTACATATTATAAAACGTGTGTTAATGAGTAGCATCAACGGCAAATTGAATTATTAAGTATTTCGTCATATTACATAAAATATTACATAAGAAACAACGGCAATAAATATATTGTCGGTGACTAACAAAGGTGCTTTTGCTGACATCTTAGAACAAGAGCCGACTGCGCTGAACGTAGAGTCTGATTCTTGTTCTATACTGTCGTCTTTTTTCTTTTTAGTGAGATCATGAGTGCGTTAATACAATCCGTGTCAGGCAAACTGGTGCTTGAATTTATAAATAGCTGGTACCTTCTTTTTCATCCGAAATATTTTTACAAACAGGATCTTAATTCTTAACCAAAGGACAAGAGTTTCGACATGCCCAAATTGAAAGAATTCGCAGAGAGGGTAGAAAATATTATGGGAAAAGGAGAAAATGCTGATGAGCAAAATTTCCTCTTTTTCCCCCCACAATGTTTTTAATTGGCTTCTTCCTCAGGGTAGTTAAAACACGGGATTGTTTCGTAAAGAGTTAAATATATATACCTAGACATGCAAATCAGTAGCTTGACCAGCCTGCAGCTCAGGTGGTAGAGCGTAGGACTCGTAAACGTCATGTTTCGGGTCTCTTGAGGGTGTGGGTTCGATTCCCACGGCTGGCCATCAAAAATTAGTAATGGTATTTCGGACGAGACGTTAAACCGAGGTTCCGTGTGACGGTGCTATACACCGGACACGTTAAAGAACCAGGCGTAACTTAGGATGGGTTTCGTCCTGTATCTTGCACTACCCCCGTAACATGACCAACAACCGTCGGGGGGGGGGGGGGGGGCGACGATAAATAAATAAACGGACATTCAATTAATCATTCAGTGGCGTCATAGATGTGTAAAAATATCACCAATACACTAACACCTCTTTTGTGAGTATCCAGAATCATCTCGATTACACAGTTCTAACGACTGCCCACATAGTGATGAGAGAACAGAGAAATAACTTTCTGAGAGCTAAAATATTCCTATTAGCTTCATCTCTGAAAATCAGACCAAAATTTGATTTAATATCGGGGGATTGAAACAACAGAAATCGGATAAGACTAGAAGCTGGATACAATGATTAATGGCCCAGTCTATCACGGAAAAACTGAATCTATTATCTTAACCCTTGAACCGCTGAATCCTGATTTAATTGCTTATGCAGACAATGTAGATGAAGATCTTACTGTGCAGAACGTGCAGTCTTATCTTGGATCTACACTATCCTTTTCTTTGTCAGATATTCTGAGTTTTCTTTTTTAAATCTCGATATCTGCATTTTCAGTACTGACTGAGAATGTATTTTTATTCATTTAGAACTACAGTGGTTAACTATTTACCAGTCGACAAACTTTTAGCCTGGCCCAGATTGAAAGCATTTGCAGACGACAACTTAAATGTTACTTAACCCTTTCCCAAACGACAAATTTTGGACTGGTCCAAATTGAAAGAGTTTGCAGACGACAATTCTAAATTCAATGAAAATGGCAGAAAGTTATCAAAAAGGGTAGAAAACACTGTGGGAAAAGGAGAAATTGCTCGTTACGAGCAATTTCTCCTTTTCCCACAGTGTTTTCAAAAGACTTGTACTGCAGACACGTGAAAACCAGGGCTTGTTTGGGAAAGGGTTAAAACAAAAAAACTGGTCTGTCATAGGGTAGAAAATATTGTGGGAAAATGAGAAAATGCTGGTTACCAGAATTTTCTCATTTTCCCTCAATGTTTTCAAAAGCATTCTTTCTCAGGGACGTAAAAATTCGGCATTGTGCGGTAAAGGGTCAATAGACAAATCTGTCATCTATCGGACTCTTGTCTGTTCGAGCTCAATGCTGGTAGGTCAGTGACAATCACATGCCTTATAGGTTGAACGACCTCGCATTATTGCTTGAATATTCTAATCTTCGCTCGGCCAAAACTCTCTCCGAATAGAAAAGCAGCAATTCTCACGTGATCAATAAGAACTACTGCCACATTATTTTCTATGAGCTTGAAACATCCTGCAAATATTGCGAAATATCCGATGTGCATAATCATAATTAAATTATCGCATTATAGAATTATCAAGATTCAACCGTATTTGAAAATAGGTTAGAATGAATGAATGGTGCTTTAATCTGCATTCAACATTATCTCAATCATACATGTATCTCAGACACATCAGTCAAATTTCATTATTCAAGTCATTGCTCATTATTTACATTTGTGTTCCGGGTTTCACAAATACTAGGCTGGGGTGTTGAAGTGCCATGCCCAAGGACACTCCTGATAAAAACCCAGTGCCTCCAATAAGGATCAAACCCTGGGTCGACATATTGGGAATCCGACTTTTTCACAAACGCGCCACACCAGACCCCCTGGATATAGGTTGGACAACCCCGATTAATCTCGAAATAACACGCCCCCATTTTCTTTCAAAGTCCAATTACGTCAAAGAGCTGTTTCACTCCTAGATCAGGATTATGAATATTTCAAGAGAATGGGTGCGTTAATTAAATTTTTGACGCCGTTTTTTCATTAGTCTTTTACTCGTAAATCTTTCAAAAAAGAACAACTACTTTTAACTACCGTCTCTGGAGTTGAACGCATGGAAATAGTCCACCGTTGAATATTCAGGCGTAACCTGCGGTCTGATCTTGCATCTACACTGTTTGATATTTTCTGAGAAATTCTAATCAAAACGGTCTTGAAACTTCAACAAAGTTTGAAATCTTATCCATATTTAACTAAAATACAGAGGACAAAATCAGTGTGGTTGAATTAATGATTAATTAATTGATTGATTGATTGTTGTTTTGCGCCGCTTTCAACATTATTTCAGTCATATCACGGCGACAGCTCTCATATTCATGTATTTCCTGGGTTCCAGAGCGCTAACCTAGCGCTCTGAAGTGCTTTACCGAAGGACACTCCAACAAAAACCCAATGGATCCTGTAAGACTCGAACCCGGGGTCTCCAGGTCATGAGTTCTACACTTTACCACTGAGCCACGCACGACCTCGACTGAATCAAATAGAAATGTCACTGAAAAGGCAGAAACATTATGAGAAAAGGAGAAAATACTTGTTAGCATTTGCTGTTTCGAGAGCTTACTGGACCGTAAAAACACTGGATTGTTTAGTTAAGAGTTTGATGTTAAACCTTAGGCTGCAGAGCGCGACTCAAGGACCTTTTGCGGACAGTGTAGATCAAGATCAGACTGCACAGAACGTGCACTCTGATCTTGGATCTACTCTGTCCGATAAGAAGATATCTTTCCCAAAAAGTACCTTTGAAATAGTAAAATCTGGATTTTTACCATAGGCTTGCAAGTTTCGTTTCACTTATTTTAGCAGGATAAGGGTTAAAAGTTCTGGTGGATGGAATGATTTTTTTGTTAAGTAGAGTTCAGACTTTGCGCTCTTGAGTTAACAAAGCTGTTTTTTTTTCTAAAACTTGACTATTTTTGAACTGTCTGCGGGAGCTTACAGAAAAGCACATCGATTGCAATAAGGCTTTGAGATGCTTACACAACTTCACGACTTTTTCGGTCCTATAAAGTGTACAGATAGAGAAATAACTCAAATAACGAGTATGATCACCAAGGTGTTTCAGAAAGTGGCTTATTGCAGGACAACAAAAGGTCATTAAAATCGGAGTCTTCCTTTCAACCTTTTATCAAACAATCCGTCTTTTAACCCTTATCCTGATAAATTAATCAAATAAAACTTTCAAGCCTATAGTAAAAACCCGAACAATGTTATTTTAAACTTATTTTTCTAGAAAGATACACGTATCTCTTTGTCGGCATTGATTGATTGTTGATTGTATGGTGTTTAACACCGTTTTCAACATTATTTCAGTTATATCACGGCGGCCAGTGCACCTATCCATGCTTTCCTGGAGTTTCTTTTTCCAGTACTCCGCACAATATTCTTTCTAAGCCACTGGCTGCTTTCCCACATAGCCATCGTCAAAACAATGGTCAGCGGTGACAGAGGAATGAATCCTGTCGCGATAACTATCATCAATCCTTGTCGGAAAATGTAGATCCAAAATAAGACTGTCGGTTCTGTGCATTCTGATCTTGATCTACACTGTCCGCAAAAGGTCAGTGAGTCGCGCTTAGTAGGTTAAGGGCTAACGACCGTCAGGAAAAAGGTTTTGTAAAATATCGTGAAAAAAGAAGAAAGTGCTAATGACTTTTTCCCACGATGATTTCTATCCTCCAATAAACGTAAATAACCATTTGAGATGCATTGAATTTGTTGAGTGCAAGAGATGTCAAGTTTGTTCGGTCTGAAATTTTGGACAATTGGGAAAAAACTTAAACTAAAATATAGATCTATACGTTGAATGTTCATCTATAGAAAAACCAAATGAAAAAGTGAACTTCGGAATAAAACACTTTTGAAAGACACTGTAACTGATGGAAAATTTGTTCATGGACTGGAGAAGAACGCGTTCAAAAAGAAACGTTTCTCTTTTCTCCACATCATTAAGGACGTTCGTCTGCACCACTGCAGAAAAAAAGGCAAAAAACAAAGGAAGCATCATTATTAATAAATCCTATACTTTTCGACGTAAGCTGTTCCCGAAATTTTACAAAGTTAATGCCCAATAAATGTCATGCTTGCGAAGGCTTCACATCCAAATATAGAAACCACAACCGGTAAGTGTCTCAACGGATTGACAGCACACCTGATCAAAGATTGTATTACGTCATTTCCTATATATGAATGAACTTCATTTGCTTAGGTATTTTTGGACTGTCGAAGACAACAGCGATGCCACTGGATTCGTTTCATCTTTCATACCTTGAAGTCTGTACCACGTGACACAAATTTTAAGCAAACGTCTTGGAAAACATTGCTAGAAGATGTATTTATCAGTTTGTGGGACATGAATTATTGAGAGAGAGAAAGAGAGAGGAAAAATGTGAGAGAAAAGAGAAATTGCCAAGTTTTATCCTCGTTTCGTAAACGGTCTGCTGCAAAACGCAGCGTCGTCTTTTGGTTGTTATTTGTTGGACTTGTTACCGAACCACAAAATTTCAAGCTCGTCCAAATTCAACATGCACACAGACGTCAAACACAACGTGTCTCAAATGATGGAATTTGTCTACGAAAAGATAGAAAACATTGTAGGGAAAGGAGAAAGTGCTGTGAACCAGCATGTTCTCCATTTCCCACGATGTTTGCAAAAGCCTAATTCGTTCGGGTCGAAAAAAGAAGCCTTGGACTGTTTGAAGGGCTTAAAGTTTTAATAGACAAAGAAACACCATGTATGACCATGCTCTGGCAAAAGGGGGCTTAATGCATCTCCGTGATGCATTATACCATGCAAGACGTCACACTATTGGGGATCAATAAAATCCACCTCGTCTAACAACTGATCGAATCATGAGGTAGAAGGTCCTTTGACATACAGAAAATTGACCGAGAGCGAAAAGTTTCGACCCAGATCAGCCTGCGCGAACTGCGCAGGCTGATCTGGGTCGATACTTTTCGCAGATGAATTAAGCCCCCTTTTCACAGAACATGGCTCGTGTTTTTGCTGTAAGAATTGAACTACAGATTGTGACGGACTTCCAAACATTCGTAATAAAACTCGACAACGCTGATTTACGGGTCCTACACCCAGTAACTTAACCCTTATTCTGCTAAATAAGTTAAATCAAAACTTTTAAGCCGATAGCAAAAACCCGAACAATGTTTTTTCAAACTTACTTTTTGCACAAAAATATCTCCTTATCGGAGAGTGTTGATTCAAGATCAGACTACACGTTCTGTTCTTGATCTACCCAGTCCACAAAAGGTCAGTGAGTCAAGCTTAGAGTCAAATGCTCATTTTAACGCCCGTGATGCAGCATATTGACTTTGAACCCACATCTACATCTGGCATACCTCGGTTGATCCGGTGATCAAGTCCCTCGGCTGTACAACGTAGCTTGATATGCACCGACACGGTACATATCTTCGCCGGAAGTACACCGTTTTACCGTTACTAAAACTGTAAGGCTCCTCTTTAAAAGAAACCACAAGTCACATCTTTAAAGAATATTCCCGTCGGCAAACAGGCTGGACACTCAATTTTTGGCGTGGTTTATCAATTCTGTTGGGAGCTTTCACCGACAGATCTATAGATGTGAATAACTTTACCGTGGTTGATCATGTCGATGCTAAGCAATTTACAAGGGCGTCGCCATGTTTAAGATCATGTGATTGGTAGTTAAAAATAGAAACCTCCTTTATACGGACGAGGTTGGATGTAGGTACGGAATCGGCCGAGTTGTGACTAATGCCACATCTAGTGCTTCGGGTCAATCTTTGATACCCTCTACCTTTCCAAAATTAACCCCTTCAGCATCATAGGCGAAAACATAGGCTTTTGCGGACGGCATAGATCAAAATCAGGCTGTACAGAACTAAAGATCTTTCTGAATTTCAGTGAATTGTTTTTTTTTTCTGCTGTCGAAAATGATCGTGCTTTATTTTTTTGGCGCTGGAAGGGTCAAACATCAAGTCATTACGACTTAGATCTGCACCCTACTGAAAACCACTTTACTCTTGTGCACAGATGACCGATTGATTGCTTACGCTGCTTTCAGCTTTATTTCAGTAATATCACGGCGACAGTTCACTTTTTTATAACATGTTCTGCGGTTCGCTAGTCCTAGGCTATTATCCTATAGTGTCTTGCCCAGAAATACCCCCAACGCAAAACCCAGTGCTTCCAGCGAGGTTCCAACCCGGGACCAACAGATTACGAGTCCTACATTTACCACTGAGCCATGCAGGACCCCTTGTGACTAAACGACAAATTTTAAGACTCCTGCAAATGGAAAGCATTTACAAACGACAAAGTAAAACGTGTCTAATACTCATTTTTCTTTACAGTGGGGGGGGGGGGGGGGGGGGGCGAAGGGGGGACATTATGGGAAAAGGAGAAAATACCGGTAACCAACATTTTCTTCTTTTACAACAATGTTGTCTTGCTGTTCGGGCCAGTTAAAGCACGGATATGTTTTGTAAATAGTTTATGCATTTTTAAATCCTTTAAACCTTTTCAATAATCCACATGAGAAACAGGATTGAACAAAAGAACATATTTAAATAATACTAGCACGAAATACAACGTCAGTTGTATATAAGTAATACAAAAGAACAAATGCTACAGAGGCAATTTGTTGGTCTTACCTTACTTTGACCTACATGTATCAATAATATTTGTATTTTTTAGTTTGTGCAATGGACGATATATCTTGTACACAAGCCTTTCATACACTCTTGGTTTTTTTTTCCTGGTACAATATACACGATTAAAAATAAAAGTACTTCCGTAAACCCAGCCAAAAATAGTTCTCTACACGTGTTTAACCGCAAAGCAGGTCAAATTACCATCAACGAAAAATGTCTCTCCACAAATAAAAGTAAATCTGGAAACGCAGAACTAAATACTGTATAATTGAACGTTTTGTTAGCAGTTACCACAAAATACCTTAACCTTTTTTAGAGCTTTATTTCTAGATGTGCCACATGACTGAGAGCACGAAGTCTTCCATTACTCCCCCCTCTTACTCTTGCAACCAAAATGTGTCAAGATATGGAAAAAGATAGACAGAGAAACCTGAGTTATAAGCTTCGGTTTTTCAGTCCAACAAACTGCTATATAATAAATTGAAAGTTTTCAAGGGTAGGTAAAAACCCAGATATTGCGATTTCATTTTTCTATTTTGTTGCAAAATTTATTGTAATGGACCGTATAGATCAAGGTCAGACTTCACGTTCTGTGCAGTCTGATCTTCATCTTTGCTATCCACAACCCTGAGTCGGGTTAAGCAGGACTAAAGCGCTTAGCTGTTTCTGTTGACTCGTCACAAAGATTAGACCAACCGTAGACTGAGACAACTTACACAATAGACAAACGTTTTAAATACCTATACATGTACATACAGGTATCATTTTGGAACAAAATCGACCATGGCATTACTGATAGAATGTGTAATTTCTTTTTGCAAGAAATAGCTTCTTTTCCAACAATATTTTCTAAAACTTTCGACAACAAAGGAGCGAAAAGACGAATTTGTACCATTAAAGTGCAAGGTGCAACAAGAGCGCTGCATACGTTTGTCAGCACTCGGCCGCAAGTGTCTTTCATTGAAAATTCATAGTAAAAAAGGGACATAACTGTGTCAAAACTATCATGAGAGTTACCTGCCTTTCCTGTACTGGTTCTTCCCTTTGATAGTACACTAGCCCAAGTTTGAAGAAAATATCCTCAGTAAAAAAAAAATGAGAAGATTTACATCAAAGGTTTAGCACCAAGAGTACGGCATGGCTGTGACAATACCTCGGAGGTTTCTTCAAAAACTGGCGAGCTAAAAATATATTTCACCGAATATATATCCTATTCACCATTGACAGTCATCTAAAGTATTTCCGAAAAGAAAAACAATTTTCACAACACTATAATTCCAGCGAATTTCAGGCATCATGATCACTGTGTTATAACTAATACATCGATTTTTTTTTTTTCAAGCGAGCGCGTTCACCCTTTAACTACTAAATGAAGTAAATGCAAATTGTCAGCCAACAATCAAAAAGCCTAACAGAAACTGCGACTTCAAAGTATTTTTCGTTAGAAAAAATCTCAACTTACATCGGACAGTGTAGATCAAGATCAGACTGCACGTTCTGTGCAGTCTGATCTTGATCTACAGTGTCCACAAAAGCGCATTAATTCGCGGTTTGCAGACCAAGGATCAAGTAATAACACAAGGACAAAGTAACCTATAGCCCTTACTCGCATATTGGTACCATGAGAATTCCCCCATTCATTTTAACTTAAAATCGATTTCAATTAATTGTCTTGTAGTAGCAATGAACCATATAGGTAGCTTTGCAATCCGTGTAGATAAAGATCAGACTTCACAGACAGCAACATATGATACTAGATTTACAGTTTACGCCGTTCGTGTTTACCGTAAACTGTAAAAGGCTCCTTTTTTGTCTTGTGTAGGTAAATTGAACTTTTAGCCGTGAGGTAATAAAAAAGCCAAAAATATCTATCATGCGACAAAATGATGAAACTTTTAGACTGCTAAGCGTCACTTAGTTAGCCTTTGCGACTGCGCCAATCAAAATCAGATTGCACAGGACCTTCTGTCTGATCTTCAGCTACCCTGTCCGATACGCTGAGATTTTTTTCTTGTACAAAGAGCTTTGAACACCTAACATTTTTTTTTCTGTTCGCCAGAAAATTTTATGTCATTTAATTTAAAGGCAGCTTTTCAGATATCCATAATCTCACCAAACTTTAATAATGATTTTCACCGAATTCAGTACGCCAATAGCTGGTGAATTATTTATATAAAGAGAAAAAGAGTAAGAAAAACAAGAAATATCTTTGAAAAAGATAGACAGCGTAAATTTGCCATCAAGTAGGCAGGGGTCCATAAAATAAACATGTCATATTTATTCATTTGGGCAAAGGCAAGGACATTCAGATAAGCCGAAAAAAGTTTAAATTGTAATTCCTCTCAAAATTGCATATCTAAAACATGTGCAAGATCAGAATATTCTTAACAGCTGTTTTACACTGAAAATAAGGATAGTTATGAGATAAAAGAATTTTTTCGAAGCCACAACTTAACTCCTCACTTGTTCATGAGTCAGACACGCTAACCACCGAGCGGCTGGGCAAGTCCTGCCCTGTGGAAATTGGCTTGGTATAATGCATCACGGAAATGCATTAAAACCCCTTATGCCAGAGCTCTGCTCACATTATTTGCCAGTTATTTACTATTTACTATCGAGACGATTTGATAAAGTAAACCTTGCGATTATTTAAAGACAAATGAATCACTTTCCCTCTATTATCTTTTGCTAATTTGTCAGCGATGATACTCTATGACGTAGCGATAATTCTATCAAATATCACTAGATCATTTTGTCGTTTGATGCCATCATTTCCGCCGTCGTCAAGGTAACCAAAAATACATAGTAGCGGATCATTATTCCATAATAGGCGAGACAGTGATAGAGAGGTAATGGTTCAGACTGAACTTTTTTAACGCAAATGTAAAATGTCGACCTGTCTCGACGGCTGGAAATACACATTACAATCTTGTTTTTATCACCGCTTTCAACATAAACATATTGTAGTCTACTAAAGCTCGGAGGACTATGACATATTAATAGATTTGACTAAATAAACGAAAGCTCCAGATCCACTATCAGACCACAAATTCTGTAAGGTCTGATCTTGGTTCATGCCTTCGCGCCGAAAGAGTTATTACTTATCCCAATTAGCCTAGATCTATAACTCGAATATATGCAAGAGAGTGGTTTTTTTGGTTTGGGATAACAAGTAATTGGAGACTGTGTATGTATTCTATGAAAAATACTTGTATAATGAGCTGCAAAATTTTGTGCCACAGTGCTTATGATACAATTTTGTGCCACAGTCAATTTACAAAAACACTTGTACTCATACGACTGTCAATGAGCTAAAGAATTTGTGACAAAGTCAGTGACAGATAATTTTAGCAATAATTGAATCCTTTTAGATTAGTGCCACAGTGGAAGTGAAATAATGTCAATCCATAACCTGCTAAATAAGTTAAATGGTACTTTCAAGCCGATAGTAAAACCATAATAATGCCATTTCAATTTTTTTTTTTTTGGAAGAAAGTATCTCCTTATCGGACAGTGTATATCCAAGATCAGACTTCACGTTCTGTGCAGTCCGATATTGATCTACACTGTCCGCAAAAGGTCATTGAGTCCCACTTGACAGTCTACGGGTTGATATTTGTATAACTGCCTAAGCTCTTCAATGTTTGTGCTGCAGTAAATGTTTGTGCTATATCAAATTAATGCCACAGTCCAAGTCCTGCAAAATTTGTGCCACACTATAAATGATACAATATCTGTTCCACAGTCCAAGTCTTGCAAAATTTGTGCCACACTACAAATGATACAATATCTGTTCCACAGTCCAAGTCTTGCAAAATTAGCGCAAGGGCACCTAGCGATCTAATACTAAGTATTTGTGCCACAGTGCAAGTCCTATAGGATTTTTGCAAAATACACAATGACATATGTACAACAGCCAAAATCCTGTAGAATTTGTGCCTCACTACAAGCGATAAAATATTCTTTCAGCAGTCCAAGTCCTACAGAATTAGTGCCAGGCACGAAGTGATCTGACATTTGTGCCAAAGTCCATGACCTGTAGAATCTGTGCCACACTACAAGTGCCACAGTCCAGGTTCAACAGAATTAGTGCCAGACACGTAAAAATATGATATTTGTGTCACAGTCTAAGTCCTGTAGAAATTAGATAAAACATTGGGTGCTACAAGTGTACGTATACAAAATTGGGGGTGTGCAGTGTGTATTGAATGATGGATTTTTCAGTCTGTTTGAGAACAGAATGAGCCCCAGCAGGCGCCATCACCGTTCTTGTATGGGTACTGTCAGTTGTTGTTTCCTTCTTGTTGATTGTAACACGAATTCCTATTTTTTTTTTCAGTTTTGCAATCAGGATACAATGAGAATAATCTAAGTTCGGTAACATAATTGCCACGATAATTGATTAATCAATGTAAAAAAATCCTACGTTTGGACATGATTCAGAAAGTCCGATATGGTGTGAGGATTTTTAATTAGCATTACGAACTTGTTAATCTATGCCACTGAATTACTTTCCAACGCCAATCGCCTTTTATCAAAAAGTATTTTCATAAACACCCAAACATGTTTAAGTTTGTGAAACTGTTTAACTTTAAAATAGAAACAGAAACAGTCTTTTAAGTTTGGCCAAGTTTATTAAGAAAAGCTTTGCTCGAAAATCAGAAATTATTAGTAACAACACAGACTGAGCATTCTACCAGTCTCGTGAGAGGCAGTTTCCTCGCTGTCTAATCATGTGCTTCTCTTCCTATCTATGTCAATTATTATTATTTTCTCAATAACTGTAGATCTATTTGCTTTTATTATTACAAGTATCATCATGAGCTATAGGTTTATTAATGGTCTCTAGACGGCCGTTCAATTGAATGTTACTGTATTATTATATCATTATATATGACGAGAAACCGTAAAGTTTAACTCAATAAAGTATTGTCTATTTAATACTGTCTTAAAAATAACGTTTGACTTTCTTCGAGCTGTTTTTACCTACTGTTTCGAAGATGTTTTCAAAACTGTCTGCTGCAAACTTGTATTACCAAACGATGAAATTTAATATTTGTCCAAATTGAAATCATCTGCAAATGACAAATTAAATGAAATTCAAATGATAGGAAGTTGCCTGTGAAGGATAGAAAGCATGGTGAGAAAAGGAGAAAATGCTGTTTACCAGCAATTTTCTCCTACTTCCACCATTTTTTCAAAAGCTTTCGTCCTCAGGGGTGTTTAAACACGGGATTATCTGGTAACGGTTAACAGAGAATACGGAGCTAAATAACAACTCTCGTAGTTTATGTCTATGGCTGCACAGAACCACTTAACTGCATTAGCTGCATGAACGAAGCCAACGTAAATAAGCATCGTCCGGAACACTTCTTTTAATTCAAAACAAGATAGATAGACAGATGGACAGATGGACGGATAGATAAGTAGATAGATAGATAGATAGATGGACAGATGGATGAATGGACGGACGGATGGTCGGACGGTCGGACGGACGGACGGTGAAAAGGATGGGTCGATCATAGATTAATTGACTTTAATACACATTTAGATTTACATCACGCATGATGGGACATGCACCTCTGCGCAAAAAATAAAATGTCATAGGCTTTCATGAAGTGGTTTTTTTTGTTTTAAATTATGATTATTATCTGGGGAAAAAAACAAAAAATAAACTTAAGTTCTTCATTAGAGCTCTCTCAAATTATATTTATGTGAAAACAGAGCCGAAAACCATTTAATTGCATGATTCGGGCCAACGAAAATAAATATACCGTGGTGCCACTTTTCCAGTAGGCATCGATAATTCAGATGAAAACTGGAAATGTTGGTTTCTGTGGGTCAATACATGCTTCCAAGAAGCTTACAAGGCAGAGCTGTGTAGCCTAATGACAGCTATTTTCGCAAAATTTTATGGGATTGGTCAGTTACCACTAATACAAGTAAAGCATTATACCCAATTATATCATTTCTAAAGATGTGAATATGCGCTGCAGGGTATCGATTGACGGTGGCAATTCTTGTGCACTAGTCGCATAAAAGGACCCGCTAATAGGTCCGCAGAGTCCCACAGAATTAACATAGCCACATTCCAACCAATCACCGATTAATATTTATTCAATCAAGACTTATACCAAGAACTAGGTCAAATACACACTTCTACAGCGACGCTGATAAAAAAAAAAAAGGTTGTCTGGCTGAAGTAACGAGTAAAGTTTAAATGACGGGTCCATACGCCCTTTCTCACGATTTGTTTATTATACGGCTAACTGTGGAATCGTAGGGAATTCTAAACATTTGCTTCCATTGTTTATTTGTTAACGGATTTTCCCGGCTTATTAGACGATAGAATTAAATCTATAGGGGATTAATCGTTCTATTAATATACGTATCATAAGTGCATGTTTTGTTGTTCGTTCATTCAGTTAGGCCTTTACCAAACAATCCGGTGTTTGAACGATCGCGGGGGGGTAGGGGAGTTGGGGGTGGGGGTGAGGGAGTTGAAATCATGGCGGGAAAGCACAACGATTTCTTCCACTTCTAAATAATGATCAAATGTTTGAGTAAAATCTGACTTGTCAGCGCAATAGGCGAAAACAAGAGCTTTCGCGGACGAAATAGATCAAGATCAGCCTGTTCAGGACATGCAGTCTGATCGTAGATCTATGCCTTTCGCTTGATTAGTCAGGCCTGTAGATAAGTATCTTTTTGAGTATCGTATTTTACGCTGTCGTGACAGGACGAGTTTATCGCTTTCGTTACCAATGGCGATTTAAGTAGATTTTGCGGACGGCGTCTGTGTAGTCTGATCTTGGATTTACACCGTCCGCTGCATGATACTTATCTATGACAACAGTCATCTTCAATGATAGTCGAAATCGACGCTTACAAACTTGAAACAAGTGAAACCTCTGGAATTGGTAGTGTAAGTGTTATCTATTTGGCGCTAAAAGAGCAGTCCTTTACCAAACGACAAAATTTTGGATTTTTGCAATTTGGAAAGCATTCGTAGACGACAAATCAAACGTGGTCCAAATGATGGAGTTTGTGGTGAAAGGACAGAAAGCATTGTGGGAAAAGGAGAAAATGCTAGCTACTAGCATTTTCTCCTTTTTTCCACAATGTTTTCCAAAGCTTACTCCGTTAGAGGCGTAAAACACTGAAATGTGTGGTAAAGGGTTAGTTAATAACACAGAAGTTTTTCGTGGTGACATCGTAGGACTGAAATCCCTTAGTGTTCTATACGTATATGCTTATTTTTACAGGCATATTTGAGAGAGAGAGAGAGAGAGAGAGAGAGAGAGAGAGAGAGGGGGGTACATCAAAAGGTTTAAAAGGTAGAACTAATTCATCCCCGATTTTGTAAGAAAATGCGATGTCTTTGAAAATCTCCCTTTCTAGAACACAGGCTAAGGCACTTGGTTTTTGACAAACTTCGCCTTCTATAACCTCATCGATACTTAACAAAAAGAAAGGGAAGAAAAGCAGTGCAAACATTTTATGCGATGACTACGGAACCGCTCACGATAAAAATACTGATACAAATCAACAAATACTGGTCATATTATAATGAAGTTTTGGCCATTTGTCTAAAACAGGAAACAGGAAATGACTTCTCATCCGATTGCGGGTTTTGCCATTCCGTATCAAACGCAAACACTTGTTGCATCCGGGTTTATGTGTTGTTAGGAAGGTGGTTTTGGGGTATAATGACAGTGGTTTGGGGGTGTTTCTCTTACTTTTTCATCTGCGATATAGACTTTTTAAACTAGACCATGTCAAAGCTGCGAAATGAGGCCAATTTCAAATCTAGAGCTAATAGTATGCCATTTAACTCTACGGTTCATTGTTTGTGTAGTTGGCGTGCACAAGTTTTCAATCTGCATGTTATTTTCACTTATCGAATGACACATACGCATCTGTTCATTGATCTATGAGGATCTACTATTCTTGAAACAGAGAAGTGATTCGTTGTCACAGGATTTCGCCTTGACGCCTTACGTAAGAAGGTAAGGCCTGAAAGGTCACCACCTTCTAAAAATCAGGAAAAAAAAAATATAAGGTCCTTCCTTGTGTTAGACCATGTTTCTTTATGTGGTTATACGCACAAAACAGACCGCATAGAAATAAACTTAGGCTTAACTTCCACCGAAATCCTCATATCAACACCAGAATTTCATTTGAGACAGGGCCTTTTTTTCCTGATAAAACAGTGCAGCAGAAGTGCTAGCTGCCAAACTTTCATACAAAAGTACTTTTGACTACTACGACCCGGAAGCAAACCGCAGTATTCGCATGTTTATAAAACTAGAACGGAAAAAGTCGTTACGTTCACGCAGAAAAATGGCTCGGACTCATAGTCCGCAGGTAATACTATACAAAATATGTATACCGGAATGGTGCCATAACCTCTTCTTGTTATTTTAGTGGTATCAGTACTGTAGCATACAAGGCACATGCAGGAACAGGAAAAATTCTTTTGGCCACGACTAAACTACATGAACTGCTAGGCCACAATTTATTATCGTGGCTACGAGAAAATTAAATCGTTGCAACGAGTTACTAAGTCGTGGCCACTACACAGGTATTCCTGCATGTCCCGTTTATGATGCCATAGTATAGTCACACAAGATGAGTGGAGATACTTTCTTTGATATCTGTGATCACGTTGACTTCACGTGATCTCCCAAAATAGTGATACAGCGGTTAAAATTAACTTTCCGTTTAGAACAGAGTAGTGTCGGTACAGGCTATATCGGGATCGTCACAGCGACGTGTCTATTTCGGTCTAATATTTCCAGAAATAGAATTTAGCATGGGATCTGCGCTCGCACTTCGAGTTTTACAAAAAAGAACTGATGTGCGGGTTGCTGCCTAAATAAGAAAATTTACACAGGAAATATAATTCAAAATATTTACCAACCATACGCTCTTATAGTTTCCTTCAGTGTATATTTGGCCCCTTGGCATATCGTCTTTTTTTTCCTAATTAAATATTAGATCGTGTTTTGTCTTCGAACGTCGTTTGATATATCTTGGAAACAGAATGCTCTAGGGACAAAAGTATTGAAGTGTCAAATAATCCAAGAAGGACGGGCCAGTAGGAAACACAATGGCCTAAGAAAGACAAAGGAAAGCCAAGACGCACTGCCATAAATTTAGACCAAGCATTTAAAAAAAAAAAAAAAATAGAATTCTATCTCCTGTATCGATCTAACGTTTCTAAACTAATCATATTTTTGATGGCTAGAATGAAGTTTTAAACTCTAGTCCGCACAAGAGATCACAGCAAGAAAGTCATGATGGCTCTGTATCGATCCACTGTCTTCTTACGAGTATGAGTATGTGCAATAGACGTAATTGACATCGACCGAGGCATTTAGCCGTAAAAGGCCGCACTGAAATAAAATTCTATGAAATATATGCCTAGGCAAAAAGGGGGAAAACTCGCCCTATCTTTTTCACATGAAAGATGATGTCACTGATTACAAGTATATCTAATGAAGTCTTGTAAATACCAAATATCAACGAACTGTGAAAACAGTATTTTGACAAGAGGACTTTTTTTAAATCTAGTGGCAAAAAAAGAATTTTTTATGGCATGTTTGGTATAGTTTTTAAAAGGAAATAAAATGATACAAATTATTTGATATTAATCATCTAAAAATATTCAACACATTCGAGCATTGCCATTACATCCAGATAAATCATCATGAATGAATACGGAACATTTCCTATCTAAATGGCTAGAACATATAATGCCAGTTATCTTACAGTACAGCATGACAATCGAGTAAAATAAATGTAACATACTGTCTTGAGGAAATCAAGAGGTGCCTCCCTTAGACATCGCAACCTTAATACCTTGTTATCATCAATGATTCAGCCGGACCAAAAGCAGACAGTTTCATTGCTGGATAAAAATATAAATCAAGAAATCCGAAAGAGGTCAACCAAAGGATCATTCGTGAAAATTTGTAAATAATTCTAATCTGCGGTTTTGAAGAAGATTTTTTAAACATTTTAAATATTGTTTTAGTTTTGTTGCCATGGTAAACAGACTTTTTTTTTCATAAAATCAAACTCTCTGAAAAAAATCTGAAAATAGCCATTGGAGGATCTTTTTTGTGAGATTCTTCAAAACTGGGAGAGTGGTTTGATCAGAGATGTTTGAAATGAAAGTTAACGCACGCACGGACGCACGCACGGACACGGGGCGATGACATGTTGGCTTGCCTTCGCCAAGGGAGCTAGTATAACCGTTTATACACAGGTTAATAACAAGAAAAAGCTACTGTTTTATGCAGTTGTAAACTAGTCAATACTGTGCAGCTTTTCTGGCGATAATTCAGTATGACAAACCTGCCCTACAGGTACTTGATAACGTGTATGTGCTAAATTCATGAATTTGGCTTTTTGGTTAAAATACCTTAATAGCACATCTTCAAAAGATTTGACCAGAAAATGTCACAAAGCATCGGACAGTGTAGGTCCAAAATCAGATATCATGTTCTGTGCAGTCTGATCTTGATCTTCACTATCAGATATAGGACACAATTTCAGCACATAACGCGCTCAAAGGTAAGTTCTAAGCTATCAGAAATGAGCACCTAGATATTTACCTTCCTATTTACACCCACTGTTTTGAGGGCAATTACGGACTAATTACAATATTTAGGCTCAATTACAGACTTTGATCACTTTTTATGTTGACTCATAAAGTTTTCCAAGCCATGTAATTGCAATTTACACTGGTTGGATCAAGAAAATATATGTGGCATAACTCATCACGAAACACTGTGTAGTACTTGAAGACGTCATGTTTTTGCCATTGAAATACCGAAGTCCACGTGATACCGTTTCAGTTTTTAAAGGGACTTTTGAATGGATCTTTCTTTCAACCTTTCTACAGCTTTTTTTTTTTCTGATATATATATATAATTTTTTTTTTTTCTTAAAGGCGGATAAATACTACAAGGTGAACATTTCTCTTCAAATGCAAAGAATTACATGCAAAAGAAAGGTGCAAATTTTGCGTTCAAATAACGCTCGGTCGCTTTGCAGTAAGTCACTTCGTCTATTTTTATGAGATCAAGTATGACGACACCACACTTATTTGAATACGATCCCGCGAAATTTGGTGCGAAATCTTGAAATACCGTAAAGGGAAATATTACTGGAAAAGATTTTCCGCTACATTCGTCTTCTTCTTTACTGGCGATTTGCAGGCCATCACCTTATTCAGAGATGAATCACTTTTATAATTTTTGGCGATATAACCTTTACTTTCATTCTTTTTATAGGGTATATTATCTCTATACCAAACGACAGAATTTTAGACTTGCCCAAATTGAAAGCATTTTCAGACGACAAATTAGATATGATTCAAATGAAGGGCTTTTATTTGAAAGCATTGAAAACATTTTGGGAATAGGAGAAAATGCTGGTTTCCATCATTTTCTCCTTTCCCCATAATGCATTCAAAAGCCTTTTAATTCAGCGTTGTTGAAACTCAGGATTGTGATGTCAAGGTTTAATATAATGACGACACTCCGCTACTGGCGTAATGCACGTAACATCATCCGTATACGTATTTACATGTGTATTGAGCATAAATCAAAGGACTAACAGTTCTAAAAAGTTAAAGTCCTGAAGCAGTACTGAGCAATGAGAAAGAGGTAAAAAAAAATTCAATCACACGCCAATATATGTTTATGAGAATACATGATGAAACAAGCAGGGACAATGAAAGTCAGAGTAGGTGGACCCATCGAGCTAACTGTGATTAACCCTTTTCAAATGTTCCCGAGTTTTGACTATCCCCGAATAAAAAGACTTTGAAAAACATTGTGGGAAAGGGGATGCTGCGGGTAACCAGCATTTCCTCACTTTTCCCACAATGTTTTTAATCCTTTTCAAAGACACAATACACCGTATGAGTCACATTTAATTTGTCGTCTGCAATTGCTTTCTATTTGGACAAAACTTAAATTTTATCGATTGGTAAAGAGTTACAGAAGATAGCAGTTAGCGAACCCCTCCTGACGTGGTCAGGCCCGGATCGAAGATAACCTGAAAACAAAGCTTGCAGTGCTAACGAACTTTGACTAAAATAACTACTTTTTTGTCCTGTCAGATCGGCCCCCTGCCGTTGACAACCATAAGTCAAGCTTGTTTTTAAACATTTCTGTCTATATCTACTGAAGGACAATGACCGTAAGATCAGTGAAATTACTATAATTAGGCCCTTTTTCAGTATTTGATCAGTCTTCGTTTAGCCTCATAAAAAATCAGGTTGTCCCATGTAATATATGAATCATGCTCTGGAGAAGAGGATTTTTCCATTTCCGTGATGCATTATACCAAGCAGTTATGGATTCATAAACTCCATTTTGTCTAACAATAGACTGTATCTGGAGGTAGACTGGTCCTTTAACAGGCAGAAAATTTACAAATAGAAAAAAGTTTCGACTCATGTCGGACTGCACAGGTTGACATGAATCGATAGTTTTTGCAGATGTATTAAGCCCCTTTTTCACAAGGCATGGCTTATATATAGGAAAAACAGAGGAGGTCATGCTTAGTACATCCTGAGTTTTGGACACTACTTAATACATACAGGTCCTCTGCTGCTCTGTGCTTAACCTTTACCAGGTGTCACAATTTTCACTCCACTATGTTGAAATCGTTTGCAAACGACGAATTTATTGAGACTAAAATGAAAGAACTTGTCATACTCTAGAAATCATTGTTGGAAAAGCAGAAAATGCTGTTTACCTGCATTTTCTCCTTTCCTCTCATTGCTTTTCAGAGCTTTCTTCACCAGGTTCGTCAAACATGAAATACATGTAGTTTGCTAAAGTGCTAAAGGGGGATAATGTGTATTTTTTTCGGCGTAGCTGAATGTGCTGCCTTTTGACCTACTTTTTGGTACTGATAAATGAATGAACAGAAATTTATGATTGATAAAAAATGAAGACATGTTTATTTTAATGGCGCCTGCCTATTTGCTAGCAAATTTACGCCGTCTGTCTTTTTTCAAGATATTTCTTGTTTAATTGTGTCGTAAATCAACAGTTCTTGTAATATACTCAATAATACTACTATATACATATTCAACGCTAGCATAAAGAATCTAGACAATTACATCCGTTAAAAAGATCCAATTTTGGCCTTTAAAAACTGTCATGTGGTCGTTTTGCAATCATGACCTCCGTCTATATTATGAGACCAGACAGTGCCCGTGCTTATAAAACTCGGGTTCACGCTCAACTTAGTTTGTGCTCAAAAATGAAGTCTCAATTATGCTTAAAGACGGTACGAAAATCTGAAATGAAGGCTTTGATATTACAGACAGAGAAAAAGTAAAGCCCTAAAGTACAGAAATTACTCAACAAGGTTTATCAAATTACATTCATAAAACTTTGAAATTCCATGCTCAACTGAATTGAGCATGAAAAAAGTTTTATAAGCATATGACGTTATCGTACCTATTTTGAGTACGATCCTACACAATCGACGTGCATTATTGAACATGTGACATTTCAGCAGGCCTTTAAAAAAACTGAAGTGAAATTTAGAAATCCTAGTACCTTCAAGCTACGCAACACTTAAAGGAAATAGTGTAAATAAGCTATGCTTTGGCAAAAGGGGGCTTAATGCATCTCTGTCATGGATGATACCAAGCAAGTCGTCATGTGGATCCAAAAAATCCTTTTTGTCGAACAGCTGTCTAAATCATGAGGCACACTGGTCCTTTGACATGTAGAAAACTGACAAATATCGAAAAGTTTCGGCGGACTGCGCAGGCTGATCTGGATCGATACTTTTCTTTCGCTGAGGTATTAAGCCTCCTTTTCAAAGAACAAGACTCAAATATTTTTCTCACACTTCTCGACCTTTTTTGTTAGCTTCCAAACTCTTATCTATTTCTTTAGTAATTAATTTTCAAGTATGGCATAACTCTGAGAATCTGAATCTAAAGGGATATTTAGCTAGACTTCGTTTCGCATTTTTTTCCCGAAAATCTCAGTAAAGACTGCTAATTTTCATTCGCGTACAACGGTGGCTTTAAAAATAAAACAGGGATAGAAATACATGTAGAAAACATGAGGAATTACAGAGGCTTTTCTCAATTTTTTGTGTAAAATTTCCTTGTATGCTATGACTGTTTTTGCAAAACTGTGTAAATTACATCTTAAACTATTTATTATTTTTGAAGGTCATGAGTTCGAGTCCCACCGAATACATTTTTTTCAGCAGTTTCCCCCCAACTGCAGTAAACCAGTTACGTCCTTAAGAGTTTTCATTACAAAGTGCCAGTACAAAAGATGGGGCGACTTGGCAACTTTTGACCTGGTTTTAAAATTCATTTTTATGAAGACATATAGATCCAATTTTAAAACTATACTTTATCCATAGAATCTAAAGAAGCATATCGGAGAGACTGATAGATCTAAGCCCAGACTATGTCGTCTATGCAGTCTGATCTTGATCTATAATGTCATAAAACGCAACTGCGATGCAGCTGAGACTTTTACAATTAAAAACCAGACAAAGGAGAGTTTAATTACTGGTACAGTTTTGACCCGGGGAGAGACAAAACGTTTGGCCATGTAATTAATTGCAGGCAGAGCACGGCTATAAAAATGCCCAATTGTCACTTTATCCGTAGATAAAAATCGAAAAGTAACACCCAGGGAAAGTCTGCTGGGAAATCAAGTGGGATCATCGCCTGTAATCAGATAAGCCATTAGACAACGTGTCTTCCTTGAAGAAAGTGTCGTCTGCAGAGTAATTATTTTGTTCTGCTTCATCTTTTTTATTGTGGGTACCACTTTGGTTTTTTTTGCTTCGTGCATAGCGTCCAGAACCACAGGCGCTCTAGACGTTATCTATCGCTCCAGACATTATCTATCGGTGATACAGACCAGACCTTTACGTTTTTAAAGCTACCGAGCCCAAGTCTCACTTGTGGCATGCTGGGCTAAAAGTCCAGGGTTGTTAGGTCGAACCTCGGCTCTGCCAGAACTGTTTTCGAAGCCTGTTGATAGCCATAGAGAGAAAATTGATTTCTCTCACACAGCCAAATATTGTTTCGACATTTTTTTCACTGTGAAAGATGGTTGTTTGTTGTTGTTTTTAAAACTCTATTGAAAGCAGTGAACGAAAAAGGAAAAATTGTTCCAAAGTCACCAGCAAGCAGAGGTCTGCAGGGGCCTAAAGGGTCAAATTTGGTGATGCTGATTTTGCGAAAGACGCAGATCAAGATCAGGATGCTCAGAATATGTCAGCCAGTCTTTGATCTACAGTCTGTAAGTTCAGTCTTACCTATGGCAAAAAGTCTTCTTGTTAAAACCAGAATTCGATGTCCATTTGTCTGAACTCTACCAGACGACCAAACTTTGAGACTTCTCCGGATTGAAAGCAGCTGCAGGCGACAAAATCAAATAAGGCTCAGATATGGGATCTGCCTTTAAAAGGTTAAAAATTTTAACTCTATAGGAAAGGGAAAAAAAACTTCTGATGATCAGCATTTTCGTCTTATTCCACAATGTTTTTAAATGCCTTCAACCTAAGGTTAAAACACGAGGTTGTTTGATAAAGAGCCAAAATTAAAAATAAAATCATTTAATAGCAAAATGGTTAGAATTGCCGAATAAACTTCATGACAATGTCCAGTTTTATCTTGGTGTACACTGTCTGCCTAGATACTAAATATTGCCGTTGTTAGGCCAGGACTTTATAAAAGATTTTTTTATACAAGAAAAAACAGACAGACATTCCTGAAACAACTCAAACTCTGTTCTACTATACATTTGCAGCCAGTCATCGAAACTGAACAGCCTTTTGCAAATCATGTCTCGTTGTATCTCAAAGATTCACGAAGAATGTGAAACTAGCTTAGATCCAAGATCAGCCTGCAGCCCGTTGTATGTGAGGTCTGATCTTGATCTACATCGTCTTCAAAAGTTAGAAATACGGATATCAGCGATTTTCTTTACACGGGAAAAAATATGAGATAGTTTAACATCCCCTCCCCAGCTGATCAAAAGCAGTAACCGTTTTACGCCTGTCCTTGCAATAGGAACAAGTCAAGTTTAATTCAGCCTAGATTTTGCAAGAATCTCTTAAAATATCGGACAGTGTAGATTCAAGATCAGATTGCATCTTGGATCTACACTGTCCGCCAAAAAAGCAAATACCATCATAAGCGTGCGCTAAGAGTAAGCACTGTCAATTGACCTGGGTAAATAGAAAACGTGACAGCTATGTCTGACGTATCGATAATGGATCTTCTGCTGGGCTGCCGCGGAATAGTAATTGAAAATTGCGAGTTTTCTCAAGTGAATAGTCCGTCTGTTTGTTTTGTTTGTGTGTTTATATGTCTGTTTGTTTACCTCTCTGTCTGTCTATCTGATGTTTAACACCATTTTACCCAGTAGTCCAGTAACTTCATGACAGCCAAGGCATACGTATTCATACAATGAATCTCGTGTATGAAATATATGTAGAATCAAAAATAATGGAACACTTGTATTTCATCTTGAGGTTATTCTTTATTTTGCCTAAAACATATCACAGATATGGAATCCAATTCAATATCGGGTGTGACCTCCATGTGCAACAACAGCTGCACGACACCTTGCGGGCACACTAGAGAGGATACGGGAGTCTTTGCTCTTGGAATATGCTGAAATATTGAGACTTAGAGTCACTCTGTCATATCATCTCAGAAGAAGCAAGTAACAGGGTTCCCTTATTTTTGGGGCTACGTATATTATATACTAAAGGTAGGCATTACGTCTTGCCCATTACATGCTTTTCAAGGCATTGGCTGCTATTCCATTTAAAGAGATGCAAATCAGAAGTCTTTTGTTTATTTGATTAATGGTGTAGCTTCTCCAAACTTTTTTTTTTCAATCATTGGCGTTTCAGAAGAGTTCAGAGCAACTATTCATGCATTTCTTAAGTTTCTGAAGCGATACTGGGCACAAGTTTCTTTAAAAGCCATCAGATATTTCCCTGCATGAAAAACGTCGAAACCACAGTTATGCACAGGTCATGCATTATCTCTCTCTCTCTAAACCATATTTACGCAAAGGTCAAGCCTAGTACTAGTGAACCCAGGAGAGACATGAGAATGTGAGCGGTCGACAGGATATGAATGAAATACTGTGTAAATCAGCGGAAAAATATATTTTAATTTGTGAATAAAAAATATCAGCAGTAATTTCGAAAGCACATATCAGTCAACGAGTGGGAGAGAGGGAGAGAGAGAGAGAGAGCGGAAGGCGGACAGGAAATGTGCAAAAGCAATTAACCTGTAACTGTATTACGTAAAAAAGACAGACGGCGTGCTGGCCTATCCTAAGACCTTTCCATTTGTTTTTTGGCAGAAATATTTGGAAAATGTTATTGATGATCTGGGTCAAGTGAGGTGCGATGTTTTTTAAGCCAAGTAGGCAATGCTAAATTATCTGGGCTCTTTTTTTAACCACAAGGGAGAAAGGAATCAATTTCGCAATAAAATATAAGTAAGAGTTGCATTTGTTTTCTTTGGTGGGTGCTGTTTTAAAAACTTATATACTGCCTTATCTTCATTTAAAACAAATATGCTGGTCCTAAGGTTTTGTCCGGTAGCTCAATCGGTAACGCACGGGGCTTGAAACACGAGGGTAGTTGAAAACGGCGATAAATATCAAATAAACAAACACAAATATTGGTCCCAAACAATCATGAAGCAGCCAACAATTTTGAAAGGTCGTCCAGAGTAAATCTGACACATTGACCTTTTTTTCATTTCGCGGAAGACAGTTTCTGATAATACCGTGGAAAAAGGATACCATTCTCCTGCCCTTTTAATCCTTATCCAGCTAAATAAGTAAAACTTTCGAAGCCGATAGTAAAAACCTGAACAATGTTATTTCAAACTTTTTTTTTTGAAAAAATATCTCCTTATCGGACAGTGTAGATCTTAGATCAGACTGCACATTCTGTGCAGTCTAACCATAATCTACAATGTCCGCAAAATGTCAGTGAGTCACGCTTAGCAGAGTTAAAACGTTGCTACTGCATGTACGTCCACTTCGGTAGCACACAGCTTGAGCCTGTTCGGGTTTTTTTTTTTTTCCGAACGTAGTGAAAACGAGTTTGGCGTAACGGGGGTCTTAAGGGATTTTTAAAAGCGGTCTGCTGCGATTTGTTGTAGGAAATAACGAGTTCATCTGGTGACACAGCCCAACCTGTATACAGCGAACACACCTCAAGTACACACTGAATGCCCTAGCTAAAGACAGAAGCTTCCTTAGTGTATATTTTTCTTCCATAGGAATACATTATATGCCTGTCTAGCCCGGTAGACCAGGGGATTGCTGGTTCCAATCCCAAGCTCGGTGAATTTCTGATGGTATTCATTTCGATGGGATTCATTCCTCTATCACCATTGATCATTGTGTTGACGATGGTTATGTTGAAAAGTAGCCAGTGGCTTGGGAAGAATATTGTGCGAAGTACTGATCAAATAAACTGCAGGAAAGAATGGATAGGTGCACTGATCTGTTCGGTATAATTGAAATGATCTTGAAACGGCGTCAAACACGATACATACAATCAAAACCATAACCTGAGCCATGCTCTTTGAAAAGGGGATTTACGATCTAAAGATCACAATAATCGGGGTCTTTTTTATTGCTCTCTGGAAATCTTTATTAAGCTTCTTTCGAAGTTTAAGGGTTAAGATTAAAAAACGACTGCTTCTCTGGTCTTAGTTCATGAATTGCTTGCAAGTACATCTGACATCCATGGTTGGCAACGAAGTATCGAATGCATCTGTTATTGAATAATTGAATTATGAAATAATTAAGTGGGTGCGCAACTTGGAATTAAATTCGTTGAACAGTACGATTTCTTGAATCACACCCAGGAGTTCACTTTGAACCATGACTAAGGTTTGTTTTTTTCATATGGTGTCTTACTGTCGCCGTTTCGGTATTTTTTCAATTGTGTCGCGGCGACCAGAGCACCGATCCATGCTTTCCTAGGTTTTATTAGAACTTCACACAATAATCTGCCCAAGGCACTTGTTATTTTCCCACATAACCATCGTCGAAAAAATGATCAGCGGTGAGCGAGGAATGAACAATGACAACCATCAATCCTCGGATAGAAATTGGCTTAGCCGGGATTTCATGGTTTCACGTCCTGTACATTATGTTTTCTACCGACTGAGCTGCCAATGTCGGCGAGTGAATAAAAGTATACGTCATGCTCCATGATGCTTAATGGATCTGCAAAAAGTATCGACCCATGTCAACCTGACATGGGTCGAAACTTTTTGCTATTTACAAATTTTCTGCATGCCCAAGGACCGTTTTACCTCCAGACTCAGTTAATTGTTAGACTAAATGGATTTTATAGAACCATAATTATGTGATGACTTGCTTGGTATTATGTATCACAGAGATGCACTTAACACCCCTCCTGTTGACAGAGCATGGCTCATTTATACAGTTTACAGTGCTTTTTGCGGACGCATTGTAGATCATCAATCAGACTGCACATAACGTGCTGTCTTGTATGAGACTTAAGCTGTTCAATGTGTTGAAATATGAATATTTTTCCCGCCAACAGGCTTTAATCATTTACTCTATATGCCATTTTAGGAGCTACAAAATGATTTTAAATCACATAGACCTCAAAGACAGCCAGTTGAAGAAGAGAAAATATTATTTTACCAATATGGAACCATTGTAAGAAAAGGAGCAATCGCGTCTTTTCCACCGATGTTTTCAAAAAGTATTTCGCGACATGGGTCTGGGAAGTCCGATTTGTTCTGTAAAATGTTCAAATAGAAAACAGGTAAGGGGAAATAAGGGTCGGATAGGTGGACGGTTTACTGAGAGGAAAGGAGTCATCACTTATCAACCTCATGATTCAGCCGGTTTTCAAATAAAGGAATCAACTTTTTTTCTCTCTGTCTATCTACCCTGCTAAATTAATCCAATGAAATAAATGCAGCCCAGAGGAGGCTAAAGGGTTTTGATACCGGTACCAAACAATTAAGAGGCGGGCCTGGCGCCGGTAGCGACCCCGACACTTCCAGGTTAAAGAAACGGTCCTGTCCCGGTATATACCGGTATTAAAACGGTATTGCTCCGATTTAGCTCTACTTTATCAACTTTGAATATGGTGAGCGCCGGTGAGTTCCGGTTGGATCAAACTGCTGAAAACATCAGGAAATGTATACCACTTAATCTAGGTTCGTCGAACTTAAACCGAACAGTCAGGATTATAGTTTCAGTTTGACACTGTTAGAGACGGTCATTTCCGGTTTACTTAACTGGACACACCGAGATCCTGAAATAGGACAGTAAGAACGGGGATCAAGGGTAACATCTCACACGGATTTTCCAAATTCATTCACAGCAATTTTTTTCTCAGAAGTTACTTTTAATACGCTAACCATATATATTTACAAAGAGATATCTCACATCTGCACTACATAACAGCACCTTTGTCTGTTTTCAAATAGAAGATTCTCTGTTTTGCTCTTCCACAAATAAAAGAAAAACAAGAGGTCCGTTTATTGTTTGCACTGGGCTGTTTACTTAGCAATTCCATTTAAGTTGCAAGAATATAAACGGAACGGACCCTTCATCTTTCGCAAACAGAACAGACAGAGATAAAAGCACATTTTACCTCCGCATTTTTGCCATAGAAAATGTAACCAGGACGCTATACTCATTGACTTTGGAATGAACTGAACAAAATCTACAAAAAGCCTGTGGAACAGAAGGTGTTGGTTCATTCCACTGCCGAACTTTCCAACCTTAACCAAACGAACCCGCCTTTTACCGACCTTGAGAAAGAAGGCCGTTGAAAACAAAGTTGGAAATGGAGAAAATGCTGGTAACTAGTATATTCGCCTTTTGCCATAATGTTGAAAGACAAATGTCATGTTTTAGATAACACTTACCGTGTCATCTGCAGGTGTTTTCAATTTGTGCAAGTGGCTAAATAAAATTTTGTTGTCGGATAAACTCTCTCTCTCTCTCTCTCTCAACTCTTTACCACAAATCCCGAGTTTTAACAACCCTGAAGAAGAAGATTTTTCAAAAACATTGTGGGAAAAAAGAGAAAAGAGGAAATGCTGTTTTCCATCATTTTCTCCCTTTCCCACAATGTCTATTTTCCTTCAAAAAACCAATTTAAGTGTTTGAGTTGCGTTTATTTTATCGGGTTCAAATACTTTCAATTTGGACAAATCTAAAATGTTAACGTCTGGTAAAGAGTTTAAAAAAAATGAAGTTAAGAAGCGGCCGTATCCACCAATCATTCCATATCTAAGTCTAATACTGAAGAAGCGGCCGTATCCACCAATCATTCCATATCTAAGTCTAAAACCTTGCCATTTGATTTGCTGTAAAAATAGGTAACAACCAACTAAAATGCTAGTACCAGTTCACGATTTACGTCGTTAGTACATGTTCAGTCCTACCATGGTTTCCAAACATGAACCTCCAATAAGTAAATAAAGGTCTTTTATAGACAATATTTCACAAATACCGAGGTCAATATCCAGTAAAATGGTGGTGAAAATAGTACATCTGTAATCGATGGTTCTAGAATTGACCATACCGATAAACGTATACTCACCGATATCAACTAATGACATACTGCTGGTCCGATAATGAGAGGTTTCCGTTACCACACTTGTAATTTCTGTCGTGGCGGGAAATAATGACAACAGGAAACAGGAAATCTAAAAACGTTTTTTTTCCCCCTATCGGTCTTACCTAGAAGAGATCAGTTATTTCTGCTCAATGGTATTGCAAAACGGGCAATTGCGTTGCTACGAACAATTTTCCTTTTTCCATAAAATTTTAAAATTATCTGAAAAAAAAGAAATGGCAACCGGAAGCAGGTGATGTACCATGTTTTCAGAGTAACTGGTGGATAGGTATAAGCATTGCTTATACGGAACTGTTCTTAACTCTAACGGCGCTGAATTAACCCTTTACCACACAATCTCTACTTTTAAGGACCCTGAGAAAGAAACCTTTGAAAACATTGTGGGAAAAGGAGAAAATGCTTGTAACCAGCATTTTCTCCTTTTCCCAGAATGTTTTCCACTATTTTAAAAACAATTTTCAATTTTTGAGACACACTCATTTGGTCATCTGCAAATGCTTTCAGTTTGGACTAGTCCAAAATTTTGCCGTTTGGTAAAGAATTCATTAACCCTTTCCCAAACAAGCCCTGGTTTTCACGTATCTGGAGTACAAGTCTTTTGAAAACACTGTGGGAAAAGGAGAAATTGCTCGTAATGAGCAATTTCTCCTTTTCCAACAGTGTTTTCTACCCTTTTTGAGAACTTCCTACCATTTTCATCAAATTTAAAATTGTCGTCTGCAAACTCTTTCAGTTTGGACCAGTCCAAAATTTGTCGTTTGGGAAAGGGTTAAATGGACCTTTTCATTTGGGCCAAACATCCGGGTCTGTATTTACAAGCCATTCTTAAGAACATTCTTGGTCTTACTCTCCAGAATTTTCGAAATTTGAAAATAACACAACTTCTCATTGGCTTAAACCTAACGATTTAGCCAATCAGAAGTTGTGTTACTTTCAAATTTAGAAAATATCAGATATAAAGACTTAGAATGTTCTTGAGAATGGTTGGTGAATACGGGCCCTGAAATATTTTCATTCAAGGTTGTTTTGGCCAGAATATGTTGATTGTATGGTTTCTAACGCCGTTTTCAACATTGTTTCAGTTATATCACGGCTGCCAGTGAACCTATCCATGCTTTCCTGGAATTTCCTTTACCAGTACTCCGCACAATATTCTTTCCAAGCCACTGGCTGCTTTCCCACATACTGACCATCGTCGAAACAATGGTCAGCGGTGAGAGAGGAATGAATCCTGTCGCAGTGACTATCATCAATTTTCGGAAAAAAAATGGCCAAGCCGGGGATCGAACCAGCGACCTCCTGCTACCGACTGAACTACGGGGGCTTGACGCCAGAATATGTGACAAAGTAGCCGACAGTGTAGATCTAAGATCAGACTGCACGTTTTGTGCAGTCTGATCTTCATCTACATTGTCTTCAAAAACAATTTTAGTCGGTTCCATGGCCTTCGGGTTTAAAATTCATATCGGCTGCATCAGAAGAAAACAAATCAATGAAGAAACTACACGAATGTGACTGGCTCCACTGAAGTGATCTTCCTTCGAAAACTTTCGTGCTTCAGCATATTGGATTTTACAAGACATTGTAAAAATCTAATGAAGAAAGTTTTTTTTTTTAAAACAGAAACATAGGTAAAAAAGAACCGTCTTTATCTATATTATTAAAAGTATATGAGTATGGTCTAGTCCATTCTTGATAACAAAATTTTAGATTCGTCTGCATAAATCTGCAGACGACAAATTGAATGTGGCTCAAATGTTAAGATCTCTTCTTTTATTTTTTCAAAGAATTGAAAAAAAACACTGATTAAAAAATAAAAGAAAATACTGATAACCAGTATAAATGTCCTCCTTTTTTACCACAATGTCTACAAAACACCAGTTTTCTCAGACCTGTTCCTCACGGAACCTTGCGCTACCCTCATTGGTGTACATAATATTGCGGTCGCTGTGGTTTCATTGCACTCTGCTCAGTAATAAAGATCAAAGTACTGCGAGGAGTGTGGATAGATTCCTTACCCACTGCAGACAATTATTTAGTGTCTAACAGCCGACCAATTTTGAAAATATTCCAGAAAATTATTCCTCGTAACTCGCCTATTAATCTGAAAAAATAGGATGTTTCTGCTAGTTTCCAAGTAAATAGAGCCATGGTCCGTGAAAAGGGGGCTTAATGGATCTGCAGTCCGCGCAGGCAGACATGGGTCGAAACATTTTACTTTTGGTCAGTTTTCTGCATGTCAAAGAACCGGTGTGCCTCATGAATCAGTCGGTTGTTAGACAAAATGGATTTTATGGATCAAAAATCTTGTGATGACTCGCTTGGTATAATGCATTGCGGAGATGCATTAAGTCCCCTTCTGACAGAGCATGGCTTAATTGTGAGGTAAGGTTTTTTGTTGTTTTTTTTCAGACGAGCCTGGCAGCTCTATCGGCAACGTAGAGGACTTGAAACAAGCTGGGCCAAAATATCTTACAGAGGATCATTGTTCCAATGATGGCTATGTCAAAAAGCAGCCAGTGGCTTGAGAAGAACATTGTGCAGAGTACTTGTCCAGGAAATACTAGGAAAACATCGACAGGTGCACTTGCCACCTCGATATAATTGAAATAGTGTTGGTTGAAAACGGCATTAAACACCATTCATGACACAAATTGAAACACATAATCGTTTAGGTTGAATCGGAATATCTGAAGGATGCGTCATACGGATGTTTTTACATAATCAGATAAGCGCATCCCCCCACATGCGCATTTAAGACAAAACCACAAAAAAGATAAGATTTCTCAGATCCAGAGATCAAAATAAAGATAGCATACAGGACTTAACCCTTTACCACACAATCCCGACTTTTGACGACCCTGAGGAAGAAGGCTTTTGAAAACATTGTGGAAAAAAGGAGAAAATGCTGGTAACCAGCATTTTCTCCTTTTCCCACAATGTTTTCTACCCTTCCTAGAACAAATTTCAATTTTTCAGTCACATTTAATTTGTCGTCTGCAAATGCTTTCAATCTGGACCAGTCTAAGATTTTGTCGTTTGGTAAAGGGTTAAGCTGTGATACTTATCTATATTATGTAACATTTAGTCCTGAAGCCCAAAGTGCGATCCCAAAATTTCGGGTACGATAGAAAATCTTTCTCAGTCTCTCTCTGTCAAGCCCACGTAGGGTTGTACGCTCTCGCCTCATAAATCCGACCACTGTAATAATGCGCTTACTTGGAGTAAATCAAATACTGATATGCAAGTTGGTATATACATGTACAAAACGCAGAAATATATACTGAGCAAAAAAAGATCAACTGCTACAAGCCGAAATTGTAAGATTTATTTGTTTTCACGGTGTGATTTCGCCTAAAAATTTGATAGCGATTACAAGAATTCGTAAAATTCCGGTGATAGAAAGAAACAAAGAAAAGAAAGTAAGTGAGAAAGAAAGAAAGAAAGAAAAAAGAAAGAAAGGAAGAATAAGGAAAGACCTGTACCTCTCACACTATCCAGAGCATGGTTGTGAATGAACACTCAGCTGAGTATTTATGATCTTTGTCTATATTACATCATTCATTCGCACTATATTTTGTAAAAAAAAAAATGTTGAACGCAATGGCTTCATGCAGCGTCTTTTCTTTGATGGTAGATCCTTTACGCTTCAGGCAAATTTTTTACGTGTTGTTTACGGTTAGCACAAAGCACGCGGTCCGATAGTTGGACTACATTGTCTGCGGATACTTTGAAAAAATATTGTGGCGAAACGGGCCCTGAAAAATAAACAATTGTACATAAAGACCTGTCTCAGTGGCTACCTGTATTAATTAGAGGAACACACTGAGGTCCAAGAAAAAGGATCATCAATGGAAATGCTTGTAACGTGGAAATTTTTGCGGTTTCGCGAATTTGAAAAATTCGCAAACTTCTCTGTTAGTGTACTTTTCAACAAAATATATAACTGTCTTAGCTCGACACCGTCTATTTATTGTCAATAACATTTGAGGCACGCTCTGGCAAAAGGGGGCTTAATACCTCTCCTTGATGCATTATACCGAGTAAATTATCACATGATAGTGATCCAGTACGGTCCATTGTGTATAACAACCCACTGAATCATGAAGTACACTGGTCCTTGGACATGCAGAAAATTGACCGATAGCAAAAGGTGTCGATTCAGGTCAGCCTGCGCGTACTGCGCAGGCTGACCTGAATCGACACCTTTTGCAGATGCATTAAGGTCTTTTTGACAGAGCATGGCTCATTTGAAATTTACGTGTACTTATTAGTAAGCACAATTTGAGCATTCCAATACTGGGTACTTCTTTTACTCTTTACCAAACGACAAAATTTAGACTGATCCAAATTCAAAGCTGTTTCAGGCGAAAAATTAAATGTGGCTCAAATGATGAGATTCGACTCTGAAATGGTAAAAAAACAAGGAGAAATTGCCGGCTATTAGCATAATCTCCTATTCCCACGATGTTTTCAAAAGCGTTCGCCCTTAGGGTCGTTAAAACATAGGATTGTTTGATAAAGGAATAACGCAGGTTGGGTCGCACTTTACGTTTTACTCTGAAATTATTCATCACTTTTAATCACTCTATGAGGTAAATGATTGCTAAAGCTGTCAAAGAAGAATTTGAGACACCTTCTTAATCTATGAATAATCAAAGTGTACGATGGTCCAATAGATGGATATATTATATGGCGTGCAACACACGAAAAGGGGCTTTCGGACATATGCGTAAAAGTGTGTCGATCCAGCCTGTGCAGTCTATGACTGATCCGAGACGACACTTCCCGTTTTTTTGTGCGATTTTCTTTCACGAAAGTCTACTGTATGAAAAAATAAATCTTATGTAGTCGTAAAGTGCCGTCTCGAATTAGCCTGCGCGGACTGCACAGACTAATCTGAGACGACACTTTACGCAAGTGTTCGAAGGTCTCATTTCGCATGTTGGGGCCATACTGAAACACTGTGGCAAAAGGAGAAACTGCTTGTTACGAACATCTTCTCCTTCTGCCACAATGTATTTTAAAGTGATCTGCTAGTAAGATGGGAGAAAAGGTCGCCAGCTTGCAGGTGATGCGTTAAGAAAAATTTAAGTTCGCATGAACGAAAGATCTGATAGCTTTCCAATCCTTTTACCGCATGTCATGATGCACCTGCTTAGGACTTTCCTATCTGTTAACGGGAAATTTTTAGACTGGTCCAAACAAAAGCAATCGCAGATTACAAATCAAATATGACCCAAAGGATGGCACTCGTCTTGAAAAAGGGTAGAAAACATCATGGGAAAACCAGCATTTTTCCTATTTCTACAATGTTTTCAGAAGCATACATTCCCAAGGTCGTCGAAAATAGGAACTGTTTGGTAATGAATTAACACTAATATCTCCACTAGACGACTTTATTCCTCCATTTGCTACAACGTTTTCGGACTCATTCGCCGTCTGAATCATGAGGGCAAAATGGTTCTTCACGTGCAGAAAATGTGCAAGTAGCAAAAAATTTCGTACCAGAACCGAAATCTTTGCAGATGCATGAAACCCCATCGTTACAAGGTACGGCTCAAATTTATTTCCTATTCTTTGCCCTATAAACTATTTCTTCCTTATTTTTCCCCTTCTTCTTCTCTAGATTGATTTTTACAGGGACGATCTCATCGAATTTCGATCGTTCAGTCAGCTGATGGGAACGATTTCACCAAGTGATAGCATCTGATATTCAGTGGTTGTTTTTTTTTTATCTTAACCCTTCTTATAACAATTCCGGCGACCCTGAGGAAGAAAGCCTTTGAAAACATTGTTGGAAAAGGAGAAAATGCTGGTTACCATATTTTCTCCTTTGCCCACAATGTTTTTCTACCCTATCAAAGATAAAGTTCATTATCATAGCCACTTATCATCGTAGCCATTTAAATTTGTCGTCTGCAAATGCATACAGTATGAACAAACCTAAAATTTTGTCGTTAGTATTTCGTTTTCTCAAAATAGTATTTCGTTTGAACGATTTAGGATTTCGTTATTTCGAAATAAAAAATGTGTAGAGCATGGCACCTACCGGGCGCCGTACAACATTAGAAATCATTAAAATTATGACGTCTGTTTGGCTTGCAAAACTAACGTCAACGATAACTCATTATCGTGACTGTTGTTGTTGTTAGTTCAAAATGTACTCAATAACAAGATAACGGAACAGGATACGATAGATAAAATATGCCCATCAATTCAGATATGAGGCAGACCCCATGCAGTCGGATCTGGAGTTAGGATCTAACCTATCCTTTCAGATCCTAATGCAGATTTTCAGGACAGCGGGGATCAAGATCAGACTGCACAGAACGTGCAGCCTGATCTTAGATCTACGCCAACCTTTTCTCAGTTCTATGTAAAATATGACAAAAATATACCCCTTCATTAGCTATAGAATTTTGTGAAAAGGTTTTAGAAAAATAAAGACGAAATGATTTTTTCGGCGCGAAAAAGTTCAATACTTCGGATGTCGTTGACGAGGTTTTTCTCTCACAGCAAACCCCGTTTGAAAAAATTCTGGAGAAAGGAGAAATTGCTTTGTTCTGTCAATGAAAAAGTTTAAAATTTTCAGATACCGTTGACGAAATTTTACGTCAACCTTTGAAAACATTCTGGTGAAAGGAGAAATTGCTTTTCTCTGTCGGCGAAAATGTGAAGTTCAACATTTTCAGGTGCAGTTGACGTCCCACGGTAGACAATCCCTAAAAACATTTTGGAAATAGGAGAAACTGCCCGGATATCATTTGCTTTTACAAATTGAACTTTAACCCTTTACCAAAGGACAAAATCTTAGAGTTGTCCAAAATAAATTAGAAGTTCGTTTTTGTAAGGGTAGAAAATATTGTGGGAAAATGAGAAACTGCTGGTTACCAGCATTTGCTCCTTCTACCACAATGTTTTCTCTCAAGCTTTCTCTGTCTAGGATCGTTAAAGCCCAGTATTGTTCGATAAAGGTTAACTCACTTACAACAGCCGCATCATTTCTTTTGATACTTTTTTCGAGATGTAAAAATAGATTTTTATCGTATCGTCTATGTATACGTGCCATAACAGAAACTACTTTAACCTTTGTAAACCCATGAACTTATTAATTCTTGCGCACGGCCCAAAAAAGGGCCACTCGTAATGAGCAAATTCTTCCCTGTTTGCCATGTTTTCCCTTGTATTTGTGTTTTGAATCAAAGTCCAATAAGTTGATCATCTGTATTTTGCAAGTTTTTTTTTTTTTATTTTCGAAATCGTCCTTGGTGAAGTAAATGAGTTCTTTCGAAAGATGTCTTAAAGGGCCATACTTTGATTTTTTTTTTTTAATTTTTCGTGAATCCAGATTTCATGTAAAACACTGGTTAAAAATTTATCACATGAATATGTCTTTCCAAACATGAAGAAACCAAACGCTTACATTCAGCCATAAAGTGTGATTTCGGCGCTTTGATAATGGGATGGTCGTTTTGAAACCGGAAATTTCCTCGATTGCCCATAACCAGATACGACGTCATCATACATGTACTTATTTGTATACGATCCCACATATTCGATGAATGTAATTGATCCTGTGACATTTCCCGCAAGCCTTTTCGAAGTTTTGACGCGAAATCTAACAATACCTTAAGAGAATAAGTATCCTATTGAGAAAAAACTATTTTTAACTTCTCTTTCTCAATATTGCCGCTGTTCCAGCTTTTTCCTGCCTGAATTCAGTGGTAAAAATAGTTCGAAGTCTCGTTATTATTATTAGTATTAGTATTATTATAAAAGCCCCATTTAAGACCCCTACGCCTCTGGAGAGAAAGGCAAGACTCAAAGCAGACATGGTAACATGTTATCAGTGTAGGAAGAAACATATCAGACTGGGAAAAAGAGAAAACATAGGAGAGATTTGCAACTGCCTGTTTTTCTTAGTTGTCTTCAAGAGTTGCATTGTGCTATAAGACGTTACAAATTAGTATCTGTCTTGCACTTGGTTGAACCTTGTGTGCGATTTGATGCTATTCTGTATTTCTCCGGACAGTGTAGATCCATGATCAGACTGCACAGAATGTGCGACTGATCATGAATCTACACTGTTTGATACTATGTGAACTGTTCTAAGAAAAAGCAAAAAAAAAATATTGAAATTTAACGATGGTGACTCTGACCATACCAACATCATTTCGTAGTAGACGCAGAGTTTATATATACATGTAGATAATTGTTATTACATATTTATCTCTAATAAACACTTTGTGTTATCCGCTGTTCATGTATGGGCGTTTTGATTCACGCACCTTCCTAAAAACAACGGGAAAGATACTCTGCAATACTTATATAAATTGTTTTCATTAATTTCAGGAATACTAGAAGAGAGGGGGAGCAGACGGACGGACGGACAGACAGACAGACGGACCTTTTTCATGCCGGTTCCCTTCAAAATATTGACTATCACATTTCCATTGATTTTGTGTTGTTATAACATGTGTTATTCAGTTACCCAATTGACGGGATTTTCCTCGAAATAATCTAATTCCTGTCACTGAGATAAAAATTATTTTCCCCCATTACTCATTTTTCTGTCCAGATGATGACATCTTATCCCCGATGCTCTGTTCTTTATGAATACACGACATTTTACCCTTAGGTTGCTAAGCCCGACTCCGTGACTATTTGCGGACTGTACAGATCAAGATCTGTTTACAAAGAACGATCATACTGATCTTGGATCTATACTATCCAATACGACAAGATTTTTCGGCAAAAAGTCCATTGAGATCGCGATATTATGTTTAATTTGTATGATTTGTATGGTGATAACATTCTTTCAGTTTTATCGTGGCGGCAGGTGCTCCTGTCCATGCTTTCCTGGAATTTCTTCAACAGTAATTCGCAAATTCTTCCTTTTAACCCTTATCCTGCGAAATAAGTAAATGAAACTTTAAGCCGATAGTAAAAACCCGATTTTTGCTATTTAAAAGGTACTTCTTGGGGAAAGGTATCTCTTCTGTCGGACAATGTAGATCTAAGATCAGACTGCACGTTCTGTGCAGTCTGATCTTGATCTACACAACAGCCTAAGGGTTAAGAATCAATATGAAGTACAAAATGATTTAACCCTAAGACTGTTAAGTGCAACGCAAAGGGCTTCTGTGGACAATTTATTTCAAGGTCAGACTGAACTTGCTGTGCAGGCTGATACTGATGTACACTATCCGTAAGGGCAACTAAATCTAAGTTTATCACTTAAACTCTTCACCACACGGTGAAAATTTAAACTAGTCAAATTAGAAGGCATTTGGAGAATACGAAATGTGTCTCAAATGATGGAATTTGTCTTTGAAAGGGAAGAAAACATTACGGGAAAAGGAAAAATTGCTGGTTACCAGCACCAGTGTTCTGCCAATGCAGAGATTCTGAAACATAGTCCCACTCACTGAGAATGATACATTTCCCATCATAATGAACACAAATGGGACAGTGTTCCTTTCAAACCAATTTAGGAATTTGTCATGAGCGCATTGTCTTTTTTTTTTATTTCTGAAAATGTCTTCTATTTCACAAACGCAAGTGCACCAGACAAGCGTACCCCGTCAGAATCATCCGTCGCAGAATACTGCAGCATTTTCCTAATGATGTTTTCAAAAGTTTCCCTCCTCCGGCGGATCTGTAAAACTAGAGATTGTGTAGTAGAGTGTTACGATTCAACACTTTAAAACACAGTGCCGAATTTTTACGACCCTGAGAGAAGCCCTTAGAAAATGTTGGAAAAGCAGAAAATGCTGGTAAGCAGCATTTTCTTCTTTTCGTACAATGTTCACTACCTTTTCAATCACAACTCCCGAAGTGTTTTAGCCACATTTAAGTTTTCATATGTGAATGCTTTGAATTCGGGCAGGCCTAAATATTTGTCGTGTGGTAAATCTGTGATGGTGCAAGTAGGTATAAGATTGACTGATTGATTGAATGGTGTTTTACGCCGTTTCAACATTATTTCAGTCATATCACGGCAACAGCTGAAATATTCATGTATTTCCTGGGCTCCACCAAGTACTAGGCTAGGTCTCTGAAGTGTCTTGCCTAAGGACACTTCCACGCAGAAAAAGAAACCCAATGGATCCAGTGAGACTCGAACCCGGGGCCTGCAGGTCAGGAGTCCTACACTTTACCACTGAGCCACGCAGGACCCCTCAAGTAGGTAAAAGATGCAAGAGGAAAGTTGTTTTATAGTATATTGATTCACACGATATTTACCCATTAAAGGATCGACAAACAATTTTAGCCCTGATGTTTATTTACTTTCCATTTTCCTCTATTCTCTTCAATAGAAAAGGGAAATACACTTTTCCCTCTTCAGTAAACACCTTTTGACTGGAAAACTGATTTGTAAAGTGCCTTGATGTCCATTGGAGAACTATGGTGTACTATCATTTACGGGGCATAAAAGTAAAAAATGAGCCATGCCCTGTGAAAAGGGGGCTTAATGCATCTGCGAAACGTATCGACTCAGGTCAGCCTGCGCAGTCCGCGCAGGCTGACCTGGATCGAAACTTTTCGCTATTGGTCAATTTTCTGTATGTCCAAAGACCAGCCTACCTCATGATTAAGTCGGTTGTTAAAAACCTGGCTATTATGGATCTATAATTATGTGGTGGCTTGACTGATATCATGCATTGCGGAGATGCATTAAGCCCCTTTTTGCCAGAGCATGGCTCAAATGTATTCTGTCTGTATCGAAATTACCTAGCCTACATTCAGGCTCCGCATTTGATTCATTCCAATAAACAAGGTACACAACTAAAGTAAACCAACAGAAACACGTGTTGTTACTTGCTCTTTATCTAAAATACGTTAAATCAAACCTTGAGAACGTCATAATGAGTGTATTTGTTTTGCAGTTTTATTTTATGTTTTTTTTTTTATTCAATGAACATGCTCTATTTAACGGACTTATAGAAGTCTACGAAAGTACCCTGTGTCTAAACATTTGAAATGAGCCATACTCTGTTAATAGGGGTTTTAGTGCGTCTCTGTGGTGCATTATACAAAAAAAAAAGACATCACATACTTGTAGTTCTTAATCCATAAAATCCATTTTGTCTAATAACCAACTCAATCGTGATGAAAACTAGTCCTTTAATGTGCAGAAAATTGACCAACAGCAAAACGTTTTGCGGACTACGCAGGCTGACCTGGGTTGATACCTTTTGCAGATGCACTGACCCCCTTTTCACAGAGCATGGCTCAAATGTTTGTGCTACATCCAAAAATTTTAATTTATTCTTTTCATTGCATAGTTCCGGAGATTGATTGAATGGTGTTTTACGCCGCTTTTAACATTATTTCAGTCATATCACGGCGACGGCTCACATATTCATGTATTTCCTGGGTTTCACCAGTACTGGGCTAGGGCTCTGAAGTGTCTTGCCCAAGGACATTCCCACGAAAGACGCAGTGGATCCAGTGAAGCTCGAACCCGGGGCCTTCAGGTTACGAGTCCTACACTTTACCACTGGGCCACGCAGGGCCCCTTATAGTTCTGGAGAAAGAAAAAAAAAAAAATTCAAGCTCATTTTTTGAACATACACGAAGAGGATGTACAATTAAAATTCATTTTGGAAAACCCCACCCGCCACCAAAAAAAAAAACTTCAAACGGCACATGCCCTTTCCTTTCGCAGCAAAATGCTTCTGGAATCATTTTGGTGCAGGAATAACTTGCTGGAAGCCATATTTACGACGATGTTTAATAAGCCATTGGTAAGCAGCGAACTTTTTACCAAACGACAAAACCGTCGAAATTAAAAACTTTTGCAAACGACAAATCGTTGTCTCTGAAGGGGTAGAAAACATTGTGGGAAAAGGAGAAAATGCTGGTTACCAGCATTTTCTCCTTTTCCCTAAATGTTTTCAAAATGCTTCTTCCTCAGTGTCGTTAAAACTCAGGATTGTGTTGTAAATGGTTAAGAGAGAGAGAGAGAACTTTAAGTGAACCTTCTGGCAGCAACTTAAAATAAGATGAGGAGGGGAGAAGAGTCTTATTAACAAACTCATCCAAAAGGTGACGCAAAACGTCTTTAACCACGATTCCGTTGAACAACGGTACTAGAATTCTTCTAGATTTTTCCAGAGTTTAATCCTATTTTGTACACGAATGTGACCATATTTTGCTCAAATTTTACATCGCACGTGCAGTCTGATCTTGATCTATATTCTATGCTTCTCTTTCAAAAGTTTCAATCATTTCATAATCCCTATCAAAAATCATTCATTCGAACTGTTTAATAGTTATCTTATGCCTGTAAAAAAAATAACAAAATTCTGCAGGATATAAAATAATTGTGTCGCGAAAAAGGTCACGTGCGATAGATTTTTTCCCACTTTTTTTGAACAACTTGGGTAATTACTGAAGCAAACTAACGAATGGTACCAGCATAACGCTTTCTGGAATCAATAACGAATGGTTCCCGGATATCACAGTATGGACTGCAGCAATGTAGACGAATCTGTATGATTTTTGGTGCTTCAGGCCGTTTGCGCCGTTTTCAACAGAATTTCAGTCATATCACAATGTTCAGTGAATCTGTATATGCTTTCCCTTCCGAGCCCGGTAGCTCAACCGGTATTGTATAGGAGCTGACACCGACTGGTCTCTGGTTAGAATCCCCAGCTGGGCCAATTTCTTTCCGGGGATTGATGATAGAACCAGTCATCGCGATAGGATTCATTCCTCTCTCATTGCTGATCACTGTTTCGACGATGGTTATGTGGAAAAGCAGTTAATTGGATTGGGAAGAAACTCGTAGGAAAACATGGACAGGCGAACTGGTCGCTGTGATATAACTGAAATCAGTTTGGAAATGGAGTTAACCCTTTACCACACAATCCCGACTTTTAACGACCCCGAGAAATAAAGCTTTTGAAAACAATGTGGGAAAAGGAGAAAATGCTGGTAACCAGCATTTTCTCCTTTTCCAACAATGTTTTCTACCTTTCTGAAAACAAATTTCAATTTTTGAGCCACATTTACTTTGTCGTCTGCAAATGCTTTCGATATGGGCAAGTCTAAAATTTTGTCGTTTGGTAAAGAGTTAAACACCATACATTCAACCGACCACTCTGATTTTCTGGTGATCGTTATCACCTATGAGCAAAACAGTTCTTACAAAACAAGCACCTTGTCACTCCAATACGTAAGTAATGGTTTGGTTCTAGGTGTTAACCTTTTACTGAACTCTTCACCAAACGACAAGATTTCGGACTTGTCCAAATTAAAATCATTTGCAGACGACAAACTTAATGTTGCTCAAATTAATGGATTTTTCTTTAAAAGGTTAGAAACCATTGTGGGAAAAGGAGAAAATGCTGGTTACCAATATTTTCTCCTTTCCCCACTATGTTTTCAAAAGGTTTCGTTATCAGGGTTGTTAAAACAAGGAACTGTGTAGTAAAGTGTTAATATTAAGATTTTCACTCGAGTAATTTGAACATGTCAGTGTGGATTCAAAAAATGTTTCGGATAACAAATTGAAAAATATTTCAGAAAGCACTGTAGCAAATAACGAAAATGCCAAACAACCCGGATGGCCGATATGAAATCTTTGAAGTTGTGGTAGTTAAAAAGTGAAAATTTACATAACTTTTGAAATACATATTTACGACAGGCGACTTCATGTCAAAGCCGGGCGTATCGGGGAATTAATTGAATTAAAAAACACATACAAATAAAAAAAAAAGAATTTTAATTTTAGTAATTTCTCCACTTTGAAATTTCGAGGCGGTTTGAAAAGAAAACTAATTGGAAACACTTCCTATATATTGTTACTTTCCCATTAACGAAACTCTATGGGGGCCGATTTATCGTGGCCTAGAGTTACGGAAATCTATGGTGACACGAGGCAAAAAAAAAATCAATGATACTCTCCCTTTAACCCTCAAGCGCCTTTCACACCTATAGTTGCCTTTGCGGCCAGTGTAGATAAAGATTAGACTGCATAAAATGTGCAGTATGATCACTGATCTACACTGTCCGCTTTGCTGAGACATTCTAGACCAAATCGACGTGAGTTTGCATTTATTTGGGTCTTATTTCTGTACTGTCGAGTTTTTTCGGCGCTCTACAAGGGTTAACTGTCTCCGCCAACCAAATAGATTTGACTGTTTTCGAGCACTTAAACTATATAGATTGTTACAGCAATTAAATATGATTTTGGTAATACTTTAGCATCAAGTAGGGGATGGTGTAGATCTAAGGTCATAATGTACGTTCTGCACAGTTAGTCTTGATCTACGCCGTTCGCAAAAGATATTTAAGTCGACTTAGTGAAAGAGATAAACTGCTAGATGTTCTGTCTATATATATATAACGATATATTGCGATTTTAAACTTTCTTTTTCGTCGGAAAATTCTTACAGTAACGGACAGTGTAAATTCAAGGTCAGTCTGTCTGCTCTGCTAAGTTTGATCTTCATCTACACACATCTACACCGTTCACAAAAGTGTCTGATGTCTCGCTTATCAGTCGAAGGGTCAAATCTCCCCCTTACCCATTAATAAATAAGCCATGCTCTGGCAAAAGGGAGCTTAATGCATCTGCGTAATGCATGATACCAAGCAAGTCCTTGGATAATGATGGATCCATGAAGTCTATTTTGTCTAACAACCCACTGAATCATGATGTACACTGGTCATTTAGCATACAGGAAACTGACCAATAGCGAAAAGTCTCGGCCCAGGTCAGCCTGCGCGGAATGCGCAGGCTGACCTGGATCGATACTTTTCGCTGGAGCATTAAGCCTCCTTTTCAAAGAGCATGGCCCAAATATTTTTCACACCTTTTCTGGAAAAAAAAAAAAAAAAAAATGAACTTATTTTAATTGAAGATGATCATAATGTAACTATTTACTTAACCTCTTTAAATTTCAGGACCATTTTGTCAAATGGAAAATATGCTCCGGACATACACCGAAAAACACAGAAAAGCTGCGATTATTTTAGAAGTGAATATGGACAAATCTGAACACAACGGTCTTTTTCACACCAATTTTCGAAATAATGTGATAATACGGAGCATTTTTCTCTGGCAAACACCAACACACAACATGGTAACTGAAGAAGCGATAGCTAAAGAAACAAAAAGCATAAAGTCGCTGTAATTATATCGTTCACCCTAGCCCACCGTTTGCAGCCATAGCTGTATAAATTAGCGGAGAGTGTAAAGCAAGATCAGACTGCATATAGGTGCAGTCTGATTTTGCTCTATACTTTTCGCTGTTCTCTCAGTAATTTTTATCAAATAAATCCCATTCGATGCAAAAAAAAAACAACAACAAATTCTATTTTTTTGTAGAGTCAACTATAGACTCGTGCCGATCCCGAGTTTTAACAACTCTAAGAAAGTTTGTAAAAACGCTAAATGAAAACGAGAAATGCTGGAAACCAGTATTTTCTAATTTTCTCGCAATATTTTCTGCCTTTTCAAAGACAAGTTCCAACAGTTTATTTGTCGTCTGCAAATACTTTCAATTTGGAAAAGTCCAAACATTTTGTCGTTTGGTAAAGACTTAGTAACCAGTAACCAGCATTTTCTCCTATTCCCACAATGTTTTCTTTCCGTTGAAATATGGCGTCATTTGAACCAAAATTAAATTGTTTTCTGCAAGTGCTTTAAATTTGCACAAGCCTGGAGCTTTGTCATCTAGTAAATGGTAAAAAAAATAGTGCATAACTTAATCAAGATATTGACTTATTTGTCAACTTTTTTCGATGGCTTGAAAATTGTAGAACCGTGTAGACCTGGGTCCGTATTCACCAACCATTCTTGAGAACATTCTTAATCTTATTTTCCAAGATTTTCTGAATATGAAAGTAACACAACTTCTGATTGGCTAAACCATTTGGTTTAGCCAATCAGAAGTTGTGTTACTTTCAAAAATAGAAAATTTTGGATAATAAGACTGAGAATGGTTGGTGAATACGGGCCCTGGACCTGAAGCATCAAGGAAGCCACGAGGAGGTATGCTCTTACTAAATATCGGACAATGCGCATGGAGATCTGACAGCACGTTCTATGCAGTTTGATCCTGATACACTCGTCAAGCAACGGAAACTTCCATTTTCATGAGTATGTACTTTTTTGTTCTAGTCAACGTCCGGAGGTAACATGTATTGAAAAAATCATCCAATCTTGATTACGTGGGAATAATCAGTGTGCAGTAATTACCTTTTAGATTGCTAAGTGTTTGAATAGGACGGGTTGAGTCGGGCAAAATTACCAAAATATGTGAGTCATGCTCTGTGAAAAGGGGTTTTAATATATCTGAAAAAAAAAAAAAAAAAAAAAAAAAAAAAAGTATCGACTCAGGTCAGCCCGCGCAGTCCGCGGAGGCTGACACGGGCCGAACCTTTTTGCTACTGGTCATTTCTTTCTTGCCTGTCAAACGACCAGTCCACCTCATGACTCAATTGGTGGTTAGACAAAATGGATTTTATACATCCACACTCATATGATGACTTGCTTTATATAATGCATTACGGGGGCGCATTAAACCTCCTTTTTCCGTCAGCATGGCTCATTTTAACCCTAAGCTGCTGATCACGACCTATTGACCTTTTGCGGACAGTGTAGATCAAGATCAGACTGCACAGAACGTGCAGTCTGATCTTTGATCTACACTGTCCGATACGGTATTTTCTTTCCGGTGAAATCAACTTTGAAACCGCAATGTTTGGGCTTTTAGTATTGAGTAGAAATTTGCGTTCCATTTATCCAGCAGCTTAAGTGTTAATGTGTAAACGGTTATTCTGGCCGGCATCTACCACAAAAATATGAGTGTAGATCTAAGATCAGAATGCATATTTTAATCATTCCGATCTTGATCTAAACCTCCCCAATAAACGTCTTCAGTAATAGACAGAAGGGCAGAGGATACAGAAAGCGATGGGCAAATAATATTAACCCTTGTCCTGCTAAATGAATTAAATGAAACTTTAAAGCCGATAGTAAAAACCAAGATTTTGATCTTTCAGAGGTGTTTTAGGAGGAAAAATATCTCCGTATCGGACAGTGGAGATCAAGATCAGACTGCACGTTCTGTGCAGTCTGATCTTGATCTACACTGACCGCAAAAGGTCAGCGAGTCGCGCGTAGAAGCCTAAGGGTTAAAGATTTCTACTTCGCTCCGAGTATTTTACAAGTTCACACGCACTATGACCTGTTCCAGTGATTGGAAGCTATATTGGTCTTGGCAAGTTCTAAAATAATACCTTAACAAAGAATGGAACATGTAGCTGCCATGCTCTGTGAAAAGAGGGTTTAATGCGTCTGCAAAAAAGTTCCGACCTCGCAGGCTGACCTGTATCGAAAATTTTTGCTTTTGGTAAATTTTCTGCATGCCCAAGGACCATTCTACATCAGGATTCTGTCGGTTGTTAACAAAAAAAAAAGAAAAAAATAGATTTTATAGATCCATAATTATGTGATGACTTGCCTGGTATAATGCAATAGGGATATGCAGTAAACCGCCTTTTGCCAGAGCAAAGCTCATATGTATAGATATTGAGAGAAAATGCTTGTATTGCTCGCTTTTTTTTCCTACCCTGTATATGGGGGAGGGGAGGGTACTCGCTATCACGTGACATGTTATAAATACATTTTAAGCTCGTTCGATTATCACTGTTCCTGGTGGCTCAGTCTGTTGTAGGTGCCGACTTAATTTGGCGAAGCCGGGAGGAGGGACCACGACCAAACAACAAAATTCTTGTGTCATAAATGGGATTTGAACCTGCAACTTGCAATAGTCCGGCCACTGAGCCATCTACACCACTAACCGGTTGGTGCGTTTAAGTCTTTACTACAAGACAAGTTTCAGACATGTCCGACCGTAAGGGACGACAAACTTGACGTGTCTCAAATGATTGGATTTGTCTCTGGAAGACAGAAAGCACATATAGGAAAAGGACTGTTGGTAACCAGCATTTTCTCCTTTTTCCCACAATATTTAAAAAAAGCCTTATGCTTCAGTATCGTAAATGTTTAAAATATATTAACATTTTGTAATGCAGTGAAAGCCTTGTGACGAACGGAATAAGAAAATTTACAGAAAAAAAGGGCATGTGTCCAATTCTGGGGTCCTGTGTGGCTCTGTGGGAAAGTGTAGGACACATAATCTGGAGGCCCCGGGTTCGAGTCTTACTGGGTTTTTAGCAGGAGTGTCCTTAGGCAGGACACTTTATTTGGGTTAATTTTACCAGCACTTCGAACAAAGTATTCGTTCTAGGTCACACGCTGCTTTCCCACCGAGACACAGTCAAAACAATGTTCAGCGGTAAGGGGGGGGGGGGGGGGGAAAGAATGAATCTTGTTGTAGGGACTATCGTCAGTCCTCGGATAGAATTTGGCCGACCCTAGAATCGAATACGCGATCTCCGTTTAAAGGCCCGATGCGTTATCGACAGAACTACTGGACGCGGGACACTGGAAATGGAATCAAGAAAGTTTAGGGGTTCAGGAATAACCTGTCATCATATATCCCGAGGGAAAAATGAGTAATGGGGAAATAAATTTTGTCTCAGAGGAAAAAATTTGATTATTGTCGAAGAAATTCCTTAACATGATCCGTCGATAACGGGGTTAAAAATACCGCACGTAATAATATCACGGAAATAAAGAGAGAAAAAAAAATCCATTACATTTGAGCAATGCTTTGTGAAAAGGAGGCTTAATGCGTTTGCAAAAAGTGTCGGCCCAGGTCAGCCTGCGCAGTCCGCGAAGGCTGACCTGGGCCGAAACGTTTTTGCTATTGGCCAATTCTATGCATATCAAAGGACCAATCTACCTTAAAATTCCATTGGTTGTTAGACAAAATGGCTTTTATGGATCCATAATTATGTGACGACTTGCTTGGTATAATGCATTACGGAGATGCATTAAACCCCTTTTTGGCAGATCAGGGCTCATTTATAGGAAAAAAAAAATGATTAATTGTAACTTCTGTGTCTTCCACTCCTTCTTTCAGCCCCCGCCCCTTCTATCTGTTGTGCAGAGGCCGTGTTTTAACCTCTCACCCGTGTTTTTACAACCCTAAGCAAAAGGGGCTTTAGAAAACATTGCGGAAAAAGGAGAAAATGCTGGTAACCAGCATTTCTCCTTTTCTCACAATGTTTTTCAACCCTTTCAAAGACGATTTCGTCATTCGAGCCACATTTACGAGTAGTTAGTGGTACGATTGTAGTGTCAGGCCAAGGGCGTGTCGCCCATAAGGCACAATACGGAAGTGCAACCTGCAAAAAGAGGGGAATATGAGACATTTTAGCACTTAAGAGAATAACGGCCTTCGCGTTGATAATTCTTTACCGAAGAATCTCGTTTTTCAAAGACCTCGGGGAAGATGACCTTTCAAAACACTGTTGGAAAAGGAGAAAATGCTGCTGACACAGCGTTTTCTATCCTTTCAAAGACAAACATTATTTGAGCTACATTCAATTTTTCCTCCGTAGATGCTTTTTAATACGGACATGTCCATAAATTTGTTAAATAGAAGTTTAAATCGGAGTGCTTGATGATTCAATTTACCTGTTTATTCCCCTCCTTTCAAAATGAAAATTCTGGCATAGAGTACAACGCTATATAAGACGATCGCTAGCACCACCTGCTTCTCTTCCAGACAGTCTCTGTTCCTTTCTCTGTGTGTATTTCTGGTTCAGATTAAAACTCACAAACGAAGAAAAAAACAAAACAGGAAACAAATTTCAAGATTTTGTCCAACTTTTGGACCTTCATTTTCTGCGTTCAGTGTTTCGCGACCTATGCTGTCATTTTCGAAGAGGAGAGACTAAATTCATGAGGTGCATATCATCATTATCATCATCCTTATTATCGTCCTGGCCATCATCATAATCATCATCAGCAAACATCATAATCATCACCGTCTTCATCACCATCGTCATCATTATCACCACAACCATCATTCACAATTACTCCTGTGCAAGTAGATCTAGTTAATGACATACAAAAAAAAAAAATCAGTTCACCAGGGCGATAAAAAACCTAATTGATTCTAAAATAGTCAACGTGTAAACGGAGAAAAACTATTATTAAGATGCACTCACCTGTCTTGCCAAAATGCACGAAAGCAAAGTTGGTACTTAATTTTATTTCCCATATACGTCAGGACTTCGTTTCTAAATTCATCTTTCCATACACACACTAATCGTAACTGATGAAAGCGTTAAAATTAGAGAGAGAGACTAATATCGCACAATGAACACAAAACCTATTCCAGAGTGTCGCATTCCCACACTGCGTTTCATTCACTAATTCAGCATCGCGCTATTTCCCGCCAATATCTAGTATAACACGACAGCGTTGGGATCCGAGGATTTCCGTGTCCAATAGTAGCGCATGATGAGAATATTGGAAAATGGTGTGCTTTTTTTATTTTCACGTGCGAGTATGTGTGTTCAAAACTTTTTTCTTCTTTCAATCTTTACTCGAGACAATCTTGTAATTTTAGAAAGGCTGTTATAAAACTTTGTGGGAAAAAGAGAAAATCGTTGTTAAGTGACATTAACCCTTAGGCTGCTAAGCGCGACTCACTGACCTTTGCGGACATTGTAGATCAAGATCAGACTGCACAAAACGTGCAGTCTGATCTTGGATCTACACTGTTCGATAAGGAGACATTTTCAGCCCAAACATAACCTTGAAATGGCCACATTCAGGATTTTACCGTCGGCTTAAAAGTTTCATTTTAAGTTATTTAGCAGGAAAAGGGTTAATACCCTCCCAAAAAATTTTCTAATTTTTCGATGACAAATTTCATCATTTTTGCTACACGTCCAATTCATCGTCTGCAAATGCTTTGAATATGGACGAGTCTAAAACTGTACCACATGGTACAGAGCTAACCTGCTGAATTCAAAATGATTAACTGACTTAAACATCGCTAAGGATCCACTGAACATGGTGCACCTTAAAGGCCTAGTGGCGGCCAAAAATAATCAATGCGGATGCGAAAATGCATTCAAATTAACATTTAAAAGTATGGAAATTATTGTAAAGATGAAAAGCTGTTATTTTAAAGTAGGCCGAAGTGTAATGTCAGAAAAATGAATTTCAAAATTATGTTTCCAAGTCGCTCAATATTATGTTTACTTTTTAACTGATTTGAAAAACATTTTTGTGCAACGACTGCCGTAGTCTCTACGATTTGCTTGACTCTGCACAATGACAAATTTTCAGATTTCCTATGCCCCGTAGACACGTCGTAGATAGCGACCTACGATCCCCGCACGCACGGGCACCGTATACAGGCTGTGCAATCATCGTGTGGATAACGCACTATTTTAGATCATATTGTTTCCGAAAGTCGTATGACAGCCGTAAGGTTGCCAAACAGTGCCCCGTACAATGTGCGTAGAATCGCACGGATATTGAATAGTCATCCTCCGGCAATTTCACGACGATCGCACATTCGCCGTACCATCTCCGCGCAGTGTACGATCGGAAACCGCAAGGGCTCCGACTGATTACGTTCTCCGTATAATCTCCGCACGGCTTTGCTCCTATCCGTCGCCAAAAGATAGCACAAGAAATCGAACGATGCTCGGATACATACGGAATAGCATGCAGTGGTAAATTATCTGGTTCCCTTTATTGCGTGAGAAATACGGAATAAAATGTTGTAGTAGCTTTTCTGGTGCTTGCATTTAATTCGAGCAGCGTAAGAAAATTTGATACCGCGAGAGACCGAAGGTAGAGCAAGATGCCAAAATTTCCTTACACAGCGAGAAGTAAATACAAGCACCAGGAAAGTTATTACAACATAATATTCCTTTATTATATACCTACCACCTTCAACAAAATATTGCAAATTATTGACATTTTATTCGAAAACAGTAAAAACTAAAATGGTGTAGTAGCCAATTACTTTGGTTTTATGAATGGCGGATGAATATTACAGCGTAAAATTTTGACCAATAAAATTGCAAAGAATCCATACATATTCCACATGTGAGTTACGTCATCATACTATATTTGGAACCGTATTTCACAATGTGTTGATAAGGATTTTTTTTTTCTGTCGTGTGTGATATTTTATTATATACCTTTAAATTATCCGAGTTATCTAACTTCGCAATACAACTTGACGGAAAAAATTTCCGTATCAGCCTAGTACCGTGTGTAGATCATAATCGTGTTCAAAGACGACTTCTGTGTAATAACGTTCGGGACTTTCAAGCATTTACGTTCAGCTAGCATGACAAAGCGCCAAACCTCATTTTTCAATTTATCGCTGTAGGTACTTCAACTGTTGTTGGTCATCTACTTTTTTTTCGCAAAAAATCGTATTTATGGAGAACCTGATTCTGTCCGATATCAATGCCGATCAGACATGTTTGTTTCGAAATGGTACATGTATTTCCAAATACTGCTGTATTGTACACTCGTGAACTTCAGCATCGCGATTAATAATCACAAGCTTGACCCGCCTATAGCGTTAAAACGACAAATAAACGTATTGCCCTTGACAGTGACAGTGAAAAAACAGCCACTGACTACCTTTTCAATTTTTGAAAAATGGTTTTTAAGCTACAGTTGTTGTTTATTTTCTTGTAGCGGCTCGAGAAGAGCAACCGCCAAGTTTAAATGCATACTGATCTATGCAAACTTACCGTTATCTATGTATATTCATCAGCCATTCATAAATATTGTTCATATAAGTACGATATAATGTAGTTCTCAGTTTTTTTGGTTATTCGTATTGATTTTGTGATTTTTTTTTTGTTATTGAGGTCAGGTATATATAAAAAAAAAAGGAATATTACAACAGTCTGCATTTCTGCGTGGTCGGATCATGTCTCGTGACGTGTGTAAAGAGATGGACATGGGATTCGACATTCGGTCTCATCCGATACATATCTCTTTATACACGCAGCTCGACATGATCCGACCACGCAGAAATGCAGACTGTTGTACTATTCCATGTTTATCCGCGTGCGACGCATATATTTGTGCCGAAAAAAAAAATCAGCTATATAATAAAATTTGATATCGCGCCAGACCGAAGGTCGAGCGCTGTCAAAATTTTCTTACGCAGCGAGAAGTGAATACAAGCATCTGGAAAGTTACTACTAGATCTAAAACACAATATTCCTTTTTATTATATACCAACAACTTTCAACGATAAAATTTTGCAGTTATTGACATTTCATTCGTAACTGGAGAGCAAAATAAAACAAATAATGGTGTAGTGGCTAGTAATTTCGTTTTTATAATGGCAGATAAATACCATAGCGTAAATTTTGACCAGTCAAATCGCAAATCAATACCTATTTTTTCCGTTTATTATTTCACAGTGTGTAGATACGGATTTTTTTCTATTGTGTGTGTTATCGTTGTCTGCGCATGTCATATTCTTTGAAAATTAACCTGTCTGCTATGACGCATCACTATCCTGTACAGGATAAATATTAATACGCGATGCGTTAACTGAAACTCTGCCACTAAAAAAGTAGCAGTGGAGAAAATGGCTATAACCAATATTTCTGTAAAGAAATCTAACTTTTTTTCCCGCCTCAAATTTCTTAAAAATTGAATTATTTCAAACGGGAAAATAGTTTTCAGAAAATATCATTGTTTACTACAAATCTTTGTATAGAGCTTCTAAGAATATGTTTTACGAGGAGTTTTCAAATATGAATGCATCTAAGCACCTAAAATTTTATTCTTCGTAGGTTTCACTGAAATATTTTCCTATTTTGTTCCCTCAAAGTATTCACCTCCAACAGTATACAAAGTTTCAGTCTCCGGATCCACTCTATGAAGGCATTTTCATAGGGTTTTTCTCTTTTAGGTAGGCCTATACTATGAAGACACTGGAGTATTGCAGGACCGAAGTGTTTGCACTGAACAAATTTTCGACCTCAACGGTATTTTTTTTTAGCTTTGGAAACAAAAGGAAGTCACATGGGGCAAGGTTAGGTGAATACGGAGGGTGGGGGAGCACAACGACTTTTTCCAGCTTCAGAGTCTTGCACCTCGTACAAAAGACAATGACTGAAACTGATAGTTTACACTCGTTGAAATAGAGTTGGCAGAAAATGAACGCTAGTGTCTTCATAGTATACCAAAAAAAAGACTATGAAAATGCTTTCAAAGATTGGATCCGGAGACTGAAACTTTGTATATCTGTTGGAGGTGAATACTTTGAGGGAACAAAATAAAGATTTCAGTGAAACCTATGAAGAATAAAATTTTAGGTGCTTAGATGCATTCATATTTGAACACTTCTCGTAGGAAACCCAGGATTTGTTTATCTGGGTATTTCCAGACTTATCAACAAAAAATATACCAGGTCTATTTCCCGAGCCTAAAGGGGCTTTGTTTGTTTATAAATGACTGGTGTAAAGAATATATGCTAGCTAACCATGGCTAGGTGAATCGTACTAAGTAGCGTTTTATTGAGTAAACGTGTATTTATTTTGAAATAAGCTGCATTGATTGCGGCTATGAAAAACAGTCCGGTTCTGTACTCAGAATGACCGTATGAGATAGGTACTCTAGGTATTTGAAAAATGCCAACTAGCAGAAAATAATGGTGTTTATCTGGGTGCGACGCATGTATTTGAGCCGGAAATTTTTCAGGTATATGATAAAATATAAATACATGCTCTGAAGTCCATAACTACTTATGGTGGCTGAAAAGAATCGTGAAGTCGTGTAATCCAGGCATTTGCCGTTGGCATAAATAAAACAAGTAAAAGCAACAACTCTGAGTTTTTTGCGAAGCGATAATTGTGAGTTTTTGGCTACTTCCTATCGATCAATCACCATGAAGAAGAGGTCTCTTCATTAGCCCCACTGGCCGAAATGGCCTGTGTCCGTTGTGCGTCTGTCCGTCCATCATTCCACGCATTCGTAAAATTTTATTTCAAACATCTTCTGAAACTCCCCATCTAGTTTTAACGACACTTCACAAAGATGATCCTGCCATGGCCCTCTTCAAATGTTCTATATAGAATTTGATCCCATTTAAAACCCTAAGTACCATGGCTGCAAAACTGAAAGAAAAAATAACATCGAAAATCTTTCTAAACAATCTTCTTTTTCAAAATCGCAGTTGTCTCTACAAATTTGCTGTATTGACCCTTTGGTTGACCTCTTTCAGATTTCTGGATATCATTTTGATCCTGCAAAAAAACATGACTGCTTTCGGTTTGGCTATGATGGTAGAAAGCTATAGTTAAGCTTTTACTGTTTAAGGGAAGTAAATCCTGTTTTCATCATGGTGGTGTGTTGCCATTTATCTCCCTTAATTGTAACACACTGTAACATGGATAGTATTGCATATTTAAGTTACTTGGATAGAATATGTTCAGTTTTCATTCATGATTCTTCTTGTCAAAATACTGCTAATCAGCATTCATTGGAATTTGGTCTGAATGATACTTGATTGGATATGCTTGCATCCATTGACATCATCTTGACATGTGGAAAAGATCAGACTTCTTTTTTAATTAAAGTTAATTTCAGAGTGGCCTTTAAACCCTTTATCAAATAGTCATGGGTTTTCATGAATCAGGGAAAGAAAGCTTTTGAAAATATAGTGGGGAAAGGAAGAAATGCTGGTAATCAGCATGTTTTCTACCATATTAAAGACCTGAAACTCATTTGTACCAATTCTGAATTTGTTGTCTGCAGATGCTTTGAATTTAAAAGAGTGTAAATTTTTTGGTTTGGGAAAGGGTTAAGGTTAAATGTCTCTGCTGAAGCCAACCACATGTATGGCACATATGAATAAGACAGTGGAGCGATACAGCGTCATCATGTCTCTCTTGTTTTAAAATGGTGACATAAATGTTCCATGTAGTGTGGCAGTATCTAGTTGCGCAGTATGAACAGAATATGACAGTTCATATGCCAATATGCATAATACCTCCCATCTTGTCATAACATTTAACTCTTTACCAAACGACAAAAAATATAGACTTTTCCAAATTGAAAGCATCTATATGTGACTCAAATGTGGAACTTGTCTTTGGAAGGGTAGAAAACATTGTGTAAAAAGGAGAAAATGCTAGTTACCAGCATTTTCTCCTTTTCTCTCAATGTTTTCCAAAGGCTTCTTCCTCATGGTCGTTTTCTTCCTCATGGTCGTTAAAACCCGTGATTGTGTGGTAAAGGGTTAAAGAAGGCTTGTTTACATGATTGGTTCTTTTTCAGACAAACAGACCGACTGACCGACCGACTGACAGACCAACAAACAGATACATGTAGGCAGATACATACATGTATAGACAAATAAGACATGATTATTTATGTTCTGAGATGAAGACTGCCCACTATTTTGTGATATATCCTGGTCAAAATAACTTTTTACAGCAATTTTTTTAAAGGAATGGGCTTTTTCCCTTAATAAAACTGTCACTTTACACGCAGTTTTCCTTTTCCAACAATGTTTTCAAAAGTCCTTTTGCTCATGGTTGATAAAACATGGGACTGTTTGATAGAGGGTTATAGCTCTGACAGAGATGGTAAAAGTTATGTAAAATCAACAAGTACATGTACACCCATTCATGCTATCCTATTGTTTCAATTCAGGCACAAATGGTGAGCATTTCTGTGAAAGCCATCAGCCACTTTTCTGACACAGACCCAAACTGTGTATATACGAACCCTGTCTTTTTGCTGCTTATCTCCCTTTTCAACATTATTTTAGTTATATCAGGGTGGCCAATGCATATGTTCGTGCTTTCCGGGACTTTCTTTTATTATTTATTTCACAGATACTTCAAACAGCATTCCTTCCTAGCCACTGGCTGCTTTCCCACATAAATGTCGTCCAACAATGTTCAGCAGTGAGAATGAAACCTCTGGCACCGATCATCATCAATCTTCAGGCAGAATTCGTCCAAGGTAGAAATTGAACCAGCGACCCTTGTTTCAGGTCTAACAGGTTACAGACTGACCGACATGGTTGGCTTTATAGAATCTTTTCATACAAAAACTCTTTAACACAAAAGAAAATTTTAGACTTGACCAAATTGAAAGCATTTGCGGATGCGACTCAAAAATTGAAATTGGTTTTGGGAAAGGTAGAAAAATATTGTGGGAAAAGGAGAGTTGCTGGTTTCTCCTTTTTTCACAATGTTTTCAAAAATCTTCTCTAGGGGTGTTAAAGGGTGAGAGAGGAAATGGTTCTAACAAAATGCAAATAAACAATTGAAGTTGCCCTAGTTTCATGATCATCATTATTCCTATATATAGGGTGGCTAACCCTTTACCACACAATCTGGACTTTTAAGGACTTTGAGAGAAAAGCCTTTTGAAAACATTGTAGGAAGAGGTGAAAATGCTGGTAACCAGGATTTTCTCCTTTTCCCACAATGTTTTCTGCCCTATTCCAGAATTTGAACCACATTCTAATTGTCATCTGCAAATATTTCCAATTTGGACAAGTCTACATTTTTGTTGTTTGGTAAAGAGTTAAATCTCAGTTGTATAAATATAGGATAATGTGAGTAAATAGGTTAACTCTTTACCGAATGTCAAAATTTAGACTTGTCTAAATTGAAAGTATTTGCAGACAACAAATTTACTGTGTCTCAAACAATAAGAGTTTTTTTTTTTCTGCAAAGTTAAAAAACATTGTGGGAAAAAGAGAAAGTGCTGGTTACCAGCAATTTTTTCTTTTCCCCCCAATGTTTTCAAATGCCTCTTCCCTTATCGTCATTAAAACTCAAAACTGCATGGTAAAGGGTTTATCAAAAGCATTGGATGGAATTTAAATACATTTACATACAAAGAGCATTGTATATGTATAAGTGGTTCTGATATCTCATCTGCCATGCTATTTGTCACTGGAAAAAACTTCTTACTTATGTAGTTATAAAAGGTAATATATAAAAGATAAATATATATACCTTATGCTGATGCCCATTTACTCTTAACCCTTTACCAGACGACAAAATTTTAGCCTTGTCCAAACTGAAAGCATTTGCAGATGACAGTTTCAGTGTGGCTCTAATGGTGCAATTTTTCTTTGATAGTGTAGAAAACATTGTGGGAAAAAGGAGAAAATGCTGGTCACCAGCATTTTCTCCTTTTCCCACAGTGTTTTCAAAAGGCTTCTTTCCTTGGGTTGTTAAAAGTCGCCATTGTGTGGTAAAGGGTTCATCTGACGACAAAATTCGACACTTGTCCAAAGTGAGAGCATAAGCAGATGACGTGATGGGTATCATATTCCAAGCAAAAAACTAACAGAAATGGAAAAAGTGCATGTTACTAGCATTTTCTCTTTTTCCCACACAGTTTTCAGAAGCTCTCTTTCTCATGGGTGTGAAAAAAACTGGATGGTTTAGTACAGGGTAAAATATCACATTTTTACTTGTCAAATTTGTATGCGCTATGCTCTGTCAAGAGGGATAAATGCATCTGCAAAAAGTATCCAACCATGTAGCCTGCATGGAATGTCTAGGCTGACATGAGTCGACACTTTTTGCTATTTGTAAATTTTCTGCGTGCCCATAGACCATTCTACCACCAGATTTTTGCTCCTAGTCGATTTTACGCATGTCAAAGGACAATTCTATTTCAAGATTTCAGTCAGTTGTTAGACAAAATGAATTCTATGCATCCATTATTATATGATGACTTGCTTGGTATAATGCATCACGGAGATGCATGGAGCCCCCTTTTGCCAGAGCATGGCTCAATTATATTGCACTTAAAGCTTAGGGCTATTTCATTTATATGGCACTCCATTTATTAACCATTCACCACACAATCCTGATCTTTAACAACCCTGGGAAAGAGGCCTTTTGAAAACATTGTTGTAAAAGGAGACAATGCTAGTAACCAGCATTTTCCCCATTTCCAACAATATTATTTCTACTTTTTGAAAGCCAATTCAATCACTCAGCCCTTTATCACAGAATGCCGACTTTTAATGACCTTGAGGAAAAGGCCTTTTGAGAACACTGTGGGAAAAGGAGTAAATGCTGGTAATGTTTTCTTCCCCATCAAATAAAAAATCACATCATCTGAGCCACACTGAAATTGTCGTCTGCTAATGCTTTCAATTTGGACGATTGTAATTTTTATCATGTGGTAAAGAGTTAAGTGGTATTTAACCCTTTCCCAAACAATGAATTTAAGACTGGTCCAAATTGAAAGAGTTTGCAGACGACAATTTTAAATTTGATGAACATGACAGAAAGTTCTCCAAAAGGGTAGAAAACACTGTGGAAAAAGGAGAAATTGCTCGTTACAAGCAATTTCTCCTTTTCCCCCAGTGTTTTCAAAAGACTTGTACTGCAGACACGTGAAAACCAGGGCTTGTTTGGGAAAGGGTTAACTTGTTGTTAGCAAATCTTTCAAATTGGATAAGTTTAAAACTTTGTCATTCAGTACCGAGTTAATTGCTTCTGTGAACAATGCATATCAAGATCAGACTGCATAGAAGAATGGTAGAAAATAATGTGGGAAAGGGACAAAATACTTGTTACCAACATTTTGCTCCTTTTCTTACAATGTTTTCACAAGCTTACTTCACGCAGATTGGTAAACCTTTAGAGTGTGTGGTAAAGGACTAGGATATCCTTTCGTAATACTGTGTGTGATGTTTGACCAATTAGGCAAAAACTATGTTACAGGGTAGAAAAATATTATAGATTATCACTACATCATACTAGCACTTCATATACTAATACAAATAAGCCATGCTCTGGCAAAATGGGGCTTAATGCATCTCCCTGATGCATGGTACAGGAACCACCAAGTCATCACATGATCCTTAACTCTTTACCAAATGACAAAATTTTAGACTACTCCAAATTGAAAGCAGTTGCAGATGACAAAATAAATGTGACTGAAAAAATGAAATTTGTTTTAGGAAGGGTAGAAAACATTGTGGGAAAAGGAGAAAATGCTGGTTACCAGCATTTTCTCCTTTTCCCACAATGTTTTCAAAAGGCTTCTTTCTCAGGGTCGTTAACAGTCGGGATTGTGTGGTAAAGAGTTAAAGTCCATTTTGTCTAACAACGGACTGAATTATGAGGTAAACTGGTCCTTGAGCATGCAGAAAATTGACCAATAGCAGAACGTTTCGGGCCAAGTTAGCCTGCGCAGACTGCAAAGGCTGACCTGGGTCGATACCCTTTGCAGATGCATTAAGCCCCCTTTTCCCAGAGTATGGCTCATGTAATATATACAATAAAACATTGATCATTCAAACTATTTTTCAGATTATTAAAAAAATATATAAAAAAAATACTGACTTTTCACATATTGAATCAAATTTAATAAATAGTAATACTAAAATCAACTACTGATAGTCTTAAATAATTACTAAAACCTTCAATATTATGTAACCATATCCACATCCAAATGACACTTTTTGCTGAAATAACTCAGCAGCAGTTCTCCGTAAACGCAGATTTCAAAAGCAGCAAATACGTGTAATCTTAACATAAATGTATTCTTCATACTTTAGATAAACATTAACTGGATGACAAAATTTTTGACTTGTTGGCATTGAAAGCATTTTGCAGGCAAGATAAAATATGGTTCAAATGATAGTACAATGTACATCATGTCTTTGACTGCGTAGAAGCACTGAGCTAAAATTTGTAAAATTAATGCTGGTTATCAACTCTCCTTTCCCAACAAAAGCTTTGGAAGCTTTAACCCTTTACCATAGTACCAGGTTTTAAAGACATTAAAAACATTGTGGGAAAAGGAGAAAATGTTGGTAACCAGTATTTTCTCCTGTTCCCACAATGTTTTCTGCCCAACAAAAGCTTTGGAAGCTTTAACTCTTTACCACAATCCCAAGTTTTAAAGACATTGAAAGCATTGTGGGAAAAGGAGAAAATGTTGGTAACCAGTATTTTCTCCTGTTCCCACAATGTTTTCTGCCCTATCAAAGACAAATTCCATTTTAGTCACATTTAAATTGTCATCTGCAAATGCTTTCAATTTGAACAACTCTGCATTTTTGTCGTGTGGTACAGAGTTGACCTTTAGTGTAGTATAAACAAAAGACTGTTTGGTAAAGGGTTAAAATCACCCAGATACTCAAATTTCAAACCTGATTTTGCAAAAGGATCTAAAGAATAATAGGCAATGTACATCCAGGATAAGTCTGCACATTATTGGCCACCCAGTCTTGATCTTCACTAACCATTAACTCTTTACCACTCAATTATGAGTTTGAAAGACCCTGAAAGAAACAGCTTTTGAAAACAATGTGGGAAAAGAAGTAAATGCTAGTAACCAGCATTTTCTCCTTCTTCCACAATGTTTTCTTCCTTATTAAGGACCAATCCAATCATTTCAGCTACGTTCAATTTGTCGTCTACAAATGCTTTCAATCTAAACCAGTCTAAATTTTGTTGTTTGGTAAAGAGTTAAAACTAGACTTTGCACTCTACATGTACATGTATTAAGCTGTAATCAATCAATTTACCTAAAAATCTCATTGGTAAAAAAATTTTTTTTATTGTTCAATCAGACAAAAGCACTACAAGTATTCATATTGTAAATCTTTACAATACATATAAAATATTTACAACCATAGCATAAAAACACAAATTCAGTTTGATCACAAATATGATTGTAAGGTTTTTTCATACGGCTCACCTCTTTACCAGAATATCGAAAGTTAAGACTGGTCCAAATCGAAAGCATTTGCCAACGACAAATTAAATATGACTCTAAAACTGAAATATGTCTTGAAAGGAGGAAAACATTGTGTGAAAAGAAGAAAATGCTGTTACCAGCATTTTCTCCTTTTCACACAATTTTTCCAAAGGCCTTTTTCCCAATGGTCCTTTAACTCAGGATTGTGTGGTAAAGGGTTAACCAGATGACAAAATTCATGACTTATGCAAATTAAAGGATTTGTAGACAACAAATCAAATATGTCTCAAAGGACAGAATTTGTCTTTGAAACAGAAGAAAACATTGTGGGAAGAGAAGAAAATGCTGGTCACTAGCGTTTTCTCCTTTTTCCACATTGTTTTCAAGAGTCTTTTTCCTTCAGGTAGATAAAACTCTAATTTGTTCTGTACACAGATATAAAAAAGAAATTACAATACAAAATACAAAAAATGATCACTTTGGATATAGACAATAATAAAACCATTCTGTCTTGTAAATTAAAACATGAGCTTTTGAGGATGATCACAGATCTAGATCAGACAGCACACAACATACAGTCTGATCTAGGATCAAGGTACCATGCCTAATGGCCATGACCCAAACAAACATTTGATGTTGCAAATTAAGCTTAACCCTTTACCAAACAATCCCGGGTTTTCACAACCCTGGGAAAGAAAGCTTTTGAAAACATTGTGAGAAAAGGAGAAAATGGTGGTAACTAGCATTTTCTCCTTTTCCCACAATGTTTTCTAACCTACCATGGACAAATTTTGTCATTTGGGCCACTTTTTATTTGTTGTCTGCAAATGCTTTGAACTTGGACCATCAAAAATTTGTCATTTGGTAAAGTGTTATGGAAAAAAGAAACATACGTATTGGATCTACACTTGTTTACTCAAGCCCTCCACCTGTTACCACACAACCCATGTCTTAATGACACCGTGGATGCAGCCTTTAACTCTTTACCAGACGACAAAATTTTAGATTAGTTGAAATTGAAAGTATGTGCAGACGCCAAAATAAATGTGAATGAAAAAATTGGAATTTGTTTTGGGAGGGTAGAAAACATTGTGGGAAAAGGAGAGAATGCTGGTTACCAGCATTTTCTTCTTCTCCCACAATGTTTTCAAAAGGCTTCTTTCCAGGAGTCGTCAAAAGGCAACATTGTGCAGTAAAGGGTTAAAGACACAGTGGAAAAAGAGGAAAATGCTGGACACCAGCATTTTCTCCTTTTCCAACAATGTTTTCTACCCTTTCACAAATGATTCCTTTGATTAGAATCATGTTTGATTTGTTGTCTGTAAAGGCTTATAATTTGGATGAGTTATCTGGTACAGACTTAACCCTTTACAATACAATCACAAGTTTTAACAACCCTGAGGAAGAGGGCATTTGAAAACATTGTGGGAAAAGGAAACCAGAGGGTCACTGGCCCTAAAGCACTCACCTGAGTAAAGTCATCTACAGCTGATAAAGCTGAAGAGATCCTTGCTTTAATGATGTACAACACATGAGTGTAACTGACCTACTTTTTTACCTGACATGGCCAAATTTTAAATTTGTCCAAGATATCATCAAGACAAAGATTCTGACCAAGGTTCATGAGTATCAGGCTGAAAATGTGGCCTCTATGGTGCACACAAAGTTTATCTAAGATTTGGCCCAATGATCTACTTTTTGACCCAATGTAACCCAATTTCAAGCCTGTCCAAGATATCATCAAGACAAACATTCTGACCAAGTTTCAAAGTTTCAAAAGTTTATTGTACAAAGGCCTCCGGCCCATACACAAACATATAAACAAACATATACATTACAAATACAAGACAGTAAGTGGATAAATGGCTGACAAACAATTGGTAAAACAAATGTTCCTAACTGAAAATGTCCAAATAGTTTTTTCTTTCTTCGAGGGCATAATAGATGTACATAGCAAGATTTCTTATAGTATTTGTATTTGAGTTAGACATAAGATTGTAAAATTTCTCCAGTGTAGGATGTTCCCTGTAAAATAATGGAATATAATTAGATCTTAGATCAGAATACAGAGGACATATTAACAAAAAGTGGAATTCATCCTCAACGTAACAATCACAGTATGGACATATGCACTCAACTCTATTAATACCATAATATCTACCTGTTTCAATAAGCAGACTATGTAAAGAACATCTAAATGAGGCAAAACACTTGTGAAATTTTACAATATCGAGTACATTTACATAAGATTCAACAGATAAATTTGTCTTAAAATAAACATAAGATAAAAGTTTTCTATTTTCAATACATCTCGATCTCCAAGTCTGTAAATATTGATCTTTTAGCCTATTTGTGTACCCATATAAAAACAATTTAACATTGGTAATTGATTGTGTCTCCCAGATGTGACCAAAACCATTCATATAAACATTTTCTTTCACAGACGTTACCCAGTTACGATAACCTATGCTATCATAATACACAAGCATATTATAGCACAGCTTAGGGTACCTGGTATCTGGCATATTCAAAAGTCTTATCCAGTATTTAATGCAACGTTTTGAAGAATAAATATACATTGGATAACGACCCAAGTCCCCAAGAACAGCATCATTGCAAGCACTATGATGTAATTTTAAAAACCTCTTACAACCTAGAATATGTACATTTTCTATACAAGCATTGTAATTCAACCCCCACAACTCCGACCCATATAACATGATAGGTGCAATTTTCATATCAAATATTTTGAAAAATGTTTTATATGGTAAACAACTAAAATTTTCATGGAACTCAAAATGTGCAAAAGAACTCGTTTTCCTTTAACAGCCATATGCGCTGACATTCTATATAAAGATAATCTAGAAGTAAAATGCATTCCAACATAATCAAAACCCTTTACAACTTCCAGATTACTGTTACCATAAAACCACTTTTCATGTTTTGATGTATTTCCACCTTTTTTGAAAACAATAACTTTTGTTTTTTCTGTATTTACGTCCAACTTATAATCATTAGAAAAATTGTGGAGCAGATTTAACTGTCTTTGTAAACCATTTATAGTGTCAGATACACATGCAACATCGTCTGCAAACATTATCAAAAATATTTCTGTTAAATCTGGAAATAACTGAACGCCCCTTACGTTATTATCGAGAAAAAAGGTATTGAGCTCATTGATGAATAAAGCGAACAATATTGGACTTAAACTACAACCCTGGCGCAAACCCAATGGCATTTCAAATATACCGGAGAGTCCTGCTTTTGTTTTTACCACACCTTTTACAGATGTATATATAGCCAGAATAGAATTATACAAAAATCCTGAAATATTGTTTTTACGTAAAACATCATACAGCAGTGATCGATTAACAGAATCAAACGCCTTTTTAAAATCAATAAAGGCGACATAGATAGGCTTACGTTTCCTTTGAAGGTACTTGGTAATAATGGAGTAAAGAATAAAAGCATTGTCAGTTGTGCAATAATTCTTTCTAAAGCCAGCCTGACTTTCTGATAGTTTGCCAAATGCTTCAACATAAAATGTTAACCTTGTCGTAATAATGGTTATATAAACTTTACTAAGAACATCGATAAGAGATATACCTCTATAATTGTCAGGGTTGTTTAAATTACCTTTCTTATGTAAAGGAACAATAACGCAGTGAGTCCACTTTTCGGGAAAAGAACTTGATACAAATATTTTATTGAAAAGTTTACTCATATAAGGTAAAAGAATATCAATTCCATATAAAACGTGTGAAGGCAGGAGATATCCTCCAGTGGATTTGTTCATTTTCAAATCACCAACTGAATCAATGATTTCTTCTTCAGAAATGGGACTATTAAAGAGAAAGTCTTCAATTTCATCAATGTTTAGATTATTCAAGTCCTTGCAATGGGAGTTTTCATTTACATCATAACCAGGTGTAAATAAACTTTTAAAATGAACATACCAAGTATTTATATCGATTGGAGAATCTTTTTGAGATGGCTTTGATAAACTATTTATTTCCTTCCAGAAAAACTTAGAATTGTGGATATTATTATCAATATTTGATAAATACTGTCTCTCATATAACAAACGCTTTCTTCTGCATGTAGATTTGTAGTTATTCCTTTTCCTTAAATAGTTCTCCAAATTTTCAGTATTGTTAGAAATGCGAAACAAATTCAAAGCCATTCTAGTATCTTGCTTGGCTTGTCTGCATTCGCAATCGAACCAAGCATTTCTTCTGACATTTATGGCACTTGCCTTGGGTGTGTATGTAAATTTCTAACTACATATTTTAATAACAGATTCTAGCACTTCAAGAATATCATCAATTTCATAATCATTATCTAAGTAAGATTCTAGCTCATTAAACAGATCACTCTCTAAGCCGTCCAATAAAGCGGTAATATATAGATCTCTAGTACTACTGTCCAGCTTACAATACTGGACTTGATTCAAAGTAAAATTTGAAGTGTCTACATGACTATACCTTTCGACGTCTAATGATACACATATTGGTAAATGAGAGCTCTCCACTCTATCAATAACCATAAAATCAGCAACCATATCCAAAACATCTTTTGTGGCAATACAGTAATCAATTACACTACAACCATTTTGATTTGTAAATGTAAAATTATTGTAGGAACTATCAATATTCTCGTGAATGCGACGCCCATTCAAAATGTAACATGAGTATGCCATACAAAAATTAAGTAAAATTCTGCCACGACTATTGATAGTACTATCCTTTGACGACCTACTAATTTTAATGTCGTTTTCAAAAATATCTTTCACGTCTTGTAACACTGGCACATCGGTGTACGATGTATAATCTGCTAAATTTCCGGTCCTGGCATTAAAATCGCCACATAGTAAAAAATCATAGCTTGTAAGGTCATTTTCTCCGATAACATCTTCCAGTCTTTGTAGGCAAGTATGAGGTATATTAGAATAAAAGGGGGAGTTTTCAGGAGGTGCATACAGAGATATCAATAATATATCTTTGGTACAATTGAATAACGACCTATCTAGGATAAGGATTACCCCAAATTCAAAATCAAGACATACTCGCCTACATAAATTAACAAGACACCTTTTGACTAATATAATGACACCCCCCATCGATCGACCACCAACATTTGAAACCTTGGCATTACAAGCAAATACATCATAGTCAGAGAATTCAGAATGGCATATAGAACAGTTATTAGTATCCCATGTTCCTTGTAAACAAATTACCTCATAACCAGTAAGAAAAGTGTGAATATTATAATTAGCCAGCTTAGCGCCAAGACCTTCTATGTTCCAACACAGTAAGTTCAATTTGTCTTTTGGGCTTTGGCCATAATACTATGCATTATTATTGGCTTTACGTGAATCAGCGAGGTAGTCGTCAGTTATTTCCATACTAGTGGGAGGGTCCAACTGTCGATTCTCAGTACCATTAACGACAGCAGCATAACTTTGGCGAACTGCCTTCTTGAACACCCTAGTTTCGACTTTAGATTTACTATTCGGCAAAATTACTAGCTTACCATTTTTGAAGTACCCCTGTAAGCCACGACTATTGAGTTCTTTTAACTCTTTACGCTGAAAGAAAGACAGATCATTAGATATGCGTATTCCATTTTCTCTCAACTTATTTCGGTATTTGAATAATGCAAATTTGTCATTAGCATCCTTAAATTTTACAATGACTAACCTAGGACCTTTTCCTGTTTGACCGACCCTTCTAGCACTTATCATAGAGTTAATATCAATTTCATGATCCGGCCTTGCATGAGAGAAAACCCTATCATCAACTAACTTCTCAAGACTCAAATTTTCATTCTCACACTTGTCTAACCCAAAAATTCTAAGTGAACATTTTAGCTTTTCGGACTCACCAATCATAATGTGCTGCTCAATAATATCCAGTCTATCACGTGTTTTTTCATCATGCAAGGCTAGCTCACAAATATCAGATTCAAAAACTTCATTTCTATATTCAATAGAATCTAAACGCTCACACATTCCATTCATTGTTGAGTTAGTTTGAGATTGACATTCCTCTAGTTTTGTAACATTCATTCTGATAGAAGAAAGCTCTGATTTCATGTCTTTTAATTCAGTTTTGACACTTGAAAGTTCACCCAAAACCTGTTGCAATTCAGCTTTCACATCGTTCATAGCAGTTAATAACAATCTAGTGTCTTCACTTGGCCCTGGATTGAATTCAACATCAGCAGAAAGAATTAACATCCGATTAGCATACGAAGAGTACAAGTTGTTGATAAGACAACTGTCCATCGCCAATGTCCCGCTACTGACCTCATATGACTTAAATGAACACACCGGTACGTTAGTGGATGAATAATTGTCCACAATAAATGCATGGCAACTGCTGATACCGTGTATAGAAAGAAAGAACCACAGCCAAACTACACAACACAGGAAGCTGCGCTGATGAATGTCAGTACCTGTAGTAAACAGGTTGTATTTACCATATTTCGTAGGTTTAAACCGGAAATGGCACTGAGAGTCGAAGGAACTGATTCTAGCATGGTACAAATTACTGTCAATAGTCATATTTAATATATTATATTTGATGTACTGCAGCCCCAAAAACAATGAAAAGTTCAGGTATAAATCTGCCAAACTCTGGAATTCCGATATGGAAATATACGTTAAGTATACTGAATATGCTGAGCACTGAACCGCTGAATCGCTCCACCGAAGACCATTTGTCACAAGTACCAAGTCCACTTGAGAACTTATTGGTCAACCCACACATCAATAACCACAGTACACATGCAGTCCGAAGCCGATAATTGTGTTTGTAATTACTGTGATTACTGTGTTGACAATGATGTACCCAGTATACAGGTAGACATACAGGTACCTACCTGTTCCGCATGGGTTAATCCTTTATCACAGAGACTAATTACACAGTTAAATGAACAAGTTTAAACAATGTTTTATCACAAAATATGACGAACTAAGACTAAATTTCCAAAATCCAAGATGTCCATCAGTTAGGTATCTCAAGATCAAACACGTTGGTACTTTTTATGGTCCAAACTAATAATTATTCACGAAAAAAAAAACTTTGTTAACTCAGAGCCACAATAAACATGCCTACCACTGTACTGCCTTACTATACACCAAGAGTATCAGGCTGAAATTGTGGCCTCTAGAGTTTGCACAAGGTTTTTCTTAGATCTGGCTCAGTGACCTACTTTTTGACCCGACATGACCCAATTTCAATCATGTCCAAGATATCATCAAGACCAATATTCTGACCAAGTTTCATAAGTACCCACTGAACATGTGGCCTCTAGAGTGCACACAAGGTTTTTTGTAGATTAAGCCCATAGACCTACTTTTTGACCTGACATGACCCAATTTCAAACTTTTCAGAGAGATCATCAAGACAAATAATCTGACATACTTTCATGAGTAGCAGGCTGAAAATGTGGCCTCTAGAGTGCACACAAGCCTTTTCTAAGATTTGGCCCAGTGACCTACTTTTTGACCCAACATAACCCAATTTCATACTTGCCTGAGATATTATTAAGAAAAACATTCTGACTAAGTTTCAAGAGTATCAGGGTAACAAGAGGGCCATGATGGCCCTGGATCGCTCACCTGAGGCAATAGGTGAAATTTCACCCCGGGGTCATAATGACCCAATTTAAAACTCATCCGAGATATTATTAAGACAAACATTCTGACCAAGTCAGGTCATTTGAGCTGAAAAGGTGGCCTCTGGAGTGTCCAAAATGTATTTCTTCAATTTGACCTTGTGACCTAGTTTATGACCCTATGTGACCATATTTCAAAATCATCCGAGATATCAAAACAAACTTGTTGACCAAGGTTCAGGTGAATTGGGCAAGAATTGCCACCTCTATAGTGCCCACAAGGGGTTTCTGTAATTTGACCTAAAGACCTAGATTATGACCCTATGTGACCTAATTGCAAACCCATTCAAGATATCATCAAGTAAAACATGCCGACAAATTTTCAGGTCAGTTGAGCAAAAATTGTGGCCTCTAGAGCACCCAGAATACATTTCTTTAATTTGACCTAGTGACCTAGTTTAAGACCCTATGTGACCCAGTTTCTAACGGATCTGAGATATCATCAAGTCAAACATGTAGACCAATTTTCAGGTCAATTTAGCTAGAATTGTGGCCTCATGTCAATTGAGTGAGAATTGTAGCCTCTAGAGCGCCCACAAGGAATTTCTGTAAGTTGACCTAGTGACCTAGTTTATGACCCCAGGTGATCAAAATTCAAACTCATCCAAAATTTCATGAGGAAAAACATTCTGACCAATTTTCAAGTCAATTGAGCAATAAATGTGGCCTCTACAGTGCCCACAAGGTATTTATTTAATTTGACCTAGTGACCTAGTTTATGACCCAAGGTATCCTAAATTTAAACTCATCCAAGATTTTATTAAGACAAAGATTCTGACCAATTTTCATGGCAAATGAGCAACAAAGGTGGCCTCTAGACTGCCAACAATGTATTTGTTTAATCTGACCTAGTGACCTAGATTACGTCCCCAGGTGACCCTATTTTGAACTTATCCTAGATTTCATCAAGACAAACATTCTGACTAATTTTCAGATCAATTGAACAAAAAATGTGGCTTCTAGAAGGCCCACAAGGTATTTCTTTAATTTGACCTAGTGACCTAGTTTATGACCCTAGGTGACCAATGTCAAACTCATCCCAGATTTAATTAAGTCAAATATTCTAACCAAATTTCAAGTCAATTGAGCAAAAAATGTGGCTTCTAGAGTGCCCACAAGGTATTTCTTTAATTTGACCTAATGACCTAGTTTATAATCCTAGGTGACCCAAATTAAAAGTAATATGAGATTTCCTAAAGACAAACATTCTGACCAACTTTCAGGTCAATTGAGTAAAAAATGTGGCGTCCAGAGTGTCCACAATGTATTTCTTTAATTTGACCTAGTGACCTAGTTTATGACCCCAGGTGACCCAATTTCAAAGACATCCCAGATTTAATTAAGACTAACATTCTGACCACTTTTCAAGTCAATTGAGCAAAAAATGTGGCTTCTAGAGTGCCTACAAGTTATTTCTTTCATTTGACCTAGTGACCTTGTTTATGACCCTAGGTGACCGAAATTAAAACTCATCCCAGATTTCATCAAGACAAACATTCTGACCAACTTTCAGGTCAATGGAGTAAGAAATGTGGCCTATAGTGTGTCCAAAGGGTATTTCTTTAATTTGACTTAGTGTCCTAGTTTATGACCCCTGGTGACCCAATTTCAAACTCATCCCAGATTTAATTAAGACAAACATTGTGGTATTTCTTTCATTTGACCCAGTGACCTAGATTATGACCCTATGTGACCCAAATTCAAACCCATCTGAGATTTCATCGAGACAAACATTCTGACCAACTTTCAGGTCAATGGAGTAAGAAATGTGGACTCTGGAGTGTCCACAAGGTATTTCTTTAATTTGACATAGTCACCTAGTTTATGTTCCCAGGTGACTGAATTTCAAACTTATCCGAGATTTAATTAAGACTAACATTCTGACCAATTTTCAAGTCAATTGAGAAAAAAATGTGGCCTCTAGAGTGCCCACAAGATATTTCTTTAATTTGACCTAGTGAACTAGTTTATGACCCTAGGTGACCCCCATTCAAACTCATCCGAGATTTCATCAAGAGAAACATTCTGACCAATTTTCAGGTCAATGGAATAAGCAATATTGCCTATAGAGTGTCCAAAAGGTATTTCTTTGACTTAGTGACCTAGTTTATGACCCCAGGTGACCCAATTTCAAACTCATCCCAGATTTAATTAATACAAACATTCTGGTATTTCTTTAATTTGACCCAGTGACCTAGTTTATGACCCTAGGTGACCCAAATTTGAACACGTCTGAAATTTCATCAAGACAACCATTCTGACCAACTTTCAGGTCAATGGAGTAAGAATTGTGGCCTCTAAAGTATCCACAAGGTATTTCTTCAATTTGACCTAGTGACCTAGTTTATGAACCCAGGTCATCCAATTTCAACCTCATCCCAGCTTAAATTAAGACAAACATTCTGAACAATTTTCAGGTCAATTGAGCAAGAAACATCGCCTCTAGAGTGCCCACAAGGTATTTCCTTAATTTGACCTAATGACCTAGTTTATGAACCTAGGTAACCCATATTCGTACTCATCTGAGATTTCATCAAGACGAACATTCTGACCAATTTTAAAGTCAATTGAGCAAAAAATGTGGCCTCTAGAGTGCCCACAAGCTATTTCTTTAATTTGACCGAGTGACCTATTTTATGACCCTAGGTGACCCAAATTTGAACTCATCTGAGATTTCATCAGGACAAACATTCTGATTAATTTTTCAGGTCAATTGAGTAAGAAATGTGGCCTCTTGAGTGTCCACAAGGTACATGTTGACGACACATGATGCACGACGGACATCGGACAACCACAAAAGCTCACCTTGAGCACATTTTCTGTGCTGTCTTTAGGTAAAGAAGTAAAATTTAACCCTTTACCAAATGATAAAGTTTTAGACATTTCAAACTGAAAGCATTTGCAGAGATCAAAATCAAATGGTTGAAAGGTCTTTAAAATAAGATTTTGTTTTGAAACTTTGTTGAAAATCTTAACAAAGACTAATAATTTTCATTCCTTTGCAAAAATGGCTGTAAAATTAAAACATGGATAAGTACACAAAAATACAAGGATTTGCATAACAAAGGATAAATACATTTTAAACAGAGTGAACTACCACCTTGCTCCACAGCTTAGTGGTAGAGTCACACAATACCATCTTGAAGGTCGTGGGTTCAAGTCCTATTGAAGGCTTTTTTTTTTTTTGCAGCATTTTTTTTTTATTTAATTCTTACCCAACTAAGAGAATGGATTCAACTCTTCTCGGAGTTCTAAAAGTATGTTTTCATTGAAACTGGTGATAATTTTGCTGTAGGTTTAGCAGCAGATAGCCGGCAGTGTAGATCAAAGATCAGATTGCATGTTTTGTGCAGTCTGATCTTGACCTACATCGTCCGCAAAAGCTACCTAAGATGACATTTGCAGTGAAAGAGTTAAATCTTCCTGAGATTCCATGGATTGTTTTTATAGCCCTTGAAAAAGGTAAGGTTTGTACATCTGGCACTTGGCTCTTCATCTAACAACAAAATTTTTGACTCGTCCAAATTGAAAACATGTGCAGACGACAAAATGAATATTACTAAAAAATCGAAATTTGTTTTAGGAAGGGTAGAAAACATTGTGGGCAAAGGAGAAAATGCTGATTACCACCATTTTCTCCTTTTCCCACAATGTTTTCAAAAGCCATATTTCTAAAGGTCGTTAAAAGTTGAGATTGTGTGGTAAAGGGTTAAACATATTTTCTAACTAGACAAAAGCTGCACAAGACAGTATACAGACTGATCTCAACTATCTGATCTATGATCTTGACTGTCTGATCTCAGATCTTGTCTGTTTTCTTGTGATGTCCATCATAATTAAATCTCTCTCTTACTTGTATGTGAGGTGTAAGTTATATCAAACCTATTCATGCTTTCCTGGAGTTTCTTTTAGCAGGGCTTTGCTCAACATTCTTTCCAAGCCACTAGCCACTTCCCTGCAATAAATGTCAAGATCAGACTGCAGAAAACCTGATATCTGATATTGGATTAGGGCAAATCTTATATAGTAAAAACAGCATTAAAAGTGCAATGTATGGACAGTAAAATCTGTGTAAGCCACCTCTAATGAGCAAGCAAAATGTATTTACCCTTAACAACATAGCAAAATGTAAGCAAGCAACATGTACAAACCCTTAACCACACAGCAAAATTTAAGCAATCAAAATCTACTAGCTCTTTACTACACAGCAAAATTTAAGCGAGACATTTATAAACCCTGTACCACACAGCAAAATTAAAGCAAGCAACATGTACAGTAAAACCTCGATATTTCCAGTCTCGAACATTCGAGAACCCCGCATTATTCGAGGAATTTCCATAGTCCCGGCAAAAACTCCACTATAATGCACCAAAAGCAGATCGGTAATTTCGAGTCTCGATAATCTGAAAATTCGAACACGTGTGCTGGTCCCTGTCATCATATTGCTTCTTTAAATTGATTGTTAATTCGAACACAATACCTTCTCACCTCTCGAGTAATTGTTTTCACACCTTTTGTGTGGAAAGGATTTGGCGAATCGGCCGTGTACGGTGTGGTGTAAGTTTTACAATCCATGACAATTACTAAAGGGGATTCACACTATCCAATAATTTGGGAAGAAATTGACATTGATTTGATGATGAGAGGTTAATGATGAGAAGTTGTGACGACCTCCCCATCTCATTTATGTTGTCTGATATTTCATCTTATAAAATTCACAAAAGTATTTTATTCCTGATTAAACAAGGGATTTTATCTCCCGACCACAATTTTTCGTAGTATGTTCGTACATCAACTGTTCAAAGTCATTGTTGACGCTAAAAAGACAGTTTAAAGCGTTTGTGATCGGACGATGTCTAATTTCTTATCCGTTTTCGTGTCTATCTATTTATAGCATCAGGGTTTTCCCAAGTCGCTTCGTCACAAAATTAAAAAAAAAGTCTGATCACATTTTTTTCTCCATCTTTTTAGGGTGACGTCATTTTTCAAGTTTGCGTGAATATCATTGGTTTATTTACATGTCACAGAAATTTTCCTGACTTTGATACTGAAAGGTTAGTGTTATTTTTCACGGGTGTGTAGATATCATGGTGCATTCTTCTTTCATATAGACATTGAAAAGCACCGTAGAACACAGAACCGCTTGTAAACGATTACACGTATCGACACCAAAATAACTTTTCCGTACATTCCTGAGTTTTAGCGAGAAGTAAATCGCACATTCTCTTTTTTTTTTAACTTTTGACATCTTGCCCGTTTTCATTCTTCGGTCGTTTTCAACTCATTTCTAGTTGCATATCGCCGTATTCAAGTATATTTCAGGGAAGCACTAGTGTTGTCGGAAGTTATAAGTGTAAATTTTCGAATTTTTTTTTTCTGGGATAATGCAAGCACGATATTAATATTACCTTCTGCCGTTTTCTCAGTAAACAAATAAAAGTTCGCATACTTTCCTGTGGGGTGACAGTTATTGTGGGCGAATGCAAAAGGCGAGATTTTAAGATTTCGTAAAAACTACAGTACCGACCTTCCTGGAAAAAAGGTGATTAGAGTGATTAATTTCCAAGAACTCGTGTAATCAAAAACGTGAATTTACAAAAAATAACCTATTCGATGTGATATTCTTTGAATGTTATGAAAAAAAGGAACAAAATTTGGTTGCATTGCTTGGGGAAGTATACTTTGATTGCCAATCATAGACGGAATGCAACTTTGTTTTCACTGGTATTTTCGATAATTCGAGAACTGCGATAATTCGAGCATTTTGCTTGTCCCCTTGGGACTTCGAATTATCGAGGTTTTACTGTATTAATGCTTAATCAAAGAATCTGAAAGAATATACAGACAAAAATTCAAATGCTTTTCAAATGATAAGGTTCAATTTTGTTCTTGAATTGGTAGAAAACATTGAGGGGGAAAAGGAGACAATGCTAGTTACCAGCATTGTCACCTTTTTCCACAATGTTTTCAAAAACCTCCTTTCTCAGGATCAGTAAAACTAAGGACTATGTGGTAAAGGGTTAAGCCAGCATAATATGGAGCTCCCAGAGAAGGTAAAAAGGTTTAACTCTTCACCAAACGTCAAATTTTCAGACTCGTCCAAATTCAAAATATTTGCAGACAACAAATTAAAAGTGATTCAGAAACTGAAATTTACCACTGAGAGGGAAGAAAACATTGTGAAAAAAGGAGAAAATGCTGGCTGCCAGTATTTTCTCCTTTTCAAGGGCCTTTTTCCTACAGGTCATTAAAACTCGTGATTGTGTGGTAGAGGGTTAAATACTTCTAAACTGGAGGTGGCTGAAAGTTTATCTTCTCCTGCAAAGTTAACAATAATTTGAACAAACTATCATGCAGGGAAAAAGGGTTTAAAGGATGTGCAAAAAGTTTCAGCTCATGTCAGCCTGGCCAGTCCGCACAGGCTGTCCTGGGCTAAAACTTTTTGCTATTTGTCAATTTTGTGCAGCTCAGAGGACCAGTGTACCTCATGATTCAGTGGGTTGCTATACAAAATGGAATTTATGGATCCATAATACATGTACTGTGCCGACTTGCTCAGTATCGCCGTCTAAGGAGATGCATTAAGTCCATTTTGCCAGAGCATGGATAAATTTTATCAAAGATAAGTAAAGAAAAAGAATATTACCATACCATTTTCACAATTAAAACGATTGCAGTTGACAATAAGAAGAAACATGCGGAGGAAATAAATATACCTTTCTTGGATGGTGTGGAGAATAATGTGGGAAAAGGAACAATTACCTGAAAATTTTTTGTGTGTGGTAAAGAGTTGAGTAGTAAAATCTTTACTAGAAGAAAAAAACTGTCTATGCCGAAATCATTTACTGACTGAAAACTAAGTTTAATCCTAAACCTTTAATTTGTCTTTTGAAGGTGGGGGTGGAAAACGTGAGTAACGGAGAAAAAAGCTGATTACTAGCATGTTCCTCTTTACTCCCAAAGTTTTCAAAAGCCTTCCTCTTCATGGTCGTTAAAACATGGGATAGTGTGGTAAAAGATTAATTGCTTTTTCTCTACTGACAATGTAAGTTTTCATAAAAAGAATAATGCATATTTCCCAAGTGGAGTAAACCAAGACTAAAACTTTCAAATTCTAAAATAATGTAAATCAAGTGCACACTCCAAGGTAATAAAAGAAACACAAATATTACAATTTAAAAGTTCTTTCAGCCAGGAATATCTTAAGAGGTTAAAAAAACCCTACATAAATAAACAAAATATAGTCATAATACTGTCTAAAGTTAACTCATCACCAACATGGAGTCAAAAAGCCAGCTGTATCAGATCTATCAGATCTGAATCTATTGAAAAAATCTATTCAAAGCAAAATCAAAACATAATAACACAACGTCCAAGTGGCAATGGATGCTTTTTCAGAGAAAAATTCTTAGAAAAAAAAGGAATATAAAAATGTGAAAAAGTTTTGAGACTTACCTGCCTTTCTGGTGTGGATTCAGCTTTTGATATTTAATTACTAGTGCAATTTGAAGTTAATATCTTAGTAATGACAGAAATATGAGAAAGTGTCAAAGTGTTCTCATAACCACGCTGACGATGACAACAGCACAGATGGTATGACAATACCTTGTGAAAACAACCAAGCAAAAACTTCAAAGTTACATACATTAAGATATAATAATATTATCTGAGGAAACATATTTTATGTTTAAACTTTATCATATGACAGAAATTTACAGTTGTTCTAATTTTAAGCATTCACAGAAAATCAACTTAATGTCAACTAGAACTGTTGCAAAGCCAACAAAAATACCCCCCCCCCACCAGCACCTTGTCACTGAAGCAGTACAATCAGAGAAAACTAGAGCTATCACTAAACGTGATCATACCCCCCAACAGCTCCTTGTCACAAAACAGATTAATGTCACAGGAATGCAAAATAAGTGACTGGAGAGTCAATTATACCAGAGCTATCACTGAAGGTAATGAATATCCTGCAATGGCTTCTTGCCAAAGAATTACTCTTTGTTACAGACTGAAGACTTGGAGAGAATAAAACTTACTTGATACATTTTTTTTTACCAGTTGGACAAATTGAGACTGGTTTAAGTGAAAAGGTTTTGCAGACAACAAATGTCTTTTCATGCAATGTTTTTGACCAGACTCTACATCTTACTTATACAGTACGGAAACTAACGAAAGCAACCTCCGAACCGAACCGCTCTTGGAAATTTTATTTAATTAACTAAGAACAATTTATGATATGCACATCTTTGCTGAGTGCAAAGTCTATCCATGAAGTTTGAAAGAAATTTGTCCAGAATCATCAAAGGGCCATAACTCCATGAAACCTAAATAAACCATAACCAAAATAGGATATGCACATCTCTGCTTGATACTGAGTCTATTTGTGTAGTTTGAACCAAATCTGTCCAATAGTTGATAAGAAAAAGAGCAGACAAGAAATTTCATGAAAGGGCCATAACTCAGTGAAAAATCAATGAACCATAACCAGCATTTCATATGCACATCTCTGCTTGATACTGAGTTTACCTGTGAAGTTTGAATAAAATTCGTCCAGTAGTTTATGAGAAATAGAGCGGACAAAAAGCTACAGACCGACGGACGGACCGACGGACGGACCGACCGACAAGCTGACTCCTATATACCCCCCCAAACAGAGTTTTGGGGGGTATAATTATTTGGTATAATAGTTTTTGAAAGTAAGCATGACATAGAAGCTGTGTTAAAAGTATTCTATCAAAAGTATGATTTATTTTCATCAATTCAGCAAGGGCACCGTCATAAAGAGAACGACAAAAAAGGGCTTAGCTCTTGGAAATCTTATTTAATTAACTAAGAACAATTTATGATATGCACATCTTTGCTGAGTGCAAAGTCTATCCATGAAGTTTGAAAGAAATTTGTCCAGAATCATCAAAGGGCCATAACTCCATGAAACCTAAATAAACCATAACCAAAAATAGGATATGCACATCTCTGCTTGATACTGAGTCTATTTGTGTAGTTTGAACCAAATCTGTCCAATAGTTGATGAGAAAAAGAGCGGACAAGAAATTTCATGAAAGGGCCATAACTCAGTGAAAAATCAATGAACCATAACCAACATTTCATATGCACATCTCTGCTTGATACTGAGTCTACCTGTGAAGTTTGAATAAGATTCGTCCAATAGTTTATGAGAAATAGAGCGGACAAAAAGCTACAGACGGACGGACGGACGGACGGACCGACCGACGGACGGACCGACCGACCGACAAGCTGACTCCTATATACCCCCCAAACAGAGTTTTGGGGGGTATAACAAGTAAAAAAGCTTACGAGGTTACGAGGTGCATGATTTTACTGACAGTGAGTACCAAGATCATCTTTCTGTATCCACCAACCATATCAAATCGCTTTCCCTGTTTAATACATGCTCCTAATTCAAAGTCCAGGTATACATGTATCTAAAACAACCAATTCAAATTATATCTAATAAAACAGAAAACTTAAACAAGCCATGTGTAATGTAAACTTCACAATGAAACTAAATAAAGTGTACACAACAGCTTTACCAAGAACTGACTTTTTTACAATTTTGTTTACAGACTACAAAACATAGTCTGAAAAACTGTGGCAACTCCAATACAACCAACATTAGAGGTTTTTTGACAAATTGTTTGAAGTCAGGCTTTCTGGGATACAACTCCTTGTATAGTAGCTGATATGAAATAGATTCTATCCTTCTAACACAAAGACCAGTACTTTCTTTATGTAAAAATAAAGTACAAACCGAAGAACTGCATGGTTTGAGTGCCAACACTCAGCTGCAGTCGCTTTTCTGCCACAAATCTAAGCTTAAAAAGGGGAATAACTGTGAAAAAATATTTCAGCAATACCTGCCCTTGTTGTATGGGTCCCCCTTTTGACAGTGACTAACTAGCTCAGATATGAAGTAGATATCTTAAGTTACAACAAAGACACGAAAAAAGTCAGTTTTTGCACAAAGGCATTGCTGAAGCAGATGAAAACACAGACAGGGCTATTACAATATCCCTGCTTTTCTTTGAAAGCAGCTGAGCTAAATATACTGTGCATATTTTTGAGCCTTGCTCTTCAAAAAGGGGGCTTAATGCATTTCCGTAATGCATGATACCAATCAAGCAATCACATGATCATGGGTCCATAATTGCCACTTTTTTAATAATGTCCTTAGACATACAGAAAATTGACCTATAGCGAAAAGTTTCAGCCCAGGTCAGCCTGCGCGGCCTGCGCAGGCTGACCTAGGCTGATACTTTTCGCAGATGTATTAAGCCCCCTTTTCACACAGTATGGCTCATTTACTTGTTACTCAATACAGTTTAATGTCATGACTAATTCAAATATAAAAGATACTAACAACAATAATGACAATGTTCTATTTTGCACCAAATTTTGCAAGTGTTAAAAGTTATATTTCAAAGTCAATACAAATTACTAGATGCTACCCTTATATGGTATAATGCACACAATACAATGTTTAATCAATGGACCAGCTCAAAATTGCTCACATACAATTGATAACAAAATTAAGCCTTTACCATAATGATCTTGTGACTTACAACCTTATAGAAGGAAGTATTTTGAAAACATTATAGGATATGGAGAAAATATTGGTAACAACATCTCTCATTTACCTGCAACATTTTCTAACCTTACAAAGACAAGTCTTATCAACAAAGACAATCACATTATGTTGTGTACAAGTGAGCCATGCTCTGTGAGACAAGGGTTTAATGCATTTGTAAAAAAGTATTGACCAATGTCGGCCAGTGCTGTCTGCGCAAGCTGGCATAGGCCAAAACTTTTTGCTATAATGTAACTTTTCTGTATGTCCTAGGACCATTGTACCTCATGATTCAGACGGTTGTTAGACAAAATGGAATTTGTGGATCCATAATTGTGTGGTGCCTAGGTTGGCACAGGCTGACCTGAGTCGATACTTTTCGGAGATTCATTAAGCCCCCTTTTCACAGAGCATGGTTCAATTATAGTTCAGCCTTGTTGCACTATGCCCAGATTTAACTGCTTATACAATGAGACAGTTTAGATCTAAGATCAAACTGCAGAGAATGTGCAGTCTGATCTTGAACCTACCCTGTCCTCTTGTTTGTCATACATTCTGAAAAAAAATAGCTTTTAAACTGCAATACCTTCATCTTTAGGTCTGATCCATAATGCCTATTACATTTCTTTAGCACAACAAGGATTAGTAAGACTAACAAAAAGGCAGAACTAGCATGATCAAAAAAACTCTTTCCATACATAAATATTTTACACTGGTCCAAATTGAAACCAACATTTTTCTCCTTTTCACACTATGTTTTCTAGCATTTGGAAGACAAAATGTCTTCAATTGAATCAAATTTATATGCTGTTTGCAAATGTTTTCAATTTTGACAAGTTTTAAGTTTTTTAATTGGGTAAAGAGTCAAAAGAAAAAGTTACCAGAACAAAAAATGTACATACACACAGGCAGACAACTGGCCATGACATGAAATCTCTGTACAAACTATGGCTGTAACACTTTACCAAACGAAAAAATTTTAGACTAGTCCAAATTGAAAGCTTTAGCAGACGAAAAAATAAATGTGACTCAAAAATTGAAGTTTGTTTTGGGAAGAGTAGAAAACATTGTGGGAAAAGGAGAAAATGCTGGTTACCAGCATTTTCTCCTTTTCCCACAATGTCTTCAAAATGGTTTTCCTCAGGGTCATTAAAAAGTTAGGACTGGGTGGTAAAGGGTTAAAATGCTTGTTTTGATACTGAGATTTATCATATAACTTCCCTTATTTCAAGTGAAATATTATCATTATGAATTTTCTTATCTTATACAGATAAACAAAAAGGCCAGTTGTTGGTCAAAGCTTCTGTAAACATAAGCAAGTCTAAAGCCTAAAACAGTGCAAATCTAAATTTTCTTGTGAATATGAATGTCAAGATTAATTCTCATGCCATTGTTTCCTTTTTTCTATCTGTAGATTTAACCATTTACCACACAGTCATGAAATTTAACGACCCTAAGGAAAAGGGCATTTGAAAACATTGTGGGAAAAGGAGAAAATGCTGGTAACCAACATTTTCTCCTTTTCCCATAATGTTTTCTACCCTTCCAAAGATGAATTTCTATTTTTAAGTCATGGTGATTTTGTCGTCTGCAAAAGCTTTCAAACTAGGCAAGTCTAAAATTCATTGTTTGGTAAAGGGATAAAATGAATTTGTGATAATTTGTTTGTTTCTTAAGAACTATTTATCTCTCAAGATGTTCCCACTTGTCAAGGAAGCAAATAGATCTTATTCATTGCAAATTACTACAATTGCACTGCAATACACATGTAAACAGTGTACAAGAAAGCCTATCATTATTCTGACAGGGAATCTGACAGTTGTTGGCTTTTGAGGTATGATTTTACTGAACTTGTCAATAAAGAATATTATTATGCTTGTAAAGGCTGGCGTAATAAAAATTTTCAATACCAGTTTAGCAATTTTTCTTATCTCAAATGCCAACTGATGTCAGATCCAATATAATTATATCTCATAATCATTTTTAGATACAAAAATACATTTTTTTCACTGAAAAAACATCAAATTATTGTTCATTTGGTAGAATTATACCTCAATCTCACCAAAACTGTTTTCAGCTTTATCTTTTAAATGAATCTAACTTATCCTCATGTTTCTCCTATTCTACGCTCTCAGTGTTCAGGGGATCTGCCCTTACTAATGTTTCTCCCTGATTTTTATCTCCGTCTTGGTCTGAATCCTTACAGGTATAACAAATTCCAATGGTTGGATGCAGGAATTTATAGTAATTTGCAATGAAGATCAGATGCAGAAGAGCACTAACAAACAAAATCATAGCATACAATTCTATGTCTACATCTGTCCATAAAAACCCAAGGGTTATAAATACTGCACTCTCAATATACAATACAATATTGTGTCCAATCATACGCCACTTTGAGGGATAATTCTCTACATCTCTCTCATACACATTGACATAGAAAAGCATGCATGTAATGGAATACAATGCGGTATAGCAAATTTTGCCAACTTTACACATGCAAGTGCCCTTAGTATGCAACAGACCCTCAAATTTTGGCTGATGATAACACCAAAGCCAAAGAAATACACATACAAAGTGAAGATTTACCAATGGAACACCTATGACAAGAGGTACAGCAGCAATAAACATTGACATTGACACCATCCTAAATGTCATTCCGCCAAAAACTCCCAGGTAGTAGAAAATGTAAACGAGAACATGCATATCTTTCTTTTCCCTTCCTGCATGAGGCTGGGCTCTTGTCGTGCGGTAGTGATCAGCATATGCCAGTGGCATAAAAATCAGGGATGTTATAATACTTCGCCCTAAAATAAAGGTATAATTATAACAGTACAGCCTAGTATATGAAAGCAAGAAAGATCAAGATGCAACATCAAATCTGTAAGGTTTTCTTTTTCAAATGTTTCATATTGTGCCTGTCTATTTATGTATCAGGGCCAAGAACTCAGCTCTCTCAACAACCTATAATGTTTTTCTAACTCCTTTTTCTAATAAGAAGCAGTTTACCAAATGACAAAATTTCAGACTTAGTCAAAGTTGAAATCATTTGCAGATGAACAATTAAATATTACTCAAACATTAAATTTGTTGTTGGAGGGTAGAAACATTGTGAGAAAAGAAGACAATGCTACTTACATGCATTTTCTCCTTGTCCCGCAATCTTTTCAGAAAACCTTCTTTCTCAGACGTGTTAAAATTCAGGATTGTATGGTAAAGGGTTAACATTTTACCAAATGACAAAATTTTGGACTCAAAAGCTTGAAAACTGTCTTTCAAAGGGCAGAAACATTGTGGGAGATGCAGAAAATGCTGGTAATCAGAATTTTCTCCTTTTCCAACAACTTTTCAAAAACTTTATCCTGCTTTAATGACGTCGTTAAATTAAAATGTGGCAGTGATGGTGTAATTTTTTGCAAGCTTTCTTGCTGACTATCATACTTTGCATATTTTTTTTCTATTCATTGAAATTCAACACAAATTGACAAAGTTCAGGAAAGTGTCCCCTTGTGAGACCGTGGTATTTGGCCAAACATTGTGGGAAAAGGAGAAAATGCTGGTTACCAGCATTTTCTCCTTTTCCCACAATGTTTTCAAAAGGCTTCTTTCCCAGGGTCGTTAAAACACGGACTTGTTTGGTAAAGTGTTAACTGGGGTAAAAAAATGACTTTTAATAACAAATAAATAGCATTTCTTCTAATAGAAAAAAAAAAAAGAATCTAAACCTTTTCAGGCTATATGCAAAAACATTAGCTTTTGCATATTGCTTAGATCCAGATCAGAATGTGCAGTCTGATCTTTGATCTGTTCTATCTACTGGTTTAGTCACCCCTAAAAGATAAAACCTTTTCGAGTTCCAGAGGAATGTATTTTTAGCCATCAAAAGAGATCGAGTTCATCTACTTAGTGCTGAAAGAGTTAACCCTTTACCACACAATCCTGAGTGTTAATGATCCTGAAAAAAAAATCTTTTGAAAAGATTGTAGGAAAAGGAGAAAATGCTAGTAACCTTCATTTTCTCCTTTTCCCACCATGTTTTCCACGCTATCAAAGACAGAAATCATCATTTGAGCTACATTTGAATTGTCATCTAAAATTGTTTTGAATTGGACTAGTCTAAAATTTTGTCATTTGTAGTTTAACCCTTTACCAAATGACAAAATTTTAGAATGGCCCAAATTGAAAGCATTTGCAGACGACAACATAAGTGTGACTAAAACATTGAAATTTGTTTTGGGAAGGGTAGAAAACATTGTGGGAAAAGGAGAAAATGCTGGTTACCAGCATTTTCTCCTTTTCCCACAATATTTTCAAAAGGCTTGTTTTTCAGGGTCGTTAAAAGTCGGGATTGTGTGGTAAAGAGTTAAAGAGTTAACTCTTTACCAGAAGACAAAATTTTGGACTTGTCCAAACTGAAAGCATCTGCAGACAACAAAAATAAATGTGACTCAAAAACTGAAATTTGTTTTGAGAAAGTTAGAAAAAATTGTGGGAAAAGGAGAAAATGTTGGTTATCAGCATTTTTTTCTTTTCCCACAATGCATTCAAAAGCCTTCGTTCTACGGGTCAATAAACTCAGGACTGTTAGGTAAAGGGTTAAATTTAACAAAATCTATAATATGTACTCACCGATACGACTATCAAGGCTTGTTGGCTTCAAGGCAAAGATATACAACTGTAGTACAGCTTGTGAATAAGTTTCGGTGAAAGCACAGATGAAGTTCAAAGCAGCATAATCTCTCTTGGTACTCTTCACTTGCTTTTTATAATAATCCTTTTGGCTTAGTTTTGTCCTTTTCTTGTATTTGTAGTACATGTGTTGTAGTATTCTAATCATGAAACAAGAGGACCATGATGGTCCTAAATCGCTCACCTGACATGCAACTCAGCTGTCACTGTTATGGCCACTTGCCTCTTGTTTTTTGCTGGAATGTCTTAGTTTTGAAAATGATTCATCCATATGACAATACCAACAATCAGAGCAGGTAAGAAAATGATAGTCGAAATTATAGGCCCTAGAGTGTAAACAATGGAATTGTCATCAAGATCCCCTATTTTGATGCTTTTAGCTTGTCCCCATTTTGATCAGATTTGTCCTTAGGTCATTATGAACATCCAGGGAAATTTTGAGTATGACTGAGCCAGAATTGTGGTTGCTGAGTGTGTTCATGTTCACAACCTTACAAACATTCTGGGCGATGGATCAAGATTATGCTCGAATTATGATACTTATACAATAAACAGTGGAATTTTGGCAACGCATATTCAAGGATACATAAAAGCTAACCATGAGTATGTTATGCTCAGGTGAGCTGATAATGGGTTTTCAGACAGAATCACAAGCCAAATGTATGTTGTGGGCCATACAATATGGAACAGGAGGATTCCAAGAATACACTCTTTACATATTTGATCCTACATTGTGACTACAAAGGACTTTTTGTGATTCCAAGGAAGAAATTTGGTAAATGCTATTAGCAAACAAGAGCCGTCAAGTGTTTGTTGAGAAATCGCTTCGGACGGACGGACGGACAGACAGACAGACGAAGTGGCGACTATATGCTCGCCCTTACGGGAGCATAACTATCCACCAGTCCATGCTGAATATGAAAGTTCTAGGGTTAATGTTTGGATGAAAGAAGATTTTAAAAGATCTTTTATTTGGATGTGGAAACTGGGATCCAACAACAAAGCACTTATTTTTTTTTCCTATGGTCACAATTCGATGTACTTTGGTAGAGTGCTACTGTTGCCAATTAAGTTGTAGGCTTTGTGTCTGGGTCAATTTTTTTTTTTCAGCAGTTGACATGGAAACCAGAGTTGTTCATGAACTCCAATTTGTCAAAGGGCAATAAAGTTGATCTTGCTTAGCTAAGCGACTACATTTATTAAGCCAACACTTTTATTAAGCGATAGGAATTCCAATGTCTCTGTTGAAATATATAAGACTAGCTGAAATTGAATGCCCCATGGATTAAAGCCTTTATGCTGAGCTAAATCCTATGTTGTTAGTACTTATTACAATCGTCTTAGTGAGAGTATTGTAATGAGTATTACCAACAAAGGCTTTTTTTGAAAGTAAGGTATTATTTGAGTGCAAGAAATGTTGCCTCTCTATGTAATCTGAATAAGTTTTTGTTGCATTAAGAGACCATTTTCTAAAGTGACCAATTTTGGCAGTCCCTTGAGTGGTCGCTTAATAGATGTTTTACTGTATCTCTTAATTATGGTCAGAATGTGTTGGTTAGCATACATTTGTTTCCAAACCTCAAAGACAATGTATGACAGACAGTCATTGATCACATAAGTTCACCTCATCCTTAAGTTGAGTCTTTCAAGCCTAGATAACACAATGCATGTACTAACCACTACCCATGTTTTCTCATAGGTAATGAAGGTAGTTATGTTTCTTGTATACTGCAATGTTTTGCAAAGGTATTAACATTTGTGCATGGTTTAAAGGAGTTCCATGATGCGGTGTTTGAGTCAACGATGGTCAAAAAAGAATCAACTTTTCTGTGTGTTTTATAAATATAAGCTTTTTTGAAACAACTGAATCAGAAAGTCTCCATTTGATAGGAAATGGAAATACAGTAAACTCTGGTTATAACGATACACAACAGACCGAAGCAAATATATTGTTATATCCAAATATCGTAATAATGCTTATTCTAAGAAAATTACTGCATTGGGACCTCAAACCAACTTCGTTATAAGCGGCATTTACTGTGTTTTATAATTCGGTAATTAGGAGCATAGTCTAAATGTTTTTGTCTGGTAATAGTCCAAGCAATTTATTAGAACTTTGTGGGCATTTATATTGTTGTACTCAATTCCTTTTTCCATTCTCTTGGACAATGAAATGAGACAACCACTTGCAAGAAGACTCAACAACATAATGCTACATGCCAAATATGAAAGCTCTAGCCCTTACGGTTTGGGACAAGAAGATTTTTAAAGATTTCCTTCTTTATCTCTGTGTGAAATCCGAGAACCCACAACATAGGGCCAATTTCCAAACTAGGGCCATTATTTGAAGTATTTTGGTAGAGGGCCACTAGATGATGCTACATGCCAAATATGAAAGCTCTAGCCCTTACGGTTTGGGACAAGAAGATTTTTAAAGATTTCCTTCTTTATCTCTATGTGAAATTCGAGAGACCAACAAAATATGGCTAATTTTCACAACAGGGCAATAATTTTAAGTGTTTGGTAGAGGGCCACTAGATGATGCTACATGCCAAATTTGAAAGCTCTAGCCCTTAAGGTTTGGGACAAGAAGATTTTTAAAGATTTCCTTCTTTATCTCTATGTGAAATCTGAGAACCCATAACATAGGGCCAATTTTTAACACCAGGGCCATAATTTGATGTATCTTGGTAGAGAGTCACTAGATGATGCTACATGCCATATATGAAAGCTCTAGTCCTTACGGTTTGGGACAAAAAGATTTATAAAGATTTCCTTCTTTATCTCTATGTGAAATCCAAGAACCTACAACATAGGGCCAATTTCCAAACTAGGGCCATTATTTGAAGTATATTGGTAGAGGGCCAAAAGATGATACTACATGCCATATATGAGAGCTCTAGCCCTTACGGTTTGGGACAAGAAGATTTTTAAAGATTTCCCTCTTTATCTCTATGTGAAATCTGAGAACCCACAACATAGGGCCATTTTCCACACTAGGGCCATAATTTGAAGTATTTTGGTAGAAGGCAACTAGATGATGCTACATGCCAAATATGAAAGCTCTAGCCCATACGGTTTGGGACAAGAAGATTTTTAAAGATTTCCTTCTTTATCTCTATGTGAAATCTGAGAACCCACAACATAGGGCCAATTTCCACACTAGGGCCATTATTTGAAGTATTTTGGTAGAGGGCCACTAGATGATACTACATGCCATATATGAGAGCTCTAGCCCTTACGGTTTGGGACAAGACGATTTTTAAAGATTTCCCTCTTTATCTCTATGTGAAATCCGAGAACCCACAACATAGGGCCATTTTCAACACTATGGCAATAATTTGAAGTATTTTGGTAGAGGACCACTAGATGATGCTACATGCCAAATATGAAAGCTCTAGCCCTTAAGGTTTGGAACAAGAAGATTTTTAAAGATTTCCTTCTTTATCTCTATGTGAAATCTGAGAACCCACAACATAGGGCCAATTTTTAACACCAGGGCCATAATTTGAAGTATTTTAGTAGAGGGTCATTAGATGATGCTACATGCCTTATATGAAAGCTCTAGCCCTTACGGTTTGGGACAAGAAGATTTTTAAAGATTTCCTTCTTTATCTCTATGTGAAATCCGAGAACCTACAACATAGGGCCAATTTCCACACTAGGGCCATAATTTGAAGTATTTGGTAGAGGGCCACTAGATGATGCTACATGCCATATATAAAAGCTCTAGCCCTTACAGTTTGGGACAAGAAGATTTTTAAAGTTTTTTCTTTCGGTTGCCATGGCAACCAGAGTTCTTCATGGAATTCAAATCTTTGAAGTATTCTGAAAGTGCATCACCTAAGGATCATTTCTGTGAAGTTTCATTGAAATCTGATTGGTGGTTTCAGAGGAGAAGATTTTTTAGTAATTGTTTACGGACGGACAGACGGACGACGGACATCGACCGATCACAATAGCTCACCCTGAGCACTATGTGCTCAGGTGAGCTAAAAACAGTGAACTCTCAAATAGTTGACTTGATGTTTAACCCTTTCCTAAACAAGCCCTTGTTTTCATGTGTCTGCAGTACAAGTCTTTTGAAAACACTGTGGGAAAAGGAGAAATTGCTCGTAATGAGCAATTTCTCCTTTTCCCACAGTGTTTTCTACGCTTTTTGAGAACTTTCTGCAATTTTCGTCAAATTCAAAATTGTCGTCTGCAAACTCTTTCAAATTTGGACCAGTCCAAAATTTGTCGTTTGGGAAAGGGTTAACTCTTTATCAGACGAAAAAATTTTAAACTTGACAAAACTGAAAGCATTTGCAGATGACAAATTGAATATGGCTCAAATGATGGGATTTGTATTTGATAGGGTAGATAAGGTAGAAAATACTGTGAGAAAATGGGTCATCAGGGTCTTCCATGGGATTGTCAAAACACGTAACAGTTTGTATGGGGTTAAACCCATATGTGCCATGCTCTGTGAAAACACAGACGAAAATATTTAGACTGGCCCAAATTCAAAGCATTTGCAGACAACAAATGAAAAGTCACCCAAATGATTGGATTTCTGGCTGAAAAGCTACAAAACACTGTGGGAAAAGGAGAAAATGCTGGTTACGAGCAATGTATCCTTTTCCCACAATGTTCTCAAGTGTCTCATTTACCAGCTTCGTTAAAACTAAGGATTGTGTGGTAATGGGTTAAAACAAGCCATTCAATTTCCAAACAAACAAAGTGAAAAATTTGGACTTTTGTTGCTTGACTCTTTACCAAACAACAAAAAAAAATGGACTGGTCTAAATCTAACACATTTGCAAACTAAATATCAAATATTAAAATTACATGTATGTGGCTCTCCGCAAATGTTTCAATATGGCGGAGTTGAGAATTTCATTATCAGCAAAAAAAAAAAATTCTTTATCAGATCACAACACTTTAGACTTGCCTATACTAAAAGCAATGCAGACATCAAAACTTGATGTTGCTCAAATGTTGGCATTCTGTCTTTGAAAAGGATGAAAACGTTCTTTTATAAGCCCTATGAATAACCTCTTTACCACACAATCCCAGGTTTTAACGACCCTGAGAAAGAGACCTTCTGAAAACGTTGTGGGAAAAGGAGCATTTTCTCCTTTTCCTGCAATGTTTTCTACCTATGTTGGACAGATTCCATCATCTCAGCCACATTTAAATTGTCATCTGCAAATGCTTTCAATTTCAACAAGTCTATGTTTTTGTCCGTTGGTAAAGAGTTAAGAGCAAAATTCCTATAGCTGAAGCTTACCTTACAACAATGCCTAAGGATAGCAGACCTAGGACAAATCTTCCAAAAATCTTTACGGCAGTCCAAGGACCCTGGTCTTTCTGTTTTGCTTCTGGTACTTGCCTCCTCCCTGCTGTAAGATCTGTCATCTGTTCCCCAGTAGCATGGGAGTCAATAATGTCATCAGATTTAAGTGAAGAGCGGTCAATATACCACCAAGATAGATCAGCAAAGATGAGCAATAACCCAGGCCCTATAAGGAACGCCAGCGTAAAATAGAAGTAGTAATGATCTCCTGAAAATAATCATGGAAAAAACTGATATTACCGGTATATCAATATCATCTACCGGTACTTATTACAAGACCTACACTTCGACCCAACCTGACCCATTTTCAAACTCGTCCAAGATATCATCAGGATAAGCATTCTGATCAACTTTCATGAGCATTAACTTTTTGCCAAACGACAAAACTTTAGACCAGTCCAAATTCAAAGCATTTGCAGACGACAAAATAAACATGACTCAAAAATTGGAAATGGTTTTGGGAAGGGTAGAAAACATTGTGGGTAAAGGAGAAAATGCTGGTCACCACCATTTTCTCCTTTTCCCACAATGTTTTCAAATGGCTTCTTTCCCAAGGTCGCTAGAAACCAGGACTGTTTGGTAAAGAGTTAAATTGAAATGTGAATTCTAGAGTGTACAGAAGGTTTTTCTAAGATATGTGCTGGTGACCTACATTCTGACTTGACATGACCCTTTTTCCAATTCATCCAAAAATATAACTATGAAAAAACACTGTCAAACTTTCATTAGTATATTGCAGAAAATGTGGCTTCTAAGATGTACAAGTTCAACTGACAAAGCAATACAGATTTTTGACACAGCAGAATCACAAAAGCTTGCCTTGAGCACTTCCTGCTCAGGTGAGCTACAAAATTAACAAAAATATTCAATATATACCTAGCTTTCAAAAACATGTTGGGGAAAAGAGAACTTGCTACTAAGTACCTTACAATAAACCCTTGACTATAAGAGATTAAAGAACACCCTTTCCCCTAAAATTTTGAACTTGAAGTCTAGGGTGCATTTTGTAAGCACATAATCAATCAATTTCCTGAAATTCAACGTTGAAAATAAAGTTTTCTGGTGACTAACACACAAGGTCATTTTCAACTGCCAATATAGATACTGAATGAGCTACCAGGCCTGGTTTTGAAACTAAAAAAAAAAAACTTTTCTCCTTTTCTCACAATGTTTTCTACTCCAAAAACAAATTTCAATTTTTGATTCACATTTATTTTGTTGTCTGAAAAAGCTTTCAATCTGGACTGGTCTACAATTTTGTTGTTTGGTAAAGAGTTAAATTCTACTCTACATCTACATTAACAAGTGAACTTGTCCTAGGTACTTTTAGGAAAAAAGTCTTCTAACCAGCCAAGGGTTTACATATCAACCTTTTACCACACAGTTCCATGTTATATCGACCCCACAAAAGAAATCATTTGAAATCGTTGTGGTAACCAGCATTTTCTCCTTTTCCCACAATATTTTCTGTCTCACAAAATGTAGCATACAAGACTTGAGAACACAGGGTCACTGGTTTGATGCCCAGCTTGGCCATTTTCTTTTTCAAGGATAGTTAATAATCATTGCAACAGGGGTCATTCCACTCTCACCCCTGACCATCATTTCAACGATGGTTATGTGGCAAAGAAGCCAGTGGCTTGGAAAGAATATTGTGCGTAGTACTGGTAAAAGAAACTCCAGGAAAGCATGGATAGGTGCACTGGCCACCTTGATACAACTGAAATAATGTTGAAAATGGTGTTAAACACCATACAAACAAACAAACAAATTAACTCTTTACCAAATGACAAAATTTTAGACTTGCCTAAATTGAGAGAATTTGCAGACGAGAAATTAAACATGGCTCAAAGGATGAAATATGCCCTTGACAGGGTAGAAAACATTGTGGGAAAAAGAGAAAATGCTGGTTAACAGCATTTTCTCCTTATCCCACAATGTTTACAAAAGGCCCCTTTTCTCAGGGTCATTAAATATCGGAATTGTATGGTAAAGGGTTAAACTAGACAATTTGGTTGTCTGTTGAAGGGTAAAGGAAGGCTTTACGGCAAAAAATAAAAAAAAAGAAAATATCCACAACTACATGTGCTAGTTTCACCTATTTACACTTTACCAGATGACAAAAAGTGTCCTTTTTCATCTATTGACACTTTACCAGATATCAACTACCATTTCTGTATACTTACTCTACCAGATGACAAAAAGTGTCATGTTCCTCTATTCAGACTTAATCAGATGACAAAAAGTTCAATGTTAATCTATTTACTCTATGAAATGACAAAAAGTGCCATTTTAATCTACTTTTATCCAGTTTTCACCTAATTACTCTTTACAAGATGACAAAAAGTGCCATGTTTCTATATTTGTTCTTTATCGAATGACTAAAAAGAGCCATGTTCCAACATTTTCAGATGACAAAAAGTGCCATGTTTATCTATTTACACTTTATCTGATAACAAAAAGTACCATTTTTAGCTACACAGAAGGGATAAGAAATGCAGGGTAAACTTTGACAATGATTCTAGGTAGGATGTCAGGTAGAATGTTCAATATTTTTAGGTAAAAATGAAAAAATTTATACTGAACCAACAGCAAAAGGGTCATTTGCGAGTTTTTTGCGTTTTCTACTCTCCTGGAAAGAGAGTGTTACGTTATACTGTTGTGTCACCTTCAAGACAAGACAAAGTGTTCTGTGATGTAGTCACTTGCTTAACCGAATTTCAATAATTTTTAACAACACATTTGAAAGAAAATAATGTTACCCTGTGTCTCTTTATCCTTTGGGTATAATTTCTCTTTACCTGATGCAAACAAAATCTAATTTTCAAGATGCTTATGAAAAGCCATTAAAAGGCTTCTCCCCTAAGGTAGTAAAAACATGGAATTATTTGGAAAAGGGTTAAAGACAGTAAGTCTACCTACCATTCTTTTGATACTCTATTGCCAGAAGCACATCTGTCACAATATCTGCTATGAAAAAAAACAGACTAAGACCTGGCAGTAAAAGTGACAGCCAACCACGCACACCAAACTCAGATCTTTCAATTGGACCATCAACATCATTCCTCTGTTCAGCATAAGGACTTGAATCTGTGACATCATTAAGTTCAGGAATACTGATTTCTGTCCTGTAGACATCAGACTGAGAACTCTGAGTTGTATGTGAATTAGGTGTATCTGCATCAAGAGCAGGATTGCTTCGGCGGTCAAGGTTTGATACTTTACCAGACGTTAAATTCTGACGTTGTGGAATAAAGTCACTGACATCACCCATTGTTAATTGCTAACAAATTATATTTCTGTAACAAATTTAGAAAAAAAAAAGGAATTTCAAAGGGGTATTTAATTGAGACCTAGTATCAGAAATCTAAATAAAGATAGGTGCATCTGTATGCTTAAAAAAATATTTCTTTAACCCTTTTCCAAACAAACCCAAGTTTTAATCTTTTACCACACAACCCCGTGTTTCAACGACCCTGAGAAAGTCACCTTTTGAAAACATTGTGGGAATAACAGAAAATGCTGGTAACCAGCATTTTCTCCTATTCCCACAATGTTTTCCTCTAAACCTATGACAAATTTGGTCATTTAGGGTACATTTCAATTGTCGTCTGCAAATGCTTTCAATTTTGACAAGTCTACATTTCTGTCATATGGTAAAGAGTTAACTACCTTGAGAAAAAAAATTGTTGAAAACATTGTGGGAATAGGAAAAAACATGACAATCAGCATTTTTTTCTCGTTTCCCCTGGGGTTGACTATTGTTCCAAAAAATGACTATGTGATACATGCACTATTACTATCTGAGCAACTACTGTCATGATCCAATTACCACAAAGGGTCTAATATAACAATGCATCTCATAATATCAGATGGATCTAGCAGGGCGGTGGCCATTTTCTAAATACTCTTTACTTAACTCTTTACCAAAGAACAAAAATTTAGACTGGTCCAAACTGAAAGCATTTGCAGATGACTAATTAACGTGAATCAAAAATTGAAATTTGCTTTGGAAAGTGTACAAAACATTGTGGGAAAAGGAGAAAATGCTGGTTACCAGCATCTTCTCCTTTTCCCACGATGTTCTCGAAAATTTTCTTTCTCAAGGTCGTTGAAAGTAGGGATTGTGTGGTAAAGAGTTAATTACATGTATGTATAAATAATTATGCATAAAAGTACATATACCAGGTCATATGTACATGTATGCACATACCAGGTAATATGTACATGTGCTGTATTACTTAGAAGTAAATATATTTGTTTATTTGTAGTAATTTGCCCCCAAATTAACCACTCTTACAAGTGCAGCACTTACAATATGGAACAGGAGGATTCCAAGAATACACTCTTTACATATTTGATCCCACATTGTGACTACAAAGGACTTTTTGTGATTCCAAGGAAGAAATTTGGTAAATGCTATTAGCAAACAAGAGCCGTCAAGTGGTTGTTGAGAAATCACTTCGGATGGACAGACAGACAGACGAAGTGGCGACTATATGCTCGCTCTTACGGAAGCATAACTATCCACCAGTCCATGCTGAATATGAAAGTTCTAGGGTTAATGTTTGGATGAAAGAAGATTTTAAAAGATCTTTTATTTGGATGTGGAAACTGGGATCCAACAACAAAGCACTTATTTTTTTTTCCTAAGGTCACAATTCGATGTACTTTGGTAGAGTGCTACTGTTGCCAATTAAGTTGTAGGCTTTGTGTTTGGGTTGATTTTTTTTTTTTTCAGCAGTTGACATGGAAACCAGGGTTGTTCATGAATTCCAATTTGTCAAAGGGCAATACAGTTGATCTTGCTTAGCTAAGTGACTACGTTTATTAAGCCAACACTTTCATTAAGCGATAGGAATTCCAATGTCTCTGTTGAAATATATAAGACTGGCTGGAATTGAATGCCCCATGGATTAAAGCCTTTATGCTGAGCTAAATCCTATGTTGTTAGTACTTATTACAATCGTCTTAGTAACAGTATTGTAATGAGTATTACCAACAAAGGCTTTTCTTGAAAGTAAGGTATTATTTGAGAGCAAGAAATGTTGCCACTCCATGTAATCTGAATAAGTTTTTGTTGCATTAAGAGATCATTGCCAAAATGACCAATTTTGGCAGTCCCTTGAGTGGTCGCTTAATAGATGTTCTACCCATACAAAGACCCAAATCCAACACTATTGGTGTATATAAATTGTAAATTATCAAAATGTGTTTGTGAAATTTAAATGCATACAAGCCATCATTCACAGATATGGCCTTGATATTCAGTCTTAATATTGTGATCATACCTTTTTTATGAGTAGGTCCAAAAATAAATTAGATATGCAATGACCTTTTGATAGAAAGACAAATGAAAAGAGTCAACAATTAGACAATAATTGCAGACAGCAGTTAAAAGACTCAGTGTTTCCCAATAGTGGCACATACCTGGTACGGGTTGACATCTGCGACAGCCCAAAATAGGGTTCAGCTTATAATGATACTCAGGGGACTGAAGAAATCATATCGTTTTATCTGAATATTGTTTTAACTGATGTATATTCTTATAAAAAGAGACCCTGTTGAGACCAAGGGATTAATGTCATTATAAGCAATATATGGTATAATAAGCAATATAGTAATAAGCAAAGTTTACTGTAATTGTTGCAGAGATGCTCAAGAAATTAATTAATATTTTAGCAGATCAGTATTGAGTTCACTCTTTTCAAGACATAATGGTGATCAACCTCTTTCCCACAACCACTTGCAAGAAGACTCAACACCATAATGCTACATGCCAAATATGAAAGCTCTAGCCCTTACGGTTTGGGACAAGAAGATTTTTAAAGATTTCCCTCTTTATCTCTATGTGAAATCCGAGACCAACAAAATATGGCTAATTTTCACACCAGGGCCATAATTTTAAGTGTTTTGGTAGAGGGCCACTAGATGATGCTACATGCCAAATATGAAAGCTCTAGCCCTTACGGTTTGGGACAAGAAGATTTTTAAAGATTTCTTTCTTTATCTCTATGTGAAATCTGAGAACCCACAACATAGGGCCAATTTTTTTCACCAGGGCCATAATTTGAAGTAGTTTGGTAGAGGGCCACTAGATGATGCTACATGCCATGTATGAAAGCTCTAGCCCTTACGGTTTGGGACAAGAAGATTTTTAAAGATTTCCTTCTTTATCTGTGTGTGAAATCTGAGAACCCACAACATAGGGCCAATTTCCACACTAAGGCCATTATTTGAAGTATTTTGGTAGATGGCCACCAGATGATACTACATGCCATATATGAAAGCTCTAGCCCTTATGGTTTGGGACAAGAAGATTTTTAAAGATTTCTTTCTTTATCTCTATGTGAAATCCAAGAACCCACAACATAGGGCCAATTTTCACACTAGGGCCATAATTTGAAGTATTTTGGTAGAGGGCCACTAGATGATGCTACATGCCACATATGAAAGCTCTAGCCCTTACAGTTTGGGACAAGAAGATTTTTAAAGCTTTTTCATTCTGTTGCCATGGCAACCAGAGTTCTTCACTGATTTCAATTCTTTGAAGTATTTTGAAAGAGCATGACCTAGGGATCATTTCTGTGAAGTTTGATTGATATCTGATCGTTAGTTTAGGAGGAAAAGATTTTATTTGTAATTGTGAACGGACGGACAGACGGACGACGGACATTGACTGATCACAATAGCTCACCTCGAGCACTTCGTGCTCAGGTGAGCTAAAAATCAGTTGAAGTCTGTGCACAGATTTTGTGCGCACTTTGCAACTCTCTTATTTTCATGAATAGAGTACAAAACTTGAATTTGAACATACATGTTGCTTACATATTCAATAATCCTTTGTTACAAACACAAATATTTCCAATTTAAAATGCTACACAACAATAAAACAGTTTAATTCATCTGTGACCTGGGATGTTTACGTTCACCTAGATGGAGACAAAATGGCCACCAAGCATGATAAATTTCCAAAGTTTTTCTTTTTGAGATTACATGTTAAAAATGACTTTCTAAATGCGCTTCTGGTAATGAAATGTTTAATATTTTATCCTTGGTCATGTGTGTTATTAAAAATTAATTGCATTTTGCTGAAATGCAGATGAAAAAGAAAGTCAGTACAGTGCTGTAGTTTTGCTACCAGAAAATTCCCGATGGACTTGAGATTGTGCAGTGCACAGTAAATGTCCAAATGTGAAAAGAAACACCGCAAACATCTCGTTATTGAGACTAATATCATATCGTGTTGAAGTTGTTCTACAAATTTGAAGCACTAAACATTTTGTGCTTAGCTCAACACCAAGTTAACCCTTTACCACACAATCCCGACTTTTAATGACCCTGAGGAAGAAGCCTTTTGGAGGGTCCTACTATTTTGCGGACGCTTTTTGCGGACAATGTATACAAAGAAGGATTTTGCGGACAATATTGAACATAGAGGGATTTTGCGGACACATTGAATTTTGAGTAATTATTGTGTTTAAGGAGACAGACAAGTTATTTTCAAATTTGAAAGGCTTTTATATCATCATTTGTATAAGTTTGCACGAACTTAAGTCGATAATTTCATTCTTTGTGTTGCAAAAATATGTATGTATATATTAGTTTCCATTTGTAATTACAAGTTTTAAGTTCTATTCTTTTCACCCTTAATACGTTTTTATTTTGAATTTTTTATTGGAAATAAATAATCAAATAAACAACCCAATGATTTTAATCCTTCTGTGCCTGTATCTAATATATAAAGATAGAATAAAGTCGGAACTTGTTGTTTTTTGTAGGTTTTGATTATTCGCCCATAGATCATAGGTTTGACGTAGTTTTATGTATTTATAATGACGGTACTGAGGGCAATTTCGGATGAATGTACATGACATGGTGTTGAAGGAAACTTGCTGATGCTATTGCGGACACTGTAAACATAAGAAGGAATTTGCGGACAATACAGAATATAGAGGAAATTTGCGGACACATTGAATATAGACTACTTTTTATAAGAAATCATGATTTCGGCGTAGTTTTCATGTAGCCATGTTTACCACATTTCGAATTATCTTGTAATTTTGTTTTTGAACTAAATCGTATAATGGACATATGTACTGTTTAATGGAGGTATTGAGGGAAATTACGGGTTAATGTACATTATATAGTATGGAAGGCAACTTGCGGACGCTACTTGCGGACATTATAAACATAGAATGATTTTGCGGACAATATAAATGTAGAGGGAATTTGCGGACGCTATAGAATACAGAGTGAATTTGCGGACGCACTGAATATAGATTCGTTTTTACTTGAAATCATAAGTTTGGGGTAGTTTTCATGTATCCATGTTCGTTGCATTACGAAATATCTTGTGCTTTAAAACTAAATTGTATAATGAACATATATACTATATAATGGCGGTATTTAGGGAAATTACGGACCAATGTACATTGTATACTGTGAAAGGCAACTTGCTGATGCTACTTGCGGACATAATAAACATAGAAGGAATTTGCAATTACATACTTATCATATTTGGTACCATTTGGTGAATAGTTTGTTATGTTTCAGACTGATTAATGAAAAATATTAGAATTAAAATGTTTTCTTCAATATAATTATACCAATTTTCCCTCATTGCATGTTTAGTGATGGGGACTTTAAGGATCCGACTTTGATTTTATATTTAATTACCGTTTCGTCTTTAATAAAAAATAATAGAATTCAATTTAGAACAGTATTGTATATGCAATTTTCCTGCTTGTTTTGATTCTGTTATGGTGGAATGCGATTCTTGTGGAATTTGGTATCACAGGTCATGTATTAATGCACCTTTGGACATTTCAACCAGAGAAGAAGAATTTAATTGCGGGTTGTGCTAATTAAACCTTTACCAAACAATGACATCCTTAAAAAAAGCTCCTTGAAAAAATTTTGGGTAATGGAGAAAATGCTTGTAAGCTGCTTTTATCCCTTTTTCACAATGTCTTCTACCGTTTGACGATGATTTTTAATTTGGGGCTCAGATGGTGGATCTTGTCTTTGATAGTTAAGAAAACATTGCGGGTAATGAAGAAATTGCTTGTAACCAGCTTTTATCCATTTTCCACAATGTCTTCTACCATTTGACGATGATTTTTAATTTGGGGGTCAAATTGTGGAACTTGTCTTTGACAGTTAGTTTGCTGTTTACCAACATTTTCTCTTTTTTCCCACAATGTTTTCAAAAGTCTTCTTCCTCTGGGTTGTGTGTTAAAGAGTTAAATTACATAAAATACGGTCAGAATCTTCTGCACTGGGGTGTTATATTTATGTTCTATTCTGTTTTAATTTGTAATTCAAAGTGTGATATATGTAAAGGTATATTTATAGATATATATTTGTTATACAATAAAGGTATTGAACGAGTTTAAATACACAAAATACCGGTACAGTCAATACCTTCTGCATTGTGATGTTATATTTATGGTCTAATCTATTCTGTTTTAATTTGTAATTCAAACTGTGATGTAATTAAAAGTATATTTATAATTATATATTCGTTAGACAATTTTTGAAATAGACTTGTCCAATTTGAAAGCGTTTGCATTGTGGGTAAAACCAAAAAATGCTGGTTACCAGCAGGGCTTTACTTAGACCCGTAAACCCGGGTTTTGACGCACAAAAATCTTCTAATTCCCTTTTTTGACGTACAGAAAATTCCGAACAAGGGGTCATTTTGACCCCTAAAAATTTTCAGAGATGCATCAAAAATATATTAAACAACAATTATATCAAAAGATAATCATGTTAAAGGCATGAAAATCGTCAGAATGGTGTTAAACTGCTGCATAAAGTCAGCGAAGTGTGACCGGAAGATGATAATTGACTTGTTACCTATGATAGTCTTAGGTTTATAACTGGCACTAACCTTGCTAAAAGTGATAGACAGGGCAATAAATTCAGTTTTGGTGTATCCTTTTGAAGTCTAACCATTGATGTATGGATATTCTAAAACATCTTCACTCGCCGATGTCCACCATTTTGCTCAACATTTGTACCCAATAATGATCGTGCTTTTTTTAATTTTATTAAAAACAGTAGGTTGAAAAAAAAAATAACCTATGAAACATGTTTCTGCATCTCATTTCACACAAAAAGGTACCTTAAACTGTCCTTATGAATAAAAATAACTTTAATTATTAAGGCCCAAGAAAATTATGATACTTTACATATTTCTGGATGGTACTAGAAATTGGATGATAAATCTTATCTTCATTTCAGCAGTTTTAAAAGGGAATTCTGAGTGAAATTTATTAACCATATTTTTTATTGATTGTTTAGGTCGACAAGGTTTTAACTTTAGCCTCCTTGAACATATTGTGTGAGGGGAGGGGAGGAAAGGGGGGGGGGGGTCCTCTTTGAAATGTAAAAAATTTTACTAATCAATTATTAACTTCACATCTTTATTGCAATATTGATAATAAATACAACAACAACAACAAATCGTTGACTAAAGACTCTATAATTTTCCATTTTGACTCTAGAATTTTTTTTGGTTTGACTCTTGAAAAATTAGAATTGACCCCTAAAATTTTAGGGTCAAGGGGTCAATGACTCCTGAATTTCAGAGGCTAGCTAAAACCCTGTACCAGCAATCACTCCTTTTTCCACAATGCTTTCAAAACTCTTCTTCCGCAGGGTCCCTGTAACTCTGGATTGTTTGGTAAAGATTTAAAATACATAAAACACTGTCAGAATGTAAAGAGTTAACCCTTGACAAAAGAATCCCTTGTAAAACGAGCCAGAGGAAGAAGTTACTTGAAAACATTGTGGATAAAAGAAGGAAAATGTATGTATTTATGATTTTATGTAAAAATAGTATATATTTATTGCGTCCGCAAATTCACTCCATATGTTCTATATTGTCCGCAAATTCATTCTATGTTGAGATAGTGTCTGCAAGTAACATCGGACAAATATATGATTTCACATAAATAATTCTCTATATTTAATGAGTCTGCAATTCCCCTCTATATTCTATTTGTCCGCAAATTCCTTCTATGTTTATAGTGTCCGCAAGTAAAATACAACAATGATTTCACGTAAAATCAACTCTATATTCAATGAGTCTGCAAATTCCCTCTATATTCTATATTGTCTGCAAATTCCTTCTATGTTTATATTGTCCGCACATAGTGTCTGCAGGTTTCCTTCCATACTTTATACTTTACATGCGACCGCTATCGTAATTATCTTCTTAATGTGTCCATTATAGTTTCGAAGTAGAATTCTATAATATTTCGAAATATAAACATCAATACCTGAAAACGATGTAAAACTTACGATTTCTCGTAAAAACTAGTCTTTAATCAATGCGTCCGCAAATTTCATCTTTGTTTTATATTGTCCGTTATTTCCTTCCATGTGTTTAGTGTCCCTCAGTACAATAAATAAAGCGTAAATGTGTCTTTAAAACATTATTTGGATTGCATTTGAATAAATGAGACTAAAATAAAACATGCATATAAATGACTACCAAAATTGGTTCTGCGAGGCAAAGACCCTTATACTGATTTGTTATGCATGGTGAAGACCCTCTTACTGTAAAACATAAAATGCCGATTGTTTTTCCAGTCTTTATTTATGATTGACAAACACAAAAAGGTTAAGATCATTTATTTCATAAATATAAAAAGATTGAGGAATAAAAATTTCAAAATATAATCATATCTAGGTTGCAAAGAAAAAAAAAAAAAAACTTACGACTTGTACAATGTTACAAATAGGGGAAAAAAATCTGAATTTTCAACACTCTAAATGTCATTGTCAACATAAGTTCATATACAAATGATGATGTAAAAGCCTTTCAAAAGTGAGAATAACATGCCTGTTTCCTTAAATGCGATAATTACTCTATATTCAATGCGTCCGCAAAATCCCTCTATGTTCTATATTGTCCGCAAAATCCTTCTTTGTATATATTGTCTGCAAAACGCGTCTGCAAAATAGTAGGACCCGCTTTTGAAAGCATTGTGCAAAAAGGAGAAAATGCTGGTAACCAGTATTTTCTCCTTTTCCCACAATGTTTTCTACTCTTCCCAAAACAAATTTCAATTTTCGAGTCACATTTACTTTATTGTCTGCAAATGCTTTCAATTTGGATGAGTCTAAAATTTTGTTGTTTGGTAACAAGTTAAAGACTTTCTAGAAAGAATTAACATCTCCATAAAATACAAACAGAACGGAATATTGTCGTTTTTCTTTAATTCTTCGATTTGCATATTGATCATTTAATTTTGGTAGCCTGTGTCCGAGTACTAGCTGTATCCGAAAGCTAATGTGAAAAGTCCATTTCCTTAAATTGCTTGGAAAAAGAAGAACTGCCAAATACAAAATCACTCAATTAAAAACTTGGAATATTTATTTCTTACCTTTACATTACAAAATTGTGTAAACAAAAAACGCTGCAGGTCACTGGATACTTTGAAACTTCTGTGATCCGTTTGGGCAGAACTTTATATTATCAGACCGAATTTGGTTTTCCCAGCGACATCTATTAATAACTTTTGCAGAAGCGCCCCCTGTCGTAAAGCGATAATTTGCAGCGGGAAATTAATAATTTTTTCCACCCGAGCAGGCAATCTCAGCAGAGTTGTCGTTCGTTACCTCACATACATCTCTGCGATGGGCTAAATGACAAGAATCTTGTCAAACCGAGGAAAACATGTTTTGTTACTGTTTAACTGTAGACAAAGCAAATATGATTCCAGATGCATTATAGGTGCATTTAAATTGATGAATTTACCTGTATACAACTATTTTTTCGAGTTTCTTCACTGATCAGATTCCTACGCCAATTGTAAACCGAATGGCTGCGCCCACGAATGAAGACAAGTTAAACAAAATTATACAGTCCTGTGACAGTTTCGACAAACCGATGGATCTAAGTTTGTAACATCAAAGAAGAGATTGTCGTCCTTTAAAACACATTTTAGCTTTTCAGAAAACCCCTCTTTTCCACATTTTCTCCCACTAAGTTTGATTGGCCGTATGCTGTTTGAACAGCAAACAAAACAATCGATACATCTTTCTTTCACCGGCGTTTGTGTCGCCATTTGGGGTTATGGTCATGTGACGGAAAATCTCGCGCGAGGACGGACTACTTTCTGAGCCCACTACAGAGGTGAATGTGAATGAACCGGAGTGCAAGAGAGTGCCGAGCAGGTTTGAAATTTACGATGAAAGTCTGTTTTGGGCGGCAGTCTAGTGGTGACCATCGATTTTCTTGGTAACTGGTCAACTCGTACCTAAGTCAACTCGTACCTAAGTCAACTCGTACCCATTTTGGTCAACTCGTACCCGAGTCAACTCGTACCCGAGTCAACTCGTACCTTAGTATTTTTACATCTGTTAGTTTGCAACTTTTATCAACTTATCAGTATAGTAACACAAATTTTTGTCAAAGACTAAATATAAATGGGTAATAAATGGGTAGTATATTATCGTCGGTTTACTTCTTAAACCTCGTAACCACAGCTTGTAACAAGCTGAAGTTACGAAGTTTTTTTAGGTATACCGACGATATGTCAACATCCAAAGGTCTGAAAATTCTGGTAAAGGAAACAAACGTCATGTGTTCAGACCCGAAATATAGTCGGTTTACTTCTAAAACCTGGTAACTACAGCTTTAACAAGCTGTAGTTAAGAAGTTTAAGAAGTAAACCGACGATATGTCAACACCAAAATGACTAATTTACAACAACAATTTACAACAAATTATTTACAACAACTAACTTCTGCAAATAAGTATATCAAACGTCATGTGTTCAGACCCGAAATATAGTCGGTTTACTTCTAAAACCTGGTAACTACAGCTTTAAGAAGCTGTAGTTAAGAAGTTTTAGAAGTAAACCGACGATATGTCAACACCAAAATGACTAAAAATACATTATTTACAACAACTAACTTCTGCAAATAACTATATCAAACGTCATGTGTTCAGACCCGAAATATAGTCGGTTTACTTCTAAAACCTGGTAACTACAGCTTTAACAAGCTGTAGTTAAGAAGTTTTAGAAGTAAACCGACGATATGTCAACACCAAAATGACTAAAAATACATTATTTACAACAACTAACTTCTGCAAATAACTATATCAACAGTAATATATTTACACGTCCTTTTCTCAAACTTCACTGTCTATTTACTGATGTTTTATACTTGGTACTGATTTGCTTTAACAGCCCCGTAGCGGAAACTTCTCCCCTCGAATATTTGTCTGGGAAAATAAATAATAGTTCAAGCAAATGGAATATGAGGGTTTTTTTCCAAAATGTTTCCACTTTACGTAAATAATTACCAATATTACAAAGGATGTACGCTGATAAGTGCAACTGGGGACAGTGCAGTCCAAGATCAGAATTAAAAGAACTGCAGTCTTATCCTAGATTTACACGGTTCACTACGTTCATGTAACATGCATATATGTCGACAAAAGAAGTAACTAACTATGGGGACAGTGCAGTCCAAGATCAGACTTAGAAGAACTGCAGTCCGATCCTAAATTTACACGGTACACTACCTTCATGTAACATGCATATACATTGACAAAAGAAGTAACTAACTATGATTTATACTATACTTGTAAGCTAATATATTTCTGCGGACGGTGTAGATCGAGATCAGACTTGCAAGAATTGCAGCCTAATCCCAGATCTATACAGTCTCATTACGAATAATATTAGAAATTTAGGCTGTTAAGTATGGGTCTTTTAAAAAACCAGGAGAGGACGGTGTAGATCAAGATCAGACTTGCAAGAATTGCAGCCTCATCCCAAATCTATACAGTCTGATATGCCGCGGTCTACTAGACACAAAGAACTGTCTGATCGCATATTCGTATGCTTATCATACGATATATTCCGAAATATTCGGAACACACGAATATAAATCCTTCGAATATTTCAGCGCCATAGTTTAACCCTTATCCTGCTAGATAACTAAAGTGAAATTGTCAATCCGATGGTAAAACCCGAAATATTGTTATTTCAAGATTGTATTTCAGTGATTTATATCTCCTTACCAGACCGCGAAGATACAAGATCAGACTGCACGTTCTGTGAAGTCTGATCTTGATCTACAATATCAGCAAAAGGGGGAAACGCGATAAGCAGTCTATGGGTTAATACAGATCCTACCAGACTATCAAACTGATATAAAACAACAAATTAATTTCCGATTATTTAAAAGAAGTTAAGACTTCCAAAACGTTTTCATTTAACCCATTACCACACAGTCCCTACTTTAGACGCCCCTGAGAAAGAAACCTTTTGAAAACACTGTGGGAAAAGGAGAAAATGCTGCATTTTCTCCTTTTCCCACAGTGTTTTCTACCCTTCCCAGAACAAATACCTATTTTTTGTCACCTTTATAACATTTGTCTATATAACGGGAAAATTGATAAAAGCTTGGATAGAGATACATATAACTTAAAATTATTACTAGTAAATTACATAATATTACTAAATCTAGATAGCCATAAAAAAATATTTGCGTCCGGTGTAGGCCACACAAGATAATGGGTTAAATGAGAAATCGATCGTAACGAGCGATATCTCCTTCACCCCACCACGAGAGTTCAGGATACACAGGTATCTTATCAACCACTTGTCAAGTGTGTAATATACGTTGGGCACGTGTTGATTTACATGTAATTAACAAAAAACTTAAACGGATTATCTAGGCAAAATATAATAGTTCCTGTGTACTTTTGCTCTTACTTAGCAATAATGAATAAATAGACAGATAAATGAATAAAATGGTTTGAAACATGTATATTACTTTTTTGAGAAAAAAAGTAGATTACTTCACTGAAGACTGAATAAGTTATAAATGTGTCTAATTAGAAAAATAAATAAATAATTGAATGAATAGGCATGAAAAAACAATCGACGAATACACTTAAAAGAAAGAATAATTTTATTAGTGTATATTCGGTAGTACAGAAATTACATGTAGAGATCGAAATGCAAAAAATGGTAAAAAGATCAAAAGTAGATAAAGAAGCAATATATTCTTACCTGTCCCGCAGACACGATGCTGCCAGCGGTCGCACACATCACAGGTAGACATCGACAGGTATAAAACTTTAACTACTGATGATAAACTTTCTGTCCTCTTCACAAAGTCAAATTCACAGTCTGCCTTTATATCAAAGTTGGATGAAAAAATTGACAAATGCTTACAAATTAGTGAAAATGTAAACAACATGAGGACATGTATTGATGATCATGAGTCTAGAATTCTTCTACTTGAGTACAAATCTCTCGATCTTGACGCTTTTCCTCACTGGGACACTATTATGAAAGGGCAACGTGTTCACTACACAAAGGGTAACAACACCCAGTCCACTGAAAACGCTGCACACGTCCCACGTGCACCTGTAAGTCAGCAGCGTGTAACTTCTATCCCTACTCGAAGTAACAGTCGTGCTTCTGTCTCTTCTGAAGGATCAGATACAGACACCCAATCCCAGTCTGTTTTCACAAGACATCAGTCACGCTCTAGCACACGCCGCGGGCATGCTCCCACGTCTAGTCGTCGAAGTCCGATCCACAACCACACCAGCTCATCTCTACCGAGGTCTCAGTCTCGTACACCTGCAGGCCCTGATATCCGTCGACCATGGGATTCCACCAGTAACCAATCTCCACACCTACAATCGACCAATTCATCACATTAGGACATTCGGGGGAACAGTGCTTGTGAATCGTTTACTTTGAAAATTGGAAGTTTAAACGTTAGTGGTCTAAAAAGGCGATTGAATATTCCTGAATTCTTGGAAACAATTAACCAGTATGATATATTATGTATCTCTGAAACGCATATTGGCAGTCACGATTTAGTGGATATACCTGATTATGTGTTTATTTCTTTACCAAGATCAAAGGATTATAGGCGCAAGTCAGGAGGAATAGGTATCTATGTTCGTACATGTCTTTCCAAATTTGTCACTTTTCATAAGTCAAGTAATGAATATGTACTGTGGGTTACGGTAGACAAAGCTATTACTAGCCTCCCTGAACATTTAATGCTAGGAGCAATTTACGTCCCTCCCGAAAATTCTAGATTTTTCACTACCGATGAATTCGATATCTTCGAAAATTCGATTATTGAAATGTGTCACAATCACAAATATGTTATGCTAGCAGGCGATTCTAATTCTAGAACCGGACATTTGAGCGATTTCGTACGGTCTGATCATTTCCTCCTAAATTATTTTGATATTGAATTAGAAAATCAATCCGCACTTGATCAGCATACGATGTTAGAAAATTTGTCGATCCCATTAGAACGTAGTTCGGAAGACAGCATAACTAACTCACACGGTTCTCGTCTTATCGATATTTGCCGAAATAACAATCTTTTTATTTTAAATGGTCGGGTGCATAAAGACACAACTGGCCGTTTCACATTCAAATACAACTCAGTAATTGACTATATTATCTCGACTGCTGATTGTTTCAAGCATATATCTAATTTTGACGTTATCAAAACTGACACGCTGTTATCTGATGGCCATTCACTACTTCATTTGGAAATTGGGTCAAAATTACTACCGACCAATCATGATATCCCGTATGAAACCCACCGTTCCCCACGTTGGGATAATGAACTTAGCTCCCATTTCGCAAACAATATTGATCCCACGCATTTAGATGCAATTATTGAATTACTTGATTCTCAGGATTGCTCCCAGAGCACCGTAGAATGTGTCACAAATGAAATTTCTTTATTATTTAATAATGCCTCTTCTCTAACATTTACCCAATGTAAAAATGCGTCGATTAAACATTTACCTTTTACAAACAAAAACAAGCCTTGGTTTGGCGCCAAATGTCATCAAGCACGGAAAAAATATCACCGAGCTAAGAAAAAATACAACAATTTGCCAAATGATTACAATAAACGCATGTTAGACAAAAAAAGCAAAGAGTATAAACAAACAATAAATCTTTACGTTAAAAATTATAAATTTAATAAGGTAAACAAGCTGAGATCTCTCTCTTCCAAAAAACCCAAACATTATTGGAAATTTTTATATAGCTTAAAACCTTCATCACGTGACGACAATACACCCACATTGCACGAGTTTTACGAACACTTTAAAAACATTAACCGCGGCGAAGCGGATTCCAGTAACTTTCCTGTCACAACAGCTTTTGTGCGTACAAATTATGAATTAAACTCGCCGATACTATCCTCGGAAATAGAATCATGTATTAGTAATTTGAATAACGGGAAAGCATGCAGTCCCATTGATAATATATTAAATGAGTACATAAAGAATACTAAGGATCTGCTATTTCCATTATACACTAAATTGTTCAATTGTGTACTGGGCACAGGATTTATACCCATATCATGGGTTAAGGGTGTTATAATTCCTGTTTTCAAAAACAAAGGTGATCCAATGCAGACCCAAAATTATAGACCAATCACTATTCTAAGCTGTCTGGGTAAGCTGTTTACTTCCATTATTAATAAACGTTTGACAAAATACCTCGAATCCAATGATGTACTCAACCAAAAACAAGCCGGATTTACAAGTGGTTACTGCTGTCAGGATCACATCTTCACCCTTTACTCTATTATAGAATATCTGAAAAAGAAAAGGAAAAAATTATTCTGTGCATACATTGATTTTTCTTCTGCGTTTGACAAGGTGCATAGAGCTAGTCTTTGGCATAAACTTATACAGAATAACATTAACGGTAAAGTATTCCACGTAATCTATAATATGTATCGCAACATTAAATCGTGCGTAAGTCATAATGGATCTTTGTCGGCTTATTTTAATTGTGAAAATGGCGTCAGACAAGGAGAAAATCTTTCGCCGATACTATTTTCTTTGTTTTTGAACGATATGCAATCTTATATTGAGTCAAACGGAGGAATCGGAATAGAGCTAACAGACAATCATCATAATATGCTATGGCTTAAACTGTTACTGTTGCTCTATGCTGACGATACGGTGATTATGTCAGACTGCCCTATTGATTTTCAGCGAAGCCTTGATGCTTTTAATAATTATTGTAATGAATGGCACCTGACAGTTAACCTTCAAAAAACAAAAGTACTAATATTTGGTGCTCGCAACACTAACCAGTATAATTTCCTCCTAGGAAACAAGACTATCGATATAGATACTACATATATTTACCTTGGCGTTAAATTTACTACATCCGGATCATTTCTAAATGCACGTAAACATATTGCTCAGCAAGCAAAAAAGGCCCTTTATCTCTTATATACAAAATCCATTAACGCTGACCTACCCCTTGACTTATCATTAAAACTTTTCGATCACACTGTCCTTCCCATACTTACATATGGTTCTGAAATTTATGGGTTTGAAAATCTTGATATTTTAGAAATGGTCCACAATGAGTTCCTACGCAAAGTTCTTAAAGCGCGTAAAAGTACACCTATTTACATGTTACACGGCGAAACTGGTCGGTATCCTATCTCCATTGATATCAAATGTAAAATGATCGCTTTTTGGTCAAGACTCTTAAATGGAAACTGTAATAAACTGTCGTATAAAATGTACTCCTTTTTGCTAAATCAAGAAAATGCTAATTTCAAATGGTTATCAAAAATCGAACAAATCCTGGAATGTGTTGGTTTGACACATTTTTGGCAAGATCAACATTCTGGCATGACGCCCCTGAATCTACATAGAGACGTAAAACGAATCTTAATTGATCAATACAAACAAGAATGGCTAGCCTCTGTAACATCACCAGGTAAAGGTAGAGCTTACCATCTATTCAAGAGAGAACCCGAATTTGAAAAGTATTTCAAGTCCTTACCCCAATCCGACGCGCTCGAATTCTTCAAATTCCGTACGGCAAATCACAAGCTCCCAATCGAAACTGGAAGATGGGACGGAACAACCCTAGAAAATAGGAAATGTAACTTTTGTGAACAAGAAGTGGTCGGTTCCGAACGACATTATCTGCTTGAATGTGATTATTTCTCCCAACCTAGAAATAAGTATCTGTCGAACATCAGTTATAATAACAATGAATATTCCTATATAAATCTGATGAAGTCTACGTCACCAATAGTACTTAGTAAAATCGCGAGATTCGCTAGAGTGATCATGCAAAAGTTCAAATAGCTTACCTTGCAAGACATGTACGTTCTATTTATATCTGTTCCTCCACTGACACACTTACCCGTTTGTTTTCAATCCCTTGAGATTGTGACCTATATTTACCACTATCCCTTCTATGAATGAAGTTGTAATCGACAAGGTCAAACTATTTACTACGATATACGTCAGGTCGCGAGACGCAAGTGCAAATTGAGCTTGTTGAATGTTGTTGACTGTTGTAAATCTATTTATCTATTGATTGTGTAATTCCTCATGGTCATGTTTGCATAGCCACGCCCCTAGCCAGCACTGGCGCTCGTTTTCCACTTTGCTATTTTGAAAGGCATTTACTATCTCAGTTCTTTTCCAGCAAATTATCTCCTATCTATTGAAATAGTAGAGAAAGAGGAAATGTTTCCCTTCACTGAAAAACCCATACTCTGCTTCATGTTACGCTAGGCATTGTATGCAGATTGTAGACAAAGATCAGCCTGTACCTATTTACAGTCTGATCTTGGTTTCCACTTCTTGCCAACGTGCCAACAATCCCATACAAGTAGTAGCATGTTTATAGAATGAAACATTTCAAACTTACATTAATGCGTAATAATTGGAAATTTTGCTGGATACCAGTTGAATATGCAATTCTTAGGGTTACAACTTCTAAAATGTTTTTTTTTTTTTGTAGTATAAGCAATACCTCATGATTCACCAATATAAAGGATGCTTTTTCGACATGATTTCCCCCTCATGAATTTATTAAAAGTGTGTATGAGTGAGTGTTTGTGTGTATGTATGTTCACTGCAAAATATTGTCTTCACCAAACTTTACATTACTCTGTCATATCCCCATGTATAATGTTTTACATTACTGGGTGATTAAAGAGATTTTGACTTTTGACTTTGGTAACGCCATGCTGGCGTTTCCCTACAACCTTATCACACACAATGCATAGATCCGACATTTTCACACAAAGAGTAATCCAATATAAATGATGCTGAGAATATTTTAACATCTTATATACCTAGTCATCGGCAACTTAAAAGATAAAAATGCAAAATAGATAATTACCTTTAAAATTCCTGCGTGTCATTAGACATTGCTTGCAAAAAAAAGCCGCCACCCGCCGAAAACAATCAAACGAATTTAAGCAGTGCTTGATTAAGGAATCTATTTTTCACACCAAAACTAATCGCGTTACCCTAAGTGCCAATCAATAAAGGCTCTTAATTATTGCATGCACCCTAAAGGGAATAAATCTTGTGTCCTACCGCCTTTCCAATTAAAGTTTTCAGATATTTTGTTAAAACATAATTAGGGGATATACTCAATAAGTTGCACATAAGTTAAATGCAAACAGCCAACTTAATAATACAGTTATCTATCCGTCCGTCCGTATAAAGGTCCGTGCATCCGTCTGTCTTTCCATCTATCTATCTATCTATCTATCTATTAGACAAAGGGTACGAGTTAACCAAAACAGGTACGAGTTGACCAAAATAGGTACGAGTTGACTCGGGTAGGTACGAGTTGACCAAAAATCAGGTACGAGTTGACCAAAACAGGTACGAGTTGACTAAGGTACGAGTTGACTTAGGTACGAGTTGACTAGAAACCGATTTTCTTTTATCTCGTGCCTATAGATCTAAATGACTTAATGTCTCGTTGCCATGAATTTCTTCTAGATCTACTGCCATTTGCGGAACCAACCATCTTTTGTTACGGGAGTCCGACCAAATCCCTGCCATGACAAATATCTTAAAAACAATTAATTAACCGAGCCCCGGCAGTAGGCCTATGGAGGGGATTATCCGCCAAAATTCTATTGTTCTAGATGACTTCTATTGTTCTAGATGACATCCTTATTTATGAACATGTCTTCTTTCTTACATCTTGAATGCATATTACATTTCATGTTTCATTATTAGGCCTACTAACTTAGTGCATACGGCAGCCCATCCAGGAACGTCTTTGCTTTTATCCTTGCAGGCGTATTGCCAGGCAGAAACCCGGGTTTCAAATGTTAACCATCAAAGCAAAAGGTTAACGAAATCCACTTTCTCAATCGGAATTTAAAGAGTTAACTAATATATAGGGCCTACACATGTATAGGCCTATATTTATGTACATGTAGATGTAGATCTAGATCTATATGAACCCTGGAAAAAGACACCAAGTCATCCAAAATTCAAAATTGTTTTTTGCCAGAAAATAAAAACTAAATAGCGGACAATTTAGATTAAAGATCAGACTGCAGCTTTTTTGCCGCTAAATCAGGGATCGTAAATTACATGTTATAGCCTATAGGCTACGATCCCTGGCAAAATGCAGTCTGATCTTGATTTAGATTTACATTGTCTAAAAAACTGACAAAGTTGTGCTTGCCTCTATATGGTGCTAGATCTATTTATCTATCAGAAAAATCGTCGGAAAAAAAGGGGGGGGGCGGTGAACAAAATTAGGAATAAGCTCGGCTTCATCTTTTCTACATTCCAGGCTATGTACCTGCAAGAACACATGGTTAGGTGTACCAGGAGACCTACGCAATTTTTTTTTTTGCACATATGAGCACGTGCTTGCAACTGGAATGCATTTCAACCTGAAATTGCCTGAATTTGGGAAGGGTTTTTGCATAACTCTCACGTTGTTTCTGTCAAAATTTTCTTGCTGCACATTTCAACCCCGCCAAGAGCTACGTTATCTAATCAAGCTATTCAAAACCAAGTTGTCCAATTTTTATCTGATTAAAATAATCAAGCAACCTTCCCCACAGTTTCTGTTCAAGGCACACTCTGGCAAACTTTGGGAGGGTTTATCTCTGTGACGCATTATACAAAGCAACTTATAACATAATTATGGATCCATAAAATCCATTTTGTCTTACAATTGGCTCAATCTGGAGGTAAAATGGTTGTTGGACATGCAGAAAATTTACAAAATAAAAATGTTCGACTCAGGTAAGCCTGTGCGGACTGCAATGGCTGACCTTGGTCGATACATTTTTGTAGATGCATTTTTAAACCCCCCTTTCCACAGAGCATGTCTCATTCTAATATCTAATTCAGGAAATGGAAATTCATGTATATTGTACATTTATGTGTAGAAAAATTGAATGGTTTGTCGAGATCTATACACACAGGGGCCAATCACGCTGTTTGAAATTGGCATCGTTTCGCAGCTTTGATTTCAGTTTACTCATAAAATCATGACGAAACAGACTGCATATCAGAACAATTTCGCAAAAAAGATGGATTTAGACAGCAATTTCTGAGGCAGTCTGCCTTTTAAACTCGCCACTGTTGGAGAGGTCTGATGACCTCGCCAAGAAAAGTCAAGGGAGATAACTAGTTTCAACGATGTATCGTGATAAACATCAGTTACAGGTATTTCCCTTTGACCACGACACTGAAAGTCGGTCATCCACCCACAGACAGTTGGACATAACTCCATGCAGTTTATGTGGATAATGTAGATTACGATCAGACTGTACTGAACCTGCTGATCATGAATCTACACTGTCAATTACAGTAACTTTTTTTTTTCATATTTTGTATGTCTACACAGCTTTAAACCTGCAACATTTTGGTCTGTACTACTGGCTGGAAATTACTGTTTTATTTATTGACCCTTTACCTAACAACCCCAACAGAGAAGGCTTTAGAAAACATTGTGGAAATAACAGACTAGAGGACCATGATGGTCCTAAATCGCTCACCTGAAATGCAACTCAGCTGTCATTGTTATGGCCACTTGCCACTTGTTTTTTGCTGGAATGTTTTAGTTTTGAAAATGATTTATCCATATGACAATACCAACAATCAGAGCAGGTAAGAAAATGATAGTCGAAATTATAGGCCCTAGAGTGTAAACAATGGAATTGTCATCAAGATCCCCTATTTTGATCAGATTTGTCCTTGGGTCATTATGAACATCCAGGGAAATTTTGAGTATGACTGAGCCAGAATTGTGATTGCTCCAAGGAAGAAATTTGGTAAATGCTATTAGCAAACAAGAGCCGTCAAGTGGTTGTTGAGAAATCGCTTCGGACGGACGGACAGACAGACAGACGAAGTGGCGACTATATGCTTGCTCTTACGGGAGCATAACTACCCACCAGTCCAGGCTGAATAAGAAAGTTCTAGGGTTAATGTTTGGATGAAAGAAGATTTTAAAAGATCTTTTATTTGGATGTGGAAACTGGGATCCAACAACAAAGCACTTTTTTTTTTTTCCTATGGTCACAATTCGATGTACTTTGGTAGAGTGCTACTGTTGCCAATTAAGTTGTAGGCTTTGTGTTTGGGTTGATTTTTTTTTTTTTTTTTTTCAGCAGTTGACACGAGTTGTTCATGAATTCCAATTTGTCAAAGGGCAATACAGTTGATCTTGCTTAGGTAAGCGACTATGTTTATTAAGCCAACACTTTTATTAAGCGATAGGAATTCCAGTGTCTCTGTTGAAATATACAAGACTAGCTGGAATTGAATGCCCCATGGATTAAAGCCTTTATGCTGAGCTAAATCCTATGTTGTTAGTACTTATTACAATCGTCTTAGTGACAGTATTGTAATGAGTATTACCAACAAAGGCTTTTCTAGAAAGTAAGGTATTATTTGAGTGCAAGAAATGTTGCCACTCCATGTAATCTGAATAAGTTTTTGTTGCATTAAGAGACCATTTTCTAAAGTGACCAATTTTGGCAGTCCCTTGAGTGGTCGCTTAATAGATGTTTTACCCATACAAAGACCCAAATCCAACACTATTGGTGTATATAAATTGTAAATTATCAAAATGTGTTTGTGAAATTTAAATGCATATAAACCATCGTTCACAGATATGGCCTTGATATTCATTCTTAATATTGCGATTATACCTTTTTTATGAGTAGGTCCAAAATTAAATTAAATATGCAATGACCTTTTGATAGACAGGCAAATGAAAAGTTGACAATTAGACAATAATTGCAGAGAGCAGTTAAAAGACTCAGTGTTTCCCAATAGTGGCACATACCTGGTACGGGGTTGACATCTGTGACAGCCCAAAATAGGGTTCCACTTATAATGATACTCAGGGGACCGAAGAAATCATATCGTTTTATCTGAGTATCGTTTTAACTGATGTATATTCTTATAAAAAGAGACCCTGTTGGGACCAAGGGATTAACGTCATTATAAGCAATATATCGTATTAAGCAATATAGTAATAAGCAAAGTTTACTGTAATTGTTGCAGAGACGCTCAATAAATTAATTATTTTTTTAGCAGATCAGTATTGAATTGACTCTTTTCAAGATATAATGGTGATCAGCCTCTTTCCCACAACCACTTGCAAGAAGACTCAACACCATAATGCTACATGCCAAATATGAAAGCTCTAGCCCTTATGGTTTGGAACAAGAAGATTTTTAAAGATTTCCCTCTTTATCTCTATGTGAAATCCGAGACCAACAAAATATGGCTAATTTTCACACCAGGGCCATAATTTTAAGTGTTTTGGTAGAGATGATGCTACATGCCAAATATGAAAGCTCTAGCCCTTACGGTTTGGGACAAGAAGACTTTTAAAGATTTCCTTCTTTATCTCTATGTGAAATCCGAGACCCCACAACATAGGGCCAATTTTTAACACCAGGGCCATAATTAGAAGTATTTTGGTCGAGGGTCACTAGATGATGCTACATGCCATAATGAAAGCTCTAGCCCTTACTGTTTGGGACAAGAAGATTTTTAAAGATTTCCTTCTTTATCTCTATGTGAAATCCGAGAACCCACAACATAGGGCCAATTTCCATACTAGGGCCATTATTTGAAGTATTTTGGTAGAAGGCCACTAGATGATACTACATGCCATATATGAAAGCTCTAGCCCTTACGGTTTAGGACAAGAAGATTTTTAAAGATTTCCTTCTTTATCTCTATGTGAAATCCGAGAACCCACAACATAGGGCCATTTTCACCACTAGGGCCATAATTTGAAGTATTTTGGTATAGGGCCACTAGATGATGCTACATGCCAAATATGAAAGCTCTAGCCCTTACAGTTTGGGACAAGAAGATTTTTAAAGATTTCCTTCTTTATATCTATGTGAAATCCGAGACCCCACAACATAGGGCCAATTTTTAACACCAGGGCCATAATTTGAAGTATTTTTGTAGAGGGCCACTAGATGATGCTACATGCCAAATATGAAAGCTCTAGCCCATAGAGTTTGGGACAAGAAGATTTTTAAAGTTTTTTCTTTCGGTTGCCATGGCAACCAGAGTTCTTCACTGATCTCAATTCTTTGAAGTATTTTGAAAGAGCATGACCTAAGGATCATTTCTGTGAAGTTTGATTGAAATCTGACCGTTAGTTTAGGAGGAGAAGATTTTTTTTGTAATTGTGAACGGACGGACGGACAGACGACGGACATTGACCGATCACAATAGCTCACCTCAAGCACTTCGTGCTCAGGTGAGCTAAAAATGCTGGTAACCACAATGTTTTCTGTCCTTTCACTTACCACTTCCATGATTTGAGCCAAATTTAATTCGCCGCCTGCAAATACTTTGAAAGAAGACCCGTCTTTATGACAAAATTTTAGACACGTCTAGATTGAAAGCATTTACAGATGACAAATATCAATCTGAAACTGACAAAGGGGAGTTTCAGGGTCTTTTCTTTTTTAAATAAAAGTAAAGTGAAACACCAACACACTACAGACACAGAGCTACAACCTAACAGTAGGCTTGAGGACGTGTATCAAATTATGTTTCGATCAAATGGCATTTTTAAATACAGCACTGTCAAAGGAACTTTCAAGTCAAATCACTTCCACAGCTAGTCTGGAATCCCGCCGTACTACAAGAGTACGACCCTATAATGATAACGTAGTGGTAGGGGCAGGTAATCCAGACTATTCCACAGCTAAATTATTCATCTCTTTCCAAGGTAAACTGGTCCCCATTGTACCTCCCGTAACCGTCCAATAGACGAAGATCGATAACAGGCCACCAGTTTATTTCCAGGGTTTACCATCTCTGCCACAGAGCATTACTCCATGACATGCCCTGCCTGAGAAGATCCAATCCCAAGTTTCTTAATACATGGCCTACAGCTCAACAAAACAAGAGCAGCACATGCGGGTGCTAACGTTCTGCTGTGAATACTTGATTATGAGTGAAAATCTAAGTGAAGAAAGGGGCATAACTGTGTCAAAAACACTTTGATGATTATCTGCACTTCCTGTTTAGGTTTCCCCTTTGATAATTAACAACTTGTCCAAGTTAAAGGCAAATATCTTTAGTAAGAACAGATATTATAAAATATCAAAGCATTTGCACAATGACAATGCAGGCAACATCAACGCTAGGGCTACGACAATACTTTCATTTTCTTCGAAAACAGTCAAGCTAACAAGACCCCTACATTTACCTTTAACCCTTCAACCTTTTACCACAGGACAAAAATTTGCACTTGTCCAATTGAAAGCATTTGCAGATGACATAAGATACCGGTATGGCTCATATGGTAAGAATTGTCTGTAATAAAAAAGAAAACATTGTAGGAAATTTTCTCCTTTTTCCACAATGTTTTCAAAAAGCCTGTTTCTCAGGGCAGTTAAAACAGAATTGTGTGGTAAAGGGTTAAAGCTCCTTTTTCAACTTAAATTGCCTTTGTGGCCAGTGTAGATCAAGATCAGACTGCACATTACACGCTGACTTACTCAGGTCTCGGTTGTTAGATCAAATGGATTTTATGGATCAATGAGTGTTGTGATGACTTGTTGGTATAATACATTAGGGAGATGCATAAAATCCATTTTTTCCAGCGCATAGCTCATTTATAAATGAAAGAAAGAATTGGAATGCAACTGCTAAATTAACCCTTAAGCTGCTTATTGCAACCCACATACCTTTTGCGGACAGCGTTGATCAAGATCAGACTGCACAGAACGTGCAGTCAGATCTTTGATCTACACTGTCTGATAAGAAGATATCTTTCCTCCAAAAATACCATTGAAACAGGCAAGCTTTTGGCTTCTACTATCTATATGTACTATAAAGTTTATTCAGCAGGATAAAGGTTAACATTGTACCAAATGACTAAATTTTGGGCACAACCAAGTCGAAAGCATTTGAAGGCGACAAACATGGCTCTAATGCAAAACTTGTCACTAAAGGATAGCAAACATTGTAAGAAAAGGGAAACAAGAGGGCCATGATGGCTTTTTGACCAAACATTTTCAATCTTTTCTTAGATAACATAACAAGCATTCTAACCAACTTTCAAAAGTACTGGACTGAAAACGTGGCCTCTAGATGGTACACAAGGTTTTTCAAAGATTTGTCTCCATGACCTAGTTTTTGAACCAATGCGAGCCATTTTCAAACTCATCAAAAAAATCATTACGACAAACATTCCGACTTTACAGCATATACAAGGTTTTAAAAAGATTAAGCCCAGTGACCTACTTTTTTACCTTACTTGTCCCATTTTGAAACTCGTCCCGAGTATCATCAGACAAATATTCTGACCAACCTTCATGAGTATTGGACTAAAAATTAGGTCTCTAGAGTGTACACAAGGTTTTTCCAAGATTAGACCTGGTGACTTACTTTTTGACCAGACATGACCCATTTTCAAACTCGTCCTGAGCATCATCAGAGAAACATTCTGACCAACTTCCATGAGTATTGGACTAAAAATGAGGCCTCTAGAGTGTTCACAAGGTTTTTCTAAGATTAGACCTGGTGATCTAGTTTTTGACCAGACATGACCCATTTTCACACTCATCTGAGATATTATCAAACCAAACATTCTGACCGACTTCCATGAGTATTGAACTGAAAATGTGGCCTATACAACATACAAAAGGTTTTTCGAAGATTTGATCCATGACCTAGTTTTATAACTGATGTGACCCATTTTCAAACAAATCAAAAAATTCATCAAGGCAAAAAATTCTTTCCACTTCTCACGAGTATTGGATTGAAAATTTGGTCTCTACAACAAGCACAAGACTCTAGAGCATACACAAAGTAAAAGGTTTTCCAAAGATTTCACCTTGTGACCTAATTTTTGACCTGATATGACCCATTTTCAGACTCATGTGAGATATCATCAAGACAAACATTATGATTGATTCATTGTATGGTGTTTAACGCTGTTTTCAACATTATTTCAGTTATATCGCGGCGGCCAGTGCACCTATCCATGCTTTGCTGGAGTTTCTTTTACCAGTACTACGCACAATATTTTCTCCAAGCCACTGGCTGCTTTCCCACATAATCATCGTCGAAACAATGATCAGCGGTGAGAGATGAATGAATCCTGTCGCAATGACTATCATCAATCCTCGGAAAGAAATTGGCCGAGCTGGGGATCAAACCAGCGACCACCTGTTCCCAAGACCTGTATGCTACTGCCTGATCTACGGGGGCTCGGCGACAAAACATTTTGACCGACTTTCAAAAATATTGGACTAAAAATGTGACCTTTGGAGTGTATAGGAGGTTTTTCAAAGATTTCATCTGTTGACCTAGGTTTTCACCCAATGACCCTTTTCCTAACTCATAAAAAGAAATCAAGACAACTACTCTGACCATTTTAAATGAGTATTGAAATGAACATTTCGCCTCTAGAGCAAACATAAGGTTTTCGAAAGATCTGACCTGGTGACCTAGTTTTTGACCCCATATTACCAATTATCAAACTTGTCAAGACAAACATTCTGGCCAACATTCAAGCTACTGGACTGAAAATGTGGCCTCTAGATAATACGCTAGGTCTTTTTCTTTTAAAGAATTGACCTAGTGATCTAGTTTTCAACCTAACGTGACACATTTTCAAACTCATTGGAGATATTACCAAGACAAACATTCTGACAAAGTTTCATGAGTATCAGATTTAAAAAGTGGCCTCAAAAGTGTACACAAGGTTTTTCTAAGATCTGACCTGGTGACCTAGTTGTTGAACAGACATGACGCACTTTCAAACTCATCTGAGATACTCTATTATCAAGACAAACATTCTGACCAATTTTCAAGAACATCAGACATGAAGTGTGACCTCAAGAGTATACACAAGGTTTTTCAAAGATTTTACCTAGTGACCTAGTTTTTGGTCCAAAGTGACCCACTTTCAAACTCATCTGTGATATTACCAAGAGAAACATTCTGTTGAAATTTCATGAGTATTAGACTGAAAATGTGGTCTCTAGCATGTATGCAAGGTTTTTCCAAGATTTGACCTAGTGACCTAGTTTTTGACATGACATAACCCATTTTTTTAAAATTATCTGAGATATCATCAAGAAAAACATCCTAATCATCCTTCAAGAGTATTGGACTGAAAATATAGCCTCAAGTGCATACAGGAGGATTTTCTAAGATTTGATCTAGTGACCTAGTTTTTAATCTGACATGACCCATTATCAACTTGTTTCAGATACTATCAAGACAAACATTCTGACAAAGTTTCATGTATCAGATTGAAAATGTGGCTTCTAGAGTGTACACAAGGTTTTTCAAAGAATTGACGTAGTCACTTGGTTTTTGACCCAACATGACCCATATTCATATTCGTCTGAGATATCATCAAGACAAACATTTTTACCAAGTTTCATAAGTATCAGACTGAAAATGTTGCCTCTAAAGCGTACACCAGGTAAAAGTTCGACACTGGCCGCAGCACGATCACCTTGAGCACTTCATGTTCAAGTTAACTAAAAAGCTGGTTATTAGCATTTCTTCTTTTCCAAAAATGTTTTCTAAGGCTTTACTCCTCAGGGTCATTAAAACTCAGGATTGTGTGGTTAAGGGTTAACCCCTAGCGATTCAGAGAAGTGAAGAGAGTAAAGAGAAGTGAAAGGAGTCGTAGCATAAATGAATAACAAACACAAGACTAGTGGTATATAATTTTTTCTTTCAACAAAAACATCATCAAAGAATTTAATAATAACAGAAGTCATGAAGAGAATATCTGGAACAGAAAGATGATGTGTATGTAATACGTACAACTTGAAAACTACAGAAACAAGATGTCTGTTTGTAAAACAGTCATGCCCCCTACTGCCACATTGATACAGGAAGTGACACAGTTCATAAACTGATATCAAAAGAATTGCTTGGGAAATATCGAGCCAACCTTGATAAAATTTGAGCCACATTTGAGCAACTTGAGCCAAGATGAATTATTGCATTCTAAAGTGACGACCTCATTCATTAGTCACAGTTTTGTTTAGCAATAACAGAATCTCTATTTTAAAACCATTGTGGAAAGTCAAGCTTTTGTTCTCAAAACCAATGCTTATTTTTCTACAATGTTTTTTCTGAAAGTTCAATGTATAATAGTCTATATTAAATGGGAGCAGTTGGGTGTAATTCAAAACCTGGATGGGAAAAATCATTTTGGTAAAAGGAGAAAATGTTCAATAAAACAATTTTTCTTTTCTTCAAAGTGGTTTCTAAGGCTTTCTACTGTTTTGAAAGCTTTGAACTTAATGGGAAGTCTAAAGGAAAAATAAATAAATCAGCACAAAACAAACAAAAATCAAATTCAGTAACTTTTATTACACCCTTTTAATCTCTTTATCATGTAACACTTTTAACTTTTGGTACTGAAACCATCAATCCCTGAAAGAAAAATAAGAAATATTTTTAGGTCAAGATGAATGTATACTGACCTTTTGATTTTGCATGTTTTGACACAGAATCTCTCTTAAGAACTGTGCATCCCACAGTGAATGTGTTTGATTTCTGCATTTTGCTACATAAGTTACAGAACATTGCTTTTGAACTTGGCTCATAACGTAGCCAGGGATTTCCAATTTTCTTGAAATTGTCTACATGGAGATCTTGTTTCAAGCTTAGTTTTTTTTAGCTGGAGGAGTGTCAAAGAAGTCTAAAAAACGTTTAGAAGCTATAGACCCTTTTACAACGCCGTTCGTTGCCAAGGAAATACGATCCCAGAATTCCACTTTTCGCGCATGCGCACTGATTGTAGGGCAAAAAGCTCAATATCGCCACTGTTGAAAGCTATTTTCATTCGCAATATTTTGGCTTTGTCGAAAGATTTTATTGATTAAAATCTGTGATGATTAGTCGTGTTACGGGATGCCGTTATCATGCTGTGCACCGGAATGTACAAACAGATCAGTAAATTAGTATCTGGCGTAAATGTCTCAGTGTCAAAACTCCCCACTTTTGGTTAAAACGTCCGCAGTTCCCATGACAAATTGGTTAAAACGTCCCCTAAACGCGTCCCCGTATATTTTATTCAAATTATTTGTTTGATCTCGTATGTTTTTCACCGTTAATGTTTTGTATTTTATTGACCATCGTACTTATATTTTTGACCTGCACAAGAGGAATTTGCGTTAAGTTTATGTCATAAATCAATGTTTTCTGTCCTTTCACTTACCACTTCCATGATTTGAGCCAAATTTAATTCGCCGCCTGCAAATACTTTGAAAGAAGACCCGTCTTTATGACAAAATTTTAGACACGTCTAGATTGAAAGCATTTACAGATGACAAATATCAATCTGAAACTGACAAAGGGGAGTTTCAGGGTCTTTTCTTTTTTAAATAAAAGTAAAGTGACACACCAACACACTACAGACACAGAGCTACAACCTAACAGTAGGCTTGAGGACGTGTATCAAATTATGTTTCGATCAAATGGCATTTTTAAATACAGCACTGTCAAAGGAACTTTCAAGTCAAATCACTTCCACAGCTAGTCTGGAATCCCGCCGTACTACAAGAGTACGACCCTATAATGATAACGTAGTGGTAGGGGCAGGTAATCCAGACTATTCCACAGCTAAATTATTCATCTCTTTCCAAGGTAAACTGGTCCCCATTGTACCTCCCGTAACCGTCCAATAGACGAAGATCGATAACAGGCCACCAGTTTATTTCCAGGGTTTACCATCTCTGCCACAGAGCATTACTCCATGACATGCCCTGCCTGAGAAGATCCAATCCCAAGTTTCTTAATACATGGCCTACAGCTCAACAAAACAAGAGCAGCACATGCGGGTGCTAACGTTCTGCTGTGAATACTTGATTATGAGTGAAAATCTAAGTGAAGAAAGGGGCATAACTGTGTCAAAAACACTTTGATGATTATCTGCACTTCCTGTTTAGGTTTCCCCTTTGATAATTAACAACTTGTCCAAGTTAAAGGCAAATATCTTTAGTAAGAACAGATATTATAAAATATCAAAGCATTTGCACAATGACAATGCAGGCAACATCAATGCTAGGGCTACGACAATACTTTCATTTTCTTCGAAAACAGTCAAGCTAACAAGACCCCTACATTTACCTTTAACCCTTCAACCTTTTACCACAGGACAAAAATTTGCACTTGTCCAATTGAAAGCATTTGCAGATGACATAAGATACCGGTATGGCTCATATGGTAAGAATTGTCTGTAATAAAAAAGAAAACATTGTAGGAAATTTTCTCCTTTTTCCACAATGTTTTCAAAAAGCCTGTTTCTCAGGGCAGTTAAAACAGAATTGTGTGGTAAAGGGTTAAAGCTCCTTTTTCAACTTAAATTGCCTTTGTGGCCAGTGTAGATCAAGATCAGACTGCACATTACACGCTGACTTACTCAGGTCTCGGTTGTTAGATCAAATGGATTTTATGGATCAATGAGTGTTGTGATGACTTGTTGGTATAATACATTAGGGAGATGCATAAAATCCATTTTTTCCAGCGCATAGCTCATTTATAAATGAAAGAAAGAATTGGAATGCAACTGCTAAATTAACCCTTAAGCTGCTTATTGCAACCCACATACCTTTTGCGGACAGCGTTGATCAAGATCAGACTGCACAGAACGTGCAGTCAGATCTTTGATCTACACTGTCTGATAAGAAGATATCTTTCCTCCAAAAATACCATTGAAACAGGCAAGCTTTTGGCTTCTACTATCTATATGTACTATAAAGTTTATTCAGCAGGATAAAGGTTAACATTGTACCAAATGACTAAATTTTGGGCACAACCAAGTCGAAAGCATTTGAAGGCGACAAACATGGCTCTAATGCAAAACTTGTCACTAAAGGATAGCAAACATTGTAAGAAAAGGGAAACAAGAGGGCCATGATGGCTTTTTGACCAAACATTTTCAATCTTTTCTTAGATAACATAACAAGCATTCTAACCAACTTTCAAAAGTACTGGACTGAAAATGTGGCCTCTAGATGGTACACAAGGTTTTTCAAAGATTTGTCTCCATGACCTAGTTTTTGAACCAATGCGAGCCATTTTCAAACTCATCAAAAAAATCATTACGACAAACATTTCGACTTTACAGCATATACAAGGTTTTTAAAAGATTAAGCCCAGTGACCTACTTTTTTACCTTACTTGTCCCATTTTGAAACTCGTCCCGAGTATCATCAGACAAATATTCTGACCAACCTTCATGAGTATTGGACTAAAAATTAGGTCTCTAGAGTGTACACAAGGTTTTTCCAAGATTAGACCTGGTGACTTACTTTTTGACCAGACATGACCCATTTTCAAACTCGTCCTGAGCATCATCAGAGAAACATTCTGACCAACTTCCATGAGTATTGGACTAAAAATGAGGCCTCTAGAGTGTTCACAAGGTTTTTCTAAGATTAGACCTGGTGATCTAGTTTTTGACCAGACATGACCCATTTTCACACTCATCCGAGATATTATCAAACCAAACATTCTGACCGACTTCCATGAGTATTGAACTGAAAATGTGGCCTATACAACATACAAAAGGTTTTTCGAAGATTTGATCCATGACCTAGTTTTATAACTGATGTGACCCATTTTCAAACAAATCAAAAAATTCATCAAGGCAAAAAATTCTTTCCACTTCTCACGAGTATTGGATTGAAAATTTGGTCTCTACAACAAGCACAAGACTCTAGAGCATACACAAAGTAAAAGGTTTTCCAAAGATTTCACCTTGTGACCTAATTTTTGACCTGATATGACCCATTTTCAGACTCATGTGAGATATCATCAAGACAAACATTATGATTGATTCATTGTATGGTGTTTAACGCTGTTTTCAACATTATTTCAGTTATATCGCGGCGGCCAGTGCACCTATCCATGCTTTGCTGGAGTTTCTTTTACCAGTACTACGCACAATATTTTCTCCAAGCCACTGGCTGCTTTCCCACATAATCATCGTCGAAACAATGATCAGCGGTGAGAGATGAATGAATCCTGTCGCAATGACTATCATCAATCCTCGGAAAGAAATTGGCCGAGCTGGGGATCAAACCAGCGACCACCTGTTCCCAAGACCTGTATGCTACTGCCTGATCTACGGGGGCTCGGCGACAAAACATTTTGACCGACTTTCAAAAATATTGGACTAAAAATGTGACCTTTAGAGTGTATAGGAGGTTTTTCAAAGATTTCATCTGTTGACCTAGGTTTTCACCCAATGACCCTTTTCCTAACTCATAAAAAGAAATCAAGACAACTACTCTGACCATTTTAAATGAGTATTGAAATGAACATTTCGCCTCTAGAGCAAACATAAGGTTTTCGAAAGATCTGACCTGGTGACCTAGTTTTTGACCCCATATTACCAATTATCAAACTTGTCAAGACAAACATTCTGGCCAACATTCAAGCTACTGGACTGAAAATGTGGCCTCTAGATAATACGCTAGGTCTTTTTCTTTTAAAGAATTGACCTAGTGATCTAGTTTTCAACCTAACGTGACACATTTTCAAACTCATTGGAGATATTACCAAGACAAACATTCTGACAAAGTTTCATGAGTATCAGATTTAAAAAGTGGCCTCAAAAGTGTACACAAGGTTTTTCTAAGATCTGACCTGGTGACCTAGTTGTTGAACAGACATGACGCACTTTCAAACTCATCTGAGATACTCTATTATCAAGACAAACATTCTGACCAATTTTCAAGAACATCAGACATGAAGTGTGACCTCAAGAGTATACACAAGGTTTTTCAAAGATTTTACCTAGTGACCTAGTTTTTGGTCCAAAGTGACCCACTTTCAAACTCATCTGTGATATTACCAAGAGAAACATTCTGTTGAAATTTCATGAGTATTAGACTGAAAATGTGGTCTCTAGCATGTATGCAAGGTTTTTCCAAGATTTGACCTAGTGACCTAGTTTTTGACATGACATAACCAATTTTTTTAAAATTATCTGAGATATCATCAAGAAAAACATCCTAATCATCCTTCAAGAGTATTGGACTGAAAATATAGCCTCAAGTGCATACAGGAGGATTTTCTAAGATTTGATCTAGTGACCTAGTTTTTAATCTGACATGACCCATTATCAACTTGTTTCAGATACTATCAAGACAAACATTCTGACAAAGTTTCATGTATCAGATTGAAAATGTGGCTTCTAGAGTGTACACAAGGTTTTTCAAAGAATTGACGTAGTCACTTGGTTTTTGACCCAACATGACCCATATTCATATTCGTCTGAGATATCATCAAGACAAACATTTTTACCAAGTTTCATAAGTATCAGACTGAAAATGTTGCCTCTACAGCGTACACCAGGTAAAAGTTCGACACTGGCCGCAGCACGATCACCTTGAGCACTTCATGTTCAAGTTAACTAAAAAGCTGGTTATTAGCATTTCTTCTTTTCCAAAAATGTTTTCTAAGGCTTTACTCCTCAGGGTCATTAAAACTCAGGATTGTGTGGTTAAGGGTTAACCCCTAGCGATTCAGAGAAGTGAAGAGAGTAAAGAGAAGTGAAAGGAGTCGTAGCATAAATGAATAACAAACACAAGACTAGTGGTATATAATTTTTTCTTTCAACAAAAACATCATCAAAGAATTTAATAATAACAGAAGTCATGAAGAGAATGTCTGGAACAGAAAGATGATGTGTATGTAATACGTACAACTTGAAAACTACAGAAACAAGATGTCTGTTTGTAAAACAGTCATGCCCCCCTACTGCCACATTGATACAGGAAGTGACACAGTTCATAAACTGATATCAAAAGAATTGCTTGGGAAATATCGAGCCAACCTTGATAAAATTTGAGCCACATTTGAGCAACTTGAGCCAAGATGAATTATTGCATTCTAAAGTGACGACCTCATTCATTAGTCACAGTTTTGTTTAGCAATAACAGAATCTCTATTTTAAAACCATTGTGGAAAGTCAAGCTTTTGTTCTCAAAACCAATGCTTGTTTTTCTACAATGTTTTTTCTGAAAGTTCAATGTATAATAGTCTATATTAAATGGGAGCAGTTGGGTGTAATTCAAAACCTGGATGGGAAAATTCATTTTGGTAAAAGGAGAAAATGTTCAATAAAACAATTTTTCTTTTCTTCAAAATGGTTTCTAAGGCTTTCTACTGTTTTGAAAGCTTTGAACTTAATGGGAAGTCTAAAGGAAAAATAAATAAATCAGCACAAAACAAACAAAAATCAAATTCAGTAACTTTTATTACACCCTTTTAATCTCTTTATCATGTAACACTTTTAACTTTTGGTACTGAAACCATCAATCCCTGAAAGAAAAATAAGAAATATTTTTAGGTCAAGATGAATGTATACTGACCTTTTGATTTTGCATGTTTTGACACAGAATCTCTCTTAAGAACTGTGCATCCCACAGTGAATGTGTTTGATTTCTGCATTTTGCTACATAAGTTACAGAACATTGCTTTTGAACTTGGCTCATAACGTAGCCAGGGATTTCCAATTTTCTTGAAATTGTCTACATGGAGATCTTGTTTCAAGATTAGTTTTTTTTAGCTGGAGGAGTGTCAAAGAAGTCTAAAAAACGTTTAGAAGCTATAGACCCTTTTACAACGCCGTTCGTTGCCAAGGAAATACGATCCCAGAATTCCACTTTTCGCGCATGCGCACTGATTGTAGGGCAAAAAGCTCAATATCGCCACTGTTGAAAGCTATTTTCATTCGCAATATTTTGGCTTTGTCGAAAGATTTTATTGATTAAAATCTGTGATGATTAGTCGTGTTACGGGATGCCGTTATCATGCTGTGCACCGGAATGTACAAACAGATCAGTAAATTAGTATCTGGCGTAAATGTCTCAGTGTCAAAACTCCCCACTTTTGGTTAAAACGTCCGCAGTTCCCATGACAAATTGGTTAAAACGTCCCCTAAACGCGTCCCCGTATATTTTATTCAAATTATTTGTTTGATCTCGTATGTTTTTCACCGTTAATGTTTTGTATTTTATTGACCATCGTACTTATATTTTTGACCTGCACAAGAGGAATTTGCGTTAAGTTTATGTCATAAATCAATGTTTTCTGTCCTTTCACTTACCACTTCCATGATTTGAGCCAAATTTAATTCGCCGCCTGCAAATACTTTGAAAGAAGACCCGTCTTTATGACAAAATTTTAGACACGTCTAGATTGAAAGCATTTACAGATGACAAATATCAATCTGAAACTGACACAGGGGAGTTTCAGGGTCTTTTCTTTTTTAAATAAAAGTAAAGTGACACACCAACACACTACAGACACAGAGCTACAACCTAACAGTAGGCTTGAGGACGTGTATCAAATTATGTTTCGATCAAATGGCATTTTTAAATACAGCACTGTCAAAGGAACTTTCAAGTCAAATCACTTCCACAGCTAGTCTGGAATCCCGCCGTACTACAAGAGTACGACCCTATAATGATAACGTAGTGGTAGGGGCAGGTAATCCAGACTATTCCACAGCTAAATTATTCATCTCTTTCCAAGGTAAACTGGTCCCCATTGTACCTCCCGTAACCGTCCAATAGACGAAGATCGATAACAGGCCACCAGTTTATTTCCAGGGTTTACCATCTCTGCCACAGAGCATTACTCCATGACATGCCCTGCCTGAGAAGATCCAATCCCAAGTTTCTTAATACATGGCCTACAGCTCAACAAAACAAGAGCAGCACATGCGGGTGCTAACGTTCTGCTGTGAATACTTGATTATGAGTGAAAATCTAAGTGAAGAAAGGGGCATAACTGTGTCAAAAACACTTTGATGATTATCTGCACTTCCTGTTTAGGTTTCCCCTTTGATAATTAACAACTTGTCCAAGTTAAAGGCAAATATCTTTAGTAAGAACAGATATTATAAAATATCAAAGCATTTGCACAATGACAATGCAGGCAACATCAATGCTAGGGCTACGACAATACTTTCATTTTCTTCGAAAACAGTCAAGCTAACAAGACCCCTACATTTACCTTTAACCCTTCAACCTTTTACCACAGGACAAAAATTTGCACTTGTCCAATTGAAAGCATTTGCAGATGACATAAGATACCGGTATGGCTCATATGGTAAGAATTGTCTGTAATAAAAAAGAAAACATTGTAGGAAATTTTCTCCTTTTTCCACAATGTTTTCAAAAAGCCTGTTTCTCAGGGCAGTTAAAACAGAATTGTGTGGTAAAGGGTTAAAGCTCCTTTTTCAACTTAAATTGCCTTTGTGGCCAGTGTAGATCAAGATCAGACTGCACATTACACGCTGACTTACTCAGGTCTCGGTTGTTAGATCAAATGGATTTTATGGATCAATGAGTGTTGTGATGACTTGTTGGTATAATACATTAGGGAGATGCATAAAATCCATTTTTTCCAGCGCATAGCTCATTTATAAATGAAAGAAAGAATTGGAATGCAACTGCTAAATTAACCCTTAAGCTGCTTATTGCAACCCACATACCTTTTGCGGACAGCGTTGATCAAGATCAGACTGCACAGAATGTGCAGTCAGATCTTTGATCTACACTGTCTGATAAGAAGATATCTTTCCTCCAAAAATACCATTGAAACAGGCAAGCTTTTGGCTTCTACTATCTATATGTACTATAAAGTTTATTCAGCAGGATAAAGGTTAACATTGTACCAAATGACTAAATTTTGGGCACAACCAAGTCGAAAGCATTTGAAGGCGACAAACATGGCTCTAATGCAAAACTTGTCACTAAAGGATAGCAAACATTGTAAGAAAAGGGAAACAAGAGGGCCATGATGGCTTTTTGACCAAACATTTTCAATCTTTTCTTAGATAACATAACAAGCATTCTAACCAACTTTCAAAAGTACTGGACTGAAAATGTGGCCTCTAGATGGTACACAAGGTTTTTCAAAGATTTGTCTCCATGACCTAGTTTTTGAACCAATGCGAGCCATTTTCAAACTCATCAAAAAAATCATTACGACAAACATTTCGACTTTACAGCATATACAAGGTTTTTAAAAGATTAAGCCCAGTGACCTACTTTTTTACCTTACTTGTCCCATTTTGAAACTCGTCCCGAGTATCATCAGACAAATATTCTGACCAACCTTCATGAGTATTGGACTAAAAATTAGGTCTCTAGAGTGTACACAAGGTTTTTCCAAGATTAGACCTGGTGACTTACTTTTTGACCAGACATGACCCATTTTCAAACTCGTCCTGAGCATCATCAGAGAAACATTCTGACCAACTTCCATGAGTATTGGACTAAAAATGAGGCCTCTAGAGTGTTCACAAGGTTTTTCTAAGATTAGACCTGGTGATCTAGTTTTTGACCAGACATGACCCATTTTCACACTCATCTGAGATATTATCAAACCAAACATTCTGACCGACTTCCATGAGTATTGAACTGAAAATGTGGCCTATACAACATACAAAAGGTTTTTCGAAGATTTGATCCATGACCTAGTTTTATAACTGATGTGACCCATTTTCAAACAAATCAAAAAATTCATCAAGACAAAAAATTCTTTCCACTTCTCACGAGTATTGGATTGAAAATTTGGTCTCTACAACAAGCACAAGACTCTAGAGCATACACAAAGTAAAAGGTTTTCCAAAGATTTCACCTTGTGACCTAATTTTTGACCTGATATGACCCATTTTCAGACTCATGTGAGATATCATCAAGACAAACATTATGATTGATTCATTGTATGGTGTTTAACGCTGTTTTCAACATTATTTCAGTTATATCGCGGCGGCCAGTGCACCTATCCATGCTTTGCTGGAGTTTCTTTTACCAGTACTACGCACAATATTTTCTCCAAGCCACTGGCTGCTTTCCCACATAATCATCGTCGAAACAATGATCAGCGGTGAGAGATGAATGAATCCTGTCGCAATGACTATCATCAATCCTCGGAAAGAAATTGGCCGAGCTGGGGATCAAACCAGCGACCACCTGTTCCCAAGACCTGTATGCTACTGCCTGATCTACGGGGGCTCGGCGACAAAACATTTTGACCGACTTTCAAAAATATTGGACTAAAAATGTGACCTTTAGAGTGTATAGGAGGTTTTTCAAAGATTTCATCTGTTGACCTAGGTTTTCACCCAATGACCCTTTTCCTAACTCATAAAAAGAAATCAAGACAACTACTCTGACCATTTTAAATGAGTATTGAAATGAACATTTCGCCTCTAGAGCAAACATAAGGTTTTCGAAAGATCTGACCTGGTGACCTAGTTTTTGACCCCATATTACCAATTATCAAACTTGTCAAGACAAACATTCTGGCCAACATTCAAGCTACTGGACTGAAAATGTGGCCTCTAGATAATACGCCAGGTCTTTTTCTTTTAAAGAATTGACCTAGTGATCTAGTTTTCAACCTAACGTGACACATTTTCAAACTCATTGGAGATATTACCAAGACAAACATTCTGACAAAGTTTCATGAGTATCAGATTTAAAAAGTGGCCTCAAAAGTGTACACAAGGTTTTTCTAAGATCTGACCTGGTGACCTAGTTGTTGAACAGACATGACGCACTTTCAAACTCATCTGAGATACTCTATTATAAGACAAACATTCTGACCAATTTTCAAGAACATCAGACATGAAGTGTGACCTCAAGAGTATACACAAGGTTTTTCAAAGATTTTACCTAGTGACCTAGTTTTTGGTCCAAAGTGACCCACTTTCAAACTCATCTGTGATATTACCAAGAGAAACATTCTGTTGAAATTTCATGAGTATTAGACTGAAAATGTGGTCTCTAGCATGTATGCAAGGTTTTTCCAAGATTTGACCTAGTGACCTAGTTTTTGACATGACATAACCCATTTTTTTAAAATTATCTGAGATATCATCAAGAAAAACATCCTAATCATCCTTCAAGAGTATTGGACTGAAAATATAGCCTCAAGTGCATACAGGAGGATTTTCTAAGATTTGATCTAGTGACCTAGTTTTTAATCTGACATGACCCATTATCAACTTGTTTCAGATACTATCAAGACAAACATTCTGACAAAGTTTCATGTATCAGATTGAAAATGTGGCTTCTAGAGTGTACACAAGGTTTTTCAAAGAATTGACATAGTCACTTGGTTTTTGACCCAACATGACCCATATTCATATTCGTCTGAGATATCATCAAGACAAACATTTTTACCAAGTTTCATAAGTATCAGACTGAAAATGTTGCCTCTACAGCGTACACCAGGTAAAAGTTCGACACTGGCCGCAGCACGATCACCTTGAGCACTTCATGTTCAAGTTAACTAAAAAGCTGGTTATTAGCATTTCTTCTTTTCCAAAAATGTTTTCTAAGGCTTTACTCCTCAGGGTCATTAAAACTCAGGATTGTGTGGTTAAGGGTTAACCCCTAGCGATTCAGAGAAGTGAAGAGAGTAAAGAGAAGTGAAAGGAGTCGTAGCATAAATGAATAACAAACACAAGACTAGTGGTATATAATTTTTTCTTTCAACAAAAACATCATCAAAGAATTTAATAATAACAGAAGTCATGAAGAGAATGTCTGGAACAGAAAGATGATGTGTATGTAATACGTACAACTTGAAAACTACAGAAACAAGATGTCTGTTTGTAAAACAGTCATGCCCCCCTACTGCCACATTGATACAGGAAGTGACACAGTTCATAAACTGATATCAAAAGAATTGCTTGGGAAATATCGAGCCAACCTTGATAAAATTTGAGCCACATTTGAGCAACTTGAGCCAAGATGAATTATTGCATTCTAAAGTGACGACCTCATTCATTAGTCACAGTTTTGTTTAGCAATAACAGAATCTCTATTTTAAAACCATTGTGGAAAGTCAAGCTTTTGTTCTCAAAACCAATGCTTGTTTTTCTACAATGTTTTTTCTGAAAGTTCAATGTATAATAGTCTATATTAAATGGGAGCAGTTGGGTGTAATTCAAAACCTGGATGGGAAAATTCATTTTGGTAAAAGGAGAAAATGTTCAATAAAACAATTTTTCTTTTCTTCAAAATGGTTTCTAAGGCTTTCTACTGTTTTGAAAGCTTTGAACTTAATGGGAAGTCTAAAGGAAAAATAAATAAATCAGCACAAAACAAACAAAAATCAAATTCAGTAACTTTTATTACACCCTTTTAATCTCTTTATCATGTAACACTTTTAACTTTTGGTACTGAAACCATCAATCCCTGAAAGAAAAATAAGAAATATTTTTAGGTCAAGATGAATGTATACTGACCTTTTGATTTTGCATGTTTTGACACAGAATCTCTCTTAAGAACTGTGCATCCCACAGTGAATGTGTTTGATTTCTGCATTTTGCTACATAAGTTACAGAACATTGCTTTTGAACTTGGCTCATAACGTAGCCAGGGATTTCCAATTTTCTTGAAATTGTCTACATGGAGATCTTGTTTCAAGATTAGTTTTTTTTAGCTGGAGGAGTGTCAAAGAAGTCTAAAAAACGTTTAGAAGCTATAGACCCTTTTACAACGCCGTTCGTTGCCAAGGAAATACGATCCCAGAATTCCACTTTTCGCGCATGCGCACTGATTGTAGGGCAAAAAGCTCAATATCGCCACTGTTGAAAGCTATTTTCATTCGCAATATTTTGGCTTTGTCGAAAGATTTTATTGATTAAAATCTGTGATGATTAGTCGTGTTACGGGATGCCGTTATCATGCTGTGCCCCGGAATGTACAAACAGATCAGTAAATTAGTATCTGGCGTAAATGTCTCAGTGTCAAAACTCCCCACTTTTGGTTAAAACGTCCGCAGTTCCCATGACAAATTGGTTAAAACGTCCCCTAAACGCGTCCCCGTATATTTTATTCAAATTATTTGTTTGATCTCGTATGTTTTTCACCGTTAATGTTTTGTATTTTATTGACCATCGTACTTATATTTTTGACCTGCACAAGAGGAATTTGCGTTAAGTGTATGTCATAAATCTTAATTAGTGTTACTTAAACCATAATTAGGATTTGTAACGATGTATTTCAAGACCACGCTACCCCAATGTGCATACAGATCTATCATTATGCTTTTCTCAAAGTAAATTCAAGATCGCCGTCACGTAAAGGAGGCTAAGGGTTAAGGCTAAGGTCCATATTGGTCCCTACATTATCATGTATATGACACGCTAAAATGCCTCCCCATATACAATGTGCTCAACTAATTACTGTTACAATTTCCATTCAACCCTTTACCCAACAATCACAAGTCCTAACGACCAAGAGAAAACAAAGCTTTTCAAACATTGTGAGAAAAGGAGAATATGCTGGTAAACATTATTTCAACCTTTTCCAACATTTTTTTCCAGAGAAGGTATGTTTCTAAATTACATTTTACAACCGATCCCTAGTGGAAAGCAATTATGGAAAGAGCAATCACAGACGACAACAGGGCAATATACAGTTGTTTGTTCGTTCGTTCTTCGTTCGCGCGTTAGTTCATCTATCCATCCATCCATCTGCTCGCTCGCTCATTCATTCATTCCTTCAAATACGTCTGCACCAAAATTTGTTTCATGATGAAACTGATCACAATACACACTCTCTAAACTATTAGAGGTAACAGCATGTTATGCCGATCTCGACCCACACCCTCCGCCATTGAAATTAAACTAAAATATCCACTGTATTGTCGATTAAACTAAGAAATATGTAATATCAGATGGCTTCCGTTTACAAACCCTTTACCTAACTCTTCCTCGTCTTAATTAACGACCCTATATCAATGGGCTTGTGGAAACACTACGGCAAAAGTTAAAGAATGCTGGTAACATGCATTTTTCCCATTCCCGCAGTGTGCCAGCCCATGCTTCATGGGGTTTGTCTGTTACTGCCTGGGTCGGTTAACATTTCCTTTGATGATAACGTCAAACCAAAACAGCGACACTTTTTTTCACGTCTTCGTCTTATATTGTCACTAAAATACGGATCATTTTTTTTTTTTCCACGTTAATGAACCCTTAGCAAGTAAGTTAGTCTGATTATCGTTTCTTTGCCTCTGGGAGCAAGCTTTTCATATAATCGCTCATAATTTAACAATTTTATGTACACTTTCAATAATCTGCCACTGTTTTGTCTTTTTGCCCTACAAGAGTGCGCATGCGCAGTTTTCTGGTCTCGTTACCAGGAAGTGGTCAGACACTAAAAGGGTCTATAGTGACAACTGATACTTTCCAGTATTTCCCCATGTTTATATACATCATCGTAGATAAATTACAAAGTTTGCAATGTTATGTTTTTCACTTAAAGTCCCAATAAAGTCCAAATGTAAACAATGCGGGGTAAAAAATGAAGTTAAATTTTAATCATACCATTTAAAACTATGTAAATTAATATAACGATGACACTCTCCAAATGTGCGATTGGTCAAAGTTCCATTCGCTGGCAAAAGAATTACTTTCAAAACTACAAGAAATACTACCAGGTATCTCTAACTTTTGTTTGCATCAATAACGATGACGTAGTTACACCACGTGATACCTTGGAGCTAAGGTAAACGAAAAACAAAATGGAGGACGGTGTGACGGTCGTGAGAATCATATTCGACAGAAAACCAAGTTCGTTTACCGAACTTGCCGAAGAGCGACACAGAAAGAACAAACGGGCGTGTATTTTAGGATTTGTTTCTTTTGTTTTGAACAAGAAGCTCGTGTAAACATACAGAATGAGCGAACTGTCTGAAAACTGATGCGGATTTCAGTTCGCATTCTCGAATCAGTAAGTCGCCTTACGTTCATCTTATATTTATTGTGTTAAAAACAGATTTATCGCTATATCTGTATTGATTTCCGCATTTACTGTTGGATCAGGATACGTAAGTACTTTCTGATTAATGAATATCGGCTAGTAAGATGAAACACAGGTGAACGGCGAGCGAGAGTATGATTCATATATTACACACTAATTTACTATTACTTAGTGTGTAATACATGAATAATACTGTCGCTCGCCGTGCACCTGTGAGATGAAAGTGATCTTTCATTTTTGCGCAGCACCCGATTGACCCATTTTCTTCGCAGAGAATGCAGATAATGATTAAATTTGCATGAATGTAATCTGAACCTCGGATATACGCGACGCATATTTATTCGGAGATTGGCCATTTACCAAGCAGTCCCTAGTTTTTACGATGTTGAAAAAATGCTTTTGAAAACATGGTGGAAATATGAGAAAAAGTTGGTAGCCGACATTTTCTCCTATTTCCACAATATTTTTCTTGTATCACAGACAAATTTCATTATTTGAGAAATATTTGTTTTTCCGCAAATGCCTTAGTGTTGGACAAGGCTAAGTATTTGTGGGGGGGGGGGGGAGGGGGGGTGTATAACACTTTAGAAATGCAATTGAAACTGAATGTGTTGAATTAAATCTGCACCATTTTTTAAAAAAAATTGGCTGAATTTCTTGGGTGACACAAATTTGAACGTAAAACCCAATTATCTTTCCCTAATCTGGTCAGTGCACATATCAATGGAATCTTGGTGGTTTTTTTTTTTTTTTTAGCAGATGACAAAATTTTGGACTTGTCTAGATTGAAGCCATTTGCAGACGACATAGCTTGTATTGGATCTACATGATCTGTATTTGAAACAGGAGAAACAATTGTTGAATTAAAGGTAAATACTAGTCACCAGCAGCATTTTCTCCTTTTCCTACAATGTTCTGAAAAGGTTTATGCCTCTGTGTCATTACAGCACTGGATTGTATGTTAACCCTTTACTACACAATCTCGAGATTTTACGACCCTGAGAAATAAGCCTTTTGAAAACATTGTAGGAAAAGGAGAAAATGTTGGTAACCAGCATTTTCACCTTTTCCCACAATATTTTCTCCCCTATCAAAGACATATTCTATCGTTTGGCCCACATTAAATTGTCGGCTGCAAATGCTTTCAATTTTGACAAGTCTAAATTTTTGTCGTTTGGTAAAGAGTAAAAGATGAATTTGCACATTATTAGGTCTGGGGTTCGATCTGCTGGTTTGTTCATGGGAGTGTCTTTGGGCAAGACACTTCAGAGCCCTAGCCTAGTACTGGTGAATCCCAGGAAATACATGAATTTGTGTGATGCTGCCATGATATGACTGAAATACTGTTGAAAGCGGAGTAAAACACCATTAAATTTCTAGCACAAAATGTTAAATGATATGTAAATGATATTCCAGAGTATGGAGATAATTACTTTACACATCTCTGGCGAATGTGAATGGATCCTCCTACATGATGATACACATACTGAATTATACTGACTGTGCAGATGCAGATGAGCCTTGGTTTCTAACTCTGTCATGATTGTGATTCCATTCCAGTAGATTCAGAATTTGGCGACCACTTTTCAGGTACATGTGTCTCAATCAGATAAAACAAATTTTATTTTCAATAGCCAAATTCACAAAATTTACATGACTGGTAAAGTAATGAAAATTCAAAACAATGTATTGCAGTTTCAGGGATTCACCTCAACCCACCACATGGGCTATACCTTTAAAGAAGCAGTGTAGATTCAAGATTACTGGTATACTGCAAGAAGTTTTTGCTGTCTCATTTTGCTAGATCTTGAATGAAACCCTTATTATAGGCCAGGATGAAAATGGAGCAGAATTCTTGAAAATATGCTGTTGGACAAAATACCGGTAGACCGCTGATTAAGCTACTACTGTGCTTATGCGACTGAATTTTGTTTTGTCACTTAGGGCTTCACAGTTCTCCTCTATTACTTGAGCTGACCCTTGTGATACTAGTAATGCCACAAGTTTTATTCAACTGAACAGATGTAAAGGGCTCAAGGATTATTTCATGTCTCAGTGGTAAATGCATAATATAAGTAATCCATGACTCAGATTCAATTCTCACTGGGTTTTGTTGGGATGTCCATGGGCAAGTTACTTCAGATATTGTTAAAACTCAGGAAACATACGAATTAACGATCTATCAAAATGGTATGACTGATATAATGTTGAAAGCTACATGTATGTATCACTCAGTCAATCAAACTGGGCTTCATTTGCAAAAGTACTGATTATTGAGTAAAAGATACTGCATTACACTGTTCTAGAATTTACATGTATCATACATGTAAGCAGAATGATTGTCAGAAATTGAAAGGCTAAAAACTACATTCATTTGTTTGATGTATAGCCCATACCCATGATTGTATGTGCTACTGTTTAAAGGCCCAGCAGCCACCAAAAGTAAACAAAGTGGGTGTTAAAATGCATTTTGATTTAAGTCATACCTTTTGAAAGTACGAAATTGTTGGGAAGATGATAATCTGTTGTTGTACAGTCGATCCAAGTGTAAGTCAATGGCAAAAAAAAGACTAGAAAGCCCTGAAGGGCCTGAATATGCTCTACTGGCAGGGAATTAAATCTTGCTTTTATGCTAGCATACATTATGAATTCATGATGCAAAAAGACAAATTTTCAACAAAAAAAAATGGCTACTTTTCCCACATTGTTTCTTGGATTTTTTTTCAAAATCAATAGGATTCAAGCTGTTGATGAGACAAAACAACTGGGTGAAAAAATCTGATTACAAATGCAGACTTTATCATGTAAACAAGAATTGGAAATTTTCAACATGAAATGGCTACTTTTCCCACATTGTTTCTTCGATTTTTTTTTCAAAATCAATAGGGTTGAAGCTACTGATGAGATAAACAAACTGTGTGATTTTCATGAAAATCTGACCAGAAATACAGACTTTATTGCGTAAACAAGAACAGAAAATTTAAATTTTCAACTTTAAATGGCTACTTTTCCCATACTATTTGTTGGATTTTTTTCAAAGTCGATAGGGTTGAAGCTATTGATGAAATAAACAAACTGTGCAAGTTTCACGAAAATCTGAAGTTATTTGAAGACTTTATCGCGTAAACAAGAACTGGAAATTTTCAACTTGAAATGGCTACTTTTCCCATACTGTTTGTTGGATTTTTTCAAATTCAATAGGGTTGAAGCTATTGATGAGATAAACAAACTGTGCAAGTTTCATGAAAATCCGGCAACAAATGCAGACTTTATCGCGTAAACAAGAAAAAGAATAACGGACTGACAGACGGACGGACGCACGGACGACGGAAACCCCGCCATGACATAAGCTCTGCTGGCTTTCAGCCAGTAGAGCTAAAAAATTGAAATCAAGTAAAAAGTTAACAAAAGATAGAGCAGCATAGCAACTGCTGACCTACTTTTTGTGTATTTTTTGCTACTATTCGGGCTTTGAGACATATGCCATACTAGAGTAAAGAACATGTGAAGAAAATTACTGAAAGGTTGGAAATGCAGCAGCAGTCAATTTTGATCCATATGGAAAAGTAACATTGTGGAAGATGGAACACATGTTTTCTTCCCTACAAATGATAAGTAATTACCAATGCTGTTTCGAAACAGGTTTGTTAAAAGCTGTATTTGTACAGTTATGACTTCATACATGTACAGTTTTCAACATTATTTAAGTTCAACCACATGCTGGACAAATGCTGCAATCAATTCTGTTATCAAATGGAATGAAGTTGGAGTAAACCTACACCTATTACTATACTGCTGTCTTTGTTTTTTTTACAGTTTCAGATTTAGATAAATTAAAAAAGAGAATACGTCTTTTTTTTATTTTTCAGATATACAGCAGAATAATCAGATTTCCAAAGACATATTCTGTGGTGTTGCTGAAGAATATGTAGCATGTGAATACTTGGCCTTCAGTACTACGATATAAAACTGGATGGTTCAGATCACAGCTCTTACAAAGACATATGTTTTATGCAACAATCAAGGCAATATAATGTAATATTATTTTATTATTTTAAATACATGTACATCACAACAGTCTTACAAGAAGAATTTGTGGACAAAAAATAAAAAAATATATTCATACATACAGAGCAATGTTAGAAGCTACTGCTTTCCCTCAACCCTTAACTCTTTACCAAACAACAATATTTTGGACATTTCCAAAATGAAAGCATTTGCAGAAATTTGTTTTGGGAAAGGTAGAAAACATTGTGGGAAAGGGAGAAAATGCTGGTTACCAGCATTTTCTCCTTTTCCCACAATGTTTTCAAAAGGCTTCTTTCCCAGGGTCTTTAAAAGTTGGGATTGTCAGGTAAAGGGTTAACCAAAACATCCAAGTTATTATGTAACGCACTATTTAATCACTTTAACAAAGAAAAATACTTTTGAAACATTATGGAAATAGCAGAATTGCTGGTTACCTGTATTTTTTCCTCCATAATACTATTCTTCTTGAAGCAAATCTTTTCATTTGAGCTAATACGTCCAATTTTTCATCTGCAATTGTTTCCAGTTTGAACAATTGAACTAAAATTTTACCAACTGGTAAAGGGTTGGAAAGTAAGAAAATGGTAGTCGTCTTGCTTTATTTTGACAAAACTTGTTTCATAGTAGCAGACAGTATAGATCTAAAATCAGACTACATATTATGTGCAGTCTGATCTTTATCTACACTGTCTGCAAAAACAACTTTTGTCTGCAAAAACAACTTAAGTTGGTTCCAGGGCTTTAAGCTGCACCCTGTAGCTCAGTCTGTAGCATAAGGGACTTGAGAACAGGAGGTCGCTGGTTCAAACCCTGGCTCGGCCAATTTCTTTCCTCTCTCAACGCTGACCATTGTTTTGACAATGGCTATGTGGGAAAAGCAGCCAGTGGCTTGGAAAGAATACTGTGCGAAGCACTGCTAAAAGAAACGCTAGGAAAGCATGGATAGGTGCACTGGCCGCCACGATATAACTGAAATAATGTTGAAAATGGCATTAAACACCATAGAATCAATCAATCCAGGGCTTTAAGGGTTAAGGAATGTCCTTAGGCAAGACATTGCAGAGCCCCAGCTTTGTGCTGGTGAAATACAGGAAAGACAGTAATGAGTTGTCACACTGACATGAATAAAATCTGAAATAATGTTTAAAGTGGTGCAAAATGTTCCAACAAATAAACACCCAATCTTTACAAGAGAAGAACATTTTAGTCTCGTCTAAATTGAAACTATTTGCAGATGAAAAAGTACATATAACTCAACACAATACATGTCTCTCTGGAAGGGTAGAAAACAGTGTGGGGGAAAAAAGAAAAAAATGCAGGCTACCAATATTTTCTGCTTTTTCTACAGGCTATATTGTACCAAAATTTTCTCTTTATCCCACAATATTTGGAGAGGCTGTCTTACTAAGAGTTGTTAAAACTTGGATTGTTTGAAAAAGGTTTAAATTTAATAATGTGCCTTTTACCTCTATTTCATATACTAGTAATTCTCAGCAAATTCTCTAAAATTCACTGGCTGTTTCCCCCATGAGCAAACCCAAATCATGTTCAGGAGTTTGACAGGATCAAATCCAGTTGCAATGACACTTAACTCTTTACCACACAGCACTATTTTAGATTGGTCCAAATTAAAAGCATTTACAGACAACAAAATAAATGTGACTCAAAATTTAAATTTGTTTCTGGTAGGGTAGAAAAGACAGTGGGAAAAGGAGAAAATGCTGGTAACGAGCATTTTCTCCTTTTCCCGGAATGTTTTCAGAAGGCATCTTCCATAGGTTCGTTTAAACCCGGAATTGTGTGGTTAAGGGTTAATAAACAAGGATGTGAAGATGCTTGCAAGCCCACCATGGCCTTTTGGTTGATATGATTTGTAAAACATGTGTTCATAATTCAACTGTAGCTGGAGCTTGATAGGTAGTTTCCTACAAAAAGTAACCTCCCCCAGCTTTATTGCCAGTAATATCTCTTTACCAAACAACAAAACAGACTGGTCAAAATTGAAAGCAGTTGCAGACAACAAAATAAATGTGACTGAAAAATTGAAATTTGTTTTGGGAAGGGTAGAAAACACTGTGGGAAAAGGAGAAAATGCTGGTTACCACCATTTCCTCCTTTTCCCACAATGTTTTCAAAAGGCTTCTTTCTCAGGGTCGTTAAAAGTCTGGACTGTGTGGTAAAGGGATATCAGTTATTGACCCAGTGAACATGAGTAAGTGTACAGCTACTGCTATGCAGTTGAAATGCTGTTGAAAATAGATTTATTGCATTGTGACATATATCAGTCAAATACATTTACTTGTTTCTGTTTCTCTTCCTACCTTAGGTGCTCTATGATGGAAAGTTTTACGTGAACAGTATTTTTACCCAAGATACAGATAGCCAGTATTAAGTTTTTACAACAGTCATGAAGAATATTGAATTAAGATTACCAATATGATTAACTCTTTACCAAACGACAAAATTTTAGACTGGTCCAAATTGAAGGCACTTGCAGACAAAATAAATATGATTGAAAAATTGAAATTTGTTTCGGGAAGGATAGAAAACATTGTGGGAAAAGGAGAAAATGCTGGTTACCAGCATTTTCTCCTTTTCCCACAATGTTTTCAAAAGCCCTCTTCTTCAGGGGTCATTAAAACCAGGGATTGTGTGGTTAAGAGTTGAGTGTGATATTTTTGTGACCATTGTTTTTTATTACTAAAAGGAAAATTATTGAAAGATACTAAACTCTATTTCCAGTTTAAGCCTTTACCACACACTCACGGCTTTTAACAGCCCTGAGAGAGAAGCTCTTTGAAAACATTGTAGGAAAAGGAGAAAATGCTGGTAACCAGCATTTTCTCCTTTTCCCACAGTGTTTTCTTCCCTTCCCAAATAGAATCTTAACTTTTGAGTCACAATTATTTTGTCAACTGCAAATGCTTTCAATATGGACTAGCATAAAATTTTGTCATTTGGTAAAGGGTTACAGTTTTAATTTATGTTTATGAATTTTAAAACAAAACCATATCTTACAAAGTTCGAGACCAATAAAAAGTACATTTGAGCAAACTGCAATTGTTTTCACTATCTACATATTTTCAAGCTTTTAAATCAAGTATACAATGGTCCTTTAGCAAACAATCTCGTCTTTTAATGACCCCCAGGGAGATAGCTTTAGAAACTTCATGGGTGAAGGAGAAAATGTTAGTAACCAGCATTTTCTTCTATTCCCTCAATGATTTCTACCATTTCAAAGACAAATCTAATCCTTTACGCCACACTGAATTACGGTAGTTGTCAAAAAACACTTCCAATTTGGACTTGTCCAAAATCTGTCATCTGGTAAACGGTTAACCCATTTCTGCACATAGTTTTTAACTCTTGACAAACAACAAAATTTTAGACTTGAAAGTATTTGCAGATGATAAATGGGACCCAAGTATTGAAATTTGTTTTTGGAAGGGTAGAAAATATGGGAAAATGAAAAAAAGTGCTGGTAACCAGAGAATTTCAACAATGTTTTCGAAAGTCTTCATCTCTAGGGTCGTGAAAACTCAAGATTGTTTAGTAAAGGGTTAAACCGACAAAAACCCTTTTTAAAGTACCTCACACAATAATCTTTCCAAGCCACTGGCTGCTTTCCCACATGTCACAATGAATATCATCAATTCTAAGAAATTGGAAAAGCCAGGAATCAAACCACTGACCCCCTGTTCTCAAGTCCTTGACTGAGCTCCAAAAGAAACCTCCAAAATCCACAATTTTGATCCAAAATTTCTAATATTACGATCACCAATCACTGCAGAAGTCCATTCCGATGTTACTGGTATACTGTTAATTTAGTAGATGCACTAATATTGTCCATATCTGTCTATAAACTGAGAGTGATTTTTTCCCTGTCCACACTGTTCAAATGTCACGTCACTCTGTTCAAAATGAGACACTGAAATGACAAGAATATAAATTTCTTTTTAACTCTTTACCACACAATCCCGACTTTTAACAACCCTGAAAGAAAAGGCTTTTGAAAACATTGTGGGAAAAGGAGAAAATGCTGGTAACCAGCATTTTCCCCTTTTCCCACAATGTTTACTACCCTATCAAAAAGAGAAATCATCAATTTAGCAACACTTAATTTGTCGTCTGCAAAATTAATGCTTTCAATTTGGTTCAATCTAAAATTTTGTCGTTTGGTAAAGAGTTAAATAATGCAAAGTATGTATGGGCCACACTCTGGCAAAAGGGGGCTTAATGCATCTCCAGGTGTTTTGAAAACATTATGAGAAAAGGAGAAAATGCAGGTAACCAGCATTTTCTTGATTCCACACTATGTTTTCTACCCTATTAAATACAAATTCCATCATTTGAGCCACAGTTAAATTTTTGGCTGCAAATACTTTGAATTTGGACTAGTCCAAAACTTTGTTGTTTGGCAGAGTTAAATGAAATCCTGAAGAGGCCATTTAACAACTATGTCTTTGTATCTTACACTGCCATTGAGACTGCATTCACATTTTGAGTCTGAAATACAAATTTATTTAAGGTCTCCCTGGCTCAGTGGTAAAGTGTAGCACTCATAACCTGGAGGTCCGAGCTTTGAGCCTCACTGGAAGCAATGGGTTTTTCATAAGAGTGTTCTTGGGCATGACACTACAGAGCCATATATTAAAACCCAGGGTATACATGAATAAGCAAACTGAGGCAATGAAATGACTGATATAATGTTGAATGCCGCATTAAACACCATTCAATCAATCAAGTAAATTTAGATTGAAAAACACATGTATTTTTAATCTACTAGTCTCAGATTGTATCTCTAGAACTATTTTACAAGATATGCTCATTTCTTTATACAGTAAACCCTGCCCTTGTGGCCACCTTTATACTAATTCTTTTCAAGCTGATAAAATTTCTAACCTGTCCAAATTGAAAGCATTTGTAGACAACAAATTGAACGTGGCTCAAATGACCGAACTTGTTTAAAAAGCTAAAATCACTTTTGGAAATAGAAAATGTTGGTTTTCACCTTTTTTCATTATGTTTCAAAAGCCTTCTTTTTCACGGTAAAAAAAAACCCCACAATTTGAGAGTCTCTTTGGTGCTGGCTTAATACAAAGCAGCTTTTGAGTGTACCTTTTGTGCTTGCTTACTAAAAGTTGGACTTTAATTTGTTTTAGCCCCAAGGCATGCCTTTTTCTCTCTCAAGAGTACATTACTTTTACGAAATACTACTGCAAAGCCCTAGTGGTGCAGCTAGTCGCATACAGGGCTTGAGATTGGGGGATTGCTGCTTCAAATCCCTAGCTCAGCCAATTTCTTTCCCAGGACTGATGATAGTCATTGCAACAGGATACATTCCTCTCTCAATGCTAATCATTGTATTGACAATGATTACGTGGAAAAGCAGCCAGTGGGAAATTATGCAAAGTACTAGAAACACAAACTCTTGATAAGCATGGACAGGTGCACTGGCTGCCGTGATAAAACTGAAATAATGTTGAAAATGGTGTTAAGCAACCGACAACTGGGGAATGTTCACACACACAAAAAAAATCAACTAAATGGAGGAACGTGAGAAAGGAGCAGTTGCTTGTAGCAAACAACTGCTCCTTTCAAAAATTTATGGCAAGGGTGTAAAAAAGTTGTATTTGATCAATTATCCCTTCAGAAGCTGATCCTTTCTAAGCTTGAAATATAATAGACTTCAAAGTTCTAACATTAATGTGTAATAGATGTAGATCTAAATATCATTCAAATACCTGTTGACATGGACTGTGCTAAAATCTGTGAAAAAAAAATTGTCGTACAGCAGAGATATAACACCAGACTGGGATATCTATTTGGCGGTTAACAAACATCTTGGTCTCTCTGTATCACACCCTAAAAAAATACACTGTTTTTAGGTTGGAAAGAAAAGAGATCAGTAAAAAATGACATAAAAAATTATTTTTCTTAATCACAATGTGGTAGATAAATATTACTTGAGTACTAGTAAACTTCTACTTTTGTCTTCAATTGTCTTGCACTCCAACAACTTGAAGTACATGTATTTATCAGCTTTGGAATATGTATCTATAATTTTTAAAAGTATGGTTCATCTGCATGCAGTAACTTGATTGATGAAGTAACATCAACTCTGTCTTCAAACACTAGCAGTAAAAATATCAATAAGCAATGTGTTTTACTAAACTCTTGAAAGTTGAGAAATATCCTTTGTTGACAGTATAGATCGAGATCAGATTGCACCTAGTAAGAAGTCTGACCTTCGATATAAAACGACCACCACCTGATGCTAAACTCAGGTCAAAATTCGCTAGTAATTACAGACCCGAAAAAAAAAACCCACAAAATTCTTAACTTTTTCATTACCTAGAAGATCAAGATCAGATCGCACATAATATAAAGTCTGATCTTCGTTATAAAACGTCCGCATTTTGTTTGACTTATTCCCCATGGCTCATATTACAAACCTTTATACCTTGTGTAGACATTCGATTTTGTATGCGCCGAATTTCTTACTAGTCGAAATTGTAATAGGCCGAAAGTGTTATAGGCCGAGATGTCATTCGATGTTTGGACGACTCTTGACAAGAAGAAATAGGCATATCATGATCGAAATAAATATAACACAACTCCGATTCACCAATCAAATGCATACAAATAAATTAGATACGATGAGCGCAGGTAATTTAACGAAAATTAAAGACTTACCGAAGTTTCGCAACGTTTTCTAAGGAGAGAAAGCACATCGTTTGTGTAATACGTCATCGGTCACATGGTGTCTACAAATAGGGCACCAGAATGATTCCGAATAGTGCGTGGTAACGTCAGTTGGGAGAATTGATAAAAAAAAATTAGGATTTTTGTATGGTTCTGTGACATGAACCGATGCTGCTATGAACGCCCCTATCCCCTTGGCGACAAAATAAGAGTAAATCTAACAGATTCATGCCTTTTTTCAAGCATAAAAAAATTCAAATTTTGGACTTTATTGGGACTTTAAAGTCCATGAAAATCATTAGATAACTGAAGTAAAAATTCCACATACCTTTAATTATCAATCGCCGAAAAACATCCACATAATTCGATCCTTTAATTGCCGATAATTTGTTGACAAGTCCATCTTTAATTGGAGATTGGTCAAAGTACCGACATGCGTCGGCAATAATCGCTAATCAAGTAATTAACATCCTTTAATATTGTCTGATATATAGCCCACTTCAATTGTTAAACGTGATAATCTGTCAACAGTTCGCATAATTAACCAAACGCCAGCTGTCAATAAAAAAAATCAATACGCCAATCAGCGATCAGTATTTTTCCATCCAGAGCAGAAGCCGTCTTGCCGTTGTAAAACCTAGACATTCTGAATCATTAGGAGTTATAACTATATATAAATGTATGGTATATTTATGAGAAAAAACTGATGAATAACTTTAAACTTGATATCCATTATTAGTCTTTACGACTGCAATTTCAAGATGCAGAGTTACACCAGGTAAAACTATTGTTGCAGAAGACAAATTCAGATTTAAAAGGAGAAAAATAAATGAATACTTCTTGTTAACATGCTTTTTTATTGTCATAAATTTTCCAGAATTTTAATCTTGGCAACAGATTCCTGTTTCTTTACTAAAAGAAATGTATAGATAATATTTTAGACAACCGATTGGATTTTATCATGTTCAGTTATTTATTTCCTTTACCTTATTTTTCATTTAAATATATACTCGGTAATTCATTTTCTTACCAAATTGAGTTGACTTGTTATTTTGAATGCTGATTACATCTCTTTTGTTGAATCTTCCCCCCCCCCCTCGCAAATTATCCTTAAATAAAATTTGAGTGGACGAAATTCGGGTAAAAATACTTTTCATATCATCTTCACAGAAGTCAAACCTAAACAGCGTCCCCCCCCCCCCTTTTAAAGTAAATGCAATGTAGGCACAGTTTTGACATTTGTTTAAATTAAAAATAAATGCCATCTTCCTCCACCAGTAAACCATTAAAAACGTTGTTCCCATTGGTCTCTGTATTTTAACATATCTATGAATGCAAACTTAAAGCCTGTTTAATTAAAGACGATATGCCACCCTATATATATAACCATCTTTCCCCTCCCTTTATTTTCAATCTGTTAATCTCCCTTAAACTATTATTAATTTATCGAAAATCAATTAGGTACCAATCAAGCCGTTTTCGTTTGATTTGTTGTACATGTTGCCACTTTTTACGCAAAACGTGGAGCAAGGGTTTATGCGGTATTCCTTTGATATCGGTATACCACCCCAAAAGCGTCTGGTACTGTCCTACTTGTAAAATTACACACACGTGTCATATCATTCTGACTCTTTGTGACCGTCTATAACCCCTTTCAACGATTATTAGTTTTTTTTTTTTACAAGACAAATCTTTTATTCTCCCATGTATACAAATCATACAAAAAGGGGAAATGACGAATACCAAGCAAAGTTAAAACAAGATTTCCGGTATATTCAGTGGTTTTATAACTATCTGATATCTTTTTAGAGTAAACCATTTCCGATTAACCCCTTCCCAAACGACAAATTTTGGACCAGACCAAATTGAAAGCACTTTGCAGATGACAAATCAACAGTTGCCAAAAAGATGACCCTTCTATATGATAGGGTAGAAAACATTGTGGGGAAAGGAGAAAACGCTGGTTACCAGCATTCTCTCCTTTTTCCACAATGCCCTCGAAAGGCTTCTATACCTGACCCGTAAAAACAGTGTTTGAAATTTGGATTATACATGTTCAATGTGTAAGTCAATTTATTTTTCTATTACTCTTACTGCATAGTATTTACCGGCGAATGCTTAGAAATATATTCATGTTTTTATTCTTTTTATTCTTCTCCTCGGGTTTTTCCCTCAAACTTGAAAAAATTAATTTGGTAAACCTATCATTTGTTAATGTATCTTCTAATTTCAATTCAAAGATCTGGTAATTATATTGCCCTGTCAAAAACATGTATATTTCATTTGGTAATGTAAAAGTCTTGCAATTTGTAGTGAAATTATTGAAGCATATATCACAGACTAAGTAATGGAAAAATCTCTGTAACTTTGAAAAAGCTTATTTTTGTCCAGGTAAAAGATGAATTGCATTTGAAGACCAATGACTTTAAGAAATATTAAGGAAGCACGAGTTACATGTACACGTATTGTACCTACATTATCAAACGTAAGTGGCGTAAGAGGTGTAAGTCAACTGACTTCGAAATAAACAGTCTCTGTTTCAATTTTCACCTATAAAACTTCGAAAAACCTAAATCCAAAAGATGTAACTACCTTTTCTCAAATTGTTCCCATGCTTTTTTTTTATCTTGAACAATTATTTCGTGTTAAAGTATCTTCTGGTAACTTGCATATGTCTCCTAGCTAAGCCCTCGTGTCTGGGTAATGTTTGTCTAGGTTTTTAGATCTGCGGGTCACGTGACATCAGTGGGAGGAGCGATCTATCGTCTGTCGTTTGGTTAATTATACACACCGCCGTGTGTAAACATACAAGATTGTAAACAATCGCCGATACAAAGACTAGGTTATTGACTTTCTTCTCGGCACGCGCGTTCGACTTCTGCTTTTTCCAGTCGACTTCGATGCTTACTACGCCCCCGATTATATGCAAAAAAAATGTTGGAGCCACAAGTTGGGCCACATATGATGATTTTTGAGGCACTTTAATTTTTTTTGGAGCAAATGGCTCAAGTGGCGAACGGCAGCGCCGGCCCTGAATCATCTGGTGGTCACTGTGACCTTGACCTTTCACAGATTAATCTTAAAATCGATAGGGATCATTTACACTTCAAGATGAATATCTGTACAGAATTTGAAGGACCTAGGTCAATTCTGTGTGTAGTTATCATCTGGACAAGGTTTGGTCTATACATCATTAAGTTGAATGCCACTGTGACCTTGACCTTTGATGAATAAATCTCAAAATCGATAGGGCTCATTTACACTCCGAGATGAATATCTGTACAGAATTTGAAGAACCTAGGTCAATTCTATGTTTAGTTATCATCTGGACAAGGTTTGGTCTATATACCATTAAGTTGAAGGCCACTGTGACCTTGACCTTTGATGGATTAATCTCAAAATCGATAGGGATCATCTACACTCCAAAACAAATGTCTGTGCCAAATTTGACGAACCTAGGTCAATTCTGTGTCTAGTTTTCATCCAGACAAGGTTTGGTCTATATATCAACATGTTGACGGTCACTGACCTCGACATTTGACCAATTTACCTCAAAATCAATAGAGATTTTCTACACTCCGAGACAAATGTCTGTGCCAAATTTGACGAACCTAGGTCAATTCTGTGTCTAGTTTTCATCCAGACAAGGTTTGGTCTATATATCAACACGTTGACGCTCACTGACCTTGACATTGGACCGATTGACCTCAAAATCAATATGGATCATCTACACTCCGAGACAAATGTCTGTGCCAAATTTGACGAACTTAGGTCAATTCTGTGTCTAGTTATCATCTGGACAAGGTTTGGTCTATATATATCAACATGTTGACGACCACTGCAGGGCTTTATCCAGGCGTTTTGGGAAAAGGCCCCTGGCCAAATTGGGAAAAAAATCATCGACAAAATGTCAAAATTGGGAAAATAATATTGACAAAACATAAAAAGTTTGAAACATATTTAACCTTACAATAAACTACTAAATCAATACTGTTTTTTTTTTTTTTTTTTCTTCCTCCAAACTTCTTTCTTTTTGGATGTTTCTCTGTAGTCTTTCATACTAGTTCCAGTCTCTAAGCTGTAAGACAACACCCCCAACCCCCGTTAAGTAGGATTTTTTAATTCTCTTATTAAGATATCTGTTTTTCTGGTGAATGAACAGAGGAATTATTTCATGTTTTATTTTCAGTGCAAGTCAGCTAATAGAAGTCATTATCAAGGCTAAACAAGACAGATTGAAGAGCCTCTGATCGGTTGAGGTCTTTTTGGCAATGTTTTGTCATGTGTTTTCGTGGTTTTTTTCCATGATGATTAATCTTTGAAAATGATTTTTTGTGTGTTTTGACATATAAAGAAAGACTGATAAATCGTCCTTTTCTGAGGTAGATCTAGTACAGTATTGGAAAAAAAAACTGTTAAAAATTAATATTGAAAAGGATACTTCACACTAGATTATTGCGTTATATGACTTCGGGTGTGTCGATAGTCCAACAGCCATACTGATACCGGCTCTTTAATTAACATCTTGAATTTATAACCCATAACTGATGACTTTAAAAGTCCCAAAATGAATTAGCTTGCTTTTTATTTGATTATCCATTTCGACCGACGACAAGCTCTGCTCACAAATTAATCAGACGATCACTTTGCTAAGACAAAGAGGAAGCACAACCGCTCGAAATTTGAGAGGAAAAAACTCGTGGTCTAGATTAGGTTGGATATTTTTCATAACATGTTCCTGTTTCAGGGCTATTATTATAGGAGCTTGTTATTATAGGAGCTGGGTTCTTTGTTTTTGCTTTACACAACTCCGCTTCACTGCATATACGCGAGGCGGTTGCCAAGAAGTTAACATGCTATTTTTACGACGTGTAAACCAATAACGGTTTACAGCCAGACAATTGAGTCCATGCATGAATCGATTGAAAATATACGGACGCAGTCTATAGTTCATTCGCCCCCGAATAGTTTCGTACCTACAATACGACGATTGTCGATTTCCTGCTTGAACTGTGGTCAATGCCTGCAAATTTGTGTGTTAGGGAAAACCCTGGCTGATATCAGACTTGTTTTCTTTTACTAGCGTCTAATTTGGAATTCTATTTTATGGAATTGGGAAAAAAATACACTTTTTGCGATTGGGAATGGGGCCGAAATTCGGACCCTTAGTAAAGGAAGAAAATCCCCTGCACTGTGACCTTGACCTTTGACCGATTGACCTCAAAATCAATAGGGATCATCTATACTTCAAGACGCATGTCTGTGCCAAATTTGACGAACCTAGGTCAATTCTGTGTCCAGTTATCATCCGGACGAGGTAAGGTCTACCGACCGACGGACCGACAAACATGTGCAAAGCAATATACCCCCCTTTGGTGAAGGGGGGCATAAATATTGTGGGAAAAGGAGAAATGAACACTTTTTTCTCCTTTCTCTACAATACTTTCCAAAGTTATTCCTGTCAGGGTCATTAAAACTTGGGACTGCCTTGCACAGAGTAAATATAGACTTCATCTAGACAGTTATCTAATACGTAATATCAAATTTATTACAATAAACAAAACAATGATAACAAGATGTCTGTTTGTAAAACAGTCATGCCCCCCCCCTACTGCCACATTGATACAGGAAGTGGCACAGTTCACAAACTGATATCAAAAGAATTGATTGGGAAATATCGAGCCAACCTTGATGAAATTTGAGCCACATCTGAGCAACTTGAGCCAAGATAAACTAGAGTAACTATCACTAAAGGTGATAAATACCCCTGCCCCTATATTTCATGTCACAGGGGCAATAACTCTGCAATGTCAATTTAGGGGCAATAACTCCGTAATCATTAGGCCAACACTCATGAAATTTGTGCTTTGCACATCTACTGCTCCTGGTGAATATCATGACAAATATCAAGTGAATAAGACTTAAACTGAAGGAATAGTTCTCTGGACAAGAAGTTTTGAGTAAATTCAGGGGTAATTAATTTGGCAAACATTTGAGAAAAATGCATCTTGAACCTCTACTGCTCCTGGTGAATATTTATGCGAAGTATCAATTTAATTGGACACAAAACTAAATAAGTGTAAAAAAGTGTAGACCATGATCTGACAATATGTCTGAGACACAGCGGCTGGTCTGGATCCACGCTTGTTGCAAATGTCCAAAGGTGTCTTTTCGCATAATGTTGGCCAACTACACATATGACAGAAAAGACCTCCTTAAAGTGAATCAGAAACTGTAGGAGGAGTTGTCCGGACAAGCATTTTTAAGTCAAATCAGGGACAATAACTCAGTAATTCTTGATGGAATTTTTACAAAATGTGTGTCTTGCACATCTACAACTCCAAATGGACACTTCTGCCAAGTATAAAGCGAATCGGACTGAAATTGTAGGAGTTGTATGGACAAGCATTTTAAATGTGAATCAGGGGCAATAACTCATTAATTCTTCATAAAATTTTCACGAAAGTTGCGTCTTGCACATCTACAACTCCTAATGAACACTTATGCCAAGTTTAAAGTGAATCAGACAGAAACTGTAGGAGTTGTCCGGACAAGCATTTTTAAGTCAAATCAGGGGCAATAACTCAGTAATTCTTGATGGAATTTTTACAAAACGTTTGTCTTGCACATCTACAGCTCCTAATGAACACTTATGCCAAGTTTAAAGTGAATCAGACAGAAACTGTAGGAGGAGTTGTCCGGACAAGCATTTTTAAGTCAAATCAGGGGCAATAACTCAGTAATTCTTGATGGAATTTTTACAAAATGTGTGTCTTGCACATCTACAGCTCCTAATGAACACTTCTGCCAAGTTTAAAGTGAATCAGACAGAAACTGTAGGAGGAGTTGTCCGGACAAGCATTTTTAAGTCAAATCAGGGGCAATAACTCAGTAATTCTTGATGGAATTTTCACAAAATTTGCGTCTTGCACATCTACAACTCCAAATGGACACTTCTGCCAAGTATAAAGCGAATCGGACTGAAATTGTATGAGGAATTTTCCGGACAAGCATTTTAAATGTGAATCAGGGGCAACAACTCATTAATTCTTCATATAATTTTCACGAAAGTTGTGTCTTGCACATCTACAACTCCTGATGAACACTTATGCCAAGTTTAAAGTGAATCAGACAGAAACTGTAGGAGGAGTTGTCCAGACAAGCATTTTTGAGTCAAATCAGGGGCAATAACTCAGTAATTCTTGATGGAATTTTTACAAAATGTGTGTCTTGCACATCTACAGCTCCTAATGAACACTTCTGCCAAGTTTAAAGTGAATCAGACAGAAACTGTAGGAGGAGTTGTCCGGACAAGCATTTTTAAGTCAAATCAGGGGCAACAACTCAGTAATTCTTGATGGAATTTTTACAAAATGTGTGTCTTGCACATCTACAGCTCCTAATGAACACTTCTGCCAAGTTTAAAGTGAATCAAACAGAAACTGTAGGAGGAGTTGTCCGGACAAGATTTTGCGGACAGACGACCGCCCGACCGACCGCATGACCGACCGACCGACCGACAGGCTGATTCCAGTATACCCCCCACAAACTTCGTTTGCGGGGGTATAATTATTGCATTCTAAAGTGACGACCTCATTCTATAGTCACAGTTTTGTTTAGCGATAACAGAATCTCTATTTAAAAACCATTGTGGAAAGTCAAGCTTTTGTTCTCAAAACCAAATTCCAATGCTTGTTTTTCTACAATGTTTTTCTGAAAGTTCAATGTATAATAGTCTATATTAAATGGGAGCAGTTTGGTGTAATTCAAAACCTGGATGGGAAAAATTATTTTGGTAAAAGAAGAAAATGTTCAATAAAACAATTTTTCTTTTCTTCAAAATGGTTTCTAAGGCTTTCTACTGCTTTGAAAGCTTTGAACTTAATGGGAAATCTAAAGGAAAAATATATAAATCAGCACAAAACAAACAAAAATCAAATTCAGTAACTTTTATTACACCCTTTTAATCTCTTTATCATGTAACACTTTTAACTTTTGGTACTGAAACCTACTATCAATCCCTGAAAGAAAAATAAGAAATATTTTTAGATCAAGATGAATGTGTACTGATCTTTTGATTTTGCATGTTTTGACACAGAATCTCTCTTAAGAACTGTGCATCCCACAGTGAATGTATTTGATTTCTGCATTTTGCTACATAAGTTACAGAACATTGCTTTTGAACTTGGCTCATAACGTAGCCAGGGATTTCCAATTTCCTGAAATTGTCTACATGGAGATTTTGTTTCAAGCTCAGTCTTTTAAGCTGGAGGAGTGTCAAAGAAGTCTAAAGAACGTTTAGAAGCCATAATGACAACTGATACTTTCCAGTATTTCCCCATGTTTATATACATCATCATAGATAAATTATAAAGTTTGCAATATTATGTTTTTCACTTAAAGTCCATGAAAATCATTAGATAATTGAAGTAAAAATTCCACATACCTTTAATTATCAATCGCCGAAAAACATCCACATAATTCGAGCAAATATGATGATTTTTGAGGCACTTTAATTTTTTTGGAGCAAATGGCTCAAGTGGCTAACGGCAACACCGGCCCTGAATCATCCAGTGGTCACTGTGATTAACCTTAAAATCGGTAGGGATCATTTACACTCCAAGATGAATATCTGTACAGAATTTGAAGGACCTAGGTCAATTCTGTGTGTAGTTATCATCTGGACAAGGTTTGGTCTATACATCATTAAGTTGAATGCCACTGTGACCTTGACCTTTGATGAATAAATCTCAAAATCGATAGGGCTCATTTACACTGCGAGATGAATATCTGTACAGAATTTGAAGAACCTAGGTCAATTCTATGTCTAGTTATCATCTGGACACGGTTTGGTCTATATATCATTAAGTTGAAGGCCACTGTGACCTTGACCTTTGATGGATTAATCTCAAAATCAATAGGGATCATCTACACTCCAAAACAAATGTCTGTGCCAAATTTGACGAACCTAGGTCAATTCTGCATCTAGTTATCATCCGGACAAGGTTTGGTCTATATTAACATGTTGACGGTCACTGTGACCTTGACATTTGACCTCAAAATCAATAGGGATCATCTACACTCCAAGACAAATGTCTGTGCCAAATTTGACGCACCTAGGTCAATTCTGTGAATGAATGAATGTTGTTTTATGGCGCATCGACAGCTTTGGTCATTTAGCGCGCATATCTGTGTTGAAGGAACGATTAAGGCGGACTTTTTCTAAAAAGATTTGAGACATGCTGACAGTAAAAGAGTTAAATTAAGAAGGATCATGTGAGATCTAAGTATGTATAAAAGATATAATTGAGCAACAGGGGTTCCCTATTAACTCAAAAAGGTTTTGAATAATGATGTTAAGACTGCGATAAAAAGATTTGAACAGTCTTAAATTGATAATAAAGGAGTCTTTAAATGAAGAATGAATGTCTCCAATGAGATAAGATGCCCTCAAAAGAGGTAATCCTCCCATTAAGGACATGCAATGAATGAATGAATGTTGTTTTATGGCGCATCGACAGCTTTGGTCATTTAGCGCGCATATCTGTGTTGAAGGAACGATTAAGGCGGATTTTTTTCTAAAAAGATTTGAGACATGCTGACAGTAAAAGAGTTAAATTAAGAAGGATCATGTGAGATCTAAGTATGTATAAAAGATATAATTGAGCAACAGGGCTTCCCTATTAACTCAAAAAGGTTTTGAATAATGATGTTAAGACTGTGATAAAAAGATTTGAACAGTCTTAGATTGATAATAAAGGAGTCTTTAAATGAAGAATGAATGTCTCCAATGAGATAAGATGCCCTCAAAAGAGGTAATCCTCCCATTAAGGAGATGCAAACTTAAGATTGTGATAAAAAATTTGAACAGTCTTAAAATGATAAGAAAAGGTCTTTAAATGATGAAAGGTTATGTGTAACTGATAATGCGCATAAAATATAATATTGAGTGGCTGGGCAATCCCTGCCTACTCAAAGTAAAGAATGTAAAAAGGTGGATAAGAAACTAAAGAGTAAATATCACAGTTTATTGTAAATGCCAATCTCCTTTATGAAAGCGATAATAGATTCAACGCTGACAGAATCAAAGAGATTTTTTAAACTATCGACGTTGAAATATTTTGTACGAACTGGCTGAAAGTCAATGCAATCTAGTAGAATGTGTTTTATAGAGAAGGGTGCATTGCATGGAATACATTCAGGGGCATCATCTCTGGTCAAGAGCCAGGAATGTGTAATGCGTGAATGGCCAATTCGAAGTCGTGCAATTATCACTTCTTCTCGACGAACAGACCTGTAAACGGGGTACCATTCACCGAGGGAAGGTTTAACTGAATGTAGTTTATTGAAAACATCAGCATCCCACTGGGATTGCCAAGAAGATTGGATATGTGTTAAAACAGAGGATTTAAAATCAGTGTGTGGAACTTTAAAATCTGAAATGGGAAGGTTAAGTGCAGATTTGGCAGACCTATCGGCATTTTCATTGCCTTTGATGCCTACATGACTTGGAAGCCAGCAGAACACCAATCTATTCATAGAAGAAATTTGTGAGATCCTTTCAAGTAAAGTACAGATCAAGGGATTCTCAAGTCGTTGATTTGAAAGGGCCTGTAATGTTGACAAAGAGTCCGAAAAGATAATGAAACGGTTGGAATTAGAATGTTCAGCTAGAGTAAGGGCAAGATCAATAGCTTTAATTTCTGCAGAGAAGATAGAGGAATTGTTTGGAAGGCGGCACTTTAAGCTCCTTTCTCCATAAATGGCGGCAGCTGCTACAGAATTTCCTTCTTTTGATCCATCTGTGTATATTGGTTTGAAGGAAAAATAATGCTCCTTTATCTCATTGTATCTAGCGTGAAACACAGTTCTATCCGTGACTGACTTTTTGTCGGATGCAAGGTCAAATCTGAATTCTGCACTGTTTAGTGTCCATGGAGGGATTTCAGAGATTTTATAATCGGCAATAGACTCAGTGTCTATGCCAAGGTTATCTACAATGGGCTCCATGCGGATACCAAATGGAGGAATAACATTTGGTTTCCTTTCAAACAGACGTTTATACTGAGGTTTAAAAACAACTTTATGAGTTGGATTAAAACGATTTGACTTCAGTTTTAAAAGATATTGAAGTGAGAGTTTTTCCCTCCTGTAAGAAAGAGAAGGTTCATTAGCCTCAACATAGAGACTATTGACGGGAGAAGTTCTGAAAGCTCCAAGTACAAGACGCAGGCCTTCGTGGTGTATAGGATCGAGAATTTTAAGACAAGATTTACGGGCTGATCCGTATACAATAGATCCATAGTCTAATTTGGAGCGGACTAAAGACCGATAAAGCCGCAAGAGGACTTTACGGTCTGCTCCCCATTCAGAATGGGCCACAACCTTTAAAAGATTAAGAGCCTTCTTGCATTTCTTTTTAAGTGCAGTGATGTGAGGAAGGAAGGAAAGCTTTCTGTCAAAGATGACTCCAAGAAATTTAAACTCAGAAACGACTTCAATTTTAGTTTTGTCCAAATACAGTTCAGGGTCTGGATGAACACCACGTAAATTACAAAGGTGCATGCATTTTGTTTTGGACTTGGAAAATTTGAAGCCATTTTCTTCAGACCACGTTTGGAGTTTGTTGAGACACTGTTGAAGTTGTCTCTCAATAATATTCATATTTCGAGATCTGAAGCATATAACAAAGTCATCAACATAAAGAGAACAGTCTACACCAGGACAGATAGCTTTAACTATACTGTTTATTTTTACACTAAAAAGTGTAACAGAGAGAATACATCCTTGGGGCACACCCATCTCCTGTTCACGGGCTCCCGAGACAGTATTACCAACTCGGACGCGGAAAAGACGTTCATCCAAGAAGGCTGAAATAAAAAGAGGAAGACGGCCTCGAAGACCAAAGTCATGTAAGTCTTTAAGAATTCCGTATTTCCAAGTCGTATCATAAGCGCTTTCAAGGTCGAAAAAGACAGATACTACATGTTGTCTATTAATAAAGGCTTCTCTGACAAAGGTTTCAAAGCGGACAAGATGATCGATGGTACCACGCTGGCGACGAAATCCACTCTGTACATCAACAATAAGGTTGTTTTTCTCTAAAAACCAGACAAGCCTGTCGTTGACCATACGTTCCAGAGTCTTGCAGAGACAACTAGTAAGAGCTATTGGACGATAGTTGGCTGGGTCACTAGCATCCTTGCCAGGTTTTGGGATAGGAATGACTAGTGCCTCTCGCCAGGACGAAGGAAAATCACCGGACTGCCAGATATCATTAAAAATATCAAGTAAAACAGAGAGAGAAGTAAAAGGTAAGTGTTTTAAAAACTGGTAATGAACTTTATCTTGGCCAGGGGAAGAATCGTGAGCTTTATTCAGAGCAGATTTTAATTCTTTAAAAGTGAAGAGTTTATTATAGTGCTCTGAATTAGAAGAATTGAAATTAAGTTTTTTCTTTTCTTCTCTGGCTTTATTCCTCTGAAACTTTTCAGAATAGTTTGCAGAGGAAGACTTTTTACAAAAGGTGTCAGCAAGAGCATCAGCTATATCCTGGGGGGTTTCCAACGAAGTATTGTTAACTTCAAGGTGACTGAGAGGGGGTTGGCCTTTGCCATTGATCTTTCTGATCATGTCCCAGGTTTTTTTAGTAGTAGTTCTACTATTTAATTTAGAAACATATTGTCTCCAAGCCTTGCGCTTACTTTCTCTAATGGTACGACGAGCCTTTGCCCTGGAAATACGGAATAGGTTATGATTTTCTTTGGTAGGTCTGAGGTTAAACTTTCTAAGGGCTTGTTTTCTGTCTCTGACAGCCTGTTTACAATCTTCATTGTACCAAGGTTTGTCAGGACGTTTTGGATTTGTCGAGGTCTGAGGGACAGACTGTTTAGCTGCATCAATTAACAGCGAAGTAAAAAGTTTTGCGGGATCATCGCAATCTCCAAACTTGTCATGTGTAATGGTCTGTTCACAGAGGGTTTCAAATCTGTTCCAATTGGCTTTGGAGAGCTTCCATTTCTGCGGTTTTATGCTGTTGGATGGTTGTGTAGATGAAAAGATAATAGGGAAGTGATCACTTCCACACAAATCCTCTTTCACTTTCCAACTGAAATTGGGAAGTAAGACTGGGCTGCATAAGGTTAAATCTATAGATGAGTAAGATCCGGTTGCTGGATGTAGGTAGGTTTTGGACTTGTTATCATTCATGAAAGACAAAGAGTTGTTCGAAATGAAGTTCTCCAACTGTAAACCTCTCTGGTTAGTGTCATCACAACCCCACATAACATTGTGACCATTAAAGTCCCCAGCAAGAATATAGGGGGATGGCAATTGGGAAATGAGATCATTCAGATTGGTCTCATTAATAGGTGTGCTCGGGGGGAGATATAAAGAACATAGTGTAACGGCACTGTGTAAAGATAATCTGATGGCAACAGCTTGCAAGTTTGTGTTAAGAGAGATAACTTTATGAGGTATGTTGTTATTAACAATAACAGAAACACCACCTCTAGCTTTCTCGCCTTCGGTAAAGACTTTATTGTAAATTGAATGGTATTTGATTGAGATATCATCCTCCCGTTTAAGGAAGGTTTCTTGAAGACAAACAGCAACTGGTTTGTGATCACTAATTAAAAGGGAAAGTTCGTCAAAGTTTGACTTCAGACCTCGACAATTCCACTGGATTATGGTATCCATTGTGCATGAAGAAAGTATAAAAGCTAAAGTAAAAAAAGAGGCCGTAAACCAATACATTTTAAAATAGATTAAGATTTAATTATAGATGTCTTGGGTTTGGACGTGTGCCAAGTGTCAGTGTCCTTGTTCCAAGTATCTTTAGAAATGGACCAGATAGAGGCTTCTGAATCTGAAGCCTCACCTTCCAGATTTTCAGTATCTGCATCCATGTCCTCTAACTCCGAAAATCTGTTGGAGGTAGGGACCGGATCATCTACTGTGACTGCTATTTCACAGGATTCATGTTTATCTCTAGACTGTGGTTTAGATTTTGAGGAAGATCTTTTTGGTGATCGGGGTACATGATACGATTTGTTGTCTTTAGGTGGAGCGTTAGATTTATTTGTAGACTGTGAAGGTTGAGGTTGGGGTTTCTTAGGAGGCTGTTTTGAAGGGGCAGATGGTTTTGAAGGTTTTTTTGAAGAAATATTTTGCGAAGAGGTAGACGGCTTTGAAGGTTTTTGTGTAGAAATACTTTGAGAGTCTGTGGGTTTTGAGGTTGCAGGAGGGGTTTTGTTTGTTTTTGACGCAGATGGAGAGTCAGGAATTAGTTTGGACAAGGTGGATGGAGGGAGAAGTTCTTTCAGCTCAGTAGCTACGTCAGGAAATTTTTGAAGAAGAACTTTCGCAAGAATTTTACAAGTGCTGCAGTCGTCCTTTTCAGTTGACGAGCCAACAACACCTGCATAGCTAGGACTAGAAGAGGTTTTTTTGCGCTGTTCAAATATTTTCCTTGCTTCTGGAAAGCTTACATTATTGTTGTATTTAATGGACAGTATTTCTTTTTCTTCTCTCCATACAGGACACTCTCTTGAAAAAGTAGAGTGTGGAGACTTACAATTAATGCAAAGAGGAGGATTTGAACATGTAGTACTGTCATGGTCAGGTCCTTGATGAGCACATTTAGAGCATGTTTCTTGGTTTGGACATTTACTGATGTGATGGCCGTACCGCTGGCATTTAAAACATCGCAAGGGATTTGGCACATACACATCTACTTTTACAATTTGAAAGCCTACCTTGATTGATGTTGGAAGAACAGGTGAAGAAAATGTTAAGATGTATGTATTTGTGAGTCTCTGTTCTCCATCTCTGCGTACAGAAATCCGTTGGACATCGGATACACCTTGTTGTTTCAGATTATCTTTAATTTCTTGCAAAGAGTTGCAGTAAGTAAGCTCTTTGCATCTAATTACTCCTTTGCAAGAATTTAGTGAAGGATGTGGGAAAATTCTAACATCTGTGTCAAAGAATTTTGTGTTTTTTAAAAGATTCACAGCTTGTTGATTTGTAAGACATTCAACTAAAAGGGTCTGGTCTTTGAGTTTTTTAACAGATTTTGGAGTTCCAAGGATGCTGGTAATTTGTTTTTCTATTACGAAAGGAGATAGTTTGGTTATGGGTTTTGAAGGATCTTGGGACTGAATAACGATAAAACGCGGAGAGTGAAAAGAAGAAGTAGAAATTGAAGGTTCAGTTTCGGACTCGCTGTCTGATAAAGGGCGTTTGCTTTCATTGAGCTTGGCCTTTTTTTGTGACGCCATGTTTGTGTATAAAATTTCATCACCGATGCTCCCCACCCACCACGGAGTCCAACAAGGGGTCATGGTCTGGGGAAAGCCCATTCGCAGACCATGACAGGGATACATCAGTGGTATACTCGGTATGAAAGGGCTAGACTGGACAGATATATTCTCGCAGAAAGTCTTACCAAGCTTAGACGATCATTGAGAGGTTACAAATGTCAGCCAAACACCAAAAAACTTTCACCCGATTGACCCATGAGCCACCGCCTTCTAGGGCAAAAACAAGAAATCTGGAAAGAGTGTGGATTAAATATGGAGAAGATAGTAATTTTAATTGAGAGAAGGCTGCGAAAGAAAGAACATATTAGATGCCCTAGGGCAAGGCATGACCAGCCGATTGATCAGGACGGGCCTTCCTGACCTCTCGTTTAGTTCAGTTCAGGGCCAAAGTGGTGTGTTGTGAAAACAGAGCTATCAAAAGGCCGAGCCCCGAATCCACTCAACCACCAGGATCCCGTCATCAAACGACACGAGTTGCAGCCCACGGCAAACGGGCAGGCACAGTGGGGGGGTCTTACCCCTTCTGTAGTGCGACAGCTGGGCAATTTCTATCCCCCCGCCCAGCTGGGGGAATAAGGAGATGCAAACTTTAAGATTGTGATAAAAAATTTGAACAGTCTTAAAATGATAAGAAAAAGTCTTTATATGATGAAAGGTTTTGTGTAACTGATAATGTGCATAAAATATAATATTGAGTGGCTGGGCAATCCCTGCCTACTCAAAGTAAAGAATGTAAAAAGGTGGATAAGAAACTAAAGAGTAAATATCACAGTTTATTGTAAATGCCAATCTCCTTTATGAAAGCGATAATAGATTCAACGCTGACAGAATCAAAAAGATTTTTTTTTTTAAACTATCGACGTTGAAATATTTTGTACGAACTGGCTGAAAGTCAATGCAATCTAGTAGAATGTGTTTTATAGAGAAGGGTGCATTGCATGGAATACATTCAGGGGCATCATCTCTGGTCAAGAGCCAGGAATGTGTCATGTGTGAATGGCCAATTCGAAGTCGTGCAATTATCACTTCTTCTCGACGAACAGACCTGTAAACGGGGTACCATTCACCAAGGGAAGGTTTAACTGAATGCAGTTTATTGAAAACATCAGCATCCCATTGGGATTGCCAAGAAGATTGGATATGTGTTAAAACAGAGGATTTAAAATCAGTGTGTGGAACTTTAAAATCTGAAATGGGAAGGTTAAGTGCAGATTTGGCAGACCTATCGGCATTTTCATTGCCTTTGATGCCTACATGACTTGGAAGCCAGCAGAACACCAATCTATTCATAGAAGAAATTTGTGAGATCCTTTCAAGTAAAGTACAGATCAAGGGATTCTCAAGTCGTTGATTTGAAAGGGCCTGTAATGTTGACAAAGAGTCCGAAAAGATAATGAAACGGTTGGAATTAGAATGTTCAGCTAGAGTAAGGGCAAGATCAATAGCTTTAATTTCTGCTGAGAAGATAGAGGAATTGTTTGGAAGGCGGCACTTTAAGCTCCTTTCTCCATAAATAGCGGCAGCTGCTACAGAATTTCCCTCTTTTGATCCATCTGTATATATTGGTTTGAAGGAAAAATAATGCTCCTTTATCTCATTGTATCTAGCATGAAACACAGTTCTATCCGTGACTGACTTTTTGTCGGATGCAAGGTCAAATCTGAATTCTGCACTGTTTAGTGTCCATGGAGGGATTTCAGAGATTTTATAATCGGCAATAGACTCAGTGTCTATGCCAAGGTTATCTACAATGGGCTCCATGCGGATACCAAATGGAGGAATAACATTTGGTTTCCTTTCAAAAAGACGTTTATATTGAGGTTTAAAAACAACTTTATGAGTTGGATTAAAACGATTTGACTTCAATTTTAAAAGATATTGAAGTGAGAGTTTTTCCCTCCTGTAAGAAAGAGAAGGTTCATTAGCCTCAACATAGAGACTATTGACGGGAGAAGTTCTGAAAGCTCCAAGTACAAGACGCAGGCCTTCGTGGTGTATAGGATCGAGAATTTTAAGACAAGATTTACGGGCTGATCCGTATACAATAGATCCATAGTCTAATTTGGAGCGGACTAAAGACCGATAAAGCCGCAGGAGGACTTTACGGTCTGCTCCCCATTCAGAATGGGCCACAACCTTTAAAAGATTAAGAGCCTTCTTGCATTTCTTTTTAAGTGCAGTGATGTGAGGAAGGAAGGAAAGCTTTCTGTCAAAGATGACTCCAAGAAATTTAAACTCAGAAACGACTTCAATTTTAGTTTTGTCCAAATACAGTTCAGGGTCTGGATGAACACCACGTAAATTACAAAGGTGCATGCATTTTGTTTTGGACTTGGAAAATTTGAAGCCATTTTCTTCAGACCACGTTTGGAGTTTGTTGAGACACTGTTGAAGTTGTCTCTCAATAATATTCATATTTCGAGATCTGAAGCATATAACAAAGTCATCAACATAGAGAGAACAGTCTACACCAGGACAGATAGCTTTAACTATACTGTTTATTTTTACACTAAAAAGTGTAACAGAGAGAATACATCCTGTTCACGGGCTCCCGAGACAGTATTACCAACTCGGACGCGGAAAAGATGTTCATCCAAGAAGGCTGAGATAAAAAGAGGAAGACGGCCTCGAAGACCAAAGTCATGTAAGTCTTTAAGAATTCCGTATTTCCAAGTCGTATCATAAGCGCTTTCAAGGTCGAAAAAGACAGATACTACATGTTGTCTATTAATAAAGGCTTCTCTGACAAAGGTTTCAAAGCGGACAAGATGATCGATGGTACCACGCTGGCGGCGAAATCCACTCTGTACATCAACGATAAGGTTGTTTTTCTCTAAAAACCAGACAAGCCTGTCATTGACCATACGTTCTAGGGTCTTGCAGAGACAACTAGTAAGAGCTATGGGACGATAGTTGGCTGGGTCACTAGCATCCTTGCCAGATTTTGGGATAGGAATGACTAGTGCCTCTCGCCAGGACGAAGGAAAATCACCGGACTGCCAGATATCATTAAAAATATCAAGTAAAACAGAGAGAGAAGTAAAAGGTAAGTGTTTTAAAAACTGGTAATGAACTTTATCTTGGCCAGGAGAAGAATCGTGAGCTTTATTCAGAGCAGATTTTAATTCTTTAAAGGTGAATAGTTTATTATAGTGCTCTGAATTAGAAGAATTGAAATTAAGTTTTTTCTTTTCTTTTGTGGCTTTATTCCTCTGAAACTTTTCAGAATAGTTTGCAGAGGAAGACTTTTTGCAAAAGGTGTCGGCAAGAGCATCAGCTATATCCTGGGGTGATTCCAACGAAGTATTGTTAACATTCAGGTGACTGAGAGGGGGTTGGCCTTTGCCACTGATCTTTCTAATCATGTCCCAGGTTTTTTTTGTAGTAGTTCTACTATTTAATTTAGAAACATATTGTCTCCAAGCCTTGCGCTTACTTTCTCTAATGGTACGACGGGCCTTTGCCCTGGAAATACGGAATAGGTTATGATTTTCTTTGGTAGGTCTGAGGTTAAACTTTCTAAGGGCTTGTTTTCTGTCTCTGACAGCCTGTTTACAATCATCATTGTACCAAGGTTTGTCAGGACGTTTTGGATTTGTCGAGGTCTGGGGGACGGACTGTTTAGCTGCATCAATTAATAGGGAAGTGAAAAGTTTTGCGGGATCATCGCAATCTCCAAATTTGTCATGTGTAATGGTCTGTTCACAGACGGTTTCAAATCTGTTCCAATTGGCTTTGGAGAGCTTCCATTTCTGTGGTTTTATGCTGCTGGATGGTTGTGTAGATGAAAAGATAATAGGGAAGTGATCACTTCCACACAAATCCTCAGTCACTTTCCAGGTGAAATCGGGAAGTAAGACTGGGCTGCTTAAGGTTAAGTCAATAGAAGAGTAAGATCCAGTTGCTGGATGCAAGTAGGTTTTGGATTTGTTATCATTCATGAAAGATAAAGAGTTGTTTGAAATGAAGTTCTCCAACTGTAAACCTCTCTGGTTAGTGTCATCACAACCCCACATAACATTGTGACCATTAAAGTCCCCAGCAAGAATATAGGGGGATGGCAATTGGGAAATGAGATCATTCAGATTGGTCTCATTAATAGGTGTGCTCGGGGGGAGATATAAAGAACATAGTGTAACGGCACTGTGTAAAGATAATCTGATGGCAACAGCTTGTAAGTTTGTGTTAAGAGGGATAACTTTATGAGGTATGTTGTTATTAACAATAACAGAAACACCACCTCTAGCTTTCTCGCCTTCGGTAAAGACTTTATTGTAAATGGAATGGTATTTGATTGAGATATCATCCTCCTGTTTTAGGAAGGTTTCTTGAAGACAAACAGCAACTGGTTTGTGATCACTAATTAAAAGGGAAAGTTCGTCAAAGTTTGACTTCAGACCTCGACAATTCCACTGGATTATGGTATCCATTGTGCATGAAGAAAGTATAAAAGCTAAAGTAAAAAAAGAGGTTGTAAACCAATGCATTTTAAAATAGGTTGATTAAGACTTCATTACAGTTGTCTCGGGTTTGGACGTGTGCCAAGTGTCAGTGTCCTTGTTCCAAGTATCCTTAGAAATGGACCAGATAGAGGCTTCTGAATCTGAAGCCTCACCTTCCAGATTTTCAGCATCTGCATCCATGTCCTCTAGCTCCGAAAATCTGTTGGAGGTAGGGACAGGATCATTTACTCTGACTGTGATTTCACAAGATTCATGGGAATCTCTAGATTGTGGTTTAGGTTTGGAAGAAGACCTTTTAGGAGATCGAGGTGTATGATTAGGTTTGTTATCTTTAGATGAAACATTAGATTTTATTGTAGACTGTGAAGATGGAGGTTGGGGTTTCTTTGGAGGCTGTTGTGAAGGGGGAGATGGTTTTGAAGGTTTTTTTGAAGAGATATTTTGCGAAGAGGTAGACGGCTTTGAAGTTTTTTGTGAAGAAATACTTTGAGAGTTTGTGGGTTTTGAGGTTGCAGAAGGGGTTTTGTTTGTTGTAGACGCAGATGGAGAGTCAGGAATTAGTTTGGACAAGGTGGATGGAGGGAGAAGTTCTTTCAGCTCAGTAGCTACATCAGGAAATTTTTGAAGGAGAACTTTCACTAGAATCCTACAAGTGCTGCAGTCATCCTTTTCAGTTGACGAGCCAACAACACCTGCATAGCTAGGACTAGAAGAGGTTTTCTTTCTTTGTTCAAATATTTTCCTTGCTTCTGGAAAGCTAACATTATTGTTGTATTTAATGGACAGCACTTCTTTTTCTTCTCTCCATACAGGACACTCTCTAGAAAAGGTAGAGTGTGGAGACTTGCAATTAATGCAGAGAGGGGGATTGGAACATGTAGTACTGTCATGGTCAGGTCCTTGATGAGCACATTTAGAGCATGTTTCTTGATTTTGACATTTACTGATGTGATGGCCGTATCGCTGGCATTTAAAACATCGCAAGGGATTTGGCACATACACATCTACTTTTACAATTTGGAAACCTATCTTGATAGATGTTGGGAGAACAGGTGAAGAAAATGTTAGAATGTATGTGTTTGTAAGTCTCTGTTCTCCATCTCTGCGTACAGAAATTCGCTGAACATCGGATACACCTTGTTGTTTTAGGTTGTCTTTTATTTCTTGTAAGGAGTTGCAGTAGGAAAGCTCCTTGCATCTAATTACTCCTTTACAAGAATTGAGTGAGGGATGTGCGAAAATTTTAACGTCTGTGTCAAAGAATTTTTTGTGTTTTAAGAGATTCAGTGCCTGTTGATTTGTAATACATTCAACTAAAAGGGTCTGATCTTTGAGTTTTTTGACAGATTTTGGAGTTCCAAGGATGCTGGTAATCTGTTTTTCTATTATGAAAGGAGATAGTTTTGTTATGGGTTTTGAAGGATCTTGGGACTGTATAACGATAAAACGCGGAGAGTGAAAAGAAGTAGAAATTGACGCTTCTGTTTCAGATTCACTATCTGAAAGAGGGCGTTTACTTTCATTCAGCTTGGCCTTTTTTTGCGACGCCATGTTTGTGTATAAAATTTCACCACCGATGCTCCCCACCCACCACGGAGCCCAACAAGGGGTCATGGTCTGGGGAAAGCCCATTCGCAGACCATGACAGGGATACATCAGTGGTATACTCGGTATGAAAGGGCTAGACTGGACAGATGTATTCTCGCAGAAAGTCTTACCAAGCTTAGACGATCATTGAGAGGTCACAAATGTCAGCCAAACACCAAAAACTTTCACCCGATTGACCCATGAGCCACCGCCTTCTAGGGCAGGACAAGAAATATGAAAAGAGTGTGATAAATATGAAGAAGATAGTAATTTTGATTGAGAGAGGGCTACAAAAGAAAGAACATATTAGATGCCCTAGGGCAAGGCACGACCAGCCGATTGATCAGGACGGGCCTTCCTGACCTCCCGTTTAGTTCAATTCAAGGCCAAAGTGGTGTGTTGCGAAAACAGAGCTATCAAACGGCCGAGCCCTGAATCCACTCAACCACCAGGATCCCGTCATCGAACGACACGAGTTGCAGCCCACGGCAAACGGGCAGGCACAGTGGGGGGGTCTTACCCCTGCTGTAGTGCGACAGCTGAGCTATTTCTATCCCCCCGCCCAGCTGGGGGTAGTCAATTCTGTGTCTAGTTATCATCTGGACAAGGTTTGGTCTATATATCAACATGTTGACAGCCACTGTGACCTTGACATTTGACCGATTGACCTCAAAATCAATAGGGATCATCTACACTTCAAGACAAATGTCTGTGCCAAATTTGACGAACCTAAGTCAATTCTGTGTCTAGTTATCATCCAGACAAGATTTGGTCTATATATATATCAACATGTTGACGGTCAGTGTGACCTTGACCTTTGACCATAAAATCAATAGGGATCATCTACACTCCGAGACGCATGTCTGTGCCAAATTTGACGAACCTAGCTCAATTCTGTGTCTAGTTATCATCCTGACAAGGTAAGGTGTACCGACCGACGGACCGACCAACTGACCGACATGTGCAAAGCAATATACCCTCCTTCGGTGAAAGGGGGCATAATTAAGTAACACTTTCAGAATACAGAGTGGGAATAAATAAATCACTTGAAAAGAAACATATAAAGAAAATGTCATCAGTTTATAATTTAACTTACCAAACAATCCCATGTTTTAACAACCCTAAGGAAGACCTTTTGAAAACATTGTAGGAAAAGGAGAAAATGCTGGTAACCAGCATTAACTCCTTTTCCTATAATGTTTTCTGTTTTGTCATAGAACACTAGCTTTTTTATATAAATTCTGAATTTGTTGCCTGCAGATGTTTTGAATTTGGGAGAGTCAATAATTTGTTATGTGGGAAAGGTTTAACTTGCTTTTCTGATGGTACTCAGGTATCACTCAACGGCCTGATGATAAGTTGAAAAAAAAAAAGTTTGATCTTAGAAATAAATGGTACATTTTAGCAAAATTAGAACAATACAAAGATTGCTACATGTATAATATTCAGCACATCTAGCTATAACCTAACAAATCAAAATATCTCACTACGGTTGGCAACTGGATACAATATTGTCAGAAATCCAAGAGCACCACATGCGGGTGCCAACATTCTGCTGCAGGTACTTGATTTTAAGTGAAATTTCCAAGTCAAAAAAGGGGCATAACTGTCAAAAACACTTTGAAAGTTACCTGTCCTTGTTGTAAGGGTTTTCCTTTTCATAGTCAAAACTTGTCCAAGTTTGAAGTAAAAATCTTTAGTAATAAAAGAGATACATGTAATGTAAAAAGTCAGAAGTTTTTGCACACTGACAATGTAGATGCAGACGACGACAGGGCTATGACAATAACTCGATGTATTCTTTGAAAACAGCCAAGCTTAAAATCTAAGTGTACAATAGCAACAGTGTTGCATTAAACAAGGTGGAGTCCTAATTTAAGTTGTTTTTACTGTCTGCAAGGTGAACATTTGTTTCTATTTTAAGGCAAATCTTTCCTTGTGTTTAGGAGAAATGGACTCAGCATTCAAAATTATTTCAAAAGCTGACTGAGGTAGTGTCAAGGTGATATCAGGTGCATGCAATGCACATAGACTAAGCCAATGAATCTTTTAAAGGCACCAAGTCCTAAATACGGCATTTGTTTGATACTGAATCAAATGTATACACCAGAGAACACCTTGCCATAGGAAACATCTTTGAGAAGTTTGTAAAGCAAAGGGATTATTTACATTTCAAATGTTTGGCACAATGAAAAGCAGTCTTTACTGTCAAAAACTGTGAACAAAACAGTCTCTCTCGTCAAAAATTCGGAGCAAAGCAGTCCGTCTTGTCAAAAACTGTGAATAAAGCAGCTGGTCCCACTGAAAAATGTGAACAAAACAGTCCATCTCATCAAAAACTGTACAAAGAAGTCTGTCTCATCAAAAACTGAACAAAGCAGTCTGTCCCATCAAAAACTGTGAAAAAAGAAGTCTGTCCCATCAAAACTGTGATCAAAGCAGTCTGTCTTGTCAAAAACTGTGCGATGCTCCTGGTCTAGCTGCAGACAGATTCCATCCATGCCTGTCCCTTACGCCTTACAGAACTTACACTTACACACCTTACACTACTACTTACTACAAAGGCAATTCAAAAACCTACATGCAGCTTCTGGTCTATCTGCTGTCAGTGTCCATTTCTACCTTCCCTAGCACCCATTTGTTTTCCTAGTAAACACTAGTACTTCAAACAGGATGCCAGAATTGTTTGGGACAAGGAAGCTAACTTATTGGGGATAAGTAAACAGTAAACCCTTTACCACACAATCCAGAGTTTTAATGACCTCGAGGAAACCTTTAGAGAGAACTGGGAAAAGGGGAAAATGCTAGTAACAAGCATTTCCTCTTTCTCCTATTTTGTTTTCTACCCGAAAAGAGACAAACTCCATCCTTTTAGCCACATGTATATTGTTGTCTCCAAATACTTTCAATTTGGCCATGTCAACATTTTGATGTGTGGTAAAGAGTTAATGGACCAATATGAAAACTTAAATGGGGTAAAAGACAAGCTAACTCTATCATGTGATTGGACTACTTTGCATCCCTTGGATTTACAAGCCCTCAAACACGTAAAAGCACACAAGTTTGTATAAAACACTCATGTTTAGATATATCAATATGTATCCTACCTATCAATTTTGTAGATATGGTGCCATTTTAAAAGATTCAACTGACTAGTATTGGTATTTTTTACCATTCTCTCCCTCACAGCTAATGAAATATTTCAAACCCCAACACATGTCACACATCTCAAACTTTAGAAATTATTTACCCTAATGATTTAAAACTATACTTGATTTTTAATTGTCATACACTTTAGTGTACAGGTCGAGCAATTAATTAGGTTTTCAACCATTATCTATTTTGGACAGCAATTTACATCCCTGTTGTTTCTAAACAGTAAATTAGCCATTGGCATAACAGTGGAAAAAAAAACCTGTTCTTAACCAAGATCAATAATTTGACACTTTTTCTATTATGTTTTTCAGAAACTTTGAAACAATCATGATGCAGAATTGAATGAATGAGATTATAAGGCCTGCTAACAGCTACTTTAGTAATGAGAGTAAAACAAATTAAGGCCTAAATATGTGGACACAATGCTTACAAAATGCTATCAGGAAGGGCCTAACTATGTGGACACAATCCTTACAAAATGCTATCAGGAAGGGCCTAATAATGTGGACACAATTCTTACAAAATGTCACCTGGAGTGAAATGAATTCTTGCTCGGAATTAGCAACAGCGGTATAGAGCTCTAGTGTTATACCATGTACTGCCAGGTAACTCCACTTAATTTTATCCTCTTTATCTAGTCGATTACAACAAATATGCTATGATAACAAACAGCCAGGATTCTTCATCTTGGATACATGTAGCTCAATAAACAAGAAAAAATAAACAAGAGGGCCATGATGGCCCTGGATCGCTCACCTGAGTCATTAGGTGAAATTCCACTCCAGGGTCATAATGACCCAATTTAAAACTCATCTGAGATATTATTAAGATAAACATTCTGACCAATTGTCAGGTCAATTGAGCTGAAAATGTGGCCTCTGGAGTGTCCAAAATGTCTTTCTTCAATTTGACCTAGTGACCTAGTTTATGACCCTAAGTGACCATATTTCAAACTCATCCGAGACATCAAAACAAACTTGTTGACCAAGGTTCAGTTGAATTGGGCAAGAACTGTCACCTCTAGAGTGCCCACAATGTATTTCTGTAATTTGACCTAGTGACCTAGATTATGACCCTATGTGACCCAATTTCAAATCCATTTAAGATATCATCAAGTCAAACATGCTGACAAATTTTCAGGTGAGTTGAGCAAAAACTGTGGCCTCTACAGTGCCCACAATACGTTTCTTTAATTTGACCCAGTGACCTAGTTTATGACCCTATGAGACCCAATTTCTAATTGATCCGAGATATTATCAAGTCAAATATGTAGACCAATTTTCAGGTCAATTTAGCTAGAATTGTGGCCTCTAGAGTGCCCACAAGGTATTTCTTCAATGTGACCCAGTGACATTGTTTATGACCCTATGTGACCCAATTTTGAAGTCCTCTGAGATATCATCAAGACAAAAAATGTGGCCTCTAGACTGCCCACAAGGTATTTCTCTAATTTGACCTAGTGACCTACTTTATGACCCCAGATGACCCAATTTCAATCTCATCCAAGATTTAATTAAGGCAAACATTCTGATAAATTTTCAAGTCAATTGAGCAAAAAATGTGGCCTCTAGAATGCCCACAAGGTATTGCTGTAATTTGACCCCAGTCACCAGAACCATGTTTCTTGACGGATCAAAATTTCGCGAACAGTTTTTGAAAAGGGTCACCCAAGGAACATCTCTGTGAAATTATTTCAAAATCTGACCAGCCGTTTCAGAGAAGAAGAATTTTTAAGAATTTCTTCATTTCCGTATAGTGCAAGTTGCCCCCATTCATCAGAGCCATGTTTCTTGACGGATCAAAATTTTGCGAACATTTTTGAAAAGGGTCACCCAAGGAACATCTCTGTGAAATTATTTCAAAATCTGACCAGCAGGTTTCAGAGAAGAAGAATTTTTAAGAATTTCTTCATATCCATATAGTGCAAGAAGCCCCCAGTCACTAGAGCCGTGTTTCTTGACAGATCAAAATTTCGCGAACAACTTTTGAAAAGAGTCACCCAAGGAAAATCTCTCTGAAATTATTTCAAAATCTGACCAGCGGTTTCAGAGAAGAAGAATTTTTAAGAATTTCTTTATATCCGTATAGTGCAAGTAGCCCCCAGTCACCAGAGCCATGTTTCTTGACGGATCAAAATTTCGCTAACAATTTTTGAAAAGGGTCACCCAAGGAAGGTTCCTGTGAAGTTATTTCAAAATCTGACCAGTGGTTCCAGAGAAGAAGAATTTTTAAGAATTTCTTCATGGCCGTATAGTTCAAGTAGCCCCCAGTCACCAGAGTCATGTTTCTTGACGGATCAAAATTTCGCGAACAGTTTTTGAAAAGGGTCACCCAAGGAACATCTCTGTGAAATTATTTCAAAATCTGACACCTGTTTCAGAGAAGAAGAATTTTTAAGAATTTCTTCATTTTTGTATAGTGCAAGTAGCCCCCATTCACCAGAGCCATGTTTCTTGACAGATCAAAATTTTGCGAACATTTTTGAAAAGGGTCACCCAAGGAACATCTCTGTGAAATTATTTCAAAATCTGATCAGCGGTTTCAGAGAAGAAGAATTTTTAAGAATTTCTTCATATCTATATAGTGCAAGTAGCCCCCATTCACCAGAGCCATGTTTTTCGACATATCAAAATTTCGTGAACACCTTTTGAAAAGGGTCACCCAAGGAACAATCCTGTGAAATTATTTCAAAATCTGACCAGCGGTTTCAGAGGAAAAGATTTTTAAAGAATTTCTTAGAAATTTCCATTTCGTTGCCATGGCAACCAGAGTTTTTGATGGAATCAAATTTTGTGAACAATTTTTAAAGAGGACCTCCCAAGGAACATTCCTGCCAAGTTTGGTCCAAATTGGCCCAGTGGTTTAGGAGTAGATGATGTTTAAAGAATTGTTCACGACGGACGACGCACGACAAACGACAGACGACAGACACTGGGTGATCCTAAAAGCTCCCCTTGAGCACGCTGTGCTCAGGTGAGCTAATAAAAAACTGTGATGAGACTTCTTACAGAAAAAAATCTGGCACCAAGATTGCACACAGAAAAGAAACTCTGGCAGCCTGCATGGATTTATCAACATGATGATGAATTGGTCTCCTTCTTTTGTCCACGTTCTTTTTGATGCTGGGGAAAAAAAAGGAAAGAATCATGAGAATATGCATGGACCATACAAAACAGAAAAATCTATTGTATGTTTATATCAGAGTTTAATGCCATTTTAACATCGTAGATCATATCATGGCGGTCACTGCACCTTACACGTTTCCTTGCCTTCTCACACCAGTACTACACAATTTTCTTTTCAAGCCACTGACTACTTTTCTTGCATGCATTACAGGTGACAGGTGAAAAATCGCCGTAAGTTTACCTTGACCAAATATCGAATCCTCAACCACCATGTCACAAGTCAAATACGCAAACCACTGACCTACCTGGCTGGACCCACAATGTTGTTCTTTTAACCTTTTTGGACTCAACCAAATTAAATGCATTTGCAGCCAATAAACCAATTGTAGATTAAATGATGACTTCTGGCTTTCAACGGGTAGAAAACGTTGTTGGAAAAAGAAAACTGCTCATGACATGCAATATCTCCTTTTCCCACAATGTTTCCAAAAGCCTTGTTTCTCCGGGTTGCTAATACTCAAGATTGCATGTTAAAGGGTTGAGCCACATTGAATTTGCCATCGGCTTAGTCTTTCATTTTTGACAAGTTCAAATTTTGTCGTTTGGTAACTGAATTCAAAGCAAAACAAATAACTTGACCTTTTACCAAACAGCAAAATTTTACACTTGTCCAAATCAAAGCATTTGCAGAAAACAAAAGAAATATGAATGAAATAACAAACTTTTCTTCGTAAGTGTAGAAAACACTTTTGGAAAAGGAGAAAATGTTGGATACCAACTTTTCCTCCTTTTCCCACAATGTTTTCTAACCTTTAGGAATCAAATACTGTTACTTTAGCAACATTTTATTATGTCATTTGCAAATGCTTTAAGATTGGATGAGTCTAAAATTTTGCTGTCTGGTAAAGGGGTAAGGCCAAAGAAGAAAGAAGTGATATTTATACAGAAAACAATGTATACCTTTCAGCAATCTTCAATGAGTGGGGGAGGAACTAGCATTGGCACACATCTGTTTGGTGAGGTGGGTGGGTATTCTGTATAAAACAAGATGTAAAGTTTGACAGCTTCCACCCTTGAATATTTTTGCTAGTTGACAAGGTTGCATAACTCTTTATAGCATGATCCCAAGCTTTAACAACTCTTAAAATAGGGGACTTTTTGAAAACATTGTGGGAAAAAGAAAAATATTGTTAACCAGCAAATGTTTTTTATACAAAATTAATGTTACTACTTCAGGCATAAATAATTTGTTGTCTGCAAATGCAAAATTTTAGAGTTGTCCAAATTGAAAGCATTAAAATTTTGCTGACCACGAATTCACCATGGCTCATATGATTAAATGTATTTTTGCCCAGTTAAAAAAGATTGTGGGGGAAAAAGAAAAAAGTGCTGGTTACCACCTTTTTTTTTCTATTACTCACAATGTTCTCAAAAGTTTTCTTTATCAGGATTGTTAAAATTCAGGGTTGTGTGACAAAGGGCTAATACCAAATAATCAAATTTCAGTTTTGAATCTTCTTTGGAAAGAAAAAACATTCTAACTCCTTTTTTACAGAGAAAAAACGAAAACATCCTAATAAAAAAAAAAGATTGATTTTTGTACATATAATTGTCACCACAAGTTGCCCATCTGGGCGATGCACCAATCAGGCTGTTAGTTACACAGGATAATGCAGCATACAAAATAAAACCCATCCTGAGCTCGGTGTATAACACCATCACATGGGACTTCGACTTAACCCCTAAACTGCTGCATAAATGGGAAGGAAATTTCCACACAATGGTAAAAACCTAAATATTGCAATTTCAAACTTAATTTCATCGGAAAGAAAACACAATATCGGACAATGTAGATCAAAGATCAGACTGCACATTCTTTCTGTGCAGTCTGATCTTGATCTGCACTGTCTGCAAAAGGTTAGTGAGTCGCACTTAGCAGCTTAAGGGTTAACGTCTTATCGGAAAGACTTAGTAATTCTTGATACCCAGCTGTGGGATTTGAAATTGCTTACCTTGGGGCATCTTCCATGGCTGCAGAAAAACTCAGCCTTCACTTGGGCATCTTTGAGAGGGGTATGGGAGTCTGTGGGGAAAGAAGACAACCAAAAACATAATGTACATTTAATAAGGTTTGAGATTTTATGGAATAGACCCTTTACCACACAATCAAGTGTTTTACCACCCTTAGGATTGTAGCTTTCAAAAATATGGGAAAAGAAGAAAATGCTGATAACCAACTTTTGCTCCTTGTCCGACAATCTTTCATACCTTCTCAAGGACCAATCCTTTCATTTTAACCAACTCTAATTTGTCACCTGCAACTGTTTTCAATATGGACTAGTCTAAATTTTTTGTCATTATGCCTTTACCACACAATCTCGTGTTTAACTCTTTACCAAACGACAAAATGTTGGATGCGACCAAATTGAAAGCATTTGCAGACAACAAAATAAACACAGCTAAAATGATGATTTCTGTCTTTGATAAGGTAGAAAACTTTGTGAGAAAAGGAGAAAATGCTGGTTACCAGCATTTTCTCCTTTTCCCCACAATGTTTTCAAAAGGCCTTTCTCTCAGGGTCGTTAAAAGTCGGGATTGTGTGGTAAAGGGTTAAACAACCCTGAAGATGAGGCCTTTTGAAAACCTTGTTGGAAAAGGTGAAAATGCTGGTTCCCACAATGTTTTCTACTCTTTCAGGGACAAATCTCATCATTTCAGCCACATTCAATTTTTCATCTGCAAATGCTTTCAAATTGGACCAGTCTAAAATTTTGACTTTTGGTAAAAAGTTAATAGAGTGTGCTATTTTTAAGGCCATAATTATTATGTACTTTCAGTGCTAGAATATTGAATACAAATAATCTAAACTGTTTCAAAGCAATCTATTTACCAAATACAGCCTTTACTGCATAAACATGTGAAATGAAAATTTTCAACTTGACTCTTTACCAAATGGCAAATTTTAGACAAGCCCAAACTGAAAGCATTTGCAGAAAACAAAATAAATCTGACTAAAAAATTGAATTTTGCTTTGGGAAGGACAAACAAACCTGGTGGGAAAAGGGGAAATGCTAGTTACCAGCATTTTTTCCTTTTCCAACAATAAATTCAAAAGGCCTCTTTCTCAGGGATGTTGGGATTGTGTCGTAGAGGGTTAAATTGACACTAGTTATCAATGATGTGCACAAGTTGTGCATGTTCGGTATATATATATCATGGGCATAAAGAAGACAAATATGATTGATTGATTATTTGGTGTTAAACTCTTGACTAAACAACAAGAATTTAGACAAGTCCAAATTAAAGGCCATTGCAGACGACAAAATAAATGTGACTCAAAAATTCAAATTTGCTATGGGAAGGGAAAAAAACGTTGTGGGAAAAGGTGAAAATTTTTGGTTACCAGCATTTTCTCCTTTTCCCATAATGTTTTCAAAAGCCTTCTTCCTCAAGGTGGTTAGAACTTAGAATTATGTGGTAAAGGGTTAACGCCATTTTCAACATTATTTCAGTTTTATTGTGGTAACCAGTGCACTTTTCTATGCTTTCCTGGAGTTTCTTTTACCAGTACTTAGCACAATATTCTTCCCAAGCCACTGGCTTCTGAGCATTCTCAAAACAATGTTCAGCAGTGAGAGAGGAATGAATCCTGTCACAATGACTACCATCAATCCTTGGAAAGAAACTGGCTGAGCTTTGAAGTCGAACCAGCAACCTCCTGCCCGCGCTATGGGGGCTCGGGTAAACAAGTCAGTAAATGAACAGACGGAAACCACTAGGAAGAAATTCTTTACCTTGAGCCATCTTCCTTGTAACTGGAAAAATTATCCTTAGCTTCAGTGTTGGGATATATGCTGATATCTGAAAGACAAAAGAAATAAAATTTTGAGCCATGCTCTGTGAAAAAGAGGCTTAATGCATCTGCAACAAGTATCAAGGACCCTAAGGAGGACGGCTTGCGAAAACATTGTGAGAAAAAGAAAAAAAAAAAGATTGTGACCAGCAATTTCTCCTTTTCCCCACAATATTTTCTACTTTTTCAAATTATAAATTGCATCATTTGAATCCTAAGGAGTTTGTCAGCTGCAATTGCTTTCAGCAAATCATTTCTTTTTTTATTTAGCAAAGTGTTAATTCTTTACGACACAGTCCTGACTTATGATGACCCTAAACGAGAAGGCTTTTTAAAACATTGTGGGAAATAGAGAAAATGCTAGTAACCACCATTTTCACCTTTCTGTTTTTTGTTAAAGAGTCAAAATTGGTCCTCTTTTGTTTGCTAAAGAATTAACTGTTAATGTGTAAAGAGTTACATGTAGGGAGTAATGGCTGTGAAAGAGTAGAAATATTGTGGGAAAAGGAAACCACCATTTTCTCCTTTACCCACAATGTTTTCAAAAGTATTTTTCCTCAGGGTAATTAAAACATGTAATTGTCTGCCAAAAATTCCTTCTAATTCCTTCTAAAGTTATTAGAATGACTCACATGGTTCAAACCATCCCTATAAAACACAATCCAAACTTTTAATCACCCCTGCAAGAGAAGGCCCTAAAAAATGTAAAAAATAGAGTAAATGCTGGTAACCAGCATTTGCTCCTTTTCCCACTATATTTTCTCCCCTAACATAGATGAATTCCATCATCTGAGGCACATGTAAATTGTCATCTGCAAATGATTTCAATATGGACAAGTCTAAAATTTGTCATTTTAGAAAGAGTTATGGATTCGGTCTTTTGAACCCGAATTAAAGCACCAAAGCAGTGAATGGCATACAAAAAACTCCCCAAGACCCGTAAAATTCCGTCGAAGTCAGAACTGTGCCAAAATGTTGATGATCTTTGCGTATGATTTTCGTGGAGTATTGACGGCACATAGGGTACCAACTGGTGAGACTGTTGTAGCGATCTGGTTTTTTTCACACAAGGTTTACTCACGAGCATGTGTCTGTTATTTTATCTGAATGCAGGCTCCATAATGTCGTAGGCTAAGAGTGGATACTCAGCATAGATTAGCTACTATGGTTTGCGTATTGAGTGAAAGCATTAATTTCCAGTCTTCCCACATGTTGTGTATTGCCTGCCATATTTCACATCTCGTTTTATTCTAATCTCGCGATACTGATTCTAATTTTAGCTACATGGCTAGGTAGGCTTTGACAGTTATTGGTCGGCGCCTTAGATGCTTATCTGCCAGCGAAGTTTAACCCGCCCTTGTCTTTTGAAATCTACCTAGATTGCTATTTATTTGTTACAATATGGTGAATTAATCATTTTAGAAGTAGTTTATAATTTTATTTCTGTGAAGTTAATTGAAAATGACATTGTAAATATCCTTTTCTGTGAACTGCTCCAGAAATCCCACATCGTCGTGCACGCAAATTTTTCCGTCGTGAAGTTTCACGCATCTTTGTGGATGCGGGAGACGCTGCTGTGTGAAATTTCTCGCAGATTTTGGGCTTCGTGCACGGAATCCCGCAAATCTGGAGACGCTGGTATAAAAGCTGGGGCATTTCGTGAGAACAGGGACTCCATTTCTGAAAATCTTTGGTACTAGATCTATAAGTTTTTTTTTAAAATTTGTGTTCATTTATTCTTTTTTTTCTTGTGACGCAAAGCTAGGATTTTAGAGTAAATCGAACATAGATCTACAGCGGTCTTTTTTTTTTTTCGGCAAACTTTGGCACTATCGATTTCTTAACAGGATAATTTTAATTGTGATTCAACTTTTCTCGCTAGGCGCGGAGTGACTTAGCAATTATTTGATTCCTCTTTCTAAGTGTATTTGATTTAGTGCTATCTTCCCTAGGATCAATAGGCTCTACGAGACGCAGCAAAGGTACTTTATATCTTTTTTAACATTTTGTTGCTGTATCACTGCTTTTGACAAGTTCAAGTCTAAGTCAGGTATTTATTTTTTCTTTAACCAGATTTTTTTTATCCAAAGATAACCTCGTTGTAATTGTTAAGTTTTATTGAAACAATATAGATTAATTTATTAATTATTCAAACCCTGTGACTCTCTCTTGTTTTAGGAATAATTAAATTTTGTTAAATTGTACTTTGCCTAATTTATATTTTACTTCCCAAGATAGTATTTTTGGTTTTCTTATTTCTTAAATTTTTGTCGGAGTCCACCCCCCGCCCTTTTTACCCATTATCATACCTAGCTTTTGGAAACATTGTGATAAAAGGTGCCCTCCCTAAGCCCAGAAGATAAGAGCTGTGCACAAGAGCTGGAGAAAAACTGACCGAAACATTGCAACAAGAGTAGTCCCTACCCTGAGTTCAGCCGAACAGAGCCCGAGCAACGCAAGCCCAGACTGGCGGCTCGCTACAAAATTTTCCTGGTGCCAGAAGTGGGATTCACAGACATCATTTACAGTGAATCCAGAGATACGAGCCCTGAACAATATGGGTAGGAAGAAGAATACAATCGATTCTGATGTGGCTACAGGCAGAGATTCCGAGCTTGAAACCCAAGAGGAACATGGTAGACCCCTTTCAATTATGCCTCTACCGCAAGTTACAGAGCAAAAAGGAGCCAGATATAGAGATTTCCAGCTGGCCTCTGGAGACATACTGATCGAAGATGCTGGCTGTGTTAATGATCAAACGTCTGGTCCAAGTTCTCTCCCCTCTTCTCATAGAGTCATGGCAAGTGAAATTGGGACAATGACATACAGCCATAATGGTTCACTTTGTTATCCAGAAAGCACAAGGTGTCAAACAGATCAACCAGAATTTGTTGGGGAAAATAGGTATGTGCAGGATGAGATCAGAATACACTCTGTACAGGGAAATAATGGCATTGCAAATAGCAGAGCAAATGAGCCTATTCATATTGAAACATGCAGAGATTCGTATGTGCAAGACAGGCAGATGCCAAGGGTACATAGCATAGCTACAGATGAGGGGGCAGCTCTAAGACAGGGCCATTTGAGGGTACAAACGAATCACAGAAGGAACCCTACCTTTGGTATGCTGTCAGACTACTCTCCTAGTGCACCCAGAAGACAAACCCCCTTGTGTGATGTGAAGATTCCGCCATTTACAGGAAAAGAAGATTGGGCTGGATAAACAGATTTGAAGTGTTAGCAGATAGATACAGGTAGGGTGAGGAGGAAATGATTGATCAGCTCCTACCGAAACTACAAGGTAGTGCCGGAGAATTTGTGTTTACACAGCTGCCTCGAGGGACCTTGCACAATTACAACAGATTAACTATTGAACTTAACAGCCAGTTTAGAGTGGTTGAGACCCAGAGATCTTTTGCGGCAAAGTTTAGCCGAAGAGACCAAAGAAATGGCGAAACAGCAGAGGAGTATGCGGCTGACTTGAAAAGATTGTACGCAAAGGCTTATGGCCGAAGGAATGAAACAATTAGGCAAGAAGATTTAGTTCGAAGATTTTTAGATGGCCTGCGAGACAGCGAAGTTAGGTTTGAAGTAGAGTACCACAAGGATCCTCAGAACATAGATGAGGCGGTATTTCACGTGGTAAGGTTCATTCAGACCAGGCAAGGAAGAGACCGAGATCCATATGGAGAGAAGAAGATGAGAAAACTTACGAGACAAGTACTAGACGAAGACCGAATAGAAAATGTAGGTGAATATGACTTAATTGACAATGAGGATATTAGGGCATGCAAAGGCAAGCCAAGACCAGAAAGGCTACCCACGACCGAGAATGATAGGCCTAACCAATGCAAAGAACGAGATAGAGACATGCATTCAATGATGCTTGAAATACTCGAGAAATTGAACAAACTAACCACTGGTAATAAGGTAGAAAACAGAGGTAGAATGGAACCCGTTTGTTACTCTTGCAATCAAAAAGGTCACTTCATGCGAGACTGTCCCAACAGAAATGATAAAAGAAAGTACAAGCCAGACGGTACTCAGGGAGAGAGCAAAGTCCCTAAGACTTCAGGGCAGAGCAACAATGGTCATTTAAACTGCGAGGGGCTGAACCTGATGGTCGAGGGGACGCCCAAGTAAATTTTCAAGACCAAAACAAACCCGAAATAATTAGAAGGAGAAAGCCAGGGAGTAACAGCTTGTATGTGAAGGGCTCTGTTGAAGATAGACCAATCCTTTTCACAGCTGACACGGGTGCAACTAGATCCGTAATATCCAGTAGAGTGTACAATGAGATTAACCCTAGAATCAGACCCCAATTGACCCATTCAAAGAGCCTAGTTAGTGCAGACGGTGCACCTATTAAAGAGCTTGGGCGTGGTATTTTTAACGTGAAGCTGGGACCAGTGCACATGTGTAAGGAGGTAATTGTGGCAGAAATTGAAGATGAGGGGTTACTTGGAATGGATATCCTACAGAATGATCCATGTGGTCCAGCCGATATTCTCATGAGTCAGGGCATTATCAAACTATGTCAGCAAGAAGTACCGTGCATAGGAACAGGAAGGAACAACAGAAGCTGCCAGGTCACCATTGCTAGTGATTCCACTATTCCTGCCCACAGCGAGACTCTTGTAGATGTTTTCGTTGAACGATTTGAGAGAGACGAACTCTGTGGTTTGACGGAGTTTGTTATCGAACCAACAGCAGGTTTCAAGGATACTTATCCCTTAGAGATGGCAGCAGCGCTGATAGACAACAGTAAAAATGTGACAAGTAAGATCTGTCTATTGAATCCTTTTGCAGAATCAGTCTTACTGAAACAGAATGCAGTCGTCGGTGTTGCAGAGCCAGTGACAGAGCAACCTATTATATTAGTGAAACAGGAGAATGAGGCGACAGAGGGAAGCAATGCCAGTATACGAAGATTAGAACTTCAGGGCTGCATAAAAAACTCTCTAGAAGACAACTGTGCCACACGCAAACAAATAGAACCTGATGTTTTTCCTGAACACTTAAGGTCATTGTTCAATGAGTCAATAAAGAATATTCAACCGCAGGGTCAGGCTGCAATTGCAGACCTATTAACAAGATACCAAGATGTATTCTCAAAAGACGAGTGGGACATAGGATGTACACATCTCACAGAGCATTCAATTGACACAAAGGGTGCAGCTCCAATAAAACAACCACCTAGACGTGTGCCGATGGCATATGCCGAGGAAGAGAAGAAGGCCATAGAAAAGTTGTTGGAGCAAAAGGTGGCGAGAAAGAGCACTTCACCATGGGCGTCACCCATTGTATTAGTAAAGAAGAAAAATGGCAGCATCAGACCATGTGTAGACTATCGAAAACTGAATAGCCTTATCACACCAGATGCTTTCCCACTTCCACGAATTCAAGACTGCCTGGATGCAGTGTCAGGCGCAACCCTTTTCAGCACATTCGATCTTACTAGCGGGTACTTCCAGATTCCTGTTAAAGAGGAGGATATTCCGAAGACAGCTTTCTGCTGCAAGTACGGTCAATTTGAGATGACACGACTTCCATTTGGATTGAATAATTCTGCTAGCACATTCCAAAGAACTATGGAACTTGCCCTTCAGGGATTGCAATGGGAAACTTGTATAATATATATTGATGATATTATTGTCTTTGCAGAAAACCTGGAGGAGCATATATGCAGAATAGAACAAGTTTTCGAACGACTCAGACAGGCAGGTCTCAAGCTAAAGCCAGAGAAATGTTTCATGATGCAGACAGAGGTCACATTTTTAGGTCATGTTGTGTCAGCGAAAGGTGTGATACCAAACCCTACCAATATATCTAAAATATTAGAATGGCCAGTCCCCAAAACTCCAAGGCAAGTAAAACAGTTTGTTGCCATGTGTTCTTATTTCAGACGCTTTGTAAAGGATTTTGCCCAGATTTCACGACCCATGGTTGAGCTGACCAAGAAAGGGAGACAATTCACATGGACACCTGCATGCCATGAGTCATTTGAAAGCCTGAAAACAGCCCTTGTGAGCCCAAGTGTGATGGGTTATCCTCTCAACGACAGTGGGGAGTTTATACTTGACGTTGTTGCCTCAGACTGTGCTATTGGAGGTGTCTTACTTCAGATCCAAGACAAGCGCGAAAGAGTAATTGCATACGCAAGTAGGGCTATGAACAAAGCAGAGCGAAACTACTGCGTGACAGAGAAAGAGCTACTGGCTGTCCGTTACTTTGTAGAATATTTCAGGCAGTACTTGCTTGGACGAAAGTTTTTGGTAAGAACAGACCACCAGGCTCTAGTTTGGTTGTTCAGCCTTAAAGAGCCTCGGGGTAAAATAGCTCGTTGGATTGAAATTTTGTCTCAATATTCCTTTTCAGTGCAGTACCGCCCTGGCAAGAAACAAGGACACTGCGATGCTTTGTCAAGGTGTGAGAATCCGAGAGACTGCAGCTGCCCAGAAGCTGACATGAGCGAGCCCTTCAAGTGTGGTCCATGCCGGAAGTGCAGAAAGCGAGCCGAAGACATGGTTTTTCAAAGTAGGTACAATAACATCTTCTTTTATCCACAGGAGGAGCAGGAAGTGTCAGGGAAGTCAGTAGCAGCAGAAGTTCGAGCAATAGTAGAAGAGAATGGTCCTGTGGCAAGCACTTCAGGGGATGAACGAAAGTTTAGACAGAAGCATGAGGAATGGATGTGGGAAGGTTGTGTCTCAAAAGAAGATTTGCGCAAAGAGCAAGAACAAGATCCTGATACTGGGCCAATTTACCAAGCTAAAGTTGAAGAAGTACGTCCCAACCCACAATCTGTGCAGACGTATAGTCCGGCAGGCAGACACTACTGGCTAATTTGGGACTTTTATTAAACAGAACAATAGTGGAAGTTTTCAGCAGTTCATTGTGCCCAGAATGCTTAAAGAAAAGGTACTCAGACAGATGCATGACATTGTCCTTTCTGGTCACCTTGGGATTAAAAAGACCAAAGAGAAGACTCTCCAGAGGTTTTACTGGCACGCTATGAAAGAGGACATTACAGTCTACATCAAAAAGTGTGAGGTTTGTGCAGCAAACAAAAAGCCATCCAAAGCACCGAAAGCCCAGCTGGGTACAATAAAGGTTGGAGCACCCTGGGACGTGCTAGCGATAGACTACCTCGGACCTTTGCCCGTGACAGAGAGGGGAAACAGGTACATATTGGTGCTTACTGACTTGTTTACCAAATATGTCGAGATCATACCAGTGAGGGACCAGACCTCGGAGGAGTGCACGAGACAACTCTTGAACAACTTCATAGCCCGCTGGGGATGTCCGATAGCTATACACAGTGATCAAGGCCGCACATTTGAGAGCGAAATCTTTAGACAGCTCACAAGAATGTTAGAAATCCGCAAGACCAGAACCACTGCACGAAATCCAAAGGGCAATGGTCAATGCGAGCGTTTCAACAGGACTCTCGTTGGAATGATAAAAGCCTACCTCGTAGGCGAGCAAACTGACTGGGATTTGTACCTTGGTTGCCTAGCTGGGGCATATAGAGCAACACCTAATGAGTCTACCACTTTGACCCCAAACTTGATGACTTTAGGGCGTGAAATCAGACTGCCAGCAGAGCTGATTTTTGGGAGCCAGGCCGCTACTGCTGATACAAATGTAACATCATATGGGCATTACATTGACAAGCTGAGGCGCAGAATGCAGACTGCTCACGATGTAGCAAGAAGGCACCTAGGCTGTAGGGCGAAAAGACGGAAAGATGTCCATGATGCCTGATTGTCACATAAAGGATATAAAGAAGGCGACATAGTCTGGTTACTACATGAATCAAGAAAAGTGGGGGTCACACAGAAATTAGAGAAATGTTATGATGGGCCTTTTTTGCTGAAGAAGAAACTCAATGACATAAATTACCTTGTTCAGCTAGGCAGATCTGGTCCCGAGAAGGTTGTCCATCATGACAAGCTGAAGTTGTTCGAGGGAAGTGTCATTCCAAGCTGGGTGAAGAAGGCCAGAAAAAAAATTCCGGACAGGAAATGACAGTTACTACTAGTTATCCTCATTGCAATCGATGACTTACCAGTTAAACAGTTTCAAGATTGTTCGATGTTACTGATGTTGGTTGTTGTTGTTTTTGACAGAACAAAATTTGACTTAGAGGCAGTCCACGATGTAACCACTTTGAAGTTTTAGGTCCATGTGGTAACTTATGCCCGAAGGTAAAAGGGTAGGTTCGTGGTCTACCTTATTTGTCTAGAGAAAACAGTTGTCCTGAGAGAAGGTGAACTGACCAGAAGATTCTTGCATACACGAGGGAAGTAGTTTTTGGAAATCACCATTTTGAGTGGCTTTGGCAATGGGGACTGAGGCTCGGTAACACAGAACCAAATGGAGAGATGGTACAGAGGACCTGTCATGAAATGAGGTGAGTTATCTGAGGAGTCCTGGGGTGGGCGAGAACTAGGTAACTTGGTGACCTTGGGGGTGATTTTGACAGGTGGACTGTCTGGATGGAGGAGGTGCTGTTAGAAATTACCAGGAGAAGTCTCTTTCATGAATGGTGTTAAGAATGGTAATTGGTAAAGCATAAGTCAGTATCATCTAATATGGGAGCTTTGCAGGACAGGGTATGACTGGTTGTTGACCTAGAGAGGGAAATCTGAGAATAGGCAGTAATTGGGGGCACGCTAGAGTTCAGTGTGGAGCCAAGTGCTGCTAGTTCTGTTAAAAAAAAAAAAAAAAAAAACGCTTGAAAAGAAAAGCATCCAGTTAAATGGTATAAAAAAAGAAAATTAGAAAAGCAGACAGTGGTGCGCAATAAATTTAAGCTACCTGTAAATAAAGGCGTAAATACTTGTCTTCTTCCAGAAAGTCAAGATGGCCACGAGCGTTAGTGTCGAAGAAAGGGCGAGAAGGAAGGGGAGAGCATACCAGTGTCTGCGGTGCCTAGAAAGGACAGGGAAACAGACGATAGATGTAAAATACAGGATAGAGGACCATATTCTGAAGGTTCACCTTAGCCTAGATGAGGTGCCATTCTATTGCAGCCTGTGCATGTTTCGGTGCACCGAGGAGGCAGACCTGATCGCTCATGTGTCTTCGTACAGGAAACACCGTTTGATGGCGGCCGACTCTCCGCACTTAGACACAAGGACGTGCCTTGTCAAAAATGCCAACCCACACCAGATTGGGGACAGCGATGTAAGCATCCTAACTCAGGAGCAAAGCCGTGAACACTGGATGCAGACCATGAGAAAGAAAGCAGACCCCCTGCAAACTGCAATCAATCAAGTTTTCCCAGGCAACTGGCTGGAGGCGCAAGCTGGAGATGGCATGTCAGTCTGCTCTGGTACACCCGTCAGATCAGACACAACGACCAAGCCACCGATAGTAGGAGAGACCAAAAGTAAGGAACCCGGTTCTATGGTGTTGCTGGCGAGGCAGCTGAAAACCCTCACCGAGCAAACACAGCAGCTGATTGCTTCGACAGAGGCCCAGTCCGTTGAGGAATGGATGAGCACCAACCAGGACCCACCAGCCGAAGATATCCTCCAGCAGATTTTGGGGCAAGGGGAGGACAAAGTTATTGGGGATGAAGGTAGAGAGGAGAAACAGACGGAGTTCCAGCCACCCACTAAGCGAGCAAGATCAGCCTCTCCTTCTTCCTCCTGCTCATCAAGCAGTACAATCGAGATTGTTGCACCTATTCGGAAGGAGGGTAAGAAATTCCGGGAAACAGTAGGGGAGGTGTTAGGTGAGAACAGGTCGGTCCTGCTCGAGGTCAGAAGAGCTTTAGACAGACAGACAGAGGCAATAGTGGATCTAACCAAGACCTTACGGACAATGTCAGAAAAATCAAGATCGGACCGTCATCATTATCAAGAGGACCACTACCGGGATGACAGACAGAGACGACGCGACGACAGTGACAGAAGAAGACCTCTCGGAGAGAAAGAAAATAGAAGGAAGTAAGAGAAATTGTGGAGAGATTGGTTTGAAAGGTGTATGAAAGATGAGAGTGCCTTGATTTGAAAGACAGGATGTCAGAGAGATTGAGTTGGGGAGGGAGAATTGTGTACGAAAGAAGCTGTATATTTTTTTTTTCTCCTTTGCCGTACTGTTTCGTTTACCAAAATATACTGTTTGTTGCACCCTCTATGCACTGTACTTGGGACGCAGCCTCTGAAACAAAAGTCAGGTGAAATTATTTGCTTTGTCATCATGAGTTCTCTTGAGGACAAACTATATGCTTTCACTTTATTATTGGGTCTTGTATTATTTCCCAAAATGTTCATTGTTTTCTCAGCATTTTAATGTTAACACTAAATTAGTAATTTATAAAAGTTTTAGTACTTTAATGTGAACTGGTAATTAAGGCCAGCTTTGTGCTAATAGTATGTATGTTTGAATTTGCACATGCCCATGTTTTACTACTCAGGGATATCGTTTCAATGTCCAAGCCAAAGTCGCTAGTAATGCGCTGAGGCTCTGACATTTAAACATTTAAAAGGTTTAGCCTACTCTCTTTCCGAAGAAGCATTTTAATTGTACTTACTTCATGTTGTAATACCTTGTCTGAAGTCCTAGAAACTAGGTACACTTTTGTTGTGTTATCTGACTGTGATTTAGGATAGTGCCAAGTGGCCCACTGTTTTGCATGGGTTTCTCTGCAGTGTCCACAAAACAAAAGGTTATGACATGTGAACTGAATTAAAGCAATGCAGTACTAGACTGATGAAGGACAGTAGTCTTACACTGTTATAAGTTTTTTTTTATTTTTTTTTTTTTGCTAGTTAGTACCATTTTATCTGATTATGATAGTTATGATCCCAGCGCGATAGCGAATCCAAGCGAAGTCCTTTTAATTTCTGAAATTCAAGAGCATTTGGCAAGTATTGTCATGTTTTTGGAAATTAGATAATCCACTTAGTTCTTAACTATTCTAGTCAATATGTCTCTTGTTATATTACATGCTTAGTATTTGTAAGTTATTGAGTTATGTCTCTTGTTATATTACATGCTTAGTATTTGTAAGTTATTGAGTTATATCTCTTGTTATATTACATACCTAGTAATGATATGCTGTTATCAAGTTATGGTTAACCTATTGCAGAAAACCTAGCCTTGCTTAAGAGCATCTGTCTACAGTCTTTGGTGGCTTTAACTTAGACTAGCAGAAATGGTTTATATGTATTGTAAGCCGTTATGTTGATCTATTTTAAAGGTGCTATGTCTTATATGCACATAGCATTAGAGTTGCTACAGCAGATGAATTTTCAAAAGTTTTTTTTTTTTTTTCTTAAATTAAATATGAATTGCATTATTTCTATTGATATGATGATCACTATTTCATCTGTCTCTTGGAGTGTTTGATGGAACTAAACACTCCTGGAAGGGGGTGATGTAGCGATCTGGTTTTTTTCACACAAGGTTTACTCACGAGCATGTGTCTGTTATTTTATCTGAATGCAGGCTCCATAATGTCGTAGGCTAAGAGTGGATACTCAGCATAGATTAGCTACTATGGTTTGCGTATTGAGTGAAAGCATTAATTTCCAGTCTTCCCACATGTTGTGTATTGCCTGCCATATTTCACATCTCGTTTTATTCTAATCTCGCGATACTGATTCTAATTTTAGCTACATGGCTTGGTAGGCTTTGACAGTTATTGGTTGGCGCCTTAGATGCTTATCTGCCAGCGAAGTTTAACCCGCCCTTGTCTTTTGAAATCTACCTAGATTGCTATTTATTTGTTACAATATGGTGAATTAATCATTTTAGAAGTAGTTTATAATTTTATTTCTGTGAAGTTAATTGAAAATGACATTGTAAATATCGTTTTCTGTGAACTGCTCCAGAAATCCCACATCGTCGTGCACGCAAATTTTTCCGTCGTGAAGTTTCACGCATCTTTGTGGATGCGGGAGACGCTGCTGTGTGAAATTTCTCGCAGATTTTGGGCTTCGTGCACGGAATCCCGCAAATCTGGAGACGCTGGTATAAAAGCTGGGGCATTTCGTGAGAACAGGGACTCCATTTCTGAAAATCTTTGGTACTAGATCTATAAGTTTTTTTTTAAAATTTGTGTTCATTTATTCTTTTTTTTCTTGTGACGCAAAGCTAGGATTTTAGAGTAAATCGAACATAGATCTACAGCGGTCTTTTTTTTTTTTTTTTGGCAAACTTTGGCACTATCGATTTCTTAACAGGATAATTTTAATTGTGATTCAACTTTTCTCGCTAGGCGCGGAGTGACTTAGCAATTATTTGATTCCTCTTTCTAAGTGTATTTGATTTAGTGCTATCTTCCCTAGGATCAATAGGCTCTACGAGACGCAGCAAAGGTACTTTATATCTTTTTTAACATTTTGTTGCTGTATCACTGCTTTTGACAAGTTCAAGTCTAAGTCAGGTATTTATTTTTTCTTTAACCAGATTTTTTTTATCCAAAGATAACCTCGTTGTAATTGTTAAGTTTTATTGAAACAATATAGATTAATTTATTAATTATTCAAACCCTGTGACTCTCTCTTGTTTTAGGAATAATTAAATTTTGTTAAATTGTACTTTGCCTAATTTATATTTTACTTCCCAAGATAGTATTTTTGGTTTTCTTATTTCTTAAATTTTTGTTGGAGTCCACCCCCCGCCCTTTTTACCCATTATCATACCTAGCTTTTGGAAACATTGTGATAAAAGGTGCCCTCTCTAAGCCCAGAAGATAAGAGCTGTGCACAAGAGCTGGAGAAAAACTGACCGAAACATTGCAACAAGAGTAGTCCCTACCCTGAGTTCAGCCGAACAGAGCCCGAGCAACGCAAGCCCAGACTGGCGGCTCGCTACACTGTGAATAAAGAGTACTATAAGATGTATATTAGAACAATACTTCGTCCAGCAATACGCCAAAAGCGCCAAGAGATGATTGACCGCACGCCGCTAATTTTACACGGTAACGCGTCACCCCATAAAGCAAACGTTGTCAAGGAGCTGCTGGAGTCATACCAGTGGGAAGTTCTTGATCATCCCCCCTACTCCCGACTTGAGCCCCCCTGACTTTGATTTGTTCCCAAAACTTAAGGAACCCTTACGGGGAATACGCTATGAGAGTTTGGATGAACTTGAGTGTGCCGTGAACAGGGAGGTACGACGAATCAACTTTGGTCGCCTAGCAACCGGCAGCCAAGCATTGCCAAAGAGATGGAATTGTGTCATCCAGTCCAGGGGAGATTACTTTGAGGGATTATAAGCACATAATTTGTTTACCACGTAGTTTTAAAAAGTTATCAGGCAGTGCTCACTTATTTTTGATTGACCCTCGTATGTGTGTCACAAAACATGAGTCAAAATAAAATGTAAACACATATAGACCCCTCAGCACTGGCAAAGTACAAATATCGCAGCCCACAATACCTTTACAGAGTCGCAATTTAACTGACTGTATGGTTCAGTCCATGACCTGGTCATACTAATAACTAGGAGAGTGTGGAAAAGACCAACTAAAACATCACTGTTTCATGAGTGTGTGTGCAAATGTTACTAAACAGACTCTTTAGCACTGGTAAATCTTTCATCTTTGCATTAAGCCCTCTAGAGTTTCTGTAGATACACAGCATTTTCAAGATATTCTATGATTACATAAAGCAAAGTAGTATATTACCTCCACAGAAGACATGTATCTATCTCAATTCTGCAAGAAAGACAAAAATTATAAGAGCAAATTACCGTAATAATTTGAAATAGTATCATCTGCAGATCATATCTCAGTAAGCTTGTCTCTAATCATAGCAGTAGATTCCACATACTAATTAGTAAGCCACAGAGGTCCCAAAATGTGGGGTTTTTCGGGGGTTGGGGGGTATGTGTGAAATAACCTTATTCTTACAGGTTCTGTATGCATAAAACTGAGAAAAAAGAAATTGTTGACTACCTGGGTGTAATCTGTTAATTTTGTATATCCAAAATCTGAGTGATCAAAAATGTACTTTTAAAATGGAATCTACTGCTCTCTTAATCTTAGCACCTTAAACCCAGTCTTTGGCTAACCAATTATACTTAATGGGATGGCAACAAATAATGATAAATGGGGAAGTACTAAAATACAGTACTTCAACAAAAATCTCTGAACCTACAGTTTCAAACTCCCTGAACCCTCCAAATTAACATAAAATGGCTTATGGCCATGGCAAACTTGAATGAAACCACTCACAAGCTATCACAAAGCACAAAGTGATAGCTCCTAATATCAGCCAACACTGAAAAAATCCAAACTCCTTCCACCCTCAGAATTCCCTACCTAACAGAAAATGGCTTATGGCCATGGCAAACTTGTACTCTATTTTGCACTTGCATGGACTGTTTTTTCTTATTTTAAAACTTACATGAAACAATTCGCATGCTGAATAGTGTATCACAAAGCACACAGGTGACACAATGACTGAAAAATCCAACCAGCATAGACATAACTGCTGATCACAGTCATTGACACTCACCTAAAAGTGTCCGAGACACAATACATTCTTCACAATCTACACAAAAGGCACCCAGCTGTGATGAAGTAAGGATCAGATTGCTCTGTTCCTTCTCATTAAATCTGACTTTTGTATACTTCTTAGGTTCTTGTTGCCATCCATACAATTAATAACCTTAACAAGAGAGCCATGTCCTTCACTCTTAATTACATCTTATCCTATTTCTAATAACAGATAGCAATCACTCCATCTCTCATATGTAAGCTAGTGCGTTTATATGTATAACCACTACGCATATAACCAGTATGTATTTATAACCAGTATGCATATCCACAAGAAGTCCTCCTGCTCCTGCTCCTTTTTCCTCCTCTACCTCCTAATTCTCCTCCTCCTTTTTCTCCTCCTCATTTTTCTTCTCCTTACTGACCACCATCCCCACCTCCTCTCCTGACTACTGCTGTCATCTCGTCTACTGACCATCTTCTCCACCGCCTCTTCATCTTCACTGCCTCTATTGGCCGCTATCTCTACCGGCTCTGCAGTCTCCACCTACTATATAATATAATACTGCCTTCCACTGCCCCCACCTTTTGCACTGACCACCATTTTCTCCTCCTCTTCTGACCCCTATCTGTTCTGTAGTCCCACAGCCTAAGGCTGTGGTAGTCGTCAAGAATGGACTATGAAGCGATCAGCAAGTTCAGTGTGGCACACTGGGTGTACCACATGAAGGCAGATGTATGTTGTTAGTTGCACACATGAAGACCTAGGGCTCTTCAGTCCAATAATTATTTACAAAAAAGCAAAGAACTCCTAAACCTGAAGCTGAACTCTATCCTTTGCTGTTATAAAGAAAGCAATGGTATTATACAACAGTTGTGTACAGCTTGAAAGGTGTCAAACAGTAAATCTGGTCAAAATCCGTCAACAAAGGTGTTTCATAAGTCTGCATGTAAGCCCTGGTCAAAAATGCAGACAGATTCCATCCATAACCTTCCGTAACAACTAGCAAAATTGAGAAAAAAAAAAAGAAAAAAAAAAGGGCTATTCAAAAATCTGCATGCAAGTCCTGGTCAAATATGCCGATCGATTCCATCCATACCTTTCCCTAAACCTGGCAAAATTGAGAAAAAAGGGGAAAAAAATAACAAAGGCTATTCAAAAACCTGCATGCAAGTCCTAGTAAAATATACACAGATTCCATCCATATGTTTCCCTACCACCTTGCGAAATTGAGAAAAAAAGGGAAAAATAACCAAAGGCAATTCAAAAACCTGCAAGTCCTGGTCAAAAATGCAGACAAGATTCAACTCATACCTTTCCCTATATCTAGAAAAATTAAAAAGAAAAAAGGCAATTTCAAACTTTGCATGCAAGTCCTGGTCAAAAATCCTGACAGATTCCATCCATACCTTTTGCTAACACCTGGAAAAAATGAGAAAAAGAGGCATTTCAAAAATCTGCATGCAAGTCCTGGTCAAAAATGCAGGCAGATTTCATCCATACCTAATCCTAATGCATTTTTTGTTTCCTAGTAAACACTAGTACTTGATGAATGCTAAATTCAATGTGATGCAGCTTAAAAACAAGCACAAAGGCCATTAAAAAAATCTGCATGCAAGTCTCGGTCAATGCAGATTCAATCCCTACCTTTGCCCCTAGCACCTAGCAAGATTGAGGAAAAAAAAAGAGAAAAAAAAGCAATCCAAAAACCTGCATGCAAGTCCTGGACAAAAATTCAGAAAAATTTGATCCATACCTTTTCACCTGACACCTAGCAAGACTGAGAAAAAAAAGGCAATTCAGAAATCTGCATGCTTGTCCTGGTCAAAAATGCTGACTCTGATTCCACCCATACCTTTCCCTAACATGTAGCAATATTTAAAAAAAAAAAAGAAAAAAAAAAAAACAAGGCAATTCCAAAATCTGCAAGCAAGTCCTGGTCAAAAATCCTGACAGATTCCATCCATACCTTTTGCTAACACCTGGAAAAACTGAGAAAATGAGGCATTTCAAAAATCTGCATGCAAAGTCCTGGTAAAAAATGCAGGCAGATTTCATCAATACCTAATCTTAATGCATTTTTTGTTTCCTAGTAAACATTAGTACTTGATGAATGACAAAGTTCTATATGATACAGCTTATTATTTAGGAAAAAAAGCAACTCAAAGGTCCAATGTACAAAAACGGTCAACAATACAGACAGATTCCATTCATACATTTCCCTAACACCTAGCCATACTGAGGGAAAAAAAAAAAGGTAATTCAAAAACCTTCATGCAAGTCCTGGTCAAAAATGCTGAGAGATTCAATCTATACCTAATCCCGATCCTAATGCATTTTTGTTTCCTAGTAAACACTAGTACTTGATGAATGCCAAGTTCTTTGTGATGCAGCTTATTATTGAAGAAAAAACGCTACTCAAAGGTTCAATGTCTGTACAAAAATGGTCACCAATGCAGACAGAATCCATCCATACCTTTCCCTAACACCTAGCAAAATTGAGGAAAAAAAGGGGAAAAATAACACAAGCAATTAAAAAACCTATATGCAAGTCCTGGTCAAAAGTACACAGACCCTATCCTACCTTTCCCTTACACCTAGCAAAATTGAGGGGAAAAAAAGGAAAAAACAAGCACAAAGGGCCATTAAAAAAATCTGCATGCAAGTCTCAGTCAATGCAGATTCAATCCCTACCTTTGCCCCTAACACCTAGCAAGATTGAGGAATAAAAAAAAAACAATGCAAAAACCTGCATGCAAGTACTGGACAAAAATGCAGAAAAATTCCATCCATACCTTTTCGCCTCACACCTAGCAAAACTGAAAAAAAAAAATGCAATTCAGAAATATGCATGCTAATCCTGGTCAAAAATGCTGACAGATTCAACCGATACCTTTCCCTAACACCTAGCAAACTTGAAAAAAAAAAAAAACAAGGCAATTCCAAAATCTGCAAGCAAGTCCTGGTCAAAAATCCTGACAGATTCCATCCATTCCTTTTACTAACACCTGGAAAAAATGCGAAAAAGAGGCATTTCAAAAATCTGCATGCAAGTCCTGGTCAAAAATGCAGGCAGATTTCATCCATACCTAATCCTAATGCATTTTTTGTTTCCTAGTAAACAGTAGTACTTGATGAATGCCAAAGCTCTATATGATACAGCTTATTATTGAGGAAAAAAAGGAACTCAAAGGTCCAATGTCTGTACAAAAATGGTCAACAATACAGACAGATTCCATTCATACATTTCCCTAACACCTAGCAAAATTAAGGGAAAAAAAAAAAAGAAAAATAAATAACAATAATAATAATAATAACAAAGGCAATTCAAAAACCTGCATGCAAGTCCTGGTCAAAAATGCTGACAGATTCAATCCATACCTAATCCCAATACATTTTTTTTCCTAGTTAACCCTAGTACTTGATGAATGCCAAAGTTCTGTATGATATAGCTTATTGTTAAGAGAAAAAAAGCAACTCAAAGGTCCAATGTCTGTACAAGAATGGTCAACAATACAGACAGATTCCATTCATACCTTTCCCTTACACCTAGCAAAATTTAAACAAGAGGGCCATGATGGCCCTGGGTCGCTCACCTTAGTAGAGTGCCTTAAAGGTTTTTCTTTGATTTGACCATGTGACCTAGTTTTTGACCGCAGGTGACCCAATTTCAAACTCATATTTCATGAAGACAAACATTCTGACAAATTTTCAAGTCAACTGAGCAAAAAATGTGGCCTCGAGTGCCATAAAGATATTTCTTTAATTTGACCTAGTGACCTAGATTATGACCCCAGGTGACCCAAATTTGAACAGGTCTTTGGTTATATCAAAAGAAACATTTTAACCAATTTTCAAATCAAGTGAATAATAAATGTGGCCTCTAGAGTGCCCACTAGCTATTTCTTTAATTTGACCAAGTGAACTAGTTTATGACCCCAGTTGACCCAAATTCAGACTCATGTGAGATTTTACAAAGACAAACATCTAGTGACCTAGTTTATGGTTCCAGGTGACCCAAATCCAAACTCATCTGGTATTTCATCAAGACAAACATTCTGGCCAAATTTCAGGTCATTTGAGCAATAAATGTGGCCTCCAGAGTGCAAACAAGGTATTTCTTTAATTTGACCCAGTGAACTAGTTTATGACCCAAGATGACCCAAATTAATCTTATGTGAGACTTTATAAAGACAAACTTTCTAACTAATTTTCAAGGCAATTGAGCAAATAATGTGGCCTTGAGTGCCAACAAGGTATTTCTTTAATTTGACCTAGTGACCTAGTTTATGACCCAATTTTGAACTCAATGAACTTGTTGCGCTTAGATGGGCAAACAAACTTAGAAGAGAATCACTACATACCAAATATCAAAGCTCTACGCCTTCCAGTTTTAAAGAAGAATTTTAAAGATTTCCTTCTTTGTTCCTATGTTCGAACTTGTGACCCCCGGGGCTGGGCCAGTTTTGACCCAGAGGCATCATATGAACAAACTTGTTAGAGGTCCACTAGGAAATGCTACATACCAAATATCAAAGCTCTACACCTTCCCGTTTAAGAGAAAAAGAAATTTAAAGTTTTCCTTCTTTGTTCCTATCTTCGAACTTGTGACCCCCGGGGCGGGGCCAGTTTTGACCCAGGGGCGTCATATGAACAAATTTGGTAGAGGTCCACTCTGAGATGCAACATACCAAATATCAAAGCTCCACACCTTTCGGTTTCAGAAAAGAAGAATTTTAAAGTTTTCCTTCTTTGTTCCTATGTTCGAACTTGTGACACCAGGGCCTGGGCCAGTTTTGACCAAAGCAGCTTCCTTGGAACAAACTTGGTAGAAGTCCACTAGGAGATGCTACATACCAAATATCAAAGCTCTATGCCTTCCAGTTTAAGAGAAAAAAAAAATTAAAGTTTTCCTTCTTTGTTCCTATGTTTGAACTTGTGACCCCTGGGGCAGTGCCAATTTTGACCCCAAGGGCATCATATGAACAAGCTTGGTAGAGATCCACTAGAAGATGCTACATACAAAATATCATAGCTCCATGCCTTCCTGTTTCAGAGAAAAAGATTTTTAAAGTTTTCCTTCTTTGTTCCTATGTTGGAAATTGTGACCCCCGGGGCGGGGCCAGTTTTGACCCCAGGGGCATCATATGAACAAACTTGGTAGAGGTCCACTAGGAGATGCTACATGCCAAATATCAAAGCTCTACGCCTTCAAGTTTTAGAGAAGAAGATTTTTTAAAGTTTTCCTTCTTTGTTACTATGCTCAAATTTGTGACCCCCGGGGCGGGGCCAGTTTTGACCCCAGGGGCATTATATGTACAAACTTGGTAGAGGTCCACTAGGCAATGCAACATATCAAATATCAAAGCTCTACGCCTTCCAGTTTCAGAGAAGATGATTTTTAAAGTTTCCCATCTTTGTTCCTAAGTTCGAACTTGTGACCCCCGGGGCAGGGCCAGTTTTGACCCCAAGGGCATCATATGAACAAACTTGGTAGAGGTCCACTAGGAGATGCTTCATGCCAAATATCAAAGCTCTATGCCTTCTAGTTTTAGAGAAGAAGATTTTTAAAGTTTTCCTTCTTTGTTCCTATGTTGGAAATTGTGACCCCCGGGGCGGGGCCAGTTTTGACCCCAGGGGCATCATATGAACAAACTTGGTAGAGGTCCACTAGGAGATGCTACATGCCAAATATCAAAGCTCTACGCCTTCAAGTTTCAGAGAAGAAGATTTTTAAAGTTTTCCTTCTTTGTTACTATGCTCAAAATTGTGACCCCCGGGGCGGGGCCAGTTTTGACCCCAGGGGCATCATATGAACAAACTTGGTAGAGGTCCACTAGGCAATGCTACATACCAAATATCAAAGCTCTATGCCTTCCAGTTTAAGAGAAGATGATTTTTAAAGTTTCCCCTCTTTGTTCCTATGTTTGAACTTGTGACCCCCGGGGCGGGGCCAGTTTTGACCCCAAGGGCATCATATGAACAAACTTGGTAGAGATCCACTAGGAGATGCTTCATGCCAAATATCAAAGCTCTATGCCTTCTAGTTTTAGAGAAGAAGATTTTTAAAGTTTTCCTTCTTTATGACTATGCTCAAACTTGTGACCCCCGGGGCGGGGCCAGTTTTGACCCCAGGGGCATCAAATGAACAAACTTGGTAGAGATCCACTAGGAGATGCTACATACCAAATATCAAAGCTCTGCGCCTTCTAGTTTCAGAGAAGAAGATTTTCAAAGATTTTGCTTTTTTTTCCTTTTTGTTGCCATGGCAACCAGAGTTGTGGGTGGAATTCAATTCTTTGAACAATTTTTGTAGAGCTTCACCAAAGGAACATCCCTGCCAAGTTTCATCAAGATTGGCCCAGTGGTTTAGGAGAAGAAGATGTTTAAAGAAATTGTTGACGGACGACGGACGCCGGACATAGGGCGATCACAATAGCTCACCTTTAGCATGTTGTGCTAAGGTGAGCTAAAAAAAGGGGGCAAAAAAGGGCATTTCAAAAATCAGCAAGCAAGTCCTGGTCAAAAATGCTGACAGATTCCTAACATACCTTTCCCTAACAACTACAAATATTGAAAAAAAAAATACATATATACAAAGGCAATTCAAAAATCTGCATGCAAGTCCTGGTAAAAAATCCTGACAAATTCCATACATACTTTTTGCTAACACCTAACGAAATAGAAAAAAAAAAAAAGCATTTCAAAAATCTGCATGCAAGTCCTGGTCAATAATGCTGAAAGATTCCATTCATACCGTTCGCCCTAACACCTAGCAAAATTGAAAAAAAAAATGGCAATTTCAAAATCTGCATGCAAGTCCAGGTCAAAAATTCTGACAGATTCCATCCATACTTTTTGCTAACACCTAGAAAATTTGAAAAAAAGAGGCATTTCAAAAATCTGCATGCAAGTCCTGGTCAAAAATTCAGGCAGATTCTATCCATACCTAACCCTAATGCATTTTTGTTTCCTAGTAAACACTAGTACTTGCTGAATGCCAAAGTTCTATATGATATCACTTATAATTGAGGACAAAAAAAGCAACGCAAAGGTCCAATGTCTGTATAAAAATGGTCAACAATACAGACAGCTTCCATTCATACCTTTCCTTAACACCTAGCAAAATTGAGGGAAAAAAAAGGCAATTCAAAAACTTGTATGCAAGTCCTGGTCAAAAATGCAGACAGAATCCATCCATACCTAATCCTAATGCATTTTTGTTTCCTAGTAAACACTTGTACTTGATGAATGCCAAAATTCGATATGATATAGCTTATTGTTGAGAAAAAAAAAAGCAACCCATAGGTCCAGTGTCTGTACAAGAATGGTAAAAAATACAGACAGATTCCATTAATACCTAACACCTAGCAAGATTAAGAAAAAAAAAAAGAAAAAAGAAAGAAAAAATCAAAAACCTGCAAGCAAGTCCCGATAAAAAATCAGGACATATTTCACCCGTAACATTCCCTAACAGCTAGAAAAATTAAGAAAAAAATAAAAAGAAAAAACAGAGGCAATTAAAAACCTGCATGCAAGGCCTGGTAAAAAATGCAGGCAGATTCCATGCATACCTAATCCTAATGCATTTTTGTTTCCTAGTAAACACTAGTACATAATGAATGCCAAAGTTCTATATAATAAAGCTAAGTTTTGAAAGGAAAAAAAAAAACTCAAAGCTCCAATGTCTGTACAAAAATGGTTAACAATAAAGGCAGATTCCATTCATACCTTTCCCCCCAACACCTAGCAAATTTGAAAAAAAAAAAAAAGGGAAAAAATAAAGGCAATTCGAAAACCTGCATGCAAGTCCTGGTCAAAAATGTTGACTGATTCCACCTACACCTTTCCATAACGTCATGAAAGCTTAAGAAAAAAATACAAAGGCAATGCAGAAATCTCCATGCAAGTCATGGTAAAAAATCAGATTCCATCCATACCTTTTGCTTATGTCTAGAAAAGTTGAAAGAAAAAAAATGTATTTCAAAAATCTGCATGCAAGTCCTGGTCAAAAATGCATGTCTGTACAAGAATGGTAAACAATACAGACAGATTCCAATCATACCTTTCCCTAACACCTAGCAAAGATGAGGAAAAAAAAAAAGCAAGTGAAAAACCTGCAAGCAAGTCCTGGTAAAAAATCAGGACATATTCCACCCATAACGTTCCCTAACATCTAGAAAATTTGAAAAAAAAAACAGGGCAATTCAAAAATCTGCATGCAAGTCCTGGTAGAAAATGCATGCAGATTCCATCCGTACCTAATCCTAACGCATTTTTGTTTCCTAGTAAACACTACTGCTTGATGAATGCCAAAGTTCTATACGTTGCAGTTTATTATAAAGGAAAAACATACTCATACTTCATGAATGCCAAAGTTCTATATGATATAGCTAATTATTTAGAAAAAAAAAACAACTCAAAGGTCCAATGTCTATACAAAAATGGTCAACAACACAGGCAGATTCCATCCATACCTTTCCCCCTAACACCTAGCAAATGTGAGAAAATAAATGGTCAAAAATGCTGACAGGTTCCTGGTCCCATGACCCACACTTTTCCCTAACGTCTTGAAAACTTAAGAAAAATGTACAAAGGCAATGCAGAAATCTGCATGCAAGTCCTAGTCAAAAATCCTGACAGATTCCATCCATTCCTTTTACAAACTCCTAGAAAAATTCAAAGAAAAAAAAAGGTATTTCAAAAATCTGCATGCAAGTCCTGGTCAAAAATGCAAGCAGATTCCATCCATACCTAATCCTAATGCATTTTTGTTTCCTAGTAAACACTAGTACTTGATGAATGCCAAAGTTCTATATGATATAGCCTATTATTTAGGAAAAAAATGCTACTCAAAGGTCCAATGTCTGTACAAAAATGGTCACCAATGCGGACAGAATCCACCCATACTTTTCCCTAACACCTACCAAAATTGAGAAAAAAAGGGGAAACATAAAGGCAATTAAAAAACCTACATGCAAGTCCTGGTCAAAAGTACACAGACCCTACCCTACCTTTCCCTTAAACCTAGCAAAATTGAGGGAAAAAAAGAAAAATAAAAAACAGGCACAAAGGCAATTAAAAAAAATCTGCATGCAATCTCGGTCAATGCAGATTCAATCCCTACCTTTGCCCCTAGCACCTAGCAAGATTGAGGAAAAAAAAGAGAAAAAAAAAGCAATCCAAAAACCTGCATGCAAGTCCTGGACAAAAATTCAGAAAAATTTGATCCATACCTTTTCGCCTGACACCTAGCAAGACTGAGAAAAAAAAGGCAATTCAGAAATCTGCATGCTCGTCCTGGTCAAAAATGCTGACACCGATTCCACCCATACCTTTCCCTAACATCTAGCAATATTGAAAAAAAAAAAAAGAAAAAAAAAACAAGGCAATTCCAAAATCTGCATGCAAGTCCTGGTCAAAAATCCCGACAGATTCCATCCATACCTTCTGCTAACATCTAGGGAAATTGAAAAAAAAAACAAACAAAAAAACAAAAGACAATGTCAAAATCTGCATGCAAGTCGTGGTCAAAAATTATAAAAGATTTCATTCATGATTTTTGCTAACACCTAGTAAAATTGAAAAAAAAAAAAAAAAAATTTAAAAATAAAAAAAAATAGGCATTTCAAAAATCTGCATGCAAGTCCTGGTCAAACATGCAGGCAGATTCTATCCATACCTAAACCTAATGCATTTTTTGTTTCCTAGTAAACACTAGTACTGGATGAATGCCAAAGTTCTTTATGTTAAAGCTTATTATTTGGGACAAAAAAAGCAACTCAAAGTTCCAATATCTGTACAAAAATGGTCAACAATACAGACAGATTCCATTCATACCTTTCCTTAACACCTAGCAAAGTTGAGAAAAAACAAAACCAAAAAAAAGGCAATTCAAAAATCTGCAAGCAAGTCCTGGTAAAAAATCAGGACATATTCCACACATTTTTTCTAGTAAAAACTAGTGCTTGATGCATGCCAAAGTTCTATATGATATAGCTAATCACTGAGAGAGAAAAAACCAATGCAAAGGTCCAATGTCTGTACAAAAATGGTCAACAATACAGGCAGATTCCATTCATACCTTTTCCCCCTAACATCTACCTAATTTGAGAAAATAAATGGTCAACATTGCTGACAGATTCCACCCACACGTTTCCCTAACGTCTTGAAAACTTAAGAAAAATGTACAAAGGCAATGCAGAAATCTGCATATAAGTCCTAGTCAAAAATCCTGACAGATTCCATCCATTCCGTTTGCTAACCCCTAGAAAAGTTCAAAGAAAAATAAAAAGGTATTTCAAAAATCTGCATACAAGTCCTGGTCAAAAATGCAGGCAGATTCCATCCATACCTAATCCTAATGCATTTTTGTTTCCTAGTAAACACTAGTAATTGATGAATGCCAAAGTTCTATATGATACAGCCTATTATTGAGGAAAAAACGCTACTCAAAGGTCCAAGGTCTGTACAAAAATGGTCACCAATGCACACAGAATCCATCCATACTTTTCCCTAACACCTAGCAAAATTGACAAAAGAAGGGGAAAGATAATAAAGGCAACTAAAAACCTACATGCAAGTCCTGGTCAAAAGTACACAGACCCTACCCTACCTATTCCTTACACCTAGCAAAATTGAGGGAAAAAAACGAAAAAAAAAGCACAAAGGCAATTAAAAAAATCTGCATGCAAGTCTCAGTCAATGCAGATTCAATCCCTACCTTTGCCCCTAACACCTAGCAAGATTGAGGGAAAAAAAAGAAAAAAAGCAATCCAAAAAACTGCATGCAAGTCCTGGACAAAAATGCAGAAAAATTCAATCCATACCCTTTCGCCTCACACCTAGCAAAACTGAGAAAAAAAGGCAATTCAGAAATCTGCATGCTTGTCCTGGTCAAAAATGTTGACAGATTCCACCTATACCTTTCCCTAACATCTAGCAAAATTAAGAAAACGGAAAAAAACAAGGCAATTCCAAAATCTGCATGCAAGTCCTGGTCAAAAATTCTGACACATTCCATCCATACCTTTTGCTAACACCTGGAAAAAATGAGAAAAAGAGGCATTTCAAAAATCTGCATGCAAGTCCTGGTCAAAAATGCAGGCAGATTCCATCCATACCTAATCCTAATGCATTTTTTGTTTCCTAGTAAACACTAGTGCTTGATGAATGCCAAAGTTCTATACGATACAGCTTATTATTGAGGAGAAAAAATCAACTTGGAGGTCCAATGTCTGTACAAAAATGGTCAACAATACAAACAGATTCCATTCATACCTTTCCCTAACACCTAGCAAAATTGAGGAAAAAAAAAAAAGAAAATAGTAACAAAGGCAATTCAAAAACCTACATGCAAGTCCTGGTCAAAAATGCTGAGAGATTCAATCCATACCTAATCCCAATACAATTTTTTTTCCTAGTTAACAGTAGTACTTGATGAATGTCAAAGTTCTGTATGATATACATGTAGCTTATTATTAAGAGAAAAAAGCAACTCAAAGGTCCAATGTCTGTACAAGAATAGTTAACAATATAGACAGAATCCTTTCATACCTTCCCTAACACCTAGGAAAGTTAAGAAAAAAGAGGGGGCAAAAAAAGGCAATTCAAAAACCAGCAAGCAAGTCCTGGTCAAAAATGCGGACAGATTCCTCACATACCTTTCCCTAACAACTACAAATATTGAAAAAAAAATACAAAGGCAATTCAAAAATCAGCATGCAAGTCCTTGTCAAAAATCCTGACAGATTCCATCCATACCTTCTGCTAACATCTAGGGAAATTGAAAAAAAAACAAACAAAAAAACAAAAGACAATGTCAAAATCTGCATGCAAGTCCTGGTCAAAAATTATAAAAGATTTCATTCATGTTTTTTGCTAACACCTAGTAAAAGTGAAAAAAAAAAAAAAATTAAAAATAAAAAAAAAATAGGCATTTCAAAAATCTGCATGCAAGTCCTGGTCAAAAATGCAGGCAGATTCTATCCATAGTCTTTTGCAAATACTATCAGAAGAGGAAAAAACCCTGAGAACTAGCATTTTCTCCTTTTCCCACAATGTTTTTTACACTATCAATGACAAATACCTTGATTTACGCCACATGTGATTTGTTGTCTGCAAGTGCTTTCAATTTGGACAGGTCTACTTTTTTGTAATGTGGTAAGACAAAATTGTCAAAATTTTTCAATAAAGACAAGTCTAATCAGATAAACTTGCATATAGACTAAAATGAAAGTTGAAGTTTTCATTAACAAAACACAGGTACCTTTTCATTTGGTCGAACGAACTGTGATCAGAGTAAAAGCAACTCACTGTAACTAAAGCTATTGCTCAAATCTGAGTTAATGTGAACTAAAGTTGAACCCTTTTTCAAGCAATCCCGAGTTCAACAAACCCAAGAAAGAAAGCTTTTGATACTAAAGTGGGGGGGAGGATAAAATGCTGTTAAACACCATTTCTCCTTTTCTCACAATGCTTTCCACCTTCTCAAAGGTGCATCACAGAATTTAACCCTTTACCATACAATCCTGACTTTTAACGACCCTGAGAAAGAAGCCTTTTGAAAACATTGTGGGAAAAGGAGAAAATGCTGGTAACAAGCCTTTTGAAAACATTGTGGGAAAAGGACCAGCATTTTCTCTTTTTTCCACACTGGTTTCTTCCCTTCTAAAAACAAATTACAATTTTTCAGTCACATTTAATTTGTCGTCTGCAAATGCTTTCAATTTGGACTAGTCTGAAATTTTGTCATTTGGTAAAGAGTTAAACCAAATCTAAATTGTTGTTTGTAGTCTACAGTTTTTTAATCTGGTAAAGACTTTACATGTTACCAAAAAATTGTGCGTTTTAACAACTCCAAGAAGAAGCCCTTTTGAAAACATTGTGGGAAAAAAGAGAAAATGGGGGTAACCAGTATTTTCTCCTTTTCCAGCAATGTTTGCTGCCCATTCAGAGACAAATCCTATCATTTAGGTCTTTACCACACAACAAAATTTTAGACCAGTCCAAATTGAAAGCATTTGCAGATTACAAAATGAATGAGACTCAAAAACTGAAACTTATTTTTGGAAGGGTAGAAATTATTGTTGAAAAAGGAGAAAATGCTGGTTATCAGCAATTTCTCCTTTTCCCACAATATTTTAAAAAGGCTTCTTTCTCAGGGTCGTTAAAACTCGGGATTGTGTGGTAAAGAGCTAAGCCACATTAGAAATGTTGTCTGCAACTGTTTTCAGTTTGTACTAGTCTAAAAATTTTTCCTGAGGTAAAAAGTCAAAATCATTTTGGCAAATTGATGTAGAGTCAATTTCAAACCAAGTTCAAATAGGGCTGACATGCACATGGAATCAGTTTTCTTCACCTTTAACTTGCTATATACATGTAACTGAAATGAATGATGCACGACATTTCGTCGAAAATGTGTTTCGTCGAAATTCAAGTTTAAAATTAAAAAAGACATCTTAAAATACCAATTGCTAAATTCCTACATTTAATGAAAAGCTCTGTCAGGAAGGAAGATTTATGTGACAATTCGTCTGGTTTAGGGTAAGGGTCAGAGCTAGGGATTGTTTTCGACGAAATGTCGCAAATCCTAAAAGGAAATATTCAACCTTAAAGTAAAAATCTAAATGTTGCTATTTCAAACGTATTTTTCAGGAGAAAATATCTCCCTATCAGACAGTGTAGATCAAGATCAGGCTGGAATCAGTGTATTTAGCTACATAACTAAAATGATATCTTTAACCTGATAGTAAAACCTAATTGTTGCTATTTTTCAAAGGTATTTTTTATGAAAAAATATCTCTTTATCAAACAGTGTAGATCAAGATCAGACTGCACAGAATGTGCAGTCTGATCTTGGTCTGCACTGTCTGCAAAAGGTCGCACTTAGCAGCCTAAGGGTTATGATCTTCAATCAAACAATCCTATTATTTAGTGACCCATAGTAAAAAACTTTTGAAGAAATTCTTACAAAAGGAGAAAATGGGAGTAACCCGCATTTTCTTCATTTCTTACGTTTTCTATCCTTCAATCTTTTACCAAACAACAAATTTTGACAGATCAAATCAAAAGCATTAGAAGACCAAAAAATGAAATGAAGGCCCAAGTAGTGATTTCCGTCTTTAATAGGCTAGGAAACATTGTGGGAAAAGGAGAAAATGCTAGTAACCAGCATTTTTTCCTTTTCCAACAATGTTTTCCAAGGGGTTCTTCTTAAGGGTTGTTAAATTCGGGATTGTGTGGTAAAGGGTTAACAGGCAATGGTTGAGTGACTGCAAATACAGGAAATCTTGGTTTGATCCACAACAATGGCGTTATTGTTCTATACTACAGTACTCCAAGAGATTAACAAGACAAATTTTTGATGCATAGCATCAAAGAAGCCGGCAATTTTTTTGTTACCATCAATGAGGAAGGTGCTTTAGGAATAACTCGCTTATCAGAAGTTGTGTTACTTTTAAATTAAAAATTATGGAGAATAAGACTAAGAATGTTCTTAAGAATGGTTGGTGAATACAGACCCAGTAGAAAATTTTACCGACTGCAACAATTTGGGTGCTAATTAAGATTTTTTTTTTTTGCTGTGAATCCTATTTTTTGCTTAACTCTTTACCAAACGACAAACTTTTAGACTAGTCCAAATTAAAAGCATTTGCAGACGACAAAATAGATGTGACTCAAAAATTTAAATTTGTTTTGGAAAGGATAGAAAACATTGTGGGAAAAGGAGAAAATGCTGGTTACCAGCATTTTCTCCTTTTCTCACAATGTTTTCATAATGCCTCTTTCTCAGGGTCGTTAAAACACGGGATTGTGTTGTAAAGAGTTAAACACTAATATAAACTTCACTTTTTTCCCGGCATGCATTCTGAAAGAGGACAGTTACATTCAGTAAACAGGTATGGTGCAATTTTGCTCTTCAGATAAAAGCATGGTCATTTTGGATTAGGTATTTTCTCTATTTTGACAAGATCAAAATACTGTTATCATTCTTACATGAATATGATCCTACATACCATAGTCAGACCTCCAGGTAAGAGGGAGTGATAGTATTCTAAATCCATTATTTCCCTTCCAAACCTTATGTTGTGGGTACTCATTAGAATCGTCTCGATGACGATTCTAATGAGTACCCATAACATGGGGTTTAGTGGAGATTGATTAATATGTTCAATTTTGAAATCAAAATCACTCCCTCTATCTGGAGCTCTGCCGTAGCTGATGCATATTATTGCATGATCACTTGACATTCCAACAAGCCTTCACAAAATTTTAGCCAAAAGCTAAAAAACCTTTACCAAACAATTACATGGTCTAATTAATGACCCTGAACAAAAAGGCTTCTGAAACCATTGCGAGAAAAGTATAAAATGCTTGTCACAAGCATTTTCTCCTTTTCCACCATGCTTTCTATCATTTCAGAGCCAAATCTCATCATTATAACCAAATCTAATTTGTTACTAGTTGAACATGTAAATGAGCCATGCTCTAGCAAAAGAGGGTTTAATGCATCTCCGTGATCCATGATACCAAGCAAGCCATCACATAATTAAGGATCAACAATACATGTAGCCTCTTTTTTAATACAATCAACTTAATCATCAGGTAGACTGGTCCTTAAATATACAGAAAATTTACCAATAGAGAAAAGTTTCAGCCCAGGTCAGCCTGCACAGTCCAAGCAGGCTGACTTGGGTTGATACTTTCCCCAGATTCATTAAGACCCTTTTTCACAGAGCATGGCTCAAGTGCAATGATGTACAACATCAGTCAAAAGCTGTCGAGGGTCATTTATAACTAGGTGCAAAACCCAAGTTTGGCTGGAGCTCTAAAGCCACAAAAATAAGTGCAATACCCTTAAACGCTACATCAAAAGTTCCATTACATTTCCTTTTCAGCCTTACTTACCGGTAGACCTTTGAAAGGGTAGAAAACATTGTATGAAAAGGAGAAAATGATGGTAATCAGCATTTTGTCCTCCTGCAACTACATTTCAACAGTCTTCTTCCTCAGGGTTATTAAAACAAATGAGACATGCTCTGGCAAAAGGGGACTTAATGTATCTCTGTCATCCATAATTCAAGCAAGTAATCACATATTTATGGATCCATAAAATCCATTTTGTCTAGCAACCAACTGAAACATGAGGTACACTGGTTTTTGACATGCAGAAAAATTACAAAAGCAAAAAGTGTCTGTCCAAGTTAGCCTGCGCGGACTGCGCAGGCTAACCCAGGCCAATACTTTCTGCAAATGCATCAAGCCCCATTTTCACAGAGCATGGCTCATAAATAAATGTCCAAGGATTTAGTGTGTCTCAATTGTGCTCTGAGTATGCAAGGCTTGTCACAACAAAGGTACATTCTCACAAAAAAGTTATTACAAAAAGTTTCCAATAGTAAACAGATTAATTACACACCTACAAACTTTCCTGCTAAAATACAATATATTGCACACAGATAAAAATAGACACAGTGGAACAAAAAATCTGAGACATGCTCTGTGAAAAGGGGGTTTAATGCATCTGCAAAAAGTATCAACTCATGTCAGCCTGTGCAGTCCCCACTGGCTGATGTGGGTCAATACTTTTAGCTATTTGTACATTTTCTGCATGGCACAGGACCATTTTACCGATTAAAATCTAATTGAGCGTTTTTAGAAATAAGAGTTCAAATACAAAATCTGTAATTTTCATGCTCGCAATTTATGTGAACAGCACAAGGAAAAAAAAAACCGTAATATTGCGCTAATCTACTAGTTTTAAACTGGTCCCTTGTTGTATCGTGTATTACACGTATAGTAGTATCAGGAGAGGTAACCAGTCTATACTAGTTTAAGAAGAGTTATGCTGCCTGTGGGGTCAATCATTAATCAGTTATTAAATAAATATCTATAAATACAAAATCTTTACTTTTCATGCTCGAAATTCATCTCAACAGTACACACAAAAAAAATCCATAATTTTGAGCTTAATAGCAACATACTATTAAAAGTATTTGAGTGAATATGTTGGAAAAGTTGTGCAATGATGTATCCCAAAATTCCCCATGTGCATAAAAAAAAAGCAGTCCTACTGGGAGCCGGCTTCAAGAGCCGGCTTCCAATAACCTGTATTCCACTTTTGAAAACATTGTGGCAGAAGGAGGAATTCTTGTTATGAACAGTTTCTGTGCCACTATATTCTCACTTTTACAAGAACCTCAGTAACATGTACATTTTCATACTTCGTCCATTTCAAACTCGCCTACACAATGCTTACTCACATAAAGTTGCATGCACCTTCAAGGCTAATAATACATAATGGGGTATTGTGCTACTCAAAGCATGCTTAATCAACACAATAACCTTAACCCTTTACCACACAATGACGCCTTTTACCGCCCCTGGGAAAGAAGCCTTTTGAAAACATTGTGGGAAAAGGAGAAAATGCTGGTAACCAGCATTTTCTCCTTTTCCCATAATGTTTTCTGTCCTATTAAAGGAAAATTGCACTATTTGAGCCACACTGAAATTGTCGTCTGCAAATGCTTTCAATTTGGGCAAGACTAAAATTGTGTTGTCTGGTAAAGGGTTAATCCAAGCCAAGAACTTGACAATACCAAGTATACATGTTGGAAAAAGTCAAGTTTTATAGCCACACCCTTTGAATACCTTCATTCTTTCCCATTTTTTGACTCTTCCCCAATCCTAGACTTGTCCCAAATGATCGATTGATTGATTGATGGAATGGTGTTTTAAGCTGCTTTTAATATTATTTCAGCCATATCACTGCCAGAGCTTTGTTACGACCTGTTTTGTAATAAAAACCCGCTTTGTAATAATTTATTACAAAACGGGTTGGGAGAACATTATTACTATTCGGGTAGTCAGTTACAACCCGTTTTGTAATAAAACCCCGAATTGTAATAAAACATTAAGTTTGCAATGAAAAGAGAAAATCTATCATTCTAAATAGAATTGGGCAAGTTATAAACTTTTACATTGTATTTTATCATTATGAAATTGATCTAAACACAACAGTTTTCAAGACATTTTTGATCGGTGTGTATTTTTGTTTTCATCAGAATCAAATTAATATAATGCTACAAAATTACAGACATAATGGTGATACAATTATTACAAAATGGGTTGGGAGAACATTTTTACAATTAAGGTAGAAAATAACAACCCATTTTGTAACAAAAACACGAATTGTAATAAAACAGTTCGCAATGGAAAGAGAAAAATTATCATTCTCAATAGAATTGTTCAAGTTATACACTTGTCCATTTTATTTTATGATTATGAAATTGATCTAAACACAACAGGCTTCCAGACACTATAGAATGGAGTGTATTTCTTTTTGAACAAAATTTATCAAATTATTGTATTCCAACAAAATGACTAATATGGTGTTGATACAATTATTACAAAACGGGTTGGGAGAACATTATAACAATTCAGGTAGAGAGTTACAACCCATTTTGTAATAAAACCCTGTTTTGTAATAATTTATTACAAAACGGGTTGGGAGAACATTATTACAATTTGGGTAGACAGTTACAACCCGGTTTGTAATAAAACCCCGAATTGTAATAAAACATTAAGTTTGCAATGAAAAGAGAAAATCTATCATTCTCAATGGAATTGGGCAAGTTATAAACTTTTACATTGTATTTTACCATTATGAAATTGATCTAAACACCACAGTTTTCAAGACATTTTTGATCGGAGTGTATTTTTGTTTTCATCAGAATCAAATTAATATAATGCTACAAAATTACAGACATAATGGTGATACAATTATTACAAAATGGGTTGGGAGAACATTTTTACAATTTGAGTAGGAAATAACAACCCATTTTGTAACAAAAACAACAATTGTAATAAAACAGTTTGCAATGGAAAGAGAAAAATTATCATTCTCAATAGAATTGGTCAAGTTATACACTTGTGCAGCTTATTTTATGGTTATGAAATTGATCTAGACACAACAGGCTTCCAGACACTATAGAATGGAGTGTATTTCTTTTTGAACAGAATTTATCAAATTATTGTATTCCAACAAAATGACTAACATGGTGTTGATACAATTATTACAAAACAGGTTGGGAGAACATTGTAACAATTCAGGTAGACAGTTTCAACCCATTTTGTAACATAACCCTGTTTTGTTACAATTTATTACAAAACGGGTTGCGCGAACGTTATTACAATTCTGGTTGACAGTGACAACCCGTTTTGTAATAAAAACCTGAATTGTAATAAAACAGTAAGTTCGCAATGATAATAGAAAATCTATCATTCTCAATGGAAATGGGCAAGTTATACACTTATACATTGTATTTTACAATTATGAAATTGATCTAAATACAACAGTCTTCAAAACACTGATAAATGAGAGTATTTTTTCAACAGAATTTATCAAATTATTGTAATGGAAAAAGATGACTAACATACTGGTGATAAAATTATTACAAAACGGGTTGGGAGAACATTATTACAATTTGGGTAGACAGTTACAACCCGTTTTATAATAAAAACCCGTTTTGTAATAATTTATTACAAAACGGGTTGGGAGAACATTATTACAATTTGGGTAGACAGTTACAACCCGTTTTATAATAAAAACCTGTTTTGTAATAATTTATTACAAAACGGGTTGGGAGAACATTATTACAATTTGGGTTGACAGTTACATTCCATTTTGTAACAAAAACCCGTTTTGTAATAACTTATTACAAAACAGGTTGGGAGAACATTATTACAATTCGGGTCATCAGTTACAACCCGTTTTGTAATAAATTGTTACAAAACAGGGTTATGTTACAAAACAGGTTGTAACTGTCTACCTGAATTGTTATAATGTTCTCCCAACCCGTTTTGTAATAATTGTATCAGCACCATGTTAGTCATTTTGTTGGAATACAATAATTTGATAAATTCTGCTCAAAAAGAAATACACTCCATTCTATAGTGTCTTGAAGCCTGTTGTGTTTAGATCAATTTCATAACCATAAAATAAGCTGCACAAGTGTATAACTTGACCAATTCTATTGAGAATGATATATTTTCTCTTTTCATTGGAATTTAATGTTTTATTACAATTTGGGGTTTTGTTACAAAACGGGTTGTAACTGTCTACCCAAATTGTAATAATGTTCTTGCAACCCGTTTTGTGATAAATTGTAACAAAACAGGGTTATGTTACAAAATGGGTTGTAACTGTCTACCTGAATTGTTATAATGTTCTCCCAACCCGTTTTGTAATAATTGTATCAGCACCATGTTAGTCATTCTGTTGGAATACAATAATTTGATAAATTCTGTTCAAAAAGAAATACACTCCATTCTATAGTGTCTTAGAGCCTGTTGTGTTACGATCAATTTTATAATCGTAAAATGAAATGCACAAGTGTAAAACTTCTATTCTATTGAGAATGATATATTTTCTCTTTTCATTACGAACTGTTTCATTAGAATTTCTGTTTTTGTTACAAAATGGGTTGTAATTGTCTACCTGAATTGTAAAAATGTTCTCCCAACCCATTTTGTAATAATTGTATCACCATTATATTATATTAATTTGATTCTGATGAAAACAAAAATACACTCCCATCAATAATGTCTTGAAAACCGTTGTGTTTAGATAAATTTCATAATGGTAAAATACAATGTATAAGTTTATAACTTGCCCAATTCTATTGAGAAAGATGGATTTTCTCTTTTCATTGCAAACTTAATGTTTTATTACAATTCGGGGTTTTATTACAAAACGGGTTGTAACTGTCTACCCAAATTGTAATAATGTTCTCCCAACCCGTTTTGTAATAAATTATTACAAAACGGGTTTTTATTACAAAACGGGTTGTAACAGAGCTTACATATTCATGTATTTTCTGGGTTTCACCAATACCAGGCTTGAGCTCTGATGAAAAAATTTAAGTGGATCCAGCAAAGTTCGAACTCAGGGCCTTCAGGTCAGGAGTCTTACATTTTACCACTGAGCCATGCAGGATCCCTCTCTAAAATGAAAGCATTTGCTGATGTTACATCAAATGAGGCTAAATGATAGGATTTGTTTTTGAAGGGTTAAGATATTTGAGGAAAAAGGACATAATGCTGGTTATCAGCATTTTCTCCTTTTCCAACAATGTTTTCCACAGCCCTCTATTGCCTGTGGTGAAAACATGGTATATATTTAGTAAAAGGTTAAGCAGTTACACTAATACAAGTAAAAATCTCCTTGGCAAAAGGGGAAATGGTTCCTTATAAAAATTGTTCCTTCTGCTTCAATGTCTTAAAACTGGCTCGCTACAATACAAAAAAATTTGTCTGCATCAGGTAATGGTTAAATTGCAAAATTAACTTGAACAAACTTTTCAAATCATTATGAATAATCAAAACATCAAACTCACATGTACAAAATTAATGTGGTAAATCATTCTGGTTCATTAATATATCATTGGCTCTTGAATAAAACTTGTTTTGTTGATATTTGTTAGAATTATCTCCATGAGTACCCACAACATAGGTTTCAGCAAAGAAATAATGTTTTAGGTTCTCCAACCCCTTTTCATAGCAATTAGGCAATAGCACCTTAAATAATTAACCTTTTACCAAACAAAGTTTTGTCTTTGTCCAAATCCAAAGGATTGCAGACAATAAATACTGCTCAAATAGTTAATTATCATTGAAAGGGTAGAAAAGATTTTGGAGAAAGGAGAAAATACGGGTTACCAGTATTTTCTCCTTTTCCCAAAATATTTCCAAAAGCTTTTTCTGTCAGGGTCGTTAAAACTCGGGATTGTGGGGTAAAGAATTAAATACACTCCTCAGATCTGCACCAGAGATATATATCAACAAACAACGTTTTACAGCCCTAAAAGTGGTCAGCTTTGGAAAACATTGTCGAGAAACGAGCTATGCATATCAAATGCAGAAATCTATGGCTTCTTTAACATAATCATTTCCATGCTGTTGATAAGAAATAATTTCTTTTATCTTTATTCTTTACAAAACCATAAAATTTGAAACTTGTCCAAGTCAAAAGCATTTCTAGAAGAAAAATATTGCTCAAGTACTGGGATCTGTCTTTGAAAGGGTTGAAAACACTGTGGGAGAAGGAGAATTGATTACCAGCATTTTCTCCATTTTCCACAATGTTTTCAAACACTTTCTTCCTCAGGATTGCTACAATTTAGGATTGTACGGCAAAGGGTTAAATGCCTAAAATCAGTTTGTAATTTGAAAAAGTTCACAGCTGGTTTCACAATAGCCTGTGTAGTTACAAGTTAACTTGTCATCAAACAAGAAAATTTTGGACAGAATCAAATTGTGCAGACACATGCAGACGACAAGTTAAATGTAGCTGAAATGATGATTTCTGTCTTTGATAAGGTAGAAAACAATATCGGAAAAGGAAAAAATGCCGGTTTCCAGCATTTTCTCATGTTCCCACAATGTTTTCAAAAGGTCTCTTTCTCAGTGCGGTTAAAACTCAGGACTGTGTGGTGAAGAGTTAAACAAGTTAAACACAGTATTTAATGCCACTGAATAAACGGACAGTTTCTGTCAAGACAAAAAATCAAAGCGCTGACGCACTGAAGGCAGCGGGTTTGTGCCAGCTACAGATCTTATTACTTTCTTTGCACAGGTTTCCTTTATACTTGACTTGAAGTAAAAAGGTGCCTTAATCGATCTGCAAACAGTATAGACTTAGCTCAGCCCGTGCAGGCAGTCAGTCTGTGCAGTCTTCACAGGCTGACCTGGGCTGAAACTTTTCGCCATTGGTCCATTTTCTGTACAACGAAGGGTCGGTCTATGGATCAATAATTATTTATGTCTTGCTTGGTATAATCCATCACGAGGATGCAAGAAGCCCCCTTTTGCCAAAGCATAGCTCATTTGTTTGTGGCTAAAATAAAGATAAAATCTAGTACATGAGCACAGGCAGAAAACAAGACTTGAATAAATGATATTAATCCTTTCCAAAACAATCCCAAGTTTTTATGACCCTGTGGAAGAGGCCTTTAAAGACATTTGTGGAAATGGAGAAAGTGCTTCTAACCAATGTTTTCTATTATATCAATCCGTAACATTTATGAAATTCTTAAAAGGTATCTTAAAGTACTGAAAACCAGTCTTAGTATAATTTTGAGGTTTTACACCTCAAAATCCTTGTAGGCCAAATAATGTGCTTTATAAAAGTTTTGCCGATTCCTTTTAAGGAGTTTGTAGCTCAAAGACTTGAAGTTGGTACAGCTGGTTTAAATTTCCAGCATGGTCTTCTTTCTGATCCACTTATCATTTATGCCATGTTGTTATTCAGTGCATGACCTTAAGGAAATAGCCAAGAAACGCATGCATAGGTACACTGGCAGCTGTTATGACCCAAGCTGTTTAAATTTCATTAACTGCTAATAAATTATACTGAAAGAAGCCATTTGCAGACAAAAATTGAAACATGGCTCAAAAACAGTGTACATCTTTGATAGGGTAGAAAACATTGTTGGAAAAGGAGAAAATGCTGCTTACCAGCATTTTCTCCCATTCCTACAATGTTTGTAAAAAGTTATGTTCTAAGGGTCGTTAAAACTTGAGATTGTGTTGTACAAGTAAATGCATAATATAATTTGCAGTTATAACTACTTTTAACTCTTTACCACTCAATGCCGACTTCTAACAACCTTGAGAAAAAAGCCTTGTGAAAACAGTCTGGGAAAGGAGAAAATGCTGGGAACCAGCATTTTCTCTATTATCCACAATGTTTTCTATCCTATAAAATAAAACTTGTACCATTTGAGCCACAATGAAATGGTCGTCTGCAAATGCTTTCAGTTTGAACACAGCTGAAATTTTGCCGTCTGCCAAAGGCTTAATGGGTGACTTTTCGTGTAACATCGCCTGTCATAGCCGAATCCGTACGACTTTGGCGATAAAAGGTGATGTTACACGAATCCCATTACGATGCCCTATACTCAAAATTCATCATGCAAACAAACACCGACAAGAAAAAGTCGATGCAAAGAATCAAAGTCGCCGCAAATTTTTTTATTTAATGCTTCAAGAAAGCCAGGGCAAATAAGTAAATGTCAATTTTCATCAGCAGATTTTTTAACACATTATGAAATTGATGTGACTGTGAATCTATATCAAAAGTTGTCTTCTGTTACAGTATCTAATACCCTCGCATAGCGCTCTCTGAACTCTTTTCCAAACGAAAAATATCAGACTCTTCCAAATTCAAAGAGTTGACAGACGACAATTTAAAAAGCTGCAAAAATGGTAGAAAATTCGCTAGTAGTGGGGGGAAAAGTATTTGTTAAAGGAGAAATTGCTTATAACGAGTAATTTCTCCTTATCCAACATGTTTTTCCAAAAGAATTTGACAGCGCACGTGATAACCCGCGTTTGTTTGGGAAAGTGTTGAAAACAGGGCCAAGTTACTAAAATGTTAATGTCCTAGGATAGTATGATTCAAGAGAACATAAGTTTGCAAGGCATGCTTTAAATTTAAACAAGTCTAAAACTATACTGTTTGGTGAACGCTGTTAATAAAGAATATTGGTTTTGCATTGCGATTTATGAACAACACAGCGAAAAACTGGTCTCTCTCCAGATTTTTTCCAACAAAGTACATGTAAATTTATCTAGAACTTGGTGAGAAATAAACAAAAGGGTTCTAAACAATCTTTGTTTTAAAAACTAAACTTAGAAAGAAGTAACCAATAATGGTTAGATACAATCATAACCATCATACTCGTTCTTCGGCGGAATTTAACACAATTTCAGCAATGTACAACTTTAGCGGTGGTCATTCAACAAAAAACACAAATAGTAGGAAAAACTAGGTACTAAAAAATCAAAATGATAATTAAACCTGTGTACGAAATGACGAAAGTGGATACGAAATGACCAACTGGATACGAAATGACCAAAATAGAAAGTATAGGTAGGTACGAAATGACCAAAATCGTATCTACTTAATGACCTAGGTACGAAATTAACTAGGTACGAAATGACTGGAAACCTGTACAGCCTTGACCAATGGAAACAAGGCATTTATTTGGATGAGTCCATTTCTCGCAAATAGCGAAAATAAAAGTAATACTTGGGCGGATTTTTTGATGTTGTAAGTATTAACACAGCAAAAATAGTATCGTATTGTATATACTTCGTAGTTTAAGAATGAATTAAAAAGCCAGTTTAAGGCGAAGTAGAAAGATTCCTTGTTAACCTTAACACCCCTATAAAAAAGAAATTCCCATTGTCCATGTCCTAACTCGAAAAACTATTAAAAATGTAGTCGCGCGCTTCTGCGCGGCGACTAATAAAAACTTTTGCTCTGAAAATATTTTCTTTTGCACTTTTTCGGTCTATGTAGATACCGACGCCCTCTTTCCGTTTCTATTCTACAGTAACATTACGGATGAACTCGTAAGGTGTAAGGCAGTTTTGAAAGGGTGTCGTCTGCGCGAGTAGCGCGTATTTATACATGATCGTTTGTGTATTCATGGAGGAACTATTTAGTCCAGTGTAGGAATCAAGTTTTGTTTACCTCGCGTATCCAGGAAAAAGCTGCCGGATGCAAGAATTCTCGACCTAGATAAATATCGTAAGCGTTGAAAATCAGTAACTCATACCTGGGGACTATGACAGCGGGTTTCACCCGCTGCCAAAAATCATACAAATACAGTATTCCGTTTTCAAGTTTGTTATAGCTAGAATATTTAACAAAGTGGCAGGCAGTTTTAGATCCAAGATCAGACTGCAATTGCAGCTCATATGGCAATTTGTGTCTTTGATAGGGTAGAAAGCAATGTGGGAAAAGGAGAAAATGCTGGATACCAGCATTTTCTGCTTTTCCCATAATGTTTTTAAAAGCTTGCTTTCTCAGGGTCATTAAAAGTTAGGATTGTGTGGTTAAAGGTAAAACTTAACACTTTCTAGGCTATATTTTGGCTTACCAAACAATATTACAAATTACATGAAGGGCAAACACTTTCAAGAAAGATTGAACAGTTATTAGTTTAACATTATAAAAACATTGTGATTAAGAAAGCAACTACTTGTTGCAAGAATTTGATTCCTGGCTCGGCCAATTTCTTTCCGAGGATTGATGATAGTCATTTCTCTCTCACCACTGACTGTTGTTTGGGCGATGGTTAGGTGGGAAAGCAGCCATTGGCTTGGAACAAATACTGTGCAGAGTACTGGTAAAAGAAACTCCAGGAAAGCATGGATAGGTGCACTGGTCACCTCGATATTTATAACTGAAATAATGTTGAAAACGGCATTAAACACCATCCAATCAATAAATTGATGCAAGAAATTGCTTCTTTACACACAATATTTCCCCATGTTGATCCTTCTTTTTACTGTTTATCATGTCAGTCAAGATCAAGATCAGACTGCATTGTTAAGTTGTTTAGACTCTTACAAACTGAACTGATATGCAGCTGCACAGTCGATTAGGCTTTTGAATACGGCTCAACAGGAAATTTCAAAACATTCATTTTTACATCACAATATAATAACATGGTGAGCAATATCATTAATACAATAATTAATAATAATGATAAAACATGTACTTACTGAAGGAACAAAACAAAAATACAGTTTAACACAAACAAAAAATTTGGCTCTCTCAATTCTAATTGCGTCTTATCACTATATTGGTGAACCAAAGCCTGGACAGGGCAACAGTAATTTTTCGGGGAACTCGCGTGCCTGAGGTACCTTTGGAGAAATTCAATGAGCGATGTTCTGTAGAAAGTTGGTTAATGCATCTGTAAACATTATCGCTCATGGCTGCCTGGCTATTCCGCGCAGGCTGACATGAGTCGAAACTTTTTGCTATTATTGAAAATTGTCTGTACATGCTAAAGGACCATTCTACCCCGCGATTCAGTCGGTTATTGGACAGTAGATTTATTTGATGTGGAGAGAGTAGAGTATTATTGTATTTATTGGCTTCTGCATTGGAGAGGAGCATACATAATAATTATATTTGATATATATATATATATATAAACGGGCAAACAAGACAAACAAACGAAGTATATATATGGTATTTTTCAATAGACTTTTGCAAAGTACACCAGTACCGCAGACTACAGACTACCGACTTTAACAACATGACCAAGGGGCTTTCTCAGAATATCTGTAAGACGATTACATAGTGTGAGTAAAATATAGCCTTAACATGTTCACGTTCGTCATCAGTATTATTAAAAAAAAAAAGAGAGAAAATAAATCACCAATGAATTACACAAATATCCATACTTAATTACTGTGAATTTATCAAAGGGTTTTCTCAAGCATTGTGAAATACAAAGCAAAGCAACACATATATATGATCGGATTGTTTTTAATTCTTCAAAAGACATAGGCCTACGACATATCAGACTAGTCATCGTCTTCTGTTCAAATTGCTTACTCCTAGTAGCAGCTTTGGTGAAAAAGTTCTGATAAGCTCGATGACTTTTGCGGAATATCTCAGACAGGGGCCGCTTTTTTGCAAATAAAATTCAAATATTAGTAGTAGATCAAGATCACAGGGATTTTTAGCGTTTTTTATGTTTTACATGTATATATAATACAAGGGATGCAACTGACATTATCGGCAAAGTCTACTTGTAATCACAAAAACACAAGTTACTTCGTCAATATTACAGATCATCACATAAGGTCTACTTTATCTAGCTCATTACACATTTTTCTAGCGAAAAATAATGTGGTTTCATGACTAAACGTTCAATGATTTGTGCTACAGAAGCCGGTTTCTCGACAAATAGGTCGAAATTGTTTGGTCCGACACGGGTTCGTTCAGATCACGGCCAAAATACTTATCAGTTTGATAAAACAAGTAAATATCTTTAACCAACCTTCGACCAATGCAATGCCTCGATACATTTTGATCACGTGACAACAATTATGGCTGCTTCCTTGAAATTTGAGTGAATCGATCAAACATCGGATGATTTGGAACTGTATTCTTCGTGTTATTATTAAACAACGAAGGTTGGTTAAAGATATTTACTTGTTTTATCAAACCGATAAGTATTTTGGCCATGATCTTGTACAGAATAGTAGATTTACTCTGACAAGCGCACTGAACGAACCCGTGTCGGACCAAACAATTTCGACCTATTTGTCGAGAAACCGGCTTCTGTAGCACAAATCATTGAACGTTTAGTCATGAAACCACGTTATTTTTCGCTAGAAAAATGTGTAATGAGCTAGATAAAGTAGACCTTATGTGATTATCTGTAATATTGACGAAGTAACTTGTGTTTTTGTGATGACAAGTAGACTTTGCCGATAATGTCAGTTGCATCCCTTGTATTATATATACATGTAAAACATAAAAAACACTAAAAATCCCAGTGATCAAGATGGCATTATGGGCTCTATGAAGGATATTAGTATTCACGATTCTAAATTTCATTATTAGCATTCTTTCTAATCTCAACGTTAAAGAGACAGAAAAATGATTCAAGCCTTTGACAAAAAGATGAGTGATTGATTATATGGTGCTTAACGCTGTTTTCAACATTACTTGAGTTATATCGCAGCGACCATTGCGTCTATCCATACTTTCCTGGAATTTCTTTTCACCAGTACTTCGAACAATATTCTTCCCAAACAACTGGCTGCTTTTCAACATAACCAACGTCAACAAAATGATCAGCGGTGAGAGAGGAATGAATCCTGTCGCAAGGACTATCACTAATCCTTGGAAAGAAATTGGCTGGGGATTCGAACTCTAACTAAAAGACAAATTTCGATCAGTCCTGAACCAGGGGTATGCTACAAAAACACAGATACATACTGTGTCTCGGCCATAACCAAACCATGTGACAAATATGAACTCTATGAGCTTAACGCCAACAACACACTGTGGAGAAAGGATGAAATGTTATTTATCTCAATACTTTTAAAAGTTTGAAACTGAGGGTATTGTGCATGTTGGATATATGCCTTACCAAATAATCTTTTTTTTCAAGGCCTCTCAGGTAGAAGGTATCCGAAAACACTTTGGGAAAAGGAGAATATGCTTTTAACGAGTATTTTCTTTACCTTTTTAGAGACAAATATAGACATTTGAGTAACAAATGCGTAGCTCAGAGAGAATAACAAAATGCCTCACATGAAAGTCATATAAGTGACAAGTATTTGGTTGAATTGAAAATAAAACTTGTCGCACCGGTTGTCACATTGTTCTTTGTTTGGATTTAAAAAAATCTGTGCTATCACAGTAAATGCATACATCGAGGATGCGTTATCATAGGTACTCATTACTTTAAATACGTAAGCATTTCCCTGATAAGCCATTTTCTTTTACTCGTCAAATAATAAAAGAAATGACGGTTGGGACAAATGTGAGTGATTTTTTCAGACAGAGTAGAAAACTTTGTTGACAAAGGAATAATTGCTCAGAATGTGGAAAAAGGAGTAATTGCTCATTCTGAGCAACTTCCCCTTTTGCAAAACGTTTTCAAAAGCCTCTTGATGCAGTGGTGTCCAAAGGTGTCTTTAACTTGGCAATCTATGATTCACTTTTATATATCATCCCTCTTTTTTGACATGTTCTCCACGATATCAAATGTTGTCTGCTGTCAGCTGTTTTTGATGTTTCCATTTCAAGTATCAATGTTGAGATACAGACAATGTAAAATAAGTTCTTACATAAGATGGCCATCCTTACAAGAATGCTCTGCTATGTGAGGTAACTGGGAGAAGATTCCGTCCACAGTCGGAGCTGTAGATGACATATCTCATAGAATCAATAGACCGAAACTGAACCACAAGTGCAGTGTTTTTCTGGTCTTCGATCTGCTATGCGAGGTATCTGGGAGAAGATTCCGTCCTCAGTCGGAGCTGTAGATGACACATCTCATAGAATCAACGGACCGAAAAGTGAATCACAAGTGCAGTATTTTTCTGGTCCTCGACATTGTCGTGTGATCCACACAAAGACAACCATTAATAACAATTTTTCATGCTGAAAGTGGGTTTCTAGGGGATATAAATGATGCTCGACAACTTAATTTTACGACCAGAATTCGGCGTAAACTGGAACTTTCATTTCCAGAAAACTGCCAGAAATCGAGTTCCGTTATTGTTTCGAGAAAACTATTTATTACATATAAACAGTAGTGATGGGAATGCATATGCATATAACGGATTTAAATTTGTCACAACCATGTGTATGATAAACAGGTGCGTTTTGATGAAAACATATAATTTCGGCAGTACCAGGCAGTTCGTTTTACAATAAAAAGTGAACTTCAAATCATTTTCATATAATTTCTGGATGTGCATTTCAAACAAAAATATGTTCCGTAAATAGAGAAATTCTCATTGATGCATAATATCGCGACAGAACATCAAATTAAAGAATTTTCTTAACCTCGACATGACCAGTTTTTGTGTATCACCGCTTCAGCTGATACCAAGTTCCGGAGTCGATGATACACGGTGAATATAGATACGTTTTTTTAAATGTCTGCAAATGCTTTTAATTTGGACGAGTATATAATCTGATTGTCTGGTTATTTAAAGCTAAGGTCCTGAACGGAAGCTTGTTTACTCGCGGTAAAATTTGGACCACTGCACCAACATGGCCCAGTCTGTTACTTTTCTACACTTCTTTGTATTGTATTTTAACGCCGTTTAAACAGCTTAAACCGTTGCCAAATCTGACCGTAGTGGGGAATGACCGTAGCTGAACATATTAAAAGTAGTTTAATGTAGTTACACCATTCGGCAAACCTCGGATGATTCAGCGATCAAGTCCCTCGGCTGTATCACGTAGTTTGATATGCACCTACACGTTAGCATACCTTTGCTGGAAGTACACTGTTTTACCATTATCAAAATTGTAAGGCCCCTCTTAAAAAAGACAACAATTTTCTGTCAATATCTTTCAAAGAAAATTTTCGTCAGCAACCAGTTTTAAGCGTTATCAGTTCTGTAGGGGGCTTTCATCGACAAATCGATAGATGTGAGTAACTTCACCATGGTTGTTGCTAAGCGATTTATTTGGGCGCCGCCATGTTTAAGATCACGCGATTGGTAGTTTAAAATGGAAACCTCCTTTATACAGATCGGGTTAGATGTAGGTACAGAATCCGACGAGTTTTGACGAGTGCTAGTTACACGTAGATAATTGCACTCATTATACAACAGTTTTTTTTTTATCGATCGAAATTGGGTCATGTGACGAAAAAACCTGAATAAACCTGATCAACAAGAGGGCCATGATGGCCCTGTATCGCTCCACTGGCTTATAAATATAAACCATGAAGAAAAGTCTTCACTATATAAGCCCTTATAAAACTTTGACCCCAGGGCTACAGTCTGACTAAATGGGGAATATGTGTATTAGAAGAATAACATGCCAAATTTGGGAGTTTTTGGCCTTATGGCTAGTAACAAGATGGTTTCTGAACTTTTCCCTCGATAAACCCATGTAAAACTTGTGACCCCTGGTGCAGGGCCAAACTTGATCCTAGGGTTGTAACTTGGGCCCTCTTTGTAATTGTCCACTAGATAATGCTATAATTATACAAAATTTGGTAGCCTAAGCCTTATGGCTATGTACACCAAGATTTAAAAGTTTTCCCTATGTAAGCCCATGTAAATCTTATGAACCTCCCCCCCCCACAAGCATGAGGCCAAATTGACCCCAAGACTATACTTTGGGCACTTTTGGTAGACCCCAACTAGATCAAGCTAAATGCAAAATTTGGTAGCTCTAGGCCTTATGGCTAGGTACGGGAAGATTTTTAAAGTTTTCTCTATATAAGCCTATGTAAAACTTGTGACCCCTGGGGCAGAACCAATTTTGACCCCAGGGCTATAATTTCAAGAAACATGATAGAGGTCTACTACATAAAGCTACATGCCAAATTTGGTAGCCCTATGCCTTATGGTTTCAGACAAGAAGATTTTTAAAGTTTTCTCTATATAAGCCTTTGTAAAACTTGTGACCCCTGGGGCAGAGCCAATTTTGACCCCAGGGCTATAATTTCAAGAAACATGATAGAGGTCTACTACATAAAGCTACATGCCAAATTTGGTAGCCCTATGCCTTATGGTTTCAGACAAGAAGATTTTTAAAGTTTTCTCTATATAAGTCTATGTAAAACTTGTGACCCCTGGGGCAGAGCCAATTTTGACCCCAGGGCTATAATTTCAAGAAACATGATAGAGGTCTACTACATAAAGCTACATGCCAAATTTGGTAGCCCTATGCCTTATGGTTTCAGACAAGAAGATTTTTAAAGATTTCCAATATTTTTCAGTTTTGTTGCCATGGCAACCAGAGTTTTTGAAGGAATCAAATTCTTTCAAGAAATTCTGAAGAGGACCATGGCAGGATCATTTCTGTGAAGTTTCATGAAAATTGGATGGGTAGTTTCAGAGAAGAAGATGTTTGAAATAAAAGTTAATGCACGGACGGACGGACGCACGCATGCACGCACGCACGCACGGACGGACGGACGCACGCACGACGGACACCGGGCCATGACATAAGCCCGCTGGCCTTCGGCCAGTGGAGCTAAAAATGTTTATTGTCTTTATTTTCATCCCTGAACATAGAAAATACACCGCGTCAATGTTTTTTTTTTCAAGTGAGTCAAGGATTTTAAAGAATGACGTCATCAGAACTTTACGCCAACGGCCGATTTCTATGAAACCTACTGAGTTTCGGCGACACGAAATACCCAAATCTTCCCAAATCTACCCAAATCTCTCCCAAATCCACCCAATCTTTCCCAAATCTACCCAAAATCGCTCCCAAATCTTACCCATCTATTTAGGATATCTACAAGGAAGTGAATTTGACGGGATTAGGTGGTATAGATAAAGATTGGACTGCACAAAACTTGCAGTCTGATCATGGATGTACCTTGTCCGCTTGCTGAGACATTCTATACAACAGTACCCTTGAAACTGCGATTATTAAGGTCTTATTTCTAGACTGAAAACGTTCGCTGGGGTTATTCAGCACTCTGAGGGTTAAAGTCGCGGGTTTCAGTTATATGCAAGATATTTCCTTTCGAGACAGAGTAAATTGTTAAATCGTTTTACTACGGAGACGAAACTAGAACTTGTCACAGGATGTGACTTAATACCCCCGCAAGAGCTGTAAATGACCATTTTTTTTCAGGAATGTACTCATTTAATTAAAAATGTTGGTAAGGAACAGATAATGGTGTCTATCTTCATAATTATATATAAACTGCCATGTGAAGGAGTTTTAGAATGGATGCATAAGGCTCCCTTTTCATAAAACATGACCCATGTAATTGACAAATTCTTCATGATTTTTCAAATTAGAGCTTATAACGTAACAGAATACTGAAAAGGAACGAAATATTTGTCACGAGTATTTACAAAAACACAATCATTGGCTTAACCAGGAGGACATTTGAAGTTTGAGTCTTGCAAACCTCCAATATATGATCAATGTATGTTCAAAGTCTCAATACAAATATTCACGCACACAATATCATCCTTGACGTTGTAATGTTTGACAGACACTGAAATAAAAAGATGTTTAAGTCAAAGGGAAGATAATTGTTCAACCAGGAGGAGTTAATACTTTAAATTGCATTTTAAAAACCTTCAATATACGATCAATGTATGTGCAAAGTTTTAAAACAATTACAGAAAAACTTTTGTGGGAGTTCGCGACACAAAATTACTAGTATTTCATTCAGAGATGGATGTTACGAGAAAAAAAGTGTCAAGTTCAAGGGGAGATAATTCATGAAGCAGGAGGAGTTGACACTTGAAAATTGCGTCTTGCAAACCTTCAATATATGATGAATGTATGTGCAAAGTTTCAATACAATTGAAAGAAAACTGGAGGAGGAGTTTGCGACACAAAATTAGTAGTATTTTGTACACAGACGGACACACGGACGGACGGACAGACAGGCTGATTTCAGTATACCCCCGAAAACATTTGTTTTGCGGGGGTATAAACAGTCATCGTGTAAAAACAGTTTGTCAAATACACTAACACTAGTAATTCTGATGAATGTTTGGCCCAATTAAAATGGCACAGGTTGATGGCCACTCATAGCTCAATCGAACAAAGAAAGTCCTGATCGCAAGACCGAAGCTCTGAGTTTCGGCCACAGACACCACCAAACATTCACCGTTTTTTTTTAAACAAACCCAACTTATAAGCTTTGATTGGCCGCTTTATTTGACGAGAAATTTGTGAATAATCTCTACTTATATGCACCAAATTGATGTCAAAACTTCTAAGAATGAGAAGCCTTAGGGAACAGAAAAATAAATCACTTTACACCTTTTACTCAGACAGTAGTTCGAAATCTATTTACTTTAGCCAATTCTGTAATGGTATTGGATACATTATGGGAGTTTTGGGGAAGATTTGGGTAGATTTGTATAGATTTGGAAAGATTTGGGAATTTCGTACCGCCACCGTGGCCAGCATGAAATACCCAAATCCTCCCAAATCTTTGTGGGTAAAATTTGGGTAGATTTGTTCCAGCATTTTCTCCTTTTCCCACAGCTTATTTTTCCCCTTTTTGAGACAAATCTCATCATTTCAACAACATCTGTTTTGTTGTCTGCAACAGGTTTGAATTTGGACGAGTCTAAAATTTTGTCTTCTGGTAAAGGATAACCACGTCTCCATATTACTGTTGTTGATTTGTCCCTACGTAGGTCAACCCATCTTGAAGTGGTCCCATGTGGCGCAGTGATAAAGTGTAGGACTTGACCTGGATGCCCCTGTCTTGAGCCTCACCAAATCTACTGGATTTTTTGTGGGAGTGTCCTTGGGCAAGACACTTCAGAGCCCTAGCGTAGTACTGGTGGAATACAGGAAATATATGAATTTGTGAGCTATCGCTATGATAAGACTGAAATATTATTGAAAGTGGTGTGAAAAACCATTCAAATGGTCAATACATGTCTGGAGTCGTGAAGCTGAAATTGATATTTCATTGAAATCATTAAGATCTTCCTCAAAGAAGTTCATAAATTGCTAGTGTAAACAAAATAACTCTTAACATGCTAAATAAATGAAATGAAAAATTCAAGTTTATAATAAAACCCCAAAAGTTTGCTATTTCAAAGGTATTTTTGAGGGAAAAGAATGATGACCACCTACTCGTGCATGCCAGTTATGCACCTGCTAAAGCATGAAAAATTGACATACAACACTTTCAGATGCAACTTGTACCTGCTACATAAGTCAAACAAAGGGAACCAAATTTTTCTCTTTTCTCCTACCAGGGCCATGAAAACATTAAAATGGTTATTATTCATATGTCTCCAATACGCACCTCCTGAAACATGAAAAATCAACTTGCGACACTTCGAGAAGCAACTGATACCTGTTACATAAGTCAAACAAAATGAACCAATTGTTCCCCTTTTCTCCTACTAGGGCCCAAAAAAACAGAAAATTGGTTTCGCCAGCTATCTCACTCGTACACAGCCTCAGAAATATGTAAAATTGACTTATGACACTTTTAGAAGCAACTGATACCTGTTGCACAAGTCAAACAAAAGGAACCAAAATTTTCCCTTTTCTCTTCATAGGGCCATGAAAACACTGAATTGGTTCGATGACTACCCTACTCATAGATGACCATTACGTGCCCGCACAAACATAGAAGAAACTTACGACACTTTCAGAAGCAACCAGCAGGAAAAGGGAATTGACTTTTGTCCTGCCTTTTCTTCTAAATACATAGACAAGAACCATAAACTGGTTTTGATGACTACCCACTCATATGTGGCAGTGTCATGTGCTGCATGAAAACAGCCATATGTGGCATGTGCATGCGTGCAAAACATAAAAGATACAGCATGACACATGACCAAAATATTTCTTGTGAGATATTTTAAACATGCTTGAAGTATTCAGAAACTGGCCAATGTAATCGGACAAGATATAAGAATAACTAACGATAAAAATAAAAAGAATAATAAAAAACAAAATAGCAAGACAGAGAAACGAACCTCTGACCACCAGGACCAAAAATGAGTTTCAGAGCAGTGGTCCTACCCACTGCACTATGGAGGCAATTAAAAACTAGGCCTAAAATTAACCTGGAAAACCACAGCCCTCCAAAATTCAATAAAAACAAGAGGAACATGATGGTCCTAAATCGCTCACCTGAAATGCAACTCAGCTCAACACCATATTGCTACATGCCAAATATGAAAGCTCTAGCCCTTATGGTTTGGGACAAGAAGATTTTTAAAGATTTCCTTCTTTATCTCTATGTGAAATCCGAGAACACACAACATAGGGTCAACTTTTAACACCAGGGCCATAATTTGAAGTATTTTGGTAGAGGGTCAAGAGATGATGCTACATGCCATATATGAAAGCTCTAGCCTTTACGGTTTGGGACAAGAAGATTTTTGAAGATTTCCTTCTTTATCTCTATGTGAAATCCAAGAACCCACAACATAGGGCCAATTTCCACACTAGGGCCATTATTTGAAGTATTTTGGTAGAGGGCCACTAAATGATACTACACGCCATATATGAGAGCTCTAGCCCTTATGGTTTGGGACAAGAAGATTTTTAAAGATTTCCTTCTTTATCTCTATGTGAAATCCGAGAACCCACAACATAGGGCCATTTTCAAGACTAGGGCCATAATTTGAAGTATTTTGGTAGAGGGCCACTAGATGATGCTACATGCCAAATATGACAGCTCTAGCCCTTATGGTTTGGGACAAGAAGATTTTTAAAGATTTCCTTCTTTATCTCCATGTGAAATCCGAGAACCCACAACATAGGGCCATTTTCAACACTGTGGCCATAATTTGAAGTATTTTGGTAGAGGGCCACTAGATGATACTACATGCCATATATGAGAGCTCTAGCCCTTATGATTTGGGACCAGAAGATTTTTAATGATTTCCTTCTTTATCTCCATGTGAAATCCGAGAACCCACAACATAGGGCCATTTTCAACACTACGGCCATAATTTGAAGTATTTTGGTAGAGGGCCACTAGATGATACTACATGCCATATATGAGAGCTCTAGCCCTTATGATTTGGGACAAGAAGATTTTTAAAGATTTCCTTCTTTATCTCTATGTGAAATCCGAGAACCCACAACATAGGGCCATTTTCCACACTAGGGCCATTATTTGAAGTATTTTGGTAGAGGGCCACTAGATGATACTACATGCCATATATGAGAGCTCTAGCCCTTATGGTTTGGGACAAGAAGATTTTTAAAGATTTCCTTCTTTATCTCTATGTGAAATCCGAGAACCCACAACATAGGGCCATTTTCAAACTAGGGCCATAATTTGAAGTATTTTGGTAGAGGGCCACTAGATGATGCTACATGCCAAATATCAAAGCTCTAGCCCTTACGGTTTGGGACAAGAAGATTTTTCAAGATTTCCTTCTTTATCTCTATGTGAAATCCGAGAACCCACAACATAGGGCCATTTTCAACACTAGGGCCGTGATTTGAAGTATTTTGGTAGAGGGCCACTAGATGATGCTACATGCCAACTATGAAAGCTCTGGCCCTTACGGTTTGGGACAAGAAGATTTTTACAGATTTCCTCCTTTATCTCTATGTGAAATCCGAGAACCCACAACACAGGGCCATTTTCAAACTAGGGCCATAATTTGAAGTGTTTTGGTAGAGGGCCACTAGATGATGCTACATGCCAAATATGAAAGCTCTAGCCCTTATGGTTTGGGACAAGGAGATTTTTACAGATTTCCTTCTTAATCTCTATGTGAAATCCGAGAACCCACAACATAGGGCCATTTTCAAACTAGGGCCATAATTTGAAGTATTTTGGTAGAGGGCCACTAGATGATACTACATGCCAAATTTGAAAGCTCTAGCCCTTATGGTTTGGGACAAGAAGATTTTTACAGATTTCCTTCTTTATCTCTATGTGAAATCCGAGAACCCACAACATAGGGCCAATTTCCACACTAGGGCCATTATTTGAAGTATTTTGGTAGAGGGCCACTAGATGATACTACATGCCATATATGAGAGCTCTAGCCCTTATGGTTTGGGACAAGAAGATTTTTAAAGATTTCCTTCATTATCTCTATGTGAAATCCAAGAACCCACAACATAGGGCCATTTTCAACACTAGGGCCGTAATTTGAAGTATTTTGGTAGAGGGCCACTAGATGATGCTACATGCCAAATATGAAAGCTCTGGTCCTTACGGTTTGGGACAAGAAGATTTTTACAGATTTCCTTCTTTATCTCTATGTGAAATCCGAGAACACACAACATAGGGCCAATTTCCACACTAGGGCCATTATTTGAAGTATTTTGGTAGAGGGCCACTAGATGATACTACATGACATATATAAGAGCTCTAGCCTTTATGGGTTGGGACAAGAAGATTTTTAAAGATTTCCTTCTTTATCTCTATGTGAAATCCGAGAACCCACAACATAGGGCCATTTTCAAGACTAGGGCCATAATTTGAAGTGTTTTGGTAAAGGGCCACTAGATGATGCTACATGCCAAATATGAAAGCTCTAGCCCTTAAGGCTTGGGACAAGAAGATTTTTACAGATTTCCTTCTTTATCTCTATGTGAAATCCGAGAACCCACAACATAGGGCCATTTTCAAACTAGGGCCATAATTTGAAGTATTTTGGTAGAGGGTCAAGAGATGATGCTACATGCCAAATATGAAAGCTCTAGCCCTTAATGTTTGGGACAAGAAGATTTTTACAGATTTCCTTCTTCATCTCTATGTGAAATCCGAGAACCCACAACATAGGGCCAATTTCCACACTAGGGCCATTATTTGAAGTATTTTGGTAGAGGGCCACTAGATGATACTACATGACATATATGAGAGCTCTAGCCCTTATGGTTTGGGACAAGAAGATTTTTAAAGATTTCCTTCTTTATCTCTATGTGAAATCCGAGAACCCACAACATAGGGCCATTTTCAAGACTAGAGCCATAATTTGAAGAATTTTGGTAGAGGGTCACTAGATGATGCTACATGCCAAATATGAAAGCTCTAGCCCTTAAGGTTTGGGACAAGAAGATTTTTACTGATTTCCTTCTTTATCTCTATGTGAAATCCGAGAACCCACAACATAGGGCCATTTTCAAACTAGGGCCATTATTTGAAGTATTTTGGTAGAGGGTCACTAGATGATGCTACATGCCAAATATGAAAGCTCTAGCCCTTAAGGTTCGGGACAAGAAGATTTTTACAGATTTCCTTCTTTATCTCTATGTGAAATCTGAGAACCCACAACATAGGGCCATTTTCAAACTAGGGCCATTATTTGAAGTATTTTGGTAGAGGGTCACTAGATGATGCTACATGCCAAATATGAAAGCTCTAGCCCTTAAGGTTTGGGACAAGAAGATTTTTACAGATTTCCTTCTTTATCTCTATGTGAAATCCGAGAACACACAACATAGGGCCAATTTCCACACTAGGGCCATAATTTGAAGTATTTTGGTAGAGGGCCACTAGATGATACTACATGCCATATATGAGAGCTCTAGCCCTTATGGTTTGGGACAAGAAGATTTTTAAAGATTTCCTTCTTTATCTCTATGTGAAATCCGAGAACCCACAACATAGGGCCATTTTCAAGACTAGGGCCATAATTTGAAGTATTTTGGTAGAGGGTCACTAGATGATGCTACATGCCAAATATGAAAGCTCTAGCCCTTAAGGTTTGGGACAAGAAGATTTTTACAGATTTCCTTCTTTATCTCTATGTGAAATCTGAGAACCCACAACATAGGGCCATTTTCAACACTAGGGCCATAATTTGAAGTATTTTGGTAGATGCTACATGCCAAATATGAGAGCTCTAGCCCTTACGGTTTGGGACAAGAAGATTTTTAAAGTTTTTTCTCTCGGTTGCCATGGCAACCAGAGTTCTTCATGGAATTCAAATCTTTGAAGTATTTTGAAAGTGCATCACCTAAGGATCATTTCTGTGAAGTTTCACTGAAATCTGTTGGGCGGTTTCAGAGAAGAAGATTTTTTAAGTAATTGTTCACGGACGGACGGACACACGGACGGACGGACGCCGGACAACGATCGATCACAATAGCTCACCCTGAGCACTATGTGCTCAGGTGAGCTAAAAACCCAAAATGGTGCCCAAAATATCACTGAAAATAATGTGGGAAAATCGATGTAAAAGTGGATTTAAGGTTTTTTTTAAAGGCTGATATGTAATCCTTTGCGAACTGGCATGCATTTCCCATCCATACATGCCAGAATTCACTGACATTAGGACTGGTGAGAATTTGAGAAAACAGTGTGACAGAAGACCTTGTTTGGGTATTTCCTAGCCCACCACCAGTGTGACTCCATTTGATTCGATTTGCCTTTCTAGTTTAGGCCAGCTTCAATACTGCGCATTGATACTTTTAGTATTACGTTAAGACGACCAATTGACAATGTAAATGCACCAGATAAAAATGTCACAAGTGAATAAACCAGACAGATAACACTTTCAGTAGCAATTCGAACATGTTGCATAAGGCAAAGAAAGGGATATAACTTCTGTGTTTTTTCCTCGTCTTACAAAAACAAGAAACGCAGTTATGATGACTGTCAACTCATGTACACATGTGCCAGTTAAGCACCCGCAAAAACATGAAAAATTGACATACAACACTTTCAGAAGCAACTAATACCTGTTACATAAGTCAAACAAAGGGAATAAAAAATTTTCTTTTATCTCCTACCTGGGCAATAAAAACATTAAATTGGTTTCGATGACTATCCCACTCATACCTGAGCTTTACGCAGTTGCAAAAATATTAAAATCGCCTTACGTCACTTTGAGAAGCAACTGATACCTGTTGCATAAGTCAAAACAAGGGGAACCAGATTTTTCTCTTTTCTCCAACTAGGATTCCATGACTACAACCCACATACATGACCATTACGGGTTTGTGAAAACATAAAACTGATTTGCGACACTTTCAGAAGCAAACCGGTTCCTGTTGCATAAGTAAGGAAAAGGGAACTGACTTTACTGATTTTGCCCTACCCTTTCTTCTTAATACATAGACAAGAACTGTAACTTGGTTTTGATGACTGCCCACTCATCATGGCAGTTTTACCTGGGGCACAAATCAGTCATACACGGCATTTGCGCGCACCCAAAGACATGAAAAATATAGCATGATATTAAACTCTTTCCCATGAAATATCTTGTACATGTTTGAAGTATTTAGAAAATGGCCAGTGACCAAACACTCCAAATGATGGAGGCTTTTAAGAACTTTTACAAAAAAAATCCCTGAGGAAGACCTTTACAAGAGGGCCATTGGCCCTAGAGCGCTCACCTGATTAAAGTTATCTATAGTTGATAAAGCTGAAGAGATCCTGGTTTTAACAAGAGGGCCATGATGGCCCTGGATCGCTCACCTGAGTCATTAGGCAAAATTCCGCTCCAGGGTCATAATGACCCAATTTAAAACTCATCTGAGATATTATTAAGACAAACATTCTGACCAATTGTCAGGTCAAATGAGCTGAAAATGTGGCCTCCGGTGTGTCCAAAATGTCTTTCTTCAATTTGACCTAGTGACCTAGTTTATGACCCTATGTGACCATATTTCAAACTCATCCGAGACATCAAAACAAACTTGTTGACCAAGGTTCAGGTGAATTGGGCAAGAACTGTCACCTCTATAGTGCCCACAAGGTATTTCTGTAATTTGACCTAGTGACCTAGATTATGATCCTATGTGACCCAATTTCAAATCCATTTAAGATAACATCAAGTCAAACATGCTGACAAATTTTCAGGTGAGTTGAGCAAAAACTGTGGCACATTAATTTGACCCAGTGACCTAGTTTATGACCCTATGAGACCCAATTTCTAATTGATCCGAGATATCATCAAGTCAAATATGTAGACCAATTTTCAGGTCAATTTAGCTAGAATTGTGGCCTCTAGAATGCCCACAAGGTATTTCTTCAATGTGACCCAGTGACATTGTTTATGACCCTATGTGACCCAATTTTGAACTCCTCTGAGATATCATCAAGACAAAAAATGTGGCCTCTAGAGTGCCCACGAGGTATTTCTTTAATTTGACCTAGTGACCTACTTTATGACCCCAGATGACCCAATTTCAATCTCATCTGAGATTTAATTAGGGCAAACATTCTGATAAATTTTCAAGTCAATTGAGCAAAAAATGTGGCCTCTAGAATGCCCACAAGGTATTGCTTTAATTTGACCCCAGTCACCACAGCCATGTTTCTTGACGGCTCAAAAATTTCACGAACAATTTTTGAAAAGGGTCACCCAAGGAACATCTCTGTGAAATTATTTCAAAATCTGACCAGCCGTTTCAGAGAAGAAGAATTTTTAAGAATTTCTTCATTTCCGTATAGTGCAAGTAGCCCCCATTCACCAGAGCTATGTTTCTTGACGGATCAAAATTTCGCAAACAACTGTTGAACAGGTTCACCCAAGGAACATCTCTGTGAAATTATTTTAAAATCTGACCAGTGGTTTCAGCGAAGAAGAACTTTTAAGAATTTCTTCATATCCGTATGGTGCAAGTAGCCCCCCAGTCACCACAGCCATGTTTCTTGACGGATCAAAATTTCGCGAACAATTTTTGAAAAGGGTCACCCAAGGAACATCTCTGTGAAATTATTTCAAAATCTCACCAGCCGTTTCAGAGAAGAAGAATTTTTAAGAATTTCTTCATTTCCGTATAGTGCAAGTAGCCCCCATTCACCAGAGCCATGTTTCTTGACGGATCAAAAGTTCGCGAACAATTTTTGAAAAGGGTCACCCAAGAAATATCTCTGTGAAATTATTTTAAAATCTGACTAGCGGTTTCAGAGAAGAAGAATTTTTAAGAATTTCTTCACATCCATATAGTGCAAGTAGCCCCCATTCACCAGAGCCATGTTTTTCGACATATCAAAATTTCGCAAACACTTTTTGAAAAGGGTCACCCAAGGAACATTCCTGTGAAATTATTTCAAAATCTGACCAGCGGTTTCAGAGGAAACGATTTTTAAAGAATTTCTTAGAAATTTCCATTTCATTGCCATGGCAACCAGAGTTATTGATTGTATCAAATTTTGTGAACAATTTTTAAAGAGGACCTCCCAAGGAACATTCCTGCCAAGTTTGGTCCAAATTGGCCCAGTGGTTTAGGAGGAGATGATGTTTAAAGAATTGTTGACGACGCACGACAAACGACGCACAGACACACGACGCACGACAGACGACGGACACTGGGTGATCCTAAAAGCTCCCCTTGAGCACGTTGTGCTCAGGTGAGCTAATGATGTAAAATACATGGGTGTAAGTGACCTACTTTTTGAACCAATGTGACTAAATTCCAAACTTGTCCAAGATATAATTAAAACAAACATTCTGACCAAGTTTCATGAGTATCAGACAGAAAATGTGGCCTCTACGGTGCACACAAGGTTTTTCCACGATTTGGTCAAGTGACCTACTTTTTGACCTGATGTGACCCACTTTGAAACTAATCCAAAATATCATGAAGGTTTAAACTTTCTGACCAAGTTTCATGAGAACCAGGCTGAAAATGTGGCTTCTAAAGTGCACACAAGGTTTATCTAAGATTTGACCATGACCTACTTTTTGCCCCGACATGACCTGATTTCAAACTTGTCTAAGATATCAAGAAGATAAACATTCTACCCAACTTTCATGAGTTTCAGGCTAAAAATGTGGCCTCTAGAGTGCACACAGGGTTTTTCTAAGATTTAGCCCAGTGACCTACTTTTTGACCCGACATGACCCATGACCCTGAGCTAAAAAACATTGTGGGAAAAGGAAAAATGTGGGTAGCCAGGATTTTCTTTTTTTCACACAGTGTTTTCTAACGTTTCATACATAAATACCACTATTTGAGCCATTTCTAATTTTTCCTCTGCAATGATATTTATTTGGAAGAGTCTAAAATTTTGTTGTTTGGTAAAGGGTTAAACATCTATGTTAACCCTTTACCACACAATCACGACTTAACAACCCTGGGAAGGAAGCCTTTTGAAAACATTGTTTTCTACCCATCCAATAATGAATTTCAATTTTTAAATCACAATTAATTTGTCATCTGCACATGATTTAAATATGGACCTTGCACAGTCTTAGCCCACTTAAGTAGATGCCCATCGAGGTCTTGAGGAGAACCGCATTGAAGTTGAAGCAAATTTAAGTTAAAGGGAGCTATCCAGATTTTTATAATACCACCAATTCTAGAAAAAAAAAAAAAAAAAGATTTATCACTGAATTAAATGTGGCCATAGCTGACAAATCATAAGTAAAGAAGAAAAACAAATGTACAAAAAAATATATTTGGATGGTATTTCCTTTATGGTCTATAGACCATGAAATATTTGTAGATTCACGCCAGAGTTTGTAATGACATGTGGGGATGTCACATGATGAATAACATAAGCCAATTATGAGATTCAAATCAGTATCATGATGTCATATCTAATGTAATGAAAATAGACTTTTCAACTGCCAAACGACGATCCCATTATATAAATGCTTAAAATGGCACCCTTTTACTGAAAGTACCTACCGTAATGACCCTTATTATCACTCCACCTCTAATTAACACTCCCCCAGCTTTTTTTTAACTTAAAAATGGGCTGTCTAGATGGCCATTCCCTCGATCGAGTTGAAATAAATAAGCTGTAATAGGCATGGACATAATCCTAATTATTTCACTAAGCAATGTCATTAACATGTGACTTTCCAAATATTCATACACTTTTGGTAACATTATAAACTTCAATTTACACAAAATCCTTCAACTAACAAGGTGTCCCATTTTAATCATGCATGCCGTTTAATGTTCAAGTGAATCATGATTGGCAGTAAAATCGATATTCTGCCTTAACACAGCGGGTTTCTCAAATGGTAATCGCTTTGCAGTCAGCACTGACTTACACCCGGATGGTAGTGTTATAGTTGTCCTCGAAAAGTTCTGTGTCATTTTTACCTCTATTAATAGCCCCCTTTTTGGAAAATGTAATGCCTTCAGGGACGTTAAAAAATTACAATACAGTATACAAACAAAAATACATGAGCCATGCTCTGACCAATGAGGATTAATTTCATCTTTATGATGCATGGTACCAAGCAAGCCATCACATGATCATGGATCCACAAAGTTCATTTTGTCTAACAACTGACTGAATCACGTGGTAAACTGGTCCTCGGACTTGCAGAAAATTGACCAATAGCAAAAGGTTTCAGCCCAGGTCAGCCTGCATGGACTGCAGATACTTTTTGCAGATGCATTAAGCTTCCTTGTCACAGAGCATTGCTCAATCTGGGTGTGTCTATCTTTTTTTTTTTAACACGAAATTATGATATACTATTAAACTAAAGACCCTTGAGGGCCTGAATCACTCTACTGGCAGTGATTTTAATTTTTCTAGCATACAACAGATGCAAAAATCGAAAGGACAAACACATACAAAAATGGAGGGGTGGGGTGATGTTGCAACTGGACTTGAACCCACTAAGACAGCTTAAGTATGCATGGTGAATTGCACAAATGATGAAAAAAACATGAACAACAATTTCTCGAATCAACTGTATCAAATCCAGCCAAATTTGATGGGGATTCAGTACTCATTGTATTAAACAATCCCTGCAAGCTTCACAGAAATGTGACCAATAATGTGGACTGTACTGAGTAAATAATACTAAGTCCTCAAATGGCTGCTTTTCTAAACTGATGACTAGGTTTTTTTCATTTTAAATAGGGTTCAATCCCTTGATGATATAAATAATCTTTGCAAGTTTCAAAATTATCGGATGAAAAAAATGCAGACATAATTGGGTAAAGAAGAAATGTAAATTTTTAACTTTACATGGCTACCGTACTTTTCCCATACTGTTTGTTGATTTTTTTTTTTTAAATTTAATAGGTTTCAAGCTATTGATGATATAAAGCAACTATAAAAGTTTCATGAAAATTTGACCACAAATGCAGGCTTTATCACGCAAATAAGAAATGTAAATCTTCAAAGAACTTTAAATAACTTTAAATGTCTTCTTTTCCCATAATGATAGTCAAATCTTATTCAAAATAGAGCTCTAGCTGTTGATATAAATCAACTGTGCAAGTTTCAGGAAAATCTGATTACAAATGCTGACTTTATCACCTATAACAAGAAATGTAATTGTTCAACTTAAAATGGCTACTGTCCCCACACTGATTGTTGGACTTTTTTCAAAATCGTTAGGGTTCAAGCTACTGATGAGATAAACAAACTGTGCAAGATTCATGAAAAACCAACCACAAATGCAGACTTTATCATGTTTACAAACAAGAAAAACACTAACGGACGGATGATGGAATGACAGACGACGGAAACCACGCCATGACATAAGCTCTGCTAGCTTTCAGCCAGTAGAGCTAAAAACTTTATCGGCCTTTTAAAGGTAGCTATTCAGATTTCCATAATTTCAGCAATTAGGTATGCCTACAGCTAGCAAATCGTCAGTAATGGAGACAGACAAAAGTAAGGAAAGTTCCAAGGCCATACCACTTTTCAAAAGCCAACAACAGCTCTGTAAACCTTTCACATGAAAGGTTACAAAAATGAAACCTGTCAAAGTAACAGGAAATCTCTTGTACTGCCAAACTAGTGGTAGCATAGCTGACAGTACTATATCCTGTCTTTTTGACAAATCTCAGATAGCACACAGTCCTAAGTTTTGACCACCCTGAGAGAGGCATTTAGAAAAGTGGTTACCAACATTTCTCCTTTTTCCACAATGTTTTCTTTCTACTCTTTTACAAGCAAATTTTATTAAATCTGCCAAATTTGATAAGAAGTCTGCTACATTTAATGCTTTCGATTCGGAAGTGTCAAACATTTTGTTGTTTAAAGCCCAAATAGCTGCCAAAAGTCTCAAAATGCATTTAAATTCAAATCATACAATAAATTATAAAAGTATGGAAATTATTGTGAAGGTGACAATTTTATATTGTCAGGTTCGTTCACGTGCTAGTCACTGGCAGAAAAATGATTTTTAACAGTGAGTCAAAAGTTTCAGGTAACTCCATCTTTTGTTTTTCTATTACCCTATTTTAAAATTCATTTTTCTGCCAGCGACTAACACTTGGACCGACTGTAAAATGATAGATTGTAATCTTCACAATAATTTCCACACTTTTAAATGGTATGATTTAAATTCAAATGCATTTTAACACCTGCTTTTGTTTATTTTTGGTCCACTACTGGCCCTTTAACAAGCTACATAGCTTCTTTAGGTATTTTTAGATTTTTTGCCAGAGTTTCACAAAGGCTTGTGGGCAATGCTACAGAAATTTTGTAATCTAAATCGGTCTGGTGGATCAATGGTGGCAAACCACGGATAATCCCAGAATTGGAGGAGTGATCGAGGGCGGTGAGTCTAGTTTTACCCCAGCCACTTTCTTTGTCACAGTACTACAACTCTGGACTAGTTCGAGATCGTCTCATCTCAAAGTCGTTGACAGCGATGACATCAGTTAAAATTTCCTGAAGAATATTTTCTTCATTTCTGTCAAATGATTCATGTCCGTCCCTTTCGCTGTCATATAAAATTCGCTGCAAAGCTATTTAGACTGTGACAGTCTGGTCATTTTACTTTCATCTTCCAGGGTAACCTGGTCGAAGTATACAAGTGTCTTTGTCTGCTAAAATTTCACCCATTGGATCATTTCTTAGGATTATTTTTTTTTTGTTGTTTTAAATATGCAAGCATAATTGCTTGGTTTGTATTGGAGTTTAATGCCATTTTAACATCTCAGGTCATATCACGGCTGTCACTGATGCACCCTTGTGTTTTCTGGCTTTCTCGCGCAGTACTGACACAACTTGCCAAAGCCACAGACTACTTTTCTCACATGTGTCAGTGGTGACAGGGGAAAAATTGCTGGAAAGAAAATTTGCCTCAACTGGGTATCACACTCACAACCACTAGGTCACAAATCAGATATGCTGACCACTATGCTACCCTAATGGGCTGCAAGCATAATATTCTTATTTGTGATAAATCATGATTTATGGGCTGAAAGTTTTCTTTCCGGTTAAGATATTTTTAATCAATTTGTCTTTTTGTATTGGGAGTAAGATATTAAAGTACTTTGATATTTTATACTCTTCCCACCAGCGAGGTAAATAATGTTCTCCCGCTGCTAAATAAAAATACTTGATCAAACAATCAAAGGCTTTATTTCCTTGATAGGATTATTTAAACTTAAAATGTGAATGATTTAGAGTAAGCATCAAACTTTCCACATTGCCTTTTCCATTTTTAGAAAGAAATTAGACTTGAATTTGGACATGACTGGCTTAGATATACCAGAGATGCATTATTTTTTTAAACAATAATGCAACTTCTGTAGATCATGATGTCAGGGAAGCATATTTCAAGCTGAATTCTCACAATTTTGGCACTCTTGTTATCAACATGAAATCTACCTGTGTCTTATATAAGGTCATTAATGAAAGCCCTGATTTGGAATCACAAAGTGCGGGGTCTTATAAGCAAAGGCATCTTATAGTCAGTCATATACGGTATTTTGTGCTCAGGTGAGCTAAAAATAGACAGAATTTCAGGTAGCAAAATGACTCCCCCATTATTTAAGCATCAAATTGCATCCTGCGTTTTATTGATTATAATCAAAGATTATCTATATTATCTATCAGTATTTTACAAGAAATTTTGATTAAGGGCAATAAATCTGTGTAACACAGCCCCATTTACTGTTTGTGAAACAATCTCCTGTTTTAACGATTGATTGACTGTATAGTGTTTAACGCCATTTATGACATTATTTCCATTATATTGCCCCGCCAGTGCACCTATCCATGCTTTCCTGGAGTTTCTCTTAGCAGTACTCCGCACAACATTCACTCCAAGCCACTGGCAGCTTTCCCAGGTAACCATTGTCAAAACAATCGTCTGCAGTGAGAGAAGAATGAATCCTGTCACGATGACCAACATCAATCCTTGGAAAGAAACCACCAACCTCCTGTTCTCAAGTCATGTACGCTACTCACTGTGCTACCGGGGCACGGATTCTCATGTTTTAACAACCCTAAGTAAGAGGGCTTTGGAGAATGTTGTCGGCAAGGGAGAAAAATGCTTGTAACAAGCATTTCTCTCTTACCAGCATGTTTCTCTTTTCCCACAATGTTTTTCAACCTTTCAATTCTTTACAACACTATAATATTTAAAACTGGTCAAACTGTCAAACTTGAAAGCATTTGCAGATGACAAAATATAATTATGTGACTCAAAAAATTTAAATTTGCATTATGAAATGTAGAAAGCATTGTGGGATTGAGAAAATGTGGCTTCAAGTATTTTCTCCTTTTCCTTCAATGTTTTCAAAGGCCTCTTTCCTCGGGGTTGTTAAAACATGGGAATGTTTGGGACAGGGGTTAAAGACAAAACATTTCTTTTGCCTACATTGAACTTGTGCCCATTTGCTGTCAATTTGGCTGAGTTGAGGGTTTCACATTATCGTCTGTTGATGACATTCATTGTTTAACCCTTAAGCTGCTAAGTGCGACTCGCTGAACTTTTGTGGACAGTGTAGATCAAGATCAGACTGCAAAGATCAGCCTACACTGTCTGTGAAGGAGATATCTATATATAGCAAAATGACTTTCAAAACGGAAAATTTGGGTTTCTGCTATCAACTAGAAAGTCTCATTTTAGATATTCAGCAGCATAAAGGTTAATATGACAACCTGGAAAAATATTCTGGCAAAAAAAGGACATTGCTGTTTATGAGGATTACCCTCTTTAGACACAAAGTCTTTTCTTGTCCTCTACCACACAACCTCAAGTATTTAACCTTAACTCTTAACCGAACGACAAATTTTGGACTGGTCCAAATTGAAAGGGTTTGCAGACGACAATTTTAAATTTGATGAAAATGGCAGAAAGTTATCAAAAAAGGTTTCCAAAAGACTTGTACTGCAGACACGTGAAAACCAGGACTTGTTTGGGAAAGGGTTAAGTCTTTGCCAAATGACACAATTTAGGACTCAACCAAATTAAAAGGCATTTGCAGACAACAAATTAAATGTTGTGCAAATAACGATTTCTGTTTTTGATAGGATAGAAAACATTGTGGGAAAAGAAGAAAATGCTGGTTACCAGGTTACCAGCATTTTCTCCTTTTCCCACAATGTTTTCAAAAATCTTCTTCATCAGGATCGTTAAAACTCGGATTGTGTGGTAAAAGGTTAATAGAGTGCTGAATAAACCCAACACACATTTTTCCATCCAGAAATAAGACGCATATTATCACAATTTCAAGACTGCTTTCCTCTAAAGTGCTTCAGCTAAATGGAGAGTATAGATCAAAGATCAGGCTGCACATTTTTGTGCAGCCTGATCCTGATCTACACTGACCGCAAGGGCAACTACAGTCGTGAAAGGCACTATAAGGGTTAATGACCATGACCAATTAGGCTTTTGAAAACACTGTGAAAACGGGAAAATTTTACAATGTCTTATTCTTTCCAAAACAAATGTCAATATTAATTTTGGGTCATACAGTTAGTTGATTTTTCATCTGCAAATGCTTTCAGTTAGGAAGTGTAAAAGCTGTTGTCTGGTGAAAAGTTCAACAAAAGTAGGGCAAAAGGACTGTTTGACTTTCATTCATTTATCGTCACTACCAGATGCCCATATGGGTGAAGCCCCCAGAAGACTGCTAGTTATGTTACAAGGGATAGCTTGCAAGATACAGGACAAAACCTTTCCTAAGTTATGCCTAGTTTCTTTAACATGCTTAGTGTACCACGCGATCAAGGGCAGCTGTTTAAAGGAAACTTATTCAGATTTATATATAAAGTCACCAAACTTCAAAAATGATTCATATCTGAATTAACCCTTTACCACACAATCCCAAGTTTTAACGACCGAGGATAAAGCTCTTTGAAAACATTGTGCCTGGTAAAGCAAAAAATGCTTGTAACCAGCATTTTCTGCTTTCCCCACAATGTTTGCAACCCTATCAAAGACATTAATTATCATTTTAACATTTATTTTGTTGTCTGCAAAATTAATGCTTTCAATTTGGTCCGGTCCTAAATTTTGTCATTTGGTAAAGAGTTAAGCTGATAGCTTGCAAATCATCAGTGAAGAAGAAGAAAGATAAAAGATAAAAATATTTTTCAATGGCATTTCCTTAACCCTTTACCACACAATCCCGAGTTTTGACAACCCTAGGAAATTCGACTTTCGAAAACATTGTGGGAAAAGGAGAAAATGTTGGTTACCAGCATTTTCTCCTTTTACCACAATGTTTTCTTACCTTTCAGAGACAAATCCAATCATTTGAGTCACATTTAATTTGTCGTCTGCAATTGCTTTCAATTTGGACCAGTCTAAAATATTGTCGTTTAGAAAAGAGTTAATGAGCTACATAGCTTGTTCACCCCATAGTTTTGCGAAGGCTTGTGGGAATAACAAACAATCCATAGCATGCATCTATTAGGAGGATTTGTATTCACATCTGTATGATGACATCATAATATCTGATGAAATATATAAATGAACAGAGTTTCAAAATCCAAAACGACCATCCTGTTATTTAAATGCTCAAAATTGCACCTTTTTATTAGATAAAAGCATTCACTTTATACAGAGTTTCAGAAAGTCACTTTAATTCCACACTGTCATTAAACTTTTAGTATTGTATGACATCTACAAAGGGGGCCAAAGGGGGCCAACATGTGGAAAAAAAATTAGGTTAAAGACCATGATCCTTAAAATTTCTGAACAACTCCCTAAATTACAAATAGGGAGTCATAGATGCCACCCCCCTCCCCCCCTCAAAAAAAAAATTATGAGCTAGCAGAAACACTGGTTTATACAATTGCAAGGAAAAAATGTTTCTAGTTTTATTAAAAATTTAATTGGTAATTCACAAGAAATTTTGAATTACGGCATACAACTAAATAGCCCCCTTCAATGTCTCATCTGAAAGACTTTCTAGTAATTTTTGGTGGTCAACTGTGGGGATGGAACCAACATCGCCACGTGGCCAAAGATTTGACATTCACTAGTCCCATGCTCTACCACCGGAACTGTTTGACTGGTAGCTGGTGCAAAGGATCAGATGACCTATCATTTAATTTCAGCAACCTCGTTACATGAAACATGGAAGGATCAAAATCAAACCTCATTCTGCTATTAGTGCCAGTAGTCCAGTCCGTTGAAATACCACCGAAACACCTGTTTTTATTATTATTGAGTTCAGATAACTGATATAAGTATGCAGGATTTTTCTTTCCTTTTTTTTTTTTCTTTAACAGAAACCATGCTTTATCAAAGTATTAATCATTATTTAGAAAAAAAAAAAATCAAGGGCGCTCGCACCTACAGTATGGTTTCGGTTTTTGGATGACATCTTTATGATATGGGATCACTCTTACGGAGAACTGCAGTCCTTTATCTCGGATATTAATAGTTTCCACCCTAATATAAAATTTTCTTGTTCTACATCCAAGCAGTCAATACCATTTCTAGATGTTCAAGTAATAAAAAGTAGTTCTTTAGGTATAGAAACAGACGTATACGAAAAGCCAACCAACAATCATCAATACCTGGACTACACCTCGTGCCATCCTGTCATGTAAAGATAGTATTCCATACAGCCAATCAAAACATTATAGGAGATTAATTTCAAATGACGCTAATTTCAAGTTCTCTCTGTTGCGTTTGAAAAGTTTCTTCATGGAGCGCGGATATCCCAGCGATTTACTAGATAATTGTTTGAATAAGGTAGCCAATCTCTCCCAAGAAGAGACGCTAGAAGAAAAGCCAAAAACAACTGCATCTGTGATTCCCTTCACTGTTGAATACAACCCTTCTCTGCCCGAAATAGGTAGAATTATTCACAAATATTGGAGTTTACTAAAACTTTCCAAAAATGACTGTGTAAGGAAAATTTTCTGCACATCTAAACCTATTGTGGCTTTTAATCGTCCTAAAAATTTGTATGATTTCTTAGTGTCTTCTGACCTGAAAAGCAATAGATTTGCAGAATTCAAATCTCAAAGTTGTAACGGTATTCGTTGTTCACACTGTAATAGTATAGCAAATTCACAGACATTTACTAGCACTAGTACTGGTGAAACCTTTACTATGAGGCATGTGGTGTACCTGATAACACGTAGTCAATGTCAAACACAGTATGTCGGACAGACTAAACAGCCTGTCTCAAGACGTATGAATAGTCACAGATTCGATATTAATAATTTCACAGATCCAGCGTTTTCTTCTTCAGTAGCATCTCATTTTAATGGGGATAATCACAGCATTGAAGATTTCACTTTCATGCCCATTGATATTGTGAAAAATGATATGGATCGACTTTGTAAAGAAACTTTTTGGATACATAAGCTGAAGACAATGAACCCAAACGGCTTAAATACTAAGCATTTATATGAAGTTTAATTGACATATACAAGCATTACTTTTCCTTTTGGGCATAGGAGCGCTAACCGTTTTTTCCTGTTTCACATTTTTTTAAATGACTATTTTTTTTATATAGGAATTAAACTATACTTATTATCCGGTTACGCGCTCTCCTTCACTTATTACGTTTTTTTTTTTTGTACATTATAGATTCATTACAGGCAACACGTCTGTGCACACTTGTATTGACTTGTATTGCACCCTTAACTGTTTTTGGTGCCATCTCATTATGTTACGTAATCATATCTTTGCTTTATTATGGGGTTCATATATCGCCTGTTTGCTGTGGAGACCTCGTAACTACAGCTTGAATCAGGCTGCAGTTGCGATGTTTTTGCGGTGAATCTAAGGTATGCTTATTAATATGTCTTACTCATTTATGCTAAATTGCACGCTTTCTTATGCGTTTTTTTTTTTTTTTTCCCCGCAATTCTCTGTGTAACGTAACGTTTATGACGTCACGTTTGTTTATAGCAATTTAATTTATTATGTACTCCTGAAGAAGGCAAATGCCGAAACGTCGTACAGTACATAAACTTTAAAATTGTAATACGTGTTGTTGTAGTTATTTAACCCTTCATTATTTAGAAGAAAGATGTTGTTAATATACGCTGATCATTGATTTACATGGAGAACAATCACCGAAACACTTGCGTGTCTGCTCTGTTACACACTGAAATACCCGATCTTGATCATGCCAGTCTAGACTAAAGAATTATCAGTATGACATTATCACTTATATTTATTATTTCTTTGTAAGATTAACAAACACACACACAACTTACACACACACACAGAAGCGAGGGCTAATGCACTTCATTTGCAAACGAAACAGACCCAAATCTGACATTGCATGATGTAGGTCTCTGATCCATCCAAACGCACAACTCTGCAAGTGCTGTTCTGTTCTATTAAAGTAAAGCAATCATAATTGAAGGTGTTTGGCTGATATAATCCAACTTCTTTGATGTGTTAGTTTGTCATTGTTATTTATAAAGTGACAATGTTATTATTTATAATCTTATCAGCGGAAATATAATTTTATTATCAGTTTATTCACTTGTAAGGTGATTAACCACACATATTCAAAATGGTTGCCGGTTTTCTCATTTGGTGATTTTTTAATTTCATCTGCCCGATATAAAAATGAAAAATGTTTCTCCTAGCATACTTAATGTGAAGATCAGACGCATCAACGTTGTACAAAAGCTACTGAAGTAAGATTGCGGAGGTAGAATTCTGGAATCGACAAATTTTACTAAGTCAAGCGGGTATTTTCAGTCAACATTTACAGTAGCGTTTCAGGCAGGATTTTCCAATGGCTGACCTCAACAGCATATTGTTATTTTGTCCTTTGATTTTAAATTAACCTTCCTTCGTCAATACGCTACGACTTGTGTTAAAAACGATTACATACTTCATTTATTTGAACTCAAAAATTTTAAAAAATCTGGGTATTCTGGTGTTTCGGTGATTCTTCAGACCCCCAATAGTCTACACTGATTCTTTCTATTGACTTTTTTAAATCTTTATCACAGAATGAAAATGTAGACTTGTCCAAATTTAAAAGCATTTGCACACAACAATTTAAATTTGGCTCCAATGGAATTTGTCTTTGATAAAATGGTAACCAGCATTTTTTTTCCCATAATGTTTTCAAAATGCTACCTTCTGCAGGGTCATCTAAACTTGGGATTGTTCAGTAAAGAGTTATATTCAGATTTTTATATTCTCACCAACCTTAAAAGACAATTTATCATTGAATTAACTCTTTAACACATAATCCCGACTTTTAACGACCCTGAAAGAAAAGGCTTTTGAAAACTTTGTGGGAAAAAGAGAAAATGCTGGTAACCAACATTTTCTCCTTTTCTCATGATGTTTTCTACCCTATCAAAAAAGAGAAATCATCAGTTTATCAACACTTAATTTGTTGTCTGCAAATGCTTTCAATTTGGTTCAGTCTAAAGTTTTGTGATTTGGTGAAGAGTTAAGTAAGGTGAAAGCTTGCAAGTCATCAGCAAAACAGAAAGACAAAAGTAAGAAATATGTGCCTCGAAGTAATTTTAGATCTCATGCCACTGTAATGCATATACTTGTGGGAATGTCAAAAGTTGATGAAACAAAATGAAATATTTGCCTAAATTTCAAGTTATGTTGCACAGAACTAATAATTAATTTTACCACCATTAATTACCCATCAGCTTGAATTGCGTGCAATTATTACACCCGAAGTAATTTGAGTTGATTGGTGAATTGATGCAAGATAGTCAAGAACTGTCAAAAGTATCACAGGGTTCTCATTTGACAGGGGGCCTTGGGTTTTGACGCTTGAAAATTTGAACTGACCTGTTTTTGATGCTCAAAATATCTGCCTAAGCGTCAGTCCGACACACACAAGATTATCAGCTAAAGCTTCATGTAGGTTAGCTCATGTGCGTCTGACAGAAATATGGGTTTTCATAAACACAATCCTTATCTAATGTGAAGGATGCGTGTGGCTCTGTTTATCACAGCTAATCAAGCTGACAGTCATTTATGAAAAGGCAATAAAAGTGTTAGTCCTCTAATCTGGTGTAAAATGATAGCTTCTAAAGTTACCTGCTCACCTAATTGTCAAATGATGTAGAAATACTTCTCCAAAAATTGATTGATATGAAAAATAGTTCGCAAAAAAAACCATGAAACCCATGACACAACAAAGGTCAGTTTGACAATGTCTAATTACAGGTACCTCAAGCTGTCTTTTTGTCTTTAATAATTAATATCAAAAGTGGATTTACACAAATCTCTGCATAAGATAATAAGTGGAAGCTAAAATCTCTTTTTTACAGCGAGTAAAAAATTTTGATTGTTTTACCACATAAAAATATAAAACAACCTACAAATAAGACAGGGGGAGGGTGGAGCTTAGGCCATCTTGTCATACAATGTTAGCACTGGAACAAGTGTTCAAGAAGGTTTGACACTCATACAAAGACAGAAGACTAGAATAAAAGAACCGTTTAACTCTTTACCAGATAAGAAAATTCTAGCTTTGTCCAAATTGAAAGAATTTGCAGATGGTGTTTAAAATATCACTCAAAACATACAATTTGTCTTTCATAGAGTAGAAAACATTGTGGAAAAAGGAGAAAGTGGTGGTTACCAGCATTTTCTCCTTTTCCCAAAATGTTCTCATAAGCCTTCATTCTCAGGGTCGTCAGAAGTTGGCATTGTATGGGTAAAGGTTAATAGATGTGACCTTTATTTCTCCCTTTTCCACAACGTTCTAAGCTATGAAAGACAAATCCATTTATTCAAGCCACATTTGAATTGTTGTCTGCAAATGCTTTAAATATGAACAAATCTAAAATTTTGTTGTTTGGAAAATAGTGAAAAAAAAATTGTGCCCATTTCATGATGTACTTGCATGCTAGGGCTGCAAGTTAAAATTCTATCCATCTTTTTGATGATCTAGTGGACATTTCTCTTTATCTTTTGGAAATTCCTTTTTGACTCTTGAAATTTTGTTCCAAGAGTCAATGACTCTTTGGGATTCAGGAGCTATTGGGAACCTTGATATCTATAGTTTAGCAACATGTTTTCTTTTTATATAATGTCCAGCACTGATAAAAAGAATGAAAGAAAATTGTCTTATTTTTCAGTCAGTCAAACCAGCTGGGCACTAAATACAATAAAAAAAAAGAACATTACATAACTGAAACATAAGTTATGTCCCAAAATAGGTAAAGCTTGATTTGTACTCTACCATTGGAATTTTATTGCTTAAAAATTTGCTTCTTGAGCACAGTCATTTCATTTTACCCCTATCATAAGAAAATGATGCTTAACTCAGAAAGCACTGGAACCAAGTTAAACTATTTTTGAGAACAATGCAGATCAAGATCAGACTGCACAGAAAATGCAGTCTGATATTGCATCTACACTGCCCCCTACTTGTCACATATTCTGGCCAAAACAAACTTTGAAAGGCAACATTTTGGATATTTCTCCTAATTGAAAAGATCCAATTCATTAACTCGGTGCTCTAAGGTTTGAATACTCATTGGCTCAAAAAATTATCTGGGGCCCAAGAGGTCTGAAAATCTTCCCAAACCCACTTGTCCTGCAGGGCAATTCAACTAGAAAAGTTATACGCCCTTCTTCTAGTTTCACTCGTCCTACTTTTTAGTCAAGATAGCAAATAAACACAGATATTACCAAATAAAACACAAAGTCTTGAGGATCTGATCTTCAGCAGACAACATATTTGTATTTGTAATTGTTTTTGATATGCAATGGGTCTGTTTGTTTAGATTTTCCTCAGGGCATTTCTTCGTCAATGAATACAATATATGCAATATATTTCAAATTTGTATTTGTCATATATAACTCAAAAGGAAAACAAAACCTAGTTGGATCCTTTTATAGATAATATTCTAATATTTTAGAATTCGTTTACAATCATATTACTCTGTTGGAAAGTTAAAATGTTCTTATTCGCATTATAGCGAGATCATGATCTTTTCTCCAGTTTGATAAAATTGGGTGCTGCATACATTATGGACATCAAGCAAGCACACTGTAAAAACTGATTTCTATTTTTGTTTTACCTCTGCTGCAGACAAGTAATGGATCAGTAATTCATTGTTTTGTACTGATATCGGTCTTGAGATTTCACCAATATTTTCCGTGAATCCCCATTTCAATAGTTATGCTTGATCTACCCATAGAAAAGCTACTCATCCTGTTGAACGATTGCCAAGGAAATGTTACTCTTGCAGACCCATTTTTTACTCGTGATTACGAGCGGACAGGTGGATTCTAGGAACTCTGGGCGCTGCATTAATATAATGCATTACCGGAGTTTGCATGTGTGCTAGTTTATGATCCCATCTTCCAACAGGAGGGAGAGAACCATGGTTCATCTCAATACTTTCCTTTAATGGTGTTAACCACGTCTTTTACCCTATCAAAGATAGAAGTCATATTTTGAGCTACATCTATTTTTTTGTCTGCAACAGCTTTCATTTTGGACGAGTCCAAAATTTTGTCATTTCCTAAAGAGTTAATATTCCGCTTTTCTACCAACTACAGATACCTATTTTGCTGTTTCCAAATACCAGGACAAGTGCTTCCATTTGCCTAAGATTTCATGGAGTCCATCGGACTAGGTATTCCCCAAAAAGTTAAGTCCCCTTGAGTTCCTTCAAAGTCCCATATTTGCATGCAAAAATCATCAGCTAAAATATCTCAAAACCATGTGGAAAAAACAAGAGGTCCTTGAGGGCCTAACTTGCTCTGTTGGCAGTGATAAGACAGCATAACAAGTTGGCATGGTGAATTGAACAAAGTGAAATAATCAAAGTACAGTTTCTAAAAATCAATTAATAACAATTTCGCCATATTTGATAGGGTTTTAGTATTCATTTCATTACAAAATCCCTGCAAGTTTCAGAGAAATGGGACCAATAATGTGGATTGCTTAGTGAACAAAACTTTTTCATCAAATGGCTGCTTTTCCTAAACTGATTTATGGATTTTCTTCATTTTCAAAAGGGTTAAATCCATTGATAAAACAAATATTCTGCGCAAATTTCAAAGAATTGGATAAAAAATGTGCACTTTGTCAAGTAAACATTACTAAGAAATGTAAATTTTCAAATTTAAACATTCTTTTCAAAATCAACAATGTTCAAGCAATCAATTAGATAAAGGAACTGTGCAAGGTTCAAGAAAATAGGACAACAAATGCTGACTTTATCTTGTAAACAAGAAATGTTAAATTTTCAAATTTTAAAGGCAACTTTTCCATTACTGATTGACAGATTTTTTTTTCAAGATCAATGATGATGAAGCCGTTGATAATTTAAAGAAACTGTGAAAATCCACAAGCCAGTAGATCTGAAAAAAATGCTTTTAATGAGAAATTTCTGGAAGCCATCTGCAGCTTTATAACACTAAGCAATAGTTTGTTTCTGTGATCAATGCACTGGGAATCACTGTATTATCTTATGGCAGGTAGCCTCTTGAAGTAAGCAGATCTATACTCACACACAAAAACTGTGCATAGAATTTTCCCCCAGATCCATGAATAAAAGTATTCAAGTTTGATACTGAATTTTATCTTATCTAATTTCCTACAAGCTGGTATAACTTTTCTTAAACTAGTGATTTGTATAGACATGTGTTAATCGTTAAAGTGTAGTAGGGGTCAAAATCAAAAATACACAAATACATGTAGTGATATTGGTGTTATTGAAAATAAAATAAAGGTTAAAGATGCTCCTTATGGCATCATGATAATTTCATTATTATCGGGTATGTCCTCCATTTTTGTGTATTACTAGTAAAATGCAAGGTCTGATGGAGTGGACCCAACATTGTACTGCCTGCAGAGGAATGTTATTTCATTCAACCTGCAGAGCATGCTCTAGCTCAAATTGTTTACATGATGCCTCGATCTTACTCTACCACCAAGAAGATCCCATGTACGCTCAATGGGATTTAGGTCTGGGGAAACCACAGGCTCATAATGCCAGCGGTATGCAGACTTGCATTATCATGCATCAATGTGGTAGGAGCAAGCTGGCAGATGAATGGAATGGCTGCAGGCCTCAACACCTCATTTATGTACCCAGCAGTATTTAGACTGGCATTCTTAATTACCAAGTTGGTTGCGAATTTAAAATTGAAATTTGTTTTGGGAAGGGTACAAAACATTGTGGGAAAAGGAGAAAATGCTGGTTACCAGCATTTTCTCCTTTTCCCACAATGTTTTAGAAGGCTCCTTCCTCAGGGTCATTAAAAGTCGGGATTGTGTGGTAAAGGGTTGACTTCATGTTTTGACTCATTTTTGCCTGTATACTTCAGGCACAATGAGCCTTGGTATTTTTAGCCCTAGCAGATTTTCATGTGTATATAGATACTGTTATGAGATAAACAGAAACCCCACTTAGACAATGCTTTTGAAACCACACTGAAGGCTCTCCATGTCTGACCAGAATATGAAAATGGTAGAAATGTTGAGGTGATTAAAACTGTCATAGGTAAAAATAATGAAACCTGTCATAAATTAACAGGAAATCTCTTGTACTGCCAGACTAGTGGTAGCAAGCTGACAGTACTATTTCCTGTTATGTGACAAGCCACAAAGATGGTGGTTGATAAAAGGCTAAACAATGCAAGGGCCCTCATTGCCTTGGTGCAATTTACTCATAACAAAAGAAAGACCTGTGACCACTGCATTCAAAACTCATTTATCATTGATTATCATGGAGTATTACTAACCTCACAGTATTTCTCTGGTAACACTGTTTAAATGAAAGGAAACAAAAATGAAACCTGTCACAGTAACAGGAAATCTCTTGTACTGCCAGACTAGTGGTACTATTGCTGACTATACTATTTCCTGTCATATGACAAGCCAAAAAGATGGTGGTTGATGAAAAAGCTAAACAATGCAAGGGCCCTCATGGCCTTGAAGCCATTTACTCAGAACAAAAGAAGGACCTCTGACCACTCCTTTTCAAAACTCATTTATTTTTGATTATCATGGAATATTATTACCCTCACAGTATTTCTCTGATAAAAGTGTTTCAATGAAGGGAAACAGAAATGAAACCCGTCACAATAACAGGAAATCTCTTGTACTGCCAGACTAGTGGTAGCATAGCTGACAGAACTATTTCCTGTCATGTGACAAGAGACAAAGATAGCAGATGATGAAAGGCCAACATTCAAAGGACAGTAATTGAACCCTTTTTCTTAGAAGTGGAAGAAGTGCTAGTTACCTGCATTTTCTTTTTTTCCCCCACAACATTTTCAAATGCTATCTTTTTCAGATTTGTTAAAACTGGATTGTATGGTAAAAAAAGCTATGCCTCAAGTCAGGCTGTGTTAAGTGTTATTCATGATTGTGTATATGGAAGGTATAGTGTTGTTAAAAAAAAAAACATTATGGCAAAGGATGAAATGACTTATGTAAGTATTTCAAAACTTTAATCCATGTAATGTGGAAGGATCAAACTCAAACATCCTTGTGTTATCAGTGCAAGTTGTATAGACTGATTCTTTCTCCTGACATTTTCACAAGCAGAAGGGTAAGGCTTTGAAGTGTCTTGCCCAAGAACACTCCCACAAAAATAACAGTGCTTCCAGAGTATCCAGGATACGATCCCTACATTTTACCACACAGCCAAGCAGGACCCCTAAAAGGCTTTTGAAAACATTGTGGGAAAAAAAGAAAATGCCCATAAGCAGCATTTTTTCCTTATTCCACAATGTTTTGTACCTTTTTTCTTTTTTCCACAATGTTTTGTGCCTTTCTGCAAACAAAAACCTTCATTTGAGTAATGCCTAATTTGTTGTCTGCATGTGCTTTCAATTTTGACAAGTCTAAAATTTTACTGTGTGGTCAAGAGTCAAAATGGCATACAACCACATGTTGTTTCACAAATTTCTTTCTGAAAATCTACAAAGACTGGAAATTTTCACTTGCCTGCAAAGATGGCTATCAAAACAAAATACAGACACGTATGTCAAATACATGAGGAATGTCTCCATTTTTGAGGTTTTTTTTGGTCTTAACCCTTTACCGCACAATGCCGCCTTTTGACGCCCCTGGTAAAGAAGCCTTTTGAAAACATTGTGGGAAAAGGAGAAAATGCTGCCAACCAGCATTTTCACCTTTTCCCACAATGGTTTCTACCCTATCAAAGAAAAATTGCAACATTTGAGCCACATTGAAATTGTCGTCTGCAAATGCTTTCAATTTGGACAAGGCTAAAATTTGTTGTCTGGTAAAGGGTTAAGTTGAATTGACTGGCTTTTTATTTTAATTTCTTGAGTTTAATGAATTTGAATGATTAGATTATAATTTGCAATTCATCAAAAATGTGCATGTTTACTTGGCAAGGCTCTGCTGACCTATTTGCTCACACACTGATGACACTAATATACAAGTGTTGGTGCAGCCGACACGCATTTTCTCACTTTTCCACATTTTTACTACCTATTCAAGGACGAATGCTATCCTTTGAAAACGTTTGAATTTTTGTCTATAAATTCCTTCAAAATGGACGAGTCCCAAATTTCTGAGTGATAAGAGGTTAACAAAATGAAAAACAATGACAATAAAAAGGTAATTGCTGCCAAGGTTATTTTTTACTATTTTTCTTCATATTGAGCCCCCCCAAAAATGAGTATCAATATTCATTTTCCAGTTTCCTCTTAGGCCGTCTCTTTTAACTCTCTCAGCACCAAAGGCGAAAATAGGACCTATTGTGGATGGCATCTGATCTTGGATCCATACTGTCCGATCAAGCCTACTGGATTAAAGATACAAACCTTACAAACATACCGTATTTAAAGATACATCCTTACAGCAAGAGAGAAAAAAATGTTAAAACTTGAAAGTGTGTCAGCTGTGTAAACATAGATAAATCATATATATGGCGTAAGGGATAGAGAAGCTCAATGGATTTGTCCTCATTTAAACCAGAAAAGACAACAGTGATTTCTTTGAAGGCTGTCAAAAAATAACATGCATTTTCTATCCGTTGTAATCTGTGCAACTTTTTGCAACTGTCAGGGGTAACATTTGGCATGAAGATACAAGAATAATTATGAAAATGGCTTAAAAACTGGCTGAAAACAAGCATAGATGTACCTTTAAGTTAAGCAAAGAGGTCCAGTTTATATATTTGGTGCTTTACCAGACGACAAAATTTTAATCTCGACCAAATCAGAGCATTTTCAGACAACAAATACATCATAGCACTAGAGATTATTTCTGTCTTTGAAAGAGTAGAAAACACTGTGGTTACCAGCATTTTCTCCTTTTCCCACAATATTTTCAAAAGGCTTCTTTTACAGGGTAGTTAAACACTGGATTGTTTGGTAAAGGGTTGAAGACATTTCTTTTCTGTATATTGGTGAAATTTACTGTCCCTAGTGTCACGGGGTATACTTATCCTGTTACAAAAGATAAATAGATTTTGGACACAGCAAAATTATGGTGACTGGACAGCCCAGTTGCTAGAGTTGCAAAATTATGATTCGACGGTTGCAGGTTAAAGTCCCAGAAGAGGCATATAATTTTTGTAGCATTTTTGCACCCCCACTTTTCCCTGCTTCAAAGCAAACATTCAAATTCTATGGTTTTTCCTTACAAATATCAATTTTCTTGATTTTTTTCCCTTTGGCTAAATTTAGGTTTTAGCTGCTTTTAGGTATTTTCTTCAGTCCTTTTAATTAAAGCCACATGGAAAAATTTATTTCAAATTTGTTTATAAGGTTATTTTCCAATTTTCACGATGCCTAACTCCTACAACTCTTGAGAACTGTAAAGAGAGATAACCATTAATCAATTCATGTGGTACCTTGTTAATACTGAGGTCATTAGTCTGATGTTTAATTAATTTACCAAACAATCACAGGGTTTAACGAACCTGAAAAAAGGGGCTTTTACAAACATTGAGGAAAAAGAAAGAAATGCTGGTAACCAGCATTTTCTCACAATATTTCCTCACCTCTCAGAGACAAATCCCATACTTTACGCGACATCCAATTTGTCTTCTGCAACAGCTTGGAAATTAGCTTAGTGTAGAATTTTGCCATTTGGGAAAGAGTTAACATCATTTTCGACATCTTAGTTATTTTGCGATGGCCAGCTCTCCTTGAGTTTTCTTTCGTAAGTACTAGACACAATATTCTTCCCTAACCAATTGCTCTAAATTTTACATAGTAAATAAAATGGTTTTTATTTTCAACAAAAGTCTGTGAAAATCATTCCATTGTAAAAGAGATTTGTACTTTTTTTTTTTTGAGGAATCACCTTTTTTCCCCCAAGGCCATATTAAAAGGAACCAAGTCATGCAGACAAACAAACAGATGGACCAAAACCAATGTGCGACTCAATCTTTCATCTCAGGAGTATAAAGAGACTATTATTATCATTATTTCATGACTGAATTCAGCCACAATGTTTCAACATATTGGACAGTGTAGATCCAAGATCAAACTGCATGCCTTGTCTGATCTTGATCTACACTGGCCAAAATAAACATCAATTATGGTCTGCACTTTAGGGGTTACGATCTTTTTCACTCCACATGTAAAATTAATTTGCCTGTCCAGGGGCCAAAAATCGTAGTTGTGTACTGTAAACGTGGATATATTGTGAATTTTGCAAATTATCAATCACAGAAGGGAAATTTTTTTAAGTTCAAGACACTCGTTATTTGTTGGAATGCTTGTAGTAAAATACGTGAACACAAAAGTTTGTATATGTTTCAAATTTGCGAAATCGCAAAAATTTCCACATCGCAAAAATTCCACTTATTCAGTAAGTGTCTGATCTTGATCTATGACATCTGTAAAAGTTTATCACATTGCCTTGGCAGAGAAAAAGGTAAAATAAATCTATTAATGCAGCTTTTCAAAATGGCTTCTTTTCAATGTGCTGTACATGTAATGTTTAGTTTTTAATTTACTGGACTTCTGACCAAAAACCTCAGATGTGAAAGGTTGACTGCAAAGAAACACAGCTGTCCCTGAATAGACCGACAAAGCTAAAGCTCACTTCGATCCGTCATTGGTGACTGTATAAGCTCCCTTTTTGCATATAAGTGTGCATTTATAATAAATCTGCCATTAGTTTGGAGCAGTTTGTCTGAAATACTTAAGTCTCCTATTTGCTCCAATAACCTAGCACACTCAATTTTAGACTATTTTGTTGTTTTCAGTCAGTAGCTATGCTTGTTCAGGTTACTGCTGTAGACTCAAATATGGCAGACTTGCTGTGGATGTGCATATAACTTGGTGTAGGCTTAAGCATGTTTGAAAGAGGGAGCTATACTGTTTCGAAACATTGAGAGAATCAATTTCTACAATTATCTGCCCCTGAATAGATCAACAACCTTTCTGGATTGCCTTAATCCGTCATTGGTGACAGTTTCATCTCCTTTCTTGATTTTTTTTTTTTTAATTTGAAAATCTGAAATCTTGGTCAAAAGATGTCTATTTTTGAGGAAACCCATCCAACAATCCACTCTAATGGTGAAAAAGGTTAATTCAGTTTTATCTCACCTAGGTTTTTTGCCAAAGTATAGTAAAAAATATCAGTTTACTCAAGCCATTTTAAGAATTTCCATCAACAGATTTAATTTAGCAATCAAACTCTATGCTTACTTTTCTTTAAAAAAAAAAGAAAATCATGTAAAATCTTTTTCTCTTTACTTTGCAATTAAAATCTAAGTTTTTCACGGGTATACATCTGGATTTAAGATCTTTAACATCCAACACTGATTGCGAGACATTGATTCTTTTTATAACCCCGAGATAATGGATGGAAAACATTGAGTTTTTTACTGCTATCTGTTTGTCAGCCTATTTTTCTGTATAACTTGGTTTCCACTGGCCAACTTCAATGTTTGTCAGATTTTACTAGAGTGGTAATGGACCGTTATATCAATAAGATGGTAGCTGAGTTTGATTAGCAAACAGCTAGACAGATGTGCAATGTAAGCAATGGAATGGTGAAGAAAGCATTAACTGATGTTTAACCTTTAGGTTGCTAAGCGCTACTTGATGACCTTTTTAGGACACTGTAGATCAAGATCAGACTGCACAGAATGTACAGTCTGATCTTGGATCTACACTGTCTGATAAGGAGATGTTTCTTTCTCAACAAAAAGAGTTCGAAATAGCATTATTCGAGTTTATACCATCGCCTTGAAAAGTTTCATTTCAGTTTTTTAACAGGATAAGGATTAAATGTTTGATGTACGGAGAAACACAAGATAGTTGGATATACAGGGTACCGAGGGCAAGGTTCACAAGCAAGATAATTGGATTAAGGGTATCTTTTTAAACTATCGAGACACATTCTGCATTTACTAATTCCAATCTCTGAACAAAAAGATAAAAGAAATATCTTTAAAAAAGATAGACGGTGTAAGAGTAACTGAATAATTGAGCATTGGGTGATGCTTAGAAAATATTAGAATCAACAAATAGTACAAGAAAAGGCTCATCCCCTATTATACAACTTTGTATTGAGTAACTAAAGGCCATGTGACATCGATTAGTGGTAAGAAATGCTTGTATATTAATGTAAAAAATGTGCAAGCAAATAGGCAGCATGTTTTACCAAACAATATGTGCACATTTCCAACCAATCCTAAATTACCATTCTATTGATTGGTTTTCATAATACCAAAAAGTAGTTCATAAGCCAGTACATTCAGCTATGCCAAATAATGTTATGTTATAGGGAGGTATGTTAGGTTATAGGAAGGTTTGTCAATAAATGATGCAAGGGTTGATATATTGTTTGCCTAATGATACAGAAATTTTCATAGACTTCAAGTTTCCAAATACACTCTGAAAGCACTTAAATGACAAATGAAAATTGTTCTTTCAGATGATGCTGTATGGTGGAAAATTCGTGGTTTACTTTTAGGGGTATATCAAAAAAAAAATTAACCCTTTACCAAACAATCCTTGGTCATAACAACCATCAAATTTTAGTTCAAAGTTATTGCCACCATTACGGCAAACATGATTTGTATGATGTTTTCAATTACTTAATAAAATGTGTTTTACCAAACAATCCCAACTTTTAATGACACCAAGAGAGAACGCATTTGAAAAATTGTGGAAAAAGAAGAAAATGCTGGTAACCAGTAATTTTTCCTTTTACCACGTGATTTTCTACACTTTCACTGACAATTACCGTCATTGCAGCTACAGTTATTATGTTTTCTCCAAATGCTTACAATTTGGACTTGTCTAAAATTTTGTTGTTTGGTATAGAGTTAAAATCTAAACAGAAGTCATTTAATCCTTTGCAAAACAAGGGTTTCTGTTACAACATGAAGGTATCTATATACGTATATAAAAATCCACTTTGTCCCAAAATATCAAAGCCCAATGATCCCCTGGGATGTAGACAAAAATGAGACAATAAGTCAACATATTCACTATGGTATCAGTAGTGAAAACTATGATAATACAAAGCTTTTTACTCTTAACAGCAAAGATTGATCATCAGAATTCCAAACTGTCTCAAAAAAGATCTCATGTTCCAAGACGATGGGATTGTACGGTAGTTCTATTCAAATCAATGATATCGCAATCTCACAATAGTTATCTTAATCTGGTAGCATGTTATCAATCTTAACTCTATGCCATACAATCCTGAGTTTTAGCAACACTGACAAAGATGGGTTTTGGAAACAAAAAAAAAAAAATTAACCCTTTACCAAACAATCCTTGGTCATAACAACCATCAAACTTTAGTTCAAAATAAATGTGTCTGTCAGACAGTACAGGTGATACAAGGTATACCACTTAACCCTTTACCAGAAGACAAAATTTTAGCCTTGTCCAAATTGAAAGCATTTGCAGACGACAATTTCAGTGTAGCTCAAATGTCGCAATTTTTCTTTGACTGAGTAGAAAACATTGTGGGAAAAGGAGAAAATGTTGGTTACCAGCATTTTCTCCTTTTCCCACAATGTTTTCAAAGGTCTTCTTTCCCAGGGGTGTTAAAAGGCGGCATTGTGTGGTAAAGGGTTAACTGGTTACGCACTATTCAGAAATATATTATCACACTGATTGCAAAAACAAATTGTTGGCTTGTGTTACTATACTGAAGCTGAAGATGACTTCCCCAGCAAAAGAAAAAAACATTTATGATTGATGGTAAGTGATTGAAAGGTCCAGCTTTTAAAGATTGTTTGCTTGAATCCATTAATATTAAGGATTACTCCCTTTTATGAAGTGTTTGACTCGCTGCAACCCCCTGCAGAAAAGCATGTATACAACTGGTAAACTAAGGATTTCCAAAGTTGTACAGCAAAACATATTTCAATCGATGAGCATCCCTGTACTCTACACATCAAACCTGCAAAAATTCCCCTCAAGCCAACTGATTTGAGCTGCGCTCAGGCCAAAACCAGGTTTAATGCATTTCTGTGATACATTATATTAAGCAAGTCATCACATAATTATAGATTCACAAAATCATTTTGTCTAACGACCGACTGAATCATGCGGTAGACTGGTACTTTGACATGCAGAAAATCTACAAACAGCAAAAAATTTCTAACCATGTGTAACATAATCAATGGTTGGTCTCATTGGATGGGTCTTGATATTTCTGTAATGGAGGAACGGAAATATACTGAGGTGTGTCCATAGTCCGATCTTCAAATGTCCAATAACCATTATCCCACTGGTCAGTTAATACTAATAACAGCCCGCCCTGCATTATTAATGTTTGAGTAAATGTTCTGGGCCGGAAAACCAATGTAATGGTAGTACTAGTTATAATGTATGTTTATTATGATAATGAAGAGTGCTTAAAACTGGAGAGAAAGTGCGGAAGAGATGTGAAGACAGAGAGATTGGTACCATCAGGTTGCTTGATAAGATCTGAGAAGTAAGACTAAAATAAATATTGTTTGTGAAAACCTTTGACTTGGTTGTTTAATTTAGAGGAAAAATCCACTATACGATCTAGACAGAAACAACGTTACACATGTTAGCCTGAGCTGACTGTGCAGGCATATATGTTTCTACACCTTTTGCAGATGCATTAACCCTTTACCACAAAATCCCGACTTTTAACAACCCTGACGAAGACAGCTTTTGAGAACATCATGGTTATCAGCATTTACTCCTTTTCCCACAATGTTTTCTACCCTATCACAAATTTCATAAAGTGAGCCACACTTGTTGTATGCTAATGCTTTCAATTTGGAGGAGTCTAAAATTTTCTCATCTGGTAAAGAGTTAATCCATCTCATCAAAGCATGCCTCATTTATGTTTCAATAATGGGTCAGGACAGTGCTTAATTTTGATCTTTCAACCTGTATATCCTCTAAGAGACAGACATGTGGAAAAAGAAGGAATTTTCTGTTTAGGTCATTTGTGTTTTTCTTTCTACACAGTTTTGAGATATCTAACTGATAATTTATACAAACGAAAATGGGACTCAGCTGAAATTCAATGCTACTCAAATCTTTTCAGCGACACTGCGTCCCCCATTTGGCAAACCTTGGGTGATCCATTGATCAAGTCCCTGGGCTGTATCATGTAGCTTGATATGCATCTACGTGGTACATTTCTTTGCCAGAAATACACCGCTTTACCTTTTTTAAATTGTAATACTTAGAAAGAGAAAACACTAGTCACCATTTTCTATCAAAATCTTTCTAAATACATAATGTTGATAAACAGTTTGTACATTTTTTTTCTAACTTGGTCTATCAATTCCATAGGAATTTTACAGCAACAGGATGCTCATCATCGTGGCTTTTTTGTCATTGCTAATCGATTTAGCAGGGCACCGCCTTGTGTAAGATCATGTGACTGGCAGTATCCAAAATGGAAACCCCCTTGATACTGACAAGGTTAGATGTAGGTAAGGAAACAGGCGAGTTTTGACAAGTGACCAAATCCAATGGACTTGATAAAAATCTTCAGCAAACAGACAAACTGGTTATGATGCCAAGTTTTAAGACATTTAAAAAAGACATTTGAAAACATTATAAGAAAAGGAGAAAATGCTGATAACAGCATTTTTTTTTTTTTTCTTTTCCTACGATGCTTTCTACCCTTTTAAAGACCAAGCCTTCTCTCTGTGCTACATTTGTCATCTGCAAATGCTTTCAGTTTGGACAGTTTCAAAAATATTGTCCTCTGGTATGGAGTTAAAACAAAAGATCTACACCATTGTCTGCGCAAGTCAATATTCTTAGAAGATTTGATCTGTCTGCTATGATGCATCAGCCATGTATGAGACAAATATTAATACACAGTGCATGAATTGCCACTGAAAAAGTGCAGGTGGAAAATGGCAATAAATAATAAGTCTGTGGAAAAATAAAGCCACTTTTTCAATACAGATTTTTCAGAAAACAAAATTATTTCAAAAGTGGCAAGTATTTTTAAAATACCCATTGTTTACCAAAATCTCTGTAGACAGTTTCTATTTATAGCCATGAGGAAAACCAGGATTTGTGCAACAAACTGACAACAAAAATCAAAGTACTGATAGTACTGAAGGCCAGGAAATCTAGTGATCTGTAATCTCTAAAGAACGAAGGATCCATACGAACCCACACGAGACCTCATTTTCGAATGATCACTACCATACAGACAGTCAGGCCAATTCAATTATGCCAAAAGAATTCATTGGTAAAGGGGTACTGTCACGCATAATATGGAATAATACAATAATCAACAGGAAAAATTAAATTGATGCAAAAAAAAAAAAAAAACAGTGCTCAGAAGCCAGATTCTATAAATTAAACCGAAGCAAAGTAGTGGATACCAACACTTGGCTGTAGGGTGCATGATAATGGCTTTAAAAATTTCTAAGTCTAAAAGGGGCTTAAATCAAGCAAATTCATTTTTGAGTTATTTGCCTTATTGGTTAAGGTTGATCTTTATGATAATGCACATATATTCCAAGTTTCAAATAAATACCGTCAATGATAAGAAAGATAAGACACAATTTAAAATTGGACACAACGCAAATACCAACGCTTAATATCGCAAACTCAGGGCAGGGTGATGTCAGTACATCGCAGCTCTGTTCTCAAACAGTCGATCTAAATCTATTCTTTTGACTATATCATACAAAGATGTCCACTAGCCCTTCTCATCCCATTAGAGAGAGAGAGAAAGAGATTCCAACAACAGCTTCTGGGGCTTAAAATTAATTTGCACATTCGGGATGTATTTCAAAATAAATATTCTTAAACTTTCATTTCTCCTTTTCGAACAATGTTTCGGAAACTACCAGTTATGTGAATGAAACTCTGGGTATGTAAATGTGATGAATAACTGATAAATTAAAGCCAAATTTTTTAAACACACCTTTTATTTTAAAATTGTTTTGTTTGAAAGTTAAAAAATGTCCAAGGATCGCACAACACTTTCATGATTTGTAATCAATCAACAGTCGTCACACACAAAAAAGAATATAAGCAGATAACATGGCTGATTATCGGAAAATGTAAATAGAACAAAAAATTCTTATTTTTCCATAATGTTTACTTATTCTTCTGACAAAAAGAGGGATGTTTTAAATCGATTCACACAGAAAAAAGAGAGTATAATTTCTTTTAATTTCTGCATATTTCTTAATTCTATCGATTTTTTTTCTAAACATATAGAGAAATTCAAGTTCAGTTCTAAATGATTAAAAGAACCTAATAATAAATGCAGTTAATATACCAATAATCTCATTCAACTATCGACATTTCCATGGAAAATCGTATATCTCAATTTTTCACCAGGCAGTCAAAGGAGACGCAGCGCGCAGTTCCCTTTGATCTTTATTTGAAACGCGGACAGTAACTAGCAAGTGACAATGGAAACTAAAAACAGAAAACTGGGACACAACCCTTAAAACACACACTCGTTAGTTACTAAAGGGCTGTAATACCCTTGCAATTCCATAGCACTATGCAGATGTCGGAAAGCTTTGAGGAAAGGAAAACATTCACGCCGTGTGATAAGCAATCTCTGTACTTAGGAAACTAGTTGTTTTGGCAGACTCAGCGATATAGAGTGGACACACCGTACAACATTTTGTCTGAAAGTAGTCCGGAAAAGTCAGCTTACGATCGCTATAGGCAAGGGAATTCCTTGAGAGGGATTCCCTGGCCTAATAACATCCCTACCTTGCTGGGCTTATGCCAGGGCTTTTCACCCAAGCTTATAAGGGCTATGTTTATAAATGGCTGGTGCATAGGTTATATACTAGCTGACCATGGCTGGATGAACTGTACAAGGTAGGTTTTAGTGAGTAAATGTATAATCCATTTTGAAATTCATTGCATTGATTGCTGCCTTGAAAAGTAGTCCGGTTCTAGAATGCCTATATCATAGGTTATGTATTTGAAAAATGCCACCTAGTGGAAGACAATGAGATCCACACAAAAGGAACAAAGGTTGTATGCAAAAAATGTATTTAAAACTTGAGAAAGGGTGAATTCTCAGAGTTAAAAAAATCCACTCGTCCAGTCCACTAGTATTGACGAGTAAACAAATGGGTCTAGACAAGTAACATTTCTTAAGCAATTGTTTGATAGGATGAGAAGCTTTTTGTACGGTAGATCAAGCAAAACTATTGAAGGGGGATTCCCAGAAAATATTGGCGAAATCTCAAGACCAGTATCCGTACAAAACAACAATTACCGACTATTTATTGGTCCGTAGCAGTCAAGTAAAACGAAAACTGAAATGACTTTTTACACTGCACATGCGTGATGTCCATAATGTATACAACATGTGATTAATCAGGTGGGAGAAAATATTCTAATCTCGCTATTATGCGAATAAGAAAATTTTAATTTTCCAACATAGTAAAACTATTTGTAAACAAATTCTAAAATAGTTGAACATTATCAATATAAGGATCCATCTTGGCTTTACTTTTCTTATGTGTTATATGTAACAAATATAAACTTGAAATAGATTAACCATTGACGAGGAAATGCACCAAGGAAAATCTACACAAATGGACCCATTGCATACCAGAAACGTTTTCACAGATATGTCGTCTGCTAAATTACACACAATTAGATATGGTTATATGGTAATGTCTGTGTTTATTTGCTATTTTGACTACAAAGTAGGACAAGTGACACTAGAAGAAGGACAAGTAACTTTTTTAATTCACTCGCCCTTCAGGAAAAGTGGGTTTCTGAAAATTTTTCGACCCCAATTCTATATCAAGAATTTCAAAACACTCCCTGATAAAGTGGCGCTATCTCTAATGAGACAAGATGCAGACCTGGATGAAGGGAAATGACATCTCCTTCACTGAGCTCTTTGCCAAATGACAAAATTTTAGACATGCCTAAATCCACGGCATTTGTAAACAGTACAAGGTTCATACAGGTATTCAATGACAAATTTTAAGCACTTTTAAACCACATTCGCCCATTTTTTTAACACTATCGTATGTGTATCGCTTGGCACCAATGACTAATAAACTTGAACATTTAACCCTTTACCATACAATCCCGACTTTGAACGACGCTGGAAAAAAAAAAACTTTGGAAAACATTGTGGGAAAAAATTTTATACATGAATCTTTTTTACTGATGGTTTGCCAGCTGTTCCCTTTCTTAATAGCCTATTTCTTACAGTTGGGAACCATAATATTCTTTTAGTTCTTTCCCACAATGTTTTCTACCTTCCCAAAACAAATTCCAATTTTTGAGTCACATTTATATGTCAGCTGCACTGAAAACTCCATGTTTGACTCTAAAATAACTGTATGTGGCTCAAATCACTGGATTTTCTTTCATAACTTAGAACACTGTTGAAAAGGGAGAAAATAAAGGTAACATCCATAACAGGGTTTTTTTGTTCTAGTCTTCTGTCTTTCTATGAATGTCCAACACCTTCTATTACACTTGTTCCAGCGCTATCACTGTAAGATAAGAAGGTCTAATCTTCAACCTCCCCATCTAATTGGTACACATAGCTTGTTACAGATCTTTATTTCACTACACAACCAAAGTTTTTCCTCATTATCAAACAGATTTTAGCTTCCACTAAATGTTTTGAGTAAATGTTACAAATCAAATTCATTACTAAAGATAAATCAAAGGACTCAAAGTCCTGGAAAGCGGATTTGTGAAGTAGCATAAAGCTGTAATATGTTGTAACAAAAAAATAACATCACATGCAACATATGTGTAATCATTTTAAGATGGAGTCAGCAAAGGCAGGGAAAGTCAAAATTGTTCTGCCAAGCGGTAACTGTTATTTTATTACTGTTTAGGGAGTGGTAATTTGATCCGTCAGTCTTAGGCAGTTTTTTGCTTGTATCAGATTTCGGAATAAATATGTATACACTTGTTAGAAAGTATATACGGTAGTGACAAAACCGAGGTTGAGCTGTATAAGCTGAAGCTGAATGTAGACTGGGCGCAAGCATGAATGACAGTATGTTTGGTACAGGTCAAACCGACCACATGGTACAGTGTGAGTGCGCATGCGTCATCACGCATGATGTGTTTGGTTCTGGTCAGAACAATCACAGTAAGCGGATTTGCTATACAAATCTGCTAAAAAGACAGTTTGAAGTGCCTCCTATCAGACAATGTCATGCTGACCTTTGTTGTGTCATGCGTTTTTGCGTTTTTCTTGTGATCTTTCTTTCAGGTACTGTAAAAAAAAACGTGTCGTGGAAATCTTTGTAATTTACGCATATTGATAAAAATTGTGAAGATATCCATTGGCATAGATTTAAGCTATATTAATGTATATTTTACCTTGACACCAGGTAATGTCATGAGCGATTGACTGGAGCGTGATGTCAAAGGTAAAATACCAGTCTAGTGGCAGTTAATACCGGTAATTTAAACACCCTTCACAGTAAGTAGAAAAGGAGATTTATTAAATTAATGGAAGTTGGTTTTACAGTACAAATACTTTGTTGTGCCTGAAAGGGGAAAATATGAAATGCAAAACTGAGGGAGTCAAGAAAAATTCACTAGATAAGTGGATTAACACCTTTATCACATTTTCATAAATGACTTGCTAGCTTAATTAGCTGTGATAAAGAGAGCCATGTGCGTCCTTCATATTTGATACTGACTGTGTTTATCAAAACCCATATTTCTGTCCGAAACACACGAGCACCCAGGTCAAATGAGAACCCTTTTTTACACAGAAAGTTATTCCTTAACTGAACTTAGTTTCCCCTTGAAGAAGAATAATTATGTCAGATACCTGGAAGATACTGGTCAAATACATTTGACAATGATTGCGCGCCCCTGTCACTTTTTATGAATCAGAAAACAGAATGCACTCCAACCCAGCCCAACGGCTGGCTATCTAAAATTAATAACAGTCTTTCACATGTGATGTTAAACTGAGGTCCTGTGTGGCAATGCTATACACCAAGCACGTTAAATAACCCAGCGTAAGTTAGGACGGGTCACGTTCTGTGTCATGCACTATCCCCATAACATAACTAACAGCTTTCTGGAGGTGTCACCCATACGGGCAACCAGTGGCTACAATAAGTAAATGGAAAATCAATCTGTCATGCACTTAGATGACATTACTTCTATTATAAGTTGTTTTATATGGACTGTTTATTTCAGTTTCATAAGATTTAAGAGATGAATAAAGTATAGCAGACATGCATAAAATACTGGGCCATCATGCTAAAGTTTGGCTAACCATCAAAATGCAATACTATGTGACAGTACAGTGTACTTGATTTAGCCAAACTGCTGCTTTGTCCAGACGTGTTATAGGTCCTTTGTGAACTCTTTACCACCTGACAAAAATGAAGACTTGTCCAAACATGAAAGCATTGGCAGATGACAATCTAAATGTGGCTCAAATGATAGAATTTTGTCTTTGATAGGGTAGAAAACAAGCAGCATGTTTTCCATTTCCCACGATGTTTTCAAAAAGCTGCTTTTTTTGGATCATTTAAATTCAGGAAGGTGCTTTTTACAATTTTTTTGCTGCAAATTAAACTTTCTGGTCAAACACTATTAAATACTACAAAACATCCTTTTACATAGAAATGTGAAAAAAACTGTAGGTTACATTCAGTAAAAAGGTGCAATTCTAACCTTCAAATAACATATTGATTGCCCCGCAATCTGCATTTACTGCGTCTATCTTGAGGAGATCAAATATGAAATAAAAAAAATGTATTTTTTTTCACTATGATCCCAAAAAATCTACTCATATTATCGATCATATCACATTGCCACAAATATCTGCAAAATTCTGGCAAGAAATCTAAAAATACATTAAAAGGCTATACAGCCCATTAAGGAAATGCCTCACAAAAAAATTTTATACATGTATCTTTTTTATTGATGGTTTGCCAGCTGTTCCCTTTCTTAATAGCCTATTTCTTACAGTTGGGAACCATAATATTCTTTTAGTTTTCAGTGTATAAACCCATGTAAAAATGTAAGACCCCTGAATTAGGGCCAACTTTGACCCAAGGGTTACGATTGGGACACAATGAAACTGCATACAAAATTTGGTAGCCCTGGGCCTTATGGTTAAGAATTGTACGATTTTTGCAGTTTTAACGATATACGCCCATGTTAAACTTGTGACCCCCAGGGCGAGGCCAATTTTGACCCCAAGGGCTGTAATTTGAAGAAACCTGGTACAAGTGCACTTGTCATTCTCATTTACTGTCATCTTGAACACTCTATCACACAGTCCTGACTTTTAACCCCTCCTGAGAAAGAAGCCTTTTAAAAATATTGTGGAAAGGGAGAAAATGCTGCTAACCAGCATTTTCTACTTTTCTCACAACATGTTCTAACGTTCCCATGACAAATTTCAATCATACATAATTTGTCTTCTGCAAATGCCTTCAACTTGAACTAGTCTTAAAATTTTGTCGTTTGTCCTTACTGGATGGTTATAGAGTGTGGTGGCCAAAAAATAATACAGACCAGAATGGCTTGATTTAGCTGTATGCTAGTGACTGAACCCATTCTTCAAAAGTGATTCATGTATTTTCCTTGAAATTTGTCACAAAATAATAAAGATGAAAGGGCCTATTTATTTTTCAATATGATCAAAATTTCTTGTAAAACACCCATAAATACAACTGGATATCTTTTCTTTGCAACTGTATAGTTTGACAGGTTATTTTAAATAAAAAGCTGCAATTTTGTATGTTTCAATAATGAAATGGTCGTTTTTGCAGTAGGGAACTCCATCTATTTTTAGTACATAAGATATGACATCATCATATAGATTTGAATATGAATCCTTGTAATCAACATGTGTTATTAATCATGTGACAGTTACACAAGTCATTGCAAAACTCTGGTGCAAAACCTAAAAATACAAAAACAGGTTACCAAGTCCATTTAATACCATTGTTAGTATATGCCATTCTACTTCAGTAGAAAGTGAGAAAGGTACGGAGTTGCCTACTTGCACTATTTCCGATATGACCATTTAGGATACTTTGGATACATCTAGTTTCTGGAAGATCGATCGGCAGATTGTTGAACTTAATCACATCGCAGATCAGTTAACTCTACCATACAGTTTCAACTTTTAACAACCCTAAGAAAGAAAGCTTTTGAAAAAATTTTGGGAAAAGGAGAAAATGCTGGTAACCAGCACTTTCTCTTTTTCCCACAAAGTTTTCTACCCTTCCCAAATCAAATTTCAATTTCTGATTTGTCGTCTGCAAATGCTTTCAATTTGGACAAGTCTAAAATTTTGTCATTTGGTAAAGAGTTAACTCTTTACCAAACGACATAATTCTAGACTGGTCCAAACTAAAGCATTTGCAGACCACATATTACATTAAGCTGAAATGATGATGATCGTCTATAAAAGTGTAGAAAACCTGTGGAAAAAGGAGAAAATGCTGGTTGCCAGCATTTTCTCCGTTTCCCGCACAGTTTTCAAAAAACTATTTCTGTGGGGTCGTGAAAACGTGACCCTGTGTGGTAAAGAGATAAGAAGTTGTTGAGAATGTGATCAACCATTACCTTTATTTAACACTGTCAGAGAGAATCACCAACTAATACAGTATAGTCTCTTTTTAACGCCTCCAGGGGCGTTACATTTTTCAAAAGGAGGGTGATTAATAGAGGTAAAAGGACATATAATTTTCCAACGATGACAGCAACGTTATCGTCCAAGTTTTAGTCAGTGCCAATAGCGAAGAGGTCGCCATTTGAGAAATCTGCTGTATCTAATGCAAAATACCGATTTTTCTATCAATCATGATTCATTTGGAAATTAAATAGCATTCATGATTCATATATATTGAACACTGGTCTTCAATTCTTTCACTTTCTTAAAAGTTTCATGGAAATCTAATGTACTGTTTTCTTAAAATTTTGTCAAGAACAGCCATTTGCTCATTTTTTGACTTGGCGGATTTTACCTCATTATCAGACAAAAATGTTATATAGTTCTTTGAATTGGATTCTATTTCTAGTCAACAGTTATGCATATAGCATAAGCTCATTTAAGAAAAGGCTTTAATTGTGTGTCACAGCTCACGATAAAGTTGATTTTGCATGATTTAAATCAACAATTGGTCCAATATTTTTTCAGCCTAAAATGCTTGGGCCCCTACCATTTTAATATCCAAATATCAAACCAACTGAATGGTGAATCATGTCTTTTATTGTTTTTTTTTTCACCCTTATATACATTATCTTACAAAATAAAAAGATATGAGAAACATTGAATGTCACAAAACAATTCTAGCAATTGTCCTTAATTCAGTGACAAGTTATTCTTTAAGTTTGGTAAGATTACAAAAATCTGAACAACTCCCTTTAAAGGTATTGGTAAACGCAACAAACATTAAACCTGTCACAATAACAGGAAATCTCTTGTACTGCCAGACTAGTGGTAGCGTAGCTGACAGTACTATTTCCTGTCATGTGACAAGCCATGTTATGTAGGTGGTAGATATCTTTCTTCATAAAGATCATCTATTTTTTGTTCTGACTGAATAGTGGATTGAGCTCCTTCATTGTTTTCTATGTGATGTGTTTGGTATATCATTATCAACGCTAAATGCGACAGTTTGAAGGGTCTTTCATCGGATGAGGTCAATGTGGCCCCTAAAGTACTCACAAGTTTTTTCTAAAATTTGGCCCAATGACCGACTTTTTTACCTTTTTGAACGTGTGCTAGATTTCATCACAACAAACGTTCTGACCAAGTTTCATGGGTATCTGGATGAAAATCTTGCCTCTAGGGTGCACACAAGCTTTTTCTAAAATCTGGCAGATCAACTTACCTTTTGACCCGACATGACCCAATTTCAAAGTTGTCAGAGACATCAAGAAAAACATTCCGACAAAGTTTCATGAGTTTCCAGCTGAAAATGTAGCCTCTAGTATGCACACAAGGCTTTTCTAAGATATGACCCAGTTTCAAACTTGTCCGAGACATTATCAAGACAAACATTCTTACCAAGTTTCATAGGTATTAAAATGAAAATGTGTCCTGTATGGTGCACACAAGGTTTTCCTAAAATTTGATCTGGTAACCTTTTTAATCCGACATGACCAAATTTGAAACATGTCTGAGATTTTATCAAGACAAAGATTCTGACAAAGTTTCATGAGTATTGGACTTAAAATGTGTCCTCTATAGAGTGCACACAAAGTTTTTCTAAATTTTGACCAGGTGACCTACTTTTTGATCCAACATGACCCAATTTCAAACTTGTCCAAGATATTATCAAGAAAAACATTTTGACTAAGTTTCATGAGTACTGGACTTAAATTGTGGCCTCTAGTGTGCACACAAGGTAATTGTTGACGCCTGGATGACCTACTATGATGCACGATGCATGACGGACACACCACTATCACAAAACCTCACCTTGAGCACTTTGTGCTCAGGTGAGCTAAAAAGAAAGACACAGACAACAACTTGAGGGCTGTGATGAAACCTTTATATTTTCTTTGAAAACAGCCAAGCTGAAAATCAATCATTGTTGACCCTACAGGACTGCAACACCTAAGTTCAGGAACCTCATTATCATGATATTTCTCCAGTCCCTTGGACCAACAAGAGTAGCTGATAATCTAAATTCTGGTTTTTCCCCAACAAAACAACCTTTAAGTTAACTGTTTACCGAATGAAAAATTTTTAGACTAGTCTAAATTGAAAACATTCCAGATGACAACATATCTGTGACTGAAATATTGAAATTTGTTTTGGAAAAGGTAGAAAACATTGTGGGGAAAAAGAGAAAATTCTGGCTACCATTTTCTCCTTTTCCCAAAATGTTTCCAAAAGGCTTCTTTCTCTGGGTTGTTAAAAGCCTGGGTTGTGTGGTATAGGGTTAACTGTTTACCAAATGACAAAATTTTAGACTTGACACAAAAATTGAGAATTGTTTTTAGAAGGGTAGAAAACATTGTGGGAAAAGGAGAAAATGCTGGTTACCTGCATTCTCTCCTTGTCCCACAATGTTTTCCAAAGGCTTCTTCCCCAGTGTTAAAACCCGGGATTGTGTAGTAAAAGGTTAAGAAAATCCTTTATTAAAAACAAGAGGGCCATGATGGCCCTGGATCACTCACCTGAGTCAATAGGCCAAACATTCTGACCAAATTTCACAAGTATCTGACTGAAAATGTGGCCTCTATAGCATACACAAGGTTTTCCGAAGATTTGACCTAGTGACCTAGTTTTTGACCCCACATGACCCAATTTCAAACTTGTGTGAGATTTTATCAAGACAAACATTCTGACCAAGTTTCATGAGGATTGAACTGAAAATGTGGCCTCTAGAGCGTACACAAGGTTTTTTCTAAGATTTGACCTAGAGACCTAGTTTTGAACCCACATGACCCAATTTAACTCGTCTCAGATTTTATCAAGACAAACATTCTGACCAAGATTCATGAGTATCTGACTGAAAATGTGGCCTCTAGAGCGTACACAAGGTTTTTCGAAGATTTGACCTAGTGACCCAGTTTTTGACCCCACATGACCCAATTTCAAACTCGTCCGAGATTTTATCAAGACAAACAATCTGACCAATTTTCTCAAGTATCTGATTGAAAATGCGGCCTCTAGAGCATACACAAGGTTTTTCGAAGATTTGACCTAGTGACCTAGTTTTTGACCCCACATGACCCAATTTCACACTCGTCAGAGATTTTATCACGACAAACATTCTGACCAAGTTTCATGAGGATTGACTGAAAATGTGGCCTCTAGAGCGTACACAAGGTTTTTTCGAAGATTTGACCTAGTGACCTAGTTTTTGACCCCATATGACCCAATTTCAAAGTAGTCCGAGATTTTATCAAGACAAACATTCTGACCACGTTTCACGAGGATCGGACTGAAAATGTGGCCTCTAGAGCATACACAAGGTAAAAAGTTGACGACGGACGACGCACGACGGACGACGGACGACGGACACAGCACGATCACAATAGCTCATCATGAGCACTTTGTGCTCAGGTGAGCTAAAAAAAGGACATTACCCATCTTTGGATATCTTAGTAAGCTGCAATAACCTTGTATGTAACTCTTTTTATTATATACCTGAAATTTTTCGGATTCAAATACGCGTGTTGCACACGGATAAAATAACACATGACAGATAAAATTCTGTATCTACACACTGTGAAATACGGTTCCAAATATGGTATTGATGACATAATTCACATGCGGAAAACATACATATTGATTTGCAATTTGATTGGTCAAAATTTACGCTATGATATTTATATGCTTTTCATAAAACTGGAGTTACTAGCTTCTACACCATTGTTTGTTTCATTTTGTTTACCAATTTAGAAATAAAATGTCAAGAACTACAGCATTTTGTCATTGAAAGTTGAATATTATGTTGTAGTAACTTTTCTGATGCCTGTATTTATGAAAATTTTGAAGTCTTCTTGCTTGACTTTTGGTCTCACACAATATTTAATTTTCTAACACTGCTAAAATACAAGCACCACCTACTACAACATAATATTCCATATTTACAACACTATCCCACGTTTTAATGACCTAGAAAGGAAAGACTTCTGAACACATTAAAGTAAAAGGAGAAAACTGTCGGTTGTACTGCCAGACTGGTGGTAGCATAGCTGACAGTACTATTTCCCGTCATGTGACTGTTAAGACCCTTAAGAAAATGCCTGTTCAAATTTAATGAAAACTACGCCTCGATTGAATATTGTGAAATGCTTTGACTATTCTCTCCATCATCAAAAACAAGGAATAAATTGATGCATGAAAAATTAATTTAAACAAGAAGGCCATTGACCCTAAACTGCTCACCTGAGTAAAGTCATCTTGATCAGTTTGTGCTGAAGGTAAAATAACATACATTCTGACCAAGTTTCTTTAACATTGGATAGAAAATGTGGTCTCTTGAGTATACACAGGTTTTATTCTAAGATATAAGAGGACAAACTGTGATACATTTTAGTAGATGTTTATCAGGATGGACCCAATGGGCCTACAGCCATGATAGAATTACTTTTCAAAAGATTAGGCATTATTGTAAGATTTCAAAGAAAGCCAATCCAAATTAAGAGGACCATGATGGTCCTAAATCGCTCACCTAAAATGCAACTCAGCTCAACACCATAAAGCTACATGCCAAATATGAAAGCTCTAGCCATTACGGTTTGGGACAAGAAGATTTTTAAAGATTTCCCTCTTTATCCCTATGTGAAATCCGAGACCAACAAAATATGGCTAATTTTCACACCAGGGCCATAATTTTGAGTGTTTTGGTAGAGGGCCACTAGATGATGCTACATGCCAAATATGGAAGCTCTAGCCATTACGGTTTTGAAAAAGAAGATTTTTAAAGATTTCCTTCTATATCTCTATGTGAAATCCGAGAACCCACAACATTGGGCCAATTTCCACACTAGGGCCATTATTTGAAGTATTTTGGTAGAGGGCCACTAGATGATACTACATGCCATATATGAGAGCTCTAGCCCTTACAGTTTGGGACCAGAAGATTTTTACAGATTTCCTTCTTTATCTCTATGTGAAATCCGAGAACCCACTGCATAGGGCCATTTTCAACACTATGGCCATAATTTGAAGTATTTTGGTAAAGGGCCACTAGATGATGCAACATGCCAAATATGAAAGCTCTAGCCCTTATGGTTTGGGACAAGAAGATTTTTACAGATTTCCTTCTTTATCTCTATGTGAAATCCGAGACCCCACAACATAGGGCCAATTTCCATACTACGGCCTCTATTTGAAGTATTTTGGTAGAGGGCCACTAGATGATACTACATGCCATATATGAGAGCTCTAGCCCTTACGGTTTGGGACAAGAAGATTTTTAAAGATTTCCTTCTTTATCTCTATGTGAAATCCGAGACCCCACAACATAGGGCCATTTTCAACACTAGGGCCTCTATTTGAAGTATTTTGGTAGAGGGCCACTAGATGATGCTACATGCCAAATATGAAAGCTCTAGCCCTTACGGTTTGGGACAAGAAGATTTTTAAAGATTTCCTTCTTTATCTCTATGTGAAATCCGAGACCCCACAACATTGGGCCAATTTCCACACTAGGGCCATTATTTGAAGTATTTTGGTAGAGGGCCACTAGATGATACTACATGCCATATATGAGAGCTCTAGCACTTACGGTTTGGGACAAGAAGATTTTTAAAGATTTCCTTCTTTATCTCTATGTGAAATCCGAGAACCCACAACATAGGGCCATTTTCAACACTAGGGTCATAATTTGAAGTGTTTTGGTAGAGGGCTACTAGATGATGCTACATGCCAAATATGAAAGCTCTAGCCCTTATGGTTTGGGACAAGAAGATTTTTACAGATTTCCTTCTTTATCTCTATGTGAAATCCGAGACCCCACAACATAGCGCCAATTTTTAACAGCAGGGCCATAATTTGAAGTATTTTGGTAGAGGGTCACTAGATGATGCTACATGCCATATATGAAAGCTCTAGCCCTTACGGTTTGGGACAAGAAGATTTTTAAAGATTTCCTTCTTTATCCATATGTGAAATCTAAGAACCCACAACATAGGGCCAATTTCCACACTTGGGCCATAATTTGAAGTATTTTGGTAGAGGGCCACTAGATGATGCTACATGCCATATATGAAAGCTCTAGCCCTTACAGTTTGGGACAAGAAGATTTTTAAAGTTTTTTCTTTCGGTTGCCATGGCAACTAGAGTTCTTCATTGAATTCAAATCTTTGAAGTGTTCTTAAAGGGCATCACCTAAGAATCATTTCTGTGAAGTTTCATTGAAATCTGATTGGCGGTTTCAGAGGAGAAGATTTTTTAGTAATTGTTTACGGACGGACAGACGGACAACGGACATTGACCGATCACAATCGCTCACCCTGAGCACTATGTGCTCAGGTGAGCTAAAAATACTTCAAGAAGCTATCCAAATTCATGTTCAGAAGGTCTAGGTGACATATCATGCCGTCTTTGAATCAAGCTTGGGAGCAAATGAAACATATTTACAAAAATCTTAATGTTTTGAAATAAAAGTAACAACTTTATGATCAAACCAATATGTTTCAATTGTGCCAGCTTCACCACGGCTATTAGAAAGTACAAGGTCTAATGTACAATCGTTGTCAGTTGTTGCTTGTTCATAACACATTCCACAGGAGAAAGTGTCACATATGATTATTACCAAGTCCCTGTCTTTCCCAAATACATCTAGATTAAAATCTGCTACAATCAGTAAAGGTTTACTTGCATCTAAATCAGGAAGAAGCTCACTGTTTAATACTGCTCTAAAATTACAACTGGACATGCTGGGGGCTTTATATAATACAACAAACTGCATTCTGAAGATAAATATGATACGGAAACTTTTATGAACTCAAACTGTTTAGAGAAAAAAGAGTACTTCGACAACTCAGTACAACTACAGTGGATATACAGTGCTATACCATGTGGTGGACGACTGACTGTGTTGCTTGTACTTTGATCATTCCAAATGAGTTTGAAGTTTTCTATTGTGTAGTTACTGTCTCAATCTCATAATCTTTTCCTTTTTGGGGCATTTATGCAGACCTTGAATTTAGCCTGAACCTGAAGAAACATGCACAAACTCCATACATCATTGCCTCAGAAAATAAAACATTTGAATGGCAACTACTCTGAGATATCATTAAGAAAATCATGATTAAGCAGTTGGTATTATTAACACAAACTTTCTGGCCTATTATCAAGACAATATCTTGACCACATTTTGTAAGTGTTTGACCCTACTGTAGCCTCCAGATAGAGTTCACATATGGTTTTCAAAGACTTGAAATCCTGACCTACCTGTGACTCCCCTGACTTATAATTCCTACCTCAAAAACCTGTGGGTCAGTATGTTTAAAATGTATGCATCTTTTTCCCAAATGTCTCCATTTTGTCTGTTATTTACATGTTATTTACATATCAAATGTTTATATACATATCAATCTTATAAACTATTTATCTCACTTTCACCTCTGACCATTTGCATTTATGTACTGAAATTCAACCATCAATCTTCTGTTTAATATAGATTTTAGATTGTGTAAAATGTGAAGTACGATTGGAATCTAATTTGTCTGGAACAACATTGCATTAAATCTTTCTTAGGTTCCTCCCTTATTGAAGCCTATTTCAACTGCATTGCTCCTTGCCTTGTCTTCCTCTCTATCACCTCCCTCCTTCCTTGCCAATTTTCCAATCTTTCCAAACCCCTACCCTCCTCCCTTCCTCTTCTTCCCCCTCAACCTTCCTCATGTCATCTCCATCCACCACTTCTCCTTCCCTCTCCCTCTCTCCCCTCCTTCTTTCATCCTCTCCTTCCACCACTTCTTTCCTCCCCATCCCCTCCTTATCTTACCAAACTTACCCTACCTAACCTTACTTACTTACCTAAATTACTCTAACCTAATTACCCTAACTACCTACCTACCCTAACCTACTTACCTTAACTACCTACCTACCAACCCTTACATACCCTACCCTACTTACCCTAATTACCTACCTACCCTAACCTAACTACCCTACACTTCTTAACTACCTACCTACCCTTACCTATACTACTCTAACCTAATTACCCTACCTACCTACCTACCCTAACCTACTTACCTTAACTACCTATCTACCAATCCTTACCTACCCTACCCTACCCTACCTACCTGTCTGTCTACCTACCTACCTACCTACCCTAACTACCCTACACTACTTACCCAACTACCTACCTACCCTTACCTGCCCTACCCTATCTACCCTACCTACTAGTGTTGGACAATCGGTTTAAAATTAAAACCGATTATCGCTTTATAATCGGAAGAGCAAACCAACTAGCTATCGATAGTACAATCGGTTTCTGCACAGTATACAGTACACTTGTACTAGAATGCTTTTTTGCTTCACTCTATCAATTTGGATAAATAATATCAGCTTTATGAAGATATTCTATTTGTACTTAAAAAGTGGCCGAGGAAATACATTAAAATTAAATTATTTGCTTTATTTATCATTATCAAACAAGTTGACAAGTTTTGTCAAGACATGAAGACAATTGAAAGAATAAACTGAAAGAAAACAACATAACAACAACAAAATATTAACAAAGTTTCAGCCACTCATTCCTTGAGTTTTTCCTCTAGTCTAAAAAGGCTAGAGGACAGTAAAGGGTTTGAATAACAAATAACTTAACTAAAAAAATAAACTGGAAAAAAAAAACATAACAACATCAACAAAAAGAAAGTTTCTGTGAACAATGATTAAATATCTTACTGATATTTGTTCAAAAAAATAAATAAAAATCAAAGATGGTTTTCAATAATAGACTAGTTAGTTAATAGTCTTTAGACTACACTTGAGAGTTTTCATTGACTAGAACAAACTTAAAAATGAATCTTCAATTAAGTCTTAATCTCACATTAAGAGTCTTTGTGACTAGAAAGGATTATCTGGCTTGTTTAGTTTACCAGTAAGTATGCCTGTTTTTATTCAAAAATATCAATAAATCAACATTTTTAGGACTCATCCTTGCTCGCTTTTTGCTAACTAGTGCCCCAGCCAAACTGAAAACTCTCTCTGAAGACACTGATGAGGCCTGACAAGCCAGATACTTCTTTGCAAGTTTCGAGATTCTGGGATAGAAACACTCATTTTCCCTCCACCATTCCAGGACAGTAAGACTTTCATCACCAGCTTTAACAACCGATCCAAGATAACGTGCAACTTCTTGTTCAGCTACATTCCTCATGTTCTGTTTGGTTTCTCCAATGCATACTATGTCCATAAGCCAGTCATCTGTATCCGCAGATTTCAGCTTCTTAGGAAGTGGCTGTACTTCAGGTGGTATGGTAGGTTCAGGCACCAACTGTGGTCCAGGTGCTGTTTTACTTTCTTCCACCAAAGTATCAGGAAGTGTTGGGGGACATGGAAGAGCTGGCAGCGGAGGGTTATCATTATCAGAATGACTGTTTGTGGGTTTCTCTTTCTTTACAACAACAGTGTCACTCAACCCTAAAGCTTGTTCCCTCAACATCTCATGAGCTTTCTCTCTTTGCTCAGGCATAAATGTGAAGTCCTTCAAATATGGACTCGTGACACAAGCTAACAATACCAAGTCTTCTGTTGCTGTTCTCATTTCTAACTCAGATACCATTTTCTGCTTTATAGCTTTTATAATCTGGGGATCATCAGGTTTCACAGCTACTGCAAGGCCTAATTTCAGCACAGTAGGTAGGACTTTGGTCATAGTAGGGGTCATCTCAGCACATAAAATGGATGTTGCCACCTCAAAAGGCTTGAGAAGAGCCACTATTCTCTCAGCAATTGCCTGTTCTTCGAAAGTGTAGGCACAGTTTTTAATCTTTGTAAGAACTGCCTTAGAGATACTTTCATCACTGGCTAAAGCCAAAATAGCGGGAGTCTGTTCACACAGTCTTTCTAGCATGGCCAGAGTTGAGTTCCACCGTGTTGCAACATCCATAATTAGCTTGTGTCCAACTTTGTTCTCACTTAACAGCAACTTTTGCTTATTTACTAGTTCATCTGAAATACTGGATGAAGAATGAAAAAAAGTAACCAAACTCCGGCCTTTTCCCAAGATTTTTGATACTTCCGTAACTGAAAGCGCTTTTCTGACCACCAAGTTAAGCCTGTGGCCATAGCAACCGAAGCGCTGCCACTCAAGAATCTCAAAGGCCTTTTTTTCATTTGCTGCATTATCTGTTGTAGCCATCGGATCAGGTAAACTCCAGCGTTTTTGGGTTTCTTTCAGTGCAGCAGCTATTTTCTCAGAAGTGTGACTGCCTTCCAGTTTCTTGGTTTCAAGAACGACAGTCTTCATTTGCCAGGCTGTGTCAATGAAATGAGCAGTAACTGTAGTATAGCTCTCTGTGTTCATACTTGTCCATCCATCATGTGTTATGGAAACACTTTCACACTGACCTATATCTGACTTCAGTTTTTCAGTAATCTCATCCTTCTTCTTTTCTAAAGCTCTTACCAGGGTGTTTCTACTAGGGATGGAATACCTGAAAAATAGTAACATACCAAACAATGTTATATCCAAACAAAAATATATAGATTTTATATTTTAGATTACCCTTTACCACTTGACAAAATATTGGATCATACTTCTGAAGAAATTTACAGACGAGAATTAACATTTTTTCAAATGATAGTAACTGTCTTTGAAAATGCATAAACATTGTGTGAAAAGGAGAAAATGCTGTTACCAGTTACCAGCATTTTCTCCTTTTTCCTACAATATTTTCAAAAGGTTTCTTCCTCAGGGTCATTAAAGGGGGGGGGGGGTTTGATTGGTAAAGGGATGAAAAGCATTGATGAATGCTTTTTGGTAATTCCTTACAGATGTAAAATAAAAACAGAAATCATCTTCTATGATGCTTCTGTTTTGTTCAGGATTGTAATACACTATTGAGTTTTTGAGAATGTGACTGGCTGGTGTCTTTGAAAGAAAAATGTATGTGGCATTTCATTCTACCCCAGTGTTCAACAGAAAATTGTCAAAGAGGGCTGTCAAATGGTAATGTTTTTCTATAAGATATAAATTTTTAAGATATAACATTGTTGTTTAACTTCAAAGTCTGCTTTGAAAGATAATGCTTTTAACATTTGCTGGGGCTGCTCATTTTAACCTCTTCCCAACTTACCTAGGGTCAAGTAGACCAACAAAGTGTCGGAACTCTGGATTGTCAACCAGACTCAAAGGTAGCACCTTGGCAACCAGCAACTGCAACAGTGCATCATCGATCTGAGACTGTCTGCCAGATGATATTCGCCCAACAAACAATGAAGACCCCTTGCTGGTGAAATGGCTTATTTTGGGCTGAACACTGCTTTGTTTTGTTTCACTTGTGGTGGATTTGGTGTCACCAACCTCAGAATGTTCATGATCTATATGGAACTGGAAATTTGTGGTATTTCCTGGAAACATAAATAAACCAAAGCTTAGTAGGGCTCCAATGTGTCAACCAGAACCCAACACATTGATATATCTGCTAAAAAAGTTTAGTAACTAAAATGTTTTCACTTTTGTATCAAAGAACATTCAAATGAGAACAAAGTATCATTTTTAGTAAAAGAAAAGGACATCTTTGAATTAAATGCTAGTATCCAATGGAAAATTACCCATATGAACCATGTCATAATTTTTTTTGCTGTTACAGTCTCACAAAAGCTGATCTGTTCTTAACTAGTTGTGCAAAATTTGTACCTGGAACTATGAAACTTCAAAAAATGACTAGTCAGTCCAAAGCTAGACGATATAGATAAGTTTAAAATAAATCTTTCTGAAATTTGCATTTTAACTCTTCACCAAACCACAAAATTTTAGACTTCTCCTGCTAGGAATTGATTACATGCGACAATTTAGGCAAATCTGAAATCAGAAATAGTCCATGATACATGATGATTGAGTAGAAAACATTGTGAAAAAAGGCAAAAAAAATCGTAAATGTTCGTAGTTTTATGAGACACCTGAAAAGTACTGACAGAATGACGGCATAAACCATGTCAGATGTGATGGATTGGCAATTAACTTTTCTCCCATTGTAAGGCACTTTTCTGACACTGGATTGGTCTGACAGTTCGGAGGGCCTTTGCTGCTTGAATGTAATTAATTTCTGTGGATAGATGATGTCACAGAATATGGCCAGGAAACAGAGATAGCGAAATGCGATTACGGACAAAACTCGCGTGCGCTACTTTACCTTTATTGACGTACGACTTTTTGCATATTCTGCATACGGCTCTTGTCATGTCGAGATTTTCTCTCGTCGCCGGCCCTGGTCCCTTTTTCAAAAACCCAAATGTTTTCCACACTCTTGATTTTTTGCGGCCACCAGGATATGCGAAAATTTCTTGATCCTCGTCCAGCTGATCGTAGTTGTCTGCCATTTTGTAACCAGGGACGTTCAGTAGCGAAATTGAGCGCTAAAAACCGGTACTCGCATTCCGGGACATTCCGGTACCGACTACAATCGATTGAGGGATTTCTCAATCGATTATCGCCATCGGAAGCCTAAACCAACTGACTTTCGACTATAGTCGATCATCGGCCCACCACTACTACCTACCTACCTACCCTAACCTACCTACCACACTACTCTACTTTCCCTAACCACATACCTAATCCTATCCTACCTACCTACTCCAGACTGCCAACCTACTTTAACCTACCTTCTCACTACCACCTTCCTATCCACCTACCTTATCCTATTCTATGTAATCACTATCCTACCAACCTTCCTACCTACTTAACTACCCAACAACCTAAATACCTATTATACCTTCCTACCTACCCAGCTAGCCACCCAATTTCCTATCTACCTATTTACCTACCTTATCCTATCCTTCCTACCTAGCCACATACCTACTCTACACTGCCTTCCTACTGCCCTACCTAATCCTTTCCTACAAATCTACCTACCTACTTATCTACTTATCATTAATCTTAACCTACCCACTTACTTATCTACATACCTACCTACTCTACACTTTCCTGCTTATGTGCCTACACACCTACATATTCTACAATCTAACTTTCTATACCTGCCTGAATACTCTATTTACTACCTATCCACATACATACTCTACACTGCCTTCCTACTGACCTACCTAATCCTTTCCTACAAATCTACCTACCTACTTATCTACTTATCATTAATCTTAACCTACCCACTTACTTATCTACATACCTACCTACTCTACACTTTCCTGCTTACGTGCCTACACACCTACATATTCTACAATCTAACTTTCTATACCTGCCTGAATACTCTATTTACTACCTATGCTACCTACACACTAAACCTACCTACATACTCTTCTTACTTGCCTCTATCTACTTCCCTCCATCCCTACTTACCTACTCTACCTACTTACTCTACCTATCTACCCTAACCTGCCTACATACCCTACCCTACTTACCTACCTTATCTTAGCTACCTACCTACTCTACCCTAACATACATTCCAACAATTCCTACCAACTCTACCTTACCTACCTACTCTACCCTACCTACCTTAGCCTAATTACCTACCTAAACTTAGCCACCTACCTACATACTCTGCCCTACCTACCTATTCTACCCTACCATGCCTAACAGCTCTACCCTACCTACCTACCCTACCCTACCTACAACTCTTACCTACCTACCCTACATACATAGTCTACCTTACCTACCTACCTACTCTACACTATCTACATAACTTACCCTACCCTACCCTACCTACCTACTCTACCTTACCTACAATTCCTATGTACTATACCCTACCTACCTACTCTACCCTACCTGCCTACTCTACCCTACCTACTCCATCCTACACTGCCTACACTACCCTACCTACCTACAAACCTAAAATTCCTACCTACATACCCTACCTACCTACGCTACCCTACCTACTCCATCCTACACTGCCTACACTACCCTACCTACCTACAAACCTAAAATTCCTACCTACATGCCCTACCTACCTACGCTACCCTACCTACTCTACCCTACCTACCTACTCTACCCCACCCTACCCACCTACCCTACTCTGCCAACCTACACTACCTACCTACCCTACCCAACTATTTACTTACCCACCAACTCTACCCTATCTAATCTACTCAAACTACTCAACCTCTGCCCATTTACATTCCCTCCAACACCCATCTGTCCCAACCCTATCACCTCTACCCAAAACCACGCAACCTTTAAATAGCCAGACCCATCCTACCCCTACCCAAAATATACCAACCCATTCAAAAACTAACACTCTCTCAACGCACCCATCTACCCTACTACAGTCCCTCCCAATTATCTACATAAAATTAATTAATTTTTCTGAAGTTTATTAAAAATTAAGGAGAAAACTGGGGGATCCATTCAAATGAAATGTAGTTCCAGTATTCTTAGATTCAACAGAAATGAATGAGACTATGTGATCATGACTAGGTTCTACAATAGCATGCATAATGTCTGCAATAAGCAAGAACTTAACTTAGAATATCAAACAATTTTATGGATTCATTGATTGTATGGTGTTTAATGCCTTTTTCAACATTACTTCATTCATATCGAAGCAGACAGAGCACTTATCTATGCTTTTCTGGAGTTTCTTTTACAAGGTCCTTTCATGATGTTCTATACAAGCCATTGGTTGCTTTCTCACAAAACCATTGTCGAAATTGAAAAACAAAATAATTTACAAGTGATACAAAAATCAAAGGGGGCCAGCAAAATGAACTGTGGTTCCAGTAAACTGCCTTTGACTTTACTCTTTGCTTCATTTCAATAGAAGTGCCTAAAGTTATAAAACACTGACTACAGTTCTAAAACTGCATGCATAATTCCTTTGCAGTGAGGCTAAGTAAGGCTAGGGTGTCCAATATGCTATATTTAGACTACACTTATTTCTTATTCACATTCAATAAGTATTTTCAGGGACTACAGAACACATACAGGTGTGTCCCTTTCCATATGGGTTTAAACTGAGTAACAAGTCAGAAAGCTTCAATTACATGTTAAACCAATTACATATTAAATTAAATAAAGGCTAAATGGTTACTAAATACATAGATTTTTACAGACTTTTTTTTCAGTACAGCTGGCCCTGTATAACTTCCCTTGGGAATGTTCGTGTGTTTCCATAAATTTTACCTGTTGAAACTACATGTATTTTCTTCAGCCCCCCCCCCCTTCCTATCTTATTTAAGGGGAAAAAGTACTACTTTACTCTTTTAGCAATGTATATTCAAGATGGCAGCATCCAATGAATTCACAGTAATAAACAATATGAGAGGAATAGTGCCTGTAGGGTTTTCCTTGATACAAATCTTTCACCCGAATAATCCACTTAAATTTATCCACTGTTGGCCTGGGACACACTTTAAGATGGAAATGGACAAACATATTTCAGGTGCAAAAACTACTGGGGGTGACAGAACAACAGACTGCGCACATATATTTTCATTTGATTCATGCAGACTTATTCACTTTATTATCTGGCTGTAAACTGTTCTAGCTGCTCAAATTTTAAACTGCACATCCTCTTATCTCTGAATTTAGTTTAGCTTTAAGCATACAAAATGATGAAGAAAACCATTCATTTCAGCAAAGCAAAGCTTCAAATGGCTTAAATAAACAAGCTCAAAAAATGATAGTTCCAAAACAAAACCATGTTGTTAAACTCCATGTAAATTTACATGAAATACCTCCTGTTTGTACAATAATATTTGCATTATATCATTATAAAAGAAGGTTCAAGAGCCAGAATTAAGCTTTTCATCAGGAAACACTTGGAACCAGTCAGACACTTTAAGTCAAAAATATCAATACATATCACAATACACTTTTAACATAATAATTATAAAATTAAATCTCGATGTGATTTTTTTCGGCAATACCCATCCCTATCTAAAAACCAACATTCAATGAGAAAGCTTTACTTCTTTTTCATTTGTTGGGATCAAAGATTTCTTTCATGAATCAATTCTAGACATGGTTATTTAAAACAGAAATTTTCTTTGTTAACAATCTGGGACAGACTCTCATTAAGCGTTTTACTCACAAATTTTTGAAATTATGATCCATTACATCTGACACTGCATGAGAAGATGAGTTCTGTTTCTCTCTGTACCTTTTGATCTCACACATTAAACATAATTGGTTGAAGATTTGGACATAAAGACCTAAAATTTCCTACACTTTAAATAAGCACAATCACTCCGTTAAATTGAGATAATTTAGTCATCTCTAGTAACACCAAACACACACACACACACCTTTTTTTTTTTTTTTTTTTTTTTTTTTTTAAATATTTTTTCCTCTTTTATTAGGTTTTTTTTTAATACTTTCTAATTATAATTATTATTATTTTACATAGAATATATCAGGTTTTTTTTTTGGTTTTTTTTTTTTTTATAACTTTCCATAAAATATATCAGTTTTTTTTTTTTTTTTTTTTCCAGTTAATTTCCCATAATTTTTTTTTTTTTTTTCCTTTTTTTTTTTTTTTTTTATTTGTTTATTTTATTTTCTTTTTTTTGTTTTTGTTTTTGTTTGTTTTTTCAAACATTTTCCATACATTTTTCTCCTTTTTTTGTTATTTTCCAGTTAATTTCCCATAAAATATGGTTTTTTTGGTTTTTTTTGTTGTTTTTTTTTTAAATCATTTTCCATACAACTTTTTTTTTTTTTTTTTTTTTTTTTTTTTTTTTTTGTTATTTTCCAGGTTTTATTGAGTTTTTTTAATGTTTTCCTTTTTATTTTTTTATTTTTTTTCTTTAAATACTTTCTAATTATTATTATTATCATTTTACATGAAATATATCTTTTTTTCTTTTCAAATAACTTTCCGTAAAATATATCAGTTTTTTTTTTTTTTTAATCATTTCCCATACATTTTTCTCTTTTTTTTTTTTTGTTATTTTCCAGTTAATTTCCCATAAAATATGGTTTTTTTTGTTGTTGTTGTTGTTTTTTTTTTTTTTTTAAATCATTTTCCATACATTTTTCTCTCTTTTTTTTTTTTTTTTTTTTTTTTTTGTTATTTTCCAGGTTTTATTATTTTTTTTTTTTAATATGTTTTCATTTTTATTATTATTATTTTTTTTTTAAATACTTTCTAATTATTATTATTATCATTTTACATGAAATATATCTTTTTTTTTTTAAATAACTTTCCATAAAATATATCAGTTTTTTTTTTGTTGTTGTTTATGAGTTTTTTTTTAAATCATTTTCCATGTTTTTTTTTTTTTTTTTTTTTTTTTTTTTTTTTTTTTGTTAATATGTTTTCCTGTATTTCTGTGGGAGAGGCACTACTATTAGGGAGGGAGTCTTAATTAGGTGAAATATGGCAATTTGTAATTGTTTTAAATTTTCACAAAATAGTTTTTTTTTTAATGTGTGAGTGTGTGTGTCTGCTTTCTAAATCATGTGCTTACAATTGCACCCAGAAAATAATGAATAAGGATGATACGCATCATGTAATTTGGTCTTCAGCCCTCATACCAGTTATCTACTTGGTAAAAAGTACAGCAACAGTTCCATTGCTTATAAATTTGATTGATAAAAATTTAGGGCTTTGCAAACATGTCAATATAATCAAACACTTTGTAAAAATAACTACACCCTTTATCAGGCAGCATAATGTCATATCGTTGTGTAAAACATAGGACAAATTAGGGCAAAAATCAGATGACAAATCAAACACTTTGTAAAAATAACTACACCCCTTATCAGGCAGTGTAATGTCTTTCATATCTTTGTGTAAAACTTAAGGCATATTAGGGCAAAAAATCAGATGACCTGAACTTTAATTTCACTGACATTATTCAAAGTAATATGGAGGGTGTAAAACTTAAGGCAAATTAGGGCAAAAAAAAATCAGATGACCTGAACATTAATTTCACTGACATTATTCAAAGTAATATGGAGGGTCCAATCTTACATGTCTCTGCTACCTAGTGTTTCAGTACCAAAAGTCAATTTTTCCACAGAAGTTTTAACGTTTCAACAAGCTGGATCACTGTATTGATTCTTGATTATTGTCAGTATTGTACCTATAGATGACCAAGACTTGAATGGCCTGTTCCAGTTGTATGCTAGCAATTTCATTCTCATACAGTGGGTAGGGTGCTGTAGTCCATCAATGTATTTTGCTAGACAGGTTTTGAGAACATCAGTACCTCAGAAAATAAAAAAATTATATGACACCTTCCCTGAGATATTATCAAGAAAATCATACACAACTAGTGGACAGAAAGTATAACCTCTGAAGTGCAGGTAAGGTCTTTGTATTATTTGACCAACTGACCTACCTTTCAATCAGGTGGGCCAGTTTCAGACTCAATTTGGGTATTATCAAGACAAACTTTTTGGACTATTCAGGGTGCCCAATCACATACTGCAGTACGTAATTCACGTATAAATTTTACTCCGTGCGTACAAATTTTTTATGCTTACGTGCATGCATGCACTGTCAAAAGTATACACTGCACAGATTAGATACCATTTCGTATTGCATGCCAAACAAACAAAATGAAAGTAGTTTTCCTCATAAGTGGGTACCACGCTTTGTCCTCAATATAGAGCGGGTTACCAAATATTTTCACAATAGATATTTTGCGGCTCCCTTGTCTGTCTCAATAATTTTCGCGTTGATTTTTTTAAGGTGTCAAAATCTACCACGTGTACAGGAAATCTGGTAACTAATTTTCAATGAGAAATTTAAATCATTTAATAATATTATGATGCGCAGTTATTGTTAAAAACATACTTTTTTGACACATGAAACCTGAAAAATCAAACTGCAAATTAAACGTGTAATTTTCGTATGTATGGCGTCTGCTGCAGAAAAAATGTCATCACAACAAAAGCTGTTAAAATATTTTACAGCGTGAAGATCTGAGAAAGGTAGGTTTACACAAGTGATTCTACCATTAGACATTTTGTTTTATTTTGCGCTAACACGGCATCGCCTTTATTTGACAGAGTTTGAGCTTACAATGAGCCAATCGGCCTGCTCCTCTGTGATTTTAAAATAGCCAGATCTACGAACATCGTCTTGGACAATGAGCATCAATCTGTCTATCCTTCCTTTTTAAAGCAGTTCTAATGTACTTAGCAACTTTGAGAAGGGAATAAAGGTGAACAATCTTCCATAAAGGCGGTCGATTATCAAAACTCATGGCCGTGTTTGGCTTTTAAACCCTGACCGCTGTTACGATTATACCTTAAGTATGTGCATGCAATGGAGACATATGATGCATCCATGTAATCACCAAATGCACAATTTACAAATTTAATTTAGATCCCATTCATTATGGTAAAGGAGCTAGGGTGTTGAAATTCATTGATAAAACTGAAACAGCCCAAAGTTACTCTGTACCTCCTAATTTTTCTTTGTACCCCCAATTCAAAACCTAGAGGGTACAGTGTACCTCCGATTTTTTCTTTGTACCCCCAATTCAAACCTGCAGGGTGCATGTACCCCCAAATTGAAAACCCAGTGGGCATCCTGCTATTATTGAGACAACATCCTGACCACATTTCACAAGTGTTTGACTCTAATGTAGCCTCCAGATGAGTTCACATATGGTTTTCAAAGACTTGAAATCCTGACCCACTGTGTGACTCCCCTGACTAATAATTCCAACCTAAAAAAACAGTGGGTCATTATGTTTAATATTTATACCTCTGTTTCCCAAACATGTCTGTTTTTTCTGTTATCTACATATCAATTGTTTATATACATGTCAACCTTATTTGAACTGTTCATCTGACTTTCACCTCTGACCATTTGTATTTATGTAATAAAATTCAAACATCAATCTTCTGTTTAATGTAGATTTTAGGTTGTGTAAAATGTGAAATATAACTGGAATCTAACTTGTCTGGAACCACGTGGCATTAAATCTATCTTGGGTTACTTCCTAAATGAAGCCTAATGCAACTGGTCCTTGTCTTTCTCCCTCTGCACCCCAACCCTCGTTCTTTGCCAATTTTCCAATCTTCCACAATGCCTAACCTCCTTCCTCCTCTTCCACTTCCCTTCCCCTCCTTCATCCCCTTCCTTCCTTCACCTTCTCCTTCCACCACTTCTCCTTCCCTCCCTCCCTCCCTCCCCACCCCTCCTTACCTTACCCAAGTTACCTACCTATCGATCCTAACTTACCTACCTACCCTTACTTACTCTACCCTAACCTAATTACCATAACTAACTACCTACCCTAACCTACAATACTTACGCTACCCTACTCTACTTAACTACCTACCTTCCAATCCCTATCTACCCTACCCTACCCTACCTACTTACCCTACTTACCCTAACTACCTACTTACCCTTACCTACCTACCCTACTTACCCTACCCTACCTACAATACTTACCCTACAGTACCTACCCTACCCTACCTACATACCTACCTACCCTACTTATCCTTACAACCTACCTACCCTTACCTACCCTACCATACTTACCTGTACCTACCTACCCTAACATACCTACATACACTACCTTAACATAATTACCCTAACTACATACCTAATCCTATCCTACCTACCTACCAACTCTTACCTACCCTACCCTACTTAACCTTACTACCTACCTACCCTAACATACCTACATACACTACCTTAACATAATTACCCTAACTACATACCTAATCCTATCCTACCTACCTACCAACTCTTACCTACCCTACCCTACTTAACCTTACTACCTACCTACCCTAACCTACCTACCTACCTACCTACCTACCTACCTACCTACCCTTACAACCTACCTACCCTTACCTTACCTTCCCTACTTACCTGTACCTACCTACCCTAACATACCTGTATATACTACCTTTACATACTTACCCTAACTACATACCTAATCCTATCCTACCTACCAACCTCCTCTATCTACCTACCTTACTACCTACCCCACCCTAACTACCTGCCCTACCCTTACCTATCCTAACTAATCTAACCTAACTACACTACACTAACTACATACCTAATACTATCTGTCCTGCCTACCTACTCCACACTGCCTAACTACCTTAACCTACCTACATACCTTCTAACTACTGCCTACCTACCAACCAACCACCTTATCCAACTATATCTAATCCTATCATACTAAGCTTCCTACCTACTCTGCCACTTAACAACCTAAATACCTATCCTAACTTTCCACCTACCAACCCAGCCACCCTATTAAAATTTCCTACCTTCCTATCTACCTACCTACCTACCTTTCCCAACTACCTACCTAATCCTATCCTACCTACCTACCTATTCAACACTGTCTACATACTGACCTATCTGATCCTTACCTACCTAATCTTATCCTACAAATCTATCTACCTATCCTTAACCCTAACCTACCTACCTACCTACATTTTTATGTTCACCTGCCTATTCTGCCTACCTATTCTACAATCCAACCTTCTATACCTGTATACCTGGCTGAATACTCTATTCACTACCTACCCTACCTAGCCCAACATCCTACCTACTCTGCTGACCTACCTACTTTCCATTTCTCCATTCCTACTCACCTACGTAAACCCTACTTTCCTACTTTAAGTAACTAAATTACACCTATCTACCCTACCCTACCTACATACCCTACCCTACCTTAACTTAGCCATCTGCCTACCTCACACTCCATCTAACTTATCTACATACCTACACTCCTACCTACTCTGTCCTACCTACATACTCTACCCTACCTACCTTACCCTACTCACCTATCTTAACCTAGCCACCTACCTAACTACTCTACCCATCCTGGCCTACTATACAGGACCTACACTACCCTACCTACTCTACACTAACCTACCTACATACCTACCTCCCTACTCTACCCTACCTAACTCCCTACTCTACCCTATGCTACTCTACCTACCTGTCTACTCTACCATATCTACAAACCATACCCTACCCTACATACTTACTTACCCTACCTACTCTACCCTAGCCTACCTACTTTACCCTAGTCTACTTACTCCACCCTAACTTCATACCTTACCCTGCTCCACCTACCTACTCTACCTACCTCACTACATACCTTACCTTACCCCACCCTACCTTACTACCCTACCCTACCTACCTATCTTACCCTAACCTACATAGATACCTACCCTACCTACTCTACCCTACCCTATACTACCTATACTCTACATACCTACCCAACCCTACATACTCACCTACCTTATCTATTTACCTACTTACCTACTCTACCCTATCTAAACTACTCAAACTACTCAACCTCTGTGCATTTACATTCCCTCCTAGTATATACATTTGTTCAAACCCTATCCCCACCAAAAAACCACCCAAACTTTAAATAGACCAATCCCACCCCAATCCTCAATACATCAACTCATTCAAAAACCAAGACTCCTTCAACTCACCAACCTAACCTACTACTGTCCCTCCCAATTATCTACATGAAATAATATGAAAGAAATGACATTATATTAAAAAATAAGAAAAAAAAAAGGACCCATTTAAATGACATGTGGTTCCAGTATTCTTAGATTTAATAGAAATGCCTAAGACCATGTGATCATGACTAGGTTCTATAAAAGCATGCACAATGTCTGCAATAAGCAAGTTTTTAACTTAGAATATAAAACAATATGATGGATTCACATAAAGGTGTGTCCCTTTCAATAAGGCTTTAAACTTTGATTCAATTCTGAAAGCTACAATACACATTAAATCAAGTAAAGGCTACATGGTTTCTAAATGAACAGATTTTTACAGACTTTGAATAAATGAAAAGGTTAAACTAGCACTTCTTTATGGTTTGACCTTGTTTGATCTGAGGTCTTTATTTCAAACAGTCTGACCCACAGACTTTTTTGGTTTTTTGTTTACTTTGTTTTACTTACTATGGCTATTTATTGGCTATATTCAAACAAGCCAGATTAATTGTTTCATTTCCTCTTTTTCTGAGGTTCAGCTCTTTCTAACTATCAAATTTTCTAACACAGAAAATGCTTATCATCATTTCAAAGACAAATCCTAACAGTTGTACTATTGTCTGCAAATTCTGTTTTTATATAAACAAATCTAAATCTTTGTTGCCAGGTAAAGAAATGTGATCAGCACAAGTCTTTTGATTATATTATTTTTTAATCTAATATCCTCTACAACTAGAGGTCCACTGTATTTCCTGTATACCAGTATATTGCCGTTTGCTTCGGAAATGATACTTTTTCCAGTGCGGTCAGCCCTGTTTCTGTTTACTCGTGAATTTTCATGTTCACAGAAATTTCCATAACCTGTTGAAACTACATGTATTTTCTTCAGCTTCTTTTTTTATTTTATTGAAGTGAAATAAACAAGTACCAGTTTAATCTTTTATTAATGTGTATTCAAGATGGTAGTATCGAATCAATTCACAATAAAAAAAAAACAGTATGAAAGGAACAGTGCCTGCAGGGTTTTCCTTGACACAAATTTTTTACCTTTTTTTATTTGTTTTTTTTTTTTTTTTTTTTTTTTTTTTTTTTTTTTTTTAATAACATATCACACTATATTGCCATGTGATTTTTATGGCAATTTGCATTACATTTAACAATGCATCAGAAAATGAGTTCTTTCTTTTTGGCTTTTCATCTTGCATATTAAACATAATTGGTTGAGATTGACATAAAGACCTAAAATCTCCTACACTATAAATAAGCGCAATTCACTCAGTTATACCGAAATAATTTAGTCATCTCTAGTAACAACAAACACACACACTTTTTGATTTATAAAAATGCATTTTTTCCTTCTTTTATTTATTATTTATTTATTTTTTTTTTTTTTTTTACTTTTTGATAATCATTATTTTCCATGAAATGAATCAGGTTTTTTTTTGTTTTTTTCCTAATAATCTTTTTTTTTTTTTTTTTTTTTTAAATATTTTTCCATAAAAAATATCAGTTTTTTTGTTATTTTCCAGTTTTTTTTTTTTTTTTTTTTTTTTTTTTTTTTGGTTAAGATTTTTTTTTACCGTATTTCACCTCATTGAGGTTGTCTGAAGGCCTCTGTAGTAAGTCATATAGCGGGAGAGGCGCTACTATTATAGAGGGAGTTTTAATTACCTGAAATATATCAATTTATAATTGTTTTAAATTTCTATAAAATAGTTGATGTGTTTTTTTTTTCAATTAATATCAATGTGTGTGTGTATGCATGCTTTCTGAATCGTGTGCTTTCAATTGCATTTAGAAAATGAATAAGGATAATATCCATTATGTATTTTGGTCTTCAGTCCTCAAACCAGTTATCTACTGGGTAAAAAGTGCAGCAACAGTTCCATTGCTTGTAAATTTGATTGATAAAAATTTAGGGCTTTGCAAACATGTCAATATAATCAAACACTTTGTAAAAATAACTACACCCTTTATCAGGCAGCATAATGTCATATCGTTGTGTAAAACATAGGACAAATTAGGGCAAAAAATCAGATGACAAGAACTTTAATTTCACTGACATTATTCAATGTAATATGGAGGGTCCAATCTTGCATGTCTGTACTACCTGGTGTCTCAAGGCCAAAAGTCAATTTTTCCACAGAAGTTTTAAGAGTGAACAAGCTGGATCATTGATTCTTGATTATTGTGAGTGTTGTACCCATTGATGACCAAGACATGAATGGCCTGCTCAAGTTGTATGCTAGGGATTTCTTTCCCAAACAGTGGATAGGGTGCTGTAGTCTATCAATGTATTTTGTTGGATAGGATTTGAAAGCATCAGTGCCTCAGAAAATAAAACATTTAAGCTGCAACTTCCCTGAGACATTATCAAGAAAAATCATGCACAAGTAGTGGACAGAAAATATAACCTCTGAAGTGCATGTAAGGTCATTATATTTTTTGATCTACTGACCTACTTTTGAATCAGGTGACCAAGTTTCAGACTCATTTTGGGTATCATTAAGTCAAACTTTCTGGACTATTATTGAGACATCCAGGCCACATTTCATATGTGTTTGACTCTTATGTAACCTCAAGGTAGAGTTCACATATGGTTTTCAAAGACTTGAAATCCTGACCTTTTTGACTCCTCTGACTTATAATTCCTACCTCAAAAACCAGTGGGTCAATGTTTAAAATGTATGCATCTTTTTATCTGTCCAATGTGTCTGTTTTTTGTGATATCTACATATCAACTGTTTACATACATATCAATCTTATTTACACTGTTTATCTCACTTTCAACTCTGACCATTAGCATTTATGTACTGAAATTCAACTATAAATCTTCTGTTTAATGCAGATTCTGGTTGTGTAAAATGTGAAATATGATTGGAATCTATTTTGTCTGGAACCACATGACATTAAATCTATCTTAGTTTACTTCCTAATTTGAGCCTAATTAAACTCTATTGCTCCTTGACTTGTCTTCCTCCCTTTTCCCCCTCTCTCCTCTCCAATTTTCCAATCTTCCCCAACCCCTTGACTCCTTCCTTCCTTGTCTTCCTCCTGCTTCTTTCTTTGTCATCTCCTTCCACCATTTCTATTTCCCTCCTCCTCCTTCAACCTCTTCCTTCCTTCATCTTCTTCAACTATTTCTCCTTCCTTCCCCACCCTCTCCTTACCTTTACCTAACTACCCTACCTTACCCTAATCATCCTACCTATCTACCTGCCCTAACCTACCTACCCTACCCTACCCTACCCTAGTAAACAATTTACCTACCAACCCTTACCTACCCAACCCTACTTACCCTAACTACCTACCTTACCTATCCTTTCTACCTACCTACCTACCCTACCTACCTCCCAACCCTTACCTACCCTACTTACCCTACCTGCCTACCTACCCTAACCTACATAACCTACCTACTTACCCTAACTACCTACCTACCCTTATCTACCCTTACTACCTACCTTCCCTTATGTTCACTACCCTACTTACCCTAATACACTACCTACCCTAATCTACCTACCTACAATACTCTACCTACCCTAACCCTAACCTACCTACCTACACTACCCTACTTACCCTAACTACATAACTAATCCTATCCTACCTACCTACCACCCTACTCTACCTACCTTACTACCTTACTCCACCCTATCTATCCTACCTCCCTACCTGCCCTACTCTTACCTACCCGACTTACCCTAACTACCTACCCAATCCTAACCTAATCTACCTACCCTAACTACATACCTAATCCTATCTGACCTGCCTAACTACTCCACACTGCCTACCTACCCTAACCTACCTACTTTCTCATTACTGCCTACCTCCCGACCTAACTTATCCAGTGCTATCTAATCCTATCCTACTATCCTAATAACTTTCCTATCTACTTAACTACCTAATAGCCTAAGTACCTATCCTAACTCCCTACCTACCCAGCAAACTACCCAATTTCCTATCAACCTTTCTCAACTACCTACCTAATCCTATCCTACCTACCTACATACCTATTCTACACTGTCTACCTAATGACTTATCTAATCCTAACCTATCTAATCCTGTACACCAATTTACCTACCTATCCTTAATTCTAACCTACCTACTTTACACTTCCATGCTTACCTACCCGCTCTACAACCCAACCTTCTACACCTGTATACCTGCCTGAATACTCTATTTACCACCTAACCTACCTACATAGTCCAACTTCCAACCTACTTACTTTCCATTTCTCCATTTTTACTTGCATATGTTAACCCTACTTACCTACTCTACCTACCTACATACCACCTATCTACCCTAACCTACCTACATACCCTGCCCTATTTAACTACCCTAACCTACCTACATACCTGCCTACTCTACCCTACCTACCTCCTCTATCCTACCAACTTACCTTACCCTAACCTACCTACTCTACCCACCTAACTACTCTACCCTACCTAACTATTCTACCCTACTTAAGTACTCTACAGGACCTACTCTACCCTACCTAGTCTGCACTACCCCACCTACTCTACCTAACCTCCAACTACATATCTTACCCTACTCTACCTACCCACTCTACACTACCTACCTACTCTACCCCATACCCTGCCCTACTTAACTACCCTAACCTACCTACATACCTTCCTACTCTACCCTACCTACCTCCTCTATCCTACCAACTTACCTTACCCTAACCTACCTACTCTACCCGCCTAACTACTCTACCCTACCTAACTATTCTACCCTACTTAAGTACTCTACAGGACCTACTCTACCTAACCTCCAACTACATATCTTACCCTACACTACCTACCTACTCTACCCCATACCCTGCCCTACTTAACTACCCTAACCTACCTACATACCTTCCTACTCTACCCTACCTACCTCCTCTATCCTACCAACTTACCTTACCCTAACCTACCTACTCTACCCGCCTAACTACTCTACCCTACCTAACTATTCTACCCTACTTAAGTACTCTACAGGACCTACTCTACCCTACCTAGTCTGCAATAACCTACCTACTCTACCTAACCTCAACTACATATCTTACCCCACTCTACCTACCCACTCTACACTACCTACCTACTCTACCCTAACTACATACCTTACCCTACTCTACCTACCTACTCTACACTACCTACCTACTCTACCCTAACTACATACCATACCCTACTCTACCTACCTACTCTACACTACCTACCTACTCTACCCTACCCTAACTACATACCTTACCCTACTATACCTACCTACTCTACCCTACCCTACCCTAAGTACATACTTTACCCAACTCTACCATAACTACATACCTTACACTACCCTACTCTAACTACCTACTCTACCCCTACCCTAACTACATACCATTCCCTTCTCTTCTCTTCTCTACCTACCTATTCTACCCTACACACCTAACCTAACACCATACCCTACCCTAGCTACCTAGTTCATCCTACCCTACCTACCTACTCTACCCTACCTACCTACTCTACCCTACCTTCATACCTTACCCTACCCTAACTACATACCATACCCTACCTATCTACCTACTCTACCCCTACCCTAACTACATACCATTCCCTTCTCTTCTCTTCTCTACCTACCTATTCTACCCTACACACCTAACCTAACACCATACCCTACCCTAGCTACCTAGTTCATCCTACCCTACCTACCTACTCTACCCTACCTACCTACTCTACCCTACCTTCATACCTTACCCTACCCTAACTACATACCATACCCTACCTATCTACCTACTCTACCCTACTCTACCTACCTACTCTATCCTACCTAGATAACCTACCCTACCTAACTACATACCTGCATTACCTACATACTGTACCCTACCTACCTATATACATACCTATCCCACCTTACATACTTACATATCCACCTACCTTACCTATTTACCTACCTACCTACTATACCCTATCAAATCTACTCAAATTATTCAACCTCTGCCCATTCACATTCCCTCCCAGCACACCTGTCCAATCCTACAACCACACCTTAAAACGACCCAACCTTTAAATAGCAAGACCCATCCAACCCCCATCCAGAATACCAACTCATTCAAAAACCAACACACCAATCTACCCCACAACTGTCCCTCCCAGTTCTCTACATGAAATGTGAAACCAATGACATTATATTAAAAATTAAGAAAGAAAATGAGGGATCCATTTACATGACATGTGGTTCCAGTGAGACTATGTGATCATGACTAGGTTCTACAATTGCATGCATTGTCTGCTAAAATACTGAACAATAGGATAGATTCACATAAGGTGTGTCCCTTTCCATAAGGCTTTAAACTTGGAATCAAGTCAGAAAGCTACAACACACGCTGAATCAGTTAACAGTGAAATGGTTTCTAAATAAACAGACTTTTACAGACTTTGAATAATTGAAAAGGTTAAACTAGTGCTTCTTTATGGTTTGACCATGTTTGATCTAAGGACTTTGATTCAAACAACCTGACCCAAAGACTTTGAATAATTGAAAAGGTTAAACTAGTGCTTCTTTATGGTTTGACCATGTTTGATCTAAGGACTTTAATTCAAACAACCTGACCCAAAGACTTTCTGGGTTTTCTGTTTACTTTGTTTTCCTTGCTATGGTTATTTATTGGCTATATTCAAACAAGTCAGTTTTTCATTTCCTGTCTTGCTGAAGTTCAGCTCTTTCAATCAAATTTTGTAACACAGAAAATGTTTATCATCATTTCAAAGACAAATCTGAACTACTGTCTGCAAATTCTTGTTTTTGTATAGACAAATCTAAATCTTTTTTTGCGGGGTAAAGAAATATCAGCACAAGTCTTTCGATTATATTTTCACATGTTTATTTTTTTATTTAATATTCTCTACAACTAGAGGTGCATTGTATTACCTGTATACCAGTATATTGCAGTATGCTTCGGAAATAATATTTTTCCAGTACGGTATCTGTTTACTCGTGAATTTTCATGTTTACATAAATTTCCATAACCTGTTGAAACTTCATATATTTTCTTCAGCCTCTTTCTATTTTATTGAAGTGAAATAAACAAGTATCAGTTTAGTCTTTTATTCACATGTACTCAAGATGGCAGCATTGAATCAATTCATAGTAAAAAACAATATGAAAGGGTTTTCTTCGACACAATTTTTTTACCTTTTTTTATTTCTTTTTTTTATAAATCACATTATATCGCAACATGATTTTTTTCTGCAATTTGCATTGAATTTTTTATAAACATCAATTCAATTTAAACCATTTATCTCAATTTCACCTCTGTCCAATAGCATTTAATGAAATTCAACCATTAATCTTGTTTAATGTAGATTTTAGGTTGTGTAAAATGTGAAATATAATTGGAATCCATGTTGTCTGGAACCAAATGGCATTAAATCTATCTTAGGTTACTTCCTCATTGGAGCCTAATTCAACTCTATTACTCCTTGACTTGTCCTCCTCCCTATCTTCCCCTCTTTCCTTGCCAATTTTCCAATCTTCCCCAACCCCTACCCTCCTTCTTTCCTCTTCTTCCTCATGTCTGTGTCCTCTCCTTCTACCATTTCTACTTCCCTCCCTCTCATTCAACCATTTCTCCTTCCCTCCTCACCCTCTCCTTGCCTTACCTAATTCACCTGACTATCCTAACTTAACCTACCTTACCTTACCCACCTACCTACCTTACCCTCTCCTTGCCTTACCTAATTTACCTGACTATCCTAACTTAACCTACCTTACCCTACCCACCTACCTACCTTACCCTCTCCTTGTCTTACCTAATTTACCTGAATATCCTAACTTAACCTACCTTACCCTACCCTACCCTAATTATCCTACCCTAACCCTAACCCCTACCCCTACCCTACCCTACCCTACCCTACACTACACTACACTACTTTATTACCTACCCACCAACCCTTATCTACCCTACCCTATTTATCCTACCTACCCTAAACTACTTACACTTACTACCTACCTACTCTTACACTCTACTAACCTACCTACACTACCCTACCCTATGCTACCCTACTTACCCAAACTACATACCTAATCCTATCCTACCTACCTACCCTACTCCATCCTACCCACTCTACACTTACCTACCCTACTTACCCTAACTACCTACCTTAACATACCTACCCTAAATTACCTACCCTAACTACATACCTAATCCTGTCCGACCTACTTTATCCAATGCTATCTAATCCTATCCTACTAACCTTTCTATCTACCTAACTACCTAATAACCTAAGTACCTATCCTAAATCCCTACCTACCCACCCAGACACCCAATTTCCTACCTACCTATCTACCTACCTTTCAAAACTACCTACCTACTCCTATTCTACCTACATATCTATGCAACACTGCCTACCTAATGACCTATCTAATCCTATCCTACCAATCTACCTACCTATTCTCAATTCTAACCTACCCACTTAACTATCTACTTACTTTACACTTTCATGCTTACCTGCCTACTCTACCTACCCGTTCTAAAATCCAACCATCTATACCTGTATACCTGCCTGAATACTCTATTTACTACCTGCCCTACCTACAAACATAGTCCAACATCCAACCTACTCTACTGACCAACCTACTTTCCATTTCTCCATTTTTACTTGCCTATGTAAACCCTATTTACCTACCCTACCTACCTACTCTACCCATCTACATACCACCTATCTAGCCTACCCTAACTACATAGCCTACCCCACTTACCGAACTACCCTAGTCAGTTACCTGCCTACTCTATCCTACCTACCCTATTCTCTATTCTACCTAACTTACACTTCTTATCTAACTTAGCCACCTACCTACATACTCTCCTCTACCTACCTATGCTACCCTAACCTACTTACTCTACCCTTCTTAACTACTATATCCTACTCTATCCTACTTAAATACTCTATAGGACCTACACTACCCTACCTATTATACACTACCCTACCTACTCTACCCTATCTACTCTACCTACCCACTCTAGCTACTCTGCCCTAACTACATACCTTACCCTACTCTACCTACCTACTCTACTCACCTACTCTACCCTACCTACCTACTCTACTCTACTCTACCTACCCCACCTAACTTCATACCTTACCCTACCTACTCTACCACCCTACTCTACTCTACTAACCTACTCTATTCCACCTACCTATTCTACCCTACCTACCCCACCCTAACTATATACCTTACCCTACCTACCTACATTATCCTACCCTACCTACCTACTCTACCCTAGCTACATACCTTACCCTACCCTACCTACTTACCTTCCCAACCTATCTACCTACTCTACCCTTCCCTACATACCTTACTTTACCTAACTACATACCTACCCTGCCTACCAACTCCACCCTACCTACCTATGTATACCTATCCCACATTACATATGTACCTACCTTACCTATTTACCTACCTACTTTCTCTACCCTATCTTGTCTACTCAAACTACTAAACCTCTTCCCATTTACATTCCCTCCAAGCACATCTCTGTCCAAACCCTACCAACCCATCTAGAAATGACCCAACCTTTATATAGCCAGACCAATCCCATCCCATCCAAAATACAACTTGTTCAACTCACCAATCTATCCTACAACTGACCCTCCCCTCCCAATTCTCTACAGGAAATTATATGAAACCAATGACATATTAAAAATTAAGAAAGAAACAAAGGGATCCATTTAAATGACATGTGGTTCCAGTGAGACTATGTGATCATGAGTCTAGGTTCTACAATTGCATGCATTATGTCTGCAATAAGCAAGTTTTTAGAATACCTAAATACTAAATATCTAATTATGATGGATTCACATACAGGTGTTTCCCTTTCCATAAAGATTTAAAGCTATGATACACATTAAATCAAGTAAAGTTTCTAAATAAATACTTTTACAGACATTGAATAATTGAAAAGGTTAAACTAGCACTTCTTTATGGGCCATGTTTGATCTGAGGACTTTAATTCAAACAATCTGACCCACAGACTTTCTGGGTTTTCTGTTTACTTTGCTTTACTTGCTATCGCTATTTATTGGCTATATTCAAACAAGCCAGATTAATTGTTTCATTTCCTCTCTTGCTGAAGTTAAGCTCTTTCTGACTATGAAATTTCCAAACACAGAAATTGTTTATCATCATTTCTAAGACAAATCCTAACAGTTGAACTACTGTCTGCAAATTCTATTTTTACACAGACAAATCTAAGTCTTTGTTGCCAGATAAAGAAATATTATCAGCACAAGTCTTTTGATTATATTTTCAAGTGTTTATTTTCAAATTTCATATCCTCAACATCTAGAAGTGTGTTGTATTATATGTATACCAGTATATCATGGTATGCTTTGGAAATATTTTTTTCCAGTTCGGTCGGCCCTGTATCTGTTTGCTCATGAATTTTCATGTGTTTCTGTAAATTGCTGTAACCTTCTAAAAATACATGTATTTTCTTCAGCCCTTTTTTTCATTTTTATTGAAGTGAAATAAACAAGTACCAGTTAAGTCTTTTAGTAGTGTTTATTCAAAGTGGTAGCATCAAATCACTTCACGATAAAAAACAATATGAAAGGAACAGTGCCTGCAGGGTTTTCCATGACACATTTTTTGTTTACTTTTTTTTTTTTTTTTTGTTATAGAATATCACTTTATATTGCAATGTGATTTTTTATTCAGCAATTTCCTATACATCTGACAATGCATGAGAAGAGTTCTTTCTTTTCAGCTTTTAATCTAGCACATTAAACCTAACTGATTGAGACTTGTATACATTGACCTTAATTCTCCTACACTATAAATAAACACAATCACTCAGTTATATTGGGATAATTCAGTCATCTCTAGTAACAACAAACACACACTTGTTTTAATAAGAAATACATTTTTTTCTTTCTTCCATTATTTTTATTTTTAATCACATATATCTGGTTTTTCCCCCCAATAATTTTCAATGAAATATTTTTTTTTCTTTCCCATTTTATTTTCCATTAAATGTCGGGGTTTTTTTTTTTTTTTTTTTTAATAATTTTCCATAAAATATATCAGGTTTTTTTGTTTTTCATTTTTCAATAATTTTCCATAAAATATATCAGGTTTTTTTGTTTTTCATTTTTCAATAATTTTCCATAAAATATATCAGGTTTTTTTGTTTTTCATTTTTCAATAATTTTCCATAAAATATATCAGGTTTTTTTTGTTTTTTTTTTTTTCATTTTTCAATAATTTTCCATAAAATATATCAGTTTTTTTTTTTTTTTTTTTAAATAATTTTCCATAAAATATATCAGTTTTTTTTTTTGTTTCATTTTTCAATAATTTTCCATAAATTATATCGTTTTTTTTTTTTTTTTTTTTGTTTTTTTTTTGTTTTTTTTTTTTAATAATTTTCCATAAAATATATCAGTTGGTTTTTTTTGGTTTTCTTTTCATAAATTTTCCATAAAATATATCACTTTTTTTTGTTTTTCATTTTTCAATAATTTTCCATTAAATATATCAGTTTTTTTTGTTTTTCATTTTTCAATAATTTTCCATAAAGTATATCAGTTTTTTTTTTTTTTTTTAATAATTTTCAATAAAATATATCAGTTTTTTTTGGGGGTTTTTTTTGTTTTTTTTTTCCTTAATAATTTTCCATAAAATATATCAGTTTTTTTTTTTTTTTTTTTTTTTTTGGTTTTTTTTCCTTAATAATTTTCCATAAAATATATCAGTTTTTTTTTTTTTTTTTTTCATTTTTCAATAATTTTCCATAAAATATATCAGGGTTTTTTTTGGGTTTTTTTGTTAATAATTTTCCATAAAATATATCAGTTTTTTTTTTTTTTTTTAATAATTTTCCATAAAATATATCAGTTTTATTTTTTTCATTTTTCAATAATTTTCCATAAAATATATCAGTTTTTTTTGTTTTTCATAAAATATATCAGTTTTATTTTTTTCATTTTTCAATAATTTTCCATAAAATATATCAGTTTTTTTTTGTTTTTCATAAAATATATCAGTTTTTTTTTGTTTTTCATTTTTCAATAATTTTCTTTTTTTTTTTCCATAAAATATATCAGTTTTTTTTGTTTTTCATTTTTCAATAATTTTCCATAAAATATATCAGTTTTTTTTTTTTTTTTTTTTTTTTTTTTTTCCTTAATAATTTTCCATAAAATATATCAGTTTTTTTTTTTTTTTTTTTTTTTAATAATTTTCCATAAAATATATCAGTTTTTTTCTTTTTTTTAATAATTTTCCATAAAATATATCAGTTTTTTTTTTTTTTTTTTTGGGGGGGGGGGTTTCCTTAATAATTTTCCATAAAATATATCAGTTTTTTTTTTTTTTTTTTTTTCATTTTTCAATAATTTTCCATAAAATATATCAGGTTTTTTTTTTTTTTTTTTTTTTTTTGTTAATAATTTTCCCTAAAATATATCAGTTTTTTTTGTTTTTCATTTTTCAATAATTTTCCATAAAATATATCAGTTTTTTTTGTTTTTTGTTGTTAATAATTTTCCATGAAATATATCAGTTTTTTTTTCATTTTTCAATAATTTCCCATAAAATATATCAGTTTTTTTTTTTTTTTGTAATAATTTTCCATAAAATATATCAGTTTTTCCATAAAATATATCAGTTTTTTTCTTTTTTTTAATAATTTTCCGTAAAATATATCAGTTTTTTTTTTTTTTTTTTTTTTTTGTTAATAATTTTCCATAAAATATATCAGTTTTTTTTTTTTTTTTGTTTTTTTTTGTTTTTTTTTCCTTAATAATTTTCCATAAAATATATCAGTTTTTTTCTTTTTTTTAATAATTTTCCGTAAAATATATCAGTTTTTTTTTTTTTTTTAATAATTTTCCATAAAATATATCAGTTTTTTTTTTTTTTTTTCATTTTTCAATAATTTTCTATAAAATATATCGGTTTTTTTTTTTGTTTTTCATAAAATATATCAGTTTTTTTTGTGTTTCACTTTTCAATAATTCTCCATAAAATATATCAGTTTTTTTTTTTTTCTTTTTTAAATAATTTTCCATAAAATATATCAGTTTTTTTTTTTTCTTTTTTCAATAATTTTCTATAAAATATATCAGTTTTTTTTTTTTTTTTTTTTAAATAATTTTCCATAAAATATATCAGTTTTTTTTTTTCTTTTTTCAATAATTTTCTATAAAATATATCAGTTTTTTTTTTTTTTTTTTTCATAAAATATATCAGTTTTTTTTGTGTTTCACTTTTCAATAATTCTCCATAAAATATATCAGTTTTTTTTTTTATTTTTTTTTTTTTTATAATTTTCTATAAAATATATCAGTTTTTTTTTTCTTTTTTCAATAATTTTCTATAAAATATATCAGTTTTTTTTTTGTTTTTCATAAAATATATCAGTTTTTTTTGTGTTTCATTTTTCAATAATTTTCCATAAAATATATCAGTTTTTTTTTTTTTTTTTTTTCAATAATTTATAATTTTCCATAAAATATATCAGTTTTTTTTTTTTTTTTTTTTTAATACTTTTCTTATATTTCTATTATTGTTATTTTTGGGTGTTAAAAGTTTAGTACCGTATTTCACCTTATTAAGGCTATCTGGAGGCATCTGTTTGTCTCTGTGTGTGTGTGTGTGTGTGTGTGTGTGTGTGTGCTTTCTCATTTTCTGGATGTTTCCAACTGTCTCCAGAAAATGAGTAAGGATAATAAGCATTATGTATTTTGGTCTTCAGCCCTCGTACCAGTTATCTACTAGGTAAAAAGTGCAGCAACAGTTCCATTGCTTGATAAAATTTGAGGGATTTGCAAGCATGTCAATATAATCAAATACTTCATAAATATGACTACACCCCTCATCAGGCAGCATAATGTCTTTCATATCTTTATGTAAAACTTAGGGCAAATCAGGGCAAAAAATAAGATAACCTGAACTTTTTATTTCACTGACATTGTTCAATGTTATATGGAGGATTCAATCTTACATGTCTTGTTTTAAGAGTGAACAAGCTGGATCAGTGTATTGATTCTTGATTATTGTCATTGTTGTACCTATAGATGACCAAGACTTGAATGGCCTGTTCCACTTGTATGCTAGGGATTTGATTTGCAAAGAGTGGGTAGGGTGCTGTAGTCCATCAATGTATTTTGCTGGATAGGTTTTAAGATCATCAGTGCCTCAGAATATAAAACATTCAAATGGCAACTCAATTTCACCTCTGACCAATAGCATTTATGTAATGAAATTCAACCATCAATCTTGTTTAATGTAGATTTTAAGGTGTGTAAAATGTGAAATATGATTGGAATCTATGTTGTCTGGAACCACATGGCATTAAATCTATCTGAGATAATTTCCTAATTGGAGCCTAATTCAAGTCCATTGCTCCTTGCCTTGTCTTCCTCCCTATTCCCCCTCTTTCCTTGCCAATTCTTAGTCTTTCCAAATTCCTTCCTTCTTCTTCCTACTCCATCTTCCCAAACCCTCTCCTTCCACCATTTCTACTTCTCTCTCCCTCCTTCATCCTCTTCCTTCCTTCACCTTCTCTTTCACCATTTCTCCTTTCTCCCCCACCCCTCCTTACCTTACCTAACTTACCTACATAAATACCTTTACTTACCTACCTTATCCTACCTACCTACCCAAACCTAACCTACCTAACTACCTACCTACCTATCAACCCTTACCTACCCTACCCCTACCCTACCCTACTTAACTATCTAACTACCAACCCTTACCAACCCTACCCTACCCCTACCCTACTTACCCTAACTACATACTATTACATACCCTTACCTACCCTTACTACCTACCTACCTAACCTACCTATCTACCCCACTTAACTACCTACCTACCCTACCCTACTAACCCTACTAACCCTAACTAGCTACCTACCCTAACTACCTACCTCCCCTTTCCCTCCCCTCCCCTTTCCTTTCCTACCCTTACTACCTACATACCCTTAACTTACCTACTCTACCCATTAACTACACTACCTACCCTTACCCTACCTACCTACCCTACCCTACTAACCCTAACTAGCTACCTACCCTAACTACCTACCTCCCCTCTTTCCTACCTACCCTACCGTTACTACCTACATACCCTTAACTTTCCTACTCTACCCATTAACTACACTACCTACCCTTACCTACCTACCTACACTACCCTACTTACCCTAACTATACACCTAATCCTTTCCTACCTACCTACCAACCTACTCTACCTTACCCCAACATACCTACCCCTACCCTTACCAACCCTACTTACCCTAACTACATAACTTATCCTATCCGACCTACCTACCTATTCCTCACTGCCTACCTACCCTAACCTACCTACCTACCTACCTTCTCACTACTGCCTACCTACCGACCTACCTTACCCAATGCTATCTAATCCTCTCTTACTAACCTTCCCATCTACTTAACTACCTAACAACCTAAGTACCTATCTTAACTCCCTACCTAACCACCCAGACACCCAATTTCCTACCTACCTATCTACCTACTTTTGCCAACTACCTACCTACATACCTATTCTACACTGCCGAACTACTGACCTAATCATAACCTATCTAATTATATCCTACCAATCTACCTACTTATCCTTAATCCTAACCTACACACTTAACTTCCTACCTATCTACCTACCTACCTACTTTACACTTTCATGCTTACCTTACTCTGCCTACCCATTCTACAGTCCAACCTTCTATAGCTTTATACCTGCCTTAATACTCTATTTCTACCTACCCTACCTACATAATCCGACCTACTCTACTCACCTACCTATTTCCATTTCTCCTTGCCTATTTAAACCCTAATTACATACTCTACCAATCTACCTACCCCCTATCTTCCCTACCCTACCTACTTACCTTACGCTACTTACCTAACTTGACTTACACCTACCTACTCTACCCTAACCTACCTACATAAGTATCTACTTTATCCTACCTACGTTACCTACTTATCTAACTTAACTTAGCCACATACCCACCTAACTACACCCTACCAAACTATTCTTCCCTACCTAACTATTCTACCCTACCTAACTACTCTACAGGACCTACGCTAGCCTACCTAACTACTCTACAGGACCTATGCTACCCTACCCACTCTACTCTACCCTACCTATCTACTCTACCGTAACTACCTGCTCTACCATACCTACCTAGTCTATTCTACCTACCTTATCCTACTTACCTAACTTAACCTAGCCACCTACCTAACTACTCTACCCTAACCAGCCTACCATACAGGAACGACTCTACCCTAACCTCCCTACTCTAAGCTACCTACTCTACCCTAACCTACTTACCTACCCACATTTCACTACCTCCCTACTCTACCCTACCCTACCTGCCTACACTACTATTTACCCTACCTACATACCTTACCCTACCCTACACACATACCTACCCTACCTACCTTATCTACCCTACCCTACCCTACCCTACCTACTCTACCTGCCTACACTACGCCCTGTTTACCCTACCCCCTACCTACACACCTTACCCTACCCTACACACATACCTACCCTACCTACCTTATCTACCCTACCCTACTCCAACCTGCCTACCTACTATAACCTACCTACTCTACCTACCTACCAACTCTACCCTAACTACATACCTTACCCACCTACTCTAGCTACCTACTCTACCCCTACCCTACCCTAACTACATACCTTACCCTACATACCTACTCTATCCTACACTACCTACCCTACCTACCTACTCTACCCTACCTACATACTGTACCCTACCCTACCTACATACCTTACCCTACATACCTACTCTATCCTACCCTACCTACCCTCTCTACCCTACCTACATACTTTACCCTACCCTACCTACATACCTACCCTACCTACCTAACTACTCTATGCTTACCCTACCTACTCTACCCTACCTACATACCTTAAGCTACCTACCTACATAACTACTCCACCTACTCTACCCTACATACCTACACTCTACATACTAACCCCACCCTACATACCTACCTACTTACTCGATCCTATCTAACCTACTCAAACTGCCCACTTACAGCACCCCTCTGTCCAAACCCTACAACCCCCCTCTAAAAACAACCCAAACTTCAAATAGACCAATCCCACCCCAATCCTCAATACACCAACTCATTCAAAAACCAACACTCCTTCCCAATTCTCTACATTAAATTATGTGAAACCAATAACATTATATTAGAAATTAAGAAAAAAATAGAGGGATCCATTTAAATGACATGTGGTTCCAGTATTCCTAGATTCAATAGAAATGACTGAGACTATGTGATCATGACTAGGACTTAAATTGCATGCATTAAGTCTGCAATAAGCAAGTTTTTAACTTAAAATATTTAACAATATGATGGATTCACAAACAGGTGTTTCCCTTTCCATAAGGGTCAAAACTTAGAATCAAGTCAGAAAGCTACATTAAATCAAGTAAAGGCTACATGGTTTCTAAAAAAATAGACTTTTACAGATTTTGAATAAATGAAAAGATTAAACTAGCACTTCTTTACGGTTTGATCATGTTTGATCTAAGGACTTTAATTCAAACAATCTGACCCACAGACTTTCTGGGTTTAATGTTTACTTTGCTTTACTTGCTATGGCTATTTATTGGCTATATTCAAACAAGCCAGATCAATTTTTTCGTTTCCTCTCTTTCTGAAGTTAAGCTCTTTCTGGCTATCAAATTTTCCAACACAGAAAATGTTTATCATCATTTCAAAGACAAATTCTAACAGCTGAACAACTGTGCAAATTCTGTTTTTATATAGACAAACCTAAATCGTTGTTGCAAGGTAAAGAAATATTATCGGCATGAGTCTTTCCATTATATGTTGACTTGTTTACTTTCGAAAATTATATCCTTTACAACAAGAGGTGTGTTGTATAATCCATATATCAGTATATCGTGGAACTCATCGGAAATGATATCTTTTCCAGTATGGTTGGCCCTGTATCAGTTCATTCCTGAATTTTCATGTCTTTCTTTAAATTTCCATAACCTGTTGAAACTACGTGTATTTTCTTCTGCCCCTTTTTATTTTATTGAAGGGAATTTAACAAGTATCAGTTAAGTGTTTTAGTCAGGTGTATTCAAGATGGCAGCATCCAATCAATTCACAATGAAAAATAATATGAAAGGAATAGTGCCTGCAGCGCTTTCCTTGACACAAATTCTTTACCTGAGAAAACCTGCTTAGATTTATCCACTGTTGGCATGTGACACAATTTAAGATGGAAACTGACAAATGTCGTATTTCAGGTGCAAAACTAGTGGGGGAGAAAGAACAGCAGATTGCGCCTGTATATTTTCAATTGATTCATGTAGACCTATTCACTTGATTATCTGGCTGTAAACCGTTCTAGCTGCTAAAATTTAGACTGCACATCCTTTTATCTCTGAATTTAGATTAGCTTTAAGCATAAAGAAAACTGTTTATTTTCTAGACAACTGCATCATGTTGCAATCATAAATGATGAATTTATTCAGCTAAGAAAAGCTTCAAATGGCCAAAATAAACAAACAAGCTCAAAAAATGATAGTTCCAAGATAACACCAAGTTGACAAAAAACGGCTCGATCTAGACCATGATTCTTTTTAATGTCAAATGGCTCTCAATTATGAATGGTTGTGCTTAGTCTTGGACATGACAGTAAAATAAAATGCAGTCCATGTGGACATTAAGGCTCAGCAGTAATGTGTACCTCTATTCACATTCAATGACAATTCATATTAACCCTTTACCAGACGACAAAATTTTAGCCTTGTCACAACTGAAAGCATTTGCAGACGACAAATTTAATGTGGCTCAAATGATGCAATTTTTCTTTGATGGGGTAGAAAACATTGTGGGAAAAGGAGAAAATGCTGGTTACCAGCATTTTCTCCTTTTCCCACAATGTTTTCAGAAGGCCTCTTTCCCAGGGGCGTCAAAAAGCGGCATTGCGCGGTAAAGGATTAATTCAATGTTTAAACATGCACATTTTCTTTGTACTACTAGGTTTTTATTCCCTTATGCTAAATAACTTTCAAGCCAATAGTAAAAACCTGAATAATACTATTTTAAACTTATTTTTGGAGAAAAATATCTCCTTATCGGACAGTGTAGATCCAAGATCAGACTGTTCTGTGCAGTCTGATCTTGATGTACACTGTCTGCAAAAGGTCAGTGAGTCGCACTTAGTAGCTTAAGAGTTAATAATCCAGTGTAGAGCTATCATGATGGTCTGACAATTCAACAGTCATCCCATCTACGGATTTCAATCAATATCTATCATTTGTGTGCAATATGCTGCTGCAGTTAAATATACTTAGAGGTAATCAATAATTTAGTCATTTCTGGTCACACACACACACTTTTTGATAAAATATACATTTTTCTTTTTTTTTTTAATACAAAATATATCTTTTTTTTTTCTTTAAATAATTTTCCATAAAATATATCAGTGTTTTTGTTCTTTTTCAAGTTCTTTTTTAATACTTTTTCTAATATTTCTATCATTGTTATATTTGTGTTTTAAATGTTAAATACCATATTTCACCTAATTAAGGTTGTCTGGAGGCCTTTGTAGTAAGTAATATAGTAGGAGAGGAACTACTATTCCGGATGCAGTGCTGAAATAGGATAATTTATAATTTTTTTAATTTCCCCTTTCAAATTTTTATAAAAATTTCAGGTTTTTTTTTTTTTTTTTTCTACTTTTATAGTGTGTGTGTGCTTTTTGAATCATGTGCTGCCAACTGCATCCAAAAAATAATGAGTAATGATTATATGCATTATGTATTCTGGTCTTCAGTCCTCATACCAGTTATATACTTGGTAAAAAGTGCAGCAACAGTTCCATTGCTTGTAAAATTGCATAATAAAAATTGAGTGCTTTGCAAAAATAACTACAGCCCTCATCAGGCATATAATGCCATTCATATCTTTGTGTATACCTTAGGACAAAATATCAGATGACTTGAACTTCAATTTCATTAACATTGTTCCATGTAATGTGGAGAGCCCTATCTTATATGTATGTGTTACCTGGTGTTTCAGTATCATAAGTCAATTTTTCCACAGAACTTTTTACTCCCTTACCACACAATCCTGACCTTTAATGGCCCTGTGGAAGAAGCCTTTAGAGACGTTGAAATACGAAAAAAAAATGCATGTAACCAGCATTTTCTCCTTTTCCAACAATGTTTTCTACTAAATGACAGAAAAATTTCATGTTTTGCGTTATATAAATTTTGTAATGCAAATGGACCTGGCTAATATTTTGTCATATGGTGAAGAGTTAAAGACAGACAGTTTAAATAGCCAGTATCTTTGTATTGACTTTTGATGTTTTTGTGTTGTACTGATAACCATGACCTGAATGGCCTCTTTCAGCTATATGTGGGTTGGGTACTGTGGGTCATCTATCAAGAAAAATATTCTGACCAATTGTCATGAGTATTCAACAGAAAATTTGGCCCCTAGGATGCACACAAGGTTTTTCTAAGATTTATTATCAAGACAAACATTCTAACTTTCATGAGTATCAAACTGAAAATGTGGCCCATAGGTTGCATGCAAGGTTTTTCTAACATTTGTCCCAGTGACCTACTTTTTGATTACAGATGACCAAGTTTTACACTTGTTAAAGATATTTTCAAGACAAACACTCCAACCAATTTCCATGAGTATGTGACTGAAGATGTGGCCTCCAGAGTGCACTAAAGGTAATTGTTGAAGTCCGTACAAAGGATGACGCACGATGGACACAGCAAGATCACAAAAGCTCACCCAAGTACGTTGTACTCAAGTGAGCTAAAAAGTGAAATGATAATAATTGTATTTTAGTCTAAATAAAATGTATTGAGAAAAAAAACAACATAGTGGTATCGTTCAATTGGTTTGTTTGGAATAGTGTTTAATGCTGTTTTCAACATTAATCAAGTCATAATTTGGTTGAAAATACACATATCCATACTTCGCTGGAGTTTCTTTTACAAGTACCTCACATAATATCCTTTCCAAGCTACTGGCTGCTCTCCCATATAACCATCATTTAAACAATGATCAGCTGTAATGGAGAGGAATGAATCCTGTCACAATGACTATCATCAATTCTTGCAAAGAAATTGGCCAGGCTGGGGTTTCCAATCAGCAACCCCCTTGTTTCAAGTCCTTTGCGCTAAGGACTTGGCTGATCTTTTTTAAAGCAACAGTTTTACTGCCAATTATCCATTTCTCGGTGTTTTCAAAAGCCCCCATCCCTCGGGTTGTTATAAGTCAGAATTGTATGGTTAAGGGCTACAACATAGTGGTGAAAGAAGAAAATGCAGAAAAACTGCAGATCCCCTTTACCCAACAATGTTTTCTACCCTTTCAATGCCAACTCCTATTATTTGACCCATATTAGTCATCTTTTAAATTCTTTCAACCCTTTATCACACAATCCCTACTTTTAATGACCCTAACAAAGATGGCTTTAGAAAACATTATTGGACAAAGAGAACATGCTGTTCCCAGCATGTTCTCCTTTCTCCACAGTGTATTCTGCCATTCTGAGGACAAATTACATCATTTTAGCCAGACTTTATTCATCTTCTACAATCTTCCAACTTAGTTCAGTCTTAATTTTCTTTATGTAGTAGAGAGTTAACACAAAAAATATTAGAAATATGTTGCCTGGTAAGCAAATGATAATCATTCAAACTACTAGACTCATTTCTTAGGTCTAAAAGTTGTTCCATTACAAGAAAGAGACATTTGGTCCCAGTTTAGAACAAAGCAGCAGCAAGTAGAAATTCAAAATTAACCCTTTACCAAACAATACTGACTTTTAAGGACCCTGGAAAGAGAAAGCTTTTGAAAAATTCTGGAAATAGGAGAAATAGCTGATAATATGCATTTTCTCCTTTTTCAACAATGTTTTCTACCCTTTGAAAAAGAAATTCCAACAGTTGAGCAACAATGAATTTGTTGTATGCAAATGCTTCCAATTTGGATACATTTTTCATACAATAAAGACTTAAAACTTTCTCATCTTCTTGTCTGGAACTTGGTACTTAACTCTGCCTAAAATTTCTCTCCATTTTGTGCTCTTTGCTGTCTGATCTTAATCTACACCCTCAGGCTCAGGAATACCTATTCATGTTGCCCATGGAGATGATTAGTTTGCTTGTATGGTGTTTTCAACATTGTTTCAATTATATTGCGGTGGCCAGTGCACCTATCCATGTTCTTATGGATTTTCTTCTTTTACCGGTACTTTGCACAATATTCTTCCCAAGCCACTGGCTTCTTTTCCACATAATCATCATTGAAACAAGAATCAGCTGTGAGAGAGGAATCAATCTTTGGAAAGAAATTGGCCGAGCTTGGGATTCAAACCAGAGACATCCTGTTTTCAAGTTCTGTACCCTACAGACTGCGCCACCAGTGCTTAGTGAAAGGAATAACTTGTTACATCCTTCAGATGACTTTTTTTTTTTTTTGAGTATTTCTCTCCCAACTTCTTAAAAACTTTGTGACAAAAGTGAGAAATTGATCATTTTGCAACAATGTTTTAACACTGGTTCAAACTTCTGTTTTGTATGCAAATTCTTTACAGAAGATAATGACTTAAATCAGAGAGTTATCTTCAATCTATAGCCCTGTCTATCAATATGATCATGTAACATTTGCCTTTGCAAGAATAATAGAATAAACTTACATAATTCTAGAAGAACTTTCTGTTCAGGTTCAACACCAAGCTCCAATATATTGAGGCATATTTGACTTGCAACCTCCAACTTTTGACTCCCTGCATTATATCATCATCTTGAAGACAGTGCAGACTGTGACAGGTCACAAGTTCAGCTTAATTTATCTGTAAATGAATAGAAAAAAGTTTAAAAATTTAAGAAAATATTTCTATTACTTATTAGAAAGACATGCATCATACTCCGATACTTTCCTTAAATCTACTATAAGCCACACAAATATGACCTTGGAGTGAACTTAGGCAAGATACTTCAAAGCCGCAGCCAAGTATTGCTGAGATCAAAGACATAGCTATAGCTCACACTTGAAATACGCCCCGAGGCAGACGACATTGAAATACCATGCAAATCTGCAACTTCTCGTGGGAAGCAACCAGTGGCATAGAAAGGTAGTGCAGTTGTTAGCTGTATTATTGGTGCACTTACATGTCCTCTCAGTGTTAGCTTTGGCCCAAATAAAACAACTTTTTCTTGAAAAAAAAAATGCATAAAGTTAGCACAGGAAGTTGGCTGTAATCCCAGTCTACAGAGAAATTTGGCCAAAATTAAACCAGAAGATACCTTATTTTACTTAGAGACTTGTTGGAATGAAAGATGGAAATAGATTCTAAAATCTTTAAATTGCAGCCTTAGAATGTAATTCATCATTATGAATAAATGAAGATAAATAACCTTTGTACTGTTTGCCAAACAACAAAATTTTAGACTCATTCATATTGAAAGCATTTGCAGATTACAATTCAAATGTGGCTCCAATTACTGAATGTGTCATTCATAGGTTCGAATATTGTGCGAAAATGGGAAATGCTGATATCCAGGATTTTCTCCTTTCACCTCAATGATTTTAAAAGCCTTCTTCCATATGTTTATTGAATGTCGTTATTGTGAGGTAAAGGGTTAATGTATCCAGGGCTTTTTTTTACTTGGAATGTGATGCTGATAGTCGGCATCTTCCCTCAGCAAATTTTCCCAAAAAAATTTAGTTTTCTCCCAAGAAGTCAATTTTCCCCTAAGAAATCACATTTCCCCACTGTAATACAAAGTGTTGTACTAGGATTTAGTAAATTTAGACTGAAAGATTGGCTGCAAAAACAACCAAAGCGAGCGATGTTTACGTTGTTTAACCCTTTCCCAAACAACAATTTTTTGGACTGGTCCAAATTTGTAAAGTTTGCAGACGACAATTTTAAATTTGATAAAAATGGCAGAAAGTTATCAAAAAGGGTAGAAAACACTGTGGGAAAAGGAGAAATTACTCGTTACAAGCAATTTCTCCTTTTCCCACAGTGTTTTCAAAAGACTTGTACTGCAGACACGTGAAAATCAGGGAAAGGGTTAATGAGTCATCCGCCTATTAGGTTTGAGGAAAATCGTCACTTATCGGCCAATTTTGTAGTATGTATTCATTCTTTGCACCGAATTTTCCGAACACACTCACAGTATAATACGAATACCACTTTATCCCAGCATTTGGTATTCAACGCTTTTATTGGTACGTTAACTAATACATGGAAACCAGTAATGTCTTTCAGCATGTGACTTTTTCTGCCATGTCAAGATTTAAGTTAAAAGATGTCCTATAATTGGCCCACAACTGCAATAAAAATCTGAAACTGTCAGAGGCAAAGAATATTAAACGAATCGATGCTTATTTTTGGATACAAAACTAAGCCAAAATCCAATGAACCATTCAAATTAGAGACTGATGAAAAATTGGAAAGTAGGCAATCGGTCCCGACGATCCCAGGTCTGACAGTGTAATTGTTAAGAAATCAGAAGCACACAATCGGCATCAACATCCTTCGACCCTAGTAAGCTTTCTCTTGTTCATGAGAATTTATTTGTATCAAGATGAATTTTCAGAGGAGGACTTTGAGAATATCAAGACCAGAGACCCCAAGTTTTGACACTTGGAAATCCAAGTGGCCTTTTTTGACGCTCAAAAATATCTGCCTAAGCTTCAATCTGACGCATGAAATTATTATTATTGGCAATTCATTTTTGGAAATGTGATAAGGGTGTTAATCCAATTATCTAGTGTAAAATGACAGCTACCCTAATTGCCAAATTCTTGTCAAATCATGCAGTAATATTTCTGGAAAAATCAACCGACAAGAAAAAAAGATCGATGAAGAAAAACGCCAAACCCTATGACACAACAGAAGTCAGTTTGACATCATCCAATCAGAGGCACATCATACTATCTTTTCATCTTTGATAATAAATTTAACCAGTGAATTTACACTTATTTCTGTATAAAAAAATATGTGGAATCTGAAATCTCTGTTTCATTTCGAGGAATAACTTTGGTTGTTTTTAAACTGAAAATATACAACAACCTGTAGATAAGATGGGGGGGGGGGGGGGGGGGTAAGATGGAGGTTTGGCCTTACAGTATTAGCTCTTAACTCTTTACCAAACGATACACTTTTTGATTCAGCCAAATTGAAAAGGTTTGCAGATGACAAATGTTTTCGCTCATATGGTGAGATTTGTCTTCGATAGGAAAGCAAATATTGTTGGAAAAGGGCAAAATACTGATAAGCTTCTTTTCCCACAATGTTTTCAAAAGCCTTTTTTCCAGTGGTCATCTGAAGTCAGGATTGTGTGGTAAAGGTTTAACATCAGAGAATAACCTCCAATCTATAGCCTTAACTATCAATTACATCATTCAACATTTGTCCTGGCAAGTATAAGACAAAAAATCTTACATGAAACTGTAAAACTTTTTGTGTTGATGTTAATCAACAAGCGTCTACATTTCAAAGCAAATTTGGCACCCTGGATGGTATCTTCATTCAGTATAACTTGCAATCAGTCACAGGTTGTAGGTTGAACTTCATACATCTGTAAAAGGTAAATATGAACATACATGTTAAAATTAAGACAAAAACTTAATTTGCACTTCCCTGCAGGTCTGTTTGTGGGCACATTTATGAGGTATGTCGGTAAAGTTTGTGGACAATTTTGGAAGAGGCCAGCTAGATGATAACTCACAAAATATAACAGCCGTACCTCAAGATAAGGAACAAGAAGACCTTGAAAGTTTTCACAATTTAAGCTTATGTAAAACTTGTGGATGGGGGCCAATTTATATCCCTGGCTATAATTTGAACACTCTTGGTAGAGGTCCACTAAATACAAATACCTGCAAAATTCGGTAGCCCTGGGTCTCATGATTGGGAGTGGGAAGATTTTTTTTAACTTTTCACTATATAAGCCCATGTAAAAGCCCATGTGACTGCCAGGGCAAGGCCAAATTTGACCTAAGGGCTAAAATTTGGATGATGTTGGTAGAGGCCAACTAGATAAAGCTATATGCAAGCTTTGGTAGCCATAGGCCTTATGATTTAGAACCAGAAGATTTTTTAAGTTTTCACTATATAAGCCAATGTAAAACTTGGGACCCCTGGGGCAGGGCCAATTTTGTCCCCTGGCTGTAATTTGAAGAATCTTAGTAGAGGTCTATTAGATGAAGCTACATGCCAAATCTGGTAGCTCTAGGCCTTAAGATTTAGAACCAGTAGATTTTTAAAGTTTTCACTATATAAGCCTATGTAAAAATTGTGGCCCCTGGGAGGGGCCAATTTTGACCCCCAAGGCCATAAATTGAGGAAACTTGGACTTGACACTTATTAGATGAAGCTACATGCCAAATTTGGTAGCCCTGGGCCCTACGGTTTTGGACTAGAAGATTTGTAAGGTTTTCACCATATGAGCCCATGTACAACTTGTGACCCCACGGGGTGGGGCCAATATTGATCCCTGGGCTACAATTTGAAGAAACTTGGTAGATGTCCATTAGATATGGCTACATGCCAAATTTGGTAGTCCTAGGCATTATGGTTTTGGACAAAAAGATTTTTAAAGCTTTCAATATTTTTTTAGTTTTGTTGCCATGGCAACCCAAGTTTTAAACGGAATCAAATTCTTTCAATAAATTCTACAGAGGACCATGGCAGGATCATTTCTGTGAAGTTTGGTCAAAATTGGATGGGTAGTTTCAGAGAAGAAGTTTGAAACAAGAGGGCCGTTGGCCCTAAAGCACTCACCTGAGTAAAGTCATCTACGGTTGATAAAGCTGAAGAGATCTTGGTTTTAATGATGTATTTCAAGTGAATGAAAGTGACCTCTACAGTGCACACATGGTTTTTCTAAAATTTGGCTCTGTAACCTACTTTTTGACCAAAAGTGACCCAATTTCAAACTTGTTTAAGTTGTTATCCAGACAAACATTCTGACCAAGTTTCAGGAATACCAAGCTGAAAATGTGACCTCTAGAGCCTCACAAGGTTTATCTAAGATTTGGCCAGTGAACTACTTTTTGACCTGAAGTGACCCTATTTCAGACTTGTTTGAGATTTCATTGTGACAAACATTATGACTAAGTTTCATGAGTATCAGGCTGGAAATGTGGCCTCTAGGTCTTTCTAAGATTTGTCCCCATGACCTACTTTTTCACTCAATGTGACCCAATTTTCTATGTGTCCAAGACTTTATCAAGACAAACATTCTGACTAAGTTTCTTGAATATCAGGCTGAAAATATGGCCTCAAATATGCACAAAAGGTTTTTCTAAGATTTTGCGCCATGACCTACTTTTTGACCTGATGCGACCCAATTTCAAATTAATCTGAGATTTTATCCAAACAAACATTCTAACCAAGTTCCAGGAGTATCAAGCTAAAAATGTGGCCTCTAGAGTGCACACAAGGTTTTTTTAAATTTTGGCCCAGTGGCCTACTTTTTGACCTGACGTTACCCAACTCTGCACTTGTCCGAGATTTCATCCAGACAAACATTCTAAGTTTCAAGAGTATCAGGCTGAAAATATGGCCTCTAACGTGACCCGAAGTGACCGAATTTAGAACTTGTACAAGTTTTTATCCAGACAAACTTTTTGACTAAGTTACAAGAATATCTAGCTGAAAATGTAGCCTCTAGTGTGCACACAATGTTTTTCTAAGATCTGGCCCCTTGACATACTTTTTGCCTTGACATGACCCAATTTTAAAACTTGTCCGATATTTCATCCACTCCAGAGGGCAGATTTTCAGCCCGATGCTCATGAAACTTAGTACACATGTATGTCTTGATAAAGTCTTGGACATGTAGCAAAGTGGGTCACGTTAAGTCAATAAACAGGTCACGGGTAAAATCTTAAAACAAGAGGGCCATGATGGCCCAGGATCGCTCACCTGAGTCAATAGGCGAAATTTCACTCCAGGGTCATAATGACCAAATTTAAAACTCATCCGAGATATTATTAAGACAAACATTCTGACCAACTGTCAGGTCAATTGAGCTGAAAATGTGGCCTCCAGTGTGTCCAAAATGTATTTCTTCAATTTGACCTAGTGATCTAGTTTATAATCCCATGTGACCATATTTCAAACCCATCCAAGATATCATCAAGACAAACACGCAGACCACATTTCAGGTCAATTGAGCAAGAATTGTGGCCACTAGAGCGCCGACAAGATATTTCTTTAAATCTGACCTAATGACCTAGTTTATGATCCTATGTGACCCAATTTTGAACTCATCCAAGATTTTATCAAGAAAAAACATGCTGATCAATTTTCAGGTCAATTGAGTAAGAATTGTAGCCTCTAGAGTGCCCACAAGAAATTTCTTTTAGTTGACCTAGTGACCTAGTTTATGACCCAAGGTGACCAAAATTCAAACTCATCTGCAAGTTCATCAAGAAAAACATTCTGACCAATTTTTTTAAGTCAATTCAGCAATAAATATGGCCTCTAAAGTGCCCACAAAGTATTTCTTTAATTTGACCTTGTGACCTAGTTTATCACCCAAGGTATCCCAAATTCAAACTCATCCGAGACTTTATTAAGACAAATATTCTGGCCAATTTTCAAGACGATTGAGCAATAAATGTGGCCTCTAGACTGCCCACAAGGTATTTCTTTAATTTGACCTAGTGACTTAGATTATGTCCCCAGATGACCCAAGTTTAAAGTTATCCAAGATTTCATCAAGACAAACATTCTGACCGATTTTCGGGTCAATTGAGCAATAAATGTGGCCTCTAGACTGCCCACAAGGTATTACTTTAATATGACCAAGTGACCTAGTTTATGACCCCAACTCATCCGGGATTTAATAAAGACAAACATTCTGACCAATTTTCAAGTCAATTGAGCAAACAATGTGGCCTCTAGAGTATCCACATGGTATTTCTTTGATTAGACCTAGTGACTTAGTTTACAACCCCAGGTGACCCAATTTCACACTCATCCAAGATTTAATTGAGACAAACATTCTGACCAATTTTCAAGTCAATTGTGCAAAAAATGTGGCCTCTAGAGTGCCCAAAAGGTATTTCTTTAATTTGACCTAGTGACCTACATTATAACACCAGATGACCCAATTTCAAAGTCATATGAGATTAAATTAAGACAAACATTCTGACCAATTTCAAGTCAATTGAGCAAAAGATGTGGCTTCTAGAGTGCCCGCAAGGTATTTCTTTAATTTGACCTAGTGACCTAGTTTTTAACCCCACATGACCCAATTTCAAACACATCCGATTTTTTATCAAGACAAACATTCTGACCAAGTTTCATGAGTATCGGACTGAAAATGTATCCTCTAGAGCGCTAACAAGGTTGTTCTAAGATTTGACCTGGTGACTTAGTTTTTTAACTGGGTGACCTAATTTAAACTCTTCCAAGACATCATCAAGACAAAGATTCTGACTGAGTTTCATTTGTATGAGACTGAAAATGTGGCCTCTAGAGTGTACACAAGGTTTTTCTAAGATTTGACCTAGTGACCTAGTTTTCAATCCCACATGACCCAATTTCGAACTTGTCTGAGATTTTATCAAGACAAACATTCTGACCAAGTTTCACAAGTATCTGAATGAAAATGTGGCCTCTACAGGGCAAACAAGGTTTTTCTATGATTTGACCTAGTGACCTAGTTTTTTACCCCACATGTCCCAATTTCAAATCCTCTGAGATTTTATCAAGACAAACATTCTGACCAAGTTTCACAAGTATCTGACTGAAAATGTGGCCTCTAGAGCGCACACAAGGTTTTTCTAAGATTTGACCTAGTGACCAAGTTTTCAATCCCACATGACCCAATTTCAAACTCGTCCGAGATTTTATCAAGACAAACATTCTAACCAAGTTTCACAAGTATCTGACTGAAAATGTGGTCTCTAGAGTGCACACAAGGTTTTTCTAAGATTTGACCTAGTGACCTAGTTTTTGACCCCACATGACCCAATTTCAAACTCGTCTGAGATTTTATCAAGACAAATTCTGACCAAGTTTCACAAGTATCTGACTGAAAATGTGGCCTTAAGAGCACACACAAGGTTTTTCTAAGATTTGACCTGGTGACCTAGTTTTTGACCCCACATGTCCTAATTTCAAAGTTGTCCGAGATTTTATCAAGACAAACATTCTGACCAAGTTTCATGAGGATCGGACTGAAAATGTGGCCTATAGGGCGCACACAAGCTAAAAGTTGACGACAGACAACGGACATAGCATGATCACAAAAGATCCCCTTGAGTGCTTCGTACTACTCAGGTGAGCTAGAAACCTTGTGTGCACTCTGGAGGCCACATTCTCAGTCTGATAATCGTGAAATTTAAGCTGAAAATGTGACTTCTAGAGTGCGTACAAGCTTTTTCTACAGTTAGGCCCTGTGACCCACTTTTTGACCCCACATGACCTGATCCTAAACTAGTCCAACATTTCATCCAGACAAACATTCTAAGTTTCATGAGTATCAAGCTGAAAATGTGGCCTCTAGAATGCACACAAAGTTTTTATAAGATTTGGCCCTGGGACCTACTCTTTGACCTGACATAACTAAAATTTTAAACTTGTCTGAGAATTTTTCACGGCAAACATTCTGACCAAGTTTCATGAGGATCTGGCTGAAAATGTGGCCTCTAGAGTGCACACAAGGTAAATTTTGACAACCGCACCACAGACAAAGCCCAATCACAAGAGCTCACCTTGAGCACTTTGTGCCCAGGTTGTGAGCTAATAAAAGTTAACACATGGATGGAGGGTCCAAAGGCAGCACAAACGGATGCACAACGGACACAGAGCTATGAAATATGCTTGCTGGCCTTCCTCCAGTAGAACTAAAAATCAGCCATACAAATTGTTTTGAAAGAGGCCCTGAGACAGTTTACACAGATATTATGTGCTAAAATGTTACTGTCACTCAAAAAATCTCACTAAAGAGGTCATAGGTTTCAATTTAGGTCTTTTCCCATCTATTTCTATATGGGGGATGTGATGGATTTTGGTGGCATAATCCTTGAATGTTTCCAATTCAACCCACAATGCAACTTTAGCAATTTAACACAGCTTAATGAACTTCCTCAACAACACACATGTTGAAATTACACCTGAGGCATTCCACAACAGCATTTATCCCCCTTGGCCTGATGACGTCACAGTCTCTTATATTCATGAGGGTATTTCAAAGTTGTATTTGTATGTTAGTACTTTCAGCCAGGAAGGTTATTTATTTACCAATACACTTTTTGAATGGCATAATCAGAGCTTTTGCAGTATTTTTATTGTGAAAATTTGCTGCGCACAGGCTACTGTCATGCCTGGGATTTTTTTTTTTCCGCGAGAGTTGTCATCCAAGAAAATTAGGAACTGCGGGACCATGACACTGAGATTTGCACGATTGCAGTCCCTGGATGCAACACTGAAATATTGTTTTCAAAGTAAAGCTGTACAATTTAAGTTTTGTGTTGTCTGATCTTGATCTACACACTGCTGAATACCTATTGATTTTGCCCATGACATTGAAAGAAAAGGCGTTACATACTGAAGGTGTCAGTTTTTCTGATTACTTTTTTGGAAAAACCTTAGCAAAGGGAGAGTTTAACTGTTTACTGTGCAATCCCAGGTTTTAACAATCCTAAACAAGCAGGCTTTTGAAACCTTGGTGGGAAAAAGAGAAAATGCTGGTAACCAGCATTTTCGCCTTTTCCCACAATCTTTTCTACCTTACCAGAGATGGAAATCGTCATTTGAGTTACAGTAAATTTGACATCTGCAAATGCTTTAATTTGGTCACATCGAATATTTTGTCGTGTGGTAAAGAGTTAACAGTGTTGAGTAGTAACTGTTTCTCTTTTGCATTAACAATTTCACATGTACTCAGACATTTTGTCATTTTACTTGCAAATGTTTTCATATGTAGGTGACTTAACTCTTTACCAAACAACACACTTTTTGACTCGGCCAAATTGAAAAGGTTTGCAGATGACAAATGTTTTTGCTCATATGGTGAGATTTGTCTCCGACAGGATAGCAAAGATTGTTGGAAAAGGGCAAAATGCTGATAAGCTGCATCTTCTCCTTTTCCCACAATGTTTTCAAAAGCCTTTTTTCCAATGGTCATCTGAATTCAGGATTGTGTGGTAAAGGTTTAAATCAGAGAATAACCTCAAATCTATAGCCTTAACTATCAATTACATCATTCAACATTTGTCTCGGGGAAATATAAAACAAATCTTACATGAACCTGTAAAATTTTTTGTGTTGATGTTAATCAACAAGCGTCTACATTTCGAAGTAAATTTGGCACCCTGGATGGTATCTTCATTCAGTATAATTTGCAATCAGTCACTGGTTGTAGGCTGAACTTCATACATCTGTAAAAGATAAATATGAATATACATGTTAAAATTAAGACAAAAGTAAATTTGCATTTCCCTGCAGGTCTGTTTGTGGGCACATTTATGAGGTATGTCCGTAAAGTTCAAGAACAACCCCCATAGCAGTGTCTATTCTAGGACGTGGGATTGTGGGATTCACGCTACATTTTTTCAATGCTCTTTTTTTTGCTCTTTTGAATAAAAAGGCATCACTGCCCAAGCTGTTTTACAACATATTATGTCCATTAGAGTAACCTCCCTTGACAAGAAGGGAGTCTAAACGGCCCACTTCCGAAACGACCCGGTCCAAAATGGCCAACTTTACCTAGTCTTACTGTTCGAAAAATGAATTCAATTTCTAGAGAAGGATACTCCAGAAACTGGCGTTTGACATGTAAACATGCCAGTAAGTCTACTGTATAGTCCTGGACAGGAATAAATTTCTGTTAAATAAGCTATCTCTGTTTTCTACTTGTCTGAAAATTGTCCCGCCTATTTTTTGGAAAATCCTACTACTTTTTAGATGGAGGCAGGGATCAAGCTAGCCCAAAAATTAAGAGAGAAGTGACTTCTCCCTCCAGGAGAAATTGGGAGAAGTTTGATGAATCCAGAGAGAAGTCAGATTTCATGGATTCATGGACTTGGGGTCAAATAAATACATTGTTCTTTTGAAAGTGACCAATATGAGGAGGATAAACTTACTCACTCAAGGAAGAAAGAAATAGAGGCTTTTAAACTACTAGTGTCATTTTGTTTTAATTTTCAGGGTTCTCTCTTGGCCTTGATTTGTGAATAAAAAAAGAACGAATGAGTGAATGATGTTCCTAAAACAAAAAAAAACAAAAAAACACACAGTTAAAAAAGACATAATTAAATTCTCTGTTTGAGCCTAGAAACGGACTCGTGCTGCATATAGGCAGTATTTCCTCCATAAACTTAACAGGAGAAATTTAAGTAGACCTAAATGATTAAAGAATTTCTGTATGCCAACCATGAGTGAAAAACAGTAGAAATATCTTTTTTTTATATGATTTACAGATTAAAGGAAACAAGAGGACCATGATGGTCCTAAATCGCTCACCTGAAATGCAACTGAGCTCAACACCATAATGCTACATGCCAAATATGAAAGCTCTAGCCCTTATGGTTTGGGACAAGAAGATTTTTAAAGATTTTCTTCTTTATCTCTATGTGAAATCCGAGAACCCACAACATAGGTCCAATTTTTAACACCAGGGCCATAATTTGAAGTATTTTGGTAGAGGGTCACTAGATGATGCTACGTGACATATATGAAAGCTCTAGCCCTTACGGTTTGGGACAAGAAGATTTTTACAGATTTCCTTCTTTATCTCTATGTGAAATCCGAGAACCCACAACATAGGGCCAATTTCCACACTAGGGCCATAATTTGAAGTATTTTGGTAGAGGGCCACTAGATGATACTACATGCCATATATGAGAGCTCTAGCCCTTATGGTTTGGGACAAGAAGATTTTTAAAGATTTCCTTCTTTATCTCTATGTGAAATCCAGGAACCCACAACATAGGGCCATTTTCAACACTAGGGCCATAATTTGAAGTATTTTGGTAGAGGGCCACTAGATAATGCTACATGCCAAGTATTAAAGCTCTAGCCTTTACGGTTTGGGACAAGAAGATTTTTAAAGATTTCCTTCTTTATCTCTATGTGAAATCCGAGAACCCACAACATAGGGCCAATTTCCACACTAGGGCCATTATTTGAAGGTATTTTGGTAGAGGGCCACTAAATGATACTACATGCCATATATGAGAGCTCTAGCCCTTATGGTTTGGGACAAGAAAATTTTTAAAGATTTCCTTCTTTATCTCTATGTGAAATCCGAGAACCCACAACATATGTGAAATACGAGAACCCACAACATAGGGCCATTTTCAACACTAGGGCCATAATTTGAAGTATTTTGGTAGAGGGCCACTAGATGATGCTACATGCCAAATATAAAAGCTCTAGCCCTTACGGTTTGGGACAAGAAGATTTTTACAGATTTCCTTCTTTATCTCTATGTGAAATCCGAGAACCTAACACATAGGGCCAATTTCCACACTAGGGCCATTATTTGAAGTATTTTGGTAGAGGGCCACTAGATGATACTACATGCCATATATGAAAGCTCTAGCCCTTACGGTTTGGGACAAGACGATTTTTACAGATTTCCTTCTTTATCTATATGTGAAATCCGAGAACCCACAACATAGGGCCATTTTCAACACTAGGGCCATAATTTGAAGTATTTTGGTAGAGGGTCACTAGATGATGCTACATGCCACATATGAAAGCTCTAGCCCTTAAGGTTTGGGACAAGAAGATTTTTAAAGATTTCCTTCTTTATCTCTATGTGAAATCCGAGAACCCACAACATAGGGCCAATTTTCAACACTAGGGCCATAATTTGAAGTATTTTGGTAGAGGGCCACTAGCTGATGCTACATGCCAAATATGAAAGCTCTAGCCCTTAAGGTTTGGGACAAGAAGATTTTTACAGATTTCCTTCTTCATCTCATGTGAAATCCGAGAACCCACAACATAGGGCCATTTTCAACACTAGGGCCATAATTTGAAGTATTTTGGTAGAGGGCCACTAGATGATGCGACATGCCACATATGAAAGCTCTAGCCCTTATGGTTTGGGACAAGAAGATTTTTAAAGATTTCCTTCTTTATCTCTATGTGAAATCCGAGAACCCACAACATAGGGCCAATTTTCAACACTAGGGCCATAATTTGAAGTATTTTGGTAGAGGGCCACTAGCTGATGCTACATGCCAAATATGAAAGCTCTAGCCCTTAAGGTTTGGGACAAGAAGATTTTTACAGATTTCCTTCTTCATCTCATGTGAAATCCGAGAACCCACAACATAGGGCCATTTTCAACACTAGGGCCATAATTTGAAGTATTTTGGTAGAGGGCCACTAGATGATGCGACATGCCACATATGAAAGCTCTAGCCCTTATGGTTTGGGACAAGAAGATTTTTAAAGATTTCCTTCTTTATCTCTATGTGAAATCCGAGAACCCACAACATAGGGCCAATTTTTAACACCAGGGCCATAATTTGAAGTATTTTGGTAGAGGGTCACTAGATGATGCTACATGCCATATATGAAAGCTCTAGCCATTACGGTTTGGGATAAGAAGATTTTTAAAGATTTCCTTCTTTATCTCTTTATATGAAATCCGAGAACCCACAACATAGGGCCAATTTCCACACTAGGGCCATTATTTGAGGTATATTGGTAGAGGGCCACTAGATGATACTACATGCCATATATGAAAGCTCTAGCCCTTATGGTTTGGGACAAGAAGATTTTTAAAGATTTCCTTCTTTATCTCTATGTGAAATCCGAGAACCCACAACATAGGGCCATTTTCAACACTAGGGCCATAATTTGAAGTATTTTGGTAGAGGGCCACTAGACGATGCTACATGCCAAATATGAAAGCTCTAGCCCTTACGGTTTGGGACAAGAAGATTTTTAAAGATTTCCTTCTTTATCTCTATGTGAAATCCAAGAACCCACAACATAGGGCCATTTTCCACACTAGGGCCATTATTTGAAATATTTTGGTAGAGGGCCACTAGATGATACTACATGCCATATATGAGAGCTCTAGCCCTTATGGTTTGGGACAAGAAGATTTTTAAAGATTTCCTTCTTTATCTCTATGTGAAATCCAGGAACCCACAACATAGGGCCATTTTCAACACTAGGGCCATAATTTGAAGTATTTTGGTAGAGGGCCACTAGATGATGCTACATGCCAAATATGAAAGCTCTAGCCCTTACAGTTTGGGACAAGAAGATTTTTACAGATTTCCTTCTTTATCTCTGTGAAATCCGAGAACCCACAACATAGGGCCAATTTCCACACTAGGGCCATTATTTGAAGTATTCTGGTAAAGGGCCACTAGATGATGCTACATGCCATATATGAAAGCTCTAGCCCTTACAATTTGGGACAAGAAGATTTTTAAAGTTTTTTCTTTCGGTTGCCATGGCAACCAGAGTTCTTCATGGAATTTAAATCTTTGAAGTATTCTGAAAGTGCATCACATAAGGATCATTTCTGTGAAGTTTCACTGAAATCTGTTGGGCAGTTTCAGAGGAGAAGATTTTTTAAGTAATTGTTCACGGATGGACGGATGGACGGATGGACGGACGGACACACGGACGGACGCCAGACAACAATCGATCACAATAGCTCACCCTGAGCACTATGTGCTCTGGTGAGCTAAAAAACAATAAAGGATTCCTATAAAACTGTTGACTCAAAGAACAGAAATTTGACCATTATAGGTTTTGATTCGTAGGTAATGAACCCATTGATGTACAGTCACACTTTGCTCTGAACCTTGACGTTTCTCATCAGATTACAAAAAATGTCCGAAGTAATGAACAAAGATAAACCTCTTTCCAGCTGTATTAAGAACCACAACAATTCTAATTCAAATAGGATTTAGTACATGAATTAAAAGAATTAAAGCTAACAAGGTTCACAGAATCATAATCTTTATAAACTTCTATAAAATGTGTATCTACTCCGTAAACTAACTGATGGGGGAAAGTCTAAAAATAGACTGCTAAAAATAGAACACTGCAATGCAGATTTTGCTTGTTACAGTTGCCAATATAAAGGAAGGCAAAGGATTATTATCATGATTGTTCGCTCCTTTCAGTATGGTTTACCATCCATCATTGTTATTTATTATTAATTACTGATGATGAGCCTAATGAGTGTTTCTACTGCCATCAGGTAGGGCACTTCAAAGATTGCTCTAAAAGACTGACAGTGCTTCAGATAAGGTCCGTATTCACGTAATTTACGGATGACGATCTGATTGTTATGCATTTTTTTTACAAAATTCCGTACTCGATACGGAACGTTTTTCCAGGTACGTAAAATATAGGGTACAAATCCGTACACAATGGAAGGGAGCTTACTCTTTCTCAGACAAACATTCAGATATCTTCGGGATTGCCGAGCGATTTTCCAATTTCTTCCCGTTAGATAAAAAGGGAAAATCGGCTCGGACCGGAATTAGACCCTGCATCTCAGCTTTAGTCAAGTTTTTATCGATTATGGCGTGGGACCAGCGGATAATTGTACTGTGTACATGTATGTTCCAAATGAATAGTTTGCGCTTCGAAACATATGGCTAGGTTATTTCATCCATCTCCAGAACCAAATAATCCTAACAAAACTGAGAATCGTTGAAAGATAAAATCAGACTGGCCAAGACTTAAGCACTGTTCCCATTTATGTATAAATATGCAATAATTCACGCTATAAATTGAATAATCACGCACTAAAAATATGAAGCAAAAAGCGCATGCATCCAGATGGGCTCTCTGTTGATCGCCAGTGGCGCCAATTTGGGCCAAGTTAGAAAAATGTCTCCAAAACTGAAGCACTGGTGAATTCAAAAGTATTTATGATATCTGCTTTTCTAGCGTAAAATTACAGGTTTTGAAGTTATTTGCGACCCTATTTGACAAATTTATGTCAAATCCTGCACAAATATTTTTCCAAAAATTAAATAGCATGAAAAAAAGATCGATTCAAAAAAAGATCATGAGTTGCATATTTGTTTCTACAAACCTGCTTTACTCTTTGTACAGTAAACATCATACTGTTACTAGGTAAAATGTTATGTAGTTTTACAGTAATACTTATATAAAAGCAAATGCAAGAAAACCAATTTTGACTTTAATCAGTCTCGTTAACCAAATGTTGGTACTGATCCCCATATGCTGGTACTGATTAATCTTGATTTTCATCAATACTGTACTGATGTCATTAAAAATTATCTGGAGCACTGACTGATATAAGTAATCAACAAAGTGAAAGTGTGAAAAATTGGACACCCGTGTTATCATTGGGTCAGCTTTTTAGCGAATGGGGTTCCAGTGCAACTACAAATCTGGTGACCTACTGTGGTATCTCCATGAAGCTAGGAAAAAGTTCAAATGCCTATGCTAGAAAAACACTAGCTATGAAGGACCATATAACAGACAAAAGGTCACGGATCAACTTTTGCAAACCAGTATTCTGCCGAGGCCGCGTATTTGCGATTTTCTCGCCAAAAAATTTAAAATGTCACAAGAAAATTAAGTCAGAAGCAATTTTTGTCGCAAGGTAAATACATCGGTAGAAAGGGGGGGAAGTCTGTGTATTTTTCATGATGAAAGTAAATTTCAAGATACCGTAACAAAAAGGTCAATCCCATTGCCATCGGCACAATCAGGTGCGAGAAAACTCGCCAATCAATCGTCATAAAAAGAACAAATCATTCTTTGGTTTACTTTTGCGTCTGCTTCATGCAAACATGGCTGAGCCACCGCCAAAAAAGCCAAATACAATCTTAAATTTCTTTTCCAAGTTATGCGATCAGCAAGTGACAAATGACAGTTCAACCCCAGATCCAAATCCTGTCCCATCTACGTCTACGGACACCGAAAAACAATTTCAGGATAAATGGCTTTTCGATTTTTTGTGGCTGGAATATGACTAGGAAAGAAAATTATGACTTGCTAATTATGTAAAAAGCACTGTACGAAACACTCATTTACTGAGCATAACACAAATTTAAAACTACTACCCTACACAGACACGCCGAAAGTTCTGATCGCAACCCAGCCCTCATGGCCAAATCCCTACGTGTTGATTTCAAAAAGTCAGTCTGGAAAGTTTTGAGCAAGAAAGAATCGGCTGTGATGGTGGCTCTCAAGTCTACACTTTGGATTGTAAAAGAGAATATAGCCCTTCAACAATATGACAGGCTGCTCAAACTACTGTCTCAGTTTAATTGTCCAAATGTAGGCAGTCTGAAAACTTCCAAATGTGTTGACTATACCTCGGACAAAACTGCTGTTGAGATGTTAATGATTTTGATTTTATAAAAGCCCTGGAACGCTGGAGAGGCTGCAAGTCAAGGAAGTTATTCTTGTCAAATTAGTTTTATTATCCTAGCCAGAACTGTACATACTGTATAAAAACAAAGACTAGGTATTGTTTGTCACTTTGTAAAACTGTGTTCCTGAGTTTCTAAAGTTAATTTTCTAAAGACAGTTAGTCCAAGAAGACATCTAACCTTGAAATGATAGTTGCATATAGTCAACAATAAAAGGAACAAGCTGAAATGTAAGGTAATTCATTTTTATTATTTAACTTCATGTCGTACATGATAATATGTATATTTGTCCCTACATGTATGTTAACTTTTTCGGTGAGTGAGACATTTGTCTCACCTTTTCAAAATCCTTGGCAGAACACTGGCAAACAGACAAGTAGAGATGGAAACCAGAGGGTCGTACATCATAATAAGCTAAAGCCCTATGATGGAGTGAACTCTCCAAAGTTGGTGCAGGGCTTTAGCTAGCCTCTGAAAATCAGGAGTCAATGACCCCTTGACCCTAAAATTTTAGGGGTCAAATCTAATTTTTCAAGAGTCAAACCAAAATATTCAAGAGTCAAAATGGAAAATTTAAGAGTATAGTCAACAATTTATCGTTGTTGTTTTTGGACTTATCATTAATATTGCAATAAAGATGTGAAATTAACAATTGATTTGTAAAATTTTACATTTCAAAGAGGACCGCCCTTCTCTCTCTCTCCCACCCCCCCCCCCCCCACACACACAGTATGTTCAAGGAGGCAAAGGTTAAAACCTTGTCGACCTAAGCAATCAAAAAGAAAATTATGGTGAATAAATTTCACTGAGAATTCCTTTTTAAAATTTTGCTGAAATAAAGATAAGATTTATTTATCCAATTTCTAGTACCATCCAGAAATATGTAAAGTATTATAATTTTCTTGGGCCTGAATACTTCAATTTATTTTTATTCAAAAGGACAGTTTAAGGTATCTTTTTGTGTGAAATGAGATGCAGATATAAGTTTCATAGGTTACTTTTATTAACTTAATATTTTTAATAAAATTACTAAAAGTAGGATCATTATTGGGTACAAATGTTCAGCAAAATGGTGGACATCGGTGAGTGAAGATGTTTTACAATATCCATACATCAATACTAAACTTCAAAAGGATACACCAAAATTGAATTTACTGCCCTATCACTTTTAACTAGGTTAGTGCCAGCTGTCAACCTACGCATATCATAGGTAACAAGTCAATTAACACCTTCCAGTCACACTTTACTGATTATATGCAGCAGTTTAATTGATGTTTAACACCATTCTGGTGATTTTCACGCCTTTAAAATGATTATCTTTTGATATGATTGTTGTTATATAAATTTTTTGATGCATCTCTGAAAATGTTGGGGGGTCAAAATGACCCCTTGATCGGAATTTTCTATGCGTCAAAAAAGGGTATTTGGAGATTTTTGTGCATCAAAACCCGGGTTTGCGGGTCTAACTAAAGCACATGGTAAATAAAAATATCCAAAGTAAAAACAAAAATCAAAAGATAGAGATGTCTGATGAAGCATTTAACCTGGAATCACAGTGTAGATGGTTAAGCTGTACTCCATTGAGAAGACTAAAGGCTGATTTCTCCTTAACCAAAGCGCAAGCCTGAAGATTAACCCTTTACTGCACAATGCTGCCTTTTGACGCCCATGGGAAAGAAGCCTTTTGAAAACATTGTAGGAAAAGGAGAAAATGCTGGTAACCAGCATTTTCTCCTTTTCCCACAATGTTTTCCACCCTATCAAAGAAAAGTTGCACCATTTGAGCCACACAGAAATTGTCATCTGCAAATGCTTTCAATTTGGACAAGGCTAAAATTCTGTTGTCTGGTAAAGGGTTAATGCCTGTATTGATTTACATTCACAAGCATAATTATGTATTAACAGAGCTCCAGATTGAGGAAGTGATTTTGATTTCAAAATTGTAAACATTAATTATTCTCCACTAAACCCTATGTTATGGATACTCATTAAAATCGTCTCATCAAGATGATTCTAATAAGTACCCATAACATAGGGTTAGGAAGAGAAATAATGGATTTAGAATGCCACCACTCCCTCTTATCTGGAGCTCTGTATAATTACATTGCCCATAGCCCTGAAATTCAGACTTTTTGTACATAATTATCCTTGTGTAAATCAGTTCAAACATCTCTTAACCCTTTACCACACAATCCCAATTTTTAACGACCCTGAGAACGAGGCCTTTTAAAAACATAGTGGGAAAAGGAGAAAATGCTGGTAACCAGCATTTTCTCCTTTTCCCACAATGTTTTCTACCCTTCCCAAAACAAGTTTTAAATTTTCCAGTCAAATTTATTTTGTCATCTGCAAATGCTTTCAACTTGGACTGGTCTAAGATTTTGTTTGGTAAAGGGTTAATTGGCAAAAGCATATGATTGGAATATTGTTCTCGGAATAATATATCTGCTGTACTGTATATGTATTCATTGTGTTTGTTTCGGAGCCAGTAGCAACAATTTTATCTTATTGCACCGATCTTTAACACATGTTGTTGCGTTGTTATCACCGTAGGTTGACTGATTGACTGTATGGTGTTTAATGCCGTTTTCAACATTATTTCAGTCATATCGCAGCGGCCAGTGCACCTATCCATGCTTTCCTGGAGTTTCTTTTACCAGTACTCTGCACAATATTCTTTCAACAAGAGGGCCATGATGGCCCTGGATCGCTCACCTGAGTCAATGGGCCAAATTTCACTCCAGGGTCATAATGACCCAATTTAAAACTCATCTGAGATATTATTAAGACAAACATTCTGACCAATTGTCAGGTCCATTGAGCTGAAAATGTGGCCTCCGGAGTGTCCAAAAAGTCTTTCTTAAATTTGACCTAGTGACCTAGTTTATGACCCTATGTGACCATATTTCAAACTCATCTGAAACATCAAAACAAACTTGTTGACCAAGGTTCAGGTAAATTGGGTAAGAATTGCCGCCTCTAGAGTGCCCACAAGGGGTTTCTGTAATTTGGCCTAGTGACCTAGATTATGACCCTATGTGGTCCAATTTCAAATCCATTCAAGATATCATCAAGTCAAACATGCTGACAAATTTTCAGGTCAGTTGAGCAAAAACTGTAGCCTCTACAGTGCCCACAATACACTTCTTGAATTTGACCCAGTGACCTAGTTTATGACCCTATGAGATCCAATTTCAAACTGATCCGAGATATCATCAAGTCAAATACGAAGACCAACTTTCAGGTCAATCTAGCTAGAATTGTGGCCTCTAGAGTGCCCAAAAGGTATTTCTTCAATGTGACCCAATGATATTGTTTATGACCCTATGTGACCCAATTTTGAACTCATCCGAAATATCATCAAGACAAAAAATTTGAAACTTGTCCGAGATTTTATCAAGACAAATGTTCTGACCAAATTTCACAAGTATCTGACTGAAAATGTGGCCTCTAGAGCATACACAAGGTTTTTCGAAGATTGAACCTAGTGACCTAGTTTTTGACCCCACAAGACCCAATTTCAAACTCATCCCAGATTTTATCAAGACAAACTTTCAGACCACATTTCACAAGTATGTGACTGAAAATGTGGCCTCTAGAGCGTACACAAGGTTTTTCGAAGATTTGACCTAGTGATCTAGTTTTTGACCCCACAAGACCCAATTTCAAACTTGTCCCAGATTTTATCATGACAAACTTTCTGACCAAATTTCACAAGTATCTGACTGAAAATGTGGCCTCTAGAGCGTACACAAGGTTTTACTAAGATTTGACCTAGTTTTTGACACCACATGACCCAATTTCAAACTTGTCTCAGATTTTATCAAGACAAACATTGACCAAATTTCACAAGTATCTGACTGAAAATGTGGCCTCTAGAGCATACACAAGGTTTTTCGAAGATTTGACCTAGTGACCTAATTTTTGACCCCACATGACCCAATTTCAAACTCGGGCGAGATTTTATCAAGACAAATATTCTGACCAAATTTCACAAGTATCTGACTGAAAATGTGGCCTCTAGAGCGTACACAAGGTTTTTCGAAGATATGACCTAGTGACCTAGTTTTTGACCCCACATGACCCAATTTCAAACTCGTCTCAGATTTTATAAGGACAAGCATTCTGACCAAATTTCACAAGTATCTGACTGAAAATGTGGCCTCTAGAGCGTACACAAGGTTTTTCGAAGATTTGACCTAGTGACCTAGTTTTTGACCCCACACAACCCAATTTAAAACTCATCCCAGATTTTATCAAGACAAAATTTCTGACCAAATTTCACAAGTATCTGACTGAAAATGTAGCCTCTAGAGCGTACGCAAGATTTTTCAATGATTTGACCTAGTGACTTAGTTTTTGACACCACATGACCCAATTTCGAACTTGTCTCAGATTTTATCAAGACAAACATTCTGACCACATTTCACAAGTATCTGACTGAAAATGTGGCCTCGAGAGCATACACAAGGTTTTTCGAAGATTTGACCTAGTAACCTAGTTTTTGACCCCACATAACCCAATTTTGAACTCAGGCGATATTTTATCAAGACAAACGTTCTGACCGAATTTCACAAGTATCTGACTGAAAATGTGGCCTCTAGAGCGTACACAAGGTTTTTCGAAGATTTGACCTAGTGACCTAGTTTTTGACCCCACATGGCCCAATTTCAAACTTGTCCAAGATTTTATCAAGACAAATTTTCTGACCAAATTTCACAAGTATCTGACTGAAAATGCGGCCTCTACAGCGTACACAAGGTTTTTCAAAGATGTGACCTAGTGACCTAGTTTTTGACTCCACATGACCCAATTTCAAACTCGTCCGAGATTTTATTAAGACAAACATTCTAAGCAAGTTTCATGAGGATTGGACTGAAAATGTGGCCTTTAGAGCATACACAAGGTTTTTTTAAGATTTGACCTAGTGACCTAGTTTTTGACCCGACATGACCCAATTTCAGACTCGTCCGAGACTTTATCAAGACAAACATTCTGACCAAGTTTCATGACGATCAGACTGAAAATGTGGCCTCTAGAGCGTACACAAGTTAAAAAGTTGATGACGCACGACGGACGATGGACACAGCACGATCACAATAGCTCACCATGAGCACTTCATGCTCAGGTGAGCTAAAAAGCCACTGGCTGCTTTCCCACATAACCATCATCGAAACAATGGTCAGAGGTGAGAAAGGAATGAATCCTGTCGCAACAACTATCATCAGTCCTCAAAAAGAAATTGGCCAAGCCCGGGATCGAACCAGCAACCTCCTGTTCTCAAGTCCTGTAGGCTACCAACTGAGCTACGGGGCTTGGCTATCACTGTAGGACAAGGTGACCTAATCCTCAGCTGCCCTGTCTGATTAGTAGATTGATTTCATAAAATCATCCAAGATTTTTCTTCATTATTAGACGGATATTTTCAAACCCACTTCTTGATTTATACTTATATTTACACTAAATTACTGGTTAAAGTCATTATAAATCTGAAAAGACAGTCAGGAGCGTCTCTGATCAGACTATGTCCAAGTAATATTTTTGTGTGATGTATTTTTGTGTTTTTTGCAGTGATCTATTTTTCATGTCAGTTAATTTTTGGAAAGGTACTTCAGCATGGTTTGACATAAATTTGTCAATAGGATAGCAGGTAACTTCAAAATTTGTCATTTCCTCACTAGATCAGTGGACTAACATCACATATGTCATTAATGAAATGCCAGCTTGATAAGCTGTGATACTTTTACCGTAGTATTCGTAGACTGGAATCCTGATGAAGATATAACTATGTTCATTTATTAGATAGAGACTGCTGCTCAATCTAGATGAATTTTTGTCAGTAATGTTGCGTTTTAGATCTATCAGTACGTTGCAAAATTTCAACTGCAAAACACTTGGCAAAGCGACAGCCAACCTTGTTGACTTTAAACTTTTTCAAAGGGCCCTCCCAAGAAAACAATCAATCTGAAATTGAGCCGAGCACATTGGCTAACGACAATCTACCTTCATCACATGGCACGATTATGCCAAAAGGAAAAGTAAGTTTAACATAAATAGGACTCTTGCTGTCGATTGCCACCAGCACCAAGAGCGGTAATTTAGAAAAAAAAAAGTACCCGAAAATAATGTGTTTCTATATTTGGTTATGGAAATTCCATGTTTTTGAATTAGCAACCTGACTGATTTACCTCAATCTTCTTTGGATTGATCATTTACGATTTTATGATTTATGGCATCCATTTTGCATACGTTCTGGCACAAATGTAGGCATTCAGTTGTATGAGATTATTTCAAAATTTATGTGATTCACAGGCATTTTTACATGATCAGACACACTGTTAAGGACGCGCGAGGCTGATTAGCTTGATAAACAGCTACGCGTCTTTCACACTTGACACTTATTGTTAATGTTGGAGTTTAGATCTTTTAGGATTCACTCATAGACATTACTTGTCGCCAGCAAATTCGCCAATGCTTCATATTTGGCGACATTTTTTCTAAATTGTCTCAGTATTGGAATACTGTTGTAAAAACCAACTACCAATGTTTACTCTTTATCATAGAAACCAGGGCTCCATTTTAACAGTCGCATATTTGCAAAATGTAACTTGAAATTTAATATTGCAAGTTAATTTCACAGCCTCTCAAATTTTTTTGCAAGTAGAAATTATACGATATTTTATCATCATACCTGCAATTGTGCTTGCCAGATCAAGCAAAATCTATGATTTGGCTTTTAGACACAGCATGTCTGTAGTCATCAGTTGATTGTTATTTAGATTGTTGAGATGAAATCACTCAACACAGAATGGTTTACCTTACTGGTTCTAGGTGCCCTATACGTCGAACTAAGTGGTGAGAAATAGAAACAGAGAACCAGTTTTGTTCTGGTTCCCAGTGTTACGTTAGCTTCAATGGTTACACTGGTTGCATCAGTTATTCCGAAACCTACCTACAAACGTCATATTGTTCGGGCCTCGGCCTTCCATTGAATTTGTTGAAATGAAAAATAAATTTAAAAGTTTTTCTATTTCTAGAAATCAAACTAGCAATGATGACTGGAAAAATCCAGGTCCATCATCTAAACAGACCGCCTGTAGAACTGAACCTCAGTGAAAACAGTAAATAAGTGGGAAACCGGTTTACATACTGGTCTTAAATATGAACTAGATCAGCAGGGAAACATGGAAGAATTTTTTTGATCGAACTACGTAGAATATTGTACAGATCAGACAACATCGTCATGTTTGGTTTAGAAAATATTTTGTTAAAGTTTTCGTAAATTTGAAATGAAAAATTGTCACATTTCCAAACTTATGTGTTCCTGTGAAATTTGTGAATTCGTACCTGGAACATATCATACTTACGATCAGTAATCTATTTATAAAATAGGTTGTAAAATCACTAAGCCATTATTTAGAAATGGAAATTAAGAACTACTGCACTTGTTTTAATTTCATTTAATGTGCATGCATCCATCACTTACAATAAAAAAAACGTCTTGACTATAATTAATATTAGTAAACTTACACTGTCAGCTAAACAGCAGAAAATATTGCCATTAAAAAATAATCTTGCTGGTTGAAATTTTATCCACTTGCAAAATAAATGCCAGTGGAAAAAAAAGTTAAAATCGCGCCCTGGTAATCTCCTTTATATTCTATGCACTTGTCTGTTGTCGATTCCCAAGCATGAAGCATATGTCCTAGCCTGTCACATGACATTAATCTCGACAACCCGGTCATAGCCTAGGTTAGCTATTAACCCTTTACCAAATGTCAAAAATTTAGACACATTCAAATTGAAAGCATTTCCAGATGACAAAATTAATGTGACTCAAAAATTGAAATTTTTTTTGGGAAGGGGAGAAAACATTCTGAGGAAAGGAGGAAATGCTGGTTACCAGCATTTTCTCCTTTACCCGCAAAAGGCTTCTTTCTCAAGGTCTTGAAAACCCGAGATTGTTTGGTAAAGCTGTTAAAATGTTTTTACTTAAACTTCTCACTCCCAATAACTGATGGTTTGCCTTCACTTAACCCTTTACCTAAAAGCTATTGAAAATATTGCGGAAAAAAGGACAAAGTGCTGCTAACCAGCATTTTCTCCTTTTCACACAATGTTTTCTTCCCTCCAAAAGACAAATACAACTTGAGACTGAATTTCTTGTCTGAAAATGCCAATAGATCTAATTCAATTTTGTTTGGTAAAATGTTAACATATTGATGGGGGGGGGGGGGGGGGGGGATATTACAAGTAATATAATTAATATATGGAATGACACATCTTGAAATGGTGGATACACAAGTCCTGCTTATTATTGCCCCCCCCCCCCAACTCTTTACCACATAATCATGATTTTTAACGACTCTGAGGAAGAAGCCTTTTGAAAACATTGTAGGAAAAAGAGAAAATGCGGGGAACCAGGATTTTCTCCTTTTCCCACAATGTTTTCTACCCTTCTAAAGGCATATTTTGTCACCTGAGCCATGTTCAATTTGTTGTCTGCCAAAGCTTAAGTTTGAACCAGTCTAAAATTTTGTGGTTTGGTAAAGAGTTAAGGCATCATTGGGGTCAAAACAGCCCATGACCAAAATGGCCCAATTTTTTTGTCATGCCTTACTTGAAATGGAATTTGCACATAACAGTAATCTCTATATTCATAATCTAATGGGGGTTTTTTTGTTTGTTCATTCTTTATCTCATAATGATGTTTTCAGACAAATCAAAAGAGTTTTCTGGTCTGTTTCAGTTCAGTTTGAAGAACTGAATAAGCTAGACTGATATACAAATGAAAGAAACACAGATTCTGAAATAAAATTTTCATCTTAAAATTATTCATTTATCTCTTCAAACATCTATGCTCTAAACCCAAGTAAATTGATTAAGCAAACTGGTGAATTTAACACTGAACTCTTAACCAAACAACAAAATTTTAGACTGTTCCAAATTCAAAGTATTTGCAGACAACAAATTGAATGTGTCCAGAGCTCCAGATGGAGGGAATGATTCTGATTTCAAAATTGAAACTATTAATCACTCTCCACTGAACCCTATGTTATGGGTACTCATTAGAATTGTCTCAACGAGACAATTCTAATGAGTACCCACAACATAGAATTTCGAAGAGAAATAACGGATCACTCCCTTTCATCTGGAGGTCTGTGTAGCTTAATGATTCCTGTCTTTATTAGGATAGAAAACATAGTGGGCTAAAGGAGAAAATGCTGTTTATCTGAAAAAATTGTGGGAAAGCATTGTAGAAAACATTGTGGGAAAAGGAGAAAATGCTGCTTACTTTTCTCCCTTCCCCACTATGTTTCAAACCCTTATTCTTAAGTATTCAACACCTGTGATTGAAGCCATAGCCAAGGTTGAAATAAATCAGCTAGAATAAACTTACAGCAGCAGCATAATCCTAATTAATTCACAAACTGATGTCATTAACACCTGACTATCCGAATAGGTATGCAGTCACTTCGTACCATAACCATTTCGTACCATTTCGTTTATAACCATTCCGTACCATAAATTTACCATTTCGTACCATAGCTTTACCATTTCGTACCAGGGTAGAACCTTCTCATACTATGACCAAACATGTAATTTAATGTGACAAAAAGTGGTATTTAATATATTTACTTGATATAGACCAATGCTTTGGACCTTATGTTATTTACGGGATATTATCATAAATCAATTTAAAGAATCAGTATGCGATTGAGACGATAGATGTTTGGTCTGTTTGTCTGTAATGTTTGTCGCAAGTTGGATAATCAGAATTAGAAACAAGCTGATCACATTAAATTGAACAATTAATCAAAGAATTATAACTGTTTGATTAACCTTGATTGTAAATTGTCTATTTCCTTTTTGTATTCTTTTTTGTATGTTTGTTCATGGGTATTTTTTGAAATTAGGTGGGCCTTGTATGATGCCGCGACAGGGACAGGGTCAAACGTCAAGGTCAATATGACGATTTTTTTTTTCTTGTAAATACATCATTTTGCACAATATTCATTTACTTAAATTACACACCTTACAAAAGCAGTTCGTTTTTCAACGACTCTTGGGGAAACTGCTATGAAATCATCTTGGGAAAAGGAGATAATCAGAAAGTGTTATTGCGCATAACTTCTTGAATAAATATCCAACTTGAATAAATAGCGTTTTTTTGTCTTCTTCTTCTAATACCTTCATAGTGAAAGTTTTTCTTAGTCGAAACTTTGTCATAGGTCTCAAAAAAAGAAGGTACGAAATGGTATGACTATGGTACGAAGTGGAAAAATTATGGTATGAAATGGTATAAACTATGGTACGAAATGGTAAAATTATGGTACGAAGTGACTGGTACGAAATGGTTATGGTACGAAACGTCCTTAATTCATCCGAATACAGGTACACTTTTGATAGTGTTATAAACTTCCGGTAACACAAAATTTGTCGATTAACTTGGAAAAGCTTTAAAAAATTGAAAGTACCAAAAAACGATGTCTCGCATTAATCGTGAATGCCATATAATGACAAATGAATCATGGTCTGCCATAAAATAGGTATTCTGCATGCATTAATACTGCGGGTTTCTCGAATGGCGATCACCTCGCAGTCGGTGCCTATAAACAGGACAGTAATTTTATCGTCGTCCTCGGAAAATTCTATGTCTTTTAACCTCTATTAATCGACACCCCCCTTTTTCAGAAAAAGGTACGTCCCGGGAGGGGCGTTAAAAAGAGATACAACGGTATTTACCAATCTTACAACATACTGTACATTACGTGCATTTCCTACGTTATTTCCCCCTAGAAAGACTGAGAACGGTGTACCTTCGGGTCGGAAAATACGAGGAGGACAACAAAATAACCAATGATAATTTTCAGCTAAGGCCGAAATTACTGTACTGCCTTGATCATTCAGGAATACAAACACTTAATATTACAAAGAATTCAGAATCTTACCTAGTTTTTTACAACGCCCGCGAGTCACCATGGCTTCCCCTCTTTTCCCGTAGCTCTTGTGCCCGCCTTAATGTTGTTCAGTTTTGATTGGTTGAATGGGTGCTGAAGATTTCGTCTAACTACGAGTTCGTCTAACTAATAAAATGGTGCCAAAGCATGGAAAAGTTCGTCTGAAAGGACTTTCTGTGATCAGGGATCGTATTATATACGGTCCCTGCTATGGTATAGTGATAACTGTTTGGATCATAGGCATTCGGTTTCCCTGATATACAGAAATAAATTGAAAGTTGTGAAACTGAAAGTCAGGGAAACCGAGTGCCTATAGTTTGTATTAATGCTCTCATATTTTTGAGACCTTCACGTCGTCGATTGTTTTATGAATTAAATTGATTATATATAATAAATTACTGATATTAATGCACATGTTATCACTTGACAATGAAAGGGAAAGCCGTCTGTGATCTTTTCCTTTTGCAAGAAATTATTTTGCCGTCTGCAACTGCTTTCAATTTGGCTGGGTCTATTTTTAAAGTTATATGGTTTGGTATTTAAAAAAAATTAACCTCGTTAAAGACTTATGCCACAGTGGACAGTTTTTATATATTTTAGGCCCCATTCGGAGTAAGAAAATGAAAAGAAAATAATATCTTTCTGAGCAAAATACAAAGATACAGTGCTTCTAAGGTGATAACTCTTGTCAAAATTACAGAAAATAGGCTTTAAATTCAAACGCTAAAAACCTAGTGTACAAATACTGCTCAAATAAATGATTGTAGATCTACTTAAAAATGTGATGTTTGCAAATGGTAAAAACGAATAAAATCGATAGAATTAAGGCACAAGACAGATCAACGCAGCGATCAGAAACGTTCTTACCCGTCAACAAAGACTTATTTTCTGATCAAATTTCTGAATTTAAAAAAAAAGAAATTAAGCAGGCAACCTTTTTTTTTTTTTTTTTTGTTTGTTTGTTTGTTTGTTTAAATTTGCACAGAAATAGTGCTCTCTAATATTTTGTAATGAAAAAAAAAACCACGTGTAGCATTTGTAAGAATTATGGTATGTTTTTTAAAAGTTATAGACATAATGGATTACCTTCCTTAATAATGAACGTCAATTTTGTCGTGATCTGGCATTCCGATCCTCTCTAAATCTCCCATTTTTGGCATGGACTTGGCTGCCAAGCCCAAGCATAGCCAACTTTCGCGGACATGCCTTATCAGCAGTCTCGCATACCAATAAATCGATGAAGATAATCGATATCATACGTAAAGATTCGGGAGTTTCCGGAGTTTGGCGAACTTAAACCGTGTATCGATAGCCCGGAGCCATCAAAGATAAGAGACACGTAACATTACGTAACAGTAGCCCTGCTTCAAATTTACAATCCTTGCCTTGACTGTATATCTGAAGTTTTTTGGGGTTTTTTTTTTTTTCGGATTTCATCCTGAACCCTTTGTCTGCTGAAGGATAGTGTAGATCAATATCAGATCGCACAGAATGTGTATTCTTATAAGAACGCACAAAATCTTGTTTTTAAGATTTTTCTTGCGTAAGAGCATTGAATTTGCAATATCTGAGCTTTATTTGTCAGTTTGTAATTAATTCATTCTTCAGTTTAAAGGCCGTGTCACACAGCCGTTGACGTAAAAATTTCGCACGATTTAAGCATAAAAATTGAAAAACCTGGATTTATACGCGGCGATAATAGAAAAAATGGTGGTTATACGTGAAATTTTGACAGATGAATCACGCAAGAACGACGCAGAAACTACGTATAAACTACGCATGAAACACGAATAAACTGCGCAAAGAACACGCATATCCACGGAAAAGCCAATTTTCTAGATAATGAAACACGCATAATCACGAAAGAAATTCGTATGATTTACGCATGATTCCTGCAAAGCACGAATGAATAGCGCATGCTCCGCGTACAGATCGCGTATGTATCACGCATGAATCGCGCATGTTCCGCACATGCTCCGCTGGGTATTTCTATTGCGTCTGCAACTTGTGTATAAATTTGCCACCTCCGCTGCATTTCTTCACAAACCATTGAAAACCGCTGACAAGTGAACATCTACATTGTATCAGGATCCCTTCAAGAAGGCGTGATTATGCTGGCGAAGAAACGTGCACAGTCGTCGAGTTCGAGCCTAGGGAAGGCAGGGAGGAAGAGGAAGGCCCAAGTTCCTGTGCCAAGATCTTCAATCCCCCCTCCCTATGATCTTCCCGAAGCTACTGGTGGTGGTCAAGGCACCGATGGTAATGCTGCCCCACAAGCTCCTGCTGGTTTTGATGCACCCCCACAAGCTCTTGCTGGTATTGATGCTCCCCCACAAGCTCCTGCTGGTGTTGATGCACCCCCACAAGCTCTTGCTGGTATTGATGCTCCCCCACAAGCTCCTGCTGGTGTTGATGCTACCCCACAAGCTCCTTGTGCCGATAGTGATGCTCCCAAACAAGCTCCTGATGCTGATGGTAATGCTCTTCAACAGGATCCTGGTGCCGATGGTGATGCTCCCCAACAAGATCCTGTCGATGATGCTGGACCCTCCCAATCAACCAGAGCCAAGGGCAAGGGCAAGTCGAAAGGCAAGGCCAAGGCCAAGGGTGTTTCAGCTGCTCAACGCCAGGACAACAGTCTCTCACAAGAGCAAGAAGAGGACCTCGTGGAGTGGATGAGGGAGAACGATGCTGTCTGGCGACGTGGGCATCACATGTACAAGGCAAAAAGCAGCTGTGGACCACCAAAGCTACAGATCTGGGGGTGTCGGGTGACCATCTTGAAGGCTGGTGGAAGTCCGTAAAGGATTGGTTTGTGAGGCCGATGAAGAGACAGTCCGAGCAGGCCACCAAGAAGCTGACAGACAGGGAGAAATGGATTCTCGACAGGATTGCCTTCTACACTCCCCAGCTGAAGTCGAATGAGGGGGAGAATGCACCCATGAAAGTGATCCAGCGCCAGGAGCCTCGGTCTCCAGCAGAATCTGACTCCGACTCTGAGCTGCCTTCACGACAGCCATCCCAAGCCACACAGTCGCCACAGCCTGGGCAGTTATCACAGCAACTAGACGACCTAGAGGGGATGGAGACCCTGGCTGCCACTCAGGGGCGTCAGGAGTCCGAGTCCAGATACACTACCAGAAGCAGCAGGAGGAAGAGAAAGAGGACTGAGACAACTGAAGAGGAGTGGATGCACGAGCTCAGAGACAGCATCAGGGCCAACACTGCTATGATGGCCCAACTTGTCCAACAGAGGCCGACTGACTCTGGGAGGGAGCCATTCATCACCTACGTCCAGCACTCCCTGAGGTCTCTTCCAGAGGAAAAGTATCAGCTCGTCAGGGGAAAGATAACAGCAGTTCTCCACAACATCACCCCGACAGCTACTGCAACCACAGACAGACCGTCTCAGTCCCAGTCTGATCCTCCTCAAGCTGCAGTCCAGTACCAGCCTCAACCACCTCAACAGCAGCCTCCATCTCGTCAAGCGCCCTTCATGCAGCAGCCACCAACTCCACAGCCTGCCTTCAACCAACCACAGGCTGCCTTCGTGCAGCATCCACCAGTTCAACAGCCTGCCTTCAACCAACCACAGGCTCCCTTCATGCAGCAGCAACCAGCTCAACAGCCTGCCTTCAACCAACCACAGGCTTCATACCAGCAATTCCAGCAGCAGCAGACAGCATCCAGACTAAGTGACTCATCCTTCTACCTTGCAACTTCCACCAGCACCCCTCCTCCACAACAGACGGACAACTCCATGACCTATATGGTGATGAAGGCAATACAAGAGGATGACGAAGAGTGGAATTAGTGCTATTACACGAACAGTGATTACCACAAACAGTGCTTTTTCACACGAACAGTGATCGCCACAGACAGTGCTTTTTGAAACGAACTGTGATTACCACAGACAGTGCTTTATTATTATTTTTAAAAACAGTGATTACCACAGACAGTGGTTTATTTGTTTTACGAGGACAGTGATTACCACATATAGTGCTTTATTTCTTTTAAAATGAACAGTAATTACCACAGCGTGCTTTATTTTTTACACGGACATTGATTACCACAGATAGTGCTTTATTTTTTTACATGGACAGTGATTACGATATGCATTGCTTTTTCTCACATGTAGTGATTACCACAGACAGTATTTTTTGTTTTTGGTCATGTGCATTTAGTTTGTTGTATAGTTATACTGATATACAGTATTATATTGATGTTCAATAGTTTATTGATGTACATTGATTGGTTGTTAGGAAGGGCAACATTTGATGTGTATGATTGTGAAATAAAGTTTCTGGATGAAAAGGTGAATACATCATTGTTTTTAAAGGTAGTAGCCCACATTTGCATACTATTGTTCTGGATTTTGAAAAGAAATAAGCTCGTTGAATAAGAGAAGACCCTTAAGATCCCTCTGGTCTGGGTCTACAATGTCTTCTTCTTTATCCTTCATATTGACATGTGTTAACAAATGAGCTAATGCTAAATGTTAGTGTTGGATGTAACAAACAGTGCAGACCCTGATCAAAAGGCTCAACCAGCCCTCTGGTCTGGGTCTATACTGTCTTCTTCATCCTTCATATTGGTATGTGATAACAAATGGGCTAATGCTATAACATACAATTTCCAACAAGTGCAATATTTATTGCATTACTAGTACATAAACATCAAATAACATCCTGGTCAGAGTATTGAGCAGTCTAAACTTCATCCACCATCCTGCCCTGTCATGGCACAGATCCAGCAGGGGAGTTGACCCAGTGCTTCAGAAGGTTCCTCTGTCTCTTCCCTTCCTTGGAGGCTCTGTTTGGGGCTCTGACATCACGGGTGTCCTCTAGGTTGAGTCCAGCTCTCCATGCTCCTGGCTGTATCTGTCCATCTGGGCCCTGGTTGTCAATCAGCCTATTCTGGAGGACGGGGTACCGTGTGCGCATGACGTTGTGAAGGAGGATGCAGGCCCTAACAATGAGCCTCACTGTTTCCACATCATGGCACATGGTAGTGAGAAGCACCTGAAAACGATTGGCAAGAATGCCAAACGCATTTTCAACCACTCTTCTGGCACGAGAGAGCCTGTAATTGAAGATTCTCTCTTCCCTCGTCAGGTTCCTGGCACTGTAAGGCTTCATTAGGTAGGTCCTCAGGGAAAAGGCATCATCACCTACTAGGAAGTAGGGCACATCTTGATTGTCATTGGGGAGTGGATCGGGACGTGGCCAGCCCATCTTTCAGATCACTGTTGTTGTAGATGTGCGCATCAGAGGAAGAACCTTTCCCAGAAACATCTGCCCACACAAACTTGTAACCTGAGGAGACCATGGCGAACAATATGATCCTAAAGAACCCCTTGTAGTTGTAGTATTCTGACCCAGAATCAGGTGGAGCCTTGCATGCCACGTGCTTCCCGTCAATGGCCCCGATCGTATGGGGAAAGTTCCAACGCTTGTACCATTCATCAGCCATTTGTCTCCAGCCTTCCTCAGTGGTTGGTAGCGTCATCTGCTCGTCAAGGTATTCTTCCAAGATGGCCTGACAGACTTCTCGAACCACCAAGCTGATAGTGTTGTGCGGCACCCTCCATGCATACTGCATGTCCTTATACTTGGCACCAGAGGCGAGGTGGCGTAGGGTCAGTGCCACTTTGAGTCCAGGATCAAGGGCTGGTCGCCAGTTGGTGGTCTGTTTCGTTATTATTGGGGTCAGCCTCTCCACGATCTCGTCGAACATTGCAGGTTGCATCCACATGAAGTTATGGAAGGATCTTTGATGTTCATTTCTCATCTCCACCAGCAATCTGTCGTAGATCCCAAGTTCGAATCTTCTTCCAATCCAAGGCCTTACCCAGGCGACTCTGTATCTTCTCCCACGCCTTCTTCTCCTTCTCTGGTTCAGGATCTGCTGGAGCTGGACCAGTTGGTTGTTGTGCTGCTAAAGGAGGAAGGCAAGAACTTCTCTGCGTTGGGGGGCTCATGGTCTCCTCTCTTGGATGTCATACGACAGAGATGTGAACTCATGGACGGCTTGATGGAGACTGATGCAGCGGTCAGAAATCGGTCTGTTTATATACCCTGTCCCCATACGCATTTCTTGCGTGAAGCATGCGTGATTCCAGCGTAAATCTAGCGTATTTCATCTGTTTTTATAAATGATCCATGCATAATGTGTGTAGTTCTTAGCAGTATACGCGAAATATAAGTGATACATCTGCGATACATGAGTGTTATATCCGTGAAAGGTTCGTTAAACATACGCGGACATACGAGGAACGGTCGTGAAAATTGCCAACTTTGCGTAACAATCTCGTATGTATCGTGCACATGCGCGTATGAATTACGCACGAATTACGTAAGAACTATGTAAAAACTACGTAAATTACGCATAGATCGCGTAAATCCAAACAGTCGCAAAATTTTGTGCAGCTCAAAACCGTTTCCGCGTATGTCCACGTATGCTCACCCTGGACTCCACTCGATGCACACAGAGACGAATGAAAAACGTATGAATTACGTATATCGCGCATGTATTGCGTATCTCCGCGTATGCCTCAAATTTTACACGTATTGTATGCCTAATTTATGCGTAAGTGCTGTGTGACACGGCCATAAGGGTTAAGCTTTTATTCTCTGAGACAAAAACTGATCCCAGATGTTCGGCTCTTAACTCTTTACCAAACAATCATAAGTTTAAGCGAACCTAAGAAAGACAGCTTTTGAAAACGTTGTGGAAGAAGGAGAAATTGTTTGTTACAAGTTATTTCTCCTTTTCCCATAATGTTTTCTAACCTGTCAGAGAACTTAGCTCAATTTTAAATTTGGAAGTGATTAAGGATATTGTAGATTAATATCAGAATGCACAGAAGTGTACCCCCCCTTTTTTTTTTTTTTTTTTTGTTTGAGAAATGGGCAACACTTTACAAGACGACGAAACTTTGGACTCGACCAGATTGAAATCAGTTGAAAACAACAGATTTCATGATTGCCAGCATTTTCTCCTTTCCCCTCAATTTTCAAAAACTTTCTACCTCGGGGTCGTTAAAACTCGGTATTGTGTGGTAAAGGGTTAAACTGCTCAGAGCGACTAAATGCACATTTTGCCGAAAGTGCAGATCAATAATAAACTGCACAAAAGAAGCAGTCTGATCTTGAAACCAAATCCGTCCGTATACACTTTTGCTGACAATGTAGACCAATGACAGTCTACACAAAACAAGCCGTCTGACCTTGAACCTGACTGATCCTATGCGTCAAAATCCTCTTTGTTAAAAAATTCTTTATATTGCAACTTTATCAGGTTGCTGAATTCAGCAGAAAATTCGGCGTTGTAGGAAGTACCGGTTTAAACTTTTTGCAAGAAAAAATAATTTGCGTAGCAATTAAAACATGGTTTGACAACACTGAGAGGAAGGCTTTTTGAAAATATGCGAAAAGGGGGAAATGCTTGTAATCGGCAAAGTCTCATTTTCCCAGTGTTTTCTAGCTTTTCAAAAGCAAGTTTCATTTTGACTCACATTTGTCGTCTTTAATGCTTTTAATTAAAAAACAAACGAAATTTTGTCGTGTGATATGTAGAGTAAAAGGTTATATCTAGATGGGATAATTTAGTCACTATTTCAAAATTTTACTTTGTGTTTGTGTGTAGTTTTTAACTTTTTGATTTATACAGTTTACACTTTCTATAAATAGGATAAAGATGGGAAGGAAGTGAAAAGAAAATTCATAGATAGCACATACTGGTATATTAATTTTGAATACTGCTTAGAACCGTGAGAGTACATGGTTTTATAATGAATGAATGAATGTTGCTTTATGGCGCATCGACAGCTTTGGTCATTTAGCGCGCATATCTGTGTTGAAGGAACGATTAAGGCGGATTTTTTTTTTTGCTAAAAAGATTCGAGACATGATTACAGTAAAAGAGTTGAATTAAGAAGGATCATGTGTGATTTTAGTATGCATAAAAGATATAATTGAGCAACAGGGCTTCCCTATTAACTCAAAAAGGTTTTGAATAATGATGTTAAGATTGCGATAAAAAGATTTAAACAGTCTTAAATTGATAATAAAGGAGTTTTTAAATGAAGAAAGGTTATGTGTAACTGATAATGTGCATAAAATATAATATTGAGTGGCTGGGCAATCCCTGCCTACTCAAAGTTTTAGATGAAAAAGTTAAGAATGTGAATAGAGAAAGGGTGGAGCCTCCAATGGGATCAAAATACTCCCATTAAAGAGGTCCCGTCTCCAATGAGATAAGATGCCCTCAAAAGAGGTAATCCTCCCATTAAGGAGATGCAAACTGGAGATAAAAGGGTTTAAGCGGTAGAAATATGAGTTTACACAACGGGTTAAAAGGTTAATTAAGAAAATATCACAACTTGTTGTATAGACCAATCTCTTTAATGAAGGTAATAATTGAATCAATGTTGACTGTTTCAAAGAGATTGTGCATACTGTCAACATTGTAGTATTTTTCACGAATTGGCTGAAAACCAATGCAATCTAATAAAATATGTTTAATTGTAAGGTGTTCATTGCATTGAATACATTCTGGTGCGTCTTCTCTGGTTAAAAGCCAGGAGTGTGTCAACCGAGAATGTCCAATTCGAAGTCTTGTGATTATCACCTCTTTTCGACGAACAGACCTGTAAGAGGGGTACCATTCGCCAAGGGTTAGTTTAACAGAATGAAGTTTGTTGACGTGATCAGCATCCCACTGGGATTGCCAAAGAGATTGGATGAAAGGTAAAATGGATGCTTTACAATCTGTGTAAGGTATTTTAAAATGAGATATGGGTAGAGACAATGCCGACTTAGCAAGTTCATCGGCCTTTTCATTGCCTCGAATACCCATGTGACTAGGAAGCCAGCAAAATACAAACTTGTTTGTATCGGAGAGAGAGGAAATTCTCTCAAGAACAGCACAAATAGATGGATTTTCGATTTTCTGGTTAAAGAGAGCCTGGAGTGTAGAAAGGGAGTCTGAGAACAGAAGAAAGCGGTTAGACCTACTTTCCTCAGCTAGACTCAAAGCAAGGTCGATTGCCTTCACTTCAGCAGAAAATATTGAAGAATTGTCAGGAAGGCGACATTTCTTACTTTTGTTACCAAATACTGCTGCTGCTGAAACAGCGTGCCCATCCTTAGATCCATCTGTATATATGGGTTTATATGAATTGTACAGTTCTTTGATTTCCTGGTATTGATTTTGGAAAACAACTCTATCTGTGGTTGATTTCTTGTGGGCTAGAAGGTCAAATCGAAATTCATTCAGCGGCTTTTATCAACCATGGAGGGGTATCAGGAACTTTGTTTTCACAAATGGCATTCATGTCAACATGGAAATTGTCTAGATGAGGTTCCATGCAGATACCAAACGGAGTTATTGCATTTGGCTTCCTAGCAAATAGATTTTTGCAGCCAGGGTTAAAAACAATTTTGTGTGTAGGGTTTGATGGGTTTCCTTTCAGTTTTAACAGATATTGAAGGGATAACTTGAGCCTTCTATGAGAGAGAGAAGGCTCATTGGCCTCTACATACAGGCTATTAATGGGAGAAGTTCGAAAAGCCCCAAGGGCCAAACGTAAACCCTGATTGTGGATTGTGTCAAGGATCTTCAAGTATGATTTGCGGGCTGAACCATACACAATGGAGCCATAGTCTAACTTGGAGCGAATAAGGGAGCGATAGAGACGTAGAAGAACTTTCCTATCAGCTCCCCAGTCCGAATGAGCAACTGTTTTTAGAAGATTGAGTGCCTTATAGCATTTCTTTTTAAGTGCTTTAATGTGGGGCAGGAAGGACAATTTCTTGTCAAAGATGACACCTAAAAATTTAAACTCTGGTACAACTTCAATTCTTGTGTTGTCAAGATGTAGCTCTGGGTCTGGATGATGACCTCGTAATTGACAAAAGTGACCACATTTTGTTTTGGTCTTTGAAAACTTAAAACCGTTTTCATCAGACCATATTTGTAGTTTGTTTAAACACTGTTGAAGCTGTCTTTCAATAATGGCCATATGGCTTGATCTAAAGCATATGACGAAATCGTCCACATATAAACAACAATCCACACCAGGGTTGATAGCCTTTATTATACTGTTGATCTTGATACTAAAAAGTGTCACAGAGAGGATACATCCTTGTGGCACACCCATTTCTTGTTCCCTTGCATCTGACAATGTTGTGCCAACCCTCACACGAAATAGACGATTATTTAAAAAGGAAGATATAAAAAGAGGCAAGCGGCCTCTGAGACCAAAGTCATGCAAGTCCTTTAAAATTCCATATTTCCAGGTAGTGTCATAAGCACTCTCCAGGTCAAAAAATACTGATACAACATGTTGGTTTTTTATGAAGGCTTCTCTAAGAAAAGTTTCAAAGCGTACAAGGTGATCAACTGTACTGCGTTGACGTCTAAATCCACTTTGAACATCAACAATTAGATTATGTTTTTCTAAAAACCAGACAAGGCGGGTGTTGACCATTCGCTCTAAAGTTTTACAGAGACAACTTGTGAGAGCTATGGGTCTGTAGCTGTTTGGGTCGGAAGTATCTTTCCCTGGTTTTGGAATTGGAATTACTAATGCTTCTTTCCAGGAGGAAGGTAAATCACCTTTTTGCCAGATATCATTGAAAATATCAAGTAAGATTGATAGAGTGGTATCTGGTAAATGCTTTAGAAATTGATAATGTATTTTATCTTGACCTGGAGAGGAATCATGGGCTTTATCTAAAGCGGACTTGAGTTCTTTGAATGAAAACAGTTTATTGTAAAACTCAAGATTGTTGGATTTGAAATTCAGCCTTTTCCTTTCTTCTTTAACTTTATTCCTCTGGAACTTTTCAGAGTAGTTCTCAGAGGAGGACTTCTTGACGAAAGAATCGGCTAAAGTATCTGCAATATCTTTAGGATTTTCAATATTACTATTGTTTGCAGAAAGATGCTTAATTGGTGAAGAAGCACTACCTTTAATCTTTCTTATCATGTCCCAGACTTTTTTTGTAGTCGTTCTAGCATTAAGTCTTGAAACAAAATGCCTCCAAGACTTACGCTTACTACTTTTAATGGTTTGTCTGGCTTTTGCCCTGGAAATACGGAAAAGGTTATGGTTTTCTGGAGTGGGTCTCAGGTTGAATTTTCTGAGAGCTTCTTTCCGTTCTTTTATAGCCGACTTACATTCATCAGTGAACCACGGCTTATTTGGGCGTTTTGGCTTTGTCGAGGTCTATGGGACTGACTGTTTTGCCACATCAATGAGCAGATGGGAAAATAATTCTGCAGGGTCAGCACAATCTACAAGTATCACTTGTTATATTTTGTTCACAGAGAACTTGAAAAAGGTCCCAGTTGGCTTTGGAGAGTTTCCATTTCTTTGGACGTTCACATGTAGATGGCTCAGAGGATGTAATAAAAATTGGAAAGTGGTCACTTCCACAAAGGTCGTCTCCCACTTTCCAGTTAAAATCCTGAAGTAAGGCTGGGCTACACAGAGAAAGGTCAAGGGAATAGTAAGACCCAGTTGCTGGATGAAGATATCTTTTTGAGTTATTGTCGTTCATAATCGACAAAGAGTTATTAGAAATAAAGTTCTCCAGTTCTAAGCCTCTTTGATTTGTATCATTGCTACTCCAGATAATATTGTGACCATTAAAATCTCCTGCTAATATGAAAGGAGATGGTAGCTGTGAGATGAGGTCATTGAGCTTGTTTTCATTGATAGGAGAACTTGGGGGAAGGTAAATAGAGCATAGGGTAATGGTTTTATGAAGGGAAAGACGAACAGCAACAGCTTGTAGAGTGGAGTTTAACGGTATTTGTGTATGGGGGATGTTGTTATTTACAATAACAGACACGCCGCCCTGGGCCTTATCACCCTCTTTGTATATTTTGTTATAAACTGAGTAATATCTGAAAGAGACAGTGTCAGATTCCTTCAGGAAAGTTTCCTGTAAACAAATTGCAACAGGATTGTGGTCATTAATTAAAAGTGAAATCTCTTCATGATTTGACTTTAGACCTCGACAGCTCCATTGTATAATATTGTGAGCCATTATGCCCATTAAAAGAATGTAAACATGGGTTATGAAATGTTTCTGTAGGTATTTCATATACCCTATGTATTTATATGGACTATGACTTCAGTCTCGGGTTTTGAGATTGACCAGGATTGTAACATCTTTATCCCAGTCAGTTGGAGAAGGGGCGAGTTCAGAATCGCAGAGTTCTCCCTCCATTTCCTCTTCTTTCATATTTTCTTCCTGGTCTTCCAGAGGTTCATACCTATTTGAAATAGGTAACGAATCCTCATTTTTTGACTTCTTGTCACCAGTAGAACTAGAAGCTTTAGGCTTCTGTGCTGTAGATGTCTTTTTCTTTGGTGACTTTGATTGAGGTTTTGCTTGGGTCTTCTGGGTGGTGGAAGCCGTTAATTGTTTCTTTGCTGATGTTGATTTGAGTTTAAGGGAGTCAGATGACGAGTTTGTTTCTTGTGAAATGATTTTCTTTTTGTTTTGGGAGGAAGTAGATGGTGCTTTTTGAGAAGAGGATGCAGTAGTGGATTTGGGTGTAGGTTGTGTCTGTTTGAGGGGTTTGGATGGTTGAATGTCAGGGACAAGGCTTTTCAACTCGTTGGCCATTTCTGGAAACTTTTCTAGAAGTTTTTTTGCCAAGACTTCACAGGTTGAGCAATGTCCCTGTGGAGACATGGGAGATGTGACTTTGGCATAAGATGTTGCACTAGTCAATAAGGTCACATCATTTTTGCGTTTTTCTACTATTTTCCTAGCTTCCAAGAAACTGATGTTTTCTTTAAATTTGATGCATAGGATTTCCTTCTCATCCTTCCATACTGAGCAGTTTTTGGAGAAGGTTGGATGAAAAGACTTGCAATTATAACACAGAACTGGATTGTCGCAAGTTTTTGGATCATGGTCGGGGCCCTCAAAAGCACATTTTGGGCAAACAGGGGTGTTTGTGCAATTGCTTTCGTGATGTCCATACCGCTGGCATTTATAGCAACGCAGCGGGTTTGGCACATACACATCGACATTCACCGACTGAAATCCTATCTTAATGGAAGCAGGTAAGGAGGGAGTTGAGAACGTTAAAATGTATGTATGGGTATCTCTACGTACCCCATCTCTAAAAACAGAGATTCTCCTTACGTCAGACACAGCCTGAGGTTGTAGATTCGTTTTAATCTCTTCTATGGAGTCACAGTAGGAAAGTTCTTTGCATCTGATGACTCCTTTGCTTGTGTTTAATGTCTTATGAGGATATATCTTAACATCCAGGTTGAAGAATTTTTTGTGGCTTAAAAGATTTTTTGCCTGCTGTTGGGTAAAACATTCAACTAGCAGGGTTTCATTTTTTAATTTCTTTACAGATTTTGGAGTGCCTAAAATAGAAGAGATTGTTTTTTCAATGATGAAAGGTGATAATTTTGTGATTCTTTTTGATGTGTCAGCTGACTCTATGACAATAAACCTAGCAAAAGTAGAGTTAGAAGTAAAAGAAGTGTCGGATTCAGAATCTGAATCGGAAAGTACACGCTTGGCCTTTTTTGGAGTTGCCATGACAGTTGTTATTAATTCATGACCGATGCTCCCCACCCGCCTCGGAGCCCAACAAGGGGACATGATCTGGGGAAACCAAACACAGATCATGACAAGGATACATCGGGAATATACTCGAAGTGAAAGGGCTAGACCGGACAAATGTAGGCCCGCAGAATGTCACACCAAGCATAGACTGTTCTTGGGCGGTTACAAGTGTCAATCAAATACCAACTTTCACCCGATTAGCCCATGAGCCACCGCCTTCTAGGGCATTTATTTATATCTATAACAGAGGGATGGATGAATATTCTTCTGTGAATTTTTGTGTATGATAAAAAATACACAGTTAAGGGAAATGCCCTAGGGCCAGGCATGACCAGCCGATTGATCTGGACGGGCCCTCCCGACCTCTCGTTTAGTCCAATTCAAGGCCAAAGTGGTGTGTTGTGAAAGCAGAACAATTCAAGGGCCATATTCTGAATCCACTCAACCACCAGGATCCCGTCATCAAACGACACGTTACCTTTTCCCTCAACGTTCTCAAAAGCCTTCCACCCCAGGATCGTTAACTCTTAGAATGCTGAATATTAATGAAATGGACCTCTTTAAACAGGAAATACCATTTGAAATATTGTCATTTTGGCCAAAATGTGCAAAATATTAGTGGACAGTGAATATCCAAGATCAGATTGCATATTCTGTGCAGTCTGATCTTGATCTATACTATCCGCACAAATAACTTAAGTCTGTTCCAGCGCTTTATGGGTTAAAACTCGGGATTGTGAGCTAAAGGTTTAAGTATAACTTTTCCCCACAGAGAAATTTCAAAACGACACTTTTCCCCCCCTATGTTTCATGAGTCTACAAGGGCTTACAGGTACTTTATCGCCAATTTCGGTCGCGATGAAAGCATAACAAACTAGTCTGCAAGCTTCAATATGATGTGATAGGTCAGGAAACGGTTTTAAAGTAGCCAGGAAACAAGAATATGTGAACTGTCGCCATAAAATACTTTTGATATGGCATTAATCACCACACATTTGAATCTAAAAGCTGAAGAGTGGAAAAGGGTAGCAACTGAAGTAAGTTTAGGAAAAGGGTAGCAACTGAACTTTTTCTAACTTTGAATCTTGATCAAAAGTCTGGTCCTATGTTAGATCTGTACAATACATGATGTCTTGGGGATACTGTCATGATCAAACAACCCGGGTGTATATTTTTGGTCCACAAATTATGTGGTTACATGTATATCCTAAAGATAGCCAGGGGTCCGTCAGACGATAACATTACGTAACACAGTAAAGATACCCGATAGGCGGCTTATCGAACAGCGAGACTCGGCTATCATCGGGAAACTCCGGCACAATCCGAACAATCACGAAAAAAGTAAAAAATAGGATAGGGGCATTAAAAAACTGTAAAAAGGACCAAAAGTTTATTTTTTTTAAATGACTAAAATATATACCAACTTAAAGGGATATAAATGAGCTTTCTGACCTCACTTGGGAAAATTTTGGCATTTCAACACAAGAAAAGAAAATTCAACAAATATTTCATTTTTTAACTTCGGAAAATGCAATTTCCCTCAATATTCTATATAAACTATACCTGCAATTTTAAAGTTAAAAAAGGACCAAAAGCTTCTTTTATGATATTTATAAAACTTAGTTCATTTGAAAGAGAATAAACTGAATTTTTATACCTCACTTGGGAAAATTTTCAATTCTGAAAATTGATGAAGTTATAAACGTTTATCTACCAGGGCCCTTCATAATTCTATATAAAAAATTACAGGTAAAATTGGCAGATATCGATTTTTACATGTCCGCGAAAGTTGGCTATGGCAATAGGAATCGTATACCAAAATTTAAACCCCATCCAAGCATTTACGGAAAAACCCGAGTAAAAGTGAAAAGTACTGCCTGCAATCCATCTCACTACGCTGAAGGAAACGACCCCTTTAAATAATAAAATATTTCGATTTGAACATCACAGTAAGGTTTAATTTCGCAACAAACTTTGATACATGTGCAATTTTAATCGTACGAAAGTGTTGACTGAGAATTTGGGACCCTCGCGAGGTTATTCATAACTGCAAATTCGTGCGCTTAACAGTGAAAGAAACAAATTGGCAAACCTCGGGTGATCGTTGATCAAATGTTTTGATGTAGGTATGCAATCGACCGAGTTGTGACGAGTGCTGTTGCCGAGCACAAATCGGGATTGTTCGTTTATCCTTTTTCTTCACACCACATGAATGACAAATAATGATAGCGTATTTTACACAAACGATGTGCTCTTTCTCTGAAAAAGGTGTCTCAAAACCTCGGCAAGATTTTAATTTTTATAAAATTACTGTGCACCTCGTGTCTGAAGTTATACTTATGTATTAGATTGGTATATATGCCAGAATTGTCCAGATATGACATCTCGGCCCATAATCATTTCGACCCGTAGCAAACTCGGAGCATACAATACCAAATATGTATTGAAGTTTGTAACATGAGCCACTGAAAACCAGTTAATCTTTAAAAAATGATGAAATTTTAGACTTGTCTAAATTGAAAACATTTGCGAACGGCAGGTTAGATTTAGCTGAAATGTTGGTTACTGGCTGTGAAAGTGTAGAAAACCTTGTAGGTACAAAGAGAGCATTTTTTTTTTCCCAAAAGGTTTTCATGAGGCCATATCCTTGGAGTCCTTAAAACGCAAGAATGTGTGGTCAAGAGTTAAGTAACTGGTGGGCGTTTTATATCGAAGATCAGATTTGACATTCAGTGCAATCTGATCTTGATCTCCATAGGTATTTAGGCTGACCTGGGTCGAAACTTTTTGTTTTGGCAAATTTTCTGCATGTCAAAGGACCAGTGTACCTCATGATTCAGTCAGTTGCTCCACAAAATGGATTTTATGGATCCATTTATATATGATGGCTCATTTGGATTGATGGATCACGGAGATGCATTAAACCCCCTCTTGCCAGAGCATGGCTCATTTGTGTTTTCCATAATAACAGCCAGGAGTTCTTCAAATTTATCAATCCTAGATGACTTTACTCAGACGAGGGCTTTGGGTCCAACGGCCCTCTTGTTCATGAAAATCGGCTTTCTAATTTGGTTGATCATGGCAACTTAGAGATTCCATAGAATTTCAATGCAGAAGTTGAAAAGTGGCATTTACAGCAGATATTTTGACAAAACTTTTATAGAAATGTACCTGGAGCAGTCTTGTATCATCCATATGATTTTATTCAACTGGTAGTCTTTAGCTCATCTGTTTACGAAGAAAGCGTCATGCTATTGTCAAAGCCTATGGGTTACTGTCGTCGCGCAAAAACTTTGACATTTTTTAATATCTCTGTTATTCCTGAAGATATTTACTTCAAACTTGTACAAGTTATTTACTGTCAAAAGGGGTATCCATATAACAGGGCAGGTAATCAAAATATTTTTGACATAGTTACGCCCTTTTTTTATTGCTTTTAATTGTCAGAACCTTTGACATTTTATCATATCTGTCATTAATGAAGATACTTACTTCAAACTTTAACTTTTCGTTAACTATTAAAAGGGGAATTTATATCAGTACGACAGAGGTAGGTAACCACCAAAATATTTTTTGCAAACTAATCAGTTATGGCCCTTTTTCGACGGAGAACTTTTAGCTCAGCTGTTTTAGAGACATGGCATTTTCATAGCCCTAGTGTCATCATCTTCATCGTTTGTGTCGTCGTCATGCAAAATATTTGACATTTTACAATATCTTTGTTATTACTGAAAATGCTTACTTAAAACTTGGACAAGTTGTTAACTATCAAAAGGCAAACATAAACAAAGGGTAAATAACTATCAAATTATGCCCGTTTTTTAACTTTGTGTCTTCACAGAAAATCAACCGAGCACTGGCGCCCAAATGCGGTCGTCTTTTTATTTGTTGCCATAGAAACGAAAACTTAAAAATAAAAAGAAATACATAAAAGATTATCTTCTCAGACACCAAATTGTGCTCTGTGATATTAGCCTTAAAAAACTTTGTGTTTTTCCTTGTCATTGCTAAGTCTGTCAAGGACATGGTTACTATTTCAACCTATAGACTGAGTGTGGTAAAATGAAAGAAAAATATGATTCATTGCTTGGCCATTGTGGATATTTGCACTTTCCAGAAAATATTCCCTGCTGTTGCACACTGCTCATTTTGGTTTGTTACCATGATTTGTTGCCAAAGCAACGTAAAGGAAGAAAATAGGAAGCAGAAAATCCTTTGAAAATTATCGCCTTTCAATCCACAAAGACCTCGAGACCAAGGCTATACAAAAATACTCACTATATCGGCTTTTGCAAATTTATGTTTTTTCCATTCTGTTGTCAACTCCACAGACTGTCAGTGTGAGACATGTAGATATTTTTTTATTAGTCTGTACAAATGTGATAGCAGTTTTTAAGCCTGTATAAATGTGATAGCAACTTTGAGCTTCTGGGCCTCATCTTCCTACCTCTTCACCCGTTCTGATGCCCAGGCCTTCAGCGCCTTCAGCGCTTTGATTCTTAGCTGTATTCGATTTCCTGATGTTTAAAAGGCAATTGACATATTACAGATGAAAATATACCATCTCTGCGTCATGCTAACCAAGTGGAATATAACAGAGTGTACAAAAAATAAAAAGCATGCACAAATCAGTGACAAATTCTGAGACACTTCGTATTTACCACTCAACAAGAGGTGAACTGGTTTAAAATCCAGAGGTAGCCTCACGTGTATCAGTGCTTTACATTGGGTACATTAAAGAACCAAGGAAGTCTATTTGAGCTCGGGGCTCCATGTAGCCAATTCTTTCTCTCTAATGGTCCATACCGTATATGTATAGAGCACAGAGGGACTTTAATCCTACAAAGTCATCATCATCAACCAGTGACCAGTGCACTTAGCTCAGGTGGTAGAGCTTAGGACTTGCAAACATCAGGGTATGGGTCACTTGAGGGTGTGGGTTTGAGCCCCATAGCTGGCCATCTAAAATTACTAATAGTCTTTCAGATGAGATGTTACACCAAGGGCCAGCATGACGGTGCCAATAAGCTGAGCATGTTAAAGAAGCAGGCACAACTTAGGATAGGTTTCAACCTGTATCTTGCACTATCCCCTGTAACAAAACTAAGTCTTCAGGGGGGCGCTGCCCATATGGGCTACCAGTGGCGATGATAAATAAATGCAAATTCAATCAATCAACCAGTGAGCAGGCTGTATAGCTCAGGTGATAAAGCATAGGACTTGTAGGGTCAATCCAGGTAAATACGGAAATTTTTACACCGCTCACCTTGGTTATTCGACTACTCTTACAATTTAAAGGCCTGACCTCAAAGACCTATGTGTTAATATTCCATGATTTTCTTCTCTGATATCTTTGCTGCACTGTAGAGTTTATTATGCCTAAGGTATTGCGAAAATGCAATTGAAGTTACTTAGTAAAATCCAGGAAAATACGGACATGTGTGGTGAAGTCCGGACATAGTTCTTTAAGTACAGAAAAGATAAATTATAATGTTTTCAAAAGAATAATACTGCCACAAACTAATAAAACAATGGATAATAATAGTAATAGAGCTAACACAACCTGCACAAAGACAGGATAATAGTTATGAAATGAGGTGAAATTAAAGATAATTTCTGTCAGCTAAATATCGGTAGTGCTCAATGTGTTTTAAAGATAATTTCTTTAAGCTAAATATCGGTAGTGCACAATGTGTTTATTTTCGGAATAGTACCACTTTCTACTTATTTATCCAAATCGCCCGACTATGGATCATGTCTGACTCAAGCTATCACTTTACCCTATAGATCTTCTCCTTTTCAAATATTTGATAAACACGAATTCTGCAGCACTGAAGAAATATTTTATTGTATGTGTCTGTACATAATTTTACAGTGTGTTCAAACGAATGGTTTAATACAGACACTAAAGTCTTGTCTTTTTATTCCTTATCTCTGCTAATGTGTAGTTTGCCATTATTTTGATAATTTATTATTTTTCTTCGATCATTTGCCTTAGTTTTTAACATCATTAGGGCAAAGTATAAAATCTCTATATTTTGTATTATAAGTGTTTCAATACCTGTCAGAGTTGTAGCACAGATCTTTAAATTCAAGTGTGGTTGAGCAAGGGTGAATCATACTTGACGTTTATGCGCTTGCGCCATCACATAAACTTAATCATCATCAAAAGTAGCACACTGACACAGAAATAAGATTAGGATGCTTTAAAAAGACTGTAGCAAGGATATTTGGAATTGAAAATACTAGATGTAGCGTGTGTCCATAATTATACCTCTGTCTGTATTTACCCGGACTGATCCTAAACGCCATGTTTCAGATCACTTGAGGGTGTGGGTTCCATTCCCAGGGCTGACCATCTATAATTACTGATAGTCTTTCAGATGGGACGTTAAACCAAGGTCCGGTGTGACAGTGCTATACACTGTGAACATAAAGAACCAGACGTAACTTAAGATGGGTTTTGTCCTCTGTCTTGCACTATCATCCCCCGTAACATAACAAACAGCCTTCAGAGGACGTTGTCCATATGGGAAACTGGTGGAGACGTTAAATAAATGCAAATTCAATCAAACCGGTGAGGAGGGAAAACTGTCACGGTGGCATATGTCCTTAAAATGTGTTGCATGAAGTGTTGTACCTGAAATAGTGTCAAAAATTGACTATTACGACAACCTCTATGACTTCAAACAGTCCTTTGAACAGTTCTATAACTCTTTATAAACAAGAAAAATGTAGACTTGTCTGAATTGAAGGCATTTGTAGACAATTTAAATGTTGTTCAAATGACAAACTGACTAACTGACTAGGACTAATGATCTGGAGGCCCTAGGACAGAGCCTCATGGAAGCACTCGGTTTTCTGTGGGAGTGTCCTTGGGCAAGACACTTTAGAGCCCTAGCCTAGTACTGGTGAAACCCAGGACACGCATGAATATGTGAGCTGTTGCAGTGACATGACTGAAATTATCTTGAAAGAGGCATAAAACACAATTCAGTCAATCATTCCAAATTATTGTATTTCTGTTGCCAAAGTAAATCTGTATTCAGATGTGTGTTTAGGACTACCAGCTTCTACCTTTTCTTTTTATGGCTTTACCTGTTGATTTTGTTCACAATGTGTAGATATTTACCCTTAAGCTGCTGAATGAATGAAACCCAAATATTTACTCAATACTAAAAGCCCATGCATTGAAGTTTCAAAGATTTCACCTTAAAAATGCTGTATCAGATAGTGTAGATCAAAGATCAAACTGCACATTCTATGCAGTCTGATCTAGATCTACACTGTCCACAAAAGGTCAGTGAGTTGCACTTAGCATCTTAAGGGTGAACCCTCAACTCTTTACCACATGAAAAAATTTAGACTTGTCCAAATTGAAAGCATTCACAGATGACAAATTAAATGCCATTCAAATGATGGGATTTCTCTTTGATGGGGTTGAAAACAATTTTTTCAAGAGCTTTCTTCCTCAGGGTTGTTAAAAGTTGGGCTTGTGTGGTAAAGGGTTAAAGTGCTTTTCACAACTGTACATAGTAAAAATAGTCCTGCATCCCCTGTATATGTTTTTTACTGGCTTTGATTTTCTGGTGTGAATAATATAAGATGGGGTAGGAATTAGAATCCGGCTGCTGCATACACCAACAGGCCAGTCTTTTGCCTATTAAATGAAATAAACTGAGGTATCTGTGACCTCATGGTAGGTAGTAATTTTTTGCTTCGATATTGCTTTCAGTTTTAAGAAAAAACAAGAAGCTTTTAAGTTTGGTTAAAACTGGGAAATGAATGCCAAAATAAAACTTCTGACAGGTTGAAAGTGACCTGCAGAGAATGGGCACACACAATCAATTAATATTGTGTACTTCCACCCAGGGCTTGTAGAACAGCTTGCAGTCTTTGTCTCATACCTCTCACAAGAGGAAATAGCTCGATCAGTAGCCACTGCCATGAGGTCAAGGGATACCTCAGCTCAGTCCATTTCAGAGGTAACAGCATGCAGCAGCGAGATTCTAATTTCCAACCTATTTCATATCATTTAAGCCTGAAAATCAAACGCGGGAAAAAAAAACAGAGGGTACAACATTCTTTTTACTATGTATATCATTGCCTTTGCAGCCAGTGCAGATCAAAATCGGACTGCATTAAATGTGCAGTCTGATCTTTGATCTACACTGTCCACCAAGCTGAAACATCATGGAAAAAACTAACCCTAAAATTGCTATTATATGATGGATCTTTTGTCTAGAATGAAAATGTCCCCGGGGTTTATTCAGCACTTTATAGGTGAAAAACTGACTTCCATTTTATCTGTAGAATTTTCTTGATCTATTTTTAGCTCACCTGGAGCTGAGGGAGGTCTTGCACTACCCCTGTTAACGACAAGGGAGTCAGTGTCCACATTTTTGTTAACCCTATACCACACAATCTTGGGTTTTAACAACCCTGCACAGGTTCTATATTTTTACTATAGTACTGAAACAGTAGAAAACATTGTGTGAAAAGGAGAAAAATGCTGATTACCAGCTTTTTCTCCTTTTCCCACTATATTTTTAACTGCCTGTTTTCTCTGGATGGCTGAACACAGAATTGTTTGGTTTAAACATATTCATTTTACACCGATTGAGAAACAATTTCTTGCAACTTATACTAATCTCTCTTGATTCTGCCTCCTGAAAACTGGCCAATTAACAGTTCTGAAGTTGACACTGCTCCCAGGTATCAAATTCAGGACCTTCTGATTGCGAGGATGATGCTCTGCCTTATTACCATGGACACCATAATTATTTGGTAAAGGGTGAAGGAAAAACCTTATGTCAAGGAAGGATTGTCATAGTGTACCTGTATCATGTAAAAACTGAGGTCAGCAGTTGTGCATATAGAGTAGCCTGTATTATCTTGGAAATAGTACGGTTGAAGCCAAGCCCCGGTAGCTCAGTCGGTAACATACATGCTGGTTCAACCCCTGGCTCAGCCAATTTCTTTCTGATGATTGATGATAGTCAGTGCGACAAGATTCATTCCTCTCTCAATGCTGACCATTGTTTCTACGATGGTTATGTGGGAAAGCAGCCAGTGGCTTGGAAAGAATATTTTGCCGATTACTGGTAAAAGAAACTCCAGGAAAGCATGGATAGGTGCACTGGCCGCAGCAATATTACTGAAATGATGTTGAAAATGGTGTTAAACATCATACAATCAATCAATCAATTGAACAGTTGAAATATGAAGACTACCCACCTTATTTCCTTGGGCTAAAAATAAAGGTTCCAAGTTTTATTTCACAAAGATAACAGGGCTATTACAATATCTTGATGTTGCCTTCAAAAACAGTAGAATTTACAAGCACCTCTTTTACTCAATTTCATCCTAAAAGGTGGAAGGACATTCTAAAACGGGTTTGAGCCTCACTGGACGCACTGTGTTGTTGGTGGGATTGTCCTTGGGCAAGAAACTTCAAAGCCCTGGTCTAGCACTGGTGAAACCCAGGACATACATGAATACCATATATATATGTGATTAATACACACCATTCAATCAATCAATCTACAGTGTCAACTTTGCCGAGACATTCTAGACAAAATCGACCTTGACTTTGCATTGATTTAGGTCCTAATTGTGGTGAAAGCAATTTCTTGTTACCCCTTTTTCCCTTGATACTAATTTTGTCCAGATAACCAAAATAAAAAAACAGGCAAAGTCCATTCCTTGACCAATTGATTTCCTCCATCAATTTTCGCTTCTCTTTTTGCTCACAGTGAAACTAGTTCATTTTTGGTCAAATTCTCGTCTGCAAATGCACAAAGCTTTAGCCACACAATCCTGTATGTTAATGACCGTATGGAAAACAGCCGTTTGAAACCATTGTAGGAAATGCTGGTAATGTGCATTATCCTCTTTTCTCAAACAGTTTTTCAACAATTTAAAGGACAAATCCAATCATCTGAGTTGCGTTTAAATTAAGGTCTGCAGATGCTGTTTGGCCAAGTCTAAATGTTTTTTGTCTGTAGTGTTAAAACCCTTTACCACACAATCCCGTGAGTTCACAATTTTTATGAAAAAAGCCTTTTGAAAACATTGTGGAAAAAGGAGCAAACGCTGATAACTAGCATTTTCTCCTTTTCCCACAATGTTTTCTACTCTTTCAGAGACAAGTTCCATAATTTAAGCCACATAAAATTTGTCGTCTGCAAATGCTTTCAGTCTGGCCAAGTGTAAATATTTTTTTCCATCTTTAAAGAGTTAACAGATTGATAGATTTTCAAATTTTGCGTTTTGGTGCTGTAAAAACTCATTTCCACAACACAAGACCTTTAAAAAGGTCTAAACTATTCTGTGTCGTTGTTGTTGATAAGCTTGCAATAGTGTTCAGCCACTTACAGCAGGATTTCAACCATATCATAGTGCATCATAGATAAAATGTACAGGGCTGAAACAGTCTATGTTGTCGTCGATGGACAAAAGTTGCGGCTATCCGCTTCCTATGGAATTTCAACCATCTCATGGAGACAGCTTACTTTTGAAAGATTTTCCCCCGAGTTTTATTTGTACTAGGCTTGGGCTCTGCAGAGTTTTGTCATTAACCCTTTACCAGACGTCAAAATTGTAGCCTTGTCCAAATTGAAAGCATTTGCAGATGGCAGTTTCAGTGTGGCTAAAATGGTGCAAGTTCCCCTTGATAGGGTAGAAAACATTGTGTCTTTTCCTGGGGTTTGTTAGTGCCTGACCAGAGTCGTGCCCGAATTCCAGAGTTCAAAATGTAAATGAACTTTGCTGTGTGACGAGGGGGCTTAATGCATCTTCAAAAAGTATTGACCCATGTAAGCCAGCGCAGTCTGCACAGGCTCACGAGTCTAAAATTTCTGCTGTTAGTCAATTTTCTGCATGTTGGAGGACCCGTCTACCTCAGGACTTGGTTGTTAACTCTACCAAACGACAAAATTTTAGACTGGTCTAAATTGAAAGAATTATTGCAGACGACAAATTAAATGCGACTCAAAAATTGAAATTTGTTTTGGGAAAGGCACAAAACATTGTGGGAAAAGGAGAAAATGCTAGTTACCAGCATTTTCTCCTTTTTCCACGTTTTCAAAAGGCTTCTTTCTCAGGGTCATTAAAAGTCGGGATTGTGTGGTAAAGGGTTAAGACAAAATGGATTTTATGGATCAATAAGAATTGTGATGACTTGCTTGATATAAAGCATCAGCAAGATGCATTAATCTCCTTTTTCCCCAGAGCATGGCTCATATATAAATGAAACTCAAAGGAAGAATTGGAATGTAATTGATTAACACTTTAACAAAAGACTAACTTTTGGACACATCTAAACTGAGAGCATTTGCAGATGACAAATCAATTTATTCTGTATGCTGTAAATCAAATGTGGCTCAAATGATGGAATGTCCTTGAAAGGATAGAAAACATTGTAGGAAAAGGAGAAAATACTGGCTACAAGCATTTTTTCCTTTTCCAAAAATGTTTTCTAAAGCTTTCTTCATCAGGGTCGTTGAAACCAGGGATTGTGTGGTTAAGGGTTAAACTGGGCAATTCAGAGAAGCGAAAGGAGTCGTAGCATAAATGAAAAACAAACACAAGACTAGTGGTATATAATTTTTTCTTGCAACATTTCAACTGAAATAATTATCATCATAGAATTTGATAATAACAGGGGCCCTTCACAAACCATTCTTACAAATATTCTTAGTCTTTATATTTGGGATTTTCTACATTTGAAAATAACACAACTTTTGATTCGCTAACCATTTGGTTTAGCCAATATCAGAAGTAGTGTTACCTTAAAATTTAGAAAATCTTACAGGATAAGATCAAGAATGTTCCTAGGAATGGATGGTGAAGTCATAAATAGGAAAATATCTGGAACAAAAACAAAATTGTGTATGTAATACATACAACTTGAACACTAGAGAATTAAAAAATACAAAAAAAGTAGACCTATACAAGTAATGTTAATTCTTGTCAGGGTCGTTAGAACTTGGGTTTGTCTGGTACAGGTTAATACAGACTTCATCTAGACAGGTATCTAATATGTAATTTCACATTTACAATAATTACCAAAACAATAGTAAAACATCATTTTATTCAAAATACAGAAAGGGGAATAAATAAATCACTCCAGAAAAAAAACATAACAAAAAATGTCAAAAGTTTTTGGCATAATTTAACCCTTACCAAACATTTCCGTGTTTTAACGACCCTGAGGAAGAAGCCTTTTTGTAACATTTTGGGAAAATGAGAAAATGCTGTTCACCAGCATTTTCTCCGTTTCCCACAACGTTTTCTATTCTATCAGAACATCGGCTATCTTGTATTAATTATGTGCTGATGTTTTGAATTTTATAGAGTCTAAAATTTGTCAAGTGGGAAAGGGTAAACTGACGGTTCTCAAGTGTGGCTCCACTGCCTGACAATAAGTGGGCCAAGTTGAAAAAAAAAATTGTGTTTATCTTAGAAAAATTAGAACAATAGAAAGAATGCCACATGTATAATATTTATCACATCTAGCTATAACCTAAAACATCAAAATATCTCACTACGGTTGAAAACTGGACACAATCTTATCAGAAAGACAAGAGCACCACATGTGGGTCAGCTGCAGGTGCTTGGTTCTAAGTGAAATTTGTAAGTCAAAAAAGGGGCAAAACTATGCCAAATATACTCTGATAGTTACCTTCCCTTGTTGTATGGGTTCAGCTTTTGCTAGATGACAACTTGTCCAAGTTTGAAATGAATATCTTCAGTAATAACAGAGATATTGTAAAATGTCAAAATCTTTGTACAATGACTCTGCAGACGCAAACAGGGCTACAGCAATAACTCAATGTTTTCTCGGAAAACAGCCGAGCAAAAAATCCAAGTGTAGACTACCAAGAATGTTGCAGTAAATTACGGTCGAGTCCTAGGTTGTCTTCACTGTCTGTGAGGTAAACATTTGATCTGAGTTTGAGGCAAATCTTTTCTAGGGTTCAGAAGAAATGGACTTAGGTTAGCATTCAAAATTATTTCAAGAGCTGAGTTAGTGTCAAGGTAATATCAGATGCAAGCAATGCACATAGACCAAGCCAATGAATCTTTTAAAGGCACCAAAGTCCTAAATACCCCATCTGTTTAATGCTGAATCAAATATTTACACCAGAGAGTACCTTGCCACAGGAAACATCTTTGAGAAGTTTGTAAAATAAAGGTATTATTTACATTTCAAATGTTTGGCACAAAAAAAAATTAGCAGTCTTTACGGTCAAAAATTGTGAACAGAACAGTCTCTTTTGTAAAAAAATTGGAGCAAAGCAGTCTGTCTTGTCAAAAACTGTGAACAAAGCAGTGGTCTCATTGATAACTATGAACAAAGCAACCTGTCTCATCAAAAACTGAACAAAGAAAGTCTAAACAAAGCAGTCTATCTAAAGCAACCTGTCTCATCAAAAACTGAACAAAGAAAGTCTAAACAAAGCAGTCTATCTTGTCAAAACCTGTGAACAAAGCAGTCTGTCCCATCAAAAACTATGAACAAAGCTGTGTGTCTTGTCAAAAGCTGTGTGATGCTCCTTGTCTAGCTGCAGACAGATTCCATCCATGCCTCTCCCTTACGCCTTACAGAACTTAACTTACACCTTACACTACTATATACTACAAAGGCATTTCAAAAGCCTGTATGCAGCTTCTGGTCTGTCTGCTGTCAGTGTCCATCTCCACCTTTCCCTAGTACCAATTTGTTTCCTAGTAAACACTAGTACTTCTAAAAGGATGCCAGAGTTATATAAGACAAGGAAGCTTACTTATTGGGAATAAGCAACAGTCAACCCTTTACCACACAATACCGAGTTTTAATGACCCTGAGGAAGAAGCCTTTAGAAAACATTGTGGGAAAAGGAGAAAATGCTGGTAACCAGCATTTTCTCCTTTTCCTACAATGTTTTCTACATTCTGTTGTGTGGGAAAGAGTTAATGGACCGATATGAAAACTTAAATGGAGTAAAAGACATACCTAACTCTACTGTGATCTATTATGAATCCCTTGGATTTACAAGCCCTCAAACAAGTGTATATAAAACACTCATGTTTAGATACATCAATAAGTATCCTACCTATCAGTTTTGTAGATATGGTGCCCTTTTAAAAGATTCAACTGACTAGTATTGGTATTTTTACCATTCTCTTCCTCGCAGCTAATGAAATATCTTAACCCTTTAACAGAAGACAAAATTTCAGCCTTGTCCAAATTGAAAGCATTTGCAGACGACAATTTCAATGTGGCTCAAATGGTGCAACTTTTTTTTGATAGGGTAGAAAACATTGTGGGAAAAGGAGAAAATGCTGGTTACCAGCATTTTCTCCTTTTCCCACAATGTTTTCAAAAGGCTTCTTTTCCAGGGGCGTCAAAAGGCGGCATTGTGCAGTAAAGGGTTAAACACTTACACACATCACACATCTCAAACTTTAGAAAATATTTACCCCAATGATTTAAATCAATACTTGATTTTCAGTTATCATACACTGTTGTGTATAGGTCAAGCAGTTAATTGGGTTTTCAACCATTATCTATTTTGGACAGCAATTTGCATCCCTATTGTATCTAAACAGTAATTTGGCAATTGGCATAACTGTGAAAAAAAACAACTTTTCTTGACCAAGAACACTTTCTCTATCATAGTTTTTGGAAACTTTGGAACAACCATGATGAAGAAAGGATGAATGACTGAGATTCTAAGGCCTAATAACAACTAGGGTAATAATGAGAGTAAAACAAATTAAGGTCTAACTATGTGGACACAATGCTTACAAAATGTATCAGGAAGGGCCTAACTTTGTAGACTAAATGCTTACAAATGTTATCAGGGTGGGCCTAACTATGTGGACACAGTGCTTACAAAATGTTAACAGGATGGGCCTAGGTATGTGGACACAATGCTTACAAATGTTAACAGGATGGGCCTATCTATGTGGACACAATGCCAACAAAATGTTGTCTGGAAGGGTCCAACTATGAGGACACAATGCTTATAAAATGTTATCCGGATGTGCATATAAATACAGTCATGTACATATCATTTAACTCTTTACCCCATGACACTCAAATAATAGAATTTGTTTCCGAAAGATTAGAAAACACTGTGGAAAAAGGAGAAAATGCTGGTTACTGGCATTTTCTCCTTTTCCCACTATGTTTTCTATAGGCTTCTTCTTCAGGGTCGTTAAAACTCGTTAATTGTGTGGTAAAGGGTTAAAGGACCATTGTATTTTAGACTTGTCCATACTGAAGGTATTTACAGACAACAACTCAAATGATAAATTATGACCTTGAAAGTGAAGAAAACACTCTGTAAAAGATGAAAATGAAGGTTACCAACACTTAATCTCTTACCCAGTATGTTTTCTACCCTTCCCCTGCCCCCAAAAAATTTCAATTTTTGAACCACATTTGATGTGTTGTCCGCAAATGCTTTCAATTTGGACCAGTCTAAAATTTTGTTGTTTATAAACAGTTAAAGAACCTTTGTTGTGTAAAAAGAATTGAGTATAGTGAAACCACTTTGACTTGTCACTAATTTGTCTCTGTGATCATGGTCGGTTTTCCGATATTTGCCCAATTCTAATTGCTATGCCCATGATGCAGAGGAAAAATACCTTGACACATGACCCCAAAGTAAACATCCTATAAAATCTTAACTTTGTCACAGATTTATAAATAGTTCATGTAAAAAGAAAGATGATTCATTAAGTGACATGTTAAGGCGGTTTCACTATATTCTCAACCACATGGGCTACATGAACACATACATGTACAACAAATGCCTTTGTTCAATATACAGCTCAGTCCAGTATGTACAATACATAAAGTTCTATATGTAATACCTGGTATATCAATGATCAAGTGGAGATTCTTGTACCTTTCAACAATATTTTGACCACATGGGTGTCATTCTTTAAGTCAATCAATTATCCTATGGCTGACTCGCCCAGGAAAAACCAGAGATAAAAACTACAAGTAGAAAAAACTCTGGAAACCTGTGCCCATTTGTCAACGTATAGTGCCATGGAATGTTGGGCCTCATTCAATGAAATGGATCTGAAGCTACAAAAATGAATTTCAAGGAGTTGTATATGACACAAAGAAATGCCCTTAGAGATTAGGAGATAACTTTTGGAAATGGAGCTCCTGTTTTGATAGGCATGCTTGCAGTGGTAAAGAAGCAGCAGTGGTAAAGAAGTACAGAATTATACCATGTACTACCAGGTATCTATACTTTATGTTATACCTGTATTCTTTATCTAGTCAATTACAAGAAATATACTATGATAACAAACAGCCAGGATTCTTCATCTTGGATACATGTAGCTCAATAAACAAGGGGAAAAATAAAGAAAAAACTGTGATGAAAAAAGTCTGGCAACATAACTGGAAACAAAAAAGAAGCTCTGGCAATATGCACCGATTTATCAACATGATGATGTATTGGTCTCCTTCTTTTGTCCGTGTCCTTTTTGATGTTGAGGGGAAAAAAAAGAAAAATGTCATGAAACTATGTATGGACCATACAAATACCAAACAAGAGGACCATGATGGTCCTAAATTGCTCATCTGAAATGCAACTCAGCTCAACACCATAATGCTACATGCCAAAATGAAAGCTCTAGCCCTTACGGTTTGGGACAAGAAGATTTTTACAGATTTCCCTCTTTATCTCTATGTGAAATCCGAGACCAACAAAATATGGCTAATTTTCACACCAGGGCCATAATTTTAAGTGTTTTAGTAGAGGGCCATTAGATGATGCTACATGCCAAATATGAAAGCTCTAGCCCTTACGGTTTGGGACAAGAAGATTTTTAAAGATTTCCTTCTTTATCTCTATGTGAAATCTGAGAATCCACAACATAGGGCCAATTTTTAACACCAGGGCCATAATTTGAAGTATTTTGGTAGCAGGTCACTAGATGATGCTACATGCCATATATGAAAGCTCTAGCCCTTACAACATAGGGCCAATTTCCATACTAGGGCCATTATTTGAAGTATTTTGGTAGAGGGCCTCTGGATGATACTACATGCCATATATGAGAGCTCTAGCCCTTATGGTTTGGGACAAGAAGATTTTTAAAGATTTCCTTCTTTATCTCTATGTGAAATCCGAGAACCCACAACATAGGGCCATTTTCAACACTAGGGCCATAATTTGAAGTACTTTGGTAGAGGGCCACTAGATGATGCTACATGCCACATATGAAAGCTCTAGCCCTTACGGTTTGGGACAAGAAGATTTTTACAGATTTCCCTCTTTATCTCTATGTGAAATCCGAGACCAACAAAATATGGCTAATTTTCACACCAGGGCCATAATTTTAAGTGTTTTAGTAGAGGGCCATTAGATGATGCTACATGCCAAATATGAAAGCTCTAGCCCTTACAGTTTGGGACAAGAAGATTTTTAAAGATTTCCTTCTTTATCTCTATGTGAAATCTGAGAATCCACAACATAGGGCCAATTTTTAACACCAGGGCCATAATTTGAAGTATTTTGGTAGCGGGTCACTAGATGATGCTACATGCCATATATGAAAGCTCTAGCCCTTACAACATAGGGCCAATTTCCATACTAGGGCCATTATTTGAAGTATTTTGGTAGAGGGCTTCTGGATGATACTACATGCCATATATGAGAGCTCTAGCCCTTATGGTTTGGGACAAGAAGATTTTTAAAGATTTCCTTCTTTATCTCTATGTGAAATCCGAGAACCCACAACAAAGGGCCATTTTCAACACTAGGGCCATAATTTGAAGTACTTTGGTAGAGGGCCACTAGATGATGCTACATGCCACATATGAAAGCTCTAGCCCTTACGGTTTGGGACAAGAAGATTTTTACAGATTTCTTCTTTATCTCTATGTGAAATCCGAGAACCCACAACATAGGGCCAATTTCCAAACTAGGGCCATTATTTGAAGTATTTTGGTAGAGGGCCACTAGATGATACTACATGCCATGTATGAGAGCTCTAGCCCTTACAGTTTGGGACAAGAAGATTTTTAAAGATTTCCTTCTTTATCTCTATGTGAAATCCAAGAACCCACAACATAGGGCCATTTTCAACACTAGGGCCATAATTTGAAGTATTTTGGTAGAGGGCCACTAGATGATGCTACATGCCACATATGAAAGCTCTAGCCCTTACGGTTTGGGACAAGAAGATTTTTACAGATTTCCTTCTTTATCTCTATGTGAAATCCGAGACCCCACAACATAGGGCCAGTTTTTAACACCAGGGCCATAATTGAAGTATTTTGTTAGAGGGTCACTAGATGATGCTACATGCCATATATATGAAAGCTCTAGCCCTTACGGTTTGGGACAAGAAGATTTTTAAAGATTTCCTTCTTTATCTCTATGTGAAATCCAAGAACCCACAACATAGGGCCAATTTCCATACTAGGGCCATAATTTGAAGTATTTTGGTAGAGGGCCACTAGATGATGCTACATGCCATATATGAAAGCTCTAGCCCTTAGTTTGGGACAAGAAGATTTTTAAAGTTTTTTCTTTCGGTTGCCATGGAAACCAGAGTTCTTCATGGAATTCAAATCTTTAAAGTATTCTGAAAGTGCATCACCTAAGGATCATTTCTGTGAAGTTTCATTGAAATCTGATCGGCGGTTTCAGGAGAAGAAGATTTTTTAGTAATTGTTTACGGATGGACGGACAGACGGACGATGGACCGATCACAATAGCTCACCCTGAGCACTATGTGCTCAGGTGAGCTAAAAAAAACACTTGTTTTAGATGCTAGTTTTCACCCTACATCAAACTAGTATGAAAATACTGCTGCAGTAGGAGAACTTGCTCCTAACAGATGATTTCTCTAATGCTTTTTTCAAAAATGCTAACACATATTCATGTATTCATGGCATGAGACCTCAAGTATGTGCATTACGCATATTCTAGAAGCATGTTTCAAAACTGTTCTGCAGCAAGTTTCTCTACCAACACTCCAAGAAAGAATCCTGATTTTTCGCCAACCTGTAGGAAAATGCATTTGAAAATATTTTGGGAAAAAGAGAAAATGCTGGTAACTTGCATTTCTACTCTTTTAAAGACATAATCCCATCTTTGGAGCCATGCTGAAATTTCTATCTGCAAATGATACAAATTCGCTAATGTCTAAAAATCTGTCATGTGACAAAAAATTAACCCTACCAGATGACAAAATTTTAGACTGGTCCAAAATGAAAACATTGCTGGAAACAAAATAAAATGCTATTTATTAATCCTTTACAAAACAATCCTGAAGAAGAAAGCATTTTGAAAACATTGAGGAGAACATGTTGGTAACCAGCTTTGCTCCTTTTCCTACATCTATCCTGTCATATACAAATTCAAGGAGTCTTTCTTTGAAAGACTGATTGTGTAACTAATATGAAAAGTATTGACTAATCTAGCCTCGAGTCATTTCAGAATTTGTTCTAGATTATTTGTAAATCTGTTGGTTTGTTAGTATGGTGTATGACACCTTTTAATCACTATGCCAATTATATTATAGCAGCCAGTGCACCTTTCCATCCTTTCATGGAGATTCTTTGACCAGTACTTGGTGCAACATTCTTCCCAAGCAACTGACAGTTTTCCCACATAACCATAGCAGAGACAATGATCCACTGTGAGAAAGGAATGAATCGTGTCGCAACTAGAACTGTAGCAAAGCGGACAAATATCCCACACCACCACCTTGTCATTGAAGCAGCACAATCAGAGAAAACCTGTGACTTTGACCTTTGACCCATATGACCCCAAAACATAGGGCACCTTCTTGGGTCATGCCAAACACTTGCATAAAGTTTCAGAATCCTAGGTCAAACGGCTTCCGAGCACGGAAACAAAAACAAGATGGACAGATTTATGGACAGACGGACAGACAGACGGACATGGTGAAACCAGTATATCCCATCTACTTTGTAGGTTGGGGTATAATGACTATCATCAATCCTCGGAAATAAATTTGTTGAGCTGGGAATTCAAACCAGCAACCCCCTGGCCCCAAGTCCTGTACAGCATCAAATGAGCATCTCAGAATTTGCAAATCCATGAAAATGAATAAAACATTGTGAGAAAAAGAGAAAATACATACTCTGGAGCTTGTTTCCTTCTGCCACATAAATCATAGCATCTTCTGTTGCATGGAAAGGGAAGTTGGTGTGCTGAGAAAAATGTTAAAAAAAATATAAAATCTGACATTCTAGTGGCTTAATCCTTTACAAAACAATTGAGTTTTATTACCACTTCAAAAGGTAACCAGCATTTTCTCCATTCCCTTTAAAGCAAAATCATATCATTTGAATTAATTTGTCATCTACTAATGCCCTCAATTTGGAAAAGTCTGAAATTTTGTCATTTGGTGAAGGGTAAAGCTATTCCACTAAATGTTATTCCTAAACATACCACTAACCCTTTACAAAACAATCCTGTGTTTTTTTTGGCCCTAAGGAAAGAGTTTTTTAAATATTTTGCAAAGAAGGACAGGTAATGGAAATCAACATTTTTAGCTCCACTGGCCGAAGGCCAGCGGGCTTATGTCATGGCCCGGTGTCCGTCGTGCGTCCGTGTGTCCGTGCGTCCGTCCGTCCGTGCGTTAACTTTTATTTCAAACATCTTTTTCTCTGAAACTACCCATCCAATTTTCATGAAACTTCACAGAAATCATCCTGCCATGGTCCTCTTCAGAATTTCTTGAAAGAATTTGATTCCTTCAAAAACTCTGGTTGCCATGGCAACAAAACTGAAAAATATTGGAAATCTTTAAAAATCTTCTTGTCTGAAACCATAAGGCATAGGGCTACCAAATTTGGCATGTAGCTTTATGTAGTAGACCTCTATCATGTTTCTTGAAATTATAGCCCTGGGGTCAAAATTGGCTCTGCCCCAGGGGTCACAAGTTTTACATAGGCTTATATAAAGAAAACTTTAAAAATCTTCTTGTCTGAAACCATAAGGCATAGGGCTACCAAATTTGGCATGTAGCTTTATGTAGTAAACCTCTATCATGTTTCTCAAAATTGGCTCTGCCCCAGGGGTCACAAGTTTTACATAGGCTTATATAGAGAAAACTTTAAAAATCTTCCTGTACCAAGCCATAAGGCCTAGAGCTACCAAATTTTGCATTTAGCTTGATCTAGTTGGGGTCTACCAAAAGTGCCCAAATTATAGTCCTGGGGTCAATTTGGCCTCATGCTGGGGGGGGGGGGGGGTTTTCACAAGATTTACATAGGCTTACATAGGGAAAACTTTTAAATCTTGGTGTACATAGCCATAAGGCTTAGGCTACCAAATTTTGCATAATTATAGCATTATCTAGTGGACAACTACAAAGAGGGCCCAAGTTACAGCCCTAGGATCAAGTTTGGCCCTGCACCAGGGGTCACAAGTTTTACATGGGTTTATGGAGTGAAAAGTTCAGAAACCGTCTTGTTACTAGCCATAAGGCCAAGAACTCCCAAATTTGGCATGTTATTCTTCTAATACACATATTCCCCATTTAGTTTGACTGTAGCCCTGGGGTCAAAGTTTTATAAGGGCTTATATAGTGAAGACTTCTCTTCATGGTTTATATTTATAAGCCAGTGGAGCGATACAGGGCCATCATGGCCCTCTTGTTTTCCTTTTCCCACGATGTTTTCAAAGGCTTCTTTCTCAGGTCCGTTAAAAGTTGGGATTATGTGGTAAAGGGTTAATACTTTACAATACCTTCATGTGGTTTATTCAGCTCTGGAAAAGGAGCTTTTGATTTTGATTGTATTGGAAGTTTAACTCTGTTTTTCACAGCTTAGGTCAATTCAACAGGGTCAGTGCACCTAATCATGTCTTTCCTGGCTTTCTCACACCAGTGCTGACACAACTTTCTTTCCAATTCACTGAATACTCCCTCAAAAGCTTTTACCTCACGATCCCGAGTTTTAATGATCCTGACTGCAATATGGACTAGTCTAAAACTTTGTCGTTTAGTAAAGAGTTAAAACTTTACCACACAACGAAAGTATGAACTTGTCCAAACAGAAGGCATTTGCAGACAAGAAATTAAATGAGGTTCAAATGATGGATTTTGTCTTACATAGGATACAAAACATTGTTGGAAAAGGTGAAATTGCTGGTTACCAGCATTTTCTCCTTTTCTCACGATGTTTTCAAAAGGATTCTTGCCAAGCCCCCGTAGCTCAGTCGGTAGTGTACAAGACTTGAGAACAGGAGGTCGCTGGTTCAATCCCCGGCTTGGTCAATTTCTTTCCGAGGATTGATGATAGTCATTGCGACAGGATTCATTCCTCTCTGACCACTGACCATTGTTTTGACGATGGTTATGTGGGAAAGCAGCCAGTGGCTTGGAAAGAATGTTGTGCAGAGTACTGGTAAAAGAAACTCCAGGAAAGCATGGATAGGTGCACTGGCCGCCATGGTATAACTGAAATAACGTTGAAAACGGTGTTAAACACCATACAATCAATCAATCAACAATCAAAAGGATTCTTCCTGAATTTCATTAAAACCTTTGTATAGCTGTTGGTCAGCACACTCTTTTTTAACGCTTTACCAAACAATAAAATTTTAACATGCTGATCAAAGAACCATGCAAGTAGTCTTGATTGTTTGCTGGTAGCTCAAATAATTACTTCTGGCTTTGATAGGGTAGAAAACATTGTGGGAAAAGGAGAAAATGCTGGTTATCAACATTTTCTCTTTTTCCCAAAATGTTTTCAAAAGGCTTCTTTCCCAGGGTGGTTCAAAGTTGGGGATTGCATGGTATAGGCTTAAATGGTGATATTTCACTAACAAACTAGCGACTGTGCAAGTTTCATGAAAATTCGACCACAAATGCCAACTTTATCGTGTTAACAAGAAATGTAAATTTTCAACTTTATATGGTTACTTTTCCCATACCGATTATCAGATATTTTTCAAAATCAACAAGGTTCAAGCTGTTGATGATACAAAGCAACTGTGTAAGTTTTATGAAGATCTGATTATAAGTGTGGACTTTATTGCGTAAGAAAAGAAATGGAACTTTTCAACTTCAAATGGCTACTTTTCCCATACTGAGTCAGATTTCTGCCAAAATCTATAGGGTTCAAGCTATTGATGCTATAAACAAACTGTGCAAGTTTTATGAAAATCAGACCACAAATGCAGACTTTATCGCATAAACAAGAAAAAGACTAACAGATGGACGAACGGAAGGATGACAAAAACCATGACATAAGCACTGCTGGCTTTCAGCCAGTAGAGATAAAATTAGTAACTTTAGATGGCAAGGTGTGGGAATTGAAAGTGATTACCTTGGGGCATCTTCTACGTTACAGTAAAACTCAGTCTTCACTTGTGTTTTTTGGAGAGGGGACGTGTGAGAGTCTGTAGGGAAAGAAGACAACCAAAAACATACTATACATGTAAAAAGGTTTGAATTTTATGGAATATACCCTTTACCAAACAATCCTGTTTTTACCACGCTGGGGATTGTAGCTTGCAAAATTATGACGGGAAAAGAAGAAAATACTGATAACCCAACTTTTGCTCCTTTTCCGACAATCTAACATGCCTTCTCAAGAACCAATCCTTTCATTTGAACCTACTCTAATTTGTCACCTGCAATTGTTTTTAATATGGACTAATCTAAATTTTTGTCATATGCCTTTACCACACAATACCGTGTTTAAACAACCCTGAGGAAGAAACCTTATGAAAACATTGTGAGAAAAGGAGAAAATGCTGGTTCCCACAATGTTTCCTACCCATATAGGGACAAATCTCATCATCTGAGACACATTTAATTTTTCGTCTGCACAATGCTTTCAAATTGGACCAGTCTAAAATTTTGACTTTTGGTAAAGAGTTAACAGAGTGTGCTAATTTTACGACCATATTATGTACATTAAGTGCTAAAATGATAATAATAATAATGATAGACATTTCGACATGATTCATACCTCTCACTGGTAATCATTGTTTCAATGACTGTTATGTAGGAAAGCAGCCAGTGGCTTGGAAAAAATACAGTAAAAAAACCTTGTTAAAAAAAAAAACATTTAAGAGAGCATTTATATGTGCACCCATTGCTAGGATATACAGTAACTGAACTGATGTTAAGAACAGAATTAAACATAATACAAAGAAACAAATCCTGATGAGGAAGATTTTTGAAATCATCTAGGCAAAAAGACTAAATTTCTTCTTTTTCCCGACTAAATTTCATCTTTTGCCCAGCTATTTTTGAGAGCTTTCGTTCTGGGGGTCACCAAAACTCATAACTGTGTGTTAAAGACTTAACTCTTTACCGCACAATCCCAAGTTTTAATGACCCTGCAGAAGAAAGCTTTTGAAAACACTGTAGGTAAAGCAGAAAAAGCTGGCAAACAGCATTTTCTCCTTTTCTTACTTTGTTTTCTATTCCATCAGAGATCTTTGGCTAATTGGTACCAATTTTGAATCTGACAACTGCAGTTGCCCTCAATTTCTTTAAGTCTAAGATCTGGTCATTTAGTACAGAGTTAATGATATAATTTTAGAAATTTCAAAGGAATCGGATGTTAATGACCACAGACTTTATAGCATAAATAAGCAAAATGCAGTTTAAAGGCCCTATAGCTGTCAAAAGTAAACAATGATGTTGTAAAATGCATTTAAATTTAACTCTTTACTACACAATCCCGACTTTTAACAACCCTAAGAAAGAAGCCTTATGGTAACCAGCATTTTCTAGCCTTCCCAAAACAAATTTTAATTTTTGAGTTATGTTTATTTTGTTGTCTGCAAATGCTTTCAATTTGGACTAGTCTGAAAATTTGTCGTTTGGTAAAGAGTTAAATCATATCATTAGCATGGAAATTATTGTAAAGATGATAATTTGTTATTGTACAGTTGGTCCAAGTGTTAGTTGCTGGCAGAAAAATTAATTTTCAAATTGAGTAAAAAGTAAATCATTTAAGCAACATTTCTTTGGTCCTCTTTTTTTTTTGGTAAAGAGTTACATGTAAGTGTGGCTGAACTTGTGAGTAATGGCTGTGAAAGAGTAGAAATACTGTGGGAAAAGGAAACCAGCATTTTCTTATTTTCCCACAACGTTTTCTATCCAACAAAAGACAGAAATCATCATTTAAGCAACATTTGTCTTCTGCAAATGCTTTAAATTTGGTCCTCTTTTGTTTGGTACATAGTTAACTCTTTATTATGTTAAGAGTTGCATGCAAGTGTGGCTGAAATTGTGAGTATTAGCTGTGAAAGAGTAGAAATATTGTGGGAAAAGGAAACCAGCATTTTCTCCTTTATCCACAATGTTTTCAAAAGTATTTTTCCTCAGGGTCATTAACCCTTTACCGCACAATGCCGCCTTTTGATGCCCCTGGGAAAGAAGCCTTTTGAAAACATTGTGGGAAAAGGAGAAAATGCTGGTAACCAGCATTTTCTCCTTTTCCCACAATGTTTTCTACCCTGTCAAAGAAAAGTTGTACCATTTGAGCCACATTGAAATTGCCGTCTGCAAATGCTTTCAATTTAGACAAGGTTATAATTTTGTCGTCTGGTAAAGGGTTAAAACATGTGATTGCCTGCAAAAGAGTAGATTATTTCTTATAAAGTTATTAGAATGACTCACATGGTTCAAACCTTCCCTATAAAACACAATCCAAACTTTTAATCACCCCTGAAAGAGAAGGTCCGTTTAAAATGGAGTAAATGCTGGTAACCAGCCTTTTCTCCTCTTCCCACTACATTTTCTTCCTTATCATAGATAAATTCCATCATCTGAGGCACATGAAATTGTCATCTGCAAATGCTTTCAATTTGGACAAGTCTAAAATTTCTCATTTTTGAAAGAGTCAAGGTAGGTAGTCAAGACTGATTGTCTGGTGTTTAACGCCGTTTTCAACATTATTTCAATTATATCACGGCAGCCAGTGCACTTATCCATGCTTTCCTGGAGTTTCTTTTTACCAGTACTTCACACAATATTCTTTCCAAGCCACTGGCTGCTTTCCCACATAACCATCGTTGAAACAATGGTCAGCCGTGAGAGAGGAATGAATTCTGTCGCTACGACTACCATCAATCCTCGGAGAAAACTGGACAAGCCTGGGATCAAACCAGCGACCTGTTCTCAAGTCCCGTACCCTATCCACTGAGCTAAGGGGGCTTGGCAGGTAGTCAAGGGTTCAAAGAATAATTGCCGCTGAGTTCTTACAAAAAACTTTGTTGTTGGCAATCATTAAAATTGTCTTTATGAAATTATTCATTCCAACAACATAGGTTATAGTGTAGAAATAAAGATTTTGATAGATTACACTAAATTTGTTGATCTATTCTAAGATTCTGTCAATGCAGATCAAGATAAGACTGCACAGAATGCTCAGTCTGATCTTGGATCTACAGCATCAGAAACATTGAGTTTTTCCAAGTTTCTTGGCTACTTAGTAGCTAGTAATGTCTTAAAATAGCTTAAGTATGTTAACTCTTTACCAAATGACAAAATTTTAGACTGGTCCAAGTTGAAAGCATTTGCAGACAACATGTCAAATATGGCTCAAAAATTGAAAGTTGATTTGGAAAGGGTAGAAAACATTGTGGGAAAAGAAGAAAATGCTGGTTACCAGCATTTTCTCCTTTTACCATGATGTTTTCAAAAGGCATTTTATTCAGGGTTGTTAAAAGTCGGGACTGTGTGGTAAAGGGTTAATAGATTCTCACCTGTACCATTTCCAAGGTATTTAATATTTCTTCCCACTGAACAACCACGGTACAACAGGCTTAACCATTCCAACAAGTTGACCATGCTGAAAACTCAATCTTAGGCAACCAAGCAAATGATCACCTTTATTAGGCATTTATGAGTTGATATAGTTATTCTGTGTTTTCTCCATGTTTTCAATATGTAAATGCTCATATGGACTCTCAAGAAGTATGTAAAATTAAACTGTACAAAGAATAGTATAGATTTCTGGTTCAATCCATTGCTTAGTCAAGCATTGTGAATAAAATAGTTTTACAGAGCTACAAATATGACTGGACATTTCTTAATTCAACATTTGCCTAGCCTAATCACCACAGGTCTGAGAGACAGAAAAGGCTTTCAACTTGACTAAGGCTTCAAGTATGTTTTTTAGAAAACATGGGCAACTGTAAATACATGTATATATGCACCTCTAGGCCCACTAGTACTGGCAAAGTAAAAATATATCTAGCAATAATATTACAGAGCCACAATTTAACTGAATGTATGGTTCAATCCATGACCTGGTCATACCAATAACTGGGGGAGTTTGGAAAAGATCTTCAACTTGGACATCACAGTCTCAAGTGTGTGTGTTACAAAACATGAGCAAAACTAAATATATGCACATTTAGGCCCCTTCATACTGGCAAATTTAAAAAGATGTATCCCACAATACTTTTACAGAACTGAAGCTTAACTGACTGTATGGTTCAATCCATGGCCTGGTCATACCAATAACTAGGAAAATATGGAAAACATCTTCAACTATGACATCACAGTTTAATGTGTCTGTGCAAATGTTTCTAAACTGACTCTTAAGTACTGGTAAATCTTTTCTCTTTGCATAAAGTGGTCTAGAGTTTCTGTAGATACACACTATTTTCCAGATATTCTATGATTACATAAAGCAAAGTAATATGTTACCTCCACAGATGACACATATCGATCTCAATTCTGCAAGACAGACAAAAAATATAAGAGCAAATTACCATAATAACAATGAATTTGAAATGACAGTAACATCTGCAGATCATACCTCAGTAAGCTTATCTCTAATCATAGCAGTAGATTCCACATACTAATTAGTAAGCCAAAGAGGTCCCAAAATGTTTTTGGGGGGGGATGGAGTGGGGGGGTATGTTTGAAATATCCACATTCTTACAGGTTCTACATGCATGAGAAAAAAGATATTGTTGAAAGTGTGGATGTAATCTGTAAATTTTGTATATCCAAAATCCGAGTGATCAAAAACATACTTTTCAAATGGAATCACTGTTCTCTTAATCTTAGCAGTCTTTCTCTAACCAATTAAACTTAACAGGATGGCAACAAATAATGATAAATGGAGGAGTACTAAAATACTCCAACAAAAATCTATGAAATTACAGTTTCAAACTCCCAGACCCCTCAAAATTCCCTACCTAGCAGAAAATGCCCTATGGCAATGGCAAACTTGTACTCTATTTTGCACTTTCATGGACTGTTTTTATTTTGCCCTTTAAACACTTAAATAAAACCATTCACATGCTGAATAGTCTATCACAAAGCACAAATAATATCAGCCAACAATGACTGAAAAATCGAACCAAAATTCAAACTCCCTTCACTCTGTGTTCCATCTCGTTAAATCATGTATCTAATATTTGTATATTTAGGTGCTTCTATTACTATCTCCAACCTCTACATTTCGGAGCCATTATCTCCATCCCACTCTCTACACTTTTAAGTCCCTTTCTCCACCTACTCTTTACACTTCAGAACCACTATCTACAACTACTTTACACATTTCGGAATCACTACCTCCACATTCCAATAACATTTTGGAGTCACTATGTCCACCTACACTGTACATTTTGAAGTCACTATCTCCACCTACTTTCTCTTGCATTTCAGAGTCGGGTTCATGGGTATATAATAGCTATCTGAGCTGTAGTCTCTCGGTGTGAGGCTGTGGTAGTCATCAACAATGGACTATGAAGCAATCAGCATGTTCAGTGTGGCACACTGTGTGTGTCACATGAAGACAGATGTATGTTGTCAGTTGCATACATAAAGACCTAGGGCTCTTCAGTCCAAGAAGTATCTACAGAAAAGCAAAGAACTCCTAAACCTGAAGCTGAATTCTTTCCTTTGCTCTTATAAAGAAAGCAATGGTATTGTACAACAGTTGTGTACAACTTGAAAGGTGTCAAACAGTAAGTCTGGTCAGAACAGAGGTGTTTCAAAAATCTGCATGCAAGCCCTGGTCAAAAATGCATAAAGATTTCATCCATACCTTTTCCTAACACCTAGCAAAATTGAGAATAGAAAAAAAAAAAAAAAGGGCATTCAAAAACGTGCATACAAGTGCCTGGTAAAAATTGCAGACAGATTGCATCCATAACTTTCCCTAACACCTAGCAAAATTGAGTAAAAAGGGACAAAAAGAAATACAGCCAATTCAAAAACCTGCATGCAAGTCCTGAGCAAAAACAGAGATTCCATCCATATCCTTCCCTACCACCTAGCAAAATTGACAAAAAAAAAGAAAAAAATAATAGTAAAGGCAATTCGAAAATCTGCATGCAAGTCCTGGTCAAAAATGCAGACAGATTGCATCCATACCTTTCCCTAACATCAAGCAAAATTGAGAAAAAAAGAAAAGGGAAAAAACAAAACAAAGGCAATTCAAAAATCTGCATGCAAGTCCTGGTCAAAAATGCAGACAGATTCCATTCATACCTTTCCTAACACCTAGAAAATTTGAGGAAAAAAAAGGGTAAAAAATAACATAGGCAAGTCAAAAAACCTGCATGCAAGTCCTAAGCAAAAATACACAGATTCCATCCATACCTTTCTCCCTAACACCTAGCAAAATTGAGAAAAAAAGGAAAAAAATAACAAAGGCAACTCAAAAGCCTGAATGCAAGTCCTGGTCTAAAATACACAAAAATACACAGATTCTATCCATACCCTTCCCTAACACCTTGCAAAAATTGAAAAAAAAAAAACTAAAAAACAAGCACAAAGGCAATTCAAAAATCTGCATGCAAGTCCTGGTCAAAAATGCAGACAGATTCCATCCATACCTTTCCCTAACACCTAGCAAAATTGAGAAAAAAAGGAAAAAACAAAGGCAACTCAAAAGCCTGAATGCAAGTCCTGGTCAAAAATACACAAAAATACAGAGATTCTATCCATACCTTTCCCTAAGACCTAGCAAAATTGAGAGAAAAAAAAACAAGTACAAAGTCCATTAAAAAATCTGCAGGCAAGTTCTGGTCAAAAATGCATCAGAATCTATCCATACTTTTCCCTAACACCTAGCAAAATTGAGAGAAAACAAAGGGAAGAAAAGAAAAAAAAGCAGTTCAAAAACCTGCATGCAGAGAGATTCCATCCATAGCTTTCCCCCTAACACCTAGCAAAATTGAGAAAAAAAAACACAGGCAAGTCAAAAACCTGCATGCAAGTTCTGGTCAAAAATGCTGATAGATTCCATCCATACCTTTCCCTAACATCTAGAAATATTAAGAGAAAAAACAAAGGCAATTCAAAAATCTGCAGGCAAGTCTTGGTCAAAAATGCAGGCAGATTCCATGCATGCCTAATCTTAATGCATTTTTGTTTCCTAGTAAACACTAGTACTTGATGAATGCCAAAGTTCTATATGATATAGCTTATTATTGAGCAAAAAAAAAAACAACTCAAAGGTCCAATGTCTGTACAAACATGAAAGTAGTGCTGGTGCGTGTTCTGGGATTGTCCTCTTATCTAGTACACTTCTTGGACTGAAGTATCCTAGGTCTACATGTACACAACTGACAACACACATTCATCTCCTGATGGTATACCCAGTGTGCCACACTGAGCATACTGATTGCCTCACAGTCGATCCTTGATAATTACTACAGTTTCAGGCCAAGAGAGGACAGGACAGATAGCCAGTGCAAGCCTATGTAGCTGTCTCTAAACTATGGAGAACTTAGAGAGCCAAGTTCTATCTCCAAGTCTTCCTCGACAACTATATCACGAAAGATCTCCCTTTCCACATCATCCACAACCTCGATGTCTGCACCATCCAACATCACTGCAGGGAAGACGGAGGAACAGCTCAACTCCTCCACAGCATCCATGTCATGGACTCCACAGGAACACCCTCACTGCACACATCAACTAAGGTCCCTTCATCCGCTTCAAAGAGATCACCAGACCATCACTGTCATGGTCAGAGAAGACAGGTTCGGTGGCCGTGTCAGCCTCTAATAAACTCTTCTTTGCCCATGAACAGAGATCATCACCATAACCAATCAAAGAAAAAATCAGGGCCATTTCTTAAATAACAAAGTATGGTATACTTAACTTAGGGGTTAAATCCTTCTGTACATCAACCTGAAAAGAGAAAGAAGAAAAAAAAAATCAGAATTCTTATTAACCTATGTAGTTCTGAACCCGGATTTACTAGCTTATGCAGAGAGTATAGATCCAAATCAGACTAAACAAAACATGCAGTCTGATCTTGAATCTACACTGTCTACTTTTTTGCCAAATGTTCTGAAAAAACAAAACAGCCTTGAAATTGCAATATATGCATCTATCGTACTAAATGAGATTGTTTATTTCATCTGAGATTGTTTATTACATCCAAAATCCATTTGTACGTTTTGAGCAGTCTGATCTTGATCTTCTCTATCAGCAAAGGTAACTTAAGCTGTAAAAGATGGTTAATGAAAAAACAAAACAGTCCCTTTTTCTTCTTTATTTGTTTTTGTTTTACAGACTACAAAAACTATATCTATTATTTGGCCAATTCGTTGACAATATAGCTATTCACTTCTCTGCAGTAGAGAGCCTCTAAAAGTGTTGTTAGGAAAACCGGACAGTTAGAGTTAATTTCTCCTTTTCCTGATGTTTTCTTGCTTTAACTCTTTACCAAACAACAAAATACATGTATTAAACTTCTCAAAATTGAAAGGTTTTTATGGAAATTGTCTCTGATAGGACAGAAAACATTGTGGAACAAGAGCGGCAAATTGTCGCAAGATACGCCCGTCCCACCGCCAGTTGTTGAGGGGGATAATAATCGTAAAAGGGCAGGTAGAGGAAAATAGTAGTGCAGCAGAAATCATGTAAGTGATTGAAATAGGCATGAACGTCTCTGGCCAGAGCATAACTTTGTCATCTCCAGTCTGAACATCTTCATATTTGGAATGCATGATTGTTGAAAAATTACGGAGTGCAGTGCACAAGAACCATAACTCCTTCCAATCATGCATACAAAATTTGAAGATGTTCAGACTAGAGATGACAAAGTTCTGCTCCGGACAAGCAAGAAATGCTGTAAAAAATGAAGATCAAAGGGGGAAAAACTCAAAATTTGTGCTAGGAAGAGTTATGGTTCTTGTGCGCTGCACTCCGTAATTTTTCAACAATCATGCATACCAAATTTGAAGATGTTCCAACTAGAGATGACAAAGTTATGCTCCGGACAAGCAGAAAATGCTGTAAAAATGACAATCAAAAGGAAATAACTCAAGGACAGCATGAGGTAGAGTTATGGTTCTTTAGCACTGCACTCGGTATTATTGCAACAAACACAAATGCCAAGTTTGAAGTCAATCGGACCGAAGATGACAATGTTACGCTCCGGACAAGCAGAAAATGCTGTAAAAATGACAATCAAAGGGAAATAACTCAAAGACAGCACGAGGTAGAGTTATGGTTCTTTTGCACTGCACTCGGTATTATTGCAACAAACACAAATGCCAGGTTTCAAGCCAATCGGACTGAAGATGACAAAGTTATGCTCCGGACAAGCAGATAATGCTGTAAAAATGACAATTAAAGGGAAATAACTCAAAGACAGCATGAGGTAGAGTTATGGTTCTTTCGCACTACACGCGGTATTATTGCAACAAACACAAATACCAAGTTTCAAGTCAATCGGACTGAAGATGACAAAATTATGCTCCAGACAAGTAGAAAATGCTGTAAAAATGACAATCAAAGGGAAATAACTCAAAGACAGCACGAGGTAGAGTTATGGTTCTTTTGCACTGCACTCGGTATTATTGCAACAAACACAAATACCACGTTTCAAGTCAATCGGACTGAAGATGACAAAGTTATGCTCCGGACAAGAACTGGACGCCGCCCGCCTACCCGCCCGTACGCCATGGGTGATCCCATAATACGGCTCGTCTTCGACGTGCGTATAAGAAGGAGAAAATGCTGTTTGCTTCCAACAATCTTTTCCAAAGCCTTCTTCTCTGCTTGGGTCATAAAAACTCAGGATTGTGTGGTACAAGCTTAAAGATGTCTACTTAGTTTTTATGCTGTAAATCAAAACTTCTTGTAAGATCTCTTTTTCTCTGCAATCATACAAACTTGATGGCTATATTAAAAAAAAAAAATGTGCAATTTTGGGCTCTTAAATAACAAGATGGTTGTTTCACAATAGGTAACTTCGTCTCTTTTTCATTACATAAGATATGATATCATCATACTGATTTGAAAACATGTTCTGTAACTGACGTGCATTATCGATCATGTGACATTCCCAGAAGTGTTAGTGAAACTGGCACAAACATAAAAAGACCAGTACAAGGTACGAGGGCCCATCAATAATATCGAGAACTCATTCCACTATTCAATTACGCGTTGACGTACTGTCATGAAAATTCGTATGATTAAAGCTCATTCCTTTTCCAATTAACTCCTCTAACTCCAATACGATGACGTCAAAAATATATGACGTCATAACAAAAATATGACGTCATATCAAGAGTGTTCGTTTAAAAATGGCGTCATCCTGTACCAGCGAGCAACGCGTTGTGATAAAGTTTTATGTGTTACTCGGTAAATCTTTTACGGAGATCCGTGATGATTTGCATAAAGTGTATGGAGACTCATGTTTAGCGAATAGTGCTATTTCAAAGTGGATGCGGCGCTTTAAAGACGGTAGAGAATCAACGGAAGATGATAAACATACTGGCAGACCTGTGACTATAACAACTGAGAAGAAAGTTGCTGAAATTCAAGAGTTTATTCTTGAAGATAGAAGAGTAACTGTTGAAACTGTAGCTAGACACTTTGACATTTCGTATGGTACAGCTCAGGACATTATGACCAATAAGCTCGGAATGCGCCGCGTTTCAGCAAGATGGGTACCGCGCTTGCTGCTTCCTGATCAAATGGGACAAAGGGTCAAAAGGTGTCATGAATACTGTCAACGTTACAATGACGAGGGCGAAAACTTTCTGAATCGAATAATTACATGTGATGAGACATGGATACACATTTTTGTGCCGGAAAGTAAACAACAAAGCTCAATGTGGAAGCATCCTTCTTCGCCTTCGCCAACAAAAGCGTTGATTTCCAGGTCTGCCGGTAAGGTAATGGCCATAATTTTTTGTGATATCCAAGGAATTATTTTGAATCACTTTGTTCCTCCAAAAACTACAATTACTGGTAACTATTATGCATCATTAATTAAATCTGATCTGCTACCGGCTATCAAGAGAAAGCGCCCACAACTTATGAGGCCCGGGATTCTGCTGCACCACGATAACGCGCCAAGCCATAGCAGTCGCGTTGTATTAGACACTATTAAGGAACTGGATATAGAAATACTACCACACCCTCCGTACAGCCCAGATTTGGCAATTTGCGATTTCTGGCTATTTCCAAATCTAAAAAATAAGCTACGTGGTGAGAAGTACGAGTCAAGAGAGGAGTTGAGGCGTGCCGTTGACAGATATTTGCGGGATATGTCACGTGACGGCCTGCATCACGTGTTCCGGGCATGGGTCGAACGGTGGGATAAGTGCAAACTGTGCAAGGGACGTTACTTTGAAAAAGAGTAGATGTTGAATGTATGTTGGTTGACGTGTTTTTCTGATATAAGATTAGTTCTCGAAATTATTGATGGGCCCTCGTACATAGCCCATTAAGTAAATACCACTGAAAGCCTTTGACTAACTTATGTAGTTCTTTTTTACTGATAATTTCCATATTAATGACTTACCTAATTCAGTGATTTATCATCTTTGAAGTTTGGCAAGATTGTAAAAATCTGAATAGCTCACTTTAACCCTTTACCCAACTATTCTGTGTTACCATAAGATTTTTTCCCAGAGAAGTAGAAAATGCTGGCAGCCAGCACAATCAGCTTTTGCAAACAATGTGGAACAAGGAGAAAATGCTGATAAGCAGCATTTCCTCCATTTTCCACAATGTTTTCTTTTAATCTTTTGAACACAGATCCAATTACCTGAGTCACACTTAGGCCTACTTTGATGTCTGCAGATGTTCCTAATTCAAGAGTCAAAAATGTTTTTAGTATCATGTTGAAATCAGGAATGGGAATGAGTTAATGGAAAGTCTGATTATTGATCAGCAATATCAGTAATCAAATACTTGGGAAGAAAAATGAACATAAGACCTTTTTTCATATAATTCAAGCTTTCTCCAATTCAAAATAGTTTCACATTTAAATTTTAGAGATCGATCAAGATGACAAAGGAAATGTGAAGGGTCGATTATGTGTAACACCTTACCATCTAACAACCCCTAAATCCGCCATGATTGATGGTTAATTAATTTGTAATCCCCCCAGTTAGCAATTTGGTGTCAAACGAAATTGAGAGTTGTTCACACCAATTTATCACTTGTAGGGTTTATAGGCTTATCAACTTGTTAATCAGACATCTAATTGACAATCAAAAGCTGAAGATGGCCATCATTTGTTACTGATCATTTAAAGATGCAAACTAAAACTGCTGCAAAGTGGATAGATACCCCCCACCAGCACCTTGTCACTAAAGTAACACGATCAGAGATTATAAATGAATTCAAAACATTATCACCAGTGGTCTTGACCTTTGACCCATATGACCCAAAATAATAGGGCACTTTCTTGGGTCATAAGCAACATTTTCTTCCAAAGTCAATGGCTGGTTTCCCACAATACCATCTTTCAAACAACGATCAGTGGTGAGAGGCGAATGAACACTGAACAATTACTATTATTGATCCTAGGAAAGACTTTGGCCGAGTTTGAGATTCAAAGCAGCTACCCCCCAACCCCCCCAAGTCCTGTACAATACCAACTACCAGTCTGCCAATTTACTGGAGATACCTCAAAGAGGTATTCACATTATCAACTGCACTCCACTAATGAAAAAATTGGCAGAAAGAGAATTGCTTGTTAGGAATTATTTCTCTGCCAATATGTTCTCACTTTTACAAGGACCTCAGCAACATGTGCTTGTTTCTACAATTAATCAATTTCAAACTTTCCTCACACTGCTTGTTCACATAAAGTTGCATGCACCCTCAAGGCTAATAATACACAATAGGGTATTGTGCCAATCAAAACATGCTGAAACAACACAATGACCTGAATCCAAGCCAACAACTTGACAATGCCAAGTAATACATGTTGCAAAAATCAAGTTCTATACCCAAACCCTTTGAATACCTTAACTCATTCCCTTTTTGACTCTTTCCAAAACAACATAAATCTTAGATTTGTCCCACATGACTGATTGAATGGTGTTTTAGGCCAGTATTAAACTTACTTAAGTCATATCACTGCAAAAGCTACATATTCATATACTTCCTGGGTTTCGCCAGTACCAGGCTAGGGCTCTGACGTGTCTTGCCCAAGACCACTCCAATGAAAAACACAGTGGATCCGTCGAAGTTCCAACTCATGGCCTTCAGGTCAGAATTCCTACATTTTACCACTGAGCCCTGCAGGATCCCTTTACCAAATGAAAGCATTAGCTGATGTTACATCAAATTTTGCTAAATTATAGGATTTGTTTTTAAAAGGGTAGAAAACATTAGTGGGAAAAGGCGGTGCACGACATTTCGTCGAAAAGGTGTTTTGTCGAAATCCATGTATGTTATGAAATACCGATTGCTAAATTCCTAATTTATTTCATGAAAAGCGGTGTTTGGGAGGAGGATTTGAGCCACAATTCGTCTGGGTTAGGGTAAGGGTCAGGGCTAGGGATCGTTTTCAACCAGCATGGTTTTCGACAAAATGTCACGGACCTGGGAAAAGGACACTGTTACAGGAGATCACTCCTTCCTCACCGCATTGCTTCTTCCCTTATAAAATCAATACGTGACAACTGTGTTAGGGAGAATTTCCTATTGCTTAGTGGTTTGTGAATTGGTCTTTTAAACCTCTAATAATGAGGATATTTACCACAGGGTTCGAATCCCAGCTGGGATGGTTGTATTTCAGCTATGCGTTTGTTGTGAACTTTTGTGTTCGTAAGATGGGGGCTCCTCTGAGATTGGCCCTTGAGCCATTGAGCCATTTGTTGTCTAAATAATAGACTTTCTAAGGCTTTCCATCATCAAAATGATCACTAAATAATAGACTTTCCAAGGCTTTCCATCATCAAAATCATCACTTTTAAGAGGGATGTATTACGCGAGATCACTCCTTCCTTAGCTTCTTCCATATAAAATCAATACCTGGCAACTGCGTTACGAAGAATTTCTTCAGCTCAGTGGTCATTGTATTGGTCTTTTAAGTCGCTTATAATGAGGATATTTTCCACACAGGTTCGAATCCCAGCTGGGGCCATTTGTATTTCAGCTATGCATTTGTTGCAAACTTCCATGTTTGCAAGAATACAATGCTGGTTATTTTGCACTTTCTCCTTCTCCAACAATGTTTTCAGTAGCCTTCCATTTCCGGGTTGTGAAAACATGGTACATGTATATATTTAGTAAAAGGTTAAGCAGTAACACCAATACAAGTAAAAATCTCTTTGGTAAAAGAGGAAATTGCTCCTCATGAAAAATTTCTCCTTCTGCTTCAGTGTTTTAAAACTGGCTTGCTGCATTGATGCTAATCCAGTTATCTGCAACAGGTTATGGGTAAATTGCAAATTTATCGACAAACTTTTCAAAATGTTATGAATAATCAAAACTTTGAAAGCATGTGTAAAAATGAGATAAATTGTTCTGGTTCAGTAATAGCCTAACCCTAACCTATCATTGGTTCTTGAATAAAACCTGTGTTGTTGGCACCTGTTAGAATTGTCTCCATGAGAGTTCTAATGAGTGCCTTCAACATAGGTTTCAGTGAAGAAATAATGTTTTAAGATCTCTAAACCCAGGTTTTTACAGCAATTAGCCAATAACGCATTAAATAAATACCCTTTACCAAACGACAAAATTTGGATTTGTCCAAATCCAAAGGACTGCAGACGACAGATTAAATACTGCTCAATTAGTAAAAATTGTTATTGAAAAGGTAGAAAAATTTTGGAAAAAGGAGAAAATGCTGCTTACCAACATTTTCTCCTTTTCCAAGAATGTTTTCAAAAGCTTTTTCTCTTAAGGTCGTTAAAATGCTGGATTGTGTGGTAAAGAATTAAATACACTCCTGCAAAATATACACACACCATAAAATTTTAAGCTTGTCCGAACTGAAAGCCTTTGCACAAGAAGACTGGCTCAAACGATGGAATTTGTCTTAAAATCACTGTCCACACACTCTGTTGAAAAACATTGTGGGAAAAAAGGAGAAAAGGCTGATTACCAGGATTTTCTCCATTTTGTTCAATGTGTACAAACATATTGGAGACATTAAAATTTGGGACTGCGTGGCAAGGGGTTAAATGCCTGTAATCATTTTGTAATTTGAATATGTTCTCAGCTGGTTTCACAATAGCCTGTTTAGTAACAAGTTAAACACAGTATTTAATGCCACTGAATAAATGGACAGTTTCAGCTCAGGCAAAAAAAATACAGTATTCCATTTTCAAGTCTGTTTTAGCTAGAATATTTCAGGAGGTGGTAGATCTAAGATAAGATTGCATAATTTAATGAGAATCCAAGTTATATATTCATTGGATCTGGTTTAAGACTCTTTACCAAACAACAAAATTTTAGGCAGGTCCAAATTGAAGGCATTTGCAGACGACAAATGTGACTCAAAAATTGAAATTTTTGTTGGGAAGGATAGAAAACATTGTGGGAAAAGGAGAAAATGCTGGTTACCAGCATTTTCTCCTTTTCCCACAATGTTTCCAAAAGGCCTCTTTCTCAGGGTTGGTAGAGAATTAACTCCACCAGATTACAAAATTTTAGACCTGTCAATATTTAAAGTACTGTATTTCCTAACTACTTATTAATCTAAGCTCAAAATACTTTGATTGACTTCAAAATGGTAGAAAACATTGTGGAATACTGGTTAGCTGCACATTTTATTTTTTCAAGTGTTTTTTTAAGACACTTCTTCCTAGTGGTCATTAAATAACACAGTTCTTTGGTAAAATGTCAACTCTGCGGTTTGGTTCAAGATCAGACTATAACATATGCAATCTTATCATTGATTTACCCTGTCTGCTCTAGGGTTGTTTTCACAAATTTTATTTTTTGTGATAGTTCTTGATTCTAAGACAATGACTGGCTGAGACAAAATGCCTTGAACAATAACATGGTTGGTCTTGGAATTTAAAGTCAGTGCAGGGTTTTTGAATAGCTTGTGAATACTGCACTAGATTTGTTCAAACCAAATACATTCTGGGCTATGTCTTGGCTTCTGAAACAATATTACGAATTACATGAACAGCAAACACTTTCAAGAAAGAATGAACAGTTACTTGTTTTAACATTATGAAAACATGTGATAAACAAAGCAACTGAATGTTGCAAGAAATTTCTTCTATACACACAATATTTCCTTTTTCTTTTACAAATAATATTTTCCCATGCTGATCCCTTTTTTTTTTACTGTTTACCATGGCAGTGCAGATCAAGATCAAACTGCAGTGGCCAGTCGTTTTGAATAAATATGCAGCTGCACAGTCAGTAAGTCAAAATCTGATCATTTTGACTAATTGACTGTGCAGCTGCATATTTATTCAAAACGTTTAAAATAATGGGTTATATTGGCATTAATACTGTCTTGAAATTGGAATTCTGTTGTGTTGGGGTGCCAAGAGAACGGTGGCGGTCTTCCAAGTTCGATTCTCGTCTTTTTCACTTTTTTTTTTAATCCAAAAGAACAAATTGCATTCTGTCACACACTGTTTCATTGCATTTTTTTTTCAACCACGTGTAACAATAAATATACAAAGGGGATTTAGATTTTGAAATAAGTTAAAATGGCATTGGCAAAAATGGCGGACATCTGCCCTCTGAATACGACTCAACAGGAAATTTTCAAACTTTCACGTTTACATCACATGATCACAATATAGATCTAAAAACATGGTGAGCAATACGATAAATATCATAATTAATAATGATGATAAAAAGTGTACTTACAGAAGGAGCAAAACAAAAATACAGATATACACAAACACAAAATATGGCTCTCTCAAATCTATACGTGTCTGAAGTCAAGACTATAGTGGTGGTAGAAAAACTAGACAGGGCAATGGTACTTTTTCGGTGAATTCACGTGCCTTAGGTACCTTTGGGGAAATTAAACGAGGGATGCTTTGTGAAAAGGGCGGGGGGATTTAATGCATCTGCAAAAAAAAATATCGACTCATGTCTGCTTGGATAATCAGCGCAGGCTCACCTGAGTCGAAACTTTTTGCTCTAATTGGTAATTTTCTGTACGTCAGAGGACTATTTTACTCCGCGATGAACAGCCGCTTGTTGGACAGTATGGTCCCATTAGTGCAGAGAGAGTAGAGCATTCATGATTGCCTACTACATAGGAGAAGTATACATAATATTAGGCCTACATTTGATATATACACATAAAATAATGACGGACAACAAAAGTATACAAACAGGCAAACAAACATCAGACAAAGTAACAACCCAGATACCGATCTACGAGAGGTGATCAGAAAGAACGCGGACCTGTTCCTCTATCGGAATATTGTCATAAGAATCAACTTTGAATGTTTACTGTTTTTGATTGATTGATTGAATGGTGTTTACGCCACTTTCAACATTATTTCAGTCATATCACGGCGACAGCTCACATATTCATGTATTTCCTGGGTTTTACCAGTACTAGGCTAGGGCTCTGAAGTGTCTTGCCCTTGGACACACCCACGAAAAGCCCAGCGGATCAGGTAGGGCTCGAACCCGGGGCCTCCAGGTTACGAGTCCCTCAATTTACCACTGAGCTACGCATGACCCCTACTGTTTTTGAAAGTAACCTTCGAATTCTATGCACTTGTTCATTCTTGATTTCTACGCGCTAAACACGTGCGCGAGCGCATCACGTGACATTAATCTCAAGGACCCTGTCCTAGCGAGGGTTAGATCTTCTCTGCTGTCGTAGTTGGTGCCACATAGAGAATCTTTCAAAACAGGAACTAGTAAAAGGTTACAAGGGGTCAGTACTGAATTATAGGAAAGGTTGGCTAGTGTTTCTATGTTAAGCTTTTGCAAAGTTTCCTGTACAACTGTGGCTTTGTGAGGTAGGGCGTTATCGTGGTGTAAAGTGACGTCACTCCGCAAGACTTCTGGCTGTTTTTTTTTCGTACGGTGTTTGTGAAATTTATTTGAATAATGTGGACATAAAACTCGGCTTGACTGTAGTACGTATAGATACAGTATGATTCAGAAGAAAGAAAGGCGAATAGAAAAACATAATGTATATAACTTTACCAAGTGAGATAGAAAGTTTAGGTTTAACAGCGGAAGGCGATGTTGGATGTACCCATACACTGCTTTGTGTTTAGATTCAGTCTCGCTAAACTGTACCTATGTTTGATCGCATGTTACATGCACATTAGGGTTAGTGCTTGGATGGCTGACCAAAATCGCGGTCAGATACTGAAGTGTGTCCATACATCTCCCCCCCCCCCCCACACTTTTTTTTCAACGATGGTTTGGAGTAAATGTAATTTTGAAATATAGATCTAGATATATATCTTACCATATCGTAACAAAAATTCCTCTTTTCCAAAAAAAAAAAAAAAAAATCAGGCAATTGCTGTCAAAGTGTCAAAGGTTTTTTTCTTTTTACTATTTTCTTCAGTTTGAGCCACAATCTCTCGGGATATTTAAGTGTCTGCATAATTCTATAGCCAAATGATGAGAAGATAATCTGAACTTGGACAATGCTATTATTCTAAATGTGTCATGAAACTCATGAAAACCTCTGCTTGATGTGACAAACCGCCTAATTGGCTTGCACATGGTGACCACACTACTGATTGACTTGCATCCGGGGGCGACAGTGCAAATCGAGTCCCAGGGTCTTGAACATGAGCTTGTGTGCCCGCGGTAAAAGTTGGACCACTACACCAACATGGCCTCTGTTGTTGTTCCACACTTCTTTGTTCTGGAGTTGAACGCCGTTTTAACAGCTTAGGTCATATTACGGAGGTCAGTGCACCTACGCACTTGTTTCCTAGCTTTCTCACACCAGTGCTTGACACAACTTTCTTTCCAAGCCATTGACTACTTTTCTCACATGCATCAAGGTTGAGAAGCGAAAATCATTAAAAAGAAAGTTTGTCCCATCCAGGTATCGAACCTCCAACCACCAGCTCACGAGTCAGATACATGTACCTTGACCACTGAGCTACCCTGCTAGGCTCAAGAATGTTAAGTCTGTCTCTAAGCTTGCATATCAAGCGTTTGGAGATGGTCACTTTGCTGCAAAGTTTGACATGCTTTAGAGCTATGAACAGTTCTGCGTCCATATTGCGAGTCCGGCCAGATAGCTCAGTGGTTAGCCTATCTGACTTGTACCTCACGATTCAGTCCGTTGTTAGACAAAATGGAAATTAAAGATTCATAATTATGTAATGTCTTGCTTGGTATCATGGATCATGGAGATGCATGTAGACCCCTTTTGCAAGAACATAGCTCATATTCTCTTTGTCAAAATCATACTCAAAGAGCTACATAAGCTGCGAGTGTAAACACAACAGCCTTAACCGTTTACTACATAATACAGAGTTTTAACGACCTTGAGAAAGGAGGCTTTTGAAAACATTATAGTAAAAAGAGAAAATGCTGTTTATCAGCATGTTTTCCTTTTCCCACAACTTCATCTGCCTTCTTTGAGACAAATCTCATCATTTCAGCCACATCTAGTTTGTCGTTTGCAACTGGTTTGAATATGGACGAGTCTAAAATTTTGTAGTCTGGTAATTTAAAGCATTAACCGTCCGTTTCTAATTACTGGTATTGATTTGTCCTTACGTAGGTGAACACATCTTGAAGAGGTCACGCGTGGACTAGTGGTAAAGTGTATGAATTGTGACCTGGAAGCCCTGGTATCGAGCCTCACCAGATCCACTGGGTTTTTCGTAGGAGTGTTCTTGGGCAAAATACTTCAGATCCCTAGCCTAGTACTGGTTGAATCCAGGATTTACATGAATATGTGAGCTGTCGCCGAGATAAGACGAATATTGTTGAAAGCGGCGAAAAACACTATTCAAAAGGTCAACACATGTCTGGAGTCGGGTAGCTGAAATTGATATTCGTTTTGTCAAGATCTTCCTTAAGAAGTTCATAAGCCGCGAGTGTAAACTCGACCTTAAACTATCCCGCTGAATACGAGGAAGTTAAATGAAACTTCAAGCCTATCTATTGTAAAACTCCAAAGTTTTGCTATTTCAAAAGTGTTTTTGAGGGAAAAAGAATCTCCTTATCGGACAGTGTAGATCAAAGATCAGACTGCACGTTCTGTGCAGTCTGATTTTGATCTACATTGTTCGCAAAAGGTCACCGAGTCGCACTTAGAAGCGTAAGGGTTAATCCCATCTCTATTTTACTGCTGTTGATCTGTCATTATTTTTTTCTTCGCAGCGTCTAGACTATTACGTAAACTTCACGGTAGGTATACACATTCTCCCCAAAACCTATCGATCGATTCCTTGCCTGGAATGGTGACGTCACCTTCTACGTTGGTACACATGCGGTTTTGCTCGTCAATCACCTGTTACTACAAATGAACCATGCTCTGGCAAAAGGAGACTTAAAGCATCTCCCTGATGCATTGTACCAAGCAAGCCATCGTATTATTATGGATCCATAAAATCCATTTTGTCTAACGACTGACTGACTTTTGAGGAAAAGTGGTTCTTAGACACGGAGAAAGTTAACAAATAGCAACACGTTTCGGCCCCTGGTAAGCCTGCACTTTTTTGCCGATGCGTTAAGCCCCCTTTTCACAGAGCATGTCTCAATGTTTTCTCCTCCCATAAATATCTCATTGGTTCTTGTTTGTATCGTTTCAGGTCAACTACTTTTGTGCCGGTGCTATTTTTGACACAGATGACCAAACGACAAAATTTAGATTTGTCCAAATTCCAAGCTGTCGCAGACGACAAATCAAATGTGGCTCAATTCATGAATTTTGTTTCCAGCATACACAAAACATTGCGTGTTTGTTAACACGTTGTAGCCATATGTGGCTGGATGTGAATTACGATCAGCGTAGATCAAGATCAGCCTGCCTGTATACATTCAGTGTAATCTTAGTCCACATTTCCGCCATTTATATGCCAGGAATTGATAATTTACACATCGCAAGCTGGAGAGGGGTTTACAAGCGTTCGAGGGGTGTACGAAGAGTATGGATCCGGAAAAGAGCTTTATAGTCGCTTCCGGTATTATCGTGGGTTCTTCAATATCGTGGTATTTACAATTTCCGGAAGTGAGGCTGAAATGCGCTTCCTTGAGGATGTCCTCACGTGAGCATTTGTAGGTCAGATACAGTCAACATACTTTGCAAATTTACTTCGGCAAATTTTCCGAAAATGGTAGGTAAAATCGAGTTTTCATCCGAATAGTAAGAAAACTTGGCGCTTTGCAAAATCACTCCATCCCCTAGATGAAGTTGGTGATCTTCTCAGCGTAACAAAATCAATATCATTATAACAGTCGTGTAAAATTTGTTTTCCTGTCACTGAAGTTTATCAAACGGGAAAGTAAATTTCAGACGACCGTTAAATGATGATGTCACCGCTTTCCAAATATGGTAATGAAAATAAGAAGCCCTGACAAAATTTTTGACTCGCTAATTATAAAAATCTTCTTCTCAAAGCACTACATTTTTTTAATTAAGTTCCCTGATCTATTGAAATGAAAGAACACTCTAGAAACTATATATTCACCTTTTTTTTTTTAATCCACAAAAGAGGTCCAAAATGGGGTATTTGATGCTATTTTAATCAAAGATCTGTAGACGTCGTTTTTCCCTCCATTTTTTACAGGTGCGCAAAGTAAAACCTCGCTTACAAAATGACAGGGAGAATTTATTTATATATGTTGCTCAAAATTCTTGATAAAATCATGTCAACACTTTGAAAACAACTTGATTTTCATTTGTCAAAGTTTTGAACATAAATAGGGCGAGCATGTAAATCTTCCAGAAACATTTTACACATTGTAGTGTTTATATGCATATTGCAAATAGTAAGAAATCTCAAATGTCGAACCTGGGGAGAAGCAGGAGCAGTTCACACAAAAAGCAATAAATATCGAAAAATTAAGAAAATCGTAATTTACTAACCCTCGAGCTGTGTAATGTAGGAATTACAGATTCTTCTTCGCTATTCTTCAAAACTTTGAAAAAACGGCAAAGAAGAGAAATATGGCGCAAAGTTTATTGTCCTCACGGCGGATGAGGTGATTCTTAAAATCTCCTTCCTTAATTGCTGACGGTTTGGAAATACCTGGTGCCGCTCTATAAGATTTAATGAAAGTTTGTTTAATTAATTCCTACTTTTCATCAAAAGATTCCTACTTTTTATTACAGAATTGTAAAGGGTTAAAGGGGCATATTTGTATTTTCTCATGTGATTTTTAGTAAAACCGATAGATATTATGAAATATAGTTTTCTGGGGAAAAGGTGCAATGTCAGTGTTGAACCATTTATCGCACGGCTAAAATCTCATTGATTCTCCTAGATCAGAAGCATTTGCCGATGACAATTACATTACAGTGCAAATTAGAGCATTTGCCCTTAACCTTTTATCACACTATCTGGTTTTAGCAGCGTTTTTTTTTTTTTTTTTTTTCTCTCTTTCTCTCTCTCTCTGGCTTTAAGGATGTACATGTGTCTTTAAAATTTTCCATAGGGAGCTCTCAATGTTTTACCTAACGATTCCATGTTTGTAAAATCCCGAGGAAGAAGGTTTTGAAATCATTGTGGAAAAAGGAGTTAATGCTTATAACTAGCATTTTCTAATTTTACCGTAAAGTATTATTCTCATTCAAAGAAACTTCTTTTCATATGAGTATGAGTTGTCTGCAAATGCTTTCAAAATGGACTCTTGAAATTTCGTCATCTGGAAAAGAGTTAAGTGTTTACCGGACTGATCCGAATTGATAGCATTTGCAGACGACAAATTAAATGTTGCACAAATTATGAAATTTGTCTTTGAAAGGGTATAAAACATTGTGTGAAGAGGAGCAAATACTGGTTACCAGCATTTTCTAATTTTTTCCACAAAGTTTTCAAAAATCCTTTTTATCGTCGTTTAAACTAAGCGTTATGCGGCAACGGGTTAAAGGCTATAAATGTGCTGTTTTGACATTCTGAATAATGTTGTAATATGCTTATCAAGAAATCAAAAGTTTCGTATCAGAATGGTTCAATTCTTTTTTTCATACTCAAGGCCGATTCTAATTCTATTGATTTTTTTTAAATAGCGCTTCAGGAAAGGGAAAATTGCTGAGCGTACTATTTTAATTTACTCACCTATTAGATATATGTAAATTGTAGGTTTTGTATTTGAATGGCTGTCACAGGCGACTTTACATCCTCTTTTGTGTGTTTTGAAAATGTTTCATTTAAGGAATAGTTACTAAATAAGTTTGTTAATTTTATTCATTACCATCAGTTAGTTGGAAAAGAAAAATTTGTACCTATGTATATTGCTAAGTCAAGAATAACTATTTGTTTTCATGGAAGTCAGACAATAAGTTAACATTTTTAGAAGAAATTAAGTTTCTCGATGAAAGATTTTAGCTTTTTAGGTGGTATTCCTTTTGCATATTTGCTTTCTCTAACCTGACCGAAATTAAACTTGAACCTCCATTAACTATCGTGTCACTTACGTGTGCCAATTAAAAAAAAAGTAGTTTTTCATTTTCAAGACATGGAGTAAAACTGGATAACTTTGAAGCGGGAAAAACAAAAAAAGAAAATTTATCATTCCCAAGTGTAGAACAAAACTATAAGACAAAAAGAGCATGAAACATGTGTATATACATAAAGTTCTATTCACACTACAAACTCATTTGGTAGCATAATTTGTGTAACTATTCGATCGTTTTTCTGAGTTCTGTACGAAAACAAAGTATAAAAAGTCGACTCTCAGTGCTCCAAGTACTTTGATTCCATCTTAAATTCGAAAGACGGGTTGTTCAGATCCTGTCCGGCTCATACCTCTTGGAACCGCACACCAATAGAAGTCGGTTTTGGCTTCTCTTCTGCGCACGATCCTACAAATATAAAGAAATATAGATTTTTGAGGTAGAGTGCGAAGCGTAGCGTAGCATGCGAAGCGTAGATTTGTAAGACTTTTCAGTCTAGAAAGCATTCCCATACCATGAAGTATATGGGAACAAAATTATGTGGGTTTTCCCTAATTTACATGGATGTTTTCAAAATCGTCAACTGCAAATTTATTTCAGAGGGTACTGACTAAGTGAATTTGATATGTAACGTGTGAGACTGTATAAAGGAGATATTTGAGAATTAAAAGTGTATATAAGAAATGTTCGAGTAAAATTACATAGGAGATATTTGAGTAAATGTGTGTACACAAGATAATTCAGTAAATGTGTGTACAGGAGATATTTGAGTAAAGTTTGTACAAGGAATATTTGAGTAAATGATTGTATAAGAGATATTTGAATAAATGTGCGTACATAGATAATTGAGTAAATGTATGTAATTGAGTAAATGTATGTACAGGAGATATTTGAGTAAAGGTGTACAGGAGATATCTGACTGAAAGTGTAAACAGGAGACATTTGTATAAAAGTGTTACAGGAGATAATTGGGTAAATGTGTGTACCGGGAATATTTGAGTAACTGAGTGTACAGGAGATATCTGAGTAAATGTGTGTACAAGAGGTAATTTGGGTAAATGTGTGTACCGGAGGTATTTGAGTACAATTACAGGAGATATTTGAGTAAAAATGTGTACAGGAGATAATTGAGTAAATGTTTGTACAGGAGATAACTGAGTAAAGGCTTACAGGGGATATCTGAGTAAATGTGTGTACAGGAGATGTTTAACTTAACGTGTATACAGGGGATGTTTGAGTAAATGAGCGCCTACAAGAGATAACTGAGTTAAAGTGTGCAGGAGATATTTGAATGAAAGTGTGTACAAGGGACATTTAACCTAAAGTGTACACAGGAGATATTTGACATGTATATACATGAGCCTTGAGGTATGGATGGAGTGTAATGATATGTATCAGTAAAAGTGTACACAGGCACTATGACTTACAGATAAAGTATGAGTGAAAGTGTATATAAGAGATTTGACTTATGGTTAAATTTACGTGAATAGTGATGAGTGAATTCTTAATTGGTGAAAGCTGTCCTCGAAAGGGTTGAAAACAATGAAGAAAGGGATAAACAGTTGGTAAATTTTCTCCTCCCAATGGTCATTAAAACACAGGATTGTTTGGTAAAGGGAAATAGGAGATAATCAGGAGATAATAAAGTGAAGATAGGAGGTATGAGTTAAATTGAACAAGGAGGTGTGACTTAAAAAGACCAAATTTCGTGTTGCTTTAGCTCATCTGAGCACGAAGTGCTCAAGGTGAGCTTTTGTGATCGTGCTATGTCCGTCGTGCGTCGTGCGGACATTTACCTTGTGTGCACTTTAAAGGCAGATACTCATGAAACTTTATCAGAATGTTTGTCTTGATAAAATCTGGTCATGTCGGGAAAAAAGTAGGTCACAGGGCTAAATCTTTGAAAAACGTGTGTGCATTCTAGAGGCCACAATTTCCGCCAGATACTCTTGAAAACTCGGTCAGAATCTTTGTTTTGATGATACACTATCTAAGACATCTTTAAAATTGGGTCAAAAAGTAGTTCGCTAAGCCACATATTAGAAAAAAACATTGTGTGCACTCTAGAGGCAACATTTTCAGCCTGATACTCATGAAACTTTGTCAGAATGTTTGTTTTGATGATATCTTGGACAGGTTCGAAATTGGGTCATGTTGGGTCAAAAAAAGGTCACCGGACCAAATCTTAGAAAAACCTTGTATGCACACTAAAGGTCACATTTTCAGTCTGATATTCATGAACATTTGTCAGAATATTTGTCTCAGCAATATCTCGAAGAAGTTCGAAATAGGGTCAAAAAGTAGGTCACTAGGCCGAATTTTAGAAAAATCTTGTTTGCACTACAGAGGCCAAATTTACAGCCTGATACGCATGAAACTAAGTCGGCTTGTTTGTCTTGATATTTCAGACAAGTTTGAAATTGGGTTATGTTGGGTCAAAATATAGGTCACTGGGCGAAATATTGAAAAAAAAAAGAAAAGAAAAAATTCGTGAGCACGACAGAGGCTACATTTTCAGCCTGGTACTAATGAATATTGGTTAGAATGTTTGTCTTGGTGATTTCTTGGACAAGTTTGACATTGGACATGTCGGGTCACAAAGTAGGTAACAGGCTCACATCTTAGTAAAACCTTGTGTGCACTCTAAAGGCCACATTTTCAGCCAGATAATTAAGAAATTAGACAAGAATGTTTGTCTTGATGATATTTTGGATGATTTTGAAATTTAGTCATCAAGGGCCAAAAAGTAAGTCACTGGGCTAAATCTTACAAAAACATTGTGTGCACGCTAAAGGCCACCTTTTCAGCCCGATATCTTGAAACTTGGTCAGAATCTTTGTCTTAATGATACCTCAGACAAGTTCGAAATTGGGTCACATCGAGTCAAAAAATAGGTCACAGTGTCGAAACTTAGAAAAAACCTTGTGTGCACTTTAAAGGCCACATTTTTACCCTGATACTCATGAGGTCAGAATCTTTGTCTTGATGATATGGACAAACTCGAAATGGTTTATGTCGGGTCAAAAAGTAGGTCACTTACACTCATTTGTTTTACACCATGAAAACCAGGATCTCTTCAGTTTTATCAACCGTAGATGACTTTGCTCAGGTGAGCGCTTTAGGACGATGGCCCTCTTGTTTAGAAAAACCTTAACAAACCGACTGATCATTGGCGTGCAAAGGTGGCTTTAAAATAAAAACATGGATAGAAATACATTTAGAAAACATGTGGAATTACCGGAGATTTTATTTTTCGTATTTTTACAGTAAAATTTCCATTGTGTTTTATAATGGCCGTTATTGCATAACAAGGGAAAACACATTTTTAACACGGAAAAATGCCATTTGGCTCAAAAATTAAGTGGTGGGGTCGCCTACTACGGTTTTGAAAAGTTGTGGGTTCGAGTCCCGACGAAAGCAAACTTTTCAGCATTTTCCCTCTAAGTAAAGCTAACCATTCACATCCGTATGATTTTCTTTACCAAGTATCAACTTTCTAAGCACAGAAAAAAAAAAAATTGCCAAAGTCTGATTTAATGTCCCTTTAAAGTATGTATCTAGGATGTATTGTTATTATTACAGTGTATACAGGAGAAACATTTAGTGAGCTATAAAGTGTATACAGAGGATAATAAGTTACACCGTTTACAAGAGGTGTTATTTAAAATTCATACAGGCGGTTCCATTAAATTAGTGCACGTAAAGGAGGAAATGAGTTAAAGTATATACCAGGCAATGTTGTGGAACTCCTTACTGTGATCTCATGAACCTCACCACAAACGTCATCCGACCTGTCAGTGTAACCGGAGTCGCATGTGATGATACTTATTTTGCTGATTTTTCTCGCTTTCTCCACTATATCTATAAATAGGAATAAGGATAAATCAAATAAAAAAATCCTGTCTTAGGAGCCACAAATGAATTCACCCCTATAGGTAAGCAACTGTTTAACGAAGAATCCTTAGAATGCATGTTTACGCAGTTACTATGAACTGTAATTCTTGAGGTAGAGCCATATGATAAAAAGAATCTCACATTCGCTGGCTTTTGGTTAAGAATAAATAAGCTCTCCTGTAAGTAATGTTATGAAGCTAGTCAAAGGCTTACTTTATAATTTTTCTAAATAGTTTAACGAAACCTTACCCTTACCTTTAAGGGTAAGGGTAAGATTTCGGGTCCTGTATACCTGTGATATTATTCAAATTTGAAATAACTACAATCAAAGTTCGTTTTCGTTCAATTACTGTTTATAACGACAGTGTATTTATTACAAAATTTTCTTGGGCAATGCATCCCACAACATATCTGACGGACGTGTACATCAAAGATCTGAATACACAGTCTTTTCACTCTGATCTTGATGTACACTTTCCGCTAAAAAGTAAAGTTGTAATCAATGCCTTTTAAGTAGGGCTCATTCACGAAATTCATCTTCAGCCTTATACCATTTCCATTAGATAAGAACTCACATTAACTTGTAAATGGAAATGCATGTTTATCGTTCTAACCTCTTTCAAGAAAAATTCATGTATAAATTCCTAAAATTATATATAGAACAATCGCATAGATTATTTCTCTAGATTTATAAATGCTAAATTCCTACTTACCTTTCTAACCCGTAAATGCCAAATTCTTATTTGTCATTTTTAATGCATTAAGTATACATTTGTATTACCATACTAAAATTATAGTTTTGAAATTCGTATTTACCATTGTATATGGAGGGTAATCTGTCCGGTCCATTTATCTCGTTTTGAAGCATTTAAAGTAAAACAGTATAGAGTATAGATGTAGGATCTGACACGAGTTGGAATTTGAGATCAAATTTTATTAAACGAGTCTAGAAGCATTGTATTAAGTAAGCTTCTGGAGAGCTTAATAAGTTTTTTTGTGGACGAGTTTAATAAAATTTTACCTCAGATGCCCACAAATGTCAGATTCTTTTTATCACATAATTTTGTCTAAGATTATAGATCATGATGTGTTAAAATATACATGTACAAGTATATGCCTACACATTCATGTGTATTGAAACTTAAGCGAAACTGAAGCCGATTCGCTTCTTTGACAGGCGTTTTCATCACGGACAAAAAAAAAAAGAACAGTTTCTACGAAACTTGCATATAATGATTTGGTTTTGAATCTAAAGATGACAAAACTTGCAGCTTTGTCACGATCAGCAGTTTTCACAGGGAATGTCACAGAGAAAACTGGGTCAGATATGTTTCAGAAATACGGTGTATGATTACATAGCTTCGACAAAATACGGCGCTATTTACTTCTCTCAACGTGTGTGAAATAAGGAAGTTTGTAATAGCTGTATTGATCACAATGAAAATAAGGGTAGTTATGTGATGAATGAAAATCTTCTGTAACAGCAATAACCATATATACTAGTCATATTCACCAATTCAAGGAATGTCAGAAGTGCAGACTAAATGTTTCCTTCAGGTTTTTCAACATGAACTCATTTACATGTGCAATTCTTTTTGCGATTTTGAACACCGGTACAACTGAAATTGAAATTTACTCGAATGCTAGATAATTCGATTGAATTGATAAATTGTCCGGTCTTGGAAAAAGTGTAGCTGATATTCATATTGTCCATGTGGGCAATCAGAAGCTGCTGTTTCATTTCATTTCCGCGACAGAAAGCAAGTAGCACTGGAATAACGAATGATCACATATCCACATTGTATGCTAGGCTTCGTTACGATGTTCAACTTGAAGTTCAGGCCGGATTACTTTCATACAGTGACCCGTTGCAAAGAAAAGTAAATCTCCAATGCTGTTAATGCAAATCAGGTATTCACGATGTTTTGTAATACTTTAGCACTCTATCAATGTAAGCTCACCCTGCATCTTTCACAGGTCTACATTTCGAAACCAAGATGACCTCGTATTGATCAAAGAGTCCACAGGAAAATGTACCTTGGAATGACATAGGAGTATTATCCCGTTGAAGTCAAAAACGACTGGATCCAAGCGGTAATAATTTTTTACCAGAAATCACTCCCAATCGCGGTCTCCTTTCACGGTCTATACAGATCTGCGGCAAACTATTTATCGGTTCCATAAATTTTGACAATTTTTAAGTATTATCCCAATACATTTATATAAAAAAGGAAAAGATGATCGGACTAGAACCCAGGCTTAGGTCTTAGTTACTTGTATAATAAATAGCTGATTCTCTTTATTGTATTGGATAAAAGTGCTTTATTTCAAAATAACAACATATTTTAACAATGGTGAATTAGGATTGACTAGCAAAACTTTAGAAACCCATTAACCAACATGAATAGATAGATGTAAGTAGAAGTAAAAGTAGAAAATATTTATATACAAACAATTCTACGAAACATGCAAATTGCCTATCTGGAATATATAAAAAGTTCACTGAATTCAATAATAAAACTACAATTTGCAAAGTAATTACTTTGTGAACAGATCTGTGACACAACTTTCCTTACTAGTTGAGCCTAACTTGCACGAGTTGCAAACCAACCAATCAAACTTAAAAAAAGTCAATGGAGACTACATAAAAGAATAATTAATTGTTTAATATTTTACATGCGTTTATCAGAATGTTTGAAAAATGTTTTTACATAAAATATTCTATCCTCACCATATCCATTCTATGTCACTGCAAATGTAGAATTGATTCTGTATCCAAAGACAAATTAGAAATATCATTGAAAACGATTCAATCCTTATCGAAACTTGCGTAGAGATAAGAGTGTTCCATACGCCAGGTTGATAATGCTTCATGGTGCCGTTCTTGAAGATTACATGTTACTATTTAATGTTACGGTTAAAATTTGAAGAAAATTAAAATTGGAAGACAACTATATGGGGGTTCACTCTACAAGATGTGCAGCCAATCGAACTTCTGGCTAAGAACTCTCTCTCTCCCTCATTTTACCATAATGTTATTGCTGGTAAATGTTTGTTAGACGCTGGCCCAAAGACAGCTCAAGCGCCTAACAATCTTGTAGTATACCAATAAATCGTCTACAAATCAAATACCATCTGCAGGACTTTATATATCCACTAAAATACATTCTACAAATTATTTTCAGAATATACAATCACATGATCATATGACCCATGGTGATAGTGATAATTACAGAGATGATGATGATGAAGATGATGATGAGATTTGTATGGCAACATTGAATGACAACCTTATTGTATTTAATATACTATTATAAATAATTATAGATACTGCTTTGTCGAACTTAACCGTAGCGACTAACAGTGAACACTACTGACAAATCAAAACACAAAATCAGCAAAAATTGAACATGAATGCGGAACCTTAACACACAGGCTGCTACGTGCGATTGAACCGTTTTACCACAAACTCCAAACGACCCATGAAGAAGAAGGCTTTTGAAAACATTGTTGGAAAAGGAGAAAATGCTGGTTGCCAGCGTTTTCTCCTTTGCCAACAATGTTCTCTACCCTTCCCAAAACAAATTTCAAACTTTCTGTCACAAATATTTTATCGCCTGCAAATGCTTTCAATTTGGATCAGTATAAAGTTGTGTCCTTTAGTTAAAGGTTAACATACTTTTACTGACAGCATAGAGATTTAATCTAATTTATTTAAGTGGTGGCACATGGGTTTACCGGCTAGTTTTAGACATGCCAAGCTTCAGTACCATCTCACCAACAGGCTTGTGCTTAAAAGATATTAAAAATCATTTAGAAAACGTTGAAGAGCAACGCGTGGAAAGGAGCAATTGCTTGTTATAAACAAGTGCTCCTTTTTCCACATTGTTTTCAAAGCCGGCATCATACAAGGATGAACCTTTTGGTAATCGGTTTAAGAAAATCATTTGTCTTATTATATAATGGCACAGTAGTTATGGCAACATCAGGCAATCAAGATCTTTTAGAGAATTTACAAGGTACATGTACACATTTCTGAAAATATAGTGGAAAGATTTGAAAAAAAAAATGCTGTTGGTAATTCAAAGTTTTTTCATCATTTTCACATCTAAAATAATAATTAAAAAACATAAAACGGGCCGTTTTTGACAGTGTTTCTATTCCCTACTTTCGTGAAAACGCACTTTGTCGTTACCAGTAATTAAGGCTTTTTTTTTTAAATCATGACTCAGAGATGGAGAAAATTGATATCGAAAGGTGATTATTTTCAGCACAATACGATGGGTAAAAGGAAATTATGTTGAATTGTTGGTATAATTCATAAAAAATACATTCTACTACAAATAAATTGAAAGCATTAGGGGTCGTATTCACCTACAATTCTAAAAAATGCCTTCATTTTAAATTCGAAGACTAGCTATCTGCAGAATGTCTCGGCCAATCAGACATCTTGTTATGTTATCATTATTATAAACAACTTGGCTTTTTTAATGGGTAACTTTGTTCGTAAATATTGTCTCTTTTCTAGTCCTTTTATGTAACTTTTGAATACTAGTCTCTTATAATTCTTTCGTAGAATGGTCATATACTTTTTACTGGAATTGTTCCTAAATGTGTTTTAACTTTGCCTTGTATATGAATGAGACTTTAATAAAGATGATATTATTTTTTCATGTCTCGGAATAACGAATTAGGATTGAAGTTAGGCAGTACAATTATATATACAAGTATTAAGTCTCTAGAAAAATATGAATGATGGTTTTCTTTTTTCTATGAAAACAGTGCAGCAGTGGTTCTGATTGCTGAAAATAGCAAGGAATCGTAACTCCTGCCTATTTTCCTCCAATGTATAGTTCATTCCAGGACATTAATCTACTTAAAAAAAAAAGAAAAAAAACTATACTTGACTTTACAAAGTCGAGGTTTCACTGTCTAGACCAAATTTGCTCACTGTGTAAAATGGTTAATCCTATGAGTTATAATTCAGCGTTTCCATGTAATTCAACAACTTTAATGCTCAAACCTTGGATTGTATCTACGTGAGAGCAGGGTCCACATTCATTGACCATTCTTAAGAACATTCTTAGTTTTATTCTCCAGAAATTTTCTAAATGTGAAAGTAAAACACCACCTCTGAAGTTGTATTACGTTCACATTTACAACATCTTGAAGAATAAGACGAAGAATGTTCTTAATAATGGTTGGTAAATACGAACCCAGGTCGAGAAAAAATACCCGTTATAAAAGGTCAACGTTCTGGTTGACAGTGATGAGATCGTTATGAGTGTTAGTAATAGGGATAGTAACGGGGATATCTAGAATGTTAGTTTCTACCTTATGTCTGTCTATGGGTAAATGTGCTCGGTGACTATCACTACGCTCTAATTTACACTCGTCCGTCATTTGATTCACAAACGCATTCACTAAACCATTGTCTTCTACACTAGAAATGTAGTTCTCTAACGCTTCTAAGTCAGTTTTTATTGGTACAGGCTCTACATCTACAATGGCAGAGTTTTCAAAACCACACTTGAGTTTAAAACTATCACCTGTACTCGTAATTTCGACTGGAGTAAACAAATAGTCATTATCCTGGAATTCTGGGAAATCTTTTACTTCCTTTGTTCTCTTTTGTTTCTGGAAAGCTTCTTTAAGTTCAGCGCACAAGGCGTCGTTTTGTTTGTTCTGTTTTGTTGCTATGTCAACGACGGGTATTTTGTTTAAGTGGGTGTCAGAATTGTTGCTATCGTCGAACTTTGTTTTTGACTCCATGACGGAGATTTCATTCACGTTTCTGTTGGAGTCTATGCGCTTTTTCGGAGTGTCCCGTACAAACAGAGGGTCTACACCATTTAGCCACCACGTCATCATTTCGCCTTTACCCTGTAAGTGGTAGATGATTAAACAGTTGAGCCACGCTCTTGCAAAAGGGGTTTAATGCATTTCTGTGATGCAGTATACCAAGCAAGTCATCTCATAATTATGGATCCATAAAATCCACTTTGTCTCACAGCTGACTGAATCATAAGGTAGACTGGTCCTTTGACATGCAGAAAATTGACCGATAGCAAAAAGTTCCAACTTGGGTCAGCCTGCACGGACTGCGCAGGTTGACATTGGTCTATACGTTTCTGCGGATACGTTGAACCCCCTTTTCACAGAGTATGCCTTAATTACTAAACAGGCTATATTTGAAATGTATCTAATTAGTGCAACTCACACAAGGCAGAATTATATCGTTTTCAAAGGAAAGCCAGTGCAGAACAACCCCCTTCTGATGTGTTCAAACGCCTGTCCACAGAGAGAGCATAAAAATCAAATCTTTTTTTTGTTTCTGTAAAAAGGGTTAGTCTAAATCAATTTATTTTCACATCGATTGTGAAACAAGTTCTTACAACTTACAATAATTAATCGACTTATACTAACTCTCGATTACTGCTTCCTTGAAACCTTTACCTGTACTCGCGCCGTGATGTAGGTGCTTCTAAAAGGTTCACCTCACTAATCACGGGGTTCGAACCCAAAACCTTTAGTGTGAGAGACGGACACTCTACCACTGCACCTGTGTCTCCTACACAATGTTAAGAGTAATCCACGTAAAGAATTGATCTTTAACCCTTGAGCTGCCAAATGAAACGAAAATGTCTACTCAATTGGAAAGAAAAAACATATGTTGCGATTTCAAAGTTTATTTCACAGGAAATAAAAAACCATATCGGACAGTGTAGATCCAACATCAGACTGCACGTTCTGTGCAGTTTGATCTAGATCTACCTGTCCGCAACTGGTCAGTAAGTCGCGCTTTGCAGCTTAAGGGTTAAAGCACTCATTGTCTTTGTCAGAATATTTTACAAAAAGCGAAGATCAGACTGCTCATTCTATGTGATTATGATCTTCACTGTCTGTGAAAAGCGCTGACATTGAAATAGATCATGTACAAAACCAGCTAGGAATAGCTCCTATGAAAAAGGAAAAGGAAAAATTAACCATGTGTTTCAGTAAAGTTCAGATTTGTGTTAGAACCAACTTTTGCTATTGAATAAGACCTGATATAGTTAATAATGAGCTAGGTTACGAAGCAGAAAAAAATAGCCCTTAACTCTTACAAACTTTGAGACTTGTCAAGATTGAGAGCAAGTGCAGACGACAAAATAATTGTTACTCGAATATGCGGCGTTTGTGGGAGGGTAGCAAACATTGTCGGAAAAGGAGAAAATGCTGGTTAGCAGTATTTTCTCCTTTTTCCAAAATGTTTTCAAAAGTTTTCTTCTTTAGGGTCGTTACAACTCGAGATTGTTTGGTAAACTGTTAACAATATATTTATACCTTAATCGGAATGGTTCCCCGTTGTTCCAGAATGTATTTCCCAAATTTTGTGAGCTCATCGTACGTAAAGTTACTAATATGTATTCTGTATGCTAAAGGAAGAAAAAAGAGAACGTGATTAAATCTACCTGAATTTGTTCACTAAAACAAAAACAAATCATTTTTTTTTTTACAAGAACCTGTGGTAAAGCTCATTTTATCAGAGTTTTAAACTGTCCATGCTGAATTATGATAAAAAAAAAAACCAACCAAACATTCTATAGGATTAAACGTCATTTTCTAATAGTATTTTCTACCCTGGTCTATAGACATACACCATCATTTGAGCCATTAATGGGAACAGCCGTAATTAAGTTTTTAAACTCGTGGCTCAACCCATTTGCTGCCCTTCTTGTTTGTAATTTCGAACTGTATATGTATTCTATGTAACTTATGGCAATAAAATATGTTTAAAGTGAATAAACTATTCGGGCTATTTTGAGACATATATATGTCGTCTGTAACTGTTTTTGACATTGTCAAGTGTAAATTTTGTCGTCTGGTAGAGGGTTAAAATCAAATATCGAGCACCTTCTCCATTTGATTCCATCCGACTGGCCGTGTTAACGGTATCGCCAAACAGACAGTATCTCGGCATTTTTAAGCCTACCACACCAGCACACGCTGCACCTGCAATAAAAAAAGAAAAACAAATGGAATTATTGGATGTACACAGTAAATACCTTTAATGCTTCTGAATGCTAAATGTAAAACCTTTGTCAGCGTAAGGCTATTGAGCTCCAAATAAATGTAAAGACTTTATTAGTTATTAGTCTTAATCAGTTGAGCACCATATGAATGTAAAGACTTCATCAGTCAGAAGCTTTTTAAAGCCAAATAAATGTGAAGACTTTATCAGCCTAAAGCTGTTGAGCGCTAAATAAATGAAAGGACTTAAAGTCAGTCTAAAACTATTGAGCAAAATATAACTGTAACGACTTGAATCGATTTGAAGCTATTAAGTGCCAAATAAATGTAAAGACTTTCCTAGTCGAAAGGCATTGAAATAAATGCAAATGCTTTAACAGTCAAATGCAACTTAGAGCTAAGTAAAATATAAAGATTTGTCAGTCTAAATCAAGTTAGAGCTAAATAAAATGTCAAGGCTTTGTCAGTTGAAACCAGTTTAGAGCTAAAAAATATAAAGACTTTACTAGACTAGTGTAAATGAGTGCAAAATAAATGTAAACACCCTATCATTTTAAAACTCTTAGCGCTTAATCAATACTAAAGACCTTATTGATCGAAAGCTATTGATGGTCAAAGTAAATGTAAAAACTGTGTAAGTCAAAAGCTATTGAATGCAAGGTAAATCTTAAGTAGCCATAGTTAAAAGCTATTGAGCTTTAAACAAATGTAAGGCTTTATAAGTCTAAGCTATTGAGCGTAAACTTATTTAAATACTATCAGTTTAAAGCTTTTTAGCGCCAAATAATGATGAAACTTCATCAGTTTAAGGCAACTGAGGGCCAAATGTTAAGAATGAATTAGATCTATTTCAATACTGTTATGCGCCAATTAGATGTAAAAACTTTATCATCTAAAGTGATTGAGTCAAATGAATGTGTAGACTTCATCCGTCTTCAGCTGTATACAAATATATAGACTTTATCAGTCCTAAGCTATATGAGAAGCGCCAGATAAATCCAAAGACTTTATCAGTCTGTTTCGAGAGGGTCAAATAAATTCAGAAGTCAAGAGCCTGCAGCTCTGCAGGTGGTGTCCGTGATTGTGAGGTAGAGCGTCGGCCTCGTAATCAGAAGGTCCCGAGTTCGATTCCCAGGAGCGGCTGTCAACTTTGGGACTTTTCATTGGCCCACACATTCGGCGCGAGTACTGGTATAGTTCCCAGGAAGCAGAATCGAGAGAGATTAGTCTAAGTTGTAAGAACTTGTTTCTCAATCGATGTAAAATAAATATGTTTAACCCAATAAATTTAGAGACGATTTAAATCGAAAACTATTACAAGGATCCTCAAATCAATATACAGACTAATAAGTTTAATGGTGCTGAGCACAAATAAATAAAACAAACATTTTCATACAGCAACGTGATACGCAGCAATCTCAAGGCGCTTAGAAATAGATTAGACTGGACCATCTTTGCAGCCTGTTATGTTGATCAATTTATTGGTGCTTTACGCCGCTTTCAACACTATTTCAGTCATATTACGGTGACAACTCACTAATTCATGTGTGTTTGACCAGTACTAGGCCGGGGCTCTGAAGTGTGTATGCTGTATGGTCTTAATCTATATTTAATCTACATTCGCCACCATAATCTCTGTTATAAGGACCCTGCAATAACAACTGTAAAAGAAATCATTAGCGCTTGGACTAAGGCTACCTACAGACGACTTTTTCGCCTTACTGCATACACTTTTTGAACTAATAGTGAATCAGAAAATTGATTATTATGATCAATTTGTAGTTTTGCCAGTTGTTGTGTATGCATTCATGTATGAAATGAATGGGAAATTTTCGGTTGAAAAATACCTGAGTGCAATCCAACTCGAATTTTCAGAGGTTCTGCCTCCATGTGCGGAATAACAAATGTTCGACATGCATCAACCAGATCTATAGCCATATCCGCGATTTCTCGGGCATGGAATGGTGTCGCTGATGGTATGCCAGATACTACCATATCTAAAAATGTACATTGGAAAACATAAATTGTGGGTATTATTTGAGACAGGTCTGTGCAAGGGGTTTTGTGAATGTGCAAAAGGTATCGATTCAGGCCAACTTGCGCAATATGCGCTAGCTGACCTGGGTAGAAACTTTTTGCTATCAGTCATTTTTTCTGCATGTCAAAGGACCTCATGATTCAGTCGGCTGTTAGACAAAATGGATTTTATGGAACCATAATCTATTTTTGTCCTAACTGTACAATCTTGTCAAAGCAGTAAGACATTTCCATTCATGACTTTATTTTCCAAACGTAAATGTAGGTTTTGGCAGTCAATATATTATGTCACTGAAGTCTTAGGATAGAGTTAATGTGATGTAAAGAATATCTGACATTCGTAGGCTTTAAAACATAATTTTATTCAAATGTTTTATCAAAAAATAAAACTAAAATAAAACTCTTTTCTATACCCGTAGAAAAATCTTATCTCTGTTCCAACTTGCGACAGATCCTATTTTGCATCCTATTTTTGTAACTTGGGAATGCGTCATATTGACGAAAATTCTCCCCTGGCTTATCTTTTAGAAAATGAAAACAGCAAAATAAGGGTACTTCAGTTTCACTATAGCATGCAAATGGCAACATAAAACTCACAGACTGGATCAAAATCAGATTTAACCCTTAACCTGCTAAATAACTTAAATGAAACTTTGAAGTCGATAGCAAAAATCCAGATAAATTACTATTTCAAACTTATTTCTAGGGAAAAATATCTTCTTATCGGACTGTGTAGATCCAAGATCAGACTGCACGTTCTGTGCAGTCTGATCTTGACCTACACTGTTCGCAAAAGGCCATTTAGTCGCGCTTAGCAACCTAAGGGTTAAGGTACGTTCAGTTTGATCATTGATTTATATATACTGTCCGTTGTACTGAAAGACGCTTTGGTCAAATATCCTTGATATTGCCACAATTTGGTTGACACTGCCTAAAAATACGTTTCATTTAGTGGTACCCTAAGAGTTTTGTAAGAGTTTAGTGGTACCCTAAGAGTATTGGCCATTGCAGCCGATAAGCAAACAAACGATCGAGGCTGACAAACTATTTCATACAATATAAGCATCAGTTACATACAGGCATCGCCGATGGTTTCCACTTTGTAGACGTCATACTTGTCGATGATCTCATCAAAGGTGATATAGAGCTTGTTTAACAGAGCAACAACCTCCATTGGAGTGCTTCTACCGGATATGGTCGTGAACCCCACAATATCACTGAAACCAAAGAAAATATGACTCAAAAACGTACATCTATGACCTGTAGTTTAGTGTTCAGGGCATAGAACAGTTTTTCAACGGTATTCCATAAAGTAATGTAAGTTATTGGATTACGATTTGCATCACTTCTAAACAGTTTTTCAACTCTGTTTGGAAAAGGTTGATTTCGAAGCACCGGTTTAAGAATAGTGTACAATGGATGTACAAAAGTATATGGTGCCATAATATAGCTTAAATATTATTAGAAATAGCACAGATAAACAAAGATCCAAGCAAACCAGTCAGTGGTTTGTCTAATGTGTGGCGTGTATGACAATTAGTCAAAGATAATAAGGAATAATTAGCAGGCCTGTGGTTAACGCCATGGGTACTCGGATCTTTGCTCTGACGAAAGGTTATCGTTGGGCAAGGCTCTGCAGAGTTCCAGTTTAGTGCTTGTGAAACTGTGGGGAAACAGATTTGAGCGACCCATCGCCCTGAAACTTATGAAATTCTGTGAAAGAGGTACATGTATATCTACGGTGTAGAGTTGCTGTATATCAAAGAACGAACAAATACCGATGACAACCAACCTGAAGTAGATCGTGCAAGCTTCGTGTATTTGAGCCTGGACAGGTTGGCCAAGGCGCAGTTCATCCGCAACTGACTTGGGCAGCATACCTATGAGAATATTGAATACCTATTGAATAAACCACCTTTGAGTATTTCAAATGTTGTGAGTGTGAGTAATGTCAAAATCTCGATAGTTCGAGACAAAATATACTCGTACTAGTAGGCGCAAGAAATCAATTTGAAAATCAGTCCACTGATTGCCTGTACTGGAATGTATGAATAAAACATAGATATTTCAAATGATTATGAGGGGCGAGTAATATTATTTCATTTAAATTTTCGATATTGCAAGATAAAAATGTACTGGTGGGTACAAAAAGATTACCAGCATTTTCTTCTTTTCTCACAATGTTTTAAAAGCTTCTTCCCAAGGGTCGTTACAACACAGGATTGTATGGTACTCGTAGAGGTTTAAGTAAAATTTTGACAACAATTCCTCGCTATGCCACATTGATATTCTCCTTTATTCTACAAAATTTCTTGTGTTTATGTTTAACAATTCATGTTGATTATCTGTATTTCACATGTATGGTTGCACATTTGTTTAAGAAGGTCATGAATTATTAGCACCTTATTTGGAACGCTGACGAAAAGTTAAGCTCTGAACGAAATATCAACACCATGAATAAAATAAAGATTATTCAGATTTAACACTTAACCAAACAACAACAACAACAAAAACGCCAAAATTGAAAGTATTTACAAACGACAATTTAAACAAAACTAAAATGATGGGATTTGTCTTTGAAAGGGTAGAAAATATTGTGGGAAAAAGAGAAAATGCTGATTACCAAAAGACTCTGCCCTCGGGGTTGTTAAAACATGAGATTGTGCGTTAAAGGGCTAACGGTGTCAGACTAGCCTGGGTTCCAGTCCGATAATATTTTCCTCTTTGATATTCGAACTTTGCTTTGTCAAAAATGACGTGACATCATTTTTGACAAGGTAAAATCCGAATATAAAAAAGGAAAAAATGATCGGCCTGGAACAAAGGCTAGTGTCAGACTTATGTAGATATAAACATACTGTACAATAATCGGTCCGTCTTTGCCTTCTCAGCCACGAGGTCCTGGGTTCGTTCTGCAACAAGTGACTCCAGATGTTTCGAATATTTCTCCATCTTAAATCATGTAAGAGAGAGAGAAAAAAAATGAAAGAATGTTGTAGCAATCAATGTACCCGTAGTTAATTTTGGAAGTTAGTATTTTGGTCGATTATCAAAATGATGATGGTACCTAACAACACTTACCAGATAAAAAAGTTTGTTAGACTAAATTGGGCAATTTTTCATTTCGAAAAGGTAAAAATGAAGGTTGTGAGAAAGAAGAAGAGAAACAAGACGAGAACAAGAAGTATGAGCTCAAGTACATAAGGAACGAGAAGAACAGAAACAAGGACAGGATAAAAACAACACACATGCACATAAAAAACGCCACTTCATGCTTTTCGATAGTTTATCGGGAAATAATGGTGGATTATGGTTTGATCATTTCACCTTTTCGACCAATAAATTTACCGATTTACACACTCATTGCTACGAAATCTCGAGAGCTCCCCTGTACTTCGCAAAACATAACAGAAAGGGGGATAAAGGCATGAAATAAATAGTTTTTTTCAGCGAAAGATCGAAATTTATTTCATTTCGTGAACATCATACGGTAATGTTTTCACTCGTTGTCGCACCACTCTTGAAAACATTACCGTTGATGTTCACTCATCTTCGCAAGCCAAGGATACTAACTCCACTTTGTTCGTTACGTACCCTTGGCCGCTCGCCTCTTTAAAAATCTAAACTCCCGCTGCGCCACCTATCGAATATCACGAGTTGCGTAACCTTTGCTGATGCTATTTCTGACCAATCAAAATGCTCGTAATAAAATTTGTTAGGCTATGCATCAAATATGGCTGCGCTTTCGGATTCATCACAATTTTCTGAAATTAATCAGACATACGATGATTCGCAATAATTTGGCTGTGGAACCCGTCCTAATATTTCACATAATTGATCATGAACTTTAAAAAACTCATTAAATATCGATCGTCTACTCTTTTTTGGCAAATTTTCGTCACAAACACGACAACTTTCGTTTTTGACGGGCGCCGCTATTATTGTTTTCTATTTCGCGAAAGATTTCTTGTTACGGATGGTTTGATTGGACGCAATGGGTTTTGATCGCATCCAATGAGATGGCGCAGCGGGAGTTTCGATTTTTAAAGAGGCGAGCAGCCAAGGGTACTACCTTAGTATCCTTGGTTTGCGAAGATGATGTTCACTTGATGAAATATATTACGATCTTTCACCGAAAACACAAATACCCTCTATATAGAAAACAAAGAGAACATGAATAAGGACTGCTCAAGAAGATTAAAAACAAGATGAACAAGAAGAAAAAATAAAAATAAGAAATGTAAAAATCAAAAAGAAACGATAACTGGACGAACGATAGCAAAACGAACAACAACAGCACAACAACAAAACTAAAGAATAAACTAAGAGAGAGAGAGAGAGAGCGCGCGCACAAATACAAAAGAAAAGAAAGAATGAGAACAAGATGTACAAAAACAATAACGAGACAAAGAAGAAGAACAAGAACACAGCAAACTAGAAAGACTGACGACTACAAGTCAAGATGAACAAGAATAAGATTTTAAAAAAGCACAAGAACAAAATGATCACGAAGGACAAGAAGTACAAGAACAAACTGAACAGGAAGAAGAAAATAAGAACAAGGGCTGCACCATGGCCATCATTAAGTCCACGGGGCTCAATTTGCTGGGGTTTATACGCTGGATAGTTTTCTTGACAACGTCAAATGTTGGTCGGACGTCTGGTTCGATATTCCAACACTGCTCAATCAGCTGAAATTTAGAGTTTATTATTTACACGTAATCTACGTTATGCAATATCTGTCTGGAAGTCTGATCTTGGTCTGCTCTCTTTGAACCAACCATTTTTACACTTAAATCTAAAGGTTCGTATTCTTTTGTAAATTAAACAGTGGTATAGAGGTACAGCGTCAACCTCTCATATCAGAGGGTCCGGGTTCGAATCCCGTAATGAGCGACTTCAACCTTTAGAAATATCCACATTACGGCACGAATACTGGTTTATGTTTCTAGGAAGCAATTAATCATCGATAATAATTAATATTTATCTGTAAAACTTATTCCAAAGTAAATGTAAAAATAATACCGTGAAACTTAAGTAGCCTGTTCACGTAATTCCCACCCCCCCCCCCAAAAAAAAAAATGTTGGCTAATTTAAGTGATAATTCAAATATGATGGCCAGCTCATTACCGAACTGGCAGTCTGAGTTGTTTGGTTAATTATTTCTATTAGCAAGACAAAAAACTGATGATTCGAGGCATGGTATTTCCATGTGATAGAAGCATTTACAAGAACTGTGTATCTATAGAGAAATGTATTGTAAAATTCTGAAACTTATTTTATTACTTTGAACATTCTGTATATGACGAGTTTTTTTTTTTTTTTTTTTTTTCATCGGTTCTGTACTCTAAGAACTTATATAATCTTCACAAAAGTTACTGTTTACGACACAAGACGGATTCCGGACAGTGACCGACCCTAAATGCTCTCCATTAGCAACATGTGTTAAAGTAAGCTAAACGGTGTGGAAGCAGTTTCGATTGCAATTAAGGGCAGCTAAAACTAGTGCTACACATACTTGTAGGACATATCAATCATCAATTGAAATAACCGACATTCTCAGCTCTAAGGACAACAACTGTTAAATACTGTACATGAAATACTTACATTCAGGTATGGTGATGGACACGGACACAATTCCTCTGACTCCTCGGTAGATTCCGGAGACAGATCTGGAAGTTCCGGTCGCCATCCGGGGCCTACATAAGTGGGGTCTTCGTCCTGAAAATGCGTTCTTCAAAACTCATTTTGTTGAGCATTACTTTACTGTCTGAACAGGCTTTTCCAATAAAAACTGTCAAGTCAAGTCAAGTCAAATAAAGGTGTAGGCCTTTAAGCCAACCACATACTTTAATATTTATCATGGCGTTCGACTGGAAAATGCAGAGCGCAATACTGTCACCAAGTTTACGTTGTTTTTACCTGTAGTTTTGTCATTTACAAGCTATTCATGACATATAACTCAAATTAAGCTATAAACTCGTATAACTGCATGCTTCAACAAACGATGTTTCGCTTTTCATCCCAAGAAATACTGTAAGGGATATAGAGCACAGAAAGTTAGAAATTGTACAAATAAATGAGTAATGCTCTGTGTATAGAGGGCTTGGTGCATCTACAAAAAGTATCGACCCAGGCTGATATGGGTCGATACTATTTGCTATTTGTGAATTTTACGTTTGTCCCACAAAATGGATTTTACGGATCCCTGATTATGAGATTACTTGCTTGGTATCTTGCATCATGAAGATGGATTAAACCTTTTTTCCCAGAGCACCGCTCACATAAAAAAAAAAAAAAAAAACATACCCCGTACGGGTCGTTCCTGGTAGCTATTTCAATAAGAATGATAGCGAATGCATAAACGTCGCCTGGACCTGTGGCTAGGTTGCCCTTTTCTGTACGTAACTCCGGCGCCTTGTACACCTGCGCACGCTTTTCTTGATAAAAATAGTCTTCATCTTCGGTCACAACGTCCTCGTCATTGTTGGCAAGCATCTCGTCGTGTTTTCGGAAGGTCACAAGTCCGTAATCTGCAATTCAACCCAGAAGCCAACAGGTATCATGAGAAAAACTGAAACTGAATGATAACTGTCTGAAGGGTAAAAATTAAAAAGTATTACATTTTAAAATGATTGTTAGAAAAGGGCCAATTATTATTAAATGCAGCTGATTGTCCCCATTATTTTAAAACGTATTCTGTGACATGAAGCTTAAATTATTCATACAGCAAGGTGCTAAACCTTTAATAATGCAACCGTATTAAATGTAGCTAAATCACAAAATATCACTTACTTTATCATTTTTTTTTTTTTTTTCTGATCAAATGGCTACCTGTCTGTAAAAATAAATGTTGTCAGCAAGTTATAATAATTAATAGCCTTTTGAAATATTGCTTCCGTTTCTACGAGGTAATTCCAAACCAGCTGCTGCTGCACCAAACAAAACGGGTACACTACAGCTCTATGTTTTATCCGTCTTTGGTCTCAGAAATCACCTACCTGTTATTTTCACACACCATCTATCGTCTACAACACAGTTATTAGACTTTATTCGTCCATGGTATATCTTATGACTGTGTAAATAATGCATACCACGTGATATGTCCGCAGCGAATGAAAACCTGGAAATAAAATATTAACTCCTAGGAGCGGGATGCTTGGATTATCATTGGATAGACTTGTAGACAGTGTAGATACAATGTCAGTTTGCTCAGAACGAGCATCCTGGTCTTGGATCTACATAGTAAGATAAGCTCAGAGGTACACTGCCCGATATATACCTAATGACGCATCCAAAACCCATCGGACCTAGTAACAGCAGTAAACACATACCGGTAGTCCTCCTTTGGATGTATCAAAAGCTAAGAGTTGGTATATCATAGTCATACCGGCATAACTGTATCACTGGTGAGTACAATAACAACAACAGCAACGATAATTTGGTACTATTCATACCGCCCTTGAGTTTATCGCCTGTCTTCTTCTAGGACATTTTCTTTACCTTACTTAAGTTTAGTATACTTTACGAGACAGACAGTCAGACAGACAAGCAGACAAAAAAACAAAAACAGACAGACAGAACCAGAGACAAAAACAAGCAAAGACGGAGAGCACGTCAGCAATTACCGAAAGGCCCAGCTTAAAGGTACATCATCGTTGAGTAGAACGTCACTAAGACTGCCTTTCGGACAATACTCTGTGAGGATACAAATGTGGGGCGCGACCACACTGGCCCCAACGAACTTGCATAAATTCGCGTGATCGCACTCTCTGAAACAGAAATAAAAGAGTGCATTAACCATTGACTCTTTCGGCGCACTAGGCAAAACTTTCTCTCTGTTATAATCAGGAAGTCCTTGTCCGAACTCCGCCGACGGCGATGGTCACTCGGGCGAGTCCTTTGGCAAGACACTGACACTAGGATATCTAGCCTGGTACTAGTAAAACCTAGGAAAGATACGAGTAAATGAGTTGTGGCCGTGATATGTTTGAACGACAGTTAATTGCGGCGTTTATATTCGTTTAAAACATCTGATTCGTTCACAGGTAGACTTTGTTTGAATGAAAAAAATACACTAACAGTAAAGAGTAATACCTGACATCTCTGACCTCAGATCTGACCTGTTTAGATAGCACAAACTCTTTCTTTCTGATTTCTCTAAGTGTACATGTTCTCCCATCGCTGAAAAAATATGAAATAATATGGATAAGCAATGGGATTGACAATAGCTTGTTTGGCGTCTACCCCGTTAATACAAATATGTTTTTTTTTTGCACTGATGTGAAGGACAAATTTGCATAACGCTGATAGACAGAGAAATTGCTTGTGACAAGCATTCATTCATGATTGTCCTTGTGTAATTTGTGCTCTTTAGCATGGCACTCAAGGGCCCAAACGTGTTACAGGTGAAGAAACATGGGTAACACAGGAATACGTGAACGACCTGTTGCCGTAATGTGACTGAAATAAGGCTGAGAACAGCGTAATACTACTAATCAGTCAATTAATCAATCAATCAATGCAGGGGTATCACTAAGTCTTTAAATCTATCTATACTTTGTGTAACTCTTTCCCAGAATAAATACTTTTAGTTTTAACCAAATTGAAAGTACTTCCAGACGACAAATTAAATTTGACTACATTGAGGACATTTATCTTTGAAAAGGTTCAAAACTTTGCCGGAAACGGAGAAAATGTTGGTAACCATCATCTTTTTCCCATTAAACCATATTTTTTCCTCCCCAGGGTCTTAAAACACGAAATTGTTTGGTGAAGGGTTAATGCGTGAATCGGCGCTACTTGTGAAGGGACTAGATCAAGATCAGTCAACATCTTTGTCCACTCTAATCTCGATTTACTCTCTCAGATGCCTATCATACTTTTTTTAACCAATAACCACATAGATACAACTGCTAACGCCCGGGAACTAGACACTGATTGATAAAATTGTGGACGAAAGAGCAATAGCTTTTGACAAGTAATCGTCCCGACATTATTTTTCACCCAGTTTATTATTTTCATACTTTCATGTATCTAGCTTTTGTGTCAGTTATGCTAGTTTCTTCTCGATTTAAAATTAACCCGTACTGATATGAATTTACCATTTTTATGCCCATGCAAGCCTTTAATTGGCGAAAAAGGGCATTCTATTCTATTCTGTTCCATTCCATTCAATTTCTTTACCAATAAATCGTAAAAGGCTAAAAGTAATGTTCTCTTACTATTTGCACGTTTTGGCGAACATTTGACGTCTAGCAGCGTGCGACGCCATACTGTAACCTGTCCCGTCACTGGCCGCAATACTGAGGTCCATCGTGCTTCCTATCATACTTCCGAAACCTCCTCTCAAACCGTCATCTGTAAATGAAAAAAGACCTTAGCCTGTATTCACTAACCATTCTTAATTGTATTCTTAGTCTAATGCTTAATCTCGAAAGTAGCGCAATTTCTGATTGACTAAACCATTTGGTTTAGCCAATCAGAAATTGTGTTACTTTCAACTTTGCAAAATTCTTGTAGGATTAGACTAAGAATGTTACTGAGAATGGTTGGTGATTACAGGCCTTAATATAAACAACAATACATACTGCTAAATAAATAAATAAAATGGAAATTCTCAAAAGATGCAGATAATTCCATTTCAAGGTTCTTTTGCAACCGTGAAGAAACTGTAAAGTTATGCTCAGTAAAAAGATGCAATTTTGGGCGTTTAATAACGGGATGGTCGTTGTCCTATCTGTAAGTCAGTTTATCATTAGGAGATAAGATGTGACATCATTGAACTGATTTGCATACGAATCCACCTAAGCCTTATCCTGCTAACTAAGTGAAAGGACAATTTCAAGCCGATAATAAAAACCCAAATGTTGGTATTTCAAAGTTGGTATTTGAGGAAAAAAAATCTCATTATCGGACAGTGTAGATTCAAGATCAGACTCACGTTCTGTGCAGTCTGATCATGATCTACACTGTCCGCAAAAGGTCAGTGAGTCGAGCATAGCAGCCTAAGGGCTGATGGACTTGTGTTGTTGATCTTGTGGCCTTCCCACATGTATTTGCTAAACATTGGCGCTAAATCCAAAAGTACCGTAAGGGACTAAGAAGCCCATTAAGGGATGCCATTGAATAGTATGTTTGTTACGTTTGCCTATCTTCTTTATAAATGGTTTGACAGCCATCGCCTTACTTAATTCAGTGATGTAGATCTATCATTTTTTAAATTGTGGAGAGATATTAAAATCTAAAAGTTCCCATCAAAACAAGAATTAGACAGACATACATGTAGAAAACATGATAAACTTTTCCATTACTGGTGCGATAGATATCGGTTTTAATTAAACACGTTTAACATGTAGATCTAATTGCATAGATAGAATGTAGCTTGGTTGGTAGAGTCGCTACTTTATCGTTTTGACAGTGGCAGGTTCGAATCCCAGCAACAGCAAATGATTTGTGGTGTGTTTGTGGGTCTTTTTTCCAAACTAAGGGTAGACAGTCGCGTTCCAATATCAACCGTTTTCTTACAATGAATTGTTTAAATTTTAGTTTTATGCTGCTTTAAAAGACTTTAGAGAAAGACGTGTCTTAGATTCGTAACCAGGAAATGCTGGTTCGGCTTCCGTCGTCATTTGGCAGTTTGTTGTGACAAAGCACTGCTGAACCTAGACCTGATTCATATCAGAGTTCCCGCTAATTATACGTCTGAAAGGCTTTTATAAATCTCGTATGGAAGGGAGACAATCGAGGATACCTTGTCTGATGTCTTCATAAGGAATAATCCAGCTTTCATCCCACAACAACTTTCTCTTCTGGTACTGGAAATACTACAAAAGTACAGCCAAATTAACTATTTTCCTGCCGTACGCAACCATGAATGTATTCTGCACTGTGTAAACCAAGATCAGACCATACAAAAGTGCAACTTGATCTTGGTCTACACTCTCCTGTTATCCCAAATTGGCCGTAGGAGCGGCAGGGAGGCTTTGAGGAGGCTTAGCACAGGGCAGACTTAGCGTCCCCTCTCAGGACTTTGGAATATCTTTGAACTTTGTAAACTGCAAAAATCGGCAACCTTTTCCTGTCCCTTTCAGTAAAAAAAAAAGACATAAATGGGGGAAAAAAAAACCTACCTGAGCATCGTTTAAATGGGTTTGCGAGATTGGTACTGCATATTTTTCTTCATTATATACCTGTAATTTTTCTGGCTAAAAATACGTGCATTGCACACGGATAAAATAACACACGCGACAGAAAAAAATCCTTATCTCCACAGCGTCAAATACGGTTCCAAATATGGTATGATGACGTATGACGCATTTGGAATATGTACATATTGATTTGCGATTTGATAGGTCAAAATGTTATTCTGTAATATTTCTCCGCCACTCATTAAAACGAAGTTACTACCCACTAAACCATTATTTGTTTTATTTTCTTTACCGTTTTCGAATGAAACGATAATTTACAAGATTTTGTCGTTGAGTGTTACAGGTATATAAGAAAAGGAATATCATGGTATAGTAAGTTTCCTGGTGCTTGTATTTGGTTCTCGCTGCGTAAAATTTGACATCTAGCTCGATATCAAATTTTCTCACGCTGTTCGAATTGAATACAAGCACCAGGAAAGTTACTTCAAAATAATATTACGTATCTAGGCCCCATTGTTGTTGTTTTATTGTTTTCAACTTGTAACGTAAATTTGACAATAATCTGTAGCCTACTCATGATTTATTGGATTTATTAGGCAAAAGAGAGGGGAAAAAAACAAACAAACAAACAAACAAAATGGATCGACGACGCTGTCTGAACGTATAGATTTTACCTACCAGGAATATGCCAGCAATAATTGCTAAGATAAGAAAACCAGAACCACCAATCAGTGCAATTTGCCAAGCCCTCAGGGGACATTTACCACAATCTTTCGGACAAGATTCGCAATCCTCGCCCTCTTCCGTCTCGCATTTGCTATCTCCACATTCTAAAATGTACATGTGTTGAGAATACATATCATTTTCCTGTGGAGGTCTTAAGAAACTTAAAGCATGTAGTTTCACACGCCACGTCAAGTAATTAATATGCATTACCTAAAATCATCATGAATACCACGGCAAAATGTTTCTATTCTTTTTACAATATAGTTAGTCAACTTGAATTTATATTTAATGCGTAAATATACTATCATCTATGTCCAGATATTGTGGCGCTCTTATAGACCATTGTCTCTTTCGCCACAATGTTTTTAAAGTGCTTATCTGCAAGACGCAAAACGACGTCTGCAAGAGCTAATAATATCAAAAAGGCAATCACTGAGCCTACTTTTGAGCTCCTACATGAATCAATGCAGAAACAAACACACATTGTTTAACAAGGCATGATTACCTTGGAATATAAAATATACAGTCTTAGAGAATTCAAACTGTTTCTGGTATGACTAAAATAACAATCTTTCTAACCTGTTCTTGGAAGAACGTTAATTTTTCTTTCCAGCGCAATCTGGTACCCGGCGATTTTAAAATGGGCGATGAGAGAAGTTACTCCAAGAGTATATAGCCCAGCGACGTCACATGTCCAGTTTCCAGTGTTGATGGGGCCAACTAGAAATAAAAGATGGTCATTCTTACTCATAGCTTGTGACGTACTTTCGCGCAACATAGATTTAAGATAGCCTAGGTCCAGGCACCAATAGGTCCTTTTCTTCTTTCACTTATCACTCCTTATCAAGGTATCTATAAATCTTTGACAGTAATCTTTTAATCTCTTCCGTAATTGTCATTTTCTACAAAGTAATGTCAGGAGGTATCAATGGAAACAAGAGTATCGCATGCGGGTACCAAACCTCAATCGCATAAGCTTTTTTCGGTGAAAATTGAAATACCTGTCCGTGTGGTATGGGTTCCCCTTTTGATAGTTAACAACTAGTCCGCATTTGAAAGACATATCTTCCACACTGGCAGAGGTTTTAAAAACAAATAAAGTTTTCGCACGATAACGCAGACCACAACATGGCTATGAAAATTCCTCTTCGTTCTCTTTGAAAACAGTCAAGCTAAATGATCAGACTGGAAGCTAGGCTGAGTAGAGCAGTTGCTTAGCTATACACTGTACAGAGCATACATAAAAAGACAAATACGAGGTCAGATATAATTATAGATAAGCAGAAATGTCCAATTGAATAAGTTATTGGAAATCCTCCCTACAGCCCATGGTTCAACAAGGGATTTGTAATTTTGTCATACCATCTGCTCTTACAACGAATTCGCTGACTTATAGTTATATACATTCGTCGGCAAAAATGATTTAGCCCAATGTTTGCATGTGTTCCTGGTCAAAAAATATAACAGACAAAAATTACACCATGGCGCGTATAACCCATCAATGTTTAGCAGACCTCCAGTTACAAATGGTAGGTCGATTTTCCCCAAATGAAAAATAACCGCAATTTACATATAAGATCTTCATCGGAAGAAAGAACTAGACCCCGCTAATACTATAAGCTGAGCCAAAGGCTAAGGTTAAATTAATTTATAAAGGTATGCACACACACCATTATTTCTATTTCTATGGCCTTAAAGGTGACGGCGTAAAACATAAAATTAGCATGTTTGTTTGCATTGTTTTGCTACATATGTACTTAAAGTTACCACTGAATCTAAATATACCTGAAATTACGACAAAAATACCGGTATGGTTTTACTATAATTTGTTCTTGTTTATAGCTGCTGTCCGTCACTCCTCTGTAGCTGAAGCCAAAGAATGTTTGAGTGTTACTACAGAGTTCAATTGTTAAAAGCATAAAACTGAAAATGGAAAGTCATGGCAAAATCAATATCTCTCTCTCTCTCTCTGTTCTTTGTTTGAAGATATAACATTGTTATACAGAAATATTGAAGAATGTCCATTTGAATGCATTTGATCAAAACGTTGGTTTTCATACCAACTAAATGGCCTATACGATAATAATGAAAACATTGACAAAAAATGGCAGCAGTAAAATATCAGTGACGGTGACTCAGTCATTTAGAAAATAATAAAGTGTCCCTACTTAAAACATCCGAGTGAGTAAATGTCGCCCCACTGGGTTGAATCCATGGTCCACATAGTCCATTGGCTGTTTGTGCTAGAGGACACGAGTGTATGTTGACATGCCAAATACAGCAGTTTGACTTTGTAGCATCCTTGGCTTCGCTAGGACATTGTGTTGTCTCACACCAGTTTTTGGCTTCTGTACCAGTGCTAGAATAGAATCAAATATATCTACGAGCGATGCTTTGGGAAAAAGGGGCTCAGTGCATATTACCAAGCAAGTTATCACATGATCATGAATACATAAAATCATATTTGTCTAACAATCGACTAGATATAGAGGTAGAGTTGTCATTTGAAAAGCAGAAAATTTACAAATATCAAAAAGTATCGACTCATGTCAGCCTGCGCGGACTGCGCAGGCTGACATGAGTCGATATTTTTTGCAAATGTTTTAGGTCCCCTTTTCACAGAGTTTGGCGAATAAATATAAAAAGTAGGTAAAGTCATTTAAAGGTGAAACAGCGCTATTTGCTAGATCGTGGGAATCAAGTGCTACATACGTATAACCTGGCGCCTTTGTAGACAGCGCAGGACAAATTAGACCGAATGGAACGTGCATTCTGATGTCGAATATTCTAATGCATGGAAGACTCTGAGGCCATGTAGGATTGAACCAGCAATATTTTGGTGTTTTATCGCTGACTGAACTGGTGATTTCTTTCAACCTCCCCAAACGACATTTTCGACTTGTTTAACATGAGGGCATTTGCGTTAAACGCAGCTTCTACTAAGGTATTAGTCTTTGATATGGTAGAAAATAGAATATAATGTATTGTGGAAAACAGGAGGACGTGCTAGTTACAGGCATTTTCCCCCTTCCACAATATTTTTCAAAACTCATCTTCTTTCGGGTCGTCAAAACTGTTTTTTTTTTTTTTTTGTAAAAAGTTAAACCATAATCCATTCTTGCGATGTTTTTGAGTTGAAGGATATAAACAATGCAAATATGAGCCTTTTTGTCAATGTTAAATGGTCGCAACAAAGGATAGCCGAGAAACCGACGTACATGTACGAAATACGGCAAGGAAGCTGTAACAACAAATACAGAAAACTGATTAGGGCATTCTTTGGAAGATACGCTGTGAGAAATACTGGTAAACAGAAACTCCAGGAAAGCTTGGAAAGGTGTACTGGTCGCTGCGATATGACTGAAATAATGTTGAAAATGGCGTTAAAGACCATACAAACAAATAAATCAACCCTAGCTATGTGTCCATGAACATAACAATTTCCCAAAGCCAAATATGAAAATGAACATACTCAAAGCCATGTGTACAGCAGATGATAGTGTAAACTGTAACATTCAGCTTCTCTTACAAGCCGACCTTAACGCAGCAGACAACTAATTTAAGACTTGTCCACATTGAAATCCTTTGAATACAATTTAGGGCTCAAAGGGTGGAATTTGTCTTTGAACGGAAACGATTTACCGTACGAAAAGCAGCATTTTTTTTTTCCACGTTTTTCCCTATAAAGATCTCTTCATCGGTGTCGTCAAAGACGGACTCATTTGGTATAGGGTTAAGGCCAAGCCAGGTTTAGAATGATAAAACTCATTTTTAGGCACCTTCGAAGTCGGTTCCGAGAGAGCTTTGAATTTCCGAAAAGTGATCGCAACGAGTGCATAACTAAAATAGCAACCCAGGGTCCGTATTCACCAGCCATTCATAAGAACTTTCTTAGTCTTATGCTGAAGAATTTTCTGCATTTGAAAGTAAAACAACTTCTGATTGGCTTAATCATTTGGTTTAGCCAACCAGAAGTCTTGTTACTTTCAAATCTAGAAAAAAAATCTCGAGAATTAGACAAAGAATATTCTTAAGAATGGTTGGTGAATACTGACCCAGATAATATATGACTTGAAGGGGTAACTTGCGTAGAAGATACAGACAGCTGACTTGCACATTCAACGGGTACTTGATTTATTGACAAACTTCGCCCTCTATAATATATTGTATAAGTCAAAGTGTCCAACTGCATAATCCACTGAGCACTACCCCTATTTACTTTTCAGTGTTTTTCACATGTTTTTAAACTGAAATGAAAGCAGTGGTCACTTCCAAAGTGTTCTAGGGAAATTTATCTTCGATCTGGTACATACAACGGGAACAAATTGTTAATATTAGGCCTACAGGACTTAAAAAGTCGGAACTTTTGAGACAAATAGACAACTTTCTTTCATCCCAATGTGAAATTGAAACTTTAATACCACGGTGAATATATTACAAGAATCTGACTGGGCTATTCTCATCAGCTCGTCATTCTGCCAAAACTCAACCGCTGAGTTTCACTGACCGATGAGAATCGTTCAATATATTCACCGAAATATCTGGCACATACTGACAAATGGATAGGTGTCGTGTTCGGTATATAATACATTGGACACTTTGTGTTTTACATGAAGGCTGCCAAATATCAAGTGTCTGTGATCCAACACACGAGAGGAATGTCTAAATAGGTTAGCCTACTTAGTTAAGCTATGTTCTTTGTAACTTATTTCGACGCCGGGCATTTACCCCCCTGTATAATTCATCACATTTTTTGGCACGCAGTTTTCTATTTCGTTACAGAATCAGAATCGTAAGCTCAGATCCCCAGGCAGACATCATGAGACAAATTCTGTCAGAAACATCTGAGCCATGTTCTGAGAAAAGGGGGTGTCATGCATCTGCAAAAAGTATCGAAGTCCACGCAGGCTGAAATGGGTCGAAACGTTTTCCTTTTGATCAATTTTCTGCGTGTCCAAGGACCATTCTACCTCAGGACCCAGTCGGTTGCTAGACAGAAAGGATTTAATGGATCCATAATTATATGATGTATTGCTTCGTGTCATGCATCCAGATGCATTAAGTCCCCTTTTTGCCAGAGCATGGTTCATACTATTATTATTGGACGCCAGAAATATCTGATGATGTTACAGTTCACGTTATCGTCTTTTTAGTTTCATGTCAAGTCTGACCAAGGACAGCAACGATAGAGGATGGTAACTGTTGTTCAACTTTCATAAAAAAATCACGAATTTTGAGCAACCATTGAGAAGACATGCAGCTTTTGAAAACATTGTGGGAAAAGGAGAAAATGTTGATAACCAGTATTTTCTCCATTTCACTCAATGTTTTCCCCCATACTTTCAAGACAAGTCCTATTATTGGAGCACGATTTGCTATTTGCAAGCAAGTGCTCTTAATTTGGATGTGTCTAAATAAAGCCGTTTGCAAAGCTTTATTCTGCGGGCTCTGGGTACGTCCATGTATACCTTTAAAAACAACGTTTCTTTATCAGACACTTTGGCCGCTTCGAAACACCGATTTAACCGGATTTATCGTATTCAGTTTCAGTTATATAGAAAATAAAATGAAAACGGAGGTGTGAGTCCAATTAAAGTATCATAACTCCAAAACTAAAAAAGGAATCAGAATTGTGCCGTCTGTATATTTAAGTTCATTCTTTCAGTTTAAGAAAGACTAATATCTTTACCATAATTTGGGTATAAGGACTATCATAGGTTACACTGAGGCCTTAATACGGTGGAACCAAGAATGAAAATATTTTCTGCTTACAAGGTTATTGCTGAAAGACCCGAAATCCTACTTGCAGATGCCATTTTCGGATGTTGTTGGCATATATATCGTTAAATGCATCTTTATTTCAAAAGTTTATAGAACTAAAGCCACAGGCATCTAAAATTCGGATTTCTTGCCAAATCTACTTACCCCTGAAGCAATTAAAATCCCTTGGAAATAAGAATAATTGAAATGAAATCAGATTTGGTTTAAGCATATTTATTTCTTAAACAGTTACAATGTCCCAAGGACAGTATTTAGAATAACAAAAATAATTGATGAAATGGATAAGAACGACAACTAAGCTTATATGGTCCCTCTTAAAATTTTTGGTAACAGCTAAAGCTTAATCTTAATGTTATGGCCACAGTAAGAAATAAAATAGTAATTTGAGAGATAGCGAAGGGAAAAAATGACAACAAATAGAGGAAAACAAAAGCAGATTGGTGTGGACTAACAAGTGAAGGACTTAAACTGGATGTTTTTACAAATCCTGTTCTGTTCCTCCATGACGACCACAGATTAGTAGACATTAGTTGCTCTTGATAAAAGAACGTATGGTAAAATGTTGCGATGTAAGGGACTCTATCATTTACACTATGTTTTGAAAGCCAGAAATTCCATCGTCTGCTGTGACTGATATAAATATGAACTGCAGGGAATATTCTTTCATAATCATCTAGATCATGATCCTCATGACCAAATAAAATTACTTTCAGAGTAACTTTAGTAATTGTACTTATACTATGGTTTAAACTATCGGTAAAATGGGCATTCTAAGACGTAATGATAAATTCATTCAAGCGAACCTGAATTTACAAAGAAGCTACTGAATAGTAAATTCTGATTTATAAAATAAAAAGTCTACAAACAAAGCGAACAAACACTTCTTTTCTCTACAACATTTTTTCAAAAGCCGTCTGCTGCAACTGGACAATAGCATCTCTCTGCCAGAAACAACTAGTTGTATGCGCTTGCTGCAAGTCAATCATCCTGTATTAAAAAAGAAAAAAAAAAAGAAACACACACACACACACACGACCGTCTCGGTATATAATTTTGAGCCACGCTTATTAGCTTTTTTTCGGAAACTACTTCCAGACTATAATTTTACTGCAAATCTACTGTTATTGTAGTTTTCCATGTCCTTCAGTCTTTTCACAGAAACATTTGCATTCAATCTTGCATCATTCTAGATAATTGGCTGAATCTGCGCCGTCCGTTTGTTTGGTCCAGCCTGTATGACTTTTTTCTATGTTTTATTAGATTGAGGATCGAAAGAGGTCGAGGTTACATATTTTTTCGCTGAACGAGTAAACGAGGACTGAACAATAATTATCATTGAGTCTGTCTTTCAATATATCGTGCAAATTTCCATAGAAGTAAATGAGCCGGCAGTTCAAATTTACCTGTTTCTGGTCAACTCTGGCCATTATAATTAACTTGTGCGTAAACATGCTATTTTTGTCCTTCCGTTAAGCTGTACATATTTTTTTATTTACTTCGATAACTTGAGGTCTTTCAACACACCGCATTGTGGCATCAGGACAAATGGATGTAATGAACAATATCTCATTATGCCATAATCTTCTCACCTAAAATATGTCGGCTGTCCATATTTTGCAAGAACGGCTTTGTAAGCTAGTACTCTTACCTATGTTTTTTTTTCACATGCGATAAGGGTGACTTTCCTTTTTTAAAAAATCCTATTAGATGGAAATGTCATACTAAACTGACAATACCTGTAGCGGTCCAATATTTATTGCATGCATCGAAGCATGTAAAAGACTGTCAAATTTTCTCGGACAAATTGGAAAATATTTTATGTGCGTTCTAGTTACTTTTCAAGAGAGTGCACTGACATTGGAGAAGTCAGTTTCGTGTGATGTTGTTTCGAGTTTCCTCGGTAGGATAAGGAACTATAGCTTGATGAAAGTTTGGAACTTTTAATCTTAAAGCCCCATGTCCTTTCATCTTCTATCTTCCCCATTCACAGAAAGATGAAAGAGTGCAGAGATATTTATAAATCGAAGAAATCGAAGCTAGATAACTGACAACCCGCAATTGTCTATGAGGACATTCTTTCGTAACAAAAATACGTTTCAAGTTGATTGGCGGTCCGAATATAAACCTCACAGTGTGGGACCGAAAGTATCCATTGTATGTGAGTTGGGATTCTGTACAGTGACGGTGTGTCACTTGGTGTTAAAAATTGTGTTAACACGGTAAGTCAAGCTGGTGTTTTCTCACTTATTTTGATAGTTATTGTAAAATATTCATATCCATTTATTTGTTTGTTATGTATAGACCATCTCAGGAACACGTATACATGTGCGCTGTGAACCTTCCTTATAGCAATAAGGATGCCTTAATAAGTTGACCGTGCTAAAAATACAGACGATTTTGCCCCAAAACGATGCCATTTCTATTCGATTACTCAGCGTTAAAAACCTGTTTCCTCAACTGAAAATGTATATGCAGTTTCTTTGTTCATATTTTTGAGAAAAGATATCAAGGTTTCGTAACAAAGTCGACTGCAATCTTTATTATCCTTCGTTTAAAATAGCACGTTGAGAAATTTTCGGTTGTACAGTCGCCCGAGACCTATTAACCGCCTAAAAGTGACTGTAAAAATTTTTTCTCAACATGCCATTTTAAACGAAGGATAAGGAATATTGTGTTGACTTTGTTATCCAACCTTGGCATGTTTTCACAAAAATATGAACAAAGAAACTGTTTATACATTTTCCGTTCAAAAAACAGGTTTTAACGCCAAGTAATCGAGTAGAAAATGCATTGTTTTGGGACAAAATCATCTGTATTTTTAGCACGGTCAAATGATCAAGGCATCCCCATTGCTCTGAGATAGGTTCACAGCGCACATACGTGTTCCTGAGATGGTCTATACATAACAAACAAATAAATGGATATGAATATTTTACAATAACTGTCAAAATAAGTGAGAAAACACCAGCTTGACTTACCGTGTTAACACAATTTTTAACACCAAGTGACAGACCGTCACTGTACAGAATCCCAACTCACATACAATGCATACTTCCGTTCCCACACTGTGAGGTTTATATTCGGACCGCCAATCAACTTGAAGCTTGGAGACTCGATGACGATGTTGCCCGCTATAGTTAAACGTGGATATTGTGTCACTTGTCTATACACAAAAATACCCAAAACAACAAGACTTAAATTACAGAATTATTGTCTATGTATAGTTATGAATGTGTGTGTGTGGTTTTTTGTGTGTGTGTGTGTGTATAAGGTCTATTTAAGTTTTATGTTATATATTACTCCCCCCCCCCCGCCCCCCCCAAAAAAAAAACTGTTTTGTTTAACCCACCCCCCCCACCAAGTGACATAATATCGCACTTATACTATACATGTTTTTTTTTTTTTTTTTTTGTTTTGATAACTACAAATAAATGAGCCATGCTCTGGCAAAAGGGGCATAATGCATCTCTGCGATGTGGTACCAAGCAAGTTATCACAGTATTTTGGATCCATAGAATCCATTTTGTATAACTACCGACTGAAATGTGAGGTCCACTTGTCCTTTTGGCCAAGAGTAAATAGCTACGGCCAATATAATACAATACAATATTCAGCGGCGGAAAAGGTATAACTTGTATTGTCTTTTAACTATATCAAAATATCCAGAGAATCATTTCTGTCTCAGCCAATCAGGAGTCTAGCTTTGGACTTTTTTGGACGACATTGTAAAAGGTTGTTGCATACCTGGGCACGTATTTTCCAACCTTTCTTAATAACACCCATAGTCTAATTCTCAAGAGTTTACTAAATTTCGAAGTAACGCAATTTCTGGCTAAACCAAATGATTTAGCCAATCAGAAATTGCAGTACTTTCTCACTCTGGAATATTTTTTCAGAATAAGACTAAGACTGCAGTTTAAAATGGTAACGGTCCCGGGTGTTATTGATCTCTTTGTCGGGGTTCGGCTTTCATTTTATTGACGTGAGAGACTTGGGACAACCTGAGGCCACCCTCTCAATTTTTTTGTCGAGGGATAAGTCTGTATGCCAGAACAAAATCTTTGAACTATTTTTCCACTTTCGTCTACTGTAAAATATCATATTTTGTGCATGCTAAAAATAAGGTCTTATAAAGTCTGAGTAGCTAAGTCAGTAGCATACAAGACTTGAGAACAGGAGATCCCTGGTTCGATCCCCGGCTCGGCCAATTTCTTTCCGACGATTGATGATAGTCATTGGGGCATTCCTCTCTCACTGCTGACCATTGTTTCGACGATGGTTATGTGGGAAAGCAGCCAGTGGCTTGGAAAGAATATTGTGCGGAGTACTGGTAACAGAGACTCCGGGAAAGCACGGATAGGTGCACTGGCCGCCGCGATATAACTGAAATAATGTTGAAAACGGCGTTAAACACCATACAATCAATCAATATAAAGTCTGAAAATAGTTCCCCGTAAGTTTTCTAATTTTCCACGCCTCTGACGCTGAAGTGTTTGTTATTTTTATTTAAAAGACATGTTTTTGCCACAAAGGCGCCTGAGAATGAATTAAAATGTATTTCTCCGTACAAGCAATAGGATGGCAGCTAAATTATTTTGTTATCCTCGCTGTCTATCGGAATCTCACACGAGATTTGAAGGGATTCATAATCTAGCCAAGACTTCATTAACACACGTCTCTTGTGGTTACGTGATCATGATCAATGCTCCCCTATTTAACCATAAATCCGAGAGTGTTGATGCTGGAAGGTTGTGTATCAGTCACAATAACAACAAATATGGGTATGAATTTTCAACCTTACAGTGCAAAGAAGTTAAAAAAAAAAACACACACATATTTTGTAATTTCAAGATAGAAAAAAGCCTTGCAGAACGGTGGACGGATTGGTAGATTAAACACCATACTGCACGTTCTGTGCAGTCTGATATTGGACCAAGTACTCTATCGATAAAATTCACAAAAAAAAAATATGTTTGTATCCAAAAGTGAAACACGACCAAGACTTGGCAATTTCAAAGGGTTTAATTAAATAAATAAGGAAAAAAGGTATCTCACAGACTATCAGCTAGATCCAAGATCAAGACTGTACGTTCTGTGAAGACTTAAAAGCTTGCATCAAAATTTTTAACACTAGATTGATATTAATTACCTTACTATATATACAGTTTTGTTTCCAACTATATATCTGATAAAGGAACTTATATTTGCCTGTATATATTTAAAGTGTGAAACAGACAAGGCAATTACGAAAAGGTTTTTATCTTATGTAAGAACATCTCAGAAGCTATCAAGTAGACAGGTAGATCCACGATCTTGGATCAACACTGTCTGCATAAACAACTAAAACAGTCTATGGACAGGAAAGGATTAATTTGTTTTTGTAGAGCTACAATATTTATTACTCTGACGTATTGTGATCAGTTTATACGCAATATTTCATTCCTTTGACAAGTTATGTTGTCATACAACCAGCTATTAAAGTCACACATAAAAGCTGTGATATGCCATTACGCTGTAACAGTTTTATTTTTCGACTATTCTTATTTCAAGACTTCTGGAAAAATGCAGGATTGTACAGTACAGAATTTGAATTCAGCCTCAGAGAACATTATGATAATAGAAAAAATTGTCCATTTTTTCTACGTCACAATAATTGCGAAGGTTAGATAATTCAGAAGCGTGCACATAGAGGATATTATGTTTTAGCAGCTTTCCTGGTGCTTGCGTTTGTTATGAGCGAGAAAATTTGATATCGCGCGAGACCGAGGGTCGAGCGGGATGTAAATTTCCTTATGCAGCGAGAAGCAAATACAAGTACTAGGAAAGTTAATACAACATAATATTCCTTTTGTTATATACCTACAACTTTCAACGGCAAAACATGGGGTAATAATGTCATTTTTTATGAATGGCGGGTGAATTTTGTAGAGTAGCATTACAACCAATCAAATCGCAATTATGTACGTATTCCATACCATATTTGGAATGGTAATTGATACTGTGTAGATACGATTCTTATTTTGTCGTGTGTGATATTTTATCCGCACGCGACCTAGGTATAAAGTTTAAGGGGGGGGGGGGGGGGGGGGAAGGGGGGGGTGGAGGTGGAGGAAAGCAATGTTTATTAAAAGCTACATAATTGGTTACGTCCAACACAGCAACGAGTTTTTTTCCTAACAGACTTTAGCCTCCTATTTTGAACCATGTCCAACCGGAAGTGCTGTGCGATTGACCGCTATAAATATGTACTGCTGCAAGAAAAGGTATTTCTCTATCCCAACTATGGAAACCAATTGTTGTTAATCCTGTTTTGTAATCAGAGAATTTTCTGTCGAACGAAGCTTACGGTTCAAATTGTGTACTTTAACCTCTCAGGCGCTGAACCCTTAAATTGCATTGATTCTTGTCCTTTTTCCAGACGAAAAAATTTTGGATTTGTTCAAATTAATAAATGTAGCTCAATTTTTTTTTTTTTTTTTACTGTTAGAAAACATTGTGGGAACAGTATAAAATGCTGTTAACCAGCAATTTCTTCTTTCACCATAATGTTTTCAAAAGCCGTCTTTCTCAGGGTCGTTAAACTCGGAATTGTGTGGAAATGGGTTAACTCTGATCTCTCACCAGGTAAAAGTACTTCTTTATCGTCTTTCATGAAAATTGAATATTTCTTAACCCTTTCCCAATCGACAAATTCTGGACTGGTCCAAACTGAAAGAGTTTGCAGACGACAATTTTAAATTTGATGGAAATGGCAGAAAGGTCTCAAAAAGGGTAGAAAACACTGTGGGAAAAGGAGAAATTGCTCGTTACGAGCAATTTCTCCTTTTCCCACAGTGTTTTCAAAAGACTTGTACTGCAGACACGTGAAAACCAGGGCTTGTTTGGGAAAGGGTTAATCTTGTTCAGTAATAAGGCAGATTTCTTCCATGGTCTGCAGTTCAAAGTCTGTACTTAACTCATACAACACTGAACCCAACTTTACCTGATTTTGCAGACTGTATAGATCAAGATCAGACTGACAGGTCGTGTTTTTTATCCTGATTTTAGAGAGCCCTATTTTTTCAAAAGGCTATTAAGACAAAAACAGCTTGTAATTGTCATGTACTTTTTACTGACTAAACACTACCATTCGATTTCTTCACATAAACCTCCATCCAATGTGTTACAGAAAATTGCTTTCACTGCACATACAAGAAAATATTGATGCATAGCATCAAGGTCGCTGCAAACACATTTTTCCCTCGGTCGGCAAAGATCAAGATCATACAGTAGCAGAAAGTGCAGTCTGATCTTTGATCTATACCGTCCCCTTGTTTGGTCAACTTATTTAGAAAAGACTGCTTATTTTCATTCCCATGCAAAGATGGCTTTCAAACTAAAACATAGATAAAAATACATATGAGCCATGCTCTGGCTAAAGGGGGCTTACAGAATCTCCGTGATGCATGGTACCAAGGAAGACATCACATAATTAGGGATCCATAAAACCCACTTTGTCTTAGAACCTAATCATGTGGTAGACTGGTCCTTGGACATACAAAAAATTGACTAATTGCGAAAAGGTTCGGCCAAGGCCTGCCTGCGCGGACTCCGCATGCTGATTTGGGTCGTTACTTTTCGCAGATGCATTAAGCCCCGTTTTGACTGAGCATGGCTTAAGTTATATTGCCGACATGTCACAGATTTTCTCGTTCTTTGCACGTACAGGAAAACGTGAGCTCTAGTTTGTTGGTATGAACGTAACAGACTGAAAAGAATGCTAGTTAGCTCCACTGGCCGAAGGCCAGCGGGTTTATGTCATGGCCCTGTGTCCGTCGTGCGTCCGTCCTTGCGTGCGTGCGTGCGTTAACTTTTATTTCAAGCATCTTCTTCTCTGATACTGCCCATCTAATTTTATACTTAACAGAAATGATCCTCCCATGGCCCTCTTCAGAATTTGATTCCTGTAAAAACTCTGGTTGCCATGGCAACAAAACTGAAAAATATTGAAGATCTTTAAAAATCTTGTCCGAAACCATAAGGCCTAGGGTTACCAAATTTGGTGTATAGCTTTATCTAAAAGACCTCTACAAAAACTCTTCAAATTATAGCCCTGTGGTCAAAAAAAGGGCCCCGTCCCGGGGGTCACAAGTTTCACATAGATTTACATGATGAAAACTTTAAATATCTTCTTGTCCTAAACCATATGGCCTAGGGCTACCAAATTTGGCATGCAGTTTCATCTAATAGACCTCTACAAAAAGTCTCCAAATTATAGCCCTGTGGTCAAAAATAGCCCGGGGTCAAATTTGGCCCCGCCCCGAGGGTCACAAGTTTTATTTAGGTTTATATAGTGAAAACTTTAAATGTCTTCTTGTCCTAAACCATATGGCCTAGGCTACTAAATTTGGCATGTAGCTTTATCTAATTAACCTTTAAAAGAACTCTTCTTACTATAGCATAGAGGTCAAAAATGGCCCTGCCCCACGGGTCCAGTGGAGCGGTATAGGGCCATCATGGCCCTCTTGTTTTAATATTCTTATCACATAACACACTATGGACGATTTTCTTCTTGCATTGGTTCCGGGCCATCCTCAAAAACTGTGTTGCTATAGAAAAAAGGAGATTTTTTTTTTTACGACTTTACCCTTTACATGTAGGCAATATAACTTAAGCAATACTCTGTGAAAAGAGGGCTTAATGCATTTGCGAAAAGCAGCGATCCAGGTCAGCCTGCGCACTCCGCGCAGCCGGACCTGGGCCGAAAGTTTTCGCTATTGGTCAATTTTCTGTATATCCAAGGACCAGTCTTCTTTATGATTCAGTCGGTTGTTAGACAAAATGGACTTCATGGATCCATGATCATGTGATGACTTGCTTGGTATCATGCATCACGGAGATGCATTAAGCACCCTTTTCCTAGAGTATGGCTCACATTAATTTTACTTTGTCGAAGGAAGAGAACCACAGTTCTAGAAAGGTAATTATATGTTTTTCGTAAAACTGTAGACAGCTAGGTATCTTCTTCAGCTCCAGATATATAAACTCGACCTTTTTCTACTGCTGAAAATACAAACCACTGAAACTCGGAATGATTTTTATCTTAGAAGCTTGACTTAAGAAGCGGACGGTCTAGATCTAAGATCAGACGGCAGGTTCTGTGCAATTTGATACTGATCTATACCATACGCGAAAACCCCTGTTTCTGTCCATGGCACTAAAAGGGTTAAAGTGATTGTAAGGATACTTTCGTCTAGATCTGAGTAGATTGAAAAATCAATGGCATAATTTTTTCATGTCCATTTTCCTTGTTCTTTGTTCTATGGAAAATCAAATAACAACCCTGTCTCTGTCTGTCTGTCTGTCTGTCTGTCTGTCTGTCTGTCTCTCTCTCCAAAGACATTTACCATTGTCACTCTTAAACTTCAAGAAAACGGGTATTCACTTAAAGTGCACAAGCCGTACACCCTGTGAAAAGGGGGTTTAATGCATGCGCAAAAAGTATCGACCCTACCTGTGCAGGCTGACCTGGGTCGAAAGTTTTTGTTTTGGGTATATTCTCTGCACAGTCAATAGACCAGTCTACCTCATGATGCAATCGGGATTTAGGAAAAATGGGATTTGTCTCACGTGATGACTTGCCTGGTATAATGCATTACAAAGATGCATTGAGCTCCCTTTTCGCATAGAGCCGCCTATATATGAGCCATACTTTGTGAAAAGGGGGCTTATTGCATCTGCAAAAAGTATCGACCCTCAGGCTGACACAGGTCGATACTTTTTCCTGTTGGTCAAGTTTCTGCATGTCAAAGGACCAGTCTACCTCATGATTCAGTCGATTGTTAAACAAAGTGGATCTTATGGATCCCTGATAATGTGATGTCCTGCTTGGTACAATGCATTTCGAAGATGCATTGTACCCCGTTTTTCCTAGAGCGCTGCTTATGTGTAAAGGATAGCGTTGGCTAATTATATCGCAAATCTTGCTCCAAACGACTGATTTTTCTATTTCTGCAATGGTTTCTCAATAATACCTATCTTGAAGGTCCACTATCTGCTAAATATAAACAAAGCAAGGATTAAATCGCAGACAAATTCGATTCATACCATTTAAAAGTACGGATATTAATATGGGTCTGATAATGAGTTACAGTATAGTCTGTCAAAGCTCCAGCTGTTGACAGAAAAATGTACTGTAATACTAGAAGTGGAGTTGTCAACCTTTGTTCTACTTTAACAATACGTTTTTGTGCCTGCGACTTGAACTTTTACAGATTGTATTGCGACACATTGTCAGACTCATATAATAATGATACTCATACTTTAAAATGGTATGAATTAAATTTGTCTGCATTTTGACTTCCAAATTGTTTACTTTTGGCAAACTGTTAGCCTTTTAACCCTGTAACACACAATGCTTGAGTTTAACGACCCTGAGGACGAGAAATTTTTTCAGTCAAAATTATCTTGTCGTCTGCAAAGGCTTTCATTTTGGACATGTATAAAATTTTGTCGTTTGGTACAGAGATGATCATAACCGTCAATAACCTGTGATCTATTCTCCCACTTTCTTCGTTTGTTTATGTTTCCTGGCTTTCTCACATCAGTACTGACATAACTTTCTTTCCAAGTCACTGCCCATTTTTCGAACATGCATCCGAGGTGAGAGGCGAAAAATCGAAGGAAAGAAAGTTTGCCTCAACTGGGTATCAAACTCGCAACCACTATGTCTAGAATCGGATACGCTAACCACTGAGCTACCCGGCCGGTTTTCTTACTGGTGCAATAACCAAAATTTAAGTTATGAAAAAATGACATCCTTTAACCATTCATCATTTACCAGGCGGCAAAATTTTACACTTGTCCAAATTGAAAGCACTTGCAGACGACCGTTTTGAACAACGAGGCTAAAATAGTGAAATATGTCTTTGGAAGGAGAGAAAACGTCACCAGCATTTTCGTCTTTTTCTACAAACGTTTTCAAAACCTTCATTCCAACAGTCGTTAAAGCTTGGGACTGTTTTGTTAAAGGTTAACACATCCCCCTAACTCACCATTATTTCAAATATATCATGGCGACAAAAACACATAAAGCGTTCCTGGGTGTTTTGCACACCACTCTTTGCAAGCCACTGGCTTCTTGAAGTGCTGACCCAAATAATACCCTTTACCACAAAATCCCGAGTTACAACGACACTTTTAACCAGCATTTTCCCCCTTTCCCACAATGTTTTCCAACCTTTCAGGAAAAAAGTCCAATCATTTGCGCCACATTTAATTTGTCAACTGCAAATGCTTTCAGTTCGGACCCGTCTAACATAATGCCGTGTGGTAAAGAGTTAAGAGGTTTGAAAATATGTTTACAGATGAGAGGTTCAAGGAATCTTCTTGCGATGACTGAAATCATTCCTTAGACGTAATGGTGGTCGAGCCCGAGATTCAAATACACAACCCCTGAATACAAGCGTTGTGCATTACTACTAAGCAATCGGGGCTCGGCTACCCTTAAGATGGCCGTATGCTTCTGTTTCCAATTTCTACCACAAAGTTTAAATGCGATGATAAGTGTCAGATGACCCAAATACATAATGGTGTGTTTTGTTCGATGCAGCGTATATAATAGGCTGTCATTTTAGATGAATGAACAGATCAATGGTCACTCTTTTTGTCGTGAATGCAAGAACGTTGAGAATATCAGGGCCTTTTTTTTTTTTGTTCCTTTTCAATATTCAGACCATCAAAACAATTTGTTTGTTCGTAAGGAAAACCAATGACAAAACATTGAGCAGTGGTGCTAGAGGAATATTTGAGACAAATCCCATTCATTTAAACCAGAGTTAATTCATTGTCTGTAAGTGCTTTTAATGTGATGGGATCTAAAATTTGTCGTCTAGTATAGCGTTAATTCTTTCCGGGGATTGATGGAAGTCGTCAAAAAAAAAATCATCCTTCTCTCTAACCTGTGATCATCGTTTCAGTTTGATACTTGTGAAGAAAGAAATGCTGGTGGCTTGAAGACATTGTTTTCTGAAGCACCAGTAAAGAAGCAGCAGAAACACATGGACAGATATATATGCCGCCGTTATTATGTTGTAATGCTGTTGAAAACAGTGCTTATACTTTACAAAATGGCAACATTTTCAACTCGTCCATATTGAACCCATTTACAGACTGCTAAATGAATGCTGCGCAAATAGTGGGTTTGTTTCTGATAGGGTAGAAAACATTGTTGGGGGGGGGGGGGGGGAGGAGGAGAAAATGCTGCTTATAAACATTTTCTCCCTTTACCAAAGTGTTTCCAAAGCCATGTTCTTTAGGGTTGTTTAAAGAAAAGATTATTTGGTAAAGAGTTAACCATCCCCCCCCCCCAAAAAAAAAAAAAAAAACATACAAGATAAGTTCCCATAATGAAGCGAATCGCGGTTCACACGTACAACTTAGAGGTTAACAGATGGAAACATCTAAATTTTGGAGATAATACTGAAATATATTTTCATCGCCTTCAAAGAGGTCTTCTCAGTTTTTTTTTTTTTTTCTAATCGAACTAAGCTACATAAATGTCTTATCGCCAAATGTAGTAACGCAACAGATGGCAAGATATCAATAAGTAAGAGAGAGAAAGAGAGAGCGGGTATTTGTATTTCCTTAATGGAAGACGTTGTCTCTTTTTATTACTGTTGATTTAATTTTTTTTTTTATTTATTTCGCACCAGAATTTAGTGATGCATTGTGGAATGTCATGTTATTAATAAAACGCGTCGACCACGGCGGGATCGTGATCAAGTAACTACGATGACGTCATGACAATGATCTCATAACGCTAAACGGAGATCCTGATTGCAAAACGACCAACCATTTATTAGTGATATTCCTTTACACCTGAAGAGGACAAATGAGCCATGTTCTTGAAAAAGGGTGTTTAAAACATCTCCGTGATGTATCATGCCAAGCATGTCATCATATAATTAGAGATCCATAAAATCCATTTTGTCTAACAAAAGACTAAAATCATGAGATACACTGGCCTTTGACATGCAAAGAAAGAATTACCAAAAGCAAAATGTTTCGACAAAAGTCAACCTGCGCAGAAGCATTAAGCCCCCTTTTCACAACCCATGGCTTTTTATTTTGAAGTATTTATCTTTCAAAGAATCGAACACCTCGGTCACAACATTTTTTTTTTTTATTTTCATAACAAAATGATACAAAGCCAATCCAAGAAGAATCTCTCGTGTCAAATTTATAACGTTCTCAATTTCAATTCCCGAAAACCAATTACCAGAGCAAATAAAAAGAAATTCGATTTCGCCTAAACATGCACTAAAATTCAAACCGATAATAGCCGCATATTTGTTTTGAAGTCATAATTTTTGCATTAGTTCACGCGTTAGATCATTTTCCAACTTTGCCTAAGAAAACGTGAAATTAATCTAACATTTAACACCACTATAAACCCTTTTATCAAAAAGAGAAATAAAACTTTTTTTCGCAAGTCCGAGCGGTTAACCTTTAAAGCGCCTTTTACAACTAACACAGACAAGATCAGACTGCACAAAACGTGATCCGCTCTGCTTACCCCTTTACCAAATAATCCTGTGTTTTAACTACCCTGTGGATAAAGCCTTTTGAAAACATTGTGGGAAAAGGAGAAAATGCTGGTGACCAGCATTTTCTCCTTTTTCCCACAACGTTTTCTATCGTTCCAAAAACAAATTTTTCAAAGTTTGGATCACATCTAATTTGTTGTCTGTAAAAGCTTTCAATTTTAAAAAATCTAAACGTTTGTCGTTTTGTAAAGAGTGAAACTCTCTAGACAATAGAAACCATGAAACTGTAATTATTTGGATCTTAATTATTTCTAGACTGAAAATGCCTATCGGGTTTTTTCTGCGCTCCGAGGGAAAAGAGCTTTTGGAAACAATGTTTACCCCATTACCACACAATCCTGAGTTTTATGACCGTGAAAGAGAAGGCTTTTGCAAACGCTGTAGGGAAAGAAGAAAATGCTGGTAACCAGCATTTTCTATTTACCCACAATGTTTTCTACTCTATCAAAGACAGAAATCATCATTAATTTTTTGTCTTCAAATGTTTTCAATTGGATCCAGTCCAAAATTTCGTTGTTTGGTAAAGGGTTAAAGAATACTTACAAACAGTTACTACTACTCCCACTTTTATTTCAGTAACTATCCAGTAAAAACCTTTTAATTTTCTTCAAAGGTTGTTCTTTTTCTTTTACAGTTGAACTAGTTCGTCGTATATCTGGATACATCGCCTGCAAGTTTGGGTCAAGATGATTCATGGCTGAGTGCTCCTGATTGAATTTGAAATGGTGTACGAAACACGTAATCAACAAGATCGAAAAAGTTCGAAAGAGTTCAGACCAAAATCAGACTACACGGAAGCCCAATCCAATCATGAGCTACACTTCTGCAAAGGACTCTAGCGACAGCGATAAAGGGATTGAAGTAGTTGGTGTGTCTACCGTAAGTGCTAATACCTTTAACATTTTACTGGAAAACCTGTTCACCTAATCCTCAATTTGGCCTTCCTATTGATTAAAAAAAGCTCTTTAAATGATATTGCTATGGCAGAATAAATAGAAACACGTTTATTAACGATAAGATCTTAACCACCATCATCATCATCAATCATAATAATCATCGACGTCGTCATCATCAAAGACATCATCAAAACCATTATAAGCCACAGTTCCTAACTGCTTGCTATAAAGCACTATTCTGTTAAACTGATTCATGTACTCTTAAGTCGTCTGAATTAGAATGTACTTTACAAATGGTTCATTCGAATAATGGCACCGTCTCTTTATTTATTGGTCTTCGTGCTCAGAATGGACAGTATCAACCCTTTACCAGATAACAAAATCAAAGACTGGTCCATTTTGAAAGCATGTGCGACAAATACAATTCGGCGCAAATGGTCGATTATTTCTTTCAGGGGATAAATAACATAGTGGGGAAAAGGAGAAAATTCTCCTTACCTGCATTTCTTCCTTTTCCTCACCATGTTTTCAAAAGCCGTCTTCCTCGTGAATATAACAGCAAATTTAGATACTTCTACCCATTGCCTTTCAAGCATAGAGGAGCCTCCTTTTCTAAAGTACAGGAAGTAGGTTGCGAGTTCGAGTCTAGGCTGGGAAATATTCTCAGCTCTTCTCTTATGTCGAGATTTTATGAGAGTCTTTGAAACGCTGAAAACGGTTGCTTTTTCTATACTGAACACACTGTTAGGTCTTGTTTATGTAGGAAAGTAGGGTAATATTAAGTTTGTGTTGTCATGGATATAACAACATATTTCAATATTTTTTCCATGGCTTTTCTTAAGTAAAGAGGAACCTCGTATGTATGGCGCAGCCATTAGCTTACAAGTTCAAGTCGGCAATCGATGAGATGAGAGTCTTTGAAATGGTTAAACTGTTTTTCCCCTATTCTGAACAGAATCCTACAGGGGGGGGGGGGGGGGGGCTTATTTAGTCTGTATGCCACAAGTCAAAAGTTTACCGTAAAATGCATTAAAAAATGCAATTTTGGGCATTTTAATAACAAGGTGGTCGTTTTGCCATCGGTAATTTTTGTCTGTTTTTGTGAGAACAAATATGACGTCATCGTACTGATTTGAATACGAATCCATGTAGTCGAAGCATGTTTTTGAACACTTGACACCCTTACAAGTCTTTGCGATACTCTGGCGAGAAATCTGAAATTACGTTCAGAGGCTACGTAGACCATTAAGGAAATATCAGTGAAAAACATCTCTTCTAACTTTTGTCTCTCTTCTATACAAAATGATTTACGAGTTATCGCCTTACCTAACTCAGTGATAAATCATTTTATAAGTTTGGTGTGTTTTTGAAAATCTGAATCGCTACCTTTAAGTCTTGTTTATGCGGGAAAGTAGGGCAATATTTAGTTGGTATTTTCTTGTATAAAACAGCAAAACACAATATGAGCCGTGCTCTGGCAAAAGGGGGCCTAAAGTGCCTCTCCGTTATTCATTATACCAAGCAAGACATCACCTAATTATGGATCCCTAAAATCCATTTTGACAAACAACCGACTAAATCATGAGGTAGAATTATCCTTTGACATGCAGAAAATTTTAAGATAGCGAAAAGTTTCGGTCCATGTCAGCCTGCGCGGACTGCGCAGGCTGACATGGGTCGCTACTTTTCACAAATGCATTAAGCCCCCCTTTTCACAGAGCTTGGCTCAAATAGCTTTCTTGGCCTACATTTGGAAAGTAGTACAATTTTTGATTGGCTAAAAAAAGAAAAGTTAAAGATAGCGAGGAGTTTCGACACATGTCATCCTTCGCGGAGTGCCCAGGCTGACATGGGCCGATAGTTTTCGCAAATACATTAAGCCCCGTTTTCACAGAGCGTGGCTCATATTTTTCCATTGCTTTTAGTTTCGAGCTGAAGCACATTAGTAACACGCAGTATATCGGTTGGGGTACCTTCGCCGGCGGCATTCAATGGCTCAGCAGATGAAATGATAAAAATTATGGTTTTTTTTTTTGTTTAGATGTTAACGTTGATACGATCAAATCAAAACGGGCATCAGCAAGTTGCTGATGAGTCTCATATGCCACTGGGGCTTAAATAATAATGATTAAATGGCGTGCAACACACGAAAAGGGGCCTTCGGACATATGCGTAAAAGTGTGTCGTCCCAGATCGGCCTGTGCAATCTGTGACTAATCCGAGACAACACTTCCCGTTTTTGTGCGATTTTCTATTTCACGAAAGTCTACTGTAAGAAAAAATCTTATGTAGTCGTAAAGTGCCGTCTCGGATTAACCACTTCGCAGGCTAATCTGAGACGACACTTTACGCAAATGTCCGAAGGTCTCATTTTGCATGTTGCAGGCCATGTAGTTGTTGATATGAACCAAGCTATTGATCACTTTACCCATTCACTCGAATAAGAGGCTAAAAGAATAAAATTTGAAAAATAACTATGAATGAATTACAGCGAGGGAATTCAGTACATGAAAGAAAGAAGACAGAAAGTGAATCCCTACAAGTTCCCTTTGCCAGAATCACAAAGATATTGTATAAGTATATTGATTTTGTCCTTGCTTAGCGCGATTCAAGTTGCTTTTCCGGACAGAGTAGATCAGACGTCAGAGAACGTGCTGTCTGATCTTCATCTACAGTATCCAATGTGGTGTAACTTATTCAGGCGGGAAGAAAAAACCCATTAAAATCGCAACAGGTGCATTTCATTTAATGGTTTGAAATTATCACATTTATTTGCTAGTCTTTAAAGGGACCAGTATTTTCTAAATGTAGGATATATCCGCAGAAACAGGAGAGGCATATTTCCTGTCGCTACGTGAACGTCTCCAGATGATATGGATCAAATATTGCGTTTCTTTAACTCTTAGGCTGCTAAGCGCGACTTACTGACATTTAGCGGACAGTGTTGATCAGACTGCACAGAACGTGCAGTTTGATCTTGGATCTACACTGTCCGTTAAGAAGATATTTGTTCTCCAAAATATAAGTTTAGAAATAACAGTATTCAAGCTTTTACTATCGTCTTGAAAGTTTTATTTAACTTAGTTAGCAGGTAAAGGATTAAAAAGAATAACCATGTCAAACTAGAAGCAGACTTCCTCTTTCCCAGCTTAAAAATGTCACCATTGCCAAACTTTAACTCTTTCGGCGCCAAATAAGCAAACTTGGCTTCTTTTGATGGCTGTAAATACAATCCACCGAGCCTCTGGAAGATTTATATCCTAAAGGCTTGACCAAACAAGCGGAGGGCATAGATCAAAGATCAGACAGCACGTTCTGTGCAGTCTGATCTTGATCTATGCCGTCCGCAAAAGTCCCTGTTTTCGCCTATGGCGCTGAAAGGGTTAAAGAGAAACACCTAACAATGATGTTTCGATGTTTTACGAACTACCTATACTTTTTTCACTGGTGGTTACGGTGAGAGATATCCAGAGTTTCTAGGTTGAAACCCGCTGTCAGCACAGGTCTGCTGTGGGAGTGTCCCTGAGCAAGTCAATGCAAGGTCCAACCCACTACAATTGAAATCCACTAAAAAGGTGAATAAGCACGCTGCCGCTCTTATATTACGGAAATACTGTGAACATCGGGGTCGAATAACAATCTAAAAAAGAAACTTTCAGTCATCATGTTAGTTAACTCTTTACCTGACAGTAAAATTCAAGACTTGAATAAACTGAGAGCATTTGCAGACGACAAGTTAAATGTGGCGCCAATGACGGAAATTATCTGTTAAATGCTAGAAAACATTCGTGGGAAAAGGAGAAAATGCTGTGTACCGGCATTTTATTCTTTTCCCACACGGTTTTCAAAAGCATTCACCTTCAGGGTCATTAAAACCCGGGATCTATATTTGGTAAAGTACTAAGTTAGCCATAGCAGAACCGTGCATCGGATAAGAAAAGATAGAGTATCAATATATTCATAGTAAATAGTACGCTTGTTCAGGCGATAATTGCATGTTTGTGGTATTGTCGAAAGCTTTGATTTACACGGACTGTTGTTATTTCCCGCCTTTTTTGTAGAATCGGTGAACGCGGAAATCGATTCTTTTGGCCCGGTATCGAGCATTATTCCTGTCTAATTGCACGTTTCCAAAAATTTGTACGCGATTTACTGTCTTGGTGAACACACAAATTCTACGCTAAGAAAATCTCTGACAATTTCGGTGCTTGCGCGGGCTGCGTAGATCGAGATTAAAGTATACAGAAAAGGCAGAGAAATTTTAGATCAATAAAATGTTCACCACTTTCAAGCGAGCTATATATTCAGATATCTCACCAACCTTAAAAAATGATTCATTACTGAATTCAGTATGTAGTCTCTTAACCCTTATCCCGCTGAATAAGTTAAGTGATGCCTTCAAGTCGATAGTAAAAACCCAAATGTTACCATTTCAAAGTTATTTGGTTCTGTGCAGTCTGATCTTGATCTACACTGTCCGCAAAATGTCAGCGAGTCGTACTTAGCAGCCTAAGGGTTAATGTTTATCTAGATTTCTTGCCAGAATTTCGCAGAGGTGTGTTGGAATTTGACGTGGTCAATAACATGCTTCGATCATGTGGGTTCGTATCCAAATGAGTACGATGATGTCATATTTAATCTCATAAAAATAGAATAACCGATTGCAAAGCGACATGCCTGTTATTTGAACGTCAAATTTGCATCTTTTTGCAGAATGTATCAGTCCCTTTTCTTAACATTTCCAGAGTAAAGCATATTCTCAGCTTATAACAAAAACTTTTAATTCGAAGCAAAAAAAGTCTAGAAAGGCCCCTTTAAAGATTTTTAGCTACATCAGCCATAAAGGTGTTCATCACGACCTTTGGCCATTCTTAACGACACAGAAAGTGGATTTATTCAACAAGGCTAACAAAGATCGTCATCGTACTCGTCGTCGTCGCTGTTGTTGTTGTTTTCATAGCACGTTTATTGCTGTGCCAGCCTTTTCTCCTTCTCACACTGTGTTTTCAAAGACGCTGTTCCTTAGGGTGGTAAAACAAGGGATATTTGGTAAAATACTGCATTGTTCTTCATAGACATGGTTAGCTACGAATGTACGTGACGTTGAAAATCATCTTCACTCATCACATTCACAAAAAATTATGTAATCATTTCCAATAAACACTGTACATGTCTGTATACTAAAACTTTCCTATAAAAACTGTACATGTCTGTAGACTAAAAAATCGAAAATTCCAGAAATCAATGTATGCATACTTAATGCAAAATTTTCGTGGCCTTCCTTACGCCAATGCAAAGATTAGGGTACCCACTTCATAGCCATAGTTTGTAATGGCCGTGTTGAAAATCAGAAATAATAGTGAAGAGTAGGATTTAGATGCAGTTTTGATAAAACGAGTGGTTAATATACCCATAAATTGTGTGAGATTGTTCAAAAGAGGCCTTCAGTATGTCTTAGACTTTTCCATCTCTGTTTCGTAGGTTTGAACCAAGCTGCCTCACCGTTGTTTTGGCGACAGAATGTAGGGTGAGGCAAGACAAAAAAACAATTGCGAGGGGGAAAACCTACGATGAATAAGTGCAGTCAGGGACGTCTTCATTAAACCTTTACACTCTTATATAAGTTCAACGAAACTTTCGAGCCGATAGTAAAAATCTAAATGCCGCTATTTCAAACTTCTTTTTTGTAGGAAAACACTTCTGCTTATGGGACATTGTAGATCCAAGATCAGACTGCACGTTCTGTGCAGTCTGATCTTGTTCTATACTGTCCGCTAAAGGTCATTGAGTCGCGCTTAGCAGCCCAAGAGTTAAATTTGAAAACAATGGAACACTTCTTGCTTGAATCGCTTTAATTGCACTACAAAGTTCTCTTTAATAGACAGTAAGAATGAATTTTAGATCCAATCTGAAAATTGTTAGTGGCTTTACCATGCTGTGTGTTTTGAATAATGATCTCGGAAAATTGGCTACGAACTTTTACGACTTATTTTTCTAAATACACTGTACTCGACTTGTGGAAAAAAAATCAATCGAATGATTTTTTTTATCCAAACAATGCGATTGGAAAACCTTTGTAAGACAATTGAACCCTTAGCAAATTTTATAGATGAGAGAAAACATAACAGAATTGTGAACAAATGTCCAGCTGAAGTAAGTAATTAAGGGAAGAAATTATTAATGAGCCATGCTCTGGCAAAAGGGCGCTTAATGCATATCCGTGATACATGATACCAAGCAAGTCATTTCATTATCATACATCCCTAAAATCTGTTTTGTATAACAACCTACTGAATCATGAGGTAAAGCGGTCCTTTGACATCCAGGAAATGGACTAAAAGCAAGAGGTTTCGGCTCAGTTCAGCCTGCACGGACTGCACAGGCTTACCTGCGTCGATACTTTTTGCAAATGCATTAAGCCCCCCTTTCACAGAGCATGGCTATTTACTTTTCCTTATCCCTGGTCAAGCTGACTTTCAACAAAAGAACTCTGGTTACAAGGTAATGACTGTCGTTTCCCTTAAGCCTTTTTTCATTTCAAGGGAATGGGCTTGCCTGATATTGCTTAAATTTCTCATATCCGTCCGAATTATGACAATTCACTTACACATACATTAGCCTCAAATAACTCGAGGGGCGGGGATGGAAGAAATGGCGGGATAGGATTCTAATGCAAAAGCAGTTCTTGTTTTCAGGAGTAAAACGGGGAGTTAAAATCGCTCTTACGTCAAGGAATTCAATGATTTCGAAATCTACTTTCCAACCATAGAGAAATGGTAGGCATGGCTATTTCAACTTTCTGTAGTTTGTTTGTAACTATCATCTAACTACAAATGTAATTCACCTACATCATAAAAATCATTTATCATTTTCATTAAACCCTTGCCCCTTAATCATCGTCAGAAGCAACAGTATCTTCAACAGCAGCAGCCTCGGAAGTATATTGTAAACACATTCAAGTGCCAAATTTATGTCCACAAAATGAATGAAAAAAACATTGGCGTTTATTTCCAATAATTTAAATAACGCTTTTCAAGGTAGTTAAAGCCATAATAACCCTGGGGGCTCTCTATCCTTTCATAAACATTTGTTTTTGTTGTAAACTCTATACCAGACCAGAAAAGCATTTGCAGACGACAAAGTACCAGTAAATGAGACATATTCGATCGAAATTGTCAGCACGTTACGTTTAGATTTATATAAATTTTGAAAGTTTTTTTTTTTCAGTTATTCAATACTGGCAGCCAGTTTGTTGGCATAAATTTAGCAAGTCACTGTAGTAGCACTATATACAACTCACTTAAACAACGCCGTATCATATATAGCATTAAAGCTTTGCAGTAATACCAATGGTTATCAATTATCGAAAGCTTAGGGACCATTTGCTTGTGAACATTCACAGTGGTTAACAAATAAGATGTTGACCGGCTAGCCAGTAGTCATCTAGAGGTCAAACATGCCTGCGAGTTTCCGGGCTTTGCCATCTAATTTCCGTTTGGGGATGGACTGACACAAAGACTTATTGTATATGTATTTCCGTTTTACAAATCTTGTCAGTGTTATTCCTTTGCCGAACTATCACGTTTTACAACCATGACGAACACGGTTGTTGAAAACATTACAGAGAAAGGAGAAAATGCTGGTGTGCGGCATTTTCTACATTTCACACAATACTACCTGCCTGTTTCAAGTACAATCCTAATACTAGACCCGTAGTCGTATTTAACCTGTTTTCCGTACGGACGTGTCCAAAATTCTGTCCGCTTGTGAGTTTATTAAATTCCTCATTTGTTAGATCCACGTTCTGGTAAATTAATCGTAGATTTGCCAAGAATATTTGATACAAGTGCAATCAAACGAAAGAAGAAACTAATTCATACAAACTTCTGATCGTGTTGACTGATAGGATGTGGTTTTCTAAGTATAAGTCAACCTTTAACTGAGCCATACTCTCCGAAAATGGGGCTTATTGCATCTGCAAAAAGTATCGACCCAGGTCAGCCTGAACAGTCCGCGCAGACTGACCTGGGTTGAAACTTTTTGCTAGTAGTCATTTTTTTGTATGTCAAAGGACTAGTCTACCTCAAGATTTTGTCGGTTGTGTTTTATGGATTTTATTGATCCATAATTATTCGATGAATTGCTTGGTATATTGCAATTGCATCACGGGGATGCATTAACTCTTTACCAAACGACAAAATTTTAGACCAGTCCAAATTGAAAGCATTTGCAGACGACAAATTAAATGTGACTTAAAAATTGAAATTTGTTTTGGGAAAGGTAGAAAACATTGTGGGAAAAGGAAAAAATGCCGGTTACCAGCATTTTCTCCTTTTCCCACAATGTTTTCAAAAGGCTTCCTTTTTAGGGTCGTTAAAAGTCGGGATTGTGTGGTAAAGAGTTAACCCCCCTTTTCCAGAGCATGGCTTTATTGTATTTACACTTCTTTAAATAAATGCTGTCAAAAATGTTATAGGGGCGAGGGGTGGGAGTAATGGAATCAGCCCGTCCGTCTGTTTGTCAATCCGCCCGTCGGTCTAGGGTCATGCAGACATGTACATTTGTGCCTCAGAATCTTCCATAAGCTGTCATTGTAATGTAATGTTGGAGAGCTATTTTAAAGAAAGTGAAGACATGCTTAAATACCCCTCTACCATACAAGCCCATGTTTTAACGACCCTGTTGAAGAAGGTTTTTTAATACATCATAGGAAAAAAGGAAAATGCTTGACACCAGCATTGTGACCTATTCTCTTAACGTTTTCTACGCTTTCAAAGACAAACCATAGTGCTTAAGCTACATCACATTTACCGTCTGAAAATGCTTTCAAACTCGACAAGGCTTAGATTTTGTCGTCGGCAATTTTCGGCGGTTTTCTTTTAAACGTTATAGAATTATCTCCCCCTTTTGAACTTAGGCGGTTTTTTGCGTAATGCACGTTGGTTCTGGACATCTATTATGTCTTACAAAGTACTTGGCGAGAGTATTGAGCAACCCCTGGGGATATTTTAAGCTTTTTAGAAGTCTCCACTTTGATACTCTTTCATACTTGTAGGAAGATTTCGGCAAATGTGAATGCCCTTTCAAGATATAATTCGTTACATACCCTTACCTTTTAACTCTTTACCACATAATCCCGAATTTTAGCGGCCCTGAGAAAGAGGCATTTTGTAAGCATTGTGGGGAATAGAGAAAATACTAATAATCAGCATTTTCTCATTTTTCTCACATTTTTGTCTTTCCTACCGTATGAGCCACATTTCATTTGATGTCAGCAAATTCATCAGGTTTGGATAAGTCTAAAATTTTGTCGTATGATAAAGGGTAAAGTGACGCTTGTAATAATTATCACAGTGTATCACCTGCAAACGAATTTTGTGCCTTGCAGCAGACCACTTTTGAAATAATTGTCTAAAAGGGAAAACTATTCCTGATAAACAAGGTCTCATTTTGCCATATTAAAATAAAACGTAATAATGCATCCGCGCCGCCTGCTTGTTCAGTCAGGCCTGTAAAGTCAAAATCTTTCTGATTTTCAATCATCTGTAGTTTCAGCCCTTAGTAAAAGGTAGGTTTATTCCTTTGGAGCTAAAACATTAACCGTTTACCACATAATCCTGAGTTTTAACGATCCTGAGGAAGAGGGCTTTTGAAAACAATGTGGGAAAAGGAGAAAATGCTGGTAACTAGCATTTTCTCCTTTCCCCAAAGGTTTTCGACCCTACCAAGAAAAAATATCTGATTTTGAGTAACATTTATTTTGTCGTCTGCAAATGCCTTCAATTTGGACAATTCTAACATTTTCTAAAGGGTGAGAGAATAGGTCATGGAGCTACTACAGATGTTTTACGAGTACTACGAAACGATGAACTAAAAATACTTGGCCTTCCACAGTAACAAAAAGTCTGCCAAGACTTGATAGAGATTTTCGTCTCGGCCTAGATTTACTATTTCTAATCTCCGGTTTGTATTTCATTGGATAACATATTGTCCTTTTAAAGTCAGCTTTAGGGTTGTAGTCGCAAAGAGTGGTTAGATTGAAACTGGTTAATAAATGTGACGGTTGAAGTAAGATTCCGTCAAGTGCCTATCGGAAGTCCGAATAAATTTAATTACCAAATAAAAATCGAACTGTTTATGACATTTTTATATACATTATTAGAATGAATTAGCTTATTATACCATGAAATAAGTTTGCAGAATGCAACTTTGAAAACATCACTGATGGTCAATACAAATTAAGTGTTAAGGGGGCATTAAACCTGCTGGGTCCGTATTCACCAACCATTCTTAAGAACGTTCTTTGTCTTGTTCTCCAGAATTTTCTAAGTTGAAATTAACACAACTCCTGATTGGCTAAACCAAATGGTTTAGCCAATCAGGAGTTGTGTTACTTTCAAATGTAGAAAATTCTGGAGAGTAAGACTAAGAATATTCTTAAGAATGGTTGGTGAATACGGACCCTGGTTTCGTTTTGCATTTTTTTCTTTTTGCAGAAAATTCTTATCAAATACTGCTCATTTTCAGTCGCGTTCAAAGACGACTATCGAGTTAAAAGTTTCATTTAATCTATTTAGTAGGTGAAGAGTTAAAACTATGTATAGAATTAAAGTTGGCAACCAGATCTTGTTCTACAGTTTTCGCAAAGATATGATAAAGCGGATATGGTTTGATACTAACATAATAAACTTACGTTATGTTTGATATCCCGTTGAAATAGATAAGGTTATCTGTGTAGAAACTGTCATAGACAATCAGCTCAAAGGTCAAACTGAACTGCTCCTGCGCTTTAATCGTTTGATCTAGCTCCGATATCCATCGTATATCAAAACCTGGGAAAAAAAAAACAGAAAAAGTTATCGATTTTCGAGTAAAATTCTTCCCTTCTGCCCACATTCTCTGTACTTCACTTGTCTTCGCCGCTTTGTACCTGGCTTTTCATAGTATTTCAGCCATATCACGGCGACAGCTCAATCATTCCTACCTTTTAGAATTTCACCTATCGCAAGCATGGGCTCTCTAAGAGCTTTACCGAAGGACACTCTGTATAACGAGATCAGAGCCACCATTGTGAATGAAAGCAGGATTTATGTTTCACTTGAAATCAAACGCTTTATCAAAAGAGCCGTAGAGGATCTCGTTTTCTTGCTGAACCAGCAGCTACATTGTATTATATGGCGTGCAACACACGAATAGGGGCCTTCGGACATGTGCGTAAAAGTGTGTCGTCCCAGATCAGCATGTGCAGTCTGTGACTTATCCGGGACGACACTTCTCGTTTTTGTGCGATTTTCTGTTTCACGAAAGTCTAGTGTATGAAAAAATCTTATGTAGTCGTCTCGGATATGTAGCTGTCTCGGATTAGCCTGCGCGGGCCCCTTTTCGCGTGTTGCACGCCATATGAGCAACGTTCTGGCCAAATGGGGTTTCATGCATCTCCGTGATACATTATCCAAGAAGTTCATTATGTAATTATGGATCCATAGAATCCGTTTGTCTAACAACCAACTTAATCACGAGGAAAACTGCTCCTTTGACATTTAGAATATTTATCACTGCGCGGACTGCGCAGGCTGACATGAGTCGAATCTTTTGCATTAAACCCCCTTTTTTTACAGAGCAAGGTTTACATATACATGTACTAGTAAGTGCTCTGTAATTTCCTTAATTACATATTCTTTCTAGTGGACAGTTGGCTCAGACCATGCCATTAGAAGCGCCTCACACCGTAATTTAGCGTTATTGTGATGTAATTAACGCATGTATCCATCGACCTGCGGCGTTAATGACGACTCTTGTTTGTAAGATTTCTAAAATCTTATTCTTACATGAAAGATATCATATTATGTTCACAAATTTCATGTCCTAGACGACTACTCGTGTAGGCTTTTTTTAACTATTTCGCTGCAAACAAAAACAATATAAACACAACTTTTTTTCGATCTAAAAGTAGATTTTCTTTGCACCTGAGGATGATTTTAGCCATAGTTGACTCTCTATCAACAAATTTTAGAGTGGACCTTATCGAAAGCATTTGCAGATGACAAATTGAACGTCACTAAAAATGGCGGAATTTGTCTTTGAAAGGGTAGAAAACATTTTTGGAAAAGGAGAAAACGCTCGTTAACAGCATTTTCTAAAACCTTCTTCCTCAATGTTGTTCAAATTCAGGATATTCACGTAAAGAGTTAGGACCAGAAAAGCGGGGTCACGTTCAGTGCAATCTGATCTTTGAACTACGTCGTCCGCAGAAGCTGTATAAGTCGGCATTGGCTGTGAAAGGGTTAGGGAGACTGTAGTTTATAATCCGCTTGCCCGTACTTCTCATCGCTTCCTTATTCGTGTTTCAAAATTTGTAACCCATATTTATCATCAGTGAACCATTTGATTGACATTTGTATGATACCCTACATTAATAAGTGGTCGGCATGGCATTCGCGGAATTTCGTCCAGCTAAAAGCCATAAATCTATATATAGCATTAACCATAATTTTTTTTCCCGCCCCCCACTCTCATATCTCTGAAGAGAATAAAGTAGTAACCTTCTTCAACACCTTTGCAAAGTTCATCAAAGGTCGAAACACGCGGAGTATGGGTATAAGAATTTCGTCAAGCTCAACTCCATACAACTCACATACTCTGTGAAGATCTAAAGTGATAGTCTTTTAAAAACAAAACTTGTCTGCTCTCTTTACCTGCTCTCTTTGCAAGGGTCTTCAGAGGTTGCAGTGCGCAAGGCAAATCATTTTTCAGTGCAAAAAAAATGACTATTATAGGAAAATGTATCTTGGCAAGCATCACATCTATAAAACTAAAATGTTCCTTACATTTATGACCAGAAACCCAGAGTTTTAATTGTGTAATATATATGTAAGTTTGTGCATAAAATACTGGTAATGAACAAAAACAAAAATATGTGGTTCGGGTAGAAGTAAAACAAGTCAGAAATGCAGACGTTAGTTAAAGACTGAAAGCCCTAATATAGGGAGCTTTCTTATTTGACATTATCTGTTATTGTGATTTAATTCCAAATGTTTTATTTCGTTGTCAACTTATAATCGGGCAATCCCATGTAATTACAGCTCTGATTAGGCTTATTTAGTATGTCACATTGGGAGGAAGGGAGAAAATGCTGGTAACAGGCGATTTCTCCCTTCCTTAAGATGTCCTGCACTCTTTGAAAGACAAATTTCATTAATAAAGCTACATGTCTATAATTAACCATTAGAGCGCCTCTCACAACAAAGGTTGCCTTTGAGGCCAAAGTAGATCGGGATCAAACTGCACAGAACCTGATCTTTTATCTACACTGTCTGCTATGCTGAGACATTCTTGGCAAGGGCAGCCCCGACAATGCAATTATTTTGGTTTTACCTCTAAATTGAAAGTGATTGTTGGATTTATTTGGAGCTTTAGAGATTAATTTCGTTTTCAATAAGTTCAGTATGGATAGGCTTGCAAGAAAAACGTCGTCTTTTTGGAGAGAGCTGACAATGTAACTGTACATTTTGATATAGAAGGTTTTCTTTGTACTATATACGCGCATTTAGATAAGGTTATTCCTCTATCCTGTTATAAAAGAGACATTGGGGGTGGAGAATATGCTAGTGTAAGCGTTATCTCCTTTCACCAAAGTGTTGCTTTATGTTTTTGAGGGCAGTTCTCATTATCCGAGTCATGTTTAACAAGGAGGGATATTTCATGTACTTCTTTTATCGAGGAGATTGCATATATTAAATGTATAATTGTACACTGGGCTACAGGCCTAAATTTTCACTAAACCAAGTCTAAAAAGGTTAAAAAAGTTAACGCTATTAATCTCGCATATTGCACAGTCTAAAGTTTTGCACTGTATTTATCGCCTCTCGTGTTTGCGTAGACTGAACTGGTAGTCTTCTCATATAAACGAAACAAGAATGCCGACTGTATTCTCTTTGCAAAGGCCAGGAGAGATTGCAACGCGCAAGGACGAATAAAAGCTTTTCGCCGTGCTAAACGCCATCAGTCTTGCATATTCCCGGAACCTTTCATTCTGCACTATCACCTCTGGTCTGAATGCGTTTTAATCTCAGAAACTTTGTCTAGTCTTTTAGCTATGGACGTTAAGGTGACAATCACGATATGAATTAGAATTTCGTCCTGCTCAAAGCCACTAGTCTCATTTGTTGCATGAACCTTACGTTTCGGGAGATGACAACCGAAATTCTAGGGGTGGTTATGCTAAACACTTTTTAACAATTGATGACAATCATTGCGACAGAATGCATTTTCTGTCATCTCTGAACATTGTATCGACGAAGTATCCCACAGGCACCACAATTGCTTGAAAAGAATGTGCTGGTGAAAGAATCTCCAGAAATGTGTCGACAGGTGCAATGATACATCTTAATTTATATTGAAGAAAAAAAGAATGTTTAACAGCAAACAGATAAACAGCTTGTATAAACGCCTCCTATGTCCTGGGGAAGATTAAAATTGTTTGTCCTCTCCAACAACTCGGTCTACACTTTTCGCAAAGGGCTTCGGGGACCTGATTCACCATCCATTCTTAATGTTGTTCCGTCTTGAAGTCCAAGACTAACTATCTGATAAGCTGAGACAAAACGTCACAGCCAATCAGATGACTAGTATTGGAATTCAAAATCAGTACTAAATATAAAATGGTTTGTGAATACGTAACTAGAAGCCGCACAAGCAGGATACGTGTTAGAATAATCGTCCAGCTCAAAGCAATCAATTTAAGATATTAAGTTAACCTTAGTTTCTGTACTGCCACCTCTCGTGTCTATGAAGGAACTAAATTGGTCGTTTTATTGTGGCATTAACCGCAGGGAAAATAGAATTAATCGACATTCGTGGCGAGCTTATAGAAATGTCTTTCCGACTTTATTGCACGTTTATTTCCATGTGACATCATTTGAGATTGGCTCCAAAAGCAGTCCACGGTCGCCCAGAAACGTTGGTCGTGTATTTTAAGACTCCTTAAACCGTTACCTTCGGGTGTTTTTTTTAACTGTAATGATAAAAGATCAGGGGTCATAATCAGTACAATTCATTTCCAAACTTAAAGGTTAGCTGTGACACACTAGGGCCAGAAATTATGGAAAAAAAAAACATTTAACTTAAAAATGGTTGGTTAGTACGGCTCAGGATTGCACAAAACGTGCACTCTTAACTTTGGTCGACATTATTATTACCCCAAAATGTTTGCACAGATCGTATTAAAACTGCAGTATTTGTGACTAGTGGTTTGCTGACAAGTGTCGGTTGAGCATTATACGGTCCACAGGACGCCCTCGGGTATAAATCGAGTATGTTGATAGCTCCTGGTGATGTAGTGTTTAGTTTTAGAATTTTTTGTCACTTTCGGTAGTTTTTAATAAACCAAATTTGGGTGTAAAGGTAGTTGGGGAACTGGTATGAGAGTGTCAACATTCACAGAGCAGTACACGCTTTCATTGACATACAGTATTAGAGAATTATTTAACATGGTAGAAACAGTTCTCCCACATCATATTCAACAAGAAAAGTCTCCACGACAACGATAACTGGGTGAATGGGCTTTAATGAGAAATTAAATAAGACAATATACAACTAATGTGGATCGAATGAGATTCCACATTGATTGGTTTCTGTGTTTTGCTGCCTAGTAAATAAATTTTCAAAGATCGCTGACTAATGGTGATTTATTTCTGTTATGGAGATCGATTAAGATTACACTCTCTAATATCTATTACGATATACAGCACTGTAATTAACTTGAAGCTGAAATCTGAAATGAGTTTATGAATAAGTATATTGTGAAATCGCGTTTTGCTTCTGTTACAATTAAGGCACAATCGTTCAGTGCGAGGAAGCCTATTTGGTTCATACATACCGAAAATTATAAGGTGTCCCTGTGCGCTAACATCATTTCACAGAGGCAATTTCTCGATGTTAAGTTATACAGCAGACCAGGATAAGATGTCATACTACAGGAATTAAAACTAAATGTACATGAAGATATAGGTGACACAACAAGGAACTACATGTACTTTCAATAGTTGTTCTAAGCTTTTGAAGAAAACAATCAGTTTGACCCTTTTTAAAAAATCTGATTAACATATTTGACTTAATAGAAATATATAAACTGGAACATATTTAAAAAAAAAAAACTTACTCGTATAGTAGTTTATTATTATTACTCGTGTTTAAATAAGTATTGCATTCATATCGTTTATTGTGTTACTCTACCGAGGAACTAAAAAATGCTGACCAAATAATGATATCAGATCTGGCTTTTCCCTAACAGTATTTAACTTTTTCACATACATATCTTTTAACGAAAAGCTGAATCGAAAATCTCTTGTAATTCACCTGGAACTACCTTGTATTGTATGCCTTTTACTGACGAAATGGCGTTTAAACACAATTGTGGGAAAGCGAGAAAATATTTCCCGGCATTTCTCCTTTGCCCACACTGTTTTCTGTCTTTGCAAAGATAAAATAAATCGTTTGAACCACATTTTTTTGTCTGCAAATGCTCTCAAATGCACAAATATTAAATCTTAGCCCCTGGTAAAGAGTTAAGTAAGTAAAATTTCGGTCATACGTCTCAATTACTAGTGTTCAGACTGCTAAATGCAATAAAACAGAAGATTCAAAATGATTATAGCAGTGTGAAAAAAAAAAAGGTGCACACGGATAGAAAGACAAAAACTAAAGATCAGTTATCAAAATGTGGAATTGAAAATGATCTCCAATGGCGACAAATGTATCCGATATTTCTTACTGCATTCTACAAGTTAGTTAACGCATTGCCTCCTGAAACAATTCACAGCGGACGACTTTAAAACGTCCTTAAAAGCCAACTAGTGGACGAATGTAAACAGTTCTTAAAGCTAGAATCACAGTTGGCAACTTTGATTCCAGTTTTACTATTCATATCTTCTGCCAGCGACTGTCAGATTGGTTCTTTCTATAGCTAGAATGTTTTTAAAACGTTTAGCTGAGAGAATAAAAAGGTCGTCGCCACTCGACAGTGTTCTAGATATAAAGCTTAAAATTCTTGTACAATAGCTAAATATGAACTGATGAACTTACTTTAAATGCTGTTCTATATAAGTTGGTAAATGAAGCAGCTTTCAAACTAAAAAAGTGATAAAGTTCTGTATTAGCAGTCTTTTTGTCGATTTAAGCATATTTGTCTCATTCTAAAAGATTTTCAAATTCCCGAAAATGCCAATTACAATGTGTTTTTTCTCTCTATAGGTCGCTGGTTTTGGTGACAGAATTATGTCTTAAAATTTATAAAGCTCAAGTCAACAAAGACTTTCGTTCGTTCATTCTTTCCTTCATGCGCTCTTCAACCCTTTACAACACAATCCCGATTTTAACGACCCCGAGGTATAAGACTTTTTAAAACATTGTGGGAAAAGGAGAAAATGCTGGTAACCAGCATTTTCTCCTTTTCCTACAATGTTTTCTACTCCATCAACAATAAAATTGATCATTTGAGCCAAATCGAAATTGTCGTCTGCAAATACATGTACTTTGAATTTAGACCAGTCTAAAATTTTGTCGTTTGGTAAAGAGTTAAGCATTACCTTTACAGTCTATTGGGACTGTGTTCGTAGCACTCGCAGTCTCATCCCAACAATGGTAGTCTGTGTTTCCGATGCCATGCCAGGCACCTGTACGTAAGGGAGTTGTCAGTATCTGAAATTGAAATACGAGAAATTCTAAGTTCAATTATTTCTATATCACTGACCCTTGTTACGTGCATCTTGCGTTTTGGATTGGCAATGATTGGCCATTGCCCCACTCTTTGAGCGCCGAAATATATAAGCTCTTTCAACGGTTGAAAATACAATCCACTGAAACTCTAAAAGCCTCGTATCTCATAGGCTTAGCTAAACAAGCTGATGGTATAGATCCGAGATCAGGCTATATGTTCTACGTAGTCTGATCTTGATCTATGCCGTCCGCATAAAAGCTCCTCTTACCGCCTACGGCTCTGAAAGGGTTTACTTTCAAGGCCTATTCGGTAGCAAGCTCTCTCAGACGCACAACATGTTTGACATACGGCATTGATGGTTTCAACAACTTACAGAAACCATGGACAACAGAAATCCGACGGCAATCTTAGAGTTAAATCTTCGACCTAGCTTGCTCATAAGTAGGTGGATCAATCAGTTATTATCATATTAAGTATGCATGGCATATGGCGTTTATGTTTTCATCATTTTTTTTATAATCAGATACGTTACATGTTCAAAGGAAAATCAGTCACTAATGAAAATTATTAAACAATTATTATACACGATAACACTCGAAAAAGCTTGCAATCCGTCCAAGTTCAAAGGACGCCGAGTCACTAAATCGTGATTATAAAACAATTGTCATATAGAATAAACACTTGACCTAGGCTCGTTTCCATGACTTTGGTGCCACAAAGGTCAACAAAGGGGTACACTGCACTTTATGATAACGCTTGATAAAGCTCCGTTTCCTATGTGATATTCTTTCTAACCCAATACCCTATGACCTATTTCAACGAGTTAACTCCAGCAGAGAGCTTATTGCATCTTGAAGTAGACCACCTAGTAAAACTTTGAGGCAAAAGGAGAAAGTGCTCGTGACGACCAATTTCTCATATTGTCATAATGTTTTATAATCAACCATGTGTCGTTAGTTCACGTTAGTTATCAATATTTGGTTTTATTGCATCTTTGCTAGCCCCGGGACACAATCACTACGTTTCTCTATTCACCCTTGGCTGATCGCGTCGAAATTTGTTATCCTAGTGGTACGCCGTGTACTGGATGTTGGTACTTATCATAGTTATCTCCCTTAAAATTACATCCTCAAAAAGCAAGCAAACGTCGCGTAACGTAACCTTTTCGGCAAAATCCACACAGGTATTTTGACAGGCTATCATGAATGTTGAAGTCGTATATTGTTCGTCTGTATTTTCTTTTTGGTATTGATCACCTGCATATCTGACAGCAATCTTCTGCGGTTGCCATTTTTATCAGCGTTTTGCTGATGATGGATTGCAAATGTAACGTGCCATTTGATTGGTGTTTTTAGAACAGAATGCAAACCATGATTTGACATATCTCGGGGACTACAACGTTCAACTCGATCAGCCAAGGCTGAATAGAGCAACGTCGTGATCGTCACCTTTGGCTAGCGGAGGTAGTTTAATAGGTGTCAGCTGAAACTTTATTCCAGGAATTATTAAATTTGGACATACCACTCACAAACATGAATGAGTCTATTTATAGAGACAATACTTTTTATTTCCATTTAGTGGAACTCTTCAGATCAAAAGAGCATATTTAGCGGATTTATATAGCAAATCCGCTTACTGTGATCGTTCTGACCGGAACCAAATACATCACGCGTAACGACGCATGCGCGCTCATACTGTAATATGATATCGGTTTGACCTGAACCAAATGTACTGTCATTCACGCTTGCTCCCATTCTACTTTCAGTGAAAGCTAATACAACTCAACCTCGCCTTTGTCACTACCGTATATACTGTCCTACACGTGTAAACATATTTATTCCGAAATGTAATACCAGCGAAAACTGCATAAGATTGACGTATCAAATTACCACTACTCAAACAGTAACTGCGCAGCCCGCTCGGCAGAACAATTTTGACTTTCCCTGCCCTTGCTAACTCCATTTTAAAATGATTGCTTATGTGTTGCATGTGGTGTTATTTTATTATTTCAACATTACAGCTTTATGCAACTCCACAAATTCGCTTTCCAGGACTTTGAGTCCTATGATTCATTTCGCTAACGGGACCACGCATAAATAAAAGTCAATGGCAACCAACATATACGAAATATAATTAAATGCAACTATCTATACTAACGTATGCACGTTTTATTGCGATGCAGTGTCGAACAATTATAATTATTCAGGCTTTTATTTCTCATCATTGATATTCCCCTTATGGGTTAGTTAATGCTTTGTCTAACTTACGGGTACCATATCTATTCTAATGATATCGCGCTGTGTCGCGACGCTTGTTCACTTTCTTACCAAATAGTGTGAACAAGAGTGCTCAAAGAGAGATAACTCTATCCAAATGGCGATAATAAATGTTAAAAAGCCAACGACAGTTCGAAATATCTTCTTCTAAATAACATTACTAACATTCTAAAAGAAGCAATGCTTGTAACAAGTAATTGCTCCTTTTTCAACAAATTTCTCAAAATCCGTCGACTGTAAATGCATAGAGAAACTCATATTCTTATTGAAATAGATGAAATCTATAGAAACAAAGATTAACTTTTCACCAGACGACAAAACTTTTATCAAGAATTGAAAGTATTCACACACAAAATAAATGTGGCATAAATAAATGGACTGGCTTTCATACGACTTATAACATTGTGGGAAAAAGCATATTCTCCTTCTGTAAATAATGTTTTCTATAATGTTTTTTGCTCAGGATCGCAAAGTCTCAGTCCTTTTTGGTAAAGGGTTAATGTATTTGATGAAGAGCATATTAAAAGGACTTGGCGGCAGTTAGGTCGATTTATTTATTTGTACAGGGAATTGTGTGACCATTATGTGATATGAACGCTAAGTATCCTCAAATGGACTATGGATTGTTTTAACGCTTTGGTTGCCCTAACAACCGTACCGTAACGTAATAATTTTGTTTTGTAGTGTAATTACAAACACATTAAATTTTGTAAAAGAAATATCAGACGACGTAGGAGGTACTGGAATATGAATATTGTAACTCTTTTTTATGCAATATGAATAAAGATAATGAAAAGTAGCCTTGCCAGCAGTTACCTCTTTTTCAGACAGATGTAAGCCTCCCTTTGGCAAAAGGGGGCTAAATGTATCTCCGTGATGCATTGTAGCAGTCAAACCATCACATAATTGTGGACCCATAACAGCTACTTTCTTATAACAACCGACTGAATCATGGAGTAGACGGGTCCTTGGACATAGAGAAAATTGACAAATAGCGAAAAGTTTCGGCCCAGGTCAGCCTGCGCGGACTGCGCAGGCTGACCTGGGTCGATACGTTTCGCAGATGCATTAAGCCCCCTTTACCCAGAGCATGGCTCAAACATTTTCCAAGATTACATATTAATCCAAATCATACTTGGAAAAAGGAACAATTGCAGCTAAAAACTATATGTGTCTGAAAATACATGTCTTTTAATGCAATGGCTTTGTCACCATCCACATACTAGCCATAATGCACATTGCTTAGCTATCAAGGAGAGATTTGCATCAACCCGTATCACCGTAAATGCTATAGTAGCACTGCAGTCGATTGATTTCCCGTGTACTGTATTTATGGTCGCCAGTCGGCTGGCAGTTATGTTACGGGGAATATTGCCAGATAGAGGACGAAGTCCATCCTATGTTGCGCTTTCTTCTTTACGTGCCCCGTGTACAACCTCTAATGTCTAATTCGAAAGACTGAATTTTAGATGTTCAGCCGCGGGGCTAGAATCAGCATCCTCAAGTGTCCCAAGATTTGTGGCTTATAAGTCTCACAGCCTACCACTTTAACTATTCCAGCTGACTTGTGCTGCAGTGCTTGTTTTATGTGATCATATGTAACCGCTCTTCCTGACACTTATGGACATATAGTAATGCATTACGCTGAAAAGAAGATGAAATTATCAATTTGTACAAGAAAATGATTATTTCCTGTCATATTCATTTGCTATGGAGAGAATAAGCGCCCTGGGCTATCGATTAGTAATACATATATATTGATGTTATAAGTGTGCCCGAAAATAGGCCAGCAGGGTCCTCTGAATAAACATGTCTACATTGTTTTACCAACTGCAAATTATTATTTAATCACATCGGCATGTCAGTATAAAGAAGTAGGCCAAAAGCCAGAGTAGTCAGATACACCGAAAAAACATGGTCTGTATTCACCAACCATTGTTAAGGGCATTTCTTCGTCTTTATATCTCGAAGTTTATAAATTTGAAAGTTACACAACTTCTGATTGGCTAGACCAAATGGTTTTACCAATCAGAAGTTGTGTTACTTTCAAAATTTAGAAATTTCTGGAGAATAAGACTGGTTGTTGAATACGGACCCCTATATTTATTAATGAATTCACTCTTTAGAAGACACCAAATTTTAGACTCTTCCATTTGCTCACAACTTAAATGAGGTTCAGTTGAATTTGTATTTCGAAGAGTGAAAAACACTGAAGGAAAAAGTGAAAGTGCTGGTAACCAGCATTCTTTTCTTCACCCACAAAAAAAAAACAAACCTTTTTTCATTGATTTGATTGATTGCATGGTGGTTAACGCCGTTTTCAACATTATTTCAGTTATATCGCGGCGGCCAGTACACCTATCCATGCTTTCCTGGAGTTTCTTTTACCAGTACTCCACACAATATTCTTTCCAAGCTACTGGCTGCTTTCCCACATAACGATCGTCGAAACAATGGTCAGCGGTGAGAGAGGAATGAATCCTGTCGCAATGACTATCATCAATCCTCGGAAAGAAATTGGCCAAGCCGGGGATCGAACCAGCGACCTCTTGTTCTCAAGTCATGTACTCTACCGACTGAGCTACGGGACTTGGCCCCTTTTTTCATCCGATTCGATAAAAATTGAGACTTTTTTGGTAAAGGGTTAACCCATTATCTTTTGAAACAGATTTGCTGCAGGCAACTTGAAAACATTGTTAGATACAATGTATAAATAAAAATTATCAATACAGGTGTTATCCATGAAAAAGTAAAAGATATTGCACGTTACAAGCAGGTTTTCTTTGTACCACACATTTGAAGAAAAAAAAAAGGGAGGGAAATCTTGAAAGATCATTCGTCTACTATAGGTAATGCATTCACTATATCGACTCTCTTATTTCCATTCTGACTTACATATTAATATTTTTCTGAGTGTTCTAAAGAAATGGGACAGTTGCGTGAATTATTCAAAGTTGCATTCAAGCCGTTAGACTTTCTTTTTTTATTTATGGCCAACGGTCCAAATAGATGCGGTTACTATCAATTTTCCCCAATGTATTGCAATACATGTATTTAACTCTTCACCCATTAAACAATCATAGTTATCTTTGCGGCCAGAGTAGATCAAAGATCAAGCCACTTAAAACGTACAGTCTTGTCTTTGATTTACACTGTCTCCTTTGATGAGACAATCTGGCAAAGAACAATTTTGGTATCGTAATTATTTGGCTCAATATTCCCCTGTAGGGCTTTGTAATGTATATAAACCTGAAATCAAAATGTGTACAACGCAAGCGTATCCGAAGAATTGAGCTCCGGTCCTCATTTTTCTACATGTATTTCTATCTATACTTTAGTTGTAAAGATAGTTGTGTAGGCGAACAGAACCTATTGTGTTTTTATTATCATTTTATCAAACACTTGCGAAACGAAGTGTAGTTGCGTCCTACTTTAAGATAAATTTATATTTTCAGTTACTGGAGATAGAAAATAAAAACAGATCAAAGCTGTTTCTGCCGGAATGTCTAAAAACAAAACTTGGACAGAGATTTTCAAAAATAAGAATGTCCATTCCGTGAATTCTAATCTTCATAAATACTCTCTGTGAAAGAAATTAAGGCTGCAAAGTCAAACCTTGAAGTTTTAAGCGTATACATCACTTATCTTTCAGACACCACTTACTAGCGGAAAACTGCCTGCTTCAAATTTGGTTCAATGGGCAATTGGTTAAATGTAAACGGGCATAGTAAAACGTTCACTGTTAATAACATCATCATGAAAGTAGAACAAGATCAGAAAGCATAATCATCAATAACTTTTTTTTTTTCAAAAACTGCAACAGCAACAGTAAGAATTTCCCCACGATGACAGTCCGGTATGGTATGGAACACAACTTTTATCTAAAATTATTGGAACGGAACCGGTTGTTTCTGTCCACAAAGCCAGATCAAATTGGCAAATCATGTTCAGTATCACAAATGATGCCTTTTAACCTTTCTATGCAAAATAAATCACTGGGACTTTCTTTTCAGAAAATTATTTAAGTCCAGTACTATTACACCAAGTTTGGGTAGTAGTTTACAACGAATTGACAACACAGACGATCGTTCATAGATCCAAGATCAGACTGCACGTTTTATAAGTTCTGATCTTGAATCTGCACGGAGTGAAAAACTGCAAAAGATGATTATGCCTTGGATTTTCATGGCATTTGTGTCAAATTGACGTCGCCATAAAAAGTAAACTAAGAAAACATTTCGCGTCAAAATATCATAACTGACTTATTGCAATGGCAAGAGCATATAGTTGAGCGGCACTCTGTAAAAAGGAAGTTTTCTGCGCCTTCGTAATACATTGTACCTAGCATAACGTCGCATAACATGGTTCCATTTCGTCTAAAACCCGGCTGATCCATGATGGCGAATGGTCCCTTGAGATGCAGAAAATTTACCTTCAACAAAAAGTTTTGACTCAGGTCAGCCTGTGCAGACCGCACAGGCTGACCTGTGTCGGTACTTTTTTCATTTGCTTTAAACCCCTTTTTCTCAGAGGATAGCTTAATTGTATAATACGAGTTTTTTATAATAGTTTAAAATAAATCGATAATTAATTCCTGCTGTGCAGGTCAAAGATCTGATCACACGTTTTTTACAGTCTGATCTTTGATATACGCCGTCCGCGAAAGTTTATTACAACTGGGATATCCATCGGGACTTGCACAAATTTGACTTCGCCAGAAAAAGAGGGTTTTCTTAAAACAGAAATACAGTAATACAATGCCTTTCAAAATTTTTTCGGTCATTTTTCGGTCGGACAGGTTTTCTCTGTCTCCCTATATAAGTGCACTTTCTGATGATAGTACATCTTTTGAAGACAAATTTCGCCTAGAGATGACTGTCACATAATGAGCGGATGTTCAACGCCGTCTGAGTGAAGCCATAACTTTACCGGATATTTCTTAAAAGTTCACGGGACAATCGGGGAAATATTTGATGGAACGGAACATGTTTTTTACCTAATTATATAGAAAATATTGTAGAAAGAGGAGCAATTGCCTTATACAAGCAGTTCCTTCTTTTTCCTCATTTTTTCAAAAACAGTGTAATGCATAGGGTGTGGAAAGGGTATTGGTGAAATCAGGTGATAATGGATGTCTTGCGGTAGATATTAGCATCATTTGACGGAATAACCCTGTAGGGGTAATTCTGCTTCACATAACAGCAGACGACCGTCTTGCAGCTATTTACTGAAATTGACGTTCGCAGGTCGTTTTAGCAAGGGCTCAGCCTGAAATTGTACGCTGTCTAAAACAAATATGCCCTAAACAAGCACTATAGTCAACTGGTGTATTACCTTTTATAAGAAATTTGCTAAGGACGACTTGTGTGATGTCCGTGGGTGTCCTGTAGAGCGTCCTCGCAACCATAAAGTCCCAAGTTCGGTTCTAGGGAGCGGGTATCAACCATTGAACTGTTCATTGACCCAAACATTCGGCGAGAGTACTGGTGTGGTTTCAAGGAAGTAGCATCGAGGGAGATCAGTATACTCATACATTGCAAGACCTTGTTTTGCAATCGATGTAAATAATTATGTTTAAATTGATTAAATTAAGCACGACGAAAACATCCTAGTAAAGAAGCGGATAATGTACATAAATCAATGTTATGTGGAAAACTGAAAGACAGTTGTGTCTGTACTGGTGTGAGAAAGCCAGGAAACACATGCAAAGGTACACTTACCGCCGTGAAATGACCTTTTACCAGCTGTTAAAATGGCGTTAAACTCCAATATAAACAAACAAACAAACAGAAACTCTTTTGTGAAAGGCTGACGCTCTATCTCAACACTTTGTACTTTTCCGAAGGACATTATAAGAAGCTAAATACCAGTATAGGAAGGTATGAATAAATAGAGACAGGGAGGTTCCGTTTCATAATTGCACTGGGTCGTCATCAAGGAGAAAGACACTCGGTATAATAAAGATGAGTTATGCTCTGGCAAAAGGGCGCCTAATGCATCTCCGTGATGCATAATACCAAGAAAGTCATCACATGATCATGGATCCATAAATACCATTTTGTCTCACAACCGACTGTAACATAAGGTAGACTGGTTCCTTGACGCACAAAAAATTGACCAATAGCGAAAAGTCTCGGCCCAGATAAGCCTGCGCGGATTGTGCAGGCTGACCTGAGTCGATATTTAAGCAGATGCATTAAGCCCCTTTTCACAGAGCACGGCTCACTGATACAGTTTCCCTGGATGATTACATACGGGCAATCAAAACCCCTACTTTTTGTGTGTCTTTAAACGATTGAAGAACTCGAAATTTTTGCCATCATTTTTACAGAAAGAAATTATAAAGGCGTACAGTATAAGCCATTATCCTTTTATATCACCATCCCGTATTTTTATGACATTGAAAACGTCATTTAAAAAACTCCTCGGAAAAGGAGAAAACGCTGTATACCAGCACATTTTTCTTTTCCCACGATTTTTTCAAAGTGCAAAATGCCTTTTGAAAGCATTGTAGAAATGGAGAAAATGCTGTAATCAGCACTTTCTCCCTTTCCAAAAATGTTTCCTACCCTGCCTGTCAAAGACAAAGGGCATAATTCAAGCCTCATCTAATTTGCCTTTTGCGACTGTTTTCAGTGTGGCCTTTACTTAAATTCTGTTGTCCGGTAATGGGTAGCCTGAGTCCTAGCGGACATACTATTTTAAACCTTAAGCTGCTATATAAATGAAACGAAAATTTCCACCCAATAGTAAAAACCTGAATATTGCGATTTCAAAGTTGATTTCACTGGAAGAAAAATACGGTATCGGAGAGTGGAGGTCAAGATCAGACTGCACGTTTTGTGCAGTCTGATCTTGATCTACACTGTCCGCAAAAGCGCCATGAGTCGTGCTTAGCAGCCTAAAGGTTAACCACTCCGTATCGCGGTCTCCTTTCAAGATCTATAAATATCGATCTATGCACATGGACTGATCGTCAGTTTCTTAAATTATTAAAGTAATTTTTGAAAGAGATTCATCTGCATATATGAAAGGAAAAATGAATGGATAGGCTAGGTAATTAGTTACGACATTACTGGTTACCTGGAGAAGAAAGAAAAAAAAAAGGTTTAACACTAGGAACAATACTTGCGACACCGGAACTCAAACCTTTTACCATAAAACTATAAACCCAAGCCTCCAAAGACTCGGCCGAGGCGCATGCCAATCTCATGTTTATAGCATGTCACGAGATAGCACATACTCCGTGTCTGTATTGGCACAGAGAACAAACATCAGTGGAAACTACGGACCCTTGTTAAGCTTTGGTGTATTATCTCACTTTTGACACACCTGGTTATTAACGCAATATTATCTAAGAATGACTGTCTTTTCAGAATTTTCAGCTTTGGTGTATAATCTTACATTTGACGCGAAAGAAATAAATACTCATTTGCGACTGGTTACAATACTGTAAACATTTTTGCACAAAAGTAAGCGGCTAGATGTGGAAATTTGCAGATATTTGGCAGACATTTGTGACTAAACAGTCACAGAATTATGACACATCTGTCAAGTTGTACAGTATAGCAATGCAAATATTAAAAACTTGAAAGACGCCCATTACTATTTGTAGTGTAAATAGTACCAAGAAAATAATTGCGATTAAGTTAAAAACCCTTTATGATAGCGAAAAACTCTTCAGTGCCAAAGATATAAACTGGATTTCTGTCGACGGCGAAAGTAAAATAAACTGAAACTCGGAAAACTGAGAGGCTTAACCAAACAGGCGGGCGGTACGGTTCCAAGATCAGACTGCACTTTCTATGTAGTCTAATCTTAATCTATGCCGCGCGCAAGAGCCCGTGTTTCGCCTTTGGCTGAAATGGCTGAAAGTGAAATGCTTTTAACCCTTTCCCAAACGACAAATTTTGGACTGGTCTAAATTGAAAGAGTTTGCAGACGACAATTTTAAATGTGATGAAAATGGCAGAAAGTTATCAAAAAGGGTAGAAAACACTGTGGGAAAAGGAGAAATTGCTCGTTACAAGCAATTTTTCCTTTTCCCACAGTGTTTTCAAAAGACTTGTACTGCAGACACGTGAAAACCAGGGCTTGTTTGGGAAAGGGTTAAACATGGCCACTGTAATGTAAATGTTATGATGTTTATTGGCTTGGAGGGTATATGTACATGTAATATTGTGTGATAGTGTCTTTTTCATTTTGCGATGCACCAGCTTTCAAGGACATAAACAGCGAATTGGGGAAAAATGTAACAAGTAATTTCACCTTTCTCCACAATGTCTGCAAATGGTATTTACGTATCAAGTCTTTGCTGATTGTGCTTATCCTTACTTAACTAGATTTTCTTTTTCAGGAGGAAATCAGTAAAAGAATACGGTTCGTTAAGTTTATGCCATAATTTCAATTCCAGATTAAGTAGTTGAACATTTATGACAAACTCCTAGGTACTGATAAATTGTACTTTATATTACTTGTTTCTCATTCTTTAATGACGAAGCAGGTAATTTTTTTTTTATCGAAACCTGAAATGAAAATAAATTGAAGACTGGCAAAATGAAAGTATTCTCTTAAAAAATATATACAACGTGAAGAGTTCTTAACGTTCGATATCTATAATAGAGCATTCCTGCAGTCTAAAACAGCATTTATTAACGCAATTTACCTGTATTTGATAATTCATCAAACCGGTAGAACCCTGACAAGAACGTAGGACAAAGGTATTTCTTTTCTTTAACCCATATCCTGCTAAATAATTTAAATGAAATTTTCAAGCTGATGGTAAAAACCAAAATGTTAGTATTTCAAAGTTGTGGGGATTGGAGAAATATCTCCTTACCGGACAGTGTATATCAAGATCAGACTGCACGTTCTGTGCAGTCTGATTTTGATACACACTGTCTGCAAAAGGTCCGTGAGTCGCGCTTAGCGACCTGAGGGTTAAGTCTGGTTGCGACAATGCCTATTAGCCCTGAAAATGTTCACTGTCAGTTAAAAAATACGATATGTCCTGTATCTCCTACAATATTCATTGTCCTATATCACACTTTAATGCCAATGTTCTCCTATATTTATTGTCCATTATCAAAATTTACGATCCAGTTTCTCCGATAATATGCATTGTTCATTATCAAAATGTATTACCTGTTTCTCCGACAGTATTCTTGGTCTGTTATCAAAACGTAACGCCAAGTGTCTCCAATAAATGAATGTGCAACATCCGTTATCAAAATTTATTGCCCTGCATCGCCGACAATATTCATCAACTGTTATAGAATTCATGACTTACTTGTCAGACAGTAACCATTATCCGTCTTCAAAATTTTATTTCTAGTATCTCCGACAATACTAATTGAATGTTGTAAAACTTACATGAAGAGTAGGATATTTCTGAAAATGTTCATCGTCCGTTATCAAGTTTTAAGGCCATATATCCCCGACAATATTTCATTGTCAGTTTTAGATATTGTATCCCCAGTATCTCGGACAATTTTCATTGTATGTCATAAAACTTATATACCGAGTATCTCTGACAATGTTCATTGTCCGTTATCAAGCTTTAAGGCCCAATATCTCCGACAATATTCATTTTCAATTGCCAAAATTCAATGCCCTGCATGACCGAAAGTACTCGTTGTCCGTTATCAAGGGTTAGGGCCCAATATATCCGACAATATTCATTTTCCGTTCCAAAATTCAATGCTCTGCATGTCCGAAAGTATTCATTGTCCGTTTTCAAAATATCTCCAATAATATTCATTGTATGTCATAAAATTATATTCCGTGTATCTCCGACAATATTAGCCATGCTCTGGCCATGCATGTCCATGATACATCATACCAAGCAAATCATCATACAATCATGGATAATAAAAATCCATTTTGTCTAACAAACGACTTAATCATGAGGTACAATGGTCCTTGGACATGCAGAAAATTGATCTAAAGAGAGGGGAAAGAGAATTAAAAAGTCAAATGCCGTCTGAAATATACTGTGTTATAATTCTCATTAAGTTTAGGATCTGAATTTGGGTAACTTCTCCAGAAAATTAAACAAATACTTGTCAATGACTTTTGTGTCAAACTATGGTTTTAAAACTTTGATTCCCCCACATAAAAAAAAATGTTCTTGAATAGATACATATTTTCATCATGGCCATCTCAAAAGCGTGCATGTTTTGCAATGTTGAATTTTTGACTCAAAAGTCTGTTGTCTAAATTTTGCGACCAAAAGCATGAAACGTGTCAAAATTTACACTTGTAATTATAGAATTAGATCAGATTATTGAGATAAATGTCACAAACCTTACGCTCGTCGCACTCTCTGTGCTAATTGTCAATGATCTCTATCCTAATTGAAGGGTTTCTTTGTTGTATAGATTTCGAAAATTGTCGCTAACTAGAAACCTGCTGAATCAGGCGAAATTCTTGAACGCAAAATCAACGAAATTTTCAACTGACGATTAAACATAGAATCACAATGTAATACTGACTAGGCCAATCAGGACTGCCACAACACGGTTTCTTAACAAACAATTTAGACAAACAATACAATAGTTTTATGATTTTTTTTTTTTTTTTTCTTTCTTTTTAGATCCATCTTTGCCACGAAAACTGGTAGATGTTTGATATCAATTTTTTATCATATTGATCTTGATCTAGCATAGCAGAGTATCTCAAAATGTAATTACAGATGGAAGTGAAAGCAATCACCCAAAGACAATATTATCCCAAGATGGAATGTATAATCATGCTCTTCTTGGATGATATTATCTGATCGGTTTTTGTTTTCCAACTTTGTTTTCAACTGTTATTTCACTGGTCCACTATAACATACATGCATTGCGTGTTTTCTTTTCAGTCACATGTAAAAGTGATGCCCGTGATCTTGTATATCATTTATTAAACATTTTGTGCATATTACAACACGCAAATTCCATAAAAATTGCCATACCATGTCAGTTAACACTTAGGCTGCTAAGTGCGACTTTTGCGGACAGCGTAGATCAAGATCAGACTGCACAGAACGTGCAGTCTGATCTTGGATCTACACTTTCCAATAGGAGATATTTTTAAGTTTGAAATAGCATTATTCTGTTCTTTTACTATCGACTTCAAAGTTTCATTTAACTTATTTTGCAGGAAAAGGGTTAATGTTTATTTTGCCCAAAATCCTTAAATACTTCAGTACATGACATGTGATATTCTTTGCGCAAAATCCATGATACTTGCTTTCCCACGTCTTGTATCGCACACCTTGCGCAAAATCCATCGACGATACATCACAATCTCCGATATGAATTTTATGCTGTAGCGATCCTAATGAAGGAAACAAATGTCTGCCTGGGAACAAAATGATTTGTAATGCTTACATCAAATATAAACAAACAAGTCTGCCAGACGACATCTTATTAATTGCTATCACCAACGTAAGACTATGATTTATAGGAGAATAGTAATTGATAGTAAGCGCCTTGAATACAAAAGAAACTCTCGATAATTCAAATTTGATCTAATACGAATTTATCAGATTCTTCGAAATATAGAATAACATGCTTTAGAAAAAAAGTGCAGCAACGGCATTTAATGGCCGTGCGAGCGATTAGAACTGCTGCAGAGAAAAATAAAATACAACCCGAACTGTTTAAGTTAGGTATACTTCGTGCCATCCAGAAAAGTTTGTCGTTGACGTTTATGTGATGTATTTTTCCTTCATTCAAAACATTAAGTAAACAGTAACCCCATTTTCTTAACCCTTCCTACATACGTTTTTGTGGACAATGAAGATCAGGATCAGAATGCACAAAACGTGTCGTATGAGCTATACAAGGATCTGAGATAGTCTGCCAAAAATTGTCTCCACAGTTATGTGGACCTTTAAGATGAAAATGCCAATTTTAATTTTTGATACGCTTTGGGTTCAAACTAAAGTTTTTGTCTGACTGGTGCAGAACTGTGTTCATTTTCTCAAATATTTGTCAGCAGACAAACTGCCCCTGCTGCACTTCTCATAAAAATCCACTGTAAAAATCCATTTACTCCGAATATATTGTTAAGCAGCTGTAATTCCGGAACACACTGAAGTTATTGACGCTTTACCACACAATCCCGACTTTTTACGACCCTGTGACAGAAGCCTTTTAAAAAACATTGTGGGAAAAGGAGAAAATGCTGGTAACCAGCATTTTCTCCTATTCCCACAATGTTTTCTACCCTTTCCAAAACAAATTTAAATTTTTTATTCACATTTATTTTGTTGTCTGCAAATGCTTTCATTTGGACCGGTCTAAAATATTGTTGTTTGGTAAAGAGTTAATTCGGCGTATGAATTGAAATACAACTGTTCGGGAAAAACAACTGCTAGCGTAGGCACTCATATAATAAGACCCTGAAATAATTATTTATCAAAGTCGAAACTCACATGATGATAACAGAAAACAACCGTTTTTAAGGTCACTCGTAAAAAAATTCCGGGGACTAATTGTTTTATCAAAGTCAGACTCATACTGAAATGATGCTAGAAAGCAACTGTTTGAAAAGAATCACGCATTTAGTAAGACATGAGTATTATGACTGTTTGTCATAGCCACTCAAAACTTATACTCGCGCACAATTATTTACCAAAGTCACACCGATAAATTCTACCAGAACACAACTGTTTGTCTGTCAGAAAGAAAGACCAAAGCTCGATCAGAAATTAATACCGGAACAAAATTGTTTGTCAACGTCATTAAGAAATTATTAACTTTCAAGCCGATAGTAGAAACGCAATACATGTATTTGCTATTTCATAGCTACATTTAAGGGGAAAAGTTTTTCTCCTTATCAGATAGAGTAGATCCAAGATCAGACTGCACGTTCTACACTGTCCGCAAAAGGTCCCTGAGTCGCGCTTAGCAGCTTAAGGGTAAAGTGCCACAGGACACCAAGTTGACGAAGCAGATAAAGTAGTTTGAATGTGGTGGCCCTAACGAATGTAAACGCGAACATGTTTGCAACTGTTGATAATAAGATATTGTTTTGTAAGATGTAAAACTGAAATATCTCACAATTGCAAAAAAAAGAAAACGATAGGAAAACGATGATTTTTTTTACGTCAAAGAGATTAACGTGTTCCTGAAGATAAATAATTGAAATAAAGATGTTAAGTAGGAAAAATGTATAAATTTTCAAAACAAGAACCTCTCAGCTGAAGTTATTCTCTTCAAAATTATACACAACAAAATGTACAACGAGGTCGTGTAAGTATATTGCTAATAGCTCTGAAAATAAACTTCCAGATTAATCAAAACTTTTACTCGTTCAATTACTCCAATTCTCTGTAAGTTGTACCTCCAAATGGTAGTTCTCGTTAGCACACAACACCACTTCAGGCAAGTTTTGAAAATGAAATTAAACTTTTAATCAACAACCCGCATCGAAAGTTTGGAAACAAGTTGTTTTTTTAGACTGAATTTTACAGTCGAAGATGATGCCTAGCTTATGTAACTGGAGTCGCCGTGAGGTTTCAACTGTCGCTCACCCTCTGTTATCATTGCATTGCCTTCTCTCTGTCTCTCTCTGTCTCTCTCTCTCTCTCTCTGCGCTTGGGGATAGCGGGAGATAGTCTCTCTGCTTTACTCATCACACTGATTGTATTAAATATTGGTGTAAACTAATTCATATGGAGGAACACAGATATCCGAAACAGTGTTCTGAAATGTTAAAATCTCTAGACAATGTCGGTCGAATAACCTGTGTAACCAAAGTTAAAAACTTCTTTTTTTCGATATGGATATGGAATGGTATGGATATCCCAAACTGTTGGAGATTGTAACCACTTAATAAAGTAGTTTAAACAAAGACTTACAGATTGCACAAAGCAAGATTGGCATTCTTCTATATTGACTCGAGTTGGTGTGGTTTTTATAAACAGTTTAAATCATTGTTGATCCCAGAACAATATTTATTAATTGATTTAAGATTTGATTTGAGAAAAGCATTGGCAAAGTTCCGTTGTTCTAGCCATAAACTAAGAATTGAAACCAGCCGTCATCGCAACATCCCAAGACAAGATAGGTTATTTGAATTTTGTTTCCAACGCAACGGTGTACGGGTTATCGAGGACGAAATAATGTATCTTTCATTATCCAAAATATTTGAAATCGCTCAATTAACTTTCTGTTAACGTGTTACGACAAAGGCGATATTCCAAACGACCTTTATGGCATTCTTCAGACACACTGTGCCAGGACACTGAAACCCCTGTCCCTTAACGTATCCAAACTGTTACGTATATCAAACAAATAATTATTGTCTAACTCTATATCAGATAAGTGTACATTCAATATAGAAAAATCCAACCTTAGTATGTATTTGTTGTCCCAAGAGTAAACCTGTTATGTAAAATCCATAATGTTTTCACTTCAGAAATGCTTATGAATGAAAATAGCGGCATATTTGGTCTGTCACATACATCACGCGCACGCATGTCTTCCATTCATTTGGTCGATTTATTATTCATAGGTAAAAATGCCATGTACCAGTCACGATTGATCTAAACCGATCATCGAATAGTGCAGGAAAGGAGCTCGTTCTGACTATCCATAAGCTGTTCCAATCAAAAGTATTGAGAGAGTGTTTATTTTAATTTTCTCCTTCATACAAAATTGTGACGTTTTATGACAAGGGTATAATCAATACTTATTTGTAAGCATGACATTGTATTTTGGGCCATAGGCCTATAGTTACGGCAATATAATGGTCTGGAGTTCTCTCTTGACAAACTGAAACTGAGATACATTATCCTATCTTTAGTACACGAGCACGGCGTGAGTAGTTACAATATATCAAGGAAGTCGTTAAAACTATGAGGTTGTTAATCGTAGAAAACCAGTGACTGATATGTGAATATCACGCGAGTTTATACATTGTCTATTTCTGGAAATACTATCTTAAAGAGATTAAAGTCACTCTTAGTACCAATATCGGATAGAACACGCAAAACTGATAAACTATCCGATATTTTGTAAGGTTTACTTAAAAAAATCCCTCAATTTTGGAAATTGGAGTTTCTTGTTTTTTAAAACTGTGGAATAAGCAGTAAATATTTTACATGTTTGTCGCCTAAACGATTAACTTCTTTTATATTTATGAGAGGCCTAGATTTTTTTTTTCCGTTAACTCTCTACCAAACAATACCGTGTTTTAACGACACTGGGATACAGTTTTTTTTTTTTTTTTTTTGAAAAAAAAAACGTGGAAAAAGGACAAAATGCCAGGAACCAGCATTTTCTCCTTTTCCCACAACGTTTTCTACCATTCCAAACAAAAATTCGAGCATTTAAGTCACATTTGATTTGTCGTCTGCAAATGCTTTCAATTTGGACAAGTCTTTTTTTTTTCGTCTGGTAAACTGTCAAAACACATACTGCGGATACACAGTAGAAATGTCTCATTGCCCTCTTTTTGTTTCAGACAGGAAACAAATTCTTGCTCTAATCGATTGGTGTCGATAGCCACTAGATGTTAACCCTTATCCTGCTAAATAAGTGAAATGAAACTTTTTAAGCCCATAGTTAAAAACCCAAATTTTGCTATTTCAAAGGTATTTTGGGGGTAAAATATGTCCTTATCGGACAGTGTAGATCAAAGATCAGACTGCACGTTCTGTGCAGTCTGATCTTGATCTACACTGTCCGCAAAAGGTCAGTATGTCGCGCTTAGCAGCCTAAGGGTTAACACTTTCAATACCAGGAATACCATGAAAAATCATCATTCTAACTGTATTACTTTAATCAAGTGTTGTACATCAGCTTTACTCGATTAGACCAATTTCATTAATTGGCTTTCTCTTACCCAACCATTCAACCCTTAACCACACAGTCACGAGTTTTAGAGACCTTTACGGGGAAGACTTTTGAAAACAATGTGGGAAAATGAGAAAGTACTGGTTACCATTATTTTTCCCTTTCCCACCATGTTTTCTACCCCTTCAAAGACAAATCCCATCATCTGAGACACACTGAATTTGTCGTCTTCAAATGCTTCCAATTTGGACATGTCCAAAATTTTGTCGTTTGGTAAAGGGTTAACCTTGTTACGATGTTACATACCCATTTTCTACAGCGTCTTTTATCGAATTATAACAGCATTGGTACTGTCTTGCTTTTAATATACCATACAACATCCGATCTGCACTAACTTAATTTTCAAATGTGGAAAGTCTTGAAATGAATTTTCAAAAGACAAGATAATTATGATTGTTCGATAGTGCTCACAAGAGGGAAGTAAAAACATGTCAATTTTCTACAGATGAGGCACACTTTCAAATGGTATTGGTAAAGACTTCTAGATTATCTTTAATACAAAATTTCAACTGACTAATACTTGTAGCGCCAGATAAAAGAGATTATGATACCTTTTCTCTACTTACATGTAAATCTGTGTTCAAGAAAACATGAACACCAACCCAACAGGCGTGTTCTTTTCTGACCAAGTCAACCTGATCTGAACACCTTTGTCAAAGGAAGATTGGATGGTGCCAAGATCCCGATTTAAAAAAAAAAATAATAATAACCCAAGCGCTAAAGACCAAAAACTTCAAAAATGTCCCCATATAAGTATATCATAAAATGATTCACCAGACAAGGCTCTGTATTACCCATGGCGGATACATAGATGTCGGTTATTGATAAAAATAGGGTTTCACAAAAGAGCATTGTACTATGGACATTCTAGTGAAGAGTGACACTCATATTCGATTTTATTGAATGTGCAATATGGTTATTTTCCATGATGTCTATCAATTCCACCAATGTATAAAATATATTTGGAATATTTATTCTAACCAGACTAGGGAGCAAGTGAAATATAATTTGGTTTGTTCAAGTATCGTCCAATGAGTGTTTGTTACGGACTGACTGACAGATGAACGGTATAGTATAACGGCGAGAGTGTGTCACCAGGTAACTGTTAAACCAAACCAGGTTTTCAGATGAATTATAGTAAAAAAAACTTGAATTGATCCTTTAAAAGATAAGATAAATTCTTAAATGAGCGGCGCTCTGGCAAACGGGGTTTAATGAATCTCCGTGATGCTTGATACCAGTGGCACCAAAGAAGCAATGATTCATGATGTTTATTGATTCATGAACTTCCATTTTTGTCCAACAACCGACTATATCATGAGGCAGAACTGTCATCGGAAATGCAAAAAAATGACCAATAGCAAAACTTTTCGTTCCAGGTCAGCCTACGCGGACTCCGCAGGCTGACCTTGGTCGATACTTTTTGCAGATGCATTAAACGCCCTTTTTACAGAGCATGGCTCAAATATACAATAATTATGAATTTCATAATATCCATTCTGTATTGTTTTGGATTGTTTGTGTATATACAAGTGACATAATATAGACGTTAAGTATAGACAATCACCGATCGCTGAATAACGCAGTGCACCATTTTTGCTCAGGTGAGCCAGTTACAACAAATTCTTCGTTTATATACGTATAAAGTGCAGTTTTTGATCTCTGAAGAATATAGAAGATGGAAACTTTCTTTCTTTCTTTCTTTCTTTCTTTCTTGTCCTCCTTTTTTGCGTTGTTTATACACTCATGTTAACATTTTTTTCCCAATTTTAACGTCTATCGAAATACCTTTAACACCAGACGTTATAGCAGACATTGTCTTTGATTACTTATCACAAATAGACTAACACGATTGGATTTGTTCAACAGCTGCATCGCCAACGATATTTTTGATCAAAGATTCCATTCGGGCAGTCTTTTCTGTCATATTCGCTGACAGTAATCGATTATTTTTGCTATGTCCCTTCCATGCAAAATGACTGGCTACAACCAAATACATGTATCGTATCTCTTTTCCTAAATGAATGAAAAGTTATGGTCTGTCTCAATATCTAGGACAGCTGCTTGGACTTTGTCCTCTGCCTATTTTCCTTGTACGCTTACAAAATTGAGCCATGTTCTGTGAAATGGTGGTGCAATGCATCTGCAAAATGAGAAGTAACTTTTCCGCGTGTCCAAGGACCATTCTTCTTCAGAATACAGTCGATTGTTGGACAAAATGGATTTTATTTTATGGATCCATTATTAGGTGATGACTTGCTCGATAAACTGAATCACGGAGATGAACTGAATCCCCTTTTTGTCAGAGTATGGCTGAGATATTTGAGAAAATAACTGATTTTTCTTAAATTAATTCTTTTTAATCGATTTCTGACTTTCTATCATTACATTTTTATATAGTTTTAAATTATTTAGAATTAGGAACAAGATGAAAAGTCAATGCGTATTTGATTGTAGGCGAGTAGAACAAGTAAATAATAATTTAGCAAAGAAACCTAGCACAGACACTGTAAATCTGAAAGTGATGATTAGTTGAGGAAGTAATCAATCATGTTTGAGAATCTGGCACGGCAAAAATAAAATTTGTTTATAAATGAATGTAATTAATCTTGTCATTATTTCTATTTCTGTTCCATCTTTCTCCTCTGCGTCTGATTAATTTGATTAACGAATTAATAGTTTAGATCTATAGGGTATAGCAAAAAAATTGTGAATTGTGAGCTCCCAAATTAGTTGTTCTACGAATTGTCGCATTAATGGTCGTATCCCTAGGTAACATTTTCTTAATTACTGCTCTTGCTTTTAGTGGTGGTAGTGTTGATATAACACTTAAAAAATAAATAGCGGAATTCGAAATTGCAGCTCCTCCTTAAAAATCCCTGAGCTTAACTGAAAAAGTAATGATTCGTCTTTTTTGACAATCTACTCTATGATAAGTCAGCATCTTTAGAAGCGGTTTTGTAATAAAGCGGTTTTTTGTAAATGACTGTTCAACCACGCTATGCTTCTTCAATATTTACCCATATACTAGTAGTTCAAAATGGATATACATGTATTTGTATGCTCCGAACTATATGGGTGAATATTGAAGGAACATAGCGAGGTTGAAAGTTTTATTACATAAAGCCGTTTTATTACAAAAGTTACTTTTAAATCATTACTAAATTTTATGGACATACCAAAAACTACATTTAGAACAGAAAAGTAATTCGGGGGAATAAAATGATGAAAATCACTAATTTCTATAGTAGATCTATTAATGAAAGGAACAAATATTGTACATTTTCCCACAACGTTTGTTAATGGCCGTCTGGAACAGGGACTTTGAAAATTTTCATTTTCATTGCAATAAACACGCATAAGTCAGCTATTTCGTAAAAAAAGATACACGTGTATAAGAGTAATGATACTCACGAAATAAGGTACTAAATCATGAAAATAGGTTAAAAGAACTTCAATGCTTTGCGTGTAGTTAAGAAATTTTGGTCTGATGTGAATGTTGTTCCAGTTATTTGAAATCCTCATTTCGGGAATCTGTCAAAACACTGTATTGAATTCGTATCCTGTAACAACACAGCCAAAAGAAACAGTGTTGTTCACGGTACTGGTAGGTAAATAGAAATAAGCTAGTCCTCTGTCTATGTTGTTGCATAGTTCTTCTAGTGGGATGCGGAGCCAAGTTCTTTCCCAGTCACCCAGGAAAAAGTGAAAAAAAAAAAAGAAACTGTGCAATCTGGGTAAGCTTACGGGTTTTATTTAGCACTGAAATTGACAATCAAACTCTTTACCAAACGACATGATTTTAGAGCTGTCTTTATTTAAACCATATTCTGACGACAAAATTTATCCGACTTAAATGATGGAGTGATAGAAAACACAAGAAAAGGAGCTGGCATTTTCTATTTCTCCCACAATTTTTGAAGAGCCTCATTGCTCAGTGACGTGAAAACATGAGATTATTTGGCAAAGACTTAGGACCAAATAACCACTTTACTCGGCAGAGCGTTTTTTTTTTTCTTTTCTCGTCGGAAATACATGGATTCAGCTGCATACTAGCGTAAAGGCAGGTCTACGCGCATGCCAACAGAGCGAGATCTTCATGACTCATTTGCTTTTTTTTTTCATTTTTGCGGGGGGGGGGGAGCCGGTATTGATTAAATTTATTTCCTTCTGAAACATATTTGCAGCAGACGATTTTGAAGCGATTTGCCACTTAGGCTCGCTCCAGGGTTTCCTGATAACAAACCCAACGTCCAAACTGCCAAGCCGATGTAGATCCCTCAAATATACGTGTACAAGGTAGAGTAAGTCCGAACAGTTTATCTTGTACTGAGTTGAGAATTTTACTACCAGTCCACAAAACTAAAATAAACTTACAACCAGTCCACAAAGACAGAATAAACATAATCATTGCCAGATAAATGAGAGATAAATAAACGAAACAAACGTGTAAGTAACTTTATCATTAATTATTTGTAACCTAAATTCCGCCGATGTTAAATTAGACAAATTGCTGACAATACGTAGGAATGATATAAAGGGGGTATAATCCGTTATAATTGGTGTTTATTTCTATCAAAATAGATTGAAATTATAACAGAGACACCGCCGAAAGAACAAGTTTGAATATTTATCGTTTCCTTTACATCCAGGTACGTATGCGATAACAATAAATCTTATTCGTGACCTAGAACTTTTCACTAATGAGGACTTTCATTTGATAGTGTTCGGTGCAGGCCCTACTTCATTAACTGGCAATGATGGTTCTTGCAGCGTAAAGTTACGTATCCTATTGCATGCTTTTTCAATGAGCCATGCTCTGTGAAAAGGGGTTAAATGCATCTGCAAAAAATATCGACCCAGGTAAGCCTACTCAGTCCTGTTATCTCTGTATCGGGCGAAATGTTTTTGCCTGTCAAGGTTCAGGCCTTCTCCTTCATTGGTTTTAATTATCTTCTGGAAGAACAGAACAGGATGGAACAGGTCGTGTCAAATGTACATACTTTCCAAAAAATTCAACGGCTTGTAAGTTCAACTTATTATCATCGTACGTAATTACTAAATTAATCTGAGAGGATTTTCTGCGCCAACAAAAACTGTCAGCAGTGCTTCACAAGCTTTCAGTAATGAGACATGGTCAAGCCACGGCTGCCAGAACGTACAGGCCAGCATCAGACTGCACAAAACTTGCTTCATTGTGTTCCCATTACAGTGCCATTTCATTTACCTAAATAATTATGTCGGATTTAAATCATTTGAGCCAAATCGAATGTCGTCAGCGAATTCTTTCAATATGAATATAATAAAGAGTTAGAGGTAAAAGTTAACCCTCTGCTTTGTATCTATACTTGTTCGAAGCGTAAAAACACATTTGCGAGAGGCCAAAAGATCATTCCACATTTGCAATATAATGTCATGCCATGAACGAAATGAACCTATAGCTGTATATGACTTAGTAACTTTACAATGTCATCATCAGCAGAAGCAATCATGCCAAATGCACATTTCCTTTTTACTGAGAAGTCTGTTGGTTGGCAAAAAGTCAACTGCGTAGCTGAACTTGTCATGGGTGTAAAAACATGTCAGCCTTGATGACAAGACTGTTGGGGAAGGCCACAAGTTCACTTTATTCCTACTGCAACACAATTTCATCGCCTAAACACTTTACCAAACGACGAAAAAATGAAGACTTTTCAAAACTGAAAGCATTTTTCAGACGACAAATTATATGTAGCTAAAACGATGATTTCTGTTTTTGATATGGTAGAAAAACACTGGTAACCAGCATTTCTCCTTTTCCTGCTATGTTTTCATAAACCTTCTCTTTCAGAGTTGTTAAAACTCGGGGTAGTGTGGTAAAGGGTTAAAGAAGTTGATTCACAGCCGTATGTGACTTCAGTTCACAGCGCCTCAACCTCTGGGAATTTTTGTCCCTTCAATGAAAGTCACTCCCAACATTTTTTGGCACAAATTTCCGAACCCTTATCATCCATCTGCAGAGGACTTTAACCCTTTACCATACAATCCCGACTTTTAACGACCCTGAAAGAGAAGGTTCTCGAAAACATAGTGGGGAAAGGAGAAAATGCTGGTAACCGTTTACCATACAATCCCGACTTTAAACGACCCTGAAAGAGAAGGCTTTTGAAAACATTGTGGGAAAAGGAGAAAGTGCTGGTAACCCTTTACCATACAATCCCGACTTTTAACGACCCTAAAAGAGAAGGCTTTCGAAAACATTGTGGGAAAAGGAGAAAATGCTGGTAACCAGCATTTTCTACTTTTCCCACAATGTTTTCTACCCTATCAAAGACAGAAATCACCATTTTAGCAACATTTGATTTGTCGTCTGCAAATGCTTTCAATTTGATAATGTCCAAAATTTTGTCGTTTGGTAAAGGGTAAAACGCATTGTAGGAGACCACTTTTGAAAACATAGTGGCAAAGCACTTTCTGCTTTTGCCACAATGTTTTCACATATTCATATTGTCAACCTGGCATTCGTTTAATGTCGGTATTTTTTTTTTTTTTTTTTTGAGTCCTCTGCTTCAAGTTGTTTCATGGTGGTGATAGGGGAGAAGTTAATGAGTTAACGATCTGTCTAAGCACGGAAAGAGTCTCCCATTGTCTTCTTCGATAGCTGTTCGATTTTTATGTCAAGTACAGTATACAACATCAACGTATTACAATGGTAAGCTTTGTACGTGGGATAGCATTCACTCTTGATGAACTCGTTTTATTAAAGTTAGCATACATGCAGCTTAACTCTCTTTTTAACTCTTTACCAGATGACAAATTTTGGACACATCTGCATTGACAGCGCTTTCAGAGGACAATTTTGATATGCGCTCAAATTTTGGAATTTGGCGGTGAAAGAGTAGTAAAAATTGGGGGAAAAGGAGAAAATGCTGGTTACCAGACGAAAAGACGTTGAAAAATAGATGTCGAAATGTCACGTGGACGGACTTTTCATCCACAGTTTTAAATAAAATGACAAGATACTGTAGGTTGTATATGTTAATAGCAGTTATCTTGTTTTTCTACATTTGCTATTTATTCTTTATTTCATTCGTGTTTAGATTCCTCGTCCATTTTGATACGATTTTCTAAAATCTGGTAAATTCAACTGACGGAAATTATGGCTATGGATAACGATTTCGCGGAAATATTGCAGATTCTTCTTTTTTCGTAGAGAGTGGCAATTTTTCCTAACAATGAATAGAAAATCAGATTTTTTTTTATGAAAAATATTTATTCAGTGCTAAAAACATTGACCAGTATATCTCCTACTTGGAAACATGACAGATTTAAATTCCTTTCATATTTCTTTGCTGATCGCAAGTAAACACTCATTTTTTTCGCTGATCGCAAGTAAACCCTCAGACGACATTTTGCGTCGGTAGGCAGACCACCGTTGAAATGTTATGGTCACGAAAGGCGGGGTGGGGTGGGGTGGGGTTAACGAGTTAACGATTCGTCTAAGACAAATTACTCTAAGTGTCCTCAAGCTTCGATTTTATGGCAAGTAGATCGCGCGACAAAAGTATCTATTTTTTTTTTATTACAATGGAGAGCTTTGTACGAGGAACTGGATTCACTCGCGATAAACTGGGAAAAAATCTCTATAAACTAGCGCAATATGATTAATACATAATTAAGCATTCACTGCCAAAAGGTATTTTACACGTTGGAATAGATTTGGAAGAAGTTTGTTTTTCGGCGTAGCTTAATAAGCTGGCTTTTTACCTACTTCTTCATATGATAAATTCGAATCACACCCTAGCAAATGAATGAATCTTTTTCATGCACTAATTAGGAATTTCACGTTTTTTAAACGTTACCCCATACCCATTAATGTACAATCTGCATATATTTTTAGACACACCAATTGAAGCAGCAACTACGGCTTTTCTACGGATGACTTGGTTTAACATTCTAACTTGAAAAATATTTTTAATTGAAAATTTCTCTTTCCAACAATATTCCAAACAATAAGGGAAAAGAGGCCGTTGCTAGCGTCCTCACTTTTCTTTATTTCTCGTCATATTGAACCACAAAAGAGTTTCAATATTCTATTCCAGGACCTCTTACTCCGTCTATCTTTTTTAACTCTTTACCAAACGACAAAATTTTAGATTTGTTCAAATTGAAAGTAGTTGCAGACGACAAAATAATGTGACTAAAAAATTGGAAATTTGTTTTGAGAAGGGTAGAAAGCATTGTGGGAAAAGGAGAAAATGCTGGTTACCAGCATTTTCTCCTTTTCCCACAATGTTTTCAAAAGGCTTCTTTCTCATGGTCGTTAAAAGTCGGGATTGTGATGTAAAATGTTAAAAGATTCTTCCTTGTTCATTCTGTACTTCCATCTGGCTGAAATTACTCATCCATTCCGATATGATACTACAGTTTTTGTTTAAAATCATACTTTTGAGGAAGTTAGTTTTTTGGAAATTATTATCCGGGACATTTTGCGGAAGGGTTGCTATTTCTATAGAATGCCAATTCATCTTCGCAATGAATTACAATTTAAATACGGTTCGATTTTTTCTTGAGTACAGTATTTCCAACATTAGGAAGATGACAATGGCGTGCTTTGTACATGGAGTTGGATTCACTCACAATGAACCAGTTTTACTTTATGTACGTACAAAAAGCTTATCTTTCCCTTTAACCCTTTCCCAAATCACAAATTTTAGACTCTTTCAAAATCAAAACATCTACAGACCACAAATTCAGGATAGATGCAAATGAGCTTAAGCTCTCTGAAAGAGAAGAAAACATTGTGGGAAAAGGAAAAAATGCTGGTTACCAGCATTTTCTCCTTTTCCCAAAATGTTTTCAAAAGGCTTCTTTCCTGGAGTCGTTAAAAGCCGAGATTGTTTGGTAAAGGGTTAACATAAAGGAAATCAACATTGCGCGTTGAAATGTAACGTGAGTGGATTATGACCAGTGTTGTTAAATAATACAAATGCACTGTTTTGTGATCTGTTGTTTTACATTTGTCACTTATCCTCTCTTTTTTTATTTAAATTCTTCAATAATTTCGATCTAACATTGTATCGAATTAAATTGTTAAAAGAATATATTTCATGAAAATAATCTCATTGAAAGATTATTTTTGTCAAGGGAATGGCAGTTTTCCTTTGTAAGGAATTACGAGAACAATTTTGAAGAAAATAAGAAAAATGGATAAAGTCAAAACTACATACAGAGCTTCATTCCACTTTTTCGTGAGAAGAAAACATTTCAGATATATACCATTTCACAAAGCTGTAGCTTGACTTAACGTTTTAGCCAAGGATATTTCTAAGATCGTTTTAAACGTTAAAAATCACCACACAATAACCCACAACTTAACTTCTATCCATTTCAACTCTTCACTAAACGACAAAATTGTTAGACTTGTCCAAACGGAAAGCACTTACAGACGAAAAAATCAATGTGGCTCAAAATTCTAGAAAGGGTGAGGAAAAACTGTGGGAAAAGGAGAAAATGCTGGCTACCAGCATTTTCTCCTTTTCCCACAATGTTTTCTAAAGCTTCCTTTGTCTTTGTTATTAAAACTCGGGGTTGTGTGGTAAAGGGTTAAGGTATTTGACCCGAATAGCTGGAGATCTAGGCTTTCATTACAATTATGAATTCCAAATTTACGAATTGTATAGTAAATATGCAAATTCGGATACATCCGTGTAAATAGCTATAATGCATACGAATTACAGTTCACTACAACCCTACATGAGAAAACAGTGTAGAAAAAGGGGCAATTTCTCCAGCAAAACCGTAACGGTCGTGCGAATGAGGCTAGGAATTTAAGTGCACCCCCCCGCCCCTATGACGAACAACGAATTCACCGTTCTATTGATCTGTCCATCCAAACCCTGCAAGGCACATCTTCAACTAGTTTTCGAGACAATTTAGATAGCGACCGGACTGCACAGAGCGTGCAGTCCGATCTTCTACACTCGTTCTCCGATACTTTGTGAGATAATCTGTCAAATAGGGAGGGATTGTGTAAATGTCCATTTTCCTTTTTGGGGGAATTATGTACATGTCCATTTTCCCGGGGTTTTTTGAAAGCGGGAGAAATCGTGTAAATGTTCATGGGGCGGTGGAGATTATGTAAATGTCCATTTTCCTTTGGGGATTATGTTACAAGAGTTTTTCTATGGTAGAATGTATATGTCCATTTTCCAAGGAACGGTTAAATTAAATAGCCTTTTTTTTTGCGGGGGCGGGGAAGAAAAGAAGATTAAAGATGGAATTATGTAAATGTCCCCCTATTTTCCTACGGGGGGATTTTGTAAATGTCCATTTATTTCTGAGGGTGTAACTGTTGTCTTAGTCTTAACGCCGCAAGCCCAATATGATAGAAAGGTACATTTTCAGAGAAACAAACGCAACAATTTCCAAGCTTGTTTGATCCGAATATCTATCAAACTGTCAGACAATGTAAATGCAGGTTCAGGCTGCACGTACAGTGCACTCCAACCTTGCCCCTCAATCTTCATGAACGCAACAGCAGCAGCACTTTAAACTCTGAAAGTCAACCTTTTTAGAAAATTAAATCTTTACCGGTTGACAAAATATTAACCTTTGTCCTGCTGAAAAAAAAAGAAAGGAAACGTTCAAGCCGATAGAATAAATCCTAAATTTTCCTATTTCAAAGGTAGTCTTGGAGGAGAGATATCTCCTTATCGGACGGTGTAGATACAAGATCAGACTGCATGTTCAGTGCAGTCTGATCTTGATCTACGCTGTCCGCAAAGGGTTGGTGACTCGCGCTTAGCAGCCTAAGGGTTAAAAACATTTACAGAAGACAAAAGTAATGTAGCCCAGAAGATGATTTCTTTCCTTAAATAGTAAAAACATTGTAGGAAAAGAAGAAAATGCTTGTTACCAGCATTTTCTCCTTTTCCCAGAATGCTTTCAATAGCTTTCCTTCTCAGGGTTGTTAAAACTAGGGATTATGTAGTAAAAGGTCAAGGGTTTGACTAGAATAGCTGTAGATCTAGGCTGTCATTTCATTTACAAATTCCATAAAAAACACCTGACATGTCCGTTCCATTCATTTATTAGAAAATACATTTAATCCCGTGGAAAAAACTATATCGATCGTTATCAGTATTAATAGCTTAGTCATTACTGATAAATCTTGACTCTTCGGAACTAGAGGCATCTGTAAACAACAATTTAGAAATTGGTACAAATTAGCTGAAGTTCTTTGACAGGATAGAAAACATTGTGGGGAAAGGAATATATGCTGGTTACCAGCATTTTCTCCTTTTTCCAATAATGTTTTCAAAAGCATATTCTGTTCATGGCGTTAAATCAAAGACGAGAATATATGGTATAGGGTTACACAACGTGGAAACATCATTTACTGCATTATCGTAGTAAACCATATCCTAGTTCTGTTAAACACTGTATCAGACGACCAAATTTAGACTTTTTTCCCACTTAAATGCATTCGTACACGACAAATTAAAAGGGATAGAAGACATCGTTGGAAAAGGTAACCAGTATATTCTCCATTTCCGAAAAAATTTGTAAAAGCCCACTTTAGTCAGAGTCGTAAAAACACTGAATTATTTGGAATATGTTTAACTCTTTATCAGGTGACTTTTCCACTGGTTACCAGCATTTTCTCTTTTTCCCATAATGTTTTCAAAAGCTTTCCTTCTCAGGGTCGTTAGCCAAGCCCCCGTAGCTCAGTCGGTGGCGTACAGGACTTGAGAACAGGAGGTCGCAGGTTCGATCCCCAGCTTGGCCAATTTCTTTCCGAGGATTGATGATGGTCATCGCGACAGGATTCATTTCTCTCTCACCGCTAACCATTGTTTCGACGATCGTTATGTGGGAAAGCAGCCAGTGGCTTGGAAAGAATATTGTGCGGAGTACTGGTAAATGAAACTCCAGGGAAGCATGCATAGGTGCACTGGCCGCCGTGATATAAATGAAATAATGTTGAAAACGGCTTTAAACAACATACAATCAATCATACAATCAATCTCAGGGTCGTTAAAGCTCGGGATTTCGTCAGGGGCGTTAAAACACGGGATTATTTGAATATATATAGCCTAACTCTTTATCAAGCGACAAAATTCTAGACTTTACCATATTGAGACCATTTGCAGACGATAAATTGCATGTGTCTCAATCGGTGTAATATCTCCTGGAAAGATCAGGACACATTGTGGGAAAAGGAAAAAAAATGCTGGTTTTCTCTTTTTCTCACATTGTTTTCGATTGCCCTCTCACTCTGCAGTCGATGCAGGCTGACCTGAGTCGAAACTTCTTGCCACTTGTCAATTTTCTGCAAGTCCAAGGACCTGTCTACCTCACTATTCGGCCGGTTGTTAGACATAATGAATTTTATGGATTCATAATTATATGATGACATGTTGGGTAATTATGTATCCTGGTGATGCATTTAACCCCGATTCTGAGAGCGCCACTCAAATCAATTTACATTTCAAAAAATGATCAAACTCATGAAATCCACATTTCCAGCCATTACAAAAGCTTTGCATAGATATTTAGCACAGCGTAGAACCAAGATCACTTCCACCATCTTTTTTTGTTTGGTCTGGGAAGCCCCACTTTGACTTACATTCCTCTTCACCAATTTTTTTTTTTTCAAGTTACACGACAAGGAACTGAATTCTAATTAAGTAAACGCATTGTTTTTTCTCTTGTTCGTTCAAACACGGGATTTGTGGGTAGAAAGCTAAATTCATTTCGAAAGATACAAGTCTGAGTGATATCACATTTCCCAGTCGGGTACTAGAGAGGATTTCCATTTCTAAATACCCAATAAATTATCTTTTTCTATAACCGAAAACCTGTCTGGAGACCCATTTATATCAAATCTTATTTTTGAAGGGTCATTGTCTAAGTCTAGTGAATACACGGATTTTGATATTTTCATAGACTGGCAAAAAAGAAGTGTGATTGTCAAAACATTGTCGAACTGTGTAGATCCCGGGCTCTATTTTACTGCTTGGAATTGCCTTGCGATTTTGAGCGAAAGGAATGAAGTGAAAAAAAAATATCTAAAGATTTTGTTCGATGTTTTTAGCTATATCGACCTTGTAACCAGCATTTTCTCTTTTTCCAACATTAATTTGTTCTCTATTATTTCAAAGACAAGTCCCATCATATTTGGCACATTTGCATTTGTCGTATGCAAACACTCTCAATTTCGACTGGTCTGATTTTTTTTTTAGAACAGAGCATTTCATTAAAAAATACCAATACAAGGCACTTTGGCTTACTACATAAATGCATAATACATCTGCAAACATAAACAGTAAATGTTACCACGTGGTTGAATTCAACGTTTTAATTTACGTCTGGCAAAGATTTAACACCGCAGGGAGACTCCCGTAAACAAGTGACGAAATAACACGTTCCAACGAATGTTTTCACGTTATGACAAATTTGTTGTCGAGGTATGTTTTGGTGATCCGTCTTTTCTGTCTTTCTGTGGTCGGAGAACGACACTCGTAATTTCCCGGGAGGTTCTCAATTATGCTGCGTTTCTCTCAATTAACACTGAACTCTTTCCCAAAAAGCTACATTTAAGACTCGGCCATTTCGAATGCACTAGCAGAAAACAAATTAACCCTTATCCTGCTAGATGAAAAAAAAAATTTTTTAAGCCAAAAGTAATAACCAAACTTTTTTTTCTATTTCAACGGCATTTTTTGAGGAAAGATATCTCCTTATCGGAAAGTGTAGATCCAAGATCAGACTGCACGTTCTGTGCAGTCTGATCTTGATCTACGCTGTCCGCAAAAGGTCAGTGAGTCGCGCTTAGCAGCCTAAGAATTGAATGAAAGGGAAAAATGTGTGAAAACGGAGAAAATGCGGGTTGTCTGCATTTTTTACCTTTCCCGCATTCCCCCCCCCCCCCCCCCCCCCCAAGCCTTCTTCTTTAAGGTCGTTAAAACATGTGATTGTTTGGTTGAGACCGTGTTTTGGCTGCTATATTTACTACGTGCAACCGGAAGTATGGGACGTATCGACGTCAACAAAATTTATTGCTGCGATAAATTTATTGCTGCGATAACGAGTAAATCTCTAAGTCATCTGCGCGCTACATTAAGCTTTAACTTGCTGAATGAAGTAAGTGAATATTTTCGTGCGAAAAGTTAAAGCCTAAATATATCCGTTTTAAAATTCTCTACGCCGGAATTATATTTTACTGTATCGGACAGATTAGATAAAAGATCAGACTGCACCGTTCTGTGCAGTTTTACCTTAATCTGGATTGTCCGCAATTTCAAGCGTATTGAGTCCCCCTTATATGCCTTTGGATTGATGTATTGAACACTATTTGGTCGTACTTTTTGCTGCTTTGTTCACCGAATTCAACAGTAAGTGTGGTGGGACGATTTGCCAATATAACAGGATATATTTCTGCGATGAGAATTACATCACTAAAGTCATTTCCGCACTACATAAACCTTCAAACTGCGTAATGAAGTAAATGATTATTTGTTAGCCAATAATCAAAACCCAGAGATATTGCGAATCTCATCTTGATCTACAATGTCTGCATAAGCCTATTGGGTAACCCTCATCAGCCTTGTGATTAATGTCTGGTAGACTGTTATAGCCATACGTTTGGACGCTATATTTACCAAAGTAAAACCGGAAGGATGTGGCGAATTGCTGTCGACAAGATATATTGCCGCCACGCCAAGTAAATCTCTGAAGTCATTCACAGAATACATTAAGTATAAACCGCAGTTGTGACATGAGGTTATGGTGACCTCTGTGGCTGTGTTCACCAGTCATTCTAGATTCAATTTTCTATCTAAATTCAAAGGCTAGCCGTCTGATTGGCTTGTCAGATGATAGTTGATTAGGAAAGTTTTTCGTTCAAAATGTCATTTGTAAAACAGCGACATTGGTCTAAAGAGATTTATAATGCCTTTCATGTCTCACTTTTTTTTAGGGGGTGTAGGTGGGTATCCTCCCAGGCGTTGAAATCATAAAAAGGATATCCAGAGATAGATTTTCGGTGGCAGTACCGGTCTCATGGGAGTGCCATTTTGCAAGGCACAGAAGAGACTAGCCTTTTTACATTCTTTTACATGTACTGGTAAAACCTGGGAAATGTATATAGGTAAACTATCGCCGTCATAATGATTGAAACACGGATGAAGGAAGCGTTAAACACAATTTAAAAAAAAAAAAACGATTCCTTTTTATGGACAGAACTACAAAATTGTGCAGTACTGTAAACCGAACCTTTACATCTTAGGCATTTCATAGATGTCACAGTTATCCTTGCACAACTGCAAATCGGCTGCAAACTATTTTCCGAAAATTATTAAAACATATTTTTTTTTCTTAAGGTGAGAGGGCGGAGGGGGATACATGTAAGATGAACTTTTAACACTACTGTGATGAATTTTGGCGAATGCAGCTCTTGTGTATTTTAGGATATGATATAAGACAAATGTGAGAGTTTGCACGGGAAAAAGCTTAGAACTACTGACTTGAATTCAGCTGATAAAATCTTTACCACACGACAAAATTTTCGACATGTCCAGATTGAAAACATTTGCAGACGACAAAAAGAAACGTAGCTTAGATATTGAAATTTATTTAAAGAGAGGCAGAAAATGTTGTGGGAAAAGGAGAAAATTCAGGTTACCAACATGCTCTCCTATTTCCGACATGATGTCTTCAAAGGTCTTGTCCTTTGAGGTCGTTGAAACTCGGGATTGTGTAGTAAAGGGTGAACATTTCACTGAACAATTCCGTAGAAAAAAAAAAAAGGCTTTTGAAAACATTGCTGGTAACCAGGGTTTTTATTTTCTTTTTTCCCCACATTCCATAGTCGTCTGTAAATGCTTTAGATTGGGACAAGTGTGAAACTTTGTGTGAAACTCGTTTAGTAGTGTTAAATCTTGACATTAAACCTGAACTATTTCTACATACTGTGACGTTACATCACTCTGCAGACATCTTCAAACAAGCATTGTAAATCTTACATCGCTAAATGAATTAAAATTGCAAGCCAACAGAAAAACCAAAGTATTGCATTATAACGTTCTTTTCTCCTTAAAAATCTCAGCGTATCGGACAATGTAGACTCATAATCAGATTGGCGTTTTTCAGGAGCCTGGTCTTAATCTACACTGTCCGAAAAAAATAGGTGCATCGAATTGTGCAAGTAGCTCAAGGGTTAACAATATCTCTTCAGTCGCTAAACAAGAATGATGGTCCGAGAAGCATGGCGAGTACTAATATTTATTAAATAGAAAGAAAGCTCCTGTTTGTTATCTGTTCATGCTGTGGTATTGTACATCACTGGAAAGAAGAGTTATTTATTTTACTACCAATGATTCAAAATATGTCTGTAAACCAACATTTTACCATTAGTTTTTCCCCCGTCACCAAAACAAGAATGGTGGCGTGTAAAGAATTACTATTTCCGAAGTTAAACCGTAAGTTTTGTTTCCTTTTAATGACAAAAATTCCACGAGTTTATTTCTACATGGTGTGACGATACATCACAACAACTCGAGTAAAATATCTTATTACTAATACGTTAAAAGACGTCTTAAAACCAATATTTTATCATTACTTTCTCAAGCACATGGAAAAAAAAAATGAACGGTTAAGCAAGATATGTCATTCAAAGTTCCCTAAAAAATGAAGTTGTTACGAATTCGATTGATTTTCACATACTCAGATCACAGTGTTAATAAGATTCGAATCGTGCTTTATGAAAAAGGGGAACGTGCAGTCTGATCCTGAATCTACACTGTCCACTACGGTTTTTTTTTTTTTTTCGTTCAAATCAACTTAAGGTCACAATATGTAGGTTTTTACTATTTAGTAGAAATTTTCGTTACATGGGTTAATGCATCTGCAAAAAGTATCAATCTATGTCAGCATGCGAAGTCCGCGCAGTCTGACTTGGAACTTTCTGCTATAAATGGCCATTTTCTTTCATGTCAAAGATCCAATCTACTTCATATTCAGCCGGTTTTAAGACAAACTGTATCCATATTATGCGACAACTTGCTTATCCTCAACCTGCTAGATAAGTGAAATGCAACTTTCAAGATTGCAGTAAAACCCCAATTTTGCCATTTCAAACATATTTTGGGAGGATAAATATCTCCTTATCGGACAGTGTATAATCAAGATCAGACTTCACGTTCTGTGCAATCTGATCTTGTTCTACACTGTCCGCAAAAGGCCACTGCACCTATCCATGTTTTCCTGAAGCTTCTTTTACCAGTACTTCGCACAATATTCTTCCCAAGCTACGGACTGTTTCCTACATAAGCATCGTCGAAACAATGATCAGCGGTGAGGGAGGAATGAATATACTGTCGCAGTGACTATCATCAATCCTCGGAAAGAAATCGGCTGAGCTTGGAATTCGAACCAACGACCGCCTTGTCTCAAGTTCTGTTCGCTACCGGCTGCGCTTACAGGCTCAGCAATCTCACCAGGCAGTACATTTGTGCTGTCTGTCCTTATCTACACTAAATGTAAAGCGACTATAGTAGAGAAAGGCAGTTATTGAAATAATATTGATACAGCTGATCGAAGAAAAAAATCGACAAGTTCCGTCTAAATAATGATTAACACTTAAGCTGCTGAATAAATGAAACTCAAATTTCTACTCAATACTAAAAGCCCAAAAATTGCGGTTTCAAAGTTGATTTCACCTAAAAGAAAATACCATCACGGACAGTGTAGATCAAAGATCAGACTGCACGTTCTCTGCAGTCTGATCTTGATCTACACTGTCTGCAAAAGGTCAGTGAATCGCGATTAGCAGCTTAAGGGTTAAGAGATAGGTCTACAGTGGCTGTGGAATCATTTGCATCTCTCAGACAAGAAGGGGAGAAAATAATATACATTTCCAATACCCTATGGACTTCCTTTACCCTTATCCTGCCAAATAAGTTAAAATGAAACTTTCAAGACGAGAGTAAAAATCCCGAAAAAATGTTATTTCAAACTTATTTTTTCAGAACAATATCTCATTATCGGACAGTGAAAATCCAAGGTCACACTGAATATTTTGTGCAGTCTGACCTTGCTCTACACTGTCCGCAAAAGGTCAGTGAGTCGCACCTTGCAGCCTAAGGGTTAACATATGTTTAATCCTCGGTGAACTGCTGTATAAGTCAACAGAAAATTTACAGCAAATAGTAGAACCTAAATATTTTCGCTGTAAAAAGAAATCAAAATATCTAATTGTGTAGATCCAAAATCAGACGGCACGATCTGTACAGGCTGATCCTGATCTGCAATTGAGTCGTGCAAAGCAGACTAATGGGTAAAGATTACAATTTTCGGTGTGTTACGACTCCTTTATAGCGTTCTTGTCTGATGATTTTCTATCAAACATAGTGTCTTCAGCACAGGGACGTCTAGAGATTTGACTTGTATAGAGTCTGTATGCGTTAATCTTATCTCATCTTAGCTTTCATGCTCCACATCCTTACGCGTTAGACCTGGGCCCGTATTCACAAACGATTCTTCTGAACGTTCCTAGTCTTATTCTCCGGAGTTTTTTAAAATTGAAAGTAACACAACTTCTGATTAGTCAAACCCTGTGGTTTATCCAATCAGATTACTTTCAAAGGCAGAAAATCTTGGAGCATAAGACTGACTTCCTTAGAATGGTTGGTGAATACGGGCCCCGGTTTACCCAAAATATTCACACTTAATTTATGATATGCCTAATCGATAGAGCTTTTTTTTTTTTTAATTCGATTCGACCATTTGGTTTATATTGGTGTGCATCTATAGATTTCCGTCTCCTGCAAATCTGAACGTACATGTATATGATTCCTGGGCCAGATATCAAAACTTAATAGTCAGTGCTCATTCTTCATTTTTCCCATATATCCTAACTGTACATTTTAATTACCTGAAACAACTTTGATTTCTTGGCGTATATTTCTGTACTACGAATACATGTCGCAATGGATCGCAATAGCCTTTCATAAATGCATAGGGGTCGTTCAACAACAACAAATAATTTCACGGGTACTTGCGACTGATGTGAGGTCAGACAATTTGACGTAAGACCATGCGATCGGTCGGAATCTATTTGGATGAAACTGATTGCACGATAATTAGACTGGTCATACGAGTGATCGTTCGAGGGACCGGAGACATTATTCTTTCTTACTTTTTATCTTCTCAGATTAATTTCAATGGACAAAAACTAAACAAAATGTCCCCAAAACAGACTATAAAGGCAATACGTAAAGGTAGGAAGAATGTGAACGTGAAGCGGCAGAGGGAGATAGAGCCGCAGAAGAGCAAGAACACATATATCTCAAACCTTACTCAAAATACAGCGACGAGGTTCTCGAATATTATCTGTCATCGTTCTTCCTTCAAGACTGAGTAAATCCCCTTTCACAATTGGAGTGCGACTAATTGCGACAATTTGGTCGCACGATCGACTTAAAAAAGCCGTTCTCGCAGTGGATCGCAAAAAGCTTTCACAAATGCAATAGAGCAAGTGGAAGTGACCGTTGCAAGACAAAGGTGCATTTACTCGTGCAAACGATTGTACATTTACGAGTGAGTGTTGAACGAGTACCTGCGACTGGTGCGACGTCAATCATACGACTGCTGGGAATGATGTTGTTGTAGTATAATTTGTCTCAACACCCTACGATTGGTCGGGTGTTTGGGTGAGACCGGCTGCACGATCATGAGATTGGTCATACGAGTGGTCGCACAACGAGTAGGACATTTCTACCCGCCAAAATATGGACCTCGTCATATCAACGCTGAATTCCAAGAAAGAACGAAATGTCGTCAAAAAAGGCAACACACAAAAATCACAAAACAGGAAGATAATGGCAGCAGCTTCCAGCTTCTTTCAGAAAAGGCAGGAGACCATTTCACTTGCTGACTTGTTTTTCTTTTCAAGATAGTCGCATAGAGTCATTTAAAGTCGTACAACGGTAGTACAATGTTGTCCGATGTGATGCGAATTGTCTAACGACAGTATATTAGTCGCATTCAAAACGCAGCTGAAAGCATTTCTTGTATACATATACATGTATATAACTATGGACCCCTGAAAGACCTACGAGTGTTGCACGACAGCTAAACAATGAAATACAATATCCAAATCACGCAAGCTCGTACATCTTGTCGTGCGACGATTTTCAACGTTGTGCAAGATTCCTACGACTGCTAGTGCGACCAAGAACGAGTATTTCGATCGCATGCAGTCACGTCAGAATTTTGAACATGTTCAAAATGCTGACACGATCGGTTGCGACTACTTGCGATTCTGCACTGACTGTGACAGATCGCAAGACACCATGCGAGTGATCGTGCAACACCGCTAAAAAAAGTGTTGCAGGCTGTCCGTAAACTGGTCGCAGTGCAGTTGCGAAAAGGGCTTAACGTCGACTGATTTCTCCTATATGAACTTCAAGGAATAGTTGCACAGTCTCTTACAGCCGTACAACAGCAGTACAACGTTGCACGACGTGATGTAAATTATTAAACAATAATTTCATTGTCGTATCACAAACGCGAAAGAAAGTGCGATTTGTCCCGAGGGATCCCTTATACAAGTGCAAATGTTGCATGACATCTAAGCGATCAAATACAATATCAAAGTCACGCAATCTGTGCGTCTTGCCGTGCAACAGTTTGCAGCATTGTGCAACACTCGCAAGACCGTAATTGCGACAAAGTGCGACTATTTTGATTGCATGCAGTAGCGTCATAATTTGCACATGTTCAAACCTAATGCGATCGGATGCGACCCTTTGCGACTCTGCATTGACAGCGACAGCTGGCAAGCAACATACGTGTGTGATCGAGCAACGTTGCTAAAATATGTTGCAGGCGGTCGTAAAGCAGTCGCAGAGCACTTGTGAAAGGAGCTTTAGATAGGATTTTGATTACATAGAAAAACAGCAGATACCGTTGATTACAGATTGCTTCGGCAATGTAGATCCAAATCAGACTGCACAAAATATGCGGTCGGATTTTCTGGAGTAGCTGTATAAGCTGGCTATTGACCTGCAACTCCGTAATAGTCTCCAATGATTCATTAAGTCATTTGCAGTCGGTCAAAAATGTGGACAAGTCTTTTTTGCGGGTCTATATGCAAATCCATTTATGTTACGTAAATACAAGGGTGGCCACCGTTAATCGATACCCCTCTGCGCGTATTTACACCTTCACAAATGGATATGATAGGGAGAAAATTCTATTTTTTTGTACTGATTGGAACTTCAATATTTTTCATGCATTACCCTATAACCCATTAAGTATAATCTACATGTATTTTCAGCGGCAACTGTATCTTTTCCAGCATTGAGTTGGATTAACAGACTCATCTTGAAAAATATGACCCATGCTCTATGAAAAGGGGGCTTAGTGCATCTGTTAAAAAGTATCGACCTATGTCAGCCTGCTCAGTCAGCGCAGGCTGACATGGACCGAAACTTTTTGCTATTTTTAGATTTTTTGCATTTCAAAAGACGAGTCTAAAATTTTGTCATCTGGTAGATAGATAGTGGAGTGAGGGGAGCACTTCAGTTAGATCATAAAATTCAGTAGCTTACAAGGTGTAATTCCGATTCAAGTTGCAGAATTAAATTCACAGGTCTGTTGTCATTAACATCAGACGAATAGAGTGCCTTACTTTCAAAGAGAATTTTATTCCCTTGACGTCCTGAACGACTACAGCTATTTACAAAGAACGAGAATTGATATTTTATACAGGAGCCTCCGCGTCAAATTTAATTTAACAACTATTATGAGGTAATGATGAAAAAACCTGTCACATCGCTGTTTCGTTTCTTAGTACATTATAAATAGAGTGAAAATTATCATCTCCGACCCTCTACTGTACTTTTATTGGCAAACCTACAGCATTGCTGTTTGTTTCTTTCAAATATGTAAATCCAATGGCCTACACAGAGAACTTTAAATTGGCACCTTGCGAACGGACTGTGTTTTGTAATTATATCACATCAAATACAACTACCTTCGAAAAACAACAGCGTAAAAGGCCTTTCCTGTTAGTAGACAATGTTCCTTTATGTGGCCATAGGCACAAAATAGTCCCCCCTCCCCCCCCCCCCAAAAAAAAAATACAATCTTACGCACAAATTACACAGAAATCATTGAGTCAGCACAGAAAACACATTTCAGACCTGTCCTTCCACTGACTCTGATAAAACAGTGCTGCAGATGTGCTTGTTATATAAGTTTCGAACGGTAGTACTTTTGACCACTACGACCCGAGGCAGTTCGCAGTGGTGCGACACCAAAATGCTTGTAACGGAGAATTTTTGAGATCCTGTTCCCGTACCGGGAACCCTTTCATCGCCATAGGCGAAAACAATGGGCTAGCACTTCTTTTGACATAGGGTATATATATATATTTTTTTTTTTTTGGGGGGGGGGGGGGAGGGGCGGTATTAGAAATTTTAGAATACTGAATATGACATCATAACAACAAAGATTTTGAATCAAATGCGAAACTGAAACGGTAGGCATGGAAATGCACCTTAAAAGAATATTAGGAGAGAGAGAGAGGGAAAGAGAGAGAGAGACAGCAAGCAAAAATAAAGACGTGGAGATTTGAAGGAAGAAGCAAAAAGAAAAACTAGGGAGTAATAGAGCAAGTTACAAACAAAGACAGACAGAAAGACAGACAGACGGACGAACGAACGAAAACTTCTATGAATAGATAGAATAGATAAAGAGAAACATGTCTGTAGTTATAAATGGAACATACATAAATTAGCCGAGTCCATACAAATGAGTTTTATCAAACACTATCATTGTCGTGAAGATATAAATTATGCGAAAAAGAGAATTAATGAAAATTAACCCTTATAGCGTCCTAGGCGAAACCAAGGACGGCAAAGATCAAAATCAGATTGCACAGAAAGCACAGTCTGATCTTGGATCTATACCGCCCGCTTGTTCAGTCAAGCCTCCAAGATATATAATTGTTTCTGAGTTCATTGGGCTGTATTTTGAGCTTTCCACGGAGGTCAAATTTATGTATTTGCAGTCAAAAGGGTTAACCGTTCGCCCTTTTACTATCCCGATGGTCCAGCCTTTTGAAAACATTGTGAAAATAGGAGAAAATGCTGGAAACCAGCATTTTTTCCTTTTCCACAGTGTTTTCTAGTCGTTCAACGACAGGAATCCTGACCTGGGCCACATTAACTTTCTCGACCGCCAATGAATGGATTTAGTCACGCCTATAGTATTGTCGCCTGGTAGAGTTAAACATTTCCCTCAGAGTCCCAAGTTCAAGTTAGAATATTATTAAACAGACATTATGGTCAGGAAAACTTTACTTTTTGTTTGTTTTTATACATGAATAAAGCATTGGTTGAACTTGGTGACCTTGAAAAAAAAAATTCATTGGAGCGTTTCACATTTATTTCGTACGGATTCAAATTATCAAGGGGCCTTTGTTTCGGATCTATTACTCAGTAAGAGTAAAAATACCGTATCGAAGAATGCAAAAAAGATCAAATTGCACAGTTTTTCAGGCCGAATCTTTGTCTACTCTTTTGGCAAGATAGATGGGAGGTCGAAAGATTCTAGTTATCATTTCCATTGGAAAAAATACATGTAGCTAGACCTTTGGACAGAGTAGAACACGATCAGACTGCCTTATTCTTCCATTATACCGTCGGATCTACAACATCCTCTAAATGAGCTAAAAATGTAAAGGAGCACTCAAAGTACTTTTTTTTTTTTCAATCTTAACAAAAAGACAAATTCAATTATTTACCTATGGCAGACATGATAAAGATCCAAAAGACGTGGATCAGAGTAATATTATGATAACACATTCTGCAAAGATCGGAAAAGATTCATGAATAGTAAACTTCATGAACCAAGCGTCCACCAAACCTCAATAGGCCGTTGATCATTTTTGCATTTACCCTTAAACTGCGAGATAAATAAAACTGGCATGGTGTGTCGACAGACAACACCAAATTATTGCAACTCCGAAGCTATTTTCGTAAATTTATCACACAAAATATCGGACATTTTAGATCCAAGATCAGACTGCACCTTCTGTGCAGTCTGATCTTGACCTACATTGTCCGACAAAAAGTATTTCATATCCCGGTTGGCATTCTGTGGGTTGGAAACTTGCAAACAAGTGTGATAATAGGAGAACAGAATCGACACTACATTTCCACATTTCCGTAATCTTTCAGGGCAATGCAAAAACATATTCACGCTGTTTACCAGCTTCTCATTAAAATTACATTAGATTTCTTTGTTGTCAACTTGATTGAAAGGTGCGGTATAATACGCAATTTCTTTCACCGTTTTACGTTCTGGCTCTTTATATCGCTACGTCTGTCTGTCTGTCTGTCTCTGTCCTCTCTCTCTCTCTCAGTTCTCCTATGTGATCGATAACTTGACCAATTTTTAAAAATCTTGCACGTATTAAGACGATCGTAATAAACTGCGTTGATTGAAACTTGTTTGGCCCCACTGAACTCGAAATTCGATAAATACAAATCGTGTGTCGCTAAACATGCCCTTGATCGCTCATAACCCTTTACCAATCAATCCCGCATTTAAACAACCGTGAGAAGAAAGGGCACTTTCCTTTTCCCACTTTTTTTACACTCCAAACACATTTGATTTGTCTACTGCAAATGCTTCCCTTTTGGAAAAGGCTAAACGTTTGTTGTTTGGTAAAGAGTTAACCAAATATTTGAATGCCATCCAATTATCATCAATTTATTTAGAGATAACCAGGTAAAACTACTATGGTTTTAGGTTGTACAAATGATCGAATTGTATATGAACCATGCACTTGCAAAAGGGGGCTTAACGCATCTCAGTGAGGCATAATACCAAGCAAGTCACCATATAATTATGGATCCATATAAAATCCATTTTGTATAACAGCTCACTGAATCATGAGGTACACTGGTCCTTTGCCTTGCAGAAAGTTGACCAATAGCAAAAAGTTTCGATCCAGGTCAGCCTGCGCGATTGCGCAGGCTGACCTGACTTGATACTTTTTGCAGATGCATTAAGCCCCTTTTTCACAAAGCATGGTTCATATATATATATATATATATATATATATATATATATATATATATATATATATATATATATATATATACACAGTCGAGTATCCATACCTCGAAGTTCAGGGGACTACCGAAAAAAGTTCGAGGTATAGAAAGTTCGACGTGCAGAGATTCTTCAGATGAGTGTGTCAGGTACCGGAAGTAGGTAACCGAAGCATACTTCGTTCACAGGCTACATTTTGTTCCCTCTAATAGTTAACCGATCGAAAATTAAAGAGTAAAGGATGCATACTGTTTACTTTCTTTCATTAACATGTTTTTCTTTAATTCTGTTTGTAAGAACGATACTGAAAATTGTGAAATTAAAAAAGCATTTCGTCAGCCGAAGTTGCTGGCTATCTCCCGGACTTTACCGGGTTTCTTTCACCAAACAAGTCCTTAGGAGCGAGGATATTTGTATTTTCGGTCGACAATGAAATGCCCAGTCTTTCTATGTAGCCATGGCCAAAATGACAGTGTATTGTATGAAAATCTCAGTCCAAACATTTCTAATCGAACCAATTACCGATAATTATCTGCAAGTCAAGATCACCGGCACGTTAACACCCGAGCTGACAAAAGTCAATGATCAAAAATGTGCGAAAAACATACCGTCGTTGTATTCGGTATTTCTATTTATTATGTATAACACCTAAGTTTATAATTAAAGTCAATTAAAATGTGTGAAAATTCTGTACTGTGTTCGAAGTAAAGATGTGTAAATTAACTGTATCATTGAAGTTCGGACCTGAAATTAGGTTCGACGTATGGAGAAACTTCGAGATATGGACTTCGACGTGCGGATAGTACTTTATATAGAAAAATAGAGCAATTCAATCCGGACTTTAATTTTACTTCGACGTATAGAGAACTTCGAGGAGTAGATGTTCGAGCAATGGACATTCGACTATATATATATATATTTTTTTTTTTTTTTAAATATAAATGAGACAATTGTTGCCACTTTCTGGCTATTGTGTAGCTAAAATATACAGCGTCTCACAAAATAACCAAGGAGTTTAGATCCAAGATCAGATTGTAGGTACTATTCAATCTGATGATCTACAATGTCCAAAAAAAAAAAAAGTAAGGTCGTGCAGGCCACGCACAAGGGTAAAATGTCAGATTTATGATGGCTTTTTCTATTCCATCATACATAACGTAGGAACTTTGTGACAAACACTTTCTTAATTGAAACACCTATAGTAGTGATGTGCGGGTCACATCAGTTTTTCCTTCAACTAGGTGTTGTATTTCATAAATAATGTAACAATCGGTTTTGTTCCGTAGTTACCCTCGGAGTGCTTTTTGAAGAGAGAGAGTACAGCAAGATCAGACTGTAGAAAACGCACAGCCTGATCTTAGATCTACACTCTACGATATTTGGTCCTACATATTTTGACAAAGGCCTTAAACTGAAACATGAAATATGGGTTAAATATACGGCCTAAAATTGCTTGTTTTATGTATGTAGCCCTTGAAGAGCTAAAATGCACTGTTAACATTTTGAATATCAAACAAAGTAAAATGCACATGTTTATACTTTCAGTCCAGAGCAACATCAAACATATGAGCCATGGCTCATATCTTTGTTTAGCAGACATCAGTGTACGTTAAGACCATATCGGACTCTCTGAGATATCAATCTACACTGTTCGCAAAATTACCTGAAGTTGTCCTCAGTCTCTTAGACTTAAGGCAATTCATATATTATTTTTGTATGGGAAAAATTTATATAACATTTCACAGTCTGGTCTTTATGTTAATTAGTTGGTCACAGTTCGGACTAGCTGACCAGCAATAACTGGCAATAACCCCCGCTTGAACTTTTTAAAGTTGATTTTGAACATTGGTGTTCGAAAACAATTTCAAAACTGTGAATCGTTCAGTTATTAAGTCGATAGAGTCGATACATTGGAGCGGTGCTCTGGCAAAAGGGAATTTGATGCATACCCATGATACATAATACCGAGCAAGTCATCACATGATTATGGATCCATAAAGTCTCCGAGGTGTTATCTTGTAAAAATATTACTACTGTATGAATTTTTTATATATGGGGTGATTATTTTAGATTTTCCTTTGTATGGTGTTTTAACACCGTTTTACATTTCAGTTATATCGCGGCAGCCACTTCATCTATCCATGCTCTCCGGGGATTTCTTTGACCAGTACTTCGCCCAATACTAGTATTCTTCCCAAGCCACTGGCTGAATTCCCACATAACCATCGTTGAAACAATAATGAGCGCTGAGAGAGGATTATATCCTCTCGCGATGACTATCATCAATCCTCGGACAGAAATTATCTGAGCTGGAGATTCGGAGATTCGGAGATTCGAAGCAGCGACCTCTATTCCCCCCGGTCTCAAGTCCTGTACGCTACCGACTGCGCTACTGGATACGGCGGGTAAATATGTGCAAACACAAAGAATTGTATAATTGAAGAGCGCACTATGCGGTCTCATGATACTTATAGTATGCCCATAACAACTTTAAAGGGTAGGCTAGTGTCTCTTGTTATTGACAGATATGACCAGACTTAAAATTACGTCTTCAGCCCTCATGTAAAGCAAGCGTTCGGAATTTTTGTCAATCCATAAAAAAACTGCCTTTTAGATGCTTCTTTTCTATGCGAGCACTGTCTTGAATCATTTTTCCTTGCAGCAATTATTCAACGGACTAGCTTTTGCAAATGACAGTTACATTGTTCTGATAGAATGACAGAAATTGAACTATTCTTTAATCCTCTATCACACCATCCTGAGTTTTATCGACCCTGAAAAAGAAACGTTTCTTTCTATGTCTAGAGTTAGACTAAGAACGCAATCAATCAAAGCGCTGAAGGCCTGGGCATCAGAACGGGTGAAGAGGAAGGAAATGAGGCTCAGAAGCTCAAAGTTGCTATCACATTTGTACAGAACCAATAAAAAAATATCTACATGTTTCACACTGACAGTCTGTGGAGTTGACAACAGAATGGAAAAACATAAATTTGTAAAGGCCAATATAATGAGTATTTCTGTATGGCCTTGGTCTCTGGTCTTTATGGACTGAAAGGAGATAACTTATTTTCAAAGGATTTTCTGCTCCCTATTTTCTTCCTTTTTCGTTGCTTTGGCAACAAATCATGGTAACAAACCAAAATGAGCAGCGTGCAACAGCAGGGAATATTTCTGGAAAGTGCAAAAAATCCACAATGGCCAAGCAATGAATCATATTTTTCTTTCATTTTACCACACTCAGTCTATAGGTTGAAATAGTAACCATGTCCTTTGAGCAATGACAAGGAAAAACACAAAGCCTTTAAAGGCTAATATCACAGAGCACGATTTGGTGCCTGAGAAGACAATCTTTTACGTATTTCTTCTTATTTTTAAGTTTTGGTTTCTATGGCAACAAATAAAAAGACGTCCGCGTTCGGGCGCCAATGCTCGGTTGATTTTCAGTGAAAACACGAAAGTGAAAAAGGGGCATAACTTAATAGTTATTTACCCTTACTGTTTATGTTTCCCTTTATGTAGTTAACGACTTGTCCAAGTTTTAAGTAAACATTTTCAGTAATAACGAAGATATTGTAAAATGTCAACTATTTGCATGACGAAGACACAAACGACGAAGATGATGACATTAGGGCTATGAAAATACCATGTCTCCAAAAACACCGGAGTTAAAAGTTCTCAGTCGAAAAAGGGGCATAACTAATTAATTTGCCAAAAATATTTTGGTGGTTACCTACTTCTGTTGTATCAAATAAAATACTCTTTTAATAGTTATCGAAAAGTTCAAGTTTGAAGTAAGTATCTTCATTAATGACAGATATGATAAAATGTCAAAGGTTCTGAAAATTTAAAGCAATAAAAAAAGGGCGTAACTGTGTCAAAAATACTTTGATGGTTACCTGCCCTCTTATATTGGTACCCCTTCTGACAGTAAATAACTTGTACAAGTTTGAAGTAAATACCTTCAGGAATAACAGAGATATTCAAAAATGTCGAAGTTTTTGCACGGCGACAATGACGCATAGGCTTTGACAATAGCATGACGCTTTCTTCGTAAACAGATGAGCTAAAGACTACCAATTGAATAAAATCATATGGATGACACAAGACTGCTCAAGGTACATTTCTATAAAAGTTTTGTCGAGATATCTGCTGTAAATGCCACTTTTAAACTTTCGCATTGAAAGTCTATGGAATCTCTAAGTTGCCATGATCAAACAAGTTGGAAAGCCGATTTTCATGAACAAGTGGGCAGTTGGACCTAAAGCCCTCATCTGAGTAAAGTCATCTAGGATTGATAAATTTGAAGAGCTCCTGGTTGCGATTATGGAAAACACAAATGAGCCATGCTCTGGAAAAAGGGGATTTGATGCATCTCCGTGACCTAACAATCGAAACGAGCTATCATATATTAATTGATCCATAAAATCCATTTTGTGGAGCAACCGACTGAATCATGAGGTACACTGGTCCTTTGACATGCAGAAAATATGTTTGCCAAAAGCAGAAAGTTTCGACCCAGGTCAGCCTAAATACCTATTGAGATCAAGATAAGATTTCACTGAATGTCAAGTCTAATCTTCGATATAAAACGCCCACCAGTTACTTAACTCTTGACCACACATTCTCGAGTTTTAAGGACTCCAAGGATATATTCTCATGAAAACCTTTTGGGAAAAAAAGAAAATGCTCTTTTTTTCCCACAAGGTTTTCTGCACTTTCACAGCCAATAACCAACATTTCAGCTAAATGTAACTTGCCGTTCGTAAATGTTTTCAATTTAGACAAGTCTAAAATTTCATCGTTTTTTAAAGATCAACTGGTTTTCAATGGCTCATGTTACAAACTTTAATACATATTTGATATTGTATGCTCCGAGTTTGCTATGAGTCGAAATGGTTATGGGCCGAGATGTCATATCTGGACAATTCTGACAGGAAGAAATAAGGCATATATACCAATCAAATACATACTTATAACTTCAGACACGAGGTGCGCAGTGATTTTACGAAAATCAAAATCTTGCCGAGGTTTTGAGACACCTTTTTCAGAAAAAGAGCACAACGTCTGCGTAACATACGCTATCATTATTTGTCATTCACATGGAGTGTAGAAAAAGAATAAACGAACGATCCCGATTAGTGCTCGGCAACAGCACTCGTCACAACTCGATTATTACAATGAAAACTGTCATCATCAACATGAGCATCATCTGCACCTGCATCAAAACATTTGATCAAAGATCACCCGAGGTTTGCCAATTGTTTCTTTCACTGTTAAGCGCACGAATTTGCAGTTATGAATAATCTCACGAGGGCCCCAGTCAACACTTTCTTACGATTAAAATCGCGCATCTGTGAAAGTTTGTTGTGAAATTAAACCTTACTGTGATGTTCAAATCGAAATATTTTATTATTTAAAGGGGTCGTTTCCTTAGCGTAGTGAGATGGATTGCAGGCAGTACTTTTCACTTTTACTCGGGTTTTCCCGTAAATGTTTGACTCGGGTTTTTTTTTCCTTAAATGCTTGACTCGGGTTTTTCCGTAAATGCTTGGATGAGGTTGAAATTTTGGTATACGGTTTCTATGGCCTTGGGCTTGGCAAGCCAAGGCTAAAAATGGCTGGTGAATACGGACAGGGGTAATGCACATACGCTTTAATAATCCAAGATTGTTTGCGCTTTCGTAAGTAAATATAATTATGCCCAAAATTACAGAATAGAAAAAAATATTTATGTACTTATATTGACTTACTAACAAATGCTTTGTTTGGTTTTATAACGCTTAACGCCGTTTTCAGCATTATCATAGTTATATGCGGTGGCCAGTAAACCTATCCATGCTTTTCTGGAGTTTCTCCTACCAGTACATCGCACAGTATTCTTCCAAAGCCACTGGCTACTTTCCCACATGACCATGGTAGAGACAATGATTAGAGAAATGAATCCGGTGGCAATGACTCTCATTAATCCTCGGTAAGAAAATGGCCGACCTGGAATTCGAACCAGTGACTCCTGGTCTCAAGTCCTGTGTACTACCGTCTGCGCTACCGGGCGCTACGCTAATAAACGTGTGTTTATGAATGGGGCGTATGCCCCCTGCACCCTTCACCACTCTACTGTAGACAAGATTACTTGCTTATCGTTATTCGATGTTTGATAACGAAGCTGCACAGTTTTGGGAAACAATTCCAAGAAGAAATAATAACGATGAAAGAAAACGAATAAAGAAATAAATTAGGGACAATGTAACAAAAAGACCAACTGAGGTAAAGGAAAAAAAAGGCCTGTCCATTTGCTGTCTAGTAAGGATTACTGAGAAATTAAACCTGCTACCTTCTTATAACTTGCTAAGTCATTATTCTCACCGATTTTCTATCTATTTGAAAGGAACTTGTTAACCGTTTACCAAACAATTTCGTGTTTTACGACCCATCGGAAGAAGGCTTTTGGAAACTTTGTTGGGAGGAGAGAAAATACTGGTAACAATTTTTCCACTTTCCCACAAAGTTTTCTACCCTTTCTTAGACAAATTCCATCACTTTAGCCACATTTGTTTCTGTCATCTGCAATTGTTTTTAATTTGAACAAGTTTGAACTTTTCTTCCCCGGTTGAGAGTTACAGATATCGGTTACAAGAAATCTGTAGGGAAAAACGAGTGAATGTATTCGTTAGAAACTTAGAATACGTTTTTCGAACCACAACTGTTTAGCATTATTAGACTGATTTTCATCTAGAGTAATTGCTCCATCACGACAAGATTCATTCCTGTCTCAAAAAGTTGAATGAATGTTTAGCGTTGACAGAGGTATGAATCATAGAGCAATGACTAAATCATGATCAAATTCTTCTGAACCATAATTTGCCAGACCGCGATTAGAACTCACAATCCTGTTCCACACAACCCCAGTTTTGATGACCCTGGGGAAGAAGGCTTTTGAAAACATTGTGAGAAAATGAGAAAATACTGGTGACTAGCATTTTCTCCTTTTCTCAAAATGTTTTCTACCTCTTTACAGACAAATTCCGTCATTTCATCAACTTTTTATTTGTCGTCTGCAAATGCTTTCAATTTGGACTAGACAGAAAATTTTGTCGTTTGGTAAACAGTCAAACCTCATGATACTAGTTTTGTATGTTACCAGCGAGCTCCCAGGGCTCGAATGTAATCGTGAAACTCTGTACAAGGCGACAAGATTTTAGACTTGTCCAATTGGGAAGCACGTACAGACAACAAAATGAATGTGGTCCACGAAACCTGCTTTTGAAAGAGTAGAAAACATTTTATCCTTCCACAATGTTTTCAAAAGCCTTCCTCATCGGGATCGTTAAAACACGGAATTGTCTGATAAAGAATTAATCCTTAAGTTAAATAATTTCAAGCCAATAGTACAAATCCGAATAATGTTATTTCAAACATTACTTTTTGTGCAGAAAAATATCTCCTTATCGGACAATATAGACCCAGGATCAGACTGCACGTTCTGTGCAGTCTGATCTTGATCTACACTGTCAGCAAAAGGTCAGCGAGTCGCGCTCACCGTCTTAGGGGTTAAGCAAAAGATTTTGTTTGGTAAAAAACAAGCCTGTATAGTATAGTAAATGGGTACTACACGGTGTAGTTCGTGTAAGTTCTAATAAATTCTGTATGGACATTAGTTTTCCATTTACCTTGTTATATGTCCGTGTAAACGGCATCGTGGTACCGTTCTCTCAGATTTCGAGCCCCAGTGCTGCTGAATCAGTGCAGGATCGATCGCCATGTTGTCCTATCTATAGTATGAAAGAATTACGTTTTTCTTTCTTGATAGTTAGGCTGTTGGTAACAGAGCTGTGTGTACAGTATAATAGATAGGCTTACTGATCCCATAGATCATGGATATGTAATGGTTAGCCGTGGTGAAATTGGCCCTTTCAGCGTCTTAGTAAAAATCAAAGGACTGATAGTCCTGAGAGTCGCCTGGATGGTAATGGGTTAGCAGTTTTCACCCTTTTTTGTTCAAATCTGTTAAAAGCATTCGAGATACAAAATAACTCAACCATAAGACAGTATTATATGCAAGCAAATTTCTGAGTTGTCATCCTAAAATTACAAACATTAATTTGTGGTGAGAATTAAAATTTAGGCACCAGGAACAGGTTTAAAAAGTTCAAAGTCTCTTACCCCGGGTGACTACATTTAAAAATTGGTTTTCAAAGGGTACAATCAATATAAAACAAGTCATTTGGTTGAAATGATATCCACTGCCGAAAAAAAAAAAACTTTTTTTTTTTTCATAGAAACATAATTATAAGAGGTATTTTGTTTTGCATGTAAATGGCCTTTTTTGTTATTGGTGAAAGTATACATTAATCCCCCTTTTTCCATGATACGGCATTTCATTAAATAAAAACAAATACTGATTGTCTGTGGCTTACGATAAACTATATAAATATGAAGTTTCATAAAATTTTGTCCAGTAGTTAAAGAGACTGGTTCAGAATGGAAATATACATCAAACCCCCTTGACACCGCATTAAAAACGAAAACAAAATAAAACCGAAATACATCAAGCCCCCCTTTTCCATGACAAGGCATTACATTAAAAAAAGTATATCGGCGGACTGTTATGAGGACTACATGTATGAAGTTTCAGTAACTTTCGTCAACGATTTTAGAACATATCTGTCTGGATGGCCGGAAGATCGGACGGACGAACGGACAGACAACATGAAAACCATATCTCTCCCCCCCGACCCCGAAATTCAGCGGGGCGTAATAACTGTCGAAGTAATATCAATATTTACAGTTCCTACCTAGCTTAATAATGCCTGTAAAGAGTGTGGACAAAAATTAGGCTTCTAGGTTGATAAAAATGTTTTTCTGGCGCAGAATCTGGGCGACTTCACTTACATGTGTATCTTAATTCTTACACATATTTCTAAAACAAGCATTCTAAATACTTTCAGTAAAAAAGGGCATACATTTTCTCCAGATTTAGAGCAAGTTGTTTTTATATGATACAAATTTTCTAAAATGGTTATACATATATCGTTTAATTTCAATAATTGTCCTTTCCAAATACAGGATGCTAGATATCAAATTTGGGTATAATTGCTTATACAGTTTCAGAGGCGGTTATTTTGAAGTGTTACTACTCATTTCTCAAGCTTCTGTAAAGTTTATAGAAACAGAGCTGAACGACTTGAACAATTTTACAATAGGACCATTTAGGCAACATTAGTATGGAACTCAGTTGAACTTTGTCTTCTGGTATTGGATCTAGTGACACACTTTTAGACCAAAAATACCCTTTTGCAACTCACCCATATCTAAGCAGTCTGACAAAGTTCCGTGAATATTGGACTGAACATAAATGGATTCTAAAGCACTAGATCTATTACGGTTCCGTCTGATTTGACCTAGTGACAACCCCCGATGACCTACTTTCAGTTTTGTCAAAAGTTATTATTGAGACAAACAGCCTGGCAACTTCATGATCATTGGACTGAAATATAGCCTCTGGAGCACACGCAAATATTAGACTCAGAAATCTACTTGTCCTTTGGAAATAATTTGTATTTGTTGCTATCCGGGTTCAAGTTTTGTTCACAGTGGACTCTAAGAGTGTGGCTGCTACAGCTCAAGAAAAACAATATAACCCAATAGCATGATCATCAGCCTTTTAACTTTGTCTCTGTTTTATAACGTCCCAGGAATTAGTACTGCTTCCACACCAATTGAAAATTTTAGAGATCTACATGTATATTGCTTTGGCTTAAACAAAATGTTTGCGATTCGCTCAAAATTACCCTTTACAACAACCCTTTACAAGATTACAAACACTCCAATAAAGAACTTGTTATTCGAGTGGGTTAACATTGATCTGCTCTATTATATTTAAAATATATTGGAGTAAAAAGTCAAGTTCTCAGATTGCTGGTTGTTAGAAATGTGTAGTTTCAAGAATTCCCGTGTGGATTCAGATTTTGGCAGTTACGAAAGCGCCTTGTGTTCTGACACCCGCACTAATAAATTGTTGTTTCATAAATACTAGATCTAGGTTAATCGCACATTAAAAAAACAAGAGGGCCATGATGGCCCTGTATCGCTCCACTGGCTTATAAATATAAACCATGAAGAAAAGTCTTCACTATATAAGCCCTTATAAAACTTTGACCCCAGGGCTACAGTCGGACTAAATGGGGAATATGTGTATTAGAAGAATAACATGCCAAATTTGGGAGTTTTTGGCCTTATGGCTAGTGACAAGATGGTTTCTGAACTTTTCCCTCCATAAACCCATGTAAAACTTGTGACCCCTGGTGCAGGGCCAAACTTGATCCTATGGTTGTAACTTGGGCCCTCTTTGTAATTGTCCACTAGATAATGCTATAATTATACAAAATTTGGTAGCCTAAGCCTTATGGCTATGTACACCAAGATTTAAAAGTTTTCCCTATGTAAGCCCATGTAAATCTTATGAACCTCCCCCCCCCCCCAAGCATGAGGCCAAATTGACCCCAGGACTATACTTTGGGCACTTTTGGTAGACCCCAACTAGATCAAGCTAAATGCAAAATTTGGTAGCTCTAGGCCTTATGGCTAGGTACGGGAAGATTTTTAAAGTTTTCTCTATATAAGCCTATGTAAAACTTGTGACCCCTGGGGCAGAAGCAATTTTGACCCCAGGACTATAATTTCAAGAAACCTGATAGAGGTCTACTACATAAAGCTACATGCCAAATTTGGTAGCCCTATGCCTTATGGTTTCAGACAAGAAGATTTTTAAAGTTTTCTCTATATAAGCCTTTGTAAAACTTGTGACCCCTGGGGCAGAGCCAATTTTGACCCCAGGGCTATAATTTCAAGAAACATGATAGAGGTCTACTACATAAAGCTACATGCCAAATTTGGTAGCCCTATGCCTTATGGTTTCAGACAAGAAGATTTTTAAAGTTTTCTCTATATAAGCCTATGTAAAACTTGTGACCCCTGGGGCAAAGCCAATTTTGACCCCAGGGCTATAATTTCAAGAAACATGATAGAGGTCTACTACATAAAGCTACATGCCTAATTTGGTAGACCTATGCCTTATAGTTTCAGACAAGAAGATTTTTAAAGATTTCCAATATTTTTCAGTTTTGTTGCCATGGCAACCAGAGTTTTTGAAGGAATCAAATTCTTTCAAGAAATTCTGAAGAGGACCATGGCAGGATCATTTCTGTGAAGTTTCATGAAAATTGGATGGGTAGTTTCAGAGAAGAAGATGTTTGAAATAAAAGTTAACGCACGGTCGGACGGACGGACGGACGCACGACGGACACCGGGCCATGACATTAGCCCGCTGGCCTTCGGCCAGTGGAGCTAAAAAAAGCAGACTTTTACAAATTTACCTCTTTAAAAACGAAAAACAATCAAACACAGTATACTTTAAACACTCGCTCTGCATAGATCGGTGAAGCGATAGGTCGGTATACGCTGAAAATAAGGGCCGCTTCAGCGACTGATTCATAAATATGTAAAGTTATAAAGAATTCCGTGGTGCAAATGACGCTATACGTCACGTGATTATAAGATCTATATTTGTCGCACAGCTACATTCCAGAAAGCACCTGCTAAGCGATGACTTGGTACAGCCTAGAACTGTGCGCATTACATACGCTATGTACGATCTCTGTGCACCTAGAATATTTGTGTGCAAAGTATTTAAAGTCTAGAATAAAAAGCTCGGAAGAAGCAACGTGTAAGAATGTCTTAGAAGGCAACGCAACCATTCCAAGTCGTTATAAATTTATTTAAAAAAAATAGGCTACTGTTGGGAAAAATCTCCATTGAAAGCTTCCATGTCCACTCGGTATCGCTTTTCTCTTTACGACCATAGGTTGAGTGTTGAATTGTAATAAGACTTGCAACAATTAAGGACAGATTTTAAGATGTAGAGTGTACTTCCAACGGGTAATTATCAAACCATTTTCACTGAGAATTGTCCACAAATAGAAGCGTGCCGTAGTAAAGACGCTTGTCGTCGGAGAGTATTTTTCAGCGTGTCCGCAAAATTGTTCAGGTCACGACGACTATTTTTAGATACATACATAATGCGCTATATTTAGACATGACGTTTGTGTAAGCGATAGGCTATCGTGTACCCATATGGACGAAATGATTGTTTCAAATGTTTGAACCGTTAAATAGCTCAGTCTTTATAGACATAGTCATTATCACAAAGGCACAATTGTAAGTTATTTACGACAGAAACTGGGTTGTTTACCGAATAATTAGAAAACTATGTTTTATCTCGTAAACCGGAACTCGGCCAGGAAGCAGTACAAGGCCGGAGGTATGCCTACGTCACCCCATAGATCAAGATGATAACAAAGAGAGCCTGGTTGCTACGCAACCAGGCGACTCAAAAACGGGGGCTTTAGCGGACGGCGAAGATCAAGATCAGGCTGCACAGAATGTGCAATTTGATCTGAATTTTTTTTCTTTTTTTTTTCTGCTTGTATAGCCAAACCTATAAGATTTACAAAAAAAAATACTTTGAATTTCAGTGGATTGTATTTTCAGCCGCTAACAGAGGTCGGGTCGAGCTGCAATGGTACAGTCTATCCAGCACCGAGACTCAACAGACGTCAACTTTTCAAATTATGCTATATATACCGTTCACTCTCAGCCGAATCAATTTTACGGATCCCGCTGAAAAGCTATAAACAACACATGTTATCGTCTGTGCTGTGGGATGCTTTTCAAACATAGCTAGGACTGTCGCAAAGCGGACAACTATCAAACCCCCCCCCCCCCCCCACCATCACCAGCACCTTGTCAATGAGGAGACACAATCAGAGAACGAAAATCATTTTCAAAACAAAGTTCACCTATGACCTTGACCTGTGACCCATGTGACCCAAAAACAATAGGGCACCTTCTTGGGTCACGAGCAACACTCATATAAAGTTTCAGGGTCCTAGGTAAAACGGCTTTTGAGTTAGACAACGGAAACAGACGGACCGGACGGACAGGCAGACAGACATGGTGAAACCAGTGTACCCCCAGGCGGGGGTATGACAAATGATTTTTTTTAATAGGGTCGGTTTATGAAATACATACTGGCAATACAAGATTTTAAAAGAAAAAGCTGCATTACTTATAATCGCTAACTTTGTTTAAAAAAAAAAAAAAAAAAGTGGGATGATGATGCTCATGTTGATGATGACAGTTTTCATTGTAATAATCATCAGTACTATTGTCACTATAACTTGAACATCAACAAAGAGAGGGAAATGTCCCTTTTCTGATATAGTCGTAGATTTCGAATCAAAGCCACTCTAAGTTACATAAGATCAAAGACCACATCTAATGCATGAAGACGCCTGAAAGTAAAACAAACAAATTATTTTATATATACTCACAAACAGGCAGATCGTTATTAACTTTCTTTCCCACTGCATTATATCCATTTCACTTGCACGTGAATCGGCTACAAACTCTGTTCCACTTGAAATCGTCAGTAGTTGATCTCATATTTCAATGAATATTACAAAAACATTTAAAATTCTGATAACAAATCCTGAATGGCATCAAATGTGCTGCAAAATGTTTTGTGGTGTTTTCTTTTTTCACATCCTGAAAGTTAGGATTTTACAATACAATAATCCGTTTGTACGCGCATGTTATAACTTGACCTACGTACAGATTAGAGTACAATGTGGTGCCTCGAACCAACGTTTTGAACGCAGCGTTTTGATTGGTGCGGTTGTTTTTGTCACATGATTTCGTGCAAAGTTGGAAAACAATTTTGTAAACATCACTTGGGATTATAGCCATAAATTATTTTTTTTAATTGGGGAAAAAAGATAATATATGAGGATGTCCGCAGACCTGATACATTTAAGAATCGATGTTTTAAATACAAGTAGGACTAGAAAAATAATATCAAACTATGAATGCACTCGGATAAGTCACCGAAAACTTCAATCTCTTTTTAAGCTGAGAATGCGCATTATCGATGGACCTATCAGGTTTTTGTTCGTTTTGTTTTGTTTGTATGTTTGTTTCTTTTATATCTGTGCGGTCGCAGTTCTGATTGCCTGCATGAGCAATTAGATCGGTTGCTACACTTTTTCCAACAGACACACCAATTCAAGCTAAGAACTAAAACTATAAAACTGCTTATAAATCTTCATATTATAATTACTGTATGTTAAAAAAAAAAAACCAAGATTTGTCCGTATGATATGAAGGAATAATTTTAAACACCATTACAGCTGTTGTATACCACCAGCGAACATCGATTGATACGAAAAAAACGAGCACAATTTCGCAGTGCGTTGAGAGCCAGCTTCTCCGAGCGAAATGGTAGCTCCAATATGCGTACGAATATCGGGTAACGGAAAAAAATAGATTTCTATTTTAACCCCTTTACCGGACGACAAAATTGTCCCAATACGAAACTGACGACAACTTAAATGTGGCCGAAATGATGGGTTTTGCGGGTTAAAAAAAATTGAAAACATTGTGGGAAAGGGAGAAAATGCTGGTTACCTGCATTTCTTCTTTTCCCACAATGTTTTCAAAAGTGTTTTTACCCCAGAGTTAGTTAAAACTTGGGATTGTTAGAGAAATAAAGTTCTATAAAAAAAAAAGTGACAAATACAAACAGAGCACGGATTTGTCCCCACTGATGTTTATGTTTACTCGACTAACAGCTATGTCAACTTGGCTTCCATTATACCAGTGGTCTGCTTGTTTGTCGAAGGAAGCAGCGACTTCGAGTTCCCAGTAAACCCTTAAACTACCAAATATAATAAAAAAATATATATATTAAAGAAAAAACAATTTCGAGTCAATACCAAAAAGCCTACATATTTCAAATTCAAAGCTGTTGTCGTCGGGAAAAGTCTACCGTATCGAACAGAGCAGATTCAACTTCAGAGTGTAAACACTGTGCATTCTGATCTTAATCTACATTGACCACAAAGAGCGTTTTGAGTCGCACCTAGCACCCTTTGTGTTAACCTCAGTCTTAGGAAAATATGTTGCCCTAATTTTCATGATCAACACCAAAGGCAATTCTTTTTCGACAACCTTCGTCTATGAAAACAGTTAAGTTTTAGTCAAATAAACGTCTTCTGTTTTCTGTATAACCTAATACCTGTGAGCCATGCTCTGTGAAAGGGTGGGGGGGGGGGGGGGGGGCCTTAATGCACCTGCAAAAAGCATCGACCGTGTCAGCCTGCGCAGTCCGCGCAGGCTGACACGGGTCGATGCTTTTTGTTATCAGTAAAGTGATCTGCATGTCCAAGGACCATTCTACCTCAAGATTCAGTCAGTTGTTAGACAAAATAGATTTTATGGATCTATAGTAATGTGATGACTTGCGTGGTATAATATATCACGAATATGCATTAAGCCCCCTTTTGTCAGAGTATGGTTCATATATATTAGGTTATGGAGCGTGAAGTTTGTGAAATACAAGTTCTTGTAGTTAGCACTGGCCAAGTTGCTTTTTCAGGCGATGTATACCAAGTTAAGACTGCAATCATCGTGCAGTCTGATTTTTAATCTACATCGTTCAGTAACTTCTGAGATTATTCTGAAAACGAAATTGCAATATCCGACTGATCTACATTGAATGAAAATATCCATTCATTTAGTTTATCTCAGGCTCTAGAGATTCGCCCCAGTCTTTGGAGAACGGACTTATGTTTTGGTCTGGTGAATTTACCTCGTAAAATTGCGATAACTCAAAGTTCGAATCATCATTGTGGATCTATTCAGATTATCGAAAAATATCTCAAATCAGTTACATATGATATATTACATATGTTTGCAGTAGGATCGCGTTCATGTATATGAGCCACGCTCTGGGAAAAGGGGGCTTAATGCATCTCCGCAATCCATAATATCATTAAAGCTGTCACATAATTACGGATCTATAAAAACCACTTTTTTCAACAATCGACTTAACTATGAGGAAGACTAGTCCTTTGACACACAGAAAATTAATCAATAGCGAAAGGTTTCGGCCTAAGTCGGCCTGCGCGGACTGCGCAGACTGACCTGGGTCGATACTTTTCGCAGATGCATTAAGCCCCCTTTTCACAGTGCATGGTTCATATATATATGGTGCTGCAGCGATGAGAACCTCTGTTACACTATTTTTATACGTTCGCCCGTTCCGGTCAATACTTCAACTTGATCGATATATGTATATGTAATTACCATTTTCTCAAGTACATGTAATTGATGGTTCGCTGTGTACAGCTTTAGAATAACTGATCAGACCTTTTTCTTGTGAGAAATCGATTTCAAAAAATGTGCATATAATTATTTCATAGAGGGTGTTCTCTTTTTTTCCCTTTTTTTATAGACCTGCGTTCTATAAATTTTCAAACACAACTGTCTTACATCTGGTTTTCACTTAATTCTTTACCGCACAATGCCGCCTTTTATCGACCCTGTGAAAGAGGCCTTTAGAAAACATTGTGGGAAAAGGTGAAAATGTTTTCTACCCTTTCAAAGAAAAAATGCACCAATTGAGCCACATTGAAATTGTTGTCTGCAAATGCTTTGAATTTGGACAAGGCTAAATTCTGTCGCCTGGTAAAGGGTTAACTCTAGTGCAGACAACAAAATTTTAGACCTATCCAACTTGGAAGTGCATTAACTCTTTACCAAACAACAAAATTTTGGACTGGACCAAATTGAAAGCATTTGCAGACAACAAATTAAATGTTGTGAGTTGTGAGACTGATAATTTCTGTCTTTGATAGAGTAGAAAAAAAAAAAAAAAAAACATTGTGAGAAAAGAAGAAAATGCTGGTTACCAGCATTTTCTCCTTTTCCCGCAATGTTTTCGAAAGCCTTCTCTCTCAAGTTCGTTAAAAGTCGGGACTGTGTGGTAAAGGGTTAAGTGTGGTTCAAATAGTACGATGTGCCTGTGAAAGGCTAGAAAACATTTTGGGAAAAGAAGAAAATGCTGTAACCTGCATGTCTCCTTTTCCTACAATACATATATTTTCAACAACTTTTTCCAAATCATTGTTTAGTTTCAAGTACACACAGTACAGACCACTTGAAAGTTTACCATTCTCAAGATATGATGTTTTTATCATCTAAATGTCAAACATTGATATTATTTTTCTTTTGTTTAAGTCGTTTTTTACCATTTTTAGTTCATTGAAAACATTGTGGGTAAAAGAGAAATTATTAATCGTCAATTCATTCCCACAATGTTTTTTTTTTTACCCTTCCAAACGACAAATCCCATCATTTTAGTAACAATCAATTTCGTGCTAACGACGGGTATGAAAGACATCACCTTTTGCTTTGTGCCAACTGTACTATTATGATAATGCATTTGATGTACTCTCTCTCTCTCTCTCTCTCTCTGAATGATAATAAGAAAAAATATATAATGTAAATGTCAATGAATTGTGCTTGTAATATGGACAATACAGTCTTTTTCTCTGCAAATAAAACTTGAAACTTGAACCATGTGACATTTTACGATGAGGGTTATTGTATAGCAGTACAATGCACATTATGTCTGAACGTCCGACAGTTGTTTTCACACAAGAGTGCTATGTTTGTAATACGAAAGCTGTTAGCATAATGAAAATAATCGCAATGAGAACTGCGAAGTGAGGGCGTTTCCAAGTGAAAATCGTATTTTTACCCTGCAAAAAAAAAAAAATTAAATACTTTTTTCATTCTGTTTTTTTTTATAATTAATCGGTTGACCCCTAGAGCACTTTCAACTATAGTCCACCTTATTTTGGTTTTCCAGATGTCAACGATTGTAGATGTAGATCAGACGGCACAAAACGCCGTCTGATTTTAGACTACACTCTATGCTTTGTCTGAAATATTCTGGCAAAAACGTCCGTTTTAATTTTTCATAAGACGATACAATATCAGACTTGCCCAAACTAAAAGTATTAGATTTTGCTGACGACAAGCTGAGAGTGGCTCCAATCATCGGGTTTATCTTTGAAATATACGTACATGTACTACAAAACTATGTGTGTTGGGGGTGTTGATGATCAGCATTTTGTCATTAGCCGTAATATTTTCCATGGCTTTCAACGAGAAAACCCATCACTGAAGCCGACGTAATTTAATCTTACCTCTGCAAACGCTTTCACATTGGATGAGCCTAATTTTTTTGTTATCTGGTACAGAGTTAACACGGCATTACAGCTGCATAGAAATACTTATACAGGCAATATGAAACCGGTCGGGTAAACAATGCACGACGAAAGGCTTGCGTTTTGCTTGTTTTCTTCAAGTTTTTTCCTCATATCAGTCGACATCTAAAACATGTATATGAGCCATGCTTTGCTAAAAGGCTCAATGCATCTGCAAAAAAAAGTATCGACCCATGTCAGCCAACGCAATCTGTGCAGGCTGACATTGGTCGAAACATTTTGCCATTAGTCAATTTTCTACATGTCAAAGGACATTTTTCTCAATCAAAAACACTAGAGCAACAGTACGGTTTGATGAGCGGTCAGAATGTCTGACAGATTGTTTTCAAAAGACATATCCACAGTTTTATTCCAGTCCAGAACTTTTTGAACGACATATGGGTCTGTTCGGTAACTGAATATTTGTGGTTTTGTTAACAGCAGCGCAACCGGGTTGCTCAGTTGTTAGCGTATCTGACTCGTGACCTGGTGGTTGCGAGTTCGATACCCGGTTGATTTCCGGCGATTTTTCGCCTCTCACCTCTGATGCATGTGAGAAAAGTAGTCAGTAGCTTTGGAAAGAAAGTTGTGTCAGAACTGGTGTGAGACAGCCAGGGAACACATGGATGCGTCACTGACCGCCATGACATGACCCGAGCTGTTAAAATGGCGTTAAAATCCAATACTAACAAACAAATTTCTTTACTGCACTGAGTGTTTCAACTATCCAACATAAAATGTGATAGAAAATTGCGCTTATAGATCTAGATCTAAATGTCTGTAGACCTTTAGTTTTACTTTAGCCAGGGATCGTAAATCACAATATACGATCCCTGGTTTAGAACAGGAAATGCATTTGAGCCATGTGAAAAGGGGGCTTACATATGATGCATCTGCGAAAATTACCGTTCTCCATGTCCAAGGACCAGTCTACCTTACGATTAAGTCGGTTGTTTAAAAAAAGTGGCTATTATAGATACATACACAATTATGTGATGGCTTCATCGGTATCAAGGATCACGGAGATGCATTAAGCCCCCCTTTGCCAGAGCATGGCTCATTTGTTTGTTTTGCTTAACATTCTTTCACTACCCAATAAATAAATAACAAGCTTTCCATAGTTGTTACGAAAACACACAAGTTGAAGAAACAGCTTTCATAATAAAAAATAGGCCTACTTGGTAACTACAAGTTGGACAGCGTGGATCAGAGATCAGTACGTCCTGTGCAGTCTGATCCTGATCTACGCTGTCCATAAAAGGGTTTTTTTTTTTTGTGTGTGTGTGTGTCGTCTGTAGTAAAGACTGAGTTGAAGATTAACATACAAAAAATGAAATGCGACATGTTCAACTTCTGCCGTTAAATCTTCGTTATTGATGTTCAATAGATACGGACAAAACTCAATGGGAATAATTTAAGGGAACACCGGGTCCGAAAAAATGAGTTTTATTCAGATTACGAAACCAATCTAACTTGAAACAATTTCTACACGGTTGAGATGGAGAAAACAACAGACATACACCGAATTCTTCACAGTTATACAAGTGGAAATATTGCAGCAGATGAGTGCTTTTGCTTGATATTATCACTATGCGGGGTTCACGAGCTTGAAAGGAATTTTCTCTCAGGCATTCAAAGTATCCGAACTAGATATCCCGAGTTATACAATCAACTATGCAATGTGTATATGGGATATTTTGACATAAAACCATCACAGCTTCCCACGTTCCTTCCGGATCTGGATCGTGCCGTAGAAAATGGTTACTATACAACAGATTATGACTCTAACAATGTTGGATTCGAACTTGATCTGGAGTACGCATTGAAATTGTCTGAACAAGAGTACAGCAAGTTAAACAGCATCAATTCAACACCAAGATCGAGCGGTTCATCCTATGCATGTGCCCTCAAATCTTTTTCTCCTGATCAGAAGAAAGAACTTAAACATCTACCTGCACAGACATTTCATCAACAGGCTTTAGACAGTTTCCAGGAATTGCCTCAAAAGACATCAGAGGACCACAGAAACACCATTGCAAAAGAGGATCAGAAACATGATAGGAACCAAGACACAGAGGTCCAGGGACAGAAGAAGCGAAAGCGCAACCGAAAGAAAAACTCTGTACAAAGACCTTTGTCCAACCCTCCAGTTATCTACTGGTTCCGTCGAGACCTTAGAGTCTATGATAATACCGCTCTGGTTGCTGCAGCTCAGACAGGAGCTCCTGTTATACCTGTGTTCCTGTGGTCTGACAGGGAGGAAGGTCCGAAACAAGCTTTAGCTACAGGTGGAGCAACTAAATACTGGCTGTATATGGCCCTACCTGCTCTGAATTCAGACTTGAAAGACAGATTTAATAATTGTTTTGTGTTCAGAAAAGCAGACAGTTACCTAAATGAACTTCTTGAAATTATAGATAGCTCTGGAGCTAAAAGTCTTTATATGAATGACATATATGAACCATACTTGAAAAGCAGAGATGATAAAATCTGTGCTGTGTTGAAATCTAAAGGTGTAAAATGTGAAAGGTATCATTCCTACTTGCTACATGAACCAGGATCTATCAGAACTGAATCTCTATGTATGAGAGGTATAGGTTCAGTAACACATTTTATGGAATGTTGTCGTCAGTCTTCAACAAGCCCAATAGGCTTACCAGTTGATCCCCCATCATGCTTACCAGCAGGTTGTAACAGGCCAAAATCTATGCCTTTAGAAGAACTCGAGTTAGGGAAACTTCCTCGTCGCAAAGATGGCACTGTGGTAAGAGAAGTTTGCTGTCAGTCAAAACAAGTACATTCACACTTTTTCTAGTCAAACCAAAAGAATTAGATAGGTCCAACTGAAAGTTTAGGTTAATTTTAGACTTTCTGGTGTAAGGAAGTGACTATGTAGTTCCATTTAATTAAATGAAGAATCTTGTTGTAAAAGGAGCAGTTGCAAGTTATGTTTTGTAATAATCAAATGACATACAGGGAAAACACATTTAACCCTTTACCACATAATCCTGAGTTTTAACGACTGGATGAAGAAGCCTTTTGAACAGATTGCGAGAAAAGGAGAAAATGCTGGTGACCAGCATTTTCTCCTTTTCCAACAATCTTTTCTGCCCTTTCACAGGCAAATCTATCACTAAAGTCTCTTGATTGTTGGCTGCAAATGCTTTTAATTTGAACCAGTCCAAGAAAACGAAAATGATTATTCAGATACATTAAGAAATCATACACATTACAACATTTGTTTTGAGCAAGAACACAAACTATTATCTGTTTGATCTAATGATTCTTCATTCGTCTAGAGCATTGTTAAATACATGAATGAGATGCAGTTTTACTCTTACCATGTAAACCAACATTTTCTCCTTTTTCCACAATATTTCAAAAGGCTCCTTTCTCAGGGTTGTTAAAAGTCGGGAGTGTGTGGTTAAGGGTTAGGTATGGCTCAAATGATAAGTGTTAGAGGGGAAAGAAAAAATTGTTGGAGAATGAGAAAATGCTCCTTACTAGTATTTCTTCTTTTTCCTGCAATTTTTTTAAAAGCCTTTTCTTCAAGGTCGTTTAAACTCGGTATTGTGGGGTAAAGAGTTAAAGTGATACATGTAGCATCTTTGTTTATTCACAGATTGACTGGGCCAGAGTTATCAGAGAAAGTTGGGATTTTTCAGAAAATGGTGCATGGGAAGCTCTTCAACTATTTTTCAGTGAAGGTAAGGGTACACTACCTTTTTGTAGCTACACAGTGTCTAGGTTCAAGTCTATACAAGAAGACAAATTTGAAGAAATCCATGTAAAAAATTTGGATAACAAAGTAAATGTGGCTCAAAATATGAAGTGATGGGATTTGACATTGTGTATGAATGGCAAGAAACGTAGAAAAAGGAGAAAATGCTGATGATCATCATTTTCCTGAATTCCCATGACATTTGATTTGAAGAAACAAAAGCTGTGCTGCCATGTGGGTCAACTCATTGCAGCAAAAATAGATGACAAGAATGCAAACAGTACTGTAGGTTGCTGAAGGGATAACAGAATAAATCCGAGAAAAAGTTACTGGCTTGAAAAGAAAGATATGCACTGATCACATGTAATGCATCTGGGTTGATGCTATGACTGGAGTAACCAAAAGAATATTTTGCTTAACCCTTTACCACACAATCTCGAGTTTTAACGACCCTGAAGAAGAAGGCTTTTGAAAACATTGTCGGAAAAGGAGAAAATGCTATTAACCAGCATTTTCTCCTTTTCCCACAATGTTTGCTGTCCTTCCGAAAACAAATTTCATTTTTTCAATCACATTTATTTTTGTCGCCTGCAAAATGCTTTCAATTTGGAAAAGTCAAAAATTTTGTCTATTGGTGAAGAGTTAATCATTTGCAAAAATGCTAGTGCTTGTAATATCCTCAGTCTAAGTGTGTGCTCAGGAAGAAACTAAGCCTCATGTATCCTTTCAGTAATTATGCTTCAAGTGTGGCAACTATGTGTTATCTGTTGCACCTTTTTTTCTAATTTGTTTGTCTAAATACAGGTATCAGGAGATATGAGAAAGAATCATCAAGAGGTGACCAGTTGAACACTTGTAGAATTTCTCCCTACTTACATTTTGGTCAGATTAGTCCAAGAACAGTTTTATGTGAAGGTCGACACATGAAATCCCCCAAATTCCTACGTAAGCTAGCATGGAGAGACCTTTCTTACTGGTTGTTGTCTGTGTTTCCAGATCTACCAAGTGAGCCTACAAGGCCTCAGTATATAGTAAGTAAATTCTTGTAGAACCCTCCCCTGTGAGTGCTATAGGTCAGCATTCAGATGCACTGAACCAACTGAAGGAATTTGAATACTATGTGCCATGCATAAGGAGAGGTTAGAGTAATTAACCCATTAGCACACAATCATGGCATTTAACAACTGGGAAGAAGATGGCTACTGAAAACATTGCGGGAAAAGAAGAAAATGCTGGTCACCAGCATTTTCTTTTTTTCCCACAATGTTTTCTACCCTTTGAAAGACAAATTTCATGTTTTGAGCAACGTTTAATTTGTCTGCAGATGCTTTCAATTTGGACAAGGCTAAAATTTTGTCTTGTGGTAAAGAGTTAACAGTACATGTACTTGTATAAATTGTCTCAATAAGACACTGTCTTGCAAGTACCCATATCATTAGTTATAGGTAGAGAATTCAAATGTTGTCACGTTAATTCCATAAACCTTCTTTATTGTATTACCACCTGCAAAATACTTCATTGGTCAGGTCTTAAAGCAGAATACCTTTCAAAGTGTTGTGGTCAAGGGAGAAAGTGCTTGTTAAAAAAAAAAAAAAAAATGGAGAAAGAGCATTTCATCTGTAAATTCAATGTAGATTATGAGACTTCAAAAAATAAGTAGAGAGGCATGACAATAATAGTTCTAGAGAGACAGAATGGCCTTTACAAAAGGATGATGACTTTAATGATACTTTTAGCATCAAAGATGGAGTAAAAACAAGGCACACCTGAAGGCATGGCAGAAAGGAAATACTGGATACCCATTGGTTGATGCCTCAATGCGACAGTTATGGTTGACAGGATGGATGAATAATTATATGCGACATGTAGTGGCCTCATTCCTCATTTCCTACCTCCATTTCTCCTGGGTGGAGGGCTACCTGTGGTTTCAGGTAAGATTTATGTGCAGTGTAAATGAGCCATGTGCAGGGAAAAGGGAGCTTAATGCATCTTTATGATGCATGGTACTAATCATGCCATCACATAACTATGACTCTAAAGCACTTTTTTGAACAACTGACTCAATCATGAGGTAGACTGGTCTTTGTACATATAGAAAATTGACCAGTAGCGAAAAGTTTCAGCCCAGGTCAGCCTTGGTGGCTGCGCAGACTGACCGGTTTGATAATTTTTTTGCAGGTGCATTAAGCCCCCTTTTCAAAGAGCAAGCTAAAATGTATTTGAACAGCTGTAAATGCTCATGAACAAATATGACTCTTTTTATGTATTATACATTTACTGGAGTAAAGGGTTAAAACTTTTACAAGTTAAACTACATTTTAAGGAAAAGTTCTTGAAGACAATATTATAATTCATGGAATAACTGCAATTAGGATGAAAAAATACAACAAAAAATTGATATCACTGGGGTTAGAATTTGGGACCTTAATACTACAGGCAGATGCTCCTTCTTACCAAGCTTACAGAGCTATAACATATGCAATGATCAGCATTGTGTAAAAATAGATGTATACCTTTTTACGGGATGATTGCTACTCTGTCGCTTTCAAGATAAGAATTTGCACCAAAAAACAGAAAAAAATGGGGCATCCATCAGGTTTTCTAGATGTACCATAAATTATATTCTGTCTACATCTTAGTTAAACCTTTTCAGTGCCTTAGGCAAAAATGGGACCTTTAGAGAATGGCATATATCTGATCTTGGATCCATACTACCAGCTTGTTAAGTCTAGCTGATCAGATAGAATCTTTCAGACATTCAGTGGATTGTGTTTTCAGCCATCAAAAGACCTTAGGTTTATGTGTGGCACCGAGTTCAACTTTCTATTGGAGCACAAATCTATTTTATCAAATTTTTGTCAAGAATGTCCTGAACTTGCCAGTAGGAAATCTGGTTGCATGCCCTTTAATAGAAACCTTAAGAAATCTGATACAAGCAAATGTCTCTTTTCCGCGATGTTTTTCATATCAATCATGACTTCCATTTTCCTTTCCTTTTTGAAATTTTTGTTTTGTCACAATATTAAAGGTTTAACAGAGACAAAATATAAGTGATATAGTAAATGGTTAAAAAGCAATAGCTTATTCTGATCAAAACATATTTCAAAGGTACTGTTATGGAATGAATTCAAATCCATGATTACAAAACATATATGCTTGTGAAGCAGTAACAATAATACCAGTAGACCAAGAATACCACCATTTGATCCTTTATACATAACAAACTGTTAGATTTGTCTAGGCAACAAATTCACTGTGACTCAAATTGTGGAATTTGTCTTTGATTGTGGGAAAAGGAGAAATGCTGGTTATGCTTTTCCCACCATGTTTTCATAAGCTTGTAAATACTTTTGTCTGTAAACACTTTTGATATGGATTTTCCTAAAATTTTGTCTTCCTGTGAAACCTTAACTGAAAGGTTTATATGAACCTCTATTTTAGGACACCCTTCTTGATGCTGATGTTGCCATCAATGCTATGATGTGGCAAAATGGTGGAATGAGTGGTCTGGATCAGTGGAACTTTGTAATGCATCCAGTAGACGCAGCCATGACCTGTGACCCCAAGGGAGATTATATCCGTAAATGGGTCCCAGAGTTGTCTAACTTGCATGAGGACTTCATTCATCAGCCATGGAAAGCCCCACCATCTATCCTGAGAAGGGCTGGTGTAGAGCTAGGTATTTTTTTTTTTTCAGACATTTGGAAAGTCGCTAAGCTTGTATGAAGTCTGTGATTTTATAAGATAAACAATTGTCTCCACAGATTAGAAATAGATAATATAATTTGTTGGAATAAATCAACAGTATAAGTAAGCCATTTGACAAACAATCTGTGTTTTAATAACCATGAAGAAGGTTATTGAAAACTTACTGGGAAAAGGAGAAAATGCATTTGCCTACAATGTTTTTTACCTATTTGAAGTCAAATTCAATCATTTTAGTTTGTTGCGTACAAATACTTTCAACTTGTACAAGTCTAATATTCTGTTGTCTGGTAAAGAATAAAGTAATCTCTGACATATTTCGTAGTGTCACGGGGATTGGCCTTTTAGACATTTAACTCTTTACCTGACAACAAAACTATAGACTTGTCCACATGGGAAGCATTTGCAGACTACAAATTGTCTTGGTTCAAATGAAGTTTGTTTTCTTTTGAATTAGTAGAAAACAAAGTTAACTTATTTGGTAGTACTGCTGTTGTTTCTTCAAATTTACCAGTAACCAAGAGATCCCATGTTTTTTGGACACTGAAAAAAGTTGTAGAAAATAGCACATGAAAAAGAGAACATGTTGGTTATCTGCATTTTCTCCTTACCTACGACATCTTCAAACTCTGTCTTACACAAGGTTGTATAAACAAGGTCTTAGCTCCCCAGAAAATCAGGTAATACGTTCTTGAAACTTTGTGAATGGTACCATATCTAAATCTTGATATAGCTATGTATAAAGGAGATGTGATCCCTTAATTTTTTTCCATTCAGGTGTAACCTACCCTCATGGAATCATCACATGGCTATGTATTTCACACACACACACACACACACACACACACACACACATATATATATATATATATTGTTTTATGTACAGGTGTGACCTATCCTCATAGAATCATCACTGAATTAGAGGAGGCCAGGGAACAGTCCTTGCGCGATGTAGTGGCAGTCAGACAAAAATTTCCTGAAATGGTGTGTCCCAGAACAGGAAATGATCTTGTGAAACTACCCTCTGGTGTCAGAATCCCTGTTATCACAAGAAGGGAATTTAAATATAAAACTGATAATCCTGACTCAAGAGAAAACCCTCACAATGCTGTACTTCGTGGATACAGAGGAAGAAAGAGAGATGAGCTGGTCGAGTTCTTAAATCAGAGAGATTTCCTAGCCAGTACAATGAAAGAGTGTGCTTCAAGGCATGAGAGAGGGCAAAAGTTACAGGATTTATCTTTTTTATGATCATATTGTCAAGTGTTATATATTATTATATTTATCCATTGGCATGCAAATGCAGCTTTTTGAATCCCTTTAGAAACAGTTGAAAATACCGTGGTAAAGAAAGCACTTGGCTGTTACAACCAACTTTCCTTTTTCCATGTCTTCCCTATTATTTAGAAAGACAATTTCCTTAGATTGTTACTCTGACTACATGTGCTTATGTTACAAGACAGTCTGTAATCAAATGGTAAATAAGGCAGTACAAGTATTGTAACTTTTGGTCATTTAATACCCTTTTTTCGGTTAAGTCACAGCAAAAGCAAAAGTCATCGACCTTTTTTTATATGTACATGTACTAGTATACAACTTAGAACTTGTACTTAGAAAGACACATATCTTTTTTATCTAATTTATTTTTGCTTGTGCAATTCTACAGTACTCTGAGAGAGCGAAAATACCACATGCTATAGTAATCTCATTGTCCCAAGCTCTATATTGACTCTTTACTACCAGTCTAAATTCAAAGCATGTTGCCAACAGCAAATTCAATGTGGCACACAGATGGGAATTTATCAGAAAGGGTAGAAAATGTTGTGAGAAAAGTAGAAAATGCTGGTTACAAGCATTTTCTCCTTTTCTCACAATGTTTTCAGAAGCTGTCTTGCATAAGGTAGTAAACGTTCAGCATTGTGCAGTAAAGGGTTAATGCATAGTTGATTTTTGTTTGGTTTAGTTATTTGAAATAAATATTTTACCCAAAACAAAGTCAAACAGTTATTCCTTAATGTTCACTAACGTTGATATTTGTATGTCCTACTTTGGGTGAGATTTTATGGATACATGGTGAACTCAACCAGTTGGTTGACATTTCCATGTAAGTCTAATCCTTCCCAGATCATTCTTTTGTTGTATTGACCCTGATGTACAAGGCATTAGAAAACACTGTGGTAAAATAGGAGAATGCTGGTAACCAGAATTTTCTCATTTTTCCTCAATGTTTTCTACCTCTTCCAGGAAAAGTTCTTATAAGGGCTATAGGAAAGTGTGCAAAATGCAAGAACAAATGCTATAGCTGTCTGAATTACTATACCTTGCAGGAGTGATTGAGCTCACTGTCGATATCTTGTTGGCCAAACATCTCACAAAATGTGAGCATCTTAAACTTGAGACTGTAAATTTATTGCTATCTTATCTTAGTCTACACCATCCTCTGAAGCAGTATAAATCTTTATGTAGGTCAACAAGCAGTCGCTGAAATGATCATTACAATGTAAGACATCTTTGTTTACACAATCGATAAGATCTCAAGTTATATGCAGGTAAAGTCAAACCCATCTCAGACACCGTCTGTACTAATCAACCCACTGATTTAATTTCAGGTTTACATTCGGCTTGCAATGAGCTCAGGGTGTCTGCACGAGTCTGTGTGGCCTCCATACGGCGGCCATACGATTATGATACGGATTCTTGGGAACCGTTGTCCGTGCGATTTATTCTAGTCAGCACAATGAGAAATTTTGAATACTGTAAGTTAACCGTAGACAAGTCGTGCTAGCATCACACGATCCCAGCATGGGCACCATACAGAGGCCATACGATGATCGTGTGGACAACGAAAGATTTAAAACAGTCTTTTTGACAAAAGAGTTGTTGGATAATTGCACGGTCTCCTCTCGGCTATCACAAGGTTGCCATGCGATGCCTGTGTGATTTCTGTGCAGATTTGCGTACGATCTCTGTACTATATCAGTACGACTTTACCCCTATATGTCACCGGAAGAGATGAGGGAAGAACTAAAGCTCTGCTATGGGCTCTAAGGATATAACTTTGGATTGGCATACAATTTCTCGGACTGATTTATTGAATGTTATTTCATGCTTTTCGGTGGTTTATCGGGAAACAAAGATGGATAATGATTTGATGATTTCACCGTTTCGACCAGAGAATTTACCAATTGACAAACTCACTGGTACGGAAAGACCGAGAGCTCCCTTGTACTTCGCAAATCCAAACAAAAAAGATGTTAGACGCATGAATTGAATAGATTTTCCCATAGAAAGATCGAAATTTATTTGATCTTGGGAACATCATAGGGTAATATTTTCACATGTGGCTGCGCCACTCGTAAAACTTACCGATGATGTTCACTTGAAGAAATAAATTTCGATCTTTCACCGAAAAAAAAAATATTCACGATTTTCCCTGTTTCACCAGTAGATCTAGATCTACTCTAGGCTAGGAGTCTGCGGTGATTTCGAAGACGCTCTTTAACGAAAACCTCATTGCAACTGTAATGGATTCAACCCGAACCCCTGCATCACAAATTCCAAACATGAAACACTGAGCCATGCATGGGGTCCACCATTTCTCAGACCTTTTTTGATTAACCCTTAACGGTACAATTCATTGTTTTAATGTTAATGTATTTTAATGACTTTAAGAAAGAAGGCTTTCAAAAAATTTGTCAGTCAATAAAAATAAAGGCTGTTATCCAGCTGTTTCCTTTCAAAGAAATTTCTACCATTTGAACCAAATTTATCGGTTACACAATGCTCTGGAGTTTACAAGTCTAAAATTTTATCCAGTACGGTAAAGAGCGAAAGTAAATTTGACAATTTATTTCCTTATTTACCATTAAACAATTGGGTTATTTCACAATGATTTCCTCCCGTACTGTTGTAGATCTAAAAGCTTCGCGATTCTATCTGGCTTTATTTGCCATACCAGCGTATCCTCCTACCTCCAACCAAATTTCCCACTGTCTGCCTTGATTATTTATCCGATGTTACAACTAACCTTTCGTCATCTGACAAAATTTCGCTATGATATCCTAACTTTAACTTCTTCGTCTAGATGTAGACTACTTCTGTCTGTTGTTTTGGGAATAAGACAGTTCCCCGCCAAGAAGAGTTCATGACACATTTGTTCTATGTCAGATGACAATTACCATGGATAAAAATGGTTGATGAAGGGTTTTTTACAAATGATGTGTACCTATTGTGATTAACTGAAAAGTCTGCACGAGAGCTTGACAAGTACATTTGGTCATCATGAGATTGTCTATAACTGCCTATAACTCAGCTTTGTTTGACGGGCCAGTTGGCCGACCTTTTGTTGACAAATACGGGAAAAAAAGGCACAACATTTTCGTCGATGGTCAATGGGGAAAAATCACTTATGTGAAACTACGTCCCAACGGCCTGTCTTTGTCTCTCTAATATAATTTTAAAACACATTAAGTCACTAGAAACACATGTAATACAAATTATCAAAAGAATTTAAATAACTAACCCCTTCCCCTACCCCCCAAAAAACTTCCTAATTATTCATTCCTAATATAACAACCAAGAAAAAGATCCAATTTAATAATATAATGTGCCAATGTCGTCCAGTAGGGAAGTTAAAGTCTGAATAATTAAAAACATGTATATTATGCTATATTAGACAATATAACAAATACTTCATAACTATTTGAGCCATGCGCTAGCAAAAGGGAACTTAATGCATCTCCATAGTACATGATACCAATCAAGTCATCACATAATTTTGAATCCATTTAACCTAAGCTGTATAGCAATCCACTGTATCATGAGGTACACTGGCCCCTGAACATGCAGATGATTAATATAGCAAAAAGTCTCAACCCAGGTCAGCCTGCGGGAACAGCGCAGGCTGACCTGATTTGATACTTTTTCAGATGCAGATGCATCAAGCCTCCTTTTCACAGAGCACGGCTCATTTACAGTTCTGTTTATCTGTGTTCTAGAAATCTACACTGCTTACGTTATAAATATTATATTGCATACTTTTTAGCAGTATAATCTTGAACCAAGGCCATCGTCGCCTGTCCGGCGAGCACCAGATCTTTCTGTTGGCCGAATATGCTATCGGCCGTACTACTTTTCTTCTTTTAAGCCGATTGTTCTCTCGTGCTTTCCTGTAATTTCACTGAATCTAGTCATCAACAATGTTGAAATTCATTGATGACATTATCAATAACACTCGTTGCTCGTGTCATCAATAGAACCGACCAAGACGTGAAAACTAGCTGTCACACACCATACAAAAGACTGCAAATACCTATGACACCTGCTTGATTAAGTTCATAATCGCGAGAGAAGACGTGATTAACTCTTTGACCCAGAATGAGTAGACAAATCCAATGACTTATACTAGATCAATATCATTTATCTTAACCACGGAGGTAGGGCGGGTTTATTCTAAATAACAGACACTCTATGACCCCCCCCCCCCCCCCCCCCCAGGCGGCTAGTTTTGTTACGGGGGAGGGATAGTGCAAGATACAGGGCGAAACCCAGCCTAAGTTACGTTTGGTTCTCCGCTGTGCTCAGTGTAGGCCTATAGCACGGTCAAACGGGACCTCGGTTTAACGTCTCGTCCGAAAGACTTTTGGTCATTTTTAGATGGTCAGCCGCGGGGCTCGAACCCACACCCTCAAGTGACCAAAGACTTGACGTTTGCAAGTCTTAAGCTCAACCACTTGAGCTATGCGGGCTGGTCAAGTGTCGAAATGGACGGTTGTCGAAATGGCTGGATACCGGTAACAAAAGGGCTTGCGTGAATTGATACGATGACTGTAAGTAGATCTAGATCGATACAGTGGGTTTCAGGCTAAGTGTACAGTAAAAACCAAAATGTTGCAATTCAAGAATTCCTTCTGACAGAAAAACCTCACCTTATCAGGAAAATGTAGATATACGGGAAATGTCTCGAAAATTTAAGTCGGGGAACTGTCTTAATTTCGCCGTGTTCAATCTTCTTGACTTTCTGCAGACGACAAATGCCAGATCTACACGAAAAACATTCGGTCTATTCACTACTCTCGTATTTCATTTTCATTTAACAGGAAAATGTTGCCCCGAGTAAATATTCCTTAAGAATTTTGTGAATAGTAGCTCTTTCAGTTCCGTATGAGAATTTTAATAAGCCTGAAACATTAAGATAAAATTGTAAAGAGGAGGCGGTGTGTTTTCCATTAACGAAGGGAGAGAATAAATAAATGACAATTCTGAGTCTACAACATTTACCTCCCACTACAATTTTGTCGCCATTTGCAACAGGAAGTTGTCACTTGTTAAACTCTATGAAGTTTGTCAAGAAGTTGAAGTTGATATTTCCTCTGTGAAGTATGTCGCTTCTGTTTTAAGCTGGTTAAAAATAATTCATTATTTTTAATCATATTGTAAGGTGAAAATTTAATCCGTCGGTGTCTACCCGGCCCAGATTGGAAAAAAAAAAAAGAACTTGACAAAACTTTAAAGTGGGTGGGGAAAATTAAAATCTTTAATAATATTCTGACTAGTGGGATAACGAATGCCTTTGAAGATCCATCTGATCTTCTTTGGAAGGTTGATATGATCAAAAGTAGTCATATTGTGTGAGAGTGTAACGTGTATCGAGCGGATAATGTTACTTACTGTAATAATGAGAACCCTACATTATAATTAAAACATCAACCTAGGCTAAGGTTCTAGTTCTACGACATATTTTCGAGGGTTACCTGCTTTTCAAACCTGATCTTAGCATTCAGGGGTGTGGAAATACTATGCCCAACTTGTCCTACTTCAGAAAATTCGGCTGCGGACAAGTGACTTTTCAGTTTCGTTGTCCGCGGCCAAGTAGAAAATATGAGGAAAATTTTGAGACAAAGATCTGTCGCATACTTATCCATGAAATACAGATATTCTCACTTTGTACAAGAGATAACATTTTGAATGATAAACAGCTGATCGGTATAATATATGGCTGTTTTTACACGCCAATTTTAATTGCTTTAGAGATCATCATTATGGATTGAAATAATTTTATTAGACTAATTAACAGTATCATTTTAGCACCAGTTCAAAGATCTTTGATGACAATGTCACACACATGAAAACTTTTAATCTGATTTTAAACAGCTTCTGTGCGAATGGGCCGTAATTTAGCAGTTATCTCCCTCCTGAAAACTGTCTCTTGTCAAATCCAAATATTTTTCGTTTTAGCGATCAACTGATGCATAAAATCAGAGAAAATGTGTTGGTTTCTTTTATTAAATCTTCGAAGCAAGCGGAAAGTGAGAAGTCTGAGACTGACTCTGAGAACCATATGATTTCCATACCCCTGTATGGATCTATGAGTTTTCTTGCAAACTGAGTTGCTTCTAGCCTTCAGGATTCCCACATATTTTATAGCATCGGCCGGAAATAACACGTTGTCTGTGTAGCTACTCCTGCAAAGTGCTGAGATTTCGCACATTTCTTTGTAAACTCTTGTGCCAAATTCCAGTCTTTCTGTTTGCATTTCGAGTTGAATTTAGGGCATGAGACTGGTAAAATTATGTTTGAAATAAGCAGTTGTTGACAAGGAAAAAACATGTAGGCCACATCTCATGCAAACTTTTCATTTGTGGAGCGAGCCAAATCCATCATATTAGTACTGTCAAAGGAATCACTTGGCAGCTGCACTTGTCCAGTATTAAATCAATATCAATTGTGTCCATTTAAGGTCACCAATGTCTCTAGGTAGTGTGATGCCATAGGAAATGAAATTATGTCGTGTAAAACATCACAAAATCAACCCAATGCTTTTCCAACAGTTACATGGGTAATTTAACAGTGTAGAAATATAAAATGGCTTCAAATACATGTTAATCCATAGTAAACAAAAAAGTTAGTGAGTCGCACTTAGCAGCTTGAGGGTTAAAATGACAAGGTGCTGTTCTTTGATGAATCAGAAAAAGAATTTGTTTTAGTCAGGTCCCCGTATTTATATTTCAATAGCTATTAGGCTATTTAGATAAAGATTAGATTACACAGGATGATGATCAGTATGATATTCTGTACATCATAACATGATAATCTGGAAATTGATTGAAATAGAATCTTTTACAATCGGAACCAAACATGTTTTATTTTGCACTTTAAGTTAATGTTTAGTACTAGCTTTTTCAACCCCATACCACGCAATCCAGAATTTTACTGACCCTAGGGTATAAGCCTTTTGAAAACATTGTGGGAAAAAGGAGGAAACGCTAGTACATGTAGTCAGCATTTCTGCTTTTCCCTCAATGATTTCTACTCATTCAAAGACAAATTCCATTATTTAAGCTGCATGTAAATTGTCATCTGCAAATGCTTTCAATTTGGATGAGTCTTAAGATTTAATAATTTTTGTCGTGTGGTAATGAGTAATAATAGCCTGTCCAAGTACTCAGTAATGATTCTTTGTAATGGTATTCAATATATGTACATGTATCACAAGAAATATATTGTCGTGTGTTTTGTTCTAGAAATCAAGAATTAAGTAAGATTTTATTAATTTCTATTTTTCCAGCTTTAGATCTGATCGACACAATTATTAGCAGTGTTTTATAATTGGTATAAAAGAATCTGAATCTGAAAAGTCTTTGCCATAGGTAAGTAAGTTGTGTTTAACACAGATATATTGCAAACCATCTAAATATTTTATATTTGAGATTACCCCTTTACTACACAACCCTGAGTTTTAATGACCCTGAGGAAGAAGCCTTTTTTAAAATATTGGGGGAAATGGAGAAAATGTTGGTAACCAGCATTTTCTCCATTCCCACAATGTTTTCTTCCGTATTAATGACAAATTTCATTATCTGAGCTATATTGAAACTGTTGTCTGCAAATGCTTTCAATTTGGACATGTTTACTTCTTTGTCGTGTTGTAAAGAGTTAACCTTTTACTTAGCAATTTCCAGTTTTCATAACCTTGAACAAGATGGCATATGAAAACATTATTGGAAAGAGTGCAAATTCTGGTAACCAGCATTTTCTCATTGTCCCACAATGTTTTCTACCTTTTCAAAGACGTGCTTTAATTTACATGTTTGTCACAGTTAATTTTTTGCATTTGATTGCGTCAAAATGGACCATTCTAAAAACATGTCATCTGATTAACCCTTAAAGCGCCGAATAAACCATAAGGACATTTTCATTCTAGAATAAGTCCCATATAAAAACAGTTTAGTCGATGCATTTTATCTGTAGTGGTTCAGCAAAGTGGACAGTGCAGATCATAGATCAGACTGCACATTTTGTGCAGTCTGATGTTGATCTACACTGGCTGCAAAGGCAACTGTAGTAGTGAAAGGCACTTTAAGGGTTAAGGGATAATCATTTTGTAATGATTTTATGAATATCTGTATATTCCTATATAATCATGTAGCAGTTAAGCCTTTAGCAGACAATCCTGACCTCAAATGACCCTGAGAAAAAAGCCTTTCGAAAGCATTATGAGAAAAGGAGAAAGTCCTGGTAACCAACATTTTCTCCTTTTCCCCATAATGTTTTCTGCCGTCCAAAATGAATTTTACTTTTTCAATCACACTTATTTTGTCATTTGCAGTTGCTTTCAATTTGGACTAGTCTAAAATCTTGTTGTTTGGATCAATTAGTGGAAAGTTCATGAATAATTGATCTCATTCAATCATTCCATATTCCAGAAAGATATTTTAACTTGCAGATGACTTTCTTGTCTTTTTCTGTTGAAAATAGTGTGACGGAAGAAAAAATTGCTCATAATGAGCAAATTCTCGTATTGCCACATCATTTTCATTTGAACATATTTTACCTTTATTTTGTCTGTATTAAACTGTAGTTCAAACCGATGATTACTCTTAAGTTTTTGTATCAGGGGCTTGGATTCTGAAAAAGGAGAAAAGCTTTTTCCATCATCTTCTCCTGGTAGAAGAGCTGTAGGGAGAGAAATTCATGAATATTTTATGCTTCAACCCTTTTCTTGACAAAAAGAATTGGGCCATGCTCTGTGAAAAGGAGGTTTAACAGGTCTGTGATGCATTATGCCAAGCAATCCATCATTGATTCATCGATCCATAAAACCAATTTTGTGTAACAATCGACTGAATCAGGAGGTAGAATGCTCCGTGGACGTACAGAAAATTGACCTATAGCAAAAGGTTTTGACCCATGTCAGCCTTCACGGACAGCCCAGGCTGGCACTGTTCAATAGTTTTTGCAGATGCATTAAATGCCTTTTTCACAGAGCATGGCCCAATTAAATTATACCCCCTGCATGGGACTACTTTAGTAAACATTGAGGGAAAAAGAGAAGCACTTACTTGATATGAGTAGTTCTTCTTTCTCCACAATTCTTTTCTTTCCTGAGTGTTAGACTTTTCCATTCAGACAGTGGAAGGTATACATAGTAAAATTAGTGTTGCACCCCCTGTGTTTTTTACCGGGTTTGATTTTCTGACGTGAATGAGATAAAATTGGGTCGAAATTAGAATTCGGCTGCTGCATACACCAACAGACTTGTATTTTGCCCATAAAATGAACTGAAATGGGGTATCCCTTGACCTCATGGTAAGTGGGAATCTTTTGCCTAGATGTTGCTTTCAAATTCAAGAAAAACAAGAAGCGTTTAAGTTTGGTTAATACAAGGAATTTAATGTCGAAACAAAACTTACGACAGGTTGAAAGTGACCTGCAGAGAATGGACACACAAAATCAGGCAATATTGCGTACTTCCGCCCGGGGCATGCAAAACAGCTTGCAGTCTTTGTCTCACACCTCTCATGAGAGGTTGAAACAGCTCGATCAGTAGCTGCTGCCATGAGGTTAAGGGATACCTCAGTTCATTCCATTTCAGAGACAACAGACTTGTTTGTTCTTGTATACAGCAGCCTCATTCTAATTTCCAACCCATTTCATATCATTCACGCCAGAAAATTAAACACATTAAAAACACAGGGGGTGCAACACTAATTTTACTACGTATATTTTTTTCCCTTCCAATGTCTGTCGTTTGTATCTATTACACAAGATTTATAGGAGGCCTTTCATCAGACTGTTTTGTCACGTGCTAAAAGGACAAGAGGATTTTGTGCCTTATTGGATTCTGTGGATATAGCGTATAGTGCTGACTAACTGCATTAAAACTGCATTATGTAAACATGTGTCTCCAAGTCTTAAACCTTTACTATCCAAACAATCTAGTGTTTAAACAACCCTGGGGAAGAAGGCTTTTGAAAACATTGTGGGAAAAGTAGAAATTGCTGCTAAACAGTATTTTCTCTTTTTTTCGCATGTTTTTAGCTCACCTGAGCACAACGTGCTCAAGGGGAGCTTTTAGGATCACCCGGTGTCAGTCGTCCGTCATTCGTCGTTCGTCGTGCGTCATCAACAATTCTTTAAACATCATCTCCTACTAAACCACTGGGCCAATTTGGACCAAACTTGGCAGGATTTTCCTTGGGAGGTCCTCTTTAAGAATTGTTCACAAAATTTGATTCCATCAAAAACTCTGGTTGCCATGGCAACAAAATGGAATTTTCTAAGAAATTCTTTAAAAATCTTCTCCTCTGAAACGGTTGGTCAGATTTTGAAATAATTTCACAGGAATGTTCCTTGGGTGACCCTTTTCAAAAACTGTTCGCGAAATTTTGATCTGTCAAAAAACATGGCTCTGGTGAATGGGGGCTACTTGCACTATACAAATATGAAGAAATTCTTAAAAATTCTTCTTCTCTGAAACCGCTGGTCAGATTTCAAAATAATTTCACAAAGATGTTCCTTGGATGACCCTTTTCAAAAAACTGTTCGCGAAATTTTGATCCGTCAAGAAACATGGCTCTGGTGAATGGGGGCTACTTGCACTATACGGAAATGAAGAAATTCTTAAAAATTCTTCTTCTCTGAAACGGCTGGTCAGATTTTGAAATAATTTTACAGAGATGTTCCTTGGGTGACCCTTTTCAAAACTTGTTCGCGAAATTTTGATCCGTCAAGAAACATGGCTCTGGTGACTGGGGGCTACTTGCACTATACGGCCATGAAGAAATTCTTAAAAATTCTTCTTCTCTGGAACCGCTGGTCAGATTTTGAAATAATTTCACAGGAATGTTCCTTGGGTGACCCTTTTCAAAAATTGTTCGCGAAATTTTGATTTGTCGAAAAACATGGCTCTGGTGAATGGGGGCTACTTGCACTATATGGATATGAAAAAATTCTTAAAAATTCTTCTTCTCTGAAACCACTGGTCAGATTTTGAAATAATTTCACAGAGATGTTCCTTTGGTGACTCTTTTCAAAAATTGTTCGTGAAATTTTGATCCATCGAGAAACATGGCTCTGGTGACTGGGGGCTACTTGCACTATACGGAAATGAAGAAATTCTTAAAAATTCTTCTTCTCTGAAACGTATGGTCAGATTCTGAAATAATTTCACAGAGATGTTCCTTGGGTGACCCTTTTCAAAACTTGTTCGCGAAATTTTGATCCATCAAGAAACATGGCTCTGGTGACTGGGGGCTACTTGCACTATACGGCCATGAAGAAATTCTTAAAAGTTCTTTTTCTCTGAAACCGCTGGTCAGATTTTGAAATAATTTCACAGAAATGTTCCCTTGGTGACCCTTTTCAAAATTTGTTTGCAAAATTTTGATCTGTCAAGAAACATGTCTCTGGTGGTGGGGGCTATTAGCACCATAGGGACATGAAGAGGAATTTCTTAATTCTTCTTCTCTGGAATGGCTGGTCAGATTTTGAAATAATTTCACAGAAATGTTCCTAGGGTGACCTTTTTAAAAAATTGTTAGGGTAATTTTTATCCTTCGAAAAACAACAGCCAATTGTTGGCACCTGCATGTGGTGCTCTTTTTTGACTTCTGTTTTTTAGCTCACTTGAGCACAAAGTGCTCATGCTGAACTATTGTGATCGTGCTGTGTCTGTCGTGCGGTGTGCGTCGTCCATCGTCAACTTTTTACCTTGAGTACGCTCTAGAGGCCACTTTTTTGGTCCGATCCTCATGAAACTTGGTCAGAATGTTTGTCTTGATAAAATCTGGGACGAGTTCGAAATTGGGTCATTTGGAGTCAAAAACTAGGTCACTAGGTCAAATCTTAGAAAAACCTTGTGTGCGCTCTAGAGTGACCCTGGAGTGAAATTTTGCATATTGACTCAGGTGAGCAATCCAGGGCCATCATGGCCCTCTTGTTTTTTTTCTTTTCTTAAAATAGATTGCATCGTCTGAGCCATGTTTCATTAATCATTTTGTCTGAAAATGTTTTCAATAATGGACAAATCTAAAATGTTTTTGTTTGGTAAAGAGTTACATTTGGCTCAACTTACGGGATTTGAATATCTGGAATAAAGTAATATTTTACCTGCATTGGATGGAAACTACTTCTGGAATATAGGGAGTTGCTATATAGAGCACATTCTGCCTTCACCACAATGCTTTCAATGAATAACAACTTAACCCTTTACCAGAAGACAAAATTTTAGCCTTGTCCAAATTGAAAGCATTTGTAGACAACAATTTCAATGTGGCTCAAATGGTGCAATTTTTCTTTGATAGGGTAGAAAACATTGTGGGAAAAGGAGAAAATGCTGGTTACTAGCATTTCTCCCTTTTCCCACACTGTTTCTTTCCCAGGGTCGTTAAAAGGCAGCATTGTGTGACAAAAGGTTAAGGAATGTGAAAAAGTCCTGTGACTGTTTTTTTGATGAGGTAGCCTGGGTAAACAGTTACTACACGCAACAAGTCATATTTATGCAACTTGTTGTTTACTGGAAGTTACCTATTGATGTGTCGGAACAACTGTATGGTTTTACATTGTGTGCATTAGCAGTCTTTTTTTTTCCTCTCTAAGCTCAGTGGTAAAGTGTAGGACTCATAATATGGAGGCCCCAGGTTCAAGCCTTACTGTTTTTAGTGGGAGTGTCCCTGGAAAAGACACTGCAGACTACCAGCCTTGTACTGTTGAAACCCAGGACATACAGGAGTAAGAGAACTCACTATGAAATGACTCAAATAATGTTGAAAGCAGTGTAAAACACCACTCAGTCAGTCAGTCAGCTGCTATAATACTGTACATGTTTTGTTTCAGCTACACCAGTTACATGACATACTGACTCATTACCAGACAGCAAAATGCTAATCTGGAACATACTTAACCCTTTCCCAAATGACAAATTTTTGACTGGTCCAAATTGAAAGAGTTTGCAGACGACAATTTTAAATTTGATGAAAATGGCAGAAAGGTCTCAAAAAGGGTAGAAAAGACTGTGGGAAAAGGAGAAATTGCTCGTTATGAGCAATTTCTCCTTTTCCCACAGTGTTTTCAAAAGACTTGTACTGCAGACACGTGAAAACCAGGGCTTGTTTGGGAAAGGGTTAATTAAACATACCAAAACTGAAAACACTTGCATGTATCATATTGGATATCTATGGATCATATGGTGGGATTTGCTTTTGAAAAGATGGAAAACATTTTGGGATTAAGACAAAATGCTGGCTGCTAGCATTTCCTCCTTTTCCCACAGTCTTCAAAAGCTTCCTAAAGGGCTTCGGTTGCAGAAAGGTTACTAACTGCATGCCATAAGTAAAACAGAGATCCCATTAGACAAAGTGTTTTAACCAAGGTCTCAGTGGTTCATCAAAAAACATTGAAAGCACATGTCTACGCATTAAATTTGCTGGCGTGATTGCCCTTTAGCTGTGGATCAAGACCAGAAATATTTTTGCATTTTAGCACCTTTTTTGCCCCTATTTTAATAATGCATGATGTTGTTACAGTGTGAAATATTTGGCTCAAAGAAGCTTGCATCTTGGTTCTTTGTTCAAAGGACACAAGTCAGGGCTACAATGATGGTAAAAATAATTGTTCCTTGGTCAAAAATAGAGCAAGGGGTCATAGACTGACAGGTAGGTGATTTTAATTGGTCAAAGGTATAAATTACAATTTGATAGACAGTTGCTCTAAATGATGTTACTTGTCAAAACTGAGCATACGTAAGTTGAATAGATACTTGAGTACAACTTTTCACTCTTGGCTGTGTAATTACTTGTATATGAAAAAAAAAAACCCTCTCTCTCTTTGAATTGAATCCTGAGACAGAATAGATTTGATGTGTAGGTTTCATGAGAAATTTTGCAGAAATAAAGAGCCTTTTGGAATTTGATTATTGTACCACACGGAAGACTGTATTTATATATTTCATGATTTACATGACTTTGTGTATTACTGGTATCTAATCTTATCTCAAGTGAACAATCAGTATTGTTGATAAAAGGAGAACATAAAGGTAAATGGTGTTTTAGATTTAAATGCATTGTAACACCTGCATTGTTTATTTTGGGCTGCTACAGGGCCTTTAAAACATGAGTCATTAAAACATAGCATTGTTTGGTAAAGGCTGAACCCTTTACCACACAATCCCTCCTTATGATGACCTTGAGAAAAAAGACATGAAAACATGGTGAGAAAAGGAGAAATTACTGGTGACAAGCATTTACTCTTTTCTCACAGTGTTTTCAATCCTATCAAAGACAACTTTCACAATCTTAGCCACATTTAATCTGCTGTAAAAACCAAACTAACAAACAATTGAGCTGCACTCTGTGAAAAGGGGGCTTAATGCATCTCCATGATGCATTATACCAAGCAAATCATTACATTATTATAGGATCCATTAAATCTGTTTTGTAACACAAGCAGCAGTTACTGAATCATCAGGTATACTGGTCCTTTGGCATGCAGAAAATTGACCCAAAGCAAAAAGTTTTGGCCCAGGTCAGCCTGTGCGGACTGCGCAGGCTGACCTTGGTCAATACTTTTTGTAGATGCATTAATTCCATTTTCACAGAACATGGCTCAGTTATTATAGCCACTGTATTCAACTCATAATGCACAGCTGAAGTCACATAACTACAATTTTGTCTGCAAACACTTTCAATATGGACAAGTCCCAAAATTTTTTGTCTTGTATGGCCAGCAACATGTGAAATTAGACTTTTTGACATTGGCGTAAAGTGTCGTCTCGGATTAGCCTGCGCAGTCCACGCAGGCTAATCCGAGATGGAACTTTACGACTACATAAGATTTTTTCATACAGTAGACTTTGGTGAAACAGAAAATCGCACAAAAATGGGAAGTGTCATCTCTGATTAGTCACAGACTGCACAGGCTGATCTGGGATGACACACTTTTACGCATGTGTCCAAAGGCCCCTTTTCGTGTGTTGCACGCCATATAGGGTTTAATACTCTATTGAACAAGGAGAGTGACATTTTAACTGAGTGAAATGAAAGGTCAAGTGCTGTTTCATTGTGGGATACAAAGATTACTATACAATTATTTACTCATTGTATTTGTAAATATTATAAATATCATAACTTTTTAAATAAGCTGATTGGCCAGAGCTCTAAATTCCATCCGGTAAAGCGAAGTTTACAAGACAAGTTTTGATGTGCATAGAGGCCATCTAAGAAATAAAAACTGCTAGCCTTTTGCTTTTTGTAAATGGGTTTCACTGGAGAATAAAGGTTGCATGTTTAGCTTTGCTGTTTAGTGAAGAACATCTTTGTGTAAAATCTTTTACATTCTCAGATAAGTTTGTCATCACTGAAGATATTTACTTTAAACTCAAGGTAGTTGTTAACTGTTAAAAGGGTAACCCATAGCACAGCAGAAGGGCGGGTAACCCTCAAAATATTTTTGATGCTGTTATGCCCCCTTTTTTCCACTGAAGAAGCAACTTCAGCCCAGCATTGCCAATATGTGGTGCTGTTGTTCATTCTCTAGTGAGTTAACCCTTTACCACACAATACTGACTTTTAACGACCCTGAGGAAGAAGCCTTTTGAAAACATTGTGGGAAAAGGAGAAAATGCTGGTAACCAGCTTTTTCTCCTTTTCCCACAATATTTTCTACTCAATGAAAGATAAATTTCATGTTTTGAGTCACATTTAATTTGTTGCCTGCAAATGCTTTCAGTTTGGGCAAGGCTTAAGAACTATGTCATTTGGTTAAGAGTGAAATCCTTTTTTTGGCACATGTTTTTGACACTAGAAAAAAATTTTTAGACTTGTCCGTATCATTTATTTGTTTGAATGGTGCTTTAGGTCATCTTCAATATTATTTCAGTCGTATAACAGCGACAGCTTAGTTAGTCATATATGTCCTGGGTTTCACCTGTACTAGGCTAGGGCTCTGAAGTATCTCACACTAGGACATGTTAAAAAAAAACTCCAGTTTTTGTGTGAGGATCAAGCAGGGCCTCCAGATTTCAAGTCACACACCTGCTTTTCCCAACATTTTTTCTCTCCTTTTAGATAAATCCATCATTTGAGCCGCTTTCCTTTTGTCATTTACAAAATTTTAATGCTTTCAGTATCATCATAGAAAAAGGGGTCCTGCATGGCTTACTTTAAGAACTGTAATTCAGCTTGAGAATTCAAAATCAGGAACAGTCTGATCATCTATCTAGATGGCCGCCATATGATTCTAACATGTTAACACTTTACCAGACGACAAAATTTTAGCCTTGTCCAAATTGAAAGCATTGGCAGGCGACAATTTCAATGTTGCTCCAATGGTACAATTTTTCTTTGAAAGGGTAGAAAACATTGTGGGAAAAGGAGAAAATGCTGGTTACCAGCATTTTCTCCTTTCCCACAATGTTTTCAAAAGGCTTCTTTCCCAGGGGCGTTAAAAAGCTGCATTGTGCGGTAAAGGGTTAACAATTGATTAATTGTTGCAGAATTTTACATTTTGTAAAGAATGGAGTCAATATAATTTGTTGCAAAATATTTAATGTTGATATGTCTTAATCCCTGTACCACACAATCCCAAGTTTTAACAACCTCAGGGAGGAATGCTTTTGAAAAGATTGTGGGAAAAGGAGAAAGTGCTGGTAACCAGCATCTTTAGCTCGGCTGTTTTCGAAGAAAAACTTCCAGGTTTTCCGTGGCTTCATTTAAGCGTCGTCATGTGTAAAGTTTGACAATATATAATATCTCTACTGAAGATATTTGCTTCAAACTTGGACAAGTTTATTATCAAAAGGGGTACCTATACATCAAGGGCAGTACTTTTTACACAGTTATGCCCCTGGTTCGACTTGGAATTTTCTCTGAAAATCAAGCAACCGAATGGGCATGTTGTGCTCCTGTTTCCTTTCCCCATAATGTTTTCTAGCCTTCAAAGATGAACTATTAAATGTTGAATCACATTTAACTTGTGGTCTGCAAAAGCTTTCAATCTGGGCAAGTCTTAATTTTCGTTGTTTGATAAACAATTAATCTACTTACTATCTCATGTCAAGGGAAAGAAGTTAAACCGATAGTCTAAAATGAGGGGTATTTTTTGTAACGGTCTTTATTTGAGACATCAAAGACAGGCTTGTTTTAAAAGGAAGGACAGTATTTTGTAAATGAATTTTTGAGAACAGAAAATAATGCAGTACATAAAAAAAGTTTTCTAGTTGTGACAAACATGTAAAGGTTGACTGATTCAGGTCTTTTTCTTCTACAGAAAGTCATGTGGTCCAAGGGAGGGAGGGCACTAACTTTTAAACTAAATACATGTAAAAGCATTTCTTTGTGGAAAAAAAATGCCAAAATATCACAAATTCTAGTCTTTGTTTATATCAAAAACAGAACATGTATCAGATAGCATAGATCTAGATCAGACTGCAAGTATTTTGCAGTCTGATCTTTAGGTCTGCCCAAACTAAATTACTTTGCATGTCATCTAGATATTAAGAATAAGAAATGACGAAAAATTTAAAAGAGGGAAGTGGTTGACTTTTTGCCAGACCACAAAATGAAAGACTTGTCCATAATGAAAACATTACAGCCAAAGCCAAATTGTATATGATGGTAATTAAAATGGTGAAAGTAGACATGGGAAGGAAAGAGAACATGGTGGGAAAAGAAGAAAATGCTTGTTACTAGCATTAACATCTTTTCCCACATTGTTTTCAAAAACCTTTTCATTCTCTTTAAAACATGGGCTTGTTTGGTAAAGGGTTAAGCTATGCCTGACATACTTTTATTGTTTCAATTCATTGACTGTCCTCTGCAATGATTGTTATTCACAAAATACATGTGGTGTAAACTATTGCAGAAGGAATGAAGTATTTTTTTTTGTCACTGCAATTGATGCATTTCAAAACATTGAAGGTAAAAGAGCTTGATTTAAGCTTCTGACCATTTCCCAGTGTTTTTTTTTTTAAATGGAAAAGTAGGTAACTTCCTTGCCTTCAAATGCTAGTTCTTTGTAGAGTTTAAAGTTTTTGGTCAGTCTGAAATAACCAGTGTGGTAATTTTGCAAAAAATAGCATATCAGTTTTACAAGTTGTGCATTTCTACATCAGTGAGTTGTGACTTTCTTTATTTAATTTCAAATTACGGGAATGTTGCTTTTTGTTTCATCAAATTTGGAATTATGCAAATGTTATGTTGTGTCATATTTGGAATAATGAAAATGTTATATTGTGTCTGATTACGATTGTCAATAGGCATTTATTTGGTAATTTGAGAAGTTTGCAGCATGCATTTAGAGTTTCAACATGCATTTAGTCCTGTAATTGGAGAATGTCATTTTTAGAAAATTTATTATTAGTAGTGGTTTCAAGACTTCCAAGAGGACTTATCTTTAGGGAAGAGTAAATTTGCTGTGTTTTATATGTGGTTCCTGAGAGAAAAAAATTGCTATACGGATTATTGTTCTTTGTTTATAATTGAAATAAGTCAACAGGGTGTAATATTATTGCTTTGCATTGTTATGGTGCTTTCCTTATTCAGAACATTCAAATTAATGAAAATGAAACAATATAAAATTATAATAGGTGATAAGGATATGTAAAAAATAGTGACAGCTGAGGTTTTGGTTACTACATAGAGGCACAGGTGTAACTCTTAACCCATTACCATACAATCCTGACTTTTAACAACCCTGAGAAAGAAGCCTATTGAAAACATTGTGGGAAATGGAGAAAATGCTGGTAACCAGCATTTTCTCCTTTTCCCACAATGTTTCAACTCTATGACAGACAAATTTCATGTTTACGTTCACAATTGAAATTGTTGTCTGCAAATGCTTTAAATTTGGATAAGGCAAAAATTTTGTCGTGTGGTATTACAAGTTAATCATTTACCTAATAATTTAGGATTATGTCCCTAACAATAAGATTTATCTCTGACAGAGAAGAAAACATAATGGGAAGAAAAGAAAATGCTGGTTAACATTTTCTCTTTTTCAAACAGTGTTTTCTAAAGCCTTCCTCCTCAAGGTCATTAAAACTCATGATTGTTTAGTAAAGGGTTAATAACGGATGACAAATTTTAGACCTTTCCATATTGAAAACATGCCCAGATGATAAATTAATTAATGGGCTGTTTTTGAAAAAAAAAAGAAAATATTGTTGGAAAAGGAGAAAATACTGGTTACTTGCATTTCCTAGTTTTCCCACAATGCATTCAAAAGCCTAATCTATCTCTTGATGTTTAAAACATGGGTTTGTATGGTATTGACAAACAAATAAATTGCACTTTCTGCATTTTCATTCAATTTACATAATTCTTATTTGTGTTCTCTGTATTTATCTGCCTGTCTAAAACTGTTTGGTAATGGGTTACCTATAGTAAGGAACAGCTGTAATAGAAAACATGTAACATCATCGTTGTACCTATTATTGACAAACCCATACAACACCATGGCCTAGTGATACACAGAAATTGAAAATTACCTTATCTGAATACTCGATCAGTAAGAGAATGTGTTGTCAATAGAAATAGTTTCATGGAATACTGTGAGGAATTAAAGGACAAAAAAGAGTTTCCCAATGTGTAGCCCATACTGATGGCGTCTGTGGGGACACAGCCACAAATCGGGCTTCCACATTTAGTATATCTGACTGACGAAGGAATATTTTCTTCAGTCACTGTTATTAAGAATTCATCCGATTCACCGGAAGGTGATAAGGGGTTTTTCGCTATATGCTGTTGCTCGTCATTTTGGCCAAATATGAGGATTAAACACAACAAGCAGGTTACTTCACATGTTAAGGAGGTAAGTAGATGGAATTACAATTTTAGTCTTGTTTCATTGCTTAGGGTGACTTTCTAAAGTGATACCAGAGTGCATGTACTGTCTATAAAAGCTTGACATGGTAATGGTCAGCTCTTGATCAAATGGTAAGAGTTTAGGTTAGGGCATATTGAGAGCATTTCAAGCATCCCCCCCAACTTCATGGGCCAGTTTTAGAAGTTGAAGTCATATGCTGAATTTCAAACTAGTTGCACAGATGCAGTCAGTAATAATGTTTTATTGAATCTGTAACTTAGTGCACCACGGTGGAAGTAGGAAACCAGCCAGTGGCTAAGTGAGAAGAATATTGCGCAAAATATTGGTAAAGAAATCCAGGAAAGCATGAATCAGAGCAAAATATAACTGAAATGTTGTTTAAATCACTGTTAAACCACCAGTCAAATAATGATTGCTAAACCAAGGTGGAAAGCCAGAGGGGAAACATAGGTATCAAGAATTGCTCAGATTAATACTGTTGAAATTAATATCACTCTTTTTATCTTGCATTCAGAGCTTTAGAAAACTTTATAAGCAATTGCTCATTGCAATTATATATTTCGCATATTCTTTAAAAAACAATGTGAATTTCCCTGTTCAAAAATTTTCAGTCGTTTTTCTATTGTTCTATTTGACAATCTGTCCGAAATAAGCCTGCCGGGTAATGGGTTTGCTATAAACCAGGGATGGTTTAATAAATCATGTAATTAAACTGAATCACCAGAACCCTTAACCATATATTGAGTCCCATGTTTTAAGAATATTGGGACAAAGAAGAAATACTCGAAACCAGCATTCTCTCTTTTTCTCACAAGGCTTTCTACCTTCTGAAAGACAAATTATTTCAGCCCCATTTAACTTAGCAAATGCTAAATGAATTTAGACCAGTCTAAGTCTAAAATGCTTCTCATCGTCTAAAGGACTGTACACAGACATGAGCAGATATAAAATTTTAAAAGAAGAAAGAGCAATTTTCAGTACTGCTAAATATACTGGCATTTGACCTATACTTTGGTATTGAAAAAGTATTCAAATGAATTAACAGAAATAACCGAATTGTCAAAAACATGGACATGTTTATTCTGTGGGCTGTTGCAGGCCTATTTGCGCAAAATTTATGACAATAAGGTATAAGCTTTGCTACTACTAATTTTTAGTTCACCTGAGCACAAAGTGCTCAAGGTGAGCTATTTGTGATCGTGCTGTGTCCATTGTGCATCATCCGGGCATTAACAATTACCTTGTGTGCACTCTAGAGGCCAAATTTTCAGTCCGATACTTGTGAAGCGTTGTCAGAATCATTGTCTTGATAAAATCGCAGACAATTTTGAAATTGGGTCACTTTCGGTCAAAAAGTAGGTTACTTGCCAAATCTTAGAAAAACCTTGTGTTCACTCTAGAAGCCACATTTCAAGCCCCATACTTAAGAAACTTGGTCAGAACATTTGTCTTGATAATATCTTGGACTCTTTTCAAATTGGGTCTTACCAGATAAAAAAGTAGCTCACTGGGCCAACTTTTAGAAAAGCCTCGTGTGCACTCTAGCAGCCACATTTTCAGCCCAATATTCATGGAACTCTGTCAGAATGTTTGCCTTGTTAATATCTTGGACAAGTTTGAAATTGGGTTATGTTGGGTCAAAAAATAGGTGACTGGGTCAAATTTTAGTGAAAAAACTTGTGTGTACCGGTACTCTAGAAGCCACATTTTCAGAAGCTTTGTCAGAATGTTTTTCGTAATAGAATCTTAGACTAGTTTGAAATTGGGTCACTTCAGATTAAAAAGTAGTTCACAGGGCCAAATATTAGAAAAACCTTGTGTGCACTCTTGAAGCCACATTTCAAGCCCGATACTGGAGAAACTTGATCTGAACATTTGTCTTGATAATATCTTGGAAAAGTCAGGGACATGTCAGATTAAAAAGTAGTTCACTGGACCAGATCTTAGAAAAACCTTGTGTGCACTCTGGAGACCACATTTTCAGCCCAATACTCATGTCAAAATGTTTGTCTTGATTTGATAATATCTTGAAAATGTTTGAACTTGGGTCACAGTGGGTCAAAAAATAGGTCACTGGACCAAATATTTGAAAAACCTTGTGTGCATTCTAGAGGCTACATTTTCAGTTGGATACTCATGAAACTTGATTGGAATGTTTATCTTGATGATATCTCCGACTTGTTTGAAAAACGTCACATTGGGTAAAGGAGTAGGTCACAGGGCCAAATCTCAGTAAAACTGGGTGTGCACTGTAGAGGCCATATTTTCAGCCTGATACTCATGAAAATCATCAGAATGTTTGTCTTGATTATATCTCTGATAAGTACAAAAAAGATCAAGTTGTTCTTAAAGTAAGTTACTAACACACGTTTTACATCATTACAACCAGGATAAGTCTTCTGCTTTGTTAATCCTACATGACTTTACTCAGGTGAGTGCTTTAGAGCCTGGGTGGCCCTCTTGTTTTCAAATCTTTATTAATCCTGTAACCAGTTACTGTATGTCTACATGTATTTTCAGACCAATCATTTATTAACTGCTCTTTTTGGTTTAACATTTAATCTTGAAAACTTCACAAATCAACAATGTACAAAACAATGTGGAAAATGAGGTAATTGCTGGTGGGATTACTTTTCATTATTCTCTTCATATTGATTCAGAAAAGTGCTTCGGTACTCCTATTCCATGATCTCTTACATTGTGTAACTTTTTAGCTCACCTTAGCACAAAGTGCTAAAGGTGAGCTATTGTGATCGCCCTATGTCCGTCGTCCGTCGTCCGTCAACAATTTCTTTAAACATCTTCTCCTCCTAAACCACTGGGCCAATCTTGATGAAACTTGGCAGGGATGTTCCTTGGGTGAAGCTCTACCAAAATTGTTCAAAGAATTAAATTCCACCCACAACTATGGTTGCCATGGCAACAAAAAGGAAAAAAAAGCAAAATCTTTGAAAATCTTCTTCTCTGAAACTAGAAGGCGCAGAGCTTTGATATTTGGTATGTAGCATCTCCTAGTGGACCTCTACCAAGTTTGTTCATTTGATGCCCCTGGGGTCAAAACTGGCCCCGCCCCGGGGGTCACAAGTTTGAGCATAGTAACAAAGAAGGAAAACTTTAAAAATCTTCTTCTCTGAAACTTGAAGGCATAGAGCTTTGATATTTGGCATGTAGCATCTCCTAGTGGACCTCTACCAAGTTTGTTCATATGATGCCCCTGGGGTCAAAACTGGCCCCGCCCCGGGGGTCACAATTTCCAACATAGGAACAAAGAAGGAAAACTTTAAAAATCTTCTTCTGTAAAACTAGAAGACATAGAGCGTTGATATTTGGCATGAAGCATCTCCTATTGGACCTCTACCAAGTTTGTTCATATGATGCCCTTGGGGTCAAAACTGGCCCTGCCCCGGGGGTCACAAGTTTGAACATAGGAAAAAAAAGAGGGGAAACTTTAAAAATTATCTTCTCTGAAACTGGAAGGCGTAGAGCTTTGATATTTGGTATGTAGCATTGCCTAGTGGACCTCTATCAAGTTTGTTCATATGATGCCCCTGGGGTCAAAACTGGCCCAACCCCGGGGGTCACAAGTTTGAGCATAGTAACAAAGAAGAAAAACTTTAAAAATCTTCTTCTCTGAAACTTGAAGGCGTAGAGCTTTGATATTTGGCATGTAGCATCTCCTAGTGGACCTCTACCAAGTTTGTTCATATGATGCCCCTGGGGTCAAAACTGGCCCCGCCCCGGGGGTCACAATTTCCAACATAGGAACAAAGAAGGAAAACTTTAAAAGTCTTCTTCTGTAAAACTAGAAGACATAGAGTGATAGAGTGTTGTATTTGGCGTGAAGCATCTCCTAGTGGACCTCTACCAAGTTTGTTCATATGATGCCCTTGGGGTCAAAACTGGCCCTGCCCCGGGGGTCACAAGTTCGAACATAGGAACAAAGAGGGGAAACTTTAAAAATCATCTTCTCTGAAACTGGAAGGTGTAGAGCTTTGATATTTGGTATGTAGCATTGCCTAGTGGACCTCTACCAAGTTTGTTCATATGATGTCCCTGGGGTCAAAACTGGCCCCACCCCAGGGGTCACAAGTTTGAGCATAGTAACAAAGAAGGAAAACTTTAAAAATCTTCTTCTCTGAAACTTGAAGGCGTAGAGCTTTGATATTTGGCATGTAGCATCTCCTAATGGACCTCTACCAAGTTTGTTCATATGATGTCCCTGGGGTCAAAACTGGCCCCGCCCCGGGGGTCACAATTTCCAACATAGGAACAAAGAAGGAAAACTTTAAAAATCTTCTTCTGTAAAACTAGAAGGCATAGAGCTTTGATATTTGGTATGTAGCATCGCCTGGTAGACCTCTACTAAGTTTGTTCATATGATGTCCTTGGGGTCAAAATTGGCCCTGCCCCTGGGGTCACAAGTTCAAACATAGGAACAAAAAAGGAAAACTTTTAATTTTTTTTTTCTCTTAAATGGGAAGGCATAGAGCTTTGATATTTGGTATGTAGCATCTCCTAGTGGACTTCTACCAAGTTTGTTCCAAGGATGCTGCTTGGGTCAAAACTGGCCCAGCCCCTGGGGTCACAAGTTCGAACATGGGAACAAAGAAGGAAAACTTTAAAATTCTTTTTCTCTTAAACGGGAAGGTGTAGAGCTTTGATATTTGGTATGTAGCATTTCCTAGTGGACCTCTACCAAGTTTGTTCATATGATGCCCCTGGGTCAAAACTGGCCCGGGGGTAACAAGTTTGAACATAGGAACAAAGAAGGAAAACTTTAAAATTCTTCTTTAAAACTGGAAGGCGTAGAGCTTTGATATTTGGTATGTAGTGATTCTCTTCTAAGTTTGTTTGCCCATCTAAGCGCAACAAGTTCATTGAGTTCAAAATTGGGTCATCTTGGGTCATAAACTAGGTCACTAGGTCAAATTAAAGAAATACCTTGTTGGCACTCTCGAGGCCACATTATTTGCTCAATTGCCTTGAAAATTAGTTAGAAAGTTTGTCTTTATAAAGTCTCACGTAAGATTAATTTGGGTCAACTTGGGTCATAAACTAGTTTACTGGGTCAAATTAAAGAAATACCTTGTTTGCACTCTGGAGGCCACATTTATTGCTCAAATGACCTGAAATTTGGCCAGAATGTTTGTCTTGATAAAATACCAGATGACTTTGGATTTGGGTCACCTGGAACCATAAACTAGGTCACTAGGTCAAAATAAAGAAATACCTTGTGGGCACTCTAGAGGCCACATTCTTTGCTTAATTGCCTTGAAAATTGGTCAGAATGTTTGTCTTTGTAAAATCTCACATGAGTCTGAATTTGAGTCAACTGGGGTCATAAACTAGGTCACTTGGTCAAATTAAAGAAATAGCTAGTGGGCACTCTAGAGGCCACATTTATTATTCATATGATTTGAAAATTGGTTAAAATGTTTCTTTTGATATAGTCAAAGACCAGTTCAAATTTGGGTCACCTGGGGTCATAATCTAGGTCACTAGGTCAAATTAAAGAAATACCTGTAGGGCACTCGAGGCCACATTTTTTGCTCAATTGACTTGAAAATTGGTCAGAATGTTTGTCTTCATGAAATATGAGTTTGAAATTGGGTCACCTGCAGTCAAAAACTAGGTCACATGGTCAAATTAAAGAAAAACCTTAAAGGCACTCTACTAAGGTGAGCGACCCAGGGCCATGATGGCCCTCTTGTTTTAAACAAGATAGTTCTTGTTTATTTTGCCACAATGTTTTCAATGGTGGTTTACTGTATGACAAAATGTCATCTGCAGGACCTGGTGGTAATGTATTAAACTCCTGACCAAACAACAAAATTTCAGACTGGTCCAAATTTAAAGCATGTGCAGATGTCAACTAAAATGATACTCAGAAAGAAGAATATGCTGGTTGTTTTCCTCCATTGTTTTCAAAAGCTTCTTTCTCAGGGCCGTTAAAACAAGGGATTTGTTTGGTAAAGGGTTAAGTAATTGATAAATATGTAATACATAAATATTGTCTTTTTTGAAGATCCATCATTGATCATATAGTACATCATGTATATTTGTGTGTTTGCATGAGTTATAAGGTAATAAAGAAGTGTAAGCAAATGGAGGTCCATCAAATAGTGAAATAGCTGCATACAAGTCATGTTTAGGTCTATTATTATGATCCCTAATTTTTCCAATGAGGACAACTCACATATTCATGTAGTGTCTCACCGGTACCAAGCCAGGGCTCTGAAGGACTTAACTGTTCTGACCCGAGGATGCTCCTACGGAAAACCCAGCGCCTCCAGTGAGGCTCAAACCCAGGTTATGATCCAGGTTACCAGTCCCACAATATACCACTGAGCCTTACAGGACCCTGAGTATTGTAATAATGCATAACATAAAGCAAAAATGCAAAACTACTAATCAAAATTAGTATAATAAAGAAGTTCTGAACCAAATCTTGAAAATGAAAATTTTTAATGAACCCATTAACCACACATTGCCCAGTTAGAACAACCCTGTGGAAGACAGCTTTTGAAAACATTGTGGGAAAGGAAAATATTCTAGTAAACAGCATTTTCTTTTTTTTTTCTCACAATGTTTTTCCCCTCCAAAACACAAATTTGATCTTTTGAGATGTCTACTTTGTCACCTGCTTTAATGCCCCCAGTTTGGACAAGTCTAAATTTTTTCAGTCTAGTATGCTAAAGAGTTAACCCTGTACCAAACATTGCCATGAGGAATTGGGCTTTTGAAAACATGGTGGGAAAAGGAGAAAATGCTTGTAACCAGCATTTCCTCCTTTTCCTACAATATTTTCTAGCTTTCCAAATAAGAATCTTAACTTTCTATCTGCAAATGATGTCAGTTTGGACAAGTTTAATTTACATTTACACATGTATTTTCGTTTGGTAAAGAGTTCAATTTATACCTTCTGCGGCAATCAAAATTTGACATTTTGAAGCATTGCTTTTTGAATCAAAACTTTACAAATTTCAGAGCCATAGCCAATTTTTGTTGCTTTAAAAGCTTGCAATTTGAATCAAGATCAGATTGCACAGAATATTCTATCTGATCTTGGATGTTACTGCCTTCAAAGTACAGTAGTAATTTATGAGAATATTTTGACTTAAAAATGGTTGGAAATTATAATATATGGGTCATTTTCACAGACAGAAAATTTATGCATTTCACATACATAATAGTTGGTGCTCAAAAGGTTTAACTCTTTACCAGACAAGAAAAATTTTGGGCTGATCCAAATTGAAAGCATCTGCAGAAGACAGAAAAAAATAATGCTCTCTTTAGAGTGTTTTTCTTTAAAGAGGTAGAAGACATAGTAGAAAAAGGAGAAAATACTGGTTATCAGCATTTTCTCGTTTTCCAACATTGTGTTCAATCCTTGGGGTCGTTAATTTAGATGTAACATGGGATTGTGTGGTAAAGGGTTAAAAAGCAGATCGATATTAGACAGACTGAAAAGTGTTTAGCAGATAATGTAATTTTAGACTTGTCGGAATAGAAAGCATTTGCATATGACAAATTTAATGTGGCTCAAGTGATAGGACTTGTGCTTTACAGAGTAGAAAACATAGTGAGAAAAGGAGAAAGCAGCATTTTCTCCTTTTCTCACATGATTTCCTTTGGGTTCATTTAAGCAAAGGATCGTAGGATTGTATGGTAAATGGTTAAGCAATTACACAAAATGCAGCGATAGAATGATTTGTGTTTTTTTTTTTAAAAGAGATGAAATTAGTGAATGTACAAGTCAACGCTGGTTATGTAGAGGCTCAAGCAAACAGAATAAGCAGTTGAGAATATACTGATCTGAAAAAAAAAAATGCAGTAATTTTAGATTTTTTTTCAATTCCAAAACTTGCTTACTTTTTGTTTGTTACTTAGGGTGTTAAGGTAATCATTATAATAGTCTCTATGTAATTTGTCAATAGATTTCAGACAAGATTATATTAAAACAGCTCAATGCTAATCTATGCATTTTAGCTAATGATTGATTATCTAATCATTTGAAGTGTTTGTAACTCTTTACCAAACAACAAAATTTTAGACTGGTTCAAATTGAAAGCAATTGCAGACGACAAGTTCAGTGTGGCTCAAATGATGGAATTTGTTTTACATGTGGTAGAAAACATAGTGGGAAAAGGAGAAAATGCTGGTTACCAGCATTTTCTCCTTTTCCCACTATGTTTTCAAAAGCCTTCTATGTTTGGGTCGTTAAAAGTCAGGATTGTGTGGTAAAGGGTTAAGTCAGTCAACCATATAATTACTGGTTTTTTTTAACAGAAGTCCTTTCTACCCTTGGCATTCAAAGATAGCAGCATGAGGCAGTTTTGAATGCACTGTGCATGATAGATTAAGATCAGACTGTATAAAATGTGCAGGCTGATCTGGGCTTCAGGTATGCATTATGATTTAGTATGAGAATCATTTTCCAGCCAATGAGCTTTTTAAACCCTTAATGCGCCAATAAAAGGCATTTTCAGTCTAGAAATGAGCCCAAAATTAAAGTGATTTCAATGTGCAACTTCCATTAAGAATGTCTCAGTCATGTAGGCAGTCACAGTATGTATGAAAGACCTGAGGGCCCCGTATTCACCAACCTTTTCGTAAGAATATTCTATGTCTTATTCTCAAGAATTTTCTGGATTTAAAAAGTAACACAACTTCTGATTGGCTAAACCATTTGGTTTAGCCAATCAAAAGTTGTATTACTTATAAATCTAGAAAATTCTGGAGAATAAGACTTAAGAACGTTCTTAAGAATGGTTGGTGAATTATAACGAGCCCTGGCTGCATCTTCTGTGCAGTGTATTAAAGGGTGTGCTTTAGCCCTTTACTGTACAATCCTGAGGTTCTATAACCCAGAGAGAGAGGGCTATTGAAAACAATGTGAGAAAAGGAGAAGTCCTGGTAACCAGCATTTCTTTTTTTCCCACAGTCTTTTCTATGTATTCAATGATAAATACTGTCATATGAACCACATCTGAATTCTTGTCAGTAAATGCTTTTGATTGGACTGGTCCAAATTGTTTTTGTTTGGTAAACAGTTTAGTGAGGTTCAATCTCATAGTCTGGGACTTTTTCATTGGTTCATTCTGAAAATGTGATTTTTTTTTTGTCCTGAAAACTAAATCTGCAAATGAGTCGAATAGATCTCCTGTGAGGAATTCAAGAAACAGTTCTAGAACAGTTCTTGAATCTAGTTCTTGAATAGTTCATGAACATTAAATGGCCATAATTCTAGAACTGATATTCAAGAACTAAACCAAGAACTCCTGCGAGGAATTCAAGAAACAGTTCTAGAACAGTTCTTGATTCTAGTTCTTGAATAGTTCATGAACATTAAATGGCCATAATTCTAGAACTGATGTTCAAGAACTAAATCAATAACTTCCTATAGAAAGATCTAGAACAATTCTTGAATCTAGTTCTTGAAAAGTTCATGAACATTAAATGGCCATTCTAGAACTGATGTTCAAGAACTAATTCAATAACTTCCTGTGAGGAATTCAAGAAACGTTTCCAGAACAATTCTTTACTCTAGTTTTTGAAAAGTTCATGATCATTAAATGGCCATTCTAGAACACTGATGTTCAAGAACTTAATCAAGAACTTAAAAAAAAGGTTCTTGAACTCATTCTTAAACAAATTCTTGAACCTGTAATTCTAGAAGTATAATTTAAGGTTCATGAACAATTCAAGAACTGGGTTACAGAACTTATCTAGAACATTAATTTTATGATAAAAACTAAAACTTTGGTATCCTTCTACTTATCTGGAGCTATGGACTCTGCATTTCAAGATTCAAGCTGCTATCATCTTTTTCTGGTAAGTGAGTCGCTACCAAAAGGACAATCAAGACAACAAACAATACACAAACAATTTACAATTGATGTTTTTGATTGTCATCTCTTTACCAAATGACAATAATCTTATCCTCATCCATACTAAAAAACTTGCAGACATCAAATTAAACGCCACTCAAATGATAGGATTTGCCATTGAACGAAGAGCAAATATGTAAAAACAAGAATGCCAGCACCATTTTCTATTTTTTTATTCAAAATTTGTTTTCAGGATTGTAACAAAACATGTCGGTGAGAAGTGACATATCGTGTCAATGTGGTAGTATCCCATAATTGTATCTTATATTTTGATCTTTAAACAGACTTTAAAAAAAATGTAGATCGAGATCTAATGAAATTAAAATCTAATTCAAATGATTGCATAAATGTACTAGATACAAACAAGACATTTTGAAATTTTCGGTAAAATGGCCAATCTGGAATCACAAACACAAAAAACTGCGGGATGAACTGGTTTGGGGACAAAGGAGTAACGGCCGAGCAACATAAAACAACGGTGGACGAAGTATTGGAAAGCATCACAAGATTAGATCTTCTGAAAGATATTCTCGATAAATTGATGTTCTTCAGTCTTCTGTTTTGTTGCGGGCTTCCGCAGAAGACACACGCAGAAAACACGAAAATGCAAACGATTCTTACCTGACATTCAAGCATCGTCCATATTTCTTCCCTATGAAGTCATCATCCAGGTCTGATTGCGCTTTACAGAACTAGCCAATGAAAACGAACAAGAAGAAATTGACATCCAACTGCAAAAGGTGGAGAAGAGCTCAGCTGATATTCTATGCATCCAACGGATTTAAATTGGACAACCGTTGATTGCGCACGTCATGTATTTGAAAAATGCCACCTAGCGGAAGGTAATGTTGAATAACGGATTACCCGAGATTTTGCAAATGTGGTGCATGAAAAAAAAAAAAAACCCGAATTTCACAGGATTTCAACACTTGATGACTGTATTTCACCAAAAAATGACAATTTTTATTGCCGTAGTGATAACTTTTGAGCTGAAATGAAATATAGTTATGTATAGTATAATTTTATGCTAATTTTCTGGAAAATATCTTTTTCTAACGATAATTTGTCAGGGTTTCTTCTAATTCCATTTGAAAAGATTTTTTTTTTGACATGTTAGCGATAATTACATAATAAATTAGCTGAATGAGTATAGCCATGGCGAAGAATTTACTATTTGATGTGAAATACGGTCATAAGAGGTGAAATATGGTTATCAAGCTGTTTGGAGTGAAATCTGGTGTTTCCATGCACCCTTCCGAATGAAAGTTAACATAAACATGTTCCTCCATAATCTCTACGCTTCTTTTTCAGAAAACCGCAAGTTTGCAATTTTGTCAACCAGCATGACAATTAAATAGGGGTTAGTAAACTATTACATTGTAGATCTCTATCTGTTAATATGTATGACGAGATTAACACGAACGAAAATGATAGGTCTAAATAATTTAGGTAGATGTAGATATCTACTTTCGGTTTTGTTTTCCGAACTTGTCCTCAAGTGCGAGTTCCCCTGCAAAGTCATACAATTTCTGCTTTTCATTGCATTTTTTTTTTTTATCAATGATACTTACATGATAATATCCAGAAAAAAAAGTTTGATAAAGATCCATTGTGTAAATCATCCGTAGCATATTATGCAATCCCACATAGATCAAGTGGAAAATGAAGTGGCGATTTTCAAAACATTGTGACAGAAAAAAATTCAAATTATCTGATTGACTTCAAAAATGTAAATGAGTCTACAACAGTTATATTACTGCGATTTCACATAAATCAGGAATAATATATACACATGTATGATCCCTGCATAAATACACTAGACCTCATGGCTTTTAATGTTTCTGAAAGTTAGCACATGTATGCATCTGAAATGTAAACAAGCATCTGAAACCACTTTTATGCAAATTGAAGGAAAGACAACTTGCTAATTTTTGCCATTACACAAATTTGCAGCAAAACATACAAGTTTACTAAATTCTAGATTTCTAACCGTTCAAGAACTGGTACAGTTCTAGAACCAGGGTTTGTAGAATTTGGTCAATGTATTAAAAACAATGTTCTGGAACCATTTGTATTCTAGGTCAACTGTTCAAGAACTTTCAGATCAGTTCAAGAACTGGTAGTGTTCTAGAATTAATGTTCTTTCACTTTTGTGCATTTAGAACCAATGTTCAAGAACCTCAGTTCAGGAACTGTCTAAAGGTTCAAGAAAGGTTCTTGAAAGTTAATGAACTTTCAGATCAGTTCAAGAACTGATGGTGTTCTAGAATTAATGTTCTTTCACTTTCTTGCTTTTAGAACCAGTATTCAAGAACTATTTGGGTTCTAGAACCTCAGTTCTTGAACTGTTTTATTGGTTCAAGAACAGTTCTTAAGGTTCAAGAAAGGTTCTTGAATGTTCATGAACTCACCACTTGTTCTTGAACATTTTTCGCAGGGGTTGTTTTCTGAAAGAAGTAATTGAATATTACTGAAATTTTGTTGAGCTTAAGTTTAAGTTTTAACCCTTTACCTTATTATCCAAAGCTGCCTTAGCCATCTGTGTAGATCACGATCAGACCGCACAAAACATTGCTGTCATATATTTGATCGAAACAGTCTGCTTAAAAAGCTTTTACACTCCAGAAAAGAGCAAAAATAAAATTGCAACTATTTTGGTCTTATTTTCGCCTTTTTGGTGTTAAAATTCAGTAAATTGTGTCTAAGTGAAAATTCCTAGACTTGCCATTTGATTTCACGAGATGCCTGTACTAGAATTAAGAATTATTTTAGTGGTTGGTAGATAAGAAGGCCATATGCTGAGTGTCCATAGAAATGACAAGACCGTTTAAAACCTCATTATAGTGCTTGTGAAACTCAAGTCACAGAGGAAAATAATGAGCTGTTGTCCTGATAAGATTGAAACATTTGAAAGTTGTGTTAAACACCACACAGCTTCTTAGATCAAACCAACTGTTCAGAATATGCAGCGTTATTTTGTAGCTTGTAATTACATAATATTTTTTTCTGACTTAATAAAATTAAGTCATGCTCTGTGAAAAGGGGCTTAATGCATCTGCAAAAAGTATCAACCCAGGTCAGCCTGGGCGGACTGCGCAGGCTGATTTGGACCAAAACTTTCGCTATTGGTCAATTTTCTGCATGTCAAAGGTCCAGTCTACCTCATCAGTTGGTTGTTAGACAAAGTGGATTTTTAGGATCCTTAATTATGTGATGTATTGCTTGGTACAATGCATCACCAAGATGCTATAAGCCCCCTTTTCACAGAGCATGGCTCAATTATATTATGTCCATTTCATTTGTTAAGCAGTCTCAAGGTAAGGAGTTTATTTATTGCACCTTGTCATGATAGAACTTTTCTTTATAGTCAGCAAATACAATAATATCATATTACAATATTATCTATTTTCTCAGGACTTCCCTTAAACTCTTTACCATATGTCAAAAATTTAGAGAAGCCTAAATTGAAAGAAGATGCAGGTGATAAATTGGTTGTGGCTTGTATGATTGGATTTGCCTTTGATTGGGTAGAGAATATTGTGAGAAAAGGAGAAAAGGCTGGTTAGCAGCATTTTCTTGTTTTGCTACAAGGTTCTTTTTTGCTGTCCTTAAAAATCAAGATTGTTTGGTTATGGGTTAAACAAATTTGCAGCTCACGGCTTTGAAAGTATTGTTAAGAAACATGGATTAACACTTAATTTGCCAGTAAATCAAAAATTAAATACAGTATCTAAAGTGCAATTTCTAATTAAATACAAAATTAAGTGCAGCACAGGTATATTAAGTACCGTCTTTCCTCTTGCCACAATGTCTAATTCTAATCAGGTCTGCTGCATGGCAAAAGAGTTATCTGCAGGTGTTCATGTTACAAAAAATATAAAATTATTTCCTGTTTGTTTCTGCATTTGAATAGTCATTTGCATTAGACATAGAAATGTTTGGTGAAAAATAAAATTTGAAGTATTTATGTCAACAATGAACTGGGAAGAAATTTACATTTACAAATTTAATGTAGTTTAAGATAATTTGACTTTTTTATTTCAAATTTCATTTTAAAGAAAAAAAATGGATAAATTAATAATGGAAAATCAAATTCTAATACCAAATATTTTGTAGTTTGCAGTTTGAGTAAAATGAGAAAATAAAATTGTGGGAACACTCTCTTAAGTTCTTGTCTCATGAACTGTTTGATTATACATGTGACAAGTTTTTTTTCTGCGTAGTTGGATGTACTGGCTTTTGACCTACTTTTTGGTACTGATAACAAATGAATAAACAGAAATGTGTGATTGGTCAAAAATTTAGTCATGTTTATCTTAAGGGCCCCTGCCTATTTGCAGGCATATTTATGCTGTCTTTCTTTTTTAAAGATATTTCTTGTTTTAACTCTGTACTCAGTGATATTATTTTACACTTGTCCAAAATGTAGCTGAAATAATGGTAACTGTCTGTGAAAGTGTAGGAAGCACTTGGGGGAAAAGGAGAAAAGGTTACCAGCATTTTCTCCTTTTCCCACAAGTTTTTCAAAAAGGTATTTTCTCTGAGGGTCCTTAAAACTGGGGATTGCGTTGTAATTCAGCTACATGTATATGGTGAAAGCTAATTTATTTATGTGTGTCTTGCGTTTCACAAGAACTAGGCTAGGATTATGTGCAAAGACATTCCCTTACAAACTCCAGTGTATAAAGGACCCGTTTTTCAAATTGACCTTCACTACTGGACACAGGGGCTCTGCCAAGTTGCCCCAGGAAGTTGTAGCAAATCATGAAAATGCACCTGCTTCATATAGTACACCACATTTTCAATCCTACAACTGAAAGTTTGGTCCGTATTCACCAACCACTCTTAGGAACATTCTTAGTCATCTCATTCTCTAAAATTATCTGAATTTGAAAGTAACACAACTTCTGATTGGCTAAACCAAATGGTTACCAAATGTTCTAGCCAATCAGAAGTTGCTTTACTTTCAAATTTAGAAAATCTTGGAGAGTTATAAAGACTAAGAAGGTAATCAAGAATGGTTGGTGAACATGGACTTAGGAATATGGTCAGTTGGTCAACATTTAGACAAATGGACAGTACATTCATATTTTCTGATGTTGACAATCGAAGGAATTATTAGCGACATCCCATAAATTCAAACCTGCGCACTGAGTAAATGTCAAAGGGGTTTTGTTGGCTTTGTTTTGCAGAGATGGCTATCCACTTAGCATTCAAGAATAATGACCTTGGGTCAACCCTCTACCAAACATTATCCAATATTTTAAAAATCATGGGGAAGCAGCCTTTTGAAAGCATAGTGGAAAAGGGAAAAAATTCTTCTCTTCCCACACTGTATTCTACTGTTTCAAAGACATATCTTTTTAACTGAGCCATATTTAATTTGTTGTCTGCAAAGGCTTCTGAGGAGTTAAACATTAGGCTCAGGTTTAATCTATGCAGAGGATTGATGAAAGCTTTTTTGACAGGCCTCATTTCTATATTGTTGTTGCATAATGTTGAAGTGACTTTGTTCTGGTTGCAGCAAGGATGCAATAGCTTACAAATAAATGTACAGCCTTCTGGAAAAAGGAGTTTTAATGCATTGTCACTTTGAGCACTAAACAAGTCCTCATGTAGTACTAACCCATTTTATCATATCTTTCAACCAGACAACAAAGTTCTGGACTTGTCCTAATTCAAAGCATTTACAGATGACATGTTAAATCTCAAATGGTGGAAACTATCTTTCAAACTATTATTTTCTCCTTTTCCCACAATGCTTTAAGAGCCATTTTCTTCCAGGTTGTTTAAACGTTGGATTGTGTGGTAACGGCTTAAATCCAGCTAAATCATGAATTAGAATGGTCCTTTGACATGCAGAAAATTTACCAATAACAAAAGTTTTGACGTATGTTAGCCTGCCCGGACTGCGTGAGCTTATAAATCAGACATGGCTTGTCTGATCATCAGATGCATTACACCACCTTTTCACAGAGCATGACTCCCCCTGTGTACTGGGGAAAATTATCCTGGAACATATGGATAGCTGCAATGCGGCCACAGATACTTAACTGAGATACTGTCAATAAGCTGGCATTAAAGACCAAGATCTGATTGTCTGTTTGACTTTTATATTGATGTCACACAGCCATGCTTATATAATTGGTTTTACAGCACTTTTATCCTCCAAAAAAATCCCTTATTACATTATCTTAATGTAACTGGAATGATTCCCAAAGTTATAAATAAGCCAGTGTAGTATCCTGCAATTAGGCATTGAGACAATTTCTGTGACAATGGACTACTGTGATTTTCGATTTATTGACATTCCATGAATTTTTTGTCAAATCTTCCATTGGGCATGATTTACCAATGTGACTGAAATGTACTTGTGTAAAAACCCTTGTTATACTAGACCAGCGATCCGATGGCGTCCAAGAACAAATGCAGAACGCCGAGGTGTGTGCAATATGATCACAAGCATCGCGGTCACAGTGGGAACGCTTTTGTTGTCAGTGGCACTTGTACAGAGATTGCATGGCGTTCTCTGAGAGGTCACGCAGTGTCAACTACACTTACACGGATTATTATATATTGTACTGCCCCCTTACAACAACTGTTCAGAAGTGAAACGCAGTCATTGCACTTCCAAGGCGATTCTAGTGTGTCCATCAGTTTTTGCAAGACAAAAAGGAACATAATATTTAGACGAAGTATGCAAATAAATATTTATTTCACCATAGCTGTTATATGCTAGGAAGCTGGGCTACTGCTGGTTGATTAGGTGACAGTGGTTGACTTGGTTCTGTTTGATTTTTTTTTTTGTCCTGCTTTTTCTTCTTCCTTTTTGCAGGCATGGTTTTATTCTTTATTGACTTTTTGAGAACAAAGCAAAGAAATAACTGATGAATGAATGTGTATACAGTTTGCCTTTATAGAGAGTTTAACCAAACAACATGAAAATGCTGTCAGCACACTCTGAGTGTCTTGAAAACTGTGAAAACACAGCACTCGCATTGGAAACCCCACGAGAATACAGAGAATTGCCCAGAAGAACTCCATAGGAATGCAATAATATGCCATGTGAGCTCCTCAGCAACGCCTTGGCCATGGTGAAAACGCCCTACCTGCCCATCTTCACAAAAAAATTTAAATTTTTCTAGCGATCTCATGACTCTCTGGAAAATTAAACAGTGCAGTGGGAACACTTACTGTAGAGACATGTGACAGGGGCTTAACTACACTGAGCTCATGGTTGAATTCAGTATGTGTCACTGTGAAGCAGTTATATTGGTGTCAGTTTGGCCATCTGTCTATGTGTCTGCCAACTATTTGAGGTTATTAACCCTTTACCACACAATCCCCACTTTTAACGACCCTGAGACAGAAAGCTCTGAAAACAATGTTTTAAAAGGAGAACATGCTGGTTCCCTTTTTTCCCCCAATGCTTTCTACGTTTCCCAAAACAAATTTCAATTTTTGAATCACATTAATTTTATTTTGTTGCCTGTAAATGCTTTCACTTTAGACTGGTGTAAAATTTTGTCAGTAATGAGTTAAAAGTATTTAACTTACTACCAGATGACAAAATTAAAGACTCTTTGGAAATTTTAAGCACGTGGAGTTAACAACTAAATGTGACTCAAATGAAGGACCTTGTTTTTGGAAGAGATCTTTGTGGATAAAGGAGAAAATGCTGGTTACTTAAGTAATGTTTTCAAAATAGGGTTTACAGGGTTGTGAAATACAGGATGAACTCATTTCCATGAAGGTTCCTTTCTGGCTTAACTCTTTACCAAACAATAAAAGAGTAGACTGGTCCAAATTGAAAGCATTTGCAGATGACTATTGAAATATGAATCAAATGATGGACACAGTCCTTGGGTTACCAGCATTTTCTCTTTTTCTCACATTGTTTTCAAAAGACTTCTTTCTTGAGGTTGTTAAAATTTGGGATTGTGTGGCAAAGGGTTAACTGTTTAACTAGACAATTAAATTTTAGACTTATTCAGATTGAAAGCATTTGCAGATTACAAATCAAAATTATGTTAAATAATGGTTTGTGTTTACTTAACCCTTTACCACACGATGCCGCCTTTTGACGCCCCTGGGAAAGAAACCTTTTGAAAACATTGTGGGAAAAGGAGATAATGCTGATAACCAGCATTTTCTCCTTTTTCATCAGCATTTTCTCCTTTTTCCACAATGTTTTCTGCCCTATCAAAGAAAAGTTGCACCATTTGAGCCACCTTGAAATTGTCGTCTGCAAATGCTTTCAATTTGGACAAGGCTAAAGTTGTGTCGTCTGGTAAAGGGTTAAAGGTAGATAACATGGTGGGAAAAGGAGTGCTGGTGAACACCATTTTCACCTTTTCCATTCATGTTTTAAAAAGCCTCATTCACATCAGGGTTGATAAAAATTGGAATTGTATAGTATAGGGTTAATGGTAAAAGCCTTGTGTTTGAATTCCAGAAGCTCTAGAGTGGATCCCAGCTGGCAGCACTTATTACTCAAACTCCCTTTGGCAAACCACAGCAAAGTACCACCTCAAGGTTCTAGGCAAACCCTGGAAGTATATTAACCCTTTACCACATGATTCCGAGTTTTAACGACGGAAGGAACAGACTTTAGAAAACCTAGTGGGGAAAGGGAAAAAATGCTGGTCACCAGCATTTTCTCCTTTTCCCACAAGATTTTCTACACTTTCACAGACAGTTACCCTCATTTCAGCTACTGTCGTCTGCAAATGCTTTCAATTTGGACATGTCTAAAGATTTTATCGTTTGCTGAAGAGTAAATATTTGAGTTGAAACTGTAATATAACTGAAATGCTCTTGAAACTAAGCACTAAAACACAGACAGACAACAGAAATTGTTTGTAGCTTTTTTTTCTTTGACAGAAAAAAAGGCAACTCTTTTCAAAATGCAGCATGCAGGTGGAGTCAGATGGTTTCAGGACTAAGTTTGTTGGCATCCTTTTGTAATTTTAGTTCATTGTTTAACAAACTTAATGGAAATGTTTACAAGTGTAACATTCATGTGAGCCAAGTTCAAATTTATATACATGGTTACTATTATTATCTTTAGCATCTCAGAATTTACTCTCATGAAACAGGTTGTGAATTACAGGTTGCTTACAATTTACAGTGAATTTTTAAACTTTTATCACACAATCCTGACTTTGAACGACCCTGAGAAAGAAGCCTATTGAAAACATGGTGGGAATTGGAGAAAAATGATAGTTACAACCAGCATTTTCTCCTTGTCCCATAATGTTTTCTACCATATCAAAGATAAATTCCATCATTTTTACAACATTTGAATTGTCATCTGTAAATGCTTTGAATTTGGACAAGTCTTTGTTTTTGTCATGCTGTAAGGAGTGAATAGATAAACTATTACAATCCTTTACCAAACGTTTATCGTTGGGAAAAAGGCATTTGAAAACATCGTGAGATGAGGATGATGCTGATAATCAGCATCTAGTCCTTTTTCCTCAATGTTTTCTACCCTTTCAAAATTAAGCCTTCTTGTTGAAGCCACATTTACTTTGTCATGTTTAACTGCATGTCTATCAATAAAAGAAAGGTGTCATTTTTTCGACAAGATACAAGGGTAAAGTGCCAAGCAAAGGGTTCACTTCAACATGTAATGTCTAAAAATGCATTCCATTCTCTGAGGCAATGATTGTCCCTATATTGATAATGGCAGATCCATCTGCCCAAGAAATTCCTTTAGAATCAATAAAGCACTGTTACAGTATTCAGTGAAATATGGTGACAATTGGTATGTGCTGAACTAGATAAAATATTCAGAGTTCAGGCAGAGCAGCATGATTTTGGAAACTAGTCAGTGGCTCTGTAAAATGGAGAGAGTGGTATAAGGGTTTGTTTCAGAGTCATGTAGCCTCATATAATTATGAAAGGTCTAGGGCTCACATTGCTTTAACCCTTTACCACACAGGCTCAACTTCAAACGACCTTTAAAGACAAGGCTTTAGAAAACATTGTGGGAAAAGTAGAAAATGCTGGTTACCAGCATTTCCCCTTTTCCCATAATGTTTTCTACCCGATGAAGGACAGAGATAATCAATTTAGTAACATGTAATTTCGCGTTTACAGGGTCCTCTACCTTCTATAACTGTTGGTGGTTGCCCATTATACTGTTATTTTAATTTTGAACTTGGGTTCAATTGTGTGTTGAACAACTGAATGCATACATGGATGTGTTTGATTATGTATTTACGTTATGATCCTGGGTTTTGATGATCCTGACAGAGAAGGCTCTTGAAAACATTGTTTGAAAAGGAGAAAATGCTGGTAACCAGTATGTTCTCCTTTTTTCCATGATATTTTGTACCCTCTCACATGCATAATTTTCTCATAATTTGAGCCATATCTATTTTGTCATCGGCAAGTGTTTTCAATACAGACAAGTCCAAAATTTTGTTTTCTTACATAGGGAAATCAGCTTTCAATGGCTTTGAATATCAATCTGCTTAAAATTGTTTTTTCACATCTGTTTGTTTATCAATAGGCAATAGGCAATTCAGTTATTATATTATCAATGTATCCAATTCCAATTGTAGAATCAGAATTAATCATCCATTCTATACACTGATACCAGTAATCAATCAAACTGACCATTGGTCCAGACAGGATGCTGAGAGATGGACTGTGGGCTGGGTTTTGTTTGCTAACGAAATGGTGTCAGATTACCATAGAACTCTTTATCAGATGGCAAAGTTGAAGATTTTTTTCAAACTGGAAGCACCTGCAGACAACAGATTCTGGAATGTCTTTGATATGATAAAAAACGTTGTGGGAAAAGGAGAAAATGCTGGTTATAGGCATTTCCTTCTATTCACACTGTTTTCAAAATCTTTCTTTAACTCTTTGCCAAATGGCAGAATGTTGGACTGGACCAAATTGAAAGCATTTGCAGGCGACAAGATGAATGTGACTCAAAATTTGGAATTTGTTTCTGATAGGAAAGCAAACATTGTGGCAAAACGAGAAATTGCTGGTTACCAGCATTTTCTCTTTTTCCTGCAATATATTCTAAAGGCTTCTTCCTCAGGGTAGTTAAAACTTGGGATTGTGTGGTAAAGGGTTAACAGGATTATAAAATTTTTGGATTGTGTGGTAAAGGGTTAAGACAAAATACCTTTATCCCTCATCCAAATTATGTAGAAGTTCTTTGTTAGCTGCTTTCCCAAAGAAACATCTTCAAAACCATGTTCATGAGTGAGATTGGAATGAATCATGTTACAATGACTATCATTGATTATGGGAAAGGATTTGACCAAGCAGGGAATCCAACCAGTCAGCCCTAAGTTTCAAGCCTGTTTATCTGTTACAAACTGAGCTGAGCTATGGCACTTGGCAGATAAGTATGCAAGGATGATTAACTGAATATTCTGATTGTAAAATCAATGATTCCTCTGGACTACTTCTGTAATGAGGAGATTTTCCTTTTGTTACAATTATTTCTTGTGTTCATGCATATATGCTTAATAATTAGTTTACCAAACAATCCAATGTTTAAGCAACAGCTGAGGAAATGGGCTTTTGAAAACATTTTTGAAAAGGAAAAATTCTAGTAACCAACATTTTCTCCTCCTCCCACATTGTTTTCTGTACTTTTTGGAGGCAAATATTGAAATGCATTAATGTTATTTTCAACTACTTTCAATTTGGACTATTCTAGGACATTTTAGTTTGCAAAGAGCTGATTCATGTTGATTAACCCTTTATCACACGGTCCTGACTTTTAACAACCCCGAGGAAAAGGCCTTATGAAAAAATTGTGGGAAAAGGTGAAAATGCTGGCACCCCCACTATTTTACTTATACTCTAGAGGCCTCCAGACAAGCCCCACCCACATGAAACCTTACCTTAAAATGCAAGATAAGTTCACTAAAACTTTTCAAACCAGACTGACGAAAATCACTAATTACTGATATTTTATAAATACACGTACCGGAACGGCGTTGACATAATCCTAATTACTTAAAAAATCGATGTCATTTAACACCTAATCTCCGAATACGCATATGTTTCAAATAACATGATAAACTTCTGGCTATACAGAATTTTTCAACCAACATGGAAAAACTTGGAGAAAGTGAAGTATCAAATACCAGTGTCCCTTACTAATTGTGAATGATATTTAATGTCTGTATAAATCATGATTGGTGCTAAAATTGATATTCTGCATTATTAAAGCGAATCTTTCAAAATGCGATCACTTTGCAGTTGGCACTAACAGAAACCCAGACCAAAGTACCATACTTACTCTTAAGTGATGGCACTTAAATTTCGGGTAATTGGCTATGAAATAAGAGGCCCTGTTTGTGTTTTGCATGGCGCCCTGGTATGTTAATTAAGTGAAATACTGTAATTGTACCCCTATACATTGTTGCAGTAAAATGACAAGTTTGGAAGATTATAGTTGGAATGGCAGAAAAAATAAGGTTTTTGAAGAGATCTGGAATTTATAATCTAGGAATTACCTATGTATGTATCAAGTGATTGATCCATATCTCACTACAAATGCCCTATTTTTGAAAGAAATGGATGTTTTTGTTTTCTTCAAATATTTGTTCCTTGAATATTTATAAATGAGCCATTCTCTGTGAAAAGGGGCTTATGCATCTGCAAAAAGTAGGCTGACCTGTGCCAAAACCTTTTGCTATTGGTCAATTTTGTGCATGTCGGAGGACCTTTCTACTCCTCATGATTCAGTAAGTTGTTGTACAAAGTGTATGTTATGGATCTATAGGTATGTGATGGCCTGATTGGCATAATCCAGCATGGCAATGCATTAAGCCCCTTTTGCCAGAGCATGACTCAAATAGTTTTAGGAAGGTCTAATTTCATCTTGATTGTACTAATTTTTATACAGGAAGGTAATGTATGAGAAGTTTTGAAGTTTACTGTAAGCTGTAGTATACTGTAAATGTTTTAAGAGCCACATTTTCTTCAAAGAGAACGAGGAAATTATGTATGGATGTAACCCTAATTGTTCCTGACTTGGTTTACTTTGATACAACTATGGCCAAAATGAAAACAATATGTCCAGTCTTTGTACACAGTCACTTTCCCAGGCTCATAATCTTAACCTTTAAGCTGCTAATCGCGACCCACTGACCTTTTGTGGACAGTGTAGATCAAGATCAAATTGTGCAGTCTGATCTTTGATCTACACTGTCTGATACGGTATTTTCTTTCTGGTGAAATCAACTTGGAAATCACAATGTTTGAGCTTTTAGTATTGAGTAGAAATTTGCATTTCATTTATTCAGCACTTTTATATTGAGTAGAAATTTGCATTTCATTTATTCAGCAGCTTAAGTGTTAAAGTCCTGTAGGATTTGATAAGACTGGAGTGAGATCAGCCAAATTTTGAGGAGCACTAGCAGGGAGGATGGTTTGACAAACATGTTGTATCATCTAATTAAGTCTTTGAGATATGAATTAATGAAACAGACCTGTAGAAAACCCCCCATAATATGCTGCTTAGGTTGTTTTGGTCAGAATACGTAACAAAGTAGCTGACAGTATAGATTCAAGGTCAGACTGCACATTCTCTGCAGTCCAGAGTTACTCCAGACAACCTGCAAAGACAACTTAACCCTTTACCACACAATGCCGACTTTCAACGACCCTGAGCAAAAAGCTTTTTGAAAACATTGTGGGAAAAGGAGAAAACGCTGGTAACCAGCATTTTCTCCTTTTCCCACAATGTTTTCTACTCTATCAAAGACAAATTTCATCATCTGAGCCACATTCAGTTTTTCATCTGCAAATGCTTTCACATTGGACAAGTCTAAAATTTTGTCGTTCGGTAAAGGGTTAAGCATGGTTCAGTACTTTAACCCATTACCATACATTTCTAACTTTTTAACGATCCTCAAGAGGAAGGCTTTTGAAAATGTAAGGAAAGGAGAAATGCTGGTAACCATCATTTTATCCTTATCCCACAATGTTTTCTACCCCATCAACAACAGAAATCGTTATTAGAACTACATTCAAATTGTCTTCTGCAAACGCTTTCAATTTGGTTAAGTTCAAAATTTTCTTGTTTGTTAAAGCGTTAACAGCTAATGGTAAGCTGGCACAGAACAGTGGATTTCAGATCTCTGGTCCACACTGAGTAATATAGTTTCAGTGTCGCTCAGACAGAATCAGCCTTGATTTTGGCAATATAGAGGTTTTTTTAATTCCCAGATGAAAATTGCCCAGTTCGCTTTAATTCAGTGCTCTGACGGTAAGAAACTGTGTTATGGGGTAATGGATAAAGGAATCTTGGAGAAAGCGGGAGGGGGGATGGTGTTTTTGGAAAAACATATGTACTGGAGTTCCATGGGAAAATATTTGTTCAAGAATTATGAAATTACTAAGCCGTATCTGTAGGATAATTCTAATAACACCAGTGCCATGCTTAAAAACATGAGCAAATATCGTGAAACAGTCTGTGAGAATGGAGTAATAGTGGTGGTTTTTTATCTTTATTATAATGTTCAACTAATAATTATTAGTGTACAAGTAATAATTTAAACTGTTAATAATGGCACAAAATGTGAGTTTCAATGCTAGCTAATTGCAGAAAGTCTTTGAAACATTGCACGGTAAAAAGGAGTAGATGCATGTTAAGATCAATAATAATAATAATGATAATAATAATAATATTATTATTAACATATGTCGAAAGAAAGTGCTCCTTTTCCTACTTGTTTTTTTCTTTCATTTCTCTCCCAAAAAAAGAGGCATTTTGCTTTCTATCTACACCAATGTATATGTTTTTTGTATATTATTAAATGTGATATCAGGAGCTGAGGTGATATTTTGGAGTAAGGAAAGTTGTGAATCTAGATTACCAAGTATTTTAGTAGTTTTGTATTGATAGATTTGACACTGGATTAGTTAAGTCTTCACCTGATGACAAATTTTAAGAGTTGGTAAAACCGAAAATATTTGCAGACAACAAATGAAAAGTGAGCTTTATAGCTACTAGTATTTTTTCCTTTTCTTATAATGTTTTTAAAATGCCCTTTAACCTTTTACCACACAATCCCAACTTTTAACGACCCTGAGCAAAAAGCCTTTGGAAAACATTGTTGGAATAGGAGAAAATGCTGGTAGCCAACATTTTCTCCTTTTCCCACAATGTTTTCTACCCTATTAAAGACAAATTTCATCATTTGAGCCATATTCAATTTTTCATCTGCAAATGCTTTCAATTTGGACAAGTCTAAAATTTTGTCGTTTGGTAAAGGGTTAAGGTTGATAAAACACCAGATTTTTTGGTAAAAGGTTAAAGAAATAGGAATACAGTTAGTGCTGTTGGCTGTCACTTTGCATTATGAAATGTTTGGATACTATCACTGAGACAACAACAGGCTTGAGGATTTATGTGGGTGACTTGCCAGTATTTTTTCCCTGTAAGGACAGATGAAAATTAACTCTTTACCAATCGACAAAATTTTACACTTTTACAAGTTCAAAGCAGTTAGAGATAAAATAAATGTGATTCAAAAATTGAAAATTGTTTCTGGAAGAGTAGAAAACATTGTGGAAAAAAGAGAAAATACTGGTTACCAGCATCTTCTCTCTTTCCCACTATATTTTCAAAAGCCTTCTTTCTAGGGGTCATTAAACTCAGGATTGTGCAGTAAAGGATTAATGCAAAAGGATTCACAAATCTCTTGCATTGTTATACACCCTCAAGGACATATCATGTTATTCCCTTGGTCATCTGTCCTCCCACCTGTCTGTCTGTCCATCTGTTTGCAATTTGCACCTTTCTGTTGATCATGCTGTCTGATTTTGAAAAAGATTTGCACACCTTGGTTGGAGTAGAGGTTTTTAAGACTCAGTGAGGTTCCAGTGAGTAATAAGGCTATGATTTAGGGACAAAGCATGGAAAAATCTAAGGATCACAGGTACATGTAGCATTAATGTGAAATGTTTTCCAAATGATACTAAGGGTTCAAGAGATATGAAGAGATATGGAGGGAACGTGAATGGACAGACAGACAGACAGACAGACAGGCAGGCAGGCAGGCAGGCAGACTGACAGACCATTATGGTTGAACCAGGGGCATAACAAATTACGTCCCTTCAGGGATATAACAAAGAAAAATTTAAGTTTAATGACCTACAATATAATAATATAATGTCAAGAAACATTAAAAGAAAAGCAGACAGTGCAGACCAAGATCAGACTGTATGCTGATCTTGGAATATGTTCTCAGCTGTTTCCACTGACATCATCTCAATAACATGTTGCAGGATAAATGTTTATTTCAAGATTTCCAGGGAGGGTTGTAAAATATGTCATAAAGTGATGTGGGAACTTTGTGGAACTTTTAGTGGGTCTTATACTATTGTAAGATGGACTCTTTGATGTCTCTGATAAAAGCAGTTTTCTATCAAGATTTGAGGTGTTTTGATACTCATAAATGTGTTGTTTTTTGTCTTCCCGCTTTGAGTCACTCACAAGCTTGCATTCCGTCCTTGAACACTCCAGTTTTTTCTTCTGATGGTAATGCATAAATTTCATGTGTGGCTTTACGAATTAATCACCCAATTATTTGCATCATGCAGATTATTTCACATATTGCTACAGTAGTATGACTTTTTAATCCTTTTACAATATAGTCCCAAAAGGAGAAAATGCTGGTAACCACTATTTTCTCCTTTTCCTGCAATATTTGCTACCCTTTCAAAGACAAATTTTGCCATTTGAGCCACATGTAATTTGTCACCTGCAAATGCTATGGATTTGGATACTGCCCAAAACGTTGTTTGATAAAGAGTTAACCCTATACCATACAACACACTCGTCCAAACTGAAAGCATTTGCAGACGACAAATTAGATATGGCTCATATGGTGGGATAAATGTCTGTGAAAGGACAGAAAACATTGTAGGAAAAGGAGAAAATGCTGGTTATCAGCATTTTCTCCTTTTCCCACAATGTTTTCAAAAGGCCTCTTTCTCAAGGTCATTAAAACCTGGGAAAGTGTGGTAAAGGGTTAAAGCCCTGAGTTAGGGACACAGGGTTTGAAAACATGGTTGGCAAAGCAGCAAAAATATTGACTAAGTATTGCTCATATCCATAGTGATTGTACTCAAAAATAAATTTAACTTTCTTTCATTTTTTTCTCCTTAATATTAATAGTGTCAATTTGCACTGAAGAGGTTTCTGTTAGTTTAGCTCCTATACTAAACCAATTTCATGTTTTAATGATCCTGAGCATCAGGAATTTTGAAAACAATGTGGAAAAAAAAAAAGAAAATGCTGGAAACCAGCATTTTCTCCTTTTTCCACAATGTTTTGTACCTAGGTCTTCCTTACAATTTGCATCTTTTGTATGACATTTGATTTGTTGTCTGAAGCTGCCTTGAATCTGGATGAGTTTAAATTTTTGCCTGGTGTAAAGCAAACTTTTATGGTTGTACTATACAACTAGTATAGAATAGCAACTATTCCTTGTCCAAGGCAATCTATTCCTGCCTTTGCTGATTCAGGTGTGAACAAAAAGAAATTGGAAATTCCAAATGGAAAAAAAACAATATTGCATTATGAAAACTGCTTCCACCAGCATAGTTGTGTTGTGAATATCTGACCCAGATCTGAGTGCAAACTTTTTGCGGTCTGATCTTAACTCTTTACCAGATGACAAACATTTAGACTTGTCCAAATTGAAAGCATTTGCAGACAACAAGTTAATTGTTGCCATTATGGTGATTACCAGAAATTGATTTATACTGAACATTAAAACAACATTGAGTTTGCAAATTTGTCGAAATGAAGTAATTTCTTGTAATGTAACCCTTTCTAAATAACATGGGGCTTTTGTCTCGAGGGCTTTTGTTGCTTAAGTGTATGGGGCTTAAATTTTGCCCTACACCCCATTGATGAGAGAGGCAAAGGCTTTACCCCTACACTACTGTAGCTCATTGTAAAATCAAACTAGACACTGTAAAGTGCACCATCTGAAGTGGATTTACACTGTTTTCGTGAAAAATCAAGATAATAGGATAGAGGGAGGATGGCCACGACCTCCCCTATCCAGTATACGTGGCTAATAAAGTTTACAAAAAAAAAAAATCTATCAATGCTAAAAAAAAAAATCAAGATAATAGTGTATCATATCTATAGCATGACCCTGTTGTATTGGCATTAGAACTCTTAGTGAAAAAGGTGAAATGACACAACTCATTTGGGATTTGGAGAAAATGTTGTAATATGTGCTGAAATGGATCATTTACGTTGGCAAGGAAGTACAACAGGTTAAAAGTTAGCTATATTGTCTAAAGAATGACTCTTCAAAGTTATTGTGTGTTAATGGATGTTTCTATTTATCAATTAGCTGTTTTTAAGATGCTAACATACAGGCTGTCTTTGTTCTATTGGGTGTAAAATCTGTTAAACCTTTAGTTTAGGCCACTGATTGAAGTTAATTTCACATTTTCATGGAAAGATTTAGGGTTTGAAAAGTCAAAACCATTAACCCTTTACCAGAAGACAAAATTTTAGCCTTGTCCACATTGAAAGCATTTGCAGACGACAATTTTAATGTGGCTCAAATGGTGCAACTTTTCATTGACAGGGCAGAAAATATTGTGGGAAAAGGAGAAAATGCTGGTTACCAGCTTTTTCTCCTTTTCCCAAAATGTTTTGAAAAGGCTACTTTCACAGGGTCGTTGAAAGGCGACATTGTGCAGAAAAGGGTTAATTGAAAAGACCTCAGAAATATAACAGACACTGTCACTAAGTTAGCCATTCTTAAAGATATATGCAGTCTGATCTTGACCTACACTAAGTGCTAGAATACCACAGATTTATCAGTTGCCCATAGTATGCTGCAGGAGTTAACGCTGTACAAATTGGTCCCATGGTTCATTTAACCCTTTACCACACAATCCCGACTTTTAACGACCCTGAGAAAGAAACCTTTTAAAAACATTGTGGGAAAAGGAGAAAATGCTGGTAACCAGCATTTTCTCCTTTTCCCACAATGTTTTTAACCTTTTCCAACACAAATGTCAATTTTTCAGTCACATTTATTTTGTTGTCTGCAACTGCTTTCAATTTGGACTGGTCTAAAATTTTGTCGTTTGGTAAAGAGTAAAGTATCCTGTAGAAAAAGACTTGAAAATACTGTTGGAAAAGGAGAAAATGCTAGTGATCAGCATTTTCTCATTTCCCCACAATGTTAACTACCTTTTCAAAAACAAATCTTGTCACATTTAATTTGTCCTCGGTCAATTTTGTCATCTGGTAAAGTACATTTTGATAGATGGTTGAGTAATGAAGACAGATTGGTATACATTCAGTTAGAAGATAATTATGCTTTAACCCTTTACCAGACAATCCCGACTTTTAACAACCCTGAGAAATAAGCCTTTTGAAAACATTGTGGGAAAAGGAGAAAATGCTGGTAACCAACATTTTCTCCTTTTCCCACAATATTTTTTATCCTTCCTAAAATGAATTTCAATTTTTCAGTCACATTTATTTTGTCATCTGAAACTGCTTTCAATTTGGACTAGTCTAAAATTTTGTCATTTGGTAAAGAGTTAACCCTTTACCAGACAACAAAATTTTAGACTCGCCCAAATTGAAAGCTTTTGTAGACAACAAAATATTTTTGAATCAAAATAGAATTACGTCTTTTGAAGGGTAGAAAACATTGTGGGAATAGGAGAAAATGCTGGTTACAAGCATTTTCTCCTTTTTCCACAATGTTTCCTTGTCCCCTCCAATAGCAGATCTCATTGTGTTGCATGTTATATTTCATCTGAAAATTCAATTTAGAAAAGTCAAATGAATTACATATTTGTCTGGCTTAGATTGAACTGTTTACCAGATGAAAAATTTAAGACATTGCATGAAAAGTATTTGCAGAGGACACAATTAGATATGACTGAAATGATGAGATTTGTCTATTTAAAAGTGTAGACAACATTATGGAATATGGAGAAAATGCTGGTTATCAGCATTTTCTCATTTTCCCACAATGTTTTCTATAGCTTTTTTCTACAGGGTCATTAAAAGACGGGACAAGTTGGTAAAAGAGGTTAAATTTTGGAATAGAGACAAAGCAGAAATGATAATGCATGATGCTGAAGTGATATCACAATCTCCCAGTTGATATTGGCTCATTCTGAATCTTTAGTTCATGGTTTTCCCATGTGAATTGTGCATCTGTCCCTAATTATAATAAATCTGTCTAAGACAGTTATGACATGCTATTAATGTGGCATTTGACGTGGCTCTGGGCGGGGTGCAACCCTATCTCTAATGCAGATAGAGTGTTTCCTGAATCATGAACTCACTAATATCTCAAATTGATGCCAATTTCAAGGTCATTATATTTTACAAAAAGAATAGTTGTTATATACACTAAAAATTAACGCTATACTACACAATCCAGAGTTTTAACAACCCTGGGGAAGAAACCTTTTGATAACCAATATTTTCTCTTTTTCCCATGATGCTTTCTAACCTTTAGAGTTAGGTTTCATTTCTTGCCCACAACAGCTTTGAATTTTAAGGTGTAAAATTTTGTTGTTTTGTAAGGAGTTTAACAAAAATCTACAGCTGCAATTTTGGTGTGTTTTCCTCTTTATCAAACAATCCTGTATTTTTATGACCCCAAGGAAAGTGGCTAATTTGAAACCATTGTGGGAAAAAGAAAAAATGCCTTTAACAATGATTGTCTCCTCTATCCAACAATGTTTCCTACCTTTTAATATTTTGAGGTACATTGAATATGTTGTCAACTCAGGCTCTCCAATTGGACAAGTCACACATTTTGTTAGTCGGTAAAGAGTTAATTGTACCACACTCTAGTCTTTTTTATCCTGACAAGGCATATTTCTGGACCAATGGATCCAAATTCTGACCTTTTGGCTTCCATGTTGTTAAGTGATACTATGTGTCGTGATAATCAAAGACCATCACTCTTTCTTGGCCCTTGTCTTTGTCAAGGGCAGCACATTGGACCACATTGGACCTTTAACCAAATAATCCTGTGCTTTTATAACCCTGAAGAAGGCTTTCAAAAACAATTGGAATAGGAGAAAACAAGGAACAAGAGAAGGTGCTGATAACCAGCATTTTCTCATGTTCCCATAATGTTTTCCTCCATTTCTAAGACAGGAATAATTGTTTGAACTAGGGCTGTCAATGATTAACTGGTTAACCAATCGAATGATCGGTTACCCGCTTAGAAAATCGGTAACCTGTTAGAAAAATAAAAAAGGCAAAAAATAAGAACAAAAGTACAAAAACGAACTGTAAAAAGTTTTAAAAATTGACGGCTCCTCATCCGCCGTTCATGTTATGCATTATCCACATGTACATATTGCCGCCTGTGTCTGATCTAGAGCACGCGATTGCAGGAATCGCAGATACTTTTTGTGAATCACGCACACTTTCAAACCAACTGCGGGATAATCCCTTATTCAAATTTTGGAAGGAATAGTCAAATTTCCTACCTATTTTTTACCGATTTAAAGATAGACAGATAGAGCACATCACTGTTGCACAGAGTAGCTTCCCTTTTTGTTTACGGTAGAGTTACCAATTCAACTTAACAGATTTTTTTTAAATGAAAAATTAAACTGCATTTTTATCTAAGTAAGCCTGGTAAAAAGTAATTTTGTCGTATTTACAGAAACATTAGTATTTTTGATGTTTTTTTTCTGAATATGAATTAATTTTATCAACAATAATATAAAAGGAGGGTGGAAAAAACTAAATTATTTTTTTTCGTCAATTTTTTCCAAAGCAGATTCTATAAGTCGGGTTGTTTTCCTATCTACTTTTTTCCTATCCCCCATACTTATGAGAAATCCCCCATCTTTTCTAGAGTAATGGGGGATTTTCCCCCTCATTTTTCAAATCCCGGATCAGACACTGGCCACTAGCTGACACGGCGGAGGTGTGATACACATGTATACAGTTTGACAGGTCTGTAAAACAAACAGTGGAGAATTACTGTTGTTTGTCTTTTTTCAATCCACTTAGTGGGCCCCGATGACAATTAATAAACTATTGACTGCAGGTATTCTGTTGTAATCAAAGGCATACACTTTTACAGATTGGTGGTGATTGGCTTGTTTGCCCACCCTCGTTAATTAATTAACACTCAATGGAAACGGACCAATCATGTGAGACTAATTGAAATTTATTATATATGAATTACGAGCCACACACATGTGTATCGATTAACTTTCTTTCATTATCAATCTATCTGTATGACAAGCAGCATTGAAATTTATTGTAGAATATTTGAAATTATAAACAACAATGCCTTCTGCTACATCAGCTGTTTGGAAGTTTTCTAAACGTAACGTCGACGAGAACACTGTGAAATGCACGGTGCTCATGATTAAATAATCAGAAGTTTGTGTCTTTTTGTGAGAAAGAGAGAAAACTTGTCCATTTATGACATGGCATCTTAGATCTACTTTACAGCCTTAAATGACCCATCATATTAACAATTTAACAAACACGAAAGCATTGTGGGAGAAACAATTGCTCATGAAATTATTATCATGTACAAGGGTTTGAGAGAGAGAGGTATCAAGACAGTTCCACGACAAGACACTTCCCCAACACATGTTTTACACAAGTTTTCGAGACCGTCACTCCCCAACAAATTTGAAGACAGTTCCCTGACACTTTAAGAGACGGTTCCCCAACACTTTTGTTCCATTTCAAACAACCTGTTTCTAATAATTATAACTGATAATCATGACAAATTAGAAATATTTGTGGAGAATTGATGTATCAAACCTCTCTAATGGGCGAATTCACAATGATTCATGATTATCATGAAAATAAGTAACTTTATAAGAAGACTTTGCCGGCATGAAAGTTAAAACCATATGTTTGGGTAGTATTCATAGTTCCTATATTTCTACAATGTGTTTTCGAATTATGTTAAACAGAGAAAGAGATAGACAGAGAGAGAGAGAGAGAGGGAGGAGGGGTTCACTTGAGTGAATTTTTTTTTATTTACCTTGTAGACTCTCTCCATAATCCCATGTTTTTAAATACATGCATATTATATAGATCTATACCATTAGGGAAATGTAGTATATTTTGATATTGTTTGGCGTTTTGCATCGAAAGGTCGTCAGACTGTCCCGTCAAACAAAGCTGAGTTATAGAAAATTATAGCCATTCCACAATTGCAATCACAGAAAATTACGGACAAATTCTCAGGGTGGCCAAATGCACTCGTCAATTACAGGTACAAATGTTTCAGTCAATCACAATAAATCATTTATCCATAAAATCCCTCATCAACCCATTTTACCATGATTCTTGTCATTTGACATAGAACAAAAGCATCAGGGAACTGTCTTCAAATGTGTCCGGGAACTGTCTTCAAATGTGTCGGGGGAACTGCTTTGTCGTGAAACTGTCTTGTTCCCGAGAGAGAGAGAGAATATGGAGAAAACTTGTTGTCCGTTTATGACATTGCGTAAAGTGCCTCGTTCAGCTTATAGTGTATTTCACGTGTATGTGTATCGTATGCACCGCCCTTCCTCCTTCCTGCCGAGAGCAAAACAACATCCCATGTGAAGGTATTTCCAATGATAGATAAAATGACAAAGTTCTTTGATCGGTTATCCGGTAAACCAGTCGAAAGATTTACAGGCTAAGCAGTTAGTAACTTTACTAACCGTTGCCATCCCTAGTTTGAACTAATTTTTTGAGGGTCAGCCAATTATGCTTTAGCAATTTGGTGTAGTGTGAAATTTTACTGTTTTGGTAAAGATTTAAGACTCGAACTCCTGGATGATGATCTTTCAAAATCTGACAGAATGATTGTTTACACTTGACATTGATTGTTGAAAATTTTCAAAAGACCCAAAAGTAGATTTTGTTTCTCCAGTATTTTCAGAAGAATCTTTACCAAAACTAATTATCGTATGTCAAAAAAAAAAAACACACAATTATCCCAAGTCCGAGGGTACTGAGCACTGCCATTGCATGAAATGTATACATTTTACCTCCCATACTAGAGAACAGAATTTTACTCTTGTCCATATTGAATTTTGTTTGCAACATGTTATACATAGTTCAAGTAATGGAATTTGTCTTTGAAGAGTCGAAAATGATTTGATTACAAGCATTTTTTCCTTGTCTCTTATTGTTGCTTTTTCTCTTTCAAAAACAAATTTAAACATTTATATGAGACAAATGTACTTTACCAATACTGTTGTCAATGCTTTCCAAAATTTTGAGATACGGTAAGGGTTGATATAAAGGAAAAAGCCAGCAACAGTTATGAAACTTCCTGGTAGACAGGAAGGGTGAGAAGAAAGACAAGGAAAATAATGGTTGAACAATACTGTATTAGGTTTATTGATCTGAGAATGGCTGCTGAATCAGACAGCAGAAAACAGAACAAAAACACCATGATTCAATGTACACTATGTATTTTAAGGCTGATTACTCTCCTTAGCTCAACATGTGTTTGTTTTTTTGTGTGATAAATAATATTGGTATTTTTTCTGTAAATTTTCTGGAAGATTTTTTGTGTGACTTTTTGATGGTGTTTTTATGTGATAAGAATTATGGAATACTGAAGTATCTTTTTATTTGTGGTTTTCTAATTCCTTTTGACGAAAGAGTGAAGTCTTTCTCAGTTGCAATCAGATGAAAGAGGAATTTTTGTATGGTCATCTCTTGTCCTGCTAAGCTGATAGTAAAAGCCCAAATAATGTTATTTCAAACTTACCTTTTGGAGAAAGATATCTCTATATCGGACAGTGTAGATCCAAGATCAGATGGCATGGTTTGTGCAGTCTGATCTTGATCTACACTTTCTGCAAAAAGGTCAATAAGTCATGCCTAGCAGCTTAAGAGTTCATTAATATGAGAAGTTGTGGGAAATAAATTGTCACATGAACCCTCAAGAGCACCCCATGGACCTTTGGGTTCTTTAATGCTTTACCAAACAACAGATATTAGTGTTGCCCTATCCAGATTGAAAGCATTTGTAGATGACAAATGTAGCCAAGATTATTATTTCTGTTTTTAAGAGGGTAGAAAACTCTATGGGAAAAGAAGAAAATACACGTGTACCAGCATTTTCTCCTTTTCATATTACATTTTCAAAAGACCTCTTCCTCAGGGTCATTTAAACATGGGATTGTTTTGTAAATGAAAAGCAGCGTATTGCTTCAATCTGACATGTACAGGAGATGCTGCAGGGTAAAAAACATTGTTAGAAAAGGAGAAACTGCGTGTAACAAGATAGCTGTATAAACTACAGTGGTCTAATGTTGAAATTAGTCATAAAACCTAAGGAAACCATACAAACTTTTACCAAACAATCCTATTTATTTGCAACTTGTTTTTTTTTCTAATGCTTTTTCAAATAATATGGAGGAAAGAGAAATATCTGGTAACCAGTTTTCTGTCTTTTCAAAGACAAATCCCAACATTTTAACTCTTAACCAAACAAAAAAATTGACGAAATTTAGAGCATGTGCAGACCAACAAAATTTAAATCAAAATACGTACAAGTTGGCTGAAGACCCCTGATTGGGTAGAAAACATTGTGGGAAAAGGAAAAAATGCTGGTTACCAGCATTTTCTCCTTTTCCCACAATGTTTTCAAAAGCTGTCTTTGTCAGGGTTGTTTGAACTCGGAATCGTTTGGTAAGGAGTTAAGCCACTTTTAGTATGTCATCTGCCGAAGCTTTCATTTTAGACAAGTCTATAATTTTATGCCCTTGTAAAGAGTTACCATCCACAGAGAATTCCCACGAAAATGAGTGATTTGAAAGAAATGTTTGTATTGATTTTAATACCTGTATGACATTTTCTGTTTATGCTAAGAGCATTCTGTTATCTTTAATTGGCTTGATGTTTATACCTGCTGTAGATCTCTCACTTTGAACCCATTTATACTTATTATTCAAATCCTGAGTTGCAACTTTGTACAGCACCTTCGTTTATGTAGACAACTTTTTAGAACATGGCTGGGAAAGGAGCAAATGCTTTTGACAAGCCATTTCTCCTTTTCTTGTAGTGTCAGTACAGTTTCAGATGGGGCAAAATGAGTTGTGGAGAACTAGCCCGGAAAGTGCCTTTCACAATTGAAGTTGCTGTTGGGCCCAGTGACCTAGGTGCTGGTGCACAAAACGTGCAGTCTGATCTTTGTTCGACTCTGTCTGTTTTGTTGAGACATTCTAAGAGCAACCTTTAAAGTACAATTATTTGGGTCTTATTTCCAGACTGAAAATGTCTGCTGGGTTTATTTGGTGCTCAAAGAGTTGTTTGCACACAATCCTGAGTATAATTATCGACCCTGTGGAAGAAGGCTTTTGAAAACATCGTGGGAAAAGGAGAAAATGCAGGTAACCAGCATTTTCTCCTTTTCCCACGTTTTCTACCCTTTCAAGGACAAACATTGTCATTTTCGTCTCCTTTGTCATCTGCAAACGCTTCAATTTGGTGTCAGCGAAAATTTTGTTGTATGGTAAAGAGTTTAATTCTTGTACTCAATCCTCAATGGAGTCATTCACAGAGAAACAACATGTTTTGACTGACTGTAGTGCCAAAGTCCTGATAGTGTTTACAATATACAGAGAATTTCCCATAGAGCACTAATCACAACTGTAGTTACTTTTACAGAGAGTCAAGGTCAAGATCTGATTGTGCAAAATGTAAAGTCTGATCTTAGATCTACAATTGCCCATGTGTCCACTATCTTTTTCATTTTCACTGACCACACATGATGTGAACCATGCTCTGTCAAAAAGGACCTTAACATATCTCTGATCTATCATACAAAGCAAGTCATCTCTCAGTTATGAATTCATAAAGTCCATTTTGTCTAACAACCAAATCATTTATGAGGTACACTGGTCCCTTGACATGCAGAAAACTGACCAATAGCAAACAAAAGTTTCGACCCGGGTCAGCCTGCACGGACTTCACTAGCTGACGTGGGTTGATACTTTTTGCAGATGCATCAAGCCCCCTTTTCACAGAGCATGGCTGAATTATATAATAACTTGCTTTTCTCTTCACCATACAACAAAACTTTAGACCTGTCCAAATTCCAAGCATTTGCAAACAACAAATTTAATGTGGCTCAGAGTTTCAGAAAGTCCATGTTTTTGATGCAACAGAATCAGTACATTGCGTCTTCCTTGTTGCAACATAAAACAGAACGAAAAAGTTACATAAAAGATTGATTCAATTAATACATCTTACAACATTGTCAAGTTTATAAGTGCAGAATCATATCAAATTTTCTGCTTTTCCCACAATTTTTTCAAAAGTCTTTTTTTTTTCATGTTTGTTAAACATTTGATGGTTTTGTTTGCTCTTTACCAAACCTTTTCCATGTTTTAATGAGCCTGAAGAAGAATGCTTTTGAAAACATTGTGGGAAAAGGAGAAAATGCTGGTAACCAGCATTTTCATGTTTTCTTATGTATTATGTCCTTTCAAAGGCAATTCCTGCCAATTTGAAGCAAATTAATGCTTTCAATATTTCAAGTGTGGAATTTGGTGTCTGGTAGAGATAAAATTGAAATTCATTTAGTTTGTAATGTACAGCAGTTATTTTTCAGCAAAACTAACTTTCTCAGTACTGTGAGTAATTATGATATACAGGATGTAGATGTGTAAAAATATGAAACGAGAATTCTTAAACAGGGACTGAAGAAAGACTCATATATCCAATTTTAAATCAAATAGACAAATAGAGAAACCATAAAAATTGTGCAATAATCTGCTGATCAGTATTCAAAGTCTGTCTCACAAAGAAACAATAATGTTGCATCTTTAGAAGAGAGAGATTGGCATATCACCTGCATTAGCAGCTGAGCTATTGCTCCAGTGCATTGACCCTGTGCGACAAAATAAAGTTTTGACTCGTCGAGAACATGCAGATGAGAAATGTAATGTGCCTAAAGATGACAGTTGCTTTTGAAAAGCCAGCAAGAAAAGATTATAAGAAAAGGAGAAAATGTTGATTATGAGCATTTTTTCCTGTTTCTGCAATGTTTTCAAAAGCTGTCTAATCTTTTCATTGGCTAATATGAACTAACTACATACATGAATTGTGCCACTGTAACCTTTTATCAAATGATAAAATTTTAGACTTGTCAAAATTGAAAGTATGTATTTGCAGACAACAAAATAGATGTGACAAAAAAATTAAAATTTGTCGTTTGAAAGGAAGAAAACATTGTGGGAATAGGAGAAAATGCTGGTTTCCAGCATTTTCTCCTTTTCCTGCAATGTTTTCGAAAGCTGTCTTTCTCAGGGTGGTTATTGAGTGGTAAAGGGTGAAAGCCTTCTTATATGGATCAATTCAAATTGTATGAAAAACACTATGTGTAACATTGGTCAAGGAAACATTGTTTTCAAATTGAAAAAATTACTCACCTGAGCAGTTTCATCATTTATGACTGTTTTTCAAAAGACCAGGGTAGCCCTTATTGCAGATGCCTCAAAAAACAAGGTGTTCAGGAAAAGGATTAAAACATGCTTTGTCAAAAAACAGCAAGCCCATGCAAAATGTAAATTGGTAGAATGTTGAAGCTAGAGTATTGATTTTAGTCCCACTTTGCTTTCTGATCCAACATTTGGTTTGTTTGCATCTAATTTTCCTCATACTGTATTTTGCTTTTACAAGAAACAATATTGTTAACTCTTTGCCACACGGACAAAATGTTAGCCTAGTCCAAATTGAAAGCATTTGCAGACAACAAAATGAATTTGACTCAAAAATTGAAATTTATTTTTGGTAGGGTAGGAAACATTGTGGGAAATGAAGAAAATGCTGGTTACCAGCATTTTCTCCCTTTCCCACAATGTTTTAAAAAGCTTTCTTTCTCAGGATCGTTAAAAGTCGGGATTGCGTGGTAAAGGGTTAAATAGTTGAAATCTATATTTTCAATTGATACAGGAAAAAAGTATCTGTACTGTCCTTAATTCTTTGCTGAGGACCAAAAATCAACATTTTCAAACAAAGTGTACAAAATTTAACCCTCTCGAAGGACTGAACTTTGATTCGACCATTTGAAAGCATTAATTTTGCAGACTTCCATTCAAGTGAGGCTGAAATGAAGAAATTTGTCTCTGAAAGGGTAAATATTATGGGAAAAGGTGTAAATGGTGGTTACCAAGGTTGTTAAGACTCAGGGATTGTGTTGTAAAGGGATTAAAGCATCTAAAAAAAGATTATGACTGAAAAAAGGGCTGCATTTGCAGGAGGTGTGGGGGGGACTGGGGAAAAAAAGATTTGATCTGTATTTCCCTCAGTCTTAGATCAGCTGCCAGAGAACATTATCAAAAATACAGAAATTCCTCATTCCAGATTTCTCCATGTGGCACTAAGATTGGTTTTGTTGGCTAACCTGAGCACAGAGTGCAAAGATGAGGTTAATATGTGATAATGTGCTGTGCCTGTCATGTATTTTTAGCTCACCTTAGCACAACGTGCTAAAGGTGAGCTATTGTGATCGCCCTGTGTCCGGCGTCCGTCGTCCGTCGTCTGTCGTCCGTCGTCCGTCAACAATTTCTTTAAACATCTTCTTCTCCTAAACCACTGGGCCAATCTTGATGAAACTTGGCAGGGATGTTCCTTGGGTGAAGCTCTACCAAAATTGTTCAAAGAATTGAATTCCACCCACAACTCTGGTTGCCATGGCAACAAAAGGGAAAAAATAGCTAAATCTTTGAAAATCTTCTTCTCTGAAACTAGACGGCGCAGAGCTTTGATATTTGGTATGTAGCATCTCCTAGTGGACCTCTACCAAGTTTGTTCATTTGATGCTCCTGGGGCCAAAACTGGCCCTGCCCCGGGGGTCACAAGTGTGAGCATAGTAACAAAGAAGGAAAACTTTAAAAATCTTCTTCTCTGAAATTTGAAGGCGTAGAGCTTTGATATTTGGCATGTAGCATCTCCTGGTGGACCTCTACCAAGTTTGTTCATATGATGCCCCTGGGGTCAAAACTGACCCCGCCCCGGGGGTCACAATTTCCAACATAGCAACAAAGAAGGAAAACTTTAAGAATCATCTTCTCTAAAACTAGAAGGCATAGAGCTTTGATATTTAGCATGAAGCATCTCCTAGTGGACCTCTACCAAGTTTGTTCATATGATGCCCTTGGGGTCAAAACTAGCCCAGCCCTGGGGGTCACAAGTTCGAACATAGGAACAAAGAGGGGAAACTTTAAAAATCATCTTCTCTGAAACTGGAAGGCGTAGAGCTTTCATATTTGGTATGTAGCATTGCCTAGTGGACCTCTACCAAGTTTGTTCATCTTATGCCCCTGGGGTCAAAACTGGCCCCGCCCCGGGGGTCACAAGTTTGAGCATAGTAACAAAGAAGGAAAACTTTAAAAATCTTCTTCTCTTAAACTTGAAGGAGTAGAGCTTTGATATTTGGCATGTAGCATCTCCTAGTGGACTTCTACCAAGTTTGTTCATATGATGCCCCTGGAGTCAAAACTGACCCCGCCCTGGGTGTCACAATTTCCAACATAGGAACAAAGAAGGAAAACTTTAAGAATCATCTTCTCTAAAACTAGAAGGCATAGAGCTTTGATATTTGGCATGAAGCATCTCCTAGTTGACCTCTACCAAGTTTGTTTATATAATGCCCTTGGGGTCAAAACTGGCCCTGCCCCAGGGGTCACAAGTTCAAACATAGGAACAAAAAGGGAAAACTTAAAAAATCATCTTCTCTGAAACTGGAAGGCGTAGAGCTTTCATATTTGGTATGTAGCATTGCCTAGTGGACCTCTACCAACTCTATTCATATGATGCCCCTGGGGTCAAAACTGGCCCCGCCCGGGGGGGTCACAATTTCCAACCTAGGAACAAAGAAGGAAAACTTTAAAAATCTTCTTCTCTGAAACAGGAAGGCATGGAGCTTTGATATGTAGTATGTAGCATCTTCTAGTAGATCTCTACCAAGTTTGTGCATATGATGCCCTTGGGGCAAAAGTTGGCCCTGCCCCGGGGGGTCACAAGTTCGAACATAGGAACAGAGAAGGAAAACTTTAAGAATCATCTTCTCTGAAACTGGAAGGTGTAGAGCTTTGATATTTTGTATGTAGCATCGCCTAGAAGACCTCTACTAAGTTTATTCATATGATGCCCTTGGGATCAAAACTGGGGCAGCCCCGGGGGTCACAAGTTTAAAAATAGGAACAAAGAAGGAAAGCTTTAATTTTTTTTTTCTCTTAAATGGGAAGGCATAGATCTTTGATATTTGGTATGTAGCATCTCGTAGTGGACTTCTACCAAGTTCGTTCCAAGGATGCTGCTTGGGTCAAAACTGGCCCAGCCCGTGGGGTCACAACTTCGAACATAGGAACAAAGAAGGAAAACTTTAAAATTCTTCTTTTCTGAAACCGAAAGGTGTGGAGCTTTGATATTTGGTATGTTGCATCTCAGAGTGGACCTCTACCAAGTTTGTTCATATGATGCCCCTGGGTCAAAACTGGCCCCGCCCCAGGGGTCACAAGTTCGAACATAGGAACAAAGAAGGAAAACTTTAAATTTCATTTTCTCTTAAACGGGAAGGTGTAGAGCTTTGATATTTGGTATGTAGCATCTCCTAGTGGACCTCTACCAAGTTTGTTCCAAGGATGCTGCTTGGGTCAAAACTGGCCCAGCCCCGGGTGTCACAAGTTCGAACATAGGAACAAAGAAGGAAAACTTTAAAATTCTTCTTTTAAACTGGAAGGCGTAGAGCTTTGATATTTGGTATGTAGTGATTCTCTTCTAAGTTTGTTTGCCCATCTAAGCACAACAAGTTCATTGAGTTCAAAATTGGGTCATCTTGGGTCATAAACTAGGTCACTAGGTCAAATTAAAGAAATACCTTGTCGGCACTCTCGAGGCCACATTATTTGCTCAATTGCCTTGAAAATTAGTTAGAAAGTTTGTCTTTATAAAGTCTCACATAAGATTAATTTGGGTCAACTTGGGTCATAAACTAGTTTACTGGGTCAATTTAAAGAAATACCTTGTTTGCACTCTGGAGGCCACATTTATTGCTCAAATGACCTGAAATTTGGTCAGAATGTTTGTCTTGATGAAATACCAGATGAGTATGGATTTGGGTCACCTGGAACCATAAACTAGGTCACTAGGTCAAATTAAAGAAATTCCTTGTGGGCACTCTAGAGGCCACATTATATGCTTAATTGCCTTGAAAAGTGGTCGGAATGTTTGTCTTTATAAAATCTCACATGAGTCTGAATTTGGGTCAACTGGGGTCATAAACTAGGTCACTTGGTCAAATTAAAGAAATAGCTAGTGGGCACTCTAGAGGCCACATTTATTATTCATTTGATTTGAAAATTGGTTAAAATGTTTCTTTTGATATAGTCCAAGACCAGTTCAAATTTGGGTCACCTGGGGTCATAATCTAGGTCACCAGGTCAAATTAAAAAAATACCTTTAGGGCACTCGAGGCCACATTATTTGCTTAATTGCCTTGAAAATTGGTCAAGATGTTTGTCTTCATGAAATTTGAGTTTGAAATTGGGTCACCTGCGGTCAAAAACTAGGTCACATGGTCAAATTAAAGAAATACCTTTAAGGCACTCTACTAAGGTGAGCGACCCAGGGCCATCATGGCCCTCTTGTTTCATCATTTGTGGTCAACATTTAACTTCTGCAAGCTCTAGAGGCTACATTTTCAGTAATATACTCATGAAACTTGCTTAGAAAGTTTGTCTTCATCATATTTCAGATGAATCTGGAAAGTCACAGGTCACATCAGGTCAAAAACTAGGTCACCAGATCAAATCTTTGAAAACCTTATGTAGACCCATATTTTTAGGTCAGTCATGGGACAGGGTTTTCCTTGATGCACGATTTTGTGCGTTTTGACGCATTTTTAAGGAAAATGACCCATATTTTTTTCAATAGTGCGTCACTGTGGACGCACAAAAACTATAAAGGTTACTTACGATCGTCTTGATTACCGATAATGTTACATATCGCAAGTCACTCGTCACAACTCAGCCGATTCCGTACCTACATCTTTGATCACCGGATCACCCGAGGTATGCCGAATGATCGGAAGTACATAAGCATTCGGCATACCTCGGGTGATCTGGTGATTAGATGTTGGTACGGAATCGGCCGAGTTGTGACGAGTGGTACATAAGAAGGCTTGAGAAGAAAATGAGATGAAACACTAGACTGTGTATTGATTTTACGAGAATACCGTCAGTCTTTAGACCCGTCTTAACTAAACCAGTCGATCTCTAATGAAAACAATATGGCTCAGTCAAAATTGGCGTCATTCTTGCCGTCTGCAAGGAAAAGAGACCTTGAACAACGATCGGATGATGATCGCCTGGTTCGAGTAAGGAGAAAAACATTTCAAGGCCCCGAGGTTTACTGAAAATTGGCTAAAGACAAATGCTTAATTATTTGTCGAAAACGGCAGCGTATCAAAACACGGGAATCGGACGTTTGATTGGTGAAAATAGTTTGTTGTAGGATGGATACTCTCTATTTAAAAAAAAAAAAAAAAAACACACACACACACACACACACACAAAATAGAGATTATAAAATCCGCCCGACAACAAGCTATTTGTTTCAAGTAAACGGTTGATTCCTTTGACAAAAACAAAACGCAATAACCAGTTTACCACAGCTAGTGGCTGCACAAATGTGCGTCACCAAAACACTGTGGTCACATTGATGCCCTTGAAAGATTGAAATTAGCGTAAATAAAAGAGAGGTTGTCTGCAGCTAGAGCATTTTTGCCTGTTAAGACCAGGCTTTTAATAAAGCATACTCAAGATACTCTATGAAAAAGATGTCATCTAGACTGAAAGCCTCTCTATACAGAGAAGCCCTTACATCTTAGGATTGAATTCCCTATTATCGTTGTACTAAAACATTCCACCGTGTGTAGAAAAATTAATATCTTGCTTGATATTTTTCTGTTGCAAAAAAAAACATGCAATGATACCTCATGTATATTTCTATGATAACTGAATTTCCGTTTGTCAGTTAACGATTCTAAATCAAGGCAAAGCAGGGGACAGCATTGCCAACTTTTCAAAAGGCTTACTTCCGGTATTATCGTGGCACTGAAATGAGGCCCTGGAAGATTTACATGCTCACCCTATTTATGTTCAAAACTTTGGTAAATGAAAATTAAGTTATTTTCAAAGTGTTGAGATGATTTTATCAAGAATTTTGAGCAACATATATAAATAAATTCTTCCTGTCATTTTGAAAGTGAGGTTTTACTTTGCGCACCTGTAAAAATGGAGGGAAAAACGACGTCTACAGATCTTTGATTAAATTAGCATCAAATACCCCATTTTGGACCTCTTTTGTGAACAAAAAAGTGAATATATATTCTAGAGTGTTCATTCATTTCAATAGATCAGTGAACTTGAGTAAAAAATGTAGTGCTTTGAGAAAATTTTTATAATTAGCGAGTCTTATAATTTGCCAGGGCCTCTTATTTTCATTTCCATATTTGGAAAGCGGTGACGTCATCATTTATCATCATTTAACGATCCTCTTGAATTTACTTTCCAGTTTGATAAACTTCAGTGACAGGAAAACAAATTTTACAGAACTGTAATACTGATACTGTTTTTGATACGCTGATAAGATCATCAAATTCATCTAGGTGATAGAGTGATTTTGCAAAGAGCCAAGTTTTCTTACTATTGGGATGAAAACTCGATTTTACCTACAATTTTCGGAAAATTTGCCGCAGTAAGTTTGCAAAGTGTGTTGCCTGTATCTGACCTACAAATGCTAACTTGAGGACATCCTCAAGGAGGCGCATTTCAGCCTCACTTTCGGAAATTGTAAATACCACGATATTGAAGAACCCACGATAATACCGGAAACGACTATACATCATTCAATAATTCATAAATAGGTTATATAAAGCTTTGGGATGAATAAGAAACACAAAAACACACAATGTTTCATACATAGTAGTCTTTAATGTTTAACCTAATTACATTTTTTTGTGACCCCCTCAAAGTCCAGAATGACCCCCATTATTTACGACTATGGGGTCACAATGACCCCCTGTTTTTGTTGCCAAGGGAAAACCCTGCATGGAAGTTGGTCAGACTGTTTGAATGTCTTGAAGGTATCTGGGACGTGTGAAAATGGGTCATGTTGGGTTAAAAACTAGGTCACTGGGACAAATCTAAGATAAGTCTTGTCTGCACTCTAGAGGCCACATTTTTCATCAAATACTCATGAAAATTGGTCAGAATGTTAATTTCATTTGCCACAACTTTTTTCATTGTGTTTGTATTTGTACAGAGGTCAAGTTAACCCTTACAATACCAAACAATCTCAAGTTTTAAAGAGTCTGGAAGACCTTTGAAAACATTGTGGGAAAAGGAGAAAATTTTGGTGACCATTTTCACTTTTTCCCACAATATTTTCTACCTTTGCAGAGACAATTTCTGTATCATTATAGCCTCAGTTGATTTGTGGTCTGCAAATGCTTTCAATTTGGACTAGTCTTACTATAAGTTTTGTCATCTGGTAAAGAGTTATGCTGGCATTTGCACATGAACTCTTTACCAGACTACAAAATTTTAGGCTGGCCCAAATTCAAAGCATTCACAGATGACAAATTAAATGTGAATCATATGATAGGATTTGCTTCTGAAAGGTTAGAAAACATCGTGCGAAAAGGAGAAAATGCTGGTTACCAGCATTTTCTCCTTTTTCCCACAATGTTTTCAAAAGTCAAAATTCCCTGAGGTGTCATTGTGTAAAGAGTTCATTATGTCATCAGTGAGATCAGAATGCTGATAATGATCTGATTAAAGATTATAATACAAAATTTTACTAATAGGGATTTTAGTTTACATTTTACCAAACGACAAAATTTTAGACATGTCCAAATTCAAAGCATTTTACAGATGACAAATTAAATTAGGCTAAAATGACGGAACTTATTGTTGAAAGTTCTAATAGAAAACAGAGTAGGGAAAGGACAAAATACTCAGGTTACCAGCATTTTCTCCTTTTATCACTATGTTTTCAAAAGCCTTCTACTGCAGGGTCGTTAAATCTGGGGAAAGTGTGGTAAAGGATTAATGATCAGAATGTTACATAATCAAGATTACCCATTCCTGCTGATGGGAAACTGTTTTAACCCTTTACCACACAATACCGACTTTAAACAACCCTGAGAAAGGAACCTTTTGAAAATCAGCCTTTTCTCCTTTTCCCACAATGTTTTCTAGCCACCAGTATAGATCAAAGATCAGACTGCAAGCTTCCTACATTCTGATTTTGATTTACACTTGCTGCAAAAGCAACCAGATTTATAAGTGAAAGGGGCTTTACTATACAAGAAATCAGTGTAAAAGTTAAGAAGTTGCTTCATTGTGTAAGCAGTATGTAATGCTCTAAACTTCAACTGATGCTGATTATCTACATTTTACAAGTGTGTTTTTGAAGTCATCTGCCACAAAATCTTTAACAGTCATTGAGCTACAGCTGGAACTATGTACTTTCTCCAGTTTGATGGCAGATAATGAATGCAATGGAGAGTAAAGAACAAAGGAGTAAATTAACCTTGTATCAAACAACCCTTTGTTTGCAAACCTGAAGAAGAAGGCTTCAGAAAATATTGTATATAACTCTTTACCACACAATCCCAACTTTTAACGACCTTGAGGGAGAAGCCTTTTGAAAACATTGTGGGAAAAGGAGAAAATGCTGGTAACCAGCATTTTCTCTTGTTTCCACAATGTTTTCTATCCTTTGAATGACAATTGTCATGTTTTAAACATTATTGTTGTCTGCAAATGCCTTTAATTTCGAGAAAGCTAAATTTTTGTCATCCGATAAATGGTTACAGGAGAAAATGCTTGTACCAATCACCTATCATTTAAGCCACATTTTGCTGTGTCATCTGTCTCCACTTGGGTTAAAAATGAACAGGTCTAATCATAATTTCTCTGTAGGGACTGATAACCAGGGTAAGGATGTAGCCATAAAATAATGTAATGAAAGATAATTTGGGGGTCATAAAAACTTTTTAAGCACTGATACAATATCATGAATTTGTACCTCATGAATATTAATAAACTACAGGCCAATTATTTCATCGAATATTTATGATTTTTATAACAGCAGATGGACAGGTCTCCATATTTAAATTTATTGATTAGATAATCTTGTGGCAGAACACTGAAGAACCAGTCATTGGGGGTGGGCATAATGTAAACAGACTGCAACAGTCCAAGCTTTCATGGTCAAATGAATTGATATTGAACTTTGTATGAGGTAGCATTGTTTTTGTAGTGGATGTACAAGTGGCTTGTGTGAGGTGGCATTGTCAGTGTAGTGGATGATCAAGTGGCTTGTGTGGTCAGAGAGGGGTGAAACAGTGTTCATTGTGCTTAAATTTTGGGATTTTATTCATTTATATAATTGTGTGCTATCGGATCTTGATTGAAATTTTTACTAGCATTTAACCCTTTCTTAGAAGACAATTTTAAACTCTTCAAAATCAAAAGTATATCTGCAGGTGACAACTGTGGCATTGGTACAAATTAAATGAGGTTTTCTCAGAGGATACAAAACTTTTTTTGTAAAAGCAGAAAATGCCAGTTATCACCATTTTCTTGTTCTCTCACAATGCTTCCTTCACAGCTTTGTTAAAACATAGGATATTGTTTGGTAAAGGGTAAAAATGTTTTAACTCTTTACCAGCAATCCTGACTTTTAAGGACCCTGACAGAGAAGGCTTTTGAAAACATGGTGGGAAAAGGAGAAAATGCTGGTAACCAGCATTTTCTCCCTATCCCACAATGTTTTCTACTCTGATAGAAACATCATTTTAGTAACATGTATTTTGTCATCTGTAAATTCTTTGAATTTGGTCCAGTATAAAATTTTGTTATTTGGTAAAGGGTTATAACTCTTTACCATAATATCCTGAGCTATAACCAACAGGAGGAAAAGTTGACTTTTTGAAAACGTCAAGAGAAATCTCATCTTTGAGCCAAATTTAACCTTTGACCACACAATCCCGAAGTTTTAACAACGCTGTGTAAGAAGCCTCATGAAAACATTGTAAGAAAAGGAGAAAATGCTGGTAACCCTATCAAGGACATTTGTGCCATCATTTGAATTACATTTGAATTGTCGTCTGCAAATGCTTTGAATTTGGACAATTTTTGTCATTTGGTAAAAAAATTAACCCTTTTTCAAACAGCAATAAGACTCTACCAAAGTGCAAGCATTTGCAGACGACAAAATTTAATATAGCTCCAAAGATGACTTTTGTCTTTGACAGGGTAGAAAGCATTGTGGGAAAAGGAAAAAAATGCTGGTTACAAATGTTTTCAAAGGTCTTCTTCTTTAGGGTCGTTAAAACATGGGATTGTTTGGTAAAGTTTAATCTGTCACCTGCAAAATGTTTCATTTGAACCATTCTAAAATTTTAAGATTTGTGAAAGAGTTTAAGATTGAAATCTGTGTTACAAGTTGTGTAAATTTTAGGAATCCATTAGTACTGCAAAATTCTGCCAGAATATCTCAACAGAGTGGACAGTGTAGATCAAAGATTACACTTCACATGTTGTACAGTCTGATCCTGATCTACAATTCTACATCATCCACAACAATTGAAGTAGCTATAAGCACTCTAAAGGGTTTATAGCAGTACATGAAAGTTGCTGAACAAGTTGCATCATTTTGCCAAATTGTAATTGTAAATTGTAGGATTTGTATGTTTTACACCGTTTTAACATTATTTCAGTTATATCCCAGCAGCCAGTGCACCTAACCATGATGTCTTTTACCAGTACTTTGCACTATAGTTTTTCCAAGCCATTAGCTGCTTCCAATGTAACCATTGTCAAAATAATGATCAGTGGTCAGAGAGGAATAATTTAAGTCTGTCGCACTGATTATCATCCTCAGTACTTGGGGAGAAATTCGCTGAGCTGGGGTTTTGAACCAGCCTCCCCCAGGTTACAAGTCCTGTATGTGCTTATGAGCATGGCTAAATAGACTTGAGTGTGCCAAGAACTTCAAGGGCCTGAGTGCACTTGCTGATAATGTGAATAACCACTCTTCAAGAATTCTGGTTTTCTCACCATTTTATGGCACTTTTATAATTGTAAATAATTACAAACCAGAGACTTGCAGAAACTAATTAGATAGCAGCATATGTCATACGGGTACAGTTGCCTCTATTAGATGACTGTCATTCTAACACAGCTTTTACCCTGCGGTGTGTTTCCGGGAACACTGTAGGAGAAAGAGTACAAAAGCATTGTATTTCTTTCAAATATTTTTCTTGTACAAGACTTGGTGTCCTTTACTGACTTTAGCAAACAACAAAATTTTAGACTTACCTTATTTACCAGAAGACAAAATTTTAGACTTGTCCAAATTGAAAGCATTTGCAGACGACAAATTTAATGTGACTCAAAAATTGAACTTTTTTGTTGGGAAGGATAGAAAACGTTGTTGGAAAAGGAGAAAATGCTGGTTACCAGCATTTTCTCCTTTTCCCACAATGTTTTCTGAAGGCTTCTTTCTCAGCGTCATTAAAACTTGGGATTTTGTGGTAAAGGGATAACAAAGTTTTAGCCTTTTAGTTTTGTACTTATATTCAGACAATGTAAAGAAAAATGAATCAACAAATCCTCATTGTATAAATAATAATGCAAGAATTACCAGAAAATTCTCATTGGCTCCAAAACCTGCTTTCTTCTCTCTCTTCCCCCCCCCCCCCCCCCCCCCCCCCCCTTGCCCACTAAAGGCAATTTTTAGCTCCACTGGCCAAAGGCCAGCGGGCTTATGTCATGGCCCGGTGTCCGTCGTCCGTCCGTCCATCCGTGTGTTAACTTTTATTTCAAACATCTGCTTCTCTGAAACTACCCTCCAATTTTCATGAAACTTCACAGAAATGATCCTGCCATGGTCCTCTTCAGAATTTCTTGAAAGAATTTGATTCCTTCAAAAACTCTGGTTGCCATGGCAACAAAACTGAAAAATATTGGAAATCTTTAAAAATCTTCTTGTCTGAAACCATAAGGCATAGGGCTACCAAATTTGGCATGTATCTTTATGTAGTAGACCTCTATCAAGTTTCTTCAAATTATAGCCCTGGGGTCAAAATTGGCTCTGCCCCAGGGGTCACAAGTTTTACATAGGCTTATATAGAGAAAACTTTAAAAAATCTTCCTGTACCTAGCCATAAGGCCTAGACCTACCAAATTTTGCATGTTGCTATACCTAGTGGGCCTCTACCAAGCAGGCCAAAATTTTAGCCCTGGGGTCAAAATTGGCCCCACCGCAGGGGTCACAAGTTTTACATGGGCTTACATAGTGACAACTTAAGAAATCTTCCTGTTCTGATTTTTTTTTTGAAATTAGCCTTGCATCAGGGGTCTTATTGTTTTACAGAGGCTTCATATGGACAGAACTTGAAAATCACCTTATTTATAACCATACAGCACAGACTTGTATTATTTTGGCATGTGGCTTTATCTTGTGGACCTCTACCAGGGTTCAAGTAATTATAGCTCTGGGATCAAAAATGGCTTTGCCTTGCAGGTCTCAACTTTCACATGGGCTTTTACAGAGAAAACTTTATAAGTCTTCATTTTGAAACCATTTGGCTCAGAATTGAAATGTTTAGTATTTATGGTTTATATTTATAAGCCAGTGGAGCGATACAGGGCCATCATGGCCCTCTTGTTAAGGTGCTGTCATGGTTAGTGTAGATCTGTAAGACTGGTAGGAATGTGTTGGCTGATCTTTGATCTGTACCGTCCTCTATTTTGTTACTTACCCTGGTAAAACAACCTTTTAACTGGGATAGTTTGGTATTTTCTAACAACTAAAAAGGTTGAGCATTTACTGAATGATCCAGAGATTTTACAAGGAATACCATTGAAAACATTAAGGGAAATGCAGAAAGTGCTGTAAACAAGAATTTTCTCCTTTTCCCACAATATTTTCAACCCTTTCCAAGACACCTTCAATCATTGGAGCCATATCTAATTTGTAATCGGCTAATGCTTCCAATCTGGTTGAATCTAAAGCTTTGCTCTCAGGTACTGAGTGAAAGAGTCTATATTCCCATACTCTCAGTACTTTGATAAAATTTTGGAATGCATACCAAGAAGAAAATGTCAAGGTTATGGGAGAAAATTCACTGAATAACTCAGGGTGTCTGAATTGACTCAAGGAGAAATATTGGTAGATATTTCCAGGAACTGAGCATATTGAGCATAATTGTACATGAAATGAGTTAATATGATGCAACTGTACAGAAATATGTGTGTAGATAGTAATTGATTGTCTGGAACAAACAGAGTTCATCAGTGTAACCCTTTATCAAACAACCCCAAGTTTTAATGACCCTAGAAAGAAGCCCTTTGAAAACATTGAGGGAAAGGGAGAAAATGCTGGTAAACAGCATTTTCTCCTTTTCCCACAATGTTTTCTACTCTTTCAGAGACAAATTCCATTATCTGAGCCACACTGAATGTGTTGTCTGTTGTCTGCAAATGCCTTCAGGTTGGACTAGTCTAAAATTCGAATGACTGTGAAATAAATGAATTTACTTTCCATGAATTACCCTAGAACAAACTTGAGTTTTACTGTGGATTATGATAAACAATTGATAATGAAGATTAACCTATCACTGACAACCAAATCATCTGTATTAGTATGAACTACCACATACTGTGATAAGTAGGGATTAGTGTGGATTTCTGTGATAAAGTGGATTAATGAAGGATTAATTAAATATTAATCATGTATCAGGGAATGGTTTTAGCAGTGCATCCTAACAGGGACCAGTTTTCAATGGTAAGTTAACTTTTTAAAGCTTGGATTTTTTGAGTTATCACAATAATGCATGAATTCCAGCTATTTACAGATAGATCTAAACAAAACAGAGGAACACCAAAACACATTTGTAGACAATTAACTGAATGTGGATCAATTACACAGGGTTTGTCTTTAGCAGGAAGACACATGTGGGAAAAAACCAAAATGGCAGTAACCAGCATTTTGTCCATTTCTCACAATATTTGTAAAAGCCTTCTGTGGGGGTCCTTAAATCACCCTGGATTGTTTGGTAAAGTAACTAATGACTCCGATCTCCCCTATCAAAAATTTGGAGAAGATGAACGAACCGAAAGAACATCCTTTAAGTTATAAACAGGGATGGAGATTCGGACCAAAATCATTATCGATTATGGAATCAAATGGACTTGGAGTGTATGTTTCAATTAAAATCAGTAAATAATCAAATGTTCTTATATTCTCATCAAAGATTCAAAGTATGTAAAGCCTAATGTCCATCTGATTTCTCGCTAAGTATGCACTGCTTAGAGAAAAGATACCCTTTTTCAAGACAATTAGGATTTTATTTGATACGAAATGAGCTCATCTGAAAACTCATTATTAACCCTTTCTCAAACAAGCCCTGGTTTTCACGTGTGGGCAGTACAAGTCTTTTGAAAACACTGTGGGAAAAGGAGAAATTGCTCGTAACGAGCAATTTCTTCTTTTCCCACAGTGTTTTCTACCCTTTTTGAGACCTTTCTGCAATTTTCATCAAATTTAAATTGTCGTCAGCAAACTCTTTCAATTTGGACCAGTCCAAAATTTGTTGTTAGGGAAAGGGTTAAACAACCAACAGGAACGTTTACTGATAAAATAGAAGTCAGAGATTCAATTATTGATGTGTGTTACAATATATTGGGGTACGGACAAACCCCCCCAGGACAAAAGCCCCTGGTCCATTATGGACAAAACCCCCATATCCTTAACTGAAAAGTGGACAAAACCCCCATGGTTTTAAAAACATGCTTATTATGTGTATAAATGAAATAAATCTTTAAACTATTGATATTAATATGATATTATGAATATTCCTCTATTATTTTTGTATAATTAAACATTTTAAAATCATTTTAAAGTTGAATAAAAAATAATGTTTTGTGTAACTTAAATTGATTTGATAAGTATTTTTTTTCTTAAAATTGTGCTTTATGACCAAAAATGTGTTTATGTATATAATCAATAGTTTTTACTGTAAATTATATATTATTAAACATAATAAATTGTAAATGAAGTCATACAATGGAAAATTCATTGATATATTAATCAAAGGTATTATTTTGCTAATTATAGCATTAAGTTATAATGATAATTGAATTAAAGTTTTATATATACAAATACATTTTTTGCAAACTACAGTGATTGCTTTCACACTTTGAAAAACAAACCCAAATCAAAGATAATTAAAGGCTAAAGATGTAACTGCCTTTCAAGTTTGATTTTTCTCCTTAAATCAAAGAGACTTGTTTTGAATACTTTAAAACTTTTTGCAAATTATGTGTGTTTTCTCAAATTTTGAGTGATTCTAATTTTGAATTTTTGATTATTTGGAGTATAAAATATCCTTTCTTGGAAAATTCTTACAATACAATATATTAAACTTTGTGGTAACAAGTTGTTTAAGCGTTTCTTTTGGATATATAACATTCTGTTTGGACTTAATTTGCTTCATTTTGGATATATTAAACTATTTTGTTAGTACTTGGAACTAATTCTGTGAGATATCTGGATTTTATATGGTGTCTAGTGTGACTTGTATGAACTATGGAGTTTATTCCGAACAATAAAGGTGGACTTAAATTGTGCTATGATGGATATATGTACACCAAGAAGAGCTCCAACAAATCCACTACCCACTGGGAATGTACTAACAGGGCAGCATTCGCCTGTCGAGGCACTATTACCACCGACCTAGCCAACACAGAAGTAGTTTCCTCAATTCCACATACTCACGAGAGAGTGACTGGTAGAGTCGAAGCAGTGTCTGCTGTGTCAGCCATGAAAGAGAACATTCCAATGAATCGGGGTTGTCCAGGCCACATTCTCGCAGATACACTACATGCCTGCTCCGCTGAGGCTTGCGCAGCCATAGGCAACACAGACTCCTTGAAGAGAAAGATACGACGCCTGAAGCACAAGAACAGACCAAAAGAGCCTACTTCCCTTAGAGACCTTCAACTGACTGAAGATTGGACTACTACTGGTAAAACAGTTCCTCTCCCTTTCCAATTTCTCCTTTGCCAATATTATATTCCTTCACATCAAGGACATGGAATCAAGTGATTGCATTATCCCCTCTTCTAATGATGTTTTCTATTCCTAAATATTCAAAGTTCACTTTTCCTATTGCAAGTACTATGAAATTTTGTTCTATTTTGTCTAAACCTGTTTAAGAAATAAAGTAAAAAGGAAAACAGTATGGAAAATATGAAAAATATATGCTGTTTATATGCTGTTTATATATGATAGGGGTTTTGTCCTAGGGGGCTTTTATCCTATGGGGGTTTTGCCCTAAGGGGCTTTTGTCCATGGGAGTTTTGTCCTGGGGGGTTTTATCCTACACTCAATATATTACTGTTAAATGTTTTAACTCTGTTGTACGGTATATACCACATGACAAAAATGTAGACCTGTTGAAATTGAAAGCCTTTGTAAAAGACAATTTGAAAGTGGTTTAGAAGGAGTGAATGTTTTCAAAAGGTTAAAATTTTCCTCATAGTCATTGAAAATGGGTATTGTGTGGTAAAGGGTTAAGTAATATCTACTTTTGCCAGGATGTTTTGGAAAACAGCCTTCAACTAGGTGAAAAATTGCCTGCATGTAATAATGTATTACTCTAGACTGGCAAAAACGTATTACAAAACAAACAAATTGCTCATTATGGTTAATTTCTCCTTATTACATTTTTTGGTTCTTGGCTTTTGAAGAATATTGCTCGGCAATCTGTGAGTAAAGCTAAAGGTTAACCTTTAAGCTGCTAAGCATGATTCACTAACCTTTTGCAGACGGTGTAGATCAAGATCAGGCTGCACAGAACATGCAGTCTGATCTTAAATCTGCACTGTCTGATAAGGAGATATTTTTCTCCAAAAAATAAGTTTGAAATAGCAACATTCAGGTTTTTACTACATAAGGCTTGAAAGATTCATTTAAGTTATTTAGCAGGTTAACCCTTTCCCAAACAAGCCCTGGTTTTCACGTGTCTGCAGTACAAGTCTTTTGAAAACACTGTGGGAAAAGGAGAAATTGCTCGTAATTAGCAATTTCTCCTTTTCCCACAGTGTTTTCTACCCTTTTTGATAACTTTCTGCCATTTTTATCAATTTAAAATTGTTGTCTGCAAACTCTTTCAATTTGGACCAGTCCAAAATTTATTGTTTGGGAAAGGGTTAAGGGTTAATGATGGTGACCTTATGAATGTATGATTGAGATCAAAGAACTGTGTAGAAGTTGATCTCTTTAACAAATAATCCCATGTTTTACAAAAACCACGGGAAAGAAGGCTTCTGGAAATATTGTTGGAAAAGGAGAAAATGCTGGTTACCCACATTGTTTTTCTGCCCTTTCTATGACAAATCTTTTCTTCTGAGCCATATTTAATTTTTGTTTGCAAATGCTTCTAAAATGGACAAGCCTTAAAATTTCTGTTTGGTAAAGAGTTCAGCTCTTGATAATTATATTAATTATGAACATTATATGACTTTGCATTAAAAAAAAAGGTGCAAGTAATAGGCTATTTTTGGAATGATTATATCCCGTAAATTACTAAGACAGTACGTGTTCCAAGATTAGGCTGCATGTTCTTTACAGTCTGATCAAAGTTTAGAATGTCTTCAAAAGAACCGTAAGATTTGGTAAGTTTTCTCAGTTTTCTCAGAGATCACAGTTCAATCAGTGAGAAAAGGAGGGGCTCCATATTCTGATATTTTCATAATAGATTAATTATATAATCAACTTCTAGCATTGTGTTAATTGGACGTTGGGTCATGAAGCATTACTTGCTTAAATTGTTTTTGAGGAGGTAGGCACTTGTAAACAATGAGCATGCTCCATAGAGTTCCTTTCAAGAAAGGTATAATCCTAAACATCTTAATTGGTTGGTTTGTTGAGAAGGGACCGGTCAGAAACCAATAAATCTTTCCTCAAGAGTAAAGCAAAGACATTACTACCTCCTGCACTTGCTGAAGGCCACCAAACTGATGTCACAGCCCTGTGTCCATTTTGTGCATTCTGTGGCTGCGTTGTAGTTTGTTACATGTATATGTCGTAGTCCAAACTGGAATCTAGGTAGATCTGGAAGCTGCCTAGACCAAATTGGAATTCTATTTTGGTCTAGACCGGATTAGAATTCTACTTTGGTCTAGACCGATTCCAGATCTGTCAAGACCAAATTGGGATTCCAGTTTGGCTAGGCAGATCCAGAATCTGTCTAGACCAAATTGGAATATTTTCTTGTTCAATATAGTTTGATTAAATATAAACAATCTGATTTAATTTAAACCCCAAAATAAAAGCGGTTTCAATCAGAAATTCAGAGTAGGAATAAATTTTGAATGTTTTGCACTTTAGCGGGGAAAAAAATGTGGCAAACACAGCAACTGTGGGGGAAAAACAAATTGCTTTAACTAAGAAAAAAGCTCGGTCGTAAACATAATTAATATGTGGATTAAAAATCAGGAAAAATAATCCAATAATTAAGTAGTTAGCATTGTAGGAAAAGGAGAATGCTTTAATTTCTTAAGAATTCTACCTCAAGAGTTGTAAACCTGTTTTTGGGATTGATATGATTACAACAATGAGAAAAACGATTCATAAATCAAGTAGAAAGTATAGTGGGAAGAGGAGAATTGTTAATACTGTATATTCTTTAATTTGCTTTGAAATAAACAATATGTGAAGGGTCATTCTGACACAAATGATGTGTGAAGAGACAATGAAAGTTGTTAATTGCCGAAATATTGTTAACTGCCAAATTTGTTAGCCATAAAGGTGTGAAGTTTCTTTCAATTTGGACTGGTCGAAAATGTTGATGTTTGGTATTAAATCAGTGTCTACAGCCCATTAGCGGGTAATCCTGAGTTTTAATACCCATGTAAAAGATATCTTTGAAAGACGGTGTCGAAAAAGAAGAAAGTGCCGGTTTCCATACTTTTCTCTTTTTCTCACAACGTTTTAAAAAAAATCTTGGTAAAGATTGCAAAAAATAAGCCATATTTCATGTGTTGTCCACATTTTTTCCCCATTTTTCAATTTGAAAAAGTCTTAAATGTGCTTTTTAATAAATTAGTCTAAGCTATAAACACTTAATCCCGAGTTTTAACAACCGTTCGAAAGAAAGCTTTAAAAACTATGTTGGAAGAAAAGGAAATGATGGTATCCAACATGTTCTCCTATTCCCACAATGTTTTCCAAAATTTTCTACTAATCTTTGTCTACACTTCCTGCAGAATATGATTTAAGTTGGGAACTGCAGAAAAAATGAATAGGGTTAGATTCATAACTTACAACTTATTTTCCTTTTTTATTTTATATGTGTTTATTTATTGTTACAAAGTAAAAAGCTTAGATATTAAAATTCAAATAATATAGTTTGCTTTTTTTGTGTGTGTTTGATATAAGTGAAAAGACTGAAAAAATAGATTCCAGTTTGGTCTCGGCAGATCCTGTATCTGCCTAGCCAAACTGGAATTCTAATTTGGCCCAGGCAGATCCAGAATCTGCCCAGACCAAACAAGAATTCTATTTTGGTATAGGCCAAATTAGAATTCTAATTTGGCCTAGGCAGATTCCAGATCTGCCTAGGCAGATTCCGTATCAGCCTAGATTCCAATCTGGCCTACGACATATACATGGCCAGGACAGTCTGAGCTCAGTGATGTACAGTCTGGTCAGTGTCCAGCATATCATATGACTTTCTGGCAAAAAAAAAATTAGTTCTACCTTCCTGACTGAAAATGTTTATTTTATTTATTTGGTGTTCATAGGGTTTGTTATTTCACTCTTGACATCATTGAACCCAATTTCCTGTCACTGTATTGTTGGTTTGATCTTTGCACCTTCTCACAAAGTTATCACTCATCAGATATAGCTGGTAGTCACTGTGAGCATATGAATCATGCATTCAACCTCTTTGGTAGGTACTTACAGTGATCTTTGATCTATACTGTCTACTGTTTTAATGGAATATCCTGGCAAAAACACCTTTTAAATTAAAATGTTTGTGCTGCTTTCCTGAATAAGAAAGTCTTTTCCTTTGTTTGGAACTTTAAAGGCAAGAAAAGCCTGTGCTGTAAGAAGGAAGGCAGCTATGTACCAGTTTTTAGCTCTGCTGTTTTCAGAAGAAAATGTCCAGGTATTGTCGTAAACATGTTGTCTGCGTTGTTGTGCGAAAACTTTGACATCTTGTAATATGTCTATTATTACTGAAGAAAACTTGGACAAGTTGTTTACTGTCAAAAAGGTAAACTATACAACAAGGGCAGGTAACCATCAAAGTATATTTGACACAGTTATAACCCTTTTTCGACTTAAAATTTTCATTGAAAGTCAAGCTACTGCAACCGAGCATTGGCACTCTTGTTTCAAGTGTTTTGATTGCAATCTCATACAGCAAAAAAGAATGAGGAAGCTGTCCATCAGCCATAATTTTTTTCACTTGTTTTCAGGTATTCAACCTGTATTAAATTTTTGTAGGTCTATATAAATTGTTACCTATGTATTAAAGGGTCAGTATAACAGAAAGGAGGCAACTAGGTGGGAGAAGTTTTCAAGTATTTCTGTTGCAACAAAGTAATGAATATTCCAGAGAAAATTGATTTTTGTCCTGCATTACCAGGCAGGCTCTGAATTTAATGGTGGATTTTGTAAACTGGTATCCTTCTTTTTAATGATGTCTTAACTAGGGCTGTCACGATACACCATAAGTGTACCACAATATATTGCAATACACAGAAGCCGTATTGCAATACGTACCACAATATATCACGTCCATATTAAAATTAATATTTTTTGTAAAAAAAATACCTTTGCTATTCATAATTCAGGTTTAATTCTTCCAAAAAAAGTGAAGGTGAATCAATTAAATCGCCCAATTTCAACAAAAGTGATTCCAAATATCGGATTTTGCCATCTTGTTCGGTATTTTACTGTAACCATCCTCAGTCGCGTCTATAGCGTAAGTGTTGGCAGCCATTATTGATATGGTCGTACTCGATTCAGAAAATGCAGACGCAATCAAGTATGATTACAAGAAAAATACTTTGTATGATTTGCACACATTTTCCATTAATTTAATTATCGTATTAATGAATTTTATTCTTGTATTCCTGTTTTTAAAAATCTGTAACTTTGATGTTTTAAACATCACAGAGACTTGGCATTGCGTGGTTTGGATTGAATTGATTGTGACCATAAAATATTGACAATCACGAATCAAGTATGCCCTAGTCTGCTTTCATACTAAACTGGTACCCGTAACTGTCCGATTGACAACAGGCTGCTAGTTTACTTTCATAAGCACTACAATTATAATAGTGATAAGCGTTTGCATGACCGCGATGTTTTAGAAATGACCAGATCAAAATAAACCGAAAATACATCAAAACTAGAAAAATCGCAAAAAAACTGGTACATGAAGTTTGTATCGCGGTACGTATTGACTTTGAATTATATTGCAATATACCGGTATACCAGTATATCATGACAGCCCTAGTCTTAACCCTTTACCAAATCACGAAATTTTAGACTTGTCCAAACTGAAAGCACTTGCAGAAGAATTAAAATGCGATTGGAATGACTACATTTGTCTTTGAAAGGGTATAAAACATTGGAAAAAGGAGAAAAAGTGGGTTACCTGAGCATTTTCTCCTTTTCCCAAAGTGTCTTCAAAAGGTGTTTTTCTCAGGGTCAATAAAACCCTGGTTGTGTTTTAAAGGGTTAAAAGTTATCCGAGTTGAGCAGGGTAGAGCAGTCTGCAACATGCTGGTTGTGAAATCTAAGGTTTCAAATAAATATCCAGCCTGCAGGTAGATGTTTGCAGTCTATAAGAGTTATGTCCCTTGTGCTGCTAGACATGGTTGAAGCAGTCTCGTGCATCATAAATCATTCATTTCTCACAGACAACAAATTAATGTGTCTAGAATGATAGGATTTGTCTGAAAGGTTGTAAAACAAATTTCGAAAATGGAGAATGTTGCTTTTTAGCTCACCTGAGCACAACGTGCTCAAGGGGAGCTTTTAGGATCACCCGGTGTCCGTCCGTCGTTCGTCGTACGTTGTGTGTCTGTGCGTCGTTCGTCGTGCGTCGTCAACAATTCTTTAAACATCATCTCCTCCTAAACCACTGGGCCAATTTGGACCAAACTTGGCAGGAATGTTCCTTGGGAGGTCCTCTTTAAAAATTCTTCACAAAATTTGATTCCATGAAAAACTCTGGTTGCCATGGCAACGAAATGGAATTTTCTAAGAAATTCTTTAAAAATCTTCTCCTCTGAAACCGCTGGTCAGATTTTGAAATAATTTCACAGGAATGTTCCTTGGGTGACCCTTTTTAAAAGCTGTTCGCGAAATTTTGATCTGTCAAAAAACATGGCTCTGGTGAATGGGGGCTACTTGCACTATACAGATATGAAGAAATTCTTAAAAATTCTTCTTCTCTGAAACCGCTAGTCAGATTTTAAAATGATTTCACAGAGATGTTCCTTGGGTGACCCTTTTCAAAAACTGTTCGCGAAATTTTGATCCGTCAAGAAACATGGCTCTGGTGAATGGGGGTTACTTGAACTATATGGAAATGAAGAAATTCATAAAAATTCTTCTTCTCTGAAACGGCTGGTCAGATTTTGAAATAATTTAACAGAGATCTTCCTTGGGTGACCCTTTTCAAAAATTGTTCGCGAAATTTTGATCCGTCAAGAAACATGGCTCTGGTGAATGGGGGCTACTTGCACTATACAGCCATGAAGAAATTCTTAAAAATTCTTCTTCTGTGAAACCACTGGTCAGATTTTGAAATAATTTCACAGGAATGTTCCTTGGGTGACCCTTTTCAAAAATTGTTCATGAAATTTTGATTTGTCGAAAAACATGGCTCTGGTGACTGGGGGCTACTTGCACTATACGGATATGAAAAAATTCTTAAAAATTCTTCTCTGAAACAGCCAGTCAGATTTTGAAATAATTTCACAGAGATGTTCCTTGCGTGACTCTTTTCAAAAATTGTTCGCGAAATTTTGATCCGTCAAGAAACATGGCTCTGGTGAATGCTGGCTACTTGCACTGTATGGAAATGAGGAAATTCATAAAAATTCTTCTTCTCTGAAACGGCTGGTCAGATTCTGAAATAATTTCACAGAGATGTTCCTTGGGTGACCCTTTTCAAAAATTGTTCGCGAAATTATGATCCGTCAAGAAACATGGCTCTGGTGACTGGGGGCTACTTGCACTATACGTCCATGAAGAAATTCTTAAAAGTTCTTTTTCTCTGAAACCACTGGTCAGATTTTGAAATAATTTCACAGAAATGTTCCTTTGGTGACCCTTTTCAAAAACTGTTTGCAAAATTTTGATCCGTCAAGAAACATGGCTCTGATGGGGGGGCTACTTGCACTATACACACATGAAGAAATTCATAAAAATTCTTCTTCTCTGAAACGGCTGGTCAGATTTTGAAATAATGTCACAGAAATGTTCCTTTGGTGACCCTTTTTGCAAATTGTTTGCAAAATTTTGATCTGTCAAGAAACATGGCTCTGATGGCTGTGGGCTACTTACACTATACGGACATGAAGAAATTCTTAAAAATTCTTCTTCTCTGAAACTGCTGGTCAGATTTTGAAATAATTTCACAGAAATGTTCCTTGGGTGACTCTTTTCAAAAATTGTTTGCAAAATTGTGATCAGTCAAGAAACATGGCTCTGGTGGTGGGGGCTATTTGCACCATAGGGACAAAGAGGAATTTCTTAATTCTTCTTCTCTGGAATGGCTGGTCAGATTTCGAAATAATTTCACAGAAATGTTCCTAGGGTGACCTTTTTAAACTAGAGGCGCTTGAGCGCCTGTATCGCTCCACAGGCCTGATATTTCTATAATGGCGAAAAGAAGTTTTTAACAATTACCATTCAATCCTGCATTTTAGCTCACTGAAGAAAAAAGGTATGGAAAAAACTTGTGAGAAAAGAAGAAAAAAATGGTAACCAGCATTTTCTTAGTTTCCCACAATAATATCTATCCTTTTTTATATATGTCTTACTAATTTGAAGATATGTTGTCTGCAACAGGTCCTTTCACAAACCATTTTGGGTGGGGAAACATCAAAATATAGAAAATATGTCTTTCTCAGGGTCGTTAAAAGTTGTGATTGTGTGGTAAAGGGGTAATCTAAAAGAACAGCTAGGAGGGCAAATGAATGAATGTTATAGCAATATAGATCAACTTACATCAATACACCAGATAGAATGAAATATGCTGGCATACAATGAACACCTAATCCCTAATAATCAACTTTTCACAGTCACAGTTAGAATGTCTTCTGTGGCAAACAATACAAAATGGTCTACAAATGCATTTACATAAATCAAATATCCTGCTCCAGGGCACAGATTAATTCTGGTGTACTGAAGTTGCGGGATCAGTTTGACTGGATAACATTAATGCCTTATCACAAATGTAAAGCCCTGTCCCACTTTGTACCAGGTCACCAGGATTTACACCCCTTCTGTCCACTCTGCATTTACTCATTAGTAGGTCAACAAACCTTTACCAGAACTAATAAAAGTGCAGAGGTTCTCTTGTTCTATATCAAAAGGACTATAAAGTACCTACAACATGGGGATTTTGTTATTAAAATACTTTTTCTTTTTTATCTTGGCATGGTTACTCAGGTTTAGTAATAAGGCAAAATTGAAAAGCTCAAGTTGTGAAAGGTGCTCAAGCTTTTATCTTATTTATGGCCAGTGATATTTTATTACTAGTACTAACTAATAGCATATCATTGCAGTAAATTGTGATCTTAATACCAAGGAAAATGTGTGGGCTTAAATAGGACAGCCCTGACTAGGTCAAGTCAATCCAATTTTCTTCCTTTTTCTTTGTTAGTCGATAAAACTAACACAATAAATAGTTTTGGAGAAGAACATTTTTTTGAAATATAAGCCTTGTCTATAAAAAAATGTGTTTTTAGGTGTATCATTTTTTTTAAAAGGAATTTGGTATACAACCACCATAGAAACAGTTTGGCAGACAACCACCATAGGAACTTACCTGCAAAACAACAATGAAATCCAATGAATAGTTTTAGAGAAGAAATTTTTCAAAGATTTTACTTTATACCATAAAAGGAAAATGAGTCTCCCATAAAAGCCATGTTTTTTGACAAATCATTTTTTTTTTAAAGGAATTCTGTAAACCTGTATCTAAGGAACATTCCTGCAAAATAATAATGCTATCCAAACAGTGGTTTGGGAGGAGAAGATTTTTAAAGGTTTTTTACTTTGGTTGCCATGGCAACCAGAATTCTTCATGGAACACAATTATTTGAAGGAATTTGAAAGAGGACCACCAAAGGAACATTCCTGTGAAATTTGGTAAAAATCCAGTCAATAGTTTCTGAGGAGAAGTTTTTTAAAGAAAAAGTTTACGGACGAACGAACGGACGGACGCACGACGGACACAACGCCATGACAATAGCTCGCTGGCCTTCGGTCAGTGGAGCTAAAAATTGTTAGGGTAATTTTTATCCGACGAAAAACAACAGCCAATTGTTGGTACCTGCATGTGGTGCTCTTTTTTGACTTCTGTTTTTTAGCTCACTTGAGCACAAAGTGCTCATGGTGAGCTATTGTGATCGTGCTGTGTCCAGCGTCCAGCGTGCGGTGTGTGTCATCCGTCGTCAACTTTTTACCTTGTGTACGCTCTAGAGGCCACATTTTCAGTCCGATCCTTATGAAACTTGGTCAGAATGTTTGTCTTGATAAAATCTGGGATGAGTTTGAAATTGGGTCATGTGGGGTCAAAAACTAGATCACTAGGTCAAATCTTAGAAAAACCTTGTGTGCGCTCTAGAGTGACCCTGGAGTAAAATTTCGCCTATTGACTCAGGTGAGCGATCCAGGGCCATCATGGCCCTCTTGTTTACAAACAAGGTTTTCTAAAGGCCCTTTTCTCGTGGTCTTCAAACTTGAGGTTGTTTGGTAGAGGGAAAAACACCTTGAATTCTTGGATGGACCGGCTGCTTGATATGGATGTATGTAATAAACCGTTAAACCTTAGGCAGCTAAGTGTGTCTCACTTACCTTTTGCGGACAGTGTAGATTAAGATCAAACTGCACAGAATTTACAGTGTTATTTGGATCTACAATGTCTGATAAGGAGATATTTTTCTCCAAAAAGTAAGGTAGAAAGAGCATTATTCTGGATTTCACTATTGGCTTGAAAGTTTCATTTAAGTTATTTAGCAGGTTATGGCTAGATAAATTGTATGTTGAGTAAGTCACATTTGGCATTGTTTTTAGTTGCCATTTATAGTCATGATAAATTATAGTGTTTTGTCTCTGGAATGTGTCATGTTAACTCTGTACCAGACGACATGAATCGATACTTGTTCATATTGAAAGAAATTTGCAGATGGCAAAGTGAGTTGAGGTCAGATGATGGGACTGTTTTTTAGCTCCACTGGCTGAAGGCCAGCAGGCTTATGTCATGGCCCGGTGTCCGTCGTGCGTGCGAGCGTGCGTGCATGCATCCGTCCGTCCGTGCGTTAACTTTTATTTCAAACATCTTCTTCCTGAAACTACCCATCCAATTTTCATGAAACTTCACAGAAATGATCCTGCCATGGTCCTCTTCAGAATTTCTTGAAAGAATTTGATTCCTTCAAAAACTCTGGTTGCCATGGCAACAAAACTGAAAAATATTGGAAATCTTTAAAAATCTTCTTGTCTGAAACCATTCGGCATAGGGCTACCAAATTTGGCATGTAGCTTTATGTAGTAGACCTCTATCATGTTTCTTGAAATTATAGCCCTGGGGTCAAAATTGGCTCTGCCCCAGGGGTCACAAGTTTTACATAGGCTTATATAGAGAAAACTTTAAAAAATCTTCCTGTACCTAGCCATAAGGCCTAGAGCTACCAAATTTTGCATTTAGCTTTATCTAGTTGGGGTCTACCAAAAGTGCTCAAATTATAGTCCTGGGGTCAATTTGGCCTCATGCTGGGGGGGGGGGGGGAGTTCACAAGATTTACATAGGCTTACATAGGGAAAACTTTTAAATCTTGGTGTACATAGACATAAGGCTTAGGCTACCAAATTTTGCGTAATTATAGCATTATCTAGTGGACAACTACAAAGAGGGCCCAAGTTACAGCCCTGGGATCAAGTTTGGCCCTGCACCAGGGGTCACAATTTTTACATGGGTTTATGGAGTGAAAAGTTCAGAAACCGTCTTGTTTCTAGCCATAAGGCCAAGAACTCCCAAATTTGGCATGTTATTCTTCTAATACACATATACCCCATTTAGTCCGACTGTAGCCCTGGGGTCAAAGTTTTATAAGGGCTTATATAGTGAAGGCTTCTCTTCATGGTTTATATTTATAAGCAAGTGGAGCGATACAGGGCCATCATGGCCCTCTTGTTTTTTGAAAGGGTAGAATCTTTGTGAGAAAAGTAGAAAATGCTGGTTACTAGCAGTTTTCCATTTCTCACCATTTTTCAAAAGCATTCATTTTAGGGTCCTTAACGCATATTATTTGGTAGCTAGAAGTTCAAGGAAAATTTTCTCTGCCAATTTATTACAGTCGGGGGTAAATATTCATGAACTTTCTTAAGAAGATTTTTAGTCTTATTCTCAAGAATTTTGCTGCCCGCCTGGGTAACTCAGTGGTTAGCATATCCGACTTGTGACCTGCAGGTTGTGAGTTCGATACTTGGTTGACGCAAACTTTCTTTCCAGTGATTTTTTGCCTCTCACCTCTGATACATGTGAGAAAAGTAGTCAGTGGCTTTGGAAAGAAAGTTGAGTCAGTACTGATGTGAGAAAGCCATGAAACATTGGTGCGTCACTGACTGCCATCATGTGACCTGAGCTGTTAAAATGGTGTTAAACCCCAATACAAACCAAACAATCAAGAATTTTCTAAAAAGTAACACAATTTCTGATTGGCTGAACCAAATGGTTTAGTCATTTCCCTTTCCATGGAATAGACAGGGTTTCTAACATTACTCACAGCAAATAATTATTAAATTTAATATGTGTCTTATGAACCCTACTCTGTTTGAATGGTATTTAACCCTTACAGTGCTGAATAAATGCAATGGACCTTTTCAAGTAGGAAAAATATCCAAAATATTGTCTTTTCAAAGTGGTTTTTGCCAGAATAATTGTGACAAAGTAGTGGACATTTTAGATCAAAGATCAGACTGCTGTTTTCACCATTATGTCAGTGCAACTATCCATGCTTTTCTAGAGTTCCTTTTACCAACACTCAGCACAATATTCTTAGTAATCCACGCACTGGCTGCTTTCCGACATAACCATTGTCAGTCAGAATGATTATCAGCAGAATCCTTTTGCAAAGCTTACCATCAATCCTCGGAAAGAAATTTGCCTTGCTCAGGATTTAACCATTAACCCTTTGGTTCCATGTACACTACTGACTGGGCTGTAACCCAGCTGTGAACCCCACAAATGAAGAAATTATGTAGAAAGTTCCCGTAATTTTTCCAAAGAATACACAAGTAGGATTGTCAAACTGAGGATATTGAGGTAATGTGGGATATTTGTATTATGAGCCATGCTCTGGCAGAAGAGGTTTAACCCTTTACCAAATGACAAAATTTTAGACTTGTCTAAGTTGAAAGCTTTTGCAGATGACAAAATATATGTGACTCAAAAACTGAAATTTGTTCTTGGAAAAGTAGAAAAACATTGTGAGAAAAGGAGAAAATGCTGGTTACCAGCATTTTCTCCTTTTTCCACTATATTTTCAAAAGGCTTCTTCCTCAGGGTTGTTAAAAGTCGGGATTGTGTTGTAAAGGCTTAATGCATCTCCACGAAGCTTTATACCAAGCACGTCATCACACAATCATGGATCCTTAAAATTCATTTTGTCTAACAGCTGATTGAATCATGAGGGTAAAACTGGTCCTTGGACTTGCAGAAAATTGACCAATAGCAAAAGGTTTTGTCCCAGGTCAGCCTATGCTGAGTGCAAAGGCTCTAAACCTTTACTAGAGGATGAAATTGCAGATAATGATATAAATTCAGCTGAAATAATGGTTTTTATCCACTGAAGGAAAGAAAACTTAGCAGGGGAAAAAGAAAAATCGCTAGTAACCAGCATTTTCTCTTTTTCCCACAATTTTTTTGAAAGCATTCTTCCTCAAAATCATTATACTTCAGAGTCATAATGTGGTAAAGGGTTTATTGAAGGAAACATCCTGTATATCTATCAACCTAAAGTAAAAAATGTTTTTATCCCAATTTTTTTTTTTAACGGGATTTTTTCATTTTTGTCTTGAAACAGTTTTCTTTCTACGTCAAATATATCGAGAACTGTTAATGCCAGCTCTCCTTAACTTTGGACTGCTCTAACATTTGGGAAAAGTACCTCAAATTGATTTATAGATGAAAAGAAGAAGAATGGATCAAAAGGGATTAGGAAAGTTGTGGCTCAAGTTATCAAAATATTACTAAAAATAGTCAATGTTTTTAACATTATCAAGGATTTATATGGATTAAAGATATTTATGTGTCTAAATGGACTGGTTAAGGTCAGTAATTTTCAGTGTTCCTTTTTTTCTCAGTGACTCTGGGTCCTTTATGGCTCAGTGGTGCAGGTCTAGGATATGCCATCTCGAGTCCAGGGTTTGATCCTCACTTGAGATGTTGGGTTTTTCATGGGGGTGTCTTTGAACAGGTCACTTCAGAGGCCAGGACCCCGCTTATAATTTTGAGTTCACGCTCAACTGAGATTTTGCTCAAGTTTTCAATTTCATTTGTTTTTCTGCAAGTTTGTCAGTAAGAAATAAAGACTTGCATTTAATAAGAAGAAGAGAAACTCAACCTTTTACCACAAAACAATTTTAACGACCCCGTAGAACAAAGCTTTTAAAAACACTGTGGGAAAAGACAAATATGCCGGTAACCAGCATTTTCTTCTTTCACCCAATATTTTCTACCCAGTCAAAGACAGAAATCATCAATTGAGCTGTGTTTAGTTTGTTGAGTTTGTTGTCTGCAAAGGCTTTCAATTTTGTCCAATCCAGAATTTTATCGTTTGGTAAAGAGTCAAAATTTAAAAAGTTGCCCTTTGAGATGTATCAAATCAGTTCTTTGTAACTTTAAAATTCCATGCTTAGCTTAGTTGAGCATGCAGATTGAAAGTTTTATCAGCACCTACCCAGGCATAATACAGTTTTGTTGAAACCCTGAGGGCACACATGAGCCTTCCAAATGATATACTTGTATATTGAATAATGCTTAAAGTGGCATAAAACACCATTCACTCAATCAATCTATCATTTAATCAATCAATCCTCATTGAATGTTAGTTGATGGAGATGATGTTGATAATACTAATGTGAAACAAAATTTATCTGAGGTTTATAATAAGGCCTATCACTTTATTTCTTTCAATGCTGATGTCGCTTTGGATAGCTTTTGCAGACAGCTTAGATCAAGATCAGACAGCACAAAATGTGCAGTCTGATCTTTCATCTAAATTGTCAGCTACCTGGTGTTAGTCCTCGACCCGAGTCGGCTGCAAACAAAACATAAATATACTTTAACTCTTTACCAAACGACAAAATTTTAAACGTCCAAATTGTAAGCATTTGCAGATGACAAATGTGACTTGAAAATTTATATTTGCTATGGGACGGGTAGAAAACATGGTGGGAAAAGGAGAAAATGCTGGTTACCAGTTACCAGAAAGTTTTCAAAAGGCTTCCTTTTTAGGGTTGTTAAACGGCTGGACTGTGTGGTAAAGAATTAACTCTTTACAAAACGACAACATTTTAGACTAGTCCAAATTGAAAGCTTTTGCAGACGACAAAATGAATGTGACTCAAAAATTGAAATATGTTTTGGGAAGAGTAAAAAAAAATTGTGGGAAAAGGAGAAAATGCTGGTCACCAGCATTTTCTCCTTTTTAGCTCCACTGGCCGAAGGCCAGCGGGCTTATGTCATGGCCCGGTGTCCATCGTGTGTGCGTCCGTCCGTCCGTCCGTGCATGTGTCCGTCTGTCCGTGCATTAACTTTTATTTCAGACATCTTCTTCTCTGAAACTACCCATCCAATTTTCATGAAACTTCACAGAAATGATCCTGCCATGGTCCTCTTCAGAATTTCTTGAAAGAATTTGGTTCCTTCAAAAATTCTGGTTGCCATAACAAAACTGAAAAATATTGGAAATCTTCAAAAATCTTCATGTCTGAAACCATAAGGCATAGGGCTACCAAATTTTTCATGTAGCTTTATATAGTAGACCTCTATCAAGTTTCTTCAAATAATAGCCCTGGGGTCAAAATTGGCTCAGCCCCAGGGGTCACAAGTTCTACATAGGCTTATGTAGAGAAAACTTTAAAAATCTTCCTCTACCTAGATATAAGGCCTAGAGCTACCAAATTTTGCATGTAGCTATATCTAGTGGGCTTCTACCAAGCTGGCCAAAATTTTAGCCCTGGGGTCAAAATTGTCCCCGCCGCAGGGGTCACAAGTTTTACATGGGCTTACATGGTGACAACTTAAGAAATCTTCCTGTTTTGATTTTTTTTTTTTTTTTTTTGAAATTAGCCTTGCATCAGGGGTCTTATGTTTTACAGAGGCTAATCATATGGACAAAAATTGAAAATCACCTTATTTATAACTATACAGCATAGACTTGTATTATTTTGGCATGTGGCTTTATCTTGTGGACCTCTACCAGGGGCCAAGTAATTATAGCTCTGGGATCAAAAATGGCTTTGCCCTGCGGGTCTCAACTTTCACATGGGCTTTTACAGAGAAAACTTTGTAAGTCTTCATTTTGAAACCATTTGGCTCAGAATTGAAATGTTTAGTATTGATGGTTTATATTTATAAGCCAGTGGAGCGATACAGGGCCATCATGGCCCACTTGTTCTACAATGTTTTCAAACAGCTTCTTTCTCAGGGTAGTTAAAAATCGGGATTGTGTGGTAAACAGTTAAGACTTTGAGAAAAGTCAAATCCATTTAGTGCATAACAAAAGAGTGAACAGGGAATAACTGTTTCTGAATCACTTCTAATCACCTGCAAAATCAATATACCACATCCTTTGGCATAGCTGTTATCAATGCTATAATTACTCGTAGTTTTAAGTCAGAGTGGCACTAAAGCAGCTGACCCTGTATGATTGAATAATCTTAACCCATTACTATCCGTTCCGATACTTTCATCACAGGCATTATTCAATGAGCTTTCCAAATATGTGTCATTGGGTCTCACAGTCAAGACTTGGTTCTTTAGTGTATTATAGGAAATAAAATGTTCTCCTATGTTCAGTGAAAATGTATATTTTGCTTCAGAATTGTGACCTATTTAAAATTTCTTTTGTCGCTGAAATATGAGACATAACAAGAGGCAGAGACATCTAGGGTTGATATTTCTCAATCATGGTATTTTCTCTATGTTCTGATAGAGCAGTCACCTTTTGTTTTCATGACAGCAAATTTGAAGCAAATATGAAATAAAGCTGGTAATGCAATCTAGTTTGGTTTGCTTTCAATGTAGAATCTATTATCAAAAACATTGTGAGAGTAGGATATATTGAGGAATGAACCCCATTTCCATTATTTGCAAACAATACAAAAAAAAAAAACCAACTCTTATTCTATTTTCTCTTTTTCTCACAATGTTTTCAAAAGCCTTTTCCTCTGGGTCATAACAGAGCGTAGGATTGTTTGGTAAAGGCTTAAAACATTTATATCTGTAATTGCAAAGCATGGAATTACTTTAATGTGATCAGCGACATCTCCTTTTGTTACAATATTTTCACATGTATCTCATGTTGATTTCCCATATTTTACATAGTGTATGTTGCATATTAATTTTGTTTTAGGAAGTTATGAGTTAAATTGACTGGTGAGAATCATTGCTACAGGTTAGGAATTTGGGAAAAGTTTGCTCAAAAAAGAATTATATCTTTTAAACTTTATTGTGGCATATTTCAGTTCTCCAGATTCTTCAACCTTTCAGTTACTGTTTCAATTTTGTTAATGGTAAACCTTGCTTTTATCATAGGTTGTATTTTCAGTTTTGTTGTATAGCTCTCACTTGATAAACTTTTCATTATCAGTTTATATTACTGTTTATGTTTTGGATAACGGCTTTAAAATCATGTATCGTGATGAGATAATTTATAAACCCAACTTGATAACGTTTATATCATCTCGTCACAGTCCGTGGTTTTAAATAGGTATTCCCAAAAACAAACAATTATATAAACTGTCAGTGAAAGGTTTATTGAGTTGGAGTTATATATGATCATCAGTGGGCTATGTTAAAATATCATGGGCATACCACTGATTATAATACATAGCATGTGTGTCTAAGAATTACATTGTACAATTTTGGCTTAATCCATCACCAAACAATCCAGTTTTTTAACTCTTTACCAAGCAACAAAATTCAGACCAGTCCAAATTGGAAGTTTTCGCAGATGACAAAATATATGTGACTCAAAAATTGAAATTTGTGTTGGGAAGGATAGAAAACATTGTGGGAAAAGGGGAAAATGCTGGTTACCAGCATTTTCTCCTTTTCTTACAATGTTTTCAAGAGGCCTCTTTCTCACGGTCGTTAAAACTCGGGATTATGTGGTAAAGAGTTAACAACCCTGGGTAAGAAACCTGCTGAAAATATTGTGGGAAAAGGAGAAAATCCTGGTAACATTTTCTCCTCTTCCCAAAATGTTTTCTACCCTGTCAAAGAACCATTCAGTTCATTGGTACCACTTTAACATGTTCAGATTTGTTTACTGCAGATGCCCTCAGTTTGGAAGAGTCTAAAATTTGTTGTTTGAGAAAGGGTTGAAATGTTACATCTTCATTAAAACAGATGCAGCTTTTTCCTACAACATTAGCTGGATAAAATATGGTAAGATTTTTATAAGGCTGTATGACCGTTGCACCCCAGGTGAATATTGGGTAGAAGATGGTTTTTGGTTACAGATATACAGAGGATTATAGGTCATGACATTGTGAGGAATGTGATACCTGAATCCTGTAGTATGACAGGTATGAAAGATTGTAATGTTGTTTGCAAACATTTTGAAAAATGTATAGGCATATGATATGCCGGAGGTCAGTAGCTCAGTAAATTTGGTAACCCAGTTAGCTTGAAATCCAAGGGTTCCTTGTTTGACTCCTTTGCTTGGCCAAGTTATTTTCAAGGATTAATGATATGATTGTGACAGGATTCATTCGTCCTTTACCGGTGAACATGGTTTTGACGCTGGTTATGTGGGAAAGCAGCCATTGGCTTGGAAAGAAGTTGTGTGAACTGGTAAAAGTCAGACTCCAGGAATGCATGGATACACTTACTGCTACTGCTGAAATAATGTTCAAAATGTCATTTAACACTTAACAAATACCATAGGGCAATCCAAACATCATTTTTCTGCAATAGGATAAGGATGGGACACTGTTGCATTGCACTAAGAAAAATGTCTCAACATGATCCACATAGGTGGGGCTTGGTCCCTTTCAAATACATTTGACACTTATTCTGTACCACAACTTTGACCCGATTATTTTGAGAGTATCACCTACCTCTGTGAGTTTATGAGACAAATTACCGCCCCCCTCTCTGAATAGACCTTGATAGAACTTGGAAACATATTGTAATAATGACCATGTTTTCAGTAAACTGTTGTATTATTAACCATTCACCACACAGTCCCAAGTATAAGCAACCATTAAGTAAGAAGGCTTTTGAAAACACTGGTGGAAAAGGAGAAAATGCTAGTGGAAAAGGAGAAATTTTCTCCTTTCCCCACAGCATTTTCTACCCAATCAAAGACAAAAATTATCATTTGAGTTACATTTATTTTGTTGTCTGCATTTATGCTTCCGGTTTGGTCGAGTCCAAAATTTTGTTGTGTTGTAAAGAGTTAAAGCTTACTTACAACTAGATTTTGATGATTTTTTTTTACATTTCTGTAATATCATTTTGAATGTAAGTGTTTTATGATAGCGTTAGTATATTAGTAAATGAAACCAACCATAAAAGGTTACTTCCTGCTATGTTTATCGTTCTGTTGATAAACAGCATCATCCTTTGAAGAAACGGATCCTTCAAAGTGCATGTCCTTGTTTGTCAGTATAAATGAGCCATGGTCTTTGAAAAAGGGGCTTAATACATCTGCAAATCAAAGTATCGACCCAGGTCAGCCTGCACCTGTGTCAAATCTTTTTGCTATTGGTCAATTTTCTGCAAGCAAAAGGACCATTCTACACCTGGGTTGGAACTTTTTGCTATTTGTCCATTTTCTGCATCCCAAAGGACCATTCTACCTCATGATTCAATTAACCAAACGACAGACGATAGATCGCTCCTCCCACTGATGTCATGTGACCCGCGAATCTAAAAACCTAGACAAACATTACCCAGACGTGAGGGCTTAGCTAGGAGACATATGCAAGTTACCTGAAGATACTTTAACACGAAATAATTGTTCAAGATAAAATAAGCATGGGAACAATTTGAGAAAAGGTAGTTACATCTTTTGGATTTAGGTTTTTCGAAGTTTTATAGGTGAAAATTGAAATAGAGACTGTTTATTTCGAAGTCAGTTGACTTACACCTCTGACGCCACTTACGTTTGATAATGTAGGTACAATACGTGTACAAGTACCTCGTGCTTCAGAAATATTTCTTAAAGGCATTGGTCTTCAAATGCAATTCATCTTTTACCTGGACAAAAAGAAGCTTTTCAAAGTTACAGAGATTTTTCCATTACTTAGTCCGTGATATATGCTTCAATAATTTCACCACAAATTGCAAGACTTTTACATTACCAAATAAATTATACATGTTTTTAACAGGGCAATATGATTACCAGATGTTTGAATTGAAATTAGAAGATACATTAACAAATGATAGGTTTACCAAATTGATTTTTTCAAGTTTGAGGGAAAAACTCGAGGAGAAGAATAAAAAGAATAAAAACATGAATATATTTCTAAGCATTCGCCGGTAAATACTATGCTGTAAGAGTAATAGAAAAATAAATTGACTTGCACACTGAACATGTATAATCCAAATTTCAAACACTAATAATCGTTGAAAGGGGTTATAGACGGTCACAAAGAGTCAGACTGATATGACACGTGTGTGTAATTTTACAAGTAGGACAGTACCAGATGCTTTTGGGGTGGTATACCGATATCAAAGGAATACCGCATAAACCCTTGCTCCACGTTTTGCGTAAAACGTGGCAACATGTACAACAAATCAAACGAAAACGGCTTGATTGGTACCTAATTGATTTTCGATAAATAAAGAATAGTTTAAGGGAGATTAAAAGATTGAAAATAAAGGGAGGGGAAAGATGGTTGTATATATAGGGTGGCATATCGTCTTTAATTTAACAGGTTTTAAGTTTGCATTCATAGATATGTTAAAATACAGAGACCAGTGGGAATAACGTTTTTAATGGTTTACTGATGGAGGTAGATGGCATTTATTTTTAACTTAAACAAATGTCAAAACTGTGCCTACATTGCATTTACTTTAAAAGCGGGGCGGGGGGGGGCGCTGTTTAGGTTTGACTTCTATGAAGACTATATGAAAAGCATTTTTACCCGAATTTCGTTGACTCACATTTTATTTAAGGATAATTTGCGAGGGGGGAAAAGATTCAACAAAAGAGATGTAACCAGCATTCAAAATAACAAGTCAACTCAATTTGGTAAGAAAATGAATTACCGAGTATATATTTAAATGAAAAATAAGGTAAAGGAAATAAATAACTGAACATGATAAAATCCAATCAGTTGTCTAAAATATTATCTATACATTTCTTTTAGTAAAGAAACAGGAATCTGTTGCCAAGATTGAAATTCTGGAAAATTTATGACAATAAAAAAGCATGTTAACAAGAAGTATTCATTTATTTTTCTCCTTTTAAATCTGAATTTGTCTTCTGCAACAATAGTTTTACCTGGTGTAACTCTGCATCTTGAAATTGCAGTCGTAAGGATTAATAATGGATATGAAGTTTAAAGTTATTCATCAGTTTTTTCTCATAAATATACTATACATTTATATATAGTTATAACTCCTAATGATTCCTAGGTTTTATAACGGCAAGACGGCTTCCGCTCTGGATGGAAAAATACTGATCGCTGATTGGTTTATTGATTTTTTTGATTGAGAGCTGGCGTTTGGTTAATGAGGGCCATTCTTGTAAATAAAATTATCTCCCTTACCAGATAAAGACTAAAGGTAACCAAATAACAGATTGGTCCTTTTACCTGTATTCCTTTGTTTTTATCCTTGATTCTTTTGGGGATGTTGCGATAAAAATAATTTGATTTATGACATTATGTAAGGTCCCCATATAATTTTAAAGCAAATCATGTTCTCAATCATCAGAGAAATGCATATATCTCGACTTGTAAAACAATCTAGCCCGATTTTCCAGAGATATTATCTCAAGAATATATTTGTGTAGTGCAAGAAAATCAAGGATAAAATCCAAGTAATCCCCTGATCAGGACCAATGCAGTACTGGAGAGGAATCAAGGGAAATAACTGAAGAATGGCTCTCATTGGTTGTTGAACAAACTAGATTCTATGGATCCACAACTATGACCTGCTTGGTATAATGCATCCCCCTTTTGCCAGAGCACGGCCCAAATAGTTTTGGTTGGCTTGAAACATGGAGTACAGAAATAGGATAAGGTATACAATTGTGGTTTGAAATCAGGTTATACATCATGATGAAGTCAAAGGTGTCACTCACTAAATGAACCTCAAAATTGCCTGCACACCATATCCTTTGAGTCAGTTTACCTCACTGACAATCCTTGAACTCTTTTTCAAAAGCCTTGGATGCCATCCTCAAGTTCACTTAACTTGGGATTGTGTGGTAATGGGCTAGGTTGCTCTTGTTAAAAAAATGAAACCAGTTCACTGACAATCAAGGAAACATTGTGAAAAATGTAGAAAGTACTCATTATGAACAATTTTCTGAGTGTGTCACAAGGTTTTATTAGGGCTTTCAGCCCATTTTCTGTATAGGGTAATTCACCTACACAAAACAACTTGTACAACTGACACATAGGAGACACATTTGAAGAAAAAGACTTGTGGAAAATGTTGTGATAGAAAGGGCATTTTCCTGTGAGGAGTAATTTCTCCTTCTTCTACAACAATTTCATAAGGTGTCAAAAGATGATGCATAACCCTTATCCTGCTAAATAACATTAAAGCCGATAGTAGAAACCCGAATAACATTATTTCAAACTTATATTTTTGGAGAAAAAAATCTTATTGGACAGTGTAGATCCAAGATCAGACTGTACCTTCTGTGCAGTCTGATCTTGATCTACACTGTCCGCAAAAGGTCAGTGAGTCACGCTCAGCAGCTTAAGGAATAATATATGATATAGGGTTAAGTTTGAATGTTCATAAATTCATCCAAGGTAATGTCCCATGAAATGGGGTTTACTCATGCTAAAGAATGATTTAATTGTAACATTATTATTGTTTGTTTGTTTAATATTCGAAATTTTAGTGAGAAATACCACAGTGACAGATGAAATTTGGGTTGTATTGTTTTTTTTCTGGGCATTGAGTGACAGCTGTATTTAGAGAGGAATATTACATTGGATCTAAGGATGAAAGACCTATGTAAAAAATCTGTAAGTGAATAAATGATTTACTCTGTAGTTTTAAGTATAAGTTATTGGTCATAATTTCAGTTGTTTTCTTAATTATATCAGAGGGAAGCAAAGGAAAGGTAAGAAAGGACTAAGGGAATAGGAGAAAAGGCCATTTATCAGCCTTTTCTCCTTTTGAAAGCTTTCTTCCTCTGTGTAGTTAAAACTCATGATTTGGCAAAAAGTTAATTGGACAATCACTCTCATACTTTGTTACTAAACGAAGCAGGCACCTCACTATTTATTGGAATTTTATAGGAGTAAAACCCAGTAAAAACAAAGAGGCATTGATTGAGCACTGATAAGCATTTTGGGCTGGTACAGATTTCCCAGATGTTTAAGATTTGTTGAAATAGATTAAATTCCTATGCAAGCCAGATTTTCTTACCACACAGATTACCTTTTACCAAATAATCTAATGCTTTAACCCTTTCCCAAACAAGCCGTGGTTTTCACGTGTCTGCAGTACAAGTCTTTTCAAAACACTGTGGGAAAAGGAGAAATTGCTCGTAACGAGCAATTTCTCCTTTTCCCACAGTGTTTTCTACCCTTTTTGAGACCTACCTGCCATTTTCATCAAATTTAAAATTGTCGTCTGCAAACTCTTTCAATTTGGACCAGTCCAAAATTTGTCGTTTGGGAAAGGGTTAACAAAGGCTTTTGAAAACATTTTGGGTAAAAGAGAAATTGATAGTTATGGCACTTGAAACAAACCACAAATTTCGACCAGTCCAAATCCAAAGCATTCCCAGTGATAAATAAATTGTAGATAAAATGATTGGTAGCATTTTCTCCTTTCCCTACATTGCATTCAAAAGTCTGTTTCTTTTGACTCAATAAAAGTTGGAATTGTTGGTTAAGATAAATAATACCAAGATGTGATGTACATTTGGATAAGGATTAATCTTTGTAAATTATAAAGTTATACAGGTAATGGGGAGGCTGTTGCCAAAAAGCTTTCCCTACATTGTAGATCTATACTTGATTCATTTCTAATCAACTGACTTCATCAGACATTTTGTGAGAGAGAGGGACAAGGTGTTCGTTTATATTTCTGTATCAGTTAGCTGTGAGATATCTTTTTTTGAGGATACTTTATAGTATGTCTGTGCATATCAGATTGAGTGTATATGGATGAGACATTAATAAACAACTAAATTTAAACCTAGCTTATGCAAAGGTAATTATGCAAGTTTTACAAAGTTATGATAATGTTGCGCTTTGTTTAAGATTGTAAATGCAGGCAATGCTTAGGTTGCATGTTCATGTATTGACCTGGGCATCATTTTTTGTTGAATTTTATAAAGTCAGTACAAATGGAATCCTTCCTCTCATGTAACTGAAAAAATTAATGGTAATTCTGTTGCTAGACTTAACCCTTAAAGCCCTGCAACCGACTTAAGTTGTTTTTGCAGACAGTGTAGATCGAGGTCAGACTGCACAGAATGTGCAGTCCGATTTTTGATCTACACTGTCTGCTACTGTGTTACAAATGCTAACATACTGTAACCAGCCTTGAAACAGCAATAAGGCTATTTTTCCTGTAAAAAAAGTCAACATCATTAATTCAGTGCTTTAAGGGTTAAAGGGGCATTAACCCAGATTTTGACTTGAATCTTTAGCTCACCTGAGCATGATTAGGTTGTGCGTCATATGTCATGCGGTTGTCAACATTTACCTTGTGTGCTCTCTAGAAACCACATTTTCAGTCAGATACTCATGAAACTTGGTCAGAATGTTTATCTTGATAAAATCTTGGACAATTCCAAATTTGGTCATGTGGGGTCAAAAAGTAGGTAACTAGGCTAAATCATAGAAAAACCTCGTGTGCTCTCTAGAGGCCACATTTTCAGCCTGATACTCTTTAACCCTTTACCAAATGACAAAATTTTAGACTAGTCGAAATTGAAAGCATTTGCAGACAACAAAATAAATGTGACTCAAAAATTAAAACTTTCTTTGAGAAAGGTAGAAAACAATGTGGGAAAAGGAGAAAATGCTGGTTACCAGCATTTTCTCCTTTTCTCACAATGTTTTCAAAAAGGTTTCTTTCTCAGGGTTGTTAAAAGTCAGGATTGTGTGCTAAAGAGTTAAACTTTATCATAATGTTTGTCTTGATAATATCTAGGACAAGTTCGAAATGGGGTTGACTGAGGTCACTGAGCTGAATCATACAAAAACATCGTGTGCTCTCTAAAGGTCACATTTTCAGTCAGATACTCATGAAAATTGGTCAGAATGTTTGTCTTGATGATATCTCAGACAAGTTTGAAAAAAGGGTCATGTTGAATCAAAAAGAAGGTCACTGGGTCAAATCTTAGAAAAAACCACTCTTGAAACTTGGTCAAAATGTTTGTCTTGATAATATCTAGAACAAGTTTAAAATTGGTTTATGCCAGGGCAAAAATAGGTCACAGGGTCATATCTTAGAAAAACCTTGTGTGCACTCTAGAGGTCACATTTTCAGCCAGATACTTATGAAATTAGCTAAGAATGTTTGTCTTGGTGATATCTTGGATGACTTTGAAATTGGGTCATATCAGATGAAAAAGTAGGTTACATGGAAAAACCTTGTGTGCACTTTAGAGGACACATTTTCAGCCTGATACTCATGAAACTTGGTCAGAATGTTTGTCTTGATGAGATCTTGGACAAATTTGAAATTGGGTCATGTTGGGTCAAAAGTAAGGTCACTTATTCTCTTTTCATTAAAACCAGGATCTCATCAGTTTTATTAACTGTAGATGACTTTACTCAGGGAATGCTCAGGCCGATGACCCTCTTGGTTTTTTTGAAGTGGGGGGGGGGTGTAGAAAGATGAAAAAAAAAAAAGAATGCCTTCAGCGGGACTTGTACTCACAATCTCCAAAGCCATAGTCTCTGACGCTACCGAGTAAGCTATGGAGCCAATCAATATTTAGCAGAGTTTGATGAATATTTATCCCATGTTATGCAATGACTCCTATACAGTTTATAATGGAACAGAAAATTTTACAGTAAAAATACAAAAAACAAAACTAGGTAATTCCTCATGTGTTCTAAATGAATACTAATATTGAAAATGGTGTTAATTGTAAATTGCCAGAGATTAACATTTTCTGCAAAAAACAGGTAAAATTGTGCTTGGAAAACTACATGTATTTGTTTGGGCAGAAATTTTAACCCATTGTAGTGCTTCAGAAATGAAGGGCATCCCAAGGAGTATAAATCATGCCGATCTTGTAAATTAAGGGCAATTTTTGTCAGATTATCTTGCAAAAAATGCAGACATGGAAGATCCAAAATCAGTCTGTACATTCTGTGCAGTCTGATCTTGGATCTATACTGTCTGCATAAGGCAGTAAATCTGGGTTCAGGGCTTGAAGGGTAACATCTTTAGAGAGAGTGTGGCAAAGATTCCATGAATTCCATGCCTCACATTTTTATTGCAGATTAGAATATTCATGAGAGATATAGATCAAAAAGAAACAAGACCCATACGTCTTTGCATACCAGAGTTTCCAGTTTTACATTACTCAGACTGCTTTCCAAACTGTGAAATGATTAACCCTGCAAAGAAAGCCAGTTACAAATTTAGTTTCTCTTTTAACTTTAAGTACAGCATGGATTAAGATCAGACTTCAGGTTTAAGCTCTACTGGTCAAAAGCCAGCAGAGCCAATGTTACGGCATCCCCTGCGAGGAATTCAAGAAACAGTTCTAGAACGGTTCTTGAATCGCAAAGTCATACAATTTCTGCTCTTAATTCACTGCAATTATTTTTTTAGCAATAATACTTAATATGTATTAATACCCGGAAAAAAAAAGTTTGCAATAATATCGTCGAGTGACGATGTAACCCCAAAATCCAGACTAACGAAAATTAAAACTTTACATTTTTCTGGATGGTACTAGAAATCGGATAAATAAGTCTTAATCTTTATTTCAGCAAAGTTTAACAAAGGAATTCTGAGTGAAATTGATTGTCAATAATTTTCTTACTGATTGCTTAGGTGGACTAGGTTTTAACCTTAGCCTCCTTGAACATAATCGCAATTGTTCCCATCACATCTTTATTCCAATGTTAATATAAGTCCAACAACAACAAAAAGTTACCACATTTCATATCTATATTGCAATATTAATAACAAGTCCAACAACAACAAAAATTTACTATAAACTCTTAAATTTTCCGTTTTTGCTGATGATTTTTTTTGTTTGACTCTTGAAAAATTAGATTTGACCCCTGAAACTTTTTGGTCAACGGGTCATCATCTCCTGAATTTCAGAGACTAGCTAAAGCCCTGCCCATTCACCAACTGGACTTATTCAGTTTTGGGCTTGACTCTACTGTTACGTAAGAGACTGCGGCAATGCAGAGATTGCTTGTAACTTAACTTTAGTCGCAAGATAAAGGTTGATAAAGAGCCATTGTGTAAATCATCTGTAGCATATTATGCGATCCCATTTAGATCAAGTGGAAAATGAAGTGGCAATTTTCAAAACATTGTGACAGAAAAAAATTCAAATTATCTGATTAACTTCAAAAATGTAAATGAGTCTGCAACAGTTATATTACTGCCATTTTACATAAATCAGGAATAATATGTACACATATATGATCCCTGCATAAATACACTAGACCTCATGGCTTCTAATGTTTCTGAAAGTTAGCACATGTATGCATCTGAAATGTAAACAAGCATCTGAAACCACTTTTATGCAAGTGGAAGGAAAGATACTTGGTCAGTTTTGCTTTTACACAAATTTGCAGCAAAACTATAATACTTACCAAATTCTAGATTTCCAACTGTTCAAGAACTGGCACAGTTCTAGAACCAGGGTTTGTGGAATTTGGTCAATGTATTAAAATCAATGTTCTAGAACCATTTGTATTTTAGGTCAACTGTTTAAGAACTTTCAGATCAGTTCAAGAACTAGTGGTGTTCTAGAATTAATGTTCTTTCACTATTGTGCATTTAGAACCAGTGTTCAAGAACCATTTGGATTCTAGAACCTCAGTTCAGGAACTGTTTTATTAGTTCAAGAACAGGTCTTAAGGTTCATGAAAGGTTCTTGAAAGTTCATGAACTTTCAGATCAGTTCAAGAAGTGGTGGTGTTCTAGAATTAATGTTCTTTCACTTTCGAGCTTTTAGAACCAGTGTTCAAGAACCATTTGGGTTCTAGAACCTCAGTTCCAGAACTGTTTTATTAGTTCAAGAACAGTTCTTAAGGTTCATGAAAGGTTCTTGAATGTTCATGAACTCACCACTTGTTCTTGAACATTTTTCGCAGGGGATGGTTTCAATCAAATTTATGATTTGATTTTCATGAAATAGTTTCTATATATTATCAATAGCTTGAGCCTTATTTGTTCTGAAAAAAATCAGCCAGTTAGTAACGGTAAAGTAGCCATTTAATAGTTGAAAATTTACTTTTAATTCTTTAACAGATGATAAAATGCTAGACTTGTCCAAATTCAAAGTATTTGCAGATGCCAAAAAAAAAAAACATGACTCAAAAATTAAAATTGTTTTCGAAAGGGTAGAAAACATTTGTAGGAAAACAAAAAAAAAAAAATGCTGGTTACCAGCATTTTCTCCTTTTCCCACGTTTTCAAAAGCCTCCTTCCTCAGGCTCCTTAAAAAATCGGGACTGTGTGGTAAAGGGTTAAAGTTTACACAATAAAGCCTGCATGCATTTGCATTTATGATTTGATTTTGTGAATATTGCGCTATGTTTTTACGTCACCAAAAGGTTGAATCCTTTCGAGATTTAGGGAAAAAAAAAAGAAGACAGTTAGTAAGGGCAGGGTTCACACAGGCTGCAGTGAAAAGGCCCTAAGTTTCAGTTGTCCTAAAAAGGACCTAAGTACAACAAAGAGCCTTGAAAGTCCCTAAAACTGAGTTTCATGACCCTAAATTCCCCTAAATAATTTCCTTTTCCTTTTCCTAAAATTGAATAGTTGTTTTGATTCATTTCTTGCAGTTTTTGAACAAAGTGCGGTAAATTGGGCTTAGTTCATCTATGCTGAGGGTAAACTGGTGCCCATTGTATCTCAAAAGTGATACGAAGACTGAAAGCAGGCTAATACATGTAGTTACTACTGAGGAAACGGGGTTTACCTGACCTTTTCAGTAGTTTGCAAGAGATTGCAATTTATACTAAGTTTTTATGGATCAAATCAGAGTCTGACAAATTGTTAATGAAGGTCATTCAAATGACATTGTCTGCGCATGTCATATTCTTCCATTTGACTTGTCTGCTAATAGCATCACTAGACAAATAAAGGACAAATAATATTAATGGGTGTGTAAATTGCTGCTTAAAAAGTACAGGCGGGAAATGGCAATATGTCTGTGGAAAAGTCAAGCCAGTTTTTCGCTATAAATTTCTTAAAAAACAAAATTATTTCAAACGGGGAAAATATTTTTTTTAAAATACCAACTGTTTACTGCAAATTTCTGTAGACAGTATCTAAATACAGACATGGGGAAAGCTGGGATTTGTGCAACAGACTGACAACAAAAATAATGTCCGCACCTTGCTGGGTTTATACCGGGGCTTTTTCCCAAGCTTATATGGGTTATATTTATTAATGGCTGATGCATAGGTTGTACATTTAAGCTAACCATGGCTGGATGAATCATACAAGGTAGGTTTTAGAGAGTAAACATATATTTTATTTTGAAATTTGTTGCATTGATTGCCACCTTGAAAAATAGTCCAGTTCTGTACTGACAGAATCCCAATTATTAGATAGGTTATATATTTGAAAAAAGCCACCTAGCCAAAGATAATGTTCAGGTGATGTTGAAGCAGTTGACCTGTCTGTAATTATTGAAGAATTTGATCATAATGCAAGGTTAATTACTCTTTACCACATTACAAAATTTTAGACCAGTCCAAATTGAAAGGGTTTGCAGACAACAAATAAAATGGGACACAAACTACAGTATCTGTCTTTGAAATTGTTGAAAACATTGTGGGAAAAGAAGAATTTTCTTTTCCCTAATGTTTTCAAAAGCCTTCTTCAGGGTTGTAAGAACTCATGAATGTATGTGGTATATAAAGAGCTAAATGATGGTTTGACCCAGTAGTAATCAATACCTTGTTTTCACAACCCTAAGAAAGAACTTTCATGGCTTTTGAAAACATTCTAAGAAAAATGCTGGTTACAGTCATTTCCTCATTTTCCCACAATGTGTTCTACCCTTTTAAAAGACAAATTTGTCGTCATTTGAGCCTCGTTCTAATTGTCATCTGCTAATGCTTTAAATAATTCATAAGATGTTTAACATTATGACATCTGTTACAGGACAACAAAATTCTAGGCTACCTGATGTTTAAAGCATTTGCAGATGACGAAATGATCAAGTTTGGTATTTGAAAAGCAGGTAAATAATCAGGCAAGAGTAGATTTAACTATACTAAGGAAGAAGCCTTCTGAAAATATTGTGGGAAAAGAAGAAAATGCTGGTAACTAGCACATTCTCCATTTTCCATATTGTTTTCTAACTTTTCTTAGGCAAATACCACCATTCAAGCCATATTTACCCTATCTTCTGCTAATGTTACAATTGGGACAAGGCTGAAAGTTTGTTGTTTGGTAAAGGTTTGAATGGTTTAAACCTTAAAAAAATAATCCTGCTAAATAAAAGAAATGAAATTTTCAAACCATTAGTATCACCCAAATTTTCCAATTTCAGAGGTTTTCTTGGGGGAAAGATATCTCCTTATCAGATTGTGTAGATTCAGATCAGACTGCATGTTCTGTGCAGTCTGATCTTGTTCTGTGAGTGTCTGCAGGTCAGTTAGCCGCTCTCAGCAGCCAAAGGGTAATAAGCTGAAAAGTAAGCCAGAGTTCTAATCAAAATGATGTATTGCCAAACCTGCCAATTAAACTTCAAAGCAAGTGGGCATTCCAACCCAGTCTTGTGCTGGCCTTTTGTTTCAGTGCCAGTAAAACAATGCTTTGTTAACAAATTACCACAACAACTGTATTGTGAGATTTCCAAAAAACTTGAAAAAATGGCAGAAAAAGAAAAAAATTAACTCTGTACTAGATGACAAAATTTTGAGAGCATTTGCAGACAACAAAAAGCACAACAGAATGATAATGTCTTTTCAATGGTAGAAAACATTGTGGAAAAAGGAGGCAATGCTAGGTACCAGCATTTTCTACTTTCCCCACTATGTTTTTGTTTAAAGCCATCTTCTTTCAAGTGTTGTTAAAGTGTAAAGGCTTAAGGAAAAAAAAAGAAATCATTCTGTTCAGAGATATATATGCATTTCAAGGTTCACTTTTTGAAGGGGAGTCAAATTGGAGTTTTGCAACTGAAGGGTAATGCCCACCCTCGTTAACCCAGGTGTGAAGTATTACCATTCATCACCCTTGGGACATGCAACTGCGAAACCGAAACCGATAAGTTTGTGAATTACACCCAATAGCCAATCGACTTTGTTGATAATATAACGATACTCTTTTGTAGTGGAGGATAATCACATTTCTTCCGTTAATATCATTAAACCGGGTAAAACCCACATTATCAACGAATATGGCGGCCAGCGGTGGGCCTTCCTTCTGTTGCATTTGCCTTACGACAATCCAGGGCAGACATTATAAATCCTTGTATATAAAGGCAAATATTCAGAAATACAGCATGCTGCAGCAGTCCTTAGGGGTATGTAGCAGGGGTGACGTCATCCTTGTTGACCCAGTTCTGATGTAATCCGTAAATTACATTCATCGATTTGATTGGTTGTAGACGAGGTAAAATTATAGAAATGATGGCATGTGGTTGATAAAAATAGATTAAGTTTTCTCACTGAAAAACTGAGATTACCAATCAAAATGTCTCATGAATAATTCATGAGAATGAGAAAACATACGCAAGATAACCCAGGGGCGATGAATGTAGTTTATGGAATACATCGGAACTGGGTTAACGAGGATGGGTAATGCCAGGAATGGCACAAAAGGACCAACCAACATTTTCTCCAGTTTCCACAATGTTTTTATGCCCTTTGAAAAACAAATAGCCTGAGCTATTTACTTAACAATGTCAAACAATGTCATCTGCATCGCAGCTGTAAGCCTGAAATAATGGAGCTACAGAACAAAACTGGAATTAACCCTTTACCAGACAACAAAATTTTAGACCCGTCTAAATTGAAAGCATTTGCAGACGACAATTTCAGTGTGGCTCAAATGGTGCAACTTTTCTTTGATAGGGTAGAAAACATTGTGGAAAAAGGAGAAAATGCTGGTTACCAGCATTTTCTCCTTTTCCCACAATGTTTTCAAAAGGCTTCTTTCCCAGGGATGTTAAAAGGCGTCATTGTGCAGTAAAGGGTTAAGAGTTGAGATGTGGCTGAACTTTTTACGAAACAAAATTTAAGACTCACCCAGGCATTTGCAGATGACAACCTAAATATGATTACAATGATGAAATCTGTCCTTTGATCGAGTAAAAGCATTCTGGGAAAAGGAGGAAATGCAGCTTACCAGCATTTTCTCCTTTTCTTACCATATTTTTGAAAGCCTAAATTATCCTCCCTGAGGGTCGTTAAAACTTGGGACTGTGTGGTACAAGGTTAAAACAGGAACAGATGGAGGGGAAGAGAAATGACCAATACAACCAAATTTGATTTTATTAGCTTTATTAGTTTATGGAGAAAACATCGAGGTATTGTGATAGCCCTGGCATCGTTATCGTGCGAAAATTTTGACATCTTCTTCAAACTCGGACAAGTAGTTAACTATCAAAAGCGAAACACATACAACGGGCAGATAATCATCAAGTATTTTTTACACAGTTATGTCCCTTTTTGGACCTAGAATTCTCACTGAAAATTAAGCACGTCGAGCCGAGCATTGGCACCCACATGCAGTGCTCTTGTTTCTCTTGAAATAATGTGGGAAAGCTGCAACAATTGCTTTCAAGATTCAATAATTATTCCTTTCTTAGAGATGTTTATTGTAGTTAACCTCACAATCCGACTTTTATCGACCCTGAGAAATAAGCCTTTCGAAAACATCGTGAGAAAAGGATAAAATGCTGGTAACCGAGATTTCCTCCTTTTCTACCCTTCCCAAAACAAATTTCAATTTTTGAGTTGCATCTGTTTTGTCGTCTGCAAATGCTTTCAATAATGGACTAGTCTAAAATTTTGTCATTTGGTACAGAGTAAAAGAAAGTTGTGGTTTGATAGTCATGGCTAAACTTTCAAGCAGCACCTTTTGGAATGAAGTGTGTGAACAGTGAGATTTCTGATTTTACAGTCAATCTTTTACTGACTTTTGATTGACAGGACCTGCCCCCACACCAGAGTATGAACTCTTTTACTCTCTTACTGTCTTTTAATAGAAATTGGAAGCAGGCGTTGAAAACATTGTAGTTTATGGAAAATTACTCATCAAAAGCAAATCTTCCACTTGTCATGATGCTTTGATTGACTGGTTGAACATATGAGTAATGATTTCTTCATAGTTCTGATATTTGTCTAGTTGAACATTGGATTTGGACTTCCCTGAAATTAAGTAACTCATGCTAAGACAGCAAAAAGGGATAAAATGTCTGTTCTGGGAATAATACAGCAATAAATTTTGCAGGGGAGTTTGGGGAGAGTTACCATCCTTTGTCCCTGTATAGCCCTTTACTAAACAACCCCATGTTTAACCCTTTACCACACAATCCCAACTTTAACAACCTTGAAAACCTGAAAAAAAACTTATGAAAACATTGTGGAAAAAGGACAAATTGCTGGTAACCAGCATTTTCTCCTTTTCCAACAATGTTTCTACCCTATCAAAGACAAAAATCATCATTTTAAGCCGCATTTACTTTGTCTGCAAAATGCTTTCAGTTTGTCTAGTCCAAAATTTTGTTGTTTGGGATTAAAACAATCCTGAAGAGAAAAGTCTTTTGAAAACCATGCTCCACAATGTTTTCTATGCTTTCAAAGACAAATCCCATTGTTTAGCCATGTTTGTCATCTACAATAATGCTTTCATTTGTGACTAGACTAAAATTTCGTCAACTGTAAAGGGTGAAGAGTATTTTAATTTGGTGAGTGGTGTGGCCAGTGTGGCAAACTTCTTGAATACTCAGGTGATATCAGTGGGCACTGAGTGATTGATTTGTGATACTTTTGGCTTTGTTTAAACCCATATAAAACCAAAACAACATTTTCAGTGCAAAAATAAGACTCCAAAGATTGCAAGTTCCAGGTTGCATTTGTCCAAGATGTCCCACCAAATTGAACAGTGTAGATTAAAGATAATTAGACTGCACATTCTTTGCAATCTGACCTTTATCTACATTGCTCACACAGAGACCTGTCGGATGTGAATGGCCCATCAGGGTTAGATTGGCCTGTGTACAGTCATGGGTTGACTGGAAAACTCAGGTGCTTTTGCCAGATTTTGTCACCCATGGTTTCCAGTAAGGAAAGGGTTTTAGCCCCTAGAGTCATAGAAAAGAAAATGGACAATTCCTGGCATGGTCTTCAAGCAGAAATGTTGTGGCATGTTTAGAAGGTTTCCTGTAAAGATTAGTGAAATTCTCGTTTTGCAACATTGCTTTTATCATTATCAACCTTTTACCACACAACAAAATTTTAGACCCATTCCAGTTGACAGCATTGGCAGACGACAATTTCAATGTGGCTAAAATGATGCAATTTTTCTTTGATAGGGTAGAAAGCATTTTGGGAAAAAAAGAATATGCTGGTCACCAGCATTTTCTCCTTTTTCCACAATGTTTTCAAACAGCTTCTTCAGGCATTTTTGTGGTAAAGGACAAAGCCAAGTGTTTACAACATGGATCCTGAACTTTGACTGTCTATCATTAAATTTTCATACGGATATTGCCACCAGCAAATGAAGCGTCTGGGGTAGAGGACAAACTGTTATTTTGGTGTTATTTTGGTAATCTGTATCAAAATATTGGTTTGGATCCAACTGGTTGGAAGGCTTCTTTTGTGCAATTTGATCTTGTGGTACTATCTGCCAAAGCCACTAAAAGTTGTGCATGGCATGATGAAGAAATCGATGCTGCCGTCTATTTGTGTGCAAGTTTGAGTGACAGACACAGCACTGCTAAATTGTTTTAGGGGTTAATGAGGGGTTAGAAATAATGGATTTAGAAGATGCCAGCACTGAGGGATCATAGTTTCTTTAAATAAGTGGCAGGCTTTTGCAGTGTGGGAGGGCAGTTGTTGTCTGTATGTTGTAGTGTAGAAATGTGAACTTGGATCTTATTCACCATTTACTTCAAGTGGATGTCTAATTCTAATTATTAAGAATAACTATCAGATTGATTGAGACATTCTGTACCAGCCAATCAGATGCCTCAGTCTTGGAAGTTTAGAATTGCATTTAGATCAGTAACTATTGGTGATTATAGCCCTGTGTTGCCATGTTACTACTTAACTAATCTGATTGGCTTAGACTTGATTACCCATGCCAATCGAAAGTCTTCAATTAGGAATGTGAGGATGTTATTTGGAATAGTCTTTTGTAAAATATTACATTTTAAATGTGGAAAGCTTAAAATGATTGAACTTTGTTGCAAAGATTGAATTTGGGTTGATGCTGTTGGTAAAGACCTGGCAAAATTTGTCAGCCATGAGAAAGGTATTGTAGGATTTTGAATCATTTACATAATGTTACTTTGTTTATTCTTAGCCTCAGAAGAAGTGCAGATGAGGGTACTTTGGGATTCATAGAGTGATATCTACTTCCTTTTTGGGATAACTCATTAGAATTGTATTGATGAAACAATTCTTAATTTTTAGCTCACCTGAGCACAAAGTGCTCATGGTGAGCTATTGTGATCGTGCTGTGTCCGGCGTCCGTCGTGCGGTGTGTGTCGTGCGTCGTCCGTCGTCAACTTTTTACCTTGTGTACGCTCTAGAGGCCACATTATCAGTCTGATCCTCATGAAACTTGGTCAGAATGTTTGTCTTGATAAAATCTCGGACGAGTTCGAAATTGGGTCATGTGGGGTCAAAAACTAGGTCACTAGGTCAAATCTTAGTAAAACCTTGTGTACCCTCTACAGGCCACATTTTCTGTCCGATTCTCATGAAACTTGGTCAGAATGTTTGTCTTGATAAAATCTTTGACATTTTCGAAATTGGGTCATGTGGGGTTAAAAACTAGGTCACTAGGTCAAATCTTAGTAAAACCTTGTGTACGCTCTAGAGGCCACATTTTCAGTCAGATACTTGTGAAATTAGGTCAGAATGTTTGTCTTGATAAAATCTCGGAGGAGTCAGAAATTGGGTCATGTGGGGTCAAAAACTAGGTCACTAGCTCAAATCTTAGAAAAACCTTCTGTACGCTCTAGAGGCCACATTTTCAGTCAGATACTTGTGAAATGTGGTCAGAATGTTTGTCTTGATAAAATCTCGGACAAGTTGGAAATTGGGTCATGTGGGGTCAAAAACTAGGTCACTAGGTCAAATGTTAGTGAAACCTTGTCTACGCTCTAGAGGCCACATTTTCAGTCCGATCCTCATGAAACTTGGTCAGATTGTTTGTCTTGATAAAATCTCTGACGAGTTCAAAATTGGGTCATGTGGGGTCAAAAACTAGGTCACTAGGTCAAATCTTAGAAAAACCTTGTATGTGCTCTAGAGGCCACATTTTCAGTCAGATACTTGTGAAACTGGGTCAGAATGTTTGTCTTGATAAAATCTCGGACGAGTTGGAAATTGGGTCATGTGGGGTCAAAAACTAGGTCACTAGGTCAAATCTTAGAAAAACCTTGTGTGCACTCTAGAGGCCACATTTTCAGTCAGATACTTGTGAAACTTGGTCAGAATGTTTTTCTTGATAAAATCTCGGACGAGTTCAAAATTGGGTCATGTGGGGTCAAAAACTAGGTCACTAGGTCAAATCTTAGAGAAACCTTGTGTGTGCTCTAGAGGCCACATTTTCAGTCAGATACTTGTGAAACTAATACTCTTGAAAAATAGTCAGAATGTTTGTCTTGATTATATCTTGAAATAGGAGGAAAATGTGCCATGTTGGGTCAAAAACTAGGTCACCAGGTCAAATCTAAGAAAAACGTTGTGTATGCTCTAGAGGCCATATTTTCTGTCCAGTATTCTTGAAAGTTGGTCAGAATGTTTGCCTTGATGATATCTCTGACTAGTTTGAAAATGGGTCATGTTGGGTGAAAAACTAGGTCACAAGGTCAAATCTTAGAAAAACCATATGTAAGCTCCAGAAGCCACATTTTATGTCTAATACTCTTGAAAGTTGGCCAGAATGTTTGTCTCGATGATATCTCAGAAGAATCTGAAAATTGGTCATGTTGGGTCAAAAACTAGGTCACTAGGTCAAATCTTAGAAAAACCATGTGTTCACTGTTGTGGCCACATTTTTTGTCCAATACTCTTTTAAAGTTGCTCAGAATGTTTGCCTTGGTAATATCTTGGATGAGTTTGAAAATGGGTCATGTTGGGTCAAAAACTAGGTCACTAGGTCAGATCTTAGAAAAACCTTGTGTACGCTGTAGAGGCCACATTTTCAGTCCAATACTCTTGAAATTTGGTCAGAATGTTTGTCCTGATGATATCTTGGACCAGTTTGAAAATGTTCATATTGGCTGAAAAACTAGGCCACTAGGTCAAATCTTAGTAAAACCTAGTGTACGAATGACTCTCAGAAAGAAACCTTTTGGAACACTGCTGGTAACCAGCATTTTTTCCCTTTTTCACAATGTTTTCTACCCCTTTGAGAGACCAGTCCCACAGCTTGATCCACATATTATTTGTTTTATGCAAAAGGTTCAAACTTTGATGAGTCTAAAATTTTATTGTTTAGTAATACATATATCTCACAAGATGTTGGAAATTGGTTGTGCTTGGTCAAAAGGCTCAGGTGAGCGACTCCAGGGCCATCATGGCCCTCTTGTTTAATCAAAGCAGAAGTGAGTAAAATTTCTAGATCAATTACTTCTTCCAAAAGAATAGATCAGGAATATGCACTGAATTGAACTTTGAAAACTTTACCAAACGACAAAATTTTAGACTTGTCCAAATTGAAAGCATTTGCAGACGACAAAATTTATGTGACTCAGATTTTGAAATTTGTTATGGGAGGGGTAGAAAACATTGTGGGAAAAGGAGAAAATGCTGATTATTAGCATTTTCTCCTTTTCCCACAATGTTTTCAAAGGGCTTCTTTCTCAGGGTTGTTAAAAGTCGGGATTTTGTGGTGAAGGGTTAATTGGAGAAATTGATACACACTTCAGGTCCTGTGAAACTGATCTTGACACACATTCTCTCCCAAACCAGTAATTTGAACTCTTTACCACATGGTCTAGGGCTTAAATGACCCTTGGTAGAAAGCTTTTGAAAGCATTGTGGGTAAGTGAGAAAATGCCGGTAACCACCATCTTCTCCTTTTCCCACAATGTTTCCTACTTATTCGGTGACAAATCATACCATTTTAGACACATTTGAATTGTATCTGCAAATGCATTCTACATGGATAAGTCTATAATTTTGAGGTTCAATATATAATTAAAGCTAAGCATAAAGCTTCAGGTGCTCTTTGATGCAACAGAAGAGGTGTGATCAGGCACATGTTCTGGTTAAATTAGAGACATAAGAGTACAAAATCAAACGAATACAATTATACCATTCTGTCTTTTTCATTGCAGATTGCCAGATGGAGTAAACTGTGGAAACTTATACAAGATGGTGAATGTGATACTTGTGCTGATTTTGTGATAGATAGTGACCTTGACCTTGAATCTAATTCAACCTTTGACCTCAAGGTCAAAAAGTTCTTGATGGATAAATCCATCCTGAAAGTTCATCTCCCAAATGGAGGCTTCAACATGGTCAAATATGGGGATGCCACAGATGTGAAGGTTAGTAACACTAAATTACTTAATAATAACTTAATAGTTGCTCTAAGGATACAGGGGCAGTGTTCTGCCAAGTATTAGTCAGACAGGGGACAATTGTCTCTTAACCCTTTCCCAAACGACAAATTTTGGACTGGTCCAAATTGAAAGAGTTTGCAGACGAAAATTTTAAATTTGATGAAAATGGCAGAAAGGCCTCAAAAAGGGTAGAAAACAATGGGAAAAGGAGAAATTGCTCGTTACAAGCAATTTCTCCTTTTCCCACAGTGTTTTCAAAAGACTTGTACTGCAGACACGTGAAAACCAGGGCTTGTTTGGGAAAGGGTTAAATTTGTAGAGTAGGGGGATATTTTCAACATCAAACATTTTCCAAATCAGTGTGACATGGCAGACCTCTCGGGAAAGCAGCCAATGGACTGGGAAGAGTATTATGCCAAGTGTTTATCAAATAAAACCTCCAGGAAAGCATGGTTAGGTGCACTGGCAATGGCAATTTGACTGATATAATATTGAAAAAACAACACAGACACAGGGCTCGAAATTAACTTTTTTTGCCACTAGCAAATTTTTGCTAGTGGACAAAATTTTTACTAGCAAAAATTGACGCTCACTTGCAAAGTTTACTATATTGATGGAAAAAAAGTGAAAACAGGCTGTGTACGAATTGTAATTGGTACGAATCATCATTATTTCCTACTCGAGACTTATAGTGTTCCAAGCTATTAATAACTGTACGAAATACACTATAGATCTTTCAATGTTTATGGTTAAAACAATGTTTTACTATTACCAATGACGTTTGATCCGGATTGTATAGACAACGATCGGTGCAGTAGATTTTCGTAACATTTCCCTCGATGTCACTTTCATAATGGAGAGATAGTCTATGTGCAGATCATGCTCCCACTTCTTTACTGTTTTTAGCTCCACTGGCCAAAGGCCAGCAGGCTTATGTCATGGCCCGGTGTCTGTCATGCGTTCGTCCGTCAGTCCGTCCGTGCATCCGTCCGTGCGTTAACTTTTATTTCAAACATCTTCTTCTCTGAAACTACCCATCCAATTTTCATGAAACTTCACAGAAATGATCCTGCCATGGTCCTCTTCAGAATTTCTCGAAAGAATTTGATTCCTTCAAAAACTCTGGTTGCCATGGCAACAAAACTGAAAAATACTGGAAATCTTTAAAAATCTTCTTGTCTGAAACCATGCGGCATAGGGCTACCAAATTTGGCATGTAGCTTTATGTAGTAGACCTCTATCATATTTCTTGAAATTATAGCCCTGGGGTCAAAATTGGCTCTGCCCCAGGGGTCACAAGTTTTACATAGGCTTATATAGAGAAAACTTTAAAAATCTTCCTGTACCTAGCCATAAGGCCTAGAGCTACCAAATTTTGCATGTGGCTATATCTAGTGGGCCTCTACTAAGCAGGCCAAAATTTTAGCCTAGGGTCAAAATTGGCCCCGCCGCAGGGGTCACATGTTTTACATGGGCTTGCATAGTGACAATTTAAGAAATCTTCCAATACCTAGCCATAAGGCCTAGAGCAACCAAATTTTACACTTAGCTTGGTCTAATGGGGGTCTACCAAAAGTGCCCAAATTACAGTCCTGGGGTCAATTTGGCCTCATGCTGGGGGGGGGGGGGTTCACAAGATTTACTTGGGCTTATATAGGGAAAACTTTTAAATCTTGGTGTACATAGCCATAAGGCTTAGGGCTACCAAATTTTGCATAATTATAGCATTATCTAGTGGACAACTACAAAGAGGGCCCAAGTTACAGCCCTAGGATCAAGTTTGGCCCTGCACCAAGGGTCACAAGTTTTACATGGGTTTATGGAGTGAAAACTTCAGAAACTGTCTTGTTTCTAGCCATAAGGCCGAGAACTCCCAAATTTGGCATGTTATTCTTCTAATACACATATACCCCATTTAGTCCGACTGTAGCCCTGGGGTCAAAGTTTTATAAGGGCTTATATAGTGAAGACTGCTCAACAATCTTCTTGTTTATAACCATAAAGCATCGTACTAACAAATTCGGCATGTTTTGAGCCTTGGGATCAAAATTTGTCTCACTCCAGGGTTCACAAATTTTAGATAAGCTTACATAGTGAAAACGTAAGATATCTTTTTTTATCCTTACTGTAAGGCCTAGGGCTATAAAAATTTGGCATGCTGATTCATATTCTAGACTTCTACCAAGACTGTTCCATCTTTTTCATTGAAACCACTCTTCCAGTTTTGACCAAACTCTACAGATATCATCTTGCCATGATATTCTTCAGAATGTCTTCAGAGAATTAAGTTCTGTTAAAAGCTATGGTTGCTATGGTTACAAAACTGAAAAGTATTGAAAAACCTTTAAAAATCTTTTCCAAAAGCTTGTATTTACTAACGTCATTGTAGCTCATGAAAAAGATACAGCTTTTTAGCTCCACAGGCCTAAGGCCATTAAGCTTATTGTCTCTGAAACTGCTTCAACCTATAAGTCACAAGCTTTACATCTAGGCTAATATAGTGAGAACTTAAAAGGTCTTCTTGTTCCTTACCTTGAGTTACAGCTGTAATATTGTATGAGTGTAATCTAAATAACCTCTTCCAAAGTTATTCAAGTTATGTCAGAATTAGTCCTATCTCATGGATCATAAACATGTCCTTATAGCGTGAAAATTAAAAAAATCTTTTTTTCTCCTAATTGCAAGCCCAAGGGCTACCAAATCTGGATCACTTTCAATTTTTTTTTAAATTAACCTTGCATCAGGGGTCTTATGTTTTACAGAGGCTTCATATGGACGAAACTTGAAAATCACCTTATTTATAACCATACAGCATAGACTTATATCATTTTGGCATGTGGCTTTATCTTGTGGACCTCTACCAGGGTTCAAGTACTTATAGCTCTGGGATCAAAAATGGCTTTGCCCTGTGGGTTTCAACTTTCACATGGGCTTTTACAGAGAAAACTTTGTAAGTCTTCATTTTGAAACCATTTGGCTCAGAATTAAAATGTTTAGTATTTATGGTTTATATTTATAAGCCAGTGGAGCGATATAGGGCCATCATGGCCCTCTAGTTTCAGAAGGCATCTTACTCTTGGGTCGTTTTTTCTCCGGCGATTTAGAAGATTCAGCCTTACTTGAAGAAGCCTGGCTAACTGGCTGAAAAAAACTGGAAATCGTCCGCTTAAGACATTGTTGTCATCTGCTAAAAATAGACTGGTTTACCATTTGCAAAAAATGCCATAGCTGAATAGAACCGTAAACCAGTCGGCATGGTATAAAATGCAAACCAGTCACAACTGGGTCATTACGGTTGGCAAACAAATTTTCATTTGTACTCGCATAAAAATGCTAGTGGTCATAAAACCTACTCTCAAAATCAATTTTCCACTCGCATTTTGCGAGTTTGCTAGTGTTAATTTCGAGCCCTGAGACATGCATTTGTACAGTCAAGTAAATTTTTGAGCATTCTTTTTTTCAGAGGGTTTTTAGCTCACCTGAGCACAAAAGTGCTCATGATGAGCTATTGTGATCGTGCTGTGTCTGGCGTGCGTCGTCCGTCGTGGACTTTTTACCTTGTGTACGCTCTAGAGGCCACATTTTCAGTCCAATCCTTATGAAACTTGGTCAGAATGTTTGTCTTGATAAAATCTCGGATTGTTTTGAAATTGGGTCATGTGGGGTCAAAAACTAGGTCACTAGGTCAGATCTTAGAAAAACCTTGTGCACGCTCTAGAGGCCACATTTGTAGTCCAATCCTCATGAAACTTGGTCAGAATGTTTGTCTTGATAAAGTCTGGGATGAGTTCGAAATTGGGTCATGTGGGGCCAAAAACTAGGTCAGTAGGTCAAACCTTAGAAAAACTTTGTGTACGCTCTAGAGGCCACATTTTCAGTCCGATCCTCATGAAACTTTGTCAGAATGTTTGTTTTGATAAAATCTTGGACGAGCTTGAAATTGGGTCATGTGGGGTCAAAACCTAGGTCACTAGGTCAAATCTTAGAAAAACCTTGTGTGTGCTCTGGAGGCCACATTTTCAGTCAGATACTTGTGAGACTTGGTCAGAATGTTTGTCTTGATAAATTCATGGACAAGTTCCAAATTGGGTCATGTGGGGTCAAAAACTAGGTCACTAGGTCAAATCTTAGAAAAACCTTGTATGTGCTCTAGAGGCCACATTTTCAGTCTGATCCTTCTGAAACTTGGTCAGAATGTTTGTCTTGATAAAATCTCAAACAAATTTGAAATTGGGTCATGTGGGGTCAAAAACTAGGTCACTAGGTCAAATCTTAGAAAAGCTTTGTGTGCGCTCTAGAGGCCACATTTTCAGTCAGATACTTGTGAAACTTGGTCAGAATGTTTGTCTTGATAAAATCTCGGACGAGTTTGAAATTTGGTCATGTTTGGTAAAAAACTAGGTCACTAGGTCAAATTTTAGAAAAAACCTTGTGTGTGCTTTATAGGCCACATTTTCAGTCCCATACTAATGAAACTAACTCAGAATCTTTGTCTTGATGATATCTTGGAAGGGTTTGAAACTGGGTCACCTCAGTTCAAAAACTAGGTCACTGGGTCACATCTTAGGAAAACCTTGTGTGCGCTCTAGAAGATACATTTTCAGTCTGATACTCATGAAACTTGGTCAGAATGTTTGTCTTGATAAAAACTCGGATGAGTTCGAAATTAGGTCATATGGGGTCAAAAGTTAGGTCACTAGGTCAAATTGAAAAAATACCTTGTGGGCATTCTAGAAGCCACATTCTTTGCTCAATTGACTTGAAAATTGGTCAGAATGTTGTCTTAATTAAATCTCAGATGACTTTAAAATTGGGTCATCTGGGGTCATAAAGTAGGTCACTAAGTCAAACTAAAGAAATACCTTGTAGGCACCCCAGAGGCCACATTTTTTGCTCAATTGACTTTGGGTCACCTGGGGTCATAAACTAGGTCACTAGGTCAAATCAAAGAAATACTATGTGGACATTATAGAGGCCACATTGTTTGCTCAATTGACTTGAAAATTGGTCAGAATGATTGTCTTAATTAAATCTTGACAAGTTGGGGGTCATAAACTAGGTCACTAGGTCAAATTAAAGAAATACCTTGTGAGCACTCTAGAGGCCACATTTATTGCTCAAATGACCCGAAAATCGGTCAGAATGTTTGTCTTGATGAAATCTTGGATAAATTCAAAATTGGGTCACCTGGGGACATAATCTAAGTCACTAGGTCAAATTAAAGAAATACCTTGTGGGCAGTCTAGAGGCCACATTTATTGCTCAATTGCCTTGAAAATTGTCTAAATAAAATCGCGGATGAGTTTGAATTTGGGATACCTTGGGTCATATACTAGGCCACAAGGTCAGATTAAAGAAATACCTTGTGGGCACTTTAGAGGCCACATTTATTGCTGAATTGACTTAAAAATTGGTCAGAATGTTTTTCTTGATGAAATTTCAGATGAATTTGAATTTTGGTCACCTTGGGTCATAAACTAGGTCACTATGTCAACTGAAAGAAATGTTTTTGGGTGCTAAAGAGGCTACAATTCTTACTCAATTGACCTGAAAATTGATCAGCATGTTTGTCTTGATAAAATCTTGGATGAGCTCAAAATTGGGTCACATAGGGTCATAAACTAGGTCACTAAGTCAGATTTAAAGAAATATATTGTGGGCGCTCTAGTGGCCTTGCTCAATTGCCCTGAAAATCTGTCAGCATGTTTGTCTTGATAATATCTCAGATGAGTTTGAAATATGGTCACATAGGGTCATTAACTAGGTCACTAGGTCATATTGAAGAAGTACATTTTGGACACTCCGGAGGCAACATTTTCAGCTCAATTGACCTGACAATTGGTCAGAATGTTTGTCTTAATAATATCTGAGATGAGTTTTAAATTGGGTCATTATGACCCTGGAGTGAAATTTCGCCTGTTGACTCCCCTGGAGTGAAATTTCGCCTGTTGACTCAGGTGAGCGATCCAGGGCCATCATGGCCCTCTTGTATAGGTAAAAGGAGAGATCTTTCTGCTTTATTCATATGCTGACCTGTACATTATAACTTTTTCACTTACATGCATTTGCTCCATTAAAAGCCTGCACAGGTTGACCTGGGTTGAAACTTTTTGCCATTGGTAAATTTTCCACAAGTAAATTCCTCAGGATTAAGCTGTTTTTAGACAAAATGTATCCATGTGTTGACTTACCAGTACTTGCTATGATGTGTTGAAAATATGCATTTAACCTTGTTTTGCCAAAGTGCTGCTTACATTGAGTCAGACTAAGCAGCCATAGGGTTGGATTTTGCAGTTTCTGGGATGACATGATAAGATGCTTTCCTAACATTGAAAGTAGTATTCATTGGACAACTTTTTTAACACATTGTATCATTACCTTTTATTTAACAATCCAATTTTTTTTTTAAGCTCACTTAATGTGCTCAGGGTGAGCTTTTTTGATTATGCTGTGTCCATTCTGTGTCAGCAGCTTTTACAATGTGTTGTCAGTAGAGGCCACATTTTCAGTCTGATGCTCATGAAAGTTGCTTGGAATGTTTATGATGACCATGTCTTGCACGAGTTAAAAATTAGTTGATGTGCTGTCACATAAGAAGGTCACTTTGTCAAATCTTAGAAAAACCTGATGTTCACTCTAGAGGCCACATTTTCAGTTCTATACTCATGAAAGATGGTCAGAATGTTTGTCTTGATGATAGCTTGGATGAGTTCTAAAATGGGTCATGTCTTAACAAAAAGTAGATCACAAGGTCAGATCTTTGAAAAACCTGGTGTACACTCTAGAGGTCACATTTTCTATCCAATACTTATGAAAATTGAACAGAGTGTTTTTGTCTTCATAATATCTTGGACAAGTTTGAAAACAGATCATGTTAGGTTAAAAGTAGGTCATTGGGGCAAATCTTTGAACAACCTTGTGAACACACAAGAGGCTGTATTTTCTGTCCAATATTCATGAAAGTTATCAAACTGTTTGTCTTGATATCATCTGGCACAAGTTAGACAATGGATCATGTTGGGTCAAAAGTAGGTTGCTGGGGCAAATCTTTGAAATACCTTGTTTACACTGTAGAGGCTATATTTTGACTCAGTTGCTCATTGAACTGGGTCATAATGTTTGTTTTGATGATATCATTAACAATTTTTGTCCTATGGGGCTTTCATCCTATGGTGGACTAGGTCATATCAGAGAAAAACATCAACAGTACATCACATTTTCATTCCCAAAAGTGCACAGGCTCAGGTGAATGATGCAGGGATATATTTACACTGGGGTATGGACAAAGCCCCATAGGACAAATTTTAGCACCATGGAGAAAGCCCCATGCACTTAACAGAAATATGGACAAAAGCCCCATGATATACCGATAATATAATGTGTATCTTTATACTTTCTGGTTTTTTACTTTATGAAAAAAAAAGAGTGATAAAGTTTGAAATGACTTATCGAAGTTTATATTGAGGATTTAAACATCAATCCTATGAAGATTCACTGAATACTATCTAAGATAAAAAAAGGTAATCAGATATTATATAGAACTTGATTCCAAATTTTCCAAGTATGTTTGTTCACTGTCTTTTACCTTTGGTTGACCTAATAGCATATATTGAAAACAACCTTTGTCAAATAGAAGTAATCAACAGAAAATAAGGTTCAACTTGCTACCAAATGATCATGTCTGTTCTTATGAAAACATAAAAGATCTGAAGTCACTGATCATCTAACGTGTTCACATATATTTCATGTGATTATCATTCACATCTAAGATTGTTTGAAAACAATAGGAAAGTACCAGAAATAAGATGTATCAGCTTACATAGCAGAGAAGTTTCTCTGTTGCTAGAACATAGAACCTAAACTAAGTTTGCAAATTTTAGGATTAAGAAGTATTGCTTATAATGTATCAATTTATTAGATGTCATGGGGCTTTTGATCCATGGAGATAATAGTCCTGTGGAGCTTTTGTCCATGGGACTTTTGTCCTATGGGGCTTTCATCCTAAGGGGCTTTTGTACTAAACCCACTTACACCAATCACCCCCAAACCTTAACCCTTTCCCAAACAAGCCCTGGTTTTCACGTGTCTGCAGTACAAGTCTTTTGAAAACACTGTGGGAAAAGGAGAAAATGCTCGTAACGAGCAATTTCTCCTTTTCCCACAGTGTTTTCTACCCGTCTTGAGACCTTTCTCCCATTTTCATCAAATTTAAAATTGTTGTCTGCAAACTCTTTCAATTTGGACTAGTCAAAATTTTTCGTTTGGGAAAGGGTTAATTCATGATGATTTTTCGTATTGTGTACAAATTCATATGGGGCAAATTTGTTTCCAAAGATAATGGGGTAACTGTCAGTCATGTAAGCATTTTCTTGTTTGTGATGTTTACCTCGATCCAATCAGTAGGTTTCTGTTTTTCACCGGAATCTATTTCTGCCTTGACATTTTCACCTTTCCAGTCACAGATAAGAAAAAATTCCTTGGGGTTAGATACTTTACCCTTAACTCCTTACCAGATGACAAAATGTTAACCTCGTCCAAATTGAAAGCATTTGCAGGCGACAGTTGTTTACTCAAAATATCATACTTATCTATCAAAGGATATAAAACATGTTGGGAAGAGGAGAAAATGCTGGTCACTAACATTCACCTTTTCCCACAATGTTTTCAAAAGCCTTCTCCCTCAGGATTGTTAAATGTTGGAATTGTGTGGTAGAGGTTTGAAACATCTTAAAGCACCTCAAGTTGCCTTTGTGGCAGGTGTAGACCAAGATCAGACTGCACAGACTGTGCAATCTGAATTATGATCTACACTTAACTGCTTTGCTGAAACCTTGAAATTTCATTCACAAAAATGTTTTGTTGGGATTGTTTTAGGTGCTAGAAGGATTAAGGTAATGGAAGGGTTCACAAATTATCAAGCTACTATAAAATTTTCTGTATCTTCATGAGACAGCTGTGTAAAAATTGATTGGGAAAGGAGCAACTGTTCTTGAAATGAGCAACTGCTCCTTTCACAACAATTTTTTACATGCCACCCATTCCACATTTTCCTTGTTGACAAATATTTCTCCTTTTCATCCCATATTCTGTAGGTCAAAGAATGGCGAATGTGATAATGGGCTTTAACTCTTTACCAAACAACAAAATTTTAGACTGGTCCAAATTGAAAGCATTTGCAGATGACAATTCAAATGTGACTCAAATAATGGAATTTGTCTTAGATAGGGTAGAAAACATTGTGAGAAAAGGAGAAAATGCTGGTTACCAGCATTTTCTCCTTTTCCCACAATGTTTTCAAAAGCTTTCTATCTCAGGGTCGTTAAAAGTCGGGATTGTGTGGTAAAGAGTTAATCCTCAGAATGCCGATGTAAACTCTGGGACATTTTCCTTCTTTGGAAAGAGAAGGACAAGAATACTGAATTCCTGCTAGAAAACCTGAAGATATCAATAAACCTGAGGACTAGCCCAAGATCAGATTTCATAGTGGAATCCCTGTAGTGCTGAACCTAGATTAATTTAATTGCTTTTGCAGACAGTGTAGATTTAAGATCAGACTGCACAGAACTGCAGTCTGATATTGAATCTACACTGTCCAAGTCTTTTTAGCCAGGTATTCTTCATATTTTCAGCAATACAGGGATTAACCATTTACCAAGCAAACAATCCCGTGTTTTAACAACCTTTAAGAAGAAGGCTTTTGAAAAAATTGAGGAAAAGGAGAAAATGCTAGTAAGAAAATGCTGGAAACCAATATTATCTTTTTTTTTCCAGAATGTTTTCTACATTTTCAAAGATAAATCTGATCATTTGAGCCATGTTTGGTTTTTCCTCAGCAATTTGGACAAGTCTGAAATTTTGTTGTGTGCTAAAGAATTAACTCTTTACCAAAGGACAAAATTTTAAAGAAGTCCAAATTGAGAGCAATCGCAGACGACAATTTCAGTGTGGCTCAAATGGCGCAATTTTTCTTTGATAGAGTAGCAAACATTGTGGGAAATGGAGAAAATGCTGGTTACCAGCATTTTCTCCTATTCCCACAATGTTTTCAAAAGGCTTCTTTCTCAGGGTCGTTAAAACCCGTGGTTGTGTGGTAAAGGGTTAAGCAGTTTAATCATGACTCTAACAGCTAGAACCTGAAGTATTCCTTTACAGTCTGAAATCAAAGAAAACTTTCATCCTTGTCTGTAAACAGTAAATCATCAGCAGTCATAAACCACTCAGTTGACATCCACTTGTCAATCAGCAGAATTATAAACAGATTATTCCTTTATCCCTTTACCACACAAGGTCGCCCTTGAACTCCCCTGGGATATGTTTAACAATAATATACATATATATGTAGGACAATGTATACCTGTATGGTATTACATGGCAGTATTAAACTTACACTGAATTAGTTTCCATGTATCATATTACTGGTAATTTTGTAAGTTCCGGTGCAATGTATAAGGCTGTAACCAATGTGCCCACTGGTAAGGTCATTGATATGCAAATGTCTTGGTTTAATTTTGTCAAACATTATCTGTCTCTATTTTTTCACTCTGTTTAGAGACAGTCATCAATTCAAAACGAAGCTAACAAATATCTGGTCTGAATTGATGGATAAGTTATGTGGAAGGTAAATGTTTGCTCACCTGTATAATCACTTTCCTTTTATCTGTCATACTCATGATGACAGATCTTGCATTTTCTTTGAGGATAACCCTTGACCTATCACTCGTCTGATCTGTCATAGATATATGGGTTTGAACATGAATATGAGGAAGTAAAACGGATTCATTAGCAATTTTTCAATTATGGCATTTGCAAAAGCCCTTATTTTTCGCCTATGAAGCTGAGAGGGTTAACACAAGGTTCTGATGGAAACAGTTACTCAAGGTTCATGCCATAGTGATTATAACAACGCCTGATAGGAGCTTGATGGAGTTGTGGTGAATGAAAGATTTGCTTCTCTCTTGAACAAGTGGTAAAAAATGAAAATTGTAAGTTTTCACCAGTATTCTTGTCTATATTTTGAAGTCAAGACACTACTAGCCGGTTCGTTTGGGCTCTGCTAAGAAGAGAATGCTATTCACAGAAGCGATTAGAATAGAAAGCTAATCGAACGAATTTAGAATCATTCAACATGGCGGCTTTTTACAACAAACTGCTGTTGTTTGTAGAAGAATGGCTATTTGATGAGAATGGTGCTAGCTTGTTCTGTCTAAACAGGCCTTGAACAATCCCCAGAATAGCAGCTTTGTATTCATCAGTGTAAGTCAAATTAGTGATAAAAATACATATACTTTTTATACCAATTCGAGAGATATTAGAACGTTTCGAACCCAAGACATTTCGCCCCTAAAAATTCTGAGGGCGATTCAAGACATGCGGAGGAATTAATCAGTATTTACTGTATATTTGCCACCGCAAATTGGATACTGAGCAAGAGCAGTCTTTTCAGCAAGTAAAAACACGAATATTTGCACATGACAACAATAAAAACAAATGTCAACTGAAAAGAAACCATTCTTCAACTCGCGTTTCGTTGGCCGCTTCCGCCATTTTGTTTCGAATCTCTGCCGGCTCTTCCAAATATCGAGTGGAAGAGACGGCAGAGCTTCTAAAAGCAGAAGACGCCCAATCGAACGCACCGGAATATCTCCTCCAATTCTGGCAGGTCTACCGTTGGCCCAAACGAACCGGCTATACCTTATGTTGAATCTACAGTGCTTGCCAAATTTCATAGTCAGGAAGGATAGTGGGTTACCTGAATTTGCTTTGTTGCATCCAGTGGATAAAGCCCACTGGCTGAAGACTGAACTTGATTGATGTATTGTTAGTGATGGCTCCAAGATGGTCATAATTAGCTCATTTGTTGTTCAAACATGCTAAATGCAGATTCATTGGATATCTGTCTACTGGCTGAGTAATCCCTCCAGAATTTCTGTGGCATTGTATACCTTTCATTAGATCACAAGAGTTCACCGTGTTGAGGCCATTAAAGCAGTATTGGTACAGTGCTGAAGCCATTTATCTCTAGACCACTTAAGTTGGATATTTCTGCCAGATTCAAAGATGCTATAGTATTTTAGTCTGTACAAAAAAAAACCCACAAAGTTTTAGACTTGTCAAAATTTAAAACATTTGTGGACAAAACAATAACTGAGGTTGAAAAACTGAAATTTGCTTTTGGAAGGGTAGAAAAACATGATGATTATTAGTATCTCATTTTTCAACTGTTTTCAAACATCTTCTCTAGGGTTGTAAAAATGAGAAATTGTGTGGTAAAGGGTTTAAGAATGGAAAACAGATTGTTATCCATGGGTCACAATAATTTTGAAGAAAGTTCAAAGACTTCACATTGAAAAAAACGTTTAAGGCATGCAATTGTCAATGACCCATCTTGTCCAAAAGTACTGTGCCATCAATTGCTTGTGTGATCCTGAGGGAGTAGGTTTTTGATTACATAGTGGGAAAAGGAGAAAATATTGGAAACTAGCATTTTCTCCTTTTCCCACAATGTGTTTTACCCTTTGAAGATAAATTTCATCGTTTGAGCTACATTTTTTTGTCATCTGCTTTCAGTTTGGACAAGTTGTAATTTAGGTCAACTTGTAAAGAGTTAATCCTTTACCACACAATCCTGGCTTTTAACGACCCTGAGGAAGAATGTTTTCTATCCTATCCAGTACAGATTTTGTCATTTTGGTCACTTTTTATTTGTTGTGTGCAAAGGCTTTCAAATTGAACCAGTCTACAATTTTGTCGTTTGGTAAAGAGCTAAGCCTGAAGTGATTCAGAGACTGCTGAGTGAATAGAGAATGGTGAATGGGCAACAAACTCTAGAAACTTGATGGTGTCATGGTCTGCTTTAACTCTATGAGAATCTGATCCACATCTGACACAAAGTTGGCCCAAACACTACAAATGTTTATTTGTTTATATGAAATGCAATATAAAGATGGGCAGGTGGTGTGGTCTGCTGAAGATAGCCAACATTTGAAACAAGGACAAGTGTCAGTTATGAGTGTTTTCTCTACCAGTGAAAGTTGGATCTAATAAAGTCTGTTTGGTTAAGACTGCCATCATAAGAAACAAGACTTGAGTGTGTTCAAGATGGATCTATCACTAACATTTTGTGGAGATGTCTGCCGTTAGAAGCGCAGATTCAGTGTTTTAAAAAAAATGACTGAAAGGTGGATCTGTGTATTGTTTTTTGATATATTTATATTCAATTTTGTATTATGTGACGATACTTACGATACTGTCAGAATCTCAAATGATGGACCTGAAAGACCTGATTGGTGACTAGTTAACTCTTTACCACAGAAAGAATGTTAGTCTGGCCAACTTGAAAAGCATTTGCAGATGACAAACTAAATGAGAATCAAACAGTGAAATTTGTTTTTGGACGGGTAGAAAATGAAGCCTTCTGTATTAGGATCGTTTAAACATGGGATTGTATGGTAAAGGGTTATTTGTTAAACCAAAAAATTCTAAAAAACAAATTAGCATTCTTTGTTTACTGATGAAACATACAAGTACATGTAGTGGCTTTTGTCCAGAATATCCAGGCTCATAGTGACAGTTAAGATCAAAGATCAGACTGCTTGCTTTTTGCAGGATGATTTTGATCCCCTTTAGCCCTAAAGCATGTTCAGTTGTGGTAGGCACTCTATTGGGTAATGTTTGTGTTATTAATGAAGAAAGGTTTGAATGTCTGACTCGGGCTGAAAATGAAATTGAAGGTTCTGTCAGAAAGCTTAGCCCTATACTAAATAATCCCTCGTTTTAACAAACCCTGGGCAAAACAGCCTTTGAAATTATTGTTGGGAGAAAAGTATACATTGGTATGAACCAGTTTTCTCATTTCCTACTATAAGTATTTTACCCTATTAGTGTTAATTATATTGAGTCAAATTTGATTTGGTACTTGGGTAATCTAGATCGATGCTGATCATAAATCTTTCACACGAAATTGTAGTCTAAGAAGAACTGCAATATAATGCTTTATTCCTAAAGTTGCTACATCAAAAGGGTAATTTTATAGTAGGAACCAAACAGTGTGAACATGTGGATGAACTATTTATGAATGAAATGTGTGAGATAATGCACAGGTAAAGATCTAGGCTTTCCCTACACATTTCATAATTTATGGATGCAAAATGTTCTATCTTTAGACACAGAGTTACTCTTTGAAGGGAACTGATGTTGATTGTGTTAAATTTTTCATGCTGGGATTGTTAGAAGTTCTGTCAGGTTTGGGTGTTTGGCAAATTAAATGTAGTGGAAGGCAAATGGTGTGATTATTTTGGAATTATTTTCTGTTGTGGGGAAGTTACTGTGTTACTTATCTCTTTACCAAACGACAAAATTTTAGACTGGTCCAAAATTTTAGACTGGTCCAAATTGAAAGCATGTGCAGACGACAAAATAAATATGATTGAAAAATTGAAATTTGTTTTGGGAAGGGTAGGAAACATTGTGGGAAAAGGAGAAAATGCTGGTTACCAGCATTTTCTCCTTTTCTCACAATGTTTTCAAAAGGCTTCTCCCTCAGGGTCGTTAAAACTCGGGATTGTGTGGTAAGGAGTTAATGCCTTGATTGTAGACATTTTAGCCACAGGTCTCCAAAGTATGATTGGACCTTTGAAACGGTTTACAAGCAAAATGAAGATGTTTAAAAAGCCAGTAAAGATTGAATCAAATGGAGGATTTTTTTTTTAATGGCAAAAAATGAAGGATGGATCTTGGATTAACCCTTAACTCTTTACCAAACGACAAAATTTTGGACTGGTCCAAATAGTGAAAGCATTTGCAGACAACAAATTAAAGATAGCCCAAATAATGAAAATTGTCCTTTGTAGGATAGATAACATTGTGGGAAAAGGAGAAAATGCTGGTTATCAGCAATTTCTCCTTTTCCCACAACATTTTCAAAAGCCTTCCTCCTCAGGGTTGTTGAAAGTCGGGATTGTGTGGTAAAGGGTTAAGCTGCTGAATATATACAAGGAAGATTTCTAGCTAATAGAAGATAACTTTACCATTACGATTACAAAGTGGTTGTTGTTGTTAAGAAAAAAAAGACCCAATCGGACAGTGTAGGTCCAAGATCAGACTGCACATTCTGTGCAGTCTGATCTTGATCTACACTATCTGCAAAAGAGCATTGAGTCATGCTTAGCAGCCTAATATTTGTACTGCTAAATGAAGGAAGTAGTCATTCTCAGTCACTACAAAAGATACAGACTGCAATTTCAGGGTTGTTTTTGTAAGAATATCTGTTGAAAAAGGGGACTGTGTAGATCCAAGATCAGACTGCATGTCCTGTGCAGTCTGATCTTGATCTCCACTGTCACCTTAAACACTTAAGCTGCTTATCGTGACTCACTGGCCTTTTGGGGACAGTGTAGATCAAGATTAGACTGCACAGAACATGCAGTCTGATCTTAGATCTACACTGTCCAATAAGGAAATATTTTTCTACAAAGAGTAAGTTTGAAATAACATTATTCAGGTTTTTACTATCAGGTTGAAAGTTTTATTTAATTTATTTGGCAGAGTAAGGGTTAAATTTGAGTTCAGCACTACAAGCGTCACTCTTTACCACAGTGTCCTGCGTTTCAACAACGCTGACAGAAAAGGCTTTTGAAAACATTGTGGGAAAAGGAGAAAACGCTGTTAACCACCATTTTCTCCTTTTCCTACAATGTTTTCTAGCTTCTACCCTATCAAAGACAGGAATTACAATCATTTTGTCGTCTGCAAGTGCTTCCAATTTGAACTGGTCTAAATTTTGTTGCTTGGAGAAGAGCTAAATCAGAAGCTGCATTATAGGGCAAATAAGCATAGAGGAAATAGTTAAAATACCTATAGACTAGTAAATTGAGTTTGTGTCTGTAAATACCTATACTCTGAATATCTGGAATTTCTAGAAAAATGTTCCATAGGCAACCAGGCATTATCTGTGACTCATTCGACCTTTTTTAAAGACTTTTGAGATATGGTATGGTTACTGAATCATACATTAACCCTTAGGCTGCTAAATGCGACTCAAGGACTGTTTGCGGACATTGTAGATAAAGATCACACTGCACAGAATGTGAAAGCTGATCTTAGATCTACGCTTTCCGATACGGAGGTATTTGTTCACCCACCCCTCCCATAACTTTGAAATAGCAACATTTGGGTTTTTACTATCAACTTGAAAGTTTCATTTAAGTTATTTAACAGGTTATAGGTTAACTGATAGAGCAGTTCTAAGCTTGTAATGAGTACTTTCTCCTTTCCCATGATGCTTTTAAAAGTATTTTCCCTAAGGGTCATTAATGGCAGGATAATGTTTGGTAAAGGTTTAACTAAATTGTGCAGTCAGTTAGTTTACGGGTGCTTTTTCCTCGAACCTTGGTAGATGGTATCTTTATCGTTCTTTGTAACAAGTAAACTCTGCACTAAACGAATATTTTTGATTAGTTTTAAAATTTCAATAGTTTCAGGCTTGAATATCTCAGAAAGAGGCAAATAGCATAGATCAATCAGACTGCATGCTCTGTGAACTGTGCACTCTGAAAATTCTCATACAGGTATGTAATATGGATATGGTGGCATGTCCCTTTCAGTTCAGAAGCCAACATCAATTTCTTCTTTTGACAGAGTATATTAAGATCAGACTGCAAAGAATGCACTGTCTGATACTGGATTTATACCGTCTACTGTTTTGCAAGATATTCTGGCAGAAATTGCTTTTGACCCTTGATCAAACAAGCCCATATTTTTATGATCCTGAGGATTACAGCTTTTGAAAACATCATCAGGAAAAGGATAAATGCTGGTTACACAATATTTCTTGTTTCTCCACACCTCTTTTTTATTTGAATTTTGCAAAGATGAATTCCATTATTCTAGCCACACTTGACTTGCAAGAAAAAAGGACTGCAAATTTATTGAATTTAGAATTTAAAATTTCGTGTTCCATTGAAGAGTTAAGTGATAAAAAAGATTAGATGTGGAATCTTTTCATAGAGTAAAATCTATTTATCCTGGCAGTATGTCAAAGTTAAAAAGCATTTCAGAGTATTATTTTGTGTTGTTCTGTTCAATGTTGAAGCAAAAGAAGTTCAGAGTGTTCCGAGTTACCAAGATAAACAAGAATTTGAAAAAACTGAAATCTCCTGTAGGAGACTTTCACATGATGTGTAGTGTGCAGATCTATACATGCAAGAGCCATCTGTGTGATGAAGCTTTTAAGTTGAATTCTACAGTTTGAGAGTTACAAATGGTGTGCAATATGCAGAACTATGATATACCAGAGCCATCTGTGATTGTAGTCCATGTTGGATTATTTACTAGTATGGTGGTCTTAGATTATGGTCACCTAATAGTGGAGGTAGGTGCACTATTGTACAGTAGGAGTATTTGCATGTGAAATAGCTAATGTGTCAGGTTGTGAGCTTAAGTCTTGTTTAATTTTTTACCAAACGACAAAATTTTGGATTTAACCAGACTGAAAGTATTTGCAGACGACAAATTATATGTTGCTATTATGATGATTTCTGACATTGATAGGGTAGAAAACATTGTGGGAAAAGGAGAAAATGCTGGTTTCCAGCATTTTCTCCTTTTCCCACAATGTTTTCAGAGGGCTGCTCTATTAGGGTCGTTAACAGTCAGGATTGTGTGGTAAAGAGTTCAGTCTTCCCATGCATTTTACCTTGATCTTGCTGAGTGTACACATGGTGACTTCTTGCAGATTGCTGAAATGATGAAAATTGTATTTGAATCAGTTGAAAGCACTGTGGGAAAAGGAGAAAATGCTGGTTATCGGCATTTTTCTTTTCCACAATGATGCAAAAGCTTTCTTTCTCACCGTCTTTCAGTATGAAAGACATGATTGTTTAGTAAAGGGTAAAAAAGCAGCAAAATTTCCCATCTAGAGAAGCTAACTGGTATTCAGTTGTAACTTATTTATCATTCCTTTCCATTTCAGGACATCATACGACTAGTGGTTGGTCGGTTGGCAGCCGGAGAAAGATTCTTCGGAAAATGCTATGCTTTGAAACTTGTCCATACAAAGTCTCGGTTGTCTTTCTGGCTCCATAATAATCTTACAATGTACCAAGTCAAACAGAAATATGAAGCCTCAAAACCGCCTGATGAATGGAGGTAAGTTTCTTTGAATCAGTCCCCTCTAACTGTTTATTCACATCCTTCTATCAATTCCTATTGTGTATAAACAGTAAATGTGAGTAGAAATACTGCCTACAGAGATTCTGTCCAAAAAATATCCTACAACAAAAATAGAAGAGGAGGCAGTGAGATGTGAACAACAGTAACAAGTAAACAAAGTATCTAAGATGGTGTTAACAAGCAGCATAGAACCTAGCAGCAGAAATACTTTGAGTCCGGTCCGACGAATCACCGAAATACCGAAATGCCACCGAAACACCGAAATACCCCATTTTTTTTTTTTTTTTTTTCAATATTAAGTGCAGATAACTGATATTAGGTCGCAATATTTTTCTTTCTTTCTTTCTTTTTGACTGAAAATGCGCTCAGGCAAAGTATCAATCATTGTCGAGAAGAATGATGTTGTTAATATATTCTGATCATTGATTTACGTGGAGAACATTCACCGAAACACTCGCGTGTCTGGTCTGTTACACACCGAAATACTCGATCTTGATCATGCCTCTCTAGACCCGAAGAATTATCAGTATCATATGATCACATGAATTTATTATTTCTTCGAGTGATAAACACACATACAAAATCATTTGCGGAAGAAGTAGACCCAAACTAGACATTGCATGATATAGGTCTGTGATCCATCGAAACGCGTAAGTAGCTCGGTTCTGTTCTGTTCTGTTACAGTGATGCAATCGTAATTGAAGGCGTTCGGCTGATACGATCCAACTTAATTGATGTGTAAGTTTGTCATTGTGATTTTTAAAATGACATGGTTATTATTAATAATCTTATCGGCGGAATTATAATTGTCTTATCAATTTACGCCTGGTAACGAGTTAACCACAAACTTAAAATGGCTGCCGGTTTTCTGATTTGGTGATTTTTAATTTCATATATATCCAATATGAAAGTGAAAACTATCTTTGCCAGCATAGTTATGGAAAAAAAATCAGACACATCAACCATGTGCACAAGCACAGCTACTGTAGTAAGATTGCGGATGTAGAATCCCTGAATCGACAAATTTTACGTTGCCGGGCGGGTATTTCGGTGAACATTTACAATACCGGTGGGATATTCCGTTGCGCATTCTTCACGTCGGGCTTCAATGGCATGTTGTTATTTTGTCAATAGGTTTGAAACTAACCCCCCTTCATCAGTATGGTAACAATTTGTATCAAACACCACAACTTAAGTTGTTTGAAATCAAAGATTGAAAAAAAATCTGCGGTATTTCTGTGTTTCGGTGGCATTTCGGTATTTCGGTGATTCGTCAGACCCCTTTGAGTCTAATGTATTTTCTGACTGCAATATTTTTTCTGAACTCTTTACCAAACAACAAAATTTTAAACTCGTCCAAATTCAGAGGTGTTGCAGACAAGAACTGAATGTGGCTTGATTGATGAAACTTGACTCTAAAAGGGTAGAAAACATTGTGGGCAAAGGAGAAGATGCTGGTTACCAGCATCTCCTTTTCCCACATTTTTTTTTCAAAAGGTTTTTCCCCAGGGTCGTTAAAACTCAGAATTGTGTGGTAAAGAGTTAACCCTTACGCTGCTAAACAAATGAAACAAAAATTTCAAGCTGATTGTAAAAACCAAATTGTTGCTATTTCATTGGTACATTTTTTTTTGGCTGAAAAATATCTCCTTATCGGACAGTGTAGATCCAAGATCAGACCGTATGTTCAGCGCCTCACACCTCATTACCATATTTCAGGTCTTGCCTCAAAATATGTTAGCTTAAACATGTTTGCTCTATATCGATTGAGAAGCAAGTTCTTAAAACTTATACTAATCTATCTGGATTCTGCTTCCTGGAAACTACACCAGAACTCGTGCCGATTGTGTGGGGCAATGAACAATCCCAAAGTTGATACCAACTTCCGGATATGGAACTCGGAACCTTATGGTTACGAGGCCCCTGCTCTACCTCAGAACCAGGGACACCACCAAAATATGCATAATGCCTAAAGAGGGTTTTCCATAATGATCCTATTAATTAAAGCTTCAGTGATGTAAACAACTTTCTGGTATCTTTTCTAAAACTATTGTCAACTTACTGGTATTTAACCTCTTACTGTATTTTATTTGCTCAAGATTTTTATCAAGAGGGCATAGGGCTTAACCCTTTACTGCACAATGACGCCTTTTAACAACTCTGGAAAAGAAGCCTTTTGAAAACATTGTGGGAAAAGGAGAAAATGCTGGTATTACCAGCATTTTTTCCTTTTCCAAAATGTTTTCTACCTTATCAAAGAAAAATTGTACCATTTGAGCCGTATTGAAATTGTCGTCTGCAAATGCTTTCAATTTGGACAAGGCTATAATTTTGTCGTCTTGTAAAGGGTTAACTCTTTACCAAATGACAAAAATACAGACTTGTCAAAATTGAAAGCATTTGCAGATGACAAAATAGATGTGAATTGAAAATTGAAATTTGATTTGGGAAGGGTAGAAAACATTGTGGGAAAAGGAGAAAATGCTGGTTACCGGCATTTTCTCCTTTTCCCACAATGTTTTCAAAAGCTTTGTTTCTCGGGGTCATTAGAAGTCGGGATTGAGTGATAAAGAGTTAATACAAGATACCAGGTTGTTATTTGCCTTTAATTGATAAGATAGTTTTAGAAAACCCATGTAATTCATAATTTACAGGTAAGATCTATATCATTATTATGAAGTGGGAGGTACTTCACATTGGAGCATACCAGCCGATATAGCTCAGTAGGTAGAGCGTAGGACTTGTGAACACAATGTCCTACAGATTGTGGGTTCGTATCCCCGGCTGGCCAACTAAAAAATTACTAATAGTCTTTCGGATGAGACATTAAACCGAGGTCCCGTGTGACGGTGCTATACGCCGAGCACGTTAAAGAACCAGGCGAAGCTCTCAGTAGTTTCGACCTGTATCCTTGCACTATCCCCCGTAACAACTAACCGTCTTCTGGGGGCGTCGCTCAGATGGGCAACCGGTAGCGACGATAAATAAACGGAAATAACCAAACCAAACCAACATTGGAGCATGTGCACTGAGGTGCATTCAGTTCATATTACGTAAGTGAATGTAGACTAACTAGATAAAAGATTTCCACCACCATTTTCAAAACAAACGACTCTCTGTGTCTCCACATCGTAGTACTGGATGAAATTGGCAAGTAGTGGATTCTTGCCATGGGACAAACTTGTAGACTGGTCCATGCTGTAACCAGCATTTTCTCCTTTTCCCACAATGTTTTCACAAGCAATCAACCTTTAATAGGGCTGTTGAAACATGAGCTTGTTGGCAAAGGGTTAATGAAGGAAAATTTTGCCAGATGATGTCATTTGCAGACTTTTTTTTTATGTTATTTTCTTTACAGGTATGAATTACGTGTTAGATACTTGCCCAAAAGTTTTCATGAGCTCTACGCAAAAGATAAAGTGACATTCTACTATTTATATGACCAGGTAATGAATCTTTTGTTTCTCTTTGTGCATCCCTGTCTGTCTGTCATTCTGTGTATCCGAAGTTCTCTTGTCTATTTTTCTCTCCTTCCATCTCTTCATTTATACTGCATCAGTGAAATATGTTCTCCTCTCCCTTTGCTCCATTCAAATTGCATGAAAGAAAGAAAATATTTCTCGCCAGATTAGTCAGAGATTTTACTTGATATAAACATCATTCCCTTATCAAAGCACATGCTGTAGGTATTCATTAGACATGTCTCTCTGTAACTCAAAAGAAAAAGTAAGGAGCAGTTAACATGGACAATATCCTTGTAAAATATAGATTGCAAAATGAATTAACCCTGTACCACACAGAAAGATTTTAGACCGGTCCACATTGAAATACATTTACATGTATTTGCACACCACACAGTAGATGTGGCCCAAATTTAAGGATTTGTGTTTGAAAAGGTAGAAAACATGATGGGAAAAGGAGAAAATGCTGTTTACCAGCATTTCCTGCATGTCCTACAATGTTTTCAAAAGCTTTTTGAAAGGGTTGTTGAAAGTGGGGATTGTTTGGTCAAGGGTTAAGGTTTATACATGAAAAATACTGTGGCAATAGTAGACATATTTCCACTTGTTCCCTAGGGCCTTGAAAACATTAGATAGGATAGAAAGAAGTTAATTCTTTACCTAACCGCAAAATTTTAGACCTCTCCAAATTGAAAGCATTTACAGACAACAAATTAAATGTTTTTCAAATGGGGAGGTTGTCCGAGAAAGGGTAGAAAACATTGTGGGAAAAGTAGAAAAAATACTGGTAACCAGCTTTCCCACAATGTTTTCAAATGCCTTGTACCTCAAGGTCGTTAAAAGTCTGGATTTTGTGGTAAAGAGTTAAATCCCCATCATACCCATCTCATCTGTGGCCTGGGTAATGTAATTAGGTTTGATCTCTAGGATGCCTCAATTAGTGTTGTCAATATCCAGCTGTAGAACTACAGGAGTCTAGAATAACTCATGTCCCCAGAGAAGGGAGTATCGGATGGCTCCTGTCAGTCATTGATAGTATCTGTGGTGAAACTTGTGTTCAACACATTCCTTTCTGATTGTGTATTGAGGTATTGATAATCTGTTTCCCTTTAATACAGTCTTGTGTGTAAGTCCAGATTCTCAGAAAAACCTAAGAAAAAAGAAAATAATAGTGCTATCAAGCTTCCTGCTCTGTTGCATGTTTAACTCTTTGCCTCCCAATCCTGAGTTTTGACGACCCAGAAATAGAAGGCTTTTAAAAACATTGTGGGGGATAAAAAAATGCCAGTGACCAGCATTTTCTTCTTTTCCCACAATGTTTTCAACGATCTCAAAGACATTAACTGTCGTTTGTACCCCATTTTATTTGTTGTATCCAAACGCTCTCAGTTTGAACTGGTCTGAAATTTTGTTGTGTGGTATATAATTCACTTTTTACCACACAATCCTGACTTTTAACGACTCTGTGAAAGAAACCTTTTGAAAACATTGTGGGAAAAGGCGAAAATGCCGGTAACCAGCACTTTCTCCTTTTCCCACAATGTTTTCTACCCTTCCCAAAACATATTTTAATTTTCTAATCACATTTAAGCTACATTTAATTTGTCACCTGCAAATGCTGTCAGTTTTTTCCAGTCCAAAATTTTGTCGTTTGGTAAAGAATTAGGGGTAAAAAAGATTGTTGGTAAATAAGAAAATGCAGGCCACCAGCTCGAGATGGTTTCGTTTGGTAAAATATTATTAATATTAAATTTGTAAGTTTTTGAGGACTTTTTGGGAATAATCCTTGCATACAAAATACCCTGCAGACAGCTTCAAGAAATCTTTCAGAAATCTGCTTAACCCTTAACCTGCTGAATAACTTAAATGAAACTTTCAAACCGATAGTAAAATCCCAAATCTTTGCTAATTTAAAGTTATTTCTGGGGAAAAGATATCTCCTTATCGGACAGTGTAGATCCAAGATTAGACTGCACATTCTCTGCAGTCTGATCTTGATCTACACTGTCTGCAATAGGTCAGTGAGTCACAATTAGCAGCCTAAGGGTTAAAATATGGATTATCAACATGCTTTTATTATGCTTTAACCCTTTACCACACAATCCCCCTAGTTTTAACTGAAGAAGAGGCAAGAGGATTGAAAATCCTACTATTGCTTTTTCAATGTCTCCCAACTTTGACAGGATATCGTAATTGTTAGACTGTGGATTCACAGTAAGACTGCATGACTTAGTTTTTTATGCAGACTTATTTTTTACTTGATAGATAATTTCCAAATCGTATTTTAAGCAATCAAAAAGTTAATTCTTAATGCACTAAAAAATTGTAGACTGGTCTAATTCCAAAGCATTTGCAGACAACAAATCAAATGTGGCTCAAATTGTATGAGTTGTCTTTGATAGAGTAGAAAACTTTGTGGGACAGGAGAAAATGCTGGTTACCAGCATTTACTCCTTTTCCACAATGTTTTCAAAAGTCTTCTTTCTCAAGGTCATTAAAAGTCGGGACTGTGTGATAAAAAAAGGAAAACAAAACAAACCACTGCAATTTCAAGGGTACATTTGCCTGAAAATTGTACAAAATAGTGGACAATGTAAATCAAGGATCAGACTGCACCTTTTGTGCAGTCAGGTCTTGACTGACACTATCTGCAAAAGGCTGTCTGATGTTGACTTAAATTGTCCACAAAACAATAATGCAGTTAGCAGTGTAAAGATTTTATTACCCTTGTTGGTTGTAACAGTTGTCATTTTGTAACTGGGAAAGTAAAGTATGGGGATTTCCTTTTACAGCAGTATCTGATTATTAAATGGCTTGGAAGTAATTTACAAAGCAGAGAAGCAGCTTCCCTCTTTGTGATGAAGGTCTGAAACAATATGGATTTTATATCAGGTTTCACAGGACAGTCACTGTGATAGATTATTTTGGACTCGGTTCAGTTGTAAAGTGCCCATTTCCTGTAAGGCATAAACTTAACCCTTCACCAAATGACAAAATTTTAGACTGGTCTAAGCTGAAAGCATTTGTAGACAACACATTGAATTTAGCTGAAATGGTAGTAATTGTCTATGATAGTACAGAAGATAACCTGGTTGGAAAAGGAGAAAAGCTGGTCACCAGCATTTTCTCCTTTTCCCACAATGTTTTCAAATGCCATCTCCTCAGGGTCGGGTCAAAAAGTAGGTCACTGGGCAAAATCTTAGAAAAACTTTGCGTGCATTCTAGAGGCCATAATTATAGTCGGATACTCATGAAATTAGGTCAGATTGTCTGTTTTAATGATATCTCAGAAAAGTTAGAAATTGGGTCATGTTGGTTCAAAAAGTAGGTCATAGGGCTAAATCTTAGAAAAACCTTGTGTGCACTATAGAGGCCAATTTTAAGCCTAATACTCTGGAAACCTGGTCAGAATGTTTGTCTTAATGATATCTTGGACAAGTTTGAGATTTGGTCATGTCTGGTCAAAAAGTAGGTCAATGGGAAAAATCTTAGAAAAATCTTGTGTGGACTCTAGAGGCCACATTTTCAGCCTGATACTCATGAAACTTTGTCAGAAAATTTGTGATATCTTGGACAACTTCCATAGTGGGTCACATCCAGTCAAAAAGTAGGTCACTGGACCAGATCATAGAAAAACCTTGTGTGCACTGTAGAGGCCACATTTCAGCCTGATACTCATGAAACTTGGTCAGAATGTTTGTTTCAATGATATCTTGGACAAGTTTAAAATTGGGTCACATTGGTTTCAAAAGTAGGTCACTTACAGGCATTTGTTTTTCATCTTTAAAACCAGGCTGTCCTCAGCTTTATCAGCTGTAGATGGCTTTACTCAGGTGGCCCTCTTGTTTTAAACTTTTGTGTAGAAAAATTCCTTTATTTGAGCCAAATTTGTCATCATTCTGCATTTGACTTACAATATGGGTATTACCATATTGAAAGTCAAATGCAGAATGATGAAAAATGTGGCTCAAATAATGGAATTTGTCTATTCAAGAGTTCATATAGTTTAAATTTTTGCCATCTGGTAAAGGGATAAGTAAAGAACAATAATTTTGTTGTCCATGAAGTATTTATTGTTTTTTGTTTATGCAGGATGTTTTCACTTCTATTCATGTATTAGTCTTAAACCCATGTTGATAAGCCACATTGTAAAAGCATGTTCTTTAGTTACCTGTTGTAATGTCAAGATGTTCAATTTCTATATTTTCATCTCAGAATTTTTTTTTTTTTACTCCACAAAATTGATTATTTTTGTGGGAAATGATGGTAAGGGATGGACAATGACAAAAAAGGATTGACAGTAAACAAAAAAGATGAACAGCTGTTTTTCGTGTTACATCCACAGATAATAAGGTTGACCAGTGCATATTGATTAACTGACTACTGAGGCTTGATAATTAGATTCAGTAAACCCTATGCCTGAGAAGACAAAATTTTTAGAATTATCGAAATTTGAGTCATTTTTAGATAAATTTACTGTGACTTAAATTATGGGATTTGTTTCTGAAATGGAAGGAAACCAGCATTTTTTCCTTTTCCCCACAATGTCTTCAATAGCATTTTTCCTTAACCCTCTTTCAAACGATCCCTGGTTTTTAATGATTGTTGGAATAAAGCCTTTCGAAAATACATGTATAGTAGGAAAAGGAGAATAGTGGATCAAGTGATGGAATTTGCCTTTGATAGGATAGAAAACATTGTGGGAAAAGCATTTTCTCCTTTTCTCAAAATTTCTTCAGGCTTTTTTCTCCGGGTTGTAAGAACTCTGAGCTGTGTGGTAAAGTGTTAAGCAGTGTGGAAGTAGCTTGGTTGTTACCTTGTTCAGTTTTCAAAACACTGTGACCAGCCTTATTATCCCAGTTGGTAGGCAGTTAGACTTGTAAGTGACAAATCTTTGGGCACTTTAGAGTGTTGGTTATAGCTCCATAGCTGACCAACTAAAAACTTACTAATGGTCTTTTGGAACAGGCGTTAAACTGAGGTCAGGTGTGATGGTGCTATACACAAAGCATTTTAAACCCTGTTTACACAGAGCCATCATTAATAGATCGGTAGTTTTTTTGGCCAACGTAGGAAGAGAACTGATGATAACCTATTTACCACTGATGTCACCTATTGGCCACCTATTTTCCACCTATCAAAAGCCATTGAAAAAAGATGAGTTTCATCGGTGAAAAGTTACCGATATGGATTTTTAAACATGTCTACAATTCTCGATCGGTGAAAATATTGTACAAGTAACTGATTGACAACCTGTCTACCACCGATATCACTGATGGGCAACCGATAAGCCACTGAAGAGCCGCTGATGAACTTATATTAATCACTGATGAAAAAACTGAGAATTGAAATGTTGGATCCTGTGAGACGGACTCTCTTTATCAGATCTTTCGCTTCAGTTTCCAGAGTAGTAAACCAGCGTCACGTCTGATTGATTCTGTGACAAATCTGTGACAAATTTTTGGTGTTTTCTTACCATTTCTGGTAAAGGGAACTCCCAGAAATCCGCCGACAATGGCAAGACCCCCATGGTTGTCTTAAATGGAGTCCTGGAAGTCAGGGAAGACTCCACCGTGAGGGGAAGAGATTGTGGCCTCCAGGGGTACAGGTTGTGGTGCAGGCCGACGTGGTAGAGGTCGAGGTGGAAGAGGCTGATCCAAGCAGTTGGATTCCCCAGAGAACTGCATAGTGGAGGTCATAGAACCTGGTACCATTGCTCCTACAAAGAACAGTATTGACCCCACAGTGGTTGCTGAAGAATCTTGTGATTCTTTCCATGATACTGCTTCCCACAGGTTTGATGGTGGAGAGCCAGGCAGGTGACACACAGGCAGGTGATACTCAGGAAAATGGCACCCAAAGAGGTGATACCCATGAAGATAGAACCTAAGAAACCCAATCCAGGTAAAAAACCAAGAAGCCCAGGGATTGTTGACTTTTCCACCCTAAAATCATAGGAGAGGGAGGGGTAGGAATGATGTCAGGTGCCTTAGCATCACTGCCAGCTTCAAACCGGGATTTTCAGCTTGTCAAACATTATCGTTATATATACTACAGTTCTGGAAGGAGTCGCCCTATCTTAGCTCCTTAAGAATGGTGTTGTACTGTGTAACCTGAAGCCTTTTCTCCTGGATAAACCATTGCCTTGTCCACCATCTCCTTTGTCTCCTATGGCGGTGCATATGTTCACCCCTAGGCTGCTTGACTAGCTGAATGGTCTGCCTGAAAGGGCCTGCTGCTGCAACAGGAAGCCAAACTGCTCGATTGCTCTTCCATCCTCCATCATCCTCCATCATGTCAGCCAGTAAACTGCATGAGATTTATCGGTTCTCATCGCTTATACGTATTATTTATTGAAAGGACCAACCGCAACTTGTGACAAAAGATATGCTAGCTCTTTATCACCAATTACACCGATCTGCCACTGATTACTACATTCAGTGTATCACTGGCCATATCCGACGGAAACTGTTTGACCACTGACCAAACACCGATTGATCACCAATATGCCCGAATGAACACCAATTTACAAGCAATGAGAACCAACACATTTTAGCATCTAAGCGATGAAAACATCCTCATCACTGATTGAGCTGCTATCTGTTACCTACTAGCGACAGGTGATTTTTTTTTTTTCAGACCAATTGAACACCTATAATCGCTGATACCCATTGACTCTAAAAGTCTGAAATGAATTCACCCTTGACAACCGATCAAAAAAGCGAGAAATTTGAAATAATTATACCTTTTGAGAATGGATTTAAGCCCGAGCGTCTGTGTAAAGGGGGTGTTAAAGAGCCAGGTGTAACTTAGAATGGGTTTCATTCTGTATGTTGCGCTATCCCTAGTAACATACCTAGCAGCCTTGTAGGTATCATAAATATGGGCAACCAGTTGTAGTGATTAATATACAGAAAAATCAATCAGTCAAACAACATTAGAATTTGAGTATCAGGCAGCTGAGGATAGGAACAAAAGATGTTGGCAAATTTAGAATTTTTTGTTTTTAAACTCTTAACAAAATGATAAAAACTTAGACATGTCACAATGAAAGCGATTGCAAATTGCATTTTGCTTAAATGAAGGTATATGTCTGTGAACGGTTAGAAAATTCAGGAAAAAGAAGAAAATGCTGGTCACCAGCATTTTCTCATTTTCCAAATTTGTTTTTTTCAAAATCATTTTTGTCAGGGTGGTATATTCACAGGATTGTGTGGTGAAGGGTTAACTTTTTAGTGAATAATAAAATTTTCAACTGATCCAAATTGAAACTTTTTACAGACAACAAATTAGAAGTGGTGCAAATGAAGACATTTGTCTTTGGAAAGGCAGAAAACAGAGTGGTAAATGAAGAAAATGCTTGTCACAAGCATTTTCTCCTTTTCCAATCATGTTTTTTTGAAAAAGTTTTTTTTAAGGGTTGCAGAAACAAGTAATTGTTGGGTGAAGGTTTAAATGACCTTGTAATTTGATTTTTACAAGTAATTTCCCCATTCATCACAAAATTTGAAAAATCTCCAACTTTCTATGAATCCGATTTCATGCTATTTTTTGTTCCTTTACCACACAATCCAGAGTTTTAACGACCCTGAAGAAGAAGGCTTTTGGAAACATGGGAAAAGGAAAAAATGCTGGTAACCAGCATTTTCTCCTTTCCCCACAATGTTTTCTACCCTATCAGAGACAAATAATCATTTGAACTGCATTTCTTTTGTCATCTGCAAATGCTTTCAATTAAGTTGAGTAAGAAGTTTTGTCCTTTGGTAGGGAGTTATTAACTCTTTACCACACAACGGAATCTAAGACTTGTCCAAATTGAAAGCATATACAGACGACAATTCCATTGTGCCTCAAATAATTGAATTCATTTCTAAAAGGTTAGAAAACACTGTGGTTACCAGCATATTCTCCTTTTCCCACAATGTTTTCAAAAAACTTCTTCCCTAGGGTCGATAAAACTCAGGCTTGTGTGTGGTAAAGGGTTAATTAGGGAAAGCATTTGACAAAAGAGATGGTTAGCTCCCACTGGTGTGTGTTGAATCATAGGCCAGCTGCAGGAAATGATTATGGTATGGTGGGTGGTTTAGGGTAAATGAAATATTATTGTTCTCTCATCATAATGTGAATACCCCCATTTAACCAAAGAATCTTTTTTTTTTTAAACAACACTGCAGCGGAAGGCTTTTGAAAACATTGTAGGAAAAGGAAGATAGTGTTTTCTATCCTTTCAATGACAAATCCCATCATTTGAGCCATGGTTAGTTTGTCATCTGCAAAATGCTTTCAGTAAGAAAAAATCTTAAATTTGAACATCTGGAAATGAGTTCACAATTATTAACAGAGATTTGCATTTCATTTTATAAAAAACTATTAAAATGAGTCACAAAAAAATGAATAGAAAACCTGCCCCAGGCAATGTTCTGAATCATTCTTATGGACATTCTTAGTCTTATTCTCAATAATTTTCTTTATGTAAAAGTGAGTCAACTAGCCAGTCAGGAGTTGCATTACTTTGTAAATCTAGAATTAGACCTAAGAATAAAATTAAGAATGTTTGATGAATGGTCAGTGTCTTGATATTTGATAATGACAGGGACTGGAATGGTTTAACTCTTTACCAAACGACAAAATTTTGGACTCAACCAAATTGAAAGCATTTGCAGACGACAAATTAAATGTAGCTCAAATGATGATTTCTGTCTTCGATAGGGTGGAAAACCTTGTGGGAAAAGGAGAAAATGCTGGTTACCAGCATTTTCTCCTTTTCCCACAAGGTTTTCAAAAGCCTTCCTTTTTAGGGTTGTGAAAAGTCGGGATTGTGTGGTAAAGAGTTAAGTTATAAAGGGAAACAATTACATATTGAAAAGCTTGAATCTTCACCAGATGTCGGACATCTTAGACTCATCCATACAAAATGTCGGACTCCATAATGAAAGTAAGTTTCAGACAACAGATTTAAACACGGCACAAATATTCGAAATTATCTTTGAAATGGGTAGAAAACAATGTATGGAGAGGAGGAAATGCTAGTCATATTTGTTCTCCTTTTCCCAAAATATTTTCAAAAGGCTTTTCCATCAGATTCAATAAACCCTGTACCATTCAGAATTTTAGATTTGTCCAAGTTGAAAGCTTTTGTGGATGAAGAATTGAAGTAACTTAAAAATTGAACTTTGTCTTTGGAAGTCTTGAATACATTGTGGGAAAAGGAGGAAATTGTGATAGCCAGCATTTTCTCCTTTTCCAACAATGTTTTCAGTGGTCTGCTTCAAGATCGAAAAAGTAAGGGATTGTTTGGTTAAGGGATGAAACCTTTTTCACACGATCTCGCAAGTTAACAACCCTGAGAAAGGGGCCTTTTGAAAATATTGTAGGAAAAGGAGAAAATGGTGGCATTTTCTCCTTGTCCCACAATGTTTTCTCAATTTTCGAAAACCAGACCCACCATTTGAGCTACATTTAATTTGTTGTCTGCAAATGCTTTGGATTTGGACAGGTAAAAAATTTCATTGTGTTGTAAAGAGTTAATTTGGGAGTATTTGGCTAGGGTTAACACTTAAGCTGCTGAATAAATGAAACACAGATTTCTACTCAATACTAAAGACCCAAACATTGCGGTTTCAAAGTTGATTTCACCGGAAAGAAAATACCGTATCAGACAGTGTAGATCAAAGATCAGACTGCACGTTCTGTGCAGTCTGATCTTGATCTACAGTCAGCAAAAGGTCACGAGGGTCGCGATTAGCAGCTTAAGGGTTAATGCATTGGAAGAAAAGAGCATCAATAATGATACAGGGCTATTTTATGTTTTCCTGGGTGAATTATGATTCATACCAGAAAACAATACACATTTTTTATCTGCTGTATCCATATTCTCCAAAGTATCTTTAGATTGCAAGAGGCAAATATTTTGTGTCTGAAGCAAGATGTGAGTCTTACATCATTTACATCTGTTTTAGCCTGAATATCTTGCAAAGTATCAAACAGTACTATTACAGTGTTGGATCTTGATCTATGAATGCTAGAATTTAATAATTGGCTTTTCCAGTGTTGTATTGTGCAAATTTTTTACATGACAAGAAAATTTCATATATTCAAATTGGAAGCATGGCAGATGACCCATTAAATGTGGCTCTAATAGTGAAATGTGTCATTGATTGGGTAGAAAACATTTTTTGAAATAGGAGAATATGCTGGTCACCAACATTTTCTCCTTTTCCCACATTATTTTCAAAAGAGTTCTTTCTCTAGGTCGTTAGAATTTGGGAGTGTGTGGTAAAAGGTTAGACTAATACAAGTGTGAAGAGCAATAGATGTAAAAAGAGTGAGAGGGTGAGTTGATCTTGTATCAAAAGCATGTGTGGAGTTAAAAAGATATCAATGGTAGCTTTCAACATCATTCCTACTGGTTTCACCATTAACTCTTTACCAGATCACAGATTGTTAGAGAGGTCCAATTTCAAAGCATTTGCAGACAACATAACATTATTAAACATGGCTCAAAATTAATGTTGGTGTTCGTATAGTTACAAAAAATAGAACACATTGTGTGAAAAGGAGGAAATAATGTTAACCAGGGCATTTGCAGAATCACAAATTAAATATGGTTCAAATGATGGGATTTGTCTTTGAAAGGGTACTTACCCTTATGGTTTGCACTATTTCCTCGTTTTCCCACAATCTTTTCTAAAGCCTTTGATTTCAAGTTTGTTAAATGAAGGGTTTGTTTTGCAGAGAGATTTACATGCAGTGAAGAACAAACAGTTAAAAGCCACAATGTAATATCAAGTGTTGAAATGTAAAGGTTTACAAAATCTTAGCCAATTTGACAAAGTGCCATGAAGTATTTTCATTCACAAAAAGAGATATAAATACATACAATCTGAACATTTTCCAGGAGTTTTAAGGCCCAAATATTTGTATACAATTCCTGTTTCCCTTTTCCTCAGTCTTGCTATACCTTGAAAGCTTAGAACATGTAACTTTTCCACTGGTCCCTCAAAGTCAGCCTGGAAACAAGGACATGAGCACCAATAGTTGGGTACAAAACCAGCAGTGCATGAGCACAAGTTCAATACCCATGACTTAGTATTGATCTTTTCAATTTCAGTGGCCGAGCCCCGATAGCTCAGTCAGTAGCATACAGGACTTGAGAACAGGGGGTCGCTGATTCGAGCCCTGCTTGGCCAATTTCTTTCCGAAGACTGATGACAGTTATTGCAATAGGAATGACATCCCTGGCAGTGGTTATGTGGGAAAGCAGCCAGTGGCTTCGAAAGAATATTGTGCATAGTACTGGTAAAAGAAACTCTAGGAAAGCATAGATAGGTGTACTGGTTGCCGCGATATAACAAATAATGTTGAAAATGGCGTTAAACAATCAATCATCATCATTCAATTTCAATGATGTGAGAAATTGTTGTTCAGTGAAGAGTGCTTGAAATTTTAAAGTCTTTGGACTTCCTTGTCTAGCTCAGGGCTTAAACTTTAATATGTATGCTTGAACAGCATGATTATTTTTTCTCAGTGATGGTTGTCCACCTCTTCTATAGCCCAGTTCTATTGGACATAAATTGTATTTTGTCTTTTGTGTGTTTGGAAGTAGACTGAAATGCTTCCAAACATCTCTTGATGTTAACCTTGAAGTGTCTGCTTCTGTTGCTTTCACAAGAGGAGAACAACCAAATTTTGTAAAGCAGTGTAATCTGTATTGATGCACATATCTGGGTGCCCCCAGGTAATTGACCTGTACCCGGTTATGAAATCTGTTCTCATTTCAGCCTTAATCATAGAGTTTGAAGTCTGTCTGGGACATTTTTTATTGGTCTTTCATTCAGTGAAAGTAACTTTCTTTCACGTGTTGGAAGGATCATTGCTTGAACCCTTGAACCAAACAATATAATGTTTTTATGGAGCTAAGGAAGCTGCTTTAATAGAAAACAGTGTAGGAAAAGGAGGAAATGCTGGTAACCAACATTTTCTCCTTTTTTCACAATGTTTACTTCCCTTTCAAAGACAAAAAAACAATCATTGTCTCCACACTCAAAATTATTCTACCTATTTCGTGTATTTTCAGGTTCGGAATGACTACATGAAGGATCTGGCTGAGCACATAGACCATGATATGGCTATTAGGCTGGGTTGTATAGAAATGAGGTAAGATGCTTGTATATTGGAACCTCAGTAGCTCAAACACCTTTGGGACTGCAGGTTTTTTTTTTACTAAGAAAGTGACGCCGATAGTCGGCGTCTTCCCCCCCCAGCAAATTTTCCCCCCAAAATGTAGATTTTCCCCCAATAAGTCAATTTTCCCAAAGAAATCGCATTTCCCCCCTGTAGTATAAAGTATTGTACCAAGATTTAGTAAATAAACCCACTCCCAGACCGAAAGATCAGCTGGAAAAACGACCAAGGAGAGAAATGTTTTCCTTGTTTAATGAGTCACCCGCCTTTCAAGTTTGTGGAAAACCGTCATTAATCGGCCGATTTTGTATTTTATATTCATTCTTTGCACGGAATGTTCCGAACACGCTAGTGGTATAATACAAATACCACTATAAGTAGGCAATTGGTCCCCGACGATACCGAGTCAGACAATGTAATTGTTAAAGAAATCGAAAGTACACAATCGGCATCGACACCCTTTGACCCTTGTCAGCTTTCTGTTGTTCTTGAGAATTAATTTATATCAAGATGAATTGTCAGAGAAAGACTTGAGAATATTGAGCCCGGGGTTCTCATTTGACCCAGGACCCTGAGGTTTGATGCTTGGAAACCGGAAATGGAAAGTTTTTGACGCTCAAAAATAACTGCCTAAGCATCAGTCTGACGCATGAGATTATCTTCTAAAGCGATATATAAGTTAGCTAGCATGTATATGGCAGACATTGATATCATAATAAACACTATCACTACTAGCAAATGTGAAAGATGCACGCAGCTCTGTTTATCACAACTAATCAAGCTGGCAAGTGGCGATTTATTTTTGAAATGTGATAAAGGTGTTAATCCAATTATCTATTGTAAAATGACAGGTTTTAAAGTTACCTGCTACCCTAATTGACAAATTCATGTCAAATCATGTAGTGATATTTCTCGAAAAGTCAACTGACATGAGAAAAAGATCGCAGAAGAAAAGCGTGAAAACGCATGACACAACAGAAGTCAGTTTGACATCGTCTGATCAGAGGCACTTGAAACTATCTTTGCATATCTGATAATTAATTTAAACAGTGAATTTACACTAATTTCTGTATAAAACAATAAGTGGAACCTGAAATCTCTGTTTCATATTGAAGAAAAACTTTGGTTGTTTTTTGAACTGAAAATACACAACAACTTGTAGATAATATGGGGGGAAAAGATGGAGGTTTGGCCTTCTTGTCTTACAGTATTAGCACTGGAACAAGTGTGAAAAAAGAAGTTATTGGACAAAAAAAAGAAGACTAAAATCTAAAGAAATAACACTTTAATGGATGTGACCTTTATTTTCTCCCTTTTCCACAATGATCTAAGCTATGAAAAAAAAATCAAGTCGTTCTAGCCACATTTGAATTGTTTTCTGCAAATACCTAAAACATGATCGAGTCAAAAATTTTGTTCTTTGGTAAACAGTTAAAAGGTTTTTTGTGTCTGCTTATTCATAAAGAATAATTGCATGCTAGGACTGCAAGTTAAAATTCATCAGTCCACTTCAATCCAACAAGTCTGTACATAAGATGAGGTATTTTCTTGTCTAATTTCTGTCAATAAATAAAGAACATAAATGAAAAATTGTCTTTATTTCACCCTTTTCTCTCCATAATAACCAGGTAATTGACCCTTGAACATTTCTCTTTGACTCTTGGAAAAACTACTTCAATTTGTTGATCTTCTTAAGTCCAAAAAGGGCATATACGTATCTCTGTAGACAAACATTTTGTGTTCACAAAACAGTTAACCCTTTCCCAAACAAGCCCTGGTTTTCATGTGTCTGCAGTACAAGTCTTTTGAAAACACTGTGGGAAAAGGAGAAATTGCTCATAACGAGCAATTTCTCCTTTTCCCACAGTGTTTTCTACCCTTTTTGAGACCTTTCTGCCATTTTCATCAAATTTAAAATTGTCGTCTGCAAACTCTTTCATTTTGGACCAGTCCAAAATTTGTCGTTTGGGAAAGGGTTAAATTCACTTTCACATGCTTGAGTGTTATTGCAAAGATTAATTCCAGGCAGTGTTCTATTGATAGTACACAATGTATAATGTATATCACAAACAAGTACCGGGTATAATGATGCACACCCAACATATATAGCAAGGCAGTAAATTTCCCCAAATATGGCTTTGTCACACATTTATTTTTTCCACTTTTGACCAGCGTCCAGTGTCTTCCCCAAAACCTAAAAAAAAAGCCCTGGACTGAATTATTTGTTCAAATTATGGACAGTTTGATGGATCCATATTTCAGACCAAGTATGACAGTGGACAAGTTAACTCTTTACCACACAATCCCGATTTTTAACGACCCTAAAAGGGTAGCCTTTTGAAAACATTGTGCTTTCTCCACAATGTTTTCTACCTGACCCATAACAAATTTCAATTTTTAAGTCATATTTAATTTGTCGTCTGCAAGACTTAGTGCTTTCAATTTGGACTAGTCTACAATTTTGTCGTTTGGTAAGAGTTAATTATTTGTATTCTCATAGCATGTTTTTAGCTTTCATATTTTGAAACATCCTGCAGAACACACTTAAAACCTTTGTCATTTACTTAGCACATATTCACAAAGGTTGTTCCAGAAGTTTGTAGACTTTTCCTATAACTCGACCAATATAAACAGTTTAATACCAAACTTTGGCAGTATATTATCGGATTGATTATTAATACATGATACAAATAGTCTTGGGTGTTAGTGCATTGTATCTATCCACCTTATGGTAGTATGACAAATTAATTGTCTGTCAGGTACTCTTGTGCACCAGCAACATACCTCAGCTTTTTATAAAAACACAAATATATGAGCCATGCTCTGGCAAATGGGGGCTTAATGCATCTTCCTGATGCATGATACCAAGCAAGACATCCCATAATTATGGATCCATAAAATACAATTTGTCTAACAACCAACTGAATTGTGAGGTAGAATGGTCCTTGGACATACAGAAAATTGATCAATAGTGAGAAGTTTTTGGCCACGTCAGCCTGAGCAGACTGACCAGGGTTGATTCTTTTCACAGATGCATGAAAGCCCTTTTTCACTGAGCACTGCTTATGTTTTCTGCTAGACTTAGACACTCTTGCCTTCCTCAGAGATGGAAATTTTGGCACCTTATGACAATACTGCATAATTCAGTATATGTTAGATGTAGAAACTATTCCTTTTATCCAGAAAAGTAAATGTATTACTATTCTTAGGTCTAAAATATACTGATACATACTGGTAGGTGTATATATCCTATCAGTGAGCCTTAAAACTTAGCACTTTACCACACGATCTCGACTTTTAACGACCCTGTGAAAGAAGCCTTTTGGAAACCTTGTGGGAAAAGGAGAAAATGCTGGTAACCAGCATTTTCTCCTTTTCCCACAATGTTTTCCAACCTTTCAGAAACAGTTGCAATCATTTTAGCCACATTAATTGATTTGTCATCTGCAAGTGCTTTCACATTGGACCAGTCCGAAATTTCGTCGTTTGGTAAAGCAGGGGTGTGGAAATCTTAGAAATTTCTACTTGTCCACGGACAAGTAAATTACAAAAATCTACTTGTCCGCCACTGTGGCTCACAAGTCCACAACAAAACAATTTCAAAAGGTACACATAAAGTGACATGTCCGCAACGTGGGGATACTCTCGAGAAACTTAAAAATTATTGTTACGATCGTCTGCATTCAACCACAGGAATTCTTTCAAGTACGCCTCGTTTAAAAAAAAAAAGTTTTTTGTCATCTTTCTTGTCATGGTCCGTCCCAGACTTCCCACTTCCATTTGCATTGCAGATTTGATAAAAAAAAAACAATTCTCCGATTTTACGCACCAATTGATTGCTGAATCGAAAACTTTTGGATGTTGAGACAGCTTCCGGCGGAGGGGTTAAATCACAGCCCATTTCGCACCGAAGCTGTTTAAAATCAGATTAAAGGCTAAAATTTATACGTGTGCAACATTGTCATCATTGATCTCTAAATCGGTATTAGAATGATACTAATAAAATTATTTTAACCTATAATGATGATCTTGATGGTGTTTACACATTTAAAAAAAAAATTAACATACAAACACAGCCGCATATTTTACCCATCTTGTCATATGCGGTGAAAGCGGAGGTGGACCAAATGTGTATTTTGGGTTTCCAGATATCAGGGATCATCTCAAGACACTGTTTATCATTCGAAATGTCATTTTGTACGAAGTGAGAGCATAATGTATTTCACTAGATATGTATGTACAACAGATTTTTGTTAGCTCACCTGAGCACGAAGTGCTAAGATGAGGTATTGTGATGGGTCATTGTCCGGCGTCCGTCTGTCCACAATTCCTTTAAACATCTTCTTCTACTAAACCGCTGGGCCAATCTTGATGAAACTTGGCAGGGATGTTCCTTGGGTGAAACTCTACCAAAGTTGTTCAAGAGATTGAATTCCACCCATAACTCTGGTTGCCATGGCAACAGAAAGGAAAAAAATAGCAAAATCTTTGAAAATCTTCTCTGATTCTAGAAGGCGCAGAGCTTTGATATTTGGTATGTAGCATCTCCTAGTGGACCTCTACCAAGTTTGTTCAAATGATGCCCCTGGGGTCAAAACTGGCCCCGCCCTGGGGGTCACAAATTTGAACATAGGAACAAAGAAGGAAAACTTTAAAATTCTTCTTCTCTGAAACTGGAAGGCATGAAGCTTTGATATTTGGCATGTAGCATCTCCTAGTGGACCTCTACCAAGTGTGTTCATATGATGCCCCTGGGGTCAAAACTGGCCCCGCCCCGGGGGTCACTAGTTTCGAACATAGGAACAAGGAAGGAAAACTTTAAAATTCTTCTTCTCTGAAACTGGAAGGCGTGGAGCTTTGATATTTGGCATCTAGCATCTCCTAGTGGACCTCTACCAAGTGTGTTCATATGATGCCCCTGGGGTCAAAACTGGCCCCGCCCCGGGGGTCACAAGTTTTGAACATAGGAAGAAAGAAAGAAAACTTTAAAATTCTTCTTCTCTGAAACTGGAAGGCGTGGAGCTTTGATATTTGGTATGTAGCATCTCCTAGTGGACCTCTACCAAGTTTGTTCATACAATGCCCCTGGGGTCAAAACTGGCCCCGCCCGGGAGATCACAAGTTTCGAACATAGGAACAAAGAAGGAAAACTTTAAAATTCTTCTTCTCTGAAACTGGAAGGCATAGAGCTTTGATATTTGGCACCTAGCATCTCCTAGTGGACCTCTAACAAATTTGTTCATATGAGCCCCCTGGGGTCAAAACAGGCCCTGCCCCAGGGGTCACAAGTTCGAACATAGGAACAAAGAAGGAAAATTTTAAAATTCTTCTACTCTGAAACTGGAAGGCGTAGAGCTTTGATATTTGGTATGTAGCATCTCCTAGTGGACCTCTACCAAGTTTGTTCATACGATGCCCCTTGGGTTAGAACTGGCCCTGCCCTGGGGGTCACAAGTTTTGAACATAGGAAGAAAGAAAGAAAACTTTAAAATTCTTCTTCTCTAAAACTGGAAGGCGTAGAGCTCTGATATTTGGCATCTAGCATCTCTTAGTAGACCTCTACCAAATTGTTCATATGATCTCCCTGGGGTCAAAACTGGCCCTGCCCTGGGGGTCACAAGTTCGAACATAGGAACAAAGAGGGAAAACTTTAAAATTTTTCTTTTCTAAACCTTGAAGGCACAGAGCATCGTTATTTGGTATGTAGTGAACCTGTTCTAAGTTTGTTAGCCCCCCTGAGCACAACATGTTCAGTCAGTTTGAAATTGGGTCACCTGGGATCATAAACTAGGTCACTAGGTCAAATTAAAGAAATACCTTGTGGGCACTCTAGAGGCCACATTTATTGCTCAAATGACCTGAAATTTGGTCAGAATGTTTGTCTTGATAAAATCTTAGATGAGTTTGGATTTGGGTCACCTGGGATCATCAACTAGGTCACTAGTTCAAATTAAAGTAATACCTTGTGGGCACTCTAGAGGCCACATTTTTGGCTCAATTGACTTGAAAATTGGTCAGAATATTTGTCTTGATCAAATCTCACATGAGTCTGAATTTGGGTCATGTGGGGTCTTAAATTAGGTCACTAGGTCAAATTAAAGAAATACCTTGTGTGCACTTTAGATGCCACATTTATGGTTCAATTGATTTGAAAATTGTTAAAAATGTTTCTCTTGATGAAATCTATGATGAGTTCAAAAGTAGCTCACCTTGGGTCATAATCTAGGTCACTAGGTCAAATTAAAGAAATACCTTGAGGGCACTCTAGAGGCTACATTTCTTGCTCAATTGACTTGAAAATTGGTCAGAATGTTTGTCTTGATGAAATATTGGATGAGTTTGATATTGGGTCACCTGGGGTCATAAACTAGGTCACTTGGTCAATTTAAAGAAATACCTTGTGGGCACTCTAGAGGCCACATTTATTGTTCAAATGACCTGAAATTTGGTCAGAATGTTTGTCTTCATAAAATCTCGAATAGGTTTGGATTTGGGTCACCTGGGATCGTAAAGTAGGTCACTAGGTAAAATTAAAGAAATACCTTTTGGGCAATCTAGAGGCCACATTTTGTGCTCAATTGACTTGAAAATTGGTCAGAATGTTTGTCTTGATATAATCTCACATGAGTCCGAAATTGGGTCAACTGGGATCATAAACTAGGTCACTAGGTCAAAGAAATACCTTGTGGGCACTCTAGAGGTCACATTTTTTTGCTCAGTTGACTTGAAAATTGTTCAGAATGCTTGTCTTGGTAAAATCTCTTGAAAAAATCTAGGATGAGTTTAAAATTGGGTCACCTTGGGTCATAAACCAGGTCACTTGGTAAAATTAAAGAAATACCTTGTGGTCAGTCTTGAGGCCACATATCTTGCTCAACTGACTTGAAAATTGGTCAGAATCTTTGTCTTGATGAAATATCGGATGAGTTTGAAATTGGGTCACCTGGGGTCATAAACTAGGTCACTTGGTCAAACTAAAGAAATACCTTGTGGGCACTCTAGAGGCCACATTTATTGCACAATTGACTTGAAAATTTGTCAGAGTGTTTGTCTTGATTAAACCGTACATGAGTCTGAATTTGGGCCATGTGGGGTCTTAAATTAGGTTACTAGGTCAAATGAAAGAAATACCTTATGGGCACTCTGGAGGCCACATTTATCATTCAAATGAGTTGAAAATTGGTCAGAATGTTTGTCTTGATAAAATATAGGATGAGTTCAAAATTGGGTCACCTGGGGTCATAATCTAGGTCACTAGGTCAAATTAAAGAAATACCTTTAGGGCACTCTAGGGGTCACATTTCTTGCTCGATTGACTCGAAAATTGGTCAGAATGTTTGTCTTGATAAAATATCGCATGAGTTCGAAATTGGGTCACCTGGGGTGATAAACTAGGTCTCTTGGTCAAATTAAAGAAATACCTTGTGGGCACTCTAGAAGTCATATTTATTGCTCAAATGACTTGAAAATTATTCAGAATGTTTGTCTTTTAGATTAGTTTTAAATTGGGTCAACTGGGGTCATAATCTAGGTCACTAGGTCAAATTAAAGAAATACCTTTGAGGCACTCTAGAGGCCACATTTTGTGCTCAATTGACTTGAAAATTGGTCAGAATGTTTGTCTTGATGAAATCTCACATGAGTCTGAATTTTGGTCAACTGGGATCATAAATTAGGTCACTAGGTCAAATTAAAGGAAAACCTTGAGGGCACTCTAGAGGCCACATTTTGTGCTCAAGTGACTTGAAAATTGTTCAGAACGTTTGTTTTGATAAATTTTCAGATCAGTTAAAACTGTTTTAAATTGGGTCATGTGGAGTCATAAACTAGGTCACTAGGTCAAATTAAAGAAATACCTTGTGGGCACTCTAGAGGCCACATTTATATTTCAATTGATTTGAAAATTGGTTAAAATATTTGTCTTGATCAAATCTAGGATGAGTTCAAAATTGGGTCCCCTGGGCTCATAATCTAGGTCACTAGGTCTAATTAAAGAAATACCTTTAGGGCACTCTAGAGGTCACATTTCTTGCTCAGTTGACTTGAAAGTTGGTCAGAATGTTTGTCTTGATGAAATATTGGATGAGTTTGAAATTGGGTCAGCTGGGGTCATAAACTAGGTTATTTGGTCAAATTTAAGAAACACTTTATGGGCACTCTAGAGGCCACATTTATTGCTCAATTAACTTGAAAACTGTTCAGAATGTTTGTCTTGATAAATTTTTTGATGAGTTCTAAATTGGGTCACGTGGGGTGATAAATTAGGTCACTAGGTCAACTTACAGAAATTCCTTGTGGACGCTCTAGAGGCCACATTTTAAGCTCAATTTACCTGACAATTGGTCAGAAATTGAATTATGCATGTTTAGTGAATTTCGCCTATTGACTCGGGTGAGCGATATAGGGCCATCATGGCCCTCTTGTTTCAAAATTGTTCTCATATTTTCTACTTGTCCGTGGACAACTAGACTGAAAAAAGTCACTTGTCCGACGCTGAATTTTCCCGAGTCGGATGAGTATTTCATTGTATTTCCACACCCCTGGGTAAAGGGTTAAACTCTTCATCATAGTCGTGTCATAATTATCAGTGGTACTGTATCCATCATGGAATGAGGTTTTCAACACTGTTTATTTTACCCCATTATGTATCAAGATTAGTGAGGGGTGGGGCGACATGATAGTAGATTTATCCACATGGTTGTTTCTACTCAAATTCAAGTATAAAAGGGCTGGATGCTGATGACTCACACAGAGCTACTTCTGAAAATGGGCCAGTATCTTTTTTGTGTTAATCACAGCTTTTAATGTTTAGGTTTTGTCATATTCATCTTCATAGACATTTTATTTTGCAGACTGCTTAAACCGTTAACCAAACAGTCCCAAATTTACCAACCCAGAGAGAGAAGGCTCTTTAAAACACTGGGAGAAGGAGAATATCTGGGTGACCAGCATTTTCTCCTTTTTCCACTATGTTTTCTTCCCTTCAAGCAGCAAATTTCAGATTTTGAGTTTAAAATTTTGTTGTGTTGTAAAGATCTTCAGTTAAAGCTGTTTTTGTATTGTTTAGTTTTGGTTTGTATTGGAGTTTAACGCCATTTTAACGGCTTAGGTCATATCATGGCGGTCAGCGACGCACCTATGTGCTTCCTGGCTTTCTCACACCAGTACTGACACAACTTTCTTTCCAAAGCCACTGACTACTTTTCTCACATGCATCAGAGGTGAGAGGCGAAAAATCGCCGGAAAGAAAGTTTGCCTCAACCAGGTATTGAACTCGCAACCACCAGGTCATGAGTCCGACACGCTAACCACAGAGCTACCCGGCGGGCAGCTGTTTTTGACTGACAAAGAAGCAAACAGTGTCAATCCAAGATAAGACTATGTTATTTGCAGTCTGATCTTGATCTTCACTGTTAACATAGGAAATTGAAGATTTAGTACTTAAGGATACGGTATTATGAATGTTTCCTCCAATCAGATGTGTAAACTAGGGATTTACAATAAGACCTGAATTAAGAATATTGGTTAATACTAGGGATGGCAACGGTTAGTAAAATTACTTTCGATCGGTTAACCGGTTAACCGAACGACCATGTAAAAAAATTAAGATGAAGGTACCCGCCATATTTGCTCGAGATGTCAACATTGATAACCGGTGCATAAGAAATGCATACCCGTAACGTTTACTTTTTCTGTACTTTGGCGCAGAAGGCGGCCAATCTATCGACGATCTCCCTCACGGCAATATAATCAATTTTCCACAATGTTTTCTTCAGAGTACTAGAAATTATCAGGCTATTCACAACTTCTCATAATCAATTAACTGGATCATGCAGATGACGCTATGGTTATCGTCAAACGAAAGGGCCATCGCTAAGTGAATCGGGTGTTAACCTTCTCCCAAACGACAAATATTAGTTTTAGACCCTTCCAAATTCGAAGCCTCTGTCGAAAACAATTTTATTTGTTATTGATACAAATGATTCTTACTTCTTTAAAAAGGTAGAAAACATTGTGGGAAAAGAAGAAATTACTCGTTATGAGCAATTTCTCCTTCTGTCGCAATGTTTTCATAGATTTTCAACCTCAAGGTCGTGAGAACAAGGGATAGTCTGGGAAAGGGTTAAGATAACTGGTATATGGACGAAAACTGCTAAATAAATTACCAACAACACAAACATAACCCTTATTATTTTGATTGTGATTGGGTAAAAAAAAATTTACCCAATCACAGATAAAATTCTTGACTGCACAAAGTGCATTTTACAGTGTTCCCGTCGTTTTTTCGCTTGAAATACTTCCAAACGGCTGATGTAGGTGGAGGCATGTTGTTTGTTTTCGAGATTTGTGCTTAAGATTAACTTCTAAAGGTATATTTCGATTTTCAAGGATACTTATCAAACTGATAATGAACGAAGAGTAATCGCTGTGCGTTTTTGACCGGAGGTCGATTAACTTGTTAATTTTAATCCGTCTTACGCTGATTGGTCAATCAATGCACATATTTGAATGGGGGCGGGCACTTAATGAAATAATCCAAACAAATCAAATCAATAAACTGTAGAAGCGAGTGCCTTTGATTAGAGGAGGACACCTGTTTTTGACTGTTTATTATCGGAGACAGGAGACCAATTAGCGGATTAACAATGTTTATAGCACAGACATGTCAAACTGTGTATCACACCTTCCCCGCGTCTTGGCGACATAGATGCGCGTATAGTGCAGTTATGGTTTTCAGAACCGGCAAAGTTAATTTTGTAGACGTTTTTCTTCACTATTTTGGTACATTTTTGGTAATTTATATTTCTGGTTAACCGGTTTCCGATTTCCTAACCGGTTAATCGGTCATTCGATCGGTTAACCGGTTAACCGTTGCCATCCCTAGTTAATACATTCCCAGGATGTTTCTTTTCTGTTATTTGTATTTTTTGTTTGTATGATGTTTAACGCCATTTTCTTCATTATTTCACTTTTATCGCGGGGACCAGTGCCTCTATCCGTGCTTTCCTAAGAATATTTTTACCAGTACTGCGCACAACTTTCTTCTAAGCCACATGCAGCTCCCTACAAAACCACTGTCGAAATAGCGATCAGCGGTGAGAGAGAATTGAATCCTGTCGCAGTGACTATCATCAACACTTGGAAAAAAATTGGCCATGCTGGGGATTTGAACAGATACCCCCCTGGTCTGTATCCTAATGACTGCATCTGGGATCAGACGTGTTTTACTGCAACATACAACAATCTTAAGCTTTGAGTGATGGCTAGATTTGTTATGGTGACTCTCATCAAATCTTAGATAGAATATTAGGATTCAAACCTGTAGACCCTGTGTTAGAATCCCAGTGCATGACCATAGTATTAATTTAATATGAAGGTGCTTCTTTTTTTTCTGGAGACAGTTTAGCAATATGAGGTCATCAGAGTCCTTAACTCTTTGCCAGTCAACAAAATTTTAGACTTGTCCAAATTGAAAGCATTTGCAGACAACAAATCATATTACTCCAATGATAAAATTGATCTTTCAAAAGGTGGAAAACATTTTGGGAAAAGGAGAAAATACTGGTTACCAGCATTTTCACCTTTTTCTACATTTTTTTCAGATGCATTCTTCTGCAGTGTTGGTGAAACTCTGACTTACATGGCTAAGGGTTAAACAGTTGGTTATAGATGAAAAATGTTTAATTTTTTTTTGTCTTTGTTTTATTTCAGGCGTTTCTTCAAAGATATGCCTCAAGTAGCTTTAGATAAGAAGTCAAACTTTGAATACTTAGAGAGAGAAGTTGGTTTGAAACGATTCCTACCCAAGAATGTGATAGACTCAACAAAGGTAAAGGTTCAAACTCATACAGACTTTTCAGTTTGCATTACTTACATAAGCAGTAGTCTTACTGTCTGAGAGGAAGCTTAAGTTTGGGGAATTCATTAACCCTATACTACACATTCCCGAATTTTAATGAATTTTAGTATCAAACTGCATGTTCTGTGCAGTTTTTTCTTGAATCTTCTGCTGTATGTATTTCTAAGTATTTTTAGGCCTTTAATGCATAATTCTGAGTTGTCCTGATCCTAACAGAGATGGCTTTTAAAAACATTGTGGGAAAAGGAGAAAATGCTGGTAACCAGCATTTTCTTCTTTTCCCACAATCTTTTGCATCTCTTCCCAGAAAGAAATCATTATTCAAGTTCTACAGAATTTTTTGTCCCCAAATGCTTTCAGTTTGATTTACACTAAAATTTTGCATTTTGTTGAAGAGTTGAAGTATAACATAAACTGTCTCTCTAGTTTCAATAGATTGTGTTTCCAGCATAATATCTTATGTACCTGGAGATGAAAATTATTTCTTGACTTGATAAAAAGGTGAATAAAGGGAAGTAACTACTGACCAGTCAAAATAGCTGTATGACTTCTCTCCCTTGAATTATGTACCACCCGACAACAATGAGAAGTTTCCTTTCGCTCCTCTTCCTATAATAGTACAGAGCAAGGCATTGCAGGGTTGTAGAATGATGTTACATTACCCTTTAGCCAATCTGAACCCCCAAAAAGGACATTTTCAATACAAAAGAGACTGATTTCTCCATCACAGAGTCTGAAGGATTGATAGGTTAGTTATGGAACATATTACTTGAATGTGATAGAAAGGCATTTCTGCATTTTGTTACTCTCCTTCATGTAGCATAAGGCCTTTTTCATTAAATTTTGTCCTAAGCAAATGCTAGGTAGTGGTAAGTCAAAGTGTTTGTTGGCTGATAAAGAATTAATTCTATATTCTTCACTGACAACAAACAAAAGAATTAGAATTATTGAAGCTAAAATCACTTCATGTGAAAAATGAACATTCAAGTTACGAGTTTTCATGAATATATTTCTAAATCGAAGATTCCTCCATGAGCAAAAATGGATTGAAAGTGTTAACTTTTATTAACCCTTAAAGGATTTTTTAAAATAAAAGTTTACCAGCCAGCATAGATCAAGATCAGATTGCATGAAATGTGCATTCTGATCTTGATTTGCTTTGTCAGCTTTGCTGACACATTGTGGATAAGAGAAACCTTGATATTATTTGGGTTTTATCTCTGGATTGAAAATGTTCTTTCGCAACTTTGGGTTTATTCAGGAATCTATGTAGTAACTCTTTACCACACAAGCAAAACATAGACTTGTCCAAATGGAAAGCTTTTGCAGAACACAGTTTTAATGCTGTTTTCAAAAGCCTTCTTTCTCAAGGTCAAGGATGGTGTGGTAAAGTTGATTAGGATTATAGTGAGTGTGAGATGATATCTCAAAAGTGTAGATTAAATAGATAATAGTCCTTAATCTCTGTAGATTATCATGTCCACGGGAAGGCAAAGCAGGGAAAACTGAAGATGGCCTATAGCAATTTCTTTATTTGTTACATTGTTTTCAAAAGTAAAGGCAGAGAGAATCAAATGTAAAGCTTACAAATGAGAAGTACATCTTTGCGGACTAGACACACTTCCTGAGCTGTATGCCCATAAAAGGAAAATACACAGGAAATATGACTCTTGTCAAATGAATGCAAAAGAGTATTCATAACTTCCGATCATTTCTTTCATAGTGCCCAGTCCCTGATTTAGCAGACAGGATACTGTTGGGCGCAACTTCAACTTATTACCTCACAAATGCTACTTTCCATGGCGCTTTAGGGTATGGCTGTTGGAAAAAAAAAATTTGGGGAAAAGGAGAAATTGCTTGATTCAACCAACTTCTCAATTTTCTATTCTGGTCAGGGTCTGTGAGCTCATTGGTATTAAAAATACTCAGGGTTTTTGAGTTTGTATTAACTCTTTACCAAACGGCAAAATTTTAGAGTGGTCCAAATTGAAAGCATTTGCAGATAACAAACTAATGTTGCACAAATTAGGAAAGTTTTGTTTGAAAGGGTAGAAAACAATATGGGAAAAGGAAAAAAGCCAGTAAACAGCATTTTCTCCTTTCCCCACAATGTTTTCAACAGTGTTTTTCCTTGGGGTCGTTAAAACTCTGGATTGTGTGGTAAAGCGTCAAGGACTTGTTAAAAAAACCTGTTTCAGAAGGTTTGGTAAAAGTTATTTCCACAGTGTACATTGACCTCTTACTGCTGAATGTTGTTTCAACTTCTTGAAGTGAACTGGCTGCAATTACATTAACTTTTTACCTAAGGACAAAATTTTAGACCAGTCCGAATTAAAAGCACTTCCAGACAGTATATGTGGCTTAACTCTTTACCACACAATCGGGACTTTTAACGACCCTTTAAAGAAAGCCTTTTGAAAACATTGTGGGAAAAGGAGAAAATGCTGGTAACCAGCATTTTCTCCTTTTCCCAAAATGTGTTCCACTCATCCCATAACAAATTTCAATTTTTAAGCCACATTTATTTTGTCATCAGCAAATGCTTTCAATTTGGACTGGTCTACAGTTTTTGTGGTGTGGTAAAGAGTTAAACAATGCTTTGTGTCTCAAAAAGATTAGAAAATATTGTGGGAAAAGGAGAAAATGCTGATTATATGCATTTTATCCTTTTTCCACAATGTTTTCAAAGGTCTTTTTCTGAGGGTAGTTTAATCTCTGGATTGTTTGGTAAAAGGTTAATGAAATAATGGTAAATAACTAAAAAATAAAACCATTCCTTTTGCCATGATGTATGCCAAATCTGTTTTCAGATTCAGGTTAAAAAACCCTCTGCTAATTTCTCTGTTGAAATCTCTGTTTAGATAATAGTTTGTATGGTGTTACTGTAGTTTGATTTGGTGGGGAGAAAAAATTATGTAGGAGTATTTGGTAGACACTTTTCACTTAGCCCATTACCATACAATCACAAGTATTAACAACCCAAGAAATAAATCTTTTAAAAAAAAATATGGGAAAATGATAAATGCTGGTTATACATTTTCTCCATTTCCCACATTTTTTCTACCCTTTGAAAGACAAATCACATATATTTGAAAAGAATTAAATTTGTTGTCTGCAATTCTGCAATTACTTTCAATTTGCACTAGTTTAAAATTTTATCATGTGGTAAAGAGTTGAGACATTATTCCCTTCTGACAACCATTTTTAGCTAGGCAGTGTTATGGAAGAAAAGGTTGAGGTATTGTCATAGCCCTGTCTTCGTCTGCATCATCTTGGTTGTCTGCTTTGTCATCGTGCAAAAACTTTGACATTTTATGATATCTGTCATTAATGAAGGTATTTAATTCAAACTTGGACAAGTTGTTAACTATCAAAAGGAAATCCATACCAGTATGGCAGGCAACCATCAAAATATTTTTGATACAGTTATGGTCCTTTTTCAACATAGAATTTTCACTGGAAATTAATCTATTTCTAAAAGCATCAGCAGCCGTCAGCCTTGCCACCCACATGCAGTGCTCATGTTCAACTTGCAGCAGATTACTTTAGAAAAACAATGTGCCCAATGGGAAATTATTTTGGATGAACTCTTCAATGAAAAACAACACTGTATTGTTTGAATTCATAGTGTTATTGTGAAATAAATTTTAGACTTGTCCAAATTTGAGGCAATTGCAGGTGATGAAGTATGTGTCTTTCAATGGGTAGAAAACATTGCAGGAAAAGGAGAAAACACCAGTTACCAGTATTTTCTCCTTTTGCCTCAATATTTTCAAAAAACACCTTTCTTGGGTTTGTTAAAATGGAGATTATGTGGTAAAGGATTATTTTATTGTCTTCAAAGCTTTTAACGCTTTACCACAGGAGGAAAATGTAGCCTTGTCCAAATTGAAAACATTTTCAGATGGCAATTTAAATGTGACTCAAATGATGGAATTTGTCTTTGATAGGGTAGAAAACATTGCGGGAAAATGAGAAAATGCTGGTTAACAGCTTTTTCTCTTTTCCCACAATGTTTTCAAAAGCTGTCTACTTCAGGGTCATTAAAGCTAGAGATTGTGTGGTAAAGGATTAACTGCCACAAGTCTCTGATGGTGGCGCCTGGTAAAGAGTTGAGGGAAAGTCTGCTAATTTTTTCGAATTGCATATTATACTGAGAGACGATTAGGTAGTGATATTAGCATTTCTCGGTATGTTACTGCCAATATTTTATGAGCAATATTTATAATGTTCCAATACTAATGACGCAGTAATGTGAAAGCTTACAGAGAGACCAAAAGGCTATGTGCTTGTTACGCTTTACCGAAAAATCCAGAGTTATATCAACCCCAAGGAAGAAGGCTTTTGAAAACTTTGTAGGAAAGGGAGAAAATGCTGGTATGCAGCATTTTTTCCTATTTTCCCATAATGTTCTTCCCTTTCAAAGACATATCTATCATATGAGCTGTATTTGTCATCTGCAAGTGTTTTCGATATGGCTTGTCTGAAAATGTTTTGTCTGGTAAAGAATTATATGAGAAATATAAATGCAATTTATTGTTAAACCTGAGGAAACATAGTGACAAATGGAAAAAATGCTCTAGAGCAAATATTTCTAGCCTGGCCATTTTGTTTTGTAAGATTATTCCCAGTAAATACAACAGAATACAATTATCTAAGTGGAAAGAGTCAACTCTATACATGAGGATAAAACCTTGGACTTTCTGATATTGAAAGTAGAACCATGGCTTATATGGTAGCACTTGTCATTGGAGGGGTGCAAGCATTTTCTTCTTTTCCTACAATGTTGGTAAAAATGTTGAAAAAAAATCCCACAATATCCTTAAGGGCATCATAAACGTTGTAAAGGGTTAACCCTTTACCAAACAATCCCTGGTTTTAACGACCCTGAAGAAAACAGCTTTTGAAAAGACTGTGGGAAAAGGAGAAAATGCTGGTATTTTCTTCCGTATTAAACATTTGTCCCATCATTTGGACCACATTTAATTTGTCGTCTGCAAATGCTTTCAATTTGAACAAGTCTAAAATTTTGTTGTTTGGTAAAGAGTTAAATGCCTGCATTGAGAGTAGTTTTAGTTGCGGGAGGCTGAAGTGGCCCCACAAAGTGATTTAGTCCCTCTTGTTTGTTTCCTGAGTTATTTTACAAGAGCTAGTCATCATGGCTGCTGTGATATCGTTTGATCGAGAATGAACTATTGGGAAATTTTGTGTGGATTTTTGTGTGGATTTTTGGATATTAAGCCGGGATGTGATTAACTCTTTTAGTGTCAAACAATACAACAGCCACTCTGTTTCTTTTTAGCCCACAGTGTTTAGCAGAATCAGGCTGCACAGAATATATAGCTTTTTCTTGAATTTATACCGTCTAATACTTGGTATGTTCCAACCTAAACAAATATAAAACTGCATTGTGGTGGTGTTTGTTAGTGACTGAAAATGTCCAGTCCATTTATTTGGCTCAGTAAGGGCAATTGTATATGACCAATTGCAGCTTTTTATGCAGCAATTTATCAGGTAGAGTAACATAAATTGGGGAGGAGTTTTCAGTCAGGAAAGATCCAAATAAAACATTTGAAAGGCTAAGGTGGCCATAATACAGTAAAAAGTATTGGACAGGAGTAGATCAAAGACCAGACTGCATGCTGACTGCATGCCAAATGCATGCCCACTGAAGTCTGATCTTGATCTCTTCTGTCCACAATTCTCATTCAAGTTGTGTGCAGCCATTTTCAAGTTAAGAAATTACTAATGCAGGCAATTTGAGTTAGTGTGTTGGAATAGATATTGAACCTGGAAAATTTATATGGTAAACTACTTAACATTCATTTTGTGAAGCGGGTATTGAATATGGATTTACTTCATTTCAGTCCAAAAACTTACGGAAGTCCATTCAACAGCATTTTAAAGCATATGCACAATTGTCGGAGTCTGAATGTGTTTACAAGTTCTTCGAAACATTATCCATTGTCTGTAGATTCAACCAGGAAAGGTTTAAATGCCAGTTAGGGGTAAGTAGCCAGTCTTTTGCTCTCTTTATGTCATTATACACTATTCTATCAATAGCAGACTGACCCCATAGCAGAGTTTGTTTCTTGATCCATTGTCTGCCTGTTATCCAGTTTTGTATCAACAACAGGTAACACCCAGTGCTACAAGGCAGAAATCTGCCCTGTTCAAGACTGAGATAATGCGAGTCTTGGAAGTTTGAACTGTGATATTAAGCTTGCACAAAGATAGCCCTTATTGTAAAAGATCAAATTCTGTAGTGAGTTTGTTCAAATGATCCTGGTCAGAATAATCTTTTTCTTTCGTCAAAATCATAGCCAAAGATAGAATTACACAGTTATTTTTAAAAAGAAATTAATGCAATCCTGTCAGGCGCTATCTAGTTGGAAGATTTGTTGCACATGACAATAAATAACTGTCATAGATAAGTGTTGCCTGTTGTTCATTGGATGCAAACGGGAAATACAATTGGTACCAGTTCAAGGTTTTGTCATGAGCTGAAGCCTGTCAAGGGTCCATCTGTCAGTTATTGTTATCTTCTCATAAACTGCAAGCTAAATTTGAAGTACAGATTGTGTTCCTTCCATGGTCTTCTTCACATTACTTTGAAATAAAAGTTAGTTCCATGGGAAACTGTGCTACCCGTGGCAACAAAGGGGAATATTTTGAAAAATCTTCTTTTCCAGAAAGTGCTTTTTTTACTTTTTTTTTGCAATTTAGTGTGAATGAAACAGGGCTTGATTTTTTTGAAGATGTGTTAACCCTTTACCACACAATTACGAGTTTTAAAGACCCTGAAGAAGAAGGCTTTTGAAAACATGGTGGGTAAAGGGGAATACGCTGGTAACCAGCATTTTCTCCTTTTCCCACAATGTTTTCTACCCTTCCCAAAACAAATTTCAGTTTTTTAGTTGCATTTATTTTGTCGTCTGTTAATACTTTCAATTTGGACTAGTCTAAACTTTTGTTTTTTGGTAAAGAGTTTATAGATTAATTACCACACCATTGTCTAGAAAAAAAATCTCACCTTTGTCTAGAAAATTTCACAACAAATGAGGGAAATGCTCAATATCAGCAACCTGTATCATTTGCAGAATGTTTGAAAGTCTTTTTTTTTCTGCCTTAAATGGATTAGGCTAGCATGATGTAATGTTTAAATCCGATACTGCACCCATTTAGATAGTTGAGTATGTCAGAAATTAGATTAAGTACGATGGTATGTCAGAAAATAGATTAAGTACGATGATATCAAGACATGTAAAAGGAAACAAAAATACTTTTTTGAGTTGATTGAAAAGTATTGGATCAGTTTCATCACTCCCTCAATGTTGTCTACAGCTGTATCGCAGAGATGTAGAAAGTGAGTTTTGTCTGTGAATTGATGTAGCTGAGCTTTGCTAACAGCCTGGATAGAGGTATTATCCGATGAGTAAGAATAATCAATAAAATGAAAATCGCACAAAGAAAGAGAATACTCTTTTCTTTTGTTGTGAAGTCATGTTATTGTTACAGAAAAAATACACAGATTGTTCGACAATGTTTTAGAAATTGCATGAAATTGAGGCTGAAAGAAAGTAACTGGAGTAAGGTTTATAATCTGTGAGTATTAGCTCTGTCCCATTAATCCTTTACCACACAATCCCAACTTTTAACGACCCTGAAGAAGAAGCGTTTTGAAAACATTGTGGGAAAAGGAGAAAATGCTGGTAACCAGCATTTTCTCCTTTTCCCACAATGTTTTCTACTGTATCAAGGACTAATTTTTTCATTTGAGCCACCTTTAATTTGTTGTCTGCAAATGCTTTCAATTTGGACCAGTCTAAGATTTTGTTGTTTGGTAAAGAGTTAATGACAAAAGATTAGACTTGAAGGAATTTGGAAGTAATTTGCAGACAATAAATAAAATGCAGTTCAAGATTTATGATGAGATTCATTATTGAAAGGGTAGAAAACATTATGGGGAAAGGGTAGAAAACATGGGGAAAAGGTAGGAAACATCAATGGGAAAAAAAGAAAACACTTGTTACCAGTATTTTCACCTTGCCCCGCAATGTTTTCCAAAAGGCTTCCTGGGGACTATAAAATCTTGATTGTTTAGTTAGCTTTTTATCACAGAACAAAATTTTAGACTTGGCCAAGTTGAAAGCACTTACAGACAAAAAATTGAATTGTGTCTCAAATAATCAAGAATTTGCCTTTGAAAGGGAAGAAAGCATTGTAGGGATGGGAGAAAATTCTGGTCACCAACATTTTCTCTTTTTCCCACAATGTTTTCTAAAGGTGTTTTCCTCAGTTGTCGTTAAAACCGATTAATTAAAGTTTAATTCAGGTATAGAGGTAATGAGTAAACTCTTTATCAGACAACAAAATGTTAACTTCATACATTATAGTAAACGTTCTTATAGGCAAACAGCAAATTAAAATGTTGCTCAAATCATGGAATTTGTCATTGAAAGCGTAGAAACCATTGCGCGTAAAGGAGAAAATGCTAGTTAAAAGTATCTCCTTTTTGCACACCATTTTCGAAAAGCCTTCTAAATCCTTCTTCTCATAAAAAAAGATTTGTTTGGCATACAGTTTATTTGCTAGCTTTTGTGTATGTTTGTCACTATTAAACTTATGAGGAAGGAGATGAATTGCAGTGTCAGGATGCTAGACCCATTACTGCACAGTTTATGGGACTGATTCATGCAGGAGACTGCTCTTTAAAACATCGTGGGAAAAAGAGCAGTTGTGTGTTTTAAGCAATCAATCCTTTTCTTACAGTGTTTTCAAAATCATTAAAAAACTTACACATTCCTTCTGACATTGTCTGCTGTGTCACTTAAACTATTCCAGTTAATAGATAGGTTAGAATTTGCCTGTACATTTTATGAACCACTCTTTACCAAATGACAAAATACTTGACCTGTCCAAGTTGGATGCCAAGTACTGGTAAAAGAATCTCAAGGAAAGCATGGATAGGTTCACTGGCCACCATAATATAACAGAAATAATGTTGAATGTGGCGTTTAACACCATACAAACAAACAAAAAACTGTTTCAAAAGCCTGCTTCAGAAGGGTCTTATGAATACAGTATTTTTTGGTGAAATGTCGAGAGCTATTATCCAGTGACTAATTTCTGCTGTTCCATTTATTGGGACATATTATAACTTTGGGACATTTGTTAAAATCAGAAACATGCTAGGAAATTGTGGACGAGTTGTTCCTACCTTTAGAAACTCTAGAAAGCATTAATGCAAACAAAGAATTTTTCCTCGACTCTTACCCAGGTGACAAATTGTTACAACTCTTACATAATTCAAAGCATTAAAATTTGCATTGCAGATGACAAATTGAGCTGTGCTCAAATGAACGGATATGTCATTGTTAGGATATAAAACATTGTTGGGAAAAGGCAAAGATACTGTTTTCTAGCATTTGTTCATCCATTTCCGTTAACCCTTTCCCAGACGACAAATTTTAGACCCTTCCAAACTGAAAGAGTTTGCAGACGACAATTTTAAATTTGATAAAAATGGCAGATAGTTCTCAAAAAGGGTAGAAAACACTGTGGGGAAAGGAGAAATTGCTCGTTACGAGCAATTTCTCCTTTTCCCACACTGTTTTCAAACAACTTGTATTGCAGACACGTGAAAACCAGGGCTTGTTTGGGAAAGGGTTAATGTTTTCAAAAATCTTTGACTTCCTCTATCTTGTAAAAACATTGGTGGTTTAGTAAAGGGTTAAACTGTATTGTGAATATAAATTTTTAAAAATACTTTTTGGGAAACGGAGAAAATGCAGGTTACCGGCACTTTCTTCTTTTTGAATATAATTTTCATAAAACCGTCTTCAGGGTCATTAAAACGGAAGACTTTTTTTTGTGAATGGTTAAGCAGAGAAGAATATAATCAGGAAAATGCATCTTCAAGAAAATGAGGAAATGATATCAATAATGAAAATACCTAATAATAAATAAATTGCCTCGGGGTGCATGATTCAAATTTTGTCACCCTGTATGGCCCTACTGCTTGTCATCATTAGTTCTTGCAAAAACCAATATAGTGCACAATCACTTGCATAAACATTGCAATTACAGAAATGTGTGTGCTTTTTGATTTAATTAAAATTTGTTTTCTGAGAATTGTTTCATTTTTGTTAAGTGTTAATGTGACATTTTGAGATGGTTGATGAAGTATAATTATTTCACTGTGGCTAAGGGTAAGAAGATAGCTGTCAATTATCTTAAAGTAGTACATGTATCTTTCATTTTAAAAAAAAATAGTGCATTATTGAATTACATAGGTTTGAATATTTACTGGGTAGACTGTAATGATTACATCATTCTTTAGCTGAAATGGAGTATATATTTCTTGTAATGAAAATGGTTTGTTGGGGGTAAAATGAATAGTGATGTATTGATTCAAAGCTGAATAAAAGAGGCTTGGATTAATGTGCAGATCTGAGGTAATGTTGGATTCTTTATATAGAAATAGTTCCAGTTCCAATACTTATAGAGGGGGTCAGCCATGGCTCAGTGGTAAATCCATTGGCTCCGTAGTAAATCCATTTGACTTCTGTTCAGGAAACCCAGGTTTGATTCCTTCTCGTGACCCTGGACACATTGAAGTGACCTTGAGTAATATACTGCTGAGTTCCAGTCTTGTAATGGTAAAAGCCAGGGAAGAATTAAGTTACCTTTTCACCATGAGATTAGGTTGGGTGGGGGTTTGTTCTACCACGGCTCAGTGGTAAGGACATTGGACTTAGATCAGGAAATCGAGGTTTGATTCCAGCTAATTGGGCCAAGCCCTCGTACTCAGTTGGTAGTGTACAGGACTTGAGAACAGGAGGTCGCTGGTTCGATCCCTGGCTTGGCCAATTTCTGTCAGAGGATTGATGATAGTCATCGCGACAGCATTCATTCCTCTCTCACCAATGACCATTGTTTCGATGATGGTTATGTGGGAAAGCAGCCAGTGGCTTGGAAAGAATATTGTGTGGAGCACTGGTAAAAGAAACTCCAGGAAACCATGGTAGGTGCACTGGCCGCTGTGATATAACTGAAATAATGTTGAAAACAGCATTAAACACCATACAATCCAGCTAATTGGTCACAATGAATGACCATGAGTAAGGCTGTGCATAGTTCAAGTCTTGTACTGGTAAAACACTTGGAAGAAATATGTGACCTACTGTCATAAAATAACAGATGTAATGTAACTAATGTTAATTATTATGAGGAAAAATCCTTACAGATATTTATAAAAAGTAATGTCCATGAATCACAATTTTGTCAGTGCTGAGTCTAACAATGTTTATAGTTAAGAGCATAGTTTCCCAAAAAATGTTTCAGAGGTTTCTCATATGAAGGAAAACATCATGGGGTAGTAAGATTATTGGAAGATGCCTTGAATCTAAGATCTGATAAGCCACAAGGGGCTTTTGTGGAATGATAAAGATTGAGCCAAATTTCTGTGTATGGTTTGGATTGTTACTGAGAAAGAGTTCCATACTGTAATTCTTTTATACATGTATAACTATTTTAAATGGTATATCATTGTAATGAAAGATCTCCATCAGTGTTAGGTTCTTTATAGCTACTGAAAACATATTAATGGCTTGTATGTTAGGATTTGCTATTGAAAGGGCAGAAAACATTGTTGGGAAAGGAGAAAATTCTGGTTACCGGGATTTTCTTCTTTTCCCTCAATGTTTTCAAAAGCCTTTTCCAGGGGAAAAATGGAGTGGTTTAGTAAAGGGTCAAAGTTATAGATGGAACCAAACATGGTATGGTTAACCTGTTTCCAGACATCAAAAATCTTTCCCTGGTTCAAGGTTGTTACAATACAAGATTATTTGGTAAAGCCCACTTAAGGGTTAACCCTTTGCCACACAATTACAACTCTTAATGACCTTGAGAAAGAAGACTTTTAAAACATTGTGAAAAAAGGAGAAAATGTTTGTAAACAGCATTTCTCCTTTTCTCACTATGTTTCCTACCTTATCAAAAACAACTTCCACATTTTGAGCCACATTTCATTGTGGTTTGCAACTGCTTTTGGTTTGGACAAGTTCAAAATTCTGTCGTGTGGTATTGGCTCAACAACAAAATTAGTGTGGGTACATATTTGCTTGATTGTTTGGGGTTACCAGAATTTTTTCCTTTTCCCACAATGTTTTCAGAAGCCTCTTCTCCAGGGTCTGTAAAACATAGGATTGTTTGGTTAAAGGGTCAACTTGATAGTTTTATCCTTGGTCCATGGACTGCCAGATACCAGTCAGTGACTGATAGTTTTATTAGACTTTTTATTGGTATAATAAAAGTTCTAAGAATATCTGTCCAGATTTTTTCAGTATAATTCAAGCAAGATTTTTAGTACATTTGTTAAGATTCCTCTCCTTATGAAAGAATGAGAAGTGAATAGAAAGCCACTGGTAAGTTTCAGTGTTTTTTCTAATGTTTATTATGACTGTGTGTTTGACTGTGTGTTTCCCTGGAATTATCCAACAGAGGTATTTATTAAAATTTATCTTCTATTTAATCATTTATCAAACAATCCTGAGTTATGCAACCCTTAAGGTAAGAAGGCTTTTGAAAACATTGCAGGTAAATATGAAAATTCTTATAGCCAACATTTTCCCCTTTCCCCACAATGTTTTCTAACATACCAAAGACAGATAAGAGCATTAATGAGACACATGTAAATTGTAAATTCTTGTGTGCAAGTGATTTGAAGTTAGATGAGTCTAAAATTTTGTTGTCTTGTAAAGGATTAGATAGTTCTTTGTATCTTTCAATTTTCATGTATTATTCCTATTAACTCTTTACCGAACAATCCCAAGTTTTATTGAACCTGAGGAAGAAGGCTTTTGAAAACATTGTGGGAAAAGAAGACAGTGCTGGTAACCAGCATTTTCTTTTTTTCCCACAGTGTTTTCAACAGTCGCAAAGACAGATACTGTCATTTGAGTCCCATTTTGTTTGTTGTCTGCAAACACTTTCATTTTGGACTTGTCTAAAATTTTGTAGTGTGTTAAGAGTGAAACAATCCTCTGAGGTCCAGTGGTTGTCCATTTTCCAAACACCTCCATGTTTAGCAATTTCAGTGTTTCTGTATCAGCTCTGAGAAAGGATGCTTTAAAATGCATTGTGGGAATTGGAGAAAATACTGGCATCAAGCATTTTTTTCCAACAATGCTTTTTACCTATTTATCAGCAATTCCCATTATTTTTGCTACATTTCTTTTTCAATTTCAACAAGTCTGTGTGAAATATAAAGGCCCAGTAGCGACCAAATGTAAACAATGCAGGTGTTAAAATGCGTTTGAATTGACATCGTACCTTTTAAAATTCTTGAAATTACTGTGAAGATGACAGTCTGCTAATTTCGTACAGTCAGTCAATGGCGATGTGGCCAAAATTTAGCGGAAAAATAACACTACTATGTTTTAGAGAGCTACAACTTTGATAACGCAGCAAAAACTTATAGCATATTACTGTAAATAACTCCAATAACCTTGCTTTCTACCAATGTTACAGGTCTCCTTATGATCAAATGATCAAAAACAGTGTTAATTATTTTCTTGCACACTGAAAAATGCATAATATTATTAGTCAATAGGAATTGGGAATTTGATGATTTTTTTGTGGTTACTTACTGTGTAGCTTCCTGGTGATGATTTTATCAGATAGGACTGTGAAGTTAAAGATCAGACTACACATTCCATGGAGTTTGATCTTGTTCTATACTGTTTGTTAAAGCATGTAAAATGTCCTATGGCATCTTATGGGTTCAAGTACATTACCTGGATAAACAATATTCATTTTTGTTGAGCTCACTTGGAGTGAGCAAGACATAGTTGTCATAGTGCAGTTTCTGTGTATGTGCGTCCGTCCGTCTGTCTGTGTGTAAGTGCGTGCGTCCAAACTTGTCCAGAGCAGAACTTCTACATTTATGGACCGATTTCAAATTAATTTTGCAAAGTTGTTCTTCGTGAGTAGATGTGTCATTTAACTCTATACTAAATGACAGAATTTTAGACTGGTCCAATTTGAAAGCATTTGCAGACAACAAATTAAGTAGTGCTCAAATGGCAAGATTTGTCTTTGTTAGGATAGAAAATATTGTGGGGAAAGGAGAAAATGCTGGTTACCAGCATTTTCTCCTTTTCCCACAATGTTTTCAAAAGCCTTCATTTTCAGGGTCGTTAAAATTAGGGATTGTGTGGTAAAGAGTTAAAATTCCCCAATGGCCGGCTGACATGTTGCCCCTGGGCAAACTTCTGGTATACCATAGAGCTTAACCCTTTTTCAAACTGTCTTGACTTTTCAAGACCCTCAAGGAAATAGGCATTTGAAAACATTTTGGGAAAAGGAGGTAACCTGCATTTTCTCCATTTCCAACAATGTTATTTTTTCCTTTTTGGATAACTTGAACTTATGTATGCATATATATAATATGTCATCTGCAGAATGTTCATAACTTTTAGCCCTTTACCACACAGTCCCAACTTCTAATTAACAACCCTGAGGGAGAGGCCTGTTGATTACATTATTGGAAAAGGAGAAAACGCTGGTAACCAGCATTTTCACCTTTTCCCAGAATGTTTTCTACTCTATGGAAGACAGATTTTATGTTTCAAGTTACATATAATTTCTTGTCCAAAAAATGCTTTCAATTTGGACCAGGCTAAAATTTTGCCATTTGGTTAAGAGTCTCATGTATTTTTTTTTGGTTTGGGAAAGGGTTAAATACTTTGTGGAAGTAATGCTAATGAAAGTCTGCCTGGTTACAAAGTTTCCTTTTTCTGGTTTCTGTCATTGTGTACCTTATCAGTATTACCATTTAGTTTGGCTCATAGTTTTTGAAGGCTGAGAAACCACAAAACATCTTGGTCCTACAGTGTTCTCCTTTTACCGCGACACTCTGGTAAAACAGGCCCAAAATGAAGGCAATACCATAATTATAGTTGTATCTGCCCAGTTCACTTATTTTATTGTATGTAGAGTTTTGCTGTGATTTGATATCCATGTGATGGCCTCTTTGTATTCATTATCACTGGTTAGCAGACTCCATAATAAGGCAGCTGATAATTACAGACTTAACTCTTTACAGAGCTACAAAATTTTATACTCGTCCAACTTGAAAGTAATTGCAGACCGAAAATAAAATATGATTAGATTTATTTAGATTTGATTAGCCTTTGGAAAGGTAAAAAACGAAGTGGGTTAACAGCATTTTCCACTTTTCCCATGTTGTTTACTAAAACCATCTGCGTCGGGGGGTCATGAAAAGTCATTAGTGTTCAGGGTTAAATCCTCCTGCAAAATGTGTGTACTTATTATGTACTGCAGTAGGTTATACTGCTATTATTAACCTAAATACATGTCATTTATTATTATTATACACAATTAGTGGACCTTTTCAGAATTGAAACACCCTTGGAAAAGGATCTGAAAGTCAGACTTACAGTATCAAATACTTTCCTTGGTTTGACTTTGAAAACAGTGCAGCAAATGAAGGAACTGCTCACTTTTGAAGAGTTTTATTGTTGTTACCAAAATGTCAAAATATACTGCTGTTGCTCAGGGAATGGAAATCATTGTTATCTTAAATTTTTTACCAAACGACAAGACTTTAGACTAGTCCAAATTGAAAGCATATGCAGACAACAAAATGAATGTGATTCTCAAAAATAGAAATTGGATTGCGGAAGGGGAGAAAACATTGTGGAAAACAGAGAAAATGCTGGTTACCAGCATTTTCTCCATTTCCCACAATATTTTCAAAAGCTTTCTTTTTAAGAGTCATTAAAAGTCGTGATTGTGTGGTAAAGGTTAATATATTAGCCAGATGCTGTATCTGTTTTGCAGAGATAAAGACCAGAAATGCTTAGAGGATGTGCAATGAATTTTATGCATTCTCCTCCTTGATCAGTTAGTTAGCCACAGTTAGTTCTGTGTTGTGGCCAATATTCTCTGAAAACCCACAATGTCACCTAAATCAATCAAGCTTTGTTTCTTGGTGTGTTTAATATAGGACTTATCGGATTGATTGATTGAATAGTGCTTTATGCCGCTTTCAACACTATTTTAGTCATATCATAGTGACAGCTCACAATTCATGTATGTCTTTGGTTTCACCAGTGCTACTGTAGGCTTCTGAAGTGTCTTGCTCCCTTAAACTTAAGAAAAGCTGATGCTTCCAGTGAGGCCCAAGTCACCCTCACCAACCTCCCAAGGCCTGTATTTACCAACCATTCTTAGTTTCGTTCCTTAACTCTTTCACTACTAATGACGACTTGACTACCTTTCGCAGACAGCGTAGATCAAGATCAGACTGCACAGAATGTGCAGTCTGATCTTGATCTACACTGTCCGCTACTCTGTTTTTAAACTATGATGAAAGTCGTTTTCAATAGAAATGGAAATCTATTTTTAGAGCTCTGGAAAAAAAAGTGGAATTTCAGGAGTTACTAGTGAAATAGTTAAGTCTTATTCTAGATATTTCTGCCAAAAAACCTATTGCTTCAAGCGAGGCCTCAGCCCTCCAAGGAGGTTACAAGTCCTACACTTTATCACTTAGCCATTCAGAACATGAAATTGTATAGAAAGATGAGCTGTATATATGACACAATTAACTTTGAAATTTTTTTGAAACACTACAATTTTAGATTTAATGTGATGATGGATATAGTCCAGTTCATTCAGCTTTACAGTCTGCTGATGTTGCCAACAGGTCAAGGTTCAGCTATTGCACTAACCCTGGCATATGTGTCGCTGTTGGGTCTTCTTTCCAAAGAAATGGATGCTGTTGCAATGTCACGGCCTTGCTACCTGAAACAAATAATTTTTCAAAGCAAGCTCTTCTGTTTGATGACAGTCCTGATAATGTTGTCAGTGTCTATAGAACTGGTGACTGTGTGGTAAGGCATAAGCCCAAATACTTTCACACAGGAAGTTATGAAAAGTATATATTACTCATTAGTTAATGTTTCCCCCACTTGTTTACTGATAGCTTGTTCCCAGTTTATCCTAAGTACCTCAAAAGGATTATTCTCACATTTATAAACTGGGAGGGGGTAGGGCCAAAGAATAGAAACCTTTACTCTTTCATATTTGTTGTCTTTTATAAGCGGGCAATGATGGGGAGACTGTAGGTTAAGATCAGACATCACAAAATCTGATCCAGCCATATCAGACATCACTGAAAGTAGAGTGTGACCCAGACCCTTAACCTTAAGAGTGCTGAATGAACTTTGACCCAGACCCTTAACCATGCAAGTGCCAAATAAACCAAGCAGCTATTTTCTGTTTATGAATAAAACCCAAAATTTTGCAATTTCAGTGTTGCTACTGTCCAGAATGTGCAGTCTGATCTTGATCTGTACTGGCTGCAAAGGCACCTATGTGATTTGAGGGGCACTAAGGGTTAAATCGTGTGATTTGTGTTATTTGAAAATAGTAATTCTCATTTAATGTTTGAGTCAATGGACTGGGGTATGATCTTGGTCTACTATTGGCACAAAGTTTAACACTTAAACCTGAACTTTGCCTTTCATGGGTTAAAGATGAATTGAACTACTTGAAAAACTGTGCTAGCTTTACAAAAAACACACCCAAGGTACAACACTCTGAACTCTTTTCAGTCATCCTGGTTTAGGGTTATTTAGCGGCAAGTGATATGAATTAGATCTATTTGTTTAGAATTAGGTCTTCTTGGATTAACCTTAAGGCTGAAAGGCACGACTCACAAACCTTTTGCAGACAATGTAGATCAAGGTCAGACTGCACACAATGTGCAGTCTGATCTTGGATCTACACTGTCCAGTTAGGAGATATTACCCTAATCCTTAAAACTTTGAAATACCAACATCTTGGTTTTTGCCATTGGCTTGAAAGTTTCATTTAAGGTATTAAGCAGGATAAGGGTTAAAGTATGAATGGAGGACCCATTTGTTTATTACAAGCTTAATTACTTTAAATGAAATCCATCCTTTTGTTTAATCCATATTTCTTGTATTAGATGCGAAAATACCTGACATGTCCGAATGGAAAGCAACTGCAGGCAACAAATTAGATGTGCCTCATAGGATGGGATTTATGTTGCAAAGGGTTAGAAAATTGTGGGAAAAGGAGAAAATGTACTGGTAATGAGCATTTTCTCCTTCCCAACAAGTTTTCTACACTTTAACAGACAATTACTATCAATTCAGCTACATTTAAGTTGAGGTCTACAACTGCTTTATATCCTGGGTCCTGCAACTGGCTCAATGGTAAAGTGGACTGGTGACGGGGAGGCCCTTGGTTCGAGCTTCACTGGTTCCACTGGGTTTTTCATGGGAGTGTTCTTGGGCAAGAGACTTCAGAGCCCTAGTCTAGTACTGGTGGAACCCAGGAAATACGTGAATATGTGAGCTGTTGCCATGATATGACTGAAATAATTTTGAAAGTGTCGTAAAACACCATTCAATCATTACTGTTATATTATTTGGTCCACCAGGAGCTTTACAGACCATAATTTTTACATGTTATGGATATTTGCACTATAATTATAGTTCTCCTTGAGGAATAGAAGGTCAGTTTATTCTACAAGTTCTTAGGATTAGAAATTCTTGAATTGTTTTTGTTGTAAGCATTACATGTGCATAGATTTTGAAATGGTGTAAATACAGTTTAATTAACCTTGACAAGCAGAAGTATCAGTGGGGTCAAAGTTGAAGGTCAAATAATAAAATTATCATGAGTTAAACTTTCCAAACATTTCTACTCCTACTTTTGGGTGAATTTGATGGGTTTTTTTTTGTACACAATAACATGATTGAAAACTGGTCACAGGTAATTAGGTCAAAGCATGAAATTTGCAGTACCACAGTAATTTTCACATGGCGGTTGAGGCCTTTCATAGTTCAGTCAGGTTGAGGGTTAGGATTAGTAATCTAGCAGTCCTGGATTGAATGAGCAACCATAAATTTCAGGATGGCTGTTTACTCTGTTTTCTGAAAACCTGTTTGTTTCAGGAAGTACTTCAAATTACTTTAATGTTTCACTTGTTGCAGCAATGTCTCACATTCAGGAGTTCCCCTTTTTGGGGAAGTACTTAAAATATTTTACCTTTTTCAGTTGTTGCATCTTCGAAATTAATATTCAACATTCCTCCTGTTCATGGCATTACTTCAAAGACCTTATGTATTGCAATTGTTGGATTTTGGAATAGCATACAAGTTTAACCCTTAAGCTGCTCCTAAAGCCCGATCCACTGACCCTTTGCAGACAATGTAGATCAAGATCAGACTGCACATTCTGTGCAGTCTGATCTTGAATCTACACTGCCTAATAAGAAAATATTTTTCTCAGAAAAATAAGTTTGAAATAACATTATTCAGGTTTTTACTGTCAGCTGAAAAGTTTCAAATAACTTATTTAGCAGGATAAGGGTTACTGTTTAATTGATTTGACTGTGTATGCAGAAAGTAGCAGATGGATCTGAAATTAAATCATTGAGTGATACCACAGTGTAGGACCGGAAGTGTACAGTGTTTGAGATTGTATGTCACTTGGGAGTCTGTACAGTGGCGAAATGTCACTTGGTCGTTGTAAACTGCTATGACACGGTAAGTCAAGCTGGTGATTTTTCATTTATTTTGATAGATATTATAAAACCTTCATATCCAGATTTTTGTTTGTTAATTATAGACCGTATCAGGAACACCCATGTGCTCTGTAAATCTTTCTTGGAGGAATGGAGATGCCTTGATCATGTAACCATACTAAAATACAGATGATTTTGCCTCAAAACAATGAGGTATTTTGTTTGATTAACCATCCTTAAAAGCTTTTTTGCTGAACAGAAAATGTATAGATATTTTCTTTATTCACTTTTTTTTTTTAAACATGTAAAGGTTTGGTGACAAAATCGACTACAATCCTCATAATCGTTCGTTTAAAATGGCATGTCGACAAAAGGAATTTGTACAGTCACTTGATAAGCTGTTGTACAGTCGCTTGAGATCTGCAATATTTTATTTTGTACAGTGACTTGAAGAGCATGTCTTTTATTACGAAGAATGAAAAGGGAAATTCGACAGAAAGTTGTTTATTTGAAGTGATATGAGACTCTGACTTGTTTGACCTACTTTAAAGTAGATTGATTTGACAGATGCTCCCTGAAATGTTGGTTGTACTTGCTATAATATTCGATTACTTTGTTAGACACTGAAAATCCCAGTAAGATAATGTACCAAGGAAATAGGAGCAAGTTTCAAGTTCTGTAACTGACTAATACCGTCTTGTACCCTGCTGCATAAAAGCGCACTTTGATATAGATCGCAAAGCTTTGTTTATGCATGAGAACACCTAATTGATTGATTATTTAGCACCGTTTTCCACATCATTTCAGTTATATCGCGGAGAAATGAAAACGCGGCGGCCAGTGCACCTGTCCATGATTTCCTGGTTTCTCTTTTATCAGTACTCGCACAATATTCTTTCAAAGCCACTGGCTGCTTTCTCACAAAACCATCATCAAAACAATCGTCAACGGTGGGAGAGGAATGAATCCTGTCGCAATGACTATCTTCAATCCTCGGAAAGGAATTGGCCGAGCCCCGGATCGAGACTATGACCCCCTGTTTTCAACTCCTGTACCCTACCTACTGAACTACCGGGGCTCAGCGAGAACATCTAACCGAGAATAGAATTTGACTGGTTTAAAGGTGGCCCTTCAGATTTTGCGACGAAAATTTTACAATATACAAAAAAAATCATTCTTATACTCCGAAAGCCTTTTAATTTTCGTTCATAAAACCCCAGTATCCAAAAACCATCCGACAACATGAGAAATTAGAGAATTACAGGTCTACACCGACGGGAGACATGGTCTATTTTTACATGAGCAACTCGCTCATTGACATACCAGAAATACACAGACAAAGCTTCAGTCATAGCGTTCCAGGAAGACATTATGGAAAATAATTACATATTTGTTATGTTATGGAATTAAAGCGTCATTAGTCACGTGCCAGTCCCCAGACATTCCCACAATGCTTCTTTGATTTCTGGCGCGAAATCTAAAAATACCTGAAGAGGCTACGTAGCCTTTTAAGGTAACACAATTTCGTTTTTGTAATTTTATGATTCTTAATTATTGATGATTTGTATTGTTTTTTCATATAATTTTCAGTGATATTTATATTTTATATTTTTTAATTGGCGAGATGTGAAAAATCTGAATACCCACCTTTAACCCTTTACCAAACAATCCCTGGTTTTTACGGGCCTGAAAATAAAGCCTTTTGAAAACATTACTCTTAACGTCCAAGCGAGCTGTGCTGTCTATTGACAGCTCTCGTTACAATATCTGTATGTCTTTCTTGACCCGTTTTCCAACTTTTCCAAGATATTAACAAGACAAACATCCTGATCAAGTTTCAAGCGTATCGGGCTGAGAAAAGTGGTCTAAAGGGTGCACACAAGCTTCTTTAAATATTTAGCCCACAATTTCGAACTTGTCTGCGATATCATGGAAACAAACAATCCGAGCAAGTTTTATGACTACCTGACACTGTGGTCTATAGAGTGCAAACAAGGTAAATGTTGACGCCTGGACGAAGGACGACGGACGACAGACATAGCACGATCACAAAAGCTCATCTTGAGCACTTCGTGCTCAGGTGAGCTAAAAAAAAATAGTTAAAAATCCATTGCCACTAACGACACAAAAGCCACAAGCACAACAAATAAAATGCTTTATGTAATCTTTCAGAACATACTGGTTTGAATACATCGATCGGGTCACGCAGTATCACCTTACGTAAATTTTGGCCAGTATAAACAATTGATCCCGAGAATCTAATTTCACTTTGACAGAGTTCACGATGTTAAGCTGCTCAAACAAACAAATCATTCAACTTTTTCTGTGATTTAAACGTAGAACAATGACATTGTTTGTCAACGAAATGTTTAGTTTTATACGCATATACTGTGATATCTGGGCTGAAAAAAATTCGAGGAGCTTTTTCTTTTCAGCATAGCATATCAGGGTATTTGATATAGGTTTCGCTCTAACAGTAAGCCACCTGAAACTAAAACGAACTCATTAAGGTAACAATGCTTTAAACAACTGGGCCTAGATTTTTATCGAAGAATGAGCGACACCGGGTCGCTAGCAAAGAATACACGAAGCCCCTTGGGCTGCATTTACTTTGGTGGTGTCCGTGGTCGTGAGGTAGAGCGTTGGCCTTATAACCTAAAGGTCCTGAGATCGATACACGGGAGTGGATGTCAACTCTGGGATTTTTCATTGGCCCACACATTCGGCGCGAGTACTGGTGTAGTTCCCAGGAAGTAGAATCGAGAGAGATTAGTTTAAGTTTTAAGAACTTGTTTCTCAATCAATGTAAAATAAATATGTTTAAACTAAAACTAAACTTTGCACGCAACCCAGTGTCGTTCAAACTTAGATGAACATCAGAAAATAAAGGATTTTACACGAGTGCTCAATTCATACATATGAAACTCATGAAGCGAGCCTTTGGGGAGTTTCATAAATTTAAAAAAAAAAAAATGACCTTGGTATAAGATTCTGTTAGTAATATGACGCTAATTAATCGGAATTTAAGGTAAGAAATGGTGTCACGCGACAGTATCCCAATATTAAATAACGTGTGGTCATGTTCATTTATTTTACGAGATCATCAGACCTCTCCAGTAGTGGTGAGTTTAAAATGCAGACTGCTGCAGAATTTGCTGATTAAATCCATTTTTCTTGGGAAATTGTTCTAATACACAGTCTGTTTCGTCATGGTTTTGTAAATAAAGCGAAATCAAAAAACCGAAACACGAAATAGACGAGGTTTATTTTTATATGACTAATTTTAGTAAAGATTTGTTATGTTATATTTGCCATGGTTGCAAATGACCTCTATAGTAATTGTAATTTTTCATTAAGCAAATATATCTAGGCAGAAGAAAAAATAAGAAGAATTTTGTTTAATAAAAAAGAGAGAAAGAAGACCGCTGGACAAGATCATGCAACTTGCCCACGCAGGAAGAAGGTCAAATGACCGTCATGTAAAGCATAAGATGCTTCTACGCGGCGGCTTTTTTGCTTGTTTGTTTACATATACCAAAATATATTGATATTAAAAGCCAATAAAGTATTTGAAAAGATTGATGCTGACTTCTCCTGGCTTCTTTTGTAAAGAAGCCAACTTGTTTGTGTCATTGACTGTAGACTGTATTGACTGTGTGTGGTAAAAAATTATAGTATGTTATCCATAAATTGGATATGCCTACACGTCTAGAATATACCCTGTGAATATGGAATGACAATTCTTCAAAAAAGGAAGTTGTCAGTTTTTTACCAATGGCAGTTAATGGTAAATTATCAATTACGTCATGCTCATGACATGATTTGTCTAGTACAAGAATGCTTCACGTCAACGCTTCAACTCTTTACCACACGACAAAACGTTGGACTTGTCCAAAGTCAAAATATTTTAGACTTGCCTAACTTCAGTACAAGATAGGCCTACACATGACGCATACTTATAGCAAAGTAAAAATATGCTTTTTTCAGCGGCATCAAACATAATAGGATGATATGAAGTCAACATAAATTACGAGCCATATCTACTTTTGAAGATATCAGCTTCAGGGGCGTAAAAAGTTGTTTCAATAGAAGTCAAAATGTGGTATAGGGACAAAAACAGAATAATTATTTTCAGCCACATTTTATTGCTACTAAGGCCATAACTAGGGATAATATAAATGTGGCATTGCAGACATCCTAATTTGTCAAAACTACATGTACTGAAATATACAAGGCCTATCTGCGTATCCGCCTAGCCCTATCTTGTCCCCACCAGTCGCTGCTTACTATGCAACACTTTGTCAAATTCTACCATGAGCAGACGACACAGCCTTATTAAAACTTATCTATTTAATGCAGCACCAAATGAGAAAGAAAAAAATAAACCCCCAAAATAATTAAATCAAATAAAAGTAGCATTATCATTTTGGAATCAGTGGGGTAATAATGACATAGAGCCAAAAATCAGATTTAATATGGATTTTTTTTAGATTGTTTAAGCTCTTGCAAGGGAAGTATTTATTTTTCTACTACATCATGGTGCTATAAATTAGCTCCTAATATCACCACAAAATCAAGAAACCAAACCTATGATGCCAGTCAACAGTTGGCATAGTTGAATGTTTGTGACACGAAATGCGTCATCATAATCTCTATCCACTTTAAAAATTGGTACACATTAGTAGTATCTACAATTTGTATTCTACGCTGGCTAATCTTTTTCTGTGTTTAAAGTGTATGAAGCCACAATTGAAATATAATCCATTTTCAGCCAGAGGACACAACACAAGAGCAATAATACTTTATATGTCGATTTCATTTCTCTGTTTCCATCATGTAGGTCAAAATACGGGATCAAAGCAAACAAGATTTTGTTGTAAAGTGTCAAAATTCCTTATGTAAGAACAAAATAATTTTGAAAACGGATTCAAGTGACCGTACAAAGTCGTATCAAGTGACAGTACAAACCTAAAATATTGGTTATAAAGTGACTGTACAAAATTGTGTTGGTAAACATACAGGAATTTCGTCATTTTCATCGCTTTTAAGGTCACAACTTGGAACTTGTTGATGAAGAGAAGAAGCATAAACACGGACAGACCTTTATATCGTAGAAAGAACTCTCTCGTGTGCGCTTAAGCGAAAATTCTGGTATTTTTTGTAGTCGAAAATCATTTCAATTTTCTCAAGTCAAGCTGATCAAGACATTCTTATTGCTATAAGGAGGTTGCGCATCGCACGATCAGGTGCCTGGTATGTTTAATATATATCAAAAGTACAAGTGGATGGAAAGATTTCAATTAATTACAAAAATAAACGAAAAAAACATTAACTTCACTTACCGTGTAAACTCAATTTTCAAGAATCAAGTGACATTTCGCCACTGTACAGACTCCCAAGTGACATACAATCTCAAACACTGTACACTTCCGGTCCTACACCGTGGATACTGAAACAATTTTGTGGCAGATAACTTCCGAAATATCATAAAAATTATGCATAGTCAACATGTATTAACCCATTACCTCATAATCCCTAGTTTTAATGACCTTGAAGGAGAGTACCCTTGAAAACAAACATTGTGGAAAAAGGAGAAAATACTGGTAACAATCATTTTCTCCTTTTTCCACATCTTTTCTAACCTTTCAAAGATAATTGCCCCAACTTGAGCCCAATTTAATTTATTTTCTGCAAAATTTATGCTTTTCATTTTGACAAGTCCAAATATTTATTGTGTAGTAAAGAGTTAACTTTTTACAAGATGACTAATTTTGAGAATGACAATACATATTAAACATTTATCAGATCATTGAAATTGTGCTTAAAAGCATTGTGAGGTAGGGAGAAAATGCTGATCACCAGCATCTTCTCTTTTTCCCCAACAATATTTTGATAAGCTTCTTGCATTAGGGTTATGAGAACACAATTGTTTGATAAAGATTTAAGGTGTCATGGATACACCTAAAGTAATAACAAATTTCTCTTTTTGTTTTTAGAGGGAATAATGTGCAAATAAAAGTCTTCATGTGGTAATGGATTGGAAAGTTTTCAAGACTGACTATATTTTCATAAGCTGCCATTATGCAAGATCAAGACTGATGATTGCAAATAAAATTGGTGCTTTATGGTGAATCCAGACAAATGATGCAATAAAATTCAATTTTTTATCTTGAATCTTATGCAATATTGAAACTAAATATCTTTCACTACAGTATGATGGCATAGTTATGAGCAAGAATTTTGATTTATCCTTCTGTTGCGTTGTGGGGACAGCCATGGCTCAATGGTGAAGGTGTCACTTTTGCAACCAGTTGAGGCCTCCAGTTTTCTGTTGTCTTGTGGGAACTGACATGGGTCAGTGGTTAAGGGGTCACCTTTGCAACCAGTTGAGGCCTCCAGTTTTCTGTTGTCTTGTGGGAACTGACATGGCTTGGTGGTTAAGGGGTCACCTTTGCAACCAGTTGAGGCCTCCAGTTTTCTGTTGTCTTGTGGGAACTGACATGGGTCAGTGGTTAAGGTGTCACTTTTCCAACCAGTGGATACCTCCAGTTTTGACATGGCTCAGTGGTTAACTCTTTACCAAACAACAAAATTTTAGACTTGTCCAAGTTGAAAGCTTTTGCAGACGACAATAAAAATGTGACTCAAAAATTGAAATTTGTTTTGGGAAGGTTAGAAAACATTGTGGGAAAAGGAGAAAATGCTGGTTACCAGCATTTTCTCCTTTGACCTCAGTGCTTTCAAAAGGCTTCTTTCACAGGGTCATTAAAACTAGGGATTGTGTGGTAAAGAGTTAAGGTGTCACTTTTGCAACCAGTGGATACCTCCAGTTTCCTGTTGCCTTGTAGGGACCTGCATGGCTCATTGGTGAAGTGTCGCTTTTGCAATCAGTGGATACCTGCAGTTTTCTGTTGCCTTGTGGGAACTGGCATGGGTCAGTGGTGAAGGTGTCACTTTTGCAACTGGTCTCCAGGTTTTTATTGCCATGTAGGGACTGGCATGGCTCACTTGAAGGTGTCGCTTTCACAACCATTTTAGGCCTACACTCTTTATTGTTGCTGTGCAGGGAGTGGCATGGTTCAGTGGTGAAGATGTTGGTTTTACAACCACTGGATAACCTCCAGTTTTTTTGTAGCCTTACAGGGACCGGCATGGCTAAGTGATTAAGGTTTAAGATTTGCAACCTGCAGGCCTCAGCCTGGATCCACACTTGAGGTATTTGGTTTTTTCATTGGATTTTTCTTTGGCAAGACTGCACAGAGCCCTGGCATAGTACTGGAGAACTGGGGAATTGCAAGACACCCATGATTAAGTAAGCTGTCGCTGTGGTATGACTGAAATAATGTTGAAAGCAGAGTGATACATCATTCAATCAGTCGACCCATTGTGCGTTTGATGGCTTGCTGAGCTTTCAGGATTATTCAGGGTTCAATCATCTTGGTGTTTGGGGGTCATACCAAGTACAGTGACAGAAAAGTGGTGTAGTAGCTTGCCTATTCGGTGCTTAAGATTAGCTACTAAGAGCTCGCATAATTCATCTGTCCTCTTTTTTTCTTAGGTGGAGAAGGATTGCCTCGAGTGAAAGATTTCACTGTTTGCCAAGCAATTCCATGTTTTAGTGACCCAGAGGTGAGAGCTTGCAGAAAATAAAAGTGGGGAAATGACAAAATGTTGGTTACCAGCATTTTCTCCTTTTCCCACAATGTTTTCTACCCTTTCAAGTACAAACTCCATCCTTTGAGTCATGTTTATTTTGTCAGCTGCAAATGCTTTCAATATGGACAATTCTGAGATTCTGTTGTCTGGTAAAGACTTCATTTTGTCCTCTACAATAATTTTTTTTTTTTTGTTGGGGGGGGGGGGTTATACTGGACTCAAGGGGGCTGCTAGTTGGAATCCCGAGCTGGGCCAACTTCTTTCCAAGTATTGATGATAGTCATTGTGATGGGATTCTTCATCTCTCACCAGTGAGTGACTGATCATTGTTTCTATGATGTTTATGTTGGAAAGTAGCCAGTCGCATGGGAAGAATATTGTGTGAAGTACTGATAAAAGAAAACTTTGATAGGTGCACTGGCTGCTGAGATGAAACTGAAGTAATGTTGAAAAAGGCATTAAACATTCTACAAACAAACAAATACTGGAATCAGGTCAAATGTGCTTTTGTCTGTAGTAGCAATTTTGTAACCGACAATTTTCTACTAATTTGGCTGAAATTTTAATGGAACCCTTCCAACCATGGGTACCAGCAGTTTTTATTATGATTTATCTGGTATTACAGGAGTTATGCCCCTTTGATTTTTTTTTCCTGATCCAGTGATGAGGCAACCGGTGGTATATGTTGGCTTGCAATAGATCTAGTATATTAGAGTAAAGGATAAAATGTTTCTTGTTGATGTGAAACACATATTGTCAGTAGTATCAGCTGCAAGAGGGAACAGCGGGATGCCTTTTGAAATACAAACAGCTCAGTTTGTGTATTTTCTTCAACACTGAATCATTTGCAAGGCCATTTTTGTTGAGGCTCCTTGTGGTGGGCAATCATAATTGCCCTAACTTCAGCTTGTTGGTGTATGTGCATGTTTTAGTGTGTGGGTCCATTGCTCTGGATTTGTCTGAGCAGTAACTTCTACATTATGGATGGATTTCCCAATAAGTTGGCATAATAATTATTGTTCTCCTTCACAAATAGAAGTACCTTCTGAGACATTTGATCAGGTAGGTCCAAGTTCAAGGTCGCAATTGAAGTTCAGACGATAGAATTGTCATAGAGCTTGTCTCAGCCATGTCTTTTACATTGAGAAAGATGTGAATTGACTTTTTCATTTTTGTAACAGTGTGCAGCTTATAAGGTTCGTTACGATTTCTGCTCGATGGGCTCGAAATGTTGCTCCTGGGCAATCTTCATTGTTTTCTACCTGTCCAAAGACACCTCCAGTCCTTTGAGATAGTTGTATGTTATCAGCTTGATATGGTTTCAAGTCAGACAATCCTAAAATTTTATGGCAATGGTAGAGATAGTTTGGTAAAAGTTTGAGACTGGTCTTTAAGTATTTGACTTGTGTGGCTAATGATGTACATGTACAGATTAAATACTGTCATAGAAAAATGAAAACTGGTAATTATTCTTAATAGTTAACTCTGCATCAGACAACAGACTGTAAACTTTTCCATGTCAAAGACATTTGCAGGGAACAAATTAACCCTTTCCCAAACGACAAATTTTGGACTGGTCCAATTTGAAAGAGTTTGCAGACGACAATTTTAAATTTGATGAAAATGACAGAAAGTTCTCCAAAAGGGTAGAAAACACTGTGGGAAAAGGAGAAATTGCTCGTTACGAGCAATTTCTCCTTTTCCCACAGTGTTTTCAAAAGATTTGTACTGCAGACACGTGAAAACCAGGGCTTGTTTGGGAAAGGGTTAAATGCAAATAAAATGATGGAACTTTGTATCTGAAAGAGGAGAAAACAATTTGGGAAGTAAGAGAAAATGCTGGTTGATTTTGATACAGCATAAAGCGCCCAACAAACAGGAAGTTCTTCATTATCCACTTTTATACATTTACACTTGTAATAGTGATTCTTTATAGTATTGACTTGAAGGAAAATTGTAAAGGCTTTATCTTTGTAGTGTGATAAGAGTAGCATTCTTATCTTTGTAATTAGTATCAGCACCTGCTTCCCATTTGTTGTCAGTGTCTGAAGCTCCTTTTAGTCTATTTTCAATATGTACATATTCCTCTGCATCTGCATGAGAATGCAACTTTGGAAACTGTTCTCAGATAAGTCTGAAATTCTGTTAATCCAAAGTAGACAGCCGACCAAACAAAACACATTTTCAGACTGCAGAAGATTGCAAGTATTGTTATTGTACGGCTGCTTTTTTGCAAGAATACCTTTATGTAGAAGATTGTGTAAGTTCAAGGTCAGACTGCTGGTTTTGCACAGTCTGATCTTGAGCTACACTGACTGAACTGGCAACTAAAATTTTTATAGGTGATCTATAAAGGGATAACAAGTGCCCAATAATTTGAGGTCATTTAGATCAATTATATGCTGTCATAGAGTGTTCCATTCAATACCTTTCTGGCCATATAATCTCTTCTATTGGGTATTGTAGATCTAAAACCAGTTTATGGTCTGATCTTGACCTACACAGTCTGCACCATAAGTCATTCTCAGCATCCTTAGAGCTAATGATCTAATTTTGTTTAAAAAAAATGTTACCAAGGCTCTTCACATCTTCTGAGGCCAGAATAGCAATTTCAGTGAATTGTGAAAGTAACCCTTAAGCTGCTAAGGGTGACTCAGTGACCTTTTGTGGACAGTGTAGATCAAGATCAGGCTGTACAGAATATGCAGTCTGATCTTGGATCCTCACTGTCTGATATGGAGATATTCCCCCCCCCCCAAAAAAAAAATACCAATGAAATGGCAAAAATAGGGTTTTTACCATTGACTTGAAAATTTCATTTCATTTATATAGCAGCTTAATCCTTTACCACACAATCCCGACTTTTAACGACCCCAAGATATGAAGCCTTTTGAAAACATTGTGGGAAAAGGAGAAAATGCTGGTAACCAGTATTCTCTCCTTTTCCCACAATGTTTTCTACAATATTAAAGACAGTTTCTATCATTTGAGCCACATTTAAATTGTCGTCTGCCATTGCTTCTAATTTGGACCAGTCTAAAATTTAGTTGTGTGGTAATGGGTTAAGGGTTAAAAGTTTTTGATATATTGGCATGCACTGGAGCTTTAAAAGAGGCTGTAAAAGAGGAAAGTTACGAAAACTTAAGGTAGAGAAATTGAGAGTTTAGAGTAAGATCAGATTGTATTTGTATATAAGCTGATCCAAATCTGCTTTTTCTTTTTGCAAGATGCATCCAGCATTGCATAATAGCTGAAAGAAAGTTTGAAGAAAGAAAATTTATAGCATTACTTGAAGTTCTTGATTTGCCCCAACATTCTCAAGATTATATTTGATAATGCTATGGTATGCCTTATAGTTAACCTCCAGAGCATTAGATATAACCTGTTTTGCTTTTTCAATGATAGAGTGGATCAAAACCAGACTGCAAGGAACTTGGCAGTCTTTTCTTAGCTATACATTGTCTGCTACTTTGCAATAGTTCTTGTCTGAACAGTCTTCAGCATGCAACATTTTTGCTATGTAACTCCTTACCAAATGACAAAATTTTAGGCTTGTCCAAATTGAAAGCATTTGCAGACGACCAAATAAGCGTGGCTCAAAAACTGACATTTGTTTTGGGAGGGGTAGAAAACATTGTGGGAAAAGGAGAAAATGCTGGTTACCACCATTTTCTCCTTTTCCTACAATGTTTTAAAAAGCCTTCCTCCCCCGGGTCGTTAAAACTCAGGATTGTGTGGTTAAGGGTTAAACATGCTGAAAAAGTTCATGTAAATCTTTAACAGAGGACAAAATTTTAGACTGGTCCATACAGAGAGCTTTGGCACACGACAAATTACAGATGGCTCAGATGTTGAATTTTGCCTTTGAAAGACTGAAATATTTTCAGAAATGGAGAAAAGGCTGTTAACCAGCATTTTCTCCTTTTCCAACCATGTTTACAAGGACATTTTTTCTGAGGGTCATTAAAACATGGGATTATGTGGTAAAAGGTTAACATATTCAGCGCTCAAAGATTCAAGCTGTTTTAATAAAGAACTGATTTTTTTTTTCCAACATATCAGCACATTTATTTTCATTTGGTTGTCTGTAATGTATAAAGAACTGAAGTTATCAAGTACACTAACACTGACTAGAGATTTCTGTGATGTATAACAATTGACAGAGGAATTTCAAGAATTATCATTGTTGAATAGTTCAAGTTATACATAGAAACCTCATTCCTGATTATCTCCTATAGCAGACGAATTTCAAACATCCCTGTGAAAATTTGATGATCAATATATTGAAAATAACCTTTTATGAAACAATCAGATTTTTAACAACTCTGAAGAAAAAAAACATGATTGAAAACATATTGGAAAAGAGAAAATGCTGGTAACCACAATTTTCTCCACTTCCAACAATATTTTCTTCCTATTAAAAATCAAATCTCATCAATTGGGCCACTTTTAATTTGTTATCTGGCAAATGCTTTCAAAGTTGATGAGCCAGGCCCCCGTAGCTCAGTCAGTAGTGTACAGGACTTGAGAACAGGAAGTCGCTGGTTCGATCCCCGGCTTGGCCAATTTCTTTCTGATGATTGATGATAGTCACTGCAACAGGATTCATTCCTCTCTCACCGCTGACCATTGTTTCGACGATGGTTATGTGGGAAAGCAGCCAGTGGCTTGGAATCTATCAAGAAAAGTCTCCATTTTTGCCTGTGGCTCTTCTGCAGAGTACTTGTTTTGTTGCAGACCCATTTGCAAACATTGTGGCGAAAGCATTTCCCACATTTGTTTTTCAAAGTTTTCTGGAATTTACTCTTTACAGGACAATAAAATTCTATACTCATCAACTTTGATTAATTGATTGTACGCCATTTTCAACATTATTTCAGTTATATCACGGCGGCCAGTGTACCTATCCATGCTTTCCTGAAGTTTCTTTTACCAGTACTCCGCACAATATTCTTTCCAAGCCACTGGCTGCTTTCCCACGTAACCATCATTATACAAATTGAAAGCATTAGAAGACAACAAATTAAACATGACTCAAAAATTGAAATTTGCCTTTAGAAAGGAAGAAAACATAGTGGCAAAAGAAGAAAATGCTGGTTACCAGCATTTTCTTCTTTCCCACAGTGTTTTCAAAAGGCATTTTCCCCAGGGTCGTGAAAACCATGGATTGTTTGGTAAATTGTTTTAAATAGTCAGATTCCCAGTGCTATTTAGAGAAATCATTTTTATGATTAATCTGCCAATGTCGGCATATTTAAGCCATCAAAATGATAGATACTGACTTGTATGTACTAATTCATTTGTTATATGTTCACTGTCAAATATTTAATACCATGAAAAGTACATGTCCATCAATAATTTTACATGCTCCTAATACTTTCTGTACTGTCTTTGTCATTTGGATCTTGAAGAAACTTCATTAACCATTATTAATAAATTTGTTGTTGGTGACTTTGAAAAAGAAAAACATTTTCTTTAAAATATTGATAATCAGCAGTATTGCATTTATGTTTAGTGCATGAATAGATGTTAAAAAAGTTGGCAAGGGGAGAAATCAACTAGCTACAATGTCCACATAAGTCATTTGCTACAAGATGCAAAGGGTAACATGCAGGGTAGAGAACCAAGATATGTAATAGATGAAAAGAAAATGCCATCGATGTGAATTTTGTTGGTGCTGTGCTGGTCCTTTGCTGTCAGCACTGTCAGGGCTTTGATTTTCATACAGTTTGATAATGTATTTTTGTATATTTTCAGTCTGGTTGGAGTATATCAATGGAGTTAGTGATAGGTCCAGATGTTGGTATCAGCTATCTCACAGAGAAGGCTTCTTCTGTAAGTAGTCACTGTACTTTGATTACCACATCACAAAACAATTCTGGGTTTCAAGTACCCTGAGGTAAACCCTATTAAAAACTTTGGCATAAAAGGAGAAAATACCAGTAACCGGCATTTTCTTCTTTTCGCACAATTTTCCTAGCCTTTCCAGGAAAATTTCCATTATTTTAGCAGCATTTTCTTTGTTGTGCACATTTACTTTCAATTTAGAGGAGTCTAGAATTTTGTCCTCTGGTAAAAAGTTAACTATTTGCCAAGGGACAAAATTTTAGATTATGCCAGAATGAAAGGAATTGCAGACAGCTAATTAAAGGAGGCCAAATGGTGACACTTGAACATTGTTGTGGTCACCAGTATTATATCCCTGTCCCACAATGTTTTCCTAAGTTTTCTTACTCTGGCTTATTTAAAGATGGGATTATTTGTTAATGGGTTAATTCATTACCTCCTGAAACAAACTGCAGCAGATGACCATAGAAATATTCAAGGCTATTAGTAATTTGCATCAATTAAGATTTCATACATTATTTCACATGAACACATTGTGGCAAAGGAGAAATAGCTTATTACAAGCAATTATGTCCTTTTCCCACCATGTTTTCTACCCTATCAAAGACAAATTACATCATTTGAGCAACATTTACATTGTGGTCTACAAACGCTTTCAATTTGGAAAAGTCTAAGGTTTTGTTGTGAGGGACAGAGTTAACGAAATCTAGTTTTGTAAAAGTCAATAATTCAAATTCGACAGGATAAGGGTTACTGTTTAGTGAAAACAAAGCACTTAAATAGACTTGTAAATCAACAAAAAGATGGGATTCTTACACAAATAGCACAGAATTATCTGATTCAATCTCCTCCTGTTTATAAAAAGATTCTGCTTTGATTAAATGCCAAGACTAATTTCACCTTTACCTTTAAGCATGGAGCTCTGCTGAACTCTTTACCTGATGACAAAATTGTAGACTTGGCCAAATTGCAAGCATTTGCAGAAGTCAAGCAAGATGTTTCTCAAATTATGGGATTTGTCTTTTAATTCTTTAACCCTGTACCAAACGACAAAATTTAAGACTGTTCGAAATTCAAAGCATTTGTAGACAACTATTTAAATGTGATTCAAATGATGGAATTTGTTTTTGATGGGCTAGAAAACATAGTGGGAAAAGGAGAAAATGCATTTTCTCCTTTTCCCGCTATGTTTTCTAAAGTCATCTTTGTTAAGGTCGTTAAAAGTCAGGTTTGTGTGGTAAAGGGTTAAACCATACCACAAATTTTGGACCCCTTCAAATCACAAGCATCTGCAAATGACAAATTTGAAAGTGGTACAAATTAACTTATCTGTATGTGTTTTGACAAGGTAGAAAAACATTGTGGGAAAAGGAGAAAATGCTTGGTATGAGCTTTTAAGAACAAATCCCATTATTTTAACCGTCTTTTAGTTGCTTTGAACTTTGGCACGTGTAGAATGCTGTCATCTTAAAATTGTAAGTTAGTTAACCCATTAAATGCCAAAAACAACTTGCATTGCTTTTGTGGACAGTGTAGATCCTGTTTAGACTGTACAGAATCTACACTGACCACCACCTGGTTTGTTTATTTGTTTGTATAGTGTTTAACTTCGTTTTCAACATCGTTATACATTGGCAAACAGTGTACCTGTCCACGCTCTTCTAGAGTGACTTTTACCAAAACTTTGCAAAATACTCTTCATATGCCTCTAGCAGCTGCTCTCCCACTTAACCATCATTGAAACAATGATCAGCTGTGAGAAAAGAATGAATCCTGTTGCAATGATGATCATCAGTCCTCAGGAAGAAATTGGCCTATGGCTTAGGATTCAAATCAGGGGGGGGCCCCCCCCCACACACACACACACACCACCACCACCATCCCACCATGCTTTCAAACCCTGACTGCTACTTTGCTACATACAGTAGCCAAAACAACATTGAAATAGCTTTCTTCAAGCCATTTTTCTTCATTACAAAGGTCCATTTTGTTAATTCAGTACTCTGAGGATTAACCTGTTATTATATAATCCCGTGCTTTAACCCTTTACCACACAATGCCGCCTTTTAACGCCCCTGGGAATGAAGCCTTTCAAAAACATTGTGGAAAAGGAGAAAATGCTGGTAACCAGCATTTTCTCCTTTTCCCACAATGTTTTCTACCCTATCAAAGAAAAATAGCAACATTTGAACCACACTGAAATTGTCATCTGCACATGCCTTCAATTTGGACAAGGCTAAAATTTTGTCGTCTGGTAAAGGGTTAAGGATCTTTAGAAAGAAGCCTTTTGAAAACATTGCAGGAGAAGGAGAACCAGCATTTTTTCCATTTCCCACAATGTTTTTCAACCATTTAGAGACAAAGATTTTCATTTGAGCTACATACGAGGGACACTTTTTAAGTTCGTAGAGTAAGCCTATAACTTTTTAACGCGATTATGAAGTTGCACGATTTTTTACACAGAACTTGCGTAATCATTCCTCTCTCGAACGGTGTCACGGTATGTGGCGCATGAGGTCCACGTGCGCGCTGCGCTGGGTATTTTCAACACGTGGTTTTATACACTACAGTAAAATATAGCATTCAATATGGATGGAAAAATCTCTGAACAGAGGGTATATTGTAAGATTCGAGCACAGCTCGGGTTTCCGCCAACAGAAATTCATGCTGATTTGCAAAAAGTTTATGGGAATGGTGCTTTAAAATATGCTACAGTTTGCAAGTGGGTACGTCGTTTTAATGATGGTCGGGAGTCAATTGAAAATGACCCTCGGGTGGGTAGGCCGGTTTCCGTTTTGACGGAAAAGAACGTTGCTACTGTGAAAACATTAATTGAGGAAGACGCATGTTATACCGTGCAAGCTAGAGATAGAAGAATTAAGTGGCATTCATTCGTCAAGTGTTTTGAAGATCTTACGTGAACGACTTGGGCTACGTAAGATCTGCGCAAGCTGGGTGCCCCATTTGCTCACTGACGAGCAGAAACAAAGTCGGGTTAGACTTGCATCGCAAGTTATAGAAAAATATGATAAATGTGACCCACGTCGTTTGGAAGAGATAGTTACAGGTGATGAAACCTGGATCTATCATTTTCAACCCGATTCTAAGGCTAAAAATAAGGTTTGGGTTTCATCTGAGGGCGACAGACCTGTCATTGCGCGCCATTGCAAAACATCAAATCGCATGTTGTATGCGATATTCTTTGATTCGAAAGGTCCAGTCCTTCAAATTCCAGTCCCGAAAGGTAGTTCTGTCACTGGAAAGTTTTACAGAGAAAGTGTTCTTACTCAACTTGTTGATTTCTATCAGAAACGCAGACCGCGCACCGGTGTCCATGGCATCAAATTACTCCATGATAACGCACCGGCCCATAAATCCACTATGGTACAGGAATATCTGAAAGAATCTGGGCTCGATGTCTTAGATCATCCCCCATACAGCCCTGACCTGTCCCCCTGTGACTTTTGGTTGTTCTCAAGACTAAAGGAAATGCTGGCAGGGCACCGTTTTGAATCCCGTTGTGGTATAGGCAGTGCGGTCTACCAGTGTCTGCAACATATACCTAAAGAGGACTACCGGGCGGCGTTCCGGAAATGGGTAGATCGGTGTAAAATGTGTGTGGAGGCAGACGGGGCATATTTCGAAGGTCTTAGATAAATAAAATTTTGATATTTCAAGCGGTTTTAAAAAGACCGCCCTACTCTACAAACTTAAAAAGTGTCCCTTGTACAATTTGTCATCTGCAGATGCTTTGAATTAGGACCATTCTACATCTTTGTCATTTGGTGGAGTTACACATTCTTGGCTTATTTGAATGTCTGGTTTGTAGATATTCTATTTGCATGTGTATCTGGGATGTAGATATTTTGTATATACTAGTATCTAGGTTTAAGCTGAGCCAAGTGGCTAAGTAACTAATGGCCATGAAACCAAGGAAAGGCTAGATTGATACCCAGCATGACTAATTTCTCTCTTAGGATGAATTATTGTCACTAACTAATGGACAAAGATAGAAGATAATTCCTCTTTCACCGCTGAATATTGTATCCCCATTTATCAGTGGCATAGAAAGAATATTGTGAGAATACTGTTTAAAGAAACTCTGGAAACAAATGGATATGTGCAATGGCTCTGACTGTGATACAACTAAATCAATTTTGAAAACAGCCTTCAACACCATAAAAACAAATATCAAGGTTTTAGATATTTCTGTTTACTTTGGAATGTGAAAACAAGATTTGCCTTTGCTTCCAGTAACAGGTTGCTGTAGATGTTATCTATAATTAAAGCCAAAGAGGAATCTTGGCATGAGGAAATACCTACAAGTGATAAGAATACTAATCTTTGATTCACCTTTTACCCTTTAGAGTGCCGTTTTTAACTACAGTTGGTTTTACAGCCAGTCTAGATCAAGATCATACTGCACACTGGGACAGAAAGTGCCGTCTGACCTTGAATCTATACTGTATGCTTTGCTGAGACACTCTGGCAAGTTAACCCTTTACCACACAATGCTGCCTTTTAACTACCCTGGGAAAGAAGCCCTTTGAAAACATTGCAGGAAAAGGAGAAAATGCTGGTTACCAGCATTTTCTCCTTTTCCCACAATGTTTTCTACCCCATCAAAGAAAAATTGCACCATTTAAGCCACATTAAAATTGTCGTCTGCAAATGTGTTCAATTTAAACAAGGCTAGAATTTTGTCCTCTGATGAAGGGTTAATACAGACTTGGAACAGCAGTTATTTTGCCAGTTTTTTTTTTTGCTCCTGAAAATTTTGATTGTGTGTATTTGGCTTTCTGATCTTGATGCACACTGTCAGTAAAAGTACTGAAGTTGTGATATATCTCCAACTTTACATGGACTCATCACAGATTGAATCATGAGGAAGGATTGTGTCCTTGGATATACAGAAAAAATTGAAAAAAGCAAAAAGGTTTTGACCCCTGTCAGCCTGCGTAGACTGTGAAGGGTGACATGAATCCATACTTTGTGCAGATGTATTAAACCACCTTTTCACAGAGCATGACCCATTAATTTTTACCTGAGGACAAAATGTTTGACTCATCAATATTGACAGTATTTACAGGCAACAAATCAAACATGGCTTGAATAATGGAATCTGCCTGTTAACTTTTTAACATATGGAAAAAATTTTAGACCCATCCAAGTTGAAAGCAGTTGCAGACAACAATTTCAGTGTGATTCAAATGATGCAATTTGTCTTTGATAGGGTAGAAAACATTGTGGGAAAAGGAGAAAATGCTGGTTACCAGCATTTTCTCCGTTTCCCACAATTTTTTCAAAAGGCATCTTCCTCAGGGTCGTTAAAAAGATGGGATTGTGTGGTAAAGAGTTAAAAGGAAGAAAACATTGTAAAAAAGAGAAAAATGCAGGTTGTTAAATACAGGATTGTGTGGTAAAAGAAAACAGGAAAAAGAAACATTTTGTGCATCTTGCAATAATCCTATGTTAGTTCATTTTCTTACTGGTAGCAAATTGTTTATCCAACTATTTTCAGCCTACTCATATGGCAGACTTCTCTCAAGTCCAGTCCATACACACCTTACAGTTGGACGATGGGAAAGGGGTTCTTCAACTCCGAATAGCTGGTGCCCAAGAAGCCCTGACGATTACCTGTGCTTCTCTGGGTGAGGCTGAAGACATGGCAGATCTCATAGATGGCTACTGTAGACTAGTACATGATTGTCAAGGCTCTTTTTGGACCAAAAAAGGTAATTATATGTAAACCAGTCTGCTTTTTAGCTCCACTGGCCGAAGGCCAGCGGGCTTATGTCATGGCCCGGTGTCCGTCGTGCGTCCGTCCGTCCGTCCGTGCGTTAACTTTTATTTCAAACATCTTCTTCTCTGAAACTACCCATCCAATTTTCATGAAACTTCACAGAAATGATCCTGCCATGGTCCTCTTCAGAATTTCTTGAAAGAATTTGATTCCTTCAAAAACTCTGGTTGCCATGGCAACAAAACTGAAAAATATTGGAAATCTTTAAAAATCTTCTTGTCTGAAACCATAAGGCTTAGGGCTACCAAATTTGGCATGTAGCTTTATGTAGTAGACCTCTATCATGTTTCTTGAAATTATAGCCCTGGGGTCAAAATTGGCTCTGCCCCAGGGGTCACAAGTTTTACATAGGCTTATATAGAGAAAACTTTAAAAATCTTCCCGTACCTAGCCATAAGGCCTAGAGCTACCAAATTTTGCATTTAGCTTGATCTAGGTGGGGTCTACCAAAAGTGCCCAAAGTATAGTCCTGGGGTCAATTTGGCCTCATGCTTGGGTGGGGGGGTTCACAAGATTTACATGGGCTTACATAGGGAAAACTTTTAAATCTTGGTATACATAGCCATAAGGCTTAGGCTACCAAATTTTGCATAATTATAGCATTATCTAGTGGACAATTACAGAGAAGGCCCAAGTTACAGCCCTAGGATCAAGTTTGGCCCTGCACCAGGGGTCACAAGTTTTACATGGGTTTATGGAGTGAAAAGTTCAGAAACCATCTTGTTACTAGCCATAAGGCCAAGAACTCCCAAATTTGGCATGTTATTCTTCTAATACACATATTCCCCATGTAGTCCGACTGTAGCCCTGGGGTCAAAGTTTTATAAGGGCTTATATAGTGAAGACTCTTCTTCATGGTTTATATTTATAAGCCAGTGGAGCGATACAGGGCCATCATGGCCCTCTTGTTGTGGGATTTGTAGGGCTACTGAAGTCTCCTAGTGCTAAAACTGATTTATTTATTCTCTGCCACATTTAACTCTTTACTAAACAATTCCAAATTTTAACCAGCCAAAAAAAAAGCTTTTGAAAGCATTTTGGAGACTTAAAGGAGAAAATGCTCGTTACCAGTTTTTCTACTTTTCACACATTGTTTTAAATCTTACAAAGAAACTTTTCATATCATTTTTGCTTAATTTATTCTCATTGCAAATGGTTTAAGTGTCGACGATATTTTTGTTGTCTGGTACAGTCTCAACTCATCGCTTCCTGCAGACAACAACTTTGTCTTGCAGTTGTCCACTTTAAGAATATTGTAGCAAAAGGAGAACCTGTAGCACAATGTGTTAAATAAGTAGACCATACAGCAAGAGTGGGGAAAGAGGTATTTAACTCTTTACCACACAATCCCAAGTTTTAACGACCCTGAAAAAGAGGCCTTTTGAAAACATTGTGGGAAAAGGAGAAAATGCTGGTAACCAGCATTTCCTCCATTTCCCACAATGTTTTCTATCCTTCCCAACAGAAATTTCAATTTTTGAGTCACATTTATTTTGTCATCTGCAAAAGCTTTCAATTTGGACTGGTCTAAAATTTTGTTGTTTGGTAAAGAGTTAAGGGTCCAAGATGCATAAGCACTAGATTGCTTTATTGACTCTTTAGCACAAGACAATATTTTAAACTTGTCAAAATTCAAAACATTTGCAGATGACAACTGTATTGATCCAATGCATCATCTGAGTCATGCTCTGGCAAAAGGGGACTTAATGCATCTCCATAATGCATTATACCAATCAGGCCATCACATAATTATGGATCCATGATAGCCACCTTTTTCAACAACCAACCAAATTGTGAGGTAGAATGGTCCTTTGACAAATAGAAAACTAAGCAATAACGAAAAGTTTTGGCCCAGGTCACCCTGCGCGGACTGCGCAGGCTGATCTGGGTCAATATTTTTCGCAGATGCATTAAGCCCCCTTTTCACAGAGCATGATTCATCTATTTTTTTTATCTGCTGTGGTGAAGAAACACTTAGAACTTCTCTTGTCCATGGAACTTGCCATTAACTCTCTACCACACAATCCGGACTAACGACTCTGAGAAACCAGCATTTTCTCCTTTTCCCACAATGTTTTCTGCCCTTCCAAAAACAAACTTTCATTTTTCGGTAACATTTATTTTGTCGTCTGCAAATGCTTTCAATTTGGACCATTTTAAAATCTGTTGTTTGGTAAAGGGTTAAAATTTAGAAAAAAAGATGAATTCCAAGACCTAAACTACCTAAGCAGATGCAAGATGACAAAATTTTAAACTTGTTCAAATTGAAAATATTAGCAGATGACAAAATATAATGTGGCGCAAATTATGGAATTCACCATGAAAAGGATAGAAAATATTTTGAGATAAAGAGAAAATGCTGGTTGTCTGCAAATGTTTTGGGTATCAAAGTGTAAAATTTTGTCATCAGATAAAGAGTCAAATACAATTATCAAAACAGAATTTTTCATTAAAATGTTTATATTAGACCTCCAGGTAAAGGGGAATGATAGTATTCTAAATCCATTATTAGTCCCCTACTGGTGAAGCCGAAGGGGACTTTAGGTTTGCACTCCGTCCATCCGTCTGTCCATCTGTCCGTCAGTCCGGCAATTCAGTTTTCCGGACTTTTTTTCTAAACACTGGTACATATTGAGCTGAGTTTTGGTGTGTAAGTCACCCACCATCACTTACAGATCAAGTTCGACTTTCGTTCCGGTCCACTGGTTTTTCACGGATTTACGGGCCATGGACTTACAAAATTTCACTGATAAATCAGTTTTCCGGACTTTTTTCCTAAACGCTGGTAGGTATTGATCTCAGATTTGCTGTGTAACTCAACCACCATGACTTACAGATCAAGTTCGACTTAAGTTCCAGTCCACTGGTTTTTCATGGATTTACGGGCCTTGGACTTAAAAATTTCACTGATAAATCAGTTTTCTGCACTTTTTTTTCTAAATGCTGGAAGATATTCACCTGACTTTTGCTGTCAACCACCATGACTTACAGATCAAGTTCGAGTTTCGTCCTGCTCCACTGTTTTTTGATGCATTTATGGGCTTTGGACTTACAAAATTTCACTGATAAAACATTTTTCCGCACTTTTTTTCTAAACGCTGTTACATATAGAGCTGATTTTTGGTGTGTACATCACAAAATTTCACTGATAAAACATTTTTCCGCACTTTTTTTCTATACGCTGCTACATATAGAGCTGATTTTTGGTATGTACATCAACCTCCATGACTTACACATCAAGTTCGAGTTTCGTCCCGGTCCACTGCTTTTTCACGCATTTACGGGCCTTGGACTTACAAAATTTCACTGATAAAACATTTTTCCGCACTTTTTTTCTAAATGCTGCTACATATAGAGCAGATTTTTGGTGTGTACATCAACTACCATGACTTACACATCAAGTTCAAGTTTCGTCCTGCTCCACTGCTTTTTGACACATTTACGGGCCTTGGACTTACAAGTTTTGATGTGTAAGTCACCCATCATCACTTACAGATTAAGTTCGACTTTCGTTCCGGTCCACTGGTTTTTCACGGATTTACGGGCCTTGGACTTACAAAATTTCACTGATAAAACATTTCTCCGCACTTTTTTCTAAACGCTGCTACATATAGAGCTGATTTTTGGTGTGTACATCAACCACCATGACTTACACACTAAGTTCGAGTTTCGTCCCGCTCCACTGCTTTTTGACGCATTTATGGGCCTTGGACTTAAAAAATTTCACTGACATGCCAGCGATACATACAGCCGGTAGGGGACTGTGTATTGCTATGCAATACTATCAGAATGCTTGTTTCTCTTCCAAACCCTATGTTGTGTATACTCATTAGAATTGTCTCAATGAGACGATTCTCATTAAAATTGTCTCAATGAGACGATTCTAATGAGTACCCATAACATAGGGTTTAGTGAAGAGTGATTAATATTTTCAATTTTGAAATCAAAATCACTCCCTCTATCTGGAGCTCTGGTTTATATAATAGGATATACAGTCATGTAGTGCTGTTAATAACTAGTGAAACAAATAAAATATACATGATATCTATAAAAATGTTCTGCTTTAATAATAGCTGTATTGTGCTTTAATAACTGTTTATATTTGTATCTCACCTATTTAATCACCAAACATGTTTGCTGTTTTCTTAATCCAAGCTTCTGCTGATGCTAAAAGTACAGAAAAGTTGCTAGCTGATGCCAAAGGTTTGTGGTCCAAGCATGTTAAGGCACTCCAATGTATTTTATATATTGTTTTGTTGTGCATGATTATTACCTATTTTTCTGATGCAAAAATGATCGTGGTCTAAGATTTTTAGCTTGGCTATTATTTGTCTGCAAAAGCTCCTTGAATTGTGCTTAGCAGCCTAAGTGTTAATAGTAGTGGTGAAACGGTTTACCGATTAACCGATTAACCGCGGTCTATTCAAAGAAAAAAACCGAAACCGGTTCGAATTTTACCGTATCGGTATTTCTGCAATATGTCGACTTCTCTTAATTGCATCAGAAAGTCCGGTTTTCCCAAAAATTCTGTCAGAAATCGATCGTTTTTCAACTTACAGTTCTAAAGATTTCCAAAAGCGAAAGATGTTTATTTTTTTCCACAGACTGTGTCACCGGTGTTTAGGTAAAACTATGACCACATAAAATTCACGACACAAACTCCAAATAACTGTCGAGCTTTAATGCTTTTGGATCAACGGAGTTTGTATGTTATTCATTTCTTATAACTTTGCTTACACTTATTTTTGCGTTTTCCGGTAGTTAAGCGGCAAAGTATTAGTGTTAGTACAGTAAGCAACTGAGTAAGTTAGTGCATCGCACTGTCTACTCTGTTGAGCTCCCGAAGTTCGGTTGGTTGGTTATTTCCGTTTATTTATCGTCGCTACCGGTTGCCCATCTGAGCGACGCCCCCAGAAGACGGTTAGTTGTTACGGGGGATAGTGCAAGGATACAGGTCGAAACTACTGAGAGCTTCGCCTGGTTCTTTAACGTGCTCGGCGTATAGCACCGTCACACGGGACCTCGGTTTAATGTCTCATCCGAAAGACTATTAGTAATTTTTTAGTTGGCCAGCCGGGGATACGAACCCACAATCTGTAGGACATTGTGTTCACAAGTCCTACGCTCTACCTACTGAGCTATATCGGCTGGTTAGAAGTTCGGTATAGTAGCGGTGGTTTTTATATAAACAAGTACGCTCTTGAAGAAAAAAAAAAAAAAAATGGCAGACGAAAATCGTCAAGATAGCGAGTGTTAAAGACTAGTCAATTTCAGTTTGTTTTTATTTGTTCATGCAAAAGAATTGCTTTTTAGTTCATTATCTTGAAAGAATGGAAGAGTTCCAAGCACATGTACTAGTTTTCTTTATCACCTTTTGAGCATATGCTACCCTAACAGTGACTACAAGTGGTCAGATATGCTAAATGTCAGCATATACAGCATATTGCAATACGTATTGCAATACGGGTCAGCCGTATTGCAATATATTGCAATACGCTTTTTACCGTATTGTTTCACCCCTAGTTAATAGAATGGTTGATTTCAGTATTACTCTACATCCTTTTACTGTCCATCAACAATGTCAAGGATACTATCAGAAACTGTTTTAGTTAGTAAATGTTCTTATTTCATGTATGCCTTTCCAGGGGAAAAATGTTAAAGTTGTGTAAGTCATGTGACTATTTCGGGTGACAGCGTACTAAAGATTTAAAAGGTTTGACAAAGAAAATAGAATCTTGTTCTCCAACTCAGAAGCCAGATAGCAAACATGGGTATACCAGCAGCTATTTACTTTGTGTGGAATTATTATACTCATGGGTGTCTTTTCTGTTCTCAAGTATGGTTTGAGGCTTATTTTTGCATCGGAGAAATTAGTTGCCTTTTTTTTTTTTGAGAATCCTACTTTCCTTTATTGTTGTGCATGAAAAACAACTTTTTATTTCACATTTTGTATTTTGAAATTATATTCACATTTTCTAACAGTGAACTTTTCCCTCCCTAAACCGTGTACCTTACAATCCTGTGTTTTAATGACCCTGAGCAGGAAAGCTTTTGAAAACATTATAAGAAAATAGAAAATGCTGGTAACTGGCACACTTTCCAATTCCCAAAATGGTTTCCACTCTTTCAAATATAGGTCCCAGTATGTGAGCAAGATTTGATTTGTCATCTGCAAATGCTTCATAAAGACTAGTTTGAAATTCTGTCATCAGGTAAAGAAAAAAATTATTTGAACATTTGCAATCATGTAAAAGTTGTTGTGACAAGTCTTGTATGCATCAGAGGACTTTAAAAAATTGGGCAAATGAAGAAAGTGCTCTTAATGAGCAATTTCTCTTTATCAAAATGTTTTCTTGAGGGCCTTTGTATGACATTAGAATTAACTTCAAGAGCTGAATAAACTCAATTGTGATTTCAGTCTAGAAAAAAGACCCAAATAATTACAATTTCATGGTTGTTTAGTGTTTGAGCAATGGGAACAGTGTAGATCAGATATCATACTGCATGTTTTGTGCTGTCTGATCTTGATCTACACTGGCCGCAAAGGCAACTTTAGTTGTGAAAGGTGATTTAAGGGTTAAATTGCTTTTTCAGAAGTAAAGAAATAAGCAAAGCATCAACAATTGGGTATTAGATCTCAGCTTTACTGTTTACCAGACAACAAAATTTTAGGCCTGCCGAAATTGAAAGCATTTGCAGATGACAAATTAAATATGGCTGAAATGATGGCATCTGTCTCTAATGGTAACCAGCATTTTCTCTTTTTGCAACCCTGTTTTCAAAAGTGTTCTTTTTTGTGGATAAAATGATTGTTTGGCAGAGGGTTAGCTCATTATTTCAAGGCAAAAATGTGCTGGAGGCAATTTTGAAATAATTATTGTGAAAGATTGATAATCAACATGATGTTAAATGCTTGAATCTTGAAAAAAAGATTTACATTTGTCTAAAATAAGGATGATCAAAATAAATATGAAACCACTGTGATTGATGATCACGAGGAATTTCTCTTTTTGTCACAAGGTTTTCAGTTGTCACTGCATGGGAAAAAGTCATCTGTAGAGGCTGATAAGTTTAACCCTTTACCACACAATCCTGTCTTAAAACTTTTGAAGATATTATGGTAACAGGTGAAAATGCTGGTAATCAGCATTTTCTCCGTTTGTCCACAATGTTTCCTAACCTTTCAAAGAAAAATCCAGTCAACTGAGCCACATGCAATTTGTTGTCTGCAAATGCTATTACTTTGGTCATGTCAAAAATGTTGTTATCTAGTAAAGAGTTAAAACAATAACCTCTTCACTCCCTTACCATCACTATAGTTATATCACTTTGTGATGCATGTTTTACCCAGCACTGTCCTGTACTAGTGATTTTTATATAGATCACAATATTTCATAAAATAATTAATATTCAGTAATGTTCTGTGGTCTCTAGTTTCCACAAATGAAATGTACTGCTCTGAGGACAGTGTACAAACAAGACTAGATTGCATGTAAAGTTCAGTCTGATCTTGATCTAAACTGTCAACAAAAATAAGTAAGTTTGTGTATTGTTTTCTAATACTGAGCATTGTGTAACCCTTAACCAAACCCAACTTTTGACAACCCTGAGAAAGAAGCCTTTTGAAAACATTGTGGGAAAAGGAGAAAATGCTGGTAACCATTATTTTCTCCTTTTCCCACTATGTTTTCTACCCTTTGAATGACAAATTTCATATTTTGAGCAACACTGAATTTTTCGTCTGCATTTTGTTTTGAATGTGGACAAGTCTAAAAGTTTGTTGTTTGGTAAAGGGTTAAGCTCTCAAGGCTTTGTAAAACCTTGTTTGTGCCATGATGATTTTTATATTTTCTGTGCATAGAAGGCTGCTAAGCACAACTATTTGTGTTCGTGTTTCGGACAGTGCATACTAGGATCAGACTGCATAGAAAATACAATCTCATCTTTCATGTTCTCTAGATAATACATTTTGAGATATTTTGCCCAAGTGTGTCAGGAAATTGGAGTATTTTTTTCCTTTTTGACAGTGATGATGTAATTTATTTATTTAGCACCACAGAGTTACCCTTTAGTAGGAAACCTTGTTGATGTATGACCTTGAGAAAAGAGGCTTTTGAAAGCATTGTGGAAAAAGGAGAAAAAGTGCTTGCAACCAGCTTTTTCTCCCTACTATTCCTCACAATGTTTTCTGCTCTTTTGACACTTTACAAATTAAAAAGAATTAAACTTGTCCAAGTAAATGTCATCAGCAGATGACAATTTTTGTTTCAAATAATTAGATCTTTCTTGAAAGAACAGAGAATGTTAGGGAAAAGGAGAAAATGCACTTTACTATCACTTTCTCCTTTTCCCACAATGCTTTTAAAAGTTTCTCTGTCAAGGTCATTACAACTGCTATTATTTGGCAAAGGGTTTAAGACAAATCAAATTGTTGTACCTGCTTTTAAATTTGTGGTATGTTAATTTTGTCAATTTGGAAAGTTCTAAAATTATGTCATATTGTTATGGGCTTTTTTCCTTAGAGAGTTATTATTAAAGATTTTGATGGACCACTTTTTGTCTGTAAAAAAAGTCAATTTTGAGCTTTTCCTGTCAGTGTAATTAATGCAAGATCAGATTGAGCAGCCTGTCTGCAAAGGCAGATAAAGTTGTTCTTGCAAGTTCAAGAGGGGTCGATTATCAAAAGATTAGACTCAAGGATACATTCTTAAAAAGACACATGAAATGGTACATGTACTGTCTCTAAAGTGATAGTTTTACACAAAATAACACATGATTTTATTATCTCTCTCCATTCAGTTGTTTTTACCCAAAAAGAACCCAAATTTCCAGTAGTTCCTTACAGTTGGTATGATTTTGGTAAGGCACTGTGACAAGGTGTTGATTGCTTATTTGTTCATCTCACATGCAGCTAATTTGGTGTTGGGACATGTCCGGAAAGGGTGGAGTTTTTGTATTGAAAGATTTGTCAGAAAGAGTTATCAAATGACGACATTTTGGACTGGACCAAACTGAAAGCATTTGCAGACAGCAAATTAAAAGCAATCCAGATAGCGATTTCTGTCTTTGAAATGGCAGAAAACATTACCAGCATTTTCTCCTTTTCCAGAATGTTTTCAAAAGCCCTATTTTATCAGATTGTGAAAAGTCAGGATTGTGTGGCAAAGGGTTAACTCTTTACCAAAGACAAAAATCTGGCCTTGTCCAAATTGAAAGCATTTGCGGACAGCAAGCTAGAAGCAATCCAAATAGCAATTTGTATCTTTGATATGGTTGAAAATATTGTGGGAAAAGCAGAAAATGCTGGTTACCAGCATTTTCTCCTTTTTCTGTCAATTTTTCAAAAGCTGCCCTCTAAGGGTCATTAAAACATGGGATTGATTGGTAAAAGTTAACCTTTCTTTGGTATACTGGTATCTTTTTCACTTAAGGAGTAAAGATGCTGAGCCAGGTAGCATACAGGACTTGAGCTCAAATCCCAAGCTCAGCCAATTTCTTTCTGAAGATTAATGATAGTCATTGTGCCAGGACTCATCCTGTCTCATCCCTGATCATTGTTTTGACCACGGTTATATGGAAAAGCAGTCATTGGCTTGGGGAAAAATACTGAGCAAAGTACTGGTGGAAGAAAAGTCTAGGAAAGCATGGATAGGTGCATCGGCTGCCACGATATAACTGGTGTCATGTTGAAACTGGGGTAAAACACTGAACGAACAAAGTGAAGGTGGCTTAGATGATGAGATTTATCTTTGAAAAGGTAGAAAACAGTATTGGAAAAGGAGACGGTGATGGTTCTCCCTTTCCAACAATGTTTTTAATCCTTAAACTGCACAATGCCACCTTTTAATGACCTTGGGAAAGAAGCTTTTTGAAAATATTGTGGTAAAAGGAGAAAGTACTGGCAACCAGCATTTTCTCCTTTTCCCACAATGTTTTCTACCCATTCAGAGATAACTTCCACAATTTAAGCTACTTTTCAATGTGGTGTATGCATATGCTTTGGATTTGGACTGGTCTAGATTTTTTTTTGTGGAAAGGCTTATAAAAAGCCTTCTTTCTTAGGATTGTAAACCCTTAAGCTGCTAATTGCGACCCACTGACCTTTTGCAGATAGTGTAGATCAAGATCAGACTGCACAGAATGTGCAGTCTGATCTTTGATCTACACTGTCCAATGCAGTATTTTCTTTCCGGTGAAATCAACTTTGAAACCGCAATGTTTGGGCTTTTAGTATTGAGTAGAAATTTGTGTTTCCTTTATTCAGCAGCTTAAGTGTTAAAAGGATAGAATCATTAAACTTTGGTAAAGAGATATGGAATAAAGTTTGTGTAACTATAAAAAGCGGTGTTTGTCTGCCCAAATGGTTTCTGTCTTTATGCTTTGAGTTCTTGTGGCTTTAATTATGTTGCTTTATAAAAGAGTTATGTTGTGATCAGTAGTTTAACTCTTTACCATACTACAAAATTTTGGACATGTCCAAATTGAAAGTATTTGCAGACAAAATTTAATGTGGCACAAATGATGAAATTCATCTGTAACAGGTTGAAAACATATGGGGAAAAGAAGCAAATGCATTTTCCCTTTTTATCACAATGTTTTCAAAAGCGGCCTTTTGTAAGGTCATGAAAACTTGGGATTGTGTGGTAAAGGGTTGAAACCTTTCAGTAAGAAATTGAACAAATTACTGAAAGACAGATCTGTGTGTGTATTGTAATGAGGCTGTTTTTTGTCAAAATGTCAATGAAAATAAAGAACAATTAATTTTGGATACTTGATCATACTCTATGTTCATATGAGCAACTAAAACCAGATTCAGTGGTTTGAGGGTTTAAGGTATTTGTTGTAACCCTTATCACACAATCCTGAGTTTTGGTAACCAGATGGAGGAAAACTTTGTGGGAAAAGGAGAAAATGCTGGTTACCACATTTTTTCTACCCTTTCCATCATTTTAGCCACATGTTGTTTATTGTCTGGAAAGGCTCTCAATTTCCGTAAGTCTAAAATGTTGTCTTTTGGGAAAGAGTTAACTCTTTACCAAACAACAAAATTTTAGACTAGTCCAAATTGAAAGCATTTGCAGACGACAAAGTAAATGTGACTCAAAAATTAAAACTTGTTTTGAGAAGGGTTGAAAACATTGTGGGGAAAGAAGAAAATGCTGGTTACCAGCATTTTCTCCGTTTCCCACAATGTTTTCAAAAGCTTTCTTTTTCAGAGTCGTTAAAAGTCGGGATTGTGTGGTAAAGAGTTAACCAATATCCATGGTAAAAAGAAAAAGGAATTTTATTTTAATCTTTACACAAGTTATTTCTGGTTCTGCCACAATGTTTTTAAATAGAGTCTGCTACAAATGGTAAAAAGTTCATCTTAAGAAGGTTATGACTTGTAGATAAGTTATTTTTATTGATTGCTTTCTTAGAATTGAAGAGACCGAGTACTTATGTCAGGATTTTAAGCCTGTACCACAGGATCTCGAGTTAATGACCCTTATAAAGAAAGCTCTTTGAAACATTGTGGCAAAAGGAGAAAATGCTGGTTTCAAACCCCAAAAGCATAATTCCAGCCACATTTTTATTGTCATCTGCAAAAAAGTAGACTTGACCAAATTGAAAGCATTTGCAGACGACAAGATAAATGTGACTCAAAAATAGATATTTGTGTTGGGATGGGTAGTAAACATTGTGGGAAAAGGACAAAATGCTGGTTACTAGCATTTTCTCCTTTTTCTGCAATGTTTTCAAAAGGCTTCTCCCTCTTGGTCGTTATAAAAGTAAGGTTCATAATTATGTGCATTCAAACCGAGAGACATGGATCATCCAAAACTACTCCATTTATTATTAACTCTTTGGTACAAATGAGCTTAAGCTCTCTGATAGAGCAGAAAACATGGTGGGAAAAGGAGAAAATGCTGGTTACTAGCATTTTCTCCTTTTCCCACAATGCTTTCAAAAGCCTTCTTTCTCAGGGTCGTGAAAACCAGGGATTGTTTGGTAAAGGGTTAAACCGTCACCTTTAGATACTGTTGAAGACAATTCAGACCTAGATCAGATAACAGTGAAAGTGCCAGACTGATCTTTAATTACTCTCCTTATTTGTTTGTTCAGTGTACAGAAGCACTGCACATTGTTGGCAGCATCTGAAGTTGAATGGAATGTCAATGTTAGAAAAAAAGAAAACACTTTGATTATGCATAAAACATGCAGAGCTGTCATTTTAATTAAATCATAGTACACTTACAGTTCAAAATATCTTTACAAGCTGTTGGAATTGGGATTATGTTAAGCTGAAGATAGAAATATGTTAGAATTTTGCACATAATACATTTTTGCAACTAATACAAAAAGCAGAACGATTTAGCATTAATCAAAGTACATCATTATGCCAGACATGTATTCTCTTCTAGATGCCTTATTGTTTTGTGTGGCAAGAGATTACTTTTGAAATTATTGTGACAAATGGAGAAATTACTTTCAAGGAGCAATTTCTCATACTGCTTTTATGCTAGTATTAACCCTTATCCTGCTAAATGAGTGAAAAGAAATTTTCAAACCGATCCTAAAAACCCGAATAATGCTATTTCAAACTTATTTTTAGGAAATTAATATCTCCTTTTTGGACAGTGAAGATCCAACATTAGACTGCATGTTCTGTGCAATCTGATCTTGATCTTCACTGTCCGCAAAAGGTCAGTGAGTTGCACTAAGCAGCCTAAACGTTGAAGCTAAATGAATGTTGATTATCCCTGTTTTACAAGGGTGTTTTCAAAGTATTCTGCTGCCAGTTTTTATCAGGAGTTAAAGAAGTACTGTAATATTTTTTATATTTTTCCAGATGAAACAGTTCCACCCTCACCAAAAGTAAGGTAGGTATTTCCTACTGTAATCTTTGCTCTTGTACAGGATTGAATGATGCATTACTGTGCTTTCAACAGTGGTTCTGTCATATCATGGTACCAGATCAGTTACTGGTATGTTTCATGGTTGCCAGCAGTATGAGGCTGGGGCACTGTAAGGCCTTGCTATGTGGACACTCACACATTATCAGTGTGGCTAACTTAAAATAGACAAAGATTTCCTGCCACATGGTATAAACCGGGATTTCCTGAGTACAAGTTTAATGCATCAACTCTTTACCAAATAACAAAATTTTAGACTTGTCCAAAGCACTTGTAGACAACAAAATGAAAACTTATATATGTGTTTGGAAGGGTAGAAAACATTGTGGGAAAAGGACAGTGTTTTCAAAAGCCCTATCTCCAAGGGTTGTTAAATCTGGGGATTGTGTTGTGAAGGGTTATTTACTTTGGACCTTTCTGACATACAGGTGCCTTTAAAGTGGAGAGCTTTTCAGACCAAGGGACAACCATTGTGTGTGTAGGAAAGCAATGTGTGGCATATAAAAAGTGATGGTAGTTCTTGCAATCCCATGGTACAATAGGGCAATGTCACCTCTTTGCAATGAGAGAATTACAGTCACAGTTGGAAAATGCTGCAATGTTTTCAAAAATTTCTTGTCCAAAATACTCAAAAAATATTTGAGCCATGCTCAGTGAAAAGGGGGCTTATAGCATCTGCAAAAGGTATCGGTCCAGGTCAGCCTGCACATTCCGCGCAGACTGACCTAGGTCGAAACTTTTCGCTATTGGTCTATATTCTGTATGACAAAGGACCAGTCTACCCAATGAAACGGTTGTTAGACATAATAAATTTTCTGATGACTTGCATGGTATAATGCATCACAGAGATGCATTAAGCCCTCTTTTGCCAGAGCATGGCTCATTTACATGTATTTACTTGTTACCAAACAACAAAATTTTAGGCTGAGCCAAATAGGATTTGCAGACAAAAATTATACGAGGCTTAAATGATTGGAATTGTATTTTAACCCTTTACCAAATAGCAAATTTTAAGACTTGTCCACATTGAAAGCATTTGCAGACGACAAATAAGAATAGGCTCAAATGATGGAATTTATCTATGAAAGAGTAGAAAGCATTTTAGGAATAGGAGGAAATGCTGGTCACCAGCATTTTCTCCTTTTCCCAATATGTTTTTAAAATTCTTCTCCAACAGGGTGGTTAACAGCCATTTACCACACAGTCCTGAGTTTTAAATACCCTGAAGGGGAAGGCTTTTGAAAACATTGTTGGAAAAGTAGAAAATGCAAAGGTAACCAGCATTTTCTCATTTTCCCACAATGCTTTCTACCTTTTCAAAGACAGCAATAATCTTTTGAGCTTCATGAAATTCAGACCTCCAGATAAAAGGGAGTGATAGTATTCTTAATCCAATATTTCTCTTCCAAACCCTGTGTTGTGGTTACTCATTAGAATTGTCACGATGAGCTGATTCTAATGAGTACCATAACATAGGGTTTAGAGGAGAGTGATTAATATTTTCAATTTGAAATCAAAATCCCTCCCTCTATCTGGGGCTCTGAAATTTGCCATCTTCAAAATGCTTTCAATTATGGGAAGTCTGAAATTTTGCTGTGTGGTAAAGGGTTAAAACATTGGATTGCAGAGATAGCAGAAATTGCTGGTGTTATACTGCTTTATAAAATGTTTTTAATTGTATCATACTTCTCATTCCAGCACCACAAAGAAAGATGGCAAAAACAGATTAGAAGAACCTTTATCTCCTAATGAAAGTAAGTTTAGATAAATGCCTTTGCTTTTATTTTGTTATATTGTGTTCCCCTGTTTGCATGATTATTGAAATACGGACTGGAACTATTCGAGATATTGTTGTAGCTATATTCAGGTCTATTAACTCTTTCAGTGCCCACAACATAGACTTGACTGTTTTTGACAGCTGAAAATCCAATCCACTAAAACAAGTGGATGGCATAGATCCATGATCAGACTGCACATACTTTGCAGTCTGATCATGACATATGCTGTCTGTAAGAGCCCCTGTTTATGACTTTGGTGCTGAAAGAGATTAAAAAAAAAAAAAACTTATTTAGGGTCATAGAGAAATTAATGATACAAAGCATTTTGAGATTTCTGTCCCTGTCACATTGTTTATGGTTATCAAGAATTACAATGTATTATCTCATATGAAGCTTTGATAAGGGCAATACAGTGTGGTTTTGGGGGACAGAGTAAATTGAAATTAGGCTGTGACGAACATGCAGTCTGATCTTAGATCCACTTTGTCAAATATATTGGGGGGAAATATTTAGAAAAGAAATGCTACAAATGCTGGGGTTTATTTACTAGCAAAAACTTGGTTCCTGTATTGTGAAGATGTATAATTTGAAACTTAGAAGTACGGGTTTGATTCTCACTCAAGCTGCTGCATTTTTTATGTCAGTGTCCTTTGGCAAGATATTTCAGAGTGTGAACTGTGGCCATGTTATGGCCAAAATAATATTGAATTGGCAATGGAACAAAATCCAATTGATTAGCAAACTTGGCTTATTGAATTAGCACTTATGGCTTCTAAGAAGAAATGAAGGAAATAAATATTGTTGGCTACACTTGTTTTTGTTGCATTTATTCAACTTTGATTTTGTTGGTTATATGAATTCTTTCTTTTGCAATTATTCTTTTTTGATTGTTTTGATACTGGCTGACATACTTGTATTGGCTTTCTCTTCCCTGTAGAAGTACATTGATCATCCTGAACTTCCAAGAATAACACTGGCAAAGTATACATGGATTTCAGTGCTCATTTTCTTAGTTCATCTCTAGGAGTGCTGAATAAACCCAACAAAAAATTTTTATCCTTGAAATACAACCCACATGCAGACAGTGTAGATCAAAGATCAGGCTGCACATTTTGTCCAGCCTGTTCTTGATCTACACTGGCTGCAAAGGCAACTAAAGTGAAAATGAACAACGTTTTACAGTTAACTATTCATTTGTTTGAAGTTTGAATCCTTTACCACACAGTCCAATGTTTTTACCACTTTTAAAGAACCAGATGAAAATAGCTTTTGAAAACATTTTGGGAAAAAGAGAAAATGCCGATAACTAACATCTTCTCCTTTTCCCAAAATGTTTTCTCCTCTTTCAGAAACAAATCTAATCATTTGGGTCACATTAATTTGTCATCTGCAAATGCAAGTTCATGCTTGACATGTATACAATTTTATTGTTTAGTGAAAAATTAACCCTTTACCGAACGACAAAATTTTAGACTTGTCCAAATTGAAAGCATTTGCAGATGTCAAAGTAAACATTACTGAAAAATTGAAGTTTGTTTTTGGAAGGGTAGAAAATATTGTGGGAAAAGGAGAAAATGCTGGTTACCAGCATTTTCACCTTTTCTCACAATGTTTTCAAAAGGCTTCTTTCTCAGGGTCGTTAAAGGGCAGCAATGTGCAATAAAGAGTTAAAAGAAAACGATAATGCACAGAAAAAAAGTTTAATCTGGTTATTGTTAATTTATCAGCTAAAATTTTATGAGATATTCTTACGCCAGATTTTATGAGATATTCTAGCAAAGATCTTGTGATATTCCAGCTAAGATTTTATGAGATATCTTATCCAAAATCTTGAGATATTCCAGCTAAGATTTTATGAGGTATCTTATCCAAAATCTTGAGATATTTCAGCTAAGATTTTATGAGATATTTTAGCCAAGATCTTGACATATTCCATCTAAGATTTTATGAGATATCTTATCCAAAATCTTGAGATATTTCAGCTAAGATTTTATGAGATATTTTAGCCAAGATCTTGATATATTCAAGCTAAGATGTTATGAAATACTCATACCCAGATTTTTTGAGATAGTCAAGACAAGTTTTACCTTCCATTGGGATAGGGCCTTTTTTATCCCTCAGATTGCCTAAATGACCCATTTTGCACTCTAGGGTTTAATGCTTTTGAGTGTTTTTGAAATCTTGTGTGTATGCTCTTAGTGAAACATATATGATAGTTTTATTCCTGGAAGAAAATGTATTTCCCTCGTATATGTGATTGTTTTGTACACTTTCATGTTTCTGATGTTATTTATTCTTAACAATTATACATTCAATATCTCATTACACTTGTTATGAATCTTTTCTACTGGAACCTTACTATAAACTCCAATTTTCTAATCAACAATCTACTTTCTTACTCCATTATTTCTAAACTCCAAAAGGAAAATGATGATTAACATGAACAGACTGTCCAAGAAATTTTTGTGTTTAAATTTTATTTGTTTTGATGGATGAGTAGTTATAATATGCGTCTGCATATCACAATGTTTTGTCTAACTTGCTCATACTTCAATTTTGATACGCTATAAATAACCCTTTAGCAAATGATCCTGAATTTTAATGGCCCTAAAGAACAAGACTTTTGAAACCATTGTGGAAAAAGGAGAAAATGCTGGTAAAGGAGAAAATGCTGGTAACCAGCATTTTCTCCTTTTCCCATACTGTTTTCTACCTTTCAAAAGCCAAATCTAATTTTTGAGTCCCATTTATTTTGCTGCAAGTAAGTACCTTCAGTTTGGAAATGTCTAAAATTTTGTTGTTTGGTAGAGAGTTAATTGCAAATGCTTCCATCCCTTTTGAAAAGATTCATAACTATTTTTAGCTCACCGTGAGCACAAAGTGCTCAAGGTGAGCTATTGTGATCGCCCTATGTCCGGCGTCTGTCATCCGTCGTCCGTCAACAATTTCTTTAAACATCTTCTCCTAAACCACTGGGCCAATCTTGATGAAACTTGGCAGGGATGTTCCTTGGGTGAAGCTCTACCAAAGTTGTTCAAAGAATTGAATTCCACCCATAACTCTGGTTGCCATGGCAACAAAAAGGAAAACAATACAAAATCTTTGAAAATCTTCTTCTCTGAAACTAGAAGGCGCAGAGCTTTGATATTTGGTATGTAGCATCTCCTAGTGGACCTCTACCAAATTTGTTCTTATGATGTCCATAGGGTCAAAACTAGCCCCGCCCCGGGGGTCACAAGTTCGAACATAGGAACAAAGAAGGAAAATTTTAAAAATCTTCTCTGAAGAAACTTGAAGGCGTAGAGCTTTGATATTTGGTATGTAGCATCTCCTTAAGGACCTCTACCATGTTTGTTCATATGATGTCCCTGGGGTCAAAACTGGCCCCGCCCCGGGGGTCACAAGTTCGAACATAGAAACAAAGAAGGAAAACTTTAAAAATCTTCTTCTCTGAAACTTGAAGGGGTAGAGCTTTGATATTTGGTATGTAGCATCTCCTAGTGGACCTCTACCAAGTTTATTCATATGATGTCCCTGGGGTCAAAACTGGCCCTGCCCCGGGGGTCACAAGTTCGAACATAGGAACAAAGAAGGAAAACTTTAAAAATCTTCTTCTCTGAAACTTGAAGGCATAGAGCTTTGATATTTGGTATGTAGCATCTCCTAGTGGACCTCTACCAAGTTTATTCATATGATGTCCCTGGGGTCAAAACTGGCCCTGCCCCGGGGGTCACAAGTTTAAACATAGGAACAAAGAAGGAAAATTTTAAAAACCTTCTTCTCTAAAACTAGAAGGCATAGAGCTTTGATATTTGGTATGTAGCGTCTCCTAGTGGACCTCTACCAAGTTTGTTCATATGATGCCCTTGGGATCAAAACTGGCCCCGCCCCGGGGGTCACAAGTTTGAACATAGGAACAAAGAGGGAAAACTTTAAAAATCATGTTCTCTGAAACTGGAAGGCGCAGAGCTTTGATATTTGGTATGTAGCATCTCCTAGTAGACCTCTACCAAGTTTGTTTATATGATGCCCTTGGGGTCAAAACTGGCCCCGCCCAGGGGTCACAAGTGCGAACATAGGAACAAAGAGGGAAAACTTTAAAAATCATGTTCTCTGAAACTGGAAGGCGCAGAGCTTTGATATTTGGTATGTAGCATCTCCTAGTAGACCTCTACCAAGTTTTTTCATATGATGCCCTTGGGGTCAAAACTGGCCCCGCCCTAGGGGTCACAAGTTCGAACATAGGAACAAAGAGGGAAAACTTTAAAAATCATGTTCTCTGAAACTGGAAGGCGTAAAGCTTTGATATTTGGTATGTAGCATTTTCTAGTGTACCTCTACCAAGTTTTTTCATATGATGCCCTTGGGGTCAAAACTGGCCCTGCCCCGGGGGTCACAAGTTCGAACATAGGAATAGAGAAGGAAAACTAAAAAAATCTTCTTCTCTGAAATTGGAAGGCGCAGAACTTTGATATTTGGTATGTTGCATCTTCTAGTGGACCTCTACCAAGTTTGTTCATATGATGCCCCTGGGGTCAAAACTAGCCTAGCCCTGGGGGTCACAAGTTCGAACATAGGAACAAAGAAGGAAAATTTTAAAAATCTGCCTCTCTGAAACAGGAAGGCATGGAACTTTGATATTTGGTATGTAGCATCTTCTAGTGGATCTCTACCAAGTTTGTTCATATGATGCCCTTGGGATCAAAACTGGCCCTGCCCCGGGGGTCACAAGTTCGAACATAGGAACAAAGAAAGAAAACTTTAAAATTCTTCTTTTCTGAAACCGAAAGGCATGGAGCTTTGATATTTGGTATGTTGCATCTCCTAGTGGACCTCTACAAAGTTTGTTCATATGATGCCTCTAGGGTCAAAACTGGCCCCGCCCTAGGGGTCACAAGTTCGAACATAGGAACAAAGAAGGAAAACTTTAAATTTCTTTTTCTCTTAAACGGGAAGGTGTAGAACTTTGATATTTGGTATGTAGCATCTCCTAATAGACCTCTACCAAGTTTGTTCCAAGGATGCTGCTTAGGTAAAAACTGGCCCTGCCCCGGGGGGTCACAAGTTCGAACATAGGAACAAAGAAGGAAACCTTTAAAAATTCTTCTTTGAAACTGGAAGGCGTAGAGCTTTGATATTTGGTATGTAGTGATTCTCATCTAAGTTTGTTTGCCCATCTAAGCACAACAAGTTCATTGAGTTCAAAATTGGGTCATCTTGGGTCATAAACTAGGTCACTAGGTCAAATTAAAGAAATACCTTGTTTGCACTCTCGAGGCCACATTATTTGGCTCAATTGCCTTGAAAATTGGTCAGAAAGTTTGTCTTTATAAAATCTCACATAAGTCTGAATTTGGGTCAACTGGGGTCATAAACTAGGTCACTGAGTCAAATTAAAGAAATACCTTGTTTGCACTCTGGAGGCCACATTGATTGCTCAAATGACCTGAAATTTGGCCAGAATGTTTGTCTTGATGAAATATTAGATGAGTTTGGATTTGGGTCACCTGGAACCGTAAACTAGGTCATTAGGTTAAATTAAAGAAATACCTTAGGGGCACTCTAGAGGCCACATTGTTTGCTCAATTGCCTTGAAAATTGGTCAAAATGTTTGTCTTTATAAAATCTCACATGAGTCTAAATTTGGGTCAGCTGGGGTCATAAACTAGGTCACTCGGTCAAATTAAAGAAATACCTAGTGGGCACTCTAGAGGCCACATTTATTATTCAATTGATTTGAAAATTAGTTAAAATGTTTCTTTTAATAAAGTCCAAGACCAGTTCAAATTTGGGTCACCTGGGGTCGTAATCTAGGTCACTAGGTCAAATTAAAGAAATACTTTCAGGGCACTCTAGAGGCTACATTTTTTGCTCAATTGACTTGAAAATTGGTCAGAATGTTTGTCTTTGTGAAATATGAATATGAGTTCGAAATTGGGTCATTTGGGGTCATAAACTAGGTCACTTGGTCAAATTAAAGAAATACCTTTAAGGCACTCTACTCAGGTGAGCGATCCAGGGCCATCATGGCCCTCTTGTTATGTATTCTAGTAAATTCTGGGTGGGGTTGTATCTGTAACTATCATTTTATGACAGTGTATTGTACATGTACATAACATATTAATAAGAATTTTAACCTCCTTTCATGAATTGGATTTTCAAAACTGGTTTAGATGGCTAAAAACAAAGTAAACACCATCTTTGAAATTTTTTTCATATTGTAAAGCATCAAGGTCATCTTTGAAAAAAAGTATTGATTGGTAACAATTTTTTTCCTCCCATTGAAAAGATTGCAATTGTAGTTCTAAGCTCCTGTCCAATTCAGTAAAACAGTTTCTTCATGGAGGGTAGAATAATAAAACCAATGTTAAATTTGTAAGGAACTGAAAGTAAAAAGAGGAACGTGAAATAGACAATAAAGTTGACCTACTTCTATAATATGCTAGAATTTAAATGTGGAATTTGAAATAGACGCTATAATTGTAGTGGTTGACATTTTGTAGGAATTTCGGATTATGCAGAGATAGTTGAAGATGACGGAGATTACAGCTCCCCAGATGGTAAACATTCATTTTTATTCACTGAATTTTTCTAATTTCATACTGTAATCAATCACAAATCAGAGGATTAATTGTTAGTATATTGTTGCTGAAGACTACTGAAACTGTTAGCTTGTAACTACTTTTTCAAACCACTGGGTAGACAGACTATTGATATGATGTGAAAAGAGGGGTGATTGCTTGGTACAAGGTATTGCTCTTGTTCCATAACATAGTGTTTACTTATGCAAAAGAGATATTTACATGCCAGTTTGTTGAAACAATTTCAAGACTATTACAAAATGTCTAAAATAGTATGTGCAATATTGGGTTAAGATTCTATATGAAAAGAGGTAGTGTTTGATATAGTCATCCAAAGCGTTTTTCAAGATAAATGGTAATTCTAAATTTTATCCCTGTTGTTGTTAGGCTGAAGTTTATCTGTAGTGATTTTTCAAAGGGTAAAAAAACTTTGGATGAGGGAGTAATAGAAACACTTGAAAAAGCTACGTAATGTTGATATAACTGAAGTGACTTACTGACAAAAATTTTTGGATTGGTTTTTTTTTTCCTGGAAACAAATATAACAGTTATGTAATCATATCTATAATATTGTGACACATTGTGCAAGTTGGGTGCCAGTTTTTTTTCTTCAAAGTTTATTGCATCCATTAAAATTACTGTGTATGGCTGATTTTACCACAGGACATTAAAGTTGGTAGTGGAGAATTGTTAATTTACAGATATTCTGATTAGGTATTTAGCTTGCAAGGGCATTTAGTGGTCAAGATGAACTAGGGCAATCACTTAACCCTTATCCTGCTAAATAAAAGAAATGAAATGTTCAAGTCAATAGTAAAAACCCAAATTTTCCCATTTCCCAGATATCTCCTTATCGGACAGTGTAGATCCAAGATCAGACTGCACATTCTGTGCAGTCTGATCTTGATCTACGCTGTCTGCGAAAGGTCAGTGAGTCGGCGTTTAACAGCCAAAGGGTTAACAACAGTAACCTTTCCATCAACTATTTCAAACTTCTTTCTCACATACACTTTGGAAAATGATCATGTGACCAAAAGATCAAACTTCAGGCTGCAGAGTTTTGTAGTTAAATAGTTAAAACTTTTTCAGATATTGTATCTTCATCACAAGTTCAAAGTTTTAAATATTTTGTGTGAAGTAATTTGCAGATAATTTGCCCAAGTTCTTTAAACCATGCTCATGGGGTCTTATGTAAACCTGACATTGATGGGAGGGGGCTGGGTCAGCATGTTTTACAAAAGTGGCCCAACCTGGAGAAAGGGGTTAGATGAAGTTGTGAAATATGTGTATAGCATTAGCTCTTTCACTTTTTGTTTTTTTTATTTTGCCATGGACTTGAAAATACTTTAATATATGCTTTTGTTAAATCAGGTGAGCAACATAAGGTCATCATCATACTGACAGGAGGCTTTTTAATTGTAATCTGTAATTGATCGCTTTTTTAGACAGATACAAAATGATTTTCATGTATGTAATACATTTTGAATAACTACACAAAATAATATTGAAGCCTGCATAAACTACATACTGTAGTGTGAAGGTGTTGTTTTTTTTTTGTAATAATTGTTGTCGCATACTTCTAGGTCGTAAAAAGAAAGGAAAGAAAAAGAAATGTGAGTTTGCATTGGCATGATCCTAGAGAGTAGTGCTGTCTGTACAAAATGAGAAAAATGAGCTGTTCCATACATGCATCATTCAGTACAAACAAATCATTACATGTCTTGTATAACAAAAATAGCTCAAGGCCCATAATTCTGCATCTTTTTTGCCAAATGATACCCATGTTAAACTCCGCTTACTCTTTACCAGATGACACAATTTAAGACTCATCCATTTTGAAAATATTTGCAGCTGACCCATTAAATGAGCCTCAAAGGATACAAATGTCTTTGAAAGGGTAGAAGACATTATGGGACAAGGAGAAAATGCTGGTTACACAGCATATTCCCATTTTTCCCCACAATGTTTTCAAAAGCTTTGCTTCCTCAGGCATGCTCGGACACTGGGTTGTTTGGTACAGGGTTTAACCCTTTCAGTGCCATAGGCGAAAACAGGAACTTTTGCAGATAGCATAGATCAAGATCAGACTGCACAGAACATGCAGTCTGATCTTTGATCTATACCATCCGCTCGTTTAGTCAAGCCTATACGATGAAAATCTTTCTGGGTTTAAGTAGATTGTATTTTCAGCTGTCAAAAGAAGTCGAGTTTATTTATTTGACGCCAAAAGAGTTAACACTCAAGCTGCAGAACTGTCACAGGAATATTTGTCCTTTAAAAATACAGTATAAAAATGTATAAATGTGAGCAAGTTGTGAAAGAAATGATGCCGATGTCGAAAGAAGAGCTTTCGGCTTAACTTAAGCAATTATTAATAACCAGTAACAATAGCTTTGTTGTGGTCACTTTAAACTTTTGAATGCCATGAAGGTCGTGCTGAAACAGTCAGTATCAATACAAAGGAGAGCAAACCATCTTTACTTAATTTTTTGTACATAATTAGTATTCATATGACTTAAATATTATAAGGTTCACTTTTTTAAAAGAAAAAAAAAAACACTCACACACTTTGAATTACTGAAGAGCAATTCCACCAAGTATCTAACGAATGTTAATTAGAATGAAATTGAGTCATGCTCTGTGAAAAGGAGGTTTAATGCATTTAATGCATCTGCAAACAGTTTCGACCCTGGTCAGCCTGCCCAGTGACTAGCTTTGTATGATGCATTACAAAGATGAAGTAAACCCCTTTACTGCAGAGCACTGCTCAAACATATTTGATGGTATGTATTTTACTAACCTTGAGCCTGCTATGGTGAGCATAGGACACTTTATGACCAGGGCAACTCTTCACCATGCACAATGAAATGTTATACTTGTCCAAATAGAAAGCGTTTTAAGAGGATAATTGGAAATGTCTCAGATGACTAGTTTTATCTTTGAAACGGTAGAAAGAGTTGTTGGGAATGTAGCAAATGTTGGTTATTCACATTTTCTCCATTTCCCTTACTGTTTCCAAAAGCCTTCATTTGTTTGGCTGAAGATGAAATTTAAAATTGATGTGGCAATTAGGTTACTCAGTCTTAATGAGCAATTTCTCCCTTTAATTGAACATGATGGTTTTATATTTTTATATTCTATGAGGATATTATCAGTCTTCTGCTACAATTCTGTTTCAGGGGGGTAAGGAACTAATCTGATTGCTCCAATCTATTTGTGAAAATTAAGTAGTCATGCTTCTATTTTTAAGCAGTGTATAGCTTTATCTACCAACACCAGATTCTGGCAACTTAGTTGTGAAAGAAAAATACGTCAAACATCTAAACGATCTTTATGGACTTTTGTTGGATTTTATAGAGCCTTAATTACACAATTATTAAGTCGCAACAAATGTTCAAAACTTCGAAAATGGATGGATCTGGGATTTGATGGAATGTAACTTATATCTGACCTCTGTACATTATAACCCCTCCCATTTTAGATTAACATTGCATTGTTAATTGCATTCTGAACATGTAGCCTGAAATGCATTTTGTATGGCCTGTATTACTCTGTACAATGTATGTATACATATGACTTAATAATACCTTGCTATGCAAGAGGAATAATGGATATAGAATTGGAACCCAAAGAGTGCTGCTAAATTTTTATTGCTTTTGTTACCTAGCCTTCCTGAAACTAGAAATCTATTTAAATGCATTTTGCAGTCTCTGATTTCCAGTAAGCATATCAAATATACCTTGTTGCATGTTGTTCCTGATGTTTGTGATATGATAGCATTTTTGTACGTAACATGAACAGTTGGGATCCTCCATTAGGCATTGGTGGTTCCTTTTAGGCTCTGTGGTGGAGGTCAAAGATTTGCAATCCAGAGGCCCTGGGTTTGAAATCCTTTTCTGAAACACAATGCTTTAGGGAAGTGTCTTTGGACAAGACACTTTGGCCTCTGACATAGTACTGGTAAATCAAGGATACACATGAATAAGTGAGCTGTTGCTGTGATATGCCTAGCATAATTTTAACAGCAGCATAAACACCTACAATCAGTCAAATGGCACTGGATTTGTCATCAGAAGATTCTGGTTTGGACTTAGCTGGTCAAGTGGGAGTGGGAATCAAAGGGACCTTGGAACAAGAAGTAGATTTACTTGTATTATGTCCTCTTCCTGTTGGGCAAAAATTTATGTCTATTGTGTTTAACAGTTTACCAAACAACCCCGAGTTTTAAGGCCCCTTAGCTGCTAAATGTTAACTATTCGGGCATCAATTTGCAGACAAATTCAATTCATAACAATTAAAAATATGGATATTGTTATGAATCTGATAAAGTATTGTAAATCTAGAACAAAAGTTGCTCTTTGTTCTATTCATACAAATCATTTTCTGTGAGTGACTGGACTTTTGACAGACTGTACCATTACACATTTTTAGACTAATAGTAATGATATCCATACTTTTAAATGGTATGAATTCAGTGTTAGGACTTTAATTCCTTCATCGTGTACTTTTGGCCACAATAGGGCCTTTAACAGCCCTGAGAAAGAAGGCTGTTAAAAATGTGGTGGAAAAAGGAGCAAATACTGGTCACCAGCATTTACTCCTTTTCCCACATTTTTTTCTAAAGCTTTCATCAGGGCCATTAAAACAGGGGATTGTTTAGTAGCAAGTTAACCAATAGTTAGAAAATTTATGTTTAGACCACCCACAAAAAGATGTATAAAATCTTGTGCTCTTAACCCTCTTCAGCACCATATGCAAAATCTAGGGCTGTTGCAGCTGGCCTATAATTATGAAGATCAGACTGCACAGAATGTGCAGTCTGATCTTGGATCTATACTGTTTACATATTTAGTCAGGCAATTAAGATAAAATGTCTTTTGGGGTTTTCTGAGGATCATTGGTTTTTTTGGCCGTTGAAAGAGGTTGAGTATGTATTTGCTGCTGAAAGAGTATTGTGAACCATATTTCTAGCCAACTAGTAGATAAAACCAACTTGTAGCACTTTCAAGGCTCATTCTAAGAAGAATATATATCTTCTTAAAGTATTAGGTAGTGTAGGTCATTGGCTAGGCAACATGTTATATGCTGTCCAATCTTTATTATCATTTTCTACAAAAATACAAAGTTAAGCATGCTGTGTGTTAAGGTCCATGTTTATTTGTTACAGTCTTTCAAGATGGGGTCATTCACATTACAGAGACATACTGTTTTAGGTTTGAAAAGGGTTTTGGTGCAATTAGTGGAAGGAATGTATGAAATGGTTTTCAAAAAGTTTGATTTAAACATCCAAGTAATTTTGATGACAAAATGTTACATTTTCCAGCCCATGACTATGAAATACAAAGAGAAAGAATACAACTGTTGGAAATACTTGGGAATGGCCAGTTTGGGGATGTACATAAAGGGGTTTATAAAGATAAGGTGAGTTGAAAGTTTCTTTGCACATGTTCACTGAATCAGATGTGATAAAGATACCATTTTTCTGTCTGTCCATCCACCCATGCATTTCAATGTTTCCCTATAACTTAAATTTTTCCCATGTAGGGATGTATTCCCATGTAGGGATGACAGCACTGTCAGTGGTGTTGCTGTTCCTGTTTATTCTGTTTGTACAAAATCAGAAGAGTTTCTTCTGCTAGTGGTAGTTTATTCCATTATAATAGTGTGTAAATATATGATGTTAATTCTTGGAGTGCCAAATCAACCCAACAGACATTTTCAGTCGAGGAATTAGACCTAAATGATCACAATTTCAAGGTTGTGTTTGTCTAAAGTGTTTCAGCAAAGCAGACAGTGTAGATCAAAGATCAGGCTGCAGGTTTTGTGCAGCCTGATCTTGATCTATTCCAGCTGCAAAGGCAACTATAGTTGTGAAAGGGGCTTAAAGGGTTAACTCCATACCAAACAACCTGTGTTCAAACAACCCTCTGATACATTGCTTATGAACACATTGTGGGGAAAGGAGAAATGCTGGTAACCAGGAGAAACTAACATTTTCCCCTGTCCCAACATTTTGATTTGTCAATTGCAATTTTTTTGCTATACTGTTTTCAAAGAAAACATAAGTTATTGTCATAGCCCTGTTGTCATCTACGTTGTCATGCAAAAACTTTGACCTTTTATAATATCTCTGTCATTACTGAAGATATTTACTTCAAACTCAGACTAAGTCCTAACTTTTAAAAGGGAACTCATACAACAGGGGCAGGTAACCATCAAAATATTTTTGACACAGTTATGCCTCTTTTCAACTTAAAATTTGCATTGAAAATCAATCTACAGTAAAACCCCTCTATTAAGACCAGCCGTGGTACTTTTGAAAATTGGTCTTATTAGCGGGGTGGTCTGATTTCTGGGTTTCACCCACCTAGATTTTGAGTCAAACCCAGACTATGTGTAGACTTGTGTAGATTTAAATTATGTTCCAAGTAATGTATACATATTTTACTCAGGGAAGCCTATTCCCACACATTTAAATGACAACAAGAAAATTTACATGTTTATTGAAAAGTTAATATGTTGCTTGAATTTTATGAATAGATCCACATGGCAGTGCATGTCCATTCATAATTGCCTATTTAAACTCTTACAGCAAGATATGTACATTAATCAAGAATCTGAACTTAAAGACTACATAATTAAATGTTACTGATAGAACTTGTCATATTCCCTGTTTTAATCAGCTTTTTTTTTACCTTGTGTGATCTCAAGAACTCCTACTCACGTGCTCATTTTCATTTTTAAACAAAGAATTTCGAATATTATTGAAGAGCCTGACGTTTTTTTTTTTTTTTTTAATTTTGATTCTAGTTGAATGTTCGAACAGTCCTACTAATCGTCGATCGAAAAGTTGAAGTGTTCGCCAGTTCAAAAATCGCACATTCTCTACGATATAAGTATGGCTTTAATGTGTAACAAAGACCAAATAATTATCCCATCCCGATCGCTAGATATTAACCCAAGCGTCTCAAATTACAAAAGCTAGATGTACAAAACAAATCGTAATTACCCGGATGTCGACATGTTTTTTCACCCGAGTCAGCAATGTGTGATAAACGCCTGATTACTGAATAAAAGCCGAACTAATTATCATCAATTCATTGGTCATTTGATTATGTAAGGTAACACCTTGATCAGTTAACACGATTGTGTTACTGTAGTCAACAGATAAACAAAAGATCGCTAATTGATTGTCTGCTCCATCTGACCCAAGAATATTCGTACATGAAGCACGGCCTCCATTTCGCGATTATGGAAGCGTGAAAATTAGCTGGTCATAAAAAAATGTGAAAGTTAGTGGTCGTTTCACGGGGTTAAAATCGATTGTTAATTACTCATTGGTACTGAAAATGGTGGTCGTAATTTCGGAATAGCGGGGTGCCCGTATTTCCGGGGTCGTGGTCATTGATTATGAAGAAGGAAAAATTCCGTTCTGACAAAAATCGTTCGTAATAGCGGGTTGCTCGTATTACAGGGGTGGTCGTGAGGAGAGGTTTTACTGTATTTCTAAAAGCAGGTGAACCTTGACACCTGTAAAGAGTGAATGCATTATTATTTGGTATCGTAATCTAGGACTACCGTTTTTGCACAATGAAAAGGCTTGCCTAATTTAGTAGAAGTTATACAATGCCGTCTGGAATAAACTTCTAGCCAATGACATTGTTAGAATCCTTTGAAAGTATGGAATATCTGCATTGGCCCCGTACCTGACAACTCTGTGTTTTAACGAATCTGAGGAAGGAAGGCTCTTTTGAAAACATTGTGGGAAAAGAAGAAAACAGTGAAAAGAAGGGAAAAAAATATATACATTTTCAGTTGTACAGAAAACATTATGCAAAAAGGAGCCATTTGTTGTTCCAAGTAATGGCTCCTCTTCTCACTGTGTTTTCAAAAAACTATGTCGCATGGTTGTAAAATGTTGTATTTGTGTGGTTTTAACCCTTTAATGCACAATGCCGCTTTTTAACAACCCTGTGGAAAAAGCCTTTTGAAAACATTGTGGGAAAATGAGAATATGCTGGTAGCCAGCAATTTCTCCTTTTCCCACAATATTTTTTACCCTATCAAAAGACAGAAAATAATAACTTGAACTACAATTAATTTGTCATCTGCAAATGCTTTCAATTTGGTCCAGACCAAAATTTTGTTGTCTGGTAAAGGGATAAGGAAATGCAGTGGTTTATTATACTTAGTTGTGTTTCTTTACTATGAACTCAGGATGGTGGTGAGGTACCAGTAGCTGTTAAAACATGTAAAGAAGACGGCGAGGAGTCCATGACAGAGAAATTCTTAGAGGAGGCCTGTAAGTATTGATGGCACTCAACTCTTTACCACACAATCCTGAGTTTTAATGACCCTGAGAAAGAAGCCTTTGGAAAACATTGTGGGAAAAGGAGAAAATGCTGGTAACAAGCATTTTCTCCTTTTCCCACTATGTTTTTTACCCTATAAAAGATAAATTCCATCTTTGAGCCTGCTGCCATGTTTGTCGTCTACAAATGCTGAAAGTTTTGACAATTCTTCACTCTTGCCAGACAGTGTGGATCAAGATCAAACTACAATATGTACAGTTTTATCTGAGATCTGTACTGTCTACTTCTTTGTTGCATGTATTGGCCAAAACAACCATGACATAACAGTATTTTGGCCATTTTTCCTAATTTAAAAGATGCATTTCATTTAGTCTTTATTGAAAAACAAAATTTTTAGAATTGTTAAGATTGAAAGCATTTGCTGGCAAGGGTAGAAAACATTGTGGGAAAAGGAGAACATTTTTGTAGCCGGTATTTTCTCTTATTTCAGACATGTTTTCAAAAGCTTTGTTTCTTGGGGTCATTAAAAGTCAGGATTGTGTGATAAAGGCTAAATTCAGCACTCTAAGTTGATGGAATGGTGTTTTACACTGCTTTCAACATTATATCAGTAATATCATGTTGATCCCTCACTTATTCATGTATGTCCTGGGTTTCACCAGTGCTAGGCGTGGGCTTTGAAGTTTCAACACTCTCAAGGTTAAGCCTTCACCACACAAACCAGAGTTTTAACAATCCTGTGGAAGAAGGCTTTCAAAAATTTTTGGAAAAGGAAAAAATGCTTGTATCCTTCTTTTCCCAAAATGTTTTCTACCCTTTCATTAACAAATTCCCTTTGAGCTACATTTAATTCATCATCTGCAAATGCTTCCATTTAGGACAACTCTACAATTTTGTCATTTGGTAAAGGGATAACTGCTACCTCCTAAAGCAAATTTGCCTCAGACATTGATGAAGTATGTATACCTAAAGGACAAAAGTTTAGACCCGTCCAAATCAAAGGGTATGCAGACAACAAATTGAGTGTGGCTCAAACCATGGAATTTGTCTTTGAAAGAAGAAAATAAATTATGGACAATTTGGAGGCTACAAGTATTTTTTACTATTCCCATAATGTTTTCAAAATCAATTTTCTTCAGGTTTGTTACAACATGGGATGGTATGATAGAGGGATAATCAAATGAATCAAGGTTTATTAAATGTGGAAGCATTTTACCAAAAGCAGAAATTACCCCTTTTGAGCAGTTACTCCAAATGTGATGATGCATGCAAAAGTGGTCAGTTCTAACACTACACCAACAACATTACTACATGAATTATGGCTCACAGTGTGACTGAATCTCTGCTTGTAGGACAAGTTATTGTAGAGCTATTGTAGAGCTCCAATCTAGTAATGGGTGCAATTGGTGAAACCTGAAAAAGACTTGAATTGGTGACCTCTTGCCTTGATAGGACTGAAGCACTATTGGAAGTAACATAGACAGTTTACCCTTAATGCGCTGAATAAACCCAATGGATATTATCATTTTAGAATATGACCCAGATAATTGTAATTTTTTGGCTGGTTTTTGCCTGTAGTGTTTCAGCAAAGCTGACAGTGTAGATTCAAGATAGACTGCATAGTTTGTGCAGTCTGCTCTGTGATCTACAACTATAGTAGTGAACAGCACTGTAAGGATTAAAACAAAGTGACACTGGTATAAACATAATACACTTCTTTGTATTGAATTGACCAATAATACACCATCTCAATAAATGTGCAATTGACTCTTTACCATATGAAAAAGTTTTAGACTAGTCCAAATTGAAAGCATTTGCAGATGACAAAATAAATGAAACTCAGAAATTGAAATTTGTTTTGGGAAGGCTAGAAAACATGGTGGGAAAAGGAGAAAATGCTGGTTACCAGCATTTTCTCTTTTTCCCACAGTGTTTTCAAAAGGCTTCTTTCTTTGGGGCGTTGAAAGGCAGGATTGTGTGGTAAAGAGTTAATTAGATTACTTAGTTATCTAATATTGCAGTGTCAAAATATGACTGAAAACAAAATAAACTGGCAGCCTATACAGACTTTATTGTTGTTTCTTTATTCACAGATGTGATGCAGCAATTCGATCATCCTCACATCATTAAACTAATTGGTATTTGCTCAGAAACAAGTCCAGTCTGTATTGTGATGGAACTGGCAAAGCATGGAGAGGTAAGTGAATAAAAACAACAATGCAGACCTGTATAATTATTATTATTTCATAACTTCTTTAATCTTTTTGCAGTTAACTTTGTGAAATAATGAACACTACATAAACAGTTTAGAACCATTGTAATTAGAGGAGAAATTTATCTGTTGCATGAAGTAATAAATTGTCTGATGGAAATAAAAGGTTAGTAGCAAAATTAGGAGATTTTGGATAACATGTCTATTTCTGTGAGAAAGAAAGAAAGGGTTGTTTGTGAAGTTTATGTCATGTACAGTTGATGCAGAGAGAATCTAGAAAGCATTGTGATAAATGCAAAAAAAATGCCTTTTTTTTTTTCATTTTGAAACTTTTTTTTTTTTTTTTTTTCACGCTAACCCAAGCATCAAATTCTCAAAAGTGAGCTTTTGCTATACCCCAGTGTTTGTCATGTGTTGTTAATTGTCTGTAGTGAGTATTTAACCACGAGAGTAAGGAATAAACCAAAAGATTATTCTCAGTCTTAAAGTAAAACTGAAATAATTGCAGTTGGAGATTTTGTCTGGAATGTCTACGTAGAGTAGACAGCGTAGATCGGAGGTCACATTTTGTGCAGTCTGATCTTGATGTACAATGGCTGATAACTGTATATCTAAAAAGCATTTTAAGGGTTAAATTTTTATAACACAGTTTTGGCTTAATCCCATCAAAAATTGTTCAGAAACCCATTACCACACATTCCAAACCCTGCGAAAAAAAAAAGGCTTTTGAAAAGCATTATGGGAAAAGGAGAAAATACCAGCATTTTCTCCTTTTCCCACAATGTTTTCAATCCTTTCAAAGACAAATCTGTCTGTTGACCCATATATAAACTTGTTGTCTGCAAATGCTTTCTATTTGGACAGGTCTAAAAATTTGTCGTTTGGTAAAGAGTTCATTTGATTAAAATCCCTCACAACTTTGAAAATGGGTGACTCTGAGTCGGATGCCAGGTCACTATGTTAAATTTTAGTAAAGCCTTGTCATTATAGGGGACATAATTTTGCACCACACTACATGAAACATTGTCACAATTTGGGACTTGGTATTTTGGGCAAACTTGAATAGAAGCAGTTCAGGGTCAAAAACTAGCAAGGTCAAGTTAAACCTGGCTTACACTAGATGACACACTTTTGCCCTGATCTGGATGACTCGTGGAATGTTTGTGTGGATGATTTGTACCTTTGGTGAAAAGGTAGGGCACCAGGTCAAATCATGCAACATTTTTAGCCATGAAGAGGTAACATTTTCCTGAAATCTGGATGAAACTTGGTCAGAATGGTTGTCTTAAAAATGTCTTGGTATGACTTTAAATATGAGTCACCCTCACTAGGTCATTAGGCCAAACTTTGAAAAGCAGTTAAGGATGGGTATTAGAAAATCATGAGAGTCTTGTTTTAGATTCTATAATTCAGGTACAGGTTTAATTTAATGTGAATGTTTATTAACCCTTTACCATCCAATCCTGGGTTTTAATGACCCTGAAGTAAGAAGGTTTTTGAAAACATTGTGAGAAAAGGGTAAAATACTTAGTAACCAGCATTTTCTCCTTTTCCCACAATGTTTTCTTGGCAACCAGCATTTCTTCTTTCCCACAATGTTTTCTACCCTATATTAGACGGAAATCATCATTCGTGCTACATTTGTTTTGTCTTCCATGCATGCTTTCAGTTTGATGGAGTCCAAAATTTTGCCATTTGGTAAAGAGTTAAATTTTTTATGAATATAAAGAGTTAAATGTTTATGACTATTTTGTAGATGAGGGCCTACTTACAAAACAACAAACATAGACTTGAACTCACAACTTTGATTATGTATGCCTTTCAACTTAGTACAGCTCTTTCCTATTTAGAGAGCAAAAAGTTTGTTCATAGGTAAGTTTGTTCATAGGTATTCCTGTAGACTAGATATACTAGACCTGTTCCTTGTATGTTTCTTTTTTTTTTTTCAAATCTGTATTCAAATGATTAATTATTATTCCCAGCCAAAAAGGGGAGAGGTATTGTACTCTCTTGTCCATCACTCCTTCCTTGGATTTGGTGGCAGATATCAGTTCATCAAAAAGCAGCTTTCTCTTAGGCTCAGTGGTTAAGTCATTAGCATCGTTGTCAGGAAATTCTGGTTTGATCCCTGCTGGCTGCTTTGGTCACAAGGAAATGTCCTTATTTGAAAGGCATTGTTGAGCCCTGCCCACATACTTGTGAATAGATGATCTGTCACAATAATGTGACTGAAATACAGTCAAACCTGCATTAAGAGATAACCAAAAGGAAGTTAAAAAAAGTTGTCTATTATAGTAAGTGATCTTTTAACCCAGAAATATTTTAAGAAGCAGGGTAGAATCAAAATAGTGGTCTTTTAAAGATGTTGAATGCTTATTGCAGGTGGTCTGTGGGACAGGTTCAACTGTACTGTCAGAAGTTGAGTAAATTACTAGACAAATTGAATGCTTCCAGTAACAGGACAGTTACATAAATAGCAATTCATGACAACATTGGAAAATTTAGATGAATAAAACATTGATTTGGAAGCAAATTATGACACAATTTTTGTATATTTCGCATTATTTGCTACAAATTTGTGTAAGTATTTGGAAACTTGATTTATCCCTTGCCAAGACAGTGTATCAATGACCTTGTAAGTGACATCCCCAAAAACACTTTGTAAAAGAAGAAAATGCTAGTAACCAACAATTTTTCCTTTTCTCACAATTTTTCTACCCTTTCAAGGACAAATCCTATCATTGTAGTCTTCAGATTGTCATCTGCAAATGCTTTCAGTTAGGACATGTCTGAAATGTCCTCCTCTGGTAAAACATAATATATTTCTTCACAGGTGAGTGTGTTAAGATTGTGTGATCATCTGTTGTATATCTTAATCCTTAAAGTGCCTTTCACAACAATAGTTGCCTTTGAAGCCAGTGTGGATCAAGATCAGACTACACAAAACATACAGTCTGATCTTTGATCTGCACTGTGTGATTTGCTGAGACAATCAAGAACAACCTTAGAAATGCATTTATTTAGGTCTTATCTCTGGACCTGAACTGTTTGGTTTTTTTTTTATTAGCTCACCGTGAGCACAGAGTGCTCAAGGTGAGCTATTGTGATCGCCCTATGTCCGGCGTCCGTCATCCGTCAACAATTTCTTAAAATATCTTCTTCTCCTAAACCACTGGGCCAATCTTGATGAAACTTGGCAGGGATGTTCCTTGGGTGAAGCTCTACCAAAGTTGTTCAAAGAATTGAATTCCACCCATAACGCCATGGCAACAGAAAGGAAAACAATGCAAAATCTTTGAAAAATCTTTTCTCTGAAACTAGAAGGTGCAGAGCTTTGATATTTGGTTTGTAGCATCTCCTAGTGGACCTCTACCAAGTTTGTTCATATGATATCCCTGGGGTCAAAACTGGCCCTGCCCCGTGGGTCACAAGTTTGAACATAGGAACAAAGAAGGAAAACTTTAAAAATCATCTTCTCTGAAACTGGAAGGCATAGAGCTTTGATATTTGGTATGTTGCATCTCCTAGTAGAACCTCTACCAAGTTTGTTCATATGATGCCCTTGGGGTCAAAACTGGCCCCGCGCTAGGGGTCACATGTTTGAACATGGGAACAAAAAAGGAAAACTTTAAAAATCTGCCTCTCTGAAACAGGAAGGTGTGGAGCTTTGATATTTGGTATGTTGCATCTTCTAGTGGACCTCTACCAAGTTTGTTCATATGATGCCCTTGGGGTCAAAACTGGCCCTGCCCCGGGGGTCACAAGTTCGAACATAGGAACAAAGAAGGAAAACTTTAAAAATCTTCCTCTCTGAAACTTGAAGGCGTGGAGCTTTGATATGTGGTATGTAGCATCTTCTAGTAGATCTCTACCAAGTTTGTTCATATGATGCCCTTGGGATCAAAACTGGCCCTGCCCCGGGGGTCACAAGTTCGAACATAGGAACAAAGAAGGAAAACTTTAAAATTCTTCTTTTCTGAAACCGAAAGGCGTATAGCTTTGATATTTGGTATGTTGCATCTCATAGTGGACCTCTACCAAGTTTGTTCATATGATGCCTCTGGGGTGAAAACTGGCCCCGCCCTAGGGGTCACAAGTTCGAACATAGGAACAAAGAAAGAAAACTTTAAATTTCTTTCTCTTAAACGGTAAGGTGTAGAGCTTTGATATTTGGTATGTAGCATCTCCTAGTGGACCTCTACCAAGTTTGTTCCAAGCATGCTGCTTGGGTCAAAACTGGCCCAGCCCAGGGGTTCACAAGTTTGAACATAGGAACAAAGAAGGAAAACTTTAAAATTCTTCTTTGAAACTGGAAGGCATAGAACTTTGATATTTGGTATGTAGTGATTCTCTTCTAAGTTTGTTTGCCCATCTAAGCACAACGAGTTCATTGAGTTCAAAGTTGGGTCATCTTGGGTCATAAATTAGGTCACTAGGTCAAATTAAAGAAATACCTTGTTTGCACTCTCGAGGCCTTATTATTTGGCTCAATTGCCTTGAAAATTGGTCAGAAAGTTTGTCTTTATAAAATCTCACGTAAGTCTGAATTTGGGTCAACTGGGGTCATAAACTAGGTCACTGAGTCAAATTAAAGAAATACCTTGTTTGCACTCTGGAGACCACATTTATTGCTCAAATGACCTGCAATTTGGCCAGAATGTTTGTCTTGATGAAATATCAGATGAGTTTGGATTTGGGTCACCTGGAACCATAAACAAGGTCACTAGGTCAAATTAAAGAAATACCGTAGGGGCACTCTAGAGGCCACATTATTTGCTCAATTGCCTTGAAAATTGGTCAGAATGTTTGTCTGTATAAAATCTCACATGGGTCTAAATTTGGGTCAACTTGGGTCATAAACTAGGTCACTTGGTCAAATTAAAGAAATACCTAGTGGGCACTCTAGAGGCCACATGTATTATTCAGTTGATTTGAAAATTAGTTAAAATGTTTCTTTTGATAAAGTCCAAGACCAGTTCAAATTTGGGTCACCTGGGGTAATAATCTAGGTCACTAGGTCAAATTAAAGAAATACTTTTAGGGCACTCTAGAGGCTACATTTTTTGCTCAATTGACTTGAAAATTGGTCAGAATGTTTGTCTTTGTGAAATATGAGTTTGAAATTGGGTCACCTGGGGTCATAAACTAGGTCTCTTGGTCAAATTAAAGAAATACCTTTAAGGCACTCTACTCAGGTGAGCAATCCAGGGCCATCATGGCCCTCTTGTTTTTTTTATGCTATAAGGATTAATGGCTTGCATCATCATAGGATTGATATGACCAGCAAGTCACAGGATAAACTGATTCACTATATTGACAGTTATACAAATTGTAGTTAACCTGATAGTTTACCTATGTACAGTAACAGAAGGGTTCAAAAACAATCAAAACAATTATCTCTTTAGCCCTTCACTGACGTCTATTTGGTGGACATTCATAGAATTGTCTCATCAAGACAGTTCTAATGAGTACCCAACATAGAACTGCAGAAAGGAAATTTTTAGAAAACAATGACATCCCCACTGATCTTGAACCTTTGTTTACAGAGATATTGCTGCTAGAAATGTGTTGGTGGCCGCCCATGACTCGGTCAAGTTAGGAGATTTTGGGTTGTCCAGATGGGTGGAAGAACAGAGCTATTACAAAGGTATGAATTTTTATCAGTGATACTATTATTTCAACATTTCAACGAGTCATGTCGTTGGTACTACAGGCATTATGTCATCTGCAAATGCTTTCAATTTGGTCAAGTGTGAAATTATCTTGTCTGGTAAAGGAATAACTCTTTACCAGACGACAAAATTTTAGACCAGTGCAAATTGAAAGCTTTTGCAGACGACAAAATAAATGTGACTTGAAAATCAATATTTGTCTTGGGAAGAGTAGAAAACATTGTGGGAAAAGGAGAAAATGCCAGTTACAAGTCTAAAATTTTGTCGTTTGGTAAAGGGTTAAAATAAACTTTCACTCACAAACAGTTTTAAAACATTTTTATCAATTTCATTAGCAGTTTTTCTTACAGATTGATAGATCTCGGTAACTCCACAATAATTGTTGTTGTCATTGTTTGTAAGAATTCTCAAAGATATATCTCGTCAATTGAGCCACATTTGACTGGGCCTCTGCATATGCTGTGGATTTGGACCATTTAAAATTTTTTGGCCTGGAAAAGTGTTAAGGTCTGCGCCATACAGCCCCCGCTCCACAAAAAAAGTAATAAATAAATAAATGAAAATTAAAATCTAATCAGACAGTTACACAATCAATACCAAACAAAATCTCAAAAACACATGCATGCACAGATTTTGTTTTTACTTTTAACTATTTCAGCCTCAAAAGGAAAACTACCAATCAAATGGATGGCTCCTGAGTCTATCAACTTCAGACGGTTTACCACAGCAAGTGATGTTTGGATGTTCGGTAAGAACAGCTGATAGCCTTTTTTCCTACTAAATGATTTTACACAGTAAAAACCATTGGCAAGGAGTTCTCAGCAGGAGACCTTTAACTCTTTACCAAGCGACAAAATTTTAGGCTAGTCCACATTCAAAGCATTTGCAGATGACAAAATAAACATTCAAAAACTGAAAATGGTTTTGGAAAGGGTCGAAAACATTGTGGGAAAAGGAGAAAATGCTGGTTACCAGCATTTTCTCCTTTCCCCACAATGTTTTCGAAAAGCTTCTCTCCCAGGGTCGTTAAAACCCGGGATTGTTTGGTAAAGAGTTAACGAAAAAACTTTAAACTTGTCCAAATTGAAAGCATTTGGAGAGGACAAATACAGTTTTACTCAATATGTGAAATTTGTCTTTCAAAGGGTAGAAAACAGTGTGGGAAAGGGAGAAAATGCTGGTTACCAGCATTTTCTTCCATTCCCATCATGTTTTCCAAAGAGTCATTTTAACCTAGGATTGTGTGGTAAAAGGTTAACTCTTAACTAGACAACAAAATCTTAGACCTATCTAAAATGAAAGGATTTGCATATGACAAATCTTACTCAAAGCATAAAATTTGTCTGTCAAGGGGTTAAAAACATTCTGGGAAAAAGAGAAAATGCGTGTTATCTGCATTTTCTCCATTTTCTACAAAGTTTGTGAAAACATTCTTCAAGGTTGTCAAAACTCGGGATTGTTTGGTAAAGGGTTAAATCATCAGTCTTTGGAAATAATCCTAGATACTTCGAAAAGTCCTTCTTGCTTTAGGGTCTTACATACAAATGTATTTTCATTTAAGGTGTTTGTATTTGGGAGATATTGATGTTTGGAATCAAGCCATTCCAGGGTGTGAAGAATAATGATGTGATAGGAAAGATTGAAGCAGGGGAGAGATTACCCCTCCCACCAAACTGTCCACTATCTTTGTTCAACCTTATGTGTATATGTTGGTCATATGAGCCTTCCAAGAGACCCACTTTTGCAGATCTGAAAAGTTGGTTATTGTGAGTATATGTATTTGTATATATGTGTTCTTTTATGAAGATGTTTTACTTTGATTTTAGACAGAAGTCTTGTCAGGGGTAAATTTATTTTGAAATTGAAAAGTGCATCATAGCGTACATGAAAACTCAGAAGAATTCTGAATGTTTCTGGGTGTACACATTTCCTTCTGCAAATGACTTTTTTATACCCTTTCAAAACATGTTGTTATGTGTATACAGGAATCCGCCCCTCTGTCTGCCTGCCTATTTGACCTTCCATCTGTGCAAATTTATATAGGTATATGTTGGGAAACTCCTCCCTTAGTTGTGTTTGCATTATATGAGCCATGCTGTGTGAAAAGGGGGCTTAATGCATCTACATAAAGTATCTACCCAGGCCAGCCTGCACATTTGAGGCTGACATGGACCAAAACTTTTTGCTATTGGTCAATTTTCTGCATCTCCAAGGACCAGTTTATCTCATCATTCAGTCAACTGTTGGACAAAGTGGATTTTATGAATCCACAATTATGTGATGACTTGTTTGGTATCATGCATCACAGAGATGTATTAAGCCCTTTTTGCCAGAGCATGGCCCATATATATATATATATTTGATCTGTGCTATTGGAAAAGTGGGTTTAATGTGTTATACCAAGCAAGTCATCTCATAATTATGGATCCATAAAATCCATTTTGTCGAACAACTGACTGAATCATGAAATAAATGGTCCTTTGACATTTATTTACAAATACCAAAAAGTTTTGACTTAGGTCAGGTGTGCACTTTTTGGATTTCTGCACATAAGAAGCAGCTTCTGTTGCCTAAATACTGTCACATGTTTTTGAGCCATGCTCTTGCAAAAGGGGGCTTAATCATCTCTAAAATGCACTTTACGAAGCAAGACATCACCTAGTTATGGATCCATAAAATCCATTTTGACAAACTACTGACTGATGCATGAGCTAGAATTATCCTTTGACAGGCAGAAAATTTAAAGATAGCGAAAAGTTTCGGCCCATGTCAGCCTGCGCAGATTGCGCAGGCTGACATGGTTCAGTACTTTTCGCAAATGCGTTAAGCCTCCTTTTCACAGCACAGCTCATTTATTCATGGACCTTAATTCATGTTGATAATCCAAATTTTTGAAGGACGTTTTCAAAGTTGTGTGTTGCAAATTTAGTCTTGAAGGGATAACTTGTGTTGCCATTTGTCGTTTGATACATAAGCCTATCATTTGATTTACATTAGCTTTTGTATTGAAACAATGAAAAAACACTGTACAACTTCCAAAATTCTCTGTATGATTTACTAAATATTTTGGATGCTTTTTAATTGTTTTGAAATGTACTATGATGATTTAAAGAAAAAAAGAAAATGATTGCAGTTGAGTTATTGTTTTGTGCTTGCAGTGAAATCTATGAGGATGAAAAGGTTAGAAGAGACCAAGAGCAAGACAATAGGAAAATCAATACAATTTCTTGGGGTATGTTGTCTGTTTTCAAATTTCATGTAAGGCTCAATTTAGAGCGCTTTTGCAGAGTAGTTCATTATGATAATATGCATTCTTTGCTGTCTGATCTAGATCTGTGTTAGATGCCAAATTATCTTTGGTTATTTTTAGTATCCTAGGTGACTTGTAAAGCAGTACAATAGCAGGTCTTCTGCGTGCACAACCCTTGGGAAAAGGAGCAGGTTACAATAGGAGCATTCTTTGCTTTCCTCGTGTTTTCTGTCCTGCATGACTCAAAGACTGATTCCCTCATCCAAATCACAGTTTATTAGTCATCCACAAATAATATTTTAATATTTAAGATTTTGTTGGCTAATGATGCTTTACAATGCATTTTTTCTATCATTAACATAGGTCCTGAAGATGGGGAGGAGCTTGCCCCGCCCCCTAAACCAGCAAGACCCCTACACCCTGGGATGTCGCCCTCAAACTCTTCCAGAAATCTAAACCTAAGCAACAGTTCCTACAGTGTTGCTTCACCACCTAGAAACTGGAACAGTGCTTCACAACTCCCATTAGGGCAAAGTACCCCCTTTGGGCCAAGCCCACAGCATCCAGCTCCAGGGGGCATTCAAGCCGCCCCACCCTTACCTCGTGAGATTGATCTTTCCCATTACTTCCCTTCATCATCCGGCTATACAGCTGTTAGTCAAGTTTCAAGTACCCAGGGTGGCCCTCCACCCTACAGACAACAGCCCCAGCTAGGAACCCGCGGTGGTACATTCCCTAGTAGAATGATAGCTAGAAGTCCCCATGAACTGTCAGAACAAGTCAATGGTGGGGCTCAGTCCAAGGTTTATCCTCAATATAGACAGCAATATCAGGACCAGGTGGGTATCTTAAGTGCTAGACCTTCAACTTCTGTTATCAAAGATTTAACCTTCAATGTATTTCCCTATTGTTTGCCAAGACTAAAGCTTATTAAAACCTTTACCACAGAATTCTTGGTTTTAGAGACCTCAAGGAAAAAATTGTGGGAATAGGGGAAAATGATGGTAACCAGCTTTTACTAATTTGTTTTCTAGTCTTTCAGAGACGATGCAAGACAAGACAAGTTGAGCATTATTTATTGTATTGTCTGCAAATGATTTGAATTTGGACATGTCCAAAATTTTTTGTATGGCAAAGAGTTAACAAAACTGTAGCATAGTCCAAAAGATTAAATTAACATACAAAGTTGACTTGTATCATATTTGAGCAGTAATATGGTGACAGAGATTTCCATTACTCGTAGTTCTGAAATACATGTGAGCCATGCTCTGTGCAAAGGGGGCTTAATGTATCTGCGAAAAGTATCGACCCATGTCAGCCTGCGTAATACTTGCAGGCTGACTTTGGCTGAAACTTTTCGCTGTTGATCATCTTTCTGCATCTCCAAGGACCAGTCTAGCTCATGATTCAGTCAGTTGTTGAACAAAAAGGATTTTATGGATCCATAATTATGTGATGACTTGCTTGGTATCATGGATCACGGAGATTCATTAACTCTTTACCACAGAGCAAAACTTTCGACTGGCCCAAATTAAAAGCATTTGCAGACGACAAATATCAAGTTGCTCATGTGAAAGCTTTTGTTTTTGAAAGGGTCTAAAACATTGCGGTAAAAGGAGAAAATGTTGGTTACCAGTATTTCCTCCTTTTCCCACAGTCAAGCCCCCGTAGCTCAGTCAGTAGCGCACAGGACTTGAGAACAGGAGGTTGCTGGTTTGATCCCTGGCTCGGCCAATTTCTTTCCTAGGATTGATGATAGTCATCGAGACAGGATTCATTCCTCTATCACCGCTGACCATTTTCTTGATGATGGTTATGTGGGAAAGCAGCCAGTGGCTTTGAAAGAATATTGTGTGGAGTACTGGTAAAAGAAACTCCAGGAAAGCATGGATAGGTGCACTGGCCACCGTGATATAACTGAAATAATGTTGAAAACGGCGTTAAACTCCATACAATCAATCAATCAATCCTTTTCCCACAATGCTCTCAAAATCCCTTTCAGTCAGGGTCGTTAAAACTCGGGATTGTGTGGGAAAGAGTTATACGCCCTTTTGCAAGAGCATTTATCATGTATTTATTGTTTCATACAGATCACTGATGTATCAGAGCCCATACGTAACAACAACATGAACACTGACATTGATCCATCAATCCTGGAAGAGAGATTGCGGCAGCAACAGATAGAGTCCGAGAGAGATGCAGAATGGCTCATTACAGAGGAGAAAAATTTGGTAAGCCCATACATCCTGATTTTTAAGAAATTGAAAGTAATATGTCAAGTAAACCATACAACACATGCATGCTCTCTAATTTTTTAAGATACAATTTGCAAAATATTGTGAAAGAGTCTATCAGTTTGTTTTATAATCAGTCTGGTGTCACTGAAAGGGAAAAAAAAATTGGAGGATTGATGCTTTCTGATTTATAAGGTTCTTTTAAACAGCCTGTAATACATTCTTCTACTTCAAAGGTTCTGATTTGTAAGCAAGATATGAAAATTGGAAGTTCAAATGCCTGTAATAACACTTTATCAATAAGTGATTGTGGAACAATAGTGCCCCTGAAATATTTTGAATGTACACATTTTACATTCTTAAAATAATGTCCTTTGAGTTAGAGATAGTTCTGTATCGGTACATGTTTTATGAAAAGTTTGGAAAATTTCAAAGATCATCTAACCTGAACATGTGCCCTATTTTGTGTGTTGCATCATCAAATAAACTTTTTCACAAAATTGTTTAGACTATGTTCTTGGGGTTACCTATGACAAAAGTACCAAACGTTCAGTCTAATGCAAAAAGTTTATTTATTTCTATTACAGAAAAGAGATTTGCCTGGACAAACTGTTAACTTAAGTCCCCTGCACATATCTGAAGAAGGGGACAACATAAAAGAGAATTCCCCTCCCAACACAATACAGCAAACAGAGACTAGACCTACCATTATGCGGACCACCTCAAGGATATCTAGCGCTAGTATGTTCATTTCATTATTTGTTTGTCCTGTTTTGAAGCTGGTTTTTAACACTATTTCTTTTCCATGATTGATGTTAGTGAACTTATAAAATCTTGCTTTGCTTTTACAATTTCTCATTTCAAAATCTTCTGCTGCAAAATTGTCTCAAAAGTTTATGACTCAACTCTTTCCTGAAAATTTTGTACACAGCCAAATTGAGAGCATTTGCAGACGACAAATTTGATGCTGGTTTAAATGAGCTGAAGTTCTCTGATAGGGTAGAAAACATTGTGGGAAAAGGAGAAATTGCTTGTTACAAGCACTTTCTCCTTTTCCCCCAGTTTTTTCAATACAATACAATACAAAATTTTATTTGCATAATTAGGCCTCTGGCCCACAATACATATATACATATAATACATCTGTAGACTTGTAATGTGCAAATCAAATAAGTTCTATCAACTTTGTCACATATAAGGCTAATTTTTTTATCGTTAACATGTTTTTGTTTTAAAAAAATGGCATGCAGATTTTCCCTACTAGATTGACCTGTAAACCAGGAATACAAATATATCTCCTGTATCTCTTTAAATTTATCACAAATAAAGAAGGCATGATATTTATCCTCCAAAATTAAGAAATTATTATGTAAAGAACAATAAGCACATACTCTATCTTCTCTATTGGTATTGAAATAGCGACCATATTCTATATTAAGTTTATGATTTGAGCATCTAAAATGAGATAATGAGCGTTTATGATATGGTAAGATATCAATCATAAGATATTTTTCAATATTCAATAGACTCTTAAAATTTTTATAAAAATCACACCTAGGAGAGCCATTGATATCACTGTGCCAGGCTTGAAAAGCACAATCCTCTAGTCATTGCTTAAAAATGCTGATAAACTGAGTGGGGTTGCCTATTCCGTTGAAATCCAAACAATGCCAAAACCATAAGTAAACAGAAATTCTCTTACTTTAGAAACCCAATTCGTTCTACCAATATCATTTAAGGGCTTTCTTTCCAAGGGTCGTTAAAACCTGGGATTGTTTGGTATAGGGTCAACTCTTTATCCTATGACAAAATTGTAGACTTGTCCAAATTTGAGGCCATTGCAGACAACAAAATTAATGAGGTGTAAGTGATGAATTTTTAGCTTACCTGAGCACGAAGTACTCAAGGTGAGCTTTTGTGATCGTGTGCAGTGTGGCGTCCAGGCGTCAACAATTACCTTGTGTGCACTCTAGAGGCCACATTTTCAGTCAGATACTCATGAAACTTGGTCAGAATGTTTGTCTTGGAAAATATCTCGGACAAGTTCGAAATTTGGTCATGTTGGCTCAAAAAGTAGGTCACCAGGTCAAAATTTAGCAAAACCTGGTGTGCACTGTAGAGGCAGTATTTTTAGTCCAATATTCATGAAACTAGGTTAGAATGTTTTTCTTGATGAAATCTGGGCCAAGTTCGAAACTGGGTCATGCCAGGTCAAAAAGTAGGTCACCAGATCAAAATTTAGAAAAACCTTGTGTGCGCTCTAGAGGCCATATTTTAGTCTAATACTTATGAAACTTGGTCAGAATACTTGTCTTGATGATGCCTCGGACAAGATTGAAACTGGGTCATGTTGGGTCAAAAAGTAGGTCACTCTACCAAATTTTAGGAAAACCTTGTGTGCACCCTAGAGGCAAGATTTTCATCTTGATACCCATGAAACTTGGTCAGAATATTTGTCTTGATTAAATCTAGCACAAGTTCAACATTGGGTCATGTCAGGTCAAAAAGTAGGTCATTGGGCCAAATCAAAAAAGAAAAAAAAAAAAAAAGCACTCTGGACGCCACATTTTCAGACCAGTTCTAATGAAAATTGGTCAGAATGTTTGTCTTGATGATGTATCAGACAAGTTAAAAATTTGGGTCGTGTTGGGTCAAAAAGTAGGTCACTGGGACAAATCTTAGAAAAATCTTGTGTGGAATCTGGAGGCTACATTTTCCATTGGATACACGTGAAATACTGAATGTTTGTTTTGATATCTCTGAAAAGTTCAAAAATAGGTCAAGTAGGTCAAAAAGTAGGTCATGAACGCCCATGTGTATTACATCATTACAATCAGGATCTCTTGAGCTTTATCAGTCCTAGATTACTTTACCCTGGTGAACATGTTTGGACCAGTGGCCCTCTTGTTTAAGCTGCATAAAACATTGTGGAAAAAGAAGGAAATGCTGATAGCCAGCATTCTCTCGTTTACCCATGGTGTTTTCAAATTTTTTGTTCATAAGGTCATTAAAAAAACTCAGGATTGTATGGGAAAGGGCTAAACCTATGTTTAAACTGAAGTTGTTGTCAGCGCACTATGGGTTATCTCTGTAATAGAATTAGTGACAGCATTTTCTCCCTTTTCACTTTAATATTCCACCATGCCAATGACAAATCCATTCATTATATCCACATATAGTTTCCCATCTTCAGGTGTTTTTAATTTGGAATTGTGTTAAAAATTTTCATGTGGAAACATTTAAATGATTATCCATAAAACATTTCAGGCAGCAGGAGTAGCAGTACCAGTGATCATGATCTACCTCTAGTATCTCGAGTGGTAAGTAGGAATTGCTTTACTCCCTTCCTCCACAACCAGATGCAATTTTGTGTCTTTTTTTTTTTTCGTACAGTTTTCGATCAGTTGGCTGTGATTCTAATTCTTTACCACACAATTCAGAGTATTAACAACCCTCAGGATATAGCCTTTTGAAAACCTTGTGGGAAAAGGAGAAAATGCTGGTAACCAGCATTTTCTCCTTTTCCCACAAGGTTTTCTATACTTTACCGAGCAATTACTATCATTTCAGCTTAATATCTCGTCTGCAAATGCTTTTGATTTGGACCAATCAGAAGTTTTGCCTTTTGCTAAAGGGTTAAAGGAAGTGTTCCTACTATTGGAAGTTGTGCACCTGTAATTATCCGCCACCAAAGGTGGTGGGATATAGTTTTTGCGTTGTCTGTCTGGACAGATATCTTCTAAAATCCTTGACAAAAACTGATGAAACTTCATACATGTGTTCCTAATGATAGTCTGCCGATATACATATACGTTTTTTTGGGTTTTTTTTTTTTTATTGATTTATTGCTGAGTCAAGGAAAAAGGGGGCTTTTGGCAGGGAATGTCATTTCAACAAAATAACTTGTTTTCACTACGATAGGTTGACTGCTTTAGGAGTAATGGCCCTTTTAACCCTTAACATGCTAAATAAGTGAAATTAAACTTTCAAGCGGATTCTAAAAACTAAAATTTTGCTTTTTCAGGGGTATGTTTGGGGTAGAAAAATATCTCCTTATTGGACAATGTAAATTTAAGATCAGACTGCATGTTCACCCTTTACAAGTCAACCATTTGTTTTAACATCCTTGAGAAGAAGAAACCTTTTGAAAATATTGTGGGAAATGTAGAAAATATTTGTAACCAGCGTATTTTCTTTGCATTCAGAGACATTTCATTGGAGCCACATTCAAGTCATCTGTTAAACCCTTTATAAACAATTCCATATTTTAACGACCTCAAGGAAGGATTTTGAAAACAATGTGAGAAAAGGAGAAAATGCTGGTAACCAGCATTTTCGCCTTTTCCCACAATGTTTTCTACCCTTTTAAGGGCAAAACTCATTATCTGAGCAAGATTTAAATTGTCCACTGCAAATGCTTTGAATTTGGACAAATCTAAAATATTGTTGCTTGAGGAAGGGAAAAAGAGGTAACAAATTAAACAAATGTCCCTCTGTATTGCAGCCTGAGCCCTCCACTCCTGTACTAAGGAAGGACAGCCTAGACCGCACCAATGACCATGTGTATGAGAGCACTACATGTGTTGTAAGGTCAGTCATGGCACTCACCCAGAAAACACCGAACAGTAGGGCAGATGAGTTTGTTGACCTTGTCAAGGTAAGAACATCTGTTACTGCCTCTTTGATCTATTTTCAAGTCCTGGTATGTCAGTTGGCAACAAAGAGCTATTAGTCCATTGTTAGCCCCAATGATGGCTCAAGATATCATAGGGTGAAACATGTTGCTTATAGTTTGTTTGCACATTGTTTTACACCGTTTTAAGCATTATTCCTATTTATATGAAGGCAGCCAGTGCACCTATCCATGCTTTCTTGGAGTTTCTATTACTAGTACTTTGCATAATATTTTGAGTCTGAAATTTGGTAAAGAGCTTAGCATTTTCTAGGGTACTTCTGATATATGCTATGCTTCAGATGGGACTTTGTAAAACTGTAGAGGGACAATAGGGCAATGACTTCCACTGATTTGAAAACTAAGCTATGGTTGAAATTTAAGAAGTATAATTATCCACATAGGTCATTTGAAACCCATTTCGCCTAATATTAATTTTTAACTACTCTTTTAATGGTTTTGGGGGAAAAAAATAGACCAAACTGATAAAGGACAAAAAAAAAAAGGTTGGATTAACTCTTTACCACACAATCCCGAGTTTTAACGACCCTGAGAAAGAAAGCTTTTGAAAGCATTGTAGGAAAAGGAGAAAATGCTGGTAACCAGCATTTTCTCCTTTTCCCACAATGTTTTCTACCATTCCCAAATAAAATTTCAATTTTTGAGTGATATTTATATTGTCGTCTGCAAATGCTTTCAATTGGGGACGGTCTAAAATTTTGTCGTTTGGTAAAGAGTTAAGAAACAGGAAAACATTTTGACAATAGAGAGATTCTTCATGTTTTAAATATCCTTCAGCTACAGAGGAATCAAAAGATGCTTGCATGAGGTACTTGCTTAAGGGGTATATCTCTTGAAAGAATAGATTGAAAGGATTTTTGTTTATATTAACAGGCTGTTGGTGTAGAATTAAAAAGTTTACTCACTACTGTGGATGAATACTCTAGGACATTGAACAGTTCATTACAAAATGAGGTAAGTTTCTTCATGTAGGTCTGTTGCTTTGAGTATTATTCCTGTCATGGGGAGGATTGTGGGTCAGATTCTGTCTGATCACAGCACTGTTGAAGTTGCATAGCTATTTACCAGATGACAAAATGTTGCATCTTTTATTAAACTCTTTCCCAAATAAATTTTGGACTGGACCAAATTCAAAGTATTTGAGGACAGCAAATTAGATGTGGTTCAAATGGAGAAAGTTGTCTTTGAAAGGTTAGAAATCATTGTTAGAAAAGGAGAAAATGCTGGTTACCAGCATTTTCCTGCTTTCCCACAATGTTTTCAAAAGCCTGATGTATGGGAAAGGGTTAAGTTTCTTAACACATTTTGGATTTTTCACCAGAATTTCTCAAAGGCTTCTGGAAAGATCACATGATCAATTACATTATTATTTGATTATGTGGGATTGTATTCAAATGGGCACATTGATGGCATTACCATGCTGTTATTTAGACATCAACAATTTTATTCTTTATTGAATGTAGCTGTCCAGTTTCCTTATGTGTGCAAACATCTTTAATAGTATTTATCAGTATTGTGCAAGAAATTTTGATTTGCGATATACAGTTCTGAATATATCCCTGTAATGACTGTTTTTCCTGATTTTTTTTTAGATAAGCATGGCCCAAAAGGTACTAAGTACAGATATGGGTTCTCTTATTAGTGCCATGAAACTAGCCCAACACTACAGCAGTACAGCTCTGGATGGAGAGTACAGAAAGAGTATGCTGAAAGCGGCTCATGTGCTGGCAATGGATTCGAAAAATCTTTTAGATGTTGTTGATAATATTAGACTATCTCAAATGTCAAATGGCGTGAGATGATAACTCCAAAGAAATGTTTAAAGGCCCACTAGGGGCCAAGAGTAAAGGATTCAGGAGTCAAAATGCAAGTAAATTTGATGCATAACATCTAACCCTTTACCAGACAATCCCGACTTTTAATGACCCTGAGAAAGAAAGCTTTTGAAAACATTGAGGAAAAAGGAGAACCTGGTAACCAGCATTTTCTCCTTTTCTCACAATGTTTTCTACCCTTTCCAAATCAAATTTCAATTTTGGATAAAAATTTATTTTATCATCTGCAAATGCTTTCAATTTGGACTTTTCTAAATTTTTGTTGTTTGGTAAAGAGTTGAAAATATGGATACTGTTATGAGAGATGACAGTGTTTTACAGTACAGTCTGTCAAAGTTCAAGTCACTGGCAGAAAAATGATTTTTTTAAAAACTGAAATGAAAGTTGCCAACAAGTTTTGGGATTCATTTTCTTGCCAGCATCTGGAAGTTCGACAGACTGTGTTATAACACATTGTCAGACTTTGATTGGTATGCATTGAATTTGCCTGTAATTTGACCCATAAATTATTTACTTTTGACTGCTAGTGGACCTTTAAATCTATTTCAAAATATCTGTCTGAATATATTATGCTCCTCTGATATTCTGTTGAGTCCATTTTTTACCTTGGCTGGTTTCAAAAAAACGTCAAGGTATTGTTGTAGCCCCCATGTCCTCGTCTGCATTGTTGTCATGCAAAACCTTGGCCATTTTATAATATCTCTGTTATTACTCAAGATATTTACTTCAAACTTGGACAAGTTCTGAACTATCGAAAGGGAACTCATACAACAAGGGCAGATGGCCATCAAAGTATTTTTGACACAGTTATGCCCTTTTTGACATGCAGTTTTCACTGAAAATCAAGCAACTGTAGCCAAGTATTGGCACCTGCATGCAGTGCTCTTATTTCATCTTGAAGCATACCTTTTTTGAAAACATTGTGGCAAAAGGGAAAGAACTCATAAGAAGCAGTTCACTTTTAGCCAAGATGATTTACATTTTATTCATGTGTTAACTTTTTACCAAACAATTATGTGCTTTAACAACCCTGGGGAAGAAGGCTTTTGAAAACATTGTGGGATAAGGAGAAGTTTATGATATACAGCATTTTTTCCTTTTCCCCCAATGATTTCTACAATTTTTATGACAGTTTCCATCATTCAGACCACATTGTCTGCAAATGCTTTCAATTTAGGGCAAGTCTAAAATTTTGTTGTCTTATATAGAATTTCTACATTATGTCAGTTTTGGGTATTTTACAAAGAGTTCTGGGCTGGAGGCTTCTTTTCAGGAGGTAATGAGATAAGGGTAACAAGTATTTAAGAATCATGTGCTTCAGAATCGTATGCCTCAGATGGGAGTCCAAACTTATGCAAGTTTGGACTCCCATCTGATCGGGGCAGTGCTGACTCACAAAATGAAGCTCAGACTGAAAATATAGTTAATCTAAAGTCAAGCATTAAAATAGTAAAAGGAAAGTATTATTTTATGTCAATAGGTTGAAGGATGAATTCTCATGTGCAGACTGGATTCAAGTGAGCCACAGTTAATATGCCATCTGCAAAATGTTTTCAAAATGTTTAAGTCTAAATTGTTGTTCTTTGGTAATGAATTTTATGATCTTCACCTGCTTTCACTATGTCATTTTGTCTTATTGTTTGTAAAATAACAAGAGAAAGAACACAGACATATTTTAAACTTGTTCTTGGCTTTGCAAAATTTTCTGGTAGAAATCTCAAGTGGTCTAGTAAAACTGGAAGTTACTGGTGTAGTTGAAAAAGATAATAATGTTGAACCGTCACTATACACTTTGTTTCAAAACCATATACTGAAGCAACCATGTACTTGCAGTTATTTAGGTCTTGTTTATAAAGTGAAAGTGACTGTTGGGTTTAATCAGTGCTCAAAGACTTGATGTGTGTTTGTCAAAATGGGTAGTACAAGTTCAGACTGTGGTGAAAACATATTGCAGATTATTTCCCCAAAATCTACACTGTAAAGGTACCAGTATGTAATCTTGCTGTTTTACCCCATTTTTTCCTTTTAATGGTGAAGTTTGACTTGATTTTTAGCTGAGCTGGTTTTGGAAAAAATGTAGAGATATTGTCATAGCCTTGTCATGGTCCGCATCATCATCTTGCTATATCTTTGACAATTTCTCACATCACTGTTACTACTGAAGATATTTAATTCAGACTTCAGCTATTTGTTAACCCTTTAACAGAATAAAATTTTAGCCCTGTCCAAATTGAAAGCAATTGCAGACGCTGATTTCAATGTGGCTCAAATGGTGCAATTTTTCTTTGATAGGGTAGAAAACTTTTTCCTTTTTCCACAATGTTTTCAGAAGGCTTCTTTCCCAGGGTCGTTTAAGGGCAGCATTGTGTGGTAAAGGGTTAACTATCAAACTAGAAACCCACACAACAAGAGCAGGTAACCCTGATATACCTTGACAGTTATGTCCCTTTATTCAAGTGAAAAAGCAACTGCAGCAGAGGAGTGGTACCCACATTTGGTGCTTTTGTTTTATTCTTTATCATGTGCATTTATAAAGTTTCAATCACCATTCTTTTATTCAGAACAACATTTTTACTCTTGTTTTCATTTGTAGCTTGCCTTCATATTTTCACCTAGGACACAGATGCAATAAAAGATACTGAAAACTTGCATGAGAGTTGCACAGATAGCCTTTCTTAAGCAAATTTGGCAATGTGTAAAAGCTGTCTTCCTGGAGGTATTTAGAACTGGAGATGCTTTGTGATAGATTTAAAAAAAACTTGTATTCCTTTCCTTTGGAAAAATTTACCTTGTGTGTGACTTGTACAAGGTTTAATTAGGTCTAAAATTAGCCAGTGCTGGAAGGTATGAATTTCCGGCTAGAAAGCAAAGGGCTGTATGAATGTTTCCATTGATTTATTTCACTAGTCATAAACATTGTAACTATGTAGTCAACATGTATGTATATGTGTGTCCTGTATGTGCTTTTTAAATGTACACATATATTGTGTAATTTTTTTAATTTTACTTTTTTTGAAAGGTTGAAACTTGCAAAATCATTTCCTCAGGAAAAAAAATTGGGGTGTCAGACAACTTTCAAACCATCCCTGTGGAACAAAAATAACTAACAAGAATGAAAGTAAAGTAAATGGGGAAACAACTTGTTACAAAAGGAGATATTGCTTGTTTTTAAACATTTTCCTTTTTTTCCCACAGTGTTTTCAGTGGTGGTCTCATGCAGGTAATGAAATAAATCAGTTTCCGACTTGTCTGAATTCCACTGATGACTCTCAGTATATATCCTGCTGGCATCTTTTAACCATTTGCCAAATAATCCCTAGGTTCAAGGACTGTGAGAAAGAAGACTTAAGAAAACAATGTGGAAAAAGGGGAAAATGCTGTCAACAAGCATTTCCTACTTCTACCACACCATTTTTTACCTTTTAAATCTTTAGCACACAATCCCGACTTTTAACAACCCTGAGAAAGAAGCCTTTTGAAAACATTGTGGAAAAATGTTTTCTAGCCTTTTCAAAACAAATTTCAATTTTTGAGTTACATTTTTGTTCCCGTAAATGCTTTCCATTTGGTCTAGTCCAAAAATTTGTTGTTTGGTAAAGAGTAAAGAGACAAATCCTGTCATTTGAGCCACATCTACCGTAATTTGTTGTAAAAAAATGCTTGCAATATGGATTAGTACTTAACTCCTAACTAAAATTTTGGATTGGTCCAAATTGAAAGCATTTGCAGACAACATATTAAATGTGGCTAAAATGATTGCATTTGTTTCAGAAAGGTTAGAAGACATTGTGGAAAAAGGAGAAAATGCTGGTTACCAGCATTTTCTTTTTCCACAATGTTTTCAAAAGGTTTCTTTCTCAGGGTCGTTAAAAGTCGGGATTGTGTGGTAAAGGCTTAAAACAGCATTCAACACCAAACAAACTAACATTTTAGAGATGGGGTCTATTTCGTCCTGTGTCTCAATAGTTTTCGAATACCTGATCATTCAAATAAGTATGTATGTAGAAGAGTGCTACCATAGATTTGGGGATGTATGATCTGTTAGAGCAAATATTTCATTCCTTCAATTCCATTTTAAAATGTAACCAAGGTTTTTTGTTCATGTATGTGTACTGATATCCAAGCCTATTGGCTCAATTTGATGCAATGTAGAAACATCTTGTTAAAAGCTTTTTGCGTATCATATACAATTTCTTGATTTGTCACTCAGTTAATTTGACCCTGTCAAAAATAGTCCAGCAGCCTGAGATAGTTTTCACGAAACATTCTTTAAGGCTGGCCATCTGATTGACCCTGAAAGAATGTCTATTTCTTTATGGTATTAGTTCTTAATATATTATCCCTTTACCAAATGATTGTGAGTTTTAACAAGGTAGAAGATGAAGAATTTAAAAAATATTGTGGGAAAAGGAAACAATGCCCTTTGTTTCCAACAATGTTTTCTAGCCTGTCGTTGGATCTATATGTTAATTTAATTTCATCTCTAATTGTTTTCTGATTGGGCAAGTTTAAAATAATTTCTCTGATAAAGGGTTATTTACTATAATTCTGGCATTAGAGCCAAGAAAAAAATTGGACAGTGGAGAAACAGGTCACAATTCTTTTGTCAAATTATACAGCAAGAGATGTAGAGTAAAACCTCTCTTAGTGACTACCTGTATTTTGCAAGCAACCATTGAGTTCCCAAAGATCACAACTAGACAAAGCAAGCACATTTTGAGTGTCCTTTTGATGCTAGCTTGTAGGGGCATTAAAGTGGATTTAGTTTGCCAAGTTTCTTGGCAAATCTTAAAAGATTGCAATTTTTCATTCGCATGGAAAGACAGCTTTAAAATTAAAACGGAAATACATGTAGAAAACCCAAGGATTTACCAGATTTTCGTATGTCTATTGTAAAAATGTCCTACTCTGTCCATAACAGCATAGCCATTATATTGCATAGCACAGAATAAAAAGCATTATGAACTTGAAAAATCATCAGTTACCCCAATAGTTCAGTTGGAATAGTTGCCAACCACAGTTTGGAAAGTTCAAGTTCCACCAGAGGCTTTTTTCCCCTTCATAAACTATCAAGTCCTAATGATTTTCCTCACAAAGTATCAACTTTGTTCCACAAAAATGTTTTAGGTCAAAATCTGGTTTAATGCCCCTTTAACCCTTAAGCTGCTAATCGCGACCCACTGACCTTTTGCGAACAGTGTAGATCAAGATCAGACAGCACAGAATGTGCAGTCTGATCTTTGATCTACACTGTCCGATACGGTATTTTCTTTCCGGTGAGATCAACTTTGAAATCGCAATGTTTGGGCTTTTAGTATTGAGTAGAAATTTGTGTTTCATTTATTCAGCAGCTTAAGTGTTAATACAGGTTGGACAGCAATGGAATTCCTCAACATCAGCTACAGGATAAATTCACTAGAAATACAGCTTGTGTGTCACATGTAAGATCTATTTATGCAATTCATAATCCTTTACCAAAGAATCCCAAGTTTTTAATGGACCCTTAGAAAAGAAAGGCTTTTGGCAACATTTAAGGAAAAAGAGAAAATGCTGATATCTAGCATGTTCTCCTTTTTCCCCCCAATGTTTTTTCCTCTATCAAAGATAAATCTTGTTGTGTAAATCAAATTAAATTTGTTGTCTGTAGATGCTTTCAAAGTGGGCATGTCAAAAATGTTGTTGTCTAGTAAAGTTTAAGTCTCTATAAAAATGGACATACACAAATTTTAACTTTTATTGAAATGCATCCATGTAATCTCAGTATCGTTTCATTATCATTGTTAAAAATATCATGCCAGCTTTTTGTACAAATGATTGCACTGTTAATGGTCTATAATGTTCAAATTAAATGGTAAAAAAACAGAACTCCATGGTTAAAAAAAGATTAAATATTAAAAATGTGAACAATTGTTCTTGTTGTGCTTGACCCTCCTTTATTGTGGTTTTAGCTCATTTGAGCACAAAGTGCTCAAGGTGAGCTTTTGTGATCATGCTGTGTCTTTTGTACAGGCATCAGCAACTTACTTGTGTGTTCTCTTGTTGCTACTTTTTTTTCGTCCATTTCTCATGAAAGTTGGTGTGAATGTTTGTCTTGGTGATATCTTAGATGAGTTTGAAATTGGGTCATGTCATGTCAAAAAGTAGACCACAAGATCAAAATTAATCTCAGAAAAACCTAATAGCATCCTAGAGGCCACATTTTCAGTCAGGTACTCATTTAAAATTGTTGTAATTTTTGTTCTGATAATATATAGGACAAGATGGAATTTTGGTTTTAAAAAAGAATAAGGTTGCTTGGATAAGTCTTAGAAAAACCTTGTGCGCACTCTACAGGCCACTCAGCCTGATGCTCATGAAAATTGGTCAAATGTGTGTTTTGATGATGTCTCGGTCAAATCAAACAATAGGTCTTACTGGAAACAAAGTACATGTGGGTCGCTTGGACATATCCTTGTTTACTTTTGGCAGCTATTGTTGCTTTAATCTTTACCAAATCACAAAACTTTGGACTAGAGCAAAATTGGATTATTTGCAAATGACAAATTGAAAGTTGCTCAAGTCATGGGATTTGTTTGTATAAGGATAGAAAACATTGCGGAATTAGAAGAAAATGCTGGTTACCAGTATTTTTTTCTTTTTCCACAATGTTTTCAAAACCTTTCTCTTCAAGGTTGTTAAACCTTGGAATTGTGTGACAAAGGGTAAATAATGAAATCTGAATAAAGTATCATATCATATTTTATTAAACAAAGACTTTTTTAACATACTTATCAAATAATTTATCTCCAGTCTTTAAGGTACATATCTGTTAACCCCTTACCAAACAATCCTTAGTTATCATGACTTTTGAAAACATAGTGGAAAAAGCAGAAAATGCAGGAAACCAGCATTTTCTCCATTTCTACAATGTTTTCTACCCTGTCAAAGATAAATTCCATCATTTTAACCACATTTAAATTGTCTGCAAATGCTTTCAGTTTGGACAGGCTTTCATTTTTAGTCATATACCATATGAAAAAAAGTTGTAGACATTTTAGCAGTTCAAATTGAAGGCACTTGCAGACAATACATCGAATGTGGCTGAAATAATGAAATCAGCCTTTAATAGGAAAGAACACATTGTGGGGAAAGAAGACTACTTGCCTGCACTTAATCCTACTCCCATAATGTTACCAAAAGGCTTCTTCCCCAGGATCTTTAATCTTTACAAAAACAACCAACGGTGGTTTAAGAAAAGATGTTTGAAATAAAAGTTAACACACGCACCGACCAAGACAAGGACGCATGACAGACCTGGGTCACGACAAAAGCTTGTGGCCTTTAGCCAGTGGAGCTAACAAGTTTATTTCCAGCTGACACAGGAAGAAGTAATAGTTTTGTGATCAGTTTTTGAATATGATATGCTAGTCTCTATCACAATTCTTCTGTCTTATCCGGCCGCACATCAATCATTTTAAACCAGTTGCCACATTCACATCTTTTCTGTTGCCCTCTCTCTATCCTCATCCATTTAATCTCCTTCAGATCTTTTTCACCTGTAAATTTAAAGGACTGTTGATATAGGAAGCACTACAAAGCCCCATGCACTGGACAATCTGAAGCTCACCTTGAGTAATTTGTGCTCAGATGAGCTAAAAAAAAGTACATCACCAGAGAAAAAAAATACACAAATTTTATATGCTATCAGTAAGATTATAGATTATGGTTCTTCCACAGCAAAAAAATCTGTCTTTTTTTCAAAATTTTTCAAAAAAAACTTGCAGGACTCATAATGTAAGTGAGGTCTCTGTTGACTACCAAACAACAAAATTTTAGACTGATCCAAATTGAACGCATTTGCAGACGACAAATGCAAATTATGAAATTTGTCCTTGAAAGGTTAGAAAATATTGTGGGAAAAGGAGAAAATGCTGGTTACCAGTATTTTCTCCTTTTCCCACAAAGTTTTCGAAAGTTCCTTTCCTTGGGGGTCGTTAAAAGTCGGATTGAGTGGTAAAGGGTCAACACCATTTAGTCCTCATTTTTCATTGTTTGAGGGAATTCCCTCTTCGTTTTATAGCTATGTACCAAACAACAGAGTTCTGGACTTATCCTTGTCCAAAGTCTTTGCAGAAGGCGAGTTTATGTGGCTCAAATGGTGCCATCTGTCTGTGAAAAAGTAGTAAATATTTAGGAAAATGGAGAAGATGCAGGTTACCAGCATTTTCTCTTTTTCCTACAATGTTTCAAAAGTCTTCCTCCAGGTTGTTAAAACTGAATTGGTATGGTAAATAGTAACCAGCATTTTCTCCTTTTCCCACATAGTTTTCTCCATTTTCAAAAGCACAACCATTTGAGCCACATTAATTTTGTTACCAGCAAATGCTTTAACTCCAACAAGTCTAAAATTGTATCATTTGGTAAAGAGGAAAGTCCTGAACTGATATTTAGATAGAAGAGCTAAAAACCATAAACTAATACAAGTATTGATAATTGTGTTACCAGCATTATCTCCTTTACCCACAATGTTTTTTACCCTCTAAAAGACAAAGTTGATAGTTTGAGCCATACTTAGTTTGCTGTTGCAACTGCTTTGGCTTTGAACAAGTATAAAATACTGTAGTCTCTTGAACCCTTTCCCACATAATCCTGAATTTTAATGACACTGAGAAAAAGGGCTTTGGAAACAGTGGAAAAAGGAGAAAAAATGCTGGTAACCAGCATGTTCTCCTTTTTCCACATTGTTTTCTACCCTTCCGAAAACAGATTTCTCTTTTTAACATATTTATGCTGTTATCTGCAAATGCTTTCATTTTGGATACGTCTAAAATTTTGTCGTTAGGTAATTTAAAAGTTAACAAAAAGTATTTAAATTTGTACTTACAGACACATCCGATAATTCTTGAAGTTTCTACAGACGGGACTAAAACGGGTCTGTTATAGCCCCCTCTATCACCTTGTTCTTCTATAGCAAGATCGTAAGGGTCCTGTCCAGGTAAAAATAATAATATCATAACCATTAACCCTTTACCACAAAATCCAGACTTTTAACAACCCTGAAGAAAATGCCTTTTGAAAACATTATAAGAAAAGGAGAAAATGCTGGTAACCAGCATTTTCTTTTCCCACAATGTTTTCTACCCTTCCAAAATCAAATTTCAATTTTTGAGCCATATTTGATTTGGAAAATAGATGGGTATCTTGGATTGGAAAAGTTAATCAGAAAAGGCGTGGGAATATTATCTGGAGAACCAAAGCAAATTGAATAAAAAAGAATAACAAGGCCAGATTAAAATTTTTTCAGACCAAGACAACAACCACTCATCTTGTTGCTCATTCATAATCCATCTCCGACTAAATTCAATATTTTGGTCACTGGTAACCAGCATTTTCTCCTCCCACAATGTTTTCAAGCCTATTAATGACAAATTTCATCATACAGGCTACTTTTAATTTCTCATGCTTTCAATTTGGTCCAGTCTAAAATCTGTCAGTTGGTAAAGAGTTTACCATAGCTCAAACTATGGTATTTAATTATCTTTGACAGTGTAAAAAGTTGTTGAAAAAGGAGAAAATGCTGGTAACCAGTATTTCTTCCTTCTCCAGTGATGTTTTGAAAGGCTTCCTTCTTAAAGGTCATGGTAAAAAACTTTCACTATTTAACCCTTTACCAGACAATCCCTAGAGTTGAGGAAGAAGGCTTTTGAAAACGTAGGAAACAGAGAAAATACTGGTTAGTTACCCGCATTTTTTCTCTACCAATAATGTTTCCTTCCTTTTCAATGACAAATTTCATTACTTTAGCAACAGTTTATATTGTCTTATGTATAATTCTTTTTACTTGGAGGCATCAAAAATTGTGGTGTCTCGTACAGAGTTGATTCTTTACCTCATGATATAATTTTGGACTCGACCAAATTGAAATCATTTGCTGACAACAAAATGTATTAGTTCAAATGATCATTCCTGTCTTTGATCGGGTAGAAAACATTGCGGAAATAGGAGAAAATGCTGAGAAAATAGGTTACCAGCATTTTCTCCTTTTCCCACAGTCTTCAAAAATCATCTTATTTCAGAGTTTATCAAAACTTGGGATCATGTGGTAAAGTGTTAACTGAAGCCAGTCTTATAGGTAATACTAACTGTTAAACCACCCCTTCCAAATATGTCATATTTTTCAATGTCATAAGATTTATCAAGGGCTTTTACAACATTAAATTCAACTTCTCCTATGGTCTTTGCTATCTTTCTTTTGTCTTCTTCAATCTCTGTAAAGAAAAAAATGTTTAACGCTTTATTACAAAATTGAAGAGCTATAACGACCCTGAAGAAAAGGACTTTTGAAAAAATTGTGGACAAAGTAGAAACTGCTGGTGCTGGTAACCAGCATTTTCTTCTTTTCCAACAATGTTTTCTATCATGTCAAAGAAGGAATCATCATCTTTCAGTTTGTAATACAGGAATGCAATGAATGAATAATTGAAGGAAAATCTGCTGATCTCAGTGATCTGTCAAAGTTCAATTATCACTGTTTGAATTTATGAAAACCATGTTAAAATTGCTAACTATTAAGTAATACATGTATAACTATCAGGATTCCTGGATTTTATTTCCATGACATCCATATTTACTCTGCAGTCTGAATATTGTCTATATGAATTTCATAATGCCCATTTCATCACAAAATTGCTTGAGACTGATCACTAACAAGAAAGTTGCCAACGACGTCGCACCAATCCAGATTTTATTAACTCTTTACAAAACGATAAACTTTTATATTTGTTTTGTAGATTGAAGGCATTTGCTGACAACTGCTGGTTACAGGCAATTTCCCCTTTGCTATATGTTATGTTTTTCAGGGTTGTTAAACTCAGGATTGAGTTGTAAAGACAAAGGCACTTACGATTTTGTGCTTGATTTATTGGGATATTACTATTACTAATACCTTATATATACATGAACATCCCTTAAAGGCCCAATAGCTGCCAAATATAAAGAGTAGAGCCAGGTTGCAGACTAATTCATATCATTTAAAATGCCTCATTCATTGACCTGTCCGAGTCGGACTAGCCACCGACATTTTCTCTTTTACAAAGCTGAAGAATTTCTTAAATAGCCTGGATCGTAAATTGCAAAAATTACTCTATGCTGCGCTTTAAATGAAACCAAAGGTTGCTTACGTTCGATCAAATTTTTTTCGTCCTCTGTTGGTATCGGCTTCTTAAAACGTGGTTTCCACATATCCCACCGTGACGTATTTTGTGCTCTGACGCCTGTCAACAGCAATTCTCCACGAACAACCCGGGGACAGTTTCTACACAGAGTTAATGTTGCTTTCTGCATATTAAAATCTAAAATGAATTCAATGTCACTCACGAACTTACGAAAGACATACACTAGCAAAAGTTGTCTACCTTTCCGGATGGTACAGAATTACGGACGTTTCGTACCATAACCATTTCGTACCAGTCACTCCGTGCCATAATTTTACCATTTCGTACCAGTCACTCCGTGCCATGAATTTAGCATTTCGTGCCATAATTTATGCTATTTCGTACCATAATTTTACCTCTTCATACCGTAGTCATACCATTTCGTATCATGTTTTTTTTTTTTAATTTTTGATCTGTGACAAAGTTTCCACTAGGAAAAACTTTCGTTATGACGGTATTAATAATAAGTAAAAAAAAAACCCCGCAATGCTAAATACCTATTTATTTTAAAGACACTATACTATTTTTTTTTTTTTTTTTTTTTTTTTTTTTTTATTAGCTCCCGTTTCCAGTATGTTTTCAAGGCAGTTTTTCGGAGGTTTGTTAAAAACGAAATGCTTTTGTAATGGAGCGGATCAATCAAACAATGGATCCATCCATCCATCAACCAACCAACCAATCCTCGAGCTCGCAGTCGGACAAGCCCAGAGACGAAAAGATTCGTTCCTGTCTAACTAAAAAAAAATCTACAGTTTGACCTAAACTGATTCGGAGGGTAGACCAAGTTCTGATGTTATATTAAGTCTGTAATTGTTTGTTACCAACATTTTATCCCGGCTGTTCTCACAATGTCTTCAACTGCTCTCATCTCCAGTCCAGGGTATTTAAAACACGGGATTTTTGCACAGGGTCAAAGAAACTCCAGGCACATGGATAGGTGTATTGGCTACAATAACTGAAATACTGTTGAAAACATCACGGAACACTCAAACAAAATCAACTTTTTCCTTCACATGCACTTGACTCTTTCACTGCTAATGTTGCCATGGGTAGCGTCTGCGGACGTCGTAGATCAAGATCAGACCACACAAAACGTGCAGTCTGATCTTGGATCTACACTGTCCGCTATGATGCTAATCCTCAAATGAAACCAGATTCAATTGAAATGAAACAATATACTTATTGTGAGCCGCGCTTGGCAGCCTAAGGGTTAACGGTTTCAAAGTTGACACCCGCTCCGTGGAATCGAACTTTGGACCTAATGGTTGCGAGGCTGACGCTCTATCTCACGACCACGGACACCCACTCCTTATCTTTCATGTAGTTCATGATGAGGAATTCGCAGACTTGCGTTCTTGCCCGTATTGTACTGTATTCACCAATCATTCTTTAACCCTTACCCCGTTGAATACGTTAAATGATACATTCAAGTCGATAGTAAAAACCCAAAGGTAGCTATTTCGAAATTATTTTTGGGGTAGAAATATTTTCTTATCGGACAGTGTAGTTCCAAGATCAGATTACAAGTTTTGTGCAGTCTGGTCTTGATCTGTATTGTCCGCAAAAGGTCAGACTGATTGATTGATTGATTGTATGGTGTTTAACGCCGTTTTCAACATTATTTCAGTTATATCACGGCGGCCAGTGCACCTATCCATGCTTTCCTGGAGTTTCATTTACCAGTACTCCGCACAATATTCTTTCCAAGCCACTGGCTGATTTCCCACATAACCATAGTCGAAACAATGGTCAGCGGTGATAGAGGAATGAATCCTGTCGCGATGACTATCATCAATCCTCGAAAAGAAATTGGCCAAGCCGGGGTCGAACCAGCGACCTCCTGTTCTCAAGTCCTGCACGCTACCGACAGAGCTACGGGGGCTTGGCGCGCAAAAGGTCAGAAAGTTGCGCTTAGCAGCTTAAGGGTTAAGAATGTTCTCTGTCTAATTCTCAAGATTTTTTCTAAATTTGAAAGTATTTTAAGTTTTGTTACGCTAAACCTAAATGGTTTAGTCTATCAGAGATAGCGTTACTTTCTAACTGGTAAATAAGATTAAGACTAAAATCTAGAATGCTTGTTCAATACAGTCCCTGACATCAGCATACCATCGAATACACAGATCTCTTTACAAACACAATGTACGACATTTTAACACAACCATGCTCTGTGAAAGGGTGCTTAATGCATTTGCAAAAAGTATCGATTCAAGTCGGCCTGCGATCTGGGCCGAAACTTTTCGCTTTTGGTCAATTTTCTGGATGACGAAGGACCAGTGTACCTCATGATTCAGTAGGTTGTTATACCAAACGGATTCTAGGGATGTATAGTGTGATGACTTGCTTGGTATCACGGTAATACATTAAACCCCCGATTGCCAGAGCATGGCTCATATATGAGACAATACTTTAAACAATTACTGGATTGGAAGATTTTGATGACATTTAGTCGATCTCTTCCCTCTCAAACTTTCTAGACAAATTACATGACTAAAAAAGGAACGGTCACGCTGGAATATGAATATGGAAAAAAGTAAGAGGGAGAATGACCTAACAGCAATTTTGTGATATCCTAATTTATTAGTTTGATGCAATAAACGGTGTGCTCCAGAGTCCTGTCAAAAATTAACCGACAGAAACATGGCATATCTAAATATACCAACTGATCACGTGATTCAGTCATACTTTTTGGCCGCGGAAATTCATAATGGAAATAGTGCTGCTAATTTACTCCGCTTGTGAGTTGAATTTATTTTGGATTAACAAACTACTTCTCAGTATGGACACCGTGTGTTATCGGAATTATACATGATTTACAAAGTTATCTTTTTATTTTGTTGAGGAATATTTGTGTAAAAGCGATTCCCAAGCCTAAAAATCACCTATGGAATGTTTACAAGAAGAAGTATGAAGCAGGGCGCGGCTTACTATAAACTGATAGGATGTCGTCTCCAAGTTCCAGGTCGCACATGCGCAGACCTAATCTATTCTTTTCAGGCTAATTATAATAATACTGGTCACATGGTCCAGGTAACTAATCAGCGCATAGCCTGCTGATCATCTGGTCTAGATAGCCAATAAGCGCACAACTTTATAGTCACATGATCCAGGTACCCAATCAGCGCACATGGTCATTCTTCTCGGCTGCAGCGTTTTAAAATAGAATAGGCACTCCTGTGTTTCCTCTGTGAAAAAGTGAATTTTTATGTAATAGGAATTGAATTGGGCTATTCCAGGTATGGATTATTTTAAATATTAGAATTATAAAAACCTACCAGGTTTATTTTTTAATTTTTGACGCAAATTCTGGAGTTTTTCCACACACTTTAATTATCTTTTCTGCCAGAAAATAAATGTGATAGACATCCCCTGTTACTGAAAAGTAATTGCCATCCTCTATTTCTTTTTGAAAATTATTTACATGGCAAGAAAGCGCAAAATTGCTCGACATCCAGTTTTATCATTTCCCGGGATAGGGAAGGTGATACTACCTGAAACTTATTAATTCTTTCGGCACCAAAATTAATAATTCTGTCTTCTTTCGCTGTACAAGCAGAAGGTATAGATCCAAGATCAGACTACGTGTTCTGTGAAATCTGATCTTGATTTAAGCCATGCACAAAAAGAGGACGCTCAGGCTGATCTTAGTCTACCCTCATCTCAAGGACAAAATTCATTTTTAGCTTGTGACGAGGAGAATATGGATTAGGCTAAGGACACTTTTTATCGTCAGAACAACAGAGTGAGCCCTGTCTTGAACAGTTTTGGATTTTTCTTTTGTCAATAAGTTCCGCTTATGACATTTATAAATCCTTCGGCAGCTAAGCGGGACTCCAGGCTCTCTAGCAAGCTGTTGAGACTAAGATCAGACTTCAAAGGACGTGCTGTCTGATCTTGAATTTACACTGTACAATACGATGATTATTTTTACAGGGGAAACGTACTTGCTAACTATCGACTGGAAGTTTTCATTGCACAAAATATTGTGAGAAAAGGAGAAAATGCTGGTTACCAGCATTTTCTCCTTTTCCCACGATGTCTTTCTCAGGGTCGTTAAAACTTGGAATTGTGTGGTAAAGAGTTAACCCTTCACCACACAATGCCGACTTTTAACGACCCTGAGGAAGAAGCCTCTTGAAAACATTGTTAGAAAAGGAGAAAATGCTGGTAACCAGCATTTTCTCCGTTTCCCACAATTTTTTCTACTCAGTCTTAGAAAAATTGCATCATTTGAGCCACACTGAAATTTTTGTCTGCAAATGGTTTCATTTTGGACAAGTCTAAAATTTTGTCATGTGGTAAAAGAGTTAAATGCTTCAAACCAGATCACCCCCCTCCCCCACCCAACAGTCAGGTCTAATCCTAATTTGCTTACCACATACCAAATTTCTTCTCTTTTTTTGTTTGACATCAAGGCTAATCAGCAGAGATTCCAAGGGACTGTGTTTCTCCCGAGTGCAATAAAAGTTCCAAACAATAGACCAGTTTTAAAAACCCAACTACTACTTAATCAATTGTCGTCTGCAAATGCTTTGAATTTGAACAAGTCTACATTTTTGTTGTGTGGTAAAGAGTTAAAATAATGTTTTGATTGAAAGAAATTTATCAGGTGTATCAAGAATGCTTCGAATTTAAATGAGAAATGCCTTTTGCATTTAAATATTTGAAAAAGCCAAATGAAAAAGAAAACTTGTGTAGGTAAAGAAAGCAATTTCAGCATTGAATTTATCAAAAAGAAGGCAAAAAAATAATAATGCAGAAAGTATTCAAATCAGTGGCATAGAATCATATCTTGATACATGACTAGTAAAGCAGTACCAAAACACTGACTGAACCCTAAGCTGCTGAATAAAGTAAACAAAGTTTTCCAATCAAATATTACAGTTTCAAAGTTGATTTCACTGAAAAGAAAATACCGTATGGGCCAGTGTAGAGCAAAGATTGGACTGCATGTTTTGTGTAGTCTGATCTTAATCTACACCATCTGCAAATGTACTCTGAGTCACACTTAGCAGCCTGAGGGTTGAAAAATATCTGAAAAAAGTGTAGCTCTAGTTATACGTCTATCCAGTATTCAGGAAAAAAAAAAATGTTTCCTGAAACATGGAAATTACAAAAAAAAATGAGTGGTTTTCTACAGTAGGTAATATTAATTCCGTACACTTTGATGTCTGAGGAAGAAATTGACATAGAAATCATTCAGGTTATACGTCATCTATTTTTTACCTCTATGTCACACTTTGACTTCATTTTCTTTTTTCTTTTTTTAAATTGCCCTTCTTTCTTCTCTCGCTCTGTCTCCTATCTTCCTCTCTCTCTCTCTCTCTCTCTCTCTCCCATCCCTCTCTCTCTGTCTTAATTTCGAAAGCAGGAAATACATCCTTAGTAGATCTACCTTAATTTAATCTCCTTTAATCTTTAATTAACCGTTTACCAAACGACAAAATATTATTTTATCAAAGATGTTGCTGATAGCAGCTAAATGGTAGCTACAATAATAGAATTTGTTTTTGTGAAGGGTAGAAAGCATTGTGCGAAAAGGAGAAAACTGCAAGTTACCCGCATTATCGCCTTTTCTAGCAATTTTCAAAAGTCTTAATTCTCAGAGTGGTTAAAACTTGTGACTGTTTGGTAAAGGGCTAAAGAAAAATGGATGGCATAGATCCAAGATCAAGCTGCAATTCCTGTGCTGTATGATCTTGATCTATACCTGCCGCCTCTTGCATTGTACCTCTTTTCTGTAAAAGTAAATATTTTGGCCATGCCCTATGAATATTGACCCAAGTCAGCCTGCACAGTCAACACAGGCTGACCTGGGTCGAAAGTTTTTACTGTTGGTAAATTTTCTGCATGTCAAAGGACCATTCTACCTCTTGATTCATTTGGTTGTTAGACAAAATGGTTTCATAGATCCATCATTATGCGATGACTTGCTTGGTAAAATGCATCAAGGAAATGTCTCTTACCAATGACTAATGTTTCGATGATGGTTATGTAGGAAATCAGTCAGTGGCTTTGAAAGAATACTATGTAGAGTACTGGCAAAAGAAACCCCAGGAAAGCATGGATAGGTGGATTGGCTGCTGTGATATATATCAAATAATGTTGAAAACAATGGTAAATACCATACAATCAATCAAGAATCAAGGAAATGAATTAACCGTTTACCACACAATCCCGAGTTTTTACAACCCTGAGGAAGAGGCCTTTTGAGAACATGGTGGTAACCACCATTTTATCCTTTTCCCAAAATGTTTTCTGTCCTTTTACAGACAAAATCTCACCTTATGAGCCATATCTAATTTTTCATCTGCAAATGTTTTCAATTTGGACCAGTGTAAAATTTGGTCATGAGGTAAAGAATTAAACCCCCTTTTGACAGGAGCATAACCTATATTATACTGGCAGTAAAAGAAGTGGGTACTCTTGTAAAAGCATAATACCAACCCTTTAGCAAACAATCAGTTTTAACAGCCCTAAGGAAGAAGCCTTTTGAAAACATTGTGGAAAAAGGAGAAAATGCTGGTAGCCAGCATTTTCTCCTTTTTCCACAGTGTTTTCTATCCTTCCAAAGGTGAATTTTATTTTTGAGTAACAATTATTTTGTTGTCTGCAAAAGCTTTCAATTTGGACAAGTCTAAAATTTTGCCGTTTTGTTATATAATAATTGTATCTTTAAAGAATATGTCACAGGCTAATGGTTGACACAGAAACAAAACTTTGACGGAATCTGCGAGCGACGAAATCTGAAAGAATTCCATTGAGACAGAAATAGCATGAAGTCTGAAGAATGGCAAATGCAGGAGCAGGAAGTACCACTTAGTCCCAAAGCAGAAACTGTATGTTAAAAACATTCCTCAATGACCTGACTGCTGTAATTTGTTTCAATAATAAACCCTCTTGCACTAAACACAACTTAACAAATTTTTAACGAACACTATAGGTACAGATCAGACTGCATAAAACATAGTGTGATCTTAGATCTACACTCTCCCCATCTCATTAGCTATTCTGATAAAAAGATTCCTTGAAAGAATTGATCAATATGTAGGTCTTTCACCTCCCTGAAGGTACAGTTTTCATTTACTTGGCATTCTCATCTTTTACCAAGCTATCATGTGTTTAACTTTTTACAACAGGACAAAATTTTAGACCTGTTCGAATTGAAAGAATTTGCAGATGACAATTGAAATGTGACTCAAAAGAAGGAATCTCTGATAGGGTAGAAAAAATTTTGGGAAAAGGAGAAAATTGCAAGTTATCAGCATTTCCTCCTTCTCCCACAATGTTTCAAAAGGCTTTTTCCTCACGGTCCTGAAAACTAGGGATTGTGTGGTTAAGGTTTAAACATTCCTGTGGAAGAAAACTGTTCAAAACAATACTGGAAAATGAGGAAAGGCTGGTAACCAGCATTTTTCCCCTTTTGCAACAAAAAGCGCTACCATTTCATAAGCAAATGTCATCAAATGAACCATATTTAATATGACCCATGCAAATGCTTTCAGTTTTAGACAAGTCTTAAATTTTGTCTTTTGGTAGAAACTTACATTATCCTGTGTGAAAAATGATTTTTGGAAAACAATTTTGGAAAAAAGAGAAAATGCAGGTACGTAGGCAGTCAGCTCGAGATAGAGGGAGTGATTTTGATTTCAAAATTGAAAATATTAATCACTCTCCACAGTACGGTGGCACTTAGGTGACATGTGCATTTTTTTGTACTTATCTCATTCCCATGGGAAATAATTTGTTTTCCAGAGTTTTTTATTATGCAAAAAACAAAATTCGTTTTTACCGAGTTTATTTATTTATTTTTTTTTTTAATAAAAAGTTATGCACAAAACAAAGTTCGTTTTCTCGATTTTTCTTTTTATAAACAATTTTGCAAAAAAATCCCATCTTTCATTTTCTCGATTTATTTGCATATGCAAAAAACGAAATACTATCTCGTTCGAATGAGATAATCAGCCAATCCAAGTCATCCATTATGTCGTTCGCACGAGATAAGTCATGCTCACGACATAATCATCCAATCAGAGTCCTACGGTTGCACTGAGGTGACATGTGCATTTTTTTTTTGTATTTATCTCGTTCCTACGAGATAATGATTCGTTTTCTCGAGTTTTTTTTATAAAAAATTATGCAAAAAACAAAATTCGTTTTCTTGAGGTTTTTTTTTTTTTCCATAAAAAATTATGCAAAAAACAAAATTCGTTTTCTTGATTTTTTTTTTTTTTTTTTCTTTTTTTTAAATATATATATAAAAATTATGCAAAAAACAAAAATCGTTTTCTCGAGTTTTGAAACAATCGTGGATGCAAACTACCATGTTGAATGAAACTGAAGAAGAACATGGACTCCGTGTAAAAATAGGAATTAGTTGGCGGAATCTGACTGGATGATTATGTCGTGAGCACAACTTATTATCTCGTGCGAACGACATAATGGATGACTTGGATTGGCTGATTATCTCGTTCGAACGAGATAGTATTTCGTTTTTCTGCATAATTTTTTATATGAAAATAAATCGAGAAAATGAAAGTTGTGTTTTTTTTTGCAAAATTGTTTACATAAAAAAAAACAAAACAAAACAAAACAAAAAAAAAAACCTCGAGAAAACGAATTTTGTTTTTTGCATAATTTTTTATTTAAAAAAAAAAAAAAAAAACCCTCGAGAAAAACCAATTTTGGTTTTTGCATAATTTTTTATATATAAAAAAAAAAAACTCGAGAAAACAAATTATTATCTCGTGGGAACGAGATAAATACAAAAAAAATGCACATGTCACCTCAGTGCCACCGTGCCACAGGCACTCTATGTGGTAACATTTTACCCGTGACAAATCGTTGGACTGGCAATTTAGTGCAATTCAAACCATGGGATTTGTCTGGGAAAGGGCAGAAAAGTGTGTTGGTAAAGGAGAAAATACTGGTTACTAGCATTTTCTCCTTTTCGCACAATCTTTTGAAAAGGATTCTTGCTCAGGGTCATTAAATTTGGGATTGTTTGGTAATGGGTTAAAGTGCTGGAACATGTTGCTTTTGCAGACAGTGAATATTAAGATCAGACTTCACAGAACATGCAGTCTGATCTTAATCTACACTTTCTGCTACTCTGTTACATGCTCTGGCTGTCAGTTATATAATACACCATGAGCCTATCAACAATAAATGTACATAGCTATATATTACTCAGACGGTTTGAGGTATTTAACCCTTTACCGCACCATGCCGACTTTTATCAACCCTGAGAAAGAAGCCATTTGAAAATATTGTGAGAAAAGGAGAAAATGCTGGTAACCAGCATTTTCTCCTTTTCCCACAATGTTTTCTACCCAATCAAAGAAAAGTCGCATCGTTTGAGCCACATTGAAACTTCATCTGCGAATGCTTTGAATTTGGGGGGGGGGGGGGGGGGTCTAAAATTTTGTTGTGTGGTAAAGGTTTAAAGAAATAGGGTTCAATCATAACTGTACATTTGAAGATGAATGAATTCTGCATAGACAGATATACTGCAAACACCCAGACACAGGTGTGTAATAAACAAATGATTCGTCCTTATTGAAGGGGTGTAAAGGATATGATGGGTCACAAAATTAGAGATTTTTAATCGAAAGCAGAAGCGTATTGTGTAGTCTTATACACTAAATTAGCCAGAATGACTTTCTGAAACATTTAAAATGACCGATTTTAGTTCTATTTACGCACGGGTACTTTAGCCCAAAGGCTGCTATGCGCAACTCAAGGACCGTTTGCAGAAAGTGCAGATCAAGATCAGACTGCACAGAACGTACAGTCTGATCCTGGATCTACACTATCCGATAAGGAGATGCTTTTCTCCCAGAAAATAACTTTGAAATTCCAAGGTTTGGGTTTTTACTGTTAGATCTACGGCTTCAGTTTTATTGAACTCATTTAGCAGGATAAGGACTCATAATGAACTTATGATTACCAAAATTAATTGTCACTTTTGCTTCAATGTTCCCTCGTTTATTACACAAGTCTCTTTATGTCGGGCAGCAAAGGAAATTTGAAGAATATTCTTACTAATGAAGAAATAAGTTAATTACCTATAATCTCTCCTTTTTTCCAGTGTTTTCCCAAGGCATTCAGACAACCGTGAGAAAATTAAAAATTTTCCAGTGACACTTCATATAATATTTGTTTCATCAATAATTCCTTTAACAACGAGTATACTTGATTATGCCATTACTTTTTCACACTTACGGTAAGTAAATTATTAACAATTCTTCAAACTAATACCGGTACTCTCTACCGTGTAATGTTCATTGGGCGAATTTCATTTGCGGAAAAACGAAAAATTAATTGCATATCAAAAGCAGGGAAAAAGTACCCTTTCATTAGCACTCATATATTTGACAGATCAGTTTTTCAAAAGTCCAATATCGCAAATCAAGAAACGCCACGTTAAAATCTCATCAAAGGAATAGTAGTATTTTCTATTTGAAGACCTTTTTATTGATATCTGAGAAGATTTAAGTGCTGTATAAAGTTTTTTCGCCAGTTGTACAGTATCCATGGTCTACAGAATGGACCTTACATACTGCCTGTGTTCACCTTACTCTGCCACAAGACACAAACTACATACAAAAACATGTGAGATGCTATCATTTCCCTTTGTGAGGACCACCATTTGAAGATAGAACAAGCTATTGTACATGTCGACTTTGAAAAAACAATGCTTAATGTCATTAGGGGTACCTTCACCATGACAACTCTACAGTGCTCTGCAGATTCCATCTTGGGCAAGCTTGGTGGCGAAAATTTCAAGGCCTAGTACTATATAACCAGTACAAGTAAGCATCTAACAATGTAATCTAGCATAGATGTTTAACACTGACTGGCTGACGGAAGAAATTCACACGTTTTCAAAATTTTAAGAAACGACAAATAAATTATTTCCGCAAATGAAAACTTTTTCGGGCATGTATCGATCAGAAATATGTCCCTGTCTGCAAAGGATTATTTATAAGCCTTCAAAATAGACATAAACTTCACTTTTAAACCAGTTCTTCAGACAATTCTAATGGAATTGTCACAGATACTTGGGGTTCTTTGTTCCAATTTCTTTGAAAGGAGAGGGGGGATTATTTAAATAAATAATTTTGTCAGGCAGAATTCAGCTGCCTCTCTGGCTTATTGGGCTAGACGGTCAGCCCGAAAGTAATTTTTAACCTTGGTCCGGGTTAACTTAAGGGTTCGATTATCCGACCCCATTCTTTCCACCTTTCTTTTCCTCTGTCGCGATATTTTTCCCCCATTATATCTTGGTTCTTGGATAGATCTACATGTAGATCTATAACATATATCTTAAACCGGTGTAAAATTCCATTTTAGTAAGCCTTTTTTCTTTGTAACTAGTTTTTACCACAAATAAATATGTTTAGTTAGGCTCTAACCCTGAATATGTCTTGACTTGACATAATGTGCCCTTAACGTGTAATGATATGAATGAATACCTAAAATGCAGACAGCATTGATACGTAGACTACAATCAAAAATAGGCTTCCAGGGACGGCCATCCAGTTATCTTACATTTACGCACATGCGAGGACCAAACAAAAGTTCGAGTAAAGTTTGACATTCCACTCCATAACTGCACTTTTGGCTAATGTCACCAATTTTTTTCATTCCGATTTGAATATAGTTCCACCAGAAGAGGGAGTTTCTTTGTTGTGTGTGTGTGTGTGTTTTCTCCTTTTAAATGAAAAACAGCCAAATTTTTATCGTGAATGTCAAAATCATGTTTTTGCATTCTGCAAGCGCCATATATGAGTGGGTTGTGACGAAAACCTTTTTTAGATTGCCGTACAATTGTTCAGTTCATCTAGCGTTTCGACTATGTCATTGCGTTCACTTGAGGCACATGTCAGCCTCGGACATATTTTGGATGCAAGCCCTGGCTAGCCGTATGGATTTGAAGGGGCAATGGGTTAAACTTCTTTCCCTCTCTCAGCGTAATTAAGCAACAAAAACTGATTAACCTTTGATTAAACACTAGATCTCGACGGTTTTTTTTTGTTTGTTTTTTTTTTTTGAGAAAAATATAGTATTTGGCAAAGTTATTATCATAAGAATGTTACAACTTATAGTAAGTTGGGATGAAACACATAATTATCATAATACCCACCCTGCCCCCTCCCTCGCCCTCCTCAAATAAAAGATCCGTCACTGGAGATCGAATTATAGTTACCCATATTGCACAATATGCGAAATAAGGTTATGCTTTCTGCTTGAAATGTTTATACCTAAGAGGGGGCTTACCCTGTATCCACCAGGTAAGAAAATTCACAAACTACCGAAAATGCGAGAAATTTGTTGTGTTTTAACAAGCATTTTTTTCTGACAATATCTTCAGTTTATAGATCTATGTTATCTTTGCAGGCAAACACAGATTATCATTTCTTCTGAAGACTTGCAGAAACAAGATATGGTTCCCTAAACACTTCATTTAGTCAAATGAACTTTAAGGGAGATATCAAGTGTCACTCCGTTTAAGAGTACAAGAGTAAGCAATGAATTTTGTCAGATCCGGCCGTTATATACAGTTGCGCCTCGTTTATCCGGCCACTTCTGTTTCCTATGAATGTTTCCGGATCAGCCGTATTTCCGGATCGACGAACTGTGATTGCTGGCATGGCATCCAAGTTAAGCTAGGTCAAAAACCTCCATGTTGATAAGGGACACCGTGTATCGTAAGAATTACAGCAGCGTATGTTTTACACAAGCACTTGTATACATGTCATTATTGCTCCTACGATTGTTCAGGTTTATAAAATAAAGGGTGTCATAAATTTGCATTTTGCCTTTTTGTTATTTGTCTGTTTTTGTACATGTCTTTTTACTTGTACCTAATTACATGCACATGCATACCTATTGTGCAAACAGGTGCGCTTGTAAAGCTCGGCACATTTATGACTTTTGAAAACACCATGAAAAGGGCGAAACAAAAGGAAAACACGATATGCACAGTACATGTATTTTAAATGTACATAACGTGTTGTCGAATTCCTGCAAAAGTGTTTTTTTTTTGGATGGTCTTCTTTGAACTGACAAATGTCTTTTTTCACGGAAGTCGAAACTTCAACTCGTCTTTTGCTGGTGGTGTAGACATTCTGTTGGCTTCTAATAGTCGTACTTTCAAAGTGGTAAAATGGCAAAGACTAATTGAGACTGATTGCCAATTGATTCGATATCGAAGACGGGCATATTTTCAATCATCTTTACAGCCTGTTAGAAGTAAAATATTTTCGAAAAACCTAACGAAATTTATCGTGTTTGGCGGCCATTTTGTGTGTACTTTGGGGAACATAAACATCTCGAGTTAACTCATGAATCAAACAGTTTTTTTTTTTTCCCTATGGTTTACCATTTAAATTGAAAATATTTGTTTTTGAAACGAAGGATTATTGAATATGCAAGCAGACGGTATGTTCATATTTTAGTTTTGCGTTTAGTTTTGAAAGATAAGTTTAAACATGCCCACAAAATCTTTGCGGACATTTCAGTTATTTTTTTAGCGATTGTTACTGTAATCAAGTAGATCCAGTAATAATTAAACAACAAAAGCGTGGAATTGTCACTTCAGTACTATGTGTATGGATAATCTGTTAAGTTGACAATTGTCGATGGCACGAGAACGTCATTCAACAGTTTTCGAAAACAGTACTAATTAACACGCGTGTTTTCAAAACGTGTGAAAATCGTCTGCAACAACTGACACTATTTAGACTGATACCCGTGTTATTCACGACGAACCAGTCCGAAATCGCTCGAAGTAGACTGTATTTATGATATTTATGATAACCAGTCTATGGTCCCGGGGGAAAATAACAAGTCTAAATTGTGTGTAAACTAGTAGCCTGTTATCGATTTTTGTATTTATCGGACGGCTACGGGAGATACAACGGGTACCAGTTTAAATTGTGTGATACACAGTCAGGCCACGTCCGGTTTCTTGGATAAGGTTTGTACTAATTTTTAACCCTTCGTTCCCGATTTTTTCATTCCAGTTCCGGAACGCGGATTTCCGGAATAAAAAGTGAAATTTGTACAGAAAATATCCGTTCCCTGATGTTTTTGTCCGGATCCTGAGATTTCCGGAATTATGGAGCCCGGATAAACGCGGTTCGACTGTATACTTTGCATACACTAAACGAGCCGTATCTTACGACTACATGTGGCATTGTTATCTAACCGATAACGCCCACTTGACCCACCGTCTAGATTACCTTTCGTAGTCAACGACTCTCCTCTCGGAGAGTATCGGTCAGTATCGGTCAGTTTTTAGGACAGCGTAGAAACCGATCGGACCTAAATTTAGTAACAGTGCACATTTTATATTTATCAAGATAACACACATTCAAGTGCGTCGATAGCAGATTAAGGCAGAAAACATGGCTGCCGAACCAGGTATGTTAACCTGTACATTTTATAGCTTAAATCAGGTACAAACTGTGCCGCTTATTTTCGTTTCTGATTCGTCTGATTTCCGTAATCTTTAGGTATAAGTTTTGCAAATTTTACATAGCGTCGGGTAGATAACGTTAACCGCTATTTTAAAACATGTAGATCGATACATAGTTATAAAGTCGTCTGTAGTTTTCAATAGCACAGAATTGCAAAGACCGGTACATTTTACCCTTTGCTTTTAATTTGTGACTCATACGCTTCCAACTAAGTACACTTATCGCTATTGATATTTGAGCCATGCTCTGGCAAAAGGGGGCTTCATGCATCTCTCTCCGTGATGCATCATACCAAGCAAGTCATCACAGTATTAAGAGATCCATAAAATCAATTTTTGTGTAACAACTACTGAATCATGAGGTAAACTGGTCCTTCGATATGTAGAAAATTTGTCAAAAGCAAAAAGTTTCGGCTCAGGTCAGCCTGCGCGGACTGCGCAGGCTAACCTGTGTCGATGCTCTTTGCAAATGTAATAAGTCCACTTTTCATAGAGCGTGACTCATGTAAGTAGGTCAAATCCCCGTTGACAGATCTACCCTTTTTTATTGTTTAAAATCAAGAGGCGGAATGTAAGAATCAAAGAACATACTGCACTTTCTGTTTAGTCTGATCTCGATGTATCCGTTTGCACTGCTCCTTACATGCATGTTGCGCGGGGGGGGGGGGGGGGGGGCGGTTGAGCGATCATGTATAATTCTAACTACAGTGAGCAGACAGAAAATATACTAGTAAATCAGATCTATTTTCTTATTGATGCGAAAGAAGATCTGATCCTTTGCTTTGGAAATTTAGTATCAAAGGACTGACAGCTCTAAAAAACGGATTTGTGCATTATGAATGTAGAATAACTCCGCAAAAACAAAGAAATGGAAAAGTGTTCTTATGAAATGTAATACACATGGACTTTATTGTAGTTATTACATGATGGAACAAGCAGGGATAAATAAAATTCTGGGGAGAAAATTACATAGGGCTATGTAAAGCACTGTAGGCCTATACGGGAATACACATACAAAAGTCTAATCGGGTAACAAATAACATACATTTTTGCACAATTGTATTTACACGCAACAACTCTTTATACAATTGATAGCTTGAAGCTACAAACTGGATAAGCATTCAGCCATACTGAGTCACGGGTAATAGAATGTTGGAGTGTTTAGGGATCGTAAAATACGATCCCTGGAGTGTTCAAACACTTTACATTCGACACTTTATTACATTTTTACCACACAAAGACATCGCGTGACTGTGTCAGCATCGATTTTTATCTTGTGTGACATCAGATATTCAATATTTAACATGATTTACCGTGGTTGATTAAGTTCAGCCTGTAGAAACATAGTTATTAATATCAGGCACAGTCTGACCTTGGCCAACACCCTCCACATCCGAGTTTGAAATTTAGAGCCGCTTTTTATTTGTCGTTTGCCAATGCTCTCATTCTGGAAAAGTCTGAAATTTTGGCGCTTATAGAACTGGCCTCTTACAATAGAGGTAGGGATAACCACTGCTATATAAATAAGGTATTGGATATGTTAATCTGGAAATTTGGTTCGATTTCTGCTCGCGGAACTGGTCACGTTGGATTGTCCTTTGGCAAGGTACTTCAGAGCCTAAGCCTCGTAGGCCTTCCCTTGAAGTTTTAAAAATAAAACACACTACTAAGTGAGCCGTTACCGTTGAATGACTGAAATATTGTAGATACTGGCGTTCAATCATGAATTAGATCTACCAGACACCAAAATTTTGGACTTGTACAAATATGAAATATTTCCAGATATCAAGATAAATGTGAGTTTCGTCTTTGAAAGGATGGAAATAAATGTGGGAAAGGAGGAAAATGCTGGTTACTGGCATTTTCTTCCCTTCCCACATTGTTTTCAAAAGCCTTCATCCTGATGGTAGTTAAAACTCGACAATGTATGCTGAAGGGCTATCTCTTTACTACACGACACAATTTTAGACTTGTCCAAATTGAAAGCATTTGCTGCAGACGACAAAATAAATGTGACTCAATGATAGAAATTTGTTTTTTGTTTCGAATTACGGAAAACATTGTAGGAATACGAGAAAATGCATTACCGGCATTTTCTCCTTTTCCCAAAATGTTTTCAAAATCTTTCTTTTAACTCGGGATTAGGTAGTAAAGGGTTAAAAGGTATAACGAAGGCCCTGTGTCAAATCTATAGTGTAGCGGTTTATGCATCATCCTCAACATTGTTATGGTAAGTGTTAGTAGTAATAGTCGTAATAGTATTCCAAGTAGACTAGTAATTACGGAATCCTGTTTCCGCCATCCACAGAACGGTTATCTAATCTATTACTTTAAAAAAGGACCGGTGGCACAGGAATTTTTACCCCTACACCGGCTCGAACATTATTCGGTGCTGATAAACAAACATCCAGTGATAATCATATAGTTGGCAAAGTTCGTCACAAAACGAACGCCTGTGTCATAGAGCTGTCGTTGTCGTAGTATTCCCAATAATATCCTCGAAACAGAATATCACAATCTCTATGGGTCTTCTGCTTAGCAGGGTAGCTCAGGGGTTAGCGTATCTGACTCATGACCTGGTCGTTGCGGGTTCGATACCCGGTTGCGGCAAGCTTTCTTAGCGGCGATTTTTCGTCTCTCACCTCTGATGCATGCGAATTTAGTAGTGAGTGGCTCGGAAAGAAAGTTGTGTCAGTGCTGGTTTGAGAAAGCCATAACGTAGATGCACTGACCGCCATGACATGGCCCAAGCTGTTAAAACGGCGTTAAACGCAAACTACAAACAAATCTTCTGTCGCACGTCCATGTGTTAAGGTCAGATGGACGTTTATTGTCCACTAAATGATGGAATTTAATGTTGCGCGAAGTGCAATAAAGGAAACTCCAGGAAAGCACGGATAGGCACCTTGACCGCCGCAATGTAATTAAAAGAATGTTGAAAACGGTATTATACACCAGATAAACAAGTAATCATTCACTGACTGACTGAGTCCTTTGGTCGTCTACTTTCAGGTGACATAGAATTCCAAAGTAAGCTAGACGAAGCTAGTAAAAAGAAAGCCAAAGAGGAACTTCACGAACTTAACGAGAAAGACCGAGAGTTGGCCGTACAAGCATTCCGGAAATGGATTCTAGACCAGCCTTGGTTAAAGGTACCAACAGGTAGGGCTACTTTTCCGTCGGCGTTCAAAATACACGACTTAATCAAACTTTAACTCTATACCAGACGACAAAATTTTAGACTTGTCCAGATTGATCGTATGTGCAGACGATAAGTTCAGATGATTGGATTTGTCTTTGAAGGGATGGAACAGAGTTGTAGAAAGAAGAGGGAAATCTTTGTTACCATTGTTTTCCCATTTGTGTTTTGATCCCATTGGAGGCTCCACACTTCCTCAATTTCAAGCTTTCATTTCTTCTAAGCCACTATTCACAGTCTTAACTTTTTCATTTAAAACTTTGAGTAGGCAGGGACGCCCAGCCACTCAATATTTTATGCACATTAAAAATTACACATTATCCTTATTCATTTAAAGACTTTTTACTATGAATTTAACATTTTGCTCAAATCTTTATATCTCGATCTTAACTTCATCATTTAAAACTTTTGAGTAGATAAGGATTGCCCTGTCACTCAATAATGTCTTTTATGGCATATCAAGATCACAGACAATCCTTCTTAATTCAATCATTTTATTATCATCTTTAGGTTCAAGTCTTTTTTTCGCTCACAAATCCCGTTTTAACCGTCTTTTAATACAGACATGCGCGCTAAATGACCAAAGCTGTCGATGCACCATAAAACAACATTCATTCATTCATTCGTTTTCACATTTCCTACCAGTCGTTTCAAAAGCTTGTCTTCCTGAGGGTTGTGAAATATGGGATGTACGGGGTCTATTAACATTAAATATTTATTAGCCATGCTCTGGCAAAAAGGGGTTTAATGCAGCTCTATTATACCAAGCGAGTCAACACATAATTATGGACCCATACAATTCATTTGTGTACTAGTCGACTGAATTATGAACTATAATGGTCCTTTGACATGCAGAAATTTGACGAGTAACAAAAAGTATTGATTCAGATCAGCCTGCGCGCACTGCAAAGGCTGATCAGGGTCGATACTTTTTGCAGATGCATTTTAGGCCTTTCGGAGAGCATGAATCTTCTGTTTTAACCCTTTACCATACGTTTTTGAGTTAAAATAATCTTGATTACATTGGTTTTCGAAAACATTGTACAAAACGGAGAAAATTCTGGTAAGCAGCATTTTCTCCTTTTTCAGATATTGTTGTTTACCCGTTCAGAGGCAAATCTTATCATTTGAGCTACATTTGATAAGTCATCTGCAAACACTTTCAATTCGAATGAATCCAAAATTTTTCGTGTGGTAAAGAGTAAAGATTAATTGTTATAAATCGTATGCTGCGAGTGAATTGTAGCAAACTGTCACATTATGATTTTTTTTATTGCGATGTTTACATCAGACAAAAACATTATTTGTTGCATTTTAGACAAATCTAACATTGTGCGAAAGATTTAAGACCATATTTTTCCAACAGATTTCAGTTTTCTACTTCGCTTTATACGTGTCCGCAAGTACAGTCAGTTGAATGCACGACAATCGTTTGAGAACTATTGGACAACACGATCAAAGTACCCTAAGTGGTTTAGAAATGTGGACCCCGCAGACAAACTCCTGCAAGAGATATTAAGAGCCGGGTAACGTATTGCTGTCGAGTATCGATTGTTTAGTTGTTTTTCATAATTTATGGTCTTGTTTGTTTCTATTTGGGTTGGGGGTTTACCTCAATTTTGGCCCATTTAGCACCATCGGCGAAGGTAGGAGCTTTTGCGGACGGTGTAAATCTAAATCAGACTGCTCAGAACGTGCAGTCTGATTTTAGATCTACACCTTGTGCTCGACTAGTGAAGCCTATGAGATTAAAATCTTTATGAGTTTCAGTGTATCGGTACTTTCAGTCGTCGATAGAATTCGAGCTCATATATTTAACACTGAAAGATTTAACATTACTGCTGTCACATGACGGCGGCAGCTCAGTCGCTTGTAATTGGGCTCAGCCATCTCTGCCGGATGAAAATCCCACAGACAGGCATAGAAGTGTGTTAGCAGGGGAAAAACTAGGATCCCGCTTCCTCAAGAAAAAGTTATTTCGGGGCTAATAGACCCGTTTTGAACCCCTATCCCGCCATATTTGATATACTGTAATTAAGCAATAGGTTTTTTCGAGTCGCTGTAGCACCACCGCGAAATGCTTCCGGGTCGTAGTACCGAAAAGTAGTCCCATTTGAAATTTGACAGCGAGCATTTTTGCTGCATTGTTTAATAAAAGAAAAGTGTGAGGTGGGGGGGGCGGGGGGGGGGGGGCAGGTCTAAAATGTGTTTTCTGGTGTTGATTTGGTGATTTATGTGGAAACTGAGTGCAAGTGTGTTACTTCTTACGGAACTATTTTTGTGTCAGGTCACATAAAGGAACTGGTGTACCACCGGGAAGAGCCTTATTTTACTGTAACTTCTTAAGAGCAGATGTGCGTGAGGTGGAATAGCAAAAAATGCATTCGGTTGACTTGCCATTTGTTTAGCTTCTTGTGTAGGCTACTTTGACATATATTTTAAGAAAACAAACAGCAAAACTCTGGGTTTGCCAATAGAGGGTCGAAAAGGGTGACTCACTACATTTTTTTTGGCGTAGGTGAATGTGCTGGCTTTTGACCTACTTTTTGGTACTGATAAAAAATGAATAAATAGAAATTTGTAATTGGTAAAAAATGTAGACATGTTTATTCTAAGGGCCCCTGTGGTCAAAAATGTAGATACGTTTATTTTAAGGGACCCCACCTATTTGCTGGCAAATTATACGCCGTCTATCTTTTTTTAAAGATATGTCTTGTTTTAAATGTACCTAAAACCAGTGGTGTGACACCAGTACACTTCGTGCCAAAACAAATGAGCCATGCTCAGGCAAAAGGGGGCTTAATGCATCTGCAGAAAGTATCGACCCATGTCAGCCTGAGCAGTCTGCGCTGACTGACCTTGGCTGAAACATTTTCCTGTTTGGTCAATGCATGTTAAAACACCAGTCTACCTCATGATTTAGGCTGTTGTTAAACAAAATTGATTTTATGGACCCATAGTTATATTATGACTTGCTGGTATTATGCATTACGGAGATGCATTAAGCCCTCTTTTGTCAGTGCATGGTTCAAATAGATGAGGACGATTGCCGTCTTCTTTCTTTTGAAAACGGCATGAATTCAGTTTGATTCTGGTCATTATCCACAGTACTGAAACAAAAACATTTTTACAGTATTCTAAGTTTTAGCCCTTAGACTGCGGAACGTGATTCAATGCATTTTTTTCAGTCAGTAAAGTTCAAGACCAGACTGCACAAAACGTGCAGCCTGATCTTAGATATACACTTCCCGACTCGTTAAGTTTTTTTTGTTTGTTTGTTTGTTTGTTTGTTTGTTTTTTCAGTTAATCTATTGAGCCGTTTAAGCCCATAAAAAAACCATTCCGTGTTTTAATGATCCTGAGAAAGGACCGCTTTTGAAAACACAGTGGGAAAAAGGAGGAAATGTTGGCAACCAGCATTTTCACCTTCCCCACAATTTTTTTTACGCTTCTAAAGGCAAATTTCAGTTTTTGATTCACATTTAATTAGCCGTCAGCAAATTTTTACTGTAATTTCAACTTAGACAAGTCTAAAAAAATCTTTGTCGTCTGGTAAAGATTTAACTCTTTACCAAACGACAAAATTTTAGACTGGTCCAAATTGAAAGCATCTGCAGACGGCAAAAATTTAATTATATTTAGCTGAAATGATAATTTCTGTATTTGATAGGGTAGACAACATTGTGGGAAAAGGAGAAAATGCTGGTTACCAGCATTTTCTCCTTTTCCCACAACGTTTTCAAAAGACTTCTTCCTCAGGGTCGTTAAAAACTCTGGATTGTTTGGTAAAGATTTAAGCATTAAGTATGTGTGTTTCAGTATTTACGTAGTACCAAAACAAACAGATAAAGACGGATGCCGTATCCTCATCGAGAAATTTGGTAACTATTTTCCTTATCTATTTTTACACTGATTTACGCTTTGCCTCATGCAGATTGCTTTTTTACGTCCTAAAGTAGATTTTTCGGCGTAGCTGAATGCGCTGAGTTTTGCCCTACTTCTTGGTATTATTGGAACTGAATGAATAGATGTTAATTTCCGATTTGTAAAAAATGTACACATGTTTATTCGGTGCCGGCAAATACAAGTGTTGGTTTAAAATACAAACACAAAAACTGATAATAAACGTTCTTTGCCGAAGGGAGAAAATGGGATTCTTCATTAAGTTTTATAGAAGTGTACTTAGTTCATAACTAAAACTTTATCAATAATGCGTAAACTCTAAACAAAACTGATAAAACACAGACCACTGATACATCTTGCCTTCTTCTTTAGGTCACCTGGACATAAAGAAAATGAAAAACGACTGGGGTATGGAGAACGTGTTTAAAGCCATAATAATGGTTTATGACTGGATTGTGCTGGACGAGAACACACAAGTCAATGGTATAAGAGTCCTCTCCGACTTGTCCTGACATCAGTATGGCCATGGCGATGGCTTTCAACACCGACCAAGAAGCTGCCATGAAATATTTCACGGTAACTATTTATATGAGCAATGCTAAGGAAATAGTAGGCTTAATGCATCTCCATGATGCCAGTATACCAAGCAAGGTCATCATGGTATTATGGATCCATAAAATCCATTTGGTATAACAACCGACTGAATCTTAAGGTAAACTGGTCCTTGGACATGCAGAAAATTGCCTAATAGAAAAAAGGCTCAAAATGAACTTTTTGGATCCATGATCATGTGATGACTTGCTTGCTATCATGTATCGCAGTGATGCATGAAGCCTCCTTTTACCAGAGCATGGCTCATATTTAATGTACCATACCTCAACGACGGTACTGTGTCATCTGTGCATAAACAATTTAAAAGTCCTGTAAAACAAATAAGAATAGGTATTTTACAGCTTTCATACACACATACTCCTTAACAATGCTTAGTTACTAGAGCATAAAGTTATTTGGGGTAAATATTATGGTCGATTACAGGCAAGTCAAACCTCTCCCCAACATGACTGAGAAAAGTATTGCAAAGATGATGGCTCTTTGCGGCGACCAAGTAGCTGCTATAAAATACTAGTATTCCAATTAACGTTGTACATGTGGTTGTAACGCTAGAGAACCGAAATGCACATCTTTTATGCAAACTTTGAATGCCATATTTATGCTTGATTTTTGCCAGTCGCAATATATATTCATAAATAGAATTTCGAGAGAAAGATTTTTTCTATCAGATTAGCTCACATCTTTTAAGTTTGCAAGGATGACCTCTCTGTATTCACCATCCGCAAAGTAAAAATAGCTATTATTGTCAATCTTTTACCATAATGTTTTCTGCCATTTCAAATACAAAACCCATGATTTGAGCCATAATTTAGTTTTCATCTGCAAATGCTCTCAATATGGACATTTCTAAAGTTTTGTCTTCTGGTGAACAGTTAGTGACTGTCAGGACTCTCAGTGCTTTGATAATTTGCCGTCTCTTTTCTATTTTCAGAAAGCTCTACCCGTGCGGATGAAGGGATTTCTAATATACAATGAACCCTCATTCTTTGATGTCTTATACGCTATGTTTGCACCGTTCTTATCGCAGAAACTGAAAGACAGGGTACGTCATAATGATAAGCATCATCACATTCGCATCGTTCTTCTGTCCCCCCTTTCTACTCTTCCGAACATGGCTGTAGGTTTAAATTAAGTGTGTGTACGTATTGTGAGTCTTTCAGTACCAAATTTTCGAGGCATGATATGGCAAGAGGGGTTTAATGCATCTCCGTGATCCATGATACCAAGCAAGTCATCATATATTTGTGGATCCATAAAATTCCTTTTCTCTCACAACCAATTTAATCTTGAGGTAGAATGGTATTTTGAACTGCAGAAAACTGACCAACAGTAAAAGGTTTCGGCCCAGGTCAGCCTGTGCGGACTGCGCAGACTGACCTTGGTCGATACTTTTTTGCAGATGCATTAAGCTCCCTTTTCACAGAGCATGGTTCAATTATAAACTCGTCATTTCTCGACGGCTGAATATGCAATCCACTGAAACGCAGACAGATTCAAGATTCAAAATTTTATCTTGGAGGCTTAACTGGACAAATGGTCAGTATAGAAGCTAAATTAGCCTGCACGTTATGTACAGTCTAATCTTGATCATATTTTCCTTAAAAGCACCTGTTTTCCCCTGTGACACTCTAAGGGTTAATGAGTTATATTGAGCAGCAGAACTTTACTTGCTATTAATGACACTGTAGATCTAGATGAGAATCCACGGAACGCCTATCCTGATCTTGAATGTACACGACATTGTTGATGAAAAACACAAATATCGATACTGGTATCTCTGCTTCTGCTTCAGAGACTTCTATTCAGATATCAAGCCTAACTGACCGATTTTACAAGCTACAGTGGTTTTAGAAATTACCGGACGTGTATATGTGTGTACATCTAAAAAAAAAAAACATGAAAATTTTGTACGGACCTTACAGAAGTTTCTTTTTTGGTTTATTGTAAATTTTGGCTTCGCTCTGGCAAAACAGTGTTTAATGCATCTTCGTGATGCATTGTACTAAGCAAGTCATCGTAAGTAATTGTGAATCTATAACATCCATATAGTCTAACAATCCACAACCGTGTGGATCATTGATTATATGATGAATTGGTTGGTATAATGCATTGAGCCCCTTTATCCTAGAGTACCGCTCAAATAGATGAATGATTCATACTGCACATGATTCCAATTTCCCTTTACTCTTTACCACACATCCCGATTTTTTAACGACCCCGTGAATATTAACGACCCTGTGAAACAATCGACAACCGTATGGATCATTGATTATATGATGACTTGGTTGGTATAATTCAATTCAATTCAAAAGTTTTATTCTTTGACTTGAACCATGAGGTTCCTTGTCAGTTTCATGTACAAATTAATGCGGAACAGATAGACGTAAACAAACAAAATGCATCACAGAAATGCATTGAGCCCCTTTATCCCAGAGTGCCGCTCAAATAGATGAATGATTCATATTGCAGATGATCCCAATTTCCCTTTACCACACATCCCGACTTTTAACGACCCTGTGAAAGAGGCCTTCTGAAAACCTTGTGGGAAAAGGAGAAAATGCTGGTAACCAGCATTTTCTCCTTTTCCCACAATGTTCTCTGCCGTTCCCAAAACAAATTTCAATTCTTCAATCACATTTATGTTGTCGTCTGCAAGTGCTCTGAATTTGGACTAAGCTATTAATTTTTGTCATCTGGTTAAGAGATAAATATCCTACTGTCCTCTAATTTCATGTTACAGATGACAATGATGGGAAAGAACATGGTAAAGGTGTATGACCAGGTTCCACAGTATTTATTCCCGGATGAATATCTACCTGACGATTATGATGGCCCCTCTCAGGGTCCCTCATCCAAACTTATAGGTAGGGATCAGTTACTTAACTCTTTACCAAACCACAAAATTTTAGACTCGTCCTGATTGAAAGCATTTGCAGGCGACAAATCGAATGTAGCTTAAATAATGATTTCTGTCTTTGATTTGGCAGAAAACATTGTAGGGAAAAGGAGAAAATGTTGGTTACCAGCATTTATTATTCTCCTTTTCCTACCATCTTTTCAAAAGCCTTCTTCTTTCAGGGTTGTTAAAAATCGGGACCAAGTGGTAAAGGGTTAATAGGTTGTGTATAAAAAGATTTATGTTTACGAGTGTATAAAAAGATTTTATGTTTACGACCATGGCCTCAGACCCAGATATATACTGGTTGCAGTCACCCATCATGTGAACAGATACGTGTAGATGGATTTCATTGAGCACCAAAAGGCAATCTGTCCAATATGCAACATGTACAAATAATAAACAAATAGTTATAGTCTAAGGACGAACATTTAAAATGGTATGAAATGTAAATGAATTAAACAATTGAATGTCTTTTTTATTGCAGAGGACATGATAGCAGACATGCAAAAGCCAGAATTTCGAAACCACATCATAGAGTTATCGTCCGATAAATACGGTGTAGACTTGGAGATGAAAGCTCAGGCGGACAAAACTGTTCCGGTGGCTTCATTCAGAAAACTCAATGTTGACTAAATTAAACCTCAATAGTGACTAACCTAAAAGTCATTGTTGACTTCAGTATAACAATCAAGGCCCTGACTATCATTTAATGTCTGTTTGTTTGGTGTTTTACACCGTTTTTGTTGGTATATCAGTTATTTCAAGGCGGCCAGTGCACCTATCAATGTGTTCTTAATATCATTTCACCTGTACTAAGCACAACACTCTTTCCAAGCCTCTGACTGTTTTCCCACATATATACAGCATCAAAAATATATGTTGAGCGGTGAGTGAGGAGGAATTTATGATGTCGCAATGACTTTCAGCAATGAAATCCCTGATGAAAGTTGTGGATGAGCAGAGATTGGAGCTCACAACCCCCGAATTAGTAGCCTGCGTCTTGCCACTGAACTATAGGTATTGTGCATCATTTTCTGTACAGTTCTGGGTATGGAAGTCATATCGTGCGTTCATGTACAATACCAGGGTGAGCGGCTCGGCCGGACCATTGCAAAGTTTTTTATTATTGATTGATCTTCTCTAATCTTTACCAAAACATTCAGGTGTTTTACGATCCTGGCTAAGAACGCTTCTGAAAACATATAGTGGGAAGAAAAAACCAGCATTTCTACTTTTCCAACAGCATTTTCTACCAATTTAATGACAAAGACAATCATCTGAGTCACACCTTACTTGACGTCTGCAAATGTTGTCAATTTGGACACCCATAAAATTCAGTTGTCTTGTACACAGTTTTTTAATCAGTAATAAATTAACCTCTAGAATGTTTCAAACAAACGCAACCTGTATTTTAATCTCGAACATAGATCCAAATATTTCGCATTATTAGGGTTTTTTTGTTGTACAAGTATACTTCAGTCGTCCATGGAAAATGTGGATTGGAGATTAGACAGTTTTTTTTCTGTGTTGTCTGATTTTGAATCTACACTCTCTTCTAAAATCAAATATTCTATTGGATATTTTTTCTTGGAACATATTTTCAAAAAAAATGCTAAATTTTGTTCTGTTTCAAAGTTCAGACGCTAGACCGTGTCAACTAATCGGACTGCTAGTCTTGAGATTTAGAACGAGGTTTGAATTAGAAACTATCGGTGGTTGCTACCCCAGAGGTTTATCTTTTGTTTGTTGTTCGGTAAATCATTTTAATAAAAGTGTATCTCAAGAAATGCTGATGATTCATTGTTAAGGACATATGACCCAGTCTTCCCTGCTCATTTTGGAATCGGCATTTTTTTATCGTCGCCCTCGGTTGCCCATATGGGCGACGGCCCCTGAATTTGTTAGTTTTGTTACGAAGGATAGTCGGTTTGCACATGCTTAGTTTTTGTAAACCCTATTATATTCCACTCTTTTAGTATGACAAAGATAGTACATATTTATTTGTAATATGTCGGTTGCCTTTTAAATGTCTTGAAATCACAGACGCGGAAGGAAAATGGGAGATTTATAAATGATTTAAATGCCAAATCACGCCAAAATAGACGTTTATTATAAAGGGAGGTAATTCATTATGTCAATAACGTTTAAAAATGCGCCGTATCTCTTACAAATGCCCCGTTGGATATACTTCTTTTTATATTTTTTTAACAAGATATAAGCACCATTTGTGCAAAATTGAAAAAAAAACAAACAAAAAAAACCTGTCCATTTTTTTCCTATTTTTAGTGTAGAAAATTGATCAGAAAATACGTTGACACGTAAGAACATTTCTACTTGCTATTATGATCTGTCTAGTGCCTTAATTCTTCGGATGAATCCTTTTTACTATTGGCAAACATTACATTTCCAAGAATAATCATTTATTTGAACAGTATTTTACTTTAAGAACCTTTATTTCAGGTTTGAAATTAAGACCTATTTTCTGTAATTTTGACAAGAGTTACCCCCATTGGAAGAACTGTATCTTTGTATTTTGTCTGGCAACACATGATTTTCTTTTCATTTTGTTACTACGCATATTTTATAATATCATCTGAGCGAAAAAAAAATCTGTCCTTAGGAAAAATCTGTGACATATGTCTTTATGTTGTTACAAATTACTTTTTCATGACTTTCTAACCATGTTTCAGGACAATATCATAGATCTACATATCAATAAAAGTACGCCAAATGTGTATCAAAACCGAATAAAAAATTTATTGTGTATCTACTCATGATTTACTGGGATTTATCAGTTTCATGTAATTGTTTTTTAGAGATACAGGAATTCATATCTTCGAAAGTGATGATATAGTTTTTAACAGTAACCATGTCATTTTTTTTAACCGGAACTACACTATTTTTGCATAAATTGAAGAAGAATCATAGACTTTTTCAGATCGTTACCTAGGTTTTGTCCATAGATATTAGTAAATGTACATACATGTATATTTAGCTGTACGGTTTATCTCCAGAACGGATAGCGTTTTACAGAAACGAATCCTGAATTTCTACAACACCAGTTACTAAATTTGGTGCCTGATCCTTTCAAACGGATTTTCATCAACTGATGGCTTTTTAATGTTAACTCTTTACCACACAGTCCCGCCATTATAAAGAAAGCTTTTGGAAACGTTATGGGAAAGGAGAACATACTTGTTGCGGATGAATTTCATTATTCTATTGACATGTCCAGTGTATATAGAATACTGTAAACTTCATTTTCAAAAGGGCTGGAAAACCACATACCCCACCAAAACACCACCCACCCCTTTCTTTTTCATTACAGAAAAAACACCCACATTTGTAAGTGTCATATTGAAGTATTCAGACTTCGGAAATCCGATATCATTTAATGATATTTGGTGGATTCATGTAAAATATTTAAAACAACAGTCTTTTCCCTATTAAGTTTGTTTTCTTTCTCATTTGTTTGTATTCTGAGTAAAACTAGGAGCGTCATTTATGTTTGTATTTGTTTTATATGTTTTAAGTTTGTGTAAAGGGCCGTTTGTCTCGTTTAAATTTATGTGACTAATGCCTGTACTGATACACAAATGCCAGTGAGCTGGTCCCCGTTGTACTTATACATGATTAGCTGTATGAGGGTAGGTAGCCAATGTTTAATGCAAGCATATCGATTCTGTTTCGTTGATTACGCAATCGTCGTTAATTAACACAGGCCTTGGTCTTTAAGACGTCCATTTTTATGTCATTTTATACATGCGTAAAAGCGAGCGAAAATTGATCCATGTCTCATTGGTGAATAGGGGACACGTAACGAAAGCGATAACGTCCGTATTTGTACAAGGAAACAGTTGAATTTTCAATGTCAAAATCTAGCACACTTTACGAGCACTGATAAAATTACCTGGCGGATTCTCAAGTTATCATGAGGTCAGCAGATGTCAAAGAAACCCTTCTCTCTATATATTGCCTTTTTTCCTCTTTCATACATGCAAAACCTATCCAGAAATGCTGTTTTTATTTATATAAATGTGCAAATGGACATGTAAGCTGCTTGGTCTTTTTAACCCTCATCCTGCTGAATAAGTGAAACAAAATTTTCAAACCGATAGTACAATCCCAAATAATGCTAATTCAAACCTATTTTGGGGGGAAACAAATCTCCTTATCGGACAGTGCAGATCCAAGACCAGGCTGCACATTCTGTGCAAAGAGCGATAAAGAAAGACCATAAGAAAGAGAGCCCCTGAAAAAATTGATGGAAAATGAGAAATGTTTTCTATCGTTTACAGACAAAACCCATCCTTTAAAGATACATCCTTACAGCCAAAAAATCCGCTGTTAAAATTTGATAAACTGTGGAAGGGTTTAGAGTTTAGTCAGATGTGTAAACATAGATAAATTAACGATATATATGGTGTAAGGGATGAATACATATATAGAAAATCCTTGATTTAAAACCGGAAACGTCACAACAGTGATTTCTTTGGTGGCACCCAGAAAATGAAATGCATTTCCTATCGGTCTTGATCTATACAACCTTGCTACCGTCAGGGGCAACATTTGGCTTGAAGATACATCAATGATTATAGCATGATAAAATAAAGATGAACCGGGTTAAAAACTGGCTAAAATGAGAATATATGTATCTTTAAGCCTAGTTTGTCGTCTATGAACGCGTTCAGAGAAGTGTTGATGTATAGAGGGTCGAGAAACTTTGGTGGAAAATTTGAAGAACAAAAATGCTAATGGTGAGCAGTTTCTCAGCCACAATGTTGGCTACTTTGTACCTTCTGCTTGTAAAATGCAGTAAAAGACTTTGAAAACATCCTTGTAAAATACGGTTAATCAACATAAAATCAAGTTTTTTCCTTTACCAAACTATCCCGTGTTTTAAACGACCCTGGCAAAACTCGGCTTTTGAAAACATTTTTGGAAAAGAAGAAAATGCTGATAGCCAGATTTTCTTCTTTTTCAACAATGTTTTCTACTTTTTCAAAGACAAATTCGATCATGGAAGCCGTATTCAATTTGTCGTCTGCATGTGTTTCCAATTTAGAGAAGTCTAAAACTTTGTCGTTATGTATCTTAAATACTCAAATACATGACAACACTCTATGGCATGATCAATACTCGCATACATGACAACAATCTGTGGCATGATCAATACTCGGATACATGAAGACACTCTGTGGCATGATCAGTACTCGAATACATGACAACACTCTGTGGCATGATCAGTACTCGAATACAGGACAACACTTTGTGGCATGATCAGTACTCGAATACATGACAACACTTTGTGGCATGACCAGTACTCGAATACATGACAACACTTTGTGGCATGATCAGGGTCCGTATTCACCAACCATTCTTAAGAACGTTCTCAGACTTATTCTTCAAGATTTTCCAAGTTTGAAAGTAACACAACTTCTGATTGGCTAAACCAAATGGCCTAGCCAATCAGAAGGTGTGTTACTTTCAAATTTGGAAAATTTTGGAGAACAAGACCAAGAATATTCTTAAGAATGGTTGGTGAATACGGACCCAGTACTCGAATACATGACAACACTTTGTGGCATGACCAGTACTCGAATACATGACAACACTCTGTGGCATGACCAGTACTCAAATACATGACAACACTCTGTGGCATGATCAATCCTCGGATACATGACAACACTCTGTGGCATGATCAGTACTCGAATACATGACAACACTCTGTGGCATGATCAGTACTCGAATACATGACAACACTCTGTGGCATGACCAGTACTCGAATACATGACAACACTCTGTGGCATGACCAGTACTCGAATACATGACAACACTCTGTGGCATGATCAGTACTCGAATACATAACAACACTATGTGGCATGATCAGTACTCGAATACATGACAACACTCTGTGGCATGACCAGTACTCGAATACATGACAACACTCTTTGGCATGATCAGTACTCGAATACATGACAACACTCTGTGGCATGACCAGTACTCGAATACATGACAACACTCTGTGGCATGACCAGTACTCGAATACATGACAACACTCTGTGGCATGACCAATCCTCTGATACATGACAACACTCTGTGGCATGACCAGTACTCGAATACATGACAACACTCTGTGGCATGACCAGTACTCGAATACATGACAACACTCTGTGGCATGATCAGTACTCGAATACATGACAACACTCTGTGGCATGATCAATACTCCAATACATGACAGCACTTTGTGGCAACAGGAAAAGTTGTTCCTAGCGACCAATATACTTGAGCCATGCTCTGTGAAAAGGGGATTTAATGCATCTGCGAAAAGTATCGACCCAGGTCAACCTGCGCAGTCCGCGCAGGCTGACCTGGGCCGAAACTTTTCGCTATTCGGGTAAATTTTCTGTATGTCCAAGGATCTGTACACCTCATGATTAAGTCAGTTGTTAAAAAAAAGTGGCTACTATGGATCCATAAGTCTGTGATGGATTGCATGGTACCGTGGATCACGGATTGCATTAAGCCCCCTTTTGCCAGAGAGTGGCTCATTTCTATGCTTCAATGTTTTCGAAAGTAATATAAATAAATTATTGATTGAATTTCCCACGCCGCTTTCTTTTACAACAAATGCTCTTATTGCCAGCTGCAAATCTGCGATGAATGAACGGATAGAGTAAGGTCAATGGACAATAAACTCTTTCAGCGTCGAATGTATAAACTCGACCTCTTTCGACGACTGAAATACAATCCACTGAAACTCAGAAGGACCGCTGTCAAATAGGCTTGACTAAAGAAGCGGAGGGTATAGATCCAAGATCAGACTGCACGTTCTGTGCAGTCTGATCTTGATCTATGCCGTTCGCAAAGGCCCATATTTTTCGACTATGGCGTTTCTAAAGGGTTAAATTTATAGCGTGGAGAGAAATTGGTAAGAGACTGGATTGTGTACATAAATCGAAAATAAACAAACGGGGGAACGGTGTACGCGTTAAACCTCTGACAAAATGGCTGTCGAACCAGGTAAGTGATATTTACATTATACCTGTAATTTATATGTTAAAGTATTGATGCGGTTAAACTTCGATTATTTAGACTTTGCATAAATTCGACTACATTTGTTAATAGAAGTAACTGTTCACTTAGTCACTTCAAAAAGAAACGACATACTCAGTCACCTAAAAAGAATGGACATAGTTAGTCACCCAGAACGAAGTAAAACATTTACATAAGGGCATAAAATCGCTTTTCGTCATTGTTGAATTGCGAAAAATTAGTTTCTGTAAACCGTCTTACTTGGTCCCGTACAATGTACATATAGTTGGAGGAATGTGCCGAAGTAAGATCATTTCAGAATATGCGAATATTTCGGTTTGATTTTGTTAAAATAGATAGCCCTTTAACAAACAATCCCGGCTTTTAACGCCCCTGAAGAAGCCTTTTGAAAGCATTGTGGGAAAAGTAGAAAATGCTGGTGACCAGCATTTTGTCCTTTTCCAACAGTATTTTCTAACCTTTCAGAAACAAATTCAATCATTTGAGGCACATCTAGTTTGTCGTCTGTAAATGCTTTCAATTTGGACCTGTCTAAAATTTCATCGTGTGGTAAAGAGCTGTATGACTTGCCAAGCCCGCTAGCTCGGTCTGTAACGTGCAAGGCAAATAATCCAGGGTCGTAAGATTGAATCCAAAGCTCGGCTGAGCTCTTTCGGGAACTGATTTTTATCATTCATTCTCCTCTCACCGCTGAACATTCCATTTCAACGAAGTTAATGCGGAAAAGCAGCCACTGGCTTGGAAAGTGTGTTTTAGTTATAAAATTGTTGTGTGTAAAACTGATAAAAGAAACCCATGAGCGCTTGCGTAGGAGCCCTAGTTGTCGAAATATGACTAAAATAATGTTGAAACCAGTCACCATCAACCAGTCAATCTTTGCTTTAGCACTGAACTATTGGTGATCTGGGATACCGAAAGATCTATTAATTCTTAAAAAAAAAAAAACCACAGAATCTGTTGACTTCTCCAATTTCAGAGCGTTTTAAAAGGATAGATTGAATATACACTCCAATGGTTGGGATTGTCTAGGACAGGGCCGAAAACATTATGGGAAAAGGAGAAAATGCTGGTTTGAAAGCATTGAAAATTTACTCTTCAATGATTGGGATTGTCTAAGACAGGGTCGAAAACATTATGGGAAAAGGAGAAAATGCTGGTTTGAAAGCATTTGAAAATGTACTCTCCAATGATTGGGATTGTCTAAGACAGGGTCGAAAACATTATGGGAAAAGGAGAAAATGCTGGTTTGAAAGCATTTGAAAATGTACTCTCCAATTATTGGGATTGTCTAAATCAGGGTCGAAAACATTATGGGAAAAGGAGAAAATCCTGGTTTGAAAGCATTTGAAAAAAATACATGTACTCTCCAATGATCGGGATTGTTTAAGATGTCTAAGATTTAAGGGTCGAAAACATGAGAAATAGGAGAAAATGCTGGTTATCAGCATTTTCTCGTTTTCCCGTGATGTATTCAAAAGCTTTCCTCTTCAGGTTCGTTAAAACTCGGGATTATTTGGTAAAGGGTTATGCATGGTGACATCAACGCATATTAAAGTTATTTCTTGATAACGCAGTGGTGTGTTAAAGTATTTTCTTTTTTCTTTCTTTCTTTCGTCTTTCGTCTTTTCTTTCTTTAGTCTTTTTCCTTTCTTTCGTACTTTCTTTCTACTTCCCCTGGTGTAATCTTCCTTGCCTGCTCCACCACCTAGCGCAATCGGAAGCGTACTGGAATTTCGATCAGGTGGCAATGTTTCGAATCCCCAGCTCGGCCAATTTCTTTCCGAGGATTGATGATAGTCATTTGAATAGGCTTCATTCCTGTCTCGCTGATGTTTGTTTCGACGACTGTGGTTAAGCAGCCAGTGGCTTGGGAAGAATAATGTTCGAAATACTTGTAAAAGAAAACCCCAGGAAAGCATAGATAGGTGCCTTGGCTGCCACAATGTAACTGAAATAATATGAAAACGGCGTCAAACGCCACACAAACCAATCAACCAACAATCTAACCATCCAACCAACCGAACGACTGACCGAGCAACCAAACAACCAACCAACGAACAAAATAAAACGGACGGACGGACGGACAGACAGACAGACAGACAGACAAAGATCTTTCCTTCCCCTATACCAGATTCAGTCATCTTTCTATCACCTTTCTCTGAATTCTTTCTTTGAATTCCACTCTTGACCTTCCACTCTTCACTTCGTTAAGTTTCTCCGGTTGGGGACCTTCTCATAAAACAAGAATATATGGTCAGCTGAGCTTGTGCTCAAATTTTCCAGACGGTCGAAAAGTGAAAAAGTTGTCATGTGAGCTAAATCAAATTAATTCTTAATAATTTTAAAGCTGCAACTGAGAAAAATGTTGGACTTATGTCTGGAAATTGAGCTTATTCCGTTTATTTTGCTAAATCGAGTCTAAAACGTTGTGCCAACTTAGGATCTGAAAACATAACCAAAGTACGAGTATTAACGTTAGTGAAGTACTGTTATGCGTAATCAGTGTAAATTAACTCTTACCAGACGACAAAATTTCAGACTTTTTCATACATTTGCAGACGACCATTGATATATGGCTCAAATTATGTGATTTGTCTTCAGAAAGATAGAAACCATCGCTGGAAAAGGAGAAAATACTACTTATGAGCAGTTTCTCCGTTTCCCGCAATGTTTGCAGAAGACCTTCTTTATCAGGGGCGTTAAAAGTCGTGATTGTATGGTAAAACGTTAACGTTTAATCTTAAAAGAAATACATGAAAGCATTGTGAAGAAAGGAGAAATGGCTCTTTACGACCATTTCATTCTCTTATTGCAATGTTTTCAATAGTAGTCTGCTGCAACTCGGCAAGTGTCGTCTGCAAAAGGCTGCGCGATAAATAATTCGTACCCGATCACTTTCGTACCTAGGTGATGTAGATTTTAGAAGCGAACTTGACGAGGCCAGTAAGAAGAAGGCTAAAGATGAACTGAACGAACTGAACGATAAAGATCGAGAGCTAGCCGTGCAAAATTTACGTAAACTTGTCCTGGAACAGAACTGGCTCAAAACACCCACAGGTCAGTACATAAATCTGTCTGCATTTATTCATATACTTTCTGGTTCAATTTTTTGTTAGTTGTTTAACGCTGTTTTTAATACTACTTTCGTTATATAATCGCGACAACCAGTTCATATATCCATGTTTTTCTGGGGTTTCTTTTTCCAGCACTACGTTCTTTCAAACCGCAGGCTGCCTTCCCCCATAAACAACGTTCGTATGTGAGAGGCGATTTAATCCTGTCGCAACGCCCATCACCATAATCCTAGGAAAGACTATGGCCGAGGTTGGACCAGCGACCCCTGATTTTCAAGCCCTATACGTTACCGACTGTGCTTCAGGACTCGGTATGAACCTGGAACAAAGTTGTAGCAGACCAGGGGCGTACACATGTATATTCATTCTGATCTTGATCATGCACTGTTCACAAAATCGCCTTAATTGGAGCATAGAAAGCCCAAGGGTTGAAACGTTTTGTTCCTCCCCCTTCCATAAATGGTTGATGAATACGCTCCCTCATCTTTCCACAGATTTCGAGTTTCTTCTCCGATTTATTCGTGTCCGAAAATACAGCCAGTTACGTGCCCAGAGAATGCATAGAAAACTACTGGACCCAAAAATCTACGTTTCCACAGTATTTCCGTAACATGAACCCAAGAGATCCAAAACTATTGGAGATTTTACGTACTGGGTTTGTTACCTCTTCTTTGAATGGTTTAGTGCTTTTTTTTTCTGTAACTCATTTGCACAGTCATAAGGGTATAAAGTCACGTGATTGTAAAGACCAATCATTGAAGAAGAAGAAGACGAAAGAACAAGAAGAAGAATAAGAAGAAGAATTGATTGATTTTTTGATTGGTGTTTTACGCCGCTTTCAACATTGTTTGAGTCATATCAAGGCTACAGCTCACATATTCATGAAGAGGAGAAGAAGAAGATAAAACGTTTCATGAATGTATAGAAAAAAAAAAAATCATCTTTTGATTCTACTTTAAATCATTCTTTAGATTTCTTCGTCTCGTGAAGCCATTTCTAGATTGTAGGCTAATTATATATATATATATATATATATATATAATATATATATATATATATATATATATATATATATATATATATATATATATATATATATATATATGGTGTGTGTGTGTGTGTGTGTGTGTGTGAACCATGCTCTGGCAAAACGGGATTTAATGCATTTCCGTGATGCATAATACCAAGCAAGTCATCACATAATTATGAATCCATAAAAACCATTTTGTTAAGCAACCGACTAGATCATGATTTAGAATGTGCTTGGAAATGCAGAAAATTGACCCACAGCAAATAGTTTCGATTAAATGTCAGCCTGTGCAGTCCGCAGATGCGTTAAGCCCCGTTTTCTGGAGAATAAGACAAAGAATAATATATAATACTTTCATTCATAGATTCTACGCTATATCATTTATTTTAGATTTTATGTTATACCCAAGAAACGGGATAAGACGGATGTCGAGTTTTAATTGGATCAGTGGGTAAAGTATTTGTTTTTCACAGCTCAATCTACTTGAGAGAGAGCGTAAACTTTTCGAAAATTTCTTCACATTAGTACATCAAAAGTTTGCACAGACACGTATAAAAATTATTCAGTTTCAGTTTTTCCCTCCCTTTTTTAAGAACTTAACAATGTATTCGTATCTGTATTTGTTATGATTATTTTTGCGATAAATGATTGAATGTGAAGATCCAAGGTAGACTGCACGACTTGTGCAGTCTGATGTTGATCTGTATTGTCCACAGACCAACTGTGTTTCACATAATAGCAGGCTTAAATTATGCTTAATAGCAAGCTTAACCCTTTACCACACAATCCCGACTTTTAACGACCCTCAAAGAAAAGGCTTTTGAAACATTGTGGGGAAAGGAGAAAATGCTGATTACCAGCACTTTCTCCCTTTCCACAATGTTTTCTAACCTCGCAAAAAGAGAAATCATCATTTTCGCATCGTTTAATTTGTCGTCTGCAAATGCTTTCAATTTGGTCAAGACTAAAATTTTGCCGTTTGGTAAGAGTTTACATGCAAGTTTTATAAAACATTAGAACATTTATTGCACGAACTTGTACTACAGGGCGGTTCATCGTTACTATAAAAAGAACAACATAGCATACATGAAACAATGACAAAACAAACTTGAGAAATACTATCAAACTATAGATATGATTTGTTTCATCATAAATTCTAGGATTTAATTAAATTCAATTTGATTTGCTGAAGTAATGTATATATCTATATACAGGAACGTTGAAAATCGAGAAAATCAAGAAAGACTGGGGAATAGAAAATGTTGTCAAAGCGGTCCTTATATTGTACGAATATCTGGTGAAAGATGAGAACGTACAGGTAAACGGACTGAAGATTTTTGTAGATTACACCGGGGTGACCTTGGCAATGGCTACAGCCTTCAACAGCGATCATAAGAAAGCTATGTTGAACTTTTTACAGGTACATGTACGTTGACGACATTAGTTTTTTTTTTTTTTATCTTTTTTTATTACCCGGATAACATCTCTTTAATGCATTATACAAAGCAAGTTATTACAGTCACGACATGCATGGATCGGTAAAATCCATCATAAATCATGAGGTAGACATGCAAAAATTTAACAAATAGCAAAAAAATTAGACCCATGTCAGCTTGCACAGACTGCACCGGCTGACATAGCTCGATACCCCCTTCTCTCTAACTCTCTCTCTCGGACACCGTTACTATAAATAGCACATTGGCGACTGCCTCTATATTGTGAGTTCTTTGTCTGGAACTCACTTAAGAATGCTTGGTGAATACGGGCCCGGATCTTGATCTACACCATCTGAAAAAGCTATTGTAAGTTGCCAATGCCAATATGGCGTGCAATATACGAAACTGGGCCTTCGGACATATGAGTAAAAGTGTCGTCCAAGATCAGCCTGTGCAGTCTGAGACTAATCCGAGACGACACTTCCCGTTTTTGTGCGATTTTCTGTCTCACGAAAGTCTACTGTATAAAAAAATCCTATGTAGTCGTAATGTGCCGTCTCGGATTAGCCTGCGCGGACTGCGCAGGCTAATCCAAGACGACACTTTGCGCAAATGTCCGAAGGTTTCATTTCGCATGTTGCGGGCCAATTACATGAGTTACTGCCTGGCTAAATTTCCTGATATCCAACCAGCCGTGTATCATTCTACCGAAATACGTAGACGCGTGTTTCACTTCTGGAGAATTTCTGGAGAATTTTCTAAATTTAAAAGTAACACAACTTCTGATTGGCTAAACCAAATGGTTTAGCCAATCAGAAGTTGAGTTATTTTCAAACTCAGAAAATCTTGAAGAATAAGACAAAGAACGTTCTTAAGAATATTTGGTGAATATGGACCCAGACTGCATATTTTTTATGTGTTTTAGCAAAGTGATCAGCGTATATCAAGGATCAGACTGTATGTTTTATTTATGTTGATTTTTGGTCAACACTGACCGTTATGCAGCTATAGAAGCGAAAAGCGGTTCAATTACCAGGAAGTATAGGACGCTTAACTGTCAAAAAAAATATTTGGGAGCAAGGAAAAATAGATCCGTAAGCATTCATTTTTTGAACAAAGTTGAAGTCTTACAGATATTTAAGACTCTTTGCCAGTGCTTACATTTTGTTTTGTCATAAAAAAATAAAGACAATTGAATATCTCTTTGCAGTAGTTTAAGGCTTACAAAGAGACACACAATCACAGGTACACTATACATAATTATATAGATACAGACGTATACCACAAATACTGAGCATACATGCATGGTTAAAATGGTAGAACTGGCATTTGTTAAATTACCTATGCAGAAATCGAACTTAATTCGTGAAATGAAATGTTTCAGTCAGTCGTTCCAGGCGACTGAGCGTGAGATAATAAATAATACGCTAGTGCTTTATATTAATTGACAAATCTCGATTTTTTGCAGCCAATCCTGTCTATGCATACTGTTTATAACTTACGCGTTTAGCTATATGAGGGAAGGTATTCAAGCTACCCATAATGGAGGGCGCATAACTGTATAAACAAAATGTATGATTGCAGTAAAAAATAGATCCATAACGCATTCATTGATTGGGACAATTTTGAAGTCTGGTATTAAAACAGTAAGAAAAATAGTAAAAGTTTACTGATTGCTATGACCACATGCCTTTGAGGCTCCATTGGTCTATTACGTAACACAAAAACTTTTCTTGGTTGATCATCGAATACTTGCGAATTGGTGCATCGCCTGTATATCACGGAAAACTCAAATTTTCATGTACACCGTTACTATAAATAGCACATTGGCGACTGCCTCTATATTGTATATGATAAGACAAGGTGTGCAACAAAATCGAAGAAAAATTTTGCCCCTGTCCCCTTTCAGAGATAATGTTTAACCCAAAACGGAAAAATAAACCTACTTACCTTTGCAGATGGGTTCACAAATGATTTTCCTCAAGTACTCTGACCTTCGAAAGTTCCAAACGGCTCTTGCGATCCAGCAATAGCTCTGATCTTAAAAGATTTAAAAAGATTCTACATTTTCCGGATCGCCATGCGCTGACGTCAAACAATTCATTATGACGCAGCGAATTATAACTCACGTGAATTTACTATCAAAAGACGCACCACAGTTTTTGACCAGTAAACGGTAAATACGAACTTGAAAATATACGAAATGGAAGATGAAAATCGTGATACTGGATTAGATGAAAAGACCTATTATATCAGACGAAATACTAATTTGATAATTTCATCAATATATCAAGAAAACGATATTAGATCTTTGTTTGAAAAAAAAAAAAAAAAAAATTACTTATAATTCGCGGCGGGGTTATAAATTGTCTGACGTCAGCGCATGGCGATCCGGAAAATGTGGAAGATAGCTATAGCTTGATCGCAAGAGCCGTTTGGAACTTTTGAAGGTCAGAGTACACAAGAAAAATCATTTGTGAACCCATCTGCAACGGTTACTAGGTTTATTTTTCCGTTTTCGGTTATATATTATCTCTGAAAAGGGACAGGGGTAAAATTTTCACCGATTTCGTTGCACATCCTGTCTTGTATACAATATAGAGGCAGTCGCCAATGTGCTATTTATAGTAACGGTGTCCGATAAGGAAAATTTCGTTGTCTGGTAATAGACCAATGGAGTTTCAGTGGCCTAACCTATGACTTCCGTTTTGTTTACACAGAAAGTAGGAAACTTGTCTACCATTTAACACCTTCTATACTTTGCTGTTATACCTCAACAGAAAGCATTGCCAATTCGGATGAAAGGGTTTTACCTGTACAACGAACCGACTTTCTTTGATGCCTTATATGCCATGATGTCACCGTTCATGTCACAGAAAATGAAGAACAGGGTTTGTATGTCTGTATCTCAGTGAATCAACCTTTTCATGTGCAATGAAATCGTTTTTCGACACATCTTCTATTCGAAGCATTTGTTTGCCCATTACTTCGTATATATATTAATGAGCCATGCTCTGGCAAAAGTTGGCTTAATGCATCTCCGTGATGCATTGTACTAATCAATCCGTCAAATAATTACGGATCCACAATAGCCACTTTTTTTTAAACAACCGACTGAATCATGAGGTAGACTGGTTCTTGGACATACATAAAATTGACCAGTAGCGAAAAGTTTCGGCCCAGGTCAGCCTGCGCAGGCTGACCTGGGTCGTTACTTTTCGCAGATGATTTAAGTCCCTTTTTCACGGAGCAGGATTCAAATTTTTTGGAATGAAAATGCAAAAGAAGTGTTGTTTATTCATGCTCGCGATCAAAACAACAGTTACTGTTGTCTCACTTCAAAATGCTTTATGGCACGCTTACTACTCTTGATTACCATGTCGATTATCGCTTTACCAGAGAAGAGGGGTCTTGCGTGACTCAGTGGTACAGTGTAGGACTCGTGACCTGGAGGCCCCAGGTTCGAGCCTCACTGGATTCACACGGCTTTTCGTAGGAGTGTCCTTGAGCAAGACACCTCAGAGCCCCAGCCTAGTACTGGTGAGATCCAGGAAATACATGAATATGTGAGCTGTCGCCATGATATGACTGAAATAATGTTGACAGCGGCGTAAAATACCATTCAATTTACCAGAGAACCAAATTATACACTTTTTCGTTTTGAAAACGTTTGCGGACATTAAATTTAGTATGGTTGAAACAATTAGATTTGTCATTGACAGAGAAGCAAATGTAGTGGGAAAAGGATAAAATGCTGGTTACTTGCATTTTCCCATTTTCCAAGCATGTTTTCAAAAGCTTTCTATCTCAGGGTTGTTAAATCTAGTAATAGTTTGTACGCGTTAATCATTACCGCCTGCTAGGAATTAAATAAATTTTCTGACTGAGTGGTTGCTGTCTTACGTTTTCGATGACCTAGGTGCGTATTCACCAACCTTTCTTAAGAACATTCTAATTCTCCAAGATTTTCTAAATTTGAAAGTAACACAACTTCTGATTGGGTAAACCGAATGGTTTAGCCTATCAGAAGTTGTTTTACATTCAAATTTAGAACATTCTGGAAAACTGGATTAAGACTGTTCTTAAGAAAGCTTGGTGAACATGGACCCTGATATTTTGCACAATACTACTTCACTTGTTTGTTCCTCATGACTTTGTATTATCCTACGGAATATCAGTTTTGCCCTAGTTGTATCGAAAGAAAGAGGTATGCATCAAGACGAAAATGAAATCGTGATTTTGTCATTCTGTTCGGAAGCTTAATAGGACCTTCTCAAGCCTAAGAGATCTTTTCAATACTCAGTAGTAGATGCCCTTCGGGGCGTCCCTTAATCCAGGTGGTAACGTGTTATGTCCTACTCGTAGATCTACCTCCGATTCGAACAAGTTTTTGGTTCTCGTCTGAATCGTCTTATGGAGGATTTCAATCAGTCAACTCGCGTGTATTTCCATGTATCATTTCCGCTAGGACACCATACAATTTTGCTGTAATTCTTTCAGATGCATCTGGTTGGGAAGAACATGACACGTGTATACGAGCACATAGACATGTCCGTGTTACCGGATGAGTATTTACCGGATGAGTATGAAGGTCCGAGAGTTGGTCCTAGGTCAAAGATACTTGGTGACTATATACATGTTCTGATATCAGTCCATTTTCCCTTCACCACATAATAAAGAGTTTTAACGACCCTGAGGAAGAAGTCCTTTGATAAAAAATGTGCGAAAAGGAGAAAATTTGGTAACCAGCATTTTCTCACATTTTTTCTACTCTATCAAAGACGAAATCCATCATTTGGGCCACATTTACCCTTTTGTCTGGAAACGCTTTCAATTTGGACAATCCCAAAATATTGTCCTTTGGTAAATAGTTACACCAGAGACCAGTGTTAAACGATACTTGGCTGAAAATATATCAGGACTTTAAAACTTTTCATACAGACTTGACCCGAGTAGTTCATCATCACCAACATATGTATACAGATGCGTCTTTCATATATAATAAAGTAGTACCGAGAGAGACAAAACAGGTCAATGAGAAGTAAAGAGTTCTTTTAAGGCCTACAGCGTCTGAATGTAAAGAGTCCGTGGGTCAAATTGCAGGCAGATATAAATCATACCATTTAAAAGTATGGATATTATCAGAAATCTGACAATGTGTTACATTCCAGTCTGTAAAAGCCCTAGTCACTGGCAGAAAAAAATGGATAATTGAAAATGGCAAATTTAATTCTAGTTAAATACGGTACATAGTTCTTTCAGCGACTGGAACTTTGAAAGACAGCACTGTTATACATTTTCAGATTTAAAAAAAAATTATCCATATACGTACGATGACGATGTTTTAACCTCATAAAAATAGACGGAGTAACCGATTGTGAAGATACCAAGACGCCAAATTACTATTGCAGAAAGAGGCACATTGTTGTTGCAGTTGTGCACCGGCCAAATACAGCGAGTCATCAACTAAACCTTTCAAAAATTTTCTATTAAACTCGCAATTTCGATAAGCATATAACTTACCGAACTTACCAAGTTAATCGTAGATCTATGTGCTTGAATTTCAAATTAAACATGCATTGTGTAAAATCTAAACATACAATTACATGTATTTCAGATGAGATGATCGAAGAAATGACGTCACAAGAGTTTGTGAATTACATCACGACTTTGTCGTCTGACAGATATGGCGCGGATCTGAGTAAAAAACCGGAAGCAGGGAGTGGTGAAGTTCCTGTAGCATCGTTCAGGAAGCTCAATGTAGACTGACACCTCAAAATCCCTTTTCAGGGTTAAGAGGACGATGTTAACCGCTTAGAGTAAACCTCCACCAAACAATTCTGCAATAAAAAGCCCATCAAAAAGGCGGCTTTGAAAACACTGTGGTGAAAAGGAGAAAATGCTGGTTATCAGCATTTCCCCCTTTTTTCACCATGTTTTCTTCCCGTTCAAAGATGAATTCCATGATTTGAAGCATATTTAATTAGTCATTTTGAACTGCTTTCAATTTGGACCAGCCTAAAAGTTTGTTGTGCGGTAAAGAGTTAAGCAAGTGTTGCAGAAGTATACTTCTAGTCATTAAATGCACTTATTAAAAATTCTAACCGTGTCATCCCCAATAACTGCAACAAATTGCTGCCAAAATGAAGACATCTAACCTTCGTCTAAAAAATTTATTTCGTACTACATTCTCATACAAAACACAAAGAACATACAAAAAGTCTATCCTAATGATTACAAGTGTTCTATTTCAAGAAATACGCATTAATGAAACCTACTTTACGAAACATAGGTCAGTCTAGGATCATACTATTACTTGATTATGTATTTCATGCAGACAACACGGATTTTTGGCAAATTTTAGGCATTTTCACTGGAATAATTCAAAGACTCGTAAAGTGCATTAGAAGTGAAAATGTAAATTAATACAAAAATATATTGAACATTAATAAAAAGAAACGTCTTATAAAATTGTATGTCAGTACAATCATAGTCAGGCAGTGCACTGAGTACGGCATTAGTTTCCCACTCTCATGTAAAATGCATTGAAATGAAGATCTCAGCAATATAAAAAGAGGTTTAACAAACTGAGTATTCGAGTACAACGAGTCATTATACAGGCCTTTGCTTTTTGTCATAAGGTTGTATAGGAACCTTTGAAACATGTACTATGGTTTCTTTTGAAACATTAAGTTTTTAACATTCAGTATTATTAAGGAATGAGCCATGCTCTATGAAAAGGAGCCTTTATTCATCCGCGAAAAATTTCTACCCAGGTCAGCCTGCGCAGTCTACGCAGGCTGACTTGGGCCGAAACTTTTCGCTGTTGTCAATTTTTTGAGTGTCAGAGAAGCAGTCTACCTAATGATTCAGTCGGTTGCTACACAAAATGGACTTTATGGATCCATGATCATGTGATGATTTGCTTGGTATCAGGCATCACAGGGATGCCCCCTTTTCCCAGAGCATGGCTCAAATTGTTATTTGCAATTAAAATGCTGTTTTCGATTCAGGATCATTTAGTGTTCAATCTTGCACATACATGAAATGAACTATATACTTAACTGAAGTCAATTGACAATAATCTTTAATAAAAGAGGTATTTAGCTTCGTATTTTAGCAATACGGTTCACCTGAGTTGCAATTTAGAAAACATTAATATTAACGGACAGAAAGTTCAAGAAACATGTACATATAATGCTAATAATTCCTGAAGTGGAAAAGAGCAAAGATCATGACAAACAGAACACAGAATTTGTGAACCCAGTGAGCAAAGAAGTGTGACAAGCTTCTGTGGTCGTGGACGTAGTGGGGCGCTTCAAGTGTGGCGTAGATGGCGCTCAGAATCAATGCCAAGATGGCAGCGTCCTCCCAGGAGGAAACGGAATAGTATTGTCTGTAATGCAAAGTAACAAATAGATATGTATATCACTGAAGAATGCAATAGGTAAACGGACGTTGTATTCACCACCAGCTTTAAATCTGAATTCCAAGACAACGTATCTTATTGGATAACTCGTTCTGACTCTGCAAAACAGATGACTCGACATGGAGTACAGAATAAAAATGAGATTTGGTCATCACTGGAATGTTTTCAAAATAAGTCAGCTTCAAGAGGAAAAGGTCGTATACACGTGGTAATGAGCTAATCCTTAACCACACAATCCCATATTTAAATGACCTTGGGGTAGAAGTCCTTTGAAAATATTGTTCCTACAATGTTTTCTACTCTTTCAAAGACAACAACCATTATTTCATGCTTTTCGGTAGTTCATCGGGAAATAATGGTGGATTACGGTTTGATAATTTCACCGTTTCGACCAGTGAATTTACCGATTGATAAACTATCTGGTGCGAAAATACCGAGAGCTCCTCTGTACTTCGAAAGTCACAACAAAAAAGAGGTTAGAAGCATGAAATATACAGAACATTTTTTTTTTCGGTGAAAGATCGAAATTTATGTTATCTGGTGAACATCATACGGTAATATTTTCTCTCGTGGCTGCGTCACACGTGAAAATATGAACGATGATGTTCACTGGGTTAAAAATAAATCGATCTTTCAAGAAAACAAAACAAAACAAAAAAAAAATCCTTTATGTCCCCAGTGCGTCTACCCCAAGCCGAGTGATGATTGTAGGATTGGCATAGGAACAATTTCTCATTTTGACACTCTTTCAGTAGTTATATTCTGAAAGACTAAAACACGGTGTTTGAAAGTAGTATGGCTTTCTTCTTCATGTTCTATTGTAGGAGAACCACAAGCCCGGCCTCACAAATGAAGGCGGAGATTACGTATCGTTCCAAGAACAATACGTTGATCTAAGGCAACTTGATAAATTGCAGAAATGAACAATTTCTCCTTTAATAGTTATCCACAACACTTCCAAACGCTGTCTGCTCTAAGACGAAATAAAACAAGAGGGCCATGATGGTCCTGTATCGCTCCACTGGCTTATAAATATAAACCATAAATACTAGACATTTCAATTCTGAGCCAAATGGTTTCAAAAATGAAGACTTACAAAGTTTTCTCTGTAAAAGCCCACGTGGAAGTTGAGACCCGCAGGGCAAAGCCATTTTTAATCCCAGAGCTATAATTACTTGAACCCTGGAAGAGGTCCACAAGATAAAGCCACATGCCAGAATAATACAAGTCTATGCTGTATGGTTATAAATAAGGTGATTTTCAAGTTTCGTTCATATGAAGCCTCTGTAAAACATAAGACCCTTGATACAAGGCTAATTTTAAAAAAAAATCAAAAGTGATCCAGATTTGGTAGCCCTTGGGTTTGTGGTTAGGAGCAAAAAGATTTTTAGAATTTTCACGCTATAAGCACGTGTTTACGACCCATGAGATAGGACTAATTTTGACATAACTTGAATAACTTTGGAAGAGGTTATTTAGATTACACTCATACAATATTACAGCTGTAACTCAAGGTAAGGAACAAGAAGACCTTTTAAGTTCTCACTATATTAGCCTATGTAAAGCTTGTGACTTATTGGGTGAAGCAGTTTCAGAGACGATAAGCTTGATGGCCTTGGGCCTGTGGAGCTAAAAAGCAGTATCTTTTTCATGAGCTACAATGACGTTAGTAAATACAAGCTTTTGGAAAAGATTTTTAAAGGTTTTTCAATACTTTTCAGTTTTGTAGCCATAGCAACCATAGCTTTTAACAGAACTTAATTCTTTAAAGACATTTTGAAGAACATCATGCCAAGATGATATCTGTAAAGTTTGGTCAAAATTGGAAGAGTGATTTCAATGAAAAAGATGGAACAATCTTGGTAGAAGTCTACAATATGAGTCGACATGCCAAATTTTTATAGCCCTAGGCCTTACAGTAAGGATAAAAAAAGATATCTTAAGTTTTCACTAAGTAAGTCTATCTAAAATTTGTGAACCCTGGAGTGGGACAAATTTTGATCCCAAGGCTCAAAACATGCCAAATTTGTTAGTCCTATGCTTTATGGTTAGAAACAAGAAGATTGTCGAGAAGTCTTCACTATATAAGCCCTTATAAAACTTTGACCCCAGGGCTACAGTCAGACTAAATGGGGAATATGTGTATTAGAAGAATAACATGCCAAATTTGGGAGTTCTTAGCCTTATGGCTAGTAACAAGACGGTTTCTGAAGTTTTCACTCCATAAACCCATGTAAAACTTGTGACCCCTGGTGCAGGGCCAAACTTGATCCTAGGGCTGTGACTTGGGCCCTCTTTGTAGTTGTCCACTAGATAATGCTATAATTATGCAAAATTTGGTAGCCCTAAGCCTTATGGCTATGTACACCAGGATTTACAAGTTTTCCCTATGTAAGCCCATGTAAATCTTGTGAACCTCCCCCCCACCCCCCTGCATGAGGCCAAATTGACCCCAGGACTGTAATTTGGGCACTTTCGGTAGACCCCCACTAGATCAAGCTAAATGCAAAATTTGGTAGCTCTAGGCCTTATGGCTACGTACAGGAAGATTTCTTAAGTTGTCACTATGTAAGCCCATGTAAAACTTGTGACCCCTGCGGCGGGGCCAATTTTGACCCCAGGGCTAAAATTTTGGCCCACTTGGTAGAGGCCCACTAGATAAAGCTACATGCAAAATTTGGTAGCTCTAGGCCTTATGGCTAGGTACAGGAAGATTTTTAAAGTTTTCTCTATATAAGCCTATGTAAAACTTGTGACTCCTGGGACAGAGCCAATTTTGATCCCAGGACTATAATTTGAAGAAACATGATAGAGGTCTACTACATGAAGCTACATGCCAAATTTGGTAGCCCTATGCCTTATGGTTTCAGACAAGAAGATTTTTAAAGATTTCCAATATTTTTCAGTTTTGTTGCCATGGCAACCGCAGTTTTTGAAGGAATCAAATTATTTCAAAAAATTCTGAAGAGGACCATGGCAGGATAATTTCTGTGAAGTTTCATGAAAATTGGGTGGGTAGTTTCAGAGAAGAAGATGTTTGAAATAAAAGTTAACTCACGGACGGACGCACGGACGGACGGACGGACGCACGGCAGACACCGGGCCATGACATTAGCCCGCTGGCCTTCGGCCAGTGGAGCTAAAAATGACAATAGATGCACTTACCTCATGATCCATTGTAGAAGTATAACTAGCCCTGCGTCACAAATGAGGGCCGAGATTAAGTACCGTTCACCGATACGTCTACCCCAGGCCGAGTGATGATTGTAGAATAAATAACTGACCACTTCTCCCAACACAGCAGCTATTACCATAGAAACGCTAAACTGAATATGCAGATCAACCATCTTGGATTGGTTTCTTGATCTGGTTGGATGATAAAAAGCTTATTTTAAAGTAAAACCTTTGTGATTTACACTCTCTACTAGACGACAAAATTTTATGGAAAAAGATGAAATGCTAACACCAGCATTTTCCCACCTTCAAAAGTCTTCTATCTCAGGGTAATTAAACATGGGTGTTTGGTAAAGGGTTATCTTTGTAGCACATGACAAAACTTTAAACTTGCTCATCATGATTCAAAGCTGCCTTGCAGACAAGCCGCCTTGCAGACGACAGAGTAAATCGGGCTCAAATGATGAGACAATTTGAATGTTCAGTAAGGGTAAATTTGCGTATATCATTTTAATGAAGAAATAAAATGATGAACACTTCTTCACGCTCGCATGAGTGATCAAGACTGCTGTTTTACTGATTTCTAGAGCCACTTTCACTGTGCGAACGAACAGATGTGTAGATGTGATCGGAAGTTATGAAAATGACAAAAGTATGCGATTTTCGGCATCCATTCATCCGACTCCACTCTATCACAAATCGGCGTTCTGCATCTGAAGGTGTTGCCGATGATGACCCAAACCCCGAACCCGAGCAGAACCCCTGAATTCAAATTCAGGATGGAATAAAGAAAAGTCAACTGCAAATGCAATAAAAGGTCAAAACTCTATTTCCTTTTCTTTTTCTTTTACTTCTTAAAAAAAAACAAAAAAAACATGGCTAAAACCCGCTCTTCAACCCCCCCCCCCCCCAAATTTCTTTTATCAAATTCAATCCAAGAATGGATCTGCACTGAACCCCAACAAAGTGTATAATTATCACAATTGCTATTCAAAACTCACATGGATGGAGATAATGTCAAAATTATGGCGACGCGGTTAACCGGTTAACCCTTTACCACACAAATTTTAACGATCCCGAATTACAAAGCTTTCGAAAACATTGTGGGACAAGGAGAAAACGGTGGTACCCAGTATGTTCTTCTTGTCCCACAATGTTTTTATCCTAACAAAGACAGATTTTATAATTTCACTTGTCGTCTGCAAACGCTTTCAATACGGAGAGACGAGACCCGGTACAGCAATCGGTAGCATGCAGGACTTGCGACCAGGAGAGTAGCTGGTTCGCATCCCCGGCTAGGCGAAATTCTTTCCGAAGATTGATGATAGTCATTGCGACAGGATTCATTCCTCTCTCACCGATGTTCATTGTTTCGACGATGGGTATGCGGGAAAGAAGCCAATTGCTTGGGAAGACTACTGTGCGAAGTACTGGTGAAACGAAACTCAAGGAAAGCATTGATAGGTGCACTGGCTGACGTGATAAAACCGAAAAAAATGTTAAAAACGGCGTTAAACACCATACAATAAATCAAAGGCAACGAGTCTAAAATATTGTCGTCTGATAAATACTTGAAAAACATTACCCTGTCCGTCTGAAAACGACTTTATTCATCTTGAGAGAGACCATTTTGAACTTTGCAAATTTTCACGGAAAAAATGCTCTAAAAGAGCAATATCTTCTTTTCCCACAAGCTTTTCACATAACTGTAAGTATCAGCTCCTAATTCAAGTTGATTATCCATAACTTACAAGACTGTTTTGTAGGTCGTTGGAGTCCTGCGTGGCTAATTGGTAAAGTGGGTTGTTCATGGGAGTGTCCTTGGGCAAGACCCTCTACAGCCCTAACCTAGCACTGATGAAACCTAGGACATACAGTAAGTGAGATGTTGCTGCAATCAATCAATCAATCAATCCATCCATCCATCCATCAAGCAATCAAAGCCATTTCCTACATATTGTTTCAGCAGAGTTTTTTTGGTGTTTAATGCCGTTTTCAACATCCGTCGTCGACACAATAATCATTGGAGAGAGAGGAATAAATCCAGTCGGAATGAAAGGATTATCACAGTGGAAAGAAATTGGCCCAAATGGGGATTCGAATCAGCGACCCCCTGGTCTTAAGCCCTGTTCGTAACCAACACAGCTCCTAGGCTCTGCATTTCAGGATTTAATGTTTCTTTGGGAGAGCGAGGGTTGGGGCGATACCACTCCAGGAACGAAGATTTAGGTTTCTTTCCGAACATTTGTAAATGTTTCAAGCAAATTCATGTAGGTTCTTCATTATTAGAAAATGAGTCGGAGAAAGATATTGAACGATCGGACCCAGAAGGAATTATAAGTGAACAGCAACAGAACTTGAAATCTTAGAGACAGTTTTTGTACTTGAAAGCACTGTATAGGCAGTAGCTGTTGATTTAGACTGGAACAGGCGGAAACGAAGACTATTAAGTGGGAAAGTGAGCAGAGTTCTACAAAAAATTCAAAGATACGGACTAAATCTCTACCAGACGAACAAATTTTAAACTCCTCAAAACTGAAAATATTTGCAGACGACAAGGCAAGTGTTCCTCAAATATTGACGTATTAAATCTTTGTCTAAAGTATTTGAAGGCTGGAAAAGAATGTTGAAAGAGGAGAAGATGCCAGTCACTCTAGACCAATTCAGATAGATCCCTCAAAGTTCAATGTTCAGCATTTGCGGAAGACAAATGATGGGATTTGTCTTTGAAACGGACAGAAAACGTGTTGGAAATAGAGAAAATGTTGTTGCCCATTTTCCACCGTAAAAGTTGTCTAACAAGCGACTGAAACATGAAGTACATGTAGTTTGGTCCTTGGACATTCACAGCATTGATAAATAGCAAAACGTTTCGACCAAGGTCAGCCTGCGCAGGCTGACACGAGTCGATACTTTTTGCAGATGCGTAAACACCCCCTTTTCACAGAGCATGGCTCGTATCTTTCTGGAAGACGTTGCATGTTATACGTGTACAATTATTTCCTTGAAACACATTACCATCCTCAGAAGACATATCGTCTTCTAGCAGACCACTTTCGAAAATTTTGTTATCACGTGTATTAATGCTCATTTTGATTGTCCACAGTTTAAAAGACTGTTTAAAAGTCGTCTGTTGCATGTTATGTTTATAACGATAATCGATAGTTTTAAAGATGCTAAGTTCAATAATGCTTAAACCTCTGTAACAAACGACAAAAGTTTAGACTTGTCCAAACTGAAAGCATTCGCAGACGATATATCAAACGAGGCTCATGAAAAGGGATAAATCTTTGATCGGACAGTAAAAGAACCCAGTACGCCTATAAGGTATACAATTTTTGGCGTGTCGGACCCTGTAAAACAAACTAGGAGATGTAAAACTTTTCTACTTTCTAGGATTTAAAAGTTACAGTTACAAATGCATGCTAGATCGTTAATTAATCATTTCCGATGTTAAAGCTGTTCGCATGCTTTGTAAACTAACAACGGAAAATCACTTTCTTACAGACAGCATTTCAACAAACTTACCTCAATCAATAGTCGCACTTGATCCTTGTATGAATTTGAATTGAAATTTTTCGAATTGTTGACACAAAGTATTAGAGAGTCGTTACAAACTGACAAATATCACAACATGTATTCAGACGCGCCGTAAGTGGGTCACTAAGCGGATTAAAAATAGTAACATAAACATTGCCTCTTTGTTTATCGATTTTCTGATTGGTTCGTCGGTTGACCCCTGCATCACTATTGAAAGCTGACAATACTCACAGATAACCCTTTCCTTAACATGAACACATGTACCCTCTTTATCTTAACTGTACCACACAACAGGATTTCAGACTCGTCCATACTGAAAGCATTAGCAGACGACAAATTAATTAGGACTAAAATTATGTCCCAGAATAAGTGTTTGAAAAGGATAGCCTATTCGAAAAGGAGAAAATGCCAACTGTAAGCATTTTTCTTTCCCCTCAATGTTTTCAAAAGTCTTACACCTAAGAGTTGGTAAACAAGATTGTTTTGAATAAAAGACGGAACTAACCAAAGTTCAGGATTCACTGGCTTGATTGGCTTTGCAAAGCAAAAACGATTCATTCCAGATACCGAAAGATGGTAGATCTCTAAACTAAGATTAGACTAGCACCAATGTGTAGGCTGATAAATTGCTCTACTCTCTTCACTAGGAAAAGAGGCCCTGAAACGCGGACATGGACTACATCGATGGGAAAAGAACAAAATCCGACTGCAGGACGTGCAGTTTGATCAGGTTCTCATTTTGCTAGTTTGTTCTACCCTTTTCGATCGTTTGATTGATCAGTTACTTCAGCACAACAACCCACTAATACACGTGTGCCATCAGTACCTAGGTGGCTCTGTCCTACCCATATGACTAGCGCCGCTAGCCAGGCTCAAACCAAAAACATACAGGTTAGGCCTATTTAAAGTCTTATGCCTTACCCTTTACCTAGCAATCCTGTGCTTTAACAATCCTACGAAATGATTTTGGGAAAAGAAGAAAATGCTGTTGACCAACAGTTTCTCCTTTAACGACAACATTTTCTATCCCTCTAAAGATAATTCCCATCATTTATACGCCGTGTGATTTCAGGCCTGTGTAACTCTTTATCAAACGACAAAATTTTAGACCCGTCCAAACTGAAAGCATTTTCAGATGACAAAAGAAATGTGACTGAAAAAAATTTTAAAAAAATATGTTTTTGGAAGGGTAGAAAACAATTTGGAATAGAAGAAAATGCTGGTAACCAATAGTTTCTCCTTTTACAACATTATCTATCCCTCCAAAGATAATTCCCATCATTTATACCACGTGTGATTTAAGGCCTGTTTAACTCTTTACCAAACGACAAAATTTTAGACTCGTCCAAACTGAAAGCATTTGCACATGACAAAAGAAATGTGACTGAAAATAAATAAAAAAAAAAATGTTTTTGGAAGGGTATAAATCATTTTTGAAAAAGAAGAAACTGCTGGTTACCAGCATTTTCTCCTTTTTCCTACCATGTTTTCAAACAGCTCCTTTCTCACGATCGTTAAAAGTCGGGATTGTGTGGTAAAGAGTTAGGTGTTTTCAATATGGCTATATGAAATACAGTAATTGTCTGATAATAGATTAACCACTGGGTCCCAGCGGAAGGGCCTTTAATCTTTAACCCTTTACCAAAACAACCCTGTGTTTACCAAACGACCCTGAGGAGGACGCAATTTGAAAAGGTCGTGGGAAATGAAGAAAATGCTGGTAACCAGCATTTTCTCCTGTCCCACTTTATCCCTACCATGTCAAAGACCAACTCTATTCATATAAATACAGCATCGTAGTGATCGCCACCCTTGGCTAGAGAAGATGCAGTCCAGGGCTGTCTTTCACTGAAGTGCGTACACATCAAATTGCAACATCGTGCAACATTGTCCTACCGTTGTACGACTGAGCACCTATTCAATCAAGTTAATGTAGGAGATATCTGTCAACGGTACCCAGCCTTGAAGGGAGAGCGATGGAAGATATTGATCAAGAACCTTCTCGCCAGATTTTGAGAACGGCTTGAGAGACGTGTTCTTGCTCTTCTGCAGGTTGCTCTGCCGGCTGCCCAGCTGACTGATCTACCGTGAGTATTGGACTGAAAATGTGGCCTCTAGAGTGAACACAAGCTTTTTTTCCAAGATTTGTCAGTTATCTGCTTTTAAACCCATGTGACCCAATTTTTAACTCGTCTGAGATAACATCAAGACAAACATTCTCACCAATTTTAATGAGTATTGGAAAGAAAATGTGATTTCTAGAGTGTACACATGGTTTTTCAAAGATTTGACGTGGTGACCTAGTTTTTGACTCGACGTAGTAAACTTTTCAACTCATCCGAGACATCAATACAAACATTATGACCAAGTTTCATGAGTAATGGACAGAAAATGTTGCCTTTAGAGCATACACGAGGAATAACTTGATGATTGGAGAAGGTTCATCATTCAAGACTAGACGGGCATCCGGCCGGGTAGCAGTGGTTAGCGTATCCGACTCATGACCTGGTGGTTGCGAGTTTGATACCCGGTTTGAGGCAAACTTACTTTCCGGCGATTTTTTGCCTCTCACCTCTAATGCATGTGAGAGAAGTAGTCAGTGACTTTGAAAGAAAGTTGTGTCAGTGCTGGTGGGAGAAAGCGTGGAAACACATGCGTAGACGCAATGACCGCTGTGATATGACCTAAGCTGTTAAAATGGTGTTAAACTCCAATACAATCAATCAATCAATCAATATAAGACGGCATGTTTTTGCATTTAGGGTTGGGATTCCTGAATAATTATCTTAGCTTGACATATTTGAGCAAATTAATGCTTATACATGTATATCTCCTCTTTTTCTCCTTATGGCATCAATTAAATGATGCAATTTCATAAGGAGAAAATATGGTCCAGTGTGAAAGTTTTATCCCAGTATTTCTGTCCAGTATTTAGCCACATAATCAATAGAAAGGCACTGTGTCTGCCAAGAGTTTAAAAAGTATTGGTAGGTAAAATAATAACTACAAGAGGATTCATGGTAGTGTTCTCTGTTGCTACAAGCTTTCGTTAAAGTACAAAACGGGGGACAACCAATGCAACGGTTTCTGTTCCATTCCATTCTAAACATCGTTTTAGTTCCAAATATCAAGACTGCTGTCTAATTGACTAGTCTTGAAATCTAAACTTGAATATAATGTGGTTGGTGTATAGGGCATGGAAACTCTATACAATGACAGAGTTATTTGGTATAATTTATTTGTACTACAAACCTCAATTCAAGAGTTGCTATGTTTCAATGCCTCCATAACAGCATCTTTTTCACATTTTTCCATAGTAGAAATCAGTAATAGAAGTTGCCCGTTTTAATTTCCAGAAGTTTTTCAAATCACAAACAAAGAACTCTTTCCAAACACAAGCAAGAGAAGAGAGTTCCACTGTTTTTCACTTGAAATCAAAGACTGAGTTGCATCACTGTTTGAAACCTCAATAAAAACCACAGGTATGTACCTTTGCACATTTTTCTTCTTTGTTGAACCAGCAATGACAGAACTTGCCTGTGAATGTATAACACTCTATCCAGCCACTGCCAAAGGAAATATTTTTGTCTCATTTGGATTGTTAGCTAAGATGCGTGCTTAATCATAAAGTTTTCATCTGTTTAACATAATACTGCCTGCAGACAACTCTTTGTCTCACAGCAGACAACATTTACCCCTTCTGAACAACTTCTTCATTTGCAATAATATTTGAGCCATACTCTGTGAAAAGGGGGCTTAATGCATCTGCAAAAGGTATTGACCCATATCAGCATGTGGAGTCTGCACAGTCTGACAGGGGCCGAAAGTTTTCGCCGTCTTAAAATTTTCTGCAAGTCAAGAGATAATTCTACCTCATGATTCAGTCAATTGTTTGACAAAATGGATTTTATGGGTCAATAATTAGGTAAAGTCTTGCTTGGTATAATGCATTAACTCTTTACCACACAGCAGAATTTTAGATCTCTCCAAATTGAAAACATTTGATGACAGCGTATTAAATGTGGCTGGAATGGCGAAATGTGTCCTTGATAAAGAACAAAACGTTGTGGGAAAAAGAGAAAATGCTGGTTCCCAGCATTTTCTCCTTTTCAAACAATGTTTTCAAAAGGCTTCTTTCATAGGGTTATTAAAAGTCGGGATTGTGTGGTAAACAGTAAAGCCCCTTTTTCTTTTTCCAGAGCATGGCTCATTTTTATTTGTATTGAGGTATTAAACCTTCATTCATGTTGATTATCCATACTTCACAGTGAAGTTTTCTAAGTTGTCTGCAGGAAACTTGTTTAGAAACTAATGCAAATTTTACTAACGTCATTAATCATCACTTTTTGCTCATTTCTTTCCAGTTTTCTTTGCTTTTGAGGTTTTTGAGCTCTGTGAGGAACTGACTTTTGCCTTTTTAGGTTTAGTGTACTTTGCTTCCAGGTCATCAAAGAAACTTGACATTTGTGACTCTCGAGATTTCTGTCTGCTCTGTATCATAGCCGTCAATGAGTCATCCCCATTTAATCCAAGTTCTTGTTTCAACTCCTCCGCTTCCTCGGCTTCTTTTTTTGCCTAAAAACAAATAAAATATGATTCATTTACAAGTCCTCCCTTAAAGAGAGCAATGAAATTTCTTATAATGTGTAAGTCATGCCGGGCACTGTATTCAACAACCATTCATGAGAACATTCTTAGTCTAATTCTCAAGAATGTTCTAAATTGAACCTAACACAACTTCAGATTGGCTAAACCATTTTGTTAAGCTGAAATGGTTTAGCCAGTCAGAAGATGAGTTACAGTACTTTCTAAATCTAGAATTAGACTTAGAATGTTAAGTACATGTATATGGGTATCATATACCAAGAGCACCTCATGTGGATGCCAACACTTGGCTGCGGTCCTTTTTCAGTGAAAAGAAGAAAATGTTAGTAGCCATTATTTTCTCCTTTTCCAACAATGGTTTCTGCCCTAGGGCTGCAAGTTAAAATTCATCTATCCACAAACAAGTCTGTACATAAGATGAGGTATTTTCTTGTCTAATTTCTGTCCATAAATACAGAACATCAATGAAAAACTGTCTTTATTTCACCTTTATCTCTCCATGATAACCAAGTGATTTTGACCATTGGGCATTCCTCTCTGACTCTTGGAAATTCTATTTTGACTCTTGAAAATTTGCATTCAAGAGTCAATGTTTCTGGACCTAGTGAGAACCCTGGGTTAACAAATGAAAAAATGTGAATTGATAACCCCTCCCCACCTTTACTTCTGATAAAGCAATTTATTACATAAAGTTATATAGGCTACTGAATTTCTTTCAATACTTCACTAGTAAACAAAATTTTAGACTTATCCCTTTTCAAAAAATCTACAGACGGCAAATTAAATTTGGCCCAAGTTACCAGTTTCAGTTAAATTAACCAATTAGCATTGCGCCCAGTATGACCCTAGTTGTCAACAGGCCTTACAACCTCATTCATTCATTCATTCAAGTTACTGGAATTGTCTGTTAAAGAGTAGAGAGAAAAGGAGAAAATGCTGGTTATCAGCAGTTTCCCTTTTTTCCTACAATGCTTTCAAAGGCTTTCTTTCTTATGATAATGTGATAAAGAGTGAAGGTATTGCCTGCTTTGTAAAATCTTGGCACTTCACTTACTTTTCGTTTCCTAGCTTCCTTTGATTTCTTTTTCTCTTTACTGAAGGCTTTAAATTCTGGTACTTCTTTCTTTTTGATCATATCTTTAATAATGTCAGAAATTCTGTCTTCCTCCTCAATTTCAGCACACATCACATTAGACAGTATCTCATCCATGTTGCCCTCAAACTTCACATAGGCTGTCTTGATATCTCTAAGTTCCTCTTCTGAACCTATACAATATTTTGGTAAAAGGACTGTAGTTGGACCATGAATATCATGCTATTAGAACCAGGTTTTATGTGTTTTGAGTGGTGTTTTATGCCACTTTCAACATTATTATTATTATTGCAAAGTGAGACTCTATTTAAGGAATGAAGAGAATTTTTTTTTTTTCATGGAGGTATGAAAAAAAAAAAAAACCTAATCACACTTTTGTATGAAACCGCTTCGCAGTTTCATACAGTGTGATTAGGTTTTTTTTTTTCATACCTGCATGAAAAAAAAAAATTCTCTTCATTCCTTATAATTTAATATTACAGACAACATACATCCACGGAAATAATTCAAACTGCATTCATTTTCTTTATTTTTAAATATAATGTTGGAGTTTCTAAAGCCCCTTCCACTCATATTTGTATGGCGGAGGAATACAATAGGGAAGCAGTTTTCAGATCCCCAATACTAACGTGTCCTGAAAATCAACCAATAAAACAAAAAAAAATTTAACACGGCAGTGTGTAGGACCTTCACTCTGAGTAGAAGCATGGTGAATATTGCAGTGGGAATTCATGATGGATTATTGTTCCCCAAAAAATTGGATTGTACAATTTTCGAAGGAACAGTTGGACATTATACCAGCAGATATTAATTACTTCTGTTTTTATTTGAAATTTGGTTCGAGACAGCGACTTTGGCTTGGCTTTGATGAGTATCTGAAAGTACACGTGGTGTGTGGAATATTGTATACATGTTTGTTTACATTAGTTTGACAGCTAAAGTAGTTCCGGCACAACGTGATTTTTTTTTTTTCATGGAGCTATGAAAAATTTTTTTCAGCCAATCAGAACTTGCCAATAGTCATGAAACCAATTGATATTGAATTATTACTACATGTTAAAACCCTTTACCACACAATCCTGAGTTTTACCACACGCCTTTGAAACTCCATTTGTCTATCATGGAACACTAAAATTTTTTCTTGCTCTATCATCAAACACATTTGCACATTGGTGCATCACCTGTATATCACGGAACATTCAAATTTTCATTTACACAGTTACTATAAATAGTACACTGGCGACTGCCTCTACATTGTATATAATAAGACAAGGTGTGCAATGAAATCGAAGAAAATTTTACCCCGTTCCCTTTCAGAAATAATATTTTACCAAAAATGAAAAAATACAAAAAGTTACCGTTGCAGATGGGTTGACAAAATTAATGATTTTTCTTGTGTACCCTGACCTTCGAATGTTCCAAATGGCTCTTGCGATCAAGCAATAGCTTTGACCTTAAAAAATTTAAAAAGATTCTACAGTTTCAGGATCACCATGTGCTGACGTCACAGAATTCATTATGACGCAGTGAATTAAAACTCGCATGAATTTATTATCAAAAGACGTCCTTGACCAATGAACAGTAAATACACATTTGGAAATATGCAAAATGAAAGATGAAAATCGTGATACTGGATTAGATGAAAAGATGAATTATAACAGACGAAATATTAATTTAATAATTTCATCAATATATCAACAAAAAAAAGTTAGATCTTTGTTTGAAAAAAATATTTTAGTTATGATTCGCTGCGGGATAATAATTTGTGTGACGTCAGCATATGGCGATCCGGAAAATGTGGAAGCTTTTTAAAAAAAATTTAGATCAGAGCTACTGCTTGATGGCAAGAGCCATTTGGAACTTTTGAAGGTCTGAGTAGATTAGAAAAATCAGTTGTGAACACATCTGCAACTGTAACTAGGTTTCATTTTCCGTTTTCGGTTAGATATTACCTCTGAAAGGAAACAGGGGTAAAAAATTTCTTCGATTTTGTTGCACACCTTGTCCTATGATATACGATGTAGAGCAGTCGCTGATGTGCTATTTATACTAATGGTGTCCGCTAAGGAAAATTTAATTATTCTGTGATAGACTAATGGAATTTCAGTCGCCTATGGTTTTACCAACCCTGAGGAAAATGCTTTTTTGAAAACAATGTAGGAAAAGGAGAAAATGCTGTTAACCAGCATTTTCTTCTTTTCCCACAATGTTTTCTAACCTTTTCAAAAGAAAATCAAAACTTTGTGAGTCACAATCTTTAGTCTCATGGAGTGACATTGAAAAACTGGAATATAGCATCATGGATCTCACTCTGCTTAACTCTTTACCACACAATCCGGACTTGTAACGACCCTGTGAAAGAAGCCTTTTGAAAACATTGTGAGAAAAAGGAGAAAATGCTGGTAACCAGCATTTTCTCCTTTTCCCACAATGTATTCTACCCTTCAGAAAACAAATTTCAATTTTTCGATCACATTTATTTTGTCATCTGCAAATGCTTTCAATTTGGACCAGTCTAAAATTTTGTCGTTTGATAAAGAGTTAAACAAGAATGTTACATATCAGTGCAAATGCCTGGCTATAACTGATTTTTCCGTAAAAATTGTTGAAGAAGGGGCATAAATGTGTCAAAAATATTTGAAGATTTACCTTAACATATTTATCCTTGTATCAAAACCTTTACCAAAACTGAGCATTTCCAGTTCATAAAGATGTTTTAACAGTTGTTTACTGCAAATTTGATTCAGAAGGTAAGGGCTCTAAATACCTTTGTATTTCTTCTCAAATTCTTCAATGTCTTTCTGGGTCACTTTTGGAAATAAACACCTCCAGTAGGCCTCCCAGTCACTGTTTGGTGGGACAAAATCTCCCTCTTCTGGTACTTCACCTGAAAAATTATCGGTTATCAAACTTTCAATCACAATGCCTTGATTTGACCCATTTCAAAACAACATACTTTAGCAAATTTTCAAAACTTCTACTGAAAACAAAAGCGAAATCGGCACCACAGAGGTAAGTTTTCTGATAAGGTGAAAAAACATTGTGGGGAAAACGAGGAAATGATGGTTATAAGCATTTTCTTCTTTGGTCACAACGATTTCAAAACCTGTTTCCCTTTAAATTTTGGGATTGTGTGATAAAGGGTTTTAACTCTTTACCACACAATCCCGACTTTTAACAACCCTGTAGAAAGAATGTTTTTGAAAACATTGTGGGAAATGGAGAAAATGCTGGTAACCAGCATTTTCTCCTTTTCCCACAATGTTTTCTGCTCTTTTGGACATAAATTCCATTATGTGCGCCACATTTAATTTGTCGTCTGCAAATGCTTTCTATTTGGACCAGTCTATAATTTTGCCGTTTGGTATGGAGTTAAAACACTTACATAATATAAATCAGTATCTGTTGACTCTTAGATTGCTGAGCACATCTAAAGCCATGTTTTGAGACAGTTTAGATCAACATCAGACTGTCTATAGTAGATAATGTAGACCAAGACCAAGACCAGACTGTGCATAATGTGCAGTCTGATCCTTGATCTACTTTGTCTGCGACTCAGTGAAATTTTCTGGCAAAAGCATCCTGGAAATTGAAATGTTTGGATACCATGTTTTTTTTCGTGACTGAAAATGTCAATTTGATTTATTTAGTTTTTTATTTAAAAAGCATCATAGAATTAGGAAACTGAAAAAAAAAAAAAAAAAAATACATACTGGTATGATTGAATTTTCCTTTGTGTTTAATCCTCTTCCACACAATCCCAAAATTTAATGACCCTGAGAAAGAGGCCTTTTGAAAACATTGTGGGATGAGGAAAAAAGGCTGCTTACCAGCATTTTCTCCTTTTCCAACAATGTTTTCTACCCTCCAAAAACAAATTTCCCCCCATTTTTGAGTGAGTCACATTTATTTTGTTGTCAGCAGATGCTCTCAATTTAGACTAGTCTAACACATTGTCCTTTGGTAAAGGGTTGGCAAAATATTCAACAGTATTTCAATGACTGGTGCTACTGCGATAAGCCTGGTTCTTTCCTGATGCTAAAAATGCCATCAAAATTTTCTGTTTCTTGATCTTCAATGCAGAGTCTGCAGATGACATTACATGCCAAGTCATGAATTTGAAAGATACATCTGTGCAGCCAGAAAGAAAAACACTGCTAAACTTTGATAGACAGTACAAGAATGGTTCAGAATTGAGCCAGTTGTGTAAACAGAAAAATTACCGATACTATATTGTGTAAGGGATGAATACAAATTTTGTTTGGAATTCTTCAATTTAAAACATTAAACATCATAACAGTGATTTCTTTGATGGCCTCCAGAAAATGAAATGCATTTTCTATCCGTCAAAATTTATGCAACCTTGGAATCGTCGGGGCAACATTTGGCATGAAAATACAAGAATGATTATTGTATGATAAAATAATGAAAAAATGGGTTTAAAAACTGGCTGAAAATGAGCATAGATGTATCTTTAAAATAAGAATAAGATTGGTTCCTGGTTTATTTTCTGTTCCAAAACATTTTCCTTAAGATGCAGATACCAGTTCGACTGGTCTCTGCTTTTGCAGTAGATTGCAACAGGGAACCAATTAAACTTCTCATTCAGATTCTTAACTGCAATTAATTTATCAAATTGAGTTAAAAAAGCATGTCAGACAAAACACAACTAACAAATTCTAGCTGAACAGGAGCATCAAAAACATTGTGATAACTAAATAATCAACTTAGTGCAATAAACATAGCTTGATATATGCCAATTTTCATTTTACCACCATGCTTTCAAAGATTTTTGCAAAAATAATCAAAAAGTCATCTGTTTAACCCTTTACCGCACAATGACGCCTTTTAACACCCCTAGGAATGAAGCCTTTTGAAAACATTGTGGGAAAAGGAGAAAATGCTGGTAACCAGCATTTTCTCCTTTTCCTGCAATATTTTCTACCGTATCAAAGAAAACTTGCACTATCGGTATTTGAGGCACATTGAAATTGTCATCTGCAAATGCTTTCAATTTCGACAAGGCTAGAATTTTGTCGTCTGGTAAAGGGTTAACTCTTTACCACACAATCCCAACTTTTAATGACCCTGATGCTGAAGCCTTTTGAAAACATTGTGGGAAAAGGAGAAAATGCTGGTGACCAGCATTTTCTCCTTTTCCCACAATGTTTTCTACCCCATAAAAGACAAATCTCATAAATTGAGTCACAATGAAAATGTCTTCTGAAAATGCTTTCAATTTGGAGAAGGCTAAAATTTTGTCGTCTTGTAAAGGGTTAAGGAAATAAGTAAAGATAGCACTACAATGGATTTATCATTACCAGTTTCATCATAAAGTTTCCTTTTGTCTTTGTCTGACAGAATACAATACACTTTTCCTAATGTCTGGAACTTTTTGGTAGCTGTCTCTTTCTTGTCTTCAGATACTCTGTCAGGATGGATCTTTAAAGATACTTTGTAGTAGCCTTTCTTAACTGAAAAAGAGATAAATGTAATCATTTTTCATCTGGACTAATGGCAAAACAGGCTTTCTTCACAACCAATAATATTCTAATTCTAAATACAAGGACATGCTATCTGAATGGTTGAGTCGGTTCTAACACATTCATGATAGTTGACAATAGGACGATCGTGAAAAGAAACTGGGAACTGAAAAAAAAGAAAATGAGCAAAGCTCTGTGAAAAGGGAGCTTAATGCATCTCTTTGATGCACTGTACCAAGCAAGACATCACATAAATAGGACAACCAACCGACTGAATCATGTCAGAGGTAGACTGGTCCTGGGATGTTGACATATAGCTAAATGTTTTGGCGCAGGTCAGCGACCTGGGTCTGTACTTTTCACAGATGCATTAAACCTCCTTTTCAGAGCACAGCTAATATGTATGTGGATCATGCTGCTCATGCATCACTTTCACCTTTATCCTGCTGAATTTAAATTGTTCACTATTACAAAAACCGGTTTATCTATTTATTGACATATAACTGGGTTCATACTATCAAAACTACTGATAAATCAATGGACAGTGTAGAGTATGATCAGATTGCACATACATGTATGTGCAGGCTTATCTTGCTTTTCATTCTCAGCAGAATACATCTATGGTTGTAGATGGCACATAAAAAATGCTGATCAGGGAGAGGGGTAGCTCCTTCTGAAAGGGGGAGTAAATAAGGAAGGTCATGACAACAAAAGCTGTTTGGTTGCACAGTTGTTCAGCACTTGTCCTGTATAAATCCCAGTGTTCTGGTTTCAATTTTCATTGATCCTCCAGTTTATCTCTTAAATTCTACTACATAAGTGAGTGTGATGGGGGTGATTTGGTTTATGCATGCTTGTTGCACACTAGTCTTAATAGTTAAAAACAAAAGGAGTGATGTCTTCATGTAGTTCCAAGTGAATTTTAAGCTGGAGGATTGTCCTCCCTTTGGTACATTGTCAGGGGTCCTGTGGGTGGATACTTCTTCCTTGTAATTCTGGTCACAATCAAAAGGCTGATTATTTTGCCAGAGGTTGTGCCTTTATGTGACAGAAAATTAAAAAAAAAAAATTATTTGAGTGAGCCAATAAACAGTGAAAGTTAAAAGAAGACAAGTTTGAAATAGTGAGTGGTTAGTTGAGCGTTGAAAGTATCAACTAAACCTGCTGACCGGATGTCTTGGGGAAGCTAGTTCTAGTCCCTGATGGTTCTAGGGAAGAAAGAATTAAAAAAGAATAGATCAGCAGATCACCATACCACCTATCGGCAAGAGATTTCCAGTTTGAGTCCCGCATCAGTTACAATCACCCCAAGGAATTTTGCAGATGCAACTCTAGTGGGATGGGAAGCCATACATAGGACTCGGTAAGATTTACAATCAAAACATCTAAAAGTCATAATGTCCAACAAGAAAAATGTCCCACTTTTGGTAAAAAATGTCCCTAATAACTGTGTCAAAAATAATTTGATGATTACCTGACCCTGTTGTATGGCTTTACCACTTGAATAGTGGGCATTATCGACCATTGGCAGCAATCGTCAATTCTTTATTTAGTCCTTTAATTCCATGAAAGATGAGCAAATTATATACCGTAATAATGATTCAATATATGACGTTACCATTTTATATGTTTATCTTCCAGGAGGTAAATGGCAGTCACGAAGTCCCAAAGAATGAGGCAAATTTTTCTAAACTAAAATTTCCCTACATTAACGTGTTCAGAAATGAGGGTAGTTTTTTGCCTCTGCGTAACACATATTGAAATGTGCTTGATTGGAAAAATTCCAACTTACATGCAAATTAAGGATATAGAATAATGTTTGTATAACTCAACTGTTGGAATGTATTGAGGACTGGACTGGTGGATTGGATAATAATAAGGAGTTTGATATTATTTATTTAGATTTTAAAGCAGCCTTTGATAAAGTTCCTCACAAACGGCTATTGAAAAAATTATATGCAATAGGAATAAGAGGAAAAATTTATCGTTGGATTGAGAACTTTTTGACCAATAGATATCAAAAGGTTATTGTCAATGGATGTTCCTCTACATGGAAAAAAGTCCTGAGTGGAGTACCCCAGGGAAGTGTACTTGGCCCAATTTTGTTTTTGATATACATCAATGACCTTCCTGAAATGATAAGTTGTAATATCAAAATGTTTGCAGATGATACTAAATTATACTCCACAATTACACAACCGGGAGATAAAGATTGCCTACAGAAAAACATAATAGAAGCTTGTAGATGGGCAGCCAAGTGGCAGATGACCTTCAATGTTAAAAAGTGTAAAAGTATGCACATAGGAAAAAGTGAACCTAGCGAATATTATATAATGGATAATGAAGGAATGATGCATAAAATTGAACAAGTTAAACAGGAGAAAGATTTAGGAGTCACATTTGATAAAGACCTAAACTTTGATATACACATAAAAAATAAAGTTAATATAGCCAATAGGAATCTTGGTTTAATCTATAAAAAATTTACATATCTTGATGAATTAATGTTTAAACAGTTATATAAAGCATTAGTAAGACCGCATTTAGAATATGCTTCAGTAATATGGAATCCGTGTCTTAAGTATCAAAAAATTTTAATAGAAAATGTTCAAAGAAGAGCAACAAGATTATTAAAAAGTCTCAAAAAGCAGAAGTTATCATATAATGAGAGAATGAGAAAATTAGGATTACCAAGTTTAGAATATAGAAGAGAGAGAACAGACATGTTACAAACATTTAGAATAATTAAAAAAATTGATAGAACAAAACAGGATATTTTACTTCCAAGGAAAGGTTCAATTACCAGGGGCCACTCCGTAAAACTGTATAAAAAAAGAGCAAGGAATAAATGTCACAAGAAAGTATTTTCAAATAGAATAGTAAATAATTGGAATTCATTGTCAAGTGAGATAGTAGAGGCACAAACATTAAATTCATTTAAGGTTCGCTTGAATAAATTGTGGCATAAGGATAATGAATTCTATCCAACATGCTTTAACATACATTAGTTCCATAAAAAATTTTAATCAAGTTTTTAGTTGTATATACCAGTTTTTAAAAAAAACAAACAAAAAAAAAAAAACCATTGATAGATTTGTAAGAAGTGTCAAAAATTAGTTGTTGCCAATTGTGCACTATATATGGAACCGGAAGTCGCGAAAGTATCTACTAGATAGACGCGACAACTAAGAAGTTTAAATAAGTCAGAGACTAGAAATACGGGGAAAACGACTTCAAAAGGGCCTTTTGAGAAGTAGAAACACTTATACAGCTCCATTGAGATGTATCCGGCCTCGAAACTTGTGAAACTTGTGAAATGTTCCCATCACAAAATTTGGTGTGTTTTGTCCACCACAATGCAGTTCATGGACGTGTTGATAAGTGCTGATGCTAATTTATAAAATCGGCAATTATCGACAGGTTGAAATATAATAAATGACAGTAATCATGATTAATATGCAGTATATAACCAAAATTCTCTGTTTTGCTTGCTAGTGAGCTATACAGGTGACACGCTAAGGCTGGAAATCCCAGTTGACTAGTTAAAAAACTATCCTTTCCATGGCAAAAACTGCACTGCTTCGAGGTGGATTATTAGATGAAGATTTTGTATTTGTTTTTTAAAAATTGTATAACATGTCGAAAACATACAATCTTGTCAACAACACTCGACATACACTTATGAAATGTTGGCGTTATTTTCTACTATATGCAATTTGGGACCGTAATCTTATACCCTCGGATGTAAGAGTATCCGCTATACAAACCTCTGATAACTGTGGTTCTTATTTGTAGCGGCTGTCATAGACATGGCACTCTCCGATTTCTTGACGTGTCGATATTACCTGACATTGCTCTAGTCCAAATTTGAAGTAAATATCTTCAGTAATGCAGAGATATTATAAAGTGTCACAGTTTGAAGTTTTCGAGTAGATGGAGATGATGCCATGGCTACAAAATACCCCAACGTTTTCTTTAAAACAGCCGAGCTGGTAAAAATGAATAACAAGACTAACATTAACAAAAATCGTACTGTAATGTAGATTTTACTGTGTAGTGGGATTTTAAGGGGGAGCGTTATAACTCAATGGGGGGGGGGGGGGGGGATAGGGGACGTTTCAACGAAAAAAAGGGGAAGGTTTTGACAGCGGGACGTTCTGACTGAGGGACATTTTAACCGGATTCCCTCAAAGGTGTTCCAGATGAATTATTGGAACATTTTAATCCCATGTCAGACTCATTAAGATCAGACAAATTTACTAATTCAACTCTGATTGAAAATATTGAAAACCTGACTGTGCCTGGAGGCATTCATCAAAAAAAACCCAGATGGGTGCAATCACAAAAGCTCAGAATAAAAGGAGTGTTTTATTTTTAAAGATGTTCATAGCGAATTTTTTTATAATCATAGTTTGAATATCATGTACAGTAACTGTGACTGTTTAACAGAAACTAAAATAACAGAGTTAAGTCAGTTGGCAAAAGAAAGATATACAGCTATTATCCTCTTAACTGAGGTGTTTTCAAAAAATAGCATGTTTGAAAATGATTTTAACATATACCATATTAATGGCTACGAGAAAATCCACCCCAATGCAAACACAGGTAGAGGTGTTTTAATGTTTGTGAAAGTGGGATTAGAGACAAAATCAGTAAATATAAATAGTAAGTTTGATGAGTCTGTATGGTGTTCTTTAAAATTAAAGGGAAATGACAATCTCCTAATTGGATGCATATACCGCAGCCCCAATAGTACGCATGATAACCATGACGCACTCTTCAAATTGATTAGAGAGAGCAACCAAAAAAAATACAGCCATTTATTAATAGGAGGAGACTTTAATATTAAAGAAATAAATTGGGAAACAAACTGTTGTTCAGTGAATGAAAACCACATCGCATTTAAATTCCTTGAAAGTGTCAAAGATAGCTTCCTTTATCAGAACGTTAGAAATCCCACAAGATTTAGACAAAATCAAAATTCGTCGCTTTTAGACTTGATTTTTACAAATGAAGAATATATGATATACGAATTAACAGAACTACAGCCTTTAGGACTAAGTGATCACATAGTGTTAGCATTTGAATTTAATCTTTACATTGACCACGAGAAGAATGAAAGAGGAAAAATAAACTTTCTAAAGGGTAACTATAATGAGATAAATGTAAATCTCTCAATGGTTAATTGGACAGAATCTTTTGCTGACCTTGGAGTGGAGGCCTCATGGGATCTTCTTGAGAAAAAAATTAGTTATCTAGTTGAGAAAAACATGCCAGAGATAAAGAATTCCCATGGAATCAACAAACAAGGCCAGTACATGAACCGAACCTGTCTTAATGCCATTAAAAAGAAAAAGTCATTATGGCTGAAATATAAAAATACAAGAAGTCAAGCCAACTATACGAAATATAGATGTGCAAGTAATAATGTAAAGGCAGAATTAAGAAAAGTAAAATATGCATTTGAAAAAAACCTTGCTGCCAAGATAAATTCCGACAGTAAATTATTTTGAAATTTCATACGATCAAAGCTCAAGACTAAGCAGGGTCTAGGTTGTTTAGAATTGCCAGATGGACAATCCACTGCGGACAATAAGGAAAGAGCAAATCTACTGAATACTTACTTTACAAGTGTTTTTGATTGAGAAGGGGATAATCCACTACCTGAATTTGCTGATAGAACCTTTAAAGAACCTCTTGTCTCTGTTAATATTACGGAAGATAAAATATCCAAAATTATTGATAACTTGAAGCACAACAAATCCAATGGTCCGGATTATTTCCATCCGAAACTTCTGAAGAAATGCAAACATAATCTAATTAGTCCTATGAAGAGGATTTTTGAATTATCTTTACAAGAAGAGAAATTACCACAAAACTGGAAAACGGCAAATGTTACAGCAATTTTTAAATCGGGATCTAAGTCCAAAGTTGAGAATTATCGCCCAATAAGTCTTACATCTGTTCCAGGTAAAATCCTTGAAAGAATTATTAGAGATGAAATCGTCAACCATATGACAAATAACACATTATTCTCATCTAATCAACATGGCTTTATCAAAGGACAATCCTGTAATACTAACCTTCTAGAATTTTTGGAAGAGGTCACAAAATTTGTGGATGAAGAGAAGTCAGTTGACATTCTCTATTTAGATTTTAGTAAAGCATTTGATAAAGTGCCACATAAAAGGTTATTGAAAAAAGTCTGGGCTTATGGTATAAGGGGTAAAGTGTATGGATGGATATCTGATTTCTTACGAAATAGAACACAGCAAGTCATTGTAAATGGTGTCAAATCAGATAGCAGTGAAATTACCAGTGGTATCCCGCAGGGAAGTGTCCTCGGTCCTATCTTGTTCTTGCTATACATTAATGATCTTCCTGATGTAATCCCAGTGTACAATAAACTATTTGCAGACGATTCAAAAATATACAATAGTATTAATTCGGTCGAAGATATCAAAAACCTGCAAAAAGGACTCGATGAAGCTGTAAAATGGGGGGAAGAATGGAAAATGAAGTATAATGTCAAAAAGTGTAAACACCTGCATATTGGTAAAAATAGATACAATTCGGAATACAAAATGATAAATGACAATGAAGAAAGCCAAGTTGAAGCAGTCCAAAGTGAAAAAGACTTAGGTGTTATAATTGATAGCAATTTAAAATTTTCAGAACACATTAATAGCAAAATAAAAATTGCCAACAGGAATGTGGGACTGACTTTTTGAAGTTTTACATACATGGATAAGGATATGTTTTTGTCACTCTACAAGTCTATTGTAAGGCCCCATCTAGAGTATGCTAGTTGTGTAATGGGCACCATTTTACAAAAGGGACTGTATTGCATTAGAAAATGTTCAGAGGAGAGCGACAAAGATGGTCCCATATCTCAGAAATCTGTCATACAGCAAAAGGCTCAAGAAGATTGGTCTACCCTCGTTAGAATATCGTCGACAAAGAGCAGACATTATTCAAGTATTTAAAATTTTACACGAATACGATGATGTAGAGAAATCCAAATTTTTTAAATTGGCAACGACACAAAATACTAGAGGAAATTCGTTAAAGCTATTTAAACCTTACTCCAGGCTAGTTGTAAGAAAAAACTTTTTCAGCAATCGTGTTATTAAAGTATGGAACTCTCTTCACGGCAACCTCCATTAACAGCTTTAAGAGTCGATTAAACCTTTCCTGGAAAAACAACCCAACAAAGTTTGACCCAGCTTGCTATGTTCCCGGTAGTAACAGGTGTGAACTAGAGGAAAATGTACAAAAGCATCATCAAAGGCAATTATTGCCTACTTAGATGTCAAAAACAATAACAATAACAACAATAACAATTTTCAAAATTTAGAATTTCGAATACGAATCAATTATCATGCGCCGAGTATCACGATAAGAATTTATGAAAAACCTGACTATAACACTTACCTTCAGATTCTTTCGCAGTCTTTGGGACCGCGAATATTTCGTATAAATCTGTCGTTCCAAAAAATTCTTGGCATTCTTCTAAAACAGACATTGTCCAATAATGAAAGTAGCCGGCTTTTTGTTGTTGTTGTTATAGATTGAACTTCCGGTTATTTCGTATGACTAGATACCGAAAATAGCTTATTTTCGCGAAAATAGCTTCCTCTCTACGAAAATAGCTACCATTACTTGATACATGTTTGAATGGATTGCACTTTCTCTGAAGAAAAAACAAAAGTGTCTCAAAACCTCGGCAAGATTTTAATTTTCGTAAAATTAGTAGGCAACTAGTGTCTGAAATTATAACTATGTATTTGATTAGTATATATGCCTTATTTCTTCCTGTCAGAGTTGTCCAGATATGACATTTCGGCCCATAACCATTTCGACCCATAGCAAACTCGGAGCATACAATATCAGACATGTGTTAAAGTTTTGTAACATGAGCCATTAAAAACCAGTTAATCTTTATAAAACGATGAAATTTTAAACTTTTCTAAATTGAAAACATTTGCGGTCGGCAAGTTAGATTTAGCTGAAATGATGGTTATTGGCTGTGAAAGTGCATAAAACCTTGTAGGAAAAAAGAGAGCATTTTCTTCATTTTACAAAAGCTTTTCATGAGGCTATATCCTTAGAGTCCTTAAAACTCGGGATTGTGTGATGAAGAGTTAAGTAACTGGTGGGCGTTTTTTTCGAAGATCAGGCTTGACATTCAGTGCAATCAGATCTTAATCTCCATAGGTATATAGGCTGAACTGGTTCGAAACTTTTTGCTTTTGGCAAATTTTCTGCATGTCAAAGGTCCAGTGTACCTCATGATTCAGCTGGTTGTTCAACAAAATGGAAATGTGACGACTCGTTTTGAAATGATATATCACGGAGATGCATGAAACCCCCTTTTGCCAGAGCATGGCTCATTCTTTTTTTTTTTTTTTTTTTTTTTTATCCATAATCACAACCAGGAGCTTTAGGCTTTAAGTCCAACGGCCCTTTTGTTTATGAAAATCGGCTGTCGAACCTGGTTGATCATGGCAACTTAGAGATTCTATAGACTTTCAATTGGGAAAATTGAAAAATGGCATTTACAGCAGATATTTTGACAAAACTTTTGTAGAAATGTTCCTTAAGCAGTCTTGTATCATCCAATCGATTTCATCCAACTGGTAGTCTTTAGCTCATCTGTTTACGAAGAAAACGTCAAGCTATTGTCATTTAAAGCCTATGCGTTATTGTCGTCGTGCAAAAACTTTGTCATTTCATATCTGTTCTTCCTGAAGATAATTTTACTTCAAACTTGGACAAGTTATTTACTGTCAAAAAGAGGTACCATATTAGTTATGCCCCTTTTTCGACTAAGAACGTTTTGTTCAGCTGTTTTTAGAGGCATGGTATTTTCATAGCCTTAGTGTCATCAGCATCATCTTCGTCGTCCCTGTCATCGTCATGCAAAATCTTTAACATTTTGTTATTACTGAAGATGTTTACTTCGAACTTGGACAAGTTGTTAACTATAAAAAGGGAAACATAAACAATAAGGGTAAATAATTATCTAGTCATGCCCTTTTTCAGCTTTGTGTTTTCACTGAAAATCAAGCAACTGCAGCCGAGCGTTGGCACCCGCATATGGCGCTCTTGTTACCAAACACAACTGTTGTCGAGCATTGGCACCCTTTTTATTTGTTGCCATAGAAACCAAAATGCAAAAATAAAAAGAAATACCGGTACCTAAAAATTGTCTTCTCAGAGACCAAATCATGCTCTGTGATATTTCGCAGAAATGTCACTAACTAAAATTTCAGAATTCAAAATATCTGCGTCTGGACTAGCAAATTCTGTATTATCCCCAACAAGTAAAGGGGGAAGCTGAGTATCACTTAATAAAGACTTAAAGTATTTATACCATTCCATAGCACTGATGGCTGTTGGTACTGCAGAACAAATAGAAACATTGCTGTTTTTTTTTATCATTCTCCAGAATAATTTTGGGTTGGATCTACTTTCTATCAATGAATTTCGTTTGAAATTTTCGTGAGAGAGGCGTCTTTTCAAATTTGCAGCTTTAAATTTTTTTCTCGCAATAATATAGTCTCTATAATGACGTTGATTATTAGTTTTTTTTTTTTGAATTTACGAAGCCTGCCTGTTTCAATTGATCACATTCCTTATACCACCACAACGGCTGAGTGGAGTTTTTATATTTGATCGATAATTTTTTTACGATCGGAAAATGTAGATTCACGATCAAACTGACGTTCTGTGCGGTCTGATATTAACAGTGTCTATTCTAGAAATTGAAAAATGAGGAGGGATTCCTCTCCGACCCGCCCTTCTCGATCTAACACTGGGGGAGGGGTGGCGGGTGTTTTCAAAAAATAGGCAGGACAATTTCCCGAAAAGATAGAAAACATAAAGCTCATATGACTCACACTTTTTCATGCCTCGAAAATTTCCCAGAGCATGAAAATGCCAGGATGTACCGGAATGGACTAAGGAACTTGTAAAAGCAAAACAAAAAGGCACTTGCAGGATCTTAGGCATCAGGGAATGGATCCACCAGAGACCTTTAAATAGCTTCTACCGTTCAAAACTTTTCTGGCAGAAATCCCCAAGACCCTCTTCAGAAATCCCTTCCCCCTTTCGGAGCTTCGCGACTCGGGTAATTCCTTCGGTATTACTTTTGCGAACACTTTATTTTGGGCTAGCTTGGTCCCTGAATGATTACGCTGAAAACTGAATAAACGAGTTAGCCAGTAACCTATCTGTAGCGGCTGTATATTTGTAGATGACTGGATGTACAACACTGACCAGATTAGCCTTAATCTTTTGCTCTTAACCCTTATCATGCTACATGAAAAAATTGAAACTTTCAAGTCGATAATAAAACCACTATTTTTTTTTTTTATTTCAGAGACATTTATGGACAAAAGATATCTTCTTATCGGACAGAGTAGATCTAAGATCAGACAGCACATTTTGAGCCATCTGATCTTAATCTACACTGTCCGCAAAAGTTCAGTGAGTCACGCCTACCAGCCTAAGGGTTAAAGCGCCGAATAAACCAAATGACATATTATACAGTGTAGAATAAATCCAAGATAATTGCAATTTTGTGGTTACTTTTTGTCTGCAGTATTTCAGCAAAGCGGATAGTGTAGATCAAAGATCAGACTGCAGATTTTGTGCAGTCTGATCTTGATCTACACTGGCCGCAATGGCAATGTTGTAGTAAAAGGCACTTTAATGGTGATAGGCCCAGTAACGACCAAAAGTAGGCCAATCAGTGCGGGTGTTAAAATGCATTTTAATTTAAAATCATACCGTATAATGGAAATTACAGTGAAGATGTCAATCCGTTATTGTACGGTAGATCCAAGTGTCAGTTGCTTGGAGAAAAATGAACTTTAAAATCAGGTAAACAGTAAACAAAAGATAAAGCAACTCGCCAACCTGTTTCTTTCTTTTTTTTTATACTTCCATAAACAGTCAGAACATCTATGTTTTTGGAAATATGGCCATAGAGAAAGCTGAGTTGTGCTTTCTTGATACTGACTAAAGTACTTAACCCGCTACCACACAATCGCAAGTTTTAAAGACCCTGAAAGAGATGGCTGTTGAAAACATGGTAGAGAAAGGAGAAAATATTGGTGATCAGCATATTCTACCTTTACCACAATCTTTCTTACAGTATCAGTGTCAAATTCCATTATTTCAGGAACAATGAATTTGTCGTCTGCAAATCTTTCGATTTGGCCGGCTAGTTTAAAATGGCTTTTTGTACAGAGTTAACCCTTAGGCTGCAGTGAGGTTTTGCCGACAGTGTAGATCAAGATCAGACTGCAAAGAACTTTGTCCAATAAGTAGATATTTTTCCCTAAAAAACTTTAAACTTTGAAATAGCATCATTTGTATTTTTACAATCATACTGCAAGCTTCATTTAACGTCTTAACGCTTTACCACACAATCCTGACTTTTAACGACCCTGTGAAAAAGGCCTTTTGAAAACCTTGTGGGAAAAGGAGAAAATGCTTGTAACCAGCCGATTTTCTCCTTTTCCCACAATGTTTTCTACCCTTCCCAAAACAAATTTCAATTTTTCAATCACATTTATTTTGCTGTCAGCAAATGCTTTGAATTTGGACCAGTCTAAAATTTTGTCGTTTGGTAAAGAGTTAAGCACTTTAAGGGTTAACTTTCTCCTAAAACAAGTTTGGGCTAGACAACAGTGAAATATGGGAAAGTGTTTACCAACAGTAAAACTAGTATTCTCAGTTAAACTCTTTACCACACGACAAAAATATAGACCAGTCCAAAATGAAAGTATTTGCAGACGACATTTTAAATGTCTCTCAAAATACAACGTTTGTCTCTTAAAGGATAGAAAACATTGTGGGAAAAGAAGAAAATGCTAGATACCAGCATTTTCTTCTTTTCCCACAATGTTTTCACAAGGCTTCTTTTTCGGGGTCGTTAAAAGTCGGGATTGTGTCGTAAAGGGTTAAACTCTTGGTTTAAGCCTTACAGCATTGAATTAAGCCTTGCGCACCATAATAAGTCTTAATGTGCACTCTCAGTAAAGAAATATGACCCAAAGGATTACCATTTCAAGATTGTTCTTGTCTAGAATGTCTCAGCAATGTGGTCAGTGTAGATCAAAGATCAGACTGCAAGTTTTTTGCATTCTGATCTTGATCTACACTGGCTGCAAACACAACTATAGTGCAAGACACATTAAGAGTTAATAAAATGGACCTTTTCAATCAGGAAAAACATTTGTTATTCAAGGTTGTTTTGGCCAGAACATGTAATGAAGTAGTAGACGATGTAAATGCAAGATCATAATGCATATTCTATGCAGTCTGATCTTGATCTACATTGTCTGCAAAAACAACTTCAGTTGGTACCAGCGCTTTATGGGTTAATTCTGCAGAATTTAGATAATTTTAAAGGAACTCAATTTCTGATTGGCTGAACCAAATTATTTTAGCCAATAAAAATTGTGTTATTTTATTAATTCAGAATTAGACTTTAAATGTAAATGGTTGGTAAAAAATTCAGACAATGAATAAGCAGTGGGGTTTAACCAATGGATAAAAATAAAAACATTGTGGTAGAATGAAACATTGTTGCAAGCAGTTTCTTAATATGTCAGAATGTTTTCAGTAAATGGTCAGCTGCAAGATGCAGGTTGTCTGCAAGATGTAGATCGTCTGCAAGATGCAGGTAGTCTGCAAGATGCTAGTCTGCAAGATGTAGGTAGTCTGCAAGGTGCTAGTTTGCATAATGCAGATCGTCTGCAAGATGCTGGTTGTCTGCAAGATGAAGATAGTCTGCAAGATGCTTGTCTGCAAGATGCAGGTAGTCTTCAAGATGCTAGTCTGCAAGATGCTAGTATGCAAGATGCAGGTCGTCTGCAAGATGCAGGTAGTCTGCAAGGTGATAGCAGGTAGTCTGCATTTTGCAGGTGGTCTACAAGGTGCAGGTGCTTTGAAGAAGTATGTGTATATGTAATAAGTATCTTTAGCACTGTTAGGGTTGAAGTGCAGACATGTTACGTCTCCTATACACCAAATTTTGGACTTGTCCAAAACCAAAGTCATTGTACCACAAATATACCGTGGCTTAAGTCTACCACACTATGGAATTTTGAACTTGTCCAAATTGAAAGTGTTTGCAGACAACAAATTGAATGAGTCAAAAACCAAAATTTCTCTTTGAAAGAGTAGAAAACATTGTCGGAAAAGGAGAACATGCTGGTTACCAGCATTTTCTCCTTTTACCACAATGTTTTTAGAAGCTTGCTTTCTCATGGTTGTTAAAAGTTGGTATTGTGTTGTAAAGGGTTAACTCTTCACCACATGACAAAGTCGTCGACTTGTCCAAACTAAAAAGTATTATTTACAGACAACAATTTAAATGTGGCCCAAACGATGGAATTTGGCTTTGATTGTGTAGAGATCATTGAGGGGGGAAGGAGAAAATGCTGGTTACCAAAAGCCTTCTTTTGCAGGGTTGTTAAAACTCGGGATTGTGTGCTAAAGGGTTAAGTCTCTACCCTAAAACAAATTTTGGACTTGTACAAAACTTAAGTACTTGCAGACAACAAATTAACTGTGGCTTCAATGGTGGTATTTGGCTTTGAAAGGGCTAAAAAACATTGTGGAAAGCCAGAAAATATTTTCAAAAGCCTTCTCATTCAGCATTATTAAAACTTTAAACTGTCTGGTAAAGGGTTAACAGTTGATTGCACAGGCTTTATTTCACTCTTTACCTGATAAAATCTTAGACATGTCCAAATTGAAAGCCTTTGCATACCACAATAAATGTGGCTAAAACAATGGAAACAAGAAGGCAGTCTGAAGGACAGCTATATTCCCTGCCGCTGCTGGACCCAGACAGCACTTCATTGCACTGATCCTTTTATAATCACCCTTTCATTGTCATATCATGACTAAAATACTTCTGACGGACATAAAACACCATGCCATTTGTCCATCCATATCTTTGGTTGCATGGATGAATTCAAAGTAAAGCAGTATACCAATTAATATAATTTCTTGATGATATATCTATAAACATGAAATCTGCATCTCGCAAAATCCGCAAAATACTGAAGTTGCAGACACGAAAGCCAAGCTTCTAACATTATACCCATGACTGGGACCTTTGCCATCGATTGTCACACTGAAGAGCCGTGGATGTTCTGCACATTTTCTTTAACTTAGGTCAATATGTTATGGATTATGTGTACTGCATTTCTGCTCTATGTGATCTATATGTATCAGAAGTATGAAGTGACCTTGACCTTTGACCCATGTGACCCAAAATCAATAAGGCACCTCTTTGGATCATAAGCAACACTTGTATACAGTTTCAAGGTCCTTGGTCAAAGTGCTTTTGAGTTAGATCATATAAACGATTTTCTAACAAAGTTCACATGTGACCTTCACCTTTGACTCATGTGACCAAAAAACAGTAGGGCATCTCCTTGGGTCATGAGCAACATTTTTATAAAGCTTCAGGGTCCTAGGTCAAATGGCTTTCGAGATAGAGTGCAGAAATGAAATGGTGGGCAGACAAATGGATGTATGGAGACCGATAGAGACATGGTGAAACCAGTATATCCCTTCTACCTCACAGGTGGCGGGAGGGGGGGGGGTGTTATAATAATACTCCACTTGCCACAACTCGGCCTATTCCGTACCTAAATCTGATCTCATCCCCATAAAGGAGGTTTCCATTTTGAACTACCAATCACATGATCTTAAACACTGCCGCTCCTGTAATCGCTTAGCAATGACATGAACAACCAGGGTTAAGTTACTCATATTTATCGCTGAAGCTCCCAACGGAATTGATAAATCACGATAAAAATAGAATTTACAAACTGTTTGCCAACTGAAATATTCTTAGAAAGATATTGACAGGAAATTGTACTCATGTTTTCTTCTTTAAGAGGAGCCTTACAATTTCAATTACGGCAAAATGATGTGCTTCCGGCGATGTGCCAATGTTTGTTCCGTGTATGTGCATATCAAGCTACTTGATACAGCCGAGGAATTTGATCACCGGATCAGCCGAGGTATGCCGAATGAATAATACTCATTCAATTCAAAATTCAATTTGTAAAACAAATAAGGGCAATAACTCCAAAAATACTGACCACATAGTTAGGGATCGTGTGCACTGCACATTGTGATTTATATGCATATGAAGTTTGAAGTCGATAGCATTTATACTTTGAAAGTTATGCCCAAGACAAAAATTCAATTTGTAAAGTTGCGAAGGGAAATAACTCAAAAAATACTGACCACAGAGTTATGGATCCTATGCATTGCACTTGCCCTCACAGTGATTTATCTGCATATGAAGTTTGAAATTGATAACTCTCATACTTTGGAAGTTATGTGTCAGACAAATCTACAATTAGTAAAATAACAAAGGGCAGTAACTCCAAAAATAATGAAGACAGAGTTATGATCTTGTGCACTGCACTTGTCCTTAATGTGATTTATCTGCATATGAAGTTTAAAGTGAATAGTTTTTATAGTTTGGAAATTATGCTCCAGACAAATCCCCATGTGTAAAATAACAAAGGGCAATAACTCAAAAAAAAAAAAACCCGAAAACAGATTTATGGATTTTAAGCACTGCACTTGTCCTCAACGTATGAAGTTTGAAGTGAACAGCTTTTATACTTTTGAAGTCATGCTCTAGACAAAAATCTAAGGTGTAAAATAACGAAGGGCTATACCTAAAAAAAAAAAAAGAGATAGAATTGTGGATCTTGTGCACTGCACACTGTCTCAATGAGATAAACATTTGACCAAAGTTTAACGAAAATCTTTCATAGGGTTCAGGAGATATGGAGCAGACAAGAAAGTGTTACAGACAGACAGACGGATGAACAGACGAAGGCCATTCCCATAATCCCCTCCATTTTGCGGGGGATTAAAGATGTTTACTTGTGGCATATTCTCCTTGTACCACAATGTTTTCAAAAGCCATCTTCCTTAGGGTCGCAGATACAGGACTGTGTGGCAAGGGTTAAGAACCTGGAACCTGTAATCAGATCATCCAGGGTCACTATTCACCAACAATTCTTCAGAACATTCTTAGTCTTATTCTGCAGAATTTTCTAGATTTGAAAGTAACACAACTTTGAAACTACCACAAACATTTAGTTTAGCAAATCAGAAGTTGTGTTACTTTCAAATTTAAAAAATCTCAGACATAAAGACTAAGAATGTTCTCAAGAGTGGTTGGTGCACAAGGTATTAGTCATGTAGCAGTGTCCTTGGGCAAGGTATAGCAGTACCCTAGCTTGGCACTTGTGAAATCCAAGAAGATGTGGACAACTGGGCTTATGCCTGGATTGAACTGAAACACTGTAGAATGTAATGTTAACCTATTTAATCTTTTACCAGATGACAAAACTTCAGAATCATCCAAAATGAAAGTGTTTGCAGATGACATTGTTAATCTGGCTCAAATAACGGAATTTCTTTTTTGAAAGAGTAGAAAGCATTGTGGGAAAAGGAGAAAAGGCTGTTTGCCAGTAGCATTTTCTCATTTTCCACAATGTTTTCAAAAACCCTCTTCCCAGCATCATAAAGAATTGCTTGGTAAAGGGTTAACAGACTGGGTCTGTTATCAAGAAATACTTGTTTGATTCAGCTGGCAGCATTGATCATGTGGCAGTGCCCTTTGGCAAGGTATTGCAGAACCCAACACTGCACTGTTGAAAGCCTGGGATACGTAAATAAGTAAGCTATTGTCCCAATACGACTGAAAATTCTTTGTAAGCAGTTTATCCCTTTATCAATCGACAAAGACTAGACTCTTTAAAGTTGAAAGCATCTGCAGATGATTAAATTGAAATTAGTGAAAAGGAAGTTACAGTTTTCTGAGAGGATTGCAAACATTGTGGAAAACAGAAAAAAATCTGGTTACCTGCATTTTATCCTTTGCCCACAATATTTTCAAAAGCCTTCTTCCTTGGGGTAAGGGAAAGTTGGGATTGTGTGGTTAATCCTTTACTTCACAATCCCGACTTTTAACGACGCTGTAGAAAGAGGGCTTTTGAAAACATTGCTGGGAAAAGGAGAAAATGCTGGTAACCAGCATTTTCTCCTTTTCCCACGATGTGCTTTCAGACACAAATTCAATTATTTGAGCCACATTTGTCATCTGCAAATGCTTTCAATTTGGATCAGTCTTAAATTTTGTCGTTTGGTAAAGCCAAAGTTGGTTGAAAGTTGGGAATGGAACAAATGATTATCTCCATTTTTCATAAAATAGAATTAGTAGAGTAAGCTCCCTTTGTTCACTTCCAAATCTTTAACCCTGTTCCACACAATCCCGAGTTCTAACATCTCTAAAGAAGGCTTTCGAAATATTGCGGAAAAAGGATAAAATACTGGTTACCAGCATTTTCTAATTATCCAAGAATGTTTTCTACTCTTCCTAGAGCAAATTTCAAATTTTGGGTCTCATTTATTTTGTCGTCTGCAAATGCTTTCAATTTGGTTAAGTCTAAGATTTTGTCATCTGGTAAAGACTTAGGTATGTAGAGTTTAGTTGTCACAGTTGTGATTATGTCCATCAAACATGCGAGAAAGTTTTGGATAATGATATGGAATATGGTGCATATGATGGGATTTTGTCTTTGAAAGGTTACAAACCATTGTGGAAAGAAGAAAATACCAACTGGCAGCATTTTATTTCTCCTTTTCCCACATTATTTTCAAAACTATTCTTCCCCCAAGTCATTAACCTTTTGACAAGCAATCCAGAGTATAAGTAAGAAGCCTTTGAAAACATTCTGGAAAAGGCTGAAAATGCTCGTAACCAGCATTTTCTCCATTTCCCACAATGATTTTTGTCTTATCAAAGAACTTAAATTTGTCATCTGTATATTCTGAATTTTAGATAGTCTAAAAGTTGTTGTTTGGGAATGGGATGAAAGTTTTGTGTGTGTGTGGTGAAAAGTGAAAGACTTCCTTCTTCAAATGGTAAACTTTTACGATACTTTTTTCACAATGTTTTTAAATTTCATCTTATCTTTCGGTTGTTAAAATAAGATTTTTTTTTGTGGCAAAAGGGAAAACCAAACAATCCAGAATTTTAACAACCAGAGAGAGACGCCTTATAAAAAACATTGCGGGAAAAGGGGGAAAATGCCGGTAACTAGCATTTTCTCCTTTGGCCAGGGATGTAATTTACGATCCCTGCTTAGGCTGATCAATGCGATTAAATGCACTTTGTCGACAGTATAGATCAATAACAGACTGTACAAAAAAGCAGTCTGATCTTTGACCCCATCGGTCCTATACGAGTAGATCGATTTTTTTTTTTCGGTAAAAAACAAATACATGTAGATCTACGTGATGTCGTAATATTTTGGTTGAAATTATTGGCTGAAAGTGTTAATTTATGTAGCAGTTTAATCCTTTAGTAAGCAGTCTCTATTTTATGACCCTGAGGAAGTAGGCTTTTGTAAACACCGTGGGAAAAGGAGAAAAAGCTTGTCATTGGCAATTTGATATTTTCCTACAATGTGTTCAATCCGTTTCAAAAACAAATATTATATGACACATTTAATTTGTCCTCTGTAAATGTTTTCATTTTGAAAAATTCTAGATTTTGTCGTTTGGCAAAGAGTAAAGGGCTATTTAATTCTAGAAGGGATAATTTAGTCAGAATTTCAAAAATGTACATGTATTTATGTAAATGTGAATTTAGAAAGTACTGTTCTTGGGAGAGAGGCTGACCAATTTAATCTGTGCAAACAGCGTTTACAGTTTCCTATCATTAGCAAAAGGACGAGAAAAGAAAACAAAATTCGTGTATAACACATGTTGATTTCGAATACTGCACAGAATGTTTAAAGAATATGATTTTATACACACGAAAAGTTAAGATCCAGAGAACAGATGACTTTTGGCCAAGGATATTTTGGTAAGGACATTTGGGCCATGACGTTTTGTCAACGAACGTTTTGGCCAGTCGAACGCAAAAAGTAGGAAGTTATGTCCAAACGTTATGGCAACGTGTCTGCAGTGGCTGTCTTTTGAAAACATTGGAGAAATCGTCTGCTAAAGTATAGATTATTTGAAAATGTCTTGTGATGTGCAAATTCTTTTTTCTTCTGCAGCTTAAGAAATTAGAAGTCATTATAGGAAAAGGTAAAATTAACAAGCAGCTTACACCTTTTCTCTCAAGGATTTCTATGTCATCACATTAATATATCCTTCGAAAATTAGGATTTATTGGATATGAATCAATTTTAATATGATAATAATGATATGGTATCGGGTAATATTGAAATGAAGAGGAGTTCTTGTTATGTTTCTTTTCTAATAAAGTATGATTTATAATTATTTACGTTCTGGCCAAATGTTATTTTAAAGCAGAAAAATGTAATAAATGAACTTCCAGTGCTTTTATTTTTCTAAAAATGTATTCATTTACTAAAGAGCATAAACAATTCACTTATTGCATTTCTCTGTTCTGAAACAGCATTTGGCCAAAACGTCCTTTTTTTGGTACTTCCAAACGTCCTTTACTTCCAGTTGGCCAAAACGCCGATGGCCGAAACTTCCGACCGCCAATTCTGAAATCTGATCAAACAACCTGGGTATAATTCCATTTTTTAAGAATGTGTAACCTGAAAGATGCTGTGAATTAGTATCACTAATTGGTACGTGATTGATGCTACAAACAGGCATTAAATACCATTTTGACTTTGCGTAGGTCTATATATTGTAAACATACGATATTCCACGTAACCTCATACACACACACACACACACACACACGTACACGCACGCATGTTTGTATACATATTCTGGGGGCAGAATGCGTAAGGAAAAATAAAGATCTTTTCAAGAATGGTATGAGAATAGGCATTTTTTGACCTCAGACATTAGGCCCACTAGCTGCGAAATGTAAGCAGTTAGGAAGTCAAACTGCAGACAAATTTAATTCGACCATTTAATAGTATGGATATCATTATGAGTCTGCTATGTGTTACAATGCAGTCTATTAAAGTTCCAGTCGCTGGCAGAGAAACTATTGTAAAACTAGAATTAATTAAAGTTGCCAAAATACAGTTAAAAGTGATCATTAAAAATGCATACATCCTGTATTTCGTAATGTATTTAACACTGATGAATACAACAAAATATACTTTTGGATACACTCAGTAAAAAGGACACAACTAGCTTTCGAAAAACAGGTTTGTTGCTTTTTTTGATGTGTGTGAAAATGAATATGTCATTGTATAATTCATTCGATAAAGATCCCACGTCCCATGTTATTGATCACATAACATTACCACATGATATTCAGGCGCAAATACTAAAAATACTGTAAATTGTGTGGGTTACCACCAGGCAGTGCTATGAAGTTTGTTATGAGAGAGAGAGAGAGAGAGAGAGATTGTTTGTTTGTTCCTTTCTTGCAATTTAGATCATGGGTATAGATAAAGTGATTCATCTTATTTTGCTAAAAACTGACGTATGTGGTACAGACACCGACAGGAGGGGCAGATAGAGAGACAGACTCGCTAAGGAGAGAAGTCCACTTTTCTTCAACCAATCCTGAAGTGTGCTTTTTTCCCAACCAATTTTGAAGTGTGCTTTTCTCCCTTAAAGTTCTATTTATAGGATCTGTAGGAAGAAATGAAAATTTAGGAAAGGTTCCTTTCGATCTGCGTGAAATTCTTTGACCATTTAACCCTTTCATACACAATTCCAAATGAGAGGGATCTGGAAAACATTGCTGGTAAAAGGCATTTTCTCCTTCTCGTACAATGATTCCTCACGTTTCAAAGCTAAATCTCATTATTTGAGCCACTTTTATTTGTCGTCTGCAAATGTATGCTTTGACTTTGGACAAGCCTATGAATTCATCTTTTGGTAAAGGGCTACTCTTTGGAACTGAAATACACCAGAATAATTATTTTGTCCACTTCCACAAAATATTTGGGACACACAGTACATATTACAGTTATAAAACTGGAGGAAACGTCGAAAGTGACGAAATAATAGGGACGAAAAAACTTGCCCTCGCCCCACCTCCCCCCCCCCCCCCCCCCAACAACACGAAGAGCAACAAAATAACGCTAAGTATTCAAGTACATCATCAGTACATGTGTAGTATAATAGGCATCATTTTCATTTTTTAAGTTTATTCGTTTCCCAACCAAAATACCCTTTTTACTTTTGAAAGAAATTTCCTTTCACGATATCTGATTGAACGCTCTATAACAACGCTGTGTAAAGGATTCGGGCGATGCAAATACATGATGATTTGGTATAAAATACTTGAATTCAAAGTGTAAATTTTATCCATATCAAGAAAATATATTAAATATGACAACGAAACCTTTCTTTCAAGTATTAATCCCATATTTCATAGTACATAATCTTCCTATCGTGGACACTATCCTTCTTTCGCGAAAGGAAGTTCCTTTCGCTGTTTAGCTATTGATTTTTGCCTTTCAAAAATTGGTATTCATGAAAAGTAAAATAAACATATTCTTTGAGCCCTAATTTTACAATGAGGAAAATGTTTTTTTCAATTAAGAAATACTTCCATTGCTGCAGTCAGTAATTATTTTCATAAGAAGAAAGCTATTTTCGAAGAAAGTAATAATTTATATCTCTCACCAGATACCTCCTACTATCATTCTTTATTTCATATTCCATATCGATGATTAATATAACAAAACTAAATAAAAGATAAATGAGGCTATTACCTCAAGCAGGAGAGAAAGAAAACAGTAACGTCGATTTCATGGTATTTTCGTAATGTTTATTTCCAAGTTAAAACAGAACAATATATTCAAACATATATCCATATATCAATTAGGGGAGCTACTTTCGTAGGGAAAGCTACTTTCGTAGGGGGAAAGCTATTTTCGCGAAAATATGCTATTTTCGGTATCTAGTCGTACCGACAAAATCATTTGTTGTTTTCGTTCCGCATCGGATTCGTACTTTCATCATCAGGAGACAATTTGTTTGAATGAAATATTTTGGTAGGGCAAATACAAATACTATTTCTATATACCCTGGTTATTTTTGGGTTGCTGATTAATTCAATCACGGTTTCATAGAAGACCTACATAAAGTCAAAATAGTTTCGCAGTTAAATTGTTTGTTAAAAATGAAAGTAGTCTGTGGAGGTGAATTTTTGTTAGAAATGACTGACAGGACTTTATCTAGAATGCAAAGCAAGCTTGTGTTGTATTTTGTTGATAATGTAGATAAAATCAGACATCACAAAATTTTAAGTCTGAGTGTTGAATTGTTCCATCTAATAGCTTGAAGTTCCTCCCCGAAGTAGCCTACTTTGTAGGCTTAAAACTGAAATTATTATTCCAAGATTTTTTTAAATGAAAATATCCATTAACTTCTTTAACCTTTTCAGTGCCATAGGCGAAAACATGAGTTTTTGCGGACGGCATAAATTAAGATCAGACTGAACATGCAGTCTGGTCTTGGATCTATACTTTCCGCTTGTTCAGTCAAGCCTATGAATACAAACCAGTCGAGTTTCAGCGGATTGTATTTTGAAGCCGTCGAAAAAGGTCGCCTTTGGAGATTTGGTATCGAAAGAGTTAAGTATTTCAAAGCTAGCTTTTTAAACTTTAGCGCAGGTTTTTTTCAAAGCCACACTCTAACGTCTTAACTCATTAGACTTTACTAGGTGAAGTCCTACTTGTCCAAATTCAAAGCATTGGCAGACAACATATCAGATGTGGCTCAAAAAATTGGATTTGTCTTTGAAAAGTTAGAAATACGGTGAAAAAAATGCTAGTTGTCAGCATTTTCTTTCTTTTCCTGCAATCTTTTTAAAAGCCATCTTCATCAGGGTCATTAAAATTCTGGTTGTGTAGCAAAGAGTTGAAATGCTAAATCTCAGGTGTCCTAAAGTTCCTAAATACTGGCATCCTTGGGATCTTAGGGCACTGTTAGTGTTGATGCACAACTCCAGACACATGTAACTATTTCAAGCAATTAGTTTCTTGCTTTAAAACTTTTTTAGCTATTAGTTTTCACTGCTAGGTTTCATAATCACTTAGTTTTCTGTGATTTTCAGATAGATGTAGTTCCTACATAAAATAAGATGAAGAATAATATTTAGTTCCATAACCCTGTAAAATATTCATTTCAGAAGCAACACCATCACTTTCTTAACCATCATGGACTTCACTGAACATCTCTTGGCATTTTCACTGATCGATGTAGATAACCACTATACCTTAGGTTTCGTTCATTCATAAATATGATGGAAACAGAGATTTTAAATACTTTTCACAAATTAGTTTTTCACTTTTAGCTCCACTGGCCAAAGGCCAGTGGGCTTATGTTATGGCCTTGTGTCCGTCGTGGGTGCATCCATGTGTGTGTGTGTCCGTGTATTAACTATTATTTCAAACATCTTCTTCACTGAAACTACCCACTGGATTTTAACAGAACTTCACAGAAATGATCCTGGCATGGCCCTCTTTAGAAAGTCTTCAAAGAATTTGATTCCTATCAAAACTATGGTTGCCATGGCAACAAAACTGAAAAAATATTGGAAATCTTTAAAAATCTTCTTGTCCAAAGCCATAAGGCCTAGGGTTACCAAATTTGGCATGTACCTTCATCTAATGGATTGGACCTCTACAAAAAGTTTTCAAATTATAGCCCTGGGGTCAAAGTTGGCCCTGCCCCAGGGGTTACAAGTTTTACAAAGGTTTATATAGTGAAAACTTTAAATATCTTCTTGTCCCAAACCATATGGCTTAGGCCTACCAAATTTGGCATGTAGCTTCATCTAATGGACCTTTATGTAATTCCTTCAAATCATAGCCCTGGGGCCAAAATTTGCCCCGCCCTGGGGGTCACAAGTTTTACATAGGCTTATATGGATTAGAAATTTAAAAATCTTCTCCTAAATCATGTGGCCTAGGGCTACCAAAATAAGCATGTAATTTCATCTGATGGACTTTTACTTAGAGTCTCCAATTTATAGCTGTGGGGCCAAAATTGGCCCCGCCCTGGGGGTCACAAGTTTTTCATGGGCTCATACAGGGAAAACTTTGAAAATATTCTGGTTCTATATCATATGGCCTAGGGCTACCAAAATTGGCATGTAGCTCCATCTAATAGACCTCTACTTAGATTCTTCAAATTATAGCCCTGGGGCCAAAATTGGCCCCACCCAGGGGGTCACAAGTTTTACATGGGCTTATACAGGGAAAACTTTGAAAATATTCTGGTTCTAAACCATGTGGCCTAGGGCTACTAAATTTGGTATGAAGCTTCACCTAATTGACCTCTACTAAGATTCTACAAATTATAGCCCTTGGGTCAAAATTGGTCCTGTCCCAAGGGTCACAAGTTTTACAAGGACTTTAATAGTAAAAAATCTTTAAAGGTCTTCTTGTTCTTATCTGTAAGGCCTAGGGCTACCAAATTTGGAATAAAGCTTCATCTAGTGGATCTCTTCTGAATTTGTTCAAAATTTAGCCATTGTTCAATTTGAATTAAACCCCCTCATGGTTTATTAGGGAAACTGCAAATCTTGTTTATAACCATACAGCGCAGTCCTATATAACTTGGTATGTGGTTATATCTTATTGACCTCAATCAGGATTCAATTAATTATAGCTCATAATTATAGCTTGAAATCGTTATCATAGGTAAAAAATGGACTTGCCCTTGGGTGACGTTGGGTCACAATTTTCATGTAGGCTTTTATATAGAAACTTTATCAGTCTTCTTGTTGGAAGCCTTTAGGCCTAGAGTTGTAATGTTTGGTGTGTATGCTTTGTACATATTAGCCTGTGGAGCGATACAGGGCCATCATGGCCCTCGTGTTACCCTTTACCAGATGACAAAATATTAGACTGGTCTAATGAAAGCATTTGCAGACGACAAATGTTGCACAAGTTATGAAATATGCCTTTGAAAGAGTAAACAACACTATGGGCAAAGAAGAAAATGCTGGTTACCAGCATTTTCTCCTTTTCTCACAATGTTTTCAGATGTCCTTTACCTTGGTGTCATTAAAACTTGGGATTGTATGGTAAATGGGTTACACAATGAAATTTGATTGTTCTTTTGTTTTTCTTTAATTTCAGTTAGTAAAAAAAAAAAAAGCTTATCTGTTGCCCTGTCGACACTTCTCTTTTCTTTCTTTTGCAGGATGATGTTGGTGCTAAGACAGACGTCTAGAATGATAAGAACCTGTCAAAAATATGGCTTACTTGGTAGTCTTTTTTCTTGTTAATTCCATATTTGAAATACAGTTTTACATGCACATAGGATTACTGAAAATCACTGAAATTCCAAAAGGAAAATCTAATACCACCAACATGTCTTACTTCAGTCTTGCAATATTACCATATGCAACACAAGTCTGCATGTATTATAACAAGGTCTAGTTACTGTAGTTAGTGATGATGTTAATCATTACTACCAAAATACACCAGCATCTGAAGTTCATTAAAAGATATAGCTAGGAACGGACTCATGTAGGTTTTATTAGAAGAAATTAACAGCTGAAAGTTCCAACATACACAAACTTGAGAAAAGGATGCGAATTGTCTTCAGATTTCAAATAAACAACAAAATATTTAATGTTGATTTATGTAAAGTATTCCTTTCTGAAATGTTATTTTTATTTGCTGTAGTGCATTTTGAGCCAACCCCATTGTACAGTTTGAGAGTACTCTCCCTTAATTGCGCTGCTCCCCCCAACACACACACATACACCCACCCACACAAACACACACTTTTGAGGCAAGACTAATACTTGATTGAAATATTGTAAATAAAGTTTTGAACAGGTGTTTAGGCAGAATTTCATATTCTTTAAGCTTTGGTGTATGCAACACTCTGCCTATTACTTAGATCCATACACAAAAACTATAAAATCTGCAAGATTGATTTAGTATCATCACATTTCTCAACTTGATATTCATGTATTTGATGATAATCATCTTTGCCTTTTTATCACTTAAAATAGTTTGAGTAAGTCGAGCTTTATATGAGAGTCTTATCTGGAACTGGTCACAGTGGGATTCTTTCATCATTTTGTGGTCTAAGGGGTAAAACTTGTAAAACTTTGCTGAAACTTCATTTTTAACTCAATGAGGAGTGGCCTCCCCTATGACAATGTTTTTTCTTTCACTCTGGTTGCCACTTAACCCTTTACCACACATTCCCGGGCTTTAACAACCCTTTAGGAAGAAGCCTTTTGAAAACATTGTGGGAAAAGGAGAAAATGCAGGTAACCAGCATTTTCTCCTTTTTCCGAAATGTTTTCTACCCTTCCCAAAACAATTTTCAATTCTTGAGTCATATTTATTTCGTCATCTGCAAATGCTTTCAATTTGGACATGTCTTAAATTTTTTCATTGGGTAAAGAGTTAATCCTTAGATGTGTAATGATTTGGAAGAGATTCCACATCCCACCTGTTCATGAATGTAAACATATGTTTGAGCAATGGTACTACAAGACCTAGTACAGCCGCTATCTTTCAAGGCCATCAAAAGCAGTGAATGCAAGGTTTTAGGTGGGGCCTATTGGTTTAAGGTGTGCCCTTGATAAAATGCTTTACAAGATGAACCAAATAAGTATCATTAATGATTTATAATTTGTGAAAAAGAAATAGTTACAGATCTATGTGCTTCTCTGTGAGGAATGGAAATATGTAACAACATGTACTAAGTTTCATTGAAAAAAAATTCTTTATCTATGTTTTGGCAAGGTCATACATTTCCATAACAAGGTCAGACCGCATATATCAATGCTGCTGTATTCAATTTCAGAGAGGAGCAGCATCATGGAACTCCTTAAAACTACCTTCAGATTAATGAGTTCAAGGTCATTCCCACTGAAAGATGAATTCAAACAAAAGTTGCTCAGGCTAGAGGGAGGTTCGGTGGACCTGAAGAAAGATAACCAGTCAGGAATTGCCACCATTTTGATGAACCATTCAGAGAAAAGGAATGCTATTTCAGGTACAAAACAACATTTTGAACATATATGAATTGCATTCTGGCCAAAGGGGGCTTAATGCATCTCTGTGATGGATGATACCTAGCAAGTCATTTACTTACTGTTTACTTACTGTTCCGAGACCATAGGTAAGCTACTAGCTTCTGTTTGTCCTTCTCTTGTAAATCTATTTCTTAGATTAATGTCCAAGTAGCAACTTGGGGTGAACTTTTGTTTCATATTATTATGGATCTATAAAAAATTCATCTTGTCGAACAACTAGCTAAATCATGAGGGAGACTGGCCCTTTGCCATACAGAAAATTGGCATACTGGTAAAGTGAAAAGTTTCAGCCCAGATCAGCCTGCGTGGACTGCGCAGCCTGACCTGGGTTGATGCTTTTCACAGATGCATTAAGCCCCCTTTTCACAGAGCATGGCTCATATCTTTTGTGCTAAGTGGGAATCATTACAATTTTAGAATTGTCCTGCATAAAGTAGGAATTTGCACTTTGTTTTGCAATGTAGGAGTTCCCACTTTACACAGTACAATTCTAGAACTGCCCCCTGCACAAATTAAGAATGTTGGACAAAGCGAGAATCTTATTGTATCTTGTTAAAGATGCAGTTTCACTTGAATGTTTTTAACCCTTAGAGCACCAAATAAACCAAACAGACATTTTCAATTTAGAAATGTGAAATGTGAGATAAATGTATTGCCTACTTCATTTAACCTGATTCTGACCTTTATGCTGAATATATAAGTAGGCATATAAATAGAACTCTGACTATTATTTGGGAAGTTTAGTTCGCATTCACCGAAGTTAGGAAGACTTGAGCTAGTTCTGTATACCATACGAGATATTTCCGTGACCATTTGGGACATATGCAAAAGGCAGTCCTGTGTGATGCTGAGGGTAAAGATAGAATTTAAAATTATGTAAGTGATGTTCACCTGGGTCAGGTAATATGAAGTAGGCAATAGATAACTTTTGGTAGATAGCCATGTGTATGTCTAAATCTTTGGAATACAAATAACAGTCATTTGATCACAATGTTTTCACTCTTTCTAAACTCCTTTGCCCTTCGAAACAAATTTGCAGCAGAAGAATTAGAAAACCTTTTTGTTAAATGGGGATAAGCAACCTAAATAGAGTTTTAACTCTTTACAACACACTGCTGTGTTTAAACTTTTACAGCACAATGCCCTCATTTAATGACCCTGGAAAAGAAGCCTTTTGGTAACCAGCATTTTCTCCTTTTCCCACAATGTTTTCTACCCCCATGAAAGAAAAATTGAATAATTTGAGCTACGTAGAAATTGTCGTCTGCAAATGCTTGCAGTTTGGACAAGGCTAAAATTTTGTCGTTTGGCAATGGTTTAAAGGCCCTGCAGAAGACTTGCCTTTTGAAAACGCTGTTGGAAAAAAATGCTGTTATCCAGCAAATATTGTGGGGAAAAAAATAAAATGTTATCTAGGATTTTCTTCTTTTCCCACAATTTTTTCTGCTCTTTTTAAGGCAAAACCCCTTTTTGTGAGATACCTGTATTTTCGTCTTCTGTGATTACTTCCAATTGGGTAAGTCTAAAATTTTGTGAGTTGGTTAAACCTTTACCACACAGTGCCACCTTTTAATGACCCTGTGGAAAATGCCTTTTGAAAACATTGTGGGAAAAGGAGCATTTTCTCCTTTTCCTAAAATGTTTTCTACCCTATTGAAGAATGAAATAAACACTTGAGCTACATTTAATTTGTTATCTGCAAATGCTTTCAATTTGGTCCAGTCCAAAATTTTGTCATTTGGTAAAGGGTTTGAAGTGAATACATGTACATGTACATGAATGCAAATGAAAATAGAGATAATGGAAGATTTTGCCCATCAGTAGTCTGCTGCAAGAGGAACTAATTGCCAGCGGAAGTAATATTTGTCTTATGCAAATGAGAATGAATCATCACACTGTGTGAAAACTGAAATACAGTGTTGTATTAATTTCCTCTCTAGCTCTGTAACACGGAAGTAAAAAAAAAAGTACTAGTTATTTCTTTTATCTTTCTGTTTCAAGAAGTGCATTGTCAAGAAAATCAGGACAATTGGGTGTGTTCATGTAAAATTTGCTTTATTGTTCATTTCAGGTAAAATGATGCTGGACTTGGAAAAATGCGTCACAGAACTGGAAAACTGGGATGTGGGAAGAGGTGTGGTTTTGGCAGGTGTGGGTGGGACTTTTTGTTCTGGGGGTGACCTTGACACAGTTCAAAGGTTATTACAAGGAACTGATGGTAATTGCATGGCTGCCTTCATGCATAATGTTACCTCAAGACTTCACAATCTTCCTATGATTAGTGTGGCTGCGATTGATGGACATGCACTGGGAGGTGGGGCAGAATTGACAACAGCCTGTGATTTCCGAATAATGACAGAAAATTCTAAAATAGGATTTGTTCAAATTAACTTTAACATAGCACCAGGTTGGGGTGGGTGTACAAGACTTGTGAATTTACTAGGACGAGCCAAGGCATTACATTTACTTTCTTCTGGAAAAATAATGGACTCTCAATATGCCAAAAGTATAGACTATGTAAGTGAAGTTGTACCAGGGAATTCTGACATTGCTGATCAAGGAATAAAATGGTTAGCAGATAACTGCCATGTAGATGCTAAAGCTGTAGGGGTAATCAAAACCATGGTAACCGCTGCTACAGAATTGAACAGGAGAGAATCATTGGAGAGAGAAAGGCAGCTATTTTCAATGATATGGGGTAGTGATTCCCATTTTAATGCCCTTAATAAGAATTTAAAGCATAAGTAGATCTTAACCTGTATCCAACCATGCATGACTAAACCCACTTTGTTGAGTGTGTACTGATCAAGATAAATCTGCTTATACAGAGCATTTTGATCTCAGTCTACATTACCTACTTCTCTAAGAGAGCATTTTACAAAAATAATTTCCTTGGGGGCCAGTACAGATCAAGATCAGACGTGCAGTTTGGTCTGATCTTCATTGTTTGCATAGGTACAACTTGGTTGGCTTGTTTGTATGCATTAGCTTGGCTGTTTTCGAAGAAAATGGCATGGTATTATTGTAGCCATAGCGTTGTTGTCTGTCGTTGTGTGAAAAATTCTACATTTTACAATATCTCTGTTATTACTAAAGATTTTTGCTTCAAACTTGGACAAATTCTTAGTTATCAAAAGGAAAACCTACACAACAAGAGCAGGTAACCATCAAAGTATTTTTGAGAGAGTTATGCCCCTTTATTGACTGAAAATTTTCACTGAAAATCAAGCAACGGCAGCTGAGCATTGGCGCCCGCATGCAGTGCTCTTAAGTTATATCATGGCCACCAGTGCACTCATCTATGTTTTCCTGGATTTTCTTTTACCAGTACTTTGCACAGTATTCTTCCTAAGCCACCGAGTGCTTTCTTGTGTAACCATTGGTGAAACAGTGTTTAATGGTGAGAGAAGGATAAAGCCTGTTGCAATGACTATCATCAATCCTTGGAAAGAAAAAGGCTAAGCTAGGGATTTGAACCATAGACTCCCTGGTTTCAAGTCATGTATGCTACTAGGCTTTGTCAGACATTCTGCCCAAAAAGAACCTTGAAGTTTCAATTACTTGTGTCGTATTTGTTGGGTTTAATTTGACAAACATATGATAATGCTCAGCTCAAGCAATATCTTCTTTTATCACTTTATTTTAGGAATCTTTTGCAGATGCATCAAAAGATGTGTTGGGGGAGAACTAAAAAAATAAAGCTGAACTTCCCTTTTGTTATAGTTTTATTGATACAATATTGAAATGGTGTGTATTTCTTAATGATTGATAAATAAAAGCCAAGACAGAATACTATGCTGTTTGTTAATTTACACACAGAACAAAAAAATCACAACTTGTTATCACTCTCTCAAAAGCCTGTCAATATAAAGACTTTTTGCAATTCAGTAATTATCTTTCTTTAGTAATCTTTTTTTTGGAAGGGAGGGGAAATGACACCATTTTCAACATTACTCTAATTATCGGCATATTGCAGCAGCCAGCACACCTATCCCTGCATTCCTGCTTCTTTTCTCTGCATAATATCCTTTCTAATATACTGGCTGCTTTCCTATATACATATTGTCAAAAAAATGTTCAGCTGACACCACTAACCTAACAAATATTCTGTGTTGTAAATTTAGACATATGTTTATACATCTGATACTGGCAGAGGCTGAAATTTTTATAAAACATAAAAATTTTAGACCGTAAAAACAAAAGCATTTGCAGACAAAAATGCAATGTAGCTCAAAAGATGAGTTCGGTCCTTGGAATGGTTAAAAAACATTGTGGGAAAAGGAGAAAATGCTGGTGACCAGCATTTTCTCCTTTTCCCAACATGTTTCTAAAAGCCTGTCTTCCACAAGGTCTTTAAAATTGGGAATGTGTGGTAGAGGATTAAGTATAGCCATCCACAATTTGAATGAAACTGAGCACATGACAAATGCTGATGATGCTTGTTTATCATGTGACAAATACTGGTATGAAGGATGCTTGATCTATCCAAGAATCAGATTCAACTCAAGGATGAAAAGAATTTTTTCACACACAAAATAAATCCTTTTCTGGCATATTCTGATTTTAATTAGAGTCATGATATCATGTTGTTGACAAAAAGGATAAAATCACCAAACAAGGAATTTCTTATCAATCAAATAACATGCTGCTCTACACTGGGATAACAATTACAGGGACACATACAGCAGTAACTAATTACAACACAAATATGGTTCCCATCCCTTTTAGATTTGTTGAAATCCAAAGCATTTGCAAATAACAAATTAAATGTGTGTTTTAAATGAAAGAATTTGATAGAGTAGAAACTGTATGGGAAAAGGAGAAAATGTTGGTAACCAGCATTTTCTTCTTTTTCCACAATGTTTTAAAAAGCTTTTTTCCCAAGGGTCATTTAAACATGGAATTTTTTGGTAAAATGTTTAATTATTTCTACATTTTGTCAATTTTAATGGTGAGCCCAGTAGGTAATGCCCAGATTTAGCTTCAGTGATTTCCATTAGTCTGAATAGTGATGGATTTATTAGAAACAGAATCAAGTAAAGACTTGCAAGCATTTCACTTGTATTTAAATGATATGTGAATACACTAAGAAAAACCATAAAACTACATATTGCACCAATCCAAAAATAAAATACATGAATATGCCATGAATCCCTTTAACCCATTACCACCTGCAGAAAACTGCTTTTGAAAGATTGTAGCAAAGGATGAAATTGCCTGCAACATGAAATTTTTCCATTTGCCACAATTTGCCCATTTAACCTAAATTCACAGTAATCATCCACAAACTGTGAAGTCTGATTATGATCCACACAGTTTTCGAGTATTTTTCTATTTTTTTTTCATATATCTACTCAACATAACAAAATCTACCATCCACTTCCTTATCTAGACTGACTGATTGAATGGTGTTCACGCCATTTTAAACATCATCTCGGTCATACCACAGCCACAGCTCACTCATTTGTGTCCTGTGCCACACTAGTACTAGCCTGGGTTCCAGTCTGATCATTTTTTCCTTTTCTTATATTCGGACTTTACTTTGTCAGTAATAACCTCATTTTTGACAAAGTACAGTCTGAATATAAAAAAGGAAAAAAAAGATCAGATTGGAACCCAGGCTACACTAGTACTATGATAGGGCTCTGAAGTCTTGCCCTAGGACATCCAACAAAATAACAAAGAAAACCAAACAAGCCCTTTTCGAGTGGAAAAATACATGTAGGTCAATGGGCCTTCAAACTTGATGAAATATTTTTTGCCACTGACTGTTTGTGCAGCCTAATTTTGTGGAGTCAGGTTATGTACAGCCTTGGTTTTGTTGCAAGTACTTTAACTCTTCACCAGACCACAAAGTTCAACATGAGTCCCAATTTGGAAGCATTAACAGATGAAAAACCAAATGACAGAATTTACATTTGGAACTGTAGAAAAGACAGTGGGAAAAGGAGAAAATACTGGTTACCAACACTCTCTCCTTTTCCCTATGTTTTCAAAAGCCTTTGTCATAAGGGTCATTTCAACTGGGAGCTGTGTGGTAATGGGCTAAGGTGTGCCCTGCACTCTTAGGATTAAAGTGTGATATTTTTTCTCCCCAATCCCTATAATCTCAAATGGATCACTCATACATTCCTTTACACATGCAAAACATAAACAAAAAAAGATATCAAGCCCCTTTCACAACTATTATTGCTTTTGCCGCCAGTGTAGATCAAGATCAGGCTGCACAAAATGTGCAGCCTGATCTTTGATCTACAGGGTCTGCTTTGCTAAAAGACTTTAGGCAAGAGAAACCATGAAATTGTGATTATTTGGGCATTTGGGTCTTATTTCTATATTGAATATAATGTTACAGGTTTATTCCGCGCTTTCGGGGTTAAAATACAAATCAGGCACACTGATGCACTACTGAAACCTCAATAATTAACTCTTTACCACAGGACAAAATTTTAAACTTGTCCAAATTGAAAAAATATGAAGATGACCAGTTAAATGTGGCCTGATTGATGAGATTTTCTGTGAAAGGGTTGAAGACATTGTGGAAGAAAGAGAAAATGGTTACCAGCATTTTCTCCTTTTCCCATAATGTTTTTTAAAAGGCTTCTTTCTCAGGGTCGTTAAAACTTGGGATTGTGTGGTAAAGGGTAAAATATTTTATAAGTACAGTTTCAGATAGATTGTCAGATACTTTTAACTCCTTACAAAACCACAAAATTATAGACTTGTTTTGGCAGACAACGAATTAAATGTGGTTCAAATGATGACATTTGTCTCTGAATGGGTAGAAAACATTGTGGAAAATGAAAGGATACCAGAATTTTCTTCTTTTTGTAACAATGTTTTCAAAAGCTCTCTTGCTAAGATTAGCAAAAACTTCAAATTATGTGGCAAAGAGTTCAACATTAGGTTGCTTAATCCTTAATGCTCCCTTCCTTATTTTCATTGCCTTGCAGCTGGTGTAGATTCAGATCAGACTGCAAAGAACATGCAATCTAATCTTTGATCTATATCCTCCATTTTGCTGGGATTCTCTACAAAAGCCATCTTGATATTACACTAATTAGGTCTTTTTTTCTAGTACTTACAGGGCCTGAACTTTAAAGGGAGACATTTAGATTTTTCATCAGAACTTAGGAATGAATATATCCAGTTGCTTTTAACACTTAAGCTGCTGAATAAATGAAATGCAAATTTCTATTCAATACTAAAAGCCAAAACATTGCTGTTTCAAAGTTGACTTCACTGGAAAGAAAGTAGCGTATCAGACAGTCTAGACCAAAGATCCGACTGTCAAGTTCTGAAAAAAGTCAGCGAGTCGCGCTTAGCAGCTTAAGGGTTAATCTTTTTTCATGTATTAAAGCAACATGTCAGAAGCTACTACCTTTTAACTTCTCTAGGTAAGTTATGTGCTTAACCATTGTATTTAGAGTTTAAAGAGCATAAAAGAGATATTGTATTCTTCCATTTTTTCCTATGAAAATACATGTCATGCTCTGTGACAAGGGGGCTTAATGCATTGGCAAAAAGTATTGACCCAGGCCAGCCAGCGCACTCCAAGCAGGCTGACCTAGGCCGGTACTTTTTGCTATTGGTCCATTTTATGCATGGCAAAGGATCAGTGTAGCTCATGACTCAGTCTGTTGTTAGACAAAATAGATTTTATAGATCCATTATTATGTGATGACCTGCCTGGTATCAAGCATCATTGAGATGCATTAACTCTTTACCACACAACAAAAATTTATACCTGTCCAAATTGAAAGCATTTGCAGATGACAATTCTAATGGGGCTCAAATAATATCATTTTTGTTTGACAGGTTAGAAAACATTGTGGGAAAAGGAGAAAATGCTGGTTATCAGCATTTTCTCCTTTTCCCACAATGTTTTCAAAAGGCTTCTTTGTCAGGGTCGTTAAAAGTCGGGATTGTGTGGTAAAGGGTTAAGCCCCCTTTTGCCAAAGCATGGCTCACATCAAATTACTGCACTGAAATAATGACACTAAATACTAAGATCACACCTTACAAATGACATGCAAAAAAAAGAAACTTATACTTTGATCCAAAAAATCAGAATAGTTCCCTTTAAAATTCAAAAGTGCCTTTGCAAAGAACATCACCCAATATTTAGATAGGATACTGTAGAAACTGTAAAGGATAAGAAACAGTTGAAACATGAAATAAATGAAAAACAAATATGTTGTAAAAGTTATAAGCCCTCTGTACATACATTTCATCCAAATACACAAAATTTTCTACAGGCACAAATTTAAAATAAACAAAACCCAATATCACAGTTTCTTAACAAAAAGAAATACAAACAAACACAAAAAGAAACTAAATCACGAAAGAATGATAAATGACATTAAAACAAACAAACATTAAACTCCTAGGACAAATTTACTGTACAATTAAACTTTGTATGCACCTGCATTTGAAAGTGCTTGAAAAGTCAGGGGAAATCACTTTTAAAAAGAAAATGCTCCTTTTTCCACAAGGTTTTTCATTGTTTAACATCAACATTTTCTTTTCACTCAAATTTCTGCCCTTTGTATAATTTGTGGCATTTTTTGGTAGGGCTAAAACTATCATGTACAAGTTACTGGTTTTGCTTATCTAAAGCAAATGGATGCAAGCAATTTAATCCTTTACCAAACAATACTTTAATACTTTTAGACCTTTACCGCACAATGCCAACTTTCAACAACCCTGAAAAAGACAGCTTTTAGAAAACATTGCGTGAAAAGGAAACCAGAATTTTCTCCTTTTCTTTTAGCACTGAAAGAACTCTTTACCACAAGCAAAATTTTAGACTGGTCCAAAATAAAAGCATATGCAGACGACAAATTAAACATTACTTAAATGAAAGCCTGTATTTCTAAAAGGGTAGTAAACATTGTGGAAAAAAGCTGGTTACCAGCCTTTACTCCTTTTCCCACAATGTTTTCTACCCTATGAAAGGCAAATTTTATGTTTTGGGTAACATTTAATTTGTTGTCTGCAAATGCCTTCAATTTGGACGGGGCTAAAATTTTGTCTGGTAAAGAGTTAAGTTACTGATGTTTTTCTACTTGGTACTTATAACTTTGAAAATATCCATGGAAATACTAGTAATCAACATGAATTGTGGTTCATCAATTTAATCTTTATCAGACAAATCAATTTTTGAAACCATTTGCAGATGACAATTCAAATGTTTTAACAACTGACTGAATTCATCTGTGGAAGAGTAGAAAACATGACTGTAGGGAAAAGCAGAACATGCCGATTACTAGCATTTTCCTCTTGTTTTCAGAAGCTCTCTTCCTCCATGTCTTTTAATGTTGATTAATTGAATAGTGTTTATGCTGCTTTCAACAAATTATTTCAGTCATAATACGGCTACAACTTACATTTTCACGTCTGTCCCAAGTTTCACAAGCACTAGGCTCTGAAGTGTCTTCCCTAGGACACTCCCATAACAAGAGGGCCATGATGGCCCTGTATCCCTCCACTGGCTTATAACTATAAACCATGAAGAGAAGTCTTCACTATATAAGCCCTTATAAAACTTTGACCCCAGCGCTACAGTCGGACTAAATGGGGAATATGTGTATTAGAAGAATAATGTGCCAAATTTGGGAGTTCTTGGCCTTATGGCTAGTAACAAGACAGTTTCTGAACTTTTCACTCCATAAACCCATGTAAAACTTGTGACCCCTGGTGCAGGGCCAAACTTGATCCTAGGGCTGTAACTTGGGCCCTCTTTGTAGTTGTCCACTAGATAATGCTTTAATTATGCAAAATTTGGTAGCCTAAGCCTTATGGCTATGTACACCAAGATTTAAAAGTTTTCCCTATGTAAGCCTATGTAAATCTTGTGAAACACCCCCCCCCCCCTCCCCCAGCATGAGGCCAAATTGACCCCAGGACTATAATTTGGGCACTTTTGGTAGACCCCAACTAGATCAAGCTAAATGCAAAATTTGGTAGCTCTAGGCCTCATGGCTAGGTACAGAAAGATTTTTAAAGTTTTCTCTATATAAGCCTATGTAAAACTTGTGACCCCTTGGGCAGAGCCAATTTTGACCCCAGGGCTATAATTTCAAGAAACATGATAGAGGTCTACTACATAAAGCTACATGCCAAATTTGGTAGCCCTATGCCTTATGGTTTCAGACAAGAAGATTTTTAAAGTTTTCTCTATATAAGCCTATGTAAAACTTGTGACCCCTGGGGCAGAGCCAATTTTGACCCCAGGGCTATAATTTCAAGAAACATGATAGAGGTCTACTACATAAAGCTACATGCCAAATTTGGTAACCCTATGCCTTATGGTTTCAGACAAGAAGATTTTTAAAGTTTTCTCTATATAAGCCTATGTAAAACTTGTGACCCCTGGGGCAGAGCCAATTTTGACCCCAGGGCTATAATTTCATGAAACATGATAGAGGTCTACTACATAAAGCTACATGCCAAATTTGGTACCCCTATGCCTTATGGTTTCAGACAAGAAGATTTTTAAAGATTTCCAATATTTTTCAGTTTTGTTGCCATGGCAACCAGAGTTTTTGAAGGAATCAAATTCTTTCAAGAAATTCTGAAGAGGACCAAGGCAGGATCATTTCTGTGAAGTTTCATGAAAATTGGATGGGTAGTTTCAGAGAAGAAGATGTTTGAAATAAAAGTTAACGCACAGACGGACAGACGGACGGACGGACGCACGACGGACACCGGGCCATGACATAAGCCCGCTGGCCTTTGGCCAGTGGAGCTAAAAACCAAAAGCTTTCAGTGAGGCTTGAACCTGGCACCTCCATGTTTACACTTTACCACAAAGCCAAGCCTAGGACTTAAACCAAGGATTGTCTAGTAAAAGGGTTAATACAAACTTTCCTAAACAAAAAGTATCAACTGTAAGAAATGTTTTACAGGAAAAGTTGTTACCAGAAAGTACTTTTTGACATGGGAATATTGTATGAAAAGAGCTACATAGGTCGTCAATAACCTATTATGACAACAGATGAAACTACAAATTTATCCTTCTGTCACAAAACTTGCCTGTATCACCTGGGTTAAAATATGTCTACTTGTGGCACAGAAATAATCTAAACTTCCTAATCCTATGTTTTATATTACCATGATTTTATGTGTAACCAAACAGCACAATATTTAACAAATTTCTAACGCTACAATTCACAATGAATAACAAACTTGCATAGTTATGACAGTTCTAACAAATTTTGAATATAGATGAACTTGTGACAGCTTATCAACTAATGGAACATGTGAATCTTTGAATTTGATACTGAGGTGCCGAAAGTCTTTCTTGTTTTTGAGTTTGTAGAAAACAAGTATTAATCTTAACTTCTTACCAAACAAGAAAATTTTAGACTTAGGTAAACTGAATGAATGTGCAGACGATGAAATATATGCGACTTGGAATTCAAAATTTGGTTTTGGAAGGATTGAAAATAGTGTGGGAAAAGGAAAAAAATGCTGTTTAGCACCATTTTCTCCTTTTCCCACGATGTTTTTAAAAGCTACCTTTCTCAGAGTCGTTGAAAGTCAGGATTGTGTGCTAAAATGTTAATGTATGTGAAAATAATAATTCAGCCATTCCACAACAAAAATAAGTGAGTTTCTATAGCTCTTACCTAAATACCAATTTTCTAATAATTGTTCTTATCAACAAATTTTAAGGGACATTACACCAGATTTTGCCCAAAAGGGCTGGGAAAGTTGTTATTTTGACAGGAAAATCAAAGGGATCTGACTGTTTATCCGTTGGGAAATACAATAAAAGATGAAATGAATTCTTCAAAAGATTTCAAAACCGTAACACACTAAAGTCCAACACCATAACGAGGATATAGGGTGACATATACCAACTAATTTTCAAGTTGATAGTCTAACAAACAATCTCGTGTTTTAACAACCCCAAAAAAGGCTTTTTAATACTTTTCCCACAATGTTTTCTACTCTTTCAAAGAAAAATGCCACTAAGCCTTAAAGTGCCTTTCACATCTATGGTTGCCTTTGCAGCCTGTGTAGATCAAGATCAGGCTGCACAAGATGTGCAGCCTGATCTTTGATCTACACTATCCGCTTTGCTGAAACACTGCAGACAAAAGCAACCATGAAGTTGCAATTATTTGGGCTGTATTTCTATGATGAAAATGTCTGATAGGTTCATTTGGTGCTATAAGGGTTAATTAAGCTGCGTTCAATTGGTCCGCTGCAAATGCTTTCAAATTAGACAATTCTAAAATGTTGATGTCTGGTACAGAGTTGAAACAACATTGCATTTTACATGCCCAGTATATGCTGTAGAAAGTTTCACACTGTCCTTTAATCTACAGGTGACATAATTTCTATGCTAACTGTGTACATCAAACACTTGTTAGTATATCTAATTACCTTCAAAATACCCTTTCTGTTTATGTGGTAGGGCAGCAAACATCAAAAAGGCAAAGGAGAAATTTGTCGTAATGAGCAACTTCTCTTGTCACCATGTTTAGACATGCATCAATACTGGTATATTAATCTTTTACCACATACTCCAGAATTTTAACAACCCAGAGGTAGATTGCTTAGGAAAACATTGTGGAGAAAGGAGAAAATGTTGGTTACTAGTGTTTTTTCCCTTTTCCCACAATGATTTATACCATTTCAACAACTTCCACCATTCTAGCCACATTTGAATTTTAGTCTGCTTTTGCTTTGGATTTGGACAAGTCCATATTTTGTTGTTTGGTAAAGAGTTAAATTCATGACAAGTATCCTTACTTGACAAGTATGTAAACCCTTATCCTGCTGAATAAAAGAAATGAAACTTTCAAGCCGATAGTATAAGCCCAAACCTTTTCTGTTTCAAACAGATTTTTGGAGGGAAGATATCTCCTTATCGGACAGTATAGATCAAAGATCAGACTGCATGTTCTGTGCAGTCTGATCTTGATCTACGCTGTCCGCAAAAAGGTCAGTGAGTCGCGTTAAGCAGCCTATGGGTTAAAATTTGTCTGACACAAATTTCTTTCAGGAGGTAATGAAATACATCTAATACTCTTGGTTTGTACCTCTAAATTCTACTATGAATGTGAAAATGCCATTGAGTTCTATATGAGTTGTTGCATGTTAGTGAATTCTATATGCATCTTTGTATGTATCTAAACTCTATATGAATCATAGATTGCCTCTGAACTCTCTATACAAATTGTAGAATATAAGTTATTAGTACAGTGATTTCATCCCTTCCTCTTCAAACTGAGCCCAAGCATCATTCAACTCTATGAAGATTGCCCGAGCCAAGGACAGATGTGGAGAATCAGTCAGCTAAAGATAAAAAGAAAGCAAAACAAGGTTTATCAACATTGAACATAACACTAATTTTCAGTTTAGCTCTTTACCAAATGACAAAATTTTAGACATGTCCAAACTGAAAGCATTTACAGATGTCCTGTCAATGAGATTCATATCAAAGGATCTGTCATTGATAGGATAGAAAACCTTGTAGGAAAAGGAGAAAATACCGGTTTCTCCTTTTCCAACATTGTTTAAAAAAAATTTTTATTCATCAGTATCAGAATTGTGTGGTACATGGTTGGAAGAACTAGAAAGCTAAATCCCAGAATGTGTATACCACTAAGCCTGGGTTTGTGAGTTAGAACCCTTGTTTGGCCAAAAGTTTGACCAAGGACTGATGACTATATCACACAGCTGAACATGGTTTTGACTTTGCTATGTGAAAAAGCCAAATGGCAGACTCCTTTGGCCACACTAGTCCATTTACATGTATATCAAGCTTCTGTGCTAGCGGTAATGAATGGGTGTCTTCAATTTTCCTCCAAATTCAGAAAAAAAAATGAACAGCTTAAGTCTTTCTTCAATTATACTCTAAGCATGCATAATCTGCCAGTGGATTTACAAACCGACAATTTGTCAATCTTCTTTAGGTGATAAAGCGACATCATTATAGCTAGAATTGATAGAATTATTTTGCCCTTAACACTCACCACTAAAGAATTTACTTTCCATTTGTCATGGGTCCTCAGTGACTCAAGGTTAATAAGCAAATCAAGTAATCCCACAATCACAACCTTTGAATTCCTAGCTAGGCTGAAATTATCTGAAAGGATTGTTGAAAGCCATTGCAATATGATTTATTCTTCCATCATGTCCATTTTGTTCATGTGGGAAAGTAGCCAGAGGCCCTGAAGGAATGCTAAGTATTTGGAGACAAATTTCAAACACTCATGGACAGGTTGCCCTGCAGTAACTGATATAATAATGAAAATTGTATTTAACAAAACAAAATGTCCATTTGCCAAATGAATAAACTCAATAAATTACCAATACACCGATACAGCAGAGAAAGCCATACCTTATCAGGATGAACACAGAGTACTGCCTTCCTATAAACCTTTTTGACTTGTTCTGGGGTCACTAAATCATGCATGCCACACTGCTTCCATCGGGTTTCATCTTCCCAGAGTACAGAGTGTAGGGAACACAGTAGTGCTCGAATATTTCGTTCTTTACCTTTTGTCCAGTCCATTACCTACAAAATGTACAGATCTCTTTCAATGTTTTCTTATTGTTTCTTACCAGAGCATTTATTCTTTTATTCCAATGTTTGTTATTCAACACAAATTCAGTTATGTCATGGCAGCCAGTTCACAAATGCAAGAATTCCTTGTCTCTCTAATAACCATTACACACAACATTCTTTTGCCTGCTTTCCGACTAAACAACATGAAAACTATGCCTAGCATTTAGAGAGGTATGAATCCTGTGACAGTAACTTTCACTAAACAGAAGTGTTTGGCCTGGCCGTAGTTTAAACGTTCAACCCCTGGATTACTAGCATAACCACCTAGCTGATGGGACTTGGCACATTATATTTCCTGAGTGTTCAGCTCAGTATTATCTTGTAGCTATCAAACACCATGACGGGCCCAATTTTGTTCCTATCAAATGTATGTCTCAGTGCGTGTACTTGCAACTTGCACCTGCATTTTAGAAAAAAAATTCTTAATACTTCCAAATTTCACTATTACAAATGTGACATTCTAATCTTCAGAAGCCTTTGAATTTCAGCACTGCAAAATATTGCAAACAAACCAACTGCTTGGATGGCAAATTTAACAGAATGTATGAAAAGAGGGTTTCAAAAAACTGGAATAAACCTTCAATTTGATTGGATCCATTTCTTCAGCTAAAGTCTTCTTTTTCATTTCACCAATTGTTTTTGGGCCCTCATCTTTCTTTGTAAAACCACTGCCTTGTGGAAGGAGATCTTCAAAAGTCCCTGCTCCCATCTTTGGTTTAGGTCCTGTGTGCAACAAAATTTTAAAGAATTATCTCTTGAGACAAATTTTCACTTGACAAATTTAAAAACATCTCTGCAATCAATATAAAAGAAGTTTTCATATATGAATTAAATTGTGACAACAGGAGGAAAGGCTTGTTATGGCACATACACTGTTTGCCACAATGTTTTATAAAGTGGCCTACTAACTGTCTTCAGTCGGGAACGTGTTGAGTGAGTGTCCAGACAGACATTTGCCTAATTTCATCAGAACATGACAATACTACAGCAAGAGGGCCATCATGTAGGAAAGCCATGATGAGTAAATGACAGAAAATGCGACCTCTAGAGTGTTCACAAGGTTTTTAAAAGATTTTACCCAGATATATAATAATATTCAACCCATCATAACCTATTTTAAAACTACATCTGAGGCACTAGCAACAGAAACATTCTGATTTGTGTAATGAGTATTGGGCTGAAAATGTGGCCTCTAAAGCATAGAAAAGGTAAAAGACAATGCATGTAGGACCAAGCATGATCACAAAAGTTTACTACGAGCATTTTGTGCTCAGGTGAGTTAAAACATTCTTTGATGCAAAATGTCACTAGAAATTTTATTCTCTTATTTTCACCATTAGGATATCAAAAAAAAAAAAAATTCATTTAAAGCACATTTACAGCTAACAACAAGGCTCCAAAAATATGAAGTTCCAAGCTGCTCTTTACAGTAAAAATTCATCCAATATGAAGGTTAATTTCAGACTGTGTTTTTGCACAAAAATCACATTTGCATTTAGTTTGGTGCAAAGAAAAATAAAAGACAGGCCATGAGAATGCAACAAGAGCCCTGGATCACTCACCTGAGTCAATAGGCGAAATTCACTCAACGTGCATAATTCAATTTCTGACCAATTGTCAGGTCAATTGAGCTTAAAATGTGGCCTCTAAAGCGTCCACAATTTTCATAAGTTGACCTAGTGACCTAATTTATCACCCCATGTGACCCAGTTTAGAACTCATCAAAAAGTTTATCAAGACAAACATTCTGAACAGTTTTCAAGTTAATTGAGCAATAAATGTGGCCTCTAGAGTGCCCACAAAGTGTTTCTTAAATTTGACCCAGTAAACTAGTTTATGACCCAAGCTGACCCAATTTCAAACTCACCCAATATTTTATCAGGACAAACATTCTGACCAACTTTCAAGTCAATTGAGCAAAAAATGTGACCTCTAGAGTGCCCTTTAATTGGACCTAGTGACCTAGATTATGAGCCCAGGTGACCCAATTTTGAACTCATCCTAGATTTCATCAAGACAAACATTTTAATCAATTTTCAAATCAATTGAACAATAAACGTGGCCTCTACAGTGCTCACAAGGTATTTCTTTAATTTGACCTAGTGACCTAGTTTATGACTCCACATGACCAAATTTAAAACAGTTTTGAAAATTTATCAAAACAAACATTCTGAACAATTTTCAAGTCATTTCAGCACAAAATGTGGCCTCTAGAGTGCCCAAAAGGTACTTCTTTAATTTGACCTAGTGACCTAGTTTATGATCCAAGTTGACCAAACTTCAGAATCATGTGAGATTTCATCCAAGACAAATATTCTGACCAATTTCCAAGTCAACTGAGCAAAAAATGTGGCCTCTAGAGTGCCTTAAAGGTATTTCTTTAATTTGACCTAGTGACCTAGATTATGACCCCAGTTGATCCAATTTAGAACTTATCTGAACGTTTATCAAGAAAAACATTCTGAATAATTCTCAAGTCATTTGAGCAATAAATGTGGCCTCTAGAGTGCCCACAAGGTCTTTCTTTAATTTGACCAAGTGACCTAGTTTATGACCCCAGGTGACTCAATTTCAAACTCATGTGATATTTTATCAAGACAAACATTCTGACCAATTTTCAAGTCAATTGAGCAAGAAATGTGACCTCTAGAGTGCCCTAAAGGTATTTCTTTAATTTGACCTAGTGACCTAGATTATGACCCCAGGTGACCCAATTTTCAACTCATCCTAGATTTCGTCAAGACAAACATTTTAATCAATTTTCAAATCAATATAACCAATAAATGTGGCCTCTAAAGTGCCCACAAGGTATTTCTTTAATATGACCTAGTGACCTAATTTAAGATCCCACATGACCCAAATTCAGACTCATGTAGGGTTTAATCAAGACAAACATTCTGACCAATTTTCAAGTCAATTGAGAAATAAATGTGGCCTCTAGAGTGCACAAAAGGTATTTCTTTATTTTGACCAAGTGACCTAGTTTATGACCCCAGGTGACCCATTTTCAAACTCATCCGATATTTCATCAAGACAAACATTCTGACCAATTTTCAAGTCAATTGAGCAAAAAGTGTGGCCTCTAGAGTGACCACAAGTTATTTCTTTAATTTGACCTAGTGACCTAGATTATGACCCAGGTGACCCAATTTTAAACTCATCTTAGATTTTTTCAAGAGATTTTATCAAGACAAGCATTCTGAACAATTTTCAAGTCAATTAAGCAAAGAGTGTGGCCTCTAGAGTGCCCACAAGGTATTTCTTTAATTTGCCCTAGTGACCTAGTTTATGATCTCAGGTGACCCAAATCCAAACCCATTCGAAATTTTATCAAGACAAACATTCTTACCAAATTTCAGGTCAATTGAGCAAAGAATGTGGCCTCTAGAGTGCCCACAAGGTATTTCTTTAATTTGACCTAGTGACCTAGTTTATGACCCCAGGTGACCCAAATCTAAACCCATTCGAGATTTTATCAAGACAAGCATTCTGACCAAATTTCAGGTCATTTGAGCAATAAATGTGGCCTCTAGAGTGCCCACAAGGTATTTCTTTAATTTGACCAAGTGACCTAGTTTATGACCCCAGGTGATCCAATATCAAACTCATTCGATATTACATCAAGACAAACATTCAGACCATTTTTCAAGTCAACTGAGCAAGAAATGTAGCCTCTAGAGTGCCCTCAAGGTATTTCTTTAATTTGACCTAGTGACCTAGTTTATGACCCCAGGTGACCCACTTTTGAACTCATCATAGATTTCATCAAGAGAAACATTTTAACCAATTTTCAAATCAATTGAACAATAAATGTCGCCTCTAGAGTGCACACAAGGTATTTCTTTAATTTGACCTAGTGACCTAATTTAAGACCCCACATGACCCAAATATGGACTCATGTGAGATTTTATCAAGACAAACATTCTGACCAATTTTCAAGTCAATTGAGCCAAAAATGTGGCCTCTAGAGTGCCCACAAGGTATTACTTCAATTTGAACTAGTGACCTAGTTTGTGATCCCAGGTGACCCAAATCCAAACTCATCTGGGATTTTATCAAGACAAACATTCTGACCAAATTTCAGGTCATTTGAGCAATAAATGTGGCCTCTAGAGTGCCCTCAAAGTATTTCTTTAATTTGACCTAGTGACCTAGTTTATGACCCCAGGTGACCCGAATTCGAACTGACTGAACATGTTGTGCTCAGGTAGGCTTACAATTTAGAACAGGTTCACTACATACCAAATAACAAAGCTCTATGCCTTCAAGGTTTAGAAAAGAAGAATTTTAAAGTTTTCCTCCTTTGTTCCTATGTTGGAACTTGTGACCTCCGGGGCAGGGCCAGTTTTGACCCCAGGGGCATCGTATGAACAAACTTGGTAGAGGTCCACTAGGAGATGCTACATACCAAATATTAAAGCTCTACGCCTTCCAGTTTCAGAGAAGAAGAATTTTAAAGTTTTCCTTCTTTGTTCCTATGTTCAAACTTGTGACCCCCAGGGCAGGGCCAGTTTTGACCCCAGGGGGATCATATGAACAAATTTGGTAGAGGTCTACTAGGAGATGCTAGATGCCAAAGCTCTACACCTTCCAGTTTTAGAGAAGAAGAATTTTAAAGTTTTCCTTCTTTGTTCCTATGTTCGAAACTTGTGACCTCCGGGGCAGGGCCAGTTTTGACCCCAGGGGCATCGTATGAACAAACTTGGTAGAGGTCTGCTAGGAGACGCTACATACCAAATGTCAAAGCTCTACACCTTCCAGTTTCAGACAAGAAGAATTTTAAAGTTTTCCTTCTTTGTTCCTATGTTCAAACTTGTGACCCCCGGGGCAGGGCCAGTTTTGACCCCAAGGGGATCATATGAACAAACTTGGTAGAGGTCCGCTAGGAGATGCTACATACCAAATATCAAAGCTCTACGCCTTCCAGTTTCGGAGAAGAAGAATTTTAAGTTTTCCTTCTTTGTTCCTATGTTCCAAACTTCTGACCCCGAGGGCGGTGCCAGTTTTGACCCCAGGGGCATCATATGAACAGGCTTGGTAGAGGTCCACTATGAGATGCTAGATGCCAAATATCAAAGCTCCACGCCTTCCAGTTTCAGGGAAGAAGAATTTTAAAGTTTTCCCTCTCTGTTCCTATATTTGAACTTGTGACCCCTGGGGCAGGGCCAGTTTTGACCCCAGGGACATCATATGAACAAACTTGGTAGAGGTCTACTAGGAGATGCTAGATGCCAAATATCAAAGCTCTATGCCTTCTAGAATCAGAGAAGAAGATTTTCAAAGATTTTGCTATTTTTTTCCTTTCTGTTGCCATGGCAATCAGAGTTATGGTTGGAATTCAAACTCTTGAACAACTTTGGTAGAGCTTCACCCAAGGTACATCCCTGCCAAGTTTCATCAAGATTGGCCCAGCGGTTTGGGAGGAGAAGATGTTTAAAGGAATTGTGGACAGACAGACACATGGACAGATGGACGCCGGACAACGACCGATCACAATACCTCACCTTAGCACTTCGTGCTCAGGTGAGCTAAAAAATATGCAAACTGGCGTAGTTTGAATTACCTATCACACCTGCCTCAGATTGAAACACCAACTATTTGCAGTATGGACTGGACAATAAATGGTGAATATCTAATTTACATGCAACTTTTTTCATTTGCTAATACTGACCAGTCGTAGAATGGCTGACCTCAACCCAGATGTCTTTTCTTGTACTGAATGTACCATGGTTTGAAGAGGAGGAAAAGTAAAAAAATGTTAATTCTTGCCAGGGAAGATCAGCTGATTTTTTGGCTGTTTGGCCGATGAATGCCGAGTAAGTTTTGATAACAAAGCCACATTATCTGCTATTCAAAGATTCCTTAGGCCTAAAGATGACATTTCAGAACAGATTTAAAAAAAAAAGAGAGTTTTTTCAGTGACATTCCATTTCAGTAACAATCCAATTGGCTGCCCTAACAATACCTTTCTTTCATATCCCACCCATATTTGTTTTGAAAGGCATCTTACTGTACATTTACCATGAACTTAGAAATTAATTTGAACATGGTCAACTGATCTTGAGAACTTTATCTATCCATGATGGATTTAACAGCAAGCACAAAATTTATCAATAGTTCATATGTTCATAGTGTTTGTCCCCTTGTACAAGAGAGAGAAAAACAAGAGGGCCATGATGGCAATGGGTCGCTCACCTTAGTAGAGTGCCTTTAAGGTTTTTCTTTAATTTGACCATGTGACCTAGTTTTTGACTGCAGGTGACCCAATTTCAAACTCATATTTCGTGAAGACAAACATTCTGACCAATTTTCAAGTCAATTGAGCAAAGAATGTGGCCTCGAGTGCCCTAAAGATATTTCTTTAATTTGACCTAGTGATCTAGATTATGGCCCCAGATGACCCAAATTTGAACTGGTCTTTGACTATATCAAAAGAAACATTTTAACCAATTTTCAAATCAAATGAATAATAAATGTGGCCTCTAGAGTGCCCACTAGCTATTTCTTTAATTTGACCAAGTGACCTAGTTTATGACCCCAGTTGACCCAAATTCAGACTCATGTGAGATTTTACAAAGACAAACATTCTGACCAATTTTCAAGGCAATTAAGCAAAGAATGTGGCCTCTAGAGAGCCCACAAGGTATTTCTTTATTTTGACCTAGTGACCTAGTTTATGGTTCCAGGTAACCAAAATCCAAACTCATCTGGTATTTCATCAAGACAAACATTCTGGCCAAATTTCAGGTCATTTGAGCAATAAATGTGGCCTCCAGAGTGCAAACAAGGTATTTCTTTAATTTGACCCAGTGAACTAGTTTATGACCCAAGTTGACCCAAATTAATCTTATGTGAGACTTTATAAAGACAAACTTTCTAACTAATTTTCAAGGCAATTGAGCAAATAATGTGGCCTCGAGAGTGCCAACAAGGTATTTCTTTAATTTGACCTAGTGACCTAGTTTATGACCCAAGATGACCCAATTTTGAACTCAATGAACTTGTTGTGCTTAGATGAGCAAGCAAATTTAGAAGAGAATCACTACATACCAAATATCAAAGCTCTACGCCTTCCAGTTTTAAAGAAGAATTTTAAAGTTTTCCTTCTTTGTTCCTATGTTCGAACTTGTGACCCCCGGGGCTGGGCCAGTTTTGACCCAGGGGCATCATATGAACAAACTTGCTAGAGGTCCACTAGGAAATGCTACATACCAAATATCAAAGCTCTACACCTTCCCGTTTAAGAGAAAAAGAAATTTAAAGTTTTCCTTCTTTGTTCGTACCTTCGAACTTGTGACCCCCGGGGCGGGGCCAGTTTTGACCCAGGGGCATCATATGAACAAACTTGGTAGAGGTCCACTCTGAGATGCAACATACCAAATATCAAAGCTCCACACCTTTTGGTTTCAGAAAAGAAGAATTTTAAAGTTTTCCTTCTTTGTTCCTATGTTCGAACTTGTGACCCTAGGGGCTGGGCCAGTTTTGACCCAAGCAGCATCCTTGGAACAAACTTGGTAGAAGTCCACTAGGAGATGCTACATACCAAATATCAAAGCTCTATGCCTTCCCATTTAAGAGAAAAAAAAAATTTAAGTTTTCCTTCTTTGTTCCTATGTTTGAACTTGTGACCCCCGGGGTAGGGCCAATTTTGACCCCAAGGGCATCATATGAACAAACTTGGTAGAGGTCTACTAGGCGATGCTACATACCAAATATCAAAGCTCTATGCCTTCTAGTTTTAGAGAAGAAGATTTTTAAAGTTTTCCTTCTTTGTTCCTATGTTGGAAATTGTGACCCCCGAGGCGGAGCCAGTTTTGACCCCAGGGGCATCATATGAACAAACTTGGTAGAGGTCCACCAGGAGATGCTACATGCCAAATATCAAAGCTCTATGCCTTCAAGTTTCAGAGAAGAAGATCTTTAAAGTTTTCCTTCTTTGTTACTATGCTCAAACTTGTGACCCCCAGGGTGGGGCCACTTTTGACCCCAGGGGCATTATATGAACATACTTGGTAGAGGTCCACAAGGCAATGCTACAAACCAAATATCAAAGCTCTATGCCTTCCAGTTTCAGAGAAGATGATTTTTAAAGTTTCCCCTCTTTGTTCCTATGTTTGAACTTGTGACCCCCGGGGCAGGGACAGTTTTGACCCCAAGGGTATCATATGAACAAACTTGGTACAGGTCCACTAGGAGATGCTTCATGCCAAATATCAAAGCTCTATGCCTTCTAGTTTTACAGAAGAAGATTTTTAAAGTTTTCCTTCTTTGTTCCTATGTTGGAAACTTGTGACCTCAGGGGCGGGGCCAGTTTTGACCCCAGGGGCATCATATGAACACACTTGGTAGAGGTCCACTAGGAGATGCTACATGCCAAATATCAAAGCTCTACGCCTTCCAGTTTCAGAGAAGATGATTTTTAAAGTTTCCCCTCTTTGTTCCTATGTTTGAACTTGTGACCCCGGGGCAGGGCCAGTTTTGACCCCAAGGGCATCATATGAACAAACTTGGTAGAGGTCCACTAGGAAATGCTTCATGCCAAATATCAAAGCTCTATGCATTCTAGTTTTACAGAAGAAGATTTTTAAAGTTTTCCTTCTTTGTTACTATGTTGGAAATTGTGACCTCCGGGGCGGGGCCAGTTTTGACCCCAGGGGCATCATATGAACAAACTTGGTAGAGGTCCACTAGGAGATGCTACATGCCAAATATCAAAGCTCTACACCTTCAAGTTTCAGAGAAGAAGATTTTTAAAGTTTTCCTTCTTTGTTACTATGCTCAAACTTGTGACCCCCGGGGCGGGGCCAGTTTTGACCCCAGGGGCATCAAATGAACAAACTTGGTAGAGGTCCACTAGGAGATGCTACATACCAAATATCAAAGCTCTGCGCCTTCTAGTTTCAGAGAAGAAGATTTTCAAAGATTTTGCTTTTTTTTCCTTTTTGTTGCCATGGCAACCAGAGTTGTGGGTGGAATTCAATTCTTTGAACAGTTTTGGTAGAGCTTCACCCAAGGAACATCCCTGCCAAGTTTCATCAAGATTGGCCTAGTGGTTCAGGAGAAGAAGATGTTTAAAGAAATTGTTGACGGACGACGGACATAGAACGATCACAATAGCTCACCTTTAGCACGTTGTGCTAAGGTGAGCTAAAAACAGTACTGACATGAGATACATGTAATATGTCTCTATCCTATAAAAGCAAACAAATCAAATGAGGCAAAACTTAAGTCTATGAAACAAACACAATGTCAAAGTTTCCTCAAGCTACAGTACAGATCCAAGATTCAAATGCATAAAATGTGCAAATCAAATCTTTGCTGAAAATGTAGCAAATCTTACAATATAACTTCTTACCAAATGCCTTCTTAGAACTATCATTTCTGTCAGAGAAAACACTGCCCTGGTGGTAGTTTGGTTTCTGTGGTGCAGTTTGAGTTGGCGGTTTACCAGGTGCAGGTTGTTGTTGTGGTTTTTGCTGTTGCCATGGTTGCTGCATTCCTCCTGCACGATAAACAAAAGGCTTTTTCGCTTTACCTCTGTACCACAAAATCACCAGTTATAACAAACCTGAGGTAGAAGCTTTTTGAAAACATTGTGGGAAAAGGAGAAAATTACTGGTAACAAGCATTTTCTCCTTTTCCAACAATGTTTTCTACACTTTCAAACTCAAATTTCATCCTTTTAGCCACATTTATATTGTCGTCTGCAAATGCGTTCAATTTGCACATGTCTACATCTTCTCGTTTGGTAAAGAGTTGAGCTATTACCTCCTGAAAACAATTTATAACAGACCACTTCAGAAATACCATTGTAAAATGTGATCAATCATCCTAAAATCAAGGTTTAATACACAAATAAACGTAAACAACTGTGGCTGAAGGAGAAATTGCATGTAACAAGTAATTTCTCCTTTAGCTACAATGTAGATCAAAAGTTGTCTGCTGTAAGGAACAGAAGTAGGAGGTGACTGCTTTCAACATAATCATTCAAAGCTAGAAAAAAAGCAAAAAAAAGAGCACTGCAATAGTGATAGTGGTGTGTCAAGGCTTGCCTGCAGGTGCTTTCTCAGTGAAAATACCACATCGAAAAAGGGGGCATAAATGTAAAAATACTTTTGGGGTTACCTGCTCTTCTGATACAAGTCCCTCTTTTGGACAGTAAAAAAAATGGCCTAAGTTTGAGTAAATATTTTTGGTAATTACAGAGATTTCAAGAATTATCAAAACTTTTGCATGATGACAACAGCGATATATACAATACAGCTATGACAATTACCTTGACACATTTTCTGTGAAAACATCCAAAATGTAATATAGAGTGACTTCATACCAAGTGATTCGATACATAAAATAAAGTTTGGAACCCATCATTAATTTGTACAAAAATGCCTGTGTTCAAGGGGGGAATGATACACAGCTACCCCCCGCTTTTTTTTTTAAGAAATGGTGCAAAATTTCAAAGCAACATCAGGTGAACTGAATAAGGAATTGGAGCACAACACAAACATACCTATAAGCTCGCGCAGACAGATGAAAGGACAGACTGATTCCAGTATAATGCATGAATTTGTGTGCTTATTGTAATGATGATCATGATGATACTTATGATGATGACGAAAATGATGAGAGGAGGATACCTTGATACCCAGATCCCATAGGTGGCTTTTGTGGCTGCTGAGTTTGTTGTTGCGATGGCTGAGGCTTTGTTTGTTGGCCACCAGATGGCATTCCAAAGTTTCCTTTTAAATAAAAATAAATAAGATATGAATATAATTTCAGTACACATTTTCTTTTTTTACATCCTAAACTGTTTACCAGAAAACAAATTTTGAGACTTTTCCATGTTGCCAGCATTGAACAATTGATATGTTACTTTAATGATAGGATTTTTAATTCAAAAGGGTTAAAAATATTGTTGGCAAAGAGCAATTGCTGGTTAATACAGCCTGCATTATCTCATTTTCTCATTGAGTTTTCAAAAGCTATCTTCCTCAGGGCTGTAAAAATATAGGATAATTTGGTGAGGGGTTGACCACAGGCTTAAATCTAATAATTACCTTAATTGAAATGTGGCTGATATGACAGGATTGTTTAGTAAAGGGTTAAAATCACCACAATGTAGAATTCCTAATAAGTGTGAGTTATCAAATTTCACAGTTCATTACTAATATTCATTTAACCCTTTATCAAACAATAAAATTTTAGACTTTTTCATTTTAAAAGCATTTGTAGACAATAAAGTTGATGTGACTCAAAATTTAAAATTTGTTTTTGGAAGGGTAGAAAAACATTTCCCATAATGTTTTCAAAATCTTCTTCTTCAGGGCTGTTAAAACTCAGGGTTGTTTGGTAGAGTGCTAATACTTATAAGAATAGTGTCAATAACACTGCTTTCACTATTTACAAAACGATCCTATGTTTAATTAAGCCACATTTAGGTGACTGTCTGCAAATGCTCTAAATTATAAAGTAGTTTAAATGTTTTGGTCTGGTAACGAGTTAAGAAATTCCAGAGAAATATGAACAAGAGGAAAATTGTTGAACTATTGAAGACCTACCTAAATCTGCAAAAGGATCAGCAGATTTAGCAGAGGTCATCCCTGCAGCCGTACTTCCCGCTCTTTGTCCCATGCCTCCCATCGGCTGATATGTCCCACTGCTACTTCTTGGAATGTTGCCTCCCATTCCCTGGAATGTTCCACTGCTGTTTCTTGGAATGTTACCACCACCCATAGGCTGGTAGGATCCACTACCCAGTAAGTTTGAGGCTGAACTATTTCTGGAAATATTTGGACTAGACTGACCACTGCCACCTGCGGGCATAAAACTATCCCACCCACCCATTAAATCGCCTGGTTCATTAGAATTAGAGCCTTTCTGTATACCTGTGTTACTAGCAAAGCTATCAAAGTCGTTTACATTAACACCCGAAGAACCAAACGGATCAAACCCACCAAAGTCATTTGTTGGTGCTGTTACTTTTACTGGGGGAGCATCAGCTGCTTTAGAATCACTCGTAAAAGCTTGAAATGGATCAAATGAATCATTTGTTTGTGGTTTAGTTCCACCGTTTGCAAACAAATCTGTGTCAGACTGAACATTCATTGTCCCGCTAAGAAGATCAATATTAGAAGGTGGAGGCTGATCATTAATGTCTAATAAATCAACCTTGTCTATTACAGGATCTGTTCCAGAACCTCCCATATTAAAGAAATCTACTTCTTCTACTGGTTGTTGATTGCTTGTTCCATTATTCAACAAGTCTGGAGTATTTTCTTCATTCCCCTCTGTACCAATATCAAACAACACATCAGTCTTTATCTGTTCTTGTTTATTTTGTTCATTTCGTAAAGCAGCAAAATCATCATCATTATCACTCTGATCATCTAACAGGCTGAACTCATCTTCTTTAGGTTGCTGCTTTTCCTCTACTGTTTCAGAAACATTTGTATTACCAGTATCAGCACCAGTTGAGCTCCAGTCTAATGTATCAAAGAAGTTAGCTGTTGGTACAGCTTGCTTTGGCTTATCCTGGGTTTGGTTCACCTGCTTTGTAGACTCTGCTTCCTTTTCTTTGGTTGAATGTTTGGGACTCAATCCATTTGGAACATGGTTAGGACTATCATTTGAACTCTGACTGGACTGTCTGCTCAGTCTTGCCCTTCCTCTATCAGAGATGCCTAAAACAGTAATACAGAAATGACTGAAATTTTGTTGTTTGGTAAAGGGATAGTACTAGAAAATCTGACAGAAACAGGTTTCTATAAACTTTCTAAAAAAGTTTACAACAGATGATTTTCAAAAGGTTAAAAGATGGAGAAATTTCTCATTTCAATTATTTCTCCCCCTTAACTCTTTACCACACAATCCAGACTTTTAACAACCCTGTGAAAGAAGCCTTTTGAAAACCTTGTGGGAAAAAGAGAAAACACTGGTAACCAGCATTTCCTCCTTTTCCCACAATGTTTTCTACCCATCCCAAAACAAATTTCAAATTTTCCATTACATTTATTTTGTCGTCTGCAAATACTTTCAGTTTGGACCAGTCCAAAATTTTATCGTTTGGTAAAGAGTTAAACAATGTTTTCAAAACTGCTCTGCCTCAAATATCTGCAGGTTGTATCGACTTAATTAGTTTGATGGTAATGTAACAACTGTAATGCAATGTAATACCCTACCAAAATCTGACATAGTTTCGTTCAGTTCATCTTTGGTAGAGAAGAGAATTCTAGGAGATAATTTTTCTGTATCAAATTTATCCCAAGGATAATGCTGTTCAGATGGCCTGGCTTTCTGTGACACAATAAGGTTCAACACTACACTGAATCTCTCTGGGTACTTGTCTGCAGAGTCTAACTGGTCAAGGTCAAATCTGAATATACAAACAAGAGCCAAATTGTAAAAAAAAAATTGCAAATATGTCTATCCAGGTTTTACCTTTTGTCAGGTTTATTACAATCTTGTATTTTTATGACCTTAACAAAATGAGCTTTCAGGCACACTGTGGGTGAATGAGAAAATGATGGTAAATCAGCATGTCTTCTTTACCCACAATTTGTCTTCTGCAAATGCTTACAAAATGGATGACTTTGAACTTTTGTTGGTTGGTAAGGAGTTAACCTATTGCTAAACAGCTATCTTAAAACCAACAAGAAACTGTTACACACCATCCGCTGTGAAAAAGGGTTCTATGCACCTGCATGAAGTACTGACCCAGGTCAGCAGGCTGACCTTGGTTAAAACCTCTTGCTTTTGGTAAATTTTCTTTTCTACCCCAGGATTCAGCCAGTTGTTAGACAAGTTGATTTTGCGGTTCAACAATCATGTGATTTCTTGCCTGGTATAATGCATGACGGACCTACATTAAAACTTATTTTGCCAGCAAACGGCTCAAATGTAAAAAACATGATATTTATGGTAGGCAGAAATTAAGTGTTTAAAAGTCAGCATATCTGCCTTCATTGAAACTTACCCATATTAAAGGCCCAGTAGTGTCAAAAAGAAAACAATGAGGGTCTTAAAATGCATGTAATTTTAAATCATACCATCTAAAAAGTTGGAAATTACTGTGAAGATGACAATCTATTATTATATGGTTGGTCAAAGTGTTAGTTGCTGGCAGAAAAATAAATTACAAAACTAGGTTAAAAGTTGCAAAGTCGCTCTGTCTTTTATTTACTTTTACCTAGTTTTAAAATTCATTTTTCTGCCAGCAACTAACACTTGGACCGACATATAATTATCATCTTCACAATAATTTCTTTACTTCTTAATGGTTTGATTTAAATTTAAACGCATTTTGATACCCCCATCATTTACTTTTGGCAGCTACTGGGCCTTTAATCATGCAAATCCTATTATTAAAAATCTGAAGCAAATTAAGGTACACCAGTCACCTTTTTTGGTACAGATTTCCTTTGAAATTTTGATCAATTTTCAAAGATGCATGTGTAAAGCCTATCTATCTATAATTCAGCTGTACACTCTGAAGTACATACCTTAACATTTTCACAATTCAAAGATTTTTCATTTCAACTTACTGTGTCATTTTGATACTTTTCCTATCTGGGTTGATAAATCCAGTGTTTAGTTGAAACTGAAACATCTTGATTGAAGTGATCTGTGAAATATAGAAGAGAGCCAGAAATGTACTTTTGCAAGGTGGAAAACTTTGTGGGAAAAGGGGAAAATGCTGGTTACCAGTATTTTCTCCTTTTCATGCAATATCTCTAAAACTTTCTTTCTCAGGGTCGTTTAAAGTTGGTATTGTGCGGTAAAGGGTCAAGATTCAGTTTTCACACATTCTCAATGGCTGACGACAAACAAGAATATATGTACTAAACCCTACCACTACACAAAACAATCCTGTGCTCTAACGATCCTGAGTAAGTGGCTTTTCGAAAATATTGTGAAAATGCTGGTAAACAGCATTTTTCTTCTTTTCCAAAAATATTTACTACTCTTTCAAACACAAGTCCCTTTCTTTGAGCCAACCTAAAACAGTTGTCTGCAATTGCTTTACGTATGGACAAATCTAAAGTTTCTTAACCCTTAGTCTGCTAAGCGTGACTCACTGACCTTTTGCGGACATTGTAGATCAAGATCAGACTGCAGAGAATGTGCACTCTGATCTTGGTCCTACACTGTCCAATAAAGAGATATCTTTCCTCCAAAAATACCTTTGAAAAAGGAAAATTTGGCATTTTACTATCAGCTTGAAAGTTTCATTTCTTTCATCTAGCAGGGTTAATTTGGTAAAGAGTAACAGAAAGCTGATTCCATTTATTAACATGATCTTTTCAAAATTAATCTGCAACAAGTAAACAAATACTGACAACTTTCCCCGTAACCTTTTATTTCTAGCAAATGGAAACATTTTATACTCATCCAAACTGACAGCATTCTCAGAAAAAATTTAAATGACACCATAACGATAGATTTGCTCTTGAAAGGGTAGAAAACATTGTGGATAACCAGCGTTTTCTCATTTCACCACAATCAAAAACCTTTTTTGTCAGGATTGTTAAAAATGGGACTGTTTGGTAAAGGGAAAAGGCTCCACAACCCTTACAGTTCAATGAATATTTAAGGATTACTACATCTGTTGTTTGTTTGGTACTGTCTTGCTGTTTTCAGTCATACGTCAGTCACACTCACAGTTTGCCAGTCGATACCTGTTTGCTACATACACAGACTTAAAAATGTAACAGCTGAAAGAGGAATAAATCTTGCTGCAATAGCATCACTTCTCGGAGAGAAAAAGGAAAAGATTCAGAAAGTTTATTTTTCAGCAGCATGGGTCAGACCAGGGGCTTTTGCAGATGCCAATATTAAAAAATCAGACTACACAAACATGCAGTCTGATCATGGATCTACACTATTGCCATCTGTAGCCAAGCCTACAAGATTACAAAACCACAGCATGTGCATGCTTTAGATTTTCACTGAAAATTCTTAGTTAAAAAGGGATATAACTGTGTAAAAATTATTTTGATGGCTGGCTGCCCTTTTGTATTATGTTCCCCTTTTTGATAGTTAACAACTAGTCCAAGTTTGAGGTTAAGTCAGCAATGACAGAGATATTTTTTTGTACAACGTTGAAACAGACAACAGGGCTATGAAAAGACCTTGACGTTTACATTGAAAAGAATTGAGCTAAAAATCTTTTTGAGTTTTAGCTGATTGTATTTTCAGCCATCAAAAATTGATGATTTTATATGTGGCAATGAAAGAATAAGTAGCAGAGAACATCTTCATAGAAACATATCTGATAAAGACATTCAATATCATAATAACAGTGCCAATGCTTGGTTGAAGTTGCTTTTTTAGTGAAAATTCCACATTGAAAGGGGGCATAATTGTGTAAAAAAAAAAATTTAAAGTTGCCTGTCCTTGCTGTATGGGTTCCCTTCTTTAACCCTTTACCAGATAATCCTGACTTTTAATGACCCTGAAATAGAAAGCTTTTGAAAACATCATAGAAAAAGGAGAAAATGCTGGTTACCAGCAAGTTTTTCCTTTTTCCACAATGTTTCAAGCCTTTCCAAAACAAATTTTCAATATCTGAGCAACACTTATTTTGTCTTCTGCAAATGTTTTCAACTTGTACAAGTCTGGAATTTTGTCTTTGGTAAAGAATTAAAATTAGCCAAGCCGAAAAGCTTATGTTCTACCTTTCCTTGTATTTTTCCACCAAATGTTGATCGTGCATGGTAAACACACAATGTGATATCCCCACTAGCCGAGATATTCACAGGTAATGTGGCTGATCCCTCACTGTCTGAATAACTGGCCATCTTTTCATACTCTTGTGATGTGGTTAAAATTCTGTCCTCACCAACATAAACCTCAACAAATGGTGTACACCCATTTCTGAAAGTAATGCAAGTCATTTGGAATATTGAAAAGGACGACAGAAAAAACCACACACATGTTACAAAATACTCTACTGGTATGCCAATGAAACAACATGAACAACACCTATGGACATTGGAGAAGAGTGTGCAAAGTTCTACAAATAAGAAGAGTTCTGTAAAAAGGAGATTTAATGCATCTTCCAGATGCATCACACAAAACAAATTCTTTCATGGATCCATTCTGTCAAAAAACCAGCTGAATCATGAGAAAGAATGGGTTCTTTGACCTGCAAAAAATTTACCAATGACCTGGGTTGAACTATTTAACCCTTAACCAAACGACAAAATTTTAGACCAGTCCAAATTGAAAGCATTTGCAGACAACAAAATATAGGTGAATCAAAAATTGAAATTTGTCTTTGGAAGAGTAGAAAACATTGTGGGAAAAGGAGAAAATGCTGGTTAACAGCATTTTCTCCTTTTCCCACAATGTTTTCAAAAGGCTACTTCCTCAGGGTCGTTAAAAGTCGGGATTGTGTGGTAAAGAGTTAAAGAGCACGACTCCAACATATCATTAAAACAAGAGCACCCCATGGAAGTGCCAATGCTCGGCTGAAGCTGCTTGATATTAGGTGAACTTTTCAGTCGAAAAAGGGGCATAACTGTGTCAAACTACTGTTGTTAAATGTCAAAGTTTTTGCACAATTACAACGACATAGATGACAGGGCTACTGCAGTAACTTGATGTTTCCTTTGAAAACAGCCAAGCTCAAAATGCACAAAAGCTGTATTTCTACAAGAGAATCATTACAAAGCGAAATCTGAACTCTGAACTGGGAAATTAGTAGTAACAATCAGAATATGTAGACAATCCAATATCTACTGAAAACTTGAGTATGTGTCTACAGGATAAATATTCTTTATGTCTTACTTCTATGCATGACACACAGTAGCATTACAATTCCGCTATTTTCTAAGCAATTCAAAGTCATCTCTGTGAACATATTCTACTTCTTCTTTCATTTGTTTTAACTTTGCAAAATTGAGCTGTATTACCTTTTACCAGCATTTTCCTCTTTCCCTGAAATGTTTTCTACCATTAAAAAGACAAATTTGATCAGTTAAGCAACACTATATTTGTCATCTGTAATTGATATAGATGACTTGTAAATGTGGTCATCTGGTAAAGAGTTAAACTTTTCACCAAACAACAAAAAATTGGAGTCGTCCAAATTGAAAGTATTTGTAGACAAAACTTTTAGTATGACTTGAGTTATGAGATTTAGCAGTAAAAAAGTAAAACACTTGAAAACATTGGAGGAAAATGAGAAAATGCTGGTCATCAGCATTTTCTCCTTTTCCTCCAATTTTTTCAAAACTAACTCTCTCAGGGTAGTTAAAACTCAGGACTGTGAGGCAAAACTCAGGATTGTGAGGCAAAGGGTTTAAAATGATATAGGATTACACATACTTCATTTTGTTGAACATGGGTATAGGTGTCAAGGTAATACTCTTCAGAAGGACTGATCTATTGTGTGGGCGAACTGCTTCTGGTCCAACCATCTCACTGATGTACTCAATGTATCTAAAAATGAATACAATAACTGTAATTACAGTTAACCTTCTATTGCATTGAGTATAATCAGACCAATCCAAATACTGCGTAAAGGACAATCAAGAAAAGGAAAGCAAATTTCATCTTCCAAGAGTATAGCAAATATTGTTGGCAAAATGGTAAATACATGTAATTGCTTCTCACCTGAAACTGCTTCTTTTCAGTCTATAGTTGCATATATATAGAAAAAAGGGAAAAAATATTCTATACTGATTTAAATCCAACACACTGATAACCAGAAGAACTGGGAAATAAATCTGAAATTTTGCGTTTAATACTGAAGTGAGGCAGTCTATATTTGGTTCAACAACATGGTCCTATAGTAGTAGTAGTAGTAGTATGAGTAGTCCATTTAGTGCTGAGTGGTAGAGTGGAACAGTATTTCATTTTGGGTATGATTATCCTTTTACCACACAAACTCGACTTTTAAAGACCCTGACAAGGATAGCTTTTGAAATAGTTGGAAAAGGAGAAAATACTTGTAACCAGTATGTTCTCCTTTTCCCACAATATTTTCTACACTTTCAAAGGCAAATTTTATGATTTGCATTACATTTGTCGTCCGCTATTGCTTTTAATTTGGATAAGGCTACAATTTTGTTGTGTAGAAAAGATTTATTTGTTTAACCTCTAAAAATCTATTCATATTCATATTCATATTCATATTATTCACCTCTGGCATTAATCTAATATTAGTTCATCAAATTAAAGGAAGAGGTTTTGAAGACCTTTTAACAAGAGGGCCATGATGGCCCTGGATCGCTCACCTGAGTCCATAGGCCAAACATTCTGACCAAATTTCACAAGTATCTAACTGAAAATGTGGCCTCTATAGTGTACACAAGGTTTTTCGAAGATTTGACCTAGTGACCTAGTTTTTGACCCCACATGACCCAATTTTGAACTCGTGTGAGATTTTATCAAGCCAAACATTCTGACCCAAGTTTCATAAGTATTTGACTGAAAATGTGGCCTCTAGTGCGTTTTTCGAAGATCTGACCTAGTGACCTAGTTTTTGACCCCACATGACCCAATTTCAAACTCATCCCAGATTTTATCAAGACAAACATTCTGACCACGTTTCATGTGGATCGGACTGAAAATGTGGCCTCTAGAGCACACACAAGGTTTTTCGAAGATTTGACCTAGTGACCTAGTTTTTGACCCCACAAGACCCAATTTCGAACTCGTCCGAGATTTTATCAAGACAAACATTCTGACCAAGTTTCATGAGGATCGAAGTGAAAATGTGGCCTCTAGAGCGTACACAAGGTTTTTCTAAGATTTGACCTAGTGACCTAGTTTTTGACCCCACATGACCCAATTTCAAACTCGTCTCAGATTTTATCAAGACATACATTCTGACCAAATTTCAAAAGTATCTGACTGAAAATGTGGCCTCTAGAGCGTACACAGGTTTTTCGAAGATTTGACCTAGTGACCTAGTTTTTGACCCCACATGACCCAATTTCGAACTCGTCCCAGATTTTATCAAGACATACATTCTGACCAAATTTCACAAGCATCTGACAGCAAATGTGGCCTCTAGAGCGCATACAAGTTTTTTCGAAGATTTGACCTAGTGACCTAGTTTTTGACCCCACATGGCCCAATTTCGACCTCGTCCGAGATTTTATCAAGACAAACATTCTGACCATGTTTCATGAGGATTGGACTGATAATGTGGCCTCCAGAGCGTACACAAGGTTTTTCTAAGATTTGACATACTGACCTAGTTTTTGACCCCGACATGACCCAATTTTGAACTAGTCCGAGATTTTATCAAGACAAACATTCTGACCAAGTTTCACGATGATCAGACTGAAAATGTGGCCTCTAGAGCGTACACAAGGTAAAAAGTTGACGATGGACGACGGACACGGCACGATCACAATAGCACTCGTGCTCAGGTGAGCTAAAAATCATGTAAGAGGTCTACATAATATTTTACCTTCGCTGAGAAGCACACACACCAGGTGCACATCTCTTGTTACTAAACATGGTCAAGGATTGTTGAGGGCCATCAAACATCTTACAGAAAACTAAAAATGCTCCAACTACAGTGGCTGAGATAGACTTGCCATCCTGAAAAATAGCCATAATACAAGATTAGCCTGCTTTTCTGGTGTAGATTCAATACCAGCTTCATTATTTTTTCAGGCATTACTAATTAAAAACATCAAAAAGTATAGCAAGTAATCCAGATTCCAACCATCCCAGCCAAACAGGCTCAGAGGGGATTTTGCTTAAAGCAGTAGGGTAACAAACTAGATCCACTAATCATTCTGCTGTCGCAGGACTCCTGTCAAGTGCTGAATCAAAATTAGAAGAAAATATCTCTTTGCCAAACAGTCCTGTTTAAATGAGCCTGGAGAAAAAGGCTTTTGAACACAGTCTGGGAGAAAGAGAAAATGTGGGTAACCAGCATTTTTCCTATTCCGAACAATGTTTTCTCATTTTCCCCACAATGTTTTCTCCTTTTCCCCCACAATGTTTTATCTTTTACAAACAAGTTTTATCATCTCAGCCACATTTAATCGGTGGTCTACAACTGTCTTTCAATTTTGAAGAGTCTTAAATTTCAATGTTTGGTAAAGAGTTAATGGATTTTTCAGACCTGAACTAGATCCTAGTAGCCAGGTCAACTATCCAAGGACTAATTCTATACACAAACCAAACACAGAGAAATAAAAACTTTTTCTATGAGAGTGCTGTATAAGGCCAATAAACATTTCCATTCTAAGATCCTTGTTAGAGTATTTTCAGTGTTGCTATTGTCGAGAATGCATCAGCAAAGCAGACAGAGCAGATCAAAGACCAGACTGTATATTTTGTGCAGTATGATCTTGACCTACATTGGCTGCAAAACCAACTGTAGTTTTGAAAGATGCTTTAAGGTTTGACACACTTACCAAACAATGAACAACACATATATTTTTGGGGTTTTGTCTCAACCATAAATGCATATTTTTACAGATGGCAAATAGGTTGGCAAGAGATGGGGCTTTCCTCTGAGGCCATCCACATTCTGATACCTAAAAAATAAAAAAAAATCCACTGTCATCTCTAGTGCTATTGTTATGGTACAGAACAAAACACATGGTATGATGTATGTGCTTGGATTTTACGAAGTTTCAATATTTGTTCTAATTATCATTGGTGATAATTATCATTGGTGATAGTTCATCAACAAATGTACACATGTTTCCTTATCTTGAACCATTAACCCTTTACCACACAGTCCTGCGTTTAAACAACCCTGAAGAAAATGTTTTTTGAAAACAGTGTGTGAAATGAGAGTAATGCTGGTAACCAGTATTTTCTCCTTTTCCCCCAATTTTTTTTTGCTACCCTGTCAGAAAATTTTATCTCATTAGTATCAATTTTTTACTTTTTCATCTGCAGATCTTATAATTTTAAAGAGTCAGAGATTTGTCATTTGGGAAAGGGTTAAGTGTTTGATGTATAAATACACATGAAAACAATATGGCAAAAGGAGGCATTGCTTATGAGCATAAATGTTATTAGTGCTATAAGTATTAAATCTTCAGTCATGCTGTTTTAAATATTTCAATATAACATGTTTAAAATGTTCAGCAAAATCAATTTGTTTCCATGGTTAATAAGTAAAACACATCTGTGATAAAAACTCAAAACCTACAAATCTTTCAACAATTCATCCAATTTTTACCAAACTCCAATGAAAAAAAAAATTTGAAGACAGCTTGCAAAATGGGCCCAAGCTGTTACAAAGCATTTTCTTTTTCTTCCTGACATGTTTAGTTACAAGGTTCATATGCCAATGCTTATATTATTGACAAGTATACAATTTTGTTATCTAGTAAATGAAGTATGATCCAAAGCACTCACCCTATTTTCAAACCGGGAATTCCTATATTGTCTTAGAGAAAGATTGTACACAGCATAGCAGCTTTTGTGCCGACTTTCTAAGAAAGACCTGACATCATCTATATGGTTTTTAACTGCAGATTCAACACCTTCAGCTGGGAATGACATAACTGCAAGCCAAAGAAAGAATAATATAACATAGTGACATTTAATATGATTGACTGACACAGTACACTATTATGGATCCTAGTACATGTCTCTGCTTAGAAAAGAGAAAAATCTACGGTCATTTACAGACAATTAGATTTGATTAAGTTCGAAAGAATTTTCTCTAAATCCTACACAGACATATTTTTGACAGTATCTGCATGTCGATGGCTATCCTCTGTTCATTTCTTGATGGAAGTTGGAAGTTGCACTGAAGCATGTACACAGACTATTCCTTTATCTATTACAGATTACATTAAGATCCCCTGACATCATAATATAAATAATTTTTGTATGACAAACACAGAAGGTAATATGAATGAATGAACGAACGAATCAATGGACAGATGGACACACAGGTGGATGGATGAATGAACGAACAAATGAAATAAATCTGAACTTCTCCATGTAATAGGCTCCAATACTTACCAGCTAATCTTGAAGTTATATAACTAATATCCAGGTCACCTTTGTTCATTGTCCTGTAAATTTTTAAAAAAATAGAAATAGTTGAACATTGACTAGAATTGTCACAAAAATTGACTTAATATATCTGCCAAGCGCTTTGTTTAAACTAATGTGTGATAAGCACAAAATGTCTACATGTAAAAGGGGAGGTGTTTCTTCGATCTTCAGAACAGACAGCCCTAAACTGAATCTTCTCAAAACTAAAATTTGGATGATTTACCATAAAAGTTTCAATTCAGTAAAAGGGAAACTGTGTCAAGAGTTTGTGACCCAACTATACCTACCTATCTGCACATCCACAGATAGATGAATAGAAAAACAGAATGACAGATTTACTCCAATATATCCTCAAACACCATTGGCACAAAAGCAGTTGTGAATGCAATATGTGGTAAAGAAGAAAGTACCTCATGATAGAATCTATGAATCTCTACTTGTACTTGGATGGAAAATACAGCAATCATATATAGAATATCTATGATACATCAACAAGTGCAAGAAAAATATCGGATGCTTTGTTCAACGACTGACAGCTACTTTACATAATATGTGTTAAATACATTCTTCACTTGCCTTGAATATTGAACATCTGTCTTAACCCTTTACCACACAATCCCGACTTTTAACGACCCTGAGAAAGAAGCCATTTGAAAACATTGTGGGAAAAGGAGAAAATGCTGGTAACCAGCATTTTCTCCTTTTCCCACAATGTTTTCTGCCTTTCCCAAAACAAACTTCAATTTTTTGGTAACATTTATTTTGTCGTCTGCAAATGCTTTCAATTTGGACCAGTCTAAAATTTTGTCATTTGGTAAATAGTTAAGAGAAAGACTGTCATTGGATCAATACCACTCAATTTCTGTTAAAAAAATGGTTATCCACTCACGCTGAGACAGTTTCCACAACTTTTGCTGAGGCATCCTTCACATTTTTCATAAGATTACCCGCCCCTAATTTAAATGAAGTGAATATAGAAGTGGCAGTGGAGTCAGAGCTCTGCTGTGACTGTTGTTGTGAGGGCGGGGCTGAACTAGGTTCTCTGACAGGACTTGAGGGAAACACTACAAAAAGAAGTAACAAGCATTTAAAGTATCTTATTCTCCAAGATTTCCTAAAGATTTTCTAGATCTGAATGTACCACAACTTCTGACTGGCTAAACCATTTGAAGTTGTGTGACTTTCAAATTTTGAAAATTATGAAGAATAAGACTGAGAACATCCTTGAGAACGGTTGGTGAATATGAGGCCAGATCAAGGCAGTAATAACAAAACTAATACTTTTTTGAATCATGACAATTTCTACAACTGGAAGATAGATTCTTTTGAAACCTGTGAACTCCTTGTTTTATGAGAAGTCCCTCTTTAATTCTTTATACAATGACAAATAAAGCTTTTGCAGACGACAAATGTTGGTTAAATGATTGGATTGGTGATGAGGAAGATTTTTAAGAAAACATTTTGGGAAATGGAGAAAGTGCCTGTTGCCAGCATTTGCTTCTTTTCCCACAATGTTTTCAAAAGCTTTCTTCCTCAAGTTCATCAAAACTCTGGATTGTGTGGTGATGAGTCTATGGTGGAAAAACAAAATGACCCATCATCAATGGCTAAGGACCATTCATGATATCAACATCAGTATTTAACCCTTTACCACATAATCCCAACTTTTAACGACCCTGAAGAAAATGCCTTTTGAAAACATTGCTGGTAAACAGCATTTTCTCCTTACCTACAATGTTTTCTACCATTTGAATTACAAATTTTAAGTTTTAAGTTGTCTGCAAATGCTTTTAACTGAAACAAGTATAAAATTCTGTCATTAGATGGAAGGTTAAATTCCATTCTCCAATGACTCTATTAATAGCAAAGCACCTGGCTAGTACTCATGGAAGTTTGATTTTGAATTCCTGCCAGGCCAACCTCTTTCAAAGACCTGATCAGTTCTTTACCCCACAACCACAAGTTTTAACATCCCAAAGGAATAAGGGATTTGAAAACATTTTGATAAAAGGAGACAATGCTGGTAACCTGCATTTTCTTTGTTTTACACAACTCTTGTCACCCTTTCGAAGAAAAATATCATAAAATAACCTACAGTTAGTTTGCTGTCTACTTTGACTTTGGACGGGTCTAACATTTTGTCATTTGGTACAGAGTTAAGCTGATTACTATAAGCATTTAAATTTCTTTTGATTTTAAGGGGGCATAAACCAGATTTTGACCCAGACATTTTCCAAGGGAGAGAGACCTGATATTTTGTATCAGTAAGTAATAATTAAAAAAAATGCTGAAAAAAAAAAAATGCCTACATTTGGATTCAAACCCACAAACAGCGTCGGCCACTCTAACACTAAGCTATTTGGCCAACCAATATTATTCTCTTTAATTATGTAATAACAACTATACCGTTACTTAGGGGAAAGGAAACTGTACAAAAAAAGTATTGTATACCTGTGCCAACACTCGGTTGCAGTTCCTTCTAGAAATAGATTGATTTTCAATGAAAATTGTAAGTAAAAAAAACCAGCAAAACTGTGTCAAAAATATTTTGAAGGCTACTTGACTTGTTGCATGATATCACCTTTTGATAGCCAACAACTAGTTCAAGTTGATGTAAATATGTCCAGCTATGACAGAGGTAGTATCAAAAAAAGGTTTTCACATAACAACAGGGCTATAACAATACTTCGACATTTTCTTCAAAACAACTTAAAAACTAGGTAGTTCCTTGTGTTTTCTTCAAGTATTTCTATGTATGTTTTAACTTTAAAGCCAACTTTGCACACCCATGAATATAAGCAGCCTTTGTGAAGATTTTCTAAAAACATGAGATATAAAATTTTGTTTAATGTCCCTCTAGATATCTGTTGAGCTGCTGGCATACACACAAAGAGGAGAAGAGGCAAAAGCTCACAATGTGTACTATGAATTTTAGCTTTATACTGTGTCCTTAACTCTTTAACAAAATCTAAGACTTGTCCAGTTTAAAAGCATTTGCAAATGACAATTTAAATGAGGTTCAAATTATGGGATTTGGTTTGGAAAAGATAGAAAACATGGGAAAGGTGAACATGCTGTTTACCATCATTTTCTCCTATCCTATAATGTTTCAAAAGCCTTCTTCATCATGGTCATTAAAACTTGGAATTGTTTGGTAAAGGGTTAACACAAGTCTCCTTCCTGAACAACACTCAAGTTTAAACGACCATGAAGAAGGTTTCTGAAAACATTGTTGGAAAAGGAGAAAATGGTAGTACTTAGCATTTTCTTTTTCCCAAAATGCTTTGAACATTTTCAAAGACAAATATCATAAATGAACTACAATTACTTTGTACTAAGCAGATACTTTCAAAATAAGGGAAAACATGTTGAATGTGGTGCAAAACATTGTTTAAATAAAGTTACCACTCACAATACTGGCTATCTTCAAACCTATGCAATCCTCCTTTTCTAGCAATCTTTTCTAAAGCTACCAACTGCAGAGGTGCAGAAAATTGAGTTCATACATTACTGGGTAAAGCCATTAGTATTTTTAAGTTATAGGACTTACTAGATTGTTGAGCCTGTGCTTGAGACAGGAAGGAGCTAGGTAATGGATCCTTCAGGTTGACATTCCTAGCTGCAGCAATCTCTTGTAGTCTCTCTATTATATCATTAATGTTGGGTCTGTCCACTGGGTTCACTTGAAACATTCCCACTGCAAAGTGAAAATAATACAACAGCATAGATAACTCTTTCAGTGCCAAATGTATGAACATAACTTGTTTTGATGGCATAATTGATACAAAGCAACTCAGAAAGACATTTTATCTATAGGCTTGACTAAATGAGAGGACAGTCTCACATTCTGTGCGGCCTGATCTTGATCTATGCCAGCCACAAGTCCATTGACACTGACAGGGTTGAAATTATCTGAGAGGCCATTGAAACTTTTAAAAACCTCCCATAGGGCTACCAATTGCCTGTAGATTTTTACAATCAAATTGAAAACTGCTAAATCATAAGCTATACAACTGCATTAATGTACAACAAACAACATTTTTACTGATATCTGGCATTGTTATGAAAATGACAGACAGAACCATTCAGCAAGCACAAAAATTGTACATGTAAAATTGTACATGTAATGTATTTTAATTTATTTAGCATTAATACTATTCACTGTGAAAAAGCTATATGATCTATGAAGTAGGTAAAAGGAATATATACAGCCAAGTGTACGACTAGTAATTGAGAAATATGACAGATTATGAAATCTAAAATTCAAGAGAAAAAAAAAAAGATTGTTAAAGGCCACTGCACCTTTTCTCACAATATTTTCCAAAACTGTAAATTAAAATGGCATAACACATGGTCATATTTTCAGAGTAATTGGAAAAAGGGTCAGAGCTACAGATAATTATTTCTGGCAGTTAGTTTTTAGATACAAAACTGTTTTTCGTCAGTTGGTTTTCCACTTGTATATTTCATGATCAATAAGCTTTCTGTGATTTTCGAGGTTTTCCCGTTTTCAAAGACACACAATCTAGTTCCTTTCTCCCTGCAAATCTATGTTGCACATATGTCACAAACTTTAAAGTAACATGGTTTTCTATTACTTGATTACTTTTTTAACGGGGCTGTATTGTTCGGGTTTGCTATTTAATACTGACTGCAAAACAATGGTCAAAGCATTGTCATGCAAATTCAACAAATTCAACCTTTTGCTATTGGATTGGTAAATTTCTCTTTCTGCTCAGAGTAATTTGTGATCAAAGGTTTTCAAGTTTTAGTAAGTTTCTTTCCTACCCCATATTTCAGGGTCATTTTATCAATTTAGTTATGCAAAACATAATAACCTTGAGATGCTCAGATCCTGTTATTCAATTAAAGTTGTCCCAAACCAAAAGAAAGTTACATACTGTCTCAGCTTATTTTGATGAAGTCCAAGGCAATATAACAGAAGAGTAATGTTTATCAGAGCATTGTTTTTTATTTACTGATGCAGGTATTCACTGCATATATATTTTTGTTCATGAGAAATAACCCCAACAGCAATTTTAAATGGTTTTCCAGCAAGTATTCGCTGCACATTCATTTTTGTTTATGAAATAGGTATAACCCCAATAATGCAATTTCAAATAGTTTTCCTGCATTTGTTATTGCTTTAAAACAAAAAAATATGATTTTCAATTAATTTCTCTTTAACATTAATCATTAAAAACAAAACTTATCTGTAGCTCCAATGGGTTCAGAAAATTTACTTTTTCATTTTTTTCATTTCATGGAATATACAATCCATACATACTAATGAGATCATGAAAAACAGAGTATTCTGTGTCATTGTCTGGAATACTGTAGTTGGCATTGATAATTCTGAGTTTTGCAGAGTCCTCATAGGGATGAACACGGTAACACAGCATATAGAGTACACAACCAAGGGCCTGTGAAATGTCAAAACGTTAACATGACTGACTCTTTACCAAATAGAAAATATTTAAGACTTGACCATGTTGAAATAATTTGCAAATGACAAATATTGTCCAATTAGAGAAATCTGCTATGCAAGGGTAGAAAACATTGTGCAAAAAGGAGAAAATGTTGGTCATAAGCTTATCTCTTTGGGGGTTAATAAAACATAGGATTTTTAGGTACAACTTTGAGTAAACAATATTGCAGCTAAATCCTAGAGAGGCAATTTACCAAATAGCAAAATGCAAAATGAAAGTAAATTTTAGAAATCAACAATACAACTTTTGGAAAAAGAGAAAATGGTGATAACCAGCATTATCTCCTTTCCCAAAAATGTTTTCAATCTTCTCTAAGACAAATCCCATCATTTGAGGTCCATTCAATTTTTTGCCTGCAACTTGTTCCATTTCAGAGGTGTCTAAAACTTTGACATCTAATAAAGAGATAATTAACAAATTAATTCTACTACTGCAATGCGATGTATTAACCATCCCCCATACTAAGCCACACTAAGTACTTACCCATATATCTAAAGCTTCATTAATTGGAAAATTTTGGTACAAATCTAACATTTCTGGTGTTCTATACATTGGTGTAGTATTTTTGGTTATCTGCAAAACAACAAAAGGAGAAACCCAAATTTTTCATAGGCCATTAGAGAACTAAATGAAAGGGATATTTTTAAGTCCAGGAATAAGGAAAAACAACAATTTCAGGGATATTTTGCCCTAATATTTCACAAATAGCAGGCAATGTAGATTCAAAGATCAGACTGCATGTTCTGTATATTCTGCTCCTAAATCTATACTTTCCCCAAAAATGAGTAACCTTGTGCTTAGTACTCCACTGACTAGCGTCTGTAGCCTATAAAAGAAGAAATTTGCAAACACAGTAGAACCCGACCAAACCATGCATGTTGCTGCATCTGATCTGGGTCCTCATTTTTTACCCCAAGAGGAGAGATACAGTGAAACCTGTCTTAGAGGCCACCTCTATTAAGCAAGCAACCTGTATAAAGTCATCACATAATTTAATTAGCTCTCAGAGATGGCAAATATACTGAAATATACATGTACCTGTACTATGCAAGCACCTGTCATCAGCAAACATATTTTAAGTGTCCAATAGGTGCTTATCTTACTCTTGACCTGATGACACAATCATAGACTTGTTTATATTGAAAGTATTTGCAGACTCTATCGATATTTTTTTACTTTGAAGGAGTGGTAAACATTGTAGGAAAGTGAGAAAATGCTGGTTACCAGTATTTTCTCCTTTACTCACATTGTTTTCCATGGCTTCTTCCCCAGAGTCATTAAAACATGGGGTTGTTTGGTAAGGGCTTAAAACAGGTTGGACTGTACATGTTTTTTGCATACTGAATAATCTAAATGCATACACAGTAAAAAAGAACCAATGCCCCAAATAAGGCAAAATAACTTGTCTGGTCCTATAGAAAGTTCTATATATCCGGCTAAATTTGGTTTTCGAAAATACTGCAGCAAAAAACTGTTTTAGTAGCCCTGTGTGTTATTGACTAAGCGAATGAGCCCCCTTTTTACATATACAACACACCATTGGTTTCGACTCAAAGTTTACATAATGCAATATATAATTATTTCGTAAAGATATGTGGAACAACAATACCTCATCTTCCACTAAACTTCGTCTCATTGCTGACCAAGTTTCGTCTGGATAGTGTGATTCTGTTGTTGCACTCCCAAAATCACATAATTTGATGAACCCTTTAGAACTAATTAATAGGTTTTCTACCTGAAAAAGAGTTTCGTAAGTAACCCTTAAACTGCTAGTTATGCTGAAAAAAAAAAAAAAAAAACAATTCCAGACAATAACAAAAGCACAAATATTGTGATTTAAAGAATTCTTTATGTTCATTAGAACATTCAATAAACTAAGTCTGATCTCTATTGACTGTCGAATTCAAGCTCAAATTCTTTTTCCTCTGTTATATTGTTTTTTGCGGCAATAGAAGCAACTGCACGTATTGAGCAATTTCTGAGGTTCCTGATTAAAAGAACATTTTCATTGTTGGCATCTTAAAAGTCATAATTATTTCCTGGGCATTATGTAAAAACAGACATTTTGATAATACATGTATATACCTTTAGATCTCTATGTACAATTGGTGGAGACTGTTTGTGTAAATGTTGCACAGCTCGACATGTCTGATAGAACACTTGTAGGACTACATTACAGGGTATTGGGGCATCATACTGAGTGATTGCATCCACCACCTGGCCACCTGTCAACAACAAAAATCAGACATTTATCAATACATTGCCCATCAGATATGCACCTTTTAGACTACTAAAATTTCAAGAAACATAGAACTAGATTTTAAGCCTTTATTTTTTCTGGGTTGAAAATACACATGACTCTAAATGGCCAATTGCTTGAACCCATTGCCCTATGCAATAATCCAGAGTATCTGAAATGCATGAGCAGCTTGCAACTGTTGCATAAGTGTAGAGGTTTCAGAATAAACAGGAAGAAATAATAAGAAATCAAATAATTAATCAACATTTTAAATATCTTTCATTGTCATATTTCATATCTCACCCCTTATTATTGATTTAACAGTGTGGAAAGCAGCCAGAGGCTTGTGAAGGATATTGTGCAAAGCTCTGACAAAAAGAAAGCATGAATAGGTTCATTGGACGCCATGATATAACTAAAATAATGTTGATTACACTGTACCAACAAACCAAAGTCATTTTTTCCCCCATAAAATTTTTGTGTCTCAACCCTCAATTGCTTGTTATAAACCCTTAACTAGATGATAAAGCTTTAGACTTTTCCATGGTGGGAGTATTTACAGATGACAAATTAAATGTTACCTATGAAAGAGTAGAAAATGCAGGAAAAGGAGAAACTGCTGTTATCAAAAGCTTTCTTTATCCAAGTAGAAAATGAAAGGATCATTGGTAAAGGGAAGTATGAATAAAGGGAACAGAAAAGGGCACTGCTTAACTAAAATTTACTTGTACCTCCATGTTTGTTTCTTTGAATGGATTTTAAGCTGCTGTCACAAGTTTTCACTCATATCATTGACTCCAGTGAGGATCAAACAAGATACCTGGTTCCAAATTCAATACATTCAACAATGAGCATCCAAGGATCCTTGTTCGCTCTTGCTGTGGGATAATACAGCATCGTGAACAGTTGAATTTAGAACCCTCAGTCGAGTTCTTATCACAAATCATAAGGACATATTACCAGAGCTCCAAACAGAGGGGGTGATTTTGATTTCAAAATTGAAAATATTAATTATTCTCCACTAAACCCTATGTTATGGGTACTCATTAGAATTGTCTCATCTAGACGATTCTAATGAGTACCCATAACATAGGGTTTGAAAGAGAAATAACAGATTTAGAATACCATGACTCCCTCTTATCTGGAGCTCTCTATTACTTACCAGTACAAAGCTCCATGAGTAACAGATACTCAGACTGACCATGTCCAGACTGATCCTTACCAATCGAGGCTGCAGAAACAAACTGTACAATGTTTGGATGCCCTGTTAACTTTTTCTGGTATAAATGTTAAGGTTTACTTTTATATTTTTTTTTCCTTTTTATAGAGCATATCAAACAGACCTTAGCTATTCTATTCTAAATGATGATTTGAACTTCTTTCTATTCTAGATTTCACAATACCCACACAAGAAAGTTTCAATCAGGGAATATAAAAAACATGTAGATGGCATAGATAAAGGGTTGGAGCACAGGTGAATGGCGAGCGACAGTGTAAATCCTGTATTACACAGTAATATACTGAAAGGTAAAAAACTTGTGATGTATTTTCAATACCCCAGTCACGAATTCCATGCTGTTTACAAGTCATTTCAGTACCAATATTTACATCCATAGTACCAATGGATAGCGGAAACATTATGCTACAAGGAAATCATGTCGCAATTTTGAGCCATTTCAAGTTGCTAAGAAAAATCTAGCTCGAAACTGTCAAACAACCCAACTCGGAAGAGATCTGATTGCATTGAATCACGAAAATTTTCAAGAGAGAAAACCCATTTTCAACGCGAAAAATGTCCGTTCTTATGCAAGGTGCATTTGAAGCCTACAAATTTAAAAGTATATCTGCACTGAAAATAGAACTTCAATATGTTTTTGTGTTGTACGAAGCTTTTTTTATTTGAAAATGTCCAGCCGTGTAAACTGTCATCCTTTATGGCCTACTAAGCATGCCTTTTCTCATTGGCCGGGTCCAGACACACCTTCATCGATAACCAATGAGAAAACGTTTTGAAAAACAAACCGAGCATGTGCAGTACGTCAAAATGGTAGGCAGCTGAGCGCTGGACAGATTTACCGATGAAAATAAGGGTCGTACAGCCTATTCACATCAAATAGTTTAATGTTTCAGGTTTACACGCCTTATTATTGCTGGACCCAAAATGATACCTGTCAAATATTCAACGGCTTTTACGTTGAAAATGGGTTTTATCTCTTGAAAATTTTCGCGATTCAATGCAATCAGATCTCTTCCGAGTAGGGTTGTTTGACAGTTTCGAGATAGATATTTCTTAGCAACTTGAAATGGCTCAAATTGTGACATGATTTTCTTGTAGAATAATGTTTCCGCTATCCATTGGTACTATGGATGTTAATATTGGTCGTAAAATAACTTGTAAACAGCATGAAATTCATGACTGGGGTATTGAAAATACATTACGAATTGTTTACCTTTCAGTATATTAGTGTGTAATATAGGATTTACATTGTCGTCGCCGTTCACCTGTGGGTTGGAGGGCATGCTTGTTTTGACATCTGACAAGAGGAACAACATGCAAGAAAAATTTCTCTATGTTGGATTGCAAAAAAAGTCACTGTTTTAAATTGAGATATCTTATAAATCTTCATTAGATGACAAAAGTTTAGCCTTGTCCAAAAGTATCTGTAGACAACAGGTTCATATTATTCAAAACATGAAATTTGTCTCTCAAAAGATAGAAAACTAGGCAGGAAAAGGAGAAAATGCTGGTTACCAGCATTTTCACTTGTTCCCACAATGTTTTCAAAAGCCTACTTCCATTGGGTAGATGAAAGTCAAGGATTGTGTGGTGAAATTGACTTGCTACCTTCTGAAACTAACTTGCAGCCTACAGCTTATTTGAGTGTGTATTACAGATTACAGAAATACAGTAAAGAGAGCTGTTTAATATGGGTAATGAACTTGGCTGCAGGTTTACCCTTGTCACAACTGTAATCAAGATATTAAGCCTCACTGCTTGTTGGGGGGAAATAATGAAACTACACTTACTTGTATGTGTTGGTTAATCAAACTGCCTCAAACACAGACACGACATATTTAATAGTTTTCAATGTTCACAAATTATTTCATGTGAGCATGACACATGCAACACAGAGCAGCTATTTTGTTATGCAAACATAACCGCTGGGAGTGAGAATAACCAAGCATTATAAAAATAGACTGAACTTAAACTTTCCTTGCCAACATTGTCATGTGACAGCCATTGACAGCAAAACCTGGTGGAAGTGTCATTTGTTTTGAAAGCGGCTGTCTTGAAATAACTTGCAATTTCTGTGGGAGTTTTTGGTGTTAGTGAAATCTCCTGTTTTGAATATGTGCTTTTAAAAGCTGCTGGCTTATCTGTTGGAACCTCACTTTTCTACCATTCTTGCAGATAATATTAGCATCAACAAACCATGACATCATCAACCTAAATTTTGATAAAGTATTACCTGACGACAGAAAAACAAAATGGTTGCAAAAGTTGATGCAACATGATTTAAAATGATTCAACAATAATACATGTGCAAGTTGAAATTGGTATAAAAAGGGGGAAAACCTTATTATGTACAATTTCTCTTAATGCCAAAGGGTTTTCAAAAGTGGTCTGGTGCAAAAGAAATTAATCATACAATGTGTAAACATGTGAAAAAAATGTTAATAGCTAAAAAGATACCAAAAATCTTATCTCTTGTAAAACTGCCTCATTCTTTTCTGCATCATTTGCCAGAAGTCTCTGTAAAACATGAGAATTATTCACTGTTATAACCCTTTCCCATGCAAATTGTAAAACAATCCCAAGTTTTGATGACCCTGATGGGAAAGACAATTTTGGATACACAAAAGCTTTTGGGATTGTTTATCCGATATAGACAGCCCAACTCGTTGTCTATCCTAATCATAGCATGATCAGAAGTGGCGTAGAACGTCTCAAACATCCCAGAGATAATCTAATTTTCCAGAAGTGTCATTGGTTACCTCCCTTCACTGTTTTCAATGTGATTTTAATTGGTCTTGAAAATTTTGTATGTTTTCCTTCCAGTTAATAAATGTTATCCCCCTTTCTTCCCTCAATTCTTTACTTTCCTTCAAAAAATGTGTGTGCTTTTGTCATGCACTGTGTAGCAATCTTGGCGCGATGTACACAATTTCAGTGTGAATTGCACAACTGCACCTGTATAGAATAAACACTGAAATCCTATCATGTCTGACAGTAGATGGTGCTGCTGGCATGTTTTTCATTCATGCAGATGGTTGCATAAAAAACCTAAATCAACTATAAATACATTTAACTCTTTACCAAACGACAAATTTTTAGACTAGTCCAAACTGAAAAGAATTGCAGACGTCAAAATAAATGTGACTGAAAAATTGAAATTTGTTTTGGAAAGGGTAGAGAACATTGTGGTAACCAGCATTTTCTCCTTTTCCCACAATGTTTTCAAAAGGCCTCTTTCTTAGGGTCATTAAAAGTCAAGATTTGTGTAGTAAAAGGTTAATAATGAAACCTGTTCCAGTAATAAAATCAGACTGTGCCAAACAAGATTTTGTTAAAAATAAAGGCATGATTTTTCAAGTCCCAATTCTCCCATTCACTGTTTTCATTTAGACTGTTTGCGTATATTCCTTGGCAAATAATAACAAAAACAGAGTGGTGTAGGACTGGAATGGATTTAGCTCATACAGATGCAAACCACAGAAATAACTAACTTTCATCCCTTGAGAAATCAGGTGTTTTCTACTTCTTATGCAAGTTTCAGTTTATTACTGAATAGCTTCTGTTAAAAATATCCAAGTTGTCGTTCAAACAGTGCAAAAATGTGATATCGAAGTTTGCTTTAGGAAACTACCGTAGTCTATGAAGGGAACAATAACACCTGACATGTACATGAAGAACATAAAAATGGAGAAAAACTTAGTGTCAGGGCTTATAAATAAGACTATATAAATGACCCGGGGAAGCTTTTGAAATAATTGTTGAAGGAAAGAAATGCTGGAAATCTTTGAAAGACAACCTTCCGCATCTACACAACAATGACATTCTCATTTTAGGGGCCAAATCTTCTCAATATCTGGGCCTTATCTTTTCAAAAATAGTTGGCCGGCCTTGGGTAAAATGTTCTTAGGTCCAGATCTTCAGGCAATCTCTGTCTGCAACTGCTTTCAATATGGACAAGCCTGAAAGTTGAAACTTCAAAAACTTTGCTCAATTGGTAAAGTTTTAGAGTTCTTTTCAGCAAGTTAATGAAACTTTCAGTAAAACTATTGGATGGACAGTTAAGCTCTAACTTACAATTAACTTACCTTCAATGCATACTCTTTCCCGCTAGCATTATCTTGAGCAACAAACACATATGCAAACCCACCTGAAAGAAACAAAACATGCACATGTTCAGTAACTCAATGTTATGAGTCTATATTATAAAAAAAATAGCAAAAAAAAAAACCGTCAAACTTTACAAAAAGGAACTTTGCTTACCTCTTTACCACAAGACAAAATTTTAGAAAGCATTAGCAGACGACAATTTCAATGTGGCTCAAATGGTGCAATTTCCTTTGATAGGGTAGAAACGGCTGGTTCCCAGCATTTTCCCCTTTTCCCGCAATGTTTTCAAAAGGTTTCTTTCCTATGTAGTAATCGGCGTTGGGTAGACTCACGACCAGTTGCCTGGCTAGCTCAGTTGGTAGAGCTGCGGTACTAGTGTTCCGGGGGTCGTGGGTTTGAGTCCCACGTCGGGCACATTCACTTCTCCTCTGATTTACTTCATTGGCGACGAGGTCAATTGGTGAGCGCGGGTATGCGGCACCGGCGGTCCGTGGGGACCGAAGGGGGAGTTGCTGACTCCCAAGAAATCAGAAAGGGGGAGGAGTGTAGTAATCAGCGTTGGGTAGACTCACGACCAGTTGCCCGGCAAGCTCAGTTGGTAAAGCTGCGGTACTAGTGTTCTGGGGGTCGTGGGTTCGAGTCCCACCTCGGGCACATTCATTTCTCCTCCGATTTACTTCATCTATAGCCGTTAAAAAGGGCATTGTGCGGTAAAGGGTTTAAATACTTAGTTGCTCCAATTATGTGTAGCTTTTGTATATCGTTCAAAACGTTGCACTGACAGGAAATATGTCAACTGAAGCAAGATTACCTTCTGCAATCTTCTTCTTCACTCGCAGTTTCTGGTTCCCAAGTTCAACAACTTGTCCCACAAAGTCATTTTCCTCTCGATTTCCAGAACTGCCACTAATGATTCCAAACGCAGATTTGAAAAAGTCAGTCATGATTTCAGAAAAGTTCGATAAAATGTCATTTATTATGCCAGAGAACCTGGCGTATTCATATCTCTGACGTCATACTTAAACTGCCAAAAAATAAGTCTGAGTCGTAAAAATCACTTCCGGTCCACTAACTACTGCGTCCAATCGATCTCGTGTGATTTATTTTACCTGAATTCGTCCACAAAAAAGTTTAAGAAAAATGTGAAAAAGTATCTTGTCCCCAAACAGAGGAAAATTGCGACATTAATCACTCTTAGGTATAACGCCCCTAATTTCAGAATTAGGTGTCATGGCGGTAATTTGTTTAGTACATTCACCTTGATGAACATGTTCGTGGGAAGTTTGAGAACTACAAAATTTATTCCTGATGACGTTCGCAATTGCAGAGAAAATGGCATTATGAAAGTATTTCTAAGATAGAAAGACTTAACTATGGAAAAATCCCAGTAAGGAAAAAAAGCTCTTGTAAACTGGTTCTAACTATTTTTTTCATCCCTTTAAACCACATAATACATGGAACCGTGGCAATCGATATTCGACCGATCAGGTCATCGCATTTATTCGGCCCGATGTGCAGCCTTGCTGTCTGCTATTTCGGCTCACAAACAAGCGACTGTTAATTATGGAGAAGTGTGATATTATGTGTGTTTACAACGCTTGAATTTTAGGAAAAAGATTAAAAGATGTGCTTTGCGAACTTAAACTGTTTTACAGTGGAAAACAAAGGTAAAATATATGAAATACTAATAAAGAGAAAGTACGTTCACTCAAATAGTTAATATTGTTTAATAACATCTGCACATCCAAAAAGGGGCACGTGTCATCAATGTTTAAGTTTGACGTTAACATTAACCCTTGGTGCGTGAAGAATGCTGAATGTGTAGATACAGATCAGAGTGCAAAAAAATGCAGTTTATTCTTGGATTCAAACCATCTGCTACTTAAATTAAGTACATTTACGTGTATTCTTACTGAAGGTACATGTAGATTTCAATTATGAAACAGAGTAAGTTCTGCTGTGTACAGTTTTGAAAGTTCTACTCAAAAGGCAACTTATGTTAATTAAATCAGCTTTTGCCTTAGCCATATTTAGGTGGATTAGCAAATCTGCCATTTTAAAGGGTATGTCGGTAAACTGTTAACTGATAAGATGTGTGTTTGATTGCCGCTGTAATCCACTCAACCACCCGTTGTCTTCAGTATATCATAAGATAAAACAAACTACCGCCAATGATATTAACAAGTTTGTTAATTGACAGCACACTTTACATTTTTTTTTTTTTAAATCATCAGGCAACCATTTTCCCTTAACTTGAAATTTAAACATTTCTCAGACTTCCACCTCTTTGTTGAATGAGACAGTCTATAAATATTTCAAAATGCTTTTAATATAGTGTAATTTATTATCGTATACGATGTTTGAGACAACCTAACAAGCCTTACAAAAATATTAATCATCTTTAATTGTATTATTTTTAAGCAAAACTGCAGAGGATTATGAGTTGTTTCATTCTTTCTCGTAGAAGTTCAAAACTTTGCTGGCGCATTATCCGTAGCCCCTGATATTTACACTTTTTGTACAAATCCTTGTGTAAATAAGTTCAAGTATCCATATATTTCTTGCCGAGAATCCATCATCGGCAGAAACATATGAAAAAGATTATTTTTCCGGAATATAATCGAAAGAAACAAGCATGACAGCACGATTTAAGTAGCCTTTCTGCTATACCAGACGATTCCTTAGATTATGTTTTCAATGATAATGTTGATTATATGTCTGATATTTTTTCTGTTCCTAGAAATAACAGAGATGTAGAGAGATGTAACCTGTTTGGTAAATCGTTGGTAGAACTTTGTTGTTTATATGATGTACATATATTGAATGGTAGATTACATGAAGATATGGTTGGAAATTTCACCTGTTTAACTAGTAATGGAGCTAGTTTAATTGATTATCATATTGCTTCGACATTTTTGTTCCCTTTTGTTACATATTTCAATGTTCTTGAAAGAGATGAGTCTGATCATTTACCTATCCATTCCGTCCTAAGTTTTAAACATCAACAAAAAAAACCCATTCAAAGAAAATAATGAGCAAAATTTACACAGCAAATGTTTTCCTAAGTATAAATGGAACGAACATTATAGAGAAAATTTTATCAGTATATTTAAGACAAAATTACGTACCTCCTTTGATTTGTTAATGCATTATGCAAATACAAATGTTAATTATTCAGTTAATACCTTAATAGAACTTTATCAGTCATCAAGTAAAAAGATGTTAGTCAAACCTCAAAGAAAGGACTTTAACACTACTACGGATCAGCCTTGGTGGGATATAGATTGTGACAGAGCAAAGTACCGCAAGTATGCAGCACTACGACGTTTCCGTTTTACAAATCAACATACCGATTAAACTGCCTATATAGAAACTAAACGTTCATTTAAAAAGATTTGTGCGCATAAAAAGTCGAATTATAAATTTAATAACAGGCAAAAATTGGTTTCAGCAAGAAAAAATCCTAAGATATTTTGGCAATTACTGAAACAAAATACAAATAAGAGTAAAAATATAGAAAATAGAACATGTAACTTACAGATATGGAAAAATCATTTTGAAAATTTGTTACATAAAGAAAACCAACCACCGCTCGAATATTTCAATTTTGCTGGTAGAGAGGATATTAATGAGAACGTACTAAATGAAATAATTACTCTAGATGAAATACACAAAAGCATTAGAAAACTAAAATTAGGTAAAGCCCAAGGTACCGATGGTATTGGCGCCGAGTTCTACAGATATACTTGTCACAAAATTGCACCAATATTATGCACACTTTTTAATAATATATACTCTGCTGGAAATTTGCCAGACATGTGGAGAGACAGTATTATAATACCAGTATACAAATCAGGGCCAAGCGATGAGCCCGCAAACTACCGGGGAATATCTCTTATAAATGTAATGTATAAGATATTTTCAAATATTTTATACGACAGGCTATGTAAATGGGCCGAGCTTAACAATAAAATTGATGAAGCCCAATCTGGTTTTCGGGCAGGATATTCGACCACTGATAATATCTTTATTCTACAAAGTCTATTTCAAAAATATCTAAGTAAACAGGGAGGGCGATTTTATGTACTGTATGTTGATTTCAAAAAGGCATTCGATTCGGTAGTACACCAAAACTTATTTAATTGTCTAAAAAATATTGGTGTTAGTAACAGAATGTTAAAAATTTTATTATCCATTTACTCAAATATGCGTAGCTTAGTACGAGTTAATCAAACATTTACTGAACCATTTCCTTGTAACATCGGCACTAAACAAGGGGACGTAACCAGTACGATACTCTTTACACTTTACATCAACGAGTTACTTACCTTCTTAAGAAATAAAAATCATAGAGGGGGAATTTTCGTGACAGAAGATATTGAAGATGTAATTTGTATTCTCTTCGCGGATGATATTGCAAACTGTGCTGATACAGCAATAAACTTACAGTTACAACTTAATTCTATCTCCGAATTTTGTAGTCAGACGGGTTTGGCTGTAAATCAATCAAAAACGGAAGTTATAGTCTTCAGAAATTCTGGGCCTCTTCGCAACTATGAACATTGGACTTACAATGGAGAAACAGTAAATGTTGTTACAGTGTATAAATACTTAGGACTGATTTTCATCCCAACTCTTTCATGGGGTAAAGCTAAACAGAAACTAGTAGCGCAAGCTAATAAATCGATTTTTGCAATAAAATCTTATCAAAAGAAATTTGGATACTTTACTCTCTCTGATCATTTCAAATTGTTCGACTCTATGGTAAAACCTATACTCCTATACGGGGGAGAAATTTGGGGCTTCGAATATACAAGTGAAATTGAAAAAGTCCAAATAAGATTTTGTAAAGATTTTTTAGGTGTAGGACCTTCAACGAACGATTCTGTTGCATTGGGAGAATGCGGTAGACTGCACTATGTGTAGACTATTTTTTAAAATGTATAAAATACTGGTTAAAATTATTATATATGCCTCAATACAGGTTACCAAGAAATTGTTATAAGATGCTAAAAGGTCTAGATGATACCGGTAGAAATAATTGGGCTTCGTCCATCAAACATTTATTATACTTACACGGGTTTGGAAATGTATGGTTAGCACAAGAAGTGGGAAACATTGAAGTGTTTTTATCTATTTTTAAGCAGAGGGTCATAGATTGCAGGAAACAAAATTGGGAGGAGGCTATAAATAATTCGTCGCGATGTAGCACATACAAGTGTTTTAAAACAATGTTAAACCCCGAAAGATATTTAAGTTTAAATATTTCATATTCGTTGAGAAGAAATTTGGCAAAATTTCGATGTTCTAATCATAAATTCAAAATAGAAGTTGGAAGACATTTAGGGATCGAAAGAGAAAGAAGAATTTGTTCCTTTTGCTATAATAATCAGAACCTATCTCATGTTGAAGACGAATAACATGCGTTCTTCCAATGCTTTCAATACAACAGTGAAAGAAAACGTTATCTCTATAATTGGTATAAAGGTAGAAGCACCCTCAACAACTTCTACAGGTTAATGAAAACAACGGAAGAGTCCACAATTAGAAAAAATCGCAATTTTTGTCAGTGCCATAATGAAAGTGAAAGAGTCTCAAATTTAAAGAATATATAACGCTAAAATGGGCTAGTCTATAAGCTTAACTCTCTACCAAACGACAAAATATTAGACAGGTCTAAATTGAAAACACCCGCAGATGACAAAATAAACGTATTTCATAAGTAATATTTGTTTCCAACAAGGTAGAAGGCATTGTGGATAAAGGAGGAAATGCTTGTTACCGGCGTTTTCTCCTTTTCCCACAATGTTTTCAAAAGACTTCTATCTTAGGGTCGTAAAAACCAGGGATTGTTTGGTAATGGGTTAAATGGAAAGTCATTGTATGTATCTAACTTTATTCAATCATTTGAGATGAGTTTAAAGGACAATCCGAATTGCTTAAGTGTGAGTCTAAAAAAAAAAAAAATCATATCTCTCTTTATATAACATGTATGTTAGCTAAATATATAGATATTTTGCAGTTATGTTTTTCGTATTTGTATACTAATCTACACCTAAACCGGTAGTCTTTATATAACATGTATGTTAGCTAAATATTATTATTAGTATGTACATGGTGGATATTTTATGGATTTAAATGAATTTCATTATATCTCTTGGCCAGGACCTTCATCTACTTCAAATGGATAGATAGATCCTGGTATAATTAGCTATCAAATAGGGATTGTTTTGGTTAAGGATTTTACGAATTTCACCGATAAAATGACAACTCTAACAGTTAACTTTTGTAATATTGTATTTTGTATGTTAGGCCGGTGGCCTCTACGTACATTGAGATTAAATTGAATTGAATTGAATTGAATTATACTGTATATGTTTTTACTGCGTTTGTTTGTGAGCCCTTAGTTACGGCAACCAAGGAAGTCGGTTTATCTCATCGCCACGGATCCATGTATTATCCAGCGCTTATTTCTAATTAGGATTTTCCAAAAAAATAATGAAATACGTGTATGATAATAGCGGCCTGGTCACCTACCCACGCTCTAGCCATATTGCATGCCGCTTAACGATCGCGGAGAGACATTTTTTTTTCTATAAAGATATAAAATAGAAGTAGTGTGTAAGCAAGAATCTGGCGGCCATCTTGAAAGGATATGCTTGAGTGATTTCAAGATGGCTGCCGAATTCAAAGATGGCCGACGTATCCTGACTGCGGCCGTCTTGGGGGAAGCGCTTGGTTGATTTTGAAAATGGCGGTTTTTTTTTTTTCAAATCCGTTGTTGGGTATAGAATTACAAGTTACACGTTCTACAAAGTTCAATTATTAGAGATTTAAAGTGTATGAATAAAGGGTAGCTGTTCCTTCTTTTGAATATATCAATAATCCCTTTGGCCATTGGAATTTAGTAGAAATTCCACGTTCGATATGTCACAATCTAGAAATCTTGCTGAGTTAGATTATCTATTGTTTTTAGAGGCATCGTCTCTAGACGAAAGGAAAGATGCCATTAGAAACATGACAGGTTCACAAATGGATAGTTTGCAAGTTATCATTACACAAATTTTATTAAATCGCATTACTGTACTTCCGAGGGGTACAGGTCATTTTCGGCGTTATAGACGAGTGCTCCGATTCTTCACCAACAGTCATGCAAGTTTAAGAAGGAAAAAAAGATTAATGTTGACTTTCCACACAATTATACCTCGTTTGTTGAGATACAATTACATTGAAAATGGTATTTTCAATGAAATGCGGGGCAATGAAAACTGATGGTAAATCTGATAACCGAAATTCACCGTAGTTGACACCATGAACATTGACCTCCTCGTCCTCTGTTGTACGATTTCTCTTGAAAGCGAGACTTTTAAAAGAATTACAGTTGAGACATTAACCCATTACTAGACAACTCATTACTAGACAACTCCTGTTTTAGTGGTTATAGCGAGTAGAATTCCACAGAGTTCGATATGAATGTTAAATTTCATGATTTTGTGACTGTATAGAGCGCTTTAACACTTTCCAAAGCGTTTGATATGAATATTAAATTTCATGATTTTGTGACTGTATAGAGCGCTTTAACACTTTCCCAAACAACAAAGTTTTGGATTCGGTCAAAATCAAAGTGTCTGCAGACGACAAAGTAAATATTACAAAATTGATAATTGCTACCTTCAATAGGAAAGAAAACATAGTGAGACCAGCATTTTCTTCTTTTCCCACAATGTTTTCCTAATTTCCTTAGTATAGAATCTTGGGGTCGTAAAAGTGTGATAGTATGGGAGAGAGTTAAGGCATCACCAAGGCATCCCGAGTATTAACAGCTTAGCAGTATTTTCTTCTTTTCCTACAATACTTCATTTTCTTCAAAGTATATATTCAGTCTAAGAAGCTTTGATGATGGTTGCAATGCTGCAGACTAAACCCCATTGCTTTGTTGATGGAACCAGAGTTAGTACGATCTGAAGGCAAGTCAGAGTGAAGGGTTGAACCTGAAGTTGAATGCCCTGAGGGCAAAGATTTTACTGCCTTTGTGTGGGATGTCCAGTTTCTATGCTTAGTAAACACGTTGAATGAACAAAAAGATCCCAAACCATAATTTCAGATCGGTCAGCAATGACTAGCCTGTCATGGGTTTGAGTTTCAATGAAACTCCTCCAGATAAAGCCCTCGACACTCATTCTCTCAGTCTCTTTCACGATCTGCTTTTGTAGGAATCAGATTTCCTCTGCCACAAACGAAGGTGAGTTTTTCTTTTGTTTTATCAAAAGTAGTCAGACAATAGAAAGTTTTCTATTTTTTTCTGAGTTTTTGATGAAAAACAAAATTGTAAACAACGAAAATATTTTTGATAATATTATCTTTGTTTTCAACAATTACTATCTGATCAAAAAATTCACGCTAGTATGTTGACAGACAAAGGATAGCAGAGAAAATGTCAGTTTTTTAGTTCCGTTCTCACCCGTCTTTCTCACAACGAGGAAAAACTAAGTCAAAAACTCTAATCTACATTTTATTTAAGATTAAAAGATAAAAAACAGGCTTATCACATTTTTGCATACCCGTTTTGCTGTCAGAACTTATTTCAAACCAAAACTAGTTACACATCTAAGATGAGAAATCATTAACCTTAGCATTATTTGAAGCAGTTTCAAGTCCTCAAAGAAAAACATTAGGTAGACATTGTTTCTTTTTTTAACTAAGAGTAGACACAGATCAGACCTCACATAAGTAAAGCCTGGTCTAAAGCTACACTTTGATTTTGAAGTAGGAAATCAGTTAAACAATTATAGAAAGTCCAAATTTAATGCTTTTACGAACAATAAAAGAAATGCTTCTAATAAAAATTGTCTTTGGATGGATAGAACACATTGTGGGAAAAGGAGAAAATGCTAGTCATCAGTTATTTCTCTTTTTCTCACCCTTTTTCTCGGAGTCTTTAAAAGTTGAGATTATTTGGTACTGTGTTTATTAATTACAGGATGAAGTTTCTTATACAGCAATGACTATAGATCTAATATAAAATCACTAGATATATTTATTTTAATTGAGCATTATAAAAAAAAAAAGCAACAACTGGAAAGTTCATAATAAAAAACACTAGTAACAATAAAAAACAAAAATCTGAGCAACACTTGAATCACTTTTGATATCTCACATAAAGATTTGAGATAGGCACAGATCAGACTGCATATAAGTACAGTCTGATCTGTATCTATGTTTTGATTATTGAAGCAGGAAATCAGTTATGATTAAATTTTGATATGGGAAATATCTGTTGAATATTGGTTAACCCTTTCCCAAACGACAAATTTTAGACTGGTCCAAATTGAAAGAGTTTGCAGACGACAACTTCAATTTGATGAAAATGGTAAAAAGTTTTCAAAAAGGGTAGAAAACACTGTGGGAAAAGGTTTTCTCCTTTTCCCACAGTGTTTTTCAAAAGACTTGTACTGCAGACACGTGAAAACCAGAGCTTGTTTGGGAAAGGGTTAAAATGAGAATCACTTGATAAATAGAGAATTAAATAAAGAACAAGAAACAAATGGCATTTTCATAATAAAACAACAAATACTAATCTATTATCAATATAAATTTATAAACTTAACATCATTTAGATTAATTTTAAAATCACTGAGTCAAATTTTGAGGTAATGAGCAGTCTGATCCAAATATTGTTAATTATACCAGAAAAACAGTTATGGCGGGAAAAACAGTTATGGTATACCGTAGATTGATAAGTGAGACAGAGTATAACCATTTCTCTCACATATACAGTCTAATCTTGTCCTAACTGAAAATAATTATAGAATGTGAACTAATGCAGCTAGAACGATGAGATTTTTTCTGGAAGAGTCAAAAACACAGTGGAAAAAGAAGAAAAATCTTAATAACGTTTTTTTTCCCATCTCCCATACTGTTTCTTAAAAGGTTTCTTTTAATAAAAACATGGCTGATAAAAGGTGATTGAGGTAGAGAATACTAAATGATAATATCTTACAAGCATGAAAATCAGTTCTTGTCATTGTCTTAACCCTTTACCAGACGACAAAATTTTAGCCTTGTCCAAATTGAAAGCATTTGCAGACAACAATTTCAATGTGGCTCAAATGGTGCAATTTTTCTTTGGATGGATGATGGATAGAAAACATTGTGGGAAAAGGAGAAAATGCTAATCATCAGTTATTTCTCTTTTTCTCACCCTTTTTCTCGGAGTCTTTAAAAGTTGAGATTATTTGGTACTGTGTTTATTAATTACAGGATGAAGTTTCTTATACAGCAATGACTATAGATCTAATATGAAATCACTAGATATATTTATTTTAATTGAGCATTATAAAAAAAAGCAACAACTGGAAAGTTCATAATGAAAAACACTAGTAACAATAAAAAACAAAAATCTGAGCAACACTTGAATTACTTTTGATATCTCACATAAAGATTTGAGATAGGCACAGATCAGACTGCATATAAGTACAGTCTGATCTGTATCTATGTTTTGATTATTGAAGCAGGAAATCAGTTATGATTAAATTTTGATATGGGAAATATCTGTTGAATATTGGTTAACCCTTTCCCAAACGACAAATTTTAGACTGGTCCAAATTGAAAGAGTTTGCAGACGACAATTTTCAATTTGATGAAAATGGCAAAAAGTTTTCAAAAGACTTGTACTGCAGACACGTGAAAACCAGAGCTTGTTTGGTAAAGGGCTAAAATGAGAATCACTTGATAAATAGAGAATTAAATAAAGAACAAGAAACAAGTGGCATTTTCATAATAAAACAACAAATACTAATCTATTATCAATATAAATTTATAAACTTAACATCATTTAGATTAATTTTAAAATCACTGAGTCAAATTTTGAGGTAATGAGCAGTCTGATCCAAATATTGTTAATTATACCAGAAAAACAGTTATGGCGGGAAAAACAGTTATGGTATACCGTAGATTGATAAGTGAGACAGAGTATAACCATTTCCCTCACATATACAGTCTAATCTTATCCTAACTGAAAATAATTATAGAATGTGAACTAATGCAGCTAGAACGATGAGATTTTTTCTGGAAGAGTCAAAAACACAGTGGAAAAAGAAGAAAAATCTTAATAACGTTTTTTTTTTTTCCCATCTCCCATACCGTTTTTTAAAAGGTTTCTTTTAATAAAAACATGGCTGATAAAAGGTGATTGAGGTAGAGAATACTAAATGATAATATCTTACAAGCATGAAAATCAGTTCTTGTCATTGTCTGAACTCTTTACCAGTTGACAAAATTTTAGCCTTGTCCAAATTGAAAGCATTTGCAGACAACAATTTCAATGTGGCTCAAATGGTGCAATTTTTCTTTGATGGGGTAGAAAACATTGTGGGAAAAGGAGAAAATGCTGGTTACCAGCATTTTCTCCTTTTCCCGCAATGATTTCAAAAGGCTTCTTTCCCAGGGGCGTCAAAAGGCGTCATTGTGTGGTAAAGGGTTAACTCTTTTCCGACTGTTCAGAACCTTGAATATCTACTGAGAAATAAAGGAAATCTTTGAAAAAGCATATGATACGTAAAAATGCCTATGTGTGTAATTTTGTAAATTTCACAAAAAGATTTTTTTTAAAAAACAAATGAACACATATACCTGAAAAACAATGCAAGACGTTGAAAATTGCAGATGACTTCAGAAAACAAATCAAACACATACATGTACATGTATTACAAAATTGTAAAAGCAAAATATAAAACCTATAATATTGCTTTCCTCAGAGTAAGCCTTATAAATAACTACAGAAGAAAAGAGGAATGTAAATACATCCTTCTTTCCTCACAGTGCTTTATAATGTTTATTCTAAAGAAATAGCACCATGATATGGAATGGACAATTCAAAAGTGTCTATACTGTAAAAAATCAGGCCGTCTTCGTATTCGTCTAGGATATCTTCTTTGTCCCCCATGTCTTTGGATGATATGAATGATATTGTCATGGAAAGTTATCTCAAAGTATCAAGAATATAATCGGAAATGTTATCTATTATCCATGTTAATAGTGATGATATGATGAGGGTCAAAATGACTCGCTCTGAAAAGAAACACCAAAATTATGTCAAGTTAGTCTTTCTTCAAGGCACTGGCATCAAATTCAACAACAGACTCCTCAGATGAATTAAGTGCATGTCTTCTAAAAGTTGTAAGTTCAAGATGGCTCTGTCTTCTTTTGAATTTTTTACAACAAAAATATCTAACAAGGATGATGATGATGATGATAAAAACCAAGACTGAAGAGATGGATGGAAGGAGAACTTTTATGATGTCTGAAATAAATGAATGAATGAGCTTATGAAATCAAGTGTTAACAAATGAAAGACACTTCTAATCAAATGAAATTTAATCAAATGAAATTTAATCTGATTAATGGTATTGATATTATGGTGATCTATTAACAATTTACCACACAGTCTCAGTTTTAACAACCCTGAGAACTCAGGCTTTTGAAAACAATGTGGGGAAACTACTACTTTTCAACAATCCCATTATTTGTACTTTGTTCAATAAGGCATTCAAATAAAGCTTCTAATATGAAAGAGTCTTAAATTTTGATATGTGTTAAAGATATATTTCTTGTCCCTTAGAACATGAAGGTAGATTTTCATCTCTAACAAAGTCAAAGTCATTAACTGACTCTGATAATTCAAAATGTAGATTTGAAGAGTATAACTTTTTTCTCCAATACTTTTTGACCATGAAAAAAATGAAGATGATTAAGATAATGACTAAAAAGAGTTGAAATGACGGCTACTATGATAGCTTTAAATCCATTATGATCAGATGTGTTATACAATTTTGTAAAAGATTGATAAACACCTGTTGTTGAGAACTTCTCTTCATCTGTAGAGTTTGTTACTTTTTCTTCTGTAGTGCTATCAACTGGTGAGCCTGCAACTATTTCTTGTTTAACAGATGTTGCCATCTTAGTTTTGCTGGATAAAGTCGAAGAAGATGATGATGATGAAGGTCTTTCCATGGCATTACTTTTAGTTTCTACAAAACTTCCATCCGTAGTCAAAATCGGAGAGTGTGTGATCTGATCCAACTAAAAAGTAAGTAAAATTTTTGTAAGCAATCTAGGTTGAGATACGTAATATGACCTTAGTTAAAATAACAAAGGTGGTTAGACATTAAGGAAATTGTATTTCATAGAGTAGGAAACATGTCGGGAAAAGGAGAATATGCTGGTTATCAACATATTCACTTTTTTCCTCCATTGTTTTCAAAAGCCTTCTGCTTCAGGTTCAATAAAACTCCTTGGTAATGTGTTAATAAATGAAATGAAACGCTCATGTCTGTTGTAAAGTCCAATATTCTGCTTTTCAAAATAAATTTTAGGGGAAAATATTATTGGGTGATCACATAATCTCCTCAATGGACATTGTAAATCCAAGATCAGACTACACATTCTATGCTGTCTGATCTTGATCTACACTGTCTCATAAAAGCTCACAGAGTTGTGCTTGACAGCTCAAGGGTTAAATTTGTAGGCACAAACCTAACATTGTCTCAATTATCTGATTTAAATTAAAAAATAATAATAATAATCTAATCATAACAGAATAAATTTCAGAGTTCTACTTCAAGAATCACATTGTCTAAGGAAACTCTCACATAACAAAGATCCTCAGCAAAGTTCAAACCAAGAAGCTAAGCAAGGGAATCCTTAGCAATACTATACTTTCAGTTTAACTATTACAGGAAAGTCAGTCTGCAAATTCCACCCCCCCTCCCCCAGGCATTTATCTGAAATTACCTTGCAATAGACTTCCTTTTCTGCATCAGTTACAGTCAGAGACTGATAGTTCAAAGGCTGACCACATCCAACATGTCCAAAAGAAACCTCTATGTAATTTACGTTAGGCAAGTTACGTAAATCAAGAATAGAATAGAATAGAATTTAATTTAATGCACAACTATACCCTTTCAGGGTTAAAGGCATATATAGTTACAAACATCACACACATAAATACATTCATAAAATCAAAGCGTTGAAAACACTGGTGTGGCATTTGTCAAGGGAGCCATTGTATGGAATTAATAATTTGAAAAATAAACAACAAAAATAGTTTCAAAACATTCGCTTGAAAGTCAACCTACTATATAGTCATGCAAAATCCGATAGAGAAGGGTGCAATCTTGTGGCACGAACAAGTCCGAGCGACCAAGCCCTGGGACGAATAAGCCCAGGAACGAACTAGTTTTGGGACGAACAAGCACGATATGTGTGTATCATTACGCCACTACAGAAGGACGTATAGCGGATTAAGCTACTTTCGATAAAAAGGAGGTATTTCCACAATCGATGGCCTAATCCAATTTATTGTAATACGCCATTTTCAGTTTCATATCTGAGCGTAATCGAAACACTGATTTGTCTCAGAAAAAAATATTTTAATTGGGTTTACTTCCTTCGGTTTTGCACAAACTACGATACATGATTTTCAAAATGCCGTATTGAACTCATAGTGGCATTGTCTTCGACAAATGCCACAAAAATTAAATAATACAAACAACAACAACAGAAAGGGCACACTGGTCTTGACACAAGGGTCATGCTATGAAAAGCAACACATGTTGATAAATGATCCAATAGACTTTAGAACCATATCATCTTTACAATTCATTAAACTGGTGAAAATATTTTTACTTGACCCAGAAAAATCAAAGGTCGAGCAAATTTTTAAATCAATGACCCCAACAAGGCGTAGGAATTGCAGCCTCTAGGGTAGGGCGATTTAGTGAAATCACCGAAATCACTGGAATCACCATATAAATTAGTGAAATCGCCATTTCTTTGGTATTTAACAAATTGAATTACATTAGATATGACAAATACGATGTGATTTAAAGGTTTTAGAACAACTTTAAGCAGAAAAAGACCGAAAATTCAATCGAGTCGTAAGTTTTTACCTAAATTTGAAATCACCTGACACCTCAGAAAACGAAATCACCCGACACAATGGTGAAATCACCACTTAATTGTGCTCAAACCAGTTTGTTTCTTGTTTGTTCTTTTTGTTAGACATAAAAAAATCATGTAGGGATCAAGTGATTAACATTTGTATGAAATTACCTACGTTTCGTGCTCGATTGCTATCAGGGAAATCACCCGTCATCGAGGCTCAAATTTGACGAAATGACTGGTCAAAATCATCCCATAAATCAGCGAAATCACCTCTTTAATTACAGAAAAGCGCTTTTATATTCAAAGCATATCAAAATATGATGCAAAGGAATAGTTACTTTGACCATTTTCTTTTGTGATTAGATAATGAAAGGTATAGAAAAATTGCCCGGTTTATGACTTTTTGAATCGGTGAAATCACCTTTACGAGAAATTACAGGAATCACCCCTCGGTTAAGTAAAATTAGTGAAATCACCGATTGATTGATGTCTAACAAATCGAAGTACGTAGATTATAGCTGTTATGATGTTTTTAATAAGTTTTGTAATCACTTTAAACAGAAAAAGACCGAAAATTCAATCGAATCGTAAGTTTTCTTACTTAAATTTGAAATCACCTGTCACCTCAGAAAACGAAATCACCCAACACAGTGGTGAAATCACCACTTAATTGAGCTCAGATCAGTTTGTTTCTTGTTTGTTCTTTTTGTTTGCCAGAAATCATGTAGGGATCAAGTTATTTACATTTTTATGAAATTTAAGAAGTAAAATCCAGAAATTATCTCTGTTTCGTGCTTGATTTGCTACCAGCGAAATCACCCGTCATCGAGGCTCAAATTTGACGAAATGACTCGTAAAAACATCCCATAAATCAGTGAAATCACCTCTTTGTTTACAGAAAAAAGCTTTTATATTCGAAGCATATCAAAACATGATACAGATGTATAGTTACTTTGACCATTTTTTTTTTATTATTAGATAATGCAAGGTATAGAAAATTTGCCCGGTTTATGACTTTTTGCACCGGTGAAATCGCCTTCACGAGAAATTACAGGAATCACCCTCGGATAAGTGAAATTAGTGAAATCACCGAATGATTGATGTCTAACAAACTGAAGTACGTAGATTATCGCTCTTATAATGTATTTAATAAGTTTTGAAATCAGTTTAAACAAACAAAAGACCGAAAATTCAATCGAATCGTAGGTTTTTTTTTTATTTATTTAAATTTGAAATCACGTGTTACCTCAGAAAAACGAAATCACCCCACACAGTGGTGAAATCACCACTAAATTGTGCTCTAATCAGTTTGTTGCTTGTGTTTTCTTTTTGTTTGACAGAAAAAAAATTGTTGGGATCAAGTGTTTATGAACTTTAAGAGGTAAAATCCAGAAATCATCTCCGTTTCGTACGTCATTGATAGCACCGAAATCACCCGTCGTCGAGGCTCAAATTTGACGAAAAGACAAGTCAAAATCATCCCATAAATCAGTGAAATCACCTCTTTATTTACAGAAAAAACTTTTCTATTCAAAGCATATCAAAATGTGATGCAAAGTTATAGTTACTTTCACCATTTTCTATTATGATTAGATAATAAAAGGTATAGAAAAATTGCCCGGTTTATGACTTTTTGAATCAGTGAAATCACCGTCACGAGTAATTACAGGAATCATCCTCGGATAAGTGAAATTAGTGAAATCACCAATTAGCCCATTACCACACAGGCCCGACTTTTAACGACACTGAGAAAGAAAGCTTTAGAAAACATTGTGTGAGAAGGAGATAAATGCTGGTAACCAGCATTTTTATCCTTTTTCCACAATGTTTTTACCCTTCCCAAATCAAATTTCAATTTGTTAGTCACATTTATTTTGTCGTCTGCAATTGCTTTCAATTTGGACTTGTATGAATTTTTGTCGTTTGGTAAAGAGTTATTTGATGTCCAACAAATTGAAGTAGGTAAATTATGGTTGTCATGATGTCTTTAATAAGTTTTGTAATCACCTTAGACAGAAAAAGACCGAAAATTCGATCGAATCGTAATTATTTACTTAAATTTGAAATCACCTGTTACTTCAGAAAACGAAATCACCCAACACAGTAGTGAAACCACCATTTAATTGCGCTCAAACCAGGTTGTTTCTTGTTTGTTCTTTTGTTTGACAGAAACAATTCATGTAGGGGTCAAGTGAATTACTTTTGTATGAAATTTAAGAGGTAAAATGCAGAAAATATCTCCGTTTCGTGCGCAATTGTTATCAGCGAAATCACCCGTCATTTGCCGAAACGACTCGTCAAAATAATTCCAGAAATCAGTGAAATCACCTTTTTACTTACAGAAACACTTTTATATTCAAAGCATATCAAAATATGATGCAAAGTTATAGTTACTTTGACCATTTTCTTTTATGATTAAATAATAAGAGGTATAGAAAAACTGCCCGGCTTATGACTTTTTGAATCGTTGAAATCACCTTCAAGAGAAATTACAGGAATCACCCTCGGATAAGTGAAATTAGTGAAATCACCAATAGATTGATGTCTAAGAAATTGAAGTAGGTAGAATGTGGTTGTTTTGATGTGTTTAATAAGTTTTGTAATCAGTTTAAACAGAAACAGACTGAAAATTCAATCGAATAGTAAGTCTTTTTTACTTAAATTTGAAATCACCTGTCACCTCAGAAAAACGCAATCAACCCCCACTGTGGTGAAATCACCACTAAATTGTGCTCAAATCAGTTTGTTGCTTTTCTGTTCTTTTTGTTTGACAGAAACAATTCATGTAGGGATCAAGTGTTTTACTTTTGTATGAAATTTAAGAGGTAAAATCCATAAATTATTGCCGTTTCGTGCATAATTGATAGCAGCGAAATCACCCTTCATCGAAGTTCAAATTCGACGAAACGACTGGTCAAAATCATCCCATAAATCAGTGAAATCACCTCTTTATTTACAGAAAAACACTTTTATATTCAAAGCATATCAAAATGTGATGCAAATGTATAGTTACGTTGACCATCTTTTTTTTATGATTAGATTATAAAAGGTATGGAAAAAATGCCCGGTTTATGACTCTTTGAATCAGTGAAATCACTGTCACGAGAAATTACAGGAATCACCCTCGGATAAGTTAAATTAGTGAAATCACCAATAGATTGATGTCTAAAAAATTGAGGTAGGTAGATTGTGGTTGTTTTGATGTGTTTAGTAAGTTTTGTAATTAGTTAAAAAAAAAAAAAAAAAAAGGGAAGCCATTTCATAATTATGGATCCCTAAGATCAGTTTTGTTTAACAACCGACAGAATCATGAGGTAGGATGGTCCTTGGACAATCAGAAAATAGCGAAAAGAATTTACCCATGTCAGCCTGCGCGCGTCTGCGCAGGCTGACACTGGTCGGTGCTTTTTGCAGATGCGCTAAGACCCCTCCTCACAGAGCAAGACTCATATATTTGTGATAATTAGAGAAATAAAGGGAGTAAAATACTGCTAGTTTTATAACTTTTTTCTAAATCGGCGAAGTCATGTTGGTAAAATCTGGGAATCGTCCGCATATTTGAAATTAGTGAAATCACCATTTCGATGATTTCAAACAATCGAAGTACACATAAATTATGGTAATTACAAATATAAGTAGGAACAGACAATAGGAGAAAAAGAACAACAATAGGGTTCATTTAATTGTAATATGTTTTTTAAGTGTCTCTAAGACTTGTTGATTGAATAATTAGTAACAATATATATCTTCAACAATTTAATAACATGATAATTGCACCCGTACTTATAGAAGTGGGCAATTAATTTCGGCAAACGTTTTACTCATTTCAAGATCAAAAACATCATTTCAACAGTTAAAAGAAAATCCTTGAAATGTTTGAATAGCTGGTACATAAATCCCCACAAAATTTGATCAACTTGTCCTTTCGTAAGAAGTCATCATGGATGTTACATATCCATGTGTCAAATGCTCGAAATCATGTTCCGAGACAAAATGTGTTCTTTGTTACATATGCGACAGGTGGATTTATACTGAATGTGTTCCAATGAGTGATAGTAATCTTAAAATATGGGATAAACATCTGATGAACTTTTACTGTTCACAATGCTGCTTCGCTGGTGGAGAGTTCGATAGTGTGAAATCGCTTTCAAGGTAATGTTTCTTACCATTGACTTTTTTCCAAGTAGAGTGTCCTCTGTAGAATTCTATATTTTTCTGTCTTCTTTTACGGTTCTTTTAACCCTTAGGCTGCTAAGTGCGACTGATGGACCTTTTTGCGGACAGTTTAGATCAAGATCAGACTGCACAGAACGTACAGTATGGTCTTGAATCTATACTGTTTGATACAGAATTATTCTAAAGTTATGCCTTTGAAAAAGCAACATTCGGGTTTTTACTATCGGCTTGAAAGTTTAATTTCATTCATTGAGCAGGTTAAGAGTTAACCATACTTTTTTCCTTATTTACGCTTTTCCAAAGAACTACATTTTACACTCTCCCCTGTTGAAAGCGTTTGCAGACGACAGATTAAAAGTTGGTATTATGCTTGGATTTGTTGGGGTTTCTGGACTGATATCCAACATTGTTGAATTAGTGGAAAAGTCAAAAGTACCGGCATGTTCTGCTCTTCGGACTTTGTTTCCGAAAGTCATCTAAACTGGGATACCAAGCCAAAGGGGGGGTGGGGTTTACTTTTCGCGCCAGAATTTCGCAATGTCTTTTGGGACTGTCACATGACGAATAACGCGCGTCGTTCTGTATTCAAACAGGTACGATAGGTTATATCTACGCTTTATTCCTGAAAAACGACCCGACTTTCGAACCTTAAAATTGCACACCTATATGCACAAAGTAAAGACTGTGATCAAAAAGTCTCTTCACTCTTTCACTGAAAATAAGAAAATAAAAAGTTGCATTCAGCAGTGCTTTCCATCAATTTCATCAGGGATCGTATATGTAATATACTGAAAGAACGGAAATCAGTTCACGTGATCATATTGAAAGCATTGAGCGGCGTAACGACCTGATTAAACATTCAGTTTATGTGATCTCGACATAACATAACATAACATAACATAACATATCATAACATAACATAACATAACATTTATTCAGCATAAAAAAAAAAAAAAAACACTTGCATATTTATAGCTTTCAAATTGAAAACCAATTCATTTTCCACATGCACCGAAAACAGAGACCTAAATGTATTTTTAGCTCTACTGGCTTATGTCATGGTATAGTTTCCGTCGTCTGTCCGTCCGTCCGTCTGTCTGTACGTCCGTAAGTCTTTTTCTTGTTTACGCGATAAAGTCTTCATTTGTGGTTGGATTTTCGTGAAACTGTTGTTTGTTTATTTCATCAATAGCTTGAACCCTATTGATCTGTAGGAAAACAGCTTGAACCCTATTGATTTTGAAAAAAAAAAAATCTGACAAACCTTTGTAGTCGGATTTTCATGAAACTTGCACCGTTCCTTTGTACCATCCACAGCTTTAACCCTATTGATTTTGAAAAAAAATTCAATGATTAGTATGGGAAAAGTAGCCAATTAGATTTGAAAATTTACAATTCTTGATACGTGATAACGTCGGCAGTTGTGGTTGAATTTTCATGAAACGAGCACAATTCTTTTATATTATCAATAGCTTGAATTCTATTGACTTTGGGGAAAAATGGCTATCAGTATGGGGAAAGCAGCCACTTAAATTTGATAATTTACATGTCTTGTTTACGCAATTAAGTCACATTTTTTATTAGATTCTTTTGAAACTTGCAAAGATTACTTGTATCATCAAGGGATTGAACTCTGTTAAAAATGAAGAAAATGTAGCAATTAATTTAGGAAAACAAGCCATTTGATGACTTAATATTGTTTACACAACACAGTCCACATTATTAGTGACATTTATTTGAAACTTGCAGGGATTGTTTATGAAACTGTTATGTTGTAGCGGAAAGACGGTGTTAGGAGTTGACAAGACTTTTAACTTATGTGAAATGCACGTAACGGTAACATGTTACAAACAACTTTCCGTGACCAGGACATCGACTTCAGACAATCCGCTTTTTATCGGTCCAATCTTCATCCATGACAATTCAGACTTGGACACATATGCTCAATTTTTCTTCAACCTGAAACTTAAGTTGCACGGCGTAGACACCTCTCAGCTAGTAATAGGGACTGACGACGAACGTGCATTAGTAAATGCTATAAAGACTGTTTTTCAAGATTCACACCACATTAGACATTTGAGACAGAATGTCAATCAAAAACTTGTGGACGACACTGTAGACAAATACGACAAGAAAACAATACTTGACAAAATCTTTGGAGAAGACGGCCTAATGCATGCCGATGATAGTATTTGTTTTGAGGAAATCAGTTGCAAGTATTGCACCTTTCATTGAGTGTTATTTTTTCATCTTTAAGAAAGAAAAAAGCTTATAATTGATATTTTAACGGATAGGTACTGTTCATTAATCTTTTTAGTTGCCGTATGCAATGTTTCTTGGTAACTCTCCATTTAAGTATAAGGATGATTGTAGAAATGACATTTCTTTTTTTACATTTTGCTTTTCCAATGAGCGCCTACTGTTTTTCCCGACGGTTTTGATTAATGCTGGAGTTCTCGCAAAGTGTGCTGCGGGACAGTAGACTCTAATATGAAAAGGGCAAAGCCTCAATACGAGCGACATGAATAACTTGTGGAATAAATATCTAGTTCTAGTAATTCGAAGAGTTCGCTAGATCTTGAAATCATAGAGTTTTGAGTTCGAGTCCCAGCTTTGCCTTAACTAATTTTGGGGTTGTCAAAAGTCATTGCGATAGACTGCACTCCTCTCTCGTAGTGATATATGTGAAATACGGCGAACGGTCCCGGATTCTCTCAACAAAATCTACCCAGAAAACTTGGAAGGATACAATACCAACCATGTTGAGAGAAAATTTCTCAGCTAAACTTCAATATACTAAAGATAACACCTTAATGAAGATATTCAAACATAGAAAATAGGCAATTGATGTTATTTATGTGCTGTGGCGTATCACTTTCTCCCTGTGGCATACCTGTGGCGTAAATTACTACTGGCGTATTTTAATATGACCTGAGAGGAGTGATCAAAACAAAGGGAGATAACTAGTTTAAAATTTGTGTCATCATAAAAATGAGTTACTTCCCTTTGACCACAAAAACTCTTCTGTTGAGTCCGTTAGGCACCTTTATAATGAAAGGCATGACTCTTTGAAGTTTTTTGTGGACAGTGTAGATCCATGATCAGACTGTACAGAACCAGCTGTCTGATCATGGATCTACATTGTCTCATACAGTATTTTTTTTTATGAGTATGTGTAAAGAGCTTTGAACTCTCAACATTGTGGCCTGTACAACTAGCTGGAAATTACCATTTTATATATCAACCATTTACCACACAGTTTTGATGACCGTAATGGTGAAGGCTTTGGAAAACAATGTGGAAAAAGGAGAAAATGCTGGTTACTAGCATTTTCTCCTTTTTCCCACACACCAAGCCCAGGTAGCTCAGTCGTTAGTATGAAGGACTTGAGAACAGGGGATCACTGAATGAATGAATGTTGTTTTATGGTGCATCGACAGCTTTGGTCATTTAGCACACATATCTTGGAGGAGGGGGGGATCACTAGTTCGATTCCTGGCTCAGCCAACTTTTTTCCAAGGATTGATAATTGTCGTTGCGACAGGATTCATTTATCTCTTACCATTGACCATTGTTTCAATGATAGTTAAGTCGGAAAGCAGTGTCTTGGAAAGAATATTGTGCTAAGTACTGGTAAAAAACTTCAGGAAAGCATGGATAGGTGCATTGGCTGCCATGATATAACTAAAATAATGTTGAAAACGGTGTTAAACACAATACAATGAATCAGTCCCTTTTTCCTGATTGTTTTCTGTCCTTTCACTCACTACTTCCGTCAGTCACATTTAATTTGCTGCCTGCAAATGCTTTGAAATTAGACCAGTCTTTACCAAATGATAAAATCTTCTGTAAGACATGTCTAACCTGAAAGCATTTGCAGACGACAAATTGTCATGCAAAATTGACATTTGTTTGTGAGTGGCCAGAAAACATTGTTGGAAAAGGAGAAAATGCTGGCTACCAGCATTTTCTCCTTTTTCCACAATGTTTTCAAAAGCATGTTTCATTTGGTTGGTTAAAACTCAGGATGGTGTGGTTAAGGGTTAAGCAGTTAAATGGTTAACAAAAAACAGGCACTGCCTGCAGCAGGCATGTTTTAAATTCTTTACCACACAGCAAAATTTTAGACTTGGCCCAAATTGGCAGCTCTCAGACAATACATTAAATGTGATTCAAACAAAAAAATTGTCCATGGATGGGAAGAAGTTTTGTTGTTTTTGGTAGAGAGTTAAGTGTTAAAGGCCCTGTTACACCTTATTTTGGAGAGTAATATAAAGCTATAATAGAAACAGACCTCCAGCCTTTTATACTTGAACCAAAGCATGCCATTGGAAACATTATGTGGATTTGAAGCCATTATGGATCCCATATCCTTTACTGTCTGATCTAGGGTTTACGAGGTCTGCTTCTTTAACCCTTTACCAGACAACAATATTTCAGCCTTGTCCAACTTGAAAGCATTTGCATTTTCTCCTTTCCCCACAATGTTTTTAAAGGAAGTCGGCATTGTGCTGTGAAGGCGTAAACTATTTTTAGCCCATCTTTCAATCTTGACAAAGCCACTGTTGCTTCTTTATTCTGGTTCGATTTCTGCAGACAAGTAATAAACACCAAGGGAGATAACTAGTTTCAAATATGTATCATGATAAACTTGAGTTATTTCCCTTCAACAACAAAAAATTCAAAAAATGGTTTTAAAGTCTGTTAGGCACCCCATGACTGTTAAGCACGACTCAATGCAGTTTTTTTTTTTGTGGATAATGTATATCAAGATCATACTGTACAGATCATGCAGTCTGATCATGGATTTACATTGTCAATACAGTATTTTTTTTTTGTATGTGTATGTGTAAAGAGCTTTGAAACAACATTTTGGTCTAGACTTCTGGCTGGACATTATCATCTTATTTATTAACGCTTTACCACACAATCCAGTTTTAAAGACCCTACAGGAGAAAGCTTTTGAAATCATTGTGGAAAAAGGAGAAATACTGGCATCCAGCATTTTCTCCTTTTTTCCACAATATTTTCTGACCTTTCCCTCACAACTAAAATCATTTGAGCCACATGATTGTGTCGTCTGCAAATGCTTTGAAATTTAAGCCGTCTAAATTTTTGTCCTTTTGTAAAGGGTTAACCCTTTACAAAACAACAAGATTGTAGACACGTCTAAATTGAAAGTATTTGCTGGGAACAAATAAAATGTCACTGAAAACTGAAATTTGCCTTTGAGTGGCTAGAAAACATTGCGGGTGGAGGAGAAAAATGCTTGTTACCAGCATTTTATCCTTTTTCCACAATGTGTTCAAAAGGCATTTTCCACAGGTTCATTAAACTCAAGATTGTGTAGTAAAAGGTTAAAACTCCTTTTGCAACTTCAGTTACCTTTGGGTCTAGTGCAGATCAAGATCAGACTGCACATAACATGCCATCCAAATCAGGACTCAGTTGTTAGACAAAACGGGTTTTATGGATCAATGAGTATTGTGATGACTTGCATGGTACAATACATCAGGGAGAGACAGTAAACCCTATAGCTCATTATATAAATGAAAATTAATCAACACATTACCAACTAATTTTGCACATGAACAAAAACCATTTGCAGACAACAAATCAAATGTGGCTCAAATGATCAAATTTATCTCAGAAAGGACAGAAAACATTGAATGAAAAGAGAAAAACAGCTAGTTACCAGCATTTCTCCTTTTCCAACAATGTTTTCTAAAGCTTTGTTCCACAGGGTCATTAAAACTCAGGATTGTGTGGTTAAGGGTTTAACCCTTTACCACACAATCCCGACTTTTAACAACCCTGAAGAAAAAGCCTTTTGGTAACCAACATTTTCTACTTTTCCCACAATGTTTTCTTCCCTATCATAGGCAAATTCCATTATTTTTACCACACTGAAATTGCCGTCTGCAAATGCTTTCAATTTGGACAAGTCTACATTTTTGTTGTATGGTAAAGAGTTAATGGAGCACTTCAGAGAAGTGTTGTAGTATAAAAAAAAAAAACACAAGACTAGTGATAAATAATATTTTATTTCAACAGAAATATCATCATAGAATGTAATAATAACAGAAATCATAAATAGGAAAATATCTAGAACAAAAAGAACAATGTGTATTTAATGCATACAACTTGAACACTATAGAAAATGTTGTGGGAGAAGGAGAAATGCTGATTAACACCTTTTTCTCCTTTTCCTACAATATATTCAGAAGTTTTTCTGTCAGGGTCATTAAAGCTTGGGGTTGTCTGGTGGTGGGACTTCATCTAGACAGGTATCTAATATGTAATATCATATTTACAGTAATAGACAAAACAATGATGATTCAGCATCACTTTCAAAATACAAAGAGAGAATAAATAAATCAATTCAGAAAAAAAAACATGTAACAAAAAATGTCATCAGTTTCTGGCATAATTTAACCCCTACCAAACAATGCCATGTATTAACAACACTGAAGAAGAAACCTTTTGAATTCAACACATTGTGGGAAAAGGAGAAAATGATGGTAACCAGCATTTTCTCCTTTTCCCATAATCTTTTTCTGTTCTGTCAGAGAACACTAGCTCTTTTGTAGTAAATTTGAATTTGTTGCCTGCTGATGTTTGAATTTGGGAGAGTCTAAAATTAGTCATGTGAGAAAGTTTTAACCTGCTTTTTTCTGATGGTCCTCAGGTATCACTCCACTGCCTAATGACAAGTGGGCCAAGTTGAAAAAAAAATTAGCTTAGAAATAAATGGTACACTTTAGAAAAATTAGAACATAACAAAGGTTGCTTGATGTATAATATTTAGCACATCTAGCGATAACTTAAAACATCAAAACATCAAAGGTTGAAAACTGGATACAATCTTGTCAGAAATCCAAGAGCACCACATGTGGGTGCAAACGCTTGGCTTGGCTGCAGGTGCTTGATTTTAGGTTAAATTTCCGAGTTAAAAGGGGGCATAACTGTGCTGAAAATACTTTGATGGTTAAATGCCCTTGTTGTTTTGGTTCCCCTATTGACAGCTATAACTTGTCCAAGTTTGAAGTATGTATCTTCAGTAATAAAAGATAGTCTAAAAAGTCAAAGTTTTTGCACACTGACAGTGTAATGGCAGACAATGACAGGGCTCTGACAATAACTAGACAATTTCTTGGAAAACAGCCGAATTAACGTCCCAGTCCTAACTTGTGTTCACTGAATATAAGGTGAACATTCCTTCCAATTTTAAAGCAAATCTTTCCTTGGGTTTAGGCGAAATGGACTCAGGTTAGCATCCAAAAGTATTTCAAGAGCTGACTGAGGTAGTGTCAAGGTGATATCAGATACAAGCAATGCACATAGACCAAGCCAATGAGTCTTTTAAAGGCACCAAGTCCTAAATACCCCATCTGTATGATACTAAATCAAATGTATATACACCAGAGAACACCTTGCCATAAAAAACATCTTTGAGGAGTTTGTAAAGCAAAGGGATTATTTACATTTCATATGTTTGGAATTAAAAAAAAAAAAGAAAAAAAAAAGTGTTTCTTGTCAAAAACTGTGAACAAAGCAGTTTGTCTCATCAAATATTTGGAGTAAAGCAGTCTGTCTTGTCAAAAACTGTGAACAAAGCAGTTCGTCTCGTCAAAAATTAGGAGCAAAGCAGTCTGTCTTGTCAAAAACTCTGAACAAAGCGGTCTGTCTCATCAGTCTGTCTCATTAAAAACTGTAAACAAAGCAGCCTGGCTTGTCAAAAACTGTGATACTCCTGGTCTAGCTGCAGACAGATTCCATCCATGCCTGTCCCTTACACCTTACAGTACTTACACTTACACCTTACACTACTACATGCTACAAAGACATTTCAAAAACCTGCATGCAGCTTCTGGTCTGTCCTGCTGTCATTGTCCATCCCGACCTTTCCTTAGCACCCATTTGTTTCCTAATAAACACTAGTACTTCAAAAAGGATGCCAGAGTTTAATGAGACAAGGAAGCTTACTTAATGGGGATAAGCAACAGTCAACCCTTTACCACACAATCCCGAATTTTAATGACGCTGAGGAAGAAACCTTTAGAAAACATTATGGGTAAAGAAGAAAATGCTGGTAACAAGCATTTTCTCCTTTTCCCACAATGTTTTCTACCCTAACGAAGACAAATTCCATCATTTTAGCTACATGTAAGTTGCCATCTACAAATGCTTTCAATCTGGACATGTCTACATTTTGTTGTGTGGTAAAGAGTTAATGGACTGATATGAAAAATGGAGTAAAAGACAAACCTAACTCTATCATGTCATCTGACTATTACAGATCCCTTGGATTTACAAGCCCTCAAACATGTAAAAGCACATGAGTGTGTATAAAACACATGTCATGTTTACATACATCAATAAGTATAATACCTATCAATTTTGTAGATATGGTGCCCTTTTAAGATTCGACTGATTAGTACTGGTATTTTTTACCATTCTATTCCTCTCAGCTAATGAAGTATCTCGAACGCTTACACATGTCACAGATCTCAAACTTTAGAAAACATTTACACATATACTTTTGAAACTATACTTGATTTTCAATTATCATACACTGTAGGACAAGCAATTATATGGGTTTTCAAGCATGATCTATTTTGGACAGTAATTTACATCCCTGTTGTATCTAAACAGTAATTTGGCCATTGGCATAACAATTAAAAAAAACCCAAACTTTTCTTGACCAAGATCAATAATTTTCTCTATCATATTTTTCAGAAACTCTAGAACAACTATGATGAAGAATTGAATGAATGAGATTCTAAGGCCTGGTAACAACTAGGGTAATAATGAGAGTAAAGCCTATGTAGACAATACTTAGAAAATGCTACAACATGTCATATATTATGAAAATTACGTCAATGATTAAGTGGTAATTTCTGGACCTTTCAACAGTATTTTTGATCACATGAGTATCATTGATTACCTTTATTAAATGCTTTGGCTGACTCAGGAAAAACCAGAGATAAAAACTATGAGTAGAAAAAACTCTGGAAACCTGTGCCCATTTGTCGGTGTCTAATGCCATGGAATGTTGGGCGTCATTCAATGAAATGGATTTGAAGCTACCAAAATGAATTTAAGGACTTCAAAAACATCCTTCGAAATCAGAGGATAACTTTCTGAAATGATGCGCCTGTTTCAAAAGGCTTCCTTGCTAGGAATTAGCAGCAGTGGTAAAGAGCTGCAGTATTATACCAAGTATCACCAAGTACCTCCACTTAATTCTATCCTCTTTATCTAGTACAAGAAATTTACCATGATTACAAACAGCCAGGGTTCTTTATCTTGGATACATGTATCTCAATAAACAAAAAAAAAATAGAAAAAACTGTCATGAGGCTTCTTACAGAAAAAATGGTGGCAACAAAACTGAAAAAAAAAAAAAACTCGGGCTATCTGCATCTATGTATCAATATCATGATGTATAGGCCTCCTTCTCTTGTCCATCTCATTTTTGATGCTGGGAAAAAAGGAAAAAAAAGTCATGAAAATATGTATGGACCATTTTTTCAGAAACTAGTTTTCAACCTACACCATACTAGTATAAAAACACAGCCACAAACATAGAACTTGCTCCTTGGGTTTAGATATCTTTTTTTTTTTAAAAATACTAAAACATGTGCATGTCTTCATGGCATGACACCTCAGGTATGCACATTATGCATATTTTCGAAGCATGTTTAAAAAGTTTCTGTAACCCTCCATGGAACAATCCTGTTTTCTCACCGTACAGTAAAATATTAAAAAATATTAGAAAACAAGAAAAAGATGTCATCAAGCATTTCAACTCTTTTGAAGACAAATCCCATCTTTTGAGCCATGTTGAAATTTCTCATCTGTAAAAGCTGCAAATTCACTAATGTCTAAAATTCTGAAAACATTGCAGACAAAAAAACAATGTGCTTTATTAACTCTTTACCAAACAATCCCAAGTTTTAACCACCCTGGAGAAGGAGGAAACCGTTGAAAACTTTGTGGGAAAGGGAGAAAATGCTGGTTGCCAGCATTTTCTCCTGTTGCCACATTATTTTCCAAAGCCTACTTCCTTAGTATCGTTAAAAACTCTAAATTGTGTGGGAATGGTTAACCCTTTACCAATTGATCCTATGTTTTAACAACCTTGAGGAAGAAAGCTTTTGAAAACATTGTGGTAAAAGAAAAAAATGCTACTTCCCAAAATCTTCTCCTTTCCCCTCATTGTTTTTGACCCATTTAATTAAAAGAACCCCTTTATTTGTGCCATTTTTGTCGTCTGCAAATGCTTCAATTTGGACATTAAATGTGACTAAAACAAAAAAAATGTCCGTGGATGGGTAGAAATTTTGTTGTATAGTAGAGATTAATGTGTTAAAGGCCCTGTTATACCTTATTTTGAACAGTACTATAAAGCTACAATAGAAATAGACCTCTAGCCTCTTAAACTTGAACCAAAGCATGCCATTGGAAATATTATGTGGATGTGAAGCCAGTGTGGATCCCATATCCTTTACTGTCTGATCTAGGGTTTATGAGGTCTGCTTCTTTAACTCTTTACCAGACAACAATATTTCAGCCGTGTCCAAATTGAAGGAATTTGCAGACAACAAATTTGCTGTTCCTCAACACATAAAATTTGTCTTTCATAGGGTAGGAAATATTGTGAGAAAAGAAGAAAATGCTGATTACCAGCATTTTCTCTTTTTCCCATAATATTTTTAAATGCCAACTTTTTCAGGGCAGCATTGTGCTGTAAAGGCTTAAAAACTAATTTTAGCCTGTTTTTCAAGCAGGACAAAGCTTCTTTGGCTACTTTATTCTGGTTTGGTTCCTACGCAAAGAACATGAGAGTATACAGTATTAAGCATATTGCAGAAAAGGAATTAACACCAAGGGAGATAACTAGTTTCAAACCTGTATCATGATGAACATGACTTATTTCCCTTTAATTACAAAAAAAGCCTATAAAAGTCTGTTACACACCCAAGGCTATCAGACATGACTCCATGATGTTTTTGTAGACAAAGTAGATTAAGCTCAGACTGTACAGATCATGCAGTCTGATCATGGGTCTTCACTGTCCAATACAGTATTTTTATTGTATGGGTATGTGTAAAGAGCTTTGAAATAATATTTTGGTCTGTACTACTGGCTGGACATTATCATTTTATTTATAGACCCTTTACCCCACAATCTGAAGCTTTAACGACCCTAATGGAGAAGACTTTTGAAAACATTGTGGAAAAAGGAGAAATACTGGTAACCAGCATTTTCTCCTCTTTACCACAATGAAACAGAAATTTGCGTTTGAGTAGCTAGAAAACATTGTGGGTAAAGGAGAAAAATGCTGGTTACCAGCATTTTTCTCCTTTACTCACAATGTTTTCAAAAGACCTTTTCCCTAGGGTCGCTTAAACTCAGATTGTGTGGTAAAGGGTTAACCTCTTTACCATGAAGTATTCTCAAACCACAAGTAAAAAGTGGTTCAAATGATTGGTCATGTCTTAAAAGGGTTGAAAAGAAAATGTTGGAAAAGCAGGAAATTGTTTTCAAACGTTTTCTCCTTTTCAAATAATGTTTTCAAAGGGAATTTCTTGGGATCATTCAGACATGGGATTGTTTGGTAGAAAGGTTAATTGACTGATTGATTAATTAATTGATTGTATAGTGTTTAATGCTGTTTTCAACATTCCTCCAGTTACATCGTGACGGCCAGTGCAACTATCCATGCTTTCCTGCAGTATTTAATAACAGTTCTTTGCACAACATTTTTCCCAAGCCACTGGCTGTATTCCTGTGGTAAGAGTCCAAGAGAAAACAAGCCTTACTGCACCAGCCATGTCTCTAAATGGATCAGATAGAAAAAAAATCTGGAAAACAGGTCCAACAGAGGATATTTATGCCACATTACTGAGAACTCCAACACATGGCTTTGGTGAAAAAGATATGAGTCATGCTCTGGCAAATGGGAGTTTAATTCATCTCCATGATGCATGATAACAAGCAAACTATCACATAATGATGGATCCATAATATCCCATTTTGACTAACAACTGACTGTAACATGAGGTACACTGGTCCTTGGGCATGCAGAAAGTTGACCGATAGTGAAAAGTTTCGGCTCTGGTCAGCCTGTGCAGACTGCACAGGTTAACCTGGGCCGATACTATTCGCAGATGCATTAAGCCCCTTTTTAACTCTTTACCACGTGTCAAAAAGTTGACTTGTCCAAACTGAAAGCAATTACAGATGACAATGATGGAATTTGTCTGATAGGTTAAAAAACATTGTGGGAAAGGGAGAAAATGCTGATTACCAGCATTTTCTCCTTTTTCCTCAATGTTTTCAAAAGGCTTCTGGCTCATAATTTTTTTTACCATGGCAAGTAGCATTTTAAATGTAATTAAATTCTTGGAAGGAATTCCCAAAAGTACCACGGTAGGACCATTTCTGTGGACTTTGGTTAAAATTAGTTCTGCAGTTTCAGATTTTTTTTTATTGAAAGTAAAGTGATGCACCATCACACAACCAACACAGAGCCACAGTTGGCTTGAGGACTCGTATCAAATTATGAATCGATCAAATGCAGTTTTACATGACTTTCAATAGATTATGCAGTCAAATCATTTCCACACCTCTTTTCATCCCTTTCCAGGGTTTACCATCTCTCCTTATGGACATTACTCCATGACATGCCCTAGCTGCCACAGAGGATCCAATCCCAATTTTCTTATTACAACCCCTATATTAACTCTTAACCATAGGACAAAATTTTAGAGTGGTCCAAAATGAAAGAATTTGCAGACGACATATTAAAAGAGGTCAAAATGATGAAATTTTTTGTAGATAGGGTAGAAAACATTGTAGGAAAATTAGAAAATGCTGGTTGCCAGTATTTTCTTCTTTTTCCACAATGTTTTCGAAAAGTCTCTCTCTCAGGGTCATTAAAACTCAGGATTGTGTGGTAAAGGTCCAAAGCTCCTTTTACAACTTAAGTTGCCTTTTGTGGCCAGTGTAGATCAAGATCAGACTACACATAACATACTGTCTAACTCAGGACTCAATTGGTAGACAAAATGGGTTTTATGGATCAATGAGAATTGCAATGACTTGTTTGTTATAATTTATCAGGTAGAGGCACTAAACCCCTTTTGCCAGAGCAAAGCTCAAATATAAATGAAAGTTAATTAACAGTTTACCAAATGACTAAATGTTGGACATGCCCAAATCAAAAGCATTTGTGGACAACAAAACAAATGTGGCTCAAATGATCAAATTTGTCTCTGAAAGGACAAAAAAACATTGTTAGAAAAGAGAAAAAAAGCTGCTTACCAGCATTTCTCATTTTCTAACAATGTTTTCTATAGCTTTGTTCCACAGGGTCGTAACTCGAGATCGTATAAGTAAGGGTTTAAAGGGGCAATTGAGAGAAGTGAAAAGAGTCATAGCATAAATAAATAGCTAACACATGACTAGTGATATGAATTTTTTTATTTCAACAGAAAAAAAGAAAATGTTGTATTTGAATGAGACTTAAAGAAATAAATACAAATATCATCATAGAAATTAAAAATAACATAAGTGATAAATAGGAAAATATCTGGAATAAAAAGAACAATGTGTATGTAATGCATACAACTTGAACACTATAGAAAATGTTGTGGAAAAAGGAGAAATACTGGTTAACACCTTTTTCTCCTTTTCCTACAATATATTCATTAAGGTTTCCTGTCAGGGTCATTACAACTTAGGATTGTCTGGTAAAGGGTAAATATAGACTTCATCTAGACAGGTGTGTAATATGTAATATCATATTTACAGTAACAGACAAAACAATGATAATTCAGTATCTCTTTCAAATAAGAGAAAGAGAATAAATAAATCGCCTCAGAAAAAAACCTGTAACAAAAAAGTGTCACCAGTTTCTGGCAAAATTAAACTCCTACCAAACAATTCCATGTTTTAACAACGCTGAGGAAAAAGCCTTTTGGAATATTGCTGGAAAAGGAGAAAATGTTGGTAATCAGCATTTTCTCCTTTTCCCACATTGTTTTCTTTCCTGTCAGAGAACATCAGCTCTTTTGTAGTAATTTTAAATTTGTTGCCCACTGATGTTTGAATTTAGAAGAGTCTAAAATTAGTCATGTGGGAAAGGTTTAACTTGCTTTTCCTGATGGTCCTCAGATAAGGCCCCACTGCCTCATAGTAAGTAGGCCAAGTTGAAAAAAAAACACAAAGGTTTTATCTTGGAAATAAATGCTACATTTTAGAAAAATTAGAACAATGCAAAGACTGCTACATGTAAAATATTCAGCACATCTAGCTATAACCTAATAGATTCATATATATCATTATGGTTGAAAACTGGATAGTTTTGTCAGAAATACAAGAGCATCACATGCAGGTGCAAATGCTCGGCTGCAGGCGCTTGATTTTGAGTGAAATTTCTACATCAAAAAAGGGGCATAACTGTGTCAAAAATACTTTGATAGTAACCTGCCCTTGTTGTATGGGTTCCCCTTTTGATAGTCAAAACTTATCAAAGTTTGAACTAAATATCTTCAGTAAGTAAAGAGAGAGTCTAAAAAGTCTAAGTTTTTGCACATAAACAGTGTAATGGCAGACGACGACAAGGCTACCACAATAACTCAGCCCAGCTTAAAATCTGAGTGTACAATACCAACAATGTTGCAGTAAAGAAGGTGGAGTCCTAATTTGTGTCCACTGTCTTTCAAAGGCAAATCTTTCCTTGGGTTTAGGAAAAATAGACTCAGGTTAGCATTCAAAATCATTTCAAGAGCTGACTGAGGTAATGTCAAGGTGATAGATACAAGCACTGCACATAGACCAAGCCAATGAATCTTTTAAAGGCACCAAGTCCTAAAAACCCCATCTCTTTGATACTGAATCAAATGTATCTACCTGAGAGAATATCTTGCCAAAGGAAACATCTTTGAGAGTTGGTAAATCAAAGGGATTATTTACATTTCAAATGTTTGGAATTAAAAAAATAATGTCTTTCGTGTGAAAAACTGTGAACAAAGCAGTTTTGGAATTTAAAAAAAAAAAGTCTTTCTTGTCAAAAACTGTGAATAAAGCAGTTTATCACGTCAAAAATTTGGAGCAAAGCAGTCTGTCTTGTCATAAACTGAACAAAGCAGTCTCTCATCAAAAACTGAACAAAGCAGTAGTTAAAAACTGAACAAAGCAGTCTGTCTAGTCAAAAACTGAAAAAGGCAGTCTGTCTAGTCAAAAACTGTAAACAAAGCAGTCTATCTTGACAAAAACTGTCAACAAAGCAGTCTGTCTTGACAAAAACTGTCAACAAAGCAGTCTGTCTTGTCAAAAGCTATGTGATGCTCCTAGTCTAGCTGCAGACAGATTCCATCCATGCCTTTCCCTTACGCCTTACAGAACTTACACTTACACCTTACACTACTACATAGTTACTACAAAGGCATTTCAAAAACCTGCATGCAGCTTCTGGTTTGTCACGCTGTCAGTGTCCATCTCTACCTTTCCCTAAAGCACCTATTTGTTTCCTAGTAAACACTAGTACTTAAAAAAACAAACCTAACTCTATCATGTGACCTGTTTGCTACAAATCCCCTGGATTTACGAGTCCTCAAATATGTAAAAGCACATGAGTGTGTATAAAACACATGTCATGTTTAGATACATCAATAAGTATCATACCTATCCATTTTGTAGATATGGTGCCATTTTAAAAGACTCAACTGACTAGTATTGGTATATTTTACCATCCTCTTCCTCTCAGCTAATGAAGTATCTCGAACACTTACACATGTCACACATCTTAAACTTTAGAAAATATTTACCCTTATGATTTGTAACTATACTTGATTTTCAGTTATCAGACACTGTAGTGTAGAGGACAAGCAATTATTTGGGTTTTCAACCATTATCTGTTTTGTACTGCTATGCCAAATAAACATTTTTTGATGATCAATGCATGAACAGAACTATTCCTAACTAACTGAAAAAAAAAAAAACCGAAAACTGTATATAACATAAAATCTACACAAATTCAGTTGTAAATGAATTTCAACAGAACCTTGAAGAGTACATTAGAAAGCAAAAGCAAAACCTGTTTAAATAATGAAACCACCATTAAGAAGGGTGAACTATCCATATAAAAAAAAATGTACTTTATTGATAGCATTATCAGTACTAATGATCTTGTGATGAAAAAAAAGGATACTTAATGTAATAAAAGTTCTATGTAAACAAAGGCAACAACATTATATTAAAGACAAAATGAGCAGATTTAGTTTTATGTTGAAATTGACAGAGTGGGTACAATTCCCATCCATGACCACAATACAGTGCTCACCAAAACATTTTTGTAGAATTAAAACTTCTACAAACATGTACACATAATGTATTTAGAAAAATTGGTCTCCTTCCTCCCCTTCAGCCAACCATCACCACCTTCAAATCTGAGCTCCTGACATTAGTGTACACTAAGTCCATCCTGCTAACAGATGTATAATCAGTACATACATTGTTTCTAAATAAATTGTAATGGAACTCATGAACAGAAATCAAAAGAATACTGTGAATCTAGTGAATACCGGTAACCACTTATAGCTCTAACAAGTAAACATCTTGTAATAATCACTGGGACAGAGCAATTATTGTCTTTAACTAGCTAAAAAACAAATGAAAACTGTTTGTAATATACAATCTTTACAAACTCTGTTGTAAATAAATTTCAAAAGTACCATAAAGAGTACATTAAAAAACTAAAAAACAAAACTGTTTAATCAATAAACACCATTAAGTAAGGTAAATGGTCCATATTAAAAAAAAAAACTTATTTTGTTAATAACAATACTGGTTACAATGATCTTGTGATGAAAAAAAAAAGGATGCCTAATGTCATAAAAATTCTATATTATCATCGTATGCATATTAAAAAAAAACTTATTTTAATTATAACAATCAGCTACAAAAAGTATGGGTACCCATAACTTAAGTAATAGATATCAAAACAAATCCTTTTGATAAATGTAGGGAAAGTTAACAAGATAGCATTCCATCACCTTATCAAGAAGTAAAACAAACATCTTAAAACAACAAAAATATTGCTATATCTAGGCACCTAGAATAAAGACATTTAAAGTTTAAACAAAAATCAAATATCAAAATATATCTATAACTATCATATAAGTACATATACTTAATTGCTTACTAAAGAAAGCAAAAACAGGGATATAATGAAAACAAAAAAAAAACTTATCCAATCCTATCTAATAAACGCTTAATAGGTCAGTGCAATACTATTCTCAGTGCATGTACGTTGTATAGGCACTTAGACTAGTATTGCACAAAATCGTCCATCAGCATCTAGGCGGCTTGCAATCCAGCTGAATACCTCACACTCTGCCTGCCATCCCGATTTGCGGCCTCTGAAAGGAAAATAACACAAAGTCAAATTTAAGCAAATTTCTCCCTCTCCCATTATGTTTCCAAGTCTTCTTTTGATTCATAAAAAGACTTGACTGTTTGGTATTAAAATTGAGCTTGATTTTTCTAAATGTATTTTGAGAGGATTTTTTTTCAAGTTTAGGTGTATATATGATCCCTGATCTGCTGCAAATTTGTTTCTGGAGGTAATAAGTTAACCCTTTTGCAAATGATAATTTTACAGCTGTCCTAATTGAAAGCACTGGCAGACAACAAATTAAATGTGATTCAAAATCTTAAATTTCTCCTAGGAAGTGTACAAAACATTGTGGGAAAAGTAGAAAATGCTGCATTTTCTCCTGTTGCCACAATGTTTTCAAAAGCCTACTTCCTTATTGTCGTTAAAAACTCTAAATTCTGTGGGAATGGGTTAACCCTTGACCAAATGATCCCATGTTTTAACCTTGAGGAAGAAAGCTTTCGAGAACATTGTGAGAAAAGGAGAAAATGCTAGTACCTAGAATCTTCTCTTTTTCTTGCATTGTTTTCCATCCATTTAATGACAAAACCCATTATTTGTGCCATTTTTGTTGTTTGCAAAAGCTTCAATTTGGACATGTCTAAAATGCTGTATGGTAAAGTGCTACTAGTACTTACTCTCTTAGCAGTTGGATATTGCAGTTATCTGGTATTCTAGAGTGGGTTGGGCATCATAGTCTGGTCGTCAAGATATGATTGGGCAACAAGTTCCATCTTTTTTTGGACATCGTCTCTCGGAATCATCCATCTTCATGTCCTCTGCTGAAAAAATAAAAATGAAGATAAACTTATTTAACTCTTTACCAAACAAAAACATTTAGACTGGTCCAAATTACAAGAATTTGCAGACAACAAAATAAATGTGATTGAAAAACTGAAATTTGTTTTGGGCAAGGTAGAAAACATTTTGGGAAAAGGAAAAAATGCTGGTTACCAGCATTTTCTCCTTTCCCCACAATGTTTGAAAAGGCTTCTTACTCATCGTCGTTAAAAGTCAAGATTGTGTGATAAAGAGTTAACTCTATACCAAGGCACAATTTTTAGACTTCCAGTTGAAAACCATTAGCAGGCAACAAACTAACCCTTACAGCCCCTTTCTCTACTATAGTTGCTTTTCTGCTCAGTGTAGATCAAGATCAGACTTCACAAACATGCAGTCTGATCTTTGATCTACACTGTCCACTTTGCTTGCTGATTCAGCAAAGACAAAAGGTAGCCAGAAAAATGTAATCATCTTGGTTTTATTGTAGAATGAAAATATCCATTTGGTTTATTTGGCACTAAAATGGTTAACTCTAAATGAGATTTGTTTAGGAAGGATAGAAAACACCATGAAAGAAAATGCTGGTTACCAGCATATTCTCCTTGTACCATAAGTGTCCCAAAAGTCGTTAAAAACTCTAAATTGAGTTGGAATGGGTTAACCCTTGACCAAATGATCCCATGTTTTAACCTTGAGAAAGGAAGCTTTTGAGAACATTGTGAGAAAAGGAGAAAATGCTAGTACCTAGAATCTTTCTCCCTTTCCCTCATTGTTTTCGACCTATTTAATGACAAAACCCATTATTTGTGCCATTTTTGTTGTTTGCAAAAGCTTCAATTTGGACATGTTTAAAATGCTGTATGGTAAAGTGTTACTAGTAATTACCCTCTTGGCAGTTGGATATTGCAGTTATCTGGGATTCTAGAATGGGTTGGGCATTGTAGTCTGGTCGTCTAGAGATGATTTGGCAACAAGTTCCATCTTTTTTTGGACATCGTCTCTCGAAATCATCCATCTTCATGTCGTCTGCTGAAAAAATAAAAATGAAGATAAACTTATTTAACTCTTTACCAAACAAAAAAAATTTAGACTGGTCCAAATTGGAAGAATTTGCGGACAACAAAATAAATGTGATTGAAAAACTGAAATTTGTTTTGGGCAAGGTAGAAAACATTTTGGGAAAAGGAAAAAATGCTGGTTACCAGCATTTTCTCCTTTCCCCACAATGTTTGAAAAGGCTTCTTACTCATCGTCATTAAAAGTCAAGATTGTGTGATAAAGAGTTAACTCTATACCAAGGCACAATTTTTAGACTTCCAGTTGAAACCATTAGCAGGCAACAAACTAACCCTTACAGCCCCTTTCTCTACTATAGTTGCCTTTCTGCTCAGTGTAGATCAAGATCAGACTTCACAAACATGCAGACTGATCTTTGATCTACACTGTCCACTTTGCTTGCTCATTCAGCACAGACAAAAGGCAGCCAGAAAAATGTAATCATTTTGGTCTTATTGTAGAATGAAAATATTCATTTGGTTTATTTGGCACTAAAATGGTTAACTCTAAATGAGATTTGTTCAGGAAGGATAGATAACACTATGAAAGAAAATGCTGGTTACCAGCATATTCTCCTTGTACCACAAGTTTCCCAAAAATCATCATTCTTAAGTTTTTTGAAAGATAGGATAGTGTTGTAAAGGGTGAAATGGGTGTTTTAGTTGCTTCTGGTCATATTAAAGCAGCCAGTGCACCTCTCCATGGACTCCTCAAGTAGTTAATGCTTTCTCAAATGGCAAATATTAGGCCCCTCTACAACATTTGCTCAAAACAATTTCTAAAACTGAAACAAAATTAACTCTTTACCAAAAGACAAAATTTTAGACTGGTCCAAATTGAAAGCATTTGCAGGCGACATAATAAATGTAATTGAAAAATTGAAAATTGTTTTGGGTAGGGTAAAAAACATTGTGGGAAAAGGAGAAAGTGCTTGTTACCAGCATTTTCTCCTTTTCCCACAAGGTTTTCAAAGGACTTCTTTTGCAGGGTCGTTAAAAGTCGGGATTGTGTGGTAAAGAGTTAATGAAGTTTTCTGACATGGTAGAAGACATTGTGGAAAGTGGAGAAAATGCTGGTAACCAGCATTTTCTTCTTTTTGCACAATGTTTTCTATCCTTTTGGAGACAAATTTGTAATTTGAGCCACTTTTGATTCATCATTTACTAATGCTTTTAATTTGGTCATGTCCAAAGTTTTGTCTCTTTGTAAAGAGTTGAGTGATGGGATTTGTCTTTGCAGGGATAGAACACATTACATGAAAAGGGAAAAAATGCTGTTTACTATAAATAAAGGTTTGTTTGGTAAAGAGATACTCGTAAAATAGTTACTTGTTATCTCTCCATTGGACATTCTACTACACATCAGGCATCACCATAGGTTCACCATCCATCTGTTAGTGGCTGCACTTTTTCTTCTTGAACATTATCTAGGTTCTGTACATTAACCTGGGTCTTCCATCCATCTGTTAGGGGGTGCTGTTCTTCAATGTGGGTCTTCCATCCATCTGTAGGGGGCTGCTCTTGTTACTTCTTCCCGAACTCCATCTTGGCTCTGGTCATCAACATCAGTCTTCCATCCATCTGTTAAGGGCTGCGCTTCTCAGTTCCCCATGGGGTTCTGTACAGCTCAATGGTGAAAGTGCAGGGTATACTCCAGGGGCCTGGGTTCGATCCTCAATCACAAAGCTGGGGTATTTGTGGTCCTTGGGCAAGACTCTTCAGAGTCCTAGTACTGGTGAAACCCAGGACACACATGAATAAGTGAGGTTTTACTGTGATATGACTTGAAATAATGATAAAAGCCACATAAACTATTGAAGGAAGCTAGCTTCTCCTTCACTGTGATGGAATATGACTGAATATAAATCCACATCACAGTCATCCATGTGTTGCAATGACTTGGCAACTGTATGTAAACAGTACTGTTTGATGAAGACTCAAAGATGGGATTCATGATATAACTGAACATAAAACTGGGTTCAATCCAAGCCCTGATTGTACTGATGTACCTGCCACTGTATGGGATTTATATTACTGAACATAAAACTTGGTCCAATCCGTGCCATTGTCATACTAATGTACCTGCCACTGTGTAAATAGCATTGTTGGATAAAGGGTTAAAGACACATGATATAACTGACTATGTTTCAAGAGAGGCCGAGGCAATGCCGATATAAAATCTTACACTTGGTTCAATCCATGCCACGGTCTTACTTAGAACTTGGTTCAATCCATGCTGCTGGTACATGATATAACTGAACACACTAACTGCTTGGTTCGATCCATGTCACAGTCATACTTAGGTAAAATACTAAACTTGGTTCAATCCATGCCGCGGGTACATGATATATCTGAACACACTAACTGCTTGGTTCGATCCATGTCACAGTCATACTTAGGTAAAATACTAAACTTGGTTCAATCCATGCTGTGGGTACATGATATAACTGAATACACTGCTTGGTTCGATCCATGCCATGGTCATACATAGTTTAGGTAAAATACTAAACTTGGTTCAATCCATGCTGTTGGCACATGATATAACTGAACACATTGCTTTGTTCGATCCATGCTGTGGTTTTAAGCTATACTATAATGGTTGATATCGATCTGAAACATACGGTATGGAACAGGTACGGTAGTTCACCTTTTCCTTACACCATGCACGTCTGGATCATCAGATTCTGCAAGAATAAAGAAAACTTAGGAAGTAACATAGTTATGGTCAAATTTTAAAGACATTCATAATAGAAGCATTGGCAGACCATAACTTTGCGCAAACATTGACAGGAAAGGTGCAGGTGACCATTATTTTCTCCTTTCTCTAGGATGTTCTTCAGGGTTACAAACACACAGAAATTTTTTATGAAGGGTTGGTTCAACTCATACAATGGCCATGACCCGAGCATAAAAAATCTACAGATCTCCAAATTATGCAAGCTCAATTTCTTAAGAAATTAATCATCTGTCACAACAATAGATTGAAGCCCCTACAGGCTGACACTCTGCAGCAACTGTTGGATGGTCATTCCTTGACCAAAACATTAATTGACCTTGTTTGTGGCTGTGCAATGGAAAGGTCACTTCAAAGACCTGTCACTAAGTCCCTGGTCTTACTTGTGAAAGATCCCATTCATAACCTTCCTGTCACCACTTTACGCTCAAGAACCAGTGATACAGTGGGTAACAACCTAATAGAGACAGGGGTGAGTGTCAACGAAAGGATCAATCCAAAGTAATGACAACAATATGCACTGCACATATAGACATGAACTATCCTATCTTCTCCACCATCTATTAGTTTAAATGACATCTAAACTCATGAATGTTGGTCAGAATGTTTGTCTTGATGATCATTCTGACATGTTTGAAATTAGGTCATGTCAGGTTGAAGAGTAGGCTGTTTATACAAACATTGTTAGGAAAGGAGCAGGTGACCATTATTTTCTCCTTTCTCTATGATGTTCTTCAGGGTTACATAAACACAAAAAATTTTGGTGAAGGGTTAAAGAAATAATATGTAATAACTCTGAATACATGACTTGGTTCAATCCATGCAACGGTTGTGTTCTGATCATAACAAAGCTACAGATCTCCAAATTATGCAAGCTTACTTCATAAATGAAACAGTAAGCAATGGGAATGAAGCATAAATCAGTCATCACAATAGACTGAAGCCCCTAAAGTGATAGGGGCGAGTGTCAAAGAAAGGATCAATCTAAAGCAATGAACAACCCAAATTCATTTGAATAAATCTTGCTGCAATGACCATATCACCAATACTCTGCAAGAAACCATCTTATAACAGAAAAGTTCTGAAATTCCTTTAATTTTAGCTCACATGAGCACGAAGCGCTCAAGGTGAGCTTTTATGATTGTGCTGTGTCTGTTGTTTGTCATCCTTTGTCAACTTTTACCTTGGGTGTGCACTCTAGAGGCCACATTTTAAGTCCAATACTCTTAACAATCACAATCACAGTAATCATGGATCCATAAAATCCATTGGTCAGAATGTTTGTCTTGCTTACAATGGGTGATGTTGGGTCAAAAAAAAGGTCACTTGGACCTGGGACAAACATTAGAAAAAATCTCTGTATGCAATAGAGGCCATGTTTTCAATCAAATACTCCTGAAAGTTGGTCAGAATGCCTGCATCTGATCATAACAAACCTACAGGTCTCAAAATGATGCAAGCTCACTTCATAAATGAAACATTAAGCATGGGGAATGAAACATCTGTCATCACAATAGATTGAAGCCCCTCCAGGCTGACACTCTGCAGCAACTGTTGGATGGTCATTCCTTGACCAAAACATTAATTGACCTTGTTTGTGGCTGTGCAATGGAAAGGTCACTTCAAAGACCTGTCGCCAAGTCCCTGGTCTTACTAGTGACAGATCCCATCCATAACCTTCCTGTCGCCACTTTACGCTCACCAAAACAGAGGGTAACATGTAGAGACAGGGGTGAGTGTCAAAGAAAGGATCAAGCTATAGCCATGACCAACATATGCCCAATGCAGTACACATATAGATATGCACTATCTTCTCTCCTCCACCAACCATTACCTTAAATGATACCTAACCTCAGCTTTGCATTCCTAAACATTTATGCACAAAGTGTTAAAGGTCAGCTTTTGTGCAACCTATCGGCCCTCTCAGCTTTTGTGCAACCTATCATTCCTCTCAACTTCTACCTTGTCAATGCTCTAAAGGCCACATTTTCAGTCCAGTACTCATGACAATTGGTCAGAGAGTTTGTCTTGATATATCTGATACCTCAGACAGGTTTGAAAATTGGTGATGTCAGGTCAAAAACTTGGTCATCAGTTCAAATCTTTGAAAAACCTTGTGTATGCTCCAGAGGCCATATTTCAAATCCAGTACACATGAAAGTTGGTCAGAATGTTAGTCTTGATAATATCTCATTTACATAAAAAACAGGTGCTATATGGTCAAAAAATAAGTTACCGTGTCAAATCATTGAAAAACCTTGTGACCACTTGGAAGCCACATTCTCAGTCCAATCCCCATGAATGTTTGTCAAAATGATATCTATGGGTGACCTTGGGTCTAGAGGCAGGTTACTGGGTCAAATCTTAGAAAAACCTTGTATACACTCTAGAGGCCATATTTTCAGTCCAATACTCATGACACTTGGTCAAATAAATGTGAAAATGGGTGACATCTGGTAAAAATGTAGGTCAATGGGTCAAATCTTAGTAAAACTCTGTGTACACTCTAGAGGCCACATTCAGTTGTCTTCATTTCTGCTTACTAGAGAACACTAGCACATGATTTATGTCCAAGTTAACCAGACACTGATACCTTCAATGGGAGATAAGCTGTTGAGGCTGTCTACAACTGAAGAAGTTAGGAAAGCATAATGTTTGCAAAACACTCTAATAGTACAACCAGTCCCCGTACCTATCAAAACACTCTAGTACAACTATTCCCTGTACCTATCAAAACACTCTAATAGTACAACCAGTCCCCGTACCTATCAAAACACTTTAATAGTACAACCAGTCCCCATACCTATCAGGCCGACGGCTACGGCGCCCACTACGTGTGACGACCACTGGCTCAGACATGACAGAAGGTAGACAGACCTCAAGCTCATCTCCCTGACTAATGGAGAGAGAGTCCAAGCTTAGCTCAGCCTCCTCTCCATTAGCCACCCCAACACAATCCTCAGTCTGCAGGACGGGCATATCCACTGTCAAAGTCAAAGAGGACAAAGAGGTACAACTTAGCTCCAGAGAACTAATTTCTACCTCAATGTCTTCTTCAATCTCTGCATCACCATCACGAAGGATCTCCTCCTCCACATCATCCAGCACCTCAGCAACTGAGGTACCTTCATCCGCATCAAAGGAGTCGAGATGGTCTCCTTCATGCTCAAAGACGACATTTGGGGCCTCCACCAAAGTCTTCTTTGCCCATGACAGGAGGTCAGACACATAACCAAGGGCAGAAAATACCAAAGCCATTTTTTCACTTATTGTTGAGTTGAATTCTTCTGTATCTGGAAAGAGAAAAAAGAAAAAAAATCAGGATTTGCATTAACCCTTTCTCAAACAATCCTGTGTTTTAACGACCCTAAGGCTTTTGAAAACATTGTGGGAAAAGCAGAAAATGCTGGTAACCAGCATAGATCAGACTAGACAAAATATGCAGTCTGATCTTGAACCTACATCGTCTGATCTTGAACTTACATTGTTGGTTTTTTTTGCTAGATGTTCCATCAAAAAGAGCTATGAAATAGCGACATATGCATCTATAGTACATGTACTGACAGACTGTTCATTACATCCAAAATTCAATTGCATGTTTTGAATGCTTTGATTTTAATACATGTATGTACCATCAGAAAAGGTAACTTAAGCTGTCAAAGACACTTAATTGATGATAATATGCTGGCTTATTTTTTTCTTCATTTGTTTGTGTTTTATACTGTTCAAATATCATTTCCATTATTTGGCAAATTCCTTAACACAGGCTGCTTACTATGTGGGCTTTTGTGATGAGTGCATATCCAAGATCAGACTACACAGAAGGTTCAGTTTGATCTTGGATGTACACTGTCTAACATGGTGTGATTTTTCCTATAAGCAAAATTTTTAAACTATAATCTATACGTTTTCACTATTGGCTGGAAATCTTAAGTTTAATTTACATGTATTTAGCAGTTTACTGGTCAACAAATACAACTATGGTATGTAAGGTTTTAGAGTAATATAATGTGGCACTTCTTTGTATATATACACATGTATTTCCACTGCCATTACATTTGTCAATGAATGGATGTCTGCACATTTGTGCGGTCTGATCCTGATCTACACAGTCTGCAACAGCTATTCAATGTGACATCTTCAGATGCTGTGTAAACTCAAATGCTTATGTCTAGATTAATTCCAGTTTCCATGTATGCGTATGTTATATTACCAGTATATATTATACCAGTACCAGTATTATACCAGTTATATTACCAGTAGGCCTTAGAAGTATGAAAACTTAAATATTTATATGTAAATTAATTTCAGTTTCCATATGTATGTATATTTTGTACATGGGATTTTGTTGCCTCCTGTATGGTTCACGTTGTCGTTTGAGGTTTTGATAGTTAATGTTGAGACGATGACCTGTATAGGTTAAGTCAATGAAATGATCTTTTCTGATCCGTCACTAATTATGTAATGAAATGTAGAATAAAACAAAAAGTCAACAATTCCCAAGTTTTATTTACTTTTCCTGTCAAAAATACAATGCTGTAACAAAATACCAAATATGAACAAATTCCATATTTGTGAAAGAAATGGGAAAACTTTAGCACATTACACATTTAAATTTTTTCCAGATGACAAAATTTTACATCCATATTACCAATAAGTCTTTATTGAACAACAAAATTTTGGGCTGGACCAAGCTGGTTACCAGCATTTTCTCCTTTTCACAAAATGTTTTCAAAAGTCTTTTCTTTCAGGATCATTAAAAGTCGGGATTGTGTGGTAAAGGGTTAAAAGGTCTTGCATAAGATAAATGTAGTTCAAATGATGTAGTTCAAATGATGGTATTTGTCTTTGAAAAAGCATGCTATAGTATGCTAAATTGTCTTTAAAGCCTTTAAGACTAGAAAACATTATGGAAAAAGAAGAAAATGCTGGTCTCCAACATTTTCACCTTCTACCAAACTGATTTTATCAAACTGACTACCAGCATTTTCTCCTTTTCCCATGATGTTTTTGAAAGCTTTCTTTTCTACTGCAGCATTGTTAAAACTTGGGGTTGTGTGGTAAAGGGTTTAACTCCTTAGGAAAATTCAAAGCATTTTGCAGAAAACAAAATAAACCCGATGCAAAAATTATTTTTGTTTAGGGAAGGGTAGAAAACATTGTGGGAAAAGGAGAAAATGTTGGTTACCAGCAATTTCTGCTTTTCCCACAATGTTTGAAAAGGTTTTTTCCTGAGGGCCGTTAAAAGACGGGATTGTGTGGTAAAGGGTTAATACTAGATTGTTTGATGATTGGATATATATTTCAGAAGAAAGAACAAATTTTATACCCTAACAGCAATGGCTTCCTTAAACAAACTCCACATATTGGGTATTTTAAGTTACAATGTTCAGGGATAGAAACATTGTTTTACTCTCTCGCACTAAGGGCAACTCATTTACCCAAAGTGTTTCAAATGGGGTAATACAAAAATACAAAATTTTTCCTCTTTCTTATAAGCTACTTCTTTTTTCTCAAAAATTTCATGAAGTTACGATGAACAAGAGGCTAACATTGTTATAAAAGAGGCTTTGACTTTTTTGTTACATATAAAATTGCCTTTTATTTGAGCAATGATTTCTGTTACTTCTTAAATATGCCACTTCTGTTTGGCAAACACTAGTACCCTTTACTTTTTACACATAATCCTGCATTTTAACCCTTTACCTCACAATGCTGAGTTTAAACAACCCTGAGAAAGCCGTCTTGTGAAAGCAATATGGGATAAGACGAAAATGCTTGTAACCAGCATTTTCTCAATTTCCCACAAAGTTTTCAATCCTATCAAAATTAAATTTCATCACTTGTAAATTTCATTATTTGAGCCACATTAAACTATTTGTCTGAAAATACTCTCAAATTGGACGAGTGTACATTTTTTGTTGTCTGGTAAAGAGTTAGTCCCTTAGGTAGAATGACATTTGAAAACATTGTGGGAAGAGAAAATTAATGCTGGTAACCAGCATTTTCTCCTTTTTTTGCCCCAACAATACTTCTTTTCCTTTCACAACTGTCACATGTGGTAAAACTCTTTAACAACTTAACATGTTTCACAATCCTATTGAAGACTGCTTTAACCCTTAACCTAACTATCTCGAAACTTAACGATCATAAGAGTTCAGGCTTCAAACAAAACCAGCATTTTCTAGTTTGACAAAAATGTTTTCGATCCTTACAGATCAAATATCAATTTTGAGTCACGTTTCCTTTGCCCTCTGTAAATACCTTCAATTTGGACAAGTTTAAAAATTTGTCATTAAGTAAAGAGTTAAAAATGAAATTGTGGGAAAGGTAAAAATGCATGGAGTATGCTTTTTTGTTCTCTTCCAACATTTTTCTGCTCTTTTTGTTTGTTTGTTTGTATTGAAGTTTAATGCTGTTTTAACAGCTTAGGTCCTATCAAGGCATTCAGTGCATTTATGCATGTGTTTCCTGGTTTTCTTACACCAGTACTCACATACCTTTCTTTCCAAACCACTAACTTCTGTTCTCACATGCATTAGGGATGCGAGGTGAAAACTGCCAGAAAGAAAGTTTGCCTCAACTGGATATTGAATCCACAACCAGCAGGTCATGAGTCAGATATGCTGACCACTGAGCTACCCAGCTGGGCTTTTCTACTCTTTCAGACACAAATTCAAATTGTTTAAGTTAAATGTCATTTAGTCGTTTCCAACTGCTTTTAATGTTTGAAGTCTCTTTCCCAAATATAGTTGCCTTGTCAGTCAATGTAGATCAAGATCAGACTGCACAAGACATACAGTTTGATCTTTTTTACCATCTGATTTGCTGAGACATTCTGGAAAATAAGTGCCCTTAAAACTGCTCTTACTTATAGGGATTTTATTGTATTTTACAGGGACTTTAAACCAGATTTTGTTTCACAAGACTTAAGTTTTTCCTAGTCTTAAGAAAGACTGCTAATTTTCATTTGCTTTGAAAAATGCCTTTGAATTTAAAACCCTCAAAGACCTACATGTACCGGTAGATTGATTAATTGGTGCATTACGCCGCTTTCAACATTATTTCAGTCATATCATGGCCGCAGCTCACATATTCATGTATGTCCTGGGTTTCAACAGTTCTAGGATGGGGCTCTGAAATGTCTTGCCCAAGAACTACACATAGAAAACACAAGCAGTTACATTTTTTTTATCTTTATTGTACAAATTCTATTCCCATGGTAACTGTATACATGTAGTCATAATTGCACAACAAAGAATAAGTACATATTTAACATGGCAAATTATATGTTGACCCTATACCTTAGTTTTTTAGGAGTTGGAGGGCAGCTTTTGAAGGTCACAGGTTCCAGTCAAACATGGTGCAATTTTTTTTTTTATATTTTTTATGTATTTTTCACCAACAAAGGGTAAACAATCACATCCTTATTATTCTTCCTTTCAAACAATCAGTCCCCCCTCATCAATTATTTTTCAAAATCTGGTTTAATGTCCCAGTAATCCTTCATCAGATAATCCCATGTTTTAATGACCTAAAAGCAGAAGCTGTTTAAAAATATTGTTGGAAAAGGATAAAATGCTGGTAACCACATGATGTATTCTGCCCCATCAAAGACAGAGCTATGTGTACATTCAAAGTCATTTAGTTTAAATTTGGTAGAGCCTGGAATTTTGTCATCTGGTAAAGAGTTAACCCTTTACTGCACAATGATGCCTTTTAACAACCCTGTGAAAGAAGCCTTTGAAAAACATTTTGGGAAAAGGAGAAAATGCTGGTAACCATCATTTTCTCCTTTTCCCACAATGTCTTCTACCCTATAAAGAAAACTTGCACCATTTAAGCCATACTGAAATTGTCGCATGCGAATGCTTTCAATTTGGACAAGGCTAAAATTTTGTCCTCTGGGAAAGGATTTAGTTTTTTTGGCTTTACTTAACCCTCTTGGTGTCAGTAAGGACAAGCCCAAAGTCCAAGTATAAATAAAAAATTGGGAAACAAATACCAAATCAGAGCAATCTAGTCCCAGGTAAAGCAGTTGATCTAGCTTCAAATTCAGCGCAATGATTTACGATCAAAATTCATGTGTCCACACTTTTGAATGAATGAATGAATGAATAAATGAATGAACGAACAAATGAACAAACGAAGGAACCAGTGTTCTTTAATGGTTCATCCACAGCTTTGGTCATTTTGCACAGTCTTTATTCTTAGAGCCACAAAAACCTCCATCAAGTTTTATGCCTCTTTCAATAATCTCACTTTAGTAACTTACATTAGTTTTCTACGTTTCATTAGTACTGGATCCAGGCTTTGTAGTGCCTTGCCAAAGGACACTCATTAGGAGCCCAGTTCCTCTATTGATGCTCTAACGCATATCTCTAGATAACGAGTTCACCAACTTTACCCTTTACCAAACAATCGAAATATAAAAGATCCTGGAAGTTAATGGCCTTTGAAATCACTGTTGGAAAAGCAGACACATTTTTTCTACCATTTCAAAGACAAATTACATCATTTTATCTGACCCTTTATCCTTAACCCATTACCACACAATCCAGATTTTTTAATGACCCAATAGAGAACCACATTGTTTTAAACCCTTTCAAAGACAAACTGTATCACTTGAGCGACATTTTACCCTTCACCCATTACCACACAACCAGAGTTTAATAAAGCTGATAGGTTTTTTCCCCATTATTGATTTCTATTGTCACCAACAAATCCAATAATTTGAGCCAAGCTTTAAATTTTGTCTACAAATGCTTTCATCTGAGACTGATCTACAATTGTACGAGTCAAAAAGTTCCTTTCAGAAGCTGCCTTTGCAAATATGCTGCCTTTGCAAATATGCTGCCTTTGCAAAACATGAAATTTTAGCTTTGATCTACACTGTCTGCTTTGCTTAACCCATTCTTACACAATCCAGTGTTAACAACCCTGGCATATAGGCCTTTTGAAATAATTGTGGAAAAATACAGAAAATGCTGGTAACCAGCATTTTCTACTTTTCCCACAATATTTTCCATGCTTTCAAAGAGCTTCACTGCATTTTACCAATTTCACAATGTTGACTACAGAATGCTTTTCAATTTTGAAGAGTGTAAAATTTGTCAATTTGTAAAGGATTAAACCTTACAGACATTTAGGCAATCTTAGAATTTTAATTATTTGGATCCTATCCCCAAGGATTGATATGCTGTCTGCAAATGCTTTCAATTTGAACATGACTTACATTTTGTCCTCTGGTAAAGAGGTAATTGCTTAGTGACACAGGACCCCTTAACTCATTACCACACAATTCCGACTCTTAATGACCCTAAAGAGGAGGCCTTTTAAAAACGTGGGAAAAGGAGAAAATGCCGGTAACCAGCATTTTCTCCTTTTTCCACAATGTTTCCTGTTTTCTGTTTTACAGACAAATCTCACCATATGAGCCATATCGAATTTGTCGACTGCAAATGTATTCAATTTGCACAAGAGTAAAATTTGTTGTGTGGTAAAGGGTTAACATATTGGACATCTTAGTCATATTTGTTGATTTTGATTTCAACATTATTTCACTTATATCACTTTTGCAAGGCACCTATCCATGCTTTCCTGGAGTTTTTTCAACTAGTACTTCTCACTATGTTTATCCCAAGCTACTGGGTGCTGTCCCAAATAGCCATTGTCGAAACAATGAACAGCAGTGAGAGATTAATGAATCCCGTCGCAATGAACATCATCTATCTCCAGGAAAAAAGTGACCGGGCTGGGGATTCAATCCACAAAACCCCTATGTCAAATCCTGTACACTACCCACTGCCCTAACTGGTTTGGCATTTCAGTCAGGAAAACAGACTCAAAAACTGCAATCTGAGAGAGCAAGTCTTTTTTTCTTCAGGAAAATACTGTTAACTCTTTACCAAACAATAAAAAAAATACACTGATCCAAATTCAAAGGATTTGGAGATGACCAAGTAGATATGCTGTTTTTAAATGGGATTTGTCTTTGACTGGGAAGTAAGCATTGTGAGAAAAGGAGAAAATGCTGCTTTCCATCATTTTCTCCTCCCCCAAGATTTTTCAAACAGCCCATTTCTTCAGGATGGTTAAAACACAGGATTGTTTGGTAAAGGGTTAACTGGGTAGACAGAGTAGATCCAAGATACTATCTGATCTTGATCTTCACTATCGACACAAGCATCCAAAGCTATTTTTGAAGCTCTGATGTACCAAGGCTTCTGTTAGTAATTCAAAGTGTAAACTACTCTACTTCATTGCGTCTTGCAATAATTATTGTGTTGAACATGACCAAAACAAGCTGTTTACTTATTGTATCTAGAGGGCCTTGAGGGCCTGAATCACTCTACTGGTAGTGATTTTGCTTATTTTCTAGCATGCATATCATAACTTCATGATGCTTGGTTGGTTGGTTGTATTGGGGTTTAACGCCACTTTAACAGCTAAGGTCATATCATGGCGGTCGGTGACGCACATGTGTTTCCTGGCTTTCTCACACCAGTACTAACACAACTTTCTTTCCAAAGCCACCGACTACTTTTCTCACATGCTTCAGCAGAGGTGAAAGGCGAAAATACGCCGGAAAGAAAGTTCGCCTCAACTGGGTATCGAACTCACAACCACCAGGTCATGAGTCCGACACGCTCACCACTGAGCCACCCAGGCGGGCACTTCATGATGCAGGTAAGAAAAGAGACAATGGCATAAGTTGGCATGGTGAATTAAACAAATAGTTAAATAATCAAAGTGCATTTTCTCAAATCAAAATATTTGGAATCCAACAATATTTGGTACGGTTTTAGTACTTTACTGTATTAAAACCTGCAAGTTTCAAAGAAATGGAACTAATAAATTATGGGGACTATGTTAAGTAAAGAGGACTAAGTCATCATGTGGCTGCTTTTCCTAAACAGGTTGTTGGATAGTGTTTACCCTGTTTTCAACATTATTTCAGTTACATTGCAGTGGCCAGTGCACCTATCCATGCTTTCCTTCCAATATTCTTTCCAAGCCACATGCTGCTTTCCCACATAACCATTGTCAAAGCAATGATCAGAAGTGAGAGAGGTTATGATTATCATAATCCTTGGAAAAAAATTGGCAGAGCAGAGCAGGGGATTGAACCAGCAACCCCTTTCTCAAGTCCTGTGCTCTACCAACTGAACTATCGCTGCTTGGCAAGATTAAAAAAATTGGATAAAAAAATGCAGATTTTATCATGTAAACAAGAAATGTAAACTTAACTTAAAATTACTTCTTTTCCCTTACTACCATATAAGTGTTTTTTCTGCAGGTATTGAATTTCTGCTATGTCTGCAAGCAACTCAAGGCCGCAGCAATTAATCAACCAGATTATAATGTCCAAGTTTTTCCTTGGGCAATACAGCCTCAAAAACAAGGACGTCTAGTTATAGGGTTATGTATAAAGAACATTAAGTGTGGTCAATCCTGCTATATTTTGTAATGAAGTTTAACGCCATTTTTCGCAGCCGAGGTCAAAATGGTCAGCGACGCACCCATGCATTTCCTGGATTTCTCACACCAGTACTAACATAGCACAAGAAGATTGCCTCAACCGGGTATTGAACTCGCAACCACCAGGTCTTGTGTCAGATACGCTGATGACTGAGCTACCCGGGCAGGCCTAATACAGGTATAAAACAGCATTATTCCAGAAAATATTGATCAATACAGTTTAACTTCTTAATACTGATAAATGTCAGATTATATATTTCAATTAGAATTTAAACCTTTACTGCACAATGCCTCCTTTTAATGACCCTGGGAAAGAAGCCTTTTGAAAACATTGTGGGAAAAGGAGAAAATGCTGGTAACCAGCATTTTCTCCTTTTCCCACAATATTTTCTGCCCTATCAAAGAAAAAATTGCACCATTTGAGCCACATTGAAACTGTCGTCTGCAAATGCTCTCAATTTGGACAAGGCTAAAATTTTGTCATCTGGTAAAGGGTCAAGATCTCATGAGTGGAAACTGAGAAAATTTATGTTTATACATGTATGGATTACAAACTATTTCAAAAACATCCAACTAATTCCCATAAGTATTCTTTTACGAAACAAACATAGCCGTTTACTAACATAAAGTCTATTTTAAACTATCAATCTTCAACCAGGTGGGAATATCTATACAATATTTATACATTTACATAGCCGGAAGTCTCCAAAATCTGAAATAGTCATCAGCGGTAATTCCCATAATTCAACTGCTGCAGATACCAAAGACCAAAAAAATGCTCCCACTGCACATTGCAGATATAAGATTCTCAGAAACTGAAACACCCTATTGCTTGGAAAAAACAGTAGGATTCAAGCTTATTTATTGTTGATATGAAGAAAATCTGACCGCAAATGCGGACTTTATCGTGTAAACAAGAAATATAAATTTTCAACTGTAAGTGGCTGCTTTTCCCTTCGTAATGGGTCAATTTTTTTTTCAAAATAAATAGAGTTCAAGCAATTGATGATATAAAGAAACTCGGGATGTTTCACAAAAATCTGACTGCAAATGCAGACTTTATCATGTAAAAGAAAAAGACTGAAGAATGGAAACCATACCATGACAAAAGCTCTGTTGGCCTTCAGTCAGTCGAGCAAAAAACTAATGCTTAATGTAAATTACTCATTACTTCATTGCTTTTCTAGCATTAATGATTGTGTGGTACATGACGGAAATAAGCTGCTTACTTATTACAAAAGCTAATTACTTGACTTCATTAGTTATCTTGCACTAAGGTTGCAGTAAAAGAGATTTACACTTTTTGTGCTTTATGCAGTTTTTACCAATTACTCGACTTCATTGGCTTTTTTCTGCATAAATATGTTGTACATCACCCGGAAATGCTGCTTGCTTATTGCAAAAGCTAATTACTTGACTTCATTAGCTATTTTGCACTAAGGTTGCAGCAAGGTAAATAGACGCGCCATGATTTCCATGATTTTAGGACCCAGAGAAATTTTGTGGAAAAATTGTGGAAAAAAGGAGAAAATGCTTGTAATAACATTTAACTTGCTGTCTGCATTATGCTCTCAATTTGGTCAAGACTAAAATTTTGCTGCTTGAAAAAGTTATATGATACAGCAGGGACAGCAGCACTTCACCCTTTACCTCACAATCCCCAGTTTTAACTACCTTGAGGAGACGGGCATTTGAAAACATTGTGGAAAAAGGAGGAAATGCTGGTAGCCAGCATTTACCCCTATTCCCACAAAGTTTTCCACCATTCCAAAGGTTTATTTCAATTCTTGAGTCACATTGTCTTCTGCAAATGCTTCCAATTTGGACATGTCTTAAATATTGTCATTTGGTAAATGGTCCAATTTATTACAGCCATGAAGGCAAAATTTTTTCACATTCCATCATACACTGTAAATCTAAGATCAGTGGTAATCAGGGAATCCTGACATTTAACCGTTTACATCACAATCCCGACTTTTAACGACCCTGAGAAAGAAGCCTTTTGAAAACATTGTGAAAAAAGGAGAAAATGCATTCCAAAAACAAATTTCAAATTTTTAGTCACATTTTTTTTGTCAACTCCAAATGCTTTCAATTTGGACCAGTCTGAAATGTTGCCGTTTGGTAAAGAGTTGATCCATTTTCAATCCTTCACCATGCAGTCCCTAATTTAGACAACCATTAACTCTCTGACAAATGACAAAATTTTAGACTTGTTCAAATTAAAAGCATTTGCAGACTGAAAAAATTAGAACTGACTTTGGGAAGGGTAGAAAACATTGTGGGAAAAGGAGAATATGCTGGTTACAAGCATTTTCTCCTTTGTCAGGTTGTTACAAGTTGGAATTGCTTGGTAAAGTTTTAAAAGGTAAGCTTTTGAAAACATTCTGGGAAAAGGACAAAATGCTGGTAATAAGCACTTTCTCCTTTTCCCACAATATTTTTAATCCGAAAAACGAAAAGGGTAAATCACACCATTTGAATAACATTAAATAACATTAAAGTTGAAAAGGTTAAAGGTTTAAAAAAATAGGATTCTTTTGTGTGCCCCCCTCCCCCCAAAAAATGGGAGGTTTAAATCTTTACAGTGTGACAAAATTTTAGACTTGTACAAATTGAAAAAAATTGCAGACAACAAAATAAATGCGACTCAAAAATCAAAATTTGTTTTGGAAAAGCTGTAGAACATTGTAGGAAAAGGAGACAATGCTGGTTACCAGAATTTCTTGTTTTCCCACAATGTTTTCAAACTCTCCTTCCTCAGAGTCATTAAACTCGGGATTGTGTGGCAAAGGGTTAAGCACTTTTTGGAGAAAATATTGGAATCTTAGGGAAAAATACTTCATTGAGTAACATTCATGAGACAATGCACTTACTCGTTACCTGGATAAAATCAATCAACTTGTGTTTTATTTAACCAAAAATTTGTACAGCATCTCCACCAAGGCAAGTATCCTGCAGCATTAATCCCTGGTCAACAATATGGACACCTGAAATAGCAAATGAAAGATAAATAATAATCAAAACTGCTCTTGATTAACCCTTTACCAAACTGTCCAATGATGTGACAATACCCCCCTTTCAGGAGAAGGCTTTTTGGGACAAAAAAACATTTGGTTACCAGCATGTAAGAAACTACTAGTTTTTGGGGTTTTCCAACAAGATTTTCTACCCTTTTTAAGACTAATCCCATCATCTGAACTTAGTTTATGGTGTGGTCTGCAACTGCATGCTTTCAATTTGGGTAAGTCTTAAATTTTGTTGTTTGGTAAAGAGTTGCCGTTTTACCACATGATCTCTAGTTTTAAGAACCTTGATGAAGAAGGCTTTAGAAAACATTATTTTAAAAAGGAGAAACTGCTGGTTATTAGCACTTCTTTTGGAACAATATTTTCTTCCCACTGAAAAGAGTGAAACCCATCATTTGAGCCAAGTTTACGAAAATATATGAGCCATGCTCCAGCAAAAGCGGCTTAACACTTTACCCCAAAATCCCAATTTTTAAGTACCCTCAGGAAGATGCCTTTTGAAACCATGGGAAAAGGAGAAAATGCTGGTTACCAGCATTTTCTCCTTTTACCACAATCTTTTCTACCCTATCAAAAAAAAAAAATAAAAAAATCATTTGAGTCACACTGAAATTGTCTGCAAATCTTTCAATGTGGATGGGCCTAAAATTCTGTTGTGTAGTAAAGGGTTCGTCTCCGTGATCCATTGTAACAAAGCAAGCCATCACATAATTTATGGATCCATGATAGCCACTTTTTTTCCAACATTTGACTTAATCATGAGGTAGACTGGTCCTTTGGCAAATAGCAGAAAGTTTCAGCCTAGGTCAACCTGCCCCCTTTTTGGCAAGTCAAAAATTTTGTTGCCTGGTAAAGAGTAAACCCTTTACCACACAATTCTAAGTTTTAATGACCCTGAAAAAGAAAGGTTTTGAAGACAATTTGTGGGAAAAAGAGAAAATACTGGTACCCAGCATTTTCTGCCTTTGCCACAATGGTTTCTGACCTTTCAAAGACAAATGTTAGTTTGTTGTCTGCAAATGCTTTGAATTTGCATCGTTCTAAAATTTGTTTTAACCACCTTGAAGAAGATGGCTTTTGAAAACATTGTGTGAAAAGGAAATAATAATCGTTACAAGGATTTTATCCTTTTCCCACATTGTTTTCTTCTATCAACGACAGAAATCATTCAGCTACATTTTGTTGTCTGCAAATACTTTCTATTTGGACCATTTGGTAAACAGATAATACCACGATTATGCAAAATACCAATTTCATTTAAGTATTCCAGTGCCAAGGGGTGTCAGTAAGAGCTAGGGGTCAGAGATTTCACCCAACCATTCTGACCTAAACCCTTGACTACTTTTGCCTGAAAAAAGAATCTGCTGAGATTTTTTTTTTTTTAATTACATGTTATTCCTTTTCAATCATTATTCCTTTTCAAACATTATTCCTTTTTAATTATCATTCCAAATTTTCAGTGTTCCTGGATGAAGGCAAGGAAGAGCTCGCGCAATATCCATACCCTCGTAGTCTTAACTCTTTACCAAACAACAAGACGCCATTCAAACTAAAACATTCAATTTTTTGAGGCACAATTTTAAGGTTTCATCTGCAAATGCTTTCAATTTGGACCAGTCTATAATTCTGTTGCATGGTAACAATCTTGACTTTAAACAACCTTCAGAAAGAAGCCTTTTGAAAACATTTTGGAAAAAAGAGAAAATGCTGGTACGCATTTTGGTCTTAGATTTTGGAATTTCCCGTTAAAGTTTTTCTGGAGCTCCCATTTTCCAGAATGATTGCCACCCCCAATGATTAACTTTTTCAGGCAAGCTCTGCTGTCTCATGACAGCTCTTGATATATCTCATGTCCACCGAAACACTTGAATCACAATTTTCACCTTGCCCCATTTGAACGTCAGTAAATGCTGATATTAAAATATCAGCAACAGACATGTGCTATTTTAAAAGATATTTGCCAAGTTTTCAAACATGGTTTTCACCTTTTATAAAGGGCCAAATTTTGATTTTGGCCTATACCCACAGACATAACAGCACTGTCCCCAAGACTGCCACCTTGTTTTTGCACAAATCAACATGCTACTTTCACTCCCAGAATCCCAGAATTCCCTTATAATACTACAGTGACATACTTCCTTTTAAATACAGAGCACTTTTGTAATATTTGCCGGGCATTTGTAGTCTGGCACAAAGTCAATACAGACTCTGGCTATGCTCTATTCTGAATGGAAAGAAAATTACACATTTCCCCTCAGGTTTTTTTTTTTTTTCATTTTAAGAATTTTTGAGGGAACTTGAAAGACTACACTAATCTGCTCTCACCTTTTTTGACTTGAGGTTTGGCATATTCATCATCAAGGTGTCCACACGGATGAGCCAGAGTGTAAAGCAGCAGTTCTGCATGGTGGGAATGCTTTAGATGACATGAAAGAGCTGAATACTTCAAATTACTGCAATTAAAAAGATCCATAGGCAGTACGTGGAAACTATATTCTACATGTATCAAGACCAGCAACATTGCCTTTACAATAAGAGGTAAAATGTCCAAATTTTACAAAAACATTGTGGCAAAAAGAGAACTTGCTGGTGACCAGTATTTTCTCCTTGTCTCACAATGTTTTCTTCTACATCAGGGCTGTAAAATACTATATCCTTTGGTAAAGGCTTAACCCTTAGAGTGCTGAATGAACCTATCAGGCATTTTCATCCTAGGAATATGACCCAAATGCAATTTCATGGTTGTTTTTGTCTACAGTGATTGAGCAAAGCAGGCAGTGAAGATCAAAGATCAGGCTGCATGTCTTGTACAGCCTGATCTTGATCTTCTCTTGCTGCAAAAGCAACTATAGTCGTGAAAGGCCCTTTAATGGTTATTAATATTTTAACTCTGAATAGAACAAAAAGTGTGCTCTTGTCTCATTCTTCACTACTCACAAAATACAACTGAAAGAGTCTGATCTAGTTATTCACTACCAACACAATAGATCTGAAATGTAGTCTGGCCTCCTTCTTCACTAACCACAAAATACAACTGTAGTGCAGTCTGATCTAGTTTTTCATAAACTAAAAAATTTCTATGACAGATTTTTTCTGACCGCAATCAATTGATCAAACTCTCTAACAAATCTAATGTTATCAAAAAGTCTGTCAATGTGCATAAATGAAATCACAATTCAAATCTCTGAGTCTCTGATTATCTTGTGAAATCTCAAACTGGGCAGAAACCTGACTTGTAAGCACTGGGTCTTACCCGTTGTTGATAAGATGATTGATAAAAGGCCGCCAGCTTATTGACTAAGAATACAATTTAGAATGGTTGGTGGATACAGTTCCCCGCATTTAATCAAATTCAAGTACTGTCCAATCTGTGTTAACCCTTTACCAAACAATCCAAAGTTGTAACAACCTTTTAAGGAAAAGCCTTTTGAAAACATTGTGAGAAAATGAGAAAATGCTAGTAACCAGCATTTTCTCCTTCTCCCAAAATGTTTCCTACCCTATCAAATACAGGAAACTTCATTTTAGCAACATTTAATTTGTTGTCTGCAAATGCTTTCAATTTGGTTCAGCCTAAAATTTTGTCTTTTGGCAAACAGTTCAAGGCCATGAAAGATGGTCATTGAAATCATTGTTAGAAAAGAAGAAAATGCTGTTTTCTATTCTTTTAAAGTCAAATCTCACCAACTGAGCCATTTTTAATTTATTGTCTGCAAAAGCTGTCAATCTAGGCCGGTCTAAATTTTCTTTGTGTGGTAAAGATTTTTCCCTTTCCCACACCATCCTGTGTTTCAAAGCCCCAGAGACTGCCTGGGACAAGCCTTTCAAAAACATTGCCAGAAATGAGAAAATGCTGCTAATCAGCATTTTTCTCCTTTTCCCACAAAGTTTTCTAACCTGTACAATATCAATTCCATCATTTGGACCAAATCTAATCTGTCGTCTGCAAATGCCTTCAATCTTGTAGCTGGTAAAGTGTTCAAAGAGTTTTAACAACCTTGGGAAAGAGGTCATTTGAAAACAGTGTGGGAACAGGAGAAAATGCCGTTAACCAGCATTTTATCATTTCCCCACGATGTTTCATATTCTATCAACGACTGAAATATTCATTCTAGCAACATATGCTGTCTGCAATGCCAAATGCCTCGAGTTTGGTCCAGTCCAAAATTTTGTGGTTTGGTACAGGGTTAAGACCGACTTTTGACGACCACGAGAAAGATGACTTGAAAACATTTTGGGAAAAGGAGAAAATGCTGATAACCAGTTTTTTTTCCTTTTCTGACAATGTTTTGAACCTATCAAAGACAACTTCCACAAATATGAGTCAATGATGGGACATATCTCAAGGCATGAGACGTGCCATTCGGCAAACTTCGGCTGTTACTATATAGTTACGGAATCGGCCGAGTCGTGAGAAGTGATCGCACAATGCATTTTCACGGAGCCCGAAAGACACTAACCCTCATAGCAAAACTTTCAAATAACATCGTTCGTACTTAGGAGATTTATACAAGGGAGAAAGATTTATTGCAGCTCAAGCGATGGGAGCTATGAGAGTCGAAAACTAGCATTTTTCCTTTCCAGTGCTTTTTTCACCAGTGTTTGGTTGCATTTAACGCGCGAATTACAGGACCGTTTGGTTACCAAATCATAAAGAAAATTCACAGTGTACTCACCGAAAGGATCGCAGTCGAATTCTGCACTTCAGTGTCGTAGCAAAACAGCCAAGAAGATCGCAGTCGTAGTCTGTGTTGAGTTTCCTAAGAAAACAACCACCTCGCCCTACAACTAACAGGAGGCAAAAGCCGGTGAATAATGGCGCTCACCCGGTATTTATACAGGTATGCACTGTGACGTCACAGCTCTAACGGGACACGCATACAGAAACCATTTGGCGAAGGGAGAAATTGCTCGTGATGAGCATTTGCTTTTGCGGAAATGTTTATATTTGTTTTCATACTGTTAAATCCTTTTACTGAACCGTTTTCAAATCTGCTTCTCAGAAACAGTAGAAATCTTGCAATTTAGATGTAGTTTGGTCACAAAACTTGGACTTGTGGAAAGTGTTGATCTGAGATCAGACGTTCCGTGCAGCCTTACCTTGATCTACCCCGCATCAAAATGTAAGTTTAGGGCTCTAAGGTTTTAGATAAAGTTAAACCCCTTAGATCTACACATTCCCGTCATTTAACAACCCTGATAAAGTAGATCTACACATTCCCGTCATTTAACAACCCTGATAAAGTAGCGGCTATTGGAAACATTGATCTAAAAAGGCGAAAATACTGGTAACCAGCACTTTTTCCTTTTGCAACAATGTTTTCTTACCTTGCAACAACAATCCATCATTTGAGCCACTTTGAATTTATTGTCTGCAAAAGTTTTCAGCTTGGACAAGTCTAAGATTTTGTCATACAGTAAAGAGCTGAGACATCTTGAGCATGTAATGGTTTTGCTTCTTTTACCACAATGTAAAATGTTTGCGACAATGCAGTCACCTTACTTTACCTCTGGCCTTTCTAAATAAGTGAAATGAAACTTTTAAACCGATAATGAAAACCAAAATTTTACTATTTTAAAGGTACTTTTTTTGGGGGGTGGGGGCAGGGATCTTATATACACATTGTGTATATAAGATCCCCGGTGGGGGATACATCCTTATTTCTCCTTTTGTAACAATATTTTCACTTATATTACTGCATGAACTCTTTCCAAACTACAAAATTTTAGACTTGTCCAAATAAGCATTTGCAGATGACAAATTAAATTTGGCATAAGTGATCGAACTTGAATTTAATAGGAAAAAAAACATCGTTGGAAAAGGAGAAAATGCTGGTAATCAGCATTTTCTCCTTTTCCCAGAATGTTTTCAAAATCTGTCGTCCTCAGGGTTGTTATAACTGGGTATTGCTTGGTAAAGGCTTAAATATTACTTCAAGGTGAATTTGATAAATTGTACAAGGATTTTTTTTATAATCGCCCACTGCAAATTTCGTTAATAAGGGGGTTGATTTGTCAAATCTGAAAAAAATGGACAGATCTATAGTCTATATATATATTATCCTGTCACGTTGATATGGAAAAATTAAGACGATCGTCATCTTTTTCTATGTCCCCGCTCACCGTTGACCATTGTTCGACGATGGTTCCACGAGAAAGCAGCCAGTGGCCTGGGAAGAATATTGCCGCGAATATTGATAAGAGAAACTCCTATCTTGAGAGCATTCTTAGTCTTGTTCTCCAAGATTTTCTACATTTGAAAGTAACACAACTTCTGCTTCGTTTAGCCAATCAGAAGTTGTGTTACTTTCAAATGTAGAAAATCTTGGAGAACAAGACTAAGAATACTCTTAAGAATGGTTGGTGAACAAGGACTCTGGAATGGTTGGTGAATATGGACCCAGGTAAGCATGGATAAGTGTAGTGGCGACCGGGACATAACTGAAACAACGTTGAAAACGACGTCGAACACCATACAAATATCTCGCTTTACAGTTTTCGCCGGAAAAATCAAGGCATTCATTTTTCCTTTTCTCTTTTTGTGTCAAAAAATTCACTTGTATTGATATAATATTAAACCTTCATTATTTTTCATTGGGCACATTTTTATCGTTAACCCGTTACATAAGTCAAATGAAACTTTCAAGCTTACAGTAAAACCCAAATGTTGTTACGGTTATTTTGAGGGGAAATATCCCCTTATCGGACAGTGTAGATCCAAGATCAGACTGCACAGAACGCGCACTCTGATCTTGATCTACACTGTCCACAAAAGGTCCTTGAGTCGCGTCTAAGGGTTAAAAATTAGGAAGGGTCAAAATACAAGGCAAGCGAAGTAAGTGATGTCAATATTGTGTACATAAGAGATACACTGTTTCTTCGTGGTTTCCAAAGTTTTTTTTTTGGGGGGGGGGGGGGGGGGGGGGTCAAGATTAAACCCTCAGGTTATGTTTGAATGTTTCGGACAGTGATCACAGTTCACTTCAAACCATGTTTACCACCAAAGCACCATGAAGGCTCAGAAATGTTTTGCTGTGTCCACATACGGTTTATTTTTAGAGTCAAGAACAATGAAACACTGGGCAAACTCTAGAAATGTTACGTAAAATATTGGTGCTGTACTAACCCATATATGTTTACTTAACATTACGGAAATTTTTTATATAACGTGATTGTCTTGCTGGAAACTAGAATCCAAAACATTATCGCACAAATTTACAGCAGATGACTGAAATCACCCTTATTTTGAAAACAGTCTTGTACAGCACAGTATGGAAAATTTACCCTTTGCCAAGAAATTTAAGTTTTTAAATGACAACCCTATAAAAGAAGATTAAAGAAAACAATGTGGAAGAGGGAGAAAATGCTAGTAACAAGCATTTTCAAATGTTTCCACAATTTTTTCTACTCTTTGAAAGGCAAATTTAAAATGATGATAAACATTCAAATTGTCGTCTGCTTTCACTTTGGACAAGGCTAAAATAAGCCCCGTAGCTCAGTCGGTAGCGCACAGGACTTGAGAACAGGAGGTCGCTGGTTCGATCCCCGGCTTGGCCAATTCCTTTCCGAGAATTGATGATAGTCATTGCGACAGGATTCATTCCTCTCTCACCGCTGACCATTGTTTCGACGATGGCTATGTGGGAAAGCAGCCAATGGCTTGGAAAGAATATTGTGCGGAGTACTGGTAAAAGAAACTCCAGGAAAGCATGGATAGGTGCACTGGCCGCCGTGATATAACTGATATAATGTTGAAAAGGCGTTAAACACCATACAATCAATCAATCAATCAAGGCTAAAATTTGTCGTCTAGTGAGGAGTTAACCCTTTACCAAACAATCTCATGTTTTAACGAACCTAGGGAGGAAGCCTTCTGAAAAAAACATTGTGAACAAGGGAAAAAAATGCAGTAAACCAGCTTTTTCTCCTTTAGGTTAAACTTCTTTATCCTACATCTTTTGAGAAACAAGTTCTTGCAACTGGCTTATACTGATCTCTCTCGATTCTGCTTCCTGGAAACTACACTAGTACTCGCGCCGAATGTGTGGGCCAACGATCGGTCCCAAGTTGACATCCCCTCCCGGGTATCTTAGTCGGGACCTTAACGTCCTTTTCCCTCAATGTTTTCAAATTTCAGGGTTTTTTTTTCGGTTTTATTCCAGTATCGGATCTTTTCAGTTCATGTTCATTCTTACGATTCTTACGTCTGAAATCTGATGCTTCCGATTAAGTTTAGGTCCGATCCTGGTATTCTCTTTGTTTTGGAAATCCACAGATTCACTTATCATGGTCCGGTTTGGCGTCTTGTCTGATGTTTCCAAAGTCGGATATTAAAGTGCACCTCCAGACCACACACACACACACACACACACACACACACACATATATATATATATTTTTTTTTCTTTTCATTTCCTGATTGATCAGGATATTTTGTTAACACTTTCCGGTTATAATCGTTAAAATGCATCTGTAAGCACAGGTGTGCAACTCGAAAATCCAGTAAGCGAGATTAAAGGCCATATTCCCTGTAGCTAAGGTCGTAAAGGACGATCTTTCGCTCATATACGTGAACGTTTAATCTTTTCCCTATTCCAACATCAAATAAATGAAGTATCGCTACAAGAGTTTACATTGTATATTCAAGTCCATTCCGGTCCGGTCAAGCCTACCCCGGTTTTCCATGCACCTCCCTTTTCCCTATTACTCAATTTTTAGGCAATTTAATTTTTACCCTGTCACTTCCAGTATTTTTTTTTTTTACACATCTTAAGCAAATCAAGATGATGTGTCAAGCACAAAGGAATGTCAAATGTGTTTTCAAAGGTGTGAGGCATGTAACTTTTTAAATAATGAATGACTTTCAGAATAACTTTGCTGAAGTGTAGAATTGTCAACCACACATAAGTGATGTGAGGGTGCAAGAACCATGTCAGTAGGTAATAGGTCAAGGTCACTGCAAGATAATATGTGTCTAAAAAGAGAATTTTGGGGGTTGTGTTCATGTTCGGGCTGTATCTTTTAAATAATTGTGAATGAATTTCAACATTACTGTGCAGAATGGTCAACCACATACAGACGTGTCGCGCATAAGGACCGTGTCTGAAGGTCAAAGATCAAGGTCACAGTAAGGTCAAATGTCCGTTTTTGTGTCCGGGCCATAACTTTTTTCTATCACTTAAATGCAGTGTTAACCACATCAATATGACTTTTCTTCCACAAGAATTATGTCCGCTGGTTGAAGGTCAAGGTTACAGCAAGGTCAGATAAGTTTTCGAAGGGGGTTAGTGTTTGTGTCAGCTCCGTAACTTTTTTAATAGGAAATGAATTTCAGTATAACTTTGCAGCATTATCAAGTACATATAAACAATATGTAGAGGTTAAAGTCACGACAAAGTCAAATATGTTAAAAAAATGCAGGGGTGGTGACATTCGTGTGCGGCCTGTCACTTTTCTGGTTGTGAATGATTTTGAACATAACTGTCCATGATATGTCGTGCACAAGAGTTCTGTCCGTAGCTTAAAGGTCTAGGTCACGGCAAATTAAATATGTTTTGGAGGAGTGGTAGTGTTCGTGTGAGGCATGTATCTTATTTCATTATGAGTGTATTTCAGTATACCTTTGCAGAATTGTCAACCACATTTAAACAATGTATGTTGTGCAAAGCCTTGGATAAAGGACTAGAAATCCGAGTTATATTTTTGATATTAGTAAAGCTTTCGACAAAGTATTACATAAAGGTCTTCAATTTTAGCTGAAAGAAGCTGGAATCGGTGGCAAACTTCTTTCATAGTTTTCAGACTACATCTCAAACAGGTATCAGAGTGTTGTCCTACCTGGTGCTGTCTCATACTTTAAGTTCTATTAAATGCTGGAGTTCCACAAGATCGAATTCTCTGACATTTTCTTTATCTAGTGTACATTAATAAATGATACTGAGTCAAACATAAACCTTTTCGTAGATGACACTATTTTATCCATGGTAATAGGTGATTCTGATACAGCCGGTACACTATTACAAACAGACAGCAATAAAGGTACAGATTGGGCAAAAAAGTTTAACCCCTCAAAATCGGAATCTGTAATCATAACCCGCAAACGTAATAGACCTGTTCATCCTAAGCTTTTTATGTCTGGTGTTGAAATTCCATCAGTGCAAGTTTACAAGCATCACGGTATTTTCATTTCTAATGATGGTTCATAGCATTACCGTGTAAATCAGCCTTTAACGAAGGCATGGAAGAGAATTGGAATTATGCAAAGTCTAAATATCAGCCTAGATCGAACATCCCTTCAGACAATATATTTTTTCTTTTATCGTGAAGTTCTTGAATATTGAGATATTATTTGGACAAATCTATTCTAATACCAGAAAGATCAAATTGCAAAAAGTACAAAATGAGGCTACAAGAATTGTAACTGGATGCAGTAAACGCGTGTCTTTAGCGGATCTTAACAGGGAGTCAGGTGGGAAACACTTAGCGAAAGGAGATATAAACACAAACTTATATTACTTTTCAAAATGGTAAAAGGTCTAGCACCTTCTTATTCAAATTCTATAGTGGCTGTTTCAATAGGAAGCACTTTATTCTTCAACCTAAGAGGACCTCATAAACTACAAAATGTAGCTTGCAGAACTAATCTGTACTTAAACTTCTTATTATCTTCTGTTGTTAATGACTGAAATGCTTTACCTATTGATTTCGGAAATCTGGACTCCATGTCAGCTTTCAAGCGGTACATGAACAGAGATAAAGCAAATCCAGATAAGCTATATTTCTTTGGAGAGAGGAGGATTTAGGTCATTCATGCCAGGCTGCGCACTAAATGTAGTTCAATCCATCAGCGTCGTTCTTTAAAGGCCTCTTCCACAGGGTCATAAAAACTTGGGATTGTTTTGGAAAGGATTAATATCATTTATTCAAGTCTTGTTTTCTGCCTGTGCTCATGTACTAGATTTTATCTTTATTTTAGCCACAAACAAATGAGCTGTGCTTTGGCAAAAGGGGGCTTCTTGCATCCTCGTGATGGATTATACCAAGCAAGACATAAATAATTATTGATCCATAGACCGACCCTTCGATGTATTACTTTCTTTGCACAGGTTTCCTTTATACTTGACTTGAAGTAAAAAGGTGCCTTAATCGATCTGCAAACAGTATAGACTTAGGTCAGCCTGTGCAGGCAGTCAGTCTGTGCAGTCTTCACAGGCTGACCTGGGCTGAAACTTTTCGCCATTGGTCCATTTTCTGTGCAACGAGTAATTTCTCCTTATCCAACATGTTTTTCCAAAAGAATTTGACAGCGCACGTGATAACCCGCGTTTGTTTGGGAAAGTGTTGAAAACAGGGCCAAGTTACTAAAATGTTAATGTCCTAGGATAGTATGATTCAAGAGAACGTAAGTTTGCAAGGCATGCTTTAAATTTAAACAAGTCTAAAACTATACTGTTTGGTGAACGCTGTTAATAAAGAATATTGGTTTTGCATTGCGATTTATGAACAACACAGCGAAAAACTGGTCTCTCTCCAGATTTTTTCCAACAAAGTACATTGTAAATTTATCTAGAACTTGGTGAGAAATAAACAAAAGGGTTCTAAACAATCTTTGTTTTAAAAACTAAACTTAGAAAGAAGTAACCAATAATGGTTAGATACAATCATAACCATCATACTCGTTCTTCGGCGGAATTTAACACAATTTCAGCAATGTACAATTTTAGCGGTGGTCATTCAACAAAAAACACAAATAGTAGGAAAAACTAGGTACTAAATAATCAAAATGATAATTAAACCTGTGTACGAAATGACGAAAGTGGATACGAAATGACCAACTGGATACGAAATGACCAAAATAGAAAGTATAGGTAGGTACGAAATGACCAAAATCGTATCTACGAAATGACCTAGGTACGAAATTAACTAGGTACGAAATGACTGGAAACCTGTACAGCCTTGACCAATGGAAACAAGGCATTTATTTGGATGAGTCCATTTCTCGCGAATAGCGAAAATAAAAGTAATACTTGGGCGGATTTTTTGATGTCGTAAGTATTAACAGAGCAAAAATAGTATCGTATTGTATATACTTCGTAGTTTAAGAATGAATTAAAAAGCCAGTTTAAGGCGAAGTAGAAAGATTCCTTGTTAACCTTAACACCCCTATAAAACAGAAATTCCCATTGTCCATTTCCTAACTCGAAAAACTATTAAAAATATAGTCGCGCGCTTCTGCGAGGCGACTAATAAAAACTTTTGCTCTGAAAATATTTTCTTTTGCACTTTTTCGGTCTATGTAAATACCGACGCCCTCTTTCCGTTTCTATTCCAAAATCGTATCTACGAAATGACCTAGGTACGAAATTAACTAGGTACGAAATGACTGGAAACCTGTACAGCCTTGACCAATGGAAACAAGGCATTTATTTGGATGAGTCCATTTCTCGCGAATAGCGAAAATAAAAGTAATACTTGGGCGGATTTTTTGATGTCGTAAGTATTAACAGAGCAAAAATAGTATCGTATTGTATATACTTCGTAGTTTAAGAATGAATTAAAAAGCCAGTTTAAGGCGAAGTAGAAAGATTCCTTGTTAACCTTAACACCCCTATAAAACAGAAATTCCCATTGTCCATTTCCTAACTCGAAAAACTATTAAAAATATAGTCGCGCGCTTCTGCGAGGCGACTAATAAAAACTTTTGCTCTGAAAATATTTTCTTTTGCACTTTTTCGGTCTATGTAAATACCGACGCCCTCTTTCCGTTTCTATTCTACAGTAACATTACGGATGAACTCGTAAGGTGCTAGGCAGTTTTGAAAGGGTGTCGTCTGCGCGAGTAGCGCGTATTTATACATGATCGTTTGTGTATTCATGGAGGAACTATTTAGTCAAGTGTAGGAATCAAGTTTTGTTTATCTCGCGTATCCAGGTAAAAGCTGCCGGATGAAAGAATTCTCGACCTAGATAAATATCGTAAGTGTTGAAAATCAGTAACTCATACCTGGGGACTATGACAGCGGGTTTCACCCGCTGCCAAAAAAAAAATCAGCAGTTCACTCATACATTATGAGACTAACCGTTTTAAAAGTTGATAACTTTACCAATTGATTACCTGTTCCAATTTTGTACATGCACATGCAATTTTGTTAATATCAGGTATTTACGGCGACTTTCGCACGTGTCTTCCTATTTAAGTACATGTATTTTTATGGTCAGGTTCTGTTTAAAATGGATGACATTTTTTTTCCCGTTTCAAATTTTGTTTAACTAAAACGTGAATATATTTTGGTGGCACACACACACGCGGACGCTCAAAAAACAGACCCAGTTTAAAAGCCTTAATACCGGAATGTGGCTAAATGAAGAATAAATGTAGGTAAAACATACACACGCGTGCACGCAAACATGCACGCACGCACACAAAACAGACCCGAAATGTAAATTACCATCTATGGAACATTAAATGGCCAGATTTAGAAAAAGTTACGGAATGCAGATGCCTCATTTGAGGAATGTTACGGGATGTGGAGGTGGCAACAACGAAATGATAAAAATGCTTACTGAAAAAGCCAAAGTACAGGAATGTAGCTTACTGAAGGATGAATGTAGGTTATAGACACACAGACACAAACCAATCCTGAAATTTAAATTTTGATCAAGCTGGTAGGCGAAAAGGTAGCTACTTACATGCAGTGGCTTAGAAACTATCAGTACACTCGTATAACAAAGTCAGCATAAACTGGTTATTGATACATGAGTAATGCATCCTGAAATTAATATGCAGCAGGCGGCTTTGAAATAGTCCATATTATAAAGTAAACCTGAATTGATGAACACTACATAAGTGATGCATTTTAAAACAAAATTGCAGCAGGCGGCTTTGAACTATCCGTATATAATACAGTCAGTGTGAATGAGACAGAAATCCCAAATAGAGAAGCTGAAACAAGTCTGCAGCACACGGCCCTGAAACTATCGGTATCGCACACCGCGAGTGCCTCTTTAACCGCCACGATGGTTTTATATACCCCCTCTCACACCAATGATGTGAAAAAGCAAGCCTTAATGCGCTTGTGTTTTTAGACATTTGGGAGCATTGTGATCAACCGATAGCATTTTACCTCACACGCAAAGGCTCCCATAAAAAGGAATACTAATAACAACATCTATTCTTCAACTAATACTAACAAAGTTCACACAGACAAAATTATAACAAGACATAATGTTGATGACTGCATTATTCATTGGTCATGCCAACATGAAAGCCGGGCAACGCCCGCCTGACAAAACAACTGCCGCCCGACGCCTCGATACGATAATTTATACGATTGTGTATCGGGAGTAGTCTGGTACCCCGCCGTACTTCAAAAGTAGTGGTAGGGGCAGGTAATCCAGACTATATCGGGTGGTGCCTTTCCGTACGCTTCATGGGACCTGAAAGGTACCCGCGCGGTGGCCATTAGGACATGCCGATGTTTGAAAAGGAGACTCTTGTACGGCCACCATTCGATCTAAGCAAAGGTCCAGGCACCGGGCCCGGGTGGGTAGCTCAGTGGTTAGCATATCCGACTCGTGACCTTGAGGTTACGAATTCGATACCCGGTTAAGGCAAACTTTCTTTTCCGCGATTTTTCGCCTCTCACATCTGATGCATGTGAAAAAAAGTAGTCAGTGACTTGGAAATAAAGTTGTGTCAGCACTGGTGTGAGAAAGCCAGGACGCACATGCGTAGGTGCACTACTGACCGCCGTGGTATAACCTAAGCTGTTACAACGGCGTTAAACTGCAACACAAACGAAATCCAGGCGCCGGACAGAGATCGAATGGTGCTCGGCCAACGTGCTTTAATCATTACATCATTACTCAATATGACCCTTCCCTCCGCAACACTCCCCCACCCCCGACGACAAAATTTCAGCTGCCACGGATCGATTGATTTTCGGGCAGCTTTCAACCTCATTTAAGTCATCTGTTTTGATTGCGTGTGCACGTGCGTGCGTGTGAGTGCGTGTGTGTGTTATCTACTTTCATTTAGCTACATTTCCGTACTTAGGCTTTTCAAATTACATTTTATTACATTTTGTTTTTGCCATTTCCACATTCCGTAACATTCCGTGAATCAGGCATCCACATTCCATAGCAATTTCTAAATCTTGCTATTTAAAGTTTCATTGATGTAAAGTTACATGTAAGTATGGCTGAAATTATGAGAAATGGGTGTGAAAGAGTTGAATTATTGTGGGAAAAGGAAACTAGCATTTTCTCCTTTTCCCACCATATTTTCAAAAGCACTTTCCTCAGGGTCATTAAAACATGTGTCTGCGAAAGACTAGCTAATTCCCTAAAAACCTATTAAAATGACTCAAATGATCCATTTAAAAGAATGAACTTGGCCTAAACCATCCCTTTAAAACACAATCCCGACTTTTAATAACCCAAAAAGAGAAGGCTTTTGAAAACATAGTAAAAAGGAGAAAACAACTACACTTTCTCCTTTACCCACAATCTTTCTACCCTATCAAATACAGAAATCATCATTTTTAGCAACACTTATCATCTTGAAATGCTTTCAGTTTGGTCCAGTCAAAAACTTTGTTGTTTAGTAAAGCGCAATATGATAGGGAGGGCCATAATGGCTTGTATCTCTTCACGGGCTGAAGAGCATTTCCTCCTTTTCACACCATGTTTCATAGCCTTTGAAAGACAGTCTCTTTTATTTTAGCCACATTTTACTGGTGGTCTGCAAATGCAAATGTAAAATTTTGTTATTTGGTAAAAAGTTGACCCTCATAGCACTGGATATGGCTTAACCCTTTACCACTAGAAACAATTTCAGACTTGTCCAAATTGACACTCTAAATGTGGCTTAAAAAATGGGATTTCTCTACAGAAGTGTAGAAAACATTGTGTGAAAAGGAGAAAATGCTGGTTACCGGCATTTTCTCCTTTCCTCACAATTTGTTCAAGGGCCTCCTCCTTCAGAGTTGTTAAAAGTCAGGATTGTTTGGTAAAAGGTTAAAAATGTAAATTCAGCACTGAGACAAGAATGAACCTGTCTTAATCTTATATTAAACAACAAAATTTTAGACTTGTCCAAATTTAAAGTATTTGTAGACGACAAACTAAATGCAACTCAAAACATGAATTTAGTCTTTTATACAGCAGAAAACAGTGTGGGAAAAGGAAAATAAATCTTTCTACAACATTGTTCTACCTACAATAAAAGACTTTCCTTTCTTTCCAGTGTTAGTAAAGTAAATGGCAAAGTCTAAAAAAGTAGCATGTATGGTAATGCATTCTCACTTGCCATGCTTCCACAGTATTTAATGATTCCTTCTCAATGAACAAGTGCTGAACTATTCCAACAAGCTGACGATGCTGAAAGGCAAACTTAGACAACCAAGCAAATGATACCTTTATTATGCATCAATATTCATGAATTGTTGTCATAATTATGTTTTCTGTGATTTCTCCCGGTTGTCAAAGTGTACATACACATATATTCACCCACAGAAGTATGCAATATAAGTCCATACAAAAATAGTACTGCATGGTGAAATTATTGGTTCAACCCAATTTGTAATTTAGGTATAATGAGGACAGTAGTTTTGCAGGGCTGCAAGTTAACTGAACACTTGTGTACAGTTTACTGATATTACCTATATGTTTGTACAGACATTGGACCATTACGTGTTGCTTTTTTTTTTCCTCAATGATATGCTCCTATATCATACAGAACTTTGGTATTCATCAAGTACTAGTGTTTACTAGAAAAAAAAAAAATGGCATTAAAATTAGGTATGGAGGGAACCTCTCTTCATTTTTGACCAAGACTTGCATGCAGATTTTTGCAATGCTGTTTTTCTTTTTCAGTTTTTTAAAGGCATTGTGGAAGATATAAGTGGAATCTATGTACACTTTGACCAGGTTTTTGAAATGCCTTTGGGTTTTTTTTTTTTTAAATTTTGTTAGGCTTTGATTTTTGAAATGCTGTTTTTCTTTTTTCAGGTTTTTTAGGGGTTAAGGAAGATATGAGTGGAATCTGTCTGCACTTTGACTAGGTTTTTGAAATGCCTATATCTTTTTTTTCTTCAAGTATGTTAGGCTTTGATTTCTGAAATGCTGTTTTTCTTTTTTTCAGTTTTTTTAGGCGTTAACGAAAATATGTGTAGAATCTGGCTGCACTTTGACCAGGTTTTTGGAATGCCTTTGGTTTTTGTTCTTCAATTTTGTAAGGTGTTAGGGAAAGGTATGGATTAAATCTGCCTGCATTTTTGGCCAGGACGTGCATGCAGATTTTTTAATTGCCTTTGTTGTCCTTTTCCTTTTTTTCTTGAGTTTGCTAGGTGCTAGGGAAAGGTATGGATGAAATCTTCCTGCATTTTTGACAAGGACTTACATAAATTGCCTTTGTTGTCCTTTTCCTTTTTTTTCAAATTTGCTAGGTGCTAGGGAAAGGTATGGATGAAATCTGCCTGCATTTTTGACCAGGACTTGCATGCAGATTCTTGAACTGCCTTTGAATTGCCTTTGTTGTCTTTTTCCTTTTTTTTTCAATTTTGCTAGGGGTTAGGGAAAAGTATGGATGGAATGTGCTTGCATTTTTGACCAGGACTTGCATGCAGATTTTTGAATTGCCTGTTTTGTTTTCTTCCCTTTTTTGCTGTTAAATTTTGTCAAACATTAGGATAAGGTATGGATGAAATCTGCCTGCATGCAGATGTTTGAGATGCCTTTTTTTTTTCAATTTTGTCAGGCATTAGGGAAGGATATGGATGGAATCTAAATTTTGACCAGGTCTCCATGAAGATTTTTGACACACCTTTTTTGACAGAACACCGTTTTCAACGGTTTTTCAATTTTATCTCTGCTGCCAGTGTACCTATCTATGACCTCATAACAGAAGTGTTCTGGAGTTGTTCTATTTTCTTATATACTTCCTCGATTACAGAACCTTAGGTTTACATGTACACAACTGACAACATACATTCAGCCCCTGATGGTATACCAAGTATGCCGCACAGAACATACGGATGGACTCACAGTCGATCTTTGATAATTACCACAGTTTCAGAAAGATAGACGACAGGACAGATAGCCAGTGCAAGCCCATGTACCTGTCTCTAAACTATAGAGACCTCTCCTCCTCTCCTAACAACCTTCGACTCCACCTCCTCTCCTTACCACCATCTCCACCTTCATTGTTTGCAAATGAAGAACAAATGTTTGCATCTAGGAACACACTGTCACCCTCTAATAGTTAAATCCAGTCGCCATACCTATCAGGCCGACGAATACAGTGCCCACTGCATGTTACTACCAAAGGCTCTGGCTCTGCAATGACAACAGGTGGAAAGGAACTCTGTTCATCAAAACAGAGCTCCCTTTCACTTCCCTGACCAGTGGAAAAAGATTCCAAGCACGGCTCAGCCTCTTCTCCATCAGCCAAACCAACACAAACCTCCTCTTCACTGCAAACTCCTAACTCCCTATCCACCATCAAGGAGGACTCGAAGGTATAACTTAACTCCAGGGAGCTAAATTCTGTCTCCAAGACCTCGATACCTGCATGCCTAAAGATTTCCAAATCCGCATCATCCACCACCTCTGCATCTGCATCATCCAACAATACAGATGATGTAGAGGTGAAGGAATGAACCATGTGGTTCTCGTCTTTCATCTCCACACCCTCTACAACAGACCAAAAGGAGGGAGAACCAAGCTCTACAAAACTCGGCTCTTCCTCCAACTCTTCCTCAATGAAAGCAATCCTGTATAAATCCACATTCAATCTATCCCTCATCACAGATGGTGTGGATATGGGGCCGAGTGCCATACAGCTCTCATTCCCCTATCTCCACATCCTCCATCGAAGAGAACAATGAGGAACTGCTAAGCTCAAAAGAGCTCACCTCTTCCCCCAATTCCTCCTCAACATTGTCCATATCATCCCACATCAAAGAAGAAGTGACGTTCAAGGAGAGAACCATGCAGGTTTTCTCCTCCATCACCACATCCTCTGCTGGGTTTACACAGGTGCCCTCACTGCAGACAGGATCCACAGATGTGCCTTCATCAGCGGAAAGGGAGATCTCCACCTGATCTCTAATAGAATCAAAGAACACAGAGGGGAGTGACAAAAGTGTCAGCCTCAACCAATGTCTTCTTTGCCCATGAACAATGATCAGCTCCAAACGCAAGAAGAGAAAACATAAGGGCCATTTCTTAAATAACAAGTATGATGAATACCTCACTTGGAAAGTAAATCCTTCTGTAGATCTACCAGAAAAGGAAAGAAAAAAAAAATCAGTTATTTTCATTGAACCGCCTAGTGCGGAACCTGAATTTAATTGCTTATGCTGAGTGCATAGATCAAGATTAAACTTAACAGAATGTTCAGCATGATCTTGGGTCTACGCTGTCCACTTTTCTGCCTGATGTTCTGGTTTCAACAGCTCTGAAATTGCAATATAAATATTATGCACCTATACTACTGACTAAGGTTTTTCATAACATCCAAAATCAAACTATACAATTTAAGTAGTCTGATCATAGTCTACCCCATCAAAAAGGGAAACTAAAGCTGTCAAAGATGCTAAATGACCAGACTTTTTTCCATATTTTACTTCACTTTTTTGTTTTACAAACAAACAAGAGGGCCATGATGGCCCTGTATCGCTCCACTGGCTAATATGTACAAACCATACACACCAAACATTACAAGAATAGGCCAAAAGGTTTCTAACAAGAGGACTGATAAGGTTTCTCTATAAAAGCCCATGTGAGAATTGTGACCCCAAGGGCAAGCCCATTTTTGACCTATAATTATGAATTCAAGCTATAACTATGAGCTATTATCAACTGAATCCTGGTAGAGGTCAACAAGATAAAGCCACATATCAAATAATAAAGGTCAAGGCTGCATGGTTATAGACAAGACTTTCAAAGTTTCCTTAAATAAAACATGGGAGGGTTTATTTTGATTTGGAGGATGGCTAAATTTTGAACAAATTCAGAAGAGATCCACTAGATGAAGCTTTATGTCAAATTTGGTACCCCTAGGCCTTACAAGGACAAGAATATTTTTAAAGTTTTCACTATAAAAGCCCTTGTAAAACTTGTGACCCTTGGAACAGTTCCAAATTTGACCCAAGGGCTATAATTTGTAGAATCTTAGTAGAGGTCTGTTAGATGGAGCTACATGCCAATTTTGGTAGCCAAAGGTCATATGATATAGAACCAGATGACTTTCAAAATTTTCATAGCCCATGTAAAACCCATATGAAACTCTAACATTTAAAGCCCATATAAAACTTGTGACCCGCAGGGCAGGGCCTATTTCAGCCCTGGAGCTATTATTTGAAGAATCTAAGTAAGTGTAAATCAGATGAAGCTACATGCTAGTTTTGGTAGCCCTAGGTCATGTGGTTTAGAACGAGAAGACTTTTAAAGTTTTCCCTATGTAAGCCCATGTAAAACCTAAGGCTCCTCGGACGGGGGCCAACTTTGTACCCTGGGCTATAATTTGAAGATATTCAGTAGAGGTCCATAAGATAAAGCTACATGCCAAATTTAGTAGCCCTAGGCCTTATGGTTTTGGACAAGAAATTTTTTTAAATTTTCCCTTTATGAGCCCATGTAAAACTTGTTACACCCATGGCGGGCCAATTTTGATCCCAGGGCTATAATTTCAAGAGGTTTGGTAGGGGTCTATTTGATGAAGCAACATGCCAAATTCAATAACTCAAGGCCTTATCGTTTCTGACAAGAAGATTTGTTAAAGATTTTTAAAGGTTTTCAATATTTTTCAGGTTTGGTGCCATGGCAACCAGCATTTTCATTGGAATCCAATTCTTTGGACGAATTCTTAAGAGGGCTAATGCAGGATTATTTCTGTGAAGTTTCATCAAAATTGGATGAGTAATTTCAGAAAAAAAAAAAAAAAACGCGTTTGAAAAAAAAAGTTACCACACACACGGACGCAGGATGGACACCGGGCAAGACATAAAACAATATTTCTTAACCCTTTTTCAGACTTTCAAAATTGAAAGCTGTTGCAGACTACACAGTAATTGTGACTCAAAAATACTTCTCCACTGAAAGTGAAGAAAGGATTGCAGAAAAAGCAGAAAATGCTGATTTTAAAAGAAATGAGATCATCCAAAAGGACGAACATGCCTGGACGAGCCACATGGACGAACAAGCTCGGGCAAACAAGCCCGGAGACGAAAGAGCTCTTTTCTGTGCGCACTAGGTTGCGCAAAAAAAAAAAACGAAAATTTCCTTAACACTATGAAAACATTGTGATAAAGAATGCAACAATTTGTTGCATGAAATTGCTTCTTTACACACAATATTTCCTTGGTTTTTTTTTTTAACAAACAATATTTTCCCATGCTAATCCCTATTTTCTAATAACTGTTTATTATGGCAGCGCAGATCAAGATCAGACTGCACTGTCCCGTTGTTTGAACTCTCACACATAGCACAGATATGCAGCTGCACAGTAAATAAGTCTCATAGATCAGATTTGTATTGGAATGGGTAAACGGTAATACAAGAAAAGAATGCTGATTACCAGATTGATTAATTAAATGGTATGCCTTAATACCGTCTTGAAATTTGCGTACTGGTGGGGTGACAATACAACAGTGGCGGTCTTCAAATGTTATCTTTTTCACATTTTTATCCAAAAGAACATATTGCATATGATGCACCCTGTTTTATTGCAATCTCTTTCAATCACATGTTACAAGAAATATGCAAAGGGGATGTAGATTTTGAAACGAGTTAAAATGGCATAGGCCAAAATGGCGGACATCTGCCTTTTGAATATGACTCAACAGGACATTTTCAAACATTCATGTTTACATCACAGTATAATAACATGGTGAGCAATACAATAAATAATTAGTAATTATGATAAAAGGTGCACTTACAGGAGGCACAAAACAGAGATATGGTTAAACACAAACACGAAATGTGACTCTCTCAAATCTATATACGTCTTAACACTATAGTACTAAGTAGTTCAAGAAACAATGGGCAGAGCAATGGTACTTTTTTGTTGAAGTCACATGCCTGAGGTACCGTTGGGGAAATTTAATGGGGGATGCTTTGTGAAAAGGGGGTTTAATGCATCTGTGGAAAAAAAAAAAATCGACTCATGACTGCCTTGACAATCTGCGCAGGCTGACCAGAATCAAAACCTTTTGCTACTCTAATTGGTAATTTTCTGTATGTCAAATGACCATTCTGCCAAACTCTTTAAAATTGAACATAGACAAGGCCTGCAGCTAAGGCCAGTGTTTTTTATATTTTTTGTTTCACCGATTTTTTTTTTCGTGAAATGTTGGGGACGCAGGACGGAAAAAAAAAAAAAATGAAATTCACCACGACTAGATCAGTCATTGTCAGGTTATCAATATTGTAGCTATGAACGAGGGCACATTGAAACTGCCTTTTTAAAACCTGTAGTAAGTTTACTACACAGTTAGACTGTTTTTAAGCAACCCATAGGAAAAATGTCTTTTGAAAACATGGTGGGAAAGAAGAAAATGCTATTTACCAACATTTTTCCCTATTTTCAACACAAGACCAATTATATGAGCCAAACTGAATTCATATCTGCAAAATCACCTTTTCTGGAATTATAATAATCTGGTAGTATGGGCAGGATTAGCTTGCTTAGGCTGCAGTCTTTTAATTCTACAGTAGAGATTAATTTAAGGACAGCAGCTTTAGCAAGGTCATCCTACACTGTGTTTTGCTGGAAAAAGCATGGAAAAAAAGTCATGATTTACAGTCGTGCAAATACAACTGTAGTTTGACAGACAGACAGACAGGCAGAGGAGGTGTTAATGCACTCAAATATAATTATAGATTTATAAACTTCCAGGCACTTTTCACTTATGAAAAGAGTCTTTAGCACACACAAATAATGTGAAATTTATTCATATGTATCTTTTATTTAACTCTATCACTACTTATGAGGAATTTGTGGCTGGTGTAGATCAAGATTAGACTGCACAGAATGTGCAGTCTGATCCACACCATCTCATACCCGGTGCTAGACAACGACGCAATTCATCTTCAATAGCAGTGGGAATCTTCCTTTAGGTCTAGGATAAAATTGAATTTCTTAACTTATTTGAGAAAGAAGTAAGGGAAGTTGGAAAATATTGAGTATTTTATACTTCAAGGATGCAATGAACACATCCGGGTTACTTCTACAATGATTGTGTCATTGCAGAAACGGCGATTGAAAAAAACGCGAAAACTAATGACAATTAAAGTGGATACACGACTGTCTACATGTGCTAGACAAGTTTTAAATACGATACGGGTTCTCTAGTGACATAATTCCATAAACCTAGGGCATTTCGCCGCAAAAGATGCACTATTGTTATTTTTAGTCAATCCTTCATATCAGCTGCTCAGGAATCGGTAGGTCTACTTCGTACGAGTTGAATGATTTTCAGTGTGCGACAAATGTCTGATCAGTATGTTTTTATGCGACATAAATTTACGTATTTTTGTAGCAATATCTTCGAAAATATGTCGACATAGGAAAAAGAAACCTGCATTAAATGTCAGCGAACTAATGTCGATTTCTTTTGAGGAAGGTAGACTTCTTTCAGCACGACAAATCGGTATTTTTTCGTGCTTTTACTGCCACTGGATTCACATCTAAATCCCTTTTTCCCCCAAGAATTACCAAGTATAGCGCCCTAGTCTAAATATTGATTTATATCTAACAAAATGCGGTGCGAGTTTTAAGTATTTGCTTCTCTTTAGATTTATTCCATTCAATAACTTACTGCAAATGAAAGTCACCGGTGTTAAGTTGAAATCTCTACACCCCACTTTTTTTTGCACTTTTCTCAAATGACACGGCAAATTTTAAGACAAAAAAATCCGAAGTCTTGCGGCAAGATTCTTGTATTAGTAAACAGTTGGCCTACACAAATATTTTATCGCACGAAAACGAGTTTTGTTTGATAATAAAAAATTGTTCTTGCTGTTGAAGCGTAGTACACGTCCAAATAAGGGATTGTTCACAATTGTATAGAGAAAGCGCGGCAAATTCTCGCGAATGTAAAAAGCGGGTAAGTAAAATCAGATCAAGGCTGTGTCTATGAGCACAGGTGAACGGCGACGACAATGTAAATCCTATATTACACACTAATATACTGAAAGGTAAACAACTCGTGGTTTCAATACCCCTGTCACGAATTCCATGCTATTTACAAGTCATTTTACAACCAATATTAACATCCATAGTACCAATCGATAGCGGAAACATTATTATACAAGAAAATCATGTCACAGTTTGAGCCATTTCAAGCTGCTAAGAAATATCTATCTCGAAACTGTCAAACAACCCTACTCGGAAGAGATCTGATTGCATTGAATCGCGGAAATTTTCAAGAGATAAAACCCATTTTCAACGTGAAAGCCGTTGAATATTTGGCAGGTGTCATTTCGGGTCCAGCAATAATAAGGCGTATAAACCTGAAACATTAAACTATTTGATGTGAATAGGCTGTACGATCCTTATTTTCATCGGTAAATCTGTCCAGCGTTCAGCTGCCTACCATTTTGACATACTATGCATGCTCGGTTTGTTTTTCAAAACGTTTTCTCATTGGTTATCGATGAAGGTGTGTCTGGACCCGGCCAATGAGAAAACGCGATACAAAAGCATGCTTAGTAGGCCATAAAGGATGACAGTTTACACGGCTGGACATTTTCAAAGAAAAAAAGCTTCGTACAACACAAAAACATATTGAAGTTCTATTTTCAGTGCAGATATACTTTTAAATTTGTAGGCTTCAAATGCACGTTGCATAAGAACGGACATTTTTCGCGTTGAAAATGGGTTTTATCTCTTGAAAATTTTCGCGATTCAATGCAATCAGATCTCTTCCGAGTTCGGTTGTTTGACAGTTTCGAGCTAGATTTTTCTTAGCAACTTGAAATGGCTCAAATTGCAACATGATTTTCTTGTAGAATAATGTTTCCGCTATCCATTGGTACTATGGATCTTAATATTGGTACTGAAATGACTTGTAAACAGCATGGAATTTGTGACTGGGGTACTGAAAATACATCACAAGTTGTTTACCTTTCAGTATATTAGTGTGTAATACAGGATTTACACTGTCGCTCGCCGTTCACCTGTGTCTACGAGGGTTGTCGCAGAAGTAAAAGGACTATTGCTGTATTATAAACAATTATTGGCGTGTTAACAAGAAAACTCACATGGATCAAGTGTCATATCTCATGATCAATTCCCCAAACTTTAATAAAGATACATAGAAAAATAATGAAACTACAATCAAAATACATACAACACTATTTTCCACTCGGCGCACAGAATAACGTCACGTCACGTCAAAAACAATGTCGCTAATTATATTTTCTCCTCGTAGTCCCCACTAGTGCGAACACACTTCCTGTGTCGGGGCACCCATCTTGCCCTCACCCTGCTCATGTTCAGATCTTTCAGTATCCGTCGAACTGTATCTTTACTTGTACCCAGGGCTGATGCTAAGTTTCGAACAGTAAACCTTCGGTCCTCGGCGATCTTTACCTTTACCTGCTGTGTGAGAGAATATCGCATACCGGCAGGGCGCCCACATCGCTTCTCGTTTTCTATGGACTGACGACCATCGCAAAACTCTTTATGCCATCTAAACACTTAAGAAAGGCAACATTTATATTGACAGGCTTCCTGAACAAGTTTATATGTCTGTGTAGGTGTTTTACCGAGTGTTTGACAAAACTGGATTACCGCCCATAACTTGACATCGCTTGTTGACGTCATGAAGTTTCCTCTCTGTAGACACTGATGTGATGAAAAACGATGTATCTCAGATACTGGAAATGCTATGGCGCTCAAATAAACAGGAATTGACGTCGTAACGTGACTTGCCGTGCAGCCGAAATTTCGCGCGCAAAAACAAAGCATGAGAATAGCTATTACGACATATAAAAGAGCCAATGTTCTCTGTGCGTAATAAAAAACGAAGTGCGCCGCCTACCATGACCGTTGCCTTGGAAACTCTGCATTCTCCGAAGTACATAAGATAAAATTTCATTTGGAGCACATATGCCGGTGGCATATATGTTCAATTTTATTCATACCAAAATATAGGTATGTGCGAGGGACAATTAAGCAGCATCAAGAAAAGTTCTTTTACTTCTGAGACAACCCTCGTAAATTTAGCAGCGAATTTGATTGGATTTTGATTTACATAGACGTTCCATGATAAACCATCGAACCCCCAACCATGTCACGCACGAGTCAGATGCTCTAACCACTGAGCTATCCGGCCAGGTTCCACACTTTAGCTGTATCTAAGCTTGTATACAAAGCAGATAGTGACTTTGCTGCAAAGTTTGACATTCTTTATCGAGAGAGCTCAATGGGCAGTCTTAATTATGTCCATTTCCCGAGCCCGGTCGGGTAGCTGAGCGTATCCGACTTGTACCTCACGATTCAGTCGGTTGTTACTCAAAATGGAAATCATGGATCCATAATGTAATGACTTGCTTGGTATCATAGATCATGGAGATGCATGTAGCCCCCTTTTATCAGAACATGACTGATTTTCTCTGTCAAAATCACACTCTAAGAGCTACATAAGCCGCGAGTGTAAACGCAACAACCTTAACCCTTTACTACACCATTCCGGGTTTTAACGACCTTGAGAAAGGAGACTTTTTAAAAAACATTGTAAGAAAAGGAGAAAAATGCTGCTTACCAGCATTTTCTCCTTTTGCCACACTGCTATGTGCCATCTTTGAAACAGATCTCATTTCAACATTTATTTTATCGTCTGCAACTGGCTTGAGTTTGGACGTGTCTAAAATTTTGTCGCCTGGTAAAAGATTAATCTCGTCTCGATATTAGTCTACTATTTTTAGTTTGTCCGTTAAAAGGTCAACACATGCCTGAAGTCGTGCAGCTGAAATTGATTCTTGTTTCGGCAAGATCTTCCTTTAAGAAGTTAACCATTATCCTGCTACATAAAACAAATGAAACTTTCAAGCCTGTCGAAAAAAAAGGAAATTTTCCTACTTCAAATGTGTTTTTGGAGGAGAGATATCGGACAGTGTAGATTCAGGATCAGACTGCACGTTCTATGCAGTCTGATCTTGATCTACGCTGTCCGCAAAGGGTCAGTGAGCCGCGCTTGGCAACCTATGCGCTAATACGCCGCGAGTATAAACTAGACAACTTCAAGCTTCCCAACTCTCCCGATTTCGTCGGGAGTCTCCCGATTCAAGACCAAAAACCCGATCACCCCGACAGACAGTTAAAAAACCCCGATTTGGAAAAAATCCGACATAGGGTAAAAAGGGTGTGATAAATTTGTACCCGAGGTACGTGTATGTTATCCAAAGTTTACAACTAGTTGACATGTGTGTGTATTTCACGGTCAATCAGGTTCATTGTCTATAAATAGGAATCAAGATACTGAGATTTATCGATCGATGATCGTGAACCAATCAAATTCGAGAACGGGCCAAGGGACTTTTCAGAGTAAACTAGCAGCCTGTGTTTGATCTTCCATCGGACGGCTGCGTGAGATACAACATCTTCGGTAAATAGCGATACATCGCTAATGTTATTTTGTTAAATACTCTGAAACCGACTTAAAATAAAATTTTGTATTTTGTAATTTTTTTTTTGTCTCTTTGTAAGCCAAGGATACTAACTCCATTTTGTTCGTTACGTACCCTTGGCCGCTCGCTTCTTTAAAAATCGAAACTCCCGCTGCGCCACCTATCGAATATCACGAGTTGCCTAACTTTTGCTGATGTTATTTCTAAATACCTTTAAAATAGCAAAATGTTGGGTTTTACTATAGGCTTGAACTTTTCATTCAATTAATTTAGCAAGTTAGGGGTTGGAAGTTCAACTTCCAACCCCTAACTTGCTAAATTAATTGAATGAAAAGTTCAAGCCTATAGTAAAACCCAACATTTTGCTATTTTAAAGGTATTTTTTGAGGGTTAAAGAATCTCCGTATCGGACAGTGTAAATCCAAGATCAAACTGCACTTTCTGTGCAGTCTGATCTTGATCTACACTCTCTGCAAAAGGTCATTGAGTTGCAGTTTGCGGCGTAAGGGTTAACTCCCGTCTCTATTTTGCAGTTGTTGATTTGTCCGTAAGTGGGTCAACACATTCTTCGCAAAAACAATCGATCGATTCATTGCCTGGGATGGTGACGTCACCTTATACGTATGTACACATGCGGTTTTGCTACCTCGTACTACAAAATAGCATACTCTGGCGAAAGGGGGCTTTATGCATCTCCCTGTTGCATTATACCAAGCAAGTCATCACATAATTATGAATCCATAAAATCATGTTTACCGATTGACCGAATTTTGAGGAAGAGAGGTCCTTGGACATAAAGAAAATGGACAAATAGCATAACGTTTCGGCCCAGGCCAGCCTGTGCGGAATACGCAGGCTGACCTGTGTAGATATTATTTGCAGATGCATTAAGCTCCCTTTTCAGAGCATGGCTCAAATGTAGTTTCCTCTCATGAATATCTCATTGGCTCAAGTTTGTTGGTGTCAGATGAGGTCAACCACTTTTGCTCCGGTGTTATTTTTGACAAAGTTGACCAAACGACAAAAGTTAGTCTTGTCCAAATTCAAAGCTGTCGCAGACGACAAATTAAATGTGTCTCACATGATGAATTTCGTTTCTATCATACACAAAAAATCGTGAGAAAAAGGTAATTTTTCACGGCTTTTACCGAGCAGATGCAACTTTTCCCACAATGTATCGAAAATCTATCCACTGCAGGGCTGTTACAAACACAAGTATTAACCCTTTTTCAGCTGAATAAGTTAAATGATAGATCTACCTTCAAGTCAATAGTAGAAACCAGATCTATTGCTAGATTATTTGAAGGTTGTATTTTAGGGAAAAATATTCCCTTATCGGACAGTGTAAATCCAAGATCAGACTGCACTTTCTGTATAAAAACAGTGGTTTCAACAACCTTCTTTGATAAAAGAGTAGCCCACGTAGAACTTTTTAAGATTTGCACATCATACATAGGATTTGAAACAATGCAATATCGACCTTTACTAGAAAGGATATATATGAAGATCCCATAATCCTTGTGTATGGAACGCCATATATATGACAGCTATGGCGTTCCATACTTGTGTGTTGGGGTGTGTTATTGCCGCTCTGCGCTATCTGACGTTTCCTATTTAAAGCCTTAATAGCTGCCAAAAGTAAACAATGCAGGCGTTACAAACGCGGTTTTAAATCATTTTAAGTGTATGTAAATTATGGTGAAGATGACAACTTGTTATTGTACAATCGGTCCAACTGTTGGTCACTGGTCAAAAATGATTTAATCCTTTACCACACAATCCCGACTTTTAACGACCCTGTTGAAGAAGGCTTTTGAAAAGGAAAATGAGAAAATGCTGGTAACCAGCATTTTCTCCTTTTCCAACAATGTTTTCTGCTCTATCAAGACAAGCTCCACCATGTTAACCTCCTTTAATTTGTCGTCTGCAAATGCTATCAATTTCGACAAGTTAAACATTTTTGTCGTGTGGTGAAGAGTTATAATACTGAATAAAATGTTAGATCTACCACGTTGTTTTATCTTCTGTTTTAGTTTTTACCTGGTTTTAACGACCCTGACGGAGAAGACTTTTGAAAACATTGTGAGAAAAGGATGAAATGCTGGTTACTACTAGGCCTATATTTTCTTTCCTGTCAAGGACAAATTTCGTATTTCTAGCTACCTTTAGTTTTTTCGTCTCAAAATGCTTTCGATTTGAGCTAGTCTTACTAGGTTAACTCCTTACCACATAATTCCGACTTTTTACGACCCCGTGAAAAAAGTCTTTTGAAAACATTGTGGGGAAAAGAGAAAATGCTGGTAACCAGCATTTTCTACTTTTGCCACAATGTTTTATACCCTTTGCAAAACAAATTCAAATTTTTCAGTCACATCTATTTTGTCGTCTGCAAACGCTTTCAATTTAGGCAAGTCTAAAATTTTGTCGTTTGGTAAAGAGTGAATGTTGTCACGCGTCTGACAACACGTTTCATCATTGCCTGTCGAAGTTCAAGTAGACAGCAAAACTTTAATTGTTTTACTGCATTTAGTGGCTATGAACATTTCTTCACGTAAGTCCGAATCCTCATTGATTAACATTCTCAGTTTTATTTATTTTGGTTTAAAAATGAAGCTTTAGTTATGAAAATAAAGCAACATAAGTTTTATGAAATACAGACTGTATTTTCAGAATCGATGCAATGTAATATGATATGAATAGAATCCAGGTCTACACCTGTTTAAAAAGAGGCAAATATTTTTCAATTTTTTGCGAAAAAGTAAAACTTTTTATTTATTACCGTCAGTGACGACGTCGGCCAAATTTAGCGGAAAAATAAAAAGCACTGCCAGTTTTACTGTTAAGCTGTTAAGTGCAACTAACTGATCTTTTGCAGATAGTGTAGATTAAGATCCGACAGCACAGAACATGTACCTTGATTTGAATTAAAGTTGTCTGCAATTTTGACGCTGAATTGTTTATTTTTGGCCCCTAGTGTGCCTTTTAATTATGTGTACATTTCACCCCGCCCACAATCGTGTGTGTATTGGTAGAGAGCACGCGCCGTAGCTTTTGGCGGGAAAATTTTGCATAGAACACACCTTGCATCAAGAAATGCGGTGTCAGCATGTCGGGCTGTGTCACTGCGTTCCAGAGTTGAAAATGGAGGAATATCCGTAGTTGTACTGTTGGAAATGAATGATTCATTGGCATAAATGATTCTTAACACAAAAGTGTACGAGATCAGCTGGATTAGAATTCAGTGATTAGATCTAGTTTGTTTCAATTGGAAACGTTATTCTACAGTGCAGTAAAGTGTAAGAGATAAGGTGCCCGGATGTTAAACGCTGAAAAAGCCAATGCAGTTCGATACAGAAGGATTTCTTGACTTGGAATAACATGAACAGCGGAAATTACAATCAGATTATAAAAGGTAAATTTATATTTCTTACTGCATCTCGTCTTTCCTTGTTCTAGATTAGCTCTACCTGCCTGAACAGACTTTACAGCAAATGGCTACTGGAGAGTTAAAAAACAATTTGGGAAAAGGAGAAAATGCAGGTTACCAGCATTTTCTCCTTTTCCCACAAATTTTTCTAAAGGCCTCTTATTCAAGGTCGTTTGATCTCGGGATTGTATGGCAAAGGGTTAACTCTTTACCACACGACAAAAATGTAGGCTTGACCAAATTGAAAGTATTTGTAAACGACAATTTATATGTAGCTCAAATGATGGAATTTGCCTTTGATAGGGTAGAAAACATTGCGGGGAAAAGGAGAAAATGCTGGATACCATCTTTATCTTCTTTTCCTACATTTTCAAAAGGCATTTTCCTCAGGGTCGTTAAAAATCAGGATTGTGTGGTAAAGGGTTAAAGGGGCATATTTCTATGTCGTCATTTTCAGTAAAAAATGTGGTGAAATAGATGAGTTTTCTGGGGAAAAGGTGTAATTTTAGTGTTTAACCCTTTAGCAAATCACAAATTTGTAGACTAGTCGGAATTCAAAGCATCTGCAGACGAAAATTTAAATGTGGTTCTTAAGATGGAATTTGTGTTTGATGGGGTAGAAAACATTGTGGGAAAGGAGAACATGTTGGTGGCCAGCATTTTCTCCTTTACCCTCTATGTTTTCAAAAGCCTTCTTTGGGTTGTTAAAACTTTGTATTTTGTGGTTAAGAGTAAACCTTTAACCACATGACAAAAATATCATTAATTCTCCTAAAGTAAAAGCATTTGCAGATGACAGTCAAATTAAGGTGCAAATTAGAGCATTTGTCCTTTTAACCATTTACCACACAATCCCAACTTTCAATGACAATGAGAAAGAAACCCCTTAAAAACATAGGGGGAAAAGGAGGACACCAGTTGGTAAGCAGCAGTGGCATTTACCACAATGTTTCCTACCCTTCCTAGAGAGAATTTCTATATCTGACTTAGATTTACTTTGTTTGCTTCAAATGCTTTCAGTTTGGACTTGCCTTAAATTTTGTTTTTTTGTAAGAGAGTTACAGATCTAACGCAAAAAAAAAATTGTGGAAAAAAAAAACAGGGAATGCTGATCTTTTTTTATTTCTCAGGGTGTTCTGAAATTGTTTTTTTTTTAGGTAGATCTATAGGATTACCTCTATACCAAACTCCAAATTTGAAAATGCAACTTCTGGTTGGTTAATCCTTTCCCGAACAAGCCCTGGTTTTCACGTGTCTGCACTACAAGTCTTTTGAAAACACTGAGGGAAAAGGAGAAATTTCTCGTAACGAGCAATTTCTTCTTTTCCCACAGTGTTTTCTACCCTTTTTGATAACTTTCTGCCATTTTTATCAAATTTAAAATTGTCGTCTGTAAACTCTTTCAATTTGGACCAGTCCAAAATTTGTCGTTTGGGAAAGGGTTAAACCATTTGGTTAACTTTTTACCAACTGACAACATTTTAAACTTGTCCAAATTGAAAGCATTTGCAAACAACAAAACAAATGCGACTCAAAAATTGAAATTTGTTTTGGGAAGGTTAGAAAACATTGTGGGAAAAGGAGAAAATGCTGGTTACTGGCATTTTCTCCTTTTCCCACAATGTTTTCAAAAGGCTTCTTCTTCAGGGTTGTTAAAACCCGTGATTGTGTTGTAAAGGGTTAAGCCAAACAGGAATTGTGTTGTGTTCAATTTTGTAAAAATTTTCAATACTCAATTGAGGCAAATCTTTTTTTAGGTGATTTTTCATCTCTCTCTCAGCTCTAATCCATGTTCTAAAAGTAGTCAGTTGCAAGAAAGAAAGTGTCAGTGCTGGTGTGAGAAAGCCAGGAAACAATGTGAAGGTGAACTGACCACTGAGATATGGCCTAAGCTGTTAACCCTTTACCAGATGACAAAATTTAAGCCTTGTCCAAATTGAAAGCATTTGCAGTTGACAATTTTGATGTGGCTCAAATGGTGCAATTTTTCATTGATAGGGTAGAAAACATTGTGGGAAAAGGAGAAAATGCTGGTTATCAGCATTTTCTCCTTTTCCCACAATGTTTTCAAACGGCTTCTTTCCCAGGGTCGTTAAAAGGCGGCATTGTGCGGTAAAGGGTTAAAAGGGTGTTAAACTGCAATACAAACAAGTAAACAAATTACCCCTTTACCATGTAATCCCACCTTTTTACAACCCTAAGGAAGAAGACTTGTTGAGAACATTGTGGGAAAAAGGAGAAAATGTTGGTAACCGGCACTTTCTCCTTTCCCAAAATGTTTTCTACCAAATGAAAGACAAATTTCATGTATAGGGTAACATTCATTTTGTTGTCTGCAAATGCTTTCAATTTGGACAAGGCAAAAATTTTGTTGTATTGTAAAGAGTTCACCTGAAAGTGACTTTCACAACTATAGTTGCATTAGCAGCTGGTGTAGGTCAAGATCAGGCTGAACAAAAACATGGAGTCTGATCTATGATTTTGTTGAAATACTAACGACCCTTGTGAAAAAACCCTTTTGAAAACATTATGGGAAAAGGAGAAAATGCTGGTAACCAGCAGTTTTAGCTCACCCGAGCACAAAGTGAGCTTTTGTGATCATGCTGTGTCCGGCGTCTGTTGTACGTTGTCTATCATGCGTCATCCGTCATCAACATTTACCTTGTGTGCACTCTAGAGGCCACATTTTCAGCCTGATCCTCATGAAACTTGGTAAGAATGTTTGTCTGGATAAAATCTTGGACAAGTTTGAAATTGAGTCACATGGGGTCAAAAAGTAGGTCACAGGGCCAGATCTTAGGAAAACCTTGTGTGCACTCTAGAGGCTACATTTTCAGCCTGGTACTCTTGGTTCTTGGTCAGGATCTTTGTCTGGATAAAATCTGGGACAAGTTTGAAATTTGTTCATGTGGGGTCAAAAAGTAGGTCATGGGGCCAAATCTTAAAAAAAGCTTGTGTGCACTCTAGAGGCCACTTTTCAGCCTGATACCTATGAAACTTGGATAGAATGTTTGTCTGGATAAAATCTCAGACAAGTTTGAAATTGGGTCATGTCCGGTCAAAAAGTAGGTCATGGGGCCAAATCTTAGAAAAAAAGCTTGTGTGCACTTTAGAGGTCACATTTTCAGCCTGATACTCGTGAAACATGGTCAGAATATTTGTCTGAATAAAATCTTGGACAGATTTGAAATCAGTTTATGCCGGGTCAAAAAGTAACTCACAGGGCCAAATCTTAGAAAAGGCTTGTGTGTACTCTAGAGGCCACATTTTCAGCCTGATAGGCATGAAACTTGGTTAGAATTTTTGTCTGGATAAAATCTCAGACAAGTTTGAATTTGGGTCAGCTGAGGTAGACTGGTCCTTGGGTGTACAGAAAGTTGACCAATAGAGAAGTTTTGGCCCAGGTCAGGCTGAGCAGACCGTGCAGGATGACCTGGGTCGATACTCTTCACAGATGAACTAAGCCCCCTCTTTACAGAGCATGGGTCATTTGTTTTTATTTAATGAAATTCCATGTCATGGAAAAAGGAGTGGGCTTAATGTATAATTTCATTATGGGCCAATAACAAAAAGGCCATGTTTACATGCAAAATACAATAGCTGTTATATGTTTCTATCAAAAAAGGTCTTTTTTGGCGGGGTATATCATTTCAACGAAGATTTAACGAGGCCCCCTGAAAACGTTGGGGAGGGGGAAAGAAGAACATGCTGGGTACCAGCATTTTCTCCTTTTCCAACATTCTTTTCTATCCTTCAAAGAAAAATCCTACCATTTGAGCCACATTCAATCACTGGTAAGCATATGGTTTGGATTTGAACAAGTCCAAATTTTCTGTTTAGTAAAGGGTTAACACCACCAAACAGTTGTCTGTTTTAACCCTTTGCCGCACAATGACGCCTTTTGACGCCCCTGGGAAAGACGCCTTTTGAAAACATTGTGGGAAAAGAAAATGCTGGTAACCAGCATTTTCTCCTTTTCCTACAATGTTTTCTACCCATCAAAGAAAAATTGCACCATTTTAGCCAAATTGAAATTGTCGTCTGCAAATGCTTTCATTTTGGAGAAGGCTAAAATTTTGTCATCTGGTAAAGGGTTAACAACCCTGAAAGCAAAAGCTTTTGGATACATTGTTGGAAATGGAGAAAATGCTGGTTACCCTCATTTTCTCCCCACAATGTTTTCTTCCATTTTAACCCTTGCAGTGCTGAATTTATGAAATGGACCTTTTCATTGAAGAAAAACATCCAAAATATTGTCATTTCATGGTTGTTTTAGCCAGAAAATGTAATGAAGTAGCTGACAGTGTAGATCAAAGATCAGACTGCATGTTCTGTGCAGTCTGATCTTGATCTAAACTGTCAGCAAAAATAAGTTAAGCTGGTTCCAGCACTTTAAGGGCTATAGAAAAATTCAGTGTTTGAAGTACATGATTGTGAATCAGTTTGGTGTCTGTAAAATCACTGCTTTGGAGAAACATAAGATTTTGTTTTCTAGTAAGGAATTAAATACTTTACAACATGACGAAATTTTAAACTTGTCAAAATTGAAAGCATTTAGAAACAAAGAATTAAGTGTAGCTCAAACTTAAGAATTTATCTTTCATAGAGTAGAAAACATTTGCTGGAAAGGAGAAAATGCTGGTTACCAACATTGTTTCCTTCTTCCACATTATTTTAGACAGCCTTTTTCTTCCATGTTGTGAAACATGGAATTGTTTGGTAAAGGGTTAATTAGCAGACAAAGTAAAGGCACTTTGCTAATGTATGTGCTATGTGTCAGCTAGGCCAAAGTAATACAAGTATTGCATCCAAAACAGCTGTGAGATAATAGGCTGAGGGTCTTGATTTCCATGCTAAACCTCAAGTTGCTTGAGGAGCCTGCTTGCTCAGTCAGTAATATGTACACAGCTTGTAACCAGGGAGCATCTGGTTTGGCCATTCTGCAGCTTGGCCAATCTCTTTCAGAGGATTGATGATGGTCTTTGCTACAAAATTCATTCCATATTGTTGCAGCTATGGTACAGTGGGAAAGCAGCCAGTGGCTTGGGAAGAATAATGTAAGAAGTTCTTGTAGAAGGAGCATGGACAGGTGCACTGGCTACTGATGTATCTGAAAAACCATACAAACAAACTGTCAAGATGCTCTTGAGGAAATTGAAGATCAAGATCAGACTGGAAAGAAAATGTGAAGACTGATTATGGATCTACAAAGACCACTATGTAGAGATATTTGAGATCTTGTTGCTAGCAGTTTCTCAAATTGTTTTCAGAGACCTTCTGCATCACAGTCATTAATAATTGGGTTAAACCTTTTGGCCATGTTTTTTTGTTTTTTTTAGCTCACCTGAGCACATAGTGCTCAAGGTGAGCTTTTGTGGTCGTCCGAGGTCCGTCGTGCGTCGTCCATCATCAACATTTACCTTGTGGACACTATAGAGGCCAGATTTCTCACTGAATTGACCTGAAAATTGGTCAGAAAGTTTGTCTTGATAAAATCTCAAATTATTTTGAATTTGGGTCACCTGGGGTCATAAACTAGGTCACTAGGTTAAATTAAAGAAATACGTTGTGGACACTCTAGAGGCCACATTTCTTACTCAATTGACCTGAAAATTGGTCAGAATGTTTGTCTTGATCAAATCTTGGATGAGTTTGAATTTGGGTCACCTGGGGTAATAAACTAGGTCACTAGGTCAAATTAAAGAAATATCTTGTGGGCACTCTAGAGGCCACTTTTCTTGCTCAATTGACCTGATAATTGGTCAGAATGTTTGTCTTGATGAAATCTTGAATGAATTCAGATTTGGGTCACCTGGGGTCATAAACTAGGTCACTAGGTCAAATTAAAGAAATACCTTGTGGGCACTCTAGAGGCCACATTTCGTACTCAATTGACCTGAAAATTGGTTGGAATGTTTGTCTTGATGAAATCTCAGATGAGTTCGAAATTCGGTCACCTAGGGTCATGAACTAGGTCACTAAGTCAAATTAAAGAAATACCTTGTGGACACTCTAGAGACCACATTTCTTACTCAGTTTGGGGTCCTGTGTGGCTCAGTAGTAAAGTGTAGAACTTGTAACCTGGAGGGCCCAGGTTCGAGCCTCACTGGATCCACTGGGTTTTTCATGGGAGTGTGTTTGGGCAAGACACTTCAGAGCCCAAGCCTAGTAGTGGTGAAACCCAGGAAATACATGAATATGTGAGCTGTTGCCATGATATGACTAAAATATTGTTGAAAGCTGCATAAAACACCATTCAATCAATCAGTCTTACTCAATTGACCTGAAAATTGGTCAGAATGTTTGTCTTGATAAAATTTCGGATAAGTGTGAATTTGGGTCACCTGAGGTCATAAACTAGGTCACTAGGTCAAACTAAAGAAATATCTTGTGGGCCCTCTAGCAGCCACAATTCTTACTCAATTGACCTGAAAATTGGTCAGAATGTTTGTTTCGATGATAACTGGAATAGTTTAAAATTGTGTCACATAGGGTCATAAACAAGTTCACTGGATCACATTGAAATCACTCTAGAGGCCACAATTCTAGCTAAATTGACCTGAAAATTGCTTTACATGTTTGACTTGATGATATCTCAGATCAATTAGAAATTGAATTGAGTCTCATAGGGTCATAAACTAGGTCACTAGGTCAAATTAAAGAAATGTATTATGGGCATTCTAGAGGCCACAATTTTGTTCAACTGACTGGAAAATTTGTCAGCATGTTTGACTTGATGATATCTTGAATGGGTTTGAAATTGGGTCGCATGGTGTCATAATCTAGGTCACTAGGTCAAATTACAGAAATACCTTGTGGGCACTCTAGAGGCGGCAATTCTTGCCCAATTCACCTGAACCTTGGTTAACAAGTTTGTCTTGATATCTTGGATGAGTTTGAAATATGGTCACATAGGGTCATAAACTAGGTCACTAGGTCAAATTCAAGTAATACATTTTGAACACTCCAGAGGCCATATTTTCAGCTCAATTGACCTGACAGTTGTTCAGAATGTTTGAACTCTTTACCAAATGACAAACTTTTAGACTGGTCCAAATTGAAAGCATTTGCAGAAGACAAAATAAATGGGACTAAAAATTTGAAATTGTTATGGATAGAGAAGAAAATATTGTGGGAAAAGGAGAAAATGCTGATTACCAGCATTTTCTCCTTTTTCCCACAACGTCTTCAAAAGGCTTCTTCTACAGGGTCATTAAAACCCATGATTGTGTGGTAAAGGGTTAACAGTATCTCAGATGAGTTTTAAATTGGGCCATTATGACTCTGGAGTGAAATTTCGCCTATTGACTCAGGTGAGTGATCCAGAGCCATCATGGCCCTCTTGTTTGTTTTACTGATTTTTTTTTTTTTTCAAATGTAAGGGATGGAGTTAAAAGAAAAAATGAAAAAAATCAACGCAGCTATCATTCTGTCATGTTAATTGTATTGTAGCTACAAACAAGGACTCATTCAAACTGATTTCTTTATAACTGTTCCTCTTTTCTTTACCAAACAATCCTCAAATAAACAATTTCTAGAAAAAAATATTCAGAAAACATTGTGGGAAAAGGCCTTTATTCTTAATGCTTAACTTTTAGGCGCCAGTGTTGCATCTAGGATTTTGAATTTGGGGGACAATTGGGCATATTATTGTGGACGTACGCTTGTTGATACATCTTTCAAAGAATGGCTTCAAGTTCAACGGGTTTGACAACTTTGTCAATACAGGATTTATATTGCATCAAATTACCTGATAAATGCTATCATAAAAATCGTGATTCCCATTCCTTTCTGTAGGGTAGTTTCTCTGCCGTTGGTTCTGCATCTGATTCTTTAGATTCAGCTCTTTACTTTGAGAGTCACTGACTTGGAAACAAGCAGACAGTGTTGTTTGCTTCGCCATGGTTGAAGAATTGTGACTGGAGTATGGTATGATTTGCTGTACAAATTTTGCTATTTTGCTATGAAAAAATTGGTGTTTTAGAACCAGTCAATATTAATTCAGTAGGAAGGCCCCATTTGCGCATAAATAAAATTCAAAGAAGATACATTCTTAAGAAATGCATTTACGCTCTAATATGGGCACAAATATAGCATCCGTCATCAATATGGTTTGTATTGATGTTTTAAACAAAGGATTGTTGTGAATATGGTCAGGATTTACATTGCGCCATCCGGGCACAACAATTTTTATTTTGAGGGACAACTGCTAACTGAGAGTGGAATTCACGCAATGCTGCACCCTAGATGCAACACTTGAGTGTCAAATAAAACCTGACAGAAATGTTCATTACGGAAATAGAATCGAAATAATAGTAATTTCATGGTTGCTTACATCTACAGTGTTTCAGCAAAGCAGAGTGTAGATCAAAGATCAGGCTGCACATTTTGTGCAGCCTGATCTTGATATGCACTGGCCGCAAAGGCAACTATAGTGGTAAAAGGTGCTTTAAGGGTTATTTGAAACTCTGGATTGTGTGATAAAAGGCCAGAATTTTCTCCTTTTCTAACTATTTTTTCTCGCTTTTCAAGCACAAATCTTAATATAAGCCAAGTTGAACTTGTATCTGTAAAATGTCCTTTTTAGCTCACCTATGCAAAATTGCTCAAAGTGAGTTTTTGTAACCTGTTGTGTCCTGTGCCCGTTGTGCATTGTCTGTTGTGCATCATCCACATTAGCTTGTACACACTCTAGAGGCCACATTTTCAGTCAGATCCTTATCAAACTAGGTGGGAATGTTTTGCTTGCTAAAGTCTGGGACAAATTGGAAATTATATGTCACTTTAAGCTAAAAAATTAGGTCACTGGGCCTAATCTTAGAAAATCCTTGTGTGCACTCTAGAGGCCGCATTTTCAGCCTGGTGCTCTTGAAACTCAGTCATTGATAAAATCTTAGACAGGTTAGAAATTAGGTCATGTTTGGTCAAAACGTAGGTCACTGGGCTAAATCTTAGAAAAACCTTGTGTGCCCTCTAGAGGCCACATTTTCAACTTGATGCTCTTGAGACTTGGTCAGAATGTTTGTATTGGTAATATCTTGGACATGTTTGAAATTGGGTCATGTTGTGTTAAAAAGTGGGCCACTGGGCCAAATCTGAGAAAAACTTTTTGTGCACTGTAGAGGCCACATTTTAATCCCGATACTCATGAAACTCGGTCAGATCAGTTGTCTTGATTTTATCTTGAATGAATTTGAAATTGAGTCATGTTGGGTCAAGAAGTAGGTCACTGGGCCAAATTTTAGCAAAAAACCTTGTGTGCACTCCAGAGGCCATAATTTTCAGCCAGTTACCTATGAAACTTGGTGGAAATGTTTGTCTTCTTTGATATGTTTGAAATTGGGTCATACTGGGTCAAAAAGTAGGTCACTGAGCCAAATCTAAGAAAGACCTTGTGTACTTTCCAGAGGCCATAATTTCAGTCTGACACATTGTGTTACATCAGGTCAAAGAGTAGGTCACTGGGCCAAATTTTAGAAAAATCTTGTGTGCACTCTAGAGGCCACATATTTAGCCTGATTCTCATGAAACTTGGTCAGAATGTATGTCTTGATAAAATCTCTGACATGTCAGAAATTGGGTCACATTGGGTAAAAAAAGTAGGGCAATGGGCCAAATCATAGGAAAACATTGTGTGCATCCTAGAGGTCACATTTTCTTTGTTGTACTCATGAAGCTTGGTCAGAATCTTTGTCTTGATAAAATCTCTGACAATTTTGAAATTGGTTCACATTGGGTCAAAAAGTAGGCCATGGAGCCAAATCTTAGAAAAACTTTCTTTGCACCCTAGAGGCCACATTTTCAGCCTAATACTTATGAAATTTGTTGAGAATCTAAGACAAGTTTGAAATTGGGTCACATCAGGTCAAAAGGTAGGTCTCTGGGCCAAAACATTATGTGCAGTGTAAAGGCCACATTTTCAATCTGAACTCATGAAACATTGTCAGAATGTTTGTCTTGACAATATCTGGGAAAAATATGATGCTGAGTCATATTAGCTCTACGTCATTGATTAGGCCACAGTTTTTAGCTCACATAAGCACAAAGTGCTCATGGTGAGCAGTGTTTCATTTACCTGTGCGTCCTGCGTCAGGGACGCAAAGAAATCACCGAGGACGCAAAACTTTGAGATATGTGCATTTTCGAGACGCACTGATTTTGATATCAATGCGTTTTGCAAAATTTCGTTTGATCCCGATCAATTAAAGTGTTAACATTTTCTATCGAAACACCTGTAATTTTTCCACTCTAGACTGGTAAACCTTCTTTTTTCGTTCTATTTTTAGCCTAAGTAATGTTCTATATATAGTCTATGGAATGGTTTCCAGTTTTCTTTTTATTCGGGTACAAGGAAGATCGATATCCAGCACGGACGTTATGGATCTGCTCCAAGGCATAGCCTACTCTTTCTTTCTTAATTGCAGAAAATTGTAGTCAAAATGATTGAACAACTATCATTTCATGTTCTCATCGGCAAATAATTACTTTGTGAATCGTTTTTATACCCCGACGATTTCCATATCCTCAAATGATTTCCATTTCGTCCATTTCGTCGAAAAAATTCCAATGCGTATTTAAAAACAACTGTCTTTTTCTAAACTCGAAAACGATTCGATCTTCAGGTTCGATTTATCCAATCGGTAAGTAACTTTTATTTTCCATCAGTTTTCTACAATGCAGACGAATATCTTAACGATGTAAAGCGTAAGCATGCCACCAAAAAAGAAGGCTAAATCCGTCCACAAACAACAAACTTTAACTAGTTTGTTTACAAAATCACAAGAGTCTGACCCGCCGACTCAAAGTGACTTACTTACCGATAAAAATGCCGAGAAAAATGAGAACTCATCGGCCAGTTCAATCGGCATGGATTCGGCCCCGGCCGATTTGAAATCGAGAGAATTCAAGTCACACTGGCTTGAACTTTTCAGTTGGCTAACTTACGAAAGTGAAGAGAATTACATGTACTGCACTATCTGTACAGATGCAAAGAAATGTAAAGGAATGACACAAAAAGCAAAATGCACAAATTTTCAACTCACAACACTGCGCCGCCATGCTGATTTAGCTGAACATAAGTCTGAGAGTAAAAAAGATTCAGCTATGAGAGTGATATTTAAGACTGTACAGAATCAGATCATACAGACTTTTTAACAATTTGAACAAATTATTTAAATGGGGTTTAAAAGGTGGGACTCGTAAAGTTGGTTTCAGACTCATAGTTTTTCATCCCAGCGAGTCCCAGGACTCACTTATAGCAAACTGTAAAAAAATCACTGGGTGAGCTATTGTAATAGTGCTGTGTCCATCATGCATCGTGCGTTGTCCGTCGTGCGTCGTCCATCGTCCGTTGTCATCTTTTTACCTTGTGTACGCTCTAGAGGCCACATTTTCAGTCCGATCCTCATGAAACTTGGTCAGAATGTTTGTCTTGATAAAATCTCGGACGAGTGTGAAATTGGGTCATGTGGGGTCAAAAACTAGGTCACAAGGTCAAATCTTAGAAAAACCTTCTGTAAACTCTAGAGGCCACACTTTCAGTCCAATCCTCAAAACACTTTGTCAGAATGATTGTCGTGATAAAATCTCGGACGAGTGTGAAATTGGGTCATGTGGGGTCAAAAACTAGGTCACTAGGTCTAATCTTAGAAAAACCTTGTGTACACTCTAGAGGTCACATTTTCAGTCAGATACTTGTGAAACTTGGACAGAATGTTTGTCTTGATAAAATCTCGGACAAGGTCGAAATTGGGTCATGTGGGGTCAAAAAGTAGGTCACCAGGTCAAATCTTAGGAAAACCTTGTGTGCGCTCTAGAGGCCACATTTTCAGTCAGATACTTGTGAAACTTGGTCAGAATGTTTTTCTTGATAAATTCTTGGACAGGTTCAAAATTGGGTCATGTAGGGGTCAAAAACTAGGTCACTAGGTCAAATCTTAGAAAAACCTTGTGTGCGCTCTACAGGCCACATTTTCAGTCAGATACTTGTAAAACTTGGTCAGTATGTTTGTCTTTATAAAATCTCAAATGGGTTTGAAAGTGGGTAATGTGGGGTCTAAAACTAGGTCACTAGGTAAAATCTTAGAAAAACCTTGTGTGAGCTGTAGAGGCCACATTTTCAGTCAGATACTTGTGAAACTTGGTCAGAATATTTGTCTTGATAAAATCTGGGACAAGTTTGAAATTGGGTCATGTAGGGTCAAAAACTAGGTCACTAGGTCAAATTTTAGAAAAACCTAGTGTGCGCACTATAGGCCACATTTTCAGTCCCATACTAATGAAACTATGACAGAATCGTTGTCTTGATGATATCTTGGAAGAGTTTGAAAGTGAGTCACCTCAGTTCAAAAACTAGGTCACCAAGTCAAATCTTAGGAAAACATTGTGTGCGCTCTAGAGGATACATTTTCAGTCCCATACTCATAAAACTTGGTCAGAATGTTTGTCTTGATAAAAACTCGGAAGACTTCGAAATTGGGTCATGTGGGGTCTAAAACTAGGTCACTAGGTCAAATTAAAGAAATACCTCGTCGGCACTCTAGAAGCCACATTTTTTGCTCAATTGACTTGAAAATTGGTCAGAATGTTTGTCTTAATTAAATCTCAGATGACTTTGAAATTGGGTCATCTGGGTCATAAAATAGGTCACTTGGTCAAATTAAAGAAATACCTTGTGTGCACTCTAGAGGCCACAATTTTTGCTCAATTGACTTGAAAATTGGTCAGAATGTTTGTCTTAATTGGGGTCATAAACTAGGTCACTAGGTTGAATCGGAAATACCATGTGGACATTCTAGAGGCCACATTGTTTGTTCAGTTGACTTGAAAATTGGTCAGAATGTTGGTCTTAATTAAATCTAGGACAAGTTGGGATCATAAACTAGGTCACTAGGTCAAATTTAAAAAAATAACTTGTGGGCACTCTAGAGGCCACATTTATTGCTCAATTGACCCGAAAATCATTTAGAATGTTTGTCTTGATGAAATCTTGAATATCTTGAAAATTGGGTCACCTGGGGACATAATTTAAGTCACTAGGTCAAATTAAAGAAATACCTTGTGGGCAGTCTAGAGGCCACATTTATTGCTCAATTGTCTTGAAAATTGGTCAGAATCTTTGTCTAAATAAAATCTTGGATGAGTTTGAATTTGGGATACCTTGGGTCATAAACTAGGTCACAAGATCAAATTAAAGAAATACCTTGTGGGCACTTTAGAGGCTACATTTATTGCTGAATTGACCTAAAAATTGGTCAGAATGTTTTTCTTGATGAAATTTCAGATGAGTTTGAATTTTGGTCACCTTGGGTCATAAACTAGGTCACTAGGTCAACTAAAAGAAATTTTTTGTAGACGCTCTAGAGGCTACGATTCTTACTCAGTTGACCTGAAAATTGATCAGCATGTTTGTCTTGATAAAATCTTGGATGAGTTCAAAATTGGGTCACATAGGGTCATAAACTAGGTCACTAGGTCAGATTTAAAGAAATCTTGTGGGCGCTGTAGAGGCCACAATTCTTGCTCAATTGCCCTGAAAATTGGTCAGCGTGTTTGTCTTGATAATATCTCGGATGAGTTTGAAATATGGTCACATAGGGTCATAAACTAGGTCACTAGGTCAAATTGAAGAAATACATTTTGGACACTGTTGTTTCTCCCATAATGCCTCGATAGACGAAGATCGATTCTGTGGCACATTTTCTCTTGTAAAATATGACGTGAATTGCTTGCAAACGACAGAAATTCTCAACATCATGCCATCTAGATCTATCTAGCTTCACATGTATGGCTGCACTAGCATTCTACTTTCCCACGTAAACAAAATGAGCATTTGATGACTTGAAAAACACTGTATTCAACTAACAACAGGATGTACGTGTAACTTTTATCACGAACATACACATATGTAATTTACAGTCCAATCAAATTCGATGCTAAATTTAGACACTGCCTTTCTCTGATCTACCTTCCTGCTTTCTTTACATTCACAACAACTTGCGGCGTTTGCTCAATAGTAAACAACCCCTTATTTGGACATGTATTACGCTTCAGTAGCTTTCAATGAGAAAAGAGTCCTCTAGCATTAGAACAATTTCTCATGAAATAAAACTTGTTTTCTTATGATGAAATACTTGTACAGGTCAACCGTTTACTCATACAGCAATCTTGCCGTAAGACTTCGGATTTTTGTACATTGTTGAAAAAATTAACATTTGAGGTAATTATAAAAAGCGCCAGGGTTCTTCTTGTTGGTAATGTTTTTAATTTTTCACCGGTGACTCTTTAACTTGCAGAACCTTATTGAATGGAATAAATCTATTCGTGTAAATAAGATAGAAGCAAGTATTTGAAGCTCGCACTTTGTGGTACCACATTTTGTTAGATCTATATCTAGATTTAGACTACTTGGTAATTCTCAGAAAAAAGGATTTAGATGCAAATTTAGTTGCAGTAACAGAACAGAATTTTTAATTACCGATAATGTTGAGATGAGACATCTGCTTTCCTCAAAAGTTGTCTTGAACAGCATTAATTTGATGATATTAACGTGTTTCATTCTTCCTATATCGACATATTTCTGAAGGTACTGCTAAAATATGTAAATGCTGCATTAAAAAAAGGCGCTGATGGCACGTTTGTCGCCTACTGAAAATTACTAAGTATGAGGTAGATCTATAGATTCCCGAGCAGTTAATATGAAGGGTTGACTAAAGATAATAACAAAAGTGCACCTTCAGGGGCAAAATGTCTTGGATGAGTGAAGGTATGTCACAAAAAAAAACCTGTAGGCCTATCGTGATAAAAACTTGTCAGCTAGCACATGCAGACAGTCATGAATCCATTTTAATTGTCATTATTTTCGCATTTTTTCAATCGCCAATTCTGCAATGACACAGTCATTGTAGAAGTAAACCAGATGTATTCATTGTATCCTTGAATGACAAAATGCACAGTATTTTCCAACTTTCCTTTAAAAGATGTGTGAGAACAAATTTCATGTTATTTTATGTGCTAAAGACTCTTGTAATAAGTGAACAGTTTTTGGAATCAATATTGCTGAGTTCATTTCCCCCCCTCTCTCTGTGTCTATCTCACTGTCTCTCACAACACAGTTACGTTTTGCATGACTGTAAATCAGGACCTTTTCCATGGTTTTTCTAGCAAAACACAATGAGTGATGAGCTTGCTAAGGCTGCTCTACTGTGTAGTTAAAAGAGCAACCTTAGCAAGCTCATCCTGCACAGACTACCATGTGACCACATTTCAAACAAGAGGGCCATGACAGCCCTGTATCTCTCCGCTGGCTTTTAAAGAAATGTATCATGTGCTTTATTGGCATTTTGATAAACCTAGAAGATTCATTTAGTTTTCAGTGTATAAGCCCATGTAAACAATTTTGACCCCTGGGGTGGGGCCAACTTTGACCCCAGGGCTATGATTGGGACAATCAATGAACCTGCATGCAAAATTTGGTAGCCCTAGGTTTTACGGTTAAGAACAAGAAGACTTAAGTTTTCACTATATAAACCCATGTAAAACTTGTGACCCCTTGAGTGAAGTCAGTATTAACCTCACAGCTATAATTTGAATAACCCTAATCAGAGTCCAATAGATAAAGTCACATGCCAAATTTGGTAGCTCTATGCCTTATAGATAGGAACAGGAAGATTTTTGAAGTTTTCACTATATATGCCCATGTAAACTTGAGACCTCCCCACCCCACCCCACATTTTGGGCCAATTTTGACCCCAGGGCTATAACTTGAAGAAATCTGGTACAAGTCCATTAGATGAAGCTACATACCAAATGTGGTAGCCCTAAGCGTAATGGTTTCGGACAAGAAGATTTTAAAGATTTTGAATATTATTCAGTTTTGTGGCCATGGCAGCCAAAGTTTTTATTGGAATCAAAATTGTTTTAAGAGATTCAGAATTCTGTTAAGAATCAAAATTGTTTTAAGAGATTCAGAATTCTGTTAAGTTTCAGAAAAATTGGATGGGTAGTTTCAGAGAAGAACATGTTTGCAATAAAAGTTAATTCAAGCATGCACACACGCACGCACGCACTGACGGGCAGACACAAGGATGGACACAGGGCAATGACCGAAATTTGCTGGTCTTTGGCCAGTGAGCTAAACTGGTGAGTTTGCAGATATGACAGTGTTCCCACTCACATCTCTTTTCTGGGAGTCCCTGGAATACAAGTTTGGGAGTGCAAGAGAAATTCTAGGAGTGCACTTAATATTGACAATTATAGAGCATCTGTGGAGGACAGTAAGGGTCTGTTGTATTGAAAATTTGTTTTGATGAGTCTAACTTTGCAGTCAGCTGCTCTTGAAAACAATATGGGTAATTTAAAAAAAGAAGATGCTTGTTATAATTTCCTTACTCACAGGGACAACTTACAGCCTGACAGCCAGTAGAATTTTCCAAGTCACTGTCAATTTTAGACACTAATTAGCTTTCACTTATTGTTTTATAGATATATTTATGTAAATAAACTGTTTAAAGTCATTGATAAAGCTGCATAGACATTTTGAAATGCCTATGATCAGACTATGTCAAACCAATTTTTGTTGGGTCATGCGTTTTTGCGTTTCTTGCAGCGATCTTTTTTTCATGCCTGTTAAGTTTTGGAGTAGTATTTCTGCATGATTTGACATAGATTTGTCAATAAGAATAGCATGTAACTTCAAAACCTTTAATTTTACTCTAGAAAAGTGGATTGATACCAAGTTTGATAAGCGGTGATAAACATTGACTTTCACACCTGATAACTTGTTCCAACTGGCGCCACTGGTGATCGACAACGGAAGCCCTGAAACCTGTGTGTGCATGCACGTTTCACTTCATATTTTTGTGTGTGATTATTCAATGCAGTGTATGAATCATGCACATATGTAGATGAATGGGAACCCTGTATGAATTCGATTTGAGTCATATGATGGGACTTGTCTTGCAAAGAGAGAAAAGTGGAAAATTCTGGTCATTTGCATTTTCTCATTTTCCCACAGTGTTTTCAAAAGCCCTTTTCCTAGGGATTGCTTAAAAACAGGATTTTTTGGTAAAAGATAAAGAGAAATAGTTCAAAAGAAAGCAATTTGAATGTGTCCTTGTTTGTAGCTGCAATATCAATGACGTGACTGCGTGACAGAGTGATAGGCATGGTGAATTTTATTTTTATTTTTTTTTCATCCTCCGTTCCTAACTTCTCACGAAGAAAATCGGTAAAACAAAAAAAATTAAAAAACTCTGGCCTTATTGATAACTACGATCACATGCAGGTTGGTCTATTTTTAGACAAATTGTAATTCCTGTGGTCAATTTGTGCAGTAGGAATTCAAAATTTCATATTTTTTCATTGTTTTCATTACTGATAAATTTAATGTTTCCTTCATTTTTGTACTGTCCAGGGAAAGCATTGAGCATTGGTGTTTTGTGCTTGTAAATACTTTTACAACATATTTACTATTAACGTGAGGTTAACAATGATTTGATTTCCCCTCTGAAAATTATGTGCTCGGCCCACTCTCACATTTGATTGGTTCACAATCTTTGATTGATAAACCCTAGTTAGAATTATAGGATATCTTTACTTCTATTTTTAAACAACAAACCCATTTGAACATGAAACACACGTGTCAACTACTTGTGAACTTCGGATATATGTGTATACATGACATGTATTTTGCCCTTTGGTACAAGTTATCACACCCTTTTTACCCTTATTTCGATTTTTTTTCCCTGTCTGTCGGGGTGATCGGGTTTTTAGCTCACCTGAGCACAAAGTGCTCAAGATGAGCTATTGTGATCATGCTGTGTCTGGCATCAGTCGTCCATCGTCCATCATGCAGTGTCAACATTTTACCTTGTGTGCACTCTAGAGGCCTCAATTTTAGTCAGATATGCATGAAACTTAGTCAGAATGTTTGTCTCATTAAAATTTCAGACAAGTTTGAAATTGGGTCATCTGGGGTCAAAAAGAAGGTCATTGGGCTAAGTGTAAGAAAAACCTTGTGTGCACTGTAGAGGCCATATTTTTAGCCTGATGCTCTTGAAACTTAGTCAGAATGTTTCTTCATGATATCTTGGACAAGTTTGAAACTGGGTCATGTCGGGTCAAAAAGTAGGTCACAGGGCAAAATCTTAGAAAAACCTCATGTGCACTCTAGGGGCCACATTTTCAGCCTGAAACTCATGAAAGTTGATGAGTATGTTTGCCTTGATGATATCTTGGACAAGTTTGAAATTGGGTCATGTTGAGTTAAAAAGTAGGTCACTGGGCTAAATCTTAGAAAAACCTTACGTGTGCTCTAGTGGCCACATTTTCAGCCTGATACTTTTGAAACTTGGTCAGAATCCCACAATGTTTTCCAAAAGCTTCTTTCTCGGGGTCGTTAAAAGTTGGGATTGTGTGGTAAAGGGTTAAACTTGTGGATCAATGATGCTTTGAGGCATGCGTTATGTTCTGGACATTCCATGTAAATTCTGGATGTGTATACCAGGAAAGAAAAGGCAACTAGCTGCGCAGACATTAACCTCTTTGCCAAACAATCCTATGTTTGAACTATCCTGAGGAAGGAACCTTTTGTTAAAATTATGGGAAAAGGAGAAAATGCTGGTGGTAACCAGCATGTTCTCCTTTCCCATTATGTTTTTCAGCCTGTCAGAGAAGTGTTGTTCATTTGTACCATTTTTGATTTTGTTTGCATATGTGTTCAATTTGGAAGAGCCTAAAATCTCTCCTTTGGAAAAGGGTTTAACCCTTCACCACACAATCCTGACTTTTAATGACCTGACAAAAAAGTCTTCTGAAAATATTTAGGGAAAAAAAGAACATGCTGATGACCAGCACTTTCTCTTTTTCCCCCAATGTTTTCTACCGGTCCCAGATTGAATTTCAATTTTTTAGTCATGTGTATTTTGTCGTCTGCAAATGCTTTCAATATGGAAGAATCAAAATTTTGCCATGTGGTTAAGAGTTAAGCAAGAAATTAGGCCAAAACAAATGAATCAACAATGTTTTTTAACCTATCGATGCTTTGTTTTTCTGTTTCAGCTACCCTCTTGGAAGAGGATATGCTTCAATAAAATAAAGAATTTCAAGGAAAACTTATGCTTTGGAAGAAATGTGAGTTACCTCTAATATCTTGGATGTCCTCAAGATTTATGTATATAATAGAAGATTCTTTGTAATTTTTGTCATATTTGGACAAACTGAACTCTGTCAGTGACATCAAAGGTGTGCGGAGGCCTGATGATTTGACAAAGATGCCATGACTTTTTGTGGCCCTGTGGTGGTTTGTTACCAGAACTGTGTCATCCACTTGGTTTCAAGACAATGTCATCTTCAGTGATGTTGCATTCTAAATTTTTAAATTGATGTAAAGTATGCAGATATACTGAAGATCTGCACAAAAATTTTATTTCTAAATTGAATAACTTTTTTTCCTTTTAATCAAAGTATGGAAGTGAAAACAATAATTCCCATTTTACAGTCTTTACTTTGACTACCCTAAAGTCACATGTTTCTCATGTGAAGGTTGTAGGTCCGTGGAAGTTCTGTTGAGACTGCTGTGCCTATTGACCCTCTATCAGACGACAAAATTGTGGACTCGTCCATATCAGAAGTGTTCACAGACAGCTAAACAATGTGCCTTAACCTATAATGTTTGTCTTTTAAAGAGTAAACAACATCATGGGAAAAGCAAAAAACAAATGCTTGTTATCAGCATATTTTTTACATTTTCCCCACAATGTTTTTATAAGCCATCTATTTCTAGGTCATTAACCCTTCATATCAAAATTGAAAGCATTTGCAGATGACATATCAGTTGTGGCCAAATGTCAGGATTCTTCTTGGAAAGGTTAGAAATCATGCTACTCACTAGCTTTTTTGCCTTTACCCACAATGTTTTCAAAGACCTTCGTTCTTTGGGTTATTAATGTTTGAGCTTAGATCAGGGTAGGACAGCATGCTGCATTTAAAAAAAAAAAAAATGAAGTTTTATGGATTGTACAAGCAGTACATTTAAAAACGCAAAACTAGTTCAGAGTTGGAAATAATTCACATGAGCAGATTTTGATCGAATTTACCGTAGATGTAATTTATTACTATTTCATCAATATGTGTGAAAAATCGAAGGAAAAAATATTTTTTTCAAATAGAAATAGATGAGGGAAGTTCCCTGTTGCAAATCAAATAGTCACAAAATCAATTTCTGGTATGACTGCCTCTTGCATTAATCAAAGCTTGGCATCTCCATTGCATCAACAAGATTTTTGAAGCAATGCGATGCTGTGGTATATTGTCCCATTCTTCCAAGAGGGCTCTGCATAGTTCTGGAATTGTTGTCGGGGGAGGGGGGGGTTAACCCTTGTCTGTACATGTCGTTTTATTTCAGCCCAGACATGCTCAATCGGAGCCATATCTGGTGATAATGCCAGCCAATCCAAAACGTTGATGTGCTGATTGAGAAAGTTTGTAGTCAAAACGGATGTATGTGCAGGGGCACCATCATGCTGCAATATGCCATTAGCTCTTTTAAAATTTTGACCTAGAAAGGGCAGAATGATTGGTCATAAAACCTTGTTGATGTACGTATTAGCATTCGCATTCCTTTCAAAAATGACTAGCGGTGTTTTGTTGAATTGGGTTATACCTGCTCAAAAGTGAAGTGATCAACCACCGTATCGTTCATGTGCGACAATGCAAGCATCACTAGAACGCTCATTCCGGCAACGCCAGTCTCTATGATGGCCCAGTGTTCTGACTCACATCTTTCTTTGGGAGTGCATGCGCTCCCTGAAGTGCAAGAGAAATTCTAGGAGTGCACTTAATAATGACAATTTTAGAGCATCTATGGAGGAAAGTAAGTGTCTGTTGTATTGAAAATTTATTTTGGTGAGTCTCACACTGCAGTCATCTGCTCTTGAAAACAATATGGGTAATTTAAAAAAGAGGATGCCTGTTATGTTTCCTTACGGGACGTGTTTTAGAGGGACGACTTACAACCTGATCGCCAGTAGAATTTTCCATTTCACTGTCAATTGCAGAAACTAATTAGCTTTCACTTGCTGTTTTATAGAGATATTTGTGTAAATTTACTGTTTAAGTCATTGATAAAACTGAATAGACAGTTTGAAATGCGTATGATCGGATGATGTCAAACTAATTATTATTGTGTCATGGTTTTTTGTGTTTTTTTGCTCCGATCTTTTTTTCATGTCTCTTAAGTTTTGGAGTAGTATTTCTGCATGATTTGACATAGATTTGTCAATTAGGATATCATGTAACTTCAAAACCTGTAATTTTACACAAGAAAAGCGGATTGATACCATTAATACTTTTAAATAAATGACAACAGTTTGATCAGTGGTGAAAAACTGTGACTTTCACACTTGATACCTATTGTATATGTCAGTGTTTAGATCTTTCAACAGACATTACTTGTTGCCAGCAGATTTGCCAGTGCTTAAGTTTTGGAGACATTCCTCTGACTTGTCCGAATTGGCACAAATTTATCAACCCTGGGAGCCCTTAAACCTGTGCGTGCATGCGTGTTTCACTTCATATTTTTGTGATGATTATTCAATTAAGTGCGTGAATCACACATATATGTGCGTGAATGGGAAGCCTGATGGCCGTCAGGTTAAGATAATCGAAGCCTACATTCATCTGAGAACAGAACACAGCTCCATTGACGCCTCATGAAAAGGTTGTGTCTTCTGGCCCATTGTAATCTCGTCAGTCTATTACGTGCCGTTAGTTGCACTGCTTTGTATGGACATCTCACAGAGAGACCAGCTGCTGGGAGTCGGGACTGTACCATACTGGGATGAATACTTCGAAAAAAGTGTGTGCTTAATATTTAAAAAGTAGGCTGTCTTAAATTGGGGGGCTATTCGGATTTTTAGTCTCGCCAAACTTTCAAAATGTGTTATCACTGAAGCGTGTCAAGCAATAGCTCTCAAACCATCAGTAAATAATAAATACAAAGACAAATGTAAGAAAATATTTTTCGGTTCCTTAACCCTTTCCCAAACAACAAATTTTGGACTGGTCCAAATTGAAAGAGTTTGCAGACAACAATTTTAAATTTGATGAAAATGGCAGGAAGTTGTCAAAAAGGGTAGAAAACACTGTGGGAAAAGGAGAAATTGCCTGTTATGAGCAATTTCTCCTTTTCCCACAGTGTTTTCAAAAGACTTGTACTGCAGACACATGAAAACCAGGGCTTGTTTGGGAAAGGGTTAAAGTGCTTTTTACCCTTGTAAGGTATTTTTAGATTCCACGCCAAAATTGGTTAAAATGTTTGTTGGCAAAGTACCGTGATCAATAACACACATTGATTATATAGATTTGTATCAAATGAGTATGATGGAGTCATATTTTGATCTCATGAAAGCAGATTGAGTAACCAATTGGAAAGGGACCAACACATCATTTGAACAGCAATATTTCACCTTTGCGACATTCCTGCTCGGAGCATTCCGACAGCTTGATGGCGACTGTCTTGTCCAAGGCGTGGCATCCTGGTTATCAAAGTTTTCCTGTATTTCTACTGCATGTTCATCGATGTAAATTAAAAAGGGTCTTAGAATTATTTTTCACTTGCATGCATTTGGCAGGTATGAAATGGTTTTGCTTCACCTACTCCGGGGTTGAAACAGGGTTATATAGGTGATTTCTATTAACAGATCACACTTAAAAAGCTTTACCACTGAATTGTGTGAGGCAATAATCTGCACACCATTCATAAATAAGAAAGAGAAATTGAGGAAAAGAATTGCTGTATTTCCTAAAGGAGATACATAGCCTCCAAGCTATTTTTAGATTGCAGGCCAGAATTATGTAAAAGATTGTGGAAATGTCAAGTGATCAATGACATGCACCTTTTATGTGAAATCGTATTCAAATAGTACAATTTACTAAAATTCTGACTCACAACAAAATTTTAATAGGCCCCTTCAACTTTTACTACACACTCCAGAAATTCTATTTGTTTTTTTTCTTGCTTGTAAAAGTAAATTTCCACTGCTATTGAAGTTGACTTTTGTCATAAAAAAGTACAATGTAGCGGATGGTGTAGATCAAAGATCAGACAGCACGTTCTGTGCTGTCTGATCTTGATCAAGGCCATCCGCAAAAGTCGTCATTGGTAATGAAAGAATTAAGGACTGAAATTTGGGGAAATCTACCAAATAAACCACAGAACATTAGATATTCGGGAAAGAAATTATGCACTGTAGAAAGACAGAAGTTCGAAAATGTTAAAGCTCATGTTTTCTTTTTTCACAATGATATACATCGAAAAGATTTGCATCGTGTTTTTCTATGGGCCATACTCAATATTGATTATGTGACTTTCTGATTTGTGCAAGGGAACTTCATTTGTCAATTTCTGTTTTAAAAATACAGATTTTTCCGAGGATTTTTTACTCATCTCTAAATGAAACACTAATGAATTCCATGAAAGACATATTAGATAAAAAATTGCTACCTTTGGGCTGATTTGTGACTTTGAACTGGGGATTTTTATGTTCTGATTGTATTAAGCATTGCTAGCATGAACTAAGTAGACTCTAGGGGACATTTGTTCTAAATGGCAAAAGATTTCTATGGCTAATAAAAAGAGTTGTTGCTCTTTCTTTACAACTTGGTACTAGAGTCTGCAGACCATACATCATTAAGCAAAAAGATGTTCAAACTGAAGACAAATTCACTGTTTAAGAACTATGAACTGGTTTGAGTATTGAAACATGATGATACAAACCTGATGGAATGTATTAACCTAAAGAATTGTAAGCAATGTAAAAAATCTAAGTGCTAGATACTGCACCTTATTTGCCATTTCATTGTGTCAAGTCTGTCATTTACACATTATGTTTAGTGTAGCAAAGCTAGACACACACACAAAAAAAATACATGGGTACATTCATGAATTATCTTAAAATGAAAGATAAAAAAACCCACATTTTTTCTGATAAAAAAAAAAAGAAAACCATACTGTCTTTGTAAATAATATCATCAAATGTATGCCAGGTCAGGGGGCTAAATCATAGAAAAACCTTGTGTGCTGTCTAGAAGGCCACATTTTCAGCCTGATACTCATGAAGCTTGGTCAGAATGTCTGTCTGGATAAAATCTCGGACAAGTTTGAAATTGGGTCGCATCCAGTACAAAAGTAGGCCATTTGGCCAAATCTTAGAAAAATCTTGTGTGCAGTCTAGAGGCCTCATTTTCAGCCTGATACTCATAAAATTTAGTCAGAATTTTTGCCAGGATAAAATTTTTGACAGGTTTGAAATTTGGTCATGTCAAAATTCAAAAATAAGTAAAATCGGTCAAAAAGTGGATCACTTACACTCATGCGTTTTACATCACCATGACCAGGATCTTTTCAGCCTTATCAGTCCTAGATGACCTTACTCAGGTGAGCACTTTAGGGCCAATGGCCCTCTTGTTCCTTATTTACCAGGTCCAAATCATTAATTCAGCGCTTTAAGGGTGAAAGGAATTTAGTTCTATAAAGGCATCACATGTTCTTTCTAAAATGCAAGAAAATATTATCTTTGAAGACATATGTACCTGGTATCTTCATATTCACAAAAAGAAATAAATCTGGAGAAAAAAGAAATGGTTTCAGGAATTAACTCCAAGACTTGAAACAATGAGCTAAAAACCTCTCGATGGAAAAAGGTAACTCATTGCAAAAACACTTAAAAGAGTCTCCTTAGATTTCATTGATAAATACTGCGACACCTTCCGCAACTGTAAAAATCTTGATAGCTGCATCCAGCAAGAAGTTGCAATTTCAAGTTTTTAAATACCAGGATGATCATGATGCCATCAGTAACACTTTCTGTCTGTATTAGATCGAATATGCAGTCATCAAGCATATTTGCAAACAATACCAAATAGTCAATGTACTATTGATCATGTGACATTCCCGCAAATCATTACAAAATACTGGAGCAAAATGTGAAAATATCTTAAAGTCCAAATAGCTGCCAGATGTTACCATTGCAGTGTTAAAATGCATTCTAGTTTAAATCTTGCCTTTTAAAAAGATGGAAATAGTTGCATAGGTGATAATCTCATTATCTGTTATTGTACAGTTAGTCCAAGTGTTATTCGCTGGTACTAAAATGAATCTTAAGACCATGTAAAAACTAAACAAAAGATAGAATGACCTGGCAACTTTTGACAAACAGGCTGTCCAGAAAGTAAGGTAACACTTTGTACATTTATAATATGGCTTTTAAGATGAAAAGGTAAAAATATATATACATGTACATAAAATATCGAAGTTTTTTGTATGATAAATTTCTTTCAGTTGTCATGACATTATGCACTTTTACGAGGGCTGTTCGATAAATTCTTGAAATTTTGTTGTGAAAATAAAACTGGGTGACCAATTAAGATAATTTTTAGCATACGTATCAAACAATCTATACCCGAAACATCCTCCGCATATGTATCAAACAATCTATACCTGAAACATCCTCCAAATTTCATACAAATTCAGTAAGAAATGCATTTTCAACAGAATATTACAAAACACATGTAGATGTACATTGCCAGGCTCTGGATTTAAAAAAGAGTAAGGTCAACATCATTAGGATTCAATAGATTGGTGTAAAAGGAAAACCTTGTGTACACTCTAGAGACCATATTTTCATTATGATACTCTTGAATCTTGGTCAGAATGTTAATCTTGATAATATCTTGGATAAGTTTGAAATTACGTCATGTCGGGTCAAAATGTAGGTCACTGGGCCAAATCTCAGAAAAGCCTTGTGTGCACTTGAGAATGTTTGTCTTGATAATATCTCGGACAAGTTCAAAATTGGGTCATGTCGGGTCAAAAAGTAGGTCACTGAGCATAATCTAAGGAAAACCTTGTGTGCACTCTAGAGAGCATATTTTTGTTATGATACTCTTGAATCTTGGTCAGAATGTTAATCTTGATAATATCTTGGATAAGTTTGAAATTACGTCAGGTTGGGTCAAAAAGTAGGTCACAGGGCCAAATCTTAGAAAAACCTTGTGTGCGCTCTAGAGGCCACATTTTCAGCCTGAAACACATGAAAGTTGGTCAGAATGTTTGTCTTGACGATATCTAGGACAAGCTTGAATTTGTTTCATGTCAGGTCAAAAAGTAGGTCACTGGGCTAAATCTTAGAAAAAGCTTGTGTGCACTCTGAGGCCACATTTTCAGCCTGAAACTCATGAAAGTTGGGTAGAATGTTTGTCTTGATAATATCTTGGACAGGTTTGAATTTGGGTCTTGTCCACTCAAAAAGTAGGTCACTTGGCTAAATCTTAGATAAACCTAGTGTGCACTCTAGAGGCCACATTTTTAGCCTTATACTGATAAAGATTGCTCAGAATGTTTATCTTGTTGATATCTTAGACAAGTTTGAGAGATGGTCATGTCGAGGCAAAAAAAAGGTCACATGCTCAAATCATAGATAAACCTTGTGTGCGCACTAGAGGGCACATTTTCAGCCTCATTCTCATGAAACTTGGTCAGAAAGTTTGCCTTCATGATGTCTTGGATGAGTTTCAAAGTGGGTCACATCTGGTCAAAAGTAGGTTGTTTAATGATATCTTGGACAAGTTTGGAATTTAGTCACATTGGTTCAAAAACTAGGTCACTTACACTTTTACACACTTCAAATGGGAGAAAATTAGAGCCTGGCATTGCAGATTACATGGGTTACTATGGTTACACATTTTTTGCGTTCAAAATGTTTTAAAACTGTAAACTTCAATCTAAGTTTTAAAACTTCAATCTAAGTTTGTCATACTGTGGACAAACAGACCACTGGAATTGCATTCTTAGCACAAACCTGCTGCATATGGGTTGTGTGTGGCAGTTATGTAGAAAAGATTTTGTACCTGCCCAAAAATAGTTGACATACTAAGCAATGAAGTAGGCAAACATACTTGTATGTGCTTAACAGCCATAATGAGTTAAGCAATTAAGCAAAAAAACATGTCACATGACCCTAAAATTCAAAGGAGGTTTTCATGTTTGTGGTTATTGGTATTTTTCACTTGAACTTGATCGGATCTAATTAGGAAACAAAAAATATGGATATGTCTTAAAGCATAAATTAAAAATTTTACTCTCAAAATCTCTAAAATAGCCAAAAAAGCTTTTCTCACACAATGAATTATGTCTCTTATGTTGCCCTTTCTAGATCTCTATCAAACCAAGGCATACTTTATTGCTTTCAAAATATTCAGTAAGCTTCAAACTTTGATTTCTAAGTCAACTTTGAATGAAGAGTTGTGCCAGAAAATAAATTTAGGTGAAACGGTCTGTATCCCACACTTTGAAGTGAATTACGTTACTGACTGTGTAATTATATCATGTGACTAGATATATTATGGTTTCAAACCAAAGTGTAAAGTAGTTATAAGTGTTGCTTAAGATATGCTCAAATAGGATATTGTAAGTTTTCATGAAAAAAGGATAATTAAAAACACAGTGAATTTGGTATTACATAAGATTTCACAATTTTAACAGACATTGCGAATTATGTTACTACCTCACTGATTGTTATTATTTGTTTTGGGAAGGCTAGAAAACATTGTTGGAAAAGGAGAAAATGCTTGTTACTAGAATTTCTCCTTTTCCCACAACATTTTCCAAAGGCTTCTTTCTCAGGGTTGTTGAAAGAGTTAACTATCTGGTCATACATAACTTGAACACCATACTCCTACAAATATAATACAAAGATTTAACTCTTTACCACACAAAGAAATTTTGGACTAGACCAAATTGAAAGCATTTGCAGACAACACAATAAACATAGCTCATATAATGATTTTTGTCTTTGGTAGGGTAGAAAAATTGTGGGAAAAGGAGAAAATGCTGGTTACCAGCATTTTCTCCTTTTCCCACAATGTTTTCAAAAGGCTTCCTCCCCAGGTCGTTAGAAGTTGAGATTGTGTGGTAAAGGGTTAAATGAAGATCAGTAACATTAAAATGGTACAGAAAATGTTTAATTGCTAAATTCGGGGCAGATTAACAATCTAGTGATACATAATTTGAACATGACTTGCTAAAAAAAAAAAAATTTAAGTGAAGATCAGTAACATTAAAATGCTAAAGAAAATGTTTAATTGCTAAATTTTGGGCATAATTTGTATAAATTCAGTGCTCCGGATAAGATCCGTATTCACGTAATTTACGGATGACGATCTGATGTTACGCATCTTTTTTTGGCAAAATTCCGTACTCGATACGGAACGTTTTTCCGGGTACGTAAAGTATAGGGTATGAATCTGTACACAATGAAAGGGAGCTTACTCTTTCAAACACATGGATATTTTTGGGATTGCCGAGCGATTTTCCAAATTTTTTCCGTAAAAAAAAAGAGTAAAATCGGATCGGACCTGAATTGGGCCCTACCTCACGGCTTTAGTCAAGTTTTTATCAATTACGGCATTGGGACCAGCAGATAATCGTATTATGTACATGTATGTTCCGAATGAATAGCTCGCACTTCGAAAATGTCGGGGAAAACACAGAAACCTTTGGCTAGTGTCTTTCATTCATCTCCAGAACCAAATAACCCTAACAAAACTGAGAGTCGTTGAAAGATAAAATCGGACTGGCCAAGACTTAAGCACTGTTCCCATTTATGTAATATATGCAATAAGTTACGCTCTAAATTGAATAATCACACACAAAAATATGAAGTGAAAAGCGCACGCACGCACAGAGCTTCTGCTGTCGATCACCTGTGGCGCAGGTTAGGACAAGTTAGAAAAAATGTCTCCAAAACTGAAGCACTTAAAGTATTCATGACATCTGCTTTTCTAGTGTAAAATTACAGGTTTTGAAGTTACATGCTACCCTGTTTGACAAAGTTATGTCAAATCATGCACAAATAATTGTCCCAATATTAAACAGCATGAACAAAAGATGGCTGCTAAAAATGCAAAATCCCAAGGTACAACAAAGATCAGTCTGACATTGTCCAACCATAGGCATTTCAAACTGTCTATGCAGCTTGACTAATGACTTTAAACAGTGACTTTACATAAATATCTCTTCAAAAGAATAAGTGAAAGCTTATTAGTGTCTGAAATTGACAGTTAAATGGAGAATATTCTACTGGCCATCAGGTTGAAAGTTGTCCCCTCTCAACATAGTCCCATGAGTATCAGTAAGGAAACGTTACAATTAACTTCTGTTTTAAATTACCCATATTGTTTTCAAGAGTAGATGACTGCAGAATGAGATTCATCTTAACAAATCTTCAATACAACATACCCTTACTTTCCTCCATAGAAGCTCCAAAATTGGTAATATAATATTAAGTGCACTTCTAGAATTTCTCTTGCTCTCCAAAACTTGTACATCAAGGAGTGCATGCGTTTCCCCCAGAACTGTGAGTGGGAATACCATTAAGGCAGTGATAAAAGGGACTTACAGAAATTTCAGTATGAAGATTTTGATAAAGGATCTGCTAATTTTGCATTCAGTTATGTTTCCAAATATTTCATAGTTATGCATTATTGCTCTCTGCATGTGTGTAACCAGTGTGGCGCGTGAGAAATCTTTTTCAATTCAAAGCAGTTTTAAACAAAAAAGTACAGATGTTCTCTCAGATATCTCAAATTTAGATATCTTAATAAGGATTTGTAGTGAAAGACCAGATTTAAAAAAAAAAAAACTTTGTTCCTTGCCCTGCTATAAGATTATGGAGGAGAACTAAAGCAAAGAGAGACAACTAATAGACTTGCACAACCATACAAATCCAGGTTGCAAAAAGTGAAGTTGCTCTGTTTGTAGCTCAAGCACAATGATCTACAGACAGTGCTATTTTTTTTTTCAGATTATGAGTTGCATAATTATTATTTCTACAAGCCTTCTTCACACATTTTTGTGTAGTAAACATCATACTGTTACTATGTAAAATGTTATGTAGTTGTACAGTAATGCTAATATAAATGCTAAGGAAAGAAAACAAGTTTTGATTTTAATCAATTTTGTTAACCAAATGTTGGTACTGATCCCCATATGCAGGTACTGATTCATCTTCATTTTCATCAGTACTGTACTGATGTCATTGAAAATTATCTGGAGCACCGTAAATTGTTGTATAGCATAATATTTTACCTAAGAAGCTTGTTTATAACATTTTAATCATAAATAGTTATTAGAAAACTTACATATTTAGCAGTAACAGTAAACTTTAAAGTGTTATGCCATGAAATATGAGGTCTACAGACTCTACAGTCTATGAACAAAGTTTGGAAGAGCATATTTTTACTCCTAATTTTCTGCATTGGCTCTATATTTCTGTCTCTCTTTATTTCCATCCTCCTGAGACTGAAAATAATGAAACCTGTCAAAAATGTGAACAGATGTTGTAATAGCACCAGTAGATAATTTTGTCTACAGACTATACAAAAAATAAGCTCTTCTTCAGATACCATTTTGTCAAGGTAACTCAGTTTGTAATGAAATCAGCAAAATTTTTGCTTGGATGAATGATAGATTTTTGATATACGAGGGACACTTTTTAAGTTCGTAGAGTAGGGCGGTCTTTTTAAAACCGCTTGAAATATCAAAATTTTATTTATCTAAGACCTTCGAAATATGCCCCGTCTGCCTCCACACACATTTTACACCGATCTACCCATTTCCGGAACGCCGCCCGGTAGTCCTCTTTAGGTATATGTTGCAGACACTGGTAGACCGCACGCCTATACCACAATGGGATTCAAAACGGTGCCCTGCCAGCATTTCCTTTAGTTTTGGGAACAACCAAAAGTCACAGGGGGACAGGTCAGGGCTGTATGAGGGATGATCTAAGACATCGAGCCCAGATTCTTTCAGATATTCCTGTACCGTAGCGGATTTATGGGCCGGTGTGTTATCATGGAGTAATTTGATGCCGCCGACACCGGTGCGCGGTCTGCGTTTCTGATAGAAATCAACAAGTTGAGTAACAACACTTTCTCTGTAAAACTTTCCAGTGACAGAACTACCTTTCGGGACTGGAATTTGAAGGACTGGACCTTTCGAATCAAAGAATATCGCATACAACATGCGATTTGATGTTTTGCAATGGCGCGCAATGACAGGTCTGTCGCCCTCAGATGAAACCCAAACCTTATTTTTAGCCTTAGAATCGGGTTGAAAATGATAGATCCAGGTTTCATCACCTGTAACTATCTCTTCCAAACGACGTGGGTCACATTTATCTTATTTTTCTATAACTTGCGATGCAAGTCTAACCCGACTTTGTTTCTGCTTGTCAGTGAGCAAATGGGGCACCCAGCGCGCGCAGATCTTACGTAGCCCAAGTCGTTCACGTAAGATCTTCAAAACACTTGACGAATGAATGCCACTTAATTCTTCTATCTCTTGCATGGTATAACGTGCGTCTTCCTCAGTTAACGTTTTCACAGTAGCAACGTTCTTTTCCGTCAAAACGGAAACCGGCCTACCCACCCTAGGGTCATTTTCAATTGACTCCCGACCATCATTAAAACGATGTACCCACTTGCAAACTGTAGCATATTTTAAAGCACCATTCCCATAAACTTTTTGCAAATCAGCATGAATTTCTGTTGGCGGAAACCCGAGCTGTGCTCGAATCTTACAATATACCCTCTGTTCAGAGATTTTTCCATCCATATTGAACGCTATATTTTACTATAGTGTATAAAACCACGTGTTGAAAATACCCAGCGCAGCGCGCATGTGGACCTCGTGCGCCGCATACCGTGACACCGTTCGAGAGAGGAATGATTTCGCAAGTTTTGTGTAAAAAATCGTGCAACTTCATAATCGCGTTAAAAAGTTATAGGCTTACTCTACGAACTTAAAAAGTGTCCCTCGTAGTGATAATCGGTATATGTTTTTCCATCTTTTAACCCTTTACCAAACGACAAAATTTTATACTGGTCCAAATTGAAAGCATTTGCAGACTACAAAATAAATGTTACCGAAAAATGGAAGTTTGTTCTGGGAAGGGCAGAAAACATTGTGGGAAAAGGAGAAAATGCTGATGACCAGCATTTTCTCCTTTTCCAACAATGTTTCAAAAGGCTTCTTTCTCAGGGTTGTTAAAAGTCGGGATTGTGTGGTAAAGAGTTAATTAGAAATTGCACTGCCTGTTCTTAAGCGGTCAAAATAAATGTTTTGGTAACATTCATGCACATTTACTAATTTCAGAATAATTTTCTGAATTTTTACCAGATTTCAATCCAGTAAAAAATATTTTCAATCTACAGCGCTGCTTGCAGCATGTAATAAATAAAGATTATCATTTATTTATTTAATATTGGGAATAATCATGTTTCAAAAACCAATAAAAAATGAATGCACCATGAAAATCTCCTAAAAATAAGCTTTTTTTGGGAATATAATGTCATATTGTGTGACAAATTTTCACCAAACCGTAGAAAGCTAAAGGACTAAGCAATATTGAAATGTTAAGCAAGATCAGTCCCAACATATTCTCTATCCAGGTACCAAGGCTCTGCTAGTTATTCCTACCCTGCTCTTAGCTAAACTTGAGATTGTTTGGAAAAGGATTAAAACACAGGGTTGATTGGGACAGGGTTAATTCAGTGATAAAGTTGGATTTGTTGGATTTGCAGCAAGAAACTGGAAGCTGTTTCATATATGAAGGTGTAGGTCAGTGTAAAGTCTAGTTCTAGTGTTGTGCTTATAAATTCAGTGATAAATATGGATTTACTACAAGAAACTGAAGGCTGAGACCATTCATCACCTGGCAGCACCGGTGAGTAGAGCCAAGTTTTTATATACATATATGAGCCATACTCTGCAAAAAGGGGGCATAATGTATCTACAAAAAGTACCAACCCAGGTCAGCCTATACAGTCCATGCAGGCTGACCTAGGCTGAAACTTTTTGCTATTGGTCAATTTTCAGTATGTTAAAGGACCAGTCTAATTCATGATTCAGTTGGTTGTTAGACACAATGTATTTTGTGAATCCATCATTAAGTCATGACTTGCCAGATATAGTGTATTTCGGAGATGCATTAATCCCCCTTTTGCCAGAGTGTGCCTCATTTAGACCTAACAGCAGTAATTATGAAGCATTAACCAAATTAGTGATAAATTCAGATTCAACATAAATTTAATTATGCAGGTGTTGTTTATCAGTATCCAGCTGCATAGAGCATGCAGTCTGATCTTGTATCTTGATATTGAATGTCTGCTAGATCTTTATTGCCTATTATTTTGATAAAAACAGGCTAAAGGTAGGCCAACTGTAATGGACAATATTTCAAATTGAAAAGAAATCATATTATTTGGTATATATTATTATACGCCCGTCGAAGACGGGACGTATTATGGGATCACCCGTGGCGGGCGGGAGGCGTCCAGTTCTTTGTCCGGAGCATATCTCCAAAACTATACTACCTACGGTTATGAAATTTCATGTGTGGATAGATCTCATCAAGGGGGAGTGCAGTGCACAGGAATCATAACTCTTGCTTCCTTAATTTTTGACTTATTGCCCTTTCTTGTTTTTCATACTTGAATTTTGTCCGGTGAATATCTCCAATACTATACTACCTACGGTTATGAAATTTCATGAGTGGATAGATCTCATCAAGGGGGAGTGTAGTGCACAGGAATCATAACTCTTGCTTCCTTAATTTTTGAGTTATTGCCCTTTCTTGTTTTTCATACTTGAATTTTGTCCGGTGAATATCTCCAAAACTATACTACCTACGGTTATGAAATTTCATGAGTGGATAGATCCCATCAAGGGGGAGTGTAGTGCACAGGAATCATAACTCTTGCTTCCTTAATTTTTGAGTTATTGCCCTTTCTTGTTTTTCATACTTGAATTTTGTCCGGAGCATATCTCCAAAACTATACTACCTACGGTTATGAAATTTCATGCATGGATAGATCTCATGAAGGGGGAGTGCAGTGCACAGGAATCATAACTCTTGCTTCCTTAATTTTTCAGTTATTGCCCTTTCTTGTTTTTCATACTTGAATTTTGTCCGGTGAATATCTCCAATACTATACTACCTACGGTTATGAAATTTCATGTCTGCATACATCTCATTAAGGGGGAGTGCAGTGCACAGGAATCATAACTCTTGCTTCCTCAATTTTTCAGTTATTGCCCTTTCTTCTTTTTCATACTTGCATTTTCTCCGGTGAATATCTCCAAAACTATACTACCTAGGGTTATGAAATTTCATGCCTGCATACATCTCATTAACCCATTACCACTCAATCCCTACTTTTGACGCCCCTGAGAAAGAAGCCTTTTGAAAACACTATGGGAAAAGGAGAAAATGCTGGTAACCAGCATTTTCTTCTTTTCCAACAGTGTTTTCTACCCTTTCCAGAACAAATTTCAATTTTTCAGTCACCTTTATTTTGTCGTCTGCAAAAGCTTTCAATTTGGACCAGTCCAAAATTTTCTCGTGTGGTAATGAGTTAAGGGGGAGTGCAGTGCACAGGAATCATAACTCTTCCTTCCTTAATTTTTGACTCATTTTCATACTCGAATTTTGTCTCGAGCATATCTCCAAAACTATACTACCTATGGCTATGAAATTTCATGCGTAGATAGATCTCATCAACTGGGAGTGCAGTGCACATGAACCATAACTCTTGCTTAATTTTTGACTTATTGCTCTTTCTTTATTTTGAAACTTTAATTTTGTCCAGTGCATATCTTCAGAACTATACTAGCTAAGGATATGAAATTTCATGCGTGGATACATTCCATCAACGGGAAGTGCTGTGCATGTAAATTTCAACTCTTGCTTGCTTAATTTTTCAGTTATTGCCCTTTCTTGTTTTTTTTTCGAACTTGAATTTTGTATGATGCATATCTCTCAAACTATACTACCTCGGGTTATGAAATTTTAGGGCTGGATACATCTCATCAAGGGGTAGTGCAGTGCACATGAAATATAAATTGCTTATTTTTTATGCACCCTTTCAAGACAGGATGTATTATGGGATCAGCCATGGCGTACAGGCATCCAGGTAGCATAACTTACACATCTTAAAACCTATTAACTTTAAATTTGACAGTTGTGTTTGTTGTAATCATATGGGGTGCAGTGTACACAAAGAATAAATCTTCCTTCCTTATGAGTAATTGCCCTTTCTTCTTTTTCATACTTAAATTTTGTCAGCAGCATATCTCTCTTACTACACTACCTATGTATATGAAATTTCAGTGATGCATACATCTCAGATTTTTAGAAACATAACTATTGCTTCCTTAACTTTTTCTTATTGTCCTTAGTCATTTTTCAGGCTTAAATTCAACACTATCGTATCTATGGATATCAACATAAAGTGTATAAACAAGAGTTCCGTCAACACAAATACACTGCCATTATCTTCAATCAACAGTAAAAAAAATATTCTGCACTACTATTTTTCTATACCTCCCCTTTATCATTATTATGCCCCAACTTTACAACTTGCGGTAAGATGGGCGTATCTTGCGACAATTTGCCGCTCTTGTTTGGTAGTGTGTTAGTGTCTTAAATATGAAAAAAACAGAAATATTGCCCGTCAAAAAAAGAAGTTATATTAATTTTTATTACCCCACCCCCATTTCGGACACTGTAATAGAATTGACAGCACCCCTAAGGTACTAAAATGCTAATATTTTTGCAAATATTTGTTTTTTTGTATCAAATTTGGTACCAAAACATTAAGCACATAGTATTCTTTTAAAAATATCCTAAATTTTTATGTAAAATCATAAATTGAGAAAACAGATGACAGAACTTTTACAAAGTGTAACGGGAATAGTTTTAATTTTACCCTAATTCCAAGACAAACCGTCCAAGTTTTTCAAAATAATTTCCAGCTTCTATGAATGGGGCATGGATGAATTATACCTACTTTTTTCATAGACCTATAAGGAACAACATATAACATTTTTAGGATCTTTCACCACACATAGCTCAAAATATTTGAGTTAGAATATTGTGCCCCCCCCCATTTAGATGTTTCCGTGAAAATATGTAAAATTACCAAAAGCTAATCACCTTAAAACTTATGCGTCCAACACACAAAATTTGCCGCCTTTATTAACCCTTGTCCTGCTGAATAAATGAAATGAAACTTTATAGTAGATAGTAGAAGCCGAAAACTTTCTTCTTCCAAAGGGATTTTTGGAGGAAAGATATCTCCTTATCGGACAGTGTAGATCAAAGATCAGACTGCACGTTCTGTGCAGTCTGATCTTGATCTATGCTGTCCGCAAAAGGTTGGTGGGTCGCGATAAGCAGCCTAAGGGTTACCAAACATTGAGAAGTTGATTCTAAATAGTGCTTAGAGATTTGAATTCACATTTTAAACCCATTCACTGACAAGTTTTTGTCCTTTTATGGGATACTGTTGTATACCATTATGTCCCTTCGGAAAGATACCTACTTTAATGGATCATCAGAAATTTTATACAAAGCAAAATATTGTTTTCTGGTCCACAATACAAGTTTTCACAAATTCCTTTAAAAACAAGTAACTTCTCCTTTTCCCACGGTGTTTTCTAAAATTTTTCTTTCTAAATTCTAATTTTTACTGTCAGAATACATTATATTCTTTTATCATATTCCTATCAGTGAAGTACTGGGATTTCAGTGAATAATTTTCATAGTGAATATCATCACAAGTAGTGATATAGTTTCAGAATGTTTGCCAGAACTACTTTTTCCACTATATTTCTCACAATATAATCTTTCCATCTCTCTATTTCAAACATCTTTGGTAAACAATAGCACACAGAAAAGACTTTTGGTAAAATCTTACCAAAATGTTCTATCTTTTCATTTGATATGGCTGGTTATGAAATGTAAAGGTACAGATCAGACAGCTGTGACCCTCTGCTTAATCCATGTAACCTGGTGTTGTGTCACTTTATTGTAGACTAGATGATGATCTCGATGTTTTTGCAGAAAGTCACATATCTCTCGATCAAAGATGCAAACATAAAAATTCACAAGCACCAATGATCAAAAGAACATTACAATCTGCTTCAAAATGTTGATCCTTTACGTTCATTTCCATCCTTTTTCTCTGCTAGCACAGACAGGAAGGTCAAGTTCCTTGGTTCAGAACAAAAGCATCAATGGCTACTGCCAACTCTATACCACATGACAAAAATATAGACTTATACAAATTAAAAGCATTTGTAGATGACGATTCAAATGTGGCTCAGATGATGACATTTGTCCTTGACAGGGTAGAAAACATTGTGGGAAAGGGAGAAAATAGTGGTTACAAGGATTTTGTCTTTTTCTAACAATCTTCTCAAAGGGTTTCTTTTGCAGGGTTGTTAAAACTTGGGATAGTGTGGTTTAGATTTAACACTGTAAAGACTAAACCCATCTTCTTTTTAACCAGATAACACTGTTTACATTATAGATTTTTAATATCACTTGATTGCATTTGATTGTTCGATGATTTCTAATTCTTTCCTGCTGATTACAGTGCAAATAAAGTGGTATGACTGCAATAACCCTGTTATTGAAACATCGAATAGCTGTTAACTATATCAGCCCACTCTACCTAACTTATGTTACTGAAACTACTGTATATTGTGGCCTGATACGAGCTATTTTCATGGGAAGAATGGTATGAATTGGATACTGGGGTCATCATCTACAACATTTAAGGAAGGAAGGACTATTGTATTCATTTCTAATATACCACACCTCTTCCTTTTAATTATGTTTCTCATTGCTGACAAAATAATCAGCGAGAGACATGAATTACTATTACAGCAAACTATTCAGTTTAAACAAAAAAATCTGAAAAACCAAAATATAGCAGGCCTTCTCTGTGCAAAGGTTTGTATTAGGGGCAAAACATATATCAATCGAGCCCATTCTGCACCTCTACTACAACATATTAGTATGTAAATGACAAGGACTTATGACTGGCCTGTTCTCCAGTTGTCTAGTAGAACATCAATAACGGATGTCGGCCGACCTTCCAGTTGTCCATTCTTCTTTCACATGAAGATCAGCCTTAGGCAAGGCTTAGTACTATTAGTTAAAGTTGGTCTGGTGGCAAGAAAGAGCAGCTTTGCTCTTTTATCTGTTCTGCATGAAGCATCGCGAAATGTCATTACTTTTACAACCGCTTAAACCGGAAGTGCCTGAAAAAAAAATTCTCTTTTGCTTTTTGTTTTTAGCTCACCTTAGCACAACATGCTAAAGGTGAGCTATTGTGATCGCCCTATGTCCGGCGTCCATCGTTTTCTTCTCCTAAACCACTGGGCCAATCTTGATGAAACTTGGGAAGAATGTTCCTTGGGTGAAGCTCTGCCAAAACGGTTCAAAGAATTGAATTCCACCCACAACTCTGGTTGCCATGGCAACAAAAAGGAAAAAAAAGCAAAATCTTTGAAAATCTTCTTCTCTGAAACTAGAAGGCGCAGAGCTTTGATATTTGGTATGTAGCATCTCCTAGTGGACCTCTACCAAGTTTATTCATTTGATGCCCCTGGGGTCAAAACTGGCCCCGCCCCAGGGGTCACAATTTCCAACATAGGAACAAAGAAGGAAAACTTTAAAAATCTTCTTCTCTAAAACTAGAAGGCATAGATCTTTGATATTTGGCATGAAGCATCTCCTAGTGGACCTCTACCAAGTTTGTTCATATGATGCCCTGCCCCGGGGGGTCACAAGTTCAAACATAGGAACAAAGAGGGGAAATTTAAAAATCATCATCTCTGAAACTGGAAGGCGTAGAGCTTTGATATTTGGTATGTAGCATTGCCTAGTGGACCTCTAACAAGTTTGTTCATATGATGCCCCTGGGATCAAAACTGGCCCCGCCCCGGGGGTCACAATTTTGAGCATAGTAAGAAAGAAAGAAAACTTTAAAAATCTTCTTCTCTGAAACTTGAAGGCGTAGAGCTTTGATATTTGGCATGTAGCATCTCCTAGTTTGACCTCTACCAAGTTTGTTCATATGATGCCCCTGGGGTCAAAACAGGCCCTGCCTGGGGGGGTCACAATTTCCAACATAGGAACAAAGAAGGAAAACTTCAAAAATCTTCTTCTCTAAAACTAGAAGGCATGGAGCTTTGATATTTGGCATGAAGCATCTCCTAGTGGACCTCTACCAAGTTTGTTCATATGATGCCCTTGGGGTCAAAACTGGCCCTGCCCCGGGGGTCACAAGTTCGAACATAGGAACAAAGATGGGAAACTTTAAAAATCATCTTCTCTGAAACTGGAAGGCGTAGAGCTTTGATATTTGGTATGCAGCATCTTCTAGTGGATCTCTACCAAGTTTGTTCATATGATGCCCTTGGGGTCAAAACTGGCCCCGCCCCGGTGGTCACAAGTTTGAGCATAGTAACAAAGGAGGAAAACTTTAAAAATCATCTTCTCTGAAACTTGAAGGCGTAGAGCTTTGATATTTGGCATGTAGCATCTCCTAGTGGACCTCTACCAAATTTGTTCATATGATGTCCCAGGGGTCAAAACTGGCCCAGCCCCGGGGGTCACAATTTCCAACATAGGAACAAAGAAGGAAAACTTTAAGAATCATCTTCTCTAAAACTAGAAGGCATAGAGTTTTGATATTTGGCATGAAGCATCTCCTAGTGGACCTCTACCAAATTTGTTCATATGATGCCCTTGGGGTCAAAACTGGCCCTGCCCCGGGGGTCACAAGTTCAAACATAGGAACAAAGAAGGAAAACTTTAAAAATCTTCTCTGAAACAGGAAGGCATGGAGCTTTGATATTTGGTATGTAGCATCTTTTAGTGGATCTCTACTACGTTTGTGCATATGATGCCCTTGGGGCAAAAGTTGGCCCTGCCTCGGGGGTCACAAGTTCGAACCCAGGAACAGAGAAGGAAAACTTTAAGAATCATCTTCTCTGAAACTGGAGGGCGTAGAGCTTTGATATTTGGTATGTAGCATCGCCTAGTAGACGTCTACTAAGTTTGTTCATATGATGCCCCTGGAGTCAAAACTGGCTCTGCCCTGGGGGTCACAAGTTCAAACATAGGAACAAAGAAGGAAAACTTTAATTTTTAGCTCCACTGGCCGAAGGCCAGCGAGCTATTGTCATGGCGTTGTGTCCGTCGTGCGTCCGTCCATCCGTTCGTCCGTGCGTGCGTCCGTGAACTTTTTCTTTAAAAAACTTCTCAGAAACTATTGACTGGATTTTTACCAAATTTCACAGGAATGTTCCTTTGGTGGTCCTCTTTCAAATTCCTTCAAATAATTGTGTTCCATGAAGAATTCTGGTTGCCATGGCAACCAAAGTAAAAAACCTTTAAAAATCTTCTCCTCCCAAACCGCTATTTGGATAGCATTATTATTTTGCAGGAATGTTCCTTAGATACAGGTTTACAGAATTCCTTTAAAAAAAAATGATCTGTCAAAAAACATGGCTTTTATGGGAGACTCATTTTCCTTTTATGGTATAAAGTAAAATTTTTGAAAAATTTCTTCTCTAAAACTATTCATTGGATTTCATTGTTGTTTTGCAGGTAAGTTCCTATGGTGGTTGTCTGCCAAATTGTTTCTATGGTGGTTGTATACCAAATTCCTTTTAAAAAAATGATACACCTAAAAACACATTTTTTTATAGACAAGGCTTATATTTCAAAAAAATGTTCTTCTCCAAAACTATTTATTGTGTTAGTTTTATCGACTAACAAAGAAAAAGGAAGAAAATTGGATTGACTTGACCTAGTCAGGGCTGTCCTATTTAAGCCCACACATTTTCCTTGGTATTAAGATCACAATTTACTCCAGTGATATGCTGTTAGTTAGTACTAGTAATAAAATATCACTGGCCATAAATAAGATAAAAGCTTGAGCACCTTTCACAACTTGAGCTTTTCAATTTTGCCTTATTACTAAGCCTGAGTAACCATGCCAAGATAAAAAAGAAAAAGTATTTTAATAACAAAACCCCCATGTTGTAGGTACTTTTTAGTCCTTTTGATATAGAACAAGAGAACCTCTGCACTTTTATTAGTTCTGGTAAAGGTTTGTTGACCTACTAATGAGTAAATGCAGAGTGGACAGAAGGGGTGTAAATCCTGGTGACCTGGTACAAAGTGGGACAGGGCTTTACATTTGTGATAAGGCATTAATGTTATCCAGTCAAACTGATCCCGCAACTTCAGTACACCAGAATTAATCTGTGCCCTGGAGCAGGATATTTGATTATGTAAATGCATTTGTAGACCATTTTGTGTTGTTTGCCACAGAAGACATTCTAACTGTGACTGTGAAAAGTTGATTATTAGGGATTAGGTGTTCATTGTATGCCAGCATATTTCATTCTGTCTGGTGTATTGATGTAAGTTGATCTATATTGCTATAACATTCATTCATTTGCCCTCCTAGCTGTTCTTTTAGATTACCCCTTTACCACACAATCACAACTTTTAACGACCCTAAGAAAGACATATTTTCTATATTTTGATGTTTCCCCACCCAAAATGGTTTGTGAAAGGACCTGTTGCAGACAACATATCTTCAAATTAGTAAGACATATATAAAAAAGGATAGAAATTATTGTGGGGAACTAAGAAAATGCTGGTTACCATTTTTTTCTTCTTTTCTCACAAGTTTTTTCCATACCTTTTTTCTTCAGTGAGCTAAAATGCAGGATTGAATGGTAATTGTTAAAAACTTCTTTCTGCCATTATAGAAATATCAGGCCTGTGGAGCGATACAGGCGCTCAAGCGCCTCTGGTTTTTAGCTCCACTGGCCGAAGGCCAGCGGGCTTATGTCATGGCCCGGTGTCCGTCGTGCGTCCGTCCGTCCGTCCGGTCGTCCGTCCGTCCGTCCGTCCGTGCGTTAACTTTTATTTCAAACATCTTCTCTGAAACTACCCATCCGATTTTCACGAAACTTCACAGAAATGATCCTGACATGGTCCTCTTCAGAATTTCTTGAAAGAATTTGATTCCTTCAAAAACTCTGGTTGCCATGGCAACAAAACTTTAAAAATCTTCTTGTCTGAAACCATAAGGCATAGGGCTACCAAATTTGGCATGTAGCTTTATGTAGTAGACCTCTATCAAGTTTCTTCAAATTATAGCCCTGGGGTCAAAATTGGCTCTGCCCCAGGGGTCACAAGTTTTACATAGGCTTATATAGAGAAAACTTTAAAAATCTTCTTGTCTGAAACCATAAGGCATAGGGCTACCAAATTTGGCATGTAGCTTTATGTAGTAGACCTCTATCATGTTTCTTGAAATTATAGCCCTGGGGTCAAAATTGGCTCTTCCCCAGGGGTCACAAGTTTTACATAGGCTTATATAGAGAAAACTTTAAAAATCTTCTTGTCTGAAACCATAAGGCATAGGGCTACCAAATTTGGCATGTAGCTTTATGTAGTAGACCTCTATCATGTTTCTTGAAATTATAGCCCTGGGGTCAAAATTGGCTCTTCCCCAGGGGTCACAAGTTTTATACATAGGCTTATATAGAGAAAACTTTAAATATCTTCTTGTCTGAAACCATAAGGCCTAGAGCTACCAAATTTGGCATTTAGCTTGATCTAGTTGGAGTCTACCAAAAGTGTCCAAAGTATAGTCCTGGGGTCAATTTGGCCTCATACTTGGAGGGGGGGGTTCACAAGATTTACATAGGCTTACATAGGGAAAACTTTTAAATCTTGGTGTACATAGCCATAAGGCTTAGGCTACCAAATTTTGCATATAATTATAGCATTATTTAGTGGACAGTTACAAAGAGGGCCCAAGTTACAGCTCTAGGATCAAGTTTGGCCCTGCACCAGGGATCACAAGTTTTACATGGGTTTATGGAGTGAAAAGTTCAGAAACCATCTTGTTACCAGCCATAAGGCCAAGAACTCCCACATTTGGCATGTTATTCTTCTAATACAATATTCCCCATTTAGTCAGACTGTAGCCATGAGGTCAAAGTTTTATAAGGGCTTATATAGTGAAGACTTTTCTTCGTGGTTTATATTTATAAGCCAGTGGAGCGATACAGGGCTATCATGGCCCTCTTGTTAGCTCACCTTAGCACAACGTGCTAAAGGTGAGCTATTGTGATCGCCTTATGTCCGGCGTCAGTCGTCCGTCGTCCGTCAACAGTTTCTTTAAACATCTTCTTCTCCTAAACCACTGGGCCAATCTTGATAAAAATTGGCAGGGATGTTCCTTGGGTGAAGCTCTACCAAAATTGTTCAAAGAATTGAATTCCACCCACAACTCTGGTTGCCATGGAAACAAAAATCTTTGAAAATCTTCTTATCTGAAACTAGAAGGCGCAGAGCTTTGATATTTGGTATGTAGCATTGCCTAGTGGACCTCTACCAAGTTTGTTCATATGATGCCCCTGGGGTCAAAACTGGCCCCGCCCCGGGGGTCACAAGTTTGAGCATGGTCACAAAGAAGGAAAACTTTAAAAATCTTCTTCTCTAAAACTTGAAGGCGTAGAGCTTTGATATTTGGCATGTAGCATCTCCTAGTGGACCTCTACCAAGTTTGTTCATATGATGCCCCTGGGGTCAAACTGGCCCTGCCCCGGGGGTCACAATTTCCAACATAGGAACAAAGAAGGAAAATTTTAGAAATCTTCTTCTCTAAAACTTGAAGGCATAGAGCTTTGATATTTGGCATGAAGCATCTCCTAGTGGACCTCTACCAATTTTGTTCATATGATGCCCTTGGGGTCAAAACTGGCCCTGCCCCAGGGGTCACAAGTTCGAACATAGGAACAAACAGTGGAAACTTTAAAAATCATCTTCTCTGAAACTGGAAGGTGTAGAGCTTTGATATTTGGCATGTAGCATTTCCTAGTGGACCTCTACCAATTTAATTCATATGATGCCCCTGGGGTCAAAACTGGCCTCGCCCCGGGGGTCACAATTTCCAACATAGGAACAAAGAAGGAAAACTTTAAAAATCTTCTCTAAAACTAGAAGGCATAGAGCTTTGATATTTGGCATGAAGCATATCCTAGTGGACCTCTACCAAGTTTGTTCATATGATGCCCCTGGGGTCAAAACTGGCCCTGCCCCGGGGGTCACAAGTTCGAACATAGGAACAAAGAGGGGAAACTTTAAAAATCATCTTCTCTGAAACTGGAAGGCATAGAGCTTTGATGTTTGGTATGTAGCATTGCCTAGTGGACCTCTACCAAATTTGTTCATATGATGCCCCTGGGGTCAAAACTGGCCCCGCCCCGGTGGTCACAGGTTTGAGCATAGTAACAAAGAAGGAAAACTTTAAAAATCTTCTTCTCTGAAACTGGAAGGCGTAGAGCTTTAATATTTGGCATGTAGCATCTCCTAGTGGACCGCTACTAAGTTTGTTCATATGATGCCCCTGGGGTCAAAACTGGCCCCGCCCGGGGGGGGTCACAATTTCTAACATAGGAACAAAGAAGGAAAACTTTAAGAATCATCTTCTCTAAAACTAGAAGGCATAGAGCTTTGATATTTGGCATGAAGCATCTCCTAGTGGAACTCTACCAAATTTTTTCATATGATGCCCTTGGGGTCAAAACTGGCCCTGCCCCAGGGATCACAAGTTCGAACATAGGAACAAAAAGGTAAAACTTTAAAAATTACCTTCTCTGAAACTGGAAGGCATAGAGCTTTGATATTTAGTATGTAACATTGCCTAGTGGATCTCTACCAAGTTTGTGCATATGATGCCCTTGGGGCAAGAGTTGGCCCTGCCCCGGGGGTCACAAGTTCGAACATAGGAACAGAGAAGGAAAACTTTAAGAATCATCTTCTCTGAAACTGAAAGGCGTAGAGCTTTGATATTTGGTATGTAGCATCGCCTAGTGGGCTTCTACCAAGTTTGTTCCAAGGATGCTGCTTGGGTCAAAACTGGCCCAGCCCCTGGGGTCACAATTTCGAACATAGGAACAAAGAAGGAAAACTTTAAAATTTTTCTTTTCTGAAACCGAAACGTGTGGAGCTTTGATATTTGGTATGTTGCATCTCAGAGTGGACCTCTACCAAGTTTGTTCATATGATGCCCCTGGGTCAAAACTGGCCCTGCCCCGGGGGTCACAAGTTCGAAGATAGGAAAAAAGAAGGAAAACTTTAAATTTCTTTTTCTCTTAAACGGGAAGGTGTAGAGCTTTGATATTTGGTATGTAGCATTTCCTAGTGGACCTCTACCAAGTTTGTTCATATGATGCCCCTGGGTCAAAACTGGCCCAGCCCCGGGGGTCACAAGTTCAAACATAGGAACAAAGAAGGCAAACTTTAAAATTCTTCTTTAAAACTGGAAGGCGTAGAGCTTTGATACTTGGTATGTAGTGATTCTCTTCTAAGTTTGTTTGCCCATCTAAGCGCAACAAGTTCATTGAGTTCAAAATTGGGTCATCTTGGGTCATAAACTAGGTCACTAGGTCAAATTAAAGAAATACCTTGTTGGCACTCTTGAGGCCACATTATTTGCTCAATTGCCTTGAAAATTAGTTAGAAATTTTGTCTTTATAAAGCCTCACATAAGATTAATTTGGGTCAACTTGGTCATAAACTAGTTCAATGGGTCAAATTAAAGAAATACATTGTTTGCACTCTGGAGGCCACATTTATTGCTCTAATGACCTGAAATTTGGCCAGAATGTTTGTCTTGATGAAATACCAGATGAGTTTGGATTTGGGTCACCTGGAACCATAAACTAGGTCACTAGGTCAAAATAAAGAAATACCTTGTGGGCACTCTAGAGGCCACATTATTTGCTTAATTGCCTTGAAAATTGGTCAGAATGTTTGTCTTTGTAAAATCTGACATGAGTCTGAATTTGGGTCAACTGGGGTCATAAACTAGTTCACTTGGTCAAATTAAAGAAATAGCTAGTGGGCACTCTAGAGGCCACATTTATTATTCATTTGATTTGAAAATTGGTTAAAATTTTTCTTTTGATATAGTCAAAGACCAGTTCAAATTTGGGTCACCTGGGGTCATAATCTAGGTCACTAGGTCAAATTAAAGAAATATCTTTACGGCACTCGAGGCCACATTTTTTGCTCAGTTGACTTGAAAATTGGTCTGAATGTTTGTCTTCATGAAGTGTGAGTTTGAAATTGGGTCACCTGCGGTCAAAAACTAGGTCACATGGTCAAATTAAAAAAAAACCTTTAAGGCACTCTACTAAGGTGAGCAGCCCAGGGCCATCATGGCCCTCTTGTTTCTCTTAAATGGGAAGGCATAGAGCTTTGATATTTGGTATGTAGCATCTCCTAGTGGAATTCTACTAAGTTTGTTCCAAGGATGCTGCTTGGATCAAAACTGGCCCAGCCCCTGGGGTCACAAGTTCGAACATAGGAACAAAGAAGGAAAACTTTAAAATTCTTCTTTTCTGAAACCGAAACGTGTGGAGCTTTGATATTTGGTATGTTGCATCGCAGAGTGGACCTCTACCAAGTTTGTTCATATGATGCCCCTGGGTCAAAACTGGCCCTGCCCCGGGGGTCACAAGTTCGAAGATAGGAAAAAAGAAGGAAAACTTTAAATTTCTTTTTCTCTTAAACGGGAAGGTGTAGAACTTTGATATTTGGTATGTAGCATTTCCTAGTGGACCTCTACCAAGTTTGTTCATATGATGCCCCTGGGTCAAAACTGGCCCAGCCCCGGGGGTCACAAGTTCAAACATAGGAACAAAGAAGGCAAACTTTAAAATTCTTCTTTAAAACTGGAAGGCATAGAGCTTTGATATTTGGTATGTAGTGATTCTCTTCCAAGTTTGTTTGCCCATCTAAGCGCAACAAGTTCATTGAGTTCAAAATTGGGTCATCTTGGGTCATAAACTAGGTCACTAGGTCAAATTAAAGAAATACCTTGTTGGCACTCTCGAGGCCACATTATTTGCTCAATTGCCTTGAAAATTAGTTAGAAATTTTGTCTTTATAAAGCCTCACATAAGATTAATTTGGGTCAACTTGGTCATAAACTAGTTCAATGGGTCAAATTAAAGAAATACATTGCTTGCACTCTGGAGGCCACATTTATTGCTCTAATGACCTGAAATTTGGCCAGAATGTTTGTCTTGATGAAATACCAGATGAGTTTGGATTTGGGTCACCTGGAACCATAAACTAGGTCACTAGGTCAAAATAAAGAAATACCTTGTGGGCACTCTAGAGGCCACATTATTTGCTTAATTGCCTTGAAAATTGGTCAGAATGTTTGTCTTTGTAAAATCTGACATGAGTCTGAATTTGGGTCAACTGGGGTCATAAACTAGTTCACTTGGTCAAATTAAAGAAATAGCTAGTGGGCACTCTAGAGGCCACATTTATTATTCATTTGTGCCCTCTAGAGGGCACATTTTCAACCCAATACTTATGAAACTTTGTCAAAATGTTTGTCTTGATATCTCTGACAAGTTCAAAAATAGGTCAAGTCAGTCAAAAGTAAGTTACTTACACTCATGTGTTTTACATTATCACAACTAGGATCTTTTCAGCTTTATCAGTCCTAGATGACCTTACTCGTGTGAGCATTTTAGGGCAAATGGCCCTCTTGTTTCACGAATAACTTCAAGCACAGTCCTTCAGGCAAATGAATGGTAGACTAAATATGAAAGAGATGAATATTGTATGAAAACCTGTCACCTGCCTTGGCAAATCGGAACTCTCTGGCTGCATCAATGGAAGTCTGTCCGCACTTGCTTTGTCAGTAGGTCATCCACTCTGAAAAGAAAAACAAATCAAAATTGAATCAAATTTCTCAATGGAGTGCACAGTTGAGTGTTGTGGGGAGGGGGTGGGGGTCGGGGAAGAAGACTGAGACAGAGTAGTGTGAAAAGGACTGGTAAACATAACTTGAGTAATGCATAGATGGGCCATTGGGATATGACAAAATTATGTTTAGCAGTTTAGCATGTCGATTTTAAAACCCATAAAGCGCTGGAAATGACTTAAGTTGTTTTTGCGGACAGTGTAGATCAAGATGCGACTGCACAGAACGTGCAGTCTGATCTTGGATCTACACAGTCCGCTAACTTTTTGCATATTCTGGCCAAAACAACCTTGAAATGACAATGTATATTTCCTGTTTAAAAAGGTCCATTTCATTATTTCAGCAATATAAGAGTAAATGCAATACGAAAGACCAAATTTTTGTCGCTGACTGAAAATGCCGATGTGATTTATTTGGCACCCTAAGGCTAAATAATATAATAGATACCTTTGCTATGGTGAAATAATACCATCGCCCAAGCTTATCCATGGTCGTTTTGGCATTCACTTCCTCACTGTTGTCCTTGGCCATCTTCCCTAAAAAAGACAAGTCTAAATTTGAAAAAAAAAATACTGGTGCCATGCATAGTTTTCATCCACAGGGAGCAAAAGCCTGACTTGTCAACCTGTGTGGCTAAATAACAGTATTTGCATATTAAGATCAGTCTACATGGAAGATGCTGTCTGATCTTGAATCCAGACTGTTGTTGATGTGGAGATAGTCTCACAAAAAAAAAAAGCATAGAGATTAGAAAAAATAAGGGGACCAGCCTTAGAACCTCAGTAAGAAACTGGATTGTAACCAAAGGGTCTAACGGTTGAATATCAGCTTGCATAATCTCTTGTCGTAAACTGCTGATAGTGATTTTGACAAGATTCATTCCTATCTCACAATTTAACATTATTTTTGATGGTGTTAAAGTATTTAAAGAAGGCACTGGCTTTACAATAGCAATGTGAAACAGTAAAAGAACCTTCAACATCTCTCTGATAGGTTCTCTTACCAGTGCAAATAAGATACAGAAGTAGAGGGGTTTACCCCCGGAATGGCCCACTGGGCTCGTTTGGAGGGTATAGTCCTTTGGGCTAGGGGGCTATGGGGGGTCCCCTAGGGCTCGCGAGTCTCTTGGCTTATTAAGTTCAAAGGTCACATTCTTAAAACCCTAGCCCATTATTAAGTTCAAAGGTCACATTCCTAAAGGGTCAAATCATTATTAAGTTCAAAGGTCACATTCTTAAAGGGTCACTGCCATTTATGATATTACAGAATTCCATAATTTCGGATTTCCCATCCTTTCCGGTTTTTCCATAATTCTGTTTTTTTTTATCCTTCCGTCCTAAAAAATCTTCTCGATCTCCGCGTCTCTTAGCCCTTATAACCCCCTGTACTCAAAATCTTCTCGGTCCTCACATTTCTCCGGTCTTCTGGGGGTCAGCTAGATCCTCTCGAAATAAAAATCTTCTCGATCTCCGCGTCTCTTAGCCTTTATAACCCCCGTACTGAAAATCTTCTCGATCTCTGCGTCCCTTATTTCTTATACCCTTTTCATATAAAATCTTCTCGATCCTCGCGTTTCTCCAATCTCTCCAATCTCTCCGAATCTTTAGCCTTCGAGGGGAGCAGTTAGGCGTCTCGATTTAGCGGCGATAAAAATCTTTTCGATCTCGAACTTCGGGAAATAAAATCTTCATATCTTCTCGCCGTAAAATATTAATATCTTCGAAAGATAAAATATTAATAACAACTTTTTAATTAAAAAAAAGAAATTTATAAACTTTTAAGAAAGTTATAAATTTACTTAAGGATTTTTGAATTTTAGCTTAAATCATTTTTTATCTTATATAAGATGGATTCGACTAATGGAGCTAACGATTTGGAAAGACGAGTAGACGATTTGGAAAGACAAGAACAAGCTTTAGCGAGGGAATAAAGACGATAAATGCTTTCTATGGTGTATTTTGAGACGGTTAAATCCTGTAAAAAAGCACGCGTATAGAGTCGATAAGATTTTAAAAGAAAAGGAAAATAGTTTAAATATGGATGGAATAGAATATCCCGTTTCATTTAAGGATATAGATAAGTTCGAAAAACAAAATCCGGAAATTAGCGTTAATGTCTTCGAGTATACATTGAAAAAGAAGATTAACCGTATTAGGGCACCTAAAAAAATAGGTAGTAATCACGTAAACCAGCTTTATATCGAGGAAGGAGATAAAAGTCATTACGCTTTAATAAAAAATTTTAGGGGTTTAATGAGAGAACAAATATGTGATATAGGCGGTATCGAATATTGCATGCTTTGTTTAAATCATTTTGGTAATAAAAAGCTTTTGGAAAAGCATACGAAATATTGCGGTGGTCATCAACCAGTTACTTTAGAAATGCCGAAAAAGGGTAGCGTTATGAAATTTATAAATCATAGTAGAAAACTTACGGTTCCTTTCGTCGTATACGCCGATTTTGAAAGCGTCTTATCGCCTATAAGCGTTTGTCAGCCGAATCCTGAAAATAGTTATACGATAAAAACTCAGTTTTGATATAAGAGAAATTTACTATAAATACTACCAAAAACCTAAGCCTATGAAAATAACGAAACGGGAAGAAGCGAGATACGAACGAGAAGAAATTTGCTGGATTTGTAACGAAAGGTTTACTGACGAAAAAAATAAGAAGGTAAGAGATCATTGCCATTTTACGGGCAAATATAGAGGCGCCACCCATAATGAGTGCAACCTAAAAGCGAAAACGCCGAACTTTACTCCCGTATATCTGCATAACTTGAGCGGATACGATGCCCATCTTTTTATTAAAATCCTCGGTAAAACTAAACGGCAGATTGATTGCATTCCGAATAACGAAGAAAGATATATTAGTTTTAGCAAGAAGATCACGGTCGATAAGTATACTGCCCTAGTAAATAAAGTTCCGACGCAAAAATAGAAATATCATACCGTTAGATTTCTAGATAGTATGAAATTTCTGCAAACTAGATTAGATACCCTTTTGAGTTATTTAAATGAAAGTCAGTTTAGAACCTTATCTAAATTCTTTACGAAAGAACAGATGCCTTTAGTTAGAAAGAAAGGGGTTTTCCCCTATGAGTACTTAGACTGTTTCGAAAAACTCGAAGAAACGAGTTTACCGCCTAAAGAAAAATTTTATTCTAGGTTGAGCGGGAAACATATTAGCGAAGAAGACTATGATCACGCGATAAAGGTTTGGGAAACTTTTGGTTCGGAAACTTTTAGGGATTATCTCGAACTTTATAATAAAATAGACGTATTACTTTTAGCCGATGTTTTTGAGAACTTTAGAGATATTTGTCGCGAATACTACAAACTAGATCCCAGTTGGTATTATACCTCTCTGGGTTTGGCTATGGACGCTATGCTAAAGAAAACGAAAATAAATCTCGAACTTTTATCGGACCCGGACATGCTTTTAATGGTAGAAAACGGCATTAGAGGCGGTATTAGCATGGTTAGCAAAAGGTATTCTAAAGCTAATAATAAATATATGGATGGCTTATACGATCCAAGTAAACCCTCGAAATATTTAATATATATCGACGCAAATAGTCTTTACCCTTGGGCAGTGAGTAAACCCCTTCCTACTCGCGGATTCAAATGGGCGACTGAAGAAGAATTAAAAGAATGGGAAAAATATTGTAATATAGAAGGGCAAGGTATGTTCTTAGAAGTAGATTTAGATTATCCGCAAGAGTTACATTATGAGCATAACGATTATCCCCTAGCGCCGGAACATTTAGAAATTAAAAAGGTACTTAAGCTCATACCTAATTTATATAACAAGGAAAATTATATTGTGCATTACGAAACTTTAAAAACGTATCTCAATTTAGGTTTAAAACTTAAAAAGATACGTCGAGGAATTAAATTTATAGAAAGTCCTTGGATGAAACCATATATCGTCTTAAACGTCGAGCTAAGAAAAAGGGCTAAGAATAAATTCGAAGAAGAGTTTTTTAAGCTAATGATGAATTCCGTTTTTAGTAAGACTATGGAAAACGTGTGGAATAGAGTAGATATACAATTGGTTTCTAACGAACTCAGTTACCAGTATAGAAAGCTCGTTGCTAAACCGAATTATGATCATACTACTATATTCGACGAGAACTTAGCGGCTGTACATATGAAGAAGACTAATATAAAATATAACAAACCCGTTTACCTAGGGATGAGTATTTTAGATATTAGCAAAACCCATATGTATGATACTTATTATAATTACTTTAAAGCGAGGTACGGCGAAAACGTTAGATTATGTTATACAGATACAGATAGTTTTATTCTCGAGATAGGAACCGATGATTTGTATAAAGATATCGAACCAGAAAAGATCGTAGGATTCGATACGAGCAATTATCCCGATGATCATTTCCTAAAAAATAATAGTAATAAAAGGGTAGTCGGAAAGTTTAAAGACAAACTGGGTGGAAGGATTATGACGGAGTTCGTAGGTTTAAGAGCAAAAAATTACGCCTTTAAAACTATAGAAGGTACGGAAGTTAAAAGATGTAAAGGAATTAAAAAGTCCGTAGTCGATTGCGATTTACATTTTGAGCACTATAAAGAATGCTTGTTTAGCGGGGAGGATCAGTACAGAACTATGCCTACGCTGAGAAGTTATAGACACGAAATATATACCGAGGAGATAAACAAGAAAGCTTTATCTTATAATGACGATAAAAGATACTACGTGATAGGCGATAGAATAAACATGAGGTCTTTAGGACATTATAGAAACGAGATCGATAAGAAAAAAAAGCCTACTTCGAGCAAAAATTAAAAAAATTTTCTTAAAGAAAAATATTACTTTAAGAAAATGAATAGCTCGCCATTAAAAATACTATAGATACAACTATCATCGCGATTCTTCGGTCTTCCGAGGGGCCGTCTAGATGGCTAGATTTCGCGGGACTGCGATCTTCTCAACGTTAATCTTATATTTATTTTTCCAAATTCTCCCATCCCAATTTGAAATCGTTTGGGGGCAATGCTTAATAAATTTCCCGGCTTTAAAGATTGAAGGGAAAGTATGTATTTCTCCGGTTTCAGTATCCCGTAAAGTAACGTTTTTAGGATTTTTTGCCATAGTTTTTAATCTATCGTATTTAGGATCATTTATCTTTTCCCAATTTGGCTCTAGTTTTATTACCGTTTCCGACTCGGGTATCTTCTCAGGCATTAATCCGTTTTCTTTTACTTTCTCGATCAAATCTTTCTTATCCCAAAAAGAAAAATATTGTATATGATTATCGCTAAGAATTTTTTTTAAATCCTTTATCGTTAACATTTCTTTTTATATAGGGGAAAAAAACGTTTAACTTAAAATACTACGCTCATTTTATATCCGTCAGACTGGAAGGATAATAACCTATCGCTAATAGTAACGGCGTATGCTTCCGTGTCCGCGGGTACATTCTCATTAAAAAATACTTTAACTCGGATATTGGTAGTAGAATATTTTAACTTTTCGCTTTGCTTAGAGACATCGAAGACGAACAAAGGAAAAAGGGTTTTATAATCCGCGGAGGAAATATTAGGATTGGATACTAATTCGTCCATGTTGTAAAACTTAGATCTAAACGAGGCGGCATCGCCATACGCTCTACTAAATTGATGTTCGGGAAAAGATAAATTATAGTCAGTCTCGGGATATCTAGTGGAATTTAACATGACATAGATATTTTTAACGTTTAAGCCGTCAAATACGGCGGTATTTATTCCTTGATTATTTTGTCTGGCTGTCTGAAAGCCAATAATGATAAAACGTGGTACCTCGGGAGACGATTTAATGGAAAGTCTCCAATTAAACGTTAATGCTTGAGGAACCTGGATCGAGTCGCACTGTATCATTCTATGCCTGACCGGGAATTTTTCTTTTTTCTCGATAAGTTTATAAAGTTTCATCTTTTCCTCATCCGCGGGCATGACGTGGGGCATATACCACGATATTTTAAGCAAATTAACTCGAGCATCAACCGGAGCAGCTGCTCCAACCGGAATTTCTTTAAAGATCGCATTATTATTTCCAGTTCTTGTCAAGGTAAGAGTCTGTTTCATTCCGTAAAGAACTTTATTATAATCTTCGCAAAAACCGAATATATGTTTTAACGGAACTTTAAAACTGAAACTACCAACCGGATCTGAATTAAATATATACGTTCTTCTTTTGTTGAAACCTTCATTCTCTTCGTTTGCAGTTCCTGCGGCGTCCTTATACCATAATTGGTTTAATCCCTGCGATTTAGAAAAATCGTCCGGATATTTTAATAAACCGAGCATCGTAGTAGCCTGACCAGGATCTGTTACGGATTCAATCTCCTGCCCGCTAAGCTGATACTTAATATTTTTAAATAGGTACATCAAGCCGTTATTCGTTAACGAAATATTAGTATCATTTGCATAAACCGCTCCATTATCATTTCATACTAACTCGCCTATAAAAATTAAATAAGACTCGGAGGGATGCGTAAAAAGATCTTGAGTTTCGATGTTAATCCTGATATTCCCTCCAGAGTTGTTTAGATTGGTGCCAGTAATGGGTTCATATTCATGAACCTCGTACTTATCGATGCCAGTATTAGCTCCTTTGGGAATTGGTTCTGCGATGTCTAAAATACCCATTTTTTATTATATATTATAATAATTTAAATTATTATAATATTTTTTTTACGTCGTTTTAATACCCGATCCTTTACTTAATTTCTTAATTAATTTTTCTATAGCAATTGCGTCGTTAGCCCCACCATCTATTGACGCGTTAGTATCTCCCGTTGCGTGTAACGCGGCATACTTTTGCAAAATTTTCTTGGATTTAGGGGCTAAAGCCTTTTTAACTAATCTGGTCCCCGCATCTACCGCAGCAGTCTTTCCAGCTTCCAAGGCTTTTTTCGCCCCTTCCTTAGCGATATTTTTTCCTACATCGAGGGCGGAGGAACCAATTTGTTTAGCGACGTTACTAGTAAATAAGCTAGCTAAACTGTCAAAAATTCCGGAACCGCCGTACGCGTACTCTTTTTTAAATCCCCTGTGTTTAGGTGTTATCATCTTTTTTATAATATAGACATTAATTTCTTATAGCTTTTTTTATCTAGATGACCTTGCCTTTTTAATTCGTCGCAGATGCTAACGATCTCGTTTCGTACGCCCGTATTACCCGCCGCTTAACTAGCCATAAGTAAATCTAATCTTTTCACTAATGCGTTAGGATCGCAAGGGATAATAATTCCTTCCCCAGTTGTTGGTTTCGGTTTAATCGCTTCCCAAATAGGGTTAAGTAATGCCCATTTAGGTCCTCTAGCAGATTTTGGGTATTTACTATTCAGTTTGTTACCGCGATAAATAGTATGGCTTCTTATGGCTAAATTGCTATAATTCTCGTAATCATCAGCATTAAAAATTTCCGGATCCGGATTTTTAGAAGTAATTAACTCCCAGGAACCCGGCGTTCCTATATATTTAGAAGTAGTACCATCTTTATTATGTAAGTAGATATCATTATTATCAATCGTGACTCTTTTTTCCCCCGATATAAAATTTTTTATTTTTAGAATATAATCTGTACCTTTTATCAACGCCAATTTTATCGAGAGATTTTATTAAATACTTAAACGCGGTTGGTCCGATAGTTTGCATTTCGTCGCCTTCTCCCATAGTTATCTGGCCTTTTTCGGAGGTATAAAGTTCTATTGAAGGGTAATTCGGCAATTTTTCGACGCCCTCTTTAATAGGTATAAGGCTCTTCGTAATTTCTTCCGTTGCGGTTTTTTGCGCTTCCGTAATAGGTTTAAAAAGCTTCGAAAGATCGGATTGTAATTCTATTTCGCCCGTTTTTTTCTGCTATCTGGTTTCTCCGAATATTCTTCTTTGTCTCGAGATACTCTTTTACAATTAGGTCCCTTTTAGTGGGGTCTTTGATTTTTGAGAAAGACATTTTTTTTATTAGGATTATTTTTTCTAAACGCAGTTTTTAACGTAGTTTTAGACACCTTCAGTGTCCGGACCCTGAAAGGAGTCTAACCCGTTTTGCAACTAAAGCTACACGAAAATTTAATTTTGGGTTTTCTAATATTACAACGGTTGACCATGATGTTTTTCAACCAGCCTCCAAAAGGACTCGCGTTGTTCTGTTCTCCCCCTTTCTATTAGTGATTCTTCCGTTTCGCTCGTCATCTTTTTCATGGATTTAGACCTAATTTCTTCCTTCATCTTCTTATATTTCTCTAATTCCTCCATGATCAGTTGGAATTCTTCGTCTGAAACTTTATTATCCGATAAAGCTTTCGAGATATGCGAAGATATAGTATTTAATTTAGTAGCGGCGATGATTTTGATCTTCTCGTGTTTTTCCCCTTTGATCATTGAATTTCTAGCGATATATTTTCCGACTAAACTTAAAAAACCGGTAACGCCCGCGACGATTTCTAATGCCATTACCGCGGGTATCGCGACTACCGTCGATAATAAAACGACTCCTCTGCTCCCGCTAGCTAAGGTAACCGTAATTAAAGCGGTATCAATCCTGTCTATTATTCTCGCGGATCTAAAATATTTTTTACTTAAAGCTTCTCGTTTCGCGACTTCGCCTTCTAAAAAGTTTTGTATCTCGTTAATTTTCTGCAGACGATAGCCCTGTCCCTCATCAACTGGAGGGGCCGTGGGTAATATAGGGTACTTAATCTCTTGCATCTCAGACATTTTTTATATAAGCGAAATTTTTTTAAAGTGATAATAAACGTGGCATAGAAGTTTGTTTTCTTTTATTTTTACCGTAACCTTCGAATTATTAGTAATAGTAACTAAAATATTCTCAACATCGCCGATGCTAATCTCATTTTGCGAACCGCATTTTTTAAATCTTAGAGAATACGCTAACAAGGTTAAAACTATGCCTTTAGACGACGCGAAACCTAAACCTAATTGCATCGGAAATACTTGTCCCAGAGATAACGTAATTTCTTCTTGACTAAAGATTTCCCAAGTTACCGGATTTACTTTTATCGGGGGATGTTTTAAATTAGGGGCGAGCCTCCAATGAATCGTTTTCGGAGATCGATAAAGCGAAGGCCCTGACTGGAGGGAAGGAATTCTCGGTTTTACGCTAAATTTATGAACATTCATTCTTTTTTAATTATAATTTTAATTTATAATATAGCCCCTAAAATGGGAATATTAGCGAAAGGACTATTTGGGCCTAGAATAAGGCCGCTTCCGTCATAAAGGTTTCCATCCTGTTTTAAATATAAGCCATTACCAACGGATCCTAATCCTTTTCCTTTATAGGGGCTTAAATAAAGACCTTTTCCGTCAGTTTCTACTCGACAAATACAACCCCCTTTTTTAAGATAAAGGCCCGATCCCATAGCCTTTTGCACGCCGGATGACGCTAATCACGAAAGGGCTCCTACGCCTAATGCCGGCAAAACGGTTCTGGCAATCGCTGGCAAAGCGCTCGCAGCTAAACCGGCTAGCATTCCGAGAAAACCCCCCTTTATTTCCTTATTATGTTTAAGTTGCCTGGCAGACATTTTAATCGTTACGCCAGTACCATTTTCGAAGGCTTTAGCTATTTTTCTCGCCTGTGTTTTGGTAACCGCTAAAACGTCATTACCGCTTAAATCTTCACGACCTAAACGAATACTTATTTTGCAGTCTCCTTTTTTAATAGCGGACGCGAGTTTTTTCTTTTGCCCTTCAGATATATTAACTTTAATATTCGTGTAACTCGTCATTTTATATACGTTTTTATTTTTTTTATGCCTCTCTAATATGAAACCTAATCGTTATATTTTCACCTCTAAGATTTAGTAAAGTTCCATTTTGATCCGTAATTTTTACCTCTAGATTATGTATTTCATCTAACGTTATCGGTAAATATACTAAATTAACGGGCGTCTCGATTATCTTATATCCAGGGGCAACATTAGGGAAAAAAGAATAAATCATATTTTGCATTAATCCGTTAACGTAGCTTCCCGAGATAATATCGATATTAACGAAGACGGAATATATACTGAGAATGTTTACTATATTCTCGGACTCGTGAAATCCCGCTTCGTATTTCGCGTGAGTAAAACCTAATACTTTGGAAATGGAACTTGGATGGTTAAAACCTACTTGATAACCATCTTCGAGAGTGAGAATAGATTTCAGCGTATTCGTATTCGCGGAAATATGAATAGGGTTTTCGTCATTGACTAAATCAGCGTGACCGTTTTTTCTTATTTCTTGATGAATGGTATCGTTAATGTCTGTAAGATCGTAACTTCCTTCAGGTATTTCTTTTTTAAACCAAGAAGCGCCATTGTCCGGAGAATAAATAAAAATGCCGTTCGTCGCGTCAATATTTGGAAAAGAATAGTAAGTTTCGAGGTTTACCAAAGCTATTTCGTATTTTATATCCCGTTCCAGCTGTAATGGGGGATTAAACCTAGTTCTAATAAGCGTTTCGTCACCGCTTACTATAATTTGCGAGGATTCTTTTTGCCGCGTATTTTTAGCTATCCGTTCTAAAATATCTTCCATTTTTTTATATAGTGAAAAAAATTTTTTAACCCCGCGAAGATCGTAATCTCACCGTCCCGTAAAACCAAGAGGTCGGAAAGTCGCAACGCGAAGCCCCAATGAAGGAGGGCCAGACCTTGAGAAGACGAAAGATTTTCCTTTGAGTATTCTGCGAAGGTCGAAGAAACGGAAAGATCGGAGAAATTTTTAATTAATTATCTTTTTCATTTTCTAACGGTTTAGGTATATTAAACTCGTCAAAACCGTGCCTATACTTTCCTTCGTCTTTCTCGCTAGATAAATCGATAGTAACAAAACCAAAAGGTTTTTCCCACGCCTTATAACAAAATTTTCTAAATTCTTCTTTAGGCATATCCCCTCTTACATGATCGTCATAAATATGATGTTTTGAAGGTCTTGGCGAAAAAGGCAAATAAAATTCGCGTTTTCTCTAATAGTTTGTCTCGGTAACTTAAAATAGTTTTGGGAAAGGTAAAAGCAGTCGACATTACTATGCCTTCCACGAATATAGTAGCATTTGCATTTATTTTGCTTTTCTAAAAGTAAATCGTCGAAGATCATTAAATTTTTATCTTCCGTTTCCAAGTCTCTCGGATCCGGCACGTCCTCGGAAGTTTCGAAGAAACTACAAGTTATATTCGATTTTTCGTCTTCTATTCTTCTGGCCCATTTTTCGATTATATCTTCAGCGTTAAAATTAGAATCCTGTATTTCATCGTGATTGTTAAACAACTCTAATATACATTTTTTCGGTAGTCTTTCTTCGAAAGCTTTTTGAAGAATGCGATGTTCGGGTTGGAAAAGACTTTTTCCGAACACGCATAAATTATTGTAGTCGAGCCATTCCGGTTTTAGCAAAAGGTTTAGTAAAAGGGTAGTCTTGCCGCATCCCGATTTGCCTACGATTAGCCCCCTAATACTTTTAGGCAAAAGGGGGTTATTAAATCTACTCGATACTACTTCATTCCACGATAAATCTTCAATATCCATTTTATATATATATTTAAAAAAAATTTAACGTATATAAAAAGATGTATTGCGTTAAATGTAGAAAAGCTACTGGAACAGGTCCCATGAGTTATGTCGTTACTAAAAATGGAAGAAATATGGCTCGTGGAAAATGCCTGGTCTGCGGAACAACTAAGACGCAGTTTGTTAAATCAGCGGGCGTCAAACCAAAAACATCGAAACCGAAAACGTCTTTAAAAAAAAAAAAAAAAAAAAAAAAAAAAGAGAAAAATTTAAGTGGATCGATACTTAATAGGATGATCAATAATTTACCCGTCGAAATGCATCTCCCCGGGCATAATTTTATGGGACCGGTACTAAATTAAATAAAAGGCTCAACCCCGATTTAACGCCTAAGGAATGGAGTAAACCGATAAACCGCGTCGATAAAGCCGCGTACCATCACGATATTTGCTATCTTAAACATAATGATACGGCTAGCAGAAATTCTATTTGCGACGCGAATATGTTAACGGAATTAAAGGGGATCTATAATCCGACGCTTTGGGAAAAAATGGAGCGATCTGTCGTTAGTAATCTGATTGGGGTGAAGAAAAGATTCGGAATGGGAGTTGCGCCTAAAAAAAAAAATTTGACATGGAGGATTTAGCTGAAGAGTTGCATAAACCCGTAAGAAGAAAATTTAGGAAAAGGAGAGTCTTAGTAAATGGTATTGATAAAATATGGGCCGCCGATTTAGTAGACATGCAGGCATTTTCTAAATTTAATCGGGGTATAAAATATCTTCTCGCTGTCATTGATATCTTTTCCAAATACGGTTGGTTGATTCCATTAAAAGACAAAACTGGGAAATCTGTCGCCAAAGCATTAAAGAATATTTTTAAGGAGAGAAAGCCGGAGAAATTATGGGTAGATAAAGGTAAAGAGTTTTATAACAAAGATGTTAAAGGCTTAGTAGAAATATATTCTACCCAAAATGAAGAAAAATCTAGCGTCGTCGAGAGATGGATTAGAACGATGAAAGAAAAGATGTGGAAATATTTTACCGCTAAATCTACTCACGTTTATTTTAACGTTTTACAGAATCTCGTTAAAGAATATAATAATACGAAACATTCTTCTATTAAAATGACGCCAGTAAATGCTAGTAAGAAGGTTAATGAAGCCGAGGTTCGGAAAAATCTTTATCCCAATCATCTCGATGTAAGGGATATAAATCCAAAGTTTTCCGTCGGTGATAGAGTAAGAATAGCGAAAAAGAAAAAGACTTTCGAAAAGGGATATACTACAAGATGGAACGAAGAAATTTTTACAATTTCCGAAGTAAAAAGTACATCGCCCGTAACGTATACAATTAAAGATCTTAAAGGAGAAGAAATAGAAGGCAGCTTTTATGAACCCGAACTACAAAAAACTAGGCAAGACTTTTACAGGATAGAAAAGGTTATTAAGAAAGAAAAAGATAGATCTCTAGTAAAATGGAAAGGTTATCCCGACAAGTTTAATACTTGGGTCGATAATAAAGTCATTACGAATATTTCGGCGTAAAAAAGAAAATGACGAATATCGCAATTAAAAATGTAATTTTACCGAACAAACCGTTAAGTAATTTCGAACTAGAAGATGCTGCGAGAAAATTAAAAAAATACCTTCTTTTGAGGGGTATTTTTACGAGATACTTTACCAAAAAAAGTACGAAAAAAGGAATGCGGTATATTAAATCTCGATGACATGAGCGGTTCCGGGACGCATTGGGTCGCTTGGTATAAAAACGGCGAGAGAAAAATTTATTTCGACAGTTATGGCTTGCAGCCACCTCTCGAACTAGAAAGGTATCTGACGAATCTGATATTTTACAATACGGACCAATTACAACGAGCGGGGCAAGTATTCTGTGGTCATTTATGCCTGTACGTTCTTAAAGAGCTAAGCTCGGGAAATAAATTCCAACGAGTTTTAAATAAACTTTTTTAGCGATATAAAAAAAATGCCTGCTGACAATACTCCTTTATTAAAACTACCTGCATTAGAACCAACTGACTGCGTAATAACAGCCACGAAAGATAAACCATTAAAACGAGGAGATTATTACGATTTTCACGGTTCTAATAGTTATTATATGACAAGCGGAGCGGTATTAAAGAAAATAGTTTGCTCGTCAGAGGGAAAATCTTTTCCATTTTAGAATATTGTTAGATGGTGATAGTTTCTACCAGGAAATCGAAATTAAAGAGCCGTATAAAGTTATCGATATCGATATTCCAATCCCCAATATCGTTATTTGCTGAAAGAAATATAAAAAGAACAAAACCGATGACCGCTATATTAAAATTTTTCCGTACGAATCTTTAAGAATTAAACAAGAAACGGACAACCCATCCGTTACTCGCGCAGTTATAACCTGAGTGGTGGATTATGATTTTTTAAAAACAGGTTTTTCTCCTTACAATAATTGCGTTGAAACTGGTAATTGTGATTTAACATAAATTCCAACGAGTTTTAAATAAACTTTTTTAGCGATATAAAAAAAAAGAATGCCAGTTGATAAATTCGGAAGAATGGATGATATTAAACCGAGCTGAGATGGAGCGTCGCTTACATACGTGAATAATAATTTTTTGCGTAAAGACGGAACGGCGGAAGTTACCGGTTCTATAAATATGAATGGTAATACCTTAACGCGGGTTAGTAATCCCGTAAATCCGCAAGACGTCGCGACTAAAGATTATGTTGATTCCAACGTGGGAATATTGGACAAAAATGGGGGCTATATGATGAGAGAATATTTAAACATGGGATTTAATAAGATAAAAAACTTAGGCGATCCTACGGAACCGAGCGAAGCCGCTAATAAAAAATATGTGAATGATAGCAGTAGAGCAATAGTAAAATGACAGGACAGTAGTTTTTCCGCCATCGGGGATATAGATATGCGAGGTTACCGGATAACGAATCTTTTAGATCCTGTAGAAACGCAAGACTGGGTGACAAAAAATTATGCGGATAATTATCAAGCTTTTATTTACCGTCCTGATGGTTATATGGCAAAAAATTATGCGGATAATTATCAAGCTTTTATTTACCGTCCTGGTGGTTATACGGCAACTAACGACGTTTCTATGGGAGGACAAAGAATTAACGAAGTTGGAACTCCTTTTAAAAATGAACAAGCTGCAAATAAATTTTACGTAGATAGCGCAATTTTGTCAGCAGAAGTTTTTAGTAAACAACCGTACGGTACTATTCGCACGAATGGTGAAATAGACATGGGTGGATTTAAAATTAAGAACTTAGCTGATCCTTTTGCTTGGGGTGACGCTGTTCTCAACAGCCAAATGTCTAACCAACTTCTAGCGTTTGAAAAATCAGTTAAAAAAAAAATAATAAGCGTCCATGCCGCGGAACAAGGAAGTTTATTAGAAGGAAATTACGAGTTTTCTTTCGGTAATGGTAGCAACGGAAGATCTCACGGATTAGGGGGTTATTGCGTGTCAGCTCCGGGTAGAATTATAAGAGGTACTTTAACGGTTTTAAAAGGAAATAAGTTTTTAGAAGAAGAGATAAAAATTAACTTAGTCGTAAACGGTGAGGAATAAACTGACTATTCCTTAATAAAAAAAACGGGGGAAGGTTGTAGTTGCGTAATTTTTCCTCAGCCTTTAGAAATAAAGCAGTGTGACGTCATAAACTTTTTAACGAAGACTAGCAATACCGACGTAAAAAATGCGTATTTAGCGATACTTATAGAACTCGATTTATAAAAAAATATTAAATTAAAGAGTTAATTTAATATATAAAAAATGGTAACATAATAGTTGGCAGCAAATTAACTACCGTTTCATCTAATGACATTTTTGTAGGGCCAGGAAGGGTAAGTGATCCTTCCAATTGTGAATATTGTAAGATGAGAAACGAAACAATAGAAGGGTTTAGGTTTGTACCTACGAAATTTAGCGCGGAGGCTATAAAAAGTTATTACTGAAGAACTAAATCAAAAGTCGTTTTTGGAATTAAAAAAATTCTGTTCCGCGTTAAATATTCTTTGTCTTAGAATAGTAAACGAGACGTAAGAATTCGATACATTTTCAGAACACAAAGAATATGGGGATTTCATAGGTATTTTTAGCGATAAAGCGCAAAAATTACTCAGCGAATTTCCTATAGGCAACATAGAGGATTTGGATACCATCTGTTTGTTAAGCCGTAGGATGGACAGATTATTATACGAAAGACTTAGTTGCCATGACAGTTACGAACCGTGCACCAAAGAAATGAATTGTTACCCCGATTTATAAAAAAAATATTAAATTAAAGAGTTAATCTAATATATCAAAAAAATGGCAGAGTTACTAAACGAGATAGTGGAAAGCGATGCCTTTCTTAAAGATCCTTTAGAATATTTTTTTAGAAGTATAAGCATGGACTTTAATAACCTTACCAAATACGTGGTTTTGTTTAAAGGTGATGGTCGTGAGAAAGTAGGTGAGTATTACGAAAAACAAATTCGCGAGCTATACGATCTCGTATTATCGCAGTTTAAATATTTTATCGAGAATTATTATAGTGAAAAGATCAAAAATATTTATTCTAGAGCGAATGAATCTTTATCGTGGGCGGACAAGATTGGGGAGACCGGGGAGATCGTAGAGACCGTAAAGACCGTGGAGATCGTAGAGACTGAGAATGAAACGGGTGAAGAATCATAAAAAATTTATAACTTTTTAGAAAAAGTTATAAATTTATTTTTTTAATCGACTTCAGAGTCATAGCCAGAATCACTAGAAGTATACGCAATTTCGTGATCAGCTTTGAGTTCAGCTAGGTGTTCAGCTTCGCGTTCAGCTATAGAAACGCCCATTTCATCTAAATGCCATTCCGCGCTTAATTTATCATTTTCTTTAGAGCTAAAATAATATTCTATCTCCGTTTCCGTTCTATTAGCATGTCGAAGTATTTGACGAGCTTTTTCATTTAAATCTATTTCCATTTTTAATAAATCTCTTAGGTCTTCTAAATGAAGATTTTTCCCTTCAATTAGATCCATCTGTCGGTCAAGAAGCCTTAGGTCTTCTCTCTCGATAGTTTTATTTTTAATTTCTCCATTTTCGATATCGTAAATACGTCTGTCTCTCGATAATAATTTCATCTTTTTTGGCTATTTTAATTCTTAAATCTCTCAATTGCTCGAATATATTCTTTAATCCTCGTATATCATTTATATTTTCTGCCATTATGCTTTTTTATATAAGAATCTTTTTTCTTTAAGCCAAATTAAAAAGTCGTTATTAATATTTTATCTTTCAAAGATATTAATATTTTATTTCGCCAGCCCGAAAAGATTTTTATCGCCGCTAAATCGAGACGCCTAGGCGTCTAGAGCATCTTCGATGCTCCCCTCGAAGGCCAAAGATTCGGAGAGATTGGACAGATTGGAGAGATTTTATACGAAAAGGGTATAAGAAATAAGAGATGTGGAGATCGTTGAGATTTTTATTTCGAGAGGATCTAGCTGACCCCCGGAAGACTGGAGAAACGCGACGATCGAGAAGATTTTAAGTACAGGGGGTTATACGGGCTAAGAGACGCGGAGATCGAGAAGATGTTTTAGGACGGAAGGATAAAAAAAACGGAATTATGGAAAAACCGGAAAGGATGGGAAATCCGAAATTATGGAATTCTGTAATATCATAAATGGCAGTGACCCTTTAAGAATGTGACCTTTGAACTTAATAATGACTTGACCCTTTAAGAATGTGACCTTTGAACTTAATAATGGGCTAGGGATTTAAGAATGTGACCTTTGAACTTAATAAGCTGAGAGACTCCCTAGCCCTAGGGGACCCCCCATAGCCCCCTAGCCCGAAGGGCTATACCCTCCGAATGAGCCCAGTGGGCCCGTCCGGGGGTAAACCCTTCTACTTACAGATATCATGTATATCTTTGTATTTGAGAAGAGGCGCTATTGCTTGGGCTCTTCACGGTCGTCTTGGCATCCATGTCCTTGCTGTTGTCCTTGGTCATCCTCCCTAGAAACAGCAAGTCACAAAGTTTGAAAACAGTGCTGATGCCATGGATTGTATGCATTCACAGGGAGCACAAGCCGGACTTGCCAACCCCATGTTGCTCAATTACACCTTTTGCAATAACAAGATCATACTAAATGGAACTTGCTGTCTGATTTTGAATCAGAGCTGCTATTGATGTGAAGATAATGTGGCAACAAAAATTGAGAAGAAAATTAAGGGGGCCAGCCAGGTAGCGTTGTCAGTTACTTGCTTGCTTGTAATCAAGGGGTCTGTAAATCGAATCCCAATCTGATTTCGAAAACTGATCATGATCATTGTGTCATGATTTATTCCAATTTCACTATTGAACATTGTTTTGATGATTTTTCAATGTGGGAAAAAGGCTTGAAAAAAGTGTCGAGAGAAGTAGCAGTAAAAGAAACTTGGAAGTGCGATATGACCGAAAAATGATAAGGACTGCTTTAACCCTTTACCACATGACAAAATTTTAGAATTGCCTAAAATGAAATGTTCTGCAGACGACGAAATAATTGTGACGAAAAAATATAAAATTAGCTTTTGAAAGCGTAGAAAACATTGTGGGAAAAGGAGAAAATGCTGGTTACCCTATTGTTTTTAACTTTAATCTTTAATAGCAAACTTACAGATGACCCCCAAAATTCATGAGCTAGCAGAAACACTGAATCTAGGATTCTTTTCTTCCATACAAAAAATGCTAAATGTATTTTATTTTTCACTTTACAGCTAAACATTGGTGCATACCTTTGTTATTTATCAGTTGCACCATTGCTTGGGCTCTTCGTGGTCATCTTGGCCTCCACTTCCTCACTGTTCTCTGTCGTCTTTTCAGCACCACACTTTGTTCCACTGTGTAGGTTGCGCCACATAGTACTTGGTTAAGGATTTATATTTTCCGAAGCAGCTACTTAGTAAAGTTTCAATGATGGTTGTGTAGGAAAGCAGCCAGTAGCTTGAGAAGAATGTTCTGTAAAGGACTGGTACACCAAATTTCAGGACAGCATGCCACCTCATTGTAACAGGAATAATGTTGAAAATGATGTAAACGCCACTCAATCCAATGTTTTAAAACAAGAAAATACAACAACACAGACTTACTACTTGACCTAAGAACCCAACTCATTTGGCCTTTCATTCTGCTTTTCTGCACTAGGTCGCTTACCAAACCTGACTGACTTGATCCATGGGCTGCATCTCAGGCAGACATATAGTACCACATAATCCTACATTCCTAAAAATGCAAAAGAAAGAGCTTAAGGCCCTATATCCCTTCCTTTACTGTTGACCCTTTAAAGCGGACATTATTACTGACCTATTCCTTGGTATCAACACTGGAAGGGTACGATCATGACTACCTCTAGAATGCTATCGTGTTTCTCGTGACCAAAGGTTAAACACTGACCCATAGCAAGTTTGTGGTATCGACTTCAACTCTTGATCCTCTTCACAAAACAATGTGCTTTGAAGAAAGGCCTTTGGGTGTGGGGGTCTTGGCAACATGTAAATTACACAAACAAATGTAAAGACTTGGGGTAGGTCAGTTCAGCTGAACATTTCCTCACCTAACATAATCAATTAATTTACTCCCAGACACTGCATTCAATTACAGGCCAATGAAACTGATGACAACAAGAGGTATGGAACACCCAACCATAAGGAGTGGTGTTACATGAACCCAATGATAAACTCTGACCAGGAAGTGTTCATCAAAGTGCCCACTCCACACTTCTCGTGTAAACAGTCCATTGCAAAGGATCACTGAGTATTGGAAAACGGCAGATGATTCTTCTGTTTAAACCATTTGCTTCAGCACTATACACCACAGAATTTTGTATTCAGCAAGATTACAGCAAAACTGAACACTGTTCTCTTTCTGAAAAAAAATGAAGAAGCCACCATTAAATATTTGCCTTTTAGCCTGCCCGAATACAAAACACTCATGGTGAGCTTTTGGGATTGCGCTGTGTCTGTCGTCTGTGCATCAACAATGACCTTGTGGGCAGTCTATAGAGGCCACATTTTCTATCATAAACTCTTGAAATTAATGAGATTGTCTTGATGAAATCTCAGACAGTTTGAAACTGGGTAAGTTTGGGTAAAAAAGTAGGACACTGGGCCAAATCTTAGAAAAAGCTCCTTTGCACCATATGCAGCCAATACTCATGAAAGTTGGTCAGAATGTTTGTCTTGATAAAATCTTGGACGAGTTTGAAACTGTGGTACTTGGGTAAAAAAGTAGGTCACTGGGCCATATCTTGGAAACACCTTTTGTGCAGTCTAGAGGGCACATTTTCAGCCTGACACTCATGCCACATGGTCAGAATGTTTGTCTTGATAAAATCTTGGACAAGTGTGAAATTTGGTCATGTTGAGTGAAAAAGTAGGTCACTGGGCCAAATCTTAGGAAAAGCTTTTGTGCTCTCTAGAGGGCACATTTTCAACCCAATACTCATGAAACGTTGTCAAAATGTTTGTCTTGGTATCTCTGACTAGTTCAAAAATAGGTCAAGTCAGTCAAAAGTAAGTTACTTACACTCATGTGTTTTACATTATCACAACTAGGATCTTTTCAGCTTTATCAGTCCTAGATGACCTTACTCGTGTGAGCATTTTAGGGCAAATGGCCCTCTTGTTTAACGAATAACTTCAAGCACATTCCCTCAGGCAAATGAATGGTAGACTAAATATGAAAGAGATGAATATTGTATGAAAACTTGTCACCTTACTCATGAAACGTTGTCAAAATGTTTGTCTTGATATCTCTGACTAGTTCAAAAATAGGTCAAGTCAGTCAAAAGTAAGTTACTTACACTCATGTGTTTTACATTATCACAACTAGGATCTTTTCAGCTTTATCAGTCCTAGATGACCTTACTTGTGTGAGCATTTTAGGGCAAATGGCCCTCTTGTTTAACGAATAACTTCAAGCACATTCCCTCAGGCAAATGAATGGTAGACTAAATATGAAAGAGATGAATATTGTATGAAAACTTGTCACCTTCCTTGGCAAATCGGAACTCTCTGGCTGCATCAATGGAAATCTGTTCACACTTGCTTCGTCAGTAGGTCATCCAGTCTGACAGAAAAAACAAATCAAAATTCAATCAAATTTCTCAGTGGAGTGCATAGTTGAGTGTTGTGGGGGGGTTGGGGGTCGGGAAAGAAGACTGAGACAGAGTAGTGTGAAAAGGACTGGTAAACATAACTTGAGTAATGCATAGATGGGCCATTGGGATATGACAAAATTATGTTTAGCAGTTTAGCATGTTGCTTTTAAAACCCATAAAGTGCTGGAACTGACTTAAGTTGTTTTTGCGGACAGTGTAGATCAAGATGCGACTGCACAGAACGTGCAGTCTGATCTTGGCTCTACACAGTCCGCTAACATTTTGCATATTCTGGCCAAAACAACCTTGAAATGACAATGTATATTTCCTGTTTAAAAATGTGATTTATTTAAAAATGTGATTTATTTGGCACCCTAAGGCTAAATAATATAATAGATACCTTTGCTATGGTGAAATAATACCATCGCCCCAGCTTATCCATGGTCGTTTTGGCATTCACTTTCTCACTGTTGTCCTTGGCCATCTTCCCTGAAAAAGACAAGTCAAAATTTGAAAAAAAAAAAAAAATACTGGTGCCATGCATAGTTTTCATCCACAGGGAGCAAAAGCCTGACTTGTCAACCTGTGTGCCTAAATAACAGTATTTGCATATTAAGATCAGTCTACATGGAAGATGCTGTCTGATCTTGAATCCAGACTGTTGTTGATGTGGAGATAGTCTCACAAAAAAAAAAAAAAAAGAGCATAGAGATTAGAAAAAATAAGGGGACCAGCCTTAGAACCTCAGTAAGAAAATGGATTATAACCAAAGGGTCTAAAGATTGAATATCAGCTTGCATAATCTCTTGTTGTTAACTGCTGATAGTGATTTTGACAAGATTCATTCCTATCTCACTATTTAACATTATTTTTGATGGTGTTAAAGTATTTAAAGGAGGCACTGGCTTTAAAATAGCAATGTGAAACAGTAAAAGAACCTTCAACATCTCTCTGATAGGTTCTCTTACCAGTGCAAATAAGATGCAGATATCATGTATACCTTTGTATTTGAGAAGAGGCGCTATTGCTTGGGCTCTTCACGGTCATCTTGGCCTCCACGTCCTTGCTGTTGTCCTTGGTCATCCTCCCTAGAAACAGCAAGTCACAAAGTTTGAAAACAGTGCTGATGCCATGGATTGTATGCATTCACAGGGAGCACAAGCCGGACTTGCCAACCCCATGTTGCTCAATTACACCTTTTGCAATAACAAGATCATACTAAATGGAACTTGCTGTCTGATTTTGAATCAGAGCTGATATTAATGTGAAGATAATGTGGAAAAAAAAAATTGAGAAGAAAATTAAGAGGGCCAGCCAGGTAGCGTTGTCAGTAAAATTACTGGCTTGTAATCAAGGGGTCTCTAAATCGAATCCCAATCTGATTTCGAAAACTGATCATGATCATTGTGTCATGATTTATTCCAATTTCACTATTGAACATTGTTTTGATGATTTTTCAATGTGGGAAAAAGGCTTGAAAAAAGTGTCGAGAGAAGTAGCAGTAAAAGAAACTTGGAAGTGCGATATGACCGAAATATGATAAGGACTGCTTTAACCCTTTACCACATGACAAAATTTTAGAATTGCCTAAAATGAAATGTTCTGCAGACGACGAAATAATTGTGACGAAAAAATATAAAATTAGCTTTTGAAAGCGTAGAAAACATTGTGGGAAAAGGAGAAAATGCTGGTTACGCTATTGTTTTTAACTTTAATCTTTAATAGCAAACTTACAGATGACCCCCAAAATTCATGAGCTAGCAGAAACACTGAATCTAGGATTCTTTTCTTCCACACAAAAAATGCTAAATGTATTTTATTTTTCACTTTACAGCTAAACATTGGTGCATACCTTTGTTATTTATCAGTTGCACCATTGCTTGGGCTCTTCGTGGTCATCTTGGCCTCCACTTCCTCACTGTTCTCTGTCGTCTTTTCAGCACCACACTTTGTTCCACTGGGTAGGTTGCGCCACATAGTACTTGGTTAAGGATTTATATTTTCCGAAGCAGCTACTTATTAAAGTTTCAATGATGGTTGTGTAGGAAAGCAGCCAGTAGCTTGAGAAGAATGTTCTGTAAAGTACTGGTACACCAAATTTCAGGACAGCATGCCACCACATTGTAACAGGAATAATGTTGAAAATGATGTAAACGCCACTCAATCCAATGTTTTAAAACAAGAAAATACAACAACACAGACTTACTACTTGACCTAAGAACCCAACTCATTTGGCCTTTCATTCTGCTTTTCTGCACTAGGTCGCTTACCAAACCTGACTGACTTGATCCATGGGCTGCATCTCAGGCAGACATATAGTACCACATAATCCTACATTCCTAAAAATGCAAAAGAAAGAGCTTAAGGCCCTATATCCCTTCCTTTAATGTTGACCCTTTAAAGCGGACATTATTACTGACCTATTCCTTGGTATCAACACTGGACGGGTACGATCATGACTACCTCTAGAATGCTATCGTGTTTCTCGTGACCAAAGGTTAAACACTGACCCATAGCAAGTTTGTGGTATCGACTTCAACTCTTGATCCTCTTCACAAAACAATGTGCTTTGAAGAAAGGCCTTTGGGTGTGGGGGTCTTGGCAACATGTAAATTACACAAACAAATGTAAAGACTTGGGGTAGGTCAGTTCAGCTGAACATTTCCTCACCTAACATAATCAATTAATTTACTCCCAGACACTGCATTCAATTACAGGCCAATGAAACTGATGACAACAAGAGGTATGGAACACCCAACCATAAGGAGTGGTGTTACATGAACCCAATGATAAACTCTGACCAGGAAGTGTTCATCAAAGTGCCCACTCCACACTTCTCGTGTAAACAGTCCATTGCAAAGGATCACTGAGTATTGGAAAACGGCAGATGATTCTTCTGTTTAAACCATTTGCTTCAGCACTATACACCACAGAATTTTGTATTCAGCAAGATTACAGCAAAACTGAACACTGTTCTCTTTCTGAAAAAAATTGAAGAAGAAGCCACCATTAAATATTTGCCTTTTAGCTCGCCCGAATACACAGCGCTCATGGTGAGCTTTTGGGATTGCGCTGTGTCTGTCGTCTGTGCGTCAACAATGACCTTGTGGGCAGTCTATAGAGGCCACATTTTCTATCATAAACTCTTGAAATTAATCAGATTGTCTTGATGAAATCTCAGACAGTTTGAAACTGGGTATGTCTGGGTCAAAAAGTAGGACACTGGGCCAAATCTTAGAAAAAGCTCATTTGCACCATATGCAGCCCAATACTCATGAAAGTTGGTCAGAATGTTTGTCTTGATAAAATCTTGGACGAGTTTGAAACTGTGTCACTTGGGTAAAAAAGTAGGTCACTGGACCATATCTTGGAAACACCTTTTGTGCAGTCTAGAGGGCACATTTTCAGCCTGACACTCATGCCACATGGTCAGAATGTTTGTCTTGATAAAATCTTGGACAAGTGTGAAATTTGGTCATGTCGAGTGAAAAAGTAGGTCACTGGGCCAAATCTTAGGAAAAGCTTTTGTGCTCTCTAGAGGGCACATTTTCAACCCAATACTCATGAAACGTTGTCAAAATATTTGTCCTGATATCTCTGACTAGTTCAAAAATAGGTCAAGTCAGTCAAAAGTAAGTTACTTACACTCATGTGTTTTACATTATCACAACTAGGATCTTTTCAGCTTTATCAGTCCTAGATGACCTTACTCGTGTGAGCATTTTAGGGCAAATGGCCCTCTTGTTTAATGAATAACTTCAAGCACATTCCCTCAGGCAAATGAATGGTAGACTAAATATGAAAGAGATGAATACTGTATGGAAACCTGTCACCTTCCTTGGCAAATCGGAACTCTCTGGCTGTATCAATGGAAATCTGTCCGCACTTGCTTCGTCAGTAGGTCATCCACTCTGAAAGAAAAAAACAATCAAAATTCAGTCAAATTTCTCAATGGAGTGCACAGTTGAGTGTTGTGGGGGGGGTCAGGAAAGAAGACTGAGACAGAGTAGTGTGAAAAGGACTGGTAAACATAACTTGAATAATGCATAGATGGGCCATTGGGATATGACAAAATTATGTTTAGCAGGTTAGCATGTCGCTTTTAAAACCCATAAAGTGCTGGAACTGACTTAAGTTGTTTTTGCGGACAGTGTAGAACAAGATGCGACTGCATAGAATGTGCAATCTGATCTTGGCTCTACACAGTCCGCTAACTTTTTGCATATTCTGGCCAAAACAACCTTGAAATGACAATGTATATTTCCTGTTTAAAAAGGTCCATTTCATTAATTGAGCAATATAATAGTAAACGCAATACGAAAGACCAAATTTTTGTCGCTGACTGAAAATGCCAATGTGATTTATTTGGCACCCTAAGGCTAAATAGTATAATAGATACCTTTGCAGTGGTGAAATATTACCATCGCCCAAGCTTATCCATGGTCGTTTTGGCATTCACTTCCTCACTGTTGTCCTTGGCCATCTTCCCTAAAAAAGACAAGTCAAAATTTGAAAAAAAAAAAAAAAAAAAAACTGGTACCATGCATAGTTTTCATCCACAGGGAGCAAAAGCCTGACTTGTCCACCTGTGTGGCTAACTAACAGTATTTGCGTATTAAGATCAGTCTACATGGAAGATGCTGTCTGATCTTGAATCCAGACTGTTGTTGATGTGGAGATAGTCTCACGCACAAAAAAAAGCATAGAGATTAGAAAAAATAAGGGGACCAGCCTTAGAACCTCAGTAAGAAAATGGATTATAACCAAAGGGTCTAAAGATTGAATATCAGCTTGCATAATCTCTTGTTGTTAACTGCTGATAGTGATTTTGACAAGATTCATTCCTATCTCACTATTTAACATTATTTTTGATGGTGTTTAAGTATTGAAAGAAGGCACTGGCTTTAAAATAGCAATGTGAAACAGTAAAAGAACCTTCAACATCTCTCTGATAGGTTCTCTTACTAGTGCAAATAAGATACAGATATCATGTATACCTTTGTATTTGAGAAGAGGCGCTATTGCTTGGGCTCTTCACGGTCATCTTGGCCTCCACGTCCTTGCTGTTGTCCTTGGTCATCCTCCCTAGAAACAGCAAGTCACAAAGTTTGAAAACAGTGCTGATGCCATGCATTGTATGCATTCACAGGGAGCACAAGCCCGACTTGCCAACCCCATGTTGCTCAATTACACCTTTTGCAATAACAAGATCATACTAAATGGAACTTGCTGTCTGATTTTGAATCAGAGCTGCTATTGATGTGAAGATAATGTGGCAAAAAAAAGATTGAGAAGAAAATTAAGGGGGCCAGCCAGGTAGCGTTGTCAGTTAAATTACTTGCTTGTAATCAAGGGGTCTCTAAATCGAATCCCAATCTGATTTCGAAAACTGATCATGATCATTGTGTCATGATTTATTCCAATTTCACTATTGAACATTGTTTTGATGATTTTTCAATGTGGGAAAAAGGCTTGAAAAAGGTGTCAAGAGAAGTAGCAGTAAAAGAAACTTGGAAGTGCGATATGACCGAAATATGATAAGGACTGCTTTAACCCTTTACCACATGACAAAATTTTAGAATTGCCTAAAATGAAATGTTCTGCTGACGAAATAATTGTGACGCAAAAATGAAAATTAGCTTTTGGAAGGGTAGAAAACATTGTGGGAAAAGGAGAAAATGCTGGTTACGCTATTGTTTTTAACTTTAATCTTTAATAGCAAACTTACAGATGACCCCCAAAATTCATGAGCTAGCAGAAACACTGAATCTAGGATTCTTTTCTTCCACACAAAAAATGCTAAATGTATTTTATTTTTCACTTTACAGCTAAACATTGGTGCATACCTTTGTTATTTATCAGTTGCACCATTGCTTGGGCTCTTCGTGGTCATCTTGGCCTCCACTTCCTCACTGTTCTCTGTCGTCTTTTCAGCACCACACTTTGTTCCACTGGGTAGGTTGCGCCACATAGTACTTGGTTAAGGATTTATATTTTCCGAAGCAGCTACTTATTAAAGTTTCAATGATGGTTGTGTAGGAAAGCAGCCAGTAGCTTGAGAAGAATGTTCTGTAAAGTACTGGTACACCAAATTTCAGGACAGCATGCCACCACATTGTAACAGGAATAATGTTGAAAATGATGTAAACGCTACTCAATCCAGTGTTTTAAAACAAGAAAATACAACAACACAGACTTACTACTTGACCTAAGAACCCAACTCATTTGGCCTTTCATTCTGCTTTTCTGCACTAGGTCGCTTACCAAACCTGACTGACTTGATCCATGGGCTGCATCTCAGGCAGACATATAGTACCACATAATCCTACATTCCTAAAAATGCAAAAGAAAGAGCTTAAGGCCCTATATCCCTTCCTTTACTGTTGACCCTTTAAAGCGGACATTATTACTGACCTATTCCTTGGTATCAACACTGGATGGGTACGATCATGACTACCTCTAGAATGCTATCGTGTTTCTCGTGACCAAAGGTTAAACATTGACCCATAGCAAGTTTGTGGTATCGACTTCAACTCTTGATCCTCTTCACAAAACAATGTGCTTTGAAGAAAGGCCTTTGGGTGTGGGGGTCTTGGCAACATGTAAATTACACAAACAAATGTAAAGACTTGGGGTAGGTCAGTTCAGCTGAACATTTCCTCACCTAACATTATCAATTAATTTACTCTCAGACACTGCATTCAATTACAGGCCAATGAAACTGATGACAACAAGAGGTATGGAACACCCAACCATAAGGAGTGGTGTTACATGAACCCAATGATAAACTCTGACCAGGAAGTGTTCATCAAAGTGCCCACTCCACACTTCTCGTGTAAACAGTCCATTGCAAAGGATCACTGAGTATTGGAAAACGGCAGATGATTCTTCTGTTTAAACCATTTGCTTCAGCACTATACACCACAAAATTTTGTATTCAGCAAGATTACAGCAAAACTGAACACTGTTCTCTTTCTGAAAAAAAATGAAGAAGAAGCCACCATTAAATATTTGCCTTTTAGCTCGCCCGAATACACAGCGCTCATGGTGAGCTTTTGGGATTGCGCTGTGTCTGTCGTCTGTGCGTCAACAATGACCTTGTGGGCAGTCTATAGAGGCCACATTTTCTATCATAAACTCTTGAAATTAATCAGATTGTCTTGATGAAATCTCAGACAGTTTGAAACTGGGTATGTCTGGGTCAAAAAGTAGGACACTGGGCCAAATCTTAGAAAAAGCTCGTTTGCACCATATGCAGCCCAATACTCATGAAAGTTGGTCAGAATGTTTGTCTTGATAAAATCTTGGGCGAGTTTGAAACTGTGTCACTTGGGTCAAAAAGTAGGTCACTGGACCATATCTTGGAAACACCTTTTGTGCAGTCTAGAGGGCACATTTTCAGCCTGACACTCATGCAACATGGTCAGAATGTTTGTCTTGATAAAATCTTGGACAAGTGTGAAATTTGGTCGTGTTGAGTGAAAAAGTAGGTCACTGGGCCAAATGTTAGGAAAAGCTTTTGTGCTCTCTAGAGGGCACATTTTCAACGCAATACTCATGAAACGTTGTCAAAATATTTGTCTTGATATCTCTGACTAGTTCAAAAATAGGTCAAGTCAGTCAAAAGTAAGTTACTTACACTCATGTGTTTTACATTATCACAACTAGGATCTTTTCAGCTTTATCAGTCCTAGATGACCTTATTCGTGTGAGCATTTTAGGGCAAATGGCCCTCTTGTTTAACAAATAACTTCAAGCACATTCCCTCAGGCAAATGAATGGTAGACTTAAATAAGAAAGAGATGAATACTGTATGGAAACATGTCACCTTCCTTGGCAAATCGGAACTCTCTGGCTGTATCAATGGAAATCTGTCCACTTGCTTCGTCAGTAGGTCATCCACTCTGAAAGAAAAAACAATGAAAATTCAATCAAATTTCTCGATGGAGTGCACAGTTGAGTGTTGTGGGGGGGTGGGGGTCGGGAAAGAAGACTGAGACAGAGTAGTGTGAAAAGGACTGGTAAACATAACTTGAGTAATGCATAGATGGGCCATTGGGATATGACAAAATTATGTTTAGCAGTTTAGCATGTCGCTTTTAAAACCCATAAAGTGCTGGAACTGACTTAAGTTGTTTTTGCGGACAGTGTAGATCAAGATGCGACTTCACAGAACGTGCAGTCTGATCTTGGCTCTACACAGTCCGCTAACTTTTTACATATTCTGGCCAAAACAACCTTGAAATGACAATGTATATTTCCTGTTTAAAAATGTGATTTATTTAAAAATGTGATTTATTTGGCATCCTAAGGCTAAATAACATAATAGATACCTTTGCTATGGTGAAATAATACCATCGCCCCAGCTTATCCATGGTCGTTTTGGCATTCACTTCCTCACTGTTGTCCTTGGCCATCTTCCCTAAAAAAGACAAGTCAAAATTTGAAAAAAAAAAAAAAAATACTGGTGCCATGCATAGTTTTCATCCACAGGGAGCAAAAGCCTGACTTGTCCACCTGTGTGGCTAAATAACAGTATTTGCATATTAAGATCAGTCTACATGGAAGATGCTGTCTGATCTTGAATCCAGACTGTTGTTGATGTGGAGATAGTCTCACAAAAAAAAAAAGCATAGAGATTAGAAAAAATAAGGGGACCAGCCTTAGAACCTCAGTAAGAAAATGGATTATAACCAAAGGGTCTAAAGATTGAATATCAGCTTGCATAATCTCTTGTTGTTAACTGCTGATAGTGATTTTGACAAGATTCATTCCTATCTCACTATTTAACATTATTTTTGATGGTGTTAAAGTATTTAAAGAAGGCACTGGCTTTAAAATAGCAATGTGAAACAGTAAAAGAACCTTCAACATCTCTCTGATAGGTTCTCTTACCAGTGCAAATAAGATACAGATATCATGTATACCTTTGTATTTGAGAAGAGGTGCTATTGCTTGGGCTCTTCACGGTCATCTTGGCCTCCACGTCCTTGCTGTTGTCCTTGGTCATCCTCCCTAGAAACAGCAAGTCACAAAGTTTGAAAACAGTGCTGATGCCATGCATTGTATGCATTCACAGGGAGCACAAGCCGGACTTGCCAACCCCATGTTGCTCAATTACACCTTTTGCAATAACAAGATCATACTAAATGGAACTTGCTGTCTGATTTTGAATCAGAGCTGCTATTGATGTGAAGATAATGTGGCAAAAAAAAGATTGAGAAGAAAATTAAGGGGGCCAGCCAGGTAGCGTTGTCAGTTAAATTACTTGCTTGTAATCAAGGGGTCTCTAAATCGAATCCCAATCTGATTTCGAAAACTGATCATGATCATTGTGTCATGATTTATTCCAATTTCACTATTGAACATTGTTTTGATGATTTTTCAATGTGGGAAAAAGGCTTGAAAAAAGTGTCAAGAGAAGTAGCAGTAAAAGAAACTTGGAAGTGCGATATGACCGAAATATGATAAGGACTGCTTTAACCCTTTACCACATGACAAAATTTTAGAATTGCCTAAAATGAAATGTTCTGCTGACGACGAAATAATTGTGATGCAAAAATGAAAATTAGCTTTTGGAAGGGTAGAAAACATTGTGGGAAAAGGAGAAAATGCTGGTTACGCTATTGTTTTTAACTTTAATCTTTAATAGCAAACTTACAGATGACCCCCAAAATTCATGAGCTAGCAGAAACACTGAATCTAGGATTCTTTTCTTCCACACAAAAAATGCTAAATGTATTTTATTTTTCACTTTACAGCTAAACATTGGTGCATACCTTTGTTATTTATCAGTTGCACCATTGCTTGGGTTCTTCGTGGTCATCTGGGCCTCCACTTCCTCACTGTTCTCTGTCGTCTTTTCAGCACCACACTTTGTTCCACTGGGTAGGTTGCGCCACATAGTACTTGGTTAAGGATTTATATTTTCCGAAGCAGCTACTTATTAAAGTTTCAATGATGGTTGTGTAGGAAAGCAGCCAGTAGCTTGAGAAGAATGTTCTGTAAAGTACTGGTACACCAAATTTCAGGACAGCATGCCACCACATTGTAACAGGAATAATGTTGAAAATGATGTAATCGCTACTCAATCCAGTGTTTTAAAACAAGAAAATACAACAACACAGACTTACTACTTGACCTAAGAACCCAACTCATTTGGCCTTTCATTCTGCTTTTCTGCACTAGGTTGCTTACCAAACCTGACTGACTTGATCCATGGGCTGCATCTCAGGCAGACATATAGTACCACATAATCCTACATTCCTAAAAATGCAAAAGAAAGAGCTTAAGGCCCTATATCCCTTCCTTTACTGTTGACCCTTTAAAGCGGACATTATTACTGACCTATTCCTTGGTATCAACACTGGACGGGTACGATCATGACTACCTCTAGAATGCTATCGTGTTTCTCGTGACCAAAGGTTAAACACTGACCCATAGCAAGTTTGTGGTATCGACTTCAACTCTTGATCCTCTTCACAAAACAATGTGCTTTGAAGAAAGGCCTTTGGGTGTGGGGGTCTTGGCAACATGTAAATTACACAAACAAATGTAAAGACTTGGGGTAGGTCAGTTCAGCTGAACATTTCCTCACCTAACATAATCAATTAATTTACTCCCAGACACTGCATTCAATTACAGGCCAATGAAACTGATGACAACAAGAGGTATGGAACACCCAACCATAAGGAGTGGTGTTACATGAACCCAATGATAAACTCTGACCAGGAAGTGTTCATCAAAGTGCCCACTCCACACTTCTCGTGTAAACAGTCCATTGCAAAGGATCACTGAGTATTGGAAAACGGCAGATGATTCTTCTGTTTAAACCATTTGCGTCAGCACTATACACCACAGAATTTTGTATTCAGCAAGATTACAGCAAAACTGAACACTGTTCTCTTTCTGAAAAAAATTGAAGAAGAAGCCACCATTAAATATTTGCCTTTTAGCTCGCCCGAATAGAAAGTGCTCATGGTGAGCTTTTGGGATTGCGCTGTGTCTGTCGTCTGTGCGTCAACAATGACCTTGTGGGCAGTCTATAGAGGCCACATTTTCTATCATAAACTCTTGAAATTAATCAGATTGTCTTGATGAAATCTCAGACAGTTTGAAACTGGGTATGTCTGGGTCAAAAAGTAGGACACTGGGCCAAATCTTAGAAAAAGCTCGTTTGCACCATATGCAGCCCAATACTCATGAAAGTTGGTCAGAATGTTTGTCTTGATAAAATCTTGGACGAGTTTGAAACTGTGTCACTTGGGTCAAAAAGTAGGTCACTGGACCATATCTTGGAAACACCTTTTGTGCAGTCTAGAGGGCACATTTTCAGCCTGACACTCATGCAACATGGTCAGAATGTTTGTCTTGATAAAATCTTGGACAAGTGTGAAATTTGGTCATGTCGAGTGAAAAAGTAGGTCACTGGGCCAAATGTTAGGAAAAGCTTTTGTGCTCTCTAGAGGGCACATTTTCAACTCAATACTCATGAAACGTTGTCAAAATGTTTGTCTTGATATCTCTGACTAGTTCAAAAATAGGTCAAGTCAGTCAAAAGTAAGTTACTTACACTCATGTGTTTTACATTATCACAACTAGGATCTTTTCAGCTTTATCAGTCCTAGATGACCTTACTTGTGTGAGCATTTTAGGGCAAATGGCCCTCTTGTTTAACGAATAACTTCAAGCACATTCCCTCAGGCAAATGAATGGTAGACTAAATATGAAAGAGAAGAATATTGTATGAAAACTTGTCACCTTCCTTGGCAAATCGGAACTCTCTGGCTGCATCAATGGAAATCTGTCCACACTTGCTTCGTCAGTAGGTCATCCAGTCTGACAGAAAAAACAAATCAAAATTGAATCAAATTTCTCAATGGAGTGCACAGTTGAGTGTTGTGGGGGGGTTGGGGGTCGGGAAAGAAGACTGAGACAGAGTAGTGTGAAAAGGACTGGTAAACATAACTTGAGTAATGCATAGATGGGCCATTGGGATATGAAAAAATTATGTTTAGCAGATTAGCATGTCGCTTTTAAAACCCATAAAGTGCTGGAACTGACTTAAGTTGTTTTTGCGGACAGTGTAGATCAAGATGCGACTGCACAGAACGTGCAGTCTGATCTTGGCTCTACACAGTCCGCTAACTTTTTGCATATTCTGGCCAAAACAACCTTGAAATGACAATGTATATTTCCTGTTTAAAAATGTGATTTATTTAAAAATGTGATTTATTTGGCATCCTAAGGCTAAATAATATCATACATACCTTTGCTATGGTGAAATAATACCATCGCCCAAGCTTATCCATGGTCGTTTTGGCATTCACTTCCTCACTGTTGTCCTTGGCCATCTTCCCTAAAAAAGACAAGTCAAAATTTGAAAAAAAAATACTGGTGCCATGCATAGTTTTCATCCACAGGGAGCAAAAGCCTGACTTGTCCACCTGTGTGGCTAAATAACAGTATTTGCATATTAAGATCAGTCTACATGGAAGATGCTGTCTGATCTTGAATCCAGACTGTTGTTGATGTGGAGATAGTCTCACAAAAAAAAATAGCATAGAGATTAGAAAAAATAAGGGGACCAGCCTTAGAACCTCTGTAAGAAAATGGATTATAACCAAAGGGTCTAAAGATTGAATATCAGCTTGCATAATCTCTTGTTGTTAACTGCTGATAGTGATTTCTACAAGATTCATTCCTATCTCACTATTTAACATTATTTTTGATGGTGTTAAAGTATTTAAAGAAGGCACTGGCTTTAAAATAGCAATGTGAAACAGTAAAAGAACCTTCAACATCTCTCTGATAGGTTCTCTTACTAGTGCAAATAAGATACAGATATCATGTATACCTTTGTATTTGAGAAGAGGCGCTATTGCTTGGGTTCTTCACGGTCATTTTGGCCTCCACGTCCTTGCTGTTGTCCTTGGTCATCCTCCCTAGAAACAGCAAGTCACAAAGTTTGAAAACAGTGCTGATGCCATGCATTGTATGCATTCACAGGGAGCACAAGCCCGACTTGCCAACCCCATGTTGCTCAATTACACCTTTTGCAATAACAAGATCGTACTAAATGGAACTTGCTGTCTGATTTTGAATCAGAGCTGCTATTGATGTGAAGATAATGTGGCAAAAAAAAGATTTGAGAAGAAAATTAAGGGGGCCAGCCAGGTAGCGTTGTCAGTTAAATTACTTGCTTGTAATCAAGGGGTCTCTAAATCGAATCCCAATCTGATTTCGAAAACTGATCATGATCATTGTGTCATGATTTATTCCAATTTCACTATTGAACATTGTTTTGATGATTTTTCAATGTGGGAAAAAGGCTTGAAAAAAGTGTCAAGAGAAGTAGCAGTAAAAGAAACTTGGAAGTGCGATATGACCGAAATATGATAAGGACTGCTTTAACCCTTTACCACATGACAAAATTTTAGAATTGCCTAAAATGAAATGTTCTGCAGACGACGAAATAATTGTGACGCAAAAATAAAAATTAGCTTTTGGAAGGGTAGAAAACATTGTGGGAAAAGGAGAAAATGCTGGTTATGCTATTGTTTTTAACTTTAATCTTTAATAGCAAACTTAAGATGACCCCCAAAATTCATGAGCTAGCAGAAACACTGAATCTAGGATTCTTTTCTTCCACACAAAAAATGCTAAATGTATTTTATTTTTCACTTTACAGCTAAACATTGGTGCATTCCTTTGTTATTTATCAGTTGCACCATTGCTTGGGCTCTTCGTGGTCATCTGGGCCTCCACTTCCTCACTGTTCTCTGTCGTCTTTTCAGCACCACACTTTGTTCCACTGGGTAGGTTGCGCCACATAGTACTTGGTTAAGGATTTATATTTTCCGAAGCAGCTACTTATTAAAGTTTCAATGATGGTTGTGTAGGAAAGCAGCCAGTAGCTTGAGAAGAATGTTCTGTAAAGTACTGGTACACCAAATTTCAGGACAGCATGCCACCACATTGTAACAGGAATAATGTTGAAAATGATGTAAACGCCACTCAATCCAATGTTTTAAAACAAGAAAATACAACAACACAGACTTACTACTTGACCTAAGAACCCAACTCATTTGGCCTTTCATTCTGCTTTTCTGCACTAGGTCGCTTACCAAACCTGACTGACTTGATCCATGGGCTGCATCTCAGGCAGACATATAGTACCACATAATCCTACATTCCTAAAAATGCAAAAGAAAGAGCTTAAGGCCCTATATCCCTTCCTTTACTGTTGACCCTTTAAAGCGGACATTATTACTGACCTATTCCTTGGTATCAACACTGGACGGGTACGATCATGACTACCTCTAGAATGCTATCGTGTTTCTCGTGACCAAAGGTTAAACATTGACCCATAGCAAGTTTGTGGTATTGACTTCAACTCTTGATCCTCTTCACAAAACAATGTGCTTTGAAGAAAGGCCTTTGGGTGTGGGGGTCTTGGCAACATGTAAATTACACAAACAAATGTAAAGACTTGGGGTAGGTCAGTTCAGCTGAACATTTCCTCACCTAACATAATCAATTAATTTACTCCCAGACACTGCATTCAATTACAGGCCAATGAAACTGATGACAACAAGAGGTATGGAACACCCAACCATAAGGAGTGGTGTTACATGAACCCAATGATAAACTCTGACCAGGAAGTGTTCATCAAAGTGCCCACTCCACACTTCTCGTGTAAACAGTCCATTGCAAAGGATCACTGAGTATTGGAAAACGGCAGATGATTCTTCTGTTTAAACCATTTGCGTCAGCACTATACACCACAGAATTTTGTATTCAGCAAGATTACAGCAAAACTGAACACTGTTCTCTTTCTGAAAAAAATTGAAGAAGAAGCCACCATTAAATATTTGCCTTTTAGCTCACCCGAATAGAAAGTGCTCATGGTGAGCTTTTGGGATTGCGCTGTGTCTGTCGTCTGTGCGTCAACAATGACCTTGTGGGCAGTCTATAGAGGCCACATTTTCTATCATAAACTCTTGAAATTAATCAGATTGTCTTGATGAAATCTCAGACAGTTTGAAACTGGGTATGTCTGGGTCAAAAAGTAGGACACTGGGCCAAATCTTAGAAAAAGCTCGTTTGCACCATATGCAGCCCAATACTCATGAAAGTTGGTCAGAATGTTTGTCTTGATAAAATCTTGGACAAGTTTGAAACTGTGTCACTTGGGTCAAAAAGTAGGTCACTGGACCATATCTTGGAAACACCTTTTGTGCAGTCTAGAGGGCACATTTTCAGCCTGACACTCATGCAACATGGTCAGAATGTTTGTCTTGATAAAATCTTGGACAAGTGTGAAATTTGGTCATGTCGAGTGAAAAAGTAGGTCACTGGGCCAAATGTTAGGAAAAGCTTTTGTGCTCTCTAGAGGGCACATTTTCAACCCAATACTCATGAAACGTTGTCAAAATGTTTGTCTTGATATCTCTGACTAGTTCAAAAATAGGTCAAGTCAGTCAAAAGTAAGTTACTTACACTCATGTATTTTACATTATCACAACTAGGATCTTTTCAGCTTTCTCAGTCCTAGATGACCTTACTTGTGTGAGCATTTTAGGGCAAATGGCCCTCTTGTTTAACGAATAACTTCAAGCACATTCCCTCAGGCAAATGAATGGTAGACTAAATATGAAAGAGATGAATACTGTATGGAAACCTGTCACCTTCCTTGGCAAATCGGAACTCTCTGGCTGTATGAATGGAAATCTGTCCGCACTTGCTTCGTCAGTAGGTCATCCACTCTGAAAGAAAAAACAATGAAAATTCAATCAAATTTCTCAATGGAGTGCACAGTTGAGTGTTGTGGGGGGGGTGGGGGTCGGGAAAGAAGACTGAGACAGAGTAGTGTGAAAAGGACTGGTAAACATAACTTGAGTAATGCATAGATGGGCCATTGGGATATGACAAAATTATGTTTAGCAGGTTAGCATGTCGCTTTTAAAACCCATAAAGTGCTGGAACTGACTTAAGTTGTTTTTGTGGACAGTGTAGATCAAGATGCGACTGCATAGAATGTGCAGTCTGATCTTGGCTCTACACAGTCCGCTAACTTTTTGCATATTCTGGCCAAAACAACCTTGAAATGACAATGTATATTTCCTGTTTATAAAGGTCCATTTCATTAATTGAGCAATATAAGAGTAAACGCAAAACGAAAGACCAAATTGTTGTCGCTGACTGAAAATGCCAATGTGATTTATTTGGCACCCTAAGGCTAAATAATATAATAGATACCTTTGCTATGGTGAAATAATACCATCGCCCAAGCTTATCCATGGTCGTTTTGGCATTCACTTCCTCACTGTTGTCCTTGGCCATATTCCCTAAAAAAGACAAGTCAAAATTTGAAAAAAAAAAAAAAAAAAAACTGGTACCATGCATAGTTTTCATCCACAGGGAGCAAAAGCCTGACTTGTCAACCTGTGTGGCTAACTAACAGTATTTGCATATTAAGATCAGTCTACATGGAAGATGCTGTCTGATCTTGAATCCAGACTGTTGTTGATGTGGAGATAGTCTCACACACAAAAAAAAGCATAGAGATTAGAAAAAATAAGGGGACCAGCCTTAGAACCTCAGTAAGAAAATGGATTGTAACCAAAGGGTCTAAAGATTGAATATCAGCTTGCATAATTAGCTCCACTGGCCGAAGGCCAGCGGGCTAATGTCATGGCCTGGTGTCCGCCGTGCGTCCGTGCGTCCGTCCGTCCGTCCGTGCGTTAACTTATATTTCAAACATCTTCTCTGAAACTACCCATCCAATTTTCATGAAACTTCACAGAAATGATCCTGCCATGGTCCTCTTCAGAACTTCTTGAAAGAATTTGATTCCTTCAAAAACTCTGGTTGCCATGGCAACAAAACTGAAAAATATTGGAAATCTTTAAAAATCTTCTTGTCGGAAACCATAAGGCATAGGGCTACCAAATTTGGCATGTAGCTTTATGTAGTAGACCTGTATCAAGTTTCTTCAAATTATAGCCCTGGGGTCAAAATTGGCTCTGCCCCAGGGGTCACAAGTTTTACATAGGGTTATATAGAGAAAACTTTAAAAATCTTCCTGTACCTAGCCATAAGGCCTAGAGCTACCAAATTTTGCATGTAGCTATATCTAGTGGGCCTCTACCAAGTTGGCCAAAAATTTAGCCCTGGGGTCAAAATTGGCTCTGCCCCAGGGGTCACAAGTTTTACATAGGCTTATATAGAGAAAACTTTAAAAATCTTCCTGTACCTAGCCATAAGGCCTAGAGCTACCAAATTTTGCATGTAGCTATATCTAGTGGGCCTCTACAAAGCAGGCCAAAATTTTAGCCCTGGGGTCAAAATTGGCCCCGCCGCAGGGGTCACAAGTTTTACATGGGCTTACATAGTGACAATTTAAGAAATCTTCCTGTTTTGATTTTTCTTTTAAAATTAGCCTTGCATCAGGGGTCTTATGTTTTACAGAGGCTTCATATGGACAAAACTTGAAAATCACCTTATTTTTATGGCTTTATCTTGTGGACCTCTACCAGGGTTCTAGTAATTATAGCTCTGGGATCAAAAATGGCTTTGCCCTGCGGGTCTCAACTTTCATATGGGCTTTTACAGAGAAAACTTTGTAAGTCTTCATTTTAAAACCATTTGGCTCAGCACTGAAATGTTTATTATTTATGGTTTATATTTATAAGCCAGTGGAGCGATACAGGGCCATCATGGCCCTCTTGTCTCTTGTTGTAAACTGCTGATAGTGATTTTGACAAGATTCATTCCTATCTCACTATTTAACATTATTTTTGATGGTGTTAAAGTATTTAAAGAAGGCACTGGCTTTAAAATAGCAATGTGAAACAGTAAAAGAACCTTCAACATCTCTCTGATAGGTTCTCTTACCAGTGCAAATAAGATACAGATATCATGTATACCTTTGTATTTGAGAAGAGGCGCTATTGCTTGGGCTCTTCACGGCCGTCTTGGCCTCCACGTCCTTGCTGTTGTCCTTGGTCATCCTCCCTAGAAACAGCAAGTCACAAAGTTTGAAAACAGTGCTGATGCCATGCATTGTATGCATTCACAGGGAGCACAAGCCCGACTTGCCAACCCCATGTTGCTCAATTACACCTTTTGCAATAACAAGATCATACTAAATGGAACTTGCTGTCTGATTTTGAATCAGAGCTGCTATTGATGTGAAGATAATGTGGCAAAAAAAATGAGAAGAAAAGTAAGGGGGCCAGCCAGGTAGCGTTGTCAGTTAAATTACTTGCTTGTAATCAAGGGGTCTCTAAATCGAATCCCAATCTGATTTCGAAAACTGATCATGATCATTGTGTCATGATTTATTCCAATTTCACTACTGAACATTGTTTTGATGATTTTTCAATGTGGGAAAAAGGCTTGAAAAAAGTGTCGAGAGAAGTAGCAGTAAAAGAAACTTGGAAGTGCGATATGACCGAAAAATGATAAGGACTGCTTTAACCCTTTACCACATGACAAAATTTTAGAATTGCCTAAAATGAAATGTTCTGCAGACGATGAAATAATTGTGACGAAAAAATATAAAATTAGCATTTGAAAGGGTAGAAAACATTGTGGGAAAAGGAGAAAATGCTGGTTACGCTATTGTTTTTTTAACTTTAATCTTTAATAGCAAACTTACAGATGACCCCCAAAATTCATGAGCTAGCAGAAACACTGAATCTAGGATTCTTTTCTTCCATACAAAAAATGCTAAATGTATTTTATTTTTCACTTTACAGCTAAGCATTGGTGCATACCTTTGTTATTTATCAGTTGCACCATTGCTTGGGCTCTTCGTGGTCATCTGGGCCTCCACTTCCTCACTGTTCTCTGTCGTCTTTTCAGCACCACACTTTGTTCCACTGGGTAGGTTGCGCCACATAGTACTTGGTTAAGGATTTATATTTTCCGAAGCAGCTACTTATTAAAGTTTCAATGATGGTTGTGTAGGAAAGCAGCCAGTAGCTTGAGAAGAATGTTCTGTAAAGTACTGGTACACCAAATTTCAGGACAGCATGCCACCACATTGTAACAGGAATAATGTTGAAAATGATGTAAACGCCACTCAATCCAATGTTTTAAAACAAGAAAATACAACAACACAGACTTACTACTTGACCTAAGAACCCAACTCATTTGGCCTTTCATTCTGCTTTTCTGCACTAGGTCGCTTACCAAACCTGACTGACTTGATCCATGGGCTGCATCTCAGGCAGACATATAGTACCACATAATCCTACATTCCTAAAAATGCAAAAGAAAGAGCTTAAGGCCCTATATCCCTTCCTTTACTGTTGACCCTTTAAAGCGGACATTATTACTGACCTATTCCTTGGTATCAACACTGGACGGGTACGATCATGACTACCTCTAGAATGCTATTGTGTTTCTCGTGACCAAAGGTTAAACATTGACCCATAGCAAGTTTGTGGTATCGACTTCAACTCTTGATCCTCTTCACAAAACAATGTGCTTTGAAGAAAGGCCTTTGGGTGTGGGGGTCTTGGCAACATGTAAATTACACAAACAAATGTAAAGACTTGGGGTAGGTCAGTTCAGCTGAACATTTCCTCACCTAACATAATCAATTAATTTACTCCCAGACACTGCATTCAATTACAGGCCAATGAAACTGATGACAACAAGAGGTATGGAACACCCAACCATAAGGAGTGGTGTTACATGAACCCAATGATAAACTCTGACCAGGAAGTGTTCATCAAAGTGCCCACTCCACACTTCTCGTGTAAACAGTCCATTGCAAAGGATCACTGAGTATTGGAAAACGGCAGATGATTCTTCTGTTCAAACCATTTGCTTCAGCACTATACACCACAGAATTTTGTATTCAGCAAGATTACAGCAAAACTGAACACTGTTCTCTTTTTGAAAAAAAATGAAGAAGAAGCCACCATTAAATATTTGCCTTTTAGCTCGCCCGAATACAAAGCGCTCATAGTGAGCTTTTGGGATTGCGCTGTGTCTGTCGACTGTGCGTCAACAATGACCTTGTGGGCAGTCTATAGAGGCCACATTTTCTATCATAAACTCTTGAAATTAATCAGATTGTCTTGATGAAATCTCAGACAGTTTGAAACTGGGTAAGTTTGGGTCAAAAAGTAGGACACTGGGCCAAATCTTAGAAAAAGCTCCTTTGCACCATATGCAGCCCCAATACTCATGAAAGTTGGTCAGAATGTTTGTCTTGATAAAATCTTGGACGAGTTTGAAACTGTGTCACTTGGGTAAAAAAGTAGGTCACTGGGCCATATCTTGGAAACACCTTTTGTGCAGTCTAGAGGGCACATTTTCAGCCTGACACTCATGCAACATGGTCAGAATGTTTGTCTTGATAAAATCTTGGACAAGTGTGAAATTTGGTCATGTCGAGTGAAAAAGTAGGTCACTGGGCCAAATGTTAGGAAAAGCTTTTGTGCTCTCTAGAGGGCACATTTTCAACCCAATACTCATGAAACGTTGTCAAAATGTTTGTCTCGATATCTCTGACTAGTTCAAAAATATGTCAAGTCAGTCAAAAGTAAGTTACTTACACTCATGTATTTTACATTATCACAACTAGGATCTTTTCAGCTTTATCAGTCCTAGATGACCTTACTCGTGTGAGCATTTTAGGGCAAATGGCCCTCTTGTTTAACGAATAACTTCAAGCACATTCCCTCAGGCAAAGGAATGGTAGACTAAATATGAAAGAGATGAATATTGTAAGAAAACTTGTCACCTTCCTTGGCAAATTGGAACTCTCTGGCTGCATCAATGGAAATCTGTCCACACTTGCTTCGTCAGTAGGTCATCCAGTCTGACAGAAAAAACAAATCAAAATTGAATCAAATTTCTCAATGGAGTGCACAGTTGAGTGTTGTGGGGGGGTTGGGGGTCGGGAAAGAAGACTGAGACAGAGTAGTGTGAAAAGGACTGGTAAACATAACTTGAGTAATGCATAGATGGGCCATTGGGATATGACAAAATTATGTTTAGCAGTTTAGCATGTCGCTTTTAAAACCCATAAAGTGCTGGAACTGACTTAAGTTGTTTTTGCGGACAGTGTAGATCAAGATGTGACTGCACAGAACGTGCAGTCTGATCTTGGCTCTACACAGTCCGCTAACTTTTTGCATATTCTGGCCAAAACAACCTTGAAATGACAATGTATATTTCCTGTTTAAAAATGTGATTTATTTAAAAATGTGATTTATTTGGCATCCTAAGGCTAAATAATATAATAGATACCTTTGCTATGGTGAAATAATACCATCGCCCAAGCTTATCCATGGTCGTTTTGGCATTCATTTCCTCACTGTTGTCCTTGGCCATCTTCCCTAAAAAAGACAAGTCAAAATTTGAAAAAAAAAAAATACTGGTGCCATGCATAGTTTTCATCCACAGGGAGCAAAAGCCTGACTTGTCCACCTGTGTGGCTAAATAACAGTATTTGCATATTAAGATCAGTCAACATGGAAGATGCTGTCTGATCTTGAATCCAGACTGTTGTTGATGTGGAGATAGTCTCACAAAAAAAAATAGCATAGAGATTAGAAAAAATAAGGGGACCAGCCTTAGAACCTCTGTAAGAAAATGGATTATAACCAAAGGGTCTAAAGATTGAATATCAGCTTGCATAATCTCTTGTTGTTAACTGCTGATAGTGATTTTGACAAGATTCATTCCTATCTCACTATTTAACATTATTTTTGATGGTGTTAAAGTATTTAAAGAAGGCACTGGCTTTAAAATAGCAATGTGAAACAGTAAAAGAACCTTAAACATCTCTCTGATAGGTTCTCTTACCAGTGCAAATAAGATACAGATATCATGTATACCTTTGTATTTGAGAAGAGGCGCTATTGCTTGGGCTCTTCACGGTCATCTTGGCCTCCACGTCCTTGCTGTTGTCCTTGGTCATCCTCCCTAGAAACAGCAAGTCACAAAGTTTGAAAACAGTGCTGATGCCATGCATTGTATGCATTCACAGGGAGCACAAGCCGGACTTGCCAACCCCATGTTGCTCAATTACACCTTTTGCAATAACAAGATCATACTAAATGGAACTTGCTGTCTGATTTTGAATCAGAGCTGCTATTGATGTGAAGATAATGTGGCAAAAAAAAGATTGAGAAGAAAATTAAGGGGGCCAGCCAGGTAGCGTTGTCAGTTAAATTACTTGCTTGTAATCAAGGGGTCTCTAAATCGAATCCCAATCTGATTTCGAAAACTGATCATGATCATTGTGTCATGATTTATCCCAATTTCACTATTGAACATTGTTTTGATGATTTTTCAATGTGGGAAAAAGGCTTGAAAAAAGTGTCAAGAGAAGTAGCAGTAAAAGAATCTTGGAAGTGCGATATGACCGAAATATGATAAGGACTGCTTTAACCCTTTACCACATGACAAAATTTTAGAATTGCCTAAAATGAAATGTTCTGCAGACGACGAAATAATTGTGACGCAAAAATAAAAATTAGCTTTTGGAAGGGTAGAAAACATTGTGGGAAAAGGAGAAAATGCTGGTTACGCTATTGTTTTTAACTTTAATCTTTAATAGCAAACTTACAGATGACCCCCAAAATTCATGAGCTAGCAGAAACACTGAATCTAGGATTCTTTTCTTCCACACAAAAAATGCTAAATGTATTTTATTTTTCACTTTACAGCTAAACATTGGTGCATACCTTTGTTATTTATCAGTTGCACCATTGCTTGGGCTCTTCGTGGTCATCTTGGCCTCCACTTCCTCACTGTTCTCTGTCGTCTTTTCAGCACCACACTTTGTTCCACTGTGTAGGTTGCGCCACATAGTACTTGGTTAAGGATTTATATTTTCCAAAGCAGCTACTTATTAAAGTTTCAATGATGGTTGTGTAGGAAAGCAGCCAGTAGCTTGAGAAGAATGTTCTGTAAAGTACTGGTACACCAAATTTCAGGACAGCATGCCACCACATTGTAACAGGAATAATGTTGAAAATGATGTAAACGCCACTCAATCTAATGTTTTAAAACAAGAAAATACAACAACACAGACTTACTACTTGACCTAAGAACCCAACTCATTTGGCCTTTCATTCTGCTTTTCTGCACTAGGTCGCTTACCAAACCTGACTGACTTGATCCATGGGCTGCATCTCAGGCAGACATATAGTACCACATAATCCTACATTCCTAAAAATGCAAAAGAAAGAGCTTAAGGCCCCATATCCCTTCCTTTACTGTTGACCCTTTAAAGCGGACATTATTACTGACCTATTCCTTGGTATCAACACTGGATGGGTACGATCATGACTACCTCTAGAATGCTATCGTGTTTCTCGTGACCAAAGGTTAAACATTGACCCATAGCAAGTTTGTGGTATCGACTTCAACTCTTGATCCTCTTCACAAAACAATGTGCTTTGAAGAAAGGCCTTTGGGTGTGGGGGTCTTGGCAACGTGTAAATTACACAAACAAATGTAAAGACTTGGGGTAGGTCAGTTCAGCTGAACATTTCCTCACCTAACATAATCAATTAATTTACTCCCAGACACTGCATTCAATTACAGGCCAATGAAACTGATGACAACAAGAGGTATGGAACACCCAACCATAAGGAGTGGTGTTACATGAACCCAATGATAAACTCTGACCAGGAAGTGTTCATCAAAGTGCCCACTCCACACTTCTCGTGTAAACAGTCCATTGCAAAGGATCACTGAGTATTGGAAAACGGCAGATGATTCTCCTGTTTAAACCATTTGCGTCAGCACTATACACCACAGAATTTTGTATTCAGCAAGATTACAGCAAAACTGAACACTGTTCTCTTTCTGAAAAAAATTGAAGAAGAAGCCAGCATTAAATATTTGCCTTTTAGCTCGCCCGAATAGAAAGTGCTCATGGTGAGCTTTTGGGATAGCGCTGTGTCTGTCGTCTGTGTGTCAACAATGACCTTGTGTGCAGTCTATAGAGGCCACATTTTCTATCATGAACTCTTGAAATTAATCAGATTGTCTTGATGAAATCTCAGACAGTTTGAAACTGGGTATGTCTGGGTCAAAAAGTAGGACACTGGGCCAAATCTTAGAAAAAGCTCGTTTGCACCATATGCAGCCCAATACTCATGAAAGTTGGTCAGAATGTTTGTCTTGATAAAATCTTGGACGAGTTTGAAACTGTGTCACTTGGGTAAAAAAGTAGGTCACTGGGCCATATCTTGGAAACACCTTTTGTGCAGTCTAGAGGGCACATTTTCAGCCTGACACTCATGCAACATGGTCAGAATGTTTGTCTTGATAAAATCTTGGACAAGTGTGAAATTTGGTCATGTCAAGTGAAAAAGTAGGTCACTGGGCCAAATGTTAGGAAAAGCTTTTGTGCTCTCTAGAGGGCACATTTTCAACCCAATACTCATGAAACGTTGTGAAAATGTTTGTCTTGATATCTCTGACTAGTTCAAAAATAGGTCAAGTCAGTCAAAAGTAAGTTACTTACACTCATGTGTTTTACATTATCACAACTAGGATCTTTTCAGCTTTATCAGTCCTAGATGACCTTACTCGTGTGAGCATTTTAGGGCAAATGGCCCTCTTGTTTAACGAATAACTTCAAGCACATTCCCTCAGGCAAATGAATGGTAGACTAAATATGAAAGAGATGAATACTGTATGGAAACCTGTCACCTTCCTTGGCAAATCGGAACTCTCTGGCTGTATCAATGGAAATCTGTCCGCACTTGCTTCGTCAGTAGGTCATCCACTCTGAAAGAAAAAACAATGAAAATTCAATCAAATTTCTCAAAGGAGTGCATAGTTGAGTGTTGTGGGGGGGGGGGGTGGGGGTCGGGAAAGAAGACTGAGACAGAGTAGTGTGAAAAGGACTGGTAAACATAACTTGAGTAATGCATAGATGGGCCATTGGGATATGACAAAATTATGTTTAGCAGGTTAGCATGTCGCTTTTAAAACCCATAAAGTGCTGGAACTGACTTAAGTTGTTTTTGGGGACAGTGTAGAACAAGATGCGACTGCATAGAATGTGCAGTCTGATCTTGGCTCTACACAGTCCGCTAACTTTTTGCATATTCTGGCCAAAACAACCTTGAAATGACAATGTATATTTCCTGTTTAAAAAGGTCCATTTCATTAATTGAGCAATATAAGAGTAAACGCAATATACGAAAGACCAAATTTTTGTCGCTGACTGAAAATGCCAATGTGATTTATTTGGCACCCTAAGGCTAAATAATATAATAGATACCTTTGCTATGGTGAAATAATACCATCGCCCAAGCTTATCCATGGTCGTTTTGGCATTCACTTCCTCACTGTTGTCCTTGGCCATATTCCCTAAAAAAGACAAGTCAAAATTTGAAAAAAAAAAACTGGTACCATGCATAGTTTTCATCCACAGGGAGCAAAAGCCTGACTTGTCAACTTGTGCGGCTAACTAACAGTATTTGCATATTAAGATCAGTCTACATGGAAGATGCTGTCTGATCTTGAATCCAGACTGTTGTTGATGTGGAGATAGTCTCACACACAAAAAAAAGCATAGAGATTAGAAAAAATAAGGGGGACCAGCCTTAGAACCTCAGTAAGAAAATGGATTATAACCAAAGGGTCTAAAGATTGAATATCAGCTTGCATAATCTCTTGTTGTAAACTGCTGATAGTGATTTTGACAAGATTCATTCCTATCTCACTATTTAACATTTTTTTTGATGGTGTTAAAGTATTTAAAGAAGGCACTGGCTTTAAAATGGCAATGTGAAACAGTAAAAGAACCTTCAACATCTCTCTGATAGGTTCTCTTACCAGTGCAAATAAGATACAGATATCATGTATACCTTTGTATTTGAGAAGAGGCGCTATTGCTTGGGCTCTTCACGGTCGTCTTGGCCTCCACGTCCTTGCTGTTGTCCTTGGTCATCCTCCCTAGAAACAGCAAGTCACAAGTTTGAAAACAGTGCTGATGCCATGCATTGTATGCATTCACAGGGAGCACAAGCCCGACTTGCCAACCCCATGTTGCTCAATTACACCTTTTGCAATAACAAGATCATACTAAATGGAACTTGCTGTCTGATTTTGAATCAGAGCTGCTATTGATGTGAAGATAATGTGGCAAAAAAAAATGAGAAGAAAATTAAGGGGGCCAGCCAGGTAGCGTTGTCAGTTAAATTACTTGCTTGTAATCAAGGGGTCTCTAAATCGAATCCCAATCTGATTTCGAAAACTGATCATGATCATTGTGTCATGATTTATTCCAATTTCACTATTGAACATTGTTTTGATGATTTTTCAATGTGGGAAAAAGGCTTGAAAAAAGTGTCGAGAGAAGTAGCAGTAAAAGAAACTTGGAAGTGCGATATGACCGAAAAATGATAAGGACTGCTTTAACCCTTTACCACATGACAAAATTTTAGAATTGCCTAAAATGAAATGTTCTGCAGACGACGAAATAATTGTGACGAAAAAATATAAAATTAGCATTTGAAAGGGTAGAAAACATTGTGGGAAAAGGAGAAGATGCTGGTTACGCTATTGTTTTTAACTTTAATCTTTAATAGCAAACTTACAGATGACCCCCAGAATTCATGAGCTAGCAGAAACACTGAATCTAGGATTCTTTTCTTCCATACAAAAAATGCTAAATGTATTTTATTTTTCACTTTACAGCTAAGCATTGGTGCATACCTTTGTTATTTATCAGTTGCACCATTGCTTGGGCTCTTCGTGGTCATCTTGGCCTCCACTTCCTCACTGTTCTCTGTCGTCTTTTCAGCACCACACTTTGTTCCACTGGGTAGGTTGCGCCACATAGTACTTGGTTAAGGATTTATATTTTCCGAAGCAGCTACTTATTAAAGTTTCAATGATGGTTGTGTAGGAAAGCAGCCAGTAGCTTGAGAAGAATGTTCTGTAAAGTACTGGTACACCAAATTTCAGGACAGCATGCCACCACATTGTAACAGGAATAATGTTGAAAATGATGTAAACGCCACTCAATCCAATGTTTTAAAACAAGAAAATACAACAACACAGACTTACTACTTGACCTAAGAACCCAACTCATTTGGCCTTTCATTCTGCTTTTCTGCACTAGGTCGCTTACCAAACCTGACTGACTTGATCCATGGGCTGCATCTCAGGCAGACATATAGTACCACATAATCCTACATTCCTAAAAATGCAAAAGAAAGAGCTTAAGGCCCTATATCCCTTCCTTTACTGTTGACCCTTTAAAGCGGACATTATTACTGACCTATTCCTTGGTATCAACACTGGACGGGTACGATCATGACTACCTCTAGAATGCTATTGTGTTTCTCGTGACCAAAGGTTAAACATTGACCCATAGCAAGTTTGTGGTATCGACTTCAACTCTTGATCCTCTTCACAAAACAATGTGCTTTGAAGAAAGGCCTTTGGGTGTGGGGGTCTTGGCAACATGTAAATTACACAAACAAATGTAAAGACTTGGGGTAGGTCAGTTCAGCTGAACATTTCCTCACCTAACATAATCAATTAATTTACTCCCAGACACTGCATTCAATTACAGGCCAATGAAACTGATGACAACAAGAGGTATGGAACACCCAACCATAAGGAGTGGTGTTACATGAACCCAATGATAAACTCTGACCAGGAAGTGTTCATCAAAGTGCCCACTCCACACTTCTCGTGTAAACAGTCCATTGCAAAGGATCACTGAGTATTGGAAAAACGGCAGATGATTCTTCTGTTTAAACCATTTGCTTCAGCACTATACACCACAGAATTTTGTATTCAGCAAGATTACAGCAAAACTGAACACTGTTCTCTTCCAAAAAAAAAATGAAGAAGAAGCCACCATTAAATATTTGCCTTTTAGCTCGCCCGAATACAAAGCGCTCATGGTGAGCTTTTGGGATTGCGCTGTGTCTGTCGTCTGTGCGTCAACAATGACCTTGTGGGCAGTCTATAGAGGCCACATTTTCTATCATAAACTCTTGAAATTAATCAGATTGTCTTGATGAAATCTCAGACAGTTTGAAACTGGGTAAGTTTGGGTCAAAAAGTAGGACACTGGGCCAAATCTTAGAAAAAGCTCCTTTGCACCATATGCAGCCCAATACTTATGAAAGTTGGTCAGAATGTTTGTCTTGATAAAATCTTGGACGAGTTTGAAACTGTGTCACTTGGGTAAAAAAGTAGGTCACTGGGACATATCTTGGAAACACCTTTTGTGCAGTCTAGAGGGCACATTTTCAGCCTGACACTCATGCAACATGGTCAGAATGTTTGTCTTGATAAAATCTTGGACAAGTGTGAAATTTGGTCATGTCGAGTGAAAAAGTAGGTCACTGGGCCAAATGTTAGGAAAAGCTTTTGTGCTCTCTAGAGGGCACATTTTCAACCCAATACACATGAAACGTTGTGAAAATGTTTGTCTTGATATCTCTGACTAGTTCAAAAATATGTCAAGTCAGTCAAAAGTAAGTTACTTACACTCATGTATTTTACATTATCACAACTAGGATCTTTTCAGCTTTATCAGTCCTAGATGACCTTACTCGTGTGAGCATTTTAGGGCAAATGGCCCTCTTGTTTAACGAATAACTTCAAGCACATTCCCTCAGGCAAATGAATGGTAGACTAAATATGAAAGAGATGAATATTGTATGAAAACTTGTCACCTTCCTTGGCAAATCGTAACTCTCTGGCTGCATCAATGGAAATCTGTCCACACTTGCTTCGTCAGTAGGTCATCCAGTCTGACAGAAAAAACAAATCAAAATTGAATCAAATTTCTCAATGGAGTGCACAGTTGAGTGTTGTGGGGGGGTTGGGGGTCGGGAAAGAAGACTGAGACAGAGTAGTGTGAAAAGGACTGGTAAACATAACTTGAGTAATGCATAGATGGGCCATTGGGATATGAAAAAATTATGTTTAGCAGATTAGCATGTCGCTTTTAAAACCCATAAAGTGCTGGAACTGACTTAAGTTGTTTTTGCGGACAGTGTAGATCAAGATGCGACTGCACAGAACGTGCAGTCTGATCTTGGCTCTACACAGTCCGCTAACTTTTTGCATATTCTGGCCAAAACAACCTTGAAATGACAATGTATATTTCCTGTTTAAAAATGTGATTTATTTAAAAATGTGATTTATTTGGCATCCTAAGGCTAAATAATATAATACATACCTTTGCTATGGTGAAATAATACCATCGCCCAAGCTTATCCATGGTCGTTTTGGCATTCACTTCCTCACTGTTGTCCTTGGCCATCTTCCCTAAAAAAGACAAGTCAAAATTTGAAAAAAAAATACTGGTGCCATGCATAGTTTTCATCCACAGGGAGCAAAAGCCTGACTTGTCCACCTGTGTGGCTAAATAACAGTATTTGCATATTAAGATCAGTCTACATGGAAGATGCTGTCTGATCTTGAATCCAGACTGTTGTTGATGTGGAGATAGTCTCACAAAAAAAATAGCATAGAGATTAGAAAAAATAAGGGGACCAGCCTTAGAACCTCAGTAAGAAAATGGATTATAACCAAAGGGTCTAAAGATTGAATATCACCTTGTATAATCTCTTGTTGTTAACTGCTGATAGTGATTTCTACAAGATTCATTCCTATCTCACTATTTAACATTATTTTTGATGGTGTTAAAGTATTTAAAGAAGGCACTGGCTTTAAAATAGCAATGTGAAACAGTAAAAGAACCTTCAACATCTCTCTGATAGGTTCTCTTACTAGTGCAAATAAGATACAGATATCATGTATACCTTTGTATTTGAGAAGAGGCGCTATTGCTTGGGCTCTTCACGGTCATTTTGGCCTCCACGTCCTTGCTGTTGTCCTTGGTCATCCTCCCTAGAAACAGCAAGTCACAAAGTTTGAAAACAGTGCTGATGCCATGCATTGTATGCATTCACAGGGAGCACAAGCCCGACTTGCCAACCCCATGTTGCTCAATTACACCTTTTGCAATAACAAGATCGTACTAAATGGAACTTGCTGTCTGATTTTGAATCAGAGCTGCTATTGATGTGAAGATAATGTGGCAAAAAAAAGATTTGAGAAGAAAATTAAGGGGGCCAGCCAGGTAGCGTTGTCAGTTAAATTACTTGCTTGTAATAAAGGGGTCTCTAAATCGAATCCCAATCTGATTTCGAAAACTGATCATGATCATTGTGTCATGATTTATTCCAATTTCACTATTGAACATTGTTTTGATGATTTTTCAATGTGGGAAAAAGGCTTGAAAAAAGTGTCAAGAGAAGTAGCAGTAAAAGAAACTTGGAAGTGCGATATGACCGAAATATGATAAGGACTGCTTTAACCCTTTACCACATGACAAAATTTTAGAATTGCCTAAAATGAAATGTTCTGCAGACGACGAAATAATTGTGACGCAAAAATAAAAATTAGCTTTTGGAAGGGTAGAAAACATTGTGGGAAAAGGAGAAAATGCTGGTTACGCTATTGTTTTTAACTTTAATCTTTAATAGCAAACTTAAGATGACCCCCAAAATTCATGAGCTAGCAGAAACACTGAATCTAGGATTCTTTTCTTCCACACAAAAAATGCTAAATGTATTTTATTTTTCACTTTACAGCTAAACATTGGTGCATACCTTTGTTATTTATCAGTTGCACCATTGCTTGGGCTCTTCGTGGTCATCTTGGCCTCCACTTCCTCACTGTTCTCTGTCGTCTTTTCAGCACCACACTTTGTTCCACTGTGTAGGTTGCGCCACATAGTACTTGGTTAAGGATTTATATTTTCCGAAGCAGCTACTTATTAAAGTTTCAATGATGGTTGTGTAGGAAAGCAGCCAGTAGCTTGAGAAGAATGTTCTGTAAAGTACTGGTACACCAAATTTCAGGACAGCATGCCACCACATTGTAACAGGAATAATGTTGAAAATGATGTAAACGCCACTCAATCCAATGTTTTAAAACAAGAAAATACAACAACACAGACTTACTACTTGACCTAAGAACCCAACTCATTTGGCCTTTCATTCTGCTTTTCTGCACTAGGTCGCTTACCAAACCTGACTGACTTGATCCATGGGCTGCATCTCAGGCAGACATATAGTACCACATAATCCTACATTCCTAAAAATGCAAAAGAAAGAGCTTAAGGCCCTATATCCCTTCCTTTACTGTTGACCCTTTAAAGCGGACATTATTACTGACCTATTCCTTGGTATCAACACTGGACGGGTACGATCATGACTACCTCTAGAATGCTATCGTGTTTCTCGTGACCAAAGGTTAAACATTGACCCATAGCAAGTTTGTGGTATCAACTTCAACTCTTGATCCTCTTCACAAAACAATGTGCTTTGAAGAAAGGCCTTTGGGTGTGGGGGTCTTGGCAACATGTAAATTACACAAACAAATGTAAAGACTTGGGGTAGGTCAGTTCAGCTGAACATTTCCTCACCTAACATAATCAATTAATTTACTCCCAGACACTGCATTCAATTACAGGCCAATGAAACTGATGACAACAAGAGGTATGGAACACCCAACCATAAGGAGTGGTGTTACATGAACCCAATGATAAACTCTGACCAGGAAGTGTTCATCAAAGTGCCCACTCCACACTTCTCGAGTAAACAGTCCATTGCAAAGGATCACTGAGTATTGGAAAACGGCAGATGATTCTTCTGTTTAAACCATTTGCGTCAGCACTATACACCACAGAATTTTGTATTCAGCAAGATTACAGCAAAACTGAACACTGTTCTCTTTCTGAAAAAAATTGAAGAAGAAGCCACCATTAAATATTTGCCTTTTAGCTCGCCCGAACAGAAAGTGCTCATGGTGAGCTTTTGGGATTGCGCTGTGTCTGTCGTCTGTGCGTCAACAATGACCTTGTGGGCAGTCTATAGAGGCCACATTTTCTATCATAAACTCTTGAAATTAATCAGATTGTCTTGATGAAATCTCAGACAGTTTGAAACTGGGTATGTCTGGGTCAAAAAGTAGGACACTGGGCCAAATCTTAGAAAAAGCTCGTTTGCACCATATGCAGCCCAATACTCATGAAAGTTGGTCAGAATGTTTGTCTTGATAAAATCTTGGACGAGTTTGAAACTGTGTCACTTGGGTCAAAAAGTAGGTCACTGGACCATATCTTGGAAACACCTTTCGTGCAGTCTAGAGGGCACATTTTCAGCCTGACACTCATGCAACATGGTCAGAATGTTTGTCTTGATAAAATCTTGGACAAGTGTGAAATTTGGTCATGTCGAGTGAAAAAGTAGGTCACTGGGCCAAATGTTAGGAAAAGCTTTTGTGCTCTCTAGAGGGCACATTTTCAACCCAATACTCATGAAACGTTGTCAAAATGTTTGTCTTGATATCTCTGACTAGTTCAAAAATAGGTCAAGTCAGTCACAAGTAAGTTACTTACACTCATGTATTTTACATTATCACAACTGGGATCTTTTCAGCTTTCTCAGTCCTAGATGACCTTACTCGTGTGAGCATTTTAGGGCAAATGGCCCTCTTGTTTAACGAATAACTTCAAGCACATTCCCTCAGGCAAATGAATGGTAGACTAAATATGAAAGAGATGAATACTGTATGGAAACCTGTCACCTTCCTTGGCAAATCGGAACTCTCTGGCTGTATGAATGGAAATCTGTCTGCACTTGCTTCGTCAGTAGGTCATCCACTCTGAAAGAAAAAACAATGAAAATTCAATCAAATTTCTCAATGGAGTGCACAGTTGAGTGTTGTGGGGGGGGTGGGGGTCGGGAAAGAAGACTGAGACAGAGTAGTGTGAAAAGGACTGGTAAACATAACTTGAGTAATGCATAGATGGGCCATTGGGATATGACAAAATTATGTTTAGCAGGTTAGCATGTCGCTTTTAAAACCCATAAAGTGCTGGAACTGACTTAAGTTGTTTTTGCGGACAGTGTAGATCAAGATGCGACTGCATAGAATGTGCAGTCTGATCTTGGCTCTACACAGTCCGCTAACTTTTTGCATATTCTGGCCAAAACAACCTTGAAATGACAATGTATATTTCCTGTTTAAAAAGGTCCATTTCATTAATTGAGCAATATAAGAGTAAACGCAAAACGAAAGACCAAATTGTTGTCGCTGACTGAAAATGCCAATGTGATTTATTTGGCACCCTAAGGCTAAATAATATAATAGATACCTTTGCTATGGTGAAATAATACCATCGCCCAAGCTTATCCATGGTCGTTTTGGCATTCACTTCCTCACTGTTGTCCTTGGCCATATTCCCTGAAAAAGACAAGTCAAAATTTGAAAAAAAAAAAAAAAAAAAAAACTGGTACCATGCATAGTTTTCATCCACAGGGAGCAAAAGCCTGACTTGTCAACCTGTGTGGCTAACTAACAGTATTTGCATATTAAGATCAGTCTACATGGAAGATGCTGTCTGATCTTGAATCCAGACTGTTGTTGATGTGGAGATAGTCTCACACACAAAAAAAAGCATAGAGATTAGAAAAAATAAGGGGACCAGCCTTAGAACCTCAGTAAGAAAATGGATTGTAACCAAAGGGTCTAAAGATTGAATATCAGCTTGCATAATTAGCTCCACTGGCCGAAGGCCAGCGGGCTAATGTCATGGCCTGGTGTCCGCCGTGCGTCCGTGCGTCCGTCCGGCCGTCCGTCCGTCCGTGCGTTAACTTTTATTTCAAACATCTTCTCTGAAACTACCCATCCAATTTTCATGAAACTTCACAGAAATGATCCTGCCATGGTCCTCTTCAGAATTTCTTGAAAGAATTTGATTCCTTCAAAAACTCTGGTTGCCATGGCAACAAAACTGAAAAATATTGGAAATCTTTAAAAATCTTCTTGTCGGAAACCATAAGGCATAGGGCTACCAAATTTGGCATGTAGCTTTATGTAGTAGACCTGTATCAAGTTTCTTCAAATTATAGCCCTGGGGTCAAAATTGGCTCTGCCCCAGGGGTCACAAGTTTTACATAGGGTTATATAGAGAAAACTTTAAAAATCTTCCTGTACCTAGCCATAAGGCCTAGAGCTACCAAATTTTGCATGTAGCTATATCTAGTGGGCCTCTACCAAGTTGGCCAAAAATTTAGCCCTGGGGTCAAAATTGGCTCTGCCCCAGGGGTCACAAGTTTTACATAGGCTTATATAGAGAAAACTTTAAAAATCTTCCTGTACCTAGCCATAAGGCCTAGAGCTACCAAATTTTGCATGTAGCTATATCTAGTGGGCCTCTACAAAGCAGGCCAAAATTTTAGCCCTGGGGTCAAAATTGGCCCCGCCGCAGGGGTCACAAGTTTTACATGGGCTTACATAGTGACAACTTAAGAAATCTTCCTGTTTTGATTTTTTTTTTAAAATTAGCCTTGCATCAGGGGTCTTATGTTTTACAGAGGCTTCATATGGACAAAACTTGAAAATCACCTTATTTTTATGGCTTTATCTTGTGGACCTCTACCAGGGTTCTAGTAATTATAGCTCTGGGATCAAAAATGGCTTTGCCCTGCGGGTCTCAACTTTCATATGGGCTTTTACAGAGAAAACTTTGTAAGTCTTCATTTTAAAACCATTTGGCTCAGCATTGAAATGTTTATTATTTATGGTTTATATTTATAAGCCAGTGGAGCGATACAGGGCCATCATGGCCCTCTTGTCTCTTGTTGTAAACTGCTGATAGTGATTTTGACAAGATTCATTCCTATCTCACTATTTAACATTATTTTTGATGGTGTTAAAGTATTTAAAGAAGGCACTGGCTTTAAAATAGCAATGTGAAACAGTAAAAGAACCTTCAACATCTCTCTGATAGGTTCTCTTACCAGTGCAAATAAGATACAGATATCATGTATACCTTTGTATTTGAGAAGAGGCGCTATTGCTTGGGCTCTTCACGGCCGTCTTGGCCTCCACGTCCTTGCTGTTGTCCTTGGTCATCCTCCCTAGAAACAGCAAGTCACAAAGTTTGAAAACAATGCTGATGCCATGCATTGTATGCATTCACAGGGAGCACAAGCCCGACTTGCCAACCCCATGTTGCTCAATTACACCTTTTGCAATAACAAGATCATACTAAATGGAACTTGCTGTCTGATTTTGAATCAGAGCTGCTATTGATGTGAAGATAATGTGGCAAAAAAAATGAGAAGAAAAGTAAGGGGGCCAGCCAGGTAGCGTTGTCAGTTAAATTACTTGCTTGTAATCAAGGGGTCTCTAAATCGAATCCCAATCTGATTTCGAAAACTGATCATGATCATTGTGTCATGATTTATTCCAATTTCACTACTGAACATTGTTTTGATGATTTTTCAATGTGGGAAAAAGGCTTGAAAAAAGTGTCGAGAGAAGTAGCAGTAAAAGAAACTTGGAAGTGCGATATGACCGAAAAATGATAAGGACTGCTTTAACCCTTTACCACATGACAAAATTTTAGAATTGCCTAAAATGAAATGTTCTGCAGACGATGAAATAATTGTGACGAAAAAATATAAAATTAGCATTTGAAAGGGTAGAAAACATTGTGGGAAAAGGAGAAAATGCTGGTTACGCTATTGTTTTTAACTTTAATCTTTAATAGCAAACTTACAGATGACCCCCAAAATTCATGAGCTAGCAGAAACACTGAATCTAGGATTCTTTTCTTCCATACAAAAAATGCTAAATGTATTTTATTTTTCACTTTACAGCTAAGCATTGGTGCATACCTTTGTTATTTATCAGTTGCACCATTGCTTGGGCTCTTCGTGGTCATCTTGGCCTCCACTTCCTCACTGTTCTCTGTCGTCTTTTCAGCACCACACTTTGTTCCACTGGGTAGGTTGCGCCACATAGTACTTGGTTAAGGATTTATATTTTCCGAAGCAGCTACTTATTAAAGTTTCAATGATGGTTGTGTAGGAAAGCAGCCAGTAGCTTGAGAAGAATGTTCTGTAAAGTACTGGTACACCAAATTTCAGGACAGCATGCCACCACATTGTAACAGGAATAATGTTGAAAATGATGTAAACGCCACTCAATCCAATGTTTTAAAACAAGAAAATACAACAACACAGACTTACTACTTGACCTAAGAACCCAACTCATTTGGCCTTTCATTCTGCTTTTCTGCACTAGGTCGCTTACCAAACCTGACTGACTTGATCCATGGGCTGCATCTCAGGCAGACATATAGTACCACATAATCCTACATTCCTAAAAATGCAAAAGAAAGAGCTTAAAGCCCTATATCCCTTCCTTTACTGTTGACCCTTTAAAGCGGACATTATTACTGACCTATTCCTTGGTATCAACACTGGACGGGTACGATCATGACTACCTCTAGAATGCTATTGTGTTTCTCGTGACCAAAGGTTAAACATTGACCCATAGCAAGTTTGTGGTATCGACTTCAACTCTTGATCCTCTTCACAAAACAATGTGCTTTGAAGAAAGGCCTTTGGGTGTGGGGGTCTTGGCAACATGTAAATTACACAAACAAATGTAAAGACTTGGGGTAGGTCAGTTCAGCTGAACATTTCCTCACCTAACATAATCAATTAATTTACTCCCAGACACTGCATTCAATTACAGGCCAATGAAACTGATGACAACAAGAGGTATGGAACACCCAACCATAAGGAGTGGTGTTACATGAACCCAATGATAAACTCTGACCAGGAAGTGTTCATCAAAGTGCCCACTCCACACTTCTCGTGTAAACAGTCCATTGCAAAGGATCACTGAGTATTGGAAAACGGCAGATGATTCTTCTGTTCAAACCATTTGCTTCAGCACTATACACCACAGAATTTTGTATTCAGCAAGATTACAGCAAAACTGAACACTGTTCTCTTTTTGAAAAAAAATGAAGAAGAAGCCACCATTAAATATTTGCCTTTTAGCTCGCCCGAATAGAAAGTGCTCATGGTGAGCTTTTGGGATTGCGCTGTGTCTGTCGTCTGTGTGTCAACAATGACCTTGTGGGCAGTCTATAGAGGCCACATTTTCTATCATAAACTCTTGAAATTAATCAGATTGTCTTGATGAAATCTCAGACAGTTTGAAACTGGGTAAGTTTGGGTCAAAAAGTAGGACACTGGGCCAAATCTTAGAAAAAGCTCCTTTGCACCATATGCAGCCCAATACTCATGAAAGTTGGTCAGAATGTTTGTCTTGATAAAATCTTGGACGAGTTTGAAACTGTGTCACTTGGGTAAAAAAGTAGGTCACTGGGACATATCTTGGAAACACCTTTTGTGCAGTCTAGAGGGCACATTTTCAGCCTGACACTCATGCAACATGGTCAGAATGTTTGTCTTGATAAAATCTTGGACAAGTGTGAAATTTGGTCATGTCGAGTGAAAAAGTAGGTCACTGGGCCAAATGTTAGGAAAAGCTTTTGTGCTCTCTAGAGGGCACATTTTCAACCCAATACTCATGAAACGTTGTCAAAATGTTTGTCTCGATATCTCTGACTAGTTAAAAAATATGTCAAGTCAGTCAAAAGTAAGTTACTTACACTCATGTATTTTACATTATCACAACTAGGATCTTTTCAGCTTTATCAGTCCTAGATGACCTTACTCGTGTGAGCATTTTAGGGCAAATGGCCCTCTTGTTTAACGAATAACTTCAAGCACATTCCCTCAGGCAAAGGAATGGTAGACTAAATATGAAAGAGATGAATATTGTAAGAAAACTTGTCACCTTCCTTGGCAAATTGGAACTCTCTGGCTGCATCAATGGAAATCTGTCCACACTTGCTTCGTCAGTAGGTCATCCAGTCTGACAGAAAAAACAAATCAAAATTGAATCAAATTTCTCAATGGAGTGCACAGTTGAGTGTTGTGGGGGGGTTGGGGGTCGGGAAAGAAGACTGAGACAGAGTAGTGTGAAAAGGACTGGTAAACATAACTTGAGTAATGCATAGATGGGCCATTTGGATATGACAAAATTATGTTTAGCAGTTTAGCATGTCGCTTTTAAAACCCATAAAGTGCTGGAACTGACTTAAGTTGTTTTTGCGGACAGTGTAGATCAAGATGCGACTGCACAGAACGTGCAGTCTGATCTTGGCTCTACACAGTCCGCTAACTTTTTGCATATTCTGGCCAAAACAACCTTGAAATGACAATGTATATTTCCTGTTTAAAAATGTGATTTATTTAAAAATGTGATTTATTTGGCATCCTATGGCTAAATAATATAATAGATACCTTTGCTATGGTGAAATAATACCATCGCCCAAGCTTATCCATGGTCGTTTTGGCATTCATTTCCTCACTGTTGTCCTTGGCCATCTTCCCTAAAAAAGACAAGTCAAAATTTGAAAAAAAAAAAAAATACTGGTGCCATGCATAGTTTTCATCCACAGGGAGCAAAAGCCTGACTTGTCCACCTGTGTGGCTAAATAACAGTATTTGCATATTAAGATCAGTCAACATGGAAGATGCTGTCTGATCTTGAATCCAGACTGTTGTTGATGTGGAGATAGTCTCACAAAAAAAAAATAGCATAGAGATTAGAAAAAATAAGGGGACCAGCCTTAGAACCTCTGTAAGAAAATGGATTATAACCAAAGGGTCTAAAGATTGAATATCAGCTTGCATAATCTCTTGTTGTTAACTGCTGATAGTGATTTTGACAAGATTCATTCCTATCTCACTATTTAACATTATTTTTGATGGTGTTAAAGTATTTAAAGAAGGCACTGGCTTTAAAATAGCAATGTGAAACAGTAAAAGAACCTTCAACATCTCTCTGATAGGTTCTCTTACCAGTGCAAATAAGATACAGATATCATGTATACCTTTGTATTTGAGAAGAGGCGCTATTGCTTGGGCTCTTCACGGTCATCTTGGCCTCCACGTCCTTGCTGTTGTCCTTGGTCATCCTCCCTAGAAACAGCAAGTCACAAAGTTTGAAAACAGTGCTGATGCCATGCATTGTATGCATTCACAGGGAGCACAAGCCCAACTTGCCAACCCCATGTTGCTCAATTACACCTTTTGCAATAACAAGATCATACTAAATGGAACTTGCTGTCTGATTTTGAATCAGAGCTGCTATTGATGTGAAGATAATGTGGCAAAAAAAAGATTGAGAAGAAAATTAAGGGGGCCAGCCAGGTAGCGTTGTCAGTTAAATTACTTGCTTGTAATCAAGGGGTCTCTATATCGAATCCCAATCTGATTTCGAAAACTGATCATGATCATTGTGTCATGATTTATCCCAATTTCACTATTGAACATTGTTTTGATGATTTTTCAATGTGGGAAAAAGGCTTGAAAAAAGTGTCAAGAGAAGTAGCAGTAAAAGAATCTTGGAAGTGCGATATGACCGAAATATGATAAGGACTGCTTTAACCCTTTACCACATGACAAAATTTTAGAATTGCCTAAAATGAAATGTTCTGCAGACGACGAAATAATTGTGACGCAAAAATAAAAATTAGCTTTTGTAAGGGTAGAAAACATTGTGGGAAAAGGAGAAAATGCTGGTTACGCTATTGTTTTTAACTTTAATCTTTAATAGCAAACTTACAGATGACCCCCAAAATTCATGAGCTAGCAGAAACACTGAATCTAGGATTCTTTTCTTCCACACAAAAAATGCTAAATGTATTTTATTTTTCACTTTACAGCTAAACATTGGTGCATACCTTTGTTATTTATCAGTTGCACCATTGCTTGGGCTCTTCGTGGTCATCTTGGCCTCCACTTCCTCACTGTTCTCTGTCGTCTTTTCAGCACCACACTTTGTTCCACTGTGTAGGTTGCGCCACATAGTACTTGGTTAAGGAATTATATTTTCCGAAGCAGCTACTTATTAAAGTTTCAATGATGGTTGTGTAGGAAAGCAGCCAGTAGCTTGAGAAGAATGTTCTGTAAAGTACTGGTACACCAAATTTCAGGACAGCATGCCACCACATTGTAACAGGAATAATGTTGAAAATGATGTAAACGCCACTCAATCTAATGTTTTAAAACAAGAAAATACAACAACACAGACTTACTACTTGACCTAAAAACCCAACTCATTTGGCCTTTCATTCTGCTTTTCTGCACTAGGTCGCTTACCAAACCTGACTGACTTGATCCATGGGCTGCATCTCAGGCAGACATATAGTACCACATAATCCTACATTCCTAAAAATGGAAAAGAAAGAGCTTAAGGCCCCATATCCCTTCCTTTACTGTTGACCCTTTAAAGCGGACATTATTACTGACCTATTCCTTGGTATCAACACTGGACGGGTACGATCATGACTACCTCTAGAATGCTATCGTGTTTCTCGTGACCAAAGGTTAAACATTGACCCATAGCAAGTTTGTGGTATCGACTTCAACTCTTGATCCTCTTCACAAAACAATGTGCTTTGAAGAAAGGCCTTTGGGTGTGGGGGTCTTGGCAACGTGTAAATTACACAAACAAATGTAAAGACTTGGGGTAGGTCAGTTCAGCTGAACATTTCCTCACCTAACATAATCAATTAATTTACTCCCAGACACTGCATTCAATTACAGGCCAATGAAACTGATGACAACAAGAGGTATGGAACACCCAACCATAAGGAGTGGTGTTACATGAACCCAATGATAAACTCTGACCAGGAAGTGTTCATCAAAGTGCCCACTCCACACTTCTCGTGTAAACAGTCCATTGCAAAGGATCACTGAGTATTGGAAAACGGCAGATGATTCTTCTGTTTAAACCATTTGCGTCAGCACTATACACCACAGAATTTTGTATTCAGCAAGATTACAGCAAAACTGAACACTGTTCTCTTTCTGAAAAAAATTGAAGAAGAAGCCAGCATTAAATATTTGCCTTTTAGCTCGCCCGAATAGAAAGTGCTCATGGTGAGCTTTTGGGATTGCGCTGTGTCTGTCGTCTGTGCGTCAACAATGACCTTGTGGGCAGTCTATAGAGGCCACATTTTCTATCATGAACTCTTGAAATTAATCAGATTGTCTTGATGAAATCTCAGACAGTTTGAAACTGGGTATGTCTGGGTCAAAAAGTAGGACACTGGGCCAAATCTTAGAAAAAGCTCGTTTGCACCATATGCAGCCCAATACTCATGAAAGTTGGTCAGAATGTTTGTCTTGATAAAATCTTGGACGAGTTTGAAACTGTGTCACTTGGGTAAAAAAGTAGGTCACTGGGCCATATCTTGGAAACACCTTTTGTGCAGTCTAGAGGGCACATTTTCAGCCTGACACTCATGCAACATGGTCAGAATGTTTGTCTTGATAAAATCTTGGACAAGTGTGAAATTTGGTCATGTCGAGTGAAAAAGTAGGTCACTGGGCCAAATGTTAGGAAAAGCTTTTGTGCTCTCTAGAGGGCACATTTTCAACCCAATACTCATGAAACGTTGTCAAAATGTTTGTCTTGATATCTCTGACTAGTTCAAAAATAGGTCAAGTCAGTCAAAAGTAAGTTACTTACACTCATGTGTTTTACATTATCACAACTAGGATCTTTTCAGCTTTATCAGTCCTAGATGACCTTACTCGTGTGAGCATTTTAGGGCAAATGGCCCTCTTGTTTAACGAATAACTTCAAGCACATTCCCTCAGGCAAATGAATGGTAGACTAAATATGAAAGAGATGAATACTGTATGGAAACCTGTCACCTTCCTTGGCAAATCGGAACTCTCTGGCTGCATCAATGGAAATCTGTCCGCACTTGCTTCGTCAGTAGGTCATCCACTCTGAAAGAAAAAACAATGAAAATTCAATCAAATTTCTCAAAGGAGTGCATAGTTGAGTGTTGTGGGGGGGGGTGGGGGTCGGGAAAGAAGACTGAGACAGAGTAGTGTGAAAAGGACTGGTAAACATAACTTGAGTAATGCATAGATGGGCCATTGGGATATGACAAAATTATGTTAAGCAGGTTAGCATGTCGCTTTTAAAACCCATAAAGTGCTGGAACTGACTTAAGTTGTTTTTGGGGACAGTGTAGAACAAGATGCGACTGCATAGAATGTGCAGTCTGATCTTGGCTCTACACAGTCCGCTAACTTTTTGCATATTCTGGCCAAAACAACCTTGAAATGACAATGTATATTTCCTGTTTAAAAAGGTCCATTTCATTAATTGAGCAATATAAGAGTAAACGCAATATACGAAAGACCAAATTTTTGTCGCTGACTGAAAATGCCAATGTGATTTATTTGGCACCCTAAGGCTAAATAATATAATAGATACCTTTGCTATGGTGAAATAATACCATCGCCCAAGCTTATCCATGGTCGTTTTGGCATTCACTTCCTCACTGTTGTCCTTGGCCATATTCCCTAAAAAAGACAAGTCAAAATTTGAAAAAAAAAAAACTGGTACCATGCATAGTTTTCATCCACAGGGAGCAAAAGCCTGACTTGTCAACTTGTGCGGCTAACTAACAGTATTTGCATATTAAGATCAGTCTACATGGAAGATGCTGTCTGATCTTGAATCCAGACTGTTGTTGATGTGGAGATAGTCTCACACACAAAAAAAAAGCATAGAGATTAGAAAAAATAAGGGGGACCAGCCTTAGAACCTCAGTAAGAAAATGGATTGTAACCAAAGGGTCTAAAGATTGAATATCAGCTTGCATAATCTCTTGTTGTAAACTGCTGATAGTGATTTTGACAAGATTCATTCCTATCTCACTATTTAACATTTTTTTTGATGGTGTTAAAGTATTTAAAGAAGGCACTGGCTTTAAAATGGCAATGTGAAACAGTAAAAGAACCTTCAACATCTCTCTGATAGGTTCTCTTACCAGTGCAAATAAGATACAGATATCATGTATACCTTTGTATTTGAGAAGAGGCGCTATTGCTTGGGCTCTTCACGGTCGTCTTGGCCTCCACGTCCTTGCTGTTGTCCTTGGTCATCCTCCCTAGAAACAGCAAGTCACAAAGTTTGAAAACAGTGCTGATGCCATGCATTGTATGCATTCACAGGGAGCACAAGCCCGACTTGCCAACCCCATGTTGCTCAATTACACCTTTTGCAATAACAAGATCATACTAAATGGAACTTGCTGTCTGATTTTGAATCAGAGCTGCTATTGATGTGAAGATAATGTGGCAAAAAAAAATGAGAAGAAAATTAAGGGGGCCAGCCAGGTAGCGTTGTCAGTTAAATTACTTGCTTGTAATCAAGGGGTCTCTAAATCGAATCCCAATCTGATTTCGAAAACTGATCATGATCATTGTGTCATGATTTATTCCAATTTCACTATTGAACATTGTTTTGATGATTTTTCAATGTGGGAAAAAGGCTTGAAAAAAGTGTCGAGAGAAGTAGCAGTAAAAGAAACTTGGAAGTGCGATATGACCGAAAAATGATAAGGACTGCTTTAACCCTTTACCACATGACAAAATTTTAGAATTGCCTAAAATGAAATGTTCTGCAGACGACGAAATAATTGTGACGAAAAAATATAAAATTAGCATTTGAAAGGGTAGAAAACATTGTGGGAAAAGGAGAAAATGCTGGTTACGCTATTGTTTTTAACTTTAATCTTTAATAGCAAACTTACAGATGACCCCCAGAATTCATGAGCTAGCAGAAACACTGAATCTAGGATTCTTTTCTTCCATACAAAAAATGCTAAATGTATTTTATTTTTCACTTTACAGCTAAACATTGGTGCATACCTTTGTTATTTATCAGTTGCACCATTGCTTGGGCTCTTCGTGGTCATCTTGGCCTCCACTTTCTCACTGTTCTCTGTCGTCTTTTCAGCACCACACTTTGTTCCACTGGGTAGGTTGCGCCACATAGTACTTGGTTAAGGATTTATATTTTCCGAAGCAGCTACTTATTAAAGTTTCAATGATGGTTGTGTAGGAAAGCAGCCAGTAGCTTGAGAAGAATGTTCTGTAAAGTACTGGTACACCAAATTTCAGGACAGCATGCCACCACATTGTAACAGGAATAATGTTGAAAATGATGTAAACGCCACTCAATCCAATGTTTTAAAACAAGAAAATACAACAACACAGACTTACTACTTGACCTAAGAACCCAACTCATTTGGCCTTTCATTCTGCTTTTCTGCACTAGGTCGCTTACCAAACCTGACTGACTTGATCCATGGGCTGCATCTCAGGCAGACATATAGTACCACATAATCCTACATTCCTAAAAATGCAAAAGAAAGAGCTTAAGGCCCTATATCCCTTCCTTTACTGTTGACCCTTTAAAGCGGACATTATTACTGACCTATTCCTTGGTATCAACACTGGACGGGTACGATCATGACTACCTCTAGAATGCTATTGTGTTTCTCGTGACCAAAGGTTAAACATTGACCCATAGCAAGTTTGTGGTATCGACTTCAACTCTTGATCCTCTTCACAAAACAATGTGCTTTGAAGAAAGGCCTTTGGGTGTGGGGGTCTTGGCAACATGTAAATTACACAAACAAATGTAAAGACTTGGGGTAGGTCAGTTCAGCTGAACATTTCCTCACCTAACAATCAATTAATTTACTCCCAGACACTGCATTCAATTACAGGCCAATGAAACTGATGACAACAAGAGGTATGGAACACCCAACCATAAGGAGTGGTGTTACATGAACCCAATGATAAACTCTGACCAGGAAGTGTTCATCAAAGTGCCCACTCCACACTTCTCGTGTAAACAGTCCATTGCAAAGGATCACTGAATATTGGAAAAACGGCAGATGATTCTTCTGTTTAAACCATTTGCTTCAGCACTATACACCACAGAATTTTGTATTCAGCAAGATTACAGCAAAACTGAACACTGTTCTCTTCCAAAAAAAAAATGAAGAAGAAGCCACCATTAAATATTTGCCTTTTAGCTCGCCCGAATACAAAGCGCTCATGGTGAGCTTTTGGGATTGCGCTGTGTCTGTCGTCTGTGCGTCAACAATGACCTTGTGGGCAGTCTATAGAGGCCACATTTTCTATCATAAACTCTTGAAATTAATCAGATTGTCTTGATGAAATCTCAGACAGTTTGAAACTGGGTAAGTTTGGGTCAAAAAGTAGGACACTGGGCCAAATCTTAGAAAAAGCTCCTTTGCACCATATGCAGCCCAATACTTATGAAAGTTGGTCAGAATGTTTGTCTTGATAAAATCTTGGACGAGTTTGAAACTGTGTCACTTGGGTAAAAAAGTAGGTCACTGGGCCATATCTTGGAAACACCTTTTGTGCAGTCTAGAGGGCACATTTTCAGCCTGACACTCATGCAACATGGTCAGAATGTTTGTCTTGATAAAATCTTGGACAAGTGTGAAATTTGGTCATGTCGAGTGAAAAAGTAGGTCACTGGGCCAAATGTTAGGAAAAGCTTTTGTGCTCTCTAGAGGGCACATTTTCAACCCAATACTCATGAAACGTTGTGAAAATGTTTGTCTTGATATCTCTGACTAGTTCAAAAATAGGTCAAGTCAGTCAAAAGTAAGTTACTTACACTCATGTGTTTTACATTATCACAACTAGGATCTTTTCAGCTTTATCAGTCCTAGATGACCTTACTCGTGTGAGCATTTTAGGGCAAATGGCCCTCTTGTTTAACGAATAACTTCAAGCACATTCCCTCAGGCAAATGAATGGTAGACTAAATATGAAAGAGATGAATACTGTATGAAAACTTGTCACCTTCCTTGGCAAATCGGAACTCTCTGGCTGCATCAATGGAAATCTGTCCACACTTGCTTCGTCAGTAGGTCATCCAGTCTGACAGAAAAAACAAATCAAAATTGAATCAAATTTCTCAATGGAGTGCACAGTTGAGTGTTGTGGGGGGGTTGGGGGTCGGGAAAGAAGACTGAGACAGAGTAGTGTGAAAAGGACTGGTAAACATAACTTGAGTAATGCATAGATGGGCCATTGGGATATGAAAAAATTATGTTTAGCAGTTTAGCATGTCGCTTTTAAAACCCATAAAGTGCTGGAACTGACTTAAGTTGTTTTTGCGGACAGTGTAGATCAAGATGCGACTGCACAGAACGTGCAGTCTGATCTTGGCTCTACACAGTCCGCTAACTTTTTGCATATTCTGGCCAAAACAACCTTGAAATGACAATGTATATTTCCTGTTTAAAAATGGGATTTATTTAAAAATGTGATTTATTTGGCATGCTAAGGCTAAATAATATAATACATACCTTTGCTATGGTGAAATAATACCATCGCCCAAGCTTATCCATGGTCGTTTTGGCATTCACTTCCTCACTGTTGTCTTTGGCCATCTTCCCTAAAAAAGACAAGTCAAAATTTGAAAAAAAAATACTGGTGCCATGCATAGTTTTCATCCACAGGGAGCAAAAGCCTGACTTGTCCACCTGTGTGGCTAAATAACAGTATTTGCATATTAAGATCAGTCTACATGGAAGATGCTGTCTGATCTTGAATCCAGACTGTTGTTGATGTGGAGATAGTCTAACAAAAAAAAATAGCATACAGATTAGAAAAAATAAGGGGACCAGCCTTAGAACCTCAGTAAGAAAATGGATTATAACCAAAGGGTCTAAAGATTGAATATCAGCTTGCATAATCTCTTGTTGTTAACTGCTGATAGTGATTTTGACAAGATTCATTCCTATCTCACTATTTAACATTATTTTTGATGGTGTTAAAGTATTTAAAGAAGGCACTGGCTTTAAAATAGCAATGTGAAACAGTAAAAGAACCTTCAACATCTCTCTGATAGGTTCTCTTACCAGTGCAAATAAGATACAGATATCATGTATACCTTTGTATTTGAGAAGAGGCGCTATTGCTTGGGCTCTTCACGGTCATTTTGGCCTCCACGTCCTTGCTGTTGTTCTTGGTCATCCTCCCTAGAAACAGCAAGTCACAAAGTTTGAAAACAGTGCTGATGCCATGCATTGTATGCATTCACAGGGAGCACAAGCCCGACTTGCCAACCCCATGTTGCTCAATTACACCTTTTGCAATAACAAGATCATACTAAATGGAACTTGCTGTCTGATTTTGAATCAGAGCTGCTATTGATGTGAAGATAATGTGGCAAAAAAAAGATTGAGAAGAAAATTAAGGGGGCCAGCCAGGTAGCGTTGTCAGTTAAATTACTTGCTTGTAATAAAGGGGTCTATAAATCGAATCCCAATCTGATTTCGAAAACTGATCATGATCATTGTGTCATGATTTATTCCAACTTCACTATTGAACATTGTTTTGATGATTTTTCAATGTGGGAAAAAGGCTTGAAAAAAGTGTCAAGAGAAGTAGCAGTAAAAGAAACTTGGAAGTGCGATATGACCGAAATATGATAAGGACTGCTTTAACCCTTTACCACATGACAAAATTTTAGAATTGCCTAAAATGAAATGTTCTGCAGACGACGAAATAATTGTGACGAAAAAATAAAAATTAGCTTTTGTAAGGGTAGAAAACATTGTGGGAAAAGGAGAAAATGCTGGTTACGCTATTGTTTTTAACTTTAATCTTTAATAGCAAACTTACAGATGACCCCCAAAATTCATGAGCTAGCAGAAACACTGAATCTAGGATTCTTTTCTTCCACACAAAAAATGCTAAATGTATTTTATTTTTCACTTTACAGCTAAACATTGGTGCATACCTTTGTTATTTATCAGTTGCACCATTGCTTGGGCTCTTCGTGGTCATCTTGGCCTCCACTTCCTCACTGTTCTCTGTCGTCTTTTCAGCACCACACTTTGTTCCACTGGGTAGGTTGCGCCACATAGTACTTGGTTAAGGATTTATATTTTCCGAAGCAGCTACTTATTAAAGTTTCAATGATGGTTGTGTAGGAAAGCAGCCAGTAGTTTGAGAAGAATGTTCTGTAAAGTACTGGTACACCAAATTTCAGGACAGCATGCCACCACAATGTAACAGGAATAATGTTGAAAATGATGTAAACGCCACTCAATCCAATGTTTTAAAACAAGAAAATACAACAACACAGACTTACTACTTGACCTAAGAACCCAACTCATTTGGCCTTTCATTCTGCTTTTCTGCACTAGGTCGCTTACCAAACCTGACTGACTTGATCCATGGGCTGCATCTCAGGCAGACATATAGTACCACATAATCCTACATTCCTAAAAATGCAAAAGAAAGAGCTTAAGGCCCTATATCCCTTCCTTTACTGTTGACCCTTTAAAGCGGACATTATTACTGACCTATTCCTTGGTATCAACACTGGACGGGTACGATCATGACTACCTCTAGAATGCTATCGTGTTTCTCGTGACCAAAGGTTAAACATTGACCCATAGCAAGTTTGTGGTATTGACTTCAACTCTTGATCCTCTTCACAAAACAATGTGCTTTGAAGAAAGGCCTTTGGGTGTGGGGGTCTTGGCAACATGTAAATTACACAAACAAATGTAAAGACTTGGGGTAGGTCAGTTCAGCTGAACATTTCCTCACCTAACATAATCAATTAATTTACTCCCAGACACTGCATTCAATTACAGGCCAATGAAACTGATGACAACAAGAGGTATGGAACACCCAACCATAAGGAGTGGTGTTACATGAACCCAATGATAAACTCTGACCAGGAAGTGTTCATCAAAGTGCCCACTCCACACTTCTCGTGTAAACAGTCCATTGCAAAGGATCACTGAGTATTGGAAAACGGCAGATGATTCTTCTGTTTAAACCATTTGCGTCAGCACTATACACCACAGAATTTTGTATTCAGCAAGATTACAGCAAAACTGAACACTGTTCTCTTTCTGAAAAAAATTGAAGAAGAAGCCACCATTAAATATTTGCCTTTTAGCTCGCCCGAATAGAAAGTGCTCATGGTGAGCTTTTGGGATTGCGCTGTGTCTGTCGTCTGTGCGTCAACAATGACCTTGTGGGCAGTCTATAGAGGCCACATTTTCTATCATAAACTCTTGAAATTAATCAGATTGTCTTGATGAAATCTCAGACAGTTTGAAACTGGGTATGTCTGGGTCAAAAAGTAGGACACTGGGCCAAATCTTAGAAAAAGCTCGTTTGCACCATATGCAGCCCAATACTCATGAAAGTTGGTCAGAATGTTTGTCTTGATAAAATCTTGGACGAGTTTGAAACTGTGTCACTTGGTTCAAAAAGTAGGTCACTGGACCATATCTTGGAAACACCTTTTGTGCAGTCTAGAGGGCACATTTTCAGCCTGACACTCATGCAACATGGTCAGAATGTTTGTCTTGATAAAATCTTGGACAAGTGTGAAATTTGGTGATGTCGAGTGAAAAAGTAGGTCACTGGGTCAAATCTTAGGAAAAGCTTTTGTGCTCTCTAGAGGGCACATTTTCAACCCAATACTCATGAAACGTTGTCAAAATGTTTGTCTTGATATCTCTGACTAGTTCAAAAATAGGTCAAGTCAGTCAAAAGTAAGTTACTTACACTCATGTGTTTTACATTATCACAACTAGGATCTTTTCAGCTTTATCAGTCCTAGATGACCTTACTCGTGTGAGCATTTTAGGGCAAATGGCCCTCTTGTTTAACGAATAACTTCAAGCACATTCCCTCAGGCAAATGAATGGTAGACTAAATATGAAAGAGATGAATACTGTATGGAAACCTGTCACCTTCTTTCGCAAATCGGAACTCTCTGGCTGTATCAATGGAAATCTGTCCGCACTTGCTTCGTCAGTAGGTCATCCACTCTGAAAGAAAAAACAATGAAAATTCAATCAAATTTCTCAATGGAGTGCATAGTTGAGTGTTGTGGGGGGGGGGGGGTTGGGAAAGAAGACTGAGACAGAGTAGTGTGAAAAGGACTGGTAAACATAACTTGAGTAATGCATAGATGGGCCATTGGGATATGACAAAATTATATTTAGCAGGTTAGCATGTCGCTTTTAAAACCCATAAAGTGCTGGAACTGACTTAAGTTGTTTTTGCGGACAGTGTAGAACAAGATGCGACTGCATAGAATGTGCAGTCTGATCTTGGCTCTACACAGTCCGCTAACTTTTTGCATATTCTGGCCAAAACAACCTTGAAATGACAATGTATATTTCCTGTTTAAAAAGGTCCATTTCATTAATTGAGCAATATAAGAGTAAACGCAATACGAAAGACCAAATTTTTGTCGCTGACTGAAAATGCCAATGTGATTTATTTGGCACCCTAAGGCTAAATAATATAATAGATACCTTTGCTATGGTGAAATAATACCATCGCCCAAGCTTATCCATGGTCGTTTTGGCATTCACTTCCTCACTGTTGTCCTTGGCCATATTCCCTAAAAAAGACAAGTCAAAATTTGAAAAAAAAAAAAAAAAACTGGTACCATGCATAGTTTTCATCCACAGGGAGCAAAAGCCTGACTTGTCAACCTGTGTGGTTAACTAACAGTATTTGCATATTAAGATCAGTCTACATGGAAGATGCTGTCTGATCTTGAATCCAGACTGTTGTTGATGTGGAGATAGTCTCACACACAAAAAAAAGCATAGAGATTAGAAAAAATAAGGGGACCAGCCTTAGAACCTCAGTAAGAAAATGGATTGTAACCAAAGGGTCTAAAGATTGAATATCAGCTTGCATAATCTCTTGTTGTAAACTGCTGATAGTGATTTTGACAAGCTTCATTCCTATCTCACTATTTAACATTATTTTTGATGGTGTTAAAGTATTTAAAGAAGGCACTGGCTTTAAAATAGCAATGTGAAACAGTAAAAGAACCTTCAACATCTCTCTGATAGGTTCTCTTACCAGTGCAAATAAGATACAGATATCATGTATACCTTTGTATTTGAGAAGAGGCGCTATTGCTTGGGCTCTTCACGGTCGTCTTGGCCTCCACGTCCTTGCTGTTGTCCTTGGTCATCCTCCCTAGAAACAGCAAGTCACAAAGTTTGAAACCAGTGCTGATGCCATGCATTGTATGCATTCACAGGGAGCACAAGCCCGACTTGCCAACCCCATGTTGCTCAATTACACCTTTTGCAATAACAAGATCATACTAAATGGAACTTGCTGTCTGATTTTGAATCAGAGCTGCTATTGATGTGAAGATAATGTGGCAAAAAAAAGATTGAGAAGAAAATTAAGGGGGCCAGCCAGGTAGCGTTGTCAGTTAAATTACTTGCTTGTAATCAAGGGGTCTCTAAATCGAATCCCAATCTGATTTCGAAAACTGATCATGATCATTGTGTCATGATTTATTCCAATTTCACTATTGAACATTGTTTTGATGATTTTTCAATGTGGGAAAAAGGCTTGAAAAAAGTGTCGAGAGAAGTAGCAGTAAAAGAAACTTGGAAGTGCGATATGACCGAAAAATGATAAGGACTGCTTTAACCCTTTACCACATGACAAAATTTTAGAATTGCCTAAAATGAAATGTTCTGCAGACGACGAAATAATTGTGACGAAAAAATATAAAATTAGCATTTGAAAGGGTAGAAAACATTGTGGGAAAAGGAGAAAATGCTGGTTACGCTATTGTTTTTAACTTTAATCTTTAATAGCAAACTTACAGATGACCCCCAAAATTCATGAGCTAGCAGAAACACTGAATCTAGGATTCTTTTCTTCCATACAAAAAATGCTAAATGTATTTTATTTTTCACTTTACAGCTAAACATTGGTGCATACCTTTGTTATTTATCAGTTGCACCATTGCTTGGGCTCTTCGTGGTCATCTGGGCCTCCACTTCCTCACTGTTCTCTGTCGTCTTTTCAGCAGCACACTTTGTTCCACTGGGTAGGTTGCGCCACATAGTACTTGGTTAAGGATTTATATTTTCCGAAGCAGCTACTTATTAAAGTTTCAATGATGGTTGTGTAGGAAAGCAGCCAGTAGCTTGAGAAGAATGTTCTGTAAAGTACTGGTACACCAAATTTCAGGACAGCATGCCACCACATTGTAACAGAAATAATGTTGAAAATGATGTAAATGCCACTCAATCCAATGTTTTAAAACAAGAAAATACAACAACACAGACTTACTACTTGACCTAAGAACCCAACTGATTTGGCCTTTCATTCTGCTTTTCTGCACTAGGTCACTTACCAAACCTGACTGACTTGATCCATGGGCTGCATCTCAGGCAGACATATAGTACCACATAATCCTACATTCCTAAAAATGCAAAAGAAAGAGCTTAAGGCCCTATATCCCTTCCTTTACTGTTGACCCTTTAAAGCGGACATTATTACTGACCTATTCCTTGGTATCAACACTGGACGGGTACGATCATGACTACCTCTAGAATGCTATCGTGTTTCTCGTGACCAAAGGTTAAACATTGACCCATAGCAAGTTTGTGGTATCGACTTCAACTCTTGATCCTCTTCACAAAACAATGTGCTTTGAAGAAAGGCCTTTGGGTGTGGGGGTCTTGGCAACATGTAAATTACACAAACAAATGTAAAGACTTGGGGTAGGTCAGTTCAGCTGAACATTTCCTCACCTAACATAATCAATTTACTCCCAGACGCTGCATTCAATTACAGGCCAATGAAACTGATGACAACAAGAGGTATGGAACACCCAACCATAAGGAGTGGTGTTACATGAACCCAATGATAAACTCTGACCAGGAAGTGTTCATCAAAGTGCCCACTCCACACTTCTCGTGTAAACAGTCCATTGCAAAGGATCACTGAGTATTGGAAAAACGGCAGATGATTCTTCTGTTTAAACCATTTGCTTCAGCACTATACACCACAGAATTTTGTATTCAGCAAGATTACAGCAAAACTGAACACTGTTCTCTTTCTGAAAAAAAAATGAAGAAGAAGCCACCATTAAATATTTGCCTTTTAGCTCGCCCGAATACACAGCGCTCATGGTGAACTTTTGGGATTGCGCTGTGTCTGTCGTCGGTGTGTCAACAATGACCTTGTGGGCAGTCTATAGAGGCCACATTTTCTATCATAAACTCTTGAAATTAATCAGATTGTCTTGATGAAATCTCAGACAGTTTGAAACTGGGTAAGTTTGGGTCAAAAAGTGGGACACTGGGCCAAATCTTAGAAAAAGCTCGTTTGCACCATACGCAGCCCAATACTCATGAAAGTTGGTCAGAATGTTTGTCTTGATAAAATCTTGGACGAGTTTGAAACTGTGTCACTTGGGTAAAAAAGTAGGTCACTGGGCCATATCTTGGAAACACCTTTTGTGCAGTCTAGAGGGCACATTTTCAGCCTGACACTCATGCAACATGGTCAGAATGTTTGTCTTGATAAAATCTTGGACAAGTGTGAAATTTGGTCATGTCGAGTGAAAAAGTAGGTCACTGGGCCAAATCTTAGGAAAAGCTTTTGTGCTCTCTAGAGGGCACATTTTCAACCCAATACTCATGAAACATTGTCAAAATGTTTGTCTTGATATCTCTGACTAGTTCAAAAATAGGTCAAGTCAGTCAAAAGTAAGTTACTTACACTCATGTGTTTTACATTATCACAACTAGGATCTTTTCAGCTTTATCAGTCCTAGATGACCTTACTCGTGTGAGCATTTTAGGGCAAATGGCCCTCTTGTTTAACGAATAACTTGAAGCACATTCCCTCAGGCAAATGAATGGTAGACTAAATATGAAAGAGATGAATATTGTATGAAAACTTGTCACCTTCCTTGGCAAATCGGAACTCTCTGGCTGCATCAATGGAAATCTGTCCACACTTGCTTCGTCAGTAGGTCATCCAGTCTGACAGAAAAAAGAAATCAAAATTGAATCAAATTTCTCAATGGAGTGCACAGTTGAGTGTTGTGGAGGGGTTGGGGGTCGGGAAAGAAGACTGAGACAGAGTAGTGTGAAAAGGACTGGTAAACATAACTTGAGTAATGCATAGATGGGCCATTGGGATATGACAAAATTATGTTTAGCAGTTTAGCATGTCGCTTTTAAAACCCATAAAGTGCTGGAACTGACTTAAGTTGTTTTTGCGGACAGTGTAGATCAAGATGCGACTGCACAGAACGTGCAGTCTGATCTTGGCTCTACACAGTCCGCTAACTTTTTGCATATTCTGGCCAAAACAACCTTGAAATGACAATGTATATTTCCTGTTTAAAAATGTGATTTATTTAAAAATGTGATTTATTTGGCACCCTAAAGCTAAATAATATGATAGATACCTTTGCTATGGTGAAATAATACCATCGCCCAAGCTTATCCATGGTCGTTTTGGCATTCACTTCCTCACTGTTGTCCTTGGCCATCTTCCCTAAAAAAGCCAAGTCAAAATTTGGAAAAAAAAAAATACTGGTGCCATGCATAGTTTTCATCCACAGGGAGCAAAAGCCTTACTTGTCAACCTGTGTGGCTAAATAACAGTATTTGCATATTAAGATCAGTCTACATGGAAGATGCTGTCTGATCTTGAATCCAGACTGTTGTTGATGTGGAGATAGTCTCACAAAAAAAAAAAAGCATAGAGATTAGAAAAAATAAGGGGAACAGCCTTAGAACCTCAGTAAGAAAATGGATTATAACCAAAGGGTCTAAAGATTGAATATCAGCTTGCATAATCTCTTGTTGTAAACTGCTGATAGTGATTTTGACAAGATTCATTCCTATCTCACTATTTAACATTATTTTTGATGGTGTTAAAGTATTTAAAGAAGGCACTGGCTTTAAAATAGCAATGTGAAACAGTAAAAGAACCTTCAACATCTCTCTGATAGGTTCTCTTACCAGTGCAAATAAGATACAGATATCATGTATACCTTTGTATTTGAGAAGAGGCGCTATTGCTTGGGCTCTTCACGGTCATCTTGGCCTCCACGTCCTTGCTGTTGTCCTTGGTCATCCTCCCTAGAAACAGCAAGTCACAAAGTTTGAAAACAGTGCTGATGCCATGCATTGTATGCATTCACAGGGAGCACAAGCCCGACTTGCCAACCCCATGTTGCTCAATTACACCTTTTGCAATAACAAGATCATACTAAATGGAACTTGCTGTCTGATTTTGAATCAGAGCTGCTATTGATGTGAAGATAATGTGGCAAAAAAAAGATTTGAGAAGGAAATTAAGGGGGCCAGCCAGGTAGCGTTGTCAGTTAAATTACTTGCTTGTAATCAAGGGGTCTCTAAATCGAATCCCAATCTGATTTCGAAAACTGATCATGATCATTGTGTCATGATTTATTCCAATTTCACTATTGAACATTGTTTTGATGATTTTTCAATGTGGGAAAAAGGCTTGGATAAAGTGTCAAGAGAAGTAGCAGTAAAAGAAACTTGGAAGTGCGATATGACCGAAATATGATAAGGACAGCCTTAACCTTTTACCACATGACAAAATTTTAGAATTGCCTAAAATGAAATGTTCTGCAGACGACGAAATAATTGTGACGCAAAAATAAAAATTAGCTTTTGGAAGGGTAGAAAACATTGTGGGAAAAGGAGAAAATGCTGGTTACGCTATTGTTTTTAACTTTAATCTTTAATAGCAAACTTACAGATGACCCCCAAAATTCATGAGCTAGCAGAAACACTGAATCTAGGATTCTTTTCTTCCACACAAAAAATGCTAAATGTATTTTATTTTTCACTTTACAGCTAAACATTGGTGCATACCTTTGTTATTTATCAGTTGCACCATTGCTTGGGCTCTTCGTGGTCATCTTGGCCTCCACTTCCTCACTGTTCTCTGTCGTCTTTTCAGCAGCACACTTTGTTCCACTGGGTAGGTTGCGCCACATAGTACTTGGTTAAGGATTTATATTTTCCGAAGCAGCTACTTATTAAAGTTTCAATGATGGTTGTGTAGGAAAGCAGCCAGTAGCTTGAGAAGAATGTTCTGTAAAGTACTGGTACACCAAATTTCAGGACAGCATGCCACCACATTGTAACAGGAATAATGTTGAAAATGATGTAAACGCCACTCAATCCAATGTTTTAAAACAAGAAAATACAACAACACAGACTTACTACTTGACCTAAGAACCCAACTCATTTGGCCTTTCATTCTGCTTTTCTGCACTAGGTCGCTTACCAAACCTGACTGACTTGATCCATGGGCTGCATCTCAGGCAGACATATAGTACCACATAATCCTACATTCCTAAAAATGCAAAAGAAAGAGCTTAAGGCCCTATATCCCTTCCTTTACTGTTGACCCTTTAAAGCGGACATTATTACTGACCTATTCCTTGGTATCAACACTGGACGGGTACGATCATGACTACCTCTAGAATGCTATCGTGTTTCTCGTGACCAAAGGTTAAACATTGACCCATAGCAAGTTTGTGGTATCGACTTCAACTCTTGATCCTCTTCACAAAACAATGTGCTTTGAAGAAAGGCCTTTGGGTGTGTGGGTCATGGCAACATGTAAATTACACAAACAAATGTAAAGACTTGGGGTAGGTCAGTTCAGCTGAACATTTCCTCACCTAACATAATCAACTAACTTACTCCCAGACACTGCATTCAATTACAGGCCAATGAAACTGATGACAACAAGAGGTATGGAACACCCAACCATAAGGAGTGGTGTTACATGAACCCAATGATAAACTCTGACCAGGAAGTGTTCATCCAAGTGCCCACTCCACACTTCTCGTGTAAACAGTCCATTGCAAAGGATCACTGAATATTGGAAAACGGCAGATGATTCTTCTGTTTAAACCATTTGCGTCAGCACTATACACCACAGAATTTTGTATTCAGCAAGATTACAGCAAAACTGAACACCGTTCTCTTTCTGAAAAAAATTGAAGAAGAAGCCACCATTAAATATTTGCCTTTTAGCTCGCCCGAATAGAAAGTGCTCATAGTAAGCTTTTGGGATTGCACTGTGTCTGTCGTCTGTGCGTCAACAATGACCTTGTGGGCAGTCTATAGAGGCCACATTTTCTATCATAAACTCTTGAAATTAATCCGATTGTCTTGATGAAATCTCAGACAGTTTGAAACTGGGTATGTCTGGGTCAAAAAGTAGGACACTGGGCCAAATCTTAGAAAAAGCTCGTTTGCACCATATGCAGCCCAATACTCATGAAAGTTGGTCAGAATGTTTGTCTTGATAAAATCTTGGACGAGTTTGAAACTGTGTCACTTGGGTAAAAAAGTAGGTCACTGGACCATATCTTGGAAACACCTTTTGTGCAGTCTAGAGGGCACATTTTCAGCCTGACACTCATGCAACATGGTCAGAATGTTGGTCTTGATAAAATCTTGGACAAGTGTGAAATTTGGTCATGTCGAGTGAAAAAGTAGGTCACTGGGCCAAATGTTAGGAAAACCTTTTGTACTCTCTATAGGGCACATTTTCAACCCAATACTCATGAAACATTGTCAAAATGTTTGTCTTGATATCTCTGACTAGTTCAAAAATAGGTCAAGTCAGTCAAAAGTAAGTTACTTACACTCATGTGTTTTACATTATCACAACTAGGATCTTTTCAGCTTTATCAGTCCTAGATGACCTTACTCGTGTGAGCATTTTAGGGCAAATGGCCCTCTTGTTTAACGAATAACTTCAAGCACATTCCCTCAGGCAAATGAATGGTAGACTAAATATGAAAGAGATGAATACTGTATGGAAACCTGTCACCTTCCTTGGTAAATCAGAACTCTCTGGCTGTATCAATGGAAATCTGTCCGCACTTGCTTCGTCAGTAGGTCATCCACTCTGAAAGAAAAAACAATGAAAATTCAATCAAATTTCTCAATGGAGTGCACAGTTGAGTGTTGTGGGGGGGGGGTGGGGATCGGGAAAGAAGACTGAGACAGAGTAGTGTGAAAAGAACTGGTAAACATAACTTGAGTAATGCATAGATGGGCCATTGGGATATGACAAAATTATGTTTAGCAGGTTAGCATGTCGCTTTTAAAACCCATAAAGTGCTGGAACTGACTTAAGTTGTTTTTGCGGACAGTGTAGAAGAAGATGCGACTGCATAGAATGTGCAGTCTGATCTTGGCTCTACACAGTCCGCTAACTTTTTGCATATTCTGGCCAAAACAACCTTGAAATGACAATGTATATTTCCTGTTTAAAAAGGTCCATTTCATTAATTGAGCAATATAAGAGTAAACGCAATACGAAAGACCAAATTTTTGTCGCTGACTGAAAATGCCAATGTGATTTATTTGGCACCCTAAGGCTAAATAATATAATAGATACCTTTGCTATGGTGAAATAATACCATCGCCCAAGCTTATCCATGGTCGTTTTGGCATTCACTTCCTCACTGTTGTCCTTGGCCATATTCCCTAAAAAAGACAAGTCAAAATTTGAAAAAAAAAACAAAAAAACTGGTACCATGCATAGTTTTCATCCACAGGGAGCAAAAGCCTGACTTGTCAACCTGTGTGGCTAACTAACAGTATTTGCATATTAAGATCAGTCTACATGGAAGATGCTGTCTGATCTTGAATCCAGACTGTTGTTGATGTGGAGATAGTCTCACACACAAAAAAAAGCATAGAGATTAGAAAAAATAAGGGGACCAGCCTTAGAACCTCAGTAAGAAAATGGATTGTAACCAAAGGGTCTAAAGATTGAATATCAGCTTGCATAATCTCTTGTTGTAGACTGCTGATAGTGATTTTGACAAGATTCATTCCTATCTCACTATTTAACATTATTTTTGATGGTGTTAAAGTATTTAAAGAAGGCACTGGCTTTAAAATAGCAATGTGAAACAGTAAAAGAACCTTCAACATCTCTCTGATAGGTTCTCTTACCAGTGCAAATAAGATACAGATATCATGTATACCTTTGTATTTGAGAAGAGGCGCTATTGCTTGGGCTCTTCACGGTCGTCTTGGCCTCCACGTCCTTGCTGTTGTCCTTGGTCATCCTCCCTAGAAACAGCAAGTCACAAAGTTTGAAAACAGTGCTGATGCCATGCATTGTATGCATTCACAGGGAGCACAAGCCCGACTTGCCAACCCCATGTTGCTCATTTACACCTTTTGCAGTAACAAGATCATACTAAATGGAACTTGCTGTCTGATTTTGAATCAGAGCTGCTATTGATGTGAAGATAATGTGGCAAAAGAAAAATGAGAAGAAAATTAAGGGGGCCAGCCAGGTAGCGTTGTCAGTTAAATTACTTGCTTGTAATCAAGGGGTCTCTAAATCGAATCCCAATCTGATTTCGAAAACTGATCATGATCATTGTGTCATGATTTATTCCAATTTCACTATTGAACATTGTTTTGATGATTTTTCAATGTGGGAAAAAGGCTTGAAAAAAGTGTCGAGAGAAGTCGCAGTAAAAGAAACTTGGAAGTGCGATAGGACCGAAAAATGATAAGGACTGCTTTAACCCTTTACCACATGACAAAATTTTAGAATTGCCTAAAATGAAATGTTCTGCAGACGACGAAATAATTGTGACGAAAAAATATAAAATTAGCATTTGAAAGGGTAGAAAACATTGTGGGAAAAGGAGAAAATGCTGGTTATGCTATTGTTTTTAACTTTAATCTTTAATAGCAAACTTACAGATGACCCCCAAAATTCATGAGCTAGCAGAAACACTGAATCTAGGATTCTTTTCTTCCATACAAAAAATGCTAAATGTATTTTATTTTTCACTTTACAGCTAAACATTGGTGCATACCTTTGTTATTTATCAGTTGCACCATTGCTTGGGCTCTTCGTGGTCATCTGGGCCTCCACTTCCTCACTGTTCTCTGTCGTCTTTTCAGCAGCACACTTTGTTCCACTGGGTAGGTTGCGCCACATAGTACTTGGTTAAGGATTTATATTTTCCGAAGCAGCTACTTATTAAAGTTTCAATGATGGTTGTGTAGGAAAGCAGCCAGTAGCTTGAGAAGAATGTTCTGTAAAGTACTGGTACACCAAATTTCAGGACAGCATGCCACCACATTGTAACAGGAATAATGTTGAAAATGATGTAAACGCCACTCAATCCAATGTTTTAAAACAAGAAAATACAACAACACAGACTTACTACTTGACCTAAGAACCCAACTCATTTGGCCTTTCATTCTGCTTTTCTGCACTAGGTCGCTTACCAAACCTGACTGACTTGATCCATGGGCTGCATCTCAGGCAGACATATAGTACCACATAATCCTACATTCCTAAAAATGCAAAAGAAAGAGCTTAAGGCCCTATATCCCTTCCTTTACTGTTGACCCTTTAAAGCGGACATTATTACTGACCTATTCCTTGGTATCAACACTGGACGGGTACGATCATGACTACCTCTAGAATGCTATCGTGTTTCTCGTGACCAAAGGTTAAACATTGACCCATAGCAAGTTTGTGGTATCGACTTCAACTCTTGATCCTCTTCACAAAACAATGTGCTTTGAAGAAAGGCCTTTGGGTGTGGGGGTCTTGGCAACATGTAAATTACACAAAGAAATGTAAAGACTTGGGGTAGGTCAGTTCAGCTGAACATTTCCTCACCTAACATAATCAATCAATTTACTCCCAGACACTGCATTCAATTACAGGCCAATGAAACTGATGACAACAAGAGGTATGGAACACCCAACCATAAGGAGTGGTGTTACATGAACCCAATGATAAACTCTGACCAGGAAGTGTTCATCAAAGTGCCCACTCCACACTTCTCGTGTAAACAGTCCATTGCAAAGGATCACTGAGTATTGGAAAACGGCAGATGATTCTTCTGTTTAAACCATTTGCTTCAGCACTATACACCACAGAATTTTGTATTCAGCAAGATTACAGCAAAACTGAACACTGTTCTCTTTCTGAAAGAAAATGAAGAAGAAGCCACCATTAAATATTTGCCTTTTAGCTCGCCCGAATACAAAGCGCTCATGGTGAGCTTTTGGGATTGGGCTGTGTCTGTCGTCTGTGCGTCAACAATGACCTTGTGGGCAGTCTATAGAGGCCACATTTTCTATCATAAACTCTTGAAATTAATCAGATTGTCTTGATGAAATCTCAGACAGTTTGAAACTGGGTAAGTTTGGGTCAAAAAGTAGGACACTGGGCCAAATCTTAGAAAAAGCTCGTTTGCACCATATGCAGCCCAATACTCATGAAAGTTGGTCAGAATGTTTGTCTTGAGAAAATCTTGGACGAGTTTGAAATTGTGTCACTTGGGTAAAAAAGTAGGTCACTGGGCCATATCTTGGAAACACCTTTTGTGCAGTCTAGAGGGCACATTTTCAGCCTGACACTCATGCAATATGGTCAGAATGTTTGTCTTGATAAAATCTTGGACAAGTGTGAAATTTCGTCATGTCGAGTGAAAAAGTAGGTCACTGGGCCAAATGTTAGGAAAACCTTTTGTGCTCTCTAGAGGGCACATTTTCAACCCAATACTCATGAAACGTTGTCAAAATGTTTGTCTTGATATCTCTGACTAGTTCAAAAATAGGTCAAGTCAGTCAAAAGTAAGTTACTTACACTCATGTGTTTTACATTATCACAACTAGGATCTTTTCAGCTTTATCAGTCCTAGATGACCTTACTCGTGTGAGCATTTTAGGGCAAATGGCCCTCTTGTTTAACGAATAACTTCAAGCACATTCCCTCAGGCAAATGAATGGTAGACTAAATATGAAAGAGATGAATATTGTATGAAAACTTGTCACCTTCCTTGGCAAATCGTAACTCTCTGGCTGCATCAATGGAAATCGGTCCACACTTGCTTCGTCAGTAGGTCATCCAGTCTGACAGAAAAAAGAAATCAAAATTGAATCAAATTTCTCAATGGAGTGCACAGTTGAGTGTTGTGGGGGGGTTGGGGGTCGGGAAAGAAGACTGAGACAGAGTAGTGTGAAAAGAACTGGTAAACATAACTTGAGTAATGCATAGATGGGCCATTGGGATATGACAAAATTATGTTTAGCAGGTTAGCATGTCGCTTTTAAAACCCATAAAGTGCTGGAACTGACTTAAGTTGTTTTTGCGGACAGTGTAGAAGAAGATGCGACTGCATAGAATGTGCAGTCTGATCTTGGCTCTACACAGTCCGCTAACTTTTTGCATATTCTTGCCAAAACAACCTTGAAATGACAATGTATATTTCCTGTTTAAAAAGGTCCATTTCATTAATTGAGCAATATAAGAGTAAACGCAATACGAAAGACTAAATTTTTGTCGCTGACTGAAAAATCCAATGTGATTTATTTGGCACCCTAAGGCTAAATAATATAATAGATACCTTTGCTATGGTGAAATAATACCATCGCCCAAGCTTATCCATGGTCGTTTTGGCATTCACTTCCTCACTGTTGTCCTTGGCCATATTCCCTAAAAAAGACAAGTCAAAATTTAAAAAAAAAAAAACTGGTACCATGCATAGTTTTCATCCACAGGGAGCAAAAGCCTGACTTGTCAACCAGTGTGGCTAACTAACAGTATTTGCATATTAAGATCAGTCTACATGGAAGATGCTGTCTGATCTTGAATCCAGACTGTTGTTGATGTGGAGATAGTCTCACACACAAAAAAAAGCATAGAGATTAGAAAAAATAAGGGGACCAGCCTTAGAACCTCAGTAAGAAAATGGATTGTAACCAAAGGGTGTAAAGATTGAATATCAGCTTGCATAATCTCTTGTTGTAAACTGCTGATAGTGATTTTGACAAGATTCATTCCTATCTCACTATTTAACATTATTTTTGATGGTGTTAAAGTATTTAAAGAAGGCACTGGCTTTAAAATAGCAATGTGAAACAGTAAAAGAACCTTCTACATCTCTCTGATAGGTTCTCTTACCAGTGCAAATAAGATACAGATATCATGTATACCTTTGTATTTGAGAAGAGGCGCTATTGCTTGGGCTCTTCACGGTCGTCTTGGCCTCCACGTCCTTGCTGTTGTCCTTGGTCATCCTCCCTAGAAACAGCAAGTCACAAAGTTTGAAAACAGTGCTGATGCCATGCATTGTATGCATTCACAGGGAGCACAAGCCCGACTTGCCAACCCCATGTTGCTCAATTACACCTTTTGCAATAACAAGATCATACTAAATGGAACTTGCTGTCTGATTTTGAATCAGAGCTGCTATTGATGTGAAGATAATGTGGCAAAAAAAAATGAGAAGAAAATTAAGGGGGCCAGCCAGGTAGCGTTGTCAGTTAAATTACTTGCTTGTAATCAAGGGGTCTCTAAATCGAATCCCAATCTGATTTCGAAAACTGATCATGATCATTGTGTCATGATTTATTCCAATTTCACTATTGAACATTGTTTTGATGATTTTTCAATGTGGGAAAAAGGCTTGAAAAAAGTGTCGAGAGAAGTAGCAGTAAAAGAAACTTGGAAGTGCGATATGACCGAAAAATGATAAGGACTGCTTTAACCCTTTACCACATGACAAAATTTTAGAATTGCCTAAAATGAAATGTTCTGCAGACGACGAAATAATTGTGACGAAAAAATATAAAATTAGCATTTGAAAGGGTAGAAAACATTGTGGGAAAAGGAGAAAATGCTGGTTACGCTATTGTTTTTAACTTTAATCTTTAATAGCAAACTTACAGATGACCCCCAAAATTCATGAGCTAGCAGAAACACTGAATCTAGGATTCTTTTCTTCCATATAAAAAATGCTAAATGTATTTTATTTTTCACTTTACAGCTAAACATTGGTGCATACCTTTGTTATTTATCAGTTGCACCATTGCTTGGGCTCTTCGTGGTCATCTGGGCCTCCACTTCCTCACTGTTCTCTGTCGTCTTTTCAGCACCACACTTTGTTCCACTGGGTAGGTTGCGCCACATAGTACTTGGTTAAGGATTTATATTTTCCGAAGCAGCTACTTATTAAAGTTTCAATGATGGTTGTGTAGGAAAGCAGCCAGTAGCTTGAGAAGAATGTTCTGTAAAGTACTGGTACACCAAATTTCAGGACAGCATGCCACCACATTGTAACAGGAATAATGTTGAAAATGATGTAAACGCCACTCAATCCAATGTTTTAAAACAAGAAAATACAACAACACAGACTTACTACTTGACCTAAGAACCCAACTCATTTGGCCTTTCATTCTGCTTTTCTGCACTAGGTCGCTTACCAAACCTGACTGACTTGATCCATGGGCTGCATCTCAGGCAGACATATGGTACCACATAATCCTACATTCCTAAAAATGCAAAAGAAAGAGCTGAAGGCCCTATATCCCTTCCTTTACTGTTGACCCTTTAAAGCGGACATTATTACTGACCTATTCCTTGGTATCAACACTGGACGGGTACGATCATGACTACCTCTAGAATGCTATCGTGTTTCTCGTGACCAAAGGTTAAACATTGACCCATAGCAAGTTTGTGGTATCGACTTCAACTCTTGATCCTCTTCACAAAACAATGTGCTTTGAAGAAAGGCCTTTGGGTGTGGGGGTCATGGCAACATGTAAATTACACAAACAAATGTAAAGACTTGGGGTAGGTCAGTTCAGCTGAACATTTCCTCACCTAACATAATCAATTTACTCCCAGAGGCTGCATTCAATTACAGGCCAATGAAACTGATGACAACAAGAGGTATGGAACACCCAACCATAAGGAGTGGTGTTACATGAACCCAATGATAAACTCTGACCAGGAAGTGTTCATCAAAGTGCCCACTCCACACTTCTCGTGTAAACAGTCCATTGCAAAGGATCACTGAGTATTGGAAAACGGCAGATGATTCTTCTGTTTTAAACCATTTGCTTCAGCACTATACACCACAGAATTTTGTATTCAGCAAGATTACAGCAAAACTGAACACTGTTCTCTTTCTGAAAAAAAAATGAAGAAGAAGCCACCATTAAATATTTGCCTTTTAGCTCGCCCGAATAGAAAGTGCTCATGGTGAGCTTTTGGGATTGCGCTGTGTCTGTCGTCTGTGCGTCAACAATGACCTTGTGGGCAGTCTAAAGAGGCCACATTTTCTATCATAAACTCTTGAAATTAATCAGATTGTCTTGATGAAATCTCAGACAGTTTGAAACTGGGTAAGGTTGGGTCAAAACGTAGGACACTGGGCCAAATCTTAGAAAAAGCTCGTTTGCACCATATGCAGCCCAATACTCATGAAAGTTGGTCAGAATGTTTGTCTTGATAAAATCTTGGACGAGTTTGAAACTGTGTCACTTGGGTAAAAAAGTAGGTCACTGGACCATATCTTAGAAACACCTTTTGTGCAGTCTAGAGGGCACATTTTCAGACTGACACTCATGCAACATGGTCAGAATGTTTGTCTTGATAAAATCTTGGACAAGTGTGAAATTTGGTCATGTCGAGTGAAAAAGTAGGTCACTGGGCCAAATGTTAGGAAAAGCTTTTGTGCTCTCTAGAGGGAACATTTTCAACCCAATACTCATGAAACGTTGTCAAAATGTTTGTCTTGATATCTCTGACTAGTTCAAAAATAGGTCAAGTCAGTCAAAAGTAAGTTACTTACACTCATGTGTTTTACATTATCACAACTAGGATCTTTTCAGCTTTATCAGTCCTAGATGACCTTACTCGTGTGAGCATTTTAGGGCAAATGGCCCTCTTGTTTAACGAATAACTTGAAGCACATTCCCTCAGGCAAATGAATGGTAGACTAAATATGAAAGAGATGAATATTGTATGAAAACTTGTCACCTTCCTTGGCAAATCGGAACTCTCTGGCTGTATCAATGGAAATCTGTCCACACTTGCTTCGTCAGTAGGTCATCCAGTCTGACAGAAAAAACAAATCAAAATTGAATCAAATTTCTCAATGGAGTGCACAGTTGAGTGTTGTGGGGGGGTTGGGGGTCTGGAAAGAAGACTGAGACAGAGTAGTGTGAAAAGGACTGGTAAACATAACTTGAGTAATGCATAGATGGGCCATTGGGATATGACAAAATTATGTTTAGCAGTTTAGCATGTCGCTTTTAAAACCCATAAAGTGCTGGAACTGACTTAAGTTGTTTTTGTGGACAGTGTAGATCAAGATGCGACTGCACAGAACGTGCAGTCTGATCTTGGCTCTACACAGTCCGCTAACTTTTTGCATATTCTGGCCAAAACAACCTTGAAATGACAATGTATATTTCCTGTTTAAAAATGTGATTTATTTAAAAATGTGATTTATTTGGCATCCTAAGGCTAAATAATATAATAGATACCTTTGCTATGGTGAAATAATACCATCGCCCGAGCTTATCCATGGTCGTTTTGGCATTCACTTCCTCACTGTTGTCCTTGGCCATCTTCCCTAAAAAAGACAAGTCAAAATTTGAAAAAAAAAAAAAATACTGGTGCCATGCACAGTTTTCATCCACAGGGAGCAAAAGCCTGACTTGTCCACCTGTGTGGCTAAATAATAGTATTTGCATATTAAGATCAGTCTACATGGAAGATGCTGTCTGATCTTGAATCCAGACTGTTGTTGACGTGGAGATAGTCTCACAAAAAAAAAAAGCATAGAGATTAGAAAAAATAAGGGGACCAGCCTAAGAACCACAGTAAGAAAATGGATTATAACCAAAGGGTCTAAAGATTGAATATCAGCTTGCATAATCTCTTGTTGTAAACTGCTGATAGTGATTTTGACAAGATTCATTCCTATCTCACTATTTAACATTATTTTTGTTGGTGTTAAAGTATTTAAAGAAGGCACTGGCTTTAAAATAGCAATGTGAAACAGTAAAAGAACCTTCTACATCTCTCTGATAGGTTCTCTTACCAGTGCAAATAAGATACAGATATCATGTATACCTTTGTATTTGAGAAGAGGCGCTATTGCTTGGGCTATTCACGGTCATCTTGGCCTCCACGTCCTTGCTGTTGTCCTTGGTCATCCTCCCTAGAAACAGCAAGTCACAAAGTTTGAAAACAGTGCTGATGCCATGCATTGTATGCATTCACAGGGAGCACAAGCCCGACTTGCCAACCCCATGTTGCTCAATTACACCTTTTGCAATAACAAGATCATACTAAATGGAACTTGCTGTCTGATTTTGAATCAGAGCTGCTATTGATGTGAAGATAATGTGGCAAAAAAAAGATTGAGAAGAAAATTAAGGGGGCCAGCCAGGTAGCGTTGTCAGTTAAATTACTTGCTTGTAATCAAGGGGTCTCTAAATCGAATCCCAATCTGATTTCGAAAACTGATCATGATCATTGTGTCATGATTTATTCCAATTTCACTATTGAACATTGTTTCGATGATTTTTCAATGTGGGAAAAAGGCTTGAAAAAAGTGTCAAGAGAAGTAGCAGTAAAAGAAACTTGGAAGTGCGATATGACCGAAATATGATAAGGACTGCTTTAACCCTTTACCACATGACAAAATTTTAGAATTGCCTAAAATGAAATGTTCTGCAGACGACGAAATAATTGTGACGCAAAAATAAAAATTAGCTTTTGGAAGGGTAGAAAACATTGTGGGAAAAGGAGAAAATGCTGGTTACGCTATTGTTTTTAACTTTAATCTTTAATAGCAAACTTACAGATGACCCCCAAAATTCATGAGCTAGCAGAAACACTGAATCTAGGATTCTTTTCTTCCACACAAAAAATGCTAAATGTATTTTATTTTTCACTTTACAGCTAAACATTGGTGCATACCTTTGTTATTTATCAGTTGCACCATTGCTTGGGCTCTTCGTGGTCATCTTGGCCTCCACTTCCTCACTGTTCTCTGTCGTCTTTTCAGCACCACACTTTGTTCCACTGGGTAGGTTGCGCCACATAGTACTTGGTTAAGGATTTATATTTTCCGAAGCAGCTACTTATTAAAGTTTCAATGATGGTTGTGTAGGAAAGCAGCCAGTAGCTTGAGAAGAATGTTCTGTAAAGTACTGGTACACCAAATTTCAGGACAGCATGCCACCACATTGTAACAGGAATAATGTTGAAAATGATGTAAACGCCACTCAATCCAATGTTTTAAAACAAGAAAATACAACAACACAGACTTACTACTTGACCTAAGAACCCAACTCATTTGGCCTTTCATTCTGCTTTTCTGCACTAGGTCGCTTACCAAACCTGACTGACTTGATCCATGGGCTGCATCTCAGGCAGACATATAGTACCACATAATCCTACATTCCTAAAAATGCAAAAGAAAGAGCTTAAGGCCCTATATCCCTTCCTTTACTGTTGACCCTTTAAAGCGGACATTATTACTGACCTATTCCTTGGTATCAACACTGGACGGGTACGATCATGACTACCTCTAGAATGCTATCGTGTTTCTCGTGACCAAAGGTTAAACATTGACCCATAGCAAGTTTGTGGTATCGACTTCAACTCTTGATCCTCTTCACAAAACAATGTGCTTTGAAGAAAGGCCTTTGGGTGTGGGGGTCTTGGCAACATGTAAATTACACAAACAAATGTAAAGACTTGGGGTAGGTCAGTTCAGCTGAACATTTCCTCACCTAACATAATCAATTAATTTACTCCCAGACACTGCATTCAATTACAGGCCAATGAAACTGATGACAACAAGAGGTATGGAACACCCAACCATAAGGAGTGGTGTTACACGAACCCAATGATAAACTCTGACCAGGAAGTGTTCATCAAAGTGCCCACTCCACACTTCTCGTGTAAACAGTCCATTGCAAAGGATCACTGAGTATTGGAAAACGGCAGATGATTCTTCTGTTTAAACCATTTGCGTCAGCACTATACACCACAGAATTTTGTATTCAGCAAGATTACAGCAAAACTGAACACTGTTCTCTTTCTGAAAAAAAATTGAAGAAGAAGCCACCATTAAATATTTGCCTTTTAGCTCGCCCGAATAGAAAGTGCTCATGGTGAGCTTTTGGGATTGCGCTGTGTCTGTCGTCTGTGCGTCAACAATGACCTTGTGGGCAGTCTATAGAGGCCACATTTTCTATCATAAACTCTTGAAATTAATCAGATTGTCTTGATGAAATCTCAGACAGTTTGAAACTGGGTATGTCTGGGTCAAAAAGTAGGACACTGGGCCAAATCTTAGAAAAAGCTCCTTTGCACCATATGCAGCCCAATACTTATGGAAGTTGGTCAGAATGTTTGTCTTGATAAAATCTTGGACGAGTTTGAAACTGTGTCACTTGGGTAAAAAAGTAGGTCACTGGACCATATCTTGGAAACACCTTTTGTGCAGTCTAGAGGGCACATTTTCAGCCTGACACTCATGCAACATGGTCAGAATGTTTGTCTTGATAAAATCTTGGACAAGTGTGAAATTTGGTCATGTCGAGTGAAAAAGTAGGTCACTGGGCCAAATGTTAGGAAAAGCTTTTGTGCTCTCTAGAGGGAACATTTTCAACCCAATACTCATGAAACGTTGTCAAAATGTTTGTCTTGATATCTCTGACTAGTTCAAAAATAGGTCAAGTCAGTCAAAAGTAAGTTACTTACACTCATGTGTTTTACATTATCACAACTAGGATCTTTTCAGCTTTATCAGTCCTAGATGACCTTACTCGTGTGAGCATTTTAGGGCAAATGGCCCTCTTGTTTAACGAATAACTTGAAGCACATTCCCTCAGGCAAATGAATGGTAGACTAAATATGAAAGAGATGAATATTGTATGAAAACTTGTCACCTTCCTTGGCAAATCGGAACTCTCTGGCTGCATCAATGGAAATCTGTCCACACTTGCTTCGTCAGTAGGTCATCCAGTCTGACAGAAAAAAGAAATCAAAATTCAATCAAATTTCTCAATGGAGTGCACAGTTGAGTGTTGTGGGGGGGGGGTGGGGGTCGGGAAAGAAGACTGAGATAGAGTAGTGTGAAAAGGACTGGTAAACATAACTTGAGTAATGCATAGATGGGCCATTGGGATATGACAAAATTATGTTTAGCAGGTTAGCATGTCGCTTTTAAAACCCATAAAGTGCTGGAACTGACTTGAGTTGTTTTTGGGGACAGTGTAGAAGAAGATGCGACTGCATAGAATGTGCAGTCTGATCTTGGCTCTACACAGTCCGCTAACTTTTTGCATATTCTGGCCAAAACAACCTTGAAATGACAATGTATATTTCCTGTTTAAAAAGGTCCATTTCATTAATTGAGCAATATAAGAGTAAACGCAATACGAAAGACCAAATTTTTGTCGCTGACTGAAAATGCCAATGTGATTTATTTGGCACCCTAAGGCTAAATAATATAATAGATACCTTTGCTATGGTGAAATAATACCATCGCCCAAGCTTATCCATGGTCGTTTTGGCATTCACTTCCTCACTGTTGTCCTTGGCCATATTCCCTAAAAAAGACAAGTCAAAATTTGAAAAAAAAAAAAAAAAAAACTGGTACCATGCATAGTTTTCATCCACAGGGAGCAAAAGCCTGACTTGTCAACCTGTGTGGCTAACTAACAGTATTTGCATATTAAGATAAGTCTACATGGAAGATGCTGTCTGATCTTGAATCCAGACTGTTGTTGATGTGGAGATAGTCTCACACACAAAAAAAAGCATAGAGATTAGAAAAAATAAGGGGACCAGCCTTAGAACCTCAGTAAGAAAATGGATTGTAACCAAAGGGTGTAAAGATTGAATATCAGCTTGCATAATCTCTTGTTGTAAACTGCTGATAGTGATTTTGACAAGATTCATTCCTATCTCACTATTTAACATTATTTTTGATGGTGTTAAAGTATTTAAAGAAGGCACTGGCTTTAAAATAGCAATGTGAAACAGTAAAAGAACCTTCAACATCTCTCTGATAGGTTCTCTTACCAGTGCAAATAAGATACAGATATCATGTATACCTTTGTATTTGAGAAGAGGCGCTATTGCTTGGGCTCTTCACGGTCGTCTTGGCCTCCACGTCCTTGCTGTTGTCCTTGGTCATCCTCCCTAGAAACAGCAAGTCACAAAGTTTGAAAACAGTGCTGATGCCATGCATTGTATGCATTCACAGGGAGCACAAGCCCGACTTGCCAACCCCATGTTGCTCAATTACACCTTTTGCAATAACAAGATCATACTAAATGGAACTTGCTGTCTGATTTTGAATCAGAGCTGCTATTGATGTGAAGATAATGTGGCAAAAAAAAGATTGAGAAGAAAATTAAGGGGGCCAGCCAGGTAGCGTTGTCAGTTAAATTACTTGCTTGTAATCAAGGGGTCCCTAAATCGAACCCCAATCTGATTTCGAAAACTGATCATGATCATTGTGTCATGATTTATCCCAATTTCACTATTGAACATTGTTTTGATGATTTTTCAATGTGGGAAAAAGGCTTGAAAAAAGTGTCGAGAGAAGTAGCAGTAAAAGAAACTTGGAAGTGCGATATGACCGAAAAATGATAAGGACTGCTTTAACCCTTTACCACATGACAAAATTTTAGAATTGCCTAAAATGAAATGTTCTGCAGACGACGAAATAATTGTGACGAAAAAATATAAAATTAGCATTTGAAAGGGTAGAAAACATTGTGGGAAAAGGAGAAAATGCTGGTTACGCTATTGTTTTTAACTTTAATCTTTAATAGCAAACTTACAGATGACCCCCAAAATTCATGAGCTAGCAGAAACACTGAATCTAGGATTCTTTTCTTCCATACAAAAAATGCTAAATGTATTTTATTTTTCACTTTACAGCTAAACATTCGTGCATACCTTTGTTATTTATCAGTTGCACCATTGCTTGGGCTCTTCGTGGTCATCTTGGCCTCCACTTCCTCACTGTTCTCTGTCGTCTTTTCAGCACCACACTTTGTTCCACTGGGTAGGTTGCGCCACATAGTACTTGGTTAAGGATTTATATTTTCCGAAGCAGCTACTTATTAAAGTTTCAATGATGGTTGTGTAGGAAAGCAGCCAGTAGCTTGAGAAGAATGTTCTGTAAAGTACTGGTACACCAAATTTCAGGACAGCATGCCACCACATTGTAACAGAAATAATGTTGAAAATGATGTAAACGCCACTCAATCCAATGTTTTAAAACAAGAAAATACAACAACACAGACTTACGACTTGACCTAAGAACCCAACTCATTTGGCCTTTCATTCTGCTTTTCTGCACTAGGTTGCTTACCAAACCTGACTGACTTGATCCATGGGCTGCATCTCAGGCAGACATATAGTACCACATAATCCTACATTCCTAAAAATGCAAAAGAAAGAGCTTAAGGCCCTATATCCCTTCCTTTACTGTTGACCCTTTAAAGTGGACATTATTACTGACCTATTCCTTGGTATCAACACTGGACGGGTACGATCATGACTACCTCTAGAATACTATCGTGTTTCTCGTGACCAAAGGTTAAACATTGACCCATAGCAAGTTTGTGGTATCGACTTCAACTCTTGATCCTCTTCACAAAACAATGTGCTTTGAAGAAAGGCCTTTGGGTGTGGGGGTCTTGGCAACATGTAAATTACACAAACAAATGTAAAGACTTGGGGTAGGTCAGTTCAGCTGAACATTTCCTCACCTAACATAATCAATTAATTTACTCCCAGACGCTGCATTCAATTACAGGCCAATGAAACTGATGACAACAAGAGGTATGGAACACCCAACCATAAGGAGTGGTGTTACATGAACCCAATGATAAACTCTGACCAGGAAGTGTTCATCAAAGTGCCCACTCCACACTTCTCGTGTAAACAGTCCATTGCAAAGGATCACTGAGTATTGGAAAAACGGCAGATGATTCTTCTGTTTAAACCATTTGCTTCAGCACTATACACCACGGAATTTTGTATTCAGCAAGATTACAGCAAAACTGAACACTGTTCTCTTTCTGAAAAAAAATGATGAAGAAGCCTCCATTAAATATTTGCCTTTTAGCTCGCCCGAATACAAAGCGCTCATAGTGAGCTTTTGGGATTGCGCTGTGTCTGTCGTCTGTGCGTCAACAATGACCTTGTGGGCAGTCTATAGAGGCCACATTTTCTATCATAAACTCTTGAAATTAATCAGATTGTCTTGATGAAATCTCAGACAGTTTGAAACTGGGTAAGTTTGGGTCAAAAAGTAGGACACTGGGCCAAATCTTAGAAAAAGCTCGTTTGCACCATATGCAGCCCAATACTCATGAAAGTTGGTCAGAATGTTTGTCTTGATAAAATCTTGGACGAGTTTGAAACTGTGTCACTTGGGTCAAAAAGTAGGTCACTGGACCATATCTTGGAAACACCTTTTGTGCAGTCTAGAGGGCACATTTTCAGCCTGACACTCATGCAACATGGTCAGAATGTTTGTCTTGATAAAATCTTGGACAAGTGTGAAATTTGGTCATGTCGAGTGAAAAAGTAGGTCACTGGGCCAAATGTTAGGAAAAGCTTTTGTGCTCTCTAGAGGGCACATTTTCAACCCAATACTCATGAAACGTTGTCAAAATGTTTGTCTTGATATCTCTGACTAGTTCAAAAATAGGTCAAGTCAGTCAAAAGTAAGTTACTTACACTCATGTGTTTTACATTATCACAACTAGGATCTTTTCAGCTTCATCAGTCCTAGATGACCTTACTTGTGTGAGCATTTTAGGGCAAATGGCCCTCTTGTTTAACGAATAACTTGAAGCACATTCCCTCAGGCAAATGAATGGTAGACTAAATATGAAAGAGATGAATATTGTATGAAAACTTGTCACCTTCCTTGGCAAATCGGAACTCTCTGGCTGCATCAATGGAAATCTGTCCACACTTGCTTCGTCAGTAGGTCATCCAGTCTGACAGAAAAAACAAATCAAAATTGAATCACATTTCTCAATGGAGTGCACAGTTGAGTGTTGTGGGGGGGTTGGGGGTCGGGAAAGAAGACTGAGACAGAGTAGAGTGAAAAGGACTGGTAAACATAATTGGAGTAATGCATAGATGGGCCATTGGGATATGACAAAATTATGTTTAGCAGTTTAGCATGTCGCTTTTAAAACCCATAAAGTGCTGAAACTGACTTAAGTTGTTTTTGCGGACAGTGTAGATCAAGATGCGACTGCATAGAATGTGCAGTCTGATCTTGGCTCTACACAGTCCGCTAACTTTTTGCATATTCTGGCCAAAACAACCTTGAAATGACAATGTATATTTCCTGTTTAAAAAGGTCCATTTCATTAATTGAGCAATATAAGAGTAAACGCAATACGAAAGACCAAATTTTTGTCGCTGACTGAAAATGCCAATGTGATTTATTTGGCACCCTAAGGCTAAATAATATAATAGATACCTTTGCTATGGTGAAATAATACCATCGCCCAAGCTTATCCATGGTCGTTTTGGCATTCACTTCCTCACTGTTGTCCTTGGCCATCTTCCCTAAAAAAGACAAGTCAAAATTTGAAAAAAAAAAAAAAACTGGTACCATGCATAGTTTTCATCCACAGGAAGCAAAAGCCAGACTTGTCAACCTGTGTGGCTAAATAACAGTATTTGCATATTAAGATCAGTCTACATGGAAGATGCTGTCTGATCTTGAATCCAGACTGTTGTTGATGTGGAGATAGTCTCACACACAAGAAAAAGCAGAGATTAGAAAAAATAAGGGGACCAGCCTTAGAACCTCAGTAAGAAAATGGATTGTAACCAAAGGGTGTAAAGATTGAATATCAGCTTGCATAATCTCTTGTTGTAAACTGCTGATAGTGATTTTGACAAGATTCATTCCTATCTCACTATTTAACATTATTTTTGATGGTGTTAAAGTATTTAAAGAAGGCACTGGCTTTAAAATAGCAATGTGAAACAGTAAAAGAACCTTCAACATCTCTCTGATAGGTTCTCTTACCAGTGCAAATAAGATACAGATATCATGTATACCTTTGTATTTGAGAAGAGGCGCTATTGCTTGGGCTCTTCACGGTCGTCTTGGCCTCCACGTCCTTGCTGTTGTCCTTGGTCATCCTCCCTAGAAACAGCAAGTCACAAAGTTTGAAAACAGTGCTGATGCCATGCATTGTATGCATTCACAGGGAGCACAAGCCCGACTTGCCAACCCCATGTTGCTCAATTACACCTTTTGCAATAACAAGATCATACTAAATGGAACTTGCTGTCTGATTTTGAATCAGAGCTGCTATTGATGTGAAGATAATGTGGCAAAAATAATTGAGAAGAAAATTAAGGGGGCCAGCTAGGTAGCGTTGTCGGTTAACTTACTTGCTTGTAATCAAGGGGTCTCTAAATCAAATCCCAATCTGATTTCGAAAACTGATCATGATCATTGTGTCATGATTTATTCCAATTTCACTATTGAACATTGTTTCGATGATTTTTCAATGTGGGAAAAAGGCTTGAAAAAAGTGTCGAGAGAAGTAGCAGTAAAAGAAACTTGGAAGTGCGATATGACTGAAAAATGATAAGGACTGCTTTAACCCTTTACCACATGACAAAATTTTAGAATTGCCTAAAATGAAATGTTCTGCAGACGACGAAATAATTGTGACACAAAAATAAAAATTAGCTTTTGGAAGGGCAGAAAACATTGTGGGAAAAGGAGAAAATGCTGGTTACGCTATTGTTTTTAACTTTAATCTTTAATAGCAAACTTACAGATGACCCCCAAAATTCATGAGCTAGCAGAAACACTGAATCTAGGATTCTTTTCTTCCACACAAAAAATGCTAAATGTATTTTATTTTTCACTTTACAGCTAAACATTGGTGCATACCTTTGTTATTTATCAGTTGCACCATTGCTTGGGCTCTTCGTGGTCATCTTGGCCTCCACTTCCTCACTGTTCTCTGTCGTCTTTTCAGCACCACACTTTGTTCCACTGGGTAGGTTGCGCCACATAGTACTTGGTTAAGGATTTATATTTTCCGAAGCAGCTACTTATTAAAGTTTCAATGATGGTTGTGTAGGAAAGCAGCCAGTAGCTTGAGAAGAATGTTCTGTAAAGTACTGGTACACCAAATTTCAGGACAGCATGCCACCACATTGTAACAGGAATAATGTTGAAAATGATGTAAACGCCACTCAATCCAATGTTTTAAAACAAGAAAATACAACAACACAGACTTACTACTTGACCTAAGAACCCAACTCATTTGGCCTTTCATTCTGCTTTTCTGCACTAGGTCGCTTACCAAACCTGACTGACTTGATCCATGGGCTGCATCTCAGGCAGACATATAGTACCACATAATCCTACATTCCTAAAAATGCAAAAGAAAGAGCTTAAGGCCCTATATCCCTTCCTTTACTGTTGACCCTTTAAAGCGGACATTATTACTGACCTATTCCTTGGTATCAACACTGGACGGGTAAGATCATGACTACCTCTAGAATGCTATCGTGTTTCTCGTGACCAAAGGTTAAACATTGACCCATAGCAAGTTTGTGGTATCGACTTCAACTCTTGATCCTCTTCACAAAACAATGTGCTTTGAAGAAAGGCCTTCGGGTGTGGGGGTCTTGGCAACATGTAAATTACACAAACAAATGTAAAGACTTGGGGTAGGTCAGTTCAGCTGAACATTTCCTCACCTAACATAATCAATTAATTTACTCCCAGACACTGCATTCAATTACAGGCCAATGAAACTGATGACAACAAGAGGTATGGAACACCCAACCATAAGGAGTGGTGTTACATGAACCCAATGATAAACTCTGACCAGGAAGTGTTCATCAAAGTGCCCACTCCACACTTCTCGTGTAAATAGTCCATTGCAAAGGATCACTGAGTATTGGAAAACGGCAGATGATTCTTCTGTTTAAACCATTTGCGTCAGCACTATACACCACAGAATTTTGTATTCAGCAAGATTACAGCAAAACTGAACACTGTTCTCTTTCTGAAAAAAACTGAAGAAGAAGCCACCATTAAATATTTGCCTTTTAGCTCGCCCGAATAGAAAGTGCTCATGGTGAGCTTTTGGGATTGCGCTGTGTCTGTCGTCTGTGCGTCAACAATGAACTTGTGGGCAGCCTATAGAGGCCACATTTTCTATCATAAACTCTTGAAATTAATCAGATTGTCTTGATGAAATGTCAGACAGTTTGAAACTGGGTACGTTTGGGTCAAAAAGTAGGACACTGGGCCAAATCTTAGAAAAAGCTCGTTTGCACCATATGCAGCCCAGTACTCATGAAAGTTGGTCAGAATGTTTGTCTTGATAAAATCTTGGACAAGTTTGAAACTGTGTCACTTAGGTAAAAAAGTAGGTCACTGGGCCATATCTTGGAAACACCTTTTGTGCAGTCTAGAGGGCACATTTTCAGCCTGACAGTCATGCAACATGGTCAGAATGTTTGTCTGAAAGAAAAAACAAATCAAAATTCAATCAAATTTCTCAATGGAGTGCACAGTTGAGTGTTGTGGGGGGGGTGGGGGTCGGGAAAGAAGACTGAGACAGAGTAGTGTGAAACGGACTGGTAAACATAACTTGAGTAATGCAGAGATGGGCCATTGGGATATGACAAAATTATGTTTAGCAGTTTAGCATGTCGCTTTTAAAACCCATAAAGTGCTGGAACTGACTTAAGTTGTTTTTGCGGACAGTGTAGATCAAGATGCGACTGCACAGAACGTGCAGTCTGATCTTGGCTCTACACAGTCCGCTAACTTTTTGCATATTCTGGCCAAAACAACCTTGAAATGACAATGTATATTTCCTGTTTAAAAAGGTCCATTTCATTAATTCAGCAATATAAGAGTAAACGCAATACGAAAGACCAAATTTTTGTCGCTGACTGAAAATGCCAATGTGATATATTTGGCACCCTGAAGCTAAATAATATAAGATACCTTTGCTATGGTGAAATAATACCATCACCCAAGCTTATCCATGGTCGTTTTGGCATTCACTTCCTCACTGTTGTCCTTAGCCATCTTCCCTAAAAAAGACAAGTCAAAATTTGAAAAAACAAAAAAAAAAAAAAAAAAATACTGGTGCCATGCATAGTTTTCATCCACAGGGAGCAAAAGCCTGACTTGCCTACCTGTGCAGCTAAATTACAGTATCTGCATATTAAGATCAGTCTACATGGAAGATGCTGTCTGATCTTGAATCCAGACTGTTGTTGATGTGGAGATAGTCTCATAAAAAAAAAAGCACAGAGATTAGAAAAAATAAGGGGACCAGCCTTAGAACCTCAGTAAGAAAATGGATTGTAACCAAAGGGTCTAAAGATTGAATATCAGCTTGCATAATCTCTTGTTGTAAACTGCTGATAGTGATTTTGACAAGATTCATTCCTATCTCACTATTTAACATTATTTTTGATGGTGTTAAAATATTTAAAGAAGGCACTGGCTTTAAAATAGCAATGTGAAACAGTACAAGAACCTTCAACATCTCTCTGATAGGTCCTCTTACCCGTGCAAATAAGATATAGATATCATGTATACCTTTGTATTTGAGAAGAGGCGCTATTGCTTGGGCTCTTCATGGTCGTCTTGGACTCCACGACCTTGATGTTGTCTTTGGTCATCCTCCCTAGAAACAGCAAGTCACAAAGTTTGAAAACAGTGCTGATGCCATGCATTGTATGCATTCACAGGGAGCACAAGCCCGACTTGCCAACCCCATGTTGCTCAATTACACCTTTTGCAATAACAAGATTATACTAAATGGAACTTGCTGTCTGATTTTGAATCAGAGCTGCTATTGATGTGAAGCTAATGTGGCAAAAAGAATTGAGAAGAAAATTAAGGGGGCCAGCCAGGTAGCGTTGTCAGTTACTTACTTGCTTGTAATCAAGGGGTCTCTAAATCGAATCCCAATCTGATTTCGAAAACTGATCATGATCATTGTGTCATGATTTATTCCAATTTCACTGTTGAACATTATTTTGATGATTTTTCAATGTGGGAAAAAGGCTTGAAAAAAGTGTCAAGAGAAGTAGCAGTAAAAGAAACTTGGAAGTGCGATATGACCGAAATATGATAAGGACAGCCTTAACCCTTTACCACATGACAAAAGTTTAGAATTGCCTAAAATGAAATGTTTTGCAGACGACGAAATAATTGTGATGCAAAAATAAAAATTAGCTTTTGGAAGGGTAGAAAACATTGTGGGAAAAGGAGAAAATGCTGGTCACCAGCATTTTCTCCCTTTTCCACAATGCTTTCTAGGGCCTTTTTCCTCAGGGTCCTTAAAACTTGGGATTGTGCATTAAATGTTTTAACACCAAGAATAACAAGGTAAATCTATGGCGTTTCAGGAAGTCTGCAGTGATGCATCTTTGACACAGAAAATGAAAGGCTGATGCAACAAAATACACACATATGTTGCATCTTCCTAGACACAACATATTACAGACTTAAAAAGTAATATAAAATATTGGTTCAATTGATATATCTAACAAAATACTCAAGTTTATAACTGCAAATTCTACTTTCTACCACTGATTTGTTTCCAGTTTACAATAAACTGCTGCCCATTGTATCACCTGTAACGGTCCAATAGATACAAAGATTGATAACATGCTGCTGATTTAGGTAAATACTGTATCGGTCTGAAAAGCAATATTATTCCATGCGAAATTGCGTTTGTCTCTTCTATATTACTGTATGGAATCCATCCTTTAACAGGGAAAAAAAATTAACTTTTTTCCTATAGGGGCCATTTGGGCTCATTACTTAAAAAACCAAGGGGCCCAGCCCAAAATCTAGGGGCCCCATCAGAAAGACCTAAAACATGTAAGGATGTTTCCGACATATGTAGGTGGTTTCAGTAAGTAAAAGGTAATATCCTGCCCCCATATCCTTAATGACCAGATAACAATAACCAAACCGTAACCAAATGAAACCCCTCCACCTATATTTTTTTTTTCGAATTTTTTGGGGGCTACGCGATGATTTTTGGCGATAAAAATGGAAAAAGATGAATGGGTTTTTTTTCGTCAGTATAGGTTGATAACATCTTTCGCCACTACCCCTTTTTAACATATAACCCTTAATCTTTCTACCCCTTCAAGTTTTGACATGTGTTTTCCTTTATTTTGGATGTTTTCCAACTTTTTTCAGCGTTTTCCTGCCTTTTCTGGTCATGAGGTGTTTTCCAGTCTTTCAAGTAACTGCTCCAGACTGTTATCTGTCATGCCTTGTCAGATGTTTTAAGGAATTTCGGAATTAACTATAGTCTTTTCTATCCATTAATTGATGTTACAAACCAAATAACACCTTTAATTACATTCGATTGCAGTTAACAACTGAATGAAACCCGAGTCGACATCGTCAATCACCAAGTGTGAAAATCAAGGTTGGTCGTGGTTTTCCCACCTTCGCAAGTTTGCAAGCAGATTAATTACATACCAATTAAAGGTAGGAGTGTGTGCTGAAAAACTGCTTTTGGGGCATGAAATACACTACCAACTACGAACCAACAATTTTTGAAATATTTGGAGGAATTTAACAGCGATAAAAATAGGATAAATATCTGGATCGGAGATGGCATATGAACCAACACAGTTTCGAACAAGAGACCTGGAAACAAACGAAATTCTACCGTATATTTATTTTGTTGTTGGCAGTTGCTTTCAATTTGGTCAAATTCAAATTCTGTTGATTTGTAATGAGTTAAGGAGTGTCTATTGTAGATGGCAGAAAATTTACATTCTTTACAGTTCACTTTTTAACTCTCCTGTCTCTAAATATGCCATGCCTTTCCTTGATTTTCCATGGAACGCCATGGATTTCTATAGAATTTGCCATGGAATTTTCAAATGCAGGCTGATTTTCCATGGAATTCCATGGATTAAGCAGATAACAAATTTTCTATCTTTTTCTTAGCCATGGATATCCGTAGAATCCAATAATTTTCCATGGAAAGAAAGAAATCAGTTACAACTTTCCACGGATTTATAAAGAAGTTGCCATGGAAAGTTGAACTTAGTCAATTCTGAAGATGGAAAAGTGATGGAAAAATAAGATAGCCAATTTTAAGGACGGAAAGTGGCAGCACTTCGGACTTAGTCTATTTTCTACAATTTCAGACTTAGAAATTTTCTTGTACTGTCTTTTTTATACAGAGGAGACAAACTTATTTGTGACAGTGGATTTTACTAATCTATCTCCCTTTTTTTCTTTTAATTTCTACTGTATGAAATGTAACCTAACTTTTACTATTTCATGTAAATCATGTCACTATTTACAGTGTACACACATTCAAGGTTTTTTTACCCCTTACCACACAATCCCTACGTTTAATGACAATGAGAAAGAAAGCTTTTGAAAACATCGTGGGAAGAAGAGAATATTTTGGCAACTAGCATTTTCTCCTTTTACCACCACATTTTCTACCATTCCCCCAAAAATTTAATTTTGAGTCAAACATATTTTTTTGTCTTCAGAGGTGCTTTCAATTTGGACCAGTCTAAAATTTTGTCATGTGGTAATGAGTTAAACCTTAACCACTCTCTGGGCTAATTCAGGATATGCAAATTGATGATATTTTTCTCATATTAATCCAAAAAGCAGGATTTGACATTTCATGCCAATTAGACTTAGTTTTTTTTTTTAATTTAATGCAGTTTTAAAAGCTTAGGTCATATCACAGAGGCCAGTGCGCCTATGCTTCCTGGCTTTCTCTCACCAGTACTGACACTACTCCTTTCCAAGCCAGTGGCTACTTTCCTACATTGTTGTGAGGCAAAAAATCATCAGAAAGAAAGTTTGTCACAACCGGGTATCAACTCATGACTACAAGGTCAAGAGTCAGATACACCAACCACTGAGATACCCAGTTGGGCCCATGAAGTGTCAAATCTTGTTTTTTGGGAAAGATAAGAAAATATTTCAATATGTAGTTTGCTGAAAATTTTAAGCAGAGTTCTAATTGTTAAAGACTTAAAAAAATAAAGCACACTGCACATTCAAGTCTGAATGTTTTGTTTACATATATCACTGTTAATCTCTTTCTGTATTATTTGGCAGTCTGGATATGATATGGTTTCTGTTGACCTCAAAACTAACAAGAACTTCCTGAAAGGTTATGGCTCTTTCAGCAGTCAGGTTATCACTGAAATGAATACAGAACATCATCATACAGTGTGATTTCCACCAGTATTGATATTTCTTAACTAGGTCTTCTGTAAGCTGGCTGTCAGTAGATTTATGATCTGGTGCCAGCTGACTGGCACGAGGTGTTATGTCTGCTGCTAGCCAGCTACTGGAATACCAAAAAATGAGAGAGAACACATTAAACAAGCAGACTTTTGTGACTCACTGCATGCATTCTCCATTTCATAATGGAGAATAGTGTATTATAAGCATTCACATATATTGTAAATCGAAAATGTGGCCCGTGTGGCTGAATGATTGCTGTGAGGTTCAATCCTGGCATGTAAGGCAAGCCAAGTCTTTCTGCCTGTGAGTGGCTAGGTGGTTTACCCAGGAACTCCAGTTACCTACTTAATAGACTGGCTCTGCTTTTAAGTGAAACAGTCTTGGAAGGCCAGTCAGCCCCGATATTTGAGAGTTCTTATATTTGCAATATGCAAATAAACATATTATACTGTGTGAAATGTTTTTATCATGTGTTAAAAGCACTTGAGAAGCATGTTCGGAAAAACCCTAATCTCAACCTGTATGCACAGTTATTTACAAACTAAGGCTGACTGAATGAGAACAGGCCATGTTTTTAGCATAGTTAATGATCACAAGAATACGATGCATGTTATTAAGAGCTTGTTGTCTCCGAGTTAAACTTTCTAAATGTTTATTACATTGCAGACAACTTGGATCAAGATGGACAAATCTCAGTTTGCTTGTATCAAGTTATATGGTCTGCGGTTTGCATTGTTTTTTAACTTCTCAAAATTAGAAGTTAAAATTTTCCCAAAAACTAGACATGATTTGACTTTTCTGTAGATCTACAATACATGTAGTTTCAGCCAATTTACATTTCAGCAAACAGAACATTGGTATGTTGTGATTTCCAAGATTTTCAAGACTTAATAAAAAGATAAAAAATAAAATAATGGAAATGTTTGTAAGATCCCGATATCTGTGTTCAGCAGAGATGACTCTCTCGGTAATGGCCTTTCTGTGGTTGGATTGTTTGTTTGTTTGTATTGGAGTTTAAATATGTCATACTTACCCGCAATATTCTGCTTTCTGAAGATGAGGCACATTGTTTTGAAGAACACCACCAACCAGCTGCAAGGGTTTTCCAACAGCAAACACTTGTGAAGTTTCTCTGTGGACCAGAAAGTAGTGAACTTCAAGTATTCTCCTGTCCTGAACATTCTCACTCACAGAGACAGTATAGGAATTTCTCTTTTTAACTTTACTGCAGAGTTTGCCATACATTACATAGCCATTGTGAATGATTTTCTTTGCTCTGACAAAGTTCTTGAGGTTAAGTTCATTAATCCAACTGGCTAGTTTATTTTGAACTTCTGGAGTTAAACTGAAGTTGTCAGGTAATGGATATGTTTTTTTCACAATGCACTGAGTTACATCTCTCTGTACACTGTTTTTCTTAGCATCAGTGACGGATAAAATGAAAGTTTTCACTTTGTCGCTCATGTGTTCATTTGACAGATTCTCAATCCGTTTTGTAGCTTGAAGGCACCAAAATATCTGCCGACAAACATTTCCAGTGCCATGTATGCTTTTCTTAATTTCGCCATTAAACGATTCAAAACAAAAACATGACCATGCCCACATTGGTCCCCATTTCCTTACGCACTCTGTCAAATGTAGCAGGTTATGAAAATTCAATCCAATAATGTTCAGGTCGTATAGTCCTGCTGTTGTTTTTACAAAAATATTTAAAAGTAGGTTTGCCCTGTTTAAGTCTACCTTACTGATTCCCTCCTCTAGAAGGATGTACGTAGCTTCAACGAGTAAACTCAGGTGTTTTAGGTGTTCTGCTGGAAGAAGACCTTGAAGGCATGGCAAGCAATAAAACATCAACTAAGATCGAAGTTCTGAGGCTTTCCAGTGATTCAATGTGTCTAGTTTCTGAGGTAGCCTGTTGATAAGATAAGGGGGGGGTAATAGATTTTAGTCGTCTGTCTACCTCTTTCTCCGAGTTACCAATAAAAAAAGGTTTTCCATCATATTTCTTATCAAACCATAATGTTAGCAGCTTTTTTGTTACACCAAGAAGTATGCCATGCATATAATCTATCACAATGTTATTGTTCAAGCTGAAATTTGGCAAATAATTAAAAACGCTTTCTCCAATGAAGCCATTTACTTTCTTTCTGCTTTGCTGTGCTTGTTTTCCATCCTTTTGTATCGCTTCACTTGTTCTGAGTATCAAAGGATTGCCTTCATACGGAAACACACGGCAGTGGCCTTTACCAGATTGTACAACTTTACCTTGATCCATGCAATAAACACAGGAATATTCCCCATTATGCTGTGTCATATTCAGAACGGCAGATCTGGCCTGCAAATCCATTGTTGCTACTACAAGCATGGCTCTGCAGGTGAAGGTCTTGGAGTCAGTTTCTATCTCAATGCCAGCACTGTATAATCTCTGTAAATCTTCTACAAGTGGTTTGAGGAAAGTAGTCATATGTGGTTTCCCACAACCTTGCCACACACCCCATAAAACCATGTTCTTTCGCTGGAACCTTTCTTGTCTAGGTAGTTCATTTATAAGAAGATACACAGGCCACAATGATGTTCCAGAACTCTTGAAAAGAGGAATTCCATCTGTGAACATTGTTAGAGTAATGTTGTTGGATTTACTTAAAAACATTCCCTCTTCCTGTAGCTTCTTATATTCTGTGCCATCCACAATATCTGTAATAGTAGATGATTTCCTAGTCTTCGTATCTTGTATTGCTTTCCAGTTTCCTTTTTTGGTCAAAACTGATTTAAGTTGAGCTTCAAGATCCCCAGTCATGAAAAAGCTCTGTGAGGTGCTCACAAGCCTTTGTCCATTGCAATTTGGTGTTTGACATGTATCAGCACCATCTTCAAATGTTCGCTTACAAATGTTACAAAACAAATACCCTTTCATAAATTGGTTACCAAAACCACAACGTTCCTTTATTTTGTTTATGTTCCCTTATAGCAAGTTACTGGCTGGTAAATAGAGACTTATCATGTCTACAAACTGCTGAACACCTGTGTCAGAGAGATTATGGCGTGTAGCATATGCTAAAAGGGCAAGTTCATGTTCTTGTACTGTAATGTCTGAAGAATATGTTCCGTCAGAAAACTTGTCACATTGTATAACATAAAGTGGGGCTGAACTGTTCACACTGGCAGCAACTGATTTGCTAGATTCATTATTCCATGGCTCCCCAGAAGTATCATCAGAGTCAGAGTTGTCACTTTCAGAATCTGAATCTGATACGGATGAAATGTCCATATCACTGTCAAAAGCTTCTCCTGGTTCGTTTGCTAGAATGTCTGAATCATCTACTTCATTTTGCAGAGGAGTTCCGACAAAATCAGGTAACAATTCTTCTTCCACTGAGCTACTGCAAGCTTCCATGGCCTCTGCTTTCCTACAAAACATTAAAATTCAAAGTCTTCTCTCAATAGATGTCACTATATAAATATTCTCAACAACATGTATACTACAATAATATCTGTACTATCCACATATATGGGCCTTTGCAAATAGTGTACACCCAGATCAGATGCCACAGAATGCAGAAACTGGTCAGGCACTACACAGTTTGCTATATATATATAGAGAGAGAGAGAGAGAGAGAGAGAGCAACATTTTAGACAAAGCATCGGGTAGAAAAAATGTACTATACGAGGACTGTTCAAATATGAATGCATCTAAGCACTTACAACTTTATTCTTCATAGGTTTCACTGAAATTTTTGTTCCCTCACAGTATTCACTTCCAACAGATATACAAAGTTTCAGTCTCCAGATCCACTCTTTGAAGGCATTTCACAGTCTTTTTTAGGTATAATATGAAGACACTGTTTTTTGCCTTCGTAAATGACAGGATTTTTTTTGTTATTCTCTATGTTTTCTGACTGACTGACAGGGGCAATTATCTATCTGTTCAGACACAAAATAAAATAATTATTCTATTGTATGAATATATGGATGAATTACGGTAGACCTTAATTCTTAAGATGTTATGGTGCCCACCTTTTTGCATAAACTGTACTTCTGGGTATGGCTGCTGTTGGATCACTCTCATACACTTTGTATCTCTTAGTTGGAATGCTAGCTAAAACAACAACAACAAAAAAGATTTGCTAAGTTATTATACAAACAAAGTATGACATCTTATGTTTCATTTTTTTTCTTGTATTTCTTGTATCAACTGTAATGAAAAAATTCTAAAAACAAATTAAAAGATTTTAATTACACTTGAAATGTTAAATAATAATTCAGAGTTTTCTAAATAACTCAGGTAGAAGGAAATAAGTCCAAAGTAGCCAGCCTTTTACAAAATACTCATAGACAGCCCGGTCAAAATGCATAGCTTTTATTGCAAAGTAACCAGTTCATCATTACTGAGTAGCCAGTAAAATAACCAGCCACTGGGACTTGTGGAAACACTGACAATCCAAATAACTTAAAATTTCACTTACATTCAATATGATGAATGGATGAAACATGACTTTGTAGGGTCTGCTTTCTGCTAAGAACTCTGGAACATCCATCAACTGGACAAATCCATTCTGTCTTACTCCTCCTACATCTGCCCAACAGCTCTTCTGTCAGTCTTAAAAAAAAGAAAAAGAAATAGAAGCATTGCAAGCACTGCACCATGCACCTGCACTGCACTTAAATCAAGCAAGTGCCATAACTCTGTCAAATATACATTATCTCATGTAGTTTTTCCCTTAATATTTTTAACATCGATGTATTTTTAGCTCACCTTAGCACAACGTGCTAAAGGTGAGCTATTGTGATCGCCCTATGTCCGGCGTCCGTCGTCCGTCAACAATTTCTTTAAACATCTTCTTCTCCTAAACCACTGGGCCAATCTTGATGAAACTTGGCAGGGATGTTCCTTGGGTGAAGCTCTACCAAAATTGTTCAAAGAATTGAATTCCACCCACAACTCTGGTTACCATAGCAACAAAAAGGAAAAAAGGCAAAATCTTTGAAAATCTTCTTCTCTGAAACTAGAAGGCACAGAGCTTTGATATTTGGTATGTAGCATCTCCTAGTGGACCTCTACCAAGTTTGTTCATTTGATGCCCCTGGGGTCAAAACTGGCCCCGCCCCAGGGGTCACAAGTTTGAGCATAGTCTCAAAGAAGGAAAACTTTAAAAATCTTCTTCTCTAAAACTGGAAGGCATAGAGCTTTGATATTTGGTATGTAGCATTGCCTAGTGGACCTCTACCAAGTTTGTTCATATGATGCCCCTGGGGTCAAAACTGGCCCCGCCCCGGGGGTCACAAGTTTGAGCATAGTAGCAAATAAGGAAAACTTTAAAAATCTTCTTCTCTGAAACTTTAAGGCATAGAGCTTTGATATTTGGCATGTAGCATCTCCTAGTGGACCTCTACCAACATAGGAACGAAGAGGGGAAACTTTAAAAATCATCTTCTCTGAAACTGGAAGGCGTAGAGCTTTGATATTTGGTATGTAGCATCGCCTAGTGGACCTCTACCAAGTTTGTTCATATGATGCCCCTGGGGTCAAAACTGGCCCCGCCCCGGGGGTCACAAGTTTGAGCATAGTAGCAAATAAGGAAAACTTTAAAAATCTTCTTCTCTGAAACTTGAAGGCGTAGAGCTTTGATATTTGGCATGTAGCATCTCCCAGTGGACCTCTACCAAGTTTGTTCTTATGATGTCCCTGGGGTCAAAACTGGCCCCGCCCCGGGGTCACAATTTCCAACATAGGAACAAAGAAGGAAAACTTTAAAAATCTTTTTCTCTAAAACTGGAAGGCAAAGAGCTTTAATATATGGCATGAATAATCTCCTAGTGGACCTCTACCAAGTTTGTTCATATGATGCCCTTGGGGTCAAAACTGGCCCTGCCCCAGGGGTCACAAGTTCGAACATAGGAACGAAGAGGGGAAACTTTAAAAATCATCTTCTCTGAAACTGGAAGGCGTAGAGCTTTGATATTTGGTATGTAGCATCGCCTAGTGGACCTCTACCAAGTTTGTTCATATGATGCCCCTGGGGTCAAAACTGGCCCCGCCCCGGGGGTCACAATTTCCAACATAGGAACAAAGAAGGAAAACTTTAAAAATCTTCTTCTCTGAAACTGGAAGGCATGGAGCTTTGATATTTGGTATGTAGCATCTTCTAGTGGATCTCTACCAAGTTTGTGCATATGATGCCCTTGGGGCAAAAGTTGGCCCTGTCCCGGGGGTCACAAGTTCGAACATAGGAAAAGAGAAGGAAAACTTTAAAAATCATCTTCTCTGAAACTGAAAGGCGTAGAGCTTTGATATTTGGTATGTAGCATCACCTAGTAGACCACTACTAAGTTTGTTCATATGATACCCTTGGGGTCAAAATTTGCCCTGCCCCGGGGGTCACAAGTTCAAACTCAGGAACAAAGAAGGAAAACTTTAATTTTTAGCTCACCTTAGCACAAAGTGCTAAAGGTGAGCTATTGTGATCGCCCTATGTCCGTCGTCCGTCGTCCGTCAACAATTTCTTTAAACATCTTCTTCTCCTAAACCACTGGGCCAATCTTGATGAAACTTGGCAGGGATGTTCCTTGGGTGAAGCTCTACTAAAATTGTTCAAAGAATTAAATTCCACCCACAACTTTGGTTGCCATGGCAACAAAAAGGAAAAAAAAGCAAAATCTTTGAAAATCTTCTTCTCTGAAACTAGAAGGCGCAGAGCTTTGATATTTGGTATGTAGCATCTCCTAGTGGACCTCTACCAAGTTTGTTCATTTGATGCCCCTGGGGTCAAAACTGGCCCCGCCCCAGGGGTCACAAGTTTGAGCATAGTAACAAAGAAGGAAAACTTTAAAAATCTTCTTCTCTGAAACTTTAAGGCATAGAGCTTTGATATTTGGCATGTAGCATCTCCTAGTGGACCTCTACCAAGTTTGTTCATATGATGCCCCTGGGGTCAAAACTGGCCCCGCCCCAGGGGTCACAATTTCCAACATAGGAACAAAGAAGGAAAACTTTAAAAATCTTCTTCTGTAAAACTAGAAGACATAGGGCGTTGATATTTGGCATGAAGCATCTCCTAGTGGACCTCTACCAAGTTTGTTCATATGATGCCCTTGGGGTCAAAACTGGCCCTGCCCCGGGGGTCACAAGTTCGAACATAGGAACAAAGAGGGGTAACTTTAAAAATTATTTTCTCTGAAACTGGAAGGCATAGAGCTTTGATATTTGGTATGTAGCCTTGCCTAGTGGACCTCTATCAAGTTTGTTCATATGATGCCCCTGGGGTCAAAACTGGCCCTGCCCCGGGGGTCACAATTTCCAACATAGGAACAAAGAAGGAAAACTTTAAAAATCTTCTTCTGTAAAACTAGAAGACATAGAGCGTTGATATTTGGCATGAAGCATCTCCTAGTGGACCTCTACCAAGTTTGTTCATATGATGCCCTTGGGGTCAAAACTGGCCCTGCCCCGGGGGTCACAAGTTCGAACATAGGAACAAAGAGGGGAAACTTTAAAAATCATCTTCTCTGAAACTGGAAGGCCTAGAGCTTTGATATTTGGTATGTAGCATTGCCTAGTGGACCTCTACCAAGTTTGTTCATATGATGTCCCTGGGGTCAAAACTGGCCCCACCCCGGGGGTCACAAGTTTGAGCATAGTAACAAAGAAGGAAAACTTTAAAAATCTTCTTCTCTGAAACTTGAAGGCGTAGAGCTTTGATATTTGGCATGTAGCATCTCCTAATGGACCTCTACCAAGTTTGTTCATATGATGCTCCTGGGGTCAAAACTGGCCCCGCCCCGGGGGTCACAATTTCCAACATAGGAACAAAGAAGGAAAACTTTAAAAATCTTCTTCTGTAAAACTAGAAGGCATAGAGTTTTGATATTTGGTATGTAGCATCGCCTAGAAGACCTCTACTAAGTTTGTTCATATGATGCCCTTGGGGTCAAAATTGGCCCTGCCCCAGGGGTCACAAGTTCAAACATAGGAACAAAAAAGGAAAACTTTAATTTTTTTTTCTCTTAAATGGGAAGGCATAGAGCTTTGATATTTGGTATGTAGCATCTCCTAGTGGACTTCTTCCAAGTTTGTTCCAAGGATGCTGCTTGGGTCAAAACTGGCCCAGCCCATGGGGTCACAAGTTCGAACATAGGAACAAAGAAGGAAAACTTTAAAATTCTTCTTTTCTGAAACCGAAAGGTGTGGCGCTTTGATATTTGGTATGTTGCATCTCAGAGTGGACCTCTACCAAGTTTGTTCATATGATGCCCCTGGGTCAAAACTGGCCCCGCCCCGGGGGTCACAAGTTCGAAGATAGGAACAAAGAAGGAAAACTTTAAATTTCTTTTTCTCTTAAATGGGAAGGTGTAGAGCTTTGATACTTGGTATGTAGCATTTCCTAGTGGACTTCTACCAAGTTTGTTCATATGATGCCCCTGGGTCAAAACTGGCCAAGCCCCGGGGGTAACAAGTTCGAACATAGGAACAAAGAAGGAAAACTTTAAAATTCTTCTTTAAAACTGGAAGGCGTAGAGCTTTGATATTTGGTATGTAGTGATTCTCTTCCAAGTTTGTTTGCCCATCTAAGCGCAACTAGTTCATTGAGTTCAAAATTGGGTCATCTTGGGTCATAAACTAGGTCACTAGGTCAAATTAAAGAAATACCTTGTTGGCACTCTTGAGGCCACATTATTTGCTCAATTGCCTTGAAAATTAGTAAGAAAGTTTGTCTTTATAAAGTCTCACGTAAGATTAATTTGGGTCAACTTGGGTCATAAACTAGTTCACTGGGTCAAATTAAAGAAATACCTTGTTTGCACTCTGGAGGCCACATTTATTGCTCAAATGACCTGAAATTTGGCCAGAATGTTTGTCTTGATGAAATACCAGATGAGTTTAGATTTGGGTCACCTGGAACCATAAACTAGGTCACTAGGTCAAAATAAAGAAATACCTTGTGGGCACTCTAGAGGCCACATTCTTTGCTTAATTGCCTTGAAAATTGGTCAGAATGTTTGTCTTTGTAAAATCTCACATGAGTCTGAATTTGGGTCAACTGGGGTCATAAACTAGGTCACTTGGTCAAATTAAAGAAATAGCTAGTGGGCACTCTAGAGGCCACATTTATTATTCATATGATTTGAAAATTGGTTAAAATGTTTCTTTTGATATAATCAAAGACCAGTTCAAATTTGGGTCACCTGGGGGTCATAATCTAGGTCACTAGGTCAAATTAAAGAAATATCTTTAGGGCACTCGAGGCCACATTTTTTGCTCAATTGACTTGAAAATTGGTCAGAATGTTTGTCTTCATGAAATATGAGTTTGAAATTGGGTCACCTGCAGTCAAAAACTAGGTCACATGGTCAAATTAAAGAAAAACCTTAAAGGCACTCTACTAAGGTGAGTGACCCAGGGCCATTATGGCCCTCTTGTTTTTTTTTCTCTTAAATGGGAAGGCATAGAGCTTTGATATTTGGTATGTAGCATCTCCTAGTGGACTTCTACCAAGTTTGTTCCAAGGATGCTGCTTGGGTCAAAACTGGCCCAGGTCACTTGGTCAAATTAAAGAAATAGCTAGTGGGCACTGTAGAGGCCACATTTATTATTCATTTGATTTGAAAATTGGTTAAAATGTTTCTTTTGATATAGTCAAAGACCAGTTCAAATTTGGGTCACCTGGGTCATAATGTAGGTCACTAGGTCAAATTAAAGAAATATCTTTAGGGCACTCAAGGCCACATTTTTTGCTCAATTGACTTGAAAATTGGTCAGAATGTTTGTCTTCATGAAATATGAGTTTGAAATTGGGTCACCTGTGGTCAAAAACTAGGTCACATGGTCAAATTAAAGAAAAACCTTTAAGGCACTCTACTAAGGTGAGCGACCCAGGGCCATCATGGCCCTCTTGTCATGTTTTAATTTGGATTAAATGTTTTAAACAGTTTGTTTCCTTTTTCTTCATACATATATGTAGTAGAAAAGGTTATTTTCAGTTTCCACTATGTTAAAAAGGCTGCAAGTCCAAGAGGTTAAAAAAGAGTTATGGTTTTAAGTTCTGCACATTGTCTCAATGCTCAGTGAAAAATTTCATAATATTTCAAACGTTTTTCAACATACAGAGTGGACATGATTACATGGTAGAAATGGCTATGTTTAATGTTAAAATGAAGCATTTAACTCTTTCAATGCGAGCTGACTGTTAGCAAACATCATGATGGGGTCTGCTTGCATATCAAAATTAAACAGTTACAGTAAAATAAATGCATACCTTTGAGCTTTAACCCTTTACCAAACAATCCTGTGTTTTAAAGACCCAGGGGAAGAGGCCTTTTGAAAAAAAAAAAATGTGGAAAAATGAGAAAATACTGGTAACCAGCATTTTTTTCCTTTTCAAACAATGTTTTTTACCCCGTCAAAAGAGTATTAATTTGTTAATATCACTTAAATTAGTAGCCTGCAAATACTCTCAATATGGAATGTTGAAAATTTATCAACTGGGAAAAGGTCAATTGTGATGAAATTTTGATTTGAACAAGAAGTCTCTCTGGCTTAACCCTTTACCACACAGTACCGAGTTTTAACAACCCTGAGGCTTTTGAAACTTTGTGGGAAAGGTGAAAATGCTGGTAACCAGCATTTTCTTCTTTTCTCACAATGTTTTCTCTCCTTCTAACAACAAATTTCAATTTTTGAGTCCCATTTATTTTGTTGTCTGCAAATGCTTTGAACATGGACAAGTCTTCCATTTTGTTGTTTGGTAAAGGAATAATAGACAAAGCATCTTATTTTCTTCCGCCATCAATTAATATAACTAAGAAGAGATACTAGATGGTCAGTACCCTGGATACTGACTAGATTGATCCTTAAAGCTGTCTGGTCTAGATCTACACCATTTGCTCAGGCTTTTTCAACTTAATATTTAAGGTAAATAAAATGATCAGTTCTATGGTTACAGTTGAGAATCGATACCTTGTCAAATTTGTAACAAAATCTTATCAATTAGGTTTTCTTCCATTAAAAATGAATGGCAGAAAATATCAATGTCCAGAAATTGTGAAGATTCTAAAGACCACAATATTATGTGAAGTCTATGCAATTCTATAATAATTCTATTTACTAAATTTGTCTTTACTCAATAACAAAAGCCAGCAGTCAGTAATCCTCCCTTAAACAAAGTTGTTTGATAGTGGTTTATAGAAACTCTTAAATCTTTATGGAAGATTGTCCCTGTACAGACTTGTCTGAAACCAAATTTAGGCAAGTAAGACGACCCCTTAAATAGGTGAAAAAAAAAAATTCTTTGAGACATTCAATAGTTTCCTTTATGAGAATTGTCGGCTCCTTAGTTCCAAAAGTTTTTGTCTGCTTAAACTTGACATCATTTTTTGTGCATTTACCCTTCCAGGGGTATAATATTCCACTCACCCGCTTGCAATGGAGAGTGGTCTTTGACTTTGGGCAAGTACAAAAAATACCTACTCTCGTCTGACTGAGGGAGTGCATTTTTTGACAATAGCCAGTAAAATCTGGCAAAATTTCAGCCAGAGAAAACTGCATGCTATTCTTGGCGAAGTTTACATCTGATATTGATCGATGCACAAGAGTTTTAATTCAGGACGACTCATATTCGGCTGTCTATACCCTGGTCTTCTTTTCATAGCTTACTGGAAAAGCCGAGGGAATTCTTAACCGGTTTTCGTAACTTATTGAAGAAGTGCTATGACCTTAATCTTCAGAAAACTAATTGAATCACTACACATGCCTTAAAAAGTAGGTTTCGCATGTAAGAAGACAATTGCATGACCAACTAGGTTGACTTTCTGTCCTAAAAGTACAGTTAGGGTGAGCAACTTTTTATACCCACTCGCCCTGCAGGGCGAGTAGATAAAATAATTTACACCCCTGCCTTCACAGAAAATTGTCTACACACTTCAGTTATTCAATGCAGTACTTTATCTTATCATGGCTGGTATTCTGTTTCTGATGACTGTCTTCGTGCCAATCCATACTTGTTAGATAAGTGAAGGCTCCAGCATATGGACTTACAGTGTGTCTGAAAGTAATTATGTAATAAAAATATGTACTATGTAGAACATGTATAAAGTGTACATCAACTGTGCTGTACTGACTAAATATTTTTTAACCTAAATAACAATATGGACAATCATAAAACTTGTTTCAAGCAACAAGAATGCAGGTATTGTATGGTAACAGAAATGGAGAAAAAAAAAAAATCCAAATAATAGTTTCTGCACTTTGGGATTGGATCCAGGCCAATGAATTTTCATCATGTATACAAGCAAAGTTTTGATAACCCTGATGAAGAATCCGGGACTTCGCCCAGTTCCGATGGCGAAGGTGCGAAATAAAACAAATTGCGGTAAAACCTTTACAAAAACAGACCCTCATTATGACGATAAAAATTCTGTAAAATCCTTTCCAGATGTAAGAAAACATATTGCTTTGAGCTTGACGTGATACTTAACAATAATTTAGGTGAATAATATAGCGTGTTACCATGTAGGACTAACAAGCCCGGGCGATCGAGCCCAGAGACTAACAAAGACGAACTGGTTTTGGGACGAACAATTTACATCACATGTTCGGCAAAAACACCAATTTTCCACGAATTAAAGATCTTCTCACCTTGGAATTGTATCAACGGACTGTCTGTGTTATATACAGGTTGTCTGGCTTTGCCTCGAGTTGTTAAATATTCGATAAAAATACAATGTTTTTGTTCACCCTCTCTCCGATAATTCGTTTTCGCGTGTACGTAGACGTAAGGGGACCCAGTCGAAAGAATCTCGCGGGATTCAGCTGCTGCTTTTAGGGGGTTCTCAAGGGGACATGGAAATATGTAATTACTGATTTGTTTTTGCTGTGGTGTAGCATCGTAGTAAATTTTTTGGATTTTTTTTCGCTCTCTGTACTCTTAAGCAAATAATTAATATAATAAATTTGAATTCCCTTTCTAAAATTTCTCTCGCGATCTCTTTTTTTCCTTTTGGAGCCTCGGTGCCACCAGAATTCCTGCAAATTCTCGCAGAATCACGTTCCTGTTTTGAAATTCTGGCGGATTACTGGAGAGCGTTTAACTATATCAATATTTTGGTTCATTTTCACGCAAAATATGTCGGACTGCAAGAAATATGCCATATTTGTATGGATAAATGATGATCCAGTCAAGGGTCGGGTACTTAAGCTTTCAAATATAACCCATCCTCGACGGGACTATGATGAATATTTCGAAGGCCAAGAGGTAGATGCTAAGTGCCCTGGCTTTGGCATCAATAAAGCAGTCATTGGAAAAATTTCAGGTGAGGGTTTTTCTTTTTTTAACTAGATGTATATTTTTACATAATTGTTGATTTTAAATCGTTTTGTGTCTCCTTTGGAGATCTCCCTTTTGGTCAAATATTAGATAGTGCTGACTCTTATCTTCAATATCCCCTGGTGTGCTTGGACTACATGTGCGGTAAGCCATGTTTTGTTTTCTTAGCGGTGGGGGGGGGGGGGGGGGGTCTGCTTGCAGGTGTCAAAATAAGTGAATTAATCTTAATGGCTATGAAAAGAAACAAAAAAAGAAAAATCTTCTTTTATCCCTTTTAGTGTAAATATTGTTATAAAAGCACCCTAATTATTTCCAAAAGCGAGTTTGTGATATTAGGTTAATACCATATTTTATATTTCAGATGAAACTGGTAAAAAAAAGTTGGAGGACATTCTGAATGGCAGCGAGTTCAAGGAGCTTGTTACCACACTGCTACATCTACCGTCTAAAGTATGTTTTCATAAGATTTTTTAGCTCTGTTGATACAGAGACAATATTAAATTGTCAAGATAAAATAATTCTGATGGCCAGCACATAAGACTGAGGGTAATTTCAAATAATCTCCCAAATATGACAAAGGGGATGATCCTTTTCACCTACAAGAACATGATATACCATCTGTCTACCATACTTGTTCTACAAGTCGAAATGCATGTAGTCCATTCTACTACCTGTTGATGTGTCTAAAATATTCCTGTATGTATGGCAAACAATGAAGACACTGATTGGACACCGCATTCTGATCTGGATCTACATTGTTTTCAAATGCCTGTCTAATTACTTATAGGATTATTACTATAGTTTAAAAATCATTGTATCTGATAATCTAGCCTTTTTTCAGAGACCTGATGAGCCCATAGCTCCAAAAAACTGCATGCTAGTGTTCTTAACAAGGGTCACAATATCTGTCAATGTGTAAATGTTCATCCACAGATTACCCCTGATGAACAACAAGAGAAAAGCAGTTCAGCAGTAGAAGACCATACAGGTGAAAATGTCACCCAACAGGCTATGGTTGTTGAAGAAAAGAAGAATGAAGAAGAGAACTCTGTCAAAAAGAAAGAAAATAAGGTATGCCTCCACTTTTTCTTTCTGTATGATATCAATTGCCTGTACTCCATGCAACAATAATCCTATCCGATGCCCCTAGGAAAATCAGAAAAATTCAATTTTGGAGGCACTGTTTAACTTTGCATCTTGGTGAATTTGCAGGGTATGTAACTTTAATTGGGAGGGACGACTAGAATTTGCAGGTTATGTAAGTTAATTAGGAGGGACGACAAGGCAACTTTTTTTTTGCTGGTTTCAAAGACAGTCACAGTAGTGCAGAAGTAAATGTCTATAAATACATTTTGTCCCAAAATGAAGATCATAAATCATTAAATGGTCATGCAATTTTGAATTTTCTGACTAAAAAAATTTTAGCTCAATACTGCCTGAAAGCCAGCAGAGCTAAATGTCATGGCATGGTTTCTGTCATCCTTCCATCCATCTCTCCATCTGTTAGTCTTTCTGTCGTTTACGCAATAAAGTGTGCATTTGTTGTAAGATTTTCATGAAACTTTCACCGTTTGTTTGTATCATCAATAGCTTGAACCCTATTGATTTTGGGGAAAAAAAAATGGGAAAAAAATCTGACCATCAGCAAGGGAAAAGTAGCCATTTAAATTTCAACTTTTATATTTCTTGTTTACACAATAAAGTCTGCATTTGTGATCGTATTTACATATTTAAACTCACACAATTTCCTGAGATCATCAATAGCTTGAACCCTATTGATTTTGAAAAAAAAAAAATCGAACAATCAGTAAGGGAAAAGTACCTATTAAAAGTTGACATCTTCATTTCTTGTTTACGTGATAAAGTAAACATTTGTGGTTTGATTTTCATAAAACTTGCACACTTGCTTTCTATCATCAATAGCTTGAACCCTTCTGTTTTTGAAAAAAAAAAAGGTCTTTAATTGACAGAATAAAAACTTTTACAGAGAACTAAAGTGCACAGGCCTAAAGCAGTGAGAAGAAAGCTGGTTGCTGGGATGGGTCATGAAGTTGCAGAGCAGACTAAATCGGTACAGTAAATCTTGACATTGCTTTTTATATGCCATCTTTTTTACAAGTAATGTCTGCACCAAATAGAAAATACAACAAAAAAAAAAAAAAATCATTTACAAGTTTTATGACTATAATGTATTAAAACCAAAAAGCTGAGCTATTTTTGTTGTGATCTTACCTGTTTGCAGACTGAATATTGGGAGAGTTAAAACAAGAGGTCAATGGGCCGCTATGTTCACCATAGCTGCTTTTGCCAAGCCTGTTTAAATGATGCAGTAAAGTTAAAGCATTCTTTGCAGTATAATGCTACATTGCAAGCGAATCAAACATCTCAAACTAGGAGGAAACCTGAGTACCAAAGCAAATTCAAACCAACAAGGAATCATTAAGGTTGACAATGTTAATGTGTTTAGCAAACTAATTTTGAAAGGTCAAAATCTTTGGGACCATTTATTTCACCCAGAAACACTTTTTATTTCTGTTTCAGAAAGAACTCCAGCTAATTGCTGAAGATCTGGCACTGACAGATTTGTCTAACTCTCAAGCCAGGTGAGAAAAAATGCAAAAGATTAATGGCCATTTTGAGATTTTTTAGACTTGTTACTTGATGTATATTTTAAAATACTTCATGAGACTGTTCCCTCCACAGATTGTCATTTTTATGAATTGTATATTTGTATATAGGCTTTATTCATCAGTGTCTATGGGTCCGAGGAATCACCAAAATACCACTGAAACACATTTTTTTTTTTTCACACGAATTGTAATCATGCCAATTAAGAAAGGTTAGTTTAAAATCTAATGTCAAAAATAACAGCATGCCATTGAAACCTGCCTTGAAGAATGTGCACCAGAATAGCCTACCCATATTGTAACTGGCCACCAAAATACCTGCTCAACGACGTAAAATTTGTAGTTTCAGGGATGCTTAGTAACCTCTGAGATCTCACTACAGTAGCTTTTGTACCAGATTGCTCTTTATCCAAAAGTATGCTAAATTAAAAATGTCACCAAATTAGAAAAACTGCAGCCATTTTGAATAGGTGGTTAACATGCATAACATCTGCGTACCTGCAATGGCTATTTTACACAAGTGTGCAAGCTATTGCTCATGGGCCTCTTGTTTCTTTCAGCCAGCATTTGGAGGAAGATTCAATGCCAGAGCTAGTGTTTTCCAGCCTTGATATTCTGAATAAAACTGGGAACACCCCACAGAAAAGGAAACATTCAGACATGGAGATGTTGATAGCTGAAAATGCTAGGCTAGCCAAAGAGAACAAGGAGCTGGCTGGGAGATTAAGTACTGCAGAGTGGTCTCTGCAATACCTTTGGAATGAAGTATCGGTATGTTGAATTATAAATAGAGAAGCTTTGACTTTTTTCTGTGAATCACTAATTGGTTATATTTCTGGGATAATTTATCTTATTCATCCTGTGAAAAAGTATGTTGTAGGTACTCATAAGAAGTGCCTCACGGAAGCACCAACCTTGATGAAGCACCTACCTCACTGAGGCATGTCTAATAAGCACCTACAACATGTTTTAATCCCAAAATTTCACCAAATTACTCCTCCATAACAAGACCTCTGGTAGGAAGTGTCACAGTGACTTGTAGATCAAAATTCAGCTACAAACAAAAGTATAATTAACTCCAGACTTGGTAGGGACTAGATAGGTGATTTGTAAGTCAAAATTGCCAAAATTTTGTTGTAATCTGAATACCAAGATGGCCTCCACAGATACCATGTTGAAAATCTGTTTTGAAATTCTGGTCATGAACTTTAGGCCAACTAACTGAAAACGGAATAGAAAAAACGTAGCCTCTAGAGCTTACACAAGGTAAAAGTTGATGAAGCAAGGCAGAAAGACATAGCTTGATCACAAAAGCTCACCTTGAGCATTTCTGGCTCAGGTAAGCTTAAAAAAAAAAATAATAGACAGTCATGAAATTATTTTTCAGGGCATGAAAATGGAAATTGGAAGGCTGACAACATCCTCTTCAGCCTCCACCAGTGCCTTTCAGAGCCCAAAACCACACAAAATGCCCACTGCGTCTGCTGGTGAAGTGACACCAGATGTGACACAGAGTCTATGTATTCCAGAAGTTAACAATGTAAGTACACACTGGTATTGTTTTTCTATGTTCCAAACTAAATACCCGTTTTTCCATGTATGTGCATCTCACTAAAACACTTTAAGCAGCTATTGAATTTAAGAATATTTGTGGCTAATATCCAGGAATTCCATGATTAGACAGCTGATGAGAAATAAATGAACCCATATTTTCTTAAGACAGACTTGTTATTGCTACATTATGCCAATTTCAACTTACACTTAAGAGTACCTAGATATGACCTGGTCAGCTGATGAACAAAATTTGACAACAGTTGATCTGTATAGGCAAATTTTTCTGCTTTGGCATTTTTGCAACATTAAAAATATCTTGCAGTCACACAGGATAGTACTCTTAGGGGTACTGTTACTGAGGGATATGTGCAACTTTCTAGTGACAGAAGAAACCAAACACATTCAGCAATTGCATTTGTAGATTCTGGAGGAGACATAGCAACAGCAAATGAACCAACAATTTGACATACAAATCTCAAATTCGCGGGTTCATTTACTAATTTCATTTACTAATGCCTGAAGAATACAGAAGAATATCACTTGAAATCAAATACTAGTTTTTTTCTGTCCACCAGAGAAGGCATTATCCATCAATTTATCGCCTTTTAACCCTTATACCCTTGTTGCCTATGCGGCAAGTGTAGATCAAGATCAGACTGCACAGAATGTGCAGTCAGATCTTTGTCTACACTGTCCTCTTCACTGAAACATTGTAGACAAAAATAACCTTTAAATTTTGATTATTTTGGGTCTTATTTTTAGTTTTTAAATATCAGGCATGTTTATTTAGTGCTTTAAACCTTTACCAAACAAAAAAACATTTACATGTAAACTTGTCCAAATTGAAAGCATTTGCAGACAACAAAATAAATGTGATGCAAAATCTGACATATTTTCTTGGTATGGTCGAAAACATTTTTGGGAAAGGAGAAAATGTTGTATACCAACATCTCCTTTTCCCACATTTTCAAATGCCTTTTTCCTCAGGGTCATTAAAACTCGGGATTATGCGATAAGGGGTTAAATGTGGTAAATAACACTATGGGAGACCAATACTAACATCATTTCTGAGTTAATGACTTCTACTCAAGAAACATTGTCACTCACTGCTGTGAGTTTGAGCCTGGCTCAGACCACATACGAGGTGAGCCAAGTTTTTCTGCTTGTGGTTGGTCATGTGGTTTACTGCATGTATTCCAGTTTGCCCATTGTCAGATTGCCTAGCGTCTCAAAATGAGTGAAACAATCTTCTTAAAGGGCCCGAGCCTCCGTAGATCAGGGGGTTGCTGGTTCGTTCCCAGGTCGGTGAATTTCTTCCCAAGGATTGATGATAGTCATTGCAACAGGATTCATTCCTCTCTCATTGCTGATAATGGTTTCAGCGTTGGTTAGATGGGAAAGCAGCAAGTGGTTTGGAAAGAATATTGTGCATAGTATTGGTAAAAGAAACTCTTGGAAAGCATGGATAGGTGCACTGGCTGCCATGATATAACTGAATTAATGTTGAAAACAGCGTTAAATACCATACAATCAATCAATTCTTGAAAACCAGTAAGATCAGAATAGAATATCAAGAAACATTGTACTTTAAATTTCAGCCTAGACAAGAATCACCCTGCACTGAACATGACACTGGCAATGGCATACAAAATGAAGTATACAATGGATATGTAAAGGTGAGAAATAGAAATACTATCTGGAATGATGATGTTTTTAGCTCTATTGGGCGAAGGCAAGCAGAGCTTATGTCATGATGTTATGTGTGCCTGCCTTTTTCCTGTTTGCACCATGAATTCATGATGTATGCTAGAAAATTAGCAAAACCACTGCCAGGTTTTTGGATTTAAAGCAAAGTCTGATGGTCATCAGTGATATGAAAATGTTTGTTAGGATGGCAACATGTCACCACAGCAAAATAGAGGGGAAGGAAGAAAAATATAAAAAGAAAATGCCCACTGCATCTACCATAAGTATTGGGACACCTTATCTACATACCATACTTGTCCTAACATTTGCAAATATTGCTGTATGTCAAACAGTGTAGATCCTTATTAGGCACCACATTTTGCAGCATCTGATCTGGGTTTTCACTTTTGAAAAGGCTTATATGTCTTAAGTCTTAGGTTTGTTATGATATTCCAGATACTGCCATTCATATTATATTAGTGGCATACTGAATTTGAGTTCAAATATCCCTATGACAAGAATGCATACAAAAAACACATAACATCCATTTTTAAAGAATGCAAGCTTCATTGAAAGTTGATAGTATGATTTGCTGACCTTTGTATCAGAGCTGAAGGCCAGCCTTGGTGGCTCATTTGGGGCATGCGAGACTGATGATCAGGAAGTTGGGGGTTCGACCCCCTTTGGATTTGCAACACTTTTTGGGTTGATGTTGATAATGAAATATTCTTTAACAATCATTCCTGTCCCCAATTTAGAAAGGGCAGTTGTCAGCTTCTTGAAAAAGAGTGTGCACAGTACTGGTTAACTACTTAGAGGACTGAGCCAGTGTCCAGTTAAAGTGTGGTTAAGTAAAATGAACACCCTCGACATGACCCCATGGGGCTGACTGAGCCGTAAAACAACACAAACACGATCAGAGTTTAAGACACACAGTTATCTGCTGAAAGTCTTGCCTAGCACAGTCACTTTTACTGGTGACTCAATTTTACAAATGTAGTAATGTTTTTAACATAGACAACTCTAGTATTTAATCATCTGTACAACTACTTTTGTCTTAAACCTTCATCAATTTTTTCACAGAGCCAGATAATGGAGGAGTTGGCAAGAAGTGTCAACTTCAGGAAGGGCACTGCACGCTGTTTCAAAATGCTCTTCCGTGCAGAAGAGTATGAAGTCAGAAGTCTTGGAGGTGGAAAATCTAATACTGGGGTACAGAGGCTGGCCATAGAAGACAGAAAGAAATGGGACTTTCAGGAAAGTAAACTCATTTTATTCTCTTTCCAGCAGCTTTACTGAGGCAGGCATTGGCATTCTTTTCTGCCAGTGGTAACAATGTCATCATCTTTGACATCAACCTTAGGTTTTTATGTTTAAGTCCTGTCCACAGATACTAGGAAAGTTAAATATAACATTTCATATGCTTATATGTCCTGAGCAGTAATGCAAAAAATGTATATGACTATCTGGTCTTGAACCAATGGCTAATTATATGGGTCAGTGAAAATTTTGTTTATACATGTACATTTAGGTCTTTCCCTCAGAAACTAGGATAGCTAAAAGATAAAAGTTCATTTGCTTTTGTGTCTTGAACAGGAATTTAAAGAATAATTATTGACTTTTTGACCTTGACATAACAGATAAATTTCATGGTTCATTGAAAATGTCCATTCATTTTATAGGAAAAGGGCCAATATAGCAACTTCAGGGTTTAATTCTATGTGTCATGTGCTGACAAAAAATGAACTTTTGCAGGTTACTGAATCTGAACCCACAGCAGCTGACCGGCTAATTGACTGAAAGGCGATAGTCAAGGCCACTTAACGATAAAGGCCCAAATGGAAAAATTAGAATAGATCTACTTGATTTTTGTAATTAAATGATTGACATAACCCAGCCTATTTTCATATCAGTTACGGTTTGACTTCGGTGCTTATGTGAATTTATTTACCTTGTATATGCCTTGTGTTAAAGTTCATCTTACTTTGTTAATTTCAGACTGTGTTGTGGAGAAATGGGTGTTCCCCGAGAAAGTATCAGAGCTGTGATACGGGATATGCTGAAGCCATCAAGGGCAAAGGCAAAGGCAGTAAGCTACAGGAAGACGTGTGAATGTATTTGGTCGGTGGCCTGTAAATTGAAAATTAAATCCTTGTCACTATTTCATCATTGTCATTTTTTTTTTGTTGTCTTTTCTCCCCTAAAATTCAAGAACTTGTGCTTGTAATCTGTTTTAAATGTGTCTTAAGATTCAGAAGGTAGCGCATGTAATTGGATATTGTTTTGTCACGCTAGTATGGGTGTCAGCGCCCATGTTCACAGTTGTCATATATTCTTGTTGTGTAACCCAGACATGAATGTGCAGCATTATGAGAACAGCTGTAGAATACACTGTCTACAACCGAGCAGATCATTCAGGTTGCTACTAGTCAGCGCGAGAACATTCAACACTGGCTCAGAGGATTGAGAGGGATTTTCCAGTGAAATCCACGGCCTTCTCTGGAAAACCATGGCTTTCTGTGGCATGTTTCTATGGATTCCATCCGAATACTCCATAGAATCTATAGAAATGCCAGGAGATTCTATGGAATCCGTGGAATTCTATCAGTTCCATGGAATCCATGGATTTCATGGAAGTTGATGGAATTTGGCGGCACATTTCCATAGAATGCCGTGGCTTTTACATAAATTCATCTCCACTTTATTTCCGCCAGTTTTCATGGAATTTACATGGATTTACAAAATAACTCCGTCCGAATACTCCATGGAAGTAATTCCGTGGAATTCCACAAATATCCATGGCATATCTACAGACGGGCTTGACGAATAGCCAAAATTTTAGGCTAGTTCAATTGCAAATTAATAATCCAAAAAAATATTGGAGATTATTGAGAAAAAATAAAAAATCTAAAGAAAACAAATCTGTAACACCAAGTATCGAAGACTTTTATAAGCATTTTCAGACTGTAAACTCAAACAGTGAAGGAATAAATGAAAGTACCCAAGACTTGGATTTTGACCAAGGAGATCTACATGTCACTAGCTTAAATGAACCCATTAGTGCGGATGAAATATTAAAATGTATTTCAAATTTAAGAAATTCAAAAGCATCAAGCTCTACAGATAACATCTTAAATGAATATATAAAAAGCACTAAAGAGAAATTGTAACCTGTATACATTTTTCTCTTCAATTCCATTTTAGACACAGGTTATATGCCAGAGTCATGGTTAAAGGGTACCATTCACCCGATCTATAAAGGAAAAGGACAACCATTGGATCCCAATAATTACAGACCCATTACTATTTTATCTTGCCTTGGCAAACTCTTTACAGTTATTTTAAACTTAAGAATTACTAAATTTATAGAGGATAACGAACTTCTGAGAGAAAATCAAGCAGGATTTAGGAAAGATTACTCCTGTGCAGATCACATGTTCACTTTATACAATGTTATCAATATTTTAAAAAAGAAAAAGCGTAAACTTTTTTGTTGCTTTGTGGATTTCTCACAAGCTTTTGACAAAGTATGGAGAGTAGGCTTGTGGTCAAAATTACTTGCTTCAGGTGTTAATGGTAAAATTTTCACAGTAATTCATCAAATGTACCAAAACATTAAATCATGTGTTACGCTAAATGGACAACAATCCCCTTTTTTCTCATGTGAGAGCGGAGTATGTCAAGGTGAAAATTTATCTCCAATCCTATTTTCAATATTCCTAAATGATCTGGAGTCGCATCTTATAATCAAAGGTTGCGAGGGTGTTACCTTATCTTCGGATATTGATGAACAATTTTGGTTGAGACTGCTAGTCCTTTTGTATGCTGATGATACCATTCTTCTTGCAGAGACACCTCAAGAGCTGCAAAATATTTTAAATTATTTCAATGAATATTGTAAACAGTGGAAACTAACTGTAAATCTAGAAAAAACCGAAGTTACTGTTTTCGGAGCACGAATTTACTCTAATCACATTTTCAGATTTGATAACAAAGTGATAGCACTTACAAATAATTACAAATACCTAGGTCTCTTATTCACAAGCAATGGATCTTTTTTCAGTGCTAGAAAGCAACTTGCAGAGCAAGCCAAAAGAGCAATGCATTCTGTATTGGCCCAGTCTCGTGCACTTAATCTGCCACTCAATTTACAGTTAAAATTGTTTGATCACACTGTTGTACCCATTTTACTGTATGGGGCTGAGATATGGGGCTATGAATCCCATGAAGTTCAAGAAAAAGTGCATGTAGAATTTTTAAGAAAAATCACAAATGCCAAAAAATCAACCCCAAGGTACATGTTATATGGTGAACTGGGGCGTTACCCACTTACAATTAACATAAAAACAAGAATGATTAACTTTTGGAATAAAATTATTTGTAGTCACAGAAACAAAATCTCAAAACAAGTATATTATTATGTTTTAAATGACACTAGTAATGAGTACAAATGGCTAACATACATAAAAAGTGTTCTTTTTAACACAGGCAATGGCATAATCTGGATTACTCGTAACCACAACCAAGTGAAAAATATCCATACCCTGATTACACATAATCTAATTGATCAGTTTAGACAAGAATGGTCACAACAGCTGACACAATCTCAAAAAGCAAGAAATTATAGTATATTTAAGCTTGACCTGAGACTTGAACCTTACCTGTCAATCCTTCCTTCCTCTCTAGCCATCAGTTTGTTTCTTTTTAGAACAGCCAATCATAAATTACCAGTAGAATTTGGCAGATGGAATGACACTCCATACACTGAAAGGAAATGCACTAAATGTACATTAAATGCAATATGTGATGAAATGCACTGTCTGTTCTCTTGTCCGTATTTTAAAGCACTACGGCAAACATTTATACCAGAGAATTACAGCAATAACACGTTTAACTTCAATATGCTTTTGAATGAAAGTGATAAAAATAAACTTACTAACTTGAGTAAATTCGTGTCGTCCATCATGAAACAATTCCAATCATGAACGCTTTCTGATGATTATCAAAAAAGAGATCACAAATGTAAACAATAACAAATTTACTACTTACTATACTTACAAACGAAAGGAATTTCCATTCATACCCAGCTAATGCGAGCACGCTTGGGCTGTGTTTATACAGTCGGGGTGTCCTCAACACAAAGATATGATATTTACCGGTGTGTTAAAAACAGTAACTTGTAATTTTTACATTCCGTATTACATACAACCTTTCATACCCCAGTGGCATATATATTGGTTTACCAATGCTTCTTTTTTTTTTTTGAAGTAGATGGTAGCTATGAAGATCTGTTTATTCATACCTGTCTGTGTACATAGATCTCCCTTTTTTGTGTGTGTGTGTTTTTTTTTTTTTACTTTGTCCATTAACTTTTTGTCAATCAATCGCTGGTTTTTATGACCCTGAGGCAGATGCCTTTTGAGAGCATTGTGGGAAAGGGAGGAGAGGATGGCAACCGTTTTCTCCCTTTCCCTACAATGTTGGTAAATCAACTGGAAATAAATTTCAATTTTCGAGTAATGTTTATTTTGTTGTCTACAAGTGCTTTCAAATTGGACCAGTCTACAATTTTTGTCGTTTGCTACGTGTTTAACCCATTACCACACAATCCCTACTTTTGGTGACCTTGATAAAGAAGCCTGTAGAGGACACTGTGAGAAAAGGAGAAAATGCTGGTAACCAGCGTTTTCTCTTTCCCACAACGTTTTTTCTACTGTTCCCAAATTAAATTTCAATAAATTTCAATTTTTTATTCACATTTGGACTCGTCCAAAATATTGTCGTTTGGTAAAGAGTTAAATATTTGCCTATATTGCCATGCAGGCTTTCCCGATCGGACTTTACATTCATGCATGCATTAATTGACCATGTGAAAAGTTATAATATTTGTTGTTTGAATATTATCATTTCCTCTTTCTGTACTTTATTGTACAAGAGAAGTATAATAAAGTTATTTGTATTGTATTGTATTGTATCAAATTGAAAGCTTTTTCAGACGGCAAATTAAAAGTCACTCAAACCATGGAATTTGTCAGTGAAAGGGTAGAAAGCATTGTGGGAAATGCTGTTTACCAGCAGTTTCTCCTTTTTCCACAATGTTTTCAAATGACCTGTTTCTCAGGGTCATTAAAAGTCAGGATTGTGTTTGAAAGGGTTAAAGGTCAGTTACCAAAAGTTTTGTTAAAACATGAGCTTTAACTCTTTACCAAACAACAAAATTTTAGACTAGTCCAAATTGAAAGCTTTTGCAGACGACAAATTAAATGCGACTTAAAAATCAAAATTTGTTATGGGATGGGAAAACATTGTGGGAAAAGGAGCAAATGCTGGCTACCAGCATTTTCTTCTGTTCCCACAATGTTTTCAAAAGGCTTCTTCTTCAGAGTTGTTAAAACCTGTGATTGTGTGGTAAAGAGTTTCTACCAGCATTTTCTCCTTTACCACAATGTTTTCAAAAGTCCAATTTCCCAGGGTTGTTAAAACTCGGGATTATGGGGATTAACCCTATACCACACACTCTTGAGTGTTAAAGACTTCATGGAAGAAAGCTTTTGAAAACATTTTGGGAAAAGGAGAAAATGCTAGTAATCATCATTTTCTTCATTTCCAACAATGGTCTAAAAAATTTGATAGCTGATCTATGTTTAACTTGTTGTCTGCTCTGGATTTGGACCAGTCTAGAATTTAGTACTTGGGTCAAGATTTAGCATTCATTGCAATAGCATTTTAAAAAAAAAACTACAAAGGTGCAAGTTTATGGCTGTGTCAGTCTTTCTGAAAGTTGTCCAGTTCTTACTGGACATTTTGGTGTGGTAAGAAATATCCTTTTCCAGACCAAATATCAATAGCTTATTCCATGAAGATTTTCTGCATGTTTTGACTTAAACTGAAAGATTATAAAAATTGCAATTTCTGTGCAAGATCTAATACAGTCTTGAAAAAGTCCTGTTAAATGTTTCATTGAAATTCTGGGCACAACAAAAACATCTAGTCTCAATTTGTCAGACGCTTTTGAGAATTATAAGGACGTACATTACGTCTATGTCTGCTTGATGCAAGCACTGCCCATCATCATTCACCTTTAATCAAGACCCTTATTTAATGCAATCCGTCTGGTTTTCTTTCATGCAGCTGATCTTACATTTAGAGAAAGGAAAGTTCTAGAAATCACCGAAATACATGTTGGGTAATTTGGACACCTGGTTTTCAATAGCCCAATAAAAAATCATCATACAAACGTATGATGTCATCTTAATTTGTACGACAATTTTCATTGGTCTGCTGGAAAAACTGAGCAGAGTATGGGAAAACCCATATGTCCTTCTAAAATTAGTATTTGACCTTTCAGTGTAATTTATATATATTTTAACACACATGTGGAAGGAAATTATGCAAATACTGTCACCGAGTACCGTAATGGAATATTTTATTTCAATGTTGGACTTTGTACCCGACAGCCCGTCTTGTAAACTGCAGAATTTTGACAGACCAATCTGACTTTAACCAGACATGTCCGTTGGACCGATGGCGTTTCTGAAAGACTTCTGTATTGGGCTGAGAATCTCTAAATATCAATTTACTTGTATGGTGTTTAACATTTCAACATTATTTCAGTTATATCACATTGGCCATGCTCTCTTGGAGTTTTTTTTACCATTAATGTGCACAATATTCTTAGAAATTGGCCAAACCAGGGACTGAACCAGCGACCTCCTGTTCTTAAGTCCTGCACTCTACCGACTGAGCTACCGTGGCTCTGCTGTAAAGTATCAAATAGTAAAGATTTGATTAACCCTTTACCACCTAATTCCACCTTTTAATGACCCTTGGAAAGAAGTCCTTTAAAAACATTGTGGGAAAAAGAGAAAATTCTGGTAACCTGCATTTTCTCATTTTCCAACAATATTTTCTACCCTTCTAAAGGTAAATCACATCATTTTAATGAAATCAACTTTGTCATCTGAAAATGCTTGCATATTGGACAAGTCTAAATTTTTGTAGTCAAAGAGCTGATTAGTTGCTTGAATAAATAGGTTTTTGGCTCCACTGGCCGAAGGCCAGCGAGCTATTGTCATGGCGTTGTGTCCGTCGTGCGTCCGTCCGTGCGTGCGTGCGTCCGTAAACTTTTTCTTTAAAAAACTTCTCCTCAGAAACTATTGACTGGATTTTTACTAAATTTCACAGGAATGTTCCTTTGGTGGTCCTCTTTCAAATTCCTTCAAATAATTGTGTTCCATGAAGAATTCTGGTTGCCATGGCAACCAAAGTAAAAAACCTTTAAAAATCTTCTCCTCCCAAACCGCTATTTGGATAGCATTATTATTTTGCAGGAATCTTCCTTAGATACAGGTTTACAGAATTCCTTTAAAAAAAAATGATCTGTCAAAAAACATGGCTTTTATGGGAGACTCATTTTCCTTTTATGGTATAAAGTAAAATCTTTGAAAAATTTCTTCTCTAAAACTATTCATTGGATTTCATTGTTGTTTTGCAGGTAAGTTCCTATGGTGGTTGTCTGCCAAATTGTTTCTATGGTGGTTGTATACCAAATTCCATTTAAAAAAATGATACACCTAAAAACACATTTTTTTATAGACAAGGCTTATATTTCAAAAAAATGTTCTTCTCCAAAACTATTTATTGTGTTAGTTTTATCGACTAACAAAGAAAAAGGAATAAAATTGGATTGACTTGACCTAGTCAGGGCTGTCCTATTTAAGCCCACACATTTTCCTTGGTATTAAGATCACAATTTACTCCAATGATATGCTATTAGTTAGTACAAGTAATAAAATATCACTGGCCATAAATAAGATAAAAGCTTGAGCACCTTTCACAACTTGAGCTTTTCAATTTTGCCTTATTACTAAGCCTGAGTAACCATGCCAAGATAAAAAAGAAAAAGTATTTTAATAACAAAACCCCCATGTTGTAGGTACTTTATAGTCCTTTTGATATAGAACAAGAGAACCTCTGCACTTTTATTAGTTCTGGTAAAGGTTTGTTGACCTACTAATGAGTAAATGCAGAGTGGACAGAACGGATGTAAATCCTGGTGACCTGGTACATAGTGGGACAGGGCTTTACATTTGTGATATGGCATTAATGTTATCCAGTCAAACTGATCCCACAACTTCAGTACACCAGAATTAATCTGTGCCCTGGAGCAGGATATTTGATTTATGTAAATGCATTTGTAGACCATTTTGTGTTGTTTGCCACAGAAGACATTCTAACTGTGACTGTGAAAAGTTGATTATTAGGGATTAGGTGTTCATTGTATGCCAGCATATTTCATTCTATCTGGTGTATTGATGTAAGTTGATCTATATTGCTATAACATTCATTCATTTGCCCTCCTAGCTGTTCTTTTAGATTACCCCTTTACCACACAATCACAACTTTTAACGACCCTGAGAAAGACATATTTTCTATATTTTGATGTTTCCCCACCCAAAATGGTTTGTGAAAGGACCTGTTGCAGACAACATATCTTCAAATTAGTAAGACATAAAAAAGGATAGAAATTATTGTGGGAAACTAAGAAAATGCTGGTTACCATTTTTTTCTTCTTTTCTCACAAGTTTTTTCCATACCTTTTTTCTTCAGTGAGCTAAAATGTAGGATTGAATGGTAATTGTTAAAAAGTTCTTTTCGCCATTATAGAAATATCAGGCCTGTGGAGCAATACAGGCGCTCAAGCGCCTCTAGTTTTACGCTTCTTTCAACTTTCAACATTATTTCAATTATATCACTGCAACACCACACTCATGTTTGTATAGAGTTTCACTAGCTAGGGCCTGAAGTGTCTCACAAAGGACACTCTCAAGAAAAATAGAGTGCTTTGAGCGATGAAGGACCCCACATCATTAACGCTACACCACAACAAAAATGTTGACTTGTCTAAATTGAAAGAATTTGCAGACAACAATTTAAATGTGACTCAAATGATGGAATCTGTCTTTGATAGGGTAAAAGCATTGTGGTAAAAGGAGAAAATGCTGGTTACCAGCATTTTCTCCTTTTTGCACAATGATTTCAACAGACTTTTCCCCAAGGGTCGTTAAAAGTTGGAATTGTGTGGTAAAGGCTTAATTACCAAATTTATGCTTTATCATTGAAGGATGAGACAATGAAAATACACCCATACAGCAACATGTTAATGATTCCTTTCACAGAAGATAGACCTGTGTTTTATTTCCATACTGTATTACTGTAACATACAAAAGTTTTGAAAAGATTCTTGTGAACTTACTTGATAAATACCTGTCAGGGCTACCAGCTGAGGCTTAAATGTAAATATGATGTTTAACATAAGTGGGTCACAGCACAGCTGATCATTTAAAGTGTGTGTGTATTGCCATGGACTGTGGTCACAGTCAATCCATATTACATAACACAAAGGTCTAATGTAGGCCCAAAACCTAGAGAAACATTTCACACCCAATACTCACAATGAAAACACTGACACACTAAACCCTTTTATCTGAATGAAATGTTTTGACTGGTTCCACTCTTTAACCCTGTACCACACAATTCTGACTATTAACAACCATGAGAAGATGCCTTTTGAAAACATTGTGGGAAAAGGAGAAAATGCTGGTAACCGGTATTTTGTCCTTTTTCACACAATGTTTTCTACCATATCAAACAAAAATCACATCATTTAAGCCACACTGAAATTGTCATCTGCAAATGCTTTCAATTTAGATGGGTATAAGTTTTTGTCTTACTTTAATGGAGAACATTCAACCATGTTGTCTCATTTTACGGTTTATTCATTGTCCCCATACACACATACAGTAAAAGACTGCAAAGAGAAAATTACAAAGACTCTTTAGAAAATAACTCAGCATCACACAATGCCCATTAAAGATAAAAATAAACCAGGTGGACAGCGAAGATGCATATCAGTCCGCACAAATGCACAGACTGATCCTCATCTGCACTGCCCAACAATTTCTCCCTTTTAAAGAAAATACGTCATGTCTAGGTCCTTTACCACAGCAATGTTATGACTAGTTCCCATAATCAACTTAAGATGCAATAATGAATCCACACAGATTTAACAACAGACCCCAAAACTAGATACACAGATTTTGTGGGAAAGGGAGAGAGTGTGGTCAACAAACGCTCTGTAGCGGTGTTAACCCACACCCTGTTCCTTTCTAACTAAAGATAAATTCCTATTTCGCTGAAGTTCAAATCATATGATAAGGGAATAAAACTTTATCAAAAATTGGCTTAATTTACAAGTACCAACAACATAGGGAATTCAGTTTGGTTTCTGATCATTATAGACATGTTTACATGGGCTGCAATAAAGAACTGTTCCAATGAGGCATGAAATTCTATTTCTAAGAACAAATATAATCGACATGACTAGGTGAACATGCTGCGCTCTTCATGTTGCTTTTCTAATTTAGAACACTCATATAGAAATCGGTCTTTACTAATTTTACAGAAATTACAACAAGAAAATGATAAGAGGGAGCTTGCATACTGTTTCTGCACATTAAACATTCAATGTTGTCAATGAACAAATCAGGGCGCAAGCACAGAAACTTGGTGAAAACTAACAGGTTTCATTCTAGCTCTTACAAGCTGACAAAGTATGGGTGACCTTGACCTTGCTTAACAGAATATTGACTTTTAAGCATTCAATGCATCAAAATGCATCATAGAACTTACTCTATGGACTGCACGACTTTGCGAAAGAAGAACTTAACGTAGATCTTTAACTATATATTTTGAGGACGTTTCAGGCTCACAAAAAAAGGAAACAGCAAAGTTGCCGATCATGCCGTCCTGTGCATTTTACGCGCAACTTACTCAAGGGAAATCACTCCCGACAAATCGACCAAGAGAGACAATCCAAGTTAAAAATCTTTTTTCAACATGAGTTGCCTCCCTTGCAAAGTACTAAACGATTAAGACCAGAGGAGTTGAAAGAAAGCAAGCATAAGAAAACCTCATCAGACAGCACACTTATGGTAAAGGGTTTAACATGACCACACTTCTTCAACATTATTTAGGGTGCCTGCATGGCTCAGTGGTAAAGTGTTGGACTCATGACCTGGAGACCCCAGGTTTGAGCCTCACTCGATCCTTCTTGTTTATTGTGGGAGTGTCCTTGGGCAAGACACTTCCGAGCCCTAGCCTAGTAATAAAACCCTGGAAATACATAAATATGTAATATGTCACGGTGATATGACTGAAATAATGTTGAAAGCTGCATAAAACACCATTCATTCAATCAATCTAGGTTATTTCAATAATATCACAGATACAGCTTGCTTATTCACTTCACCTTTTATGCGACTGAATTGTTTTTACTGCTCCCACTTTTTTAACTCTTTACCAAAGGACATAATTTCAGACTGGTTCAAATTAAAAGCATGTGCAGACCACAAAATAAACATGAATGAAAAATTAAAATGTATTTTGAGAAGGGTAGAAAACATTGTGGGAAAAGGAGAAAATGCTGGTTGCCAGGATTTTCTCCTTTTCAACAATATTTTCAAAAGGATTCTTTCGCAGGGTCGTCAAACGTCGGGATTGTGTGGTAAAGGGTTAAACATGACTCGATACGAATACTACAAAGATTGGGTGATTAATGGAATGGTGTTTTACACTGATTTCAACCTTATTTCAGTCATATCACAGAATCTGATACAGTTTGCTTATTAACACATTAACTCTTTATCACACAATCCCGACTTTTAACGACCCTGAGGAAGAAGCTTTTTGAAAACATTGTGAGAAAAGGAGAAAATGTTGGTAACCAGCATTTTCTCCTTTTCCCACAATGTTTTCTACCCTATCAAAGAAAAGTTGCACTATTTGAGCCTCATTGAAATTGTCTCCTGCAAATGTTTTCAATTTGGACATGGCTAAAATTTTGTCGTCTTGTGAAGGGTTAACAAATAATCCCAAGTTTTTATGACCCTGAAGAAAGATCACTTTTGAAAACATTGTAGGAAAAGGAGAAAATGCTGGTAACCAGCATCATCTCCTTTTCCCATAATGTTTTCTATTCTGTCAGAAATCACCATTTGAGCTACATTTATTTTGTCTTCTGCACATGCTTTCAATTTGGTCGAGTCTAAAATTTTGTTGTTTGGTAAAGAGTTAACCCTTTACCATGCAATCCCGACTTTTAACGACCCTGAGGAAGAAGTCTTTCGAAAACATTTTGGGAAAAGGAGAAAATGCTGGTAACCAGCATTTTCTCCTTTTCCCACAATGTCATCTATCCTTCCTGAAACAAATTTCAAGTTTTTAGTCACATTTACTTTGTGGTCTTCAACTGCTTTCAATTTGGATTAGTCTTCAATTTTGTCGTTTGGTAAAGAGCTAACCCTTTACAATACGATAAAGTTTTAGCCATGTCTAAATTGAAAGCATTTGCAGACAACAATTTGAGTGTGGATAAAATGGCTCAATTTTTCTTTGATAGCTTAGAAAACATTGTGGGAAAAGGAGAAAATGCTGGTTACCAGCATTTTCTCCTTTTCCCACAATGTTTTCAAAAGCCTTCCTTCCCAGGGTCGTTAAAAGGCGGCATTGTGTGGTAAAGAGTCAACTAATGCTGTAGCTTTCATCAGTGTTGGTATAGGGCTCTATAACTCTTTACCAAACAACAAAATTTTAGACCGGTCCAAATTCAAAGAAGTTGCAGACAACAAATTAAGCATACTTCAAATTATGGAATTTGGATTTGCAAGGACAGAAAATATTGCAGGAAAAGGAGATAATGATGGTAACCAGCATTTTCTCCTTTTCCTGCAATGTTTTCCACCATATCAAAAACAGAAATCATCACTTGAGCTATAAGTACATTTATTTTGTCGGCTGCACATGCTTTCAATTTGGTTGAGTCCAAAATTTTGTTGCTTGGTAAAGACTTTACTAATGCTGTAGCTGTCATCAGTGTTGGTATAGGGCTCTATAACTCTTTACCAAACAACAAAATTTTAGACTGGTCCAAATTCAAAGAAGTTCCAGACGACAAATTAAGCATACTTCAAATTATGGAATTTAGATTTGCAAGGACAGAAAATATTGTAGTAAAAGGAGATGATGCTGGCTACCAGCATTTTCTCCTTTTCCTACAATGTTTCCAACAGGCTTCTTCCTTGGGGTCATTAAAACTTGTCATTGTGTGTTAAAGGGTTAACTCTTTACCAAACAGAAATATTTATTCTGGACTGGACTAAATTGAAAGCATTTGCACATGACAAATCATACATTGCAAAAATCCAGCTATCTCCAAAAATCTCCAGATAAGAGGGAGTGATAGTATTCTAAATCCTTTTCCATACCCTATGTTATGGGCACTCATAAGAATCGTCTCATCAAGACAATTTTAATGAGCATCCATAACATAGGGTTTAGTGGGGAGTGATTAATATTTTCAATTTTGAAATTAAAATCACCCCCTCTATTTGGAGCTCTGGAGAGGTAATGGGTGAAGCACCTTGACCATGGACAATCTCGTGAAAAATAGAGCACTTTCTGTAAGGATCAAACCCGAGACCTCAAGATTTTGCATCTTGCACCTTTGCTACTGTACCCTGCAGAACCGACAGAGTTTGAAATGTCACAGCATTACCACATGACAACTTGTAGACTTGTCCAAACTGAAAGCAATACTATTGCAAACAACAAAATAAAAGTGACTCAATTGAAATTAGTTTGAGGAAGGATAGAAAACCTTATGAGAAATAGACAAAACACTTTTTATGCTATTCTCATAAGGTTTTTTAAAGCCTTTTCTCAGGGATTGTGTGGTAAAGGGTTGTTGTACAGTATTTGGAGATTGTTCTTACTTTCCAATACTTGTCTTCAATGTCTGATCTAGAGCGCGCAATTGCGGAAATCGCCAATAGTTTTTGTGAGTCGTGCATATTTTCAAACCAACTGCGGGATAATCCCGCATTCAAATTGTGGAGAGAATGGTCAAATTTCCTACCTATTTTTCACTGATTTATGTATTTATGAAGAAAGATAGACAGATCGAGCACATCACTGTTGCACAGAGTAGCTTCCCTTTTTGTTAGCTCACCTGAGCACAACATGCTCAAGGGGAGCTTTTAGGATCACTGGGTGTCCGTTGTTTGTCGTGCGTCGTGCGTCGTCAACAATTCTTTAAACATCACCTCCTCCTAAACCACTGGGCCAATTTGGACCAAACTTGGCAGGAATGTTCCTTGGGAAGTTCTCTTTAAAAATCGTTCACAAAATTTGATTCCATCAAAAACTCTGGTTGCCATGGCAACGAAATGGAATTTTCTAAGAAATTCTTTAAAAATCTTCTCCTCTGAAACCGCTGGTCAGATTTTGAAATAATTTCACAGGAATGTTCCTTGGGTGACCCTTTTCAAAAATTGTTCACGAAATTTTGATCTGTCAAAAAACATGGCTCTGGTGAATGGGGGCTACTTGCACTATACAGATACATGTATGAAGAAATTCTTAAAAATTCTTCTTCTCTGAAACCACTGGTCAGATTTTAAAATAATTTCACAGAGATGTTCCTTGGGTGACCCTTTTCAAAAACTGTTCGCAAAATTTTGATCCGTCAAGAAACATGGCTCTGGTGAATTGGGGTGACTTGCACTATACGGAAGTGAAGAAATTCTTAAAAATTCTTCTTCTCTGAAACGGCTGGTCAGATTTTGAAATAATTTCACAGAGATCTTCCTTGGGTGACCCTTTTCCAAAATTGTTCGCGAAATTTTGATGCGTCAAGAAACATGGCTCTGGTGAATGGGGGCTACTGCACTATACGGCCATGAAGAAATTCTTAAAAATTCTTCTTCTCTGGAACCGCTGGTCAGATTTTGAAATAATTTCACAGGAATGTTCCTTGGGTGACCCTTTTCAAACATTTTCATGAAATTTTGATTTGTCAAAAAACATGGCTCTGGTGACTGGGGGCTACTTGCACTATACGGATATGGAGAAATGCCTAAAAATTCTTCTTCTCTGAAACAGCTGGTCAGATTTTGAAATAATTTCACAGAGATGTTCCTTGGGTGACTTTTCAAAAACTGTTCGTGAAATTTTGATCCGTCAAGAAACATGGCTCTGGTGAATGGGGGCTACTTGCACTATACGGAAATGAAGAAATTCTTAAAAATTCTTCTTCTCTGAAACGGCTGGTCAGATTCTGAAATAATTTCACAGAGATGTTCCTTGGGTGACCCTTTTCAAAAATTGTTCACGAAATTTTGATCCGTCAAGAAACATGGCTTTGGTGACTGGGGGCTACTTGTACCATATGGCCATGAAGAAATTCTTAAAAGTTCTTTTTCTCTGAAACCGCTGGTCAGATTTTGAAATAATTTCACAGAAATGTTCCTTTGGTGACCCTTTTCAAAGATTGTTTGCAAAATTTTGATCTGTGAAGAAACATGTCTCTGTTGGTGAGGGCTATTTGCACCATAGGGACATGAAGAGGAATTCCTTAATTCTTCTTCTCTGGAATGGCTGGTCAGATTTTGAAATAATTTCACAGAAATGTACCTAGGGTGACCTTTTTAAAAAATTGTTAGGGTAATTTTTATCAGTCGAAAAACAACAGCCAATTGTTGGCACCTGCATGTGGTGCTCTTTTTTGACTTATGTTTTTTAGCTCACTTGAGCACAAAGTGCTCATGGTGAACTATTGTGATCGTGCTGTGTCCGGCGTCCGTCGTAAGTGTGTGTCGTCTGTCGTCAACTTTTTATCTTGTGTATGCTCTAGAGGCCACATTTTAGGTCTGATCCTCATGAAACTTGGTCAGAATGTTTGTCTTGATAGAAACTTGGTCTGAATGTTTGTCTTGATAAAATCTGGGACGAGTTTGAAATTGGTTCATGTGGGGTCAAAAACTAGGTCACTAGGTCAAATCTTAGAAAAACCTTGTGTGCGCTCTAGAGTGACCCTTGAGTGAAATTTCGCCTATTGACCCAGGTGAGCGATCCATGGCCATCATGGCCCTCTTGTAGAGTTGCCAATTCAACTTAACGGATTTTTTTTAAACGAAAAATAAAACCACATTTTTAGCGGATTTGTATAGCAAATCCACTTACTGTGATCGTTCTGGCCAGAACCAAACACATCATGCGTAACGAACGACACATGCGTGCACATACTGTAATAAGATATCATTTTGACCTGAACCAAATATATACTGTCATTCAGGCTTGCGCCCACTCTACTTCCAGTTTTAGCTAATACACCTCAACCTGGCTTTTTTCATGACCGTATAATATACTGTCCAAGACACACATATTTCTTCCGAAATCTAATACCCGCAAAACACTGCGTAAGACTGACGGATCAAATTACCAATCCTAAACAGTAATAGAATAAAAGTTACAGTGCGGCCCGGTCAACAGAACAACTTGGACTTTCTCTACCCTTGATAACTCTATTTTAGAATGATTGCACATGTGTTGCATATGATGTTATTAGCTCACCTGAGCACAACATGCTCAAGGGGAGCTTTTAGGATCAGTCGGTGTCCGTCATCCGTCGTTCGTCATGCATCGTGCGTCGTTCGTCGTGCGGCATCAACAATTCTTTAAACATCACCTCCTCCTAAACCACTGGGCCAATTTGGACCAAACTTGGCAGGAATGTTCCTTGGGAAGTCCTCTTTAAAAACTGTTCACAAAATTTGATTCCATCAAAAACTCTGGTTGCCATGGCAATGAAATGGAATTTTCTAAGAAATTCTTTAAAAATCTTCTCCTCTGGAACCGCTGGTCAGATTTTGAAATAATTTCCCAGGAATGTTCCTTGCGTGACCCTTTTCAAAAGTTGTTCGTGAAATTTTGATATGTCAAAAAAACATGGCTTTGGTGAATGGGGGCTACTTGCACCATATGGATGTGAAGAAATTCTTAAAAATTCTTCTTTTCTGAAACCGCTGGTCAGATTTTGAAATAATTTCACAGGAATGTTCCTTGGGTGATCCTTTTCAAAAAGTGTTTGCGAAATTTTGATATGTCGAAAAACATGGCTCTGGTGAATGGGGGGGGGGCTACTTGCACTATACGGAAATGAAGAAATTCTTAAAAATTATTCTCTGAAACGGCTGGTCAGATTTTGAAATACTTTCACAGAGATGTTCCTTGGGTGACCCTTTTTAAAAATTGTTCGCGAAATTTTGATCCGTCAAGAAACATGGCTCTGGTGACTGGGGGCTACTTGCACTATACAGCCATGAAGAAATTCTTAAAAGTTCTTCTTCTCTGGAACTGCTGGTCAGATTTTGAAATAATTTCACAGGAATGTTCCTTGGGTGACCCTTTTCAAACATTGTTCGTGAAATTTTTATCCGTCAAGAAACATGGCTCTGGTGAATGGGGGCTACTTGCACTATACGGATATGAAGAAATTCTTAAAAATTCTTCTTCTCTGAAACAGCTGGTCAGATTTTGAAATAATTTCACAGAGATGTTCCTTGGGTGACCCTTTTCAGAAGTTGTTTGCAAAATTTTGATCCGTTAAGAAACATGGCTCTGGTGAATGGGGGCTACTTGCACTATACGGAAATGAAGAAATTCATAGAAATTTTTCTCCTCTAAAATGGCAGGTCAGATTTTGAAATAATTTCACACAGATGTTCCTTGGGTGACCCTTTTCAAAAAGTGTTCGTGAAATTTTGATCCGTCAAGAAACATGGCTCTGGTGACTGGGGTCAAATTAAAGCAATACCTTGTGGGCATTCTAGAGGCCACATTTTTTGCTCAATTGACTTGAAAATTTATCAGAATGTTTGCCTTAATTAAATCTTGGATAAGATTGAAATTGGGTCATCTGGGGTCATAAAGTAGGTCACTAGGTCAAATTAAAGAAATACCTTGTGGGCACTCTAGAGGCCACATTTTTTGTCTTGATGATATCTCAGAGGATTTCAAAATTGGGTCACATAGGGTCATAATGTCACTGGGTCACATTGAAGAAATACCTTGTGGGCACTCTAGAGGCCACAATTCTAGCTAAATTGACCTGAAAATTGGTCTACATATTTGACTTGATGATATCTCAGATCAATTAGAAATTGGGTCTCATAGGGTCATAAACTAGGTCACTGGGTCAAATTAAAGAAATGTATTGTAGGCACTGTAGAGGCCACAGTTTTTGCTCAACTGACCTGAAAATTTGTCAGCATGTTTGACTTGATGATACCTTAAATGGATTTGAAATTGGGTCACATAGGGTCATAATCTAGGTCATTAGGTCATATTACAGAAATACCTTGTGGGCACTCTAGAGGTGACAGTTCTTGCCCAATTCACATGAACCTTGGTCAACAAGTTTGTTTTGATGTCTCAGATGAGTTTGAAATATGGTCACATAGGGTCATAAACTAGGTCACTAGGTAAAATTGAAGAAAGACATTTTGGACACTCCGGAGGCCACATTTTCAGCTCAATTGACCTGACAGTTGGTCAGAATGTTTTTCTTAACCCTTTCCCAAACAAGCCCTGGTTTTCACATGTCTGCAGTACAAGTCTTTTGAAAACACTGTGGGAAAAAGAGAAATTGCTCATAACGAGCAATTTCTCCTTTTCCCACAGTGTTTTCTACCCTTTTTGAGACCTTTCTGCCATTTTCATCAAATTTAGAATTGTCGTCTGCAAACTCTTTCAATTTGGACCAGTCCAAAATTTGTCATTCGGGAAAGGGTTAATAATATCTCAGATGAGTTTTAAATTGGGTCATTATGACCTTGGATTTGAATTTCACCTAATGACTCAGGTGAGCGATCCAGGGCCATCATGGCCCCCTTGTTTTTAGCTCCACTGGCCAAAGGCCAGCGGGCTTATGTCATAGCCCGGTATCCGTCGTGCGTCCATGCGTCCGTCTGTCCGTCCGTTCATCCGTCCGTCCATCCGTCCGTGCGTTAACTTTTATTTCAAACATCTGCTCTGAAACTACCCATCCAATTTTCATGGAACTTCACAGAAATGATCCTGCCATGGTCCTCTTCAGAATTTCTTGAAAGAATTTGATTCCTTCAAAAACTCTGGTTGCCATGGCAACAAAACTGAAAAATATTGGAAATCTTTAAAAATCTTCTTGTCTGAAACCATAAGGCATAGGGCTACCAAATTTGGCATGTAGCTTTATGTAGTAGACCTCTATCAAGTTTCTTCAAATTATAGCCCTGGGGTCAAAATTGGCTCTGCCCCGGGGGTCACAAGTTTTACATAGGCTTATATACAGAAAGCTTTAAAAACCTTCCTGTACCTAGCCATAAGGCCTAGAGCTACCAAATTTTGCATGTAGCTATATGTAGTGGGCCTCTACCAAGCGGGCCAAAATTTTAGCCCTGGGGTCAAAATTGGCCCCGCCGCAAGGATCACAAGTTTTACATGGGCTTACATAGTGACAAATTAAGAAATCTTCCTGTTTCGATTTTTTTTTTTTTTTTGAAATTAGCCATGCATCAGGGGTCTTATGTTTTACAGAGGCTTCATATGGACAAAACTTGAAAATCACCTTATTTCTAACCATACAGCATAGACTTGTATTATTTTGGCATGTGGCTTTATCTTGTGGATCTCTACCAGGGTTCAAGTAATTATAGCTCTGGGATCAAAAATGGCTTTTCCCTGTGGGTCTCAACTTTCACATGGGCTTTTAGAGAGAAAACTTTGTAAGTCTTCACTTTGAAACCATTTGGCTCAGAATTGAAATGTTTAGTATTTATGGTTTATATTTATAAGCCAGTGGAGCGATACAGGGCCATCATGGCCCTCTTGTTTATGGATGATCACTATCAGAAATACTACAAACAATGTTGGAATGCCTAGCGTCATTTGACCTTTGACCTATCACTTCGGAGGGTCGAACTTTAAGCTACCACGTATTATGGATGTTTATGAGGATAACTCATGCTGCTTGGAGGTGCTTTTGCCAACAGTGTAGATCAAAGTCAGACCACAACATGAAATCACTATTAATTTTGTAACTAGAATGAGCACACATTTCAATGTCGACCGAATACAAGACTGACACTAAGCAATTATTAATCAGTATTTAAAGTAATCCTGCAGTGCGTTCAGTTAAGGCAAACGTACGCTCACGTTTGCAACCGTTCCGTACCGGTCGTAATTGAACGTCTTGGTCGCGCCAACTGGTTGCAACCAACCACGAACGGTTTTTCAAGGTGGTGCGAACAAATATGGCTGACAAGTGATAACTATTTTATATCGGCTTGTAAAAAAAAATAAAAAACTTAAGTATTTCTGGCTGTTTGTAGAATTTTCTTTACATGTGCGAGTTGTAATCGATCATACAACTCTGGTTATGCAATCTTATTTTGTAATTTTTACCCATTTTAGTCATTATGATATTAAAAATAGCCAATTAAGGCCTATTTAAATGAAAAGCCAGTTATCCGGACGGAACTAGTATACGGATAATTTCGTATTAATTTTTTGAAACCCCTTATCACACAATCCTGACTTTTAACGACGCCGAGAAAGAAGCTTTTTGAAAACATCGTGGGAAAATGAGAAAATGCTGGTAACCGGCATTTTCTCATTTTCGTACAATGTTTTCTACCCTTCCCAAAACAAATTCACTTTTTGGGTCACATCCATTTTGTAGTCTGCCAATGCTTTCAATTTGGACTTGTATAAACTTTTGTTGTTTGATATTAAAATAATAAATGCAGTCACTCACCTCCATGCACAAAAAAAAAAAAAGGGGGCCATGATGGCCCTGTATCGCTCCACTGGCTTATAAATGTAAACCATGAATACTAAACGTTTCAATTCTGAGCCAAATGGTTTCAAAATGAAGACTTAAAAAGTTTTCTCTGTAAAAGCCCATGTGAAAGTTGAGACCCGCAAGGCAAAACTATTTTTGATCCCAGAGCTATAATTACTTGAACCCTGGTGGTGGTCCACAAGATAAAGCCACATGCCAAAATAATACAAGTCTTTGCTGTATGGTTAGAAATAAGGTGATTTTCAAGTTTTGTCCATATGAAGCCTCTGTAAAACATAAGACCCCTGATGCAAGGCTAATTTAAAAAAAAAAAAAAAAAAATCAAAACAGGAAGATTTCTTAAGTTGTCACTATGTAAGCCCATGTAAAAATTGTGACCCCTGCGGCGGGGCCAATTTTGACCCCAGGGCTAAATTTTGGCCCGCTTGGTAGAGGTCCACTAGATATAGCAACATGCAAAATTTGGTAGCTCTAGGCCTTATGGCTAGGTACAGGAAGATTTTAAAAGTTTTCTCTATATAAGCCTATGTAAAACTTGTGACCCCTGGGGCAGAGCCAATTTTGACCCCAGGGCTATAATTTGAAGACACTTGATAGAGGTTACTACATAAAGCTACATGCCAAATTTGGTAGCCCTATGCCTTATGGTTTCAGACAAGAAGATTTTTAAAGATTTCCAATATTTTTCAGTTTTGTTGCCATGGCAACCAGAGTTTTTGAAGGAATCAAATTCTTTCAAGAAATTCTGAAGAGGACAATGGCAGGATCATTTCTGTGAAGTTTCATGAAAATTAGATGGGTAGTTTCAGAGAAGAAGGAGATGTTTGAAATGAAAGTTAACGCACGGACGGACGCACGGACGCACAACGGACACCAGGCCATGACATAAGCCCGCTGGCCTTCGGCCAGTGGAGCTAAAAATGGATAACTTCTTGAATTGGTTAACACTTGATCCAATCCCCTTGAATAAATCTCTTGTATAAATATTCTTTTTTCCCCGAAACAGAATGGCAAGGAACTCGAATTTTCTGGACACACAGAACCACTATTCCTCATCTGATTTAAAATCTCACTATTTTGCCAATTATTGAAAAGAATTTCGATCAGGAAAATTAAAAATGGTTGTTGGTGTCCCTTTACCAAACAATACCGAGTTTTAACGACACAAAGTAAAAGAGGAAATTTGAAAACACTGTGGTAAAAGGACAAAAAGCTGGTAATCAGCATTTTCTCCTTTTTCCCACAACGTTTTCTTTCTTTCTTTCCTTTAAAAGACGAATTCCACCCGTTTTACCATTTTGCAATCATTCCCCTGCAATGCTTAAGTTAAACATTTTGGACGAGTCTAAAATTCCGTTGTCTGATGCAGGATTAAAATGGTATATGATATATATTAACCCTTTACCACACAAATACAGTGTTTTACGCCTAGCAGCTTACAGCTTTAGAAATCAATGAGAAAAACGAATTTTTGTTTGCAACAAATAACCACTCCTTTTTTAAGACTGGTTTTTTTTTTTAATGTATATCATACGAATGATTTACTTGTTTCATTAACTATGATTTTCTATTGTATTAATCACTTTTTGTACTTCCAAAACCCGCATATTCAGTGATACACGCGGTTTAATCCATAACCAAACAAGCAATGATTTTTACGATCCTGACAAGCAAAGCTTTTGAAACCACTGAAAACGGTACTGGTACAGGAGAAATAAGATAATGCTGGTAATTAGCATTTTCCTCATCTCTCACGATGTTTTCTTTCCTTTCAAGTTCATCCATCATTTTGAACAATTGTGTCTCACTCTTTATCCGACAACAAAGTTTTAGACTTGTCCCAATGGAAAGCAATGTCACACATTTCAAATATAACTCAAATATTCGAGAGAAATAAAATACTGTGTGTTTTATCAACCAGATTTAAGGAGAAGTTTCTAGTCTGGTAAAGAGCCAATGTGACCAAACTTTTACTGCACAAGTTTCAGTTTCATCATTGCAAAAAGAAATCCGACGTCATAAAACAAAATATTGGAACAAGGACATCCAGGTTAACTGATATAAGTACGGCCGAAGGGATTTCCTGTTTGGAAGAAGCTTGTAAATTTATGCCCCGGTCAAACTGACAATCACACTTTTATCTCCTATATCCCTCGTAACCGAAATTGACGTAACCTATGTCGGCAAACATGAAAGAAACAGACTGCATACCCGTCTCTTACTTAGCTACACAGTATTCTCTAATTCAACAAAAGCGATGATATGACCGAGCAATAAACTCCGTGTCGTGTTATTCGAGCAAAAGAATTCTGCTATTTGAAAAAAAAAAAAAAAAAATGTAAAACGAAAGATGCATTCCAAAATAAACTTTGACAGGATGACCCACATCTATTAACTATTTACCAAACGACAATATTTTGGTCTCTTATCTAATTGAAAGCATTTGCAGGTGACAAAATAAGGTACCTCAAGTGATGATAAAATAGAAAACATTGTGGTTACCAGCATTTTCTCCTTTATCCACGATGTTTTCAAAAGCGTTCTTCTTCGGGGTCGTTAAAAGTCGGCATTGTGTGATAAAGGGTTGATTAACACAAAGGCCGCATATCGCGACTCAATGCTCTTCTACAGACAGTGTAAACCACGATCAGATTTTTTAGACCATACAAGGTAATTTTAATTTTAAATCTACACCGTGGGCTTTCCCTGCAAGATACGGCTTCGAAATCACTAAACTGTATTTGGCTGGAGATATAATTGAAATTTATCTAACAGTTAAACCCTTTACCACACAGTCCCGAATTTCATGGCATTGACGGAGAAAGCTTTTGAAAACATTTTGGAAAAAGGAGAAAATGCTTGAAGCAAGCATTTTCTTCTTTCCCCAAAATGTTTTTGCCCCTTCCAAAGACAATTATCACCGTTCTTGCCATTTTTTATTTGTCAGCTGCAAATACTTTGGATTCGGACAAATCCAAGAGTTTGTTGTTTGGTGTTAAGTAAACTTAAAGTTTTATATATTGTTTTTTCTGATATCCGCTCACTGATGTGTATATATATATAAGATTGTAGCTTGGGTTCCAGCCCGATCATTTTTTCTTTTTATATTTTGGACGAAACTCTGTCAAAAATGAGTGCCAGGGGACATTCGAAGGGGTTCCGTGATTGATAAAGTAGCGTTCGAATATATAAAACAAGAAAACAAACGATATAGCCGGAACCCAGGCTAATGCGATCCCTGATTGACCTTATTAATGATAATGATGGTAAGTGATCTTGTTTACAAGATTACATGACAATCAAGAATAGCGGAAAGGTCGTTTGATCTATTTCTGCGTTAACTCTTTATTAGATGACAAAAGGTCGACTCGTCCAAATGTATTGCAAGCATTTTCATACGACAACTCAAATTTGGATCAAATAATGCTTTATGCCCATGTTAAGATAGAAAACGTGGTGGGAAAAGGAACAACAAAACAGAGAAAATGCTGGTCACCAGCGTTTTGTCTTCTTTCCACCATGTTTTAAAAAGCCTTTTTTCTTGGGATCTGTTAAAATTTGTGTGGTTAAGGGTTAATCTTATAGTGTGAGAAATTATGGTATTGGCTTTGATCACAACGGTCTACTAGGTCTCGGCATTGGTCGTTCAAGTCTGCATATTCCTAATTTCTTTGACGGGTAAATAGAATCTGGTAAATTCTCAATCTAGAGATCTAGATCTACAAATAACTAATTTAAAAAAAAAAATTGATCTATGGATGATAAACTTTGCGTAAATTAACTTGTCGAATGAATTATCATCAGTATTTGCTGATTGGATTTAAGAAAGCAGTCGTCAGTCGCCTTTCTCAAGTAAATAGCAAAACCGCATGCCGTTAGCAACCAACTGTAACCATGTAAACATATATATGGCAAACGTTTGCGGTTAACGCATTCAGTTAAGTGTTTACTGCGCGAACAGTTTGCGGCGACCGTTTGCCTTTAACTGAAGCAGGGCTGGTATTGAAATGGTTGGAAAAATTGACACACATGCAAGCACACAAACACACAAAAACAAGAGGGCAATGATGGCCCGAAAGTCACTCACCTGAGCGTGTTTGATGCAAATAACTGATTTCCAAATTTGTCTGATATATCAAGACAGACATTCTAACAAACTTTCATGAGTATTGGACCAAAAGAGAAAAAAAAAGTGGCCTCTAGAGCATATATGAGGTTTTGACAGATTTCATCTGGTTTCTTTTTTTTCCTTTTTTCCGTTAAAAGTCAGGATTGTGTGGTAAAGAGTTAAATGTCATCAAGACAAATATTCTGGCTCAGGTTCATGAGTATCGGACTGAAAATATGCCTACACAAAGTTTTTAAAGATTTGACCCGGTGAATTAGTTTTTTAACCCGATGTTACCCATTTTCAAACATGTCCAAGATATCATGAAGACAAATATTTTAAGTTTCATGAGTATTGGACATAAAATATGGCCTCTAGAGACTACACAAGGTTTTTCAGTGATTTGACTTAGTGACCTAGTTTTTGACCTAACGTAACCTGTTTTCCAATTCTTAGGATATGATCAAGACAAACATTTTGAGCAGGTCTTGTGAGTATTGGACTGAAAAAGTTGCCTCCAGAGTGTACACAAGGTATTTTCTACGATTTCATCTGGTGACCTTGTTTTTAACCTGACATGACCCATTTGCAAAGTAGTTCGAGATACCATTAAGATTTAGATTCAGACCAAGTTTCATGAGTATCGGAATGAAAATGGAGTCTCTAGAGCATACACGCAATGGACGGCAGAGGATGGACGACGCACGACTGACGATAAACACAGCATGATCACAAAAGCTTACGTTGAGTTTACGTTGTGCTCAGGTGAGCTTAAAAAAATACTTGTTGATTATTTCTGGTTGTTTCTGTGTTAGGGAATATAGGAGCAAATGTCTCCCTATAAAAGAGCTTATATCCTTCTCTGAAATTCTGTGACGGACCGTATGTCCACTAAACCAGGTTCGTAAAGGGGTTTTGACCACCTTGCCCCCTGTAGGGGTAGGGATTAATGTCCAAAGGGGCTGTAGGGTGGGAGGGGGAGTTTGAAAAAACTTTTATACCGTTTGTATAAAGAAGAGCATTCATACTGGAAGAATAATAGCAGCTGATTGATTGATTGTATGGAGTTTTTACATGATCTATCAAAGGCAGACTTTCAGGAGATCTTAAATTTTGATGATGTGGAGCTTTGTTTAGATATGTTTTACGCAAAATTTTTTAATGTTTTTGGTCATTGTGCTCCTTGCAAACAAAAACGTATTAAATCTTTTATACAACCCCAGTGGTACAATAAAGAAATCAACTTGCTAAGGAAATAAAGAGACAAATTCTATAAACGGAAAGGCTTAAGCAACTGTAGAAAATATAGCAGCAAAGTGTCTTCCATGATAAAAAAAATCAAAACAAAAATATTTTTTAGACGTGATTAGCCAAAACAAGGATACAAAATCACTTTTGAAATATGTGAAAGAATTGCATCCAAAAGACGAACCATGCCTTCCGACACAATTAAAGGTAGGGGATGAAATAATTTCCCAAACCCAAGAAGTAGTGGAGCATCTAAACAATCATTTCAGTGAATTAGTAGATAAAATGAAAACTAAAAAACATACACCGATTTATGAATTACTCACAGATTTCCTAACCACAGGATTTTCAAGGGTTACAGGACAGAAATTCAAATTCCAACCTATCAAGAATGAGCAAGTTTTCCATCACCTGAAATCATTAAATGTAAATAAGGCAGCTGGCTTAGATGGGTTAGGTCCAAAAATTCTAAAACTGTCTGCAAGAGAAATTAGTTCATTCCTATCACGCATCATAAATCCAAGTCTGAAGCACAGTGTGTTCCCAAATACTCTAAAAACACCAAGAGTAAGACCTTTCTACAAATCAGGTGACAAGAACTTCCAGAAAATTACAGGTCTACCCATTTCAATTGTATCGGTCATGTTTAAATTTATAGAAAAGCATGTTGCTAAGCAAATTAGTAAATATTTACAAGAAAATCTTCTCCACCAACATCAGTCAGGTTTTAGACAATTTCATCCTTTCCAGTCTCCTCTTATAAAACTAATTGATGAATGGCTTCTTATGACTGATAAAGGAAATTTTGTTGGAGCTGTATTTCTAGATATGAAGAAAGCGTTTGACTTAGTCGACCATAAAATCCTACTTGATAAACTTTTACTTAATAATTTTCATGATGTTACAGTCACATGGGTTAAGTCCTACTAGAGCAACAGAACTCAACAAGTACAATATAATTGTGCAACGTTCGCTCCAGTAATTATCAGACATGGCGTTCGATCTATCTTAGGCCCTATCTTATTCCTTTTATATGTTAATGACCTACCACTCTATGTTGACAGGGTGCCCAATCACATACTACAGTACGTAATTCATGTATAAATTCTGCTCTGCGCGTACAAATATTTTGTGCTTATGTGCATGCACACACTGTCAAATGAATGCACATACAAAAAGGAAAGTAATTACGTAAACTGCATGTACAAATTAGATACCATTTTGTATTGCATGCCAAACAAACAAAACAAAAGTAGTTTTCCTCGTAAGTGGGTACCACGCTTTGTCTTCAACATAGAGTGCGGATTACCAAATATTTCACTATGTATATTTTGCGCCTCCCTCGTCTGTCTGAATAATTTTCGCTACGAATTTTTAAGGTGTCAAAATCTACCACGTATACAGGAAATCTAGTAATTAATTTTCAGTGAGAAATTATAATAATTTAATAATACTATGATGCGCTGTTATTGTTAAAAACACATTTTTTGATATATGAAAGCTGAAAAATTGAGCCGCAAATTAAATGTGTAATTTTCGTATGTATGGCGTCTGCTATGGAAAAAATGTCATCACAACAAAAGCTGTTAAAATATATTGTACAGCGTGAAGATCTGAGAAAGGTAGGTTTACACAAGTGATTCTACCATCACACATTTTGTTTTATTTTGCCTTAACATGGGATGGCCTTTATTTGACAGAGTTTGAGCTTACAATGAGCCAATCGGCCTGCTCCTCTGTGATTTTAAAATAGCAAGATCTGCGCACATCATCTTGGACAATGAGCATCAATCTGTCTACGCTCCTTTTTTTAAGCAGTTCAAATGTACTTCGCAACTTTGAGAAAGGAATAAAGGTGAAAAATCTTCCATGAAGGTGGTTGATTGTCAAAACCCAGGGCTGTGTTCGGCTTTTAGACCCTGACCGCTGTTGCGATTATATCTAAGTATGTGCATGCCCTGGAGACATATGATACATCCATATAATCACCAAATGCACAATTTACTAACTTAATTAAGATCCCATTCATTATGGTAAAGGGCCTAGGGTGTTAAAATTCATTGATAAAACTGAGACAGCCCAAAGTTACTCTGTACCCCCTATTTTTTTTTGTACCCCCAATTCAAAACCTAGAGGGTAGAGTGTACCCCCAATTTTTTCTTTGTACCCCCAATTCAAAACCTGGAGGGTGCATGTACCCCCAAATTGAAAACCCAGTGGGCATGCTGGTTGAAAAAACCAGGAGAGGTATGTATGCAGATGATGCAACTTTTCACACAACAAGCATTGATCTAAAAGAAATAGAAAATCATATTCAAACTGACCTAAAAAACATTAATCAGTGGTGCCTACATAATGGAATGTATATTAAAATATCTTCAAAGACAATGCTACTAGGTACTGCCCCTAAGCTTAGCCATCAAAGCAATTTAGATTTATCAATAAATGAAGAAATTGTTGGCAACGTAGAGAGTCATAAATTACTAGGTATCCAAGCTGATAAAAAACTAACATGGAACACACATATATAAGGATTATATCTGTAAACTAGTTCATCTGATGCAAAGACTCTGAAGGTGTCTTCCACTACATGCAAGGAAGCTATTTTATTGTTCTTATATATCACCTCTATTAGATTACTATTGTGCTATTTGGGAATCTTGCTAAAGAAATAACATTGAAACCATTGTTAAACTTCAAAAAAGGGCTGCCTGGATTATTTTAGATGCAAAGCTAATGACACCATCAACTGATATGTTCAAACAACTTAATTGGCTTCCTGTTGATAAAAGAGTGCAGTACCTAAGATGTGTCATGATTTACAAAGCACTAACCCTTATGACCCCAAATTACATAACCAGGTGGTTCAACCAAGCAAATGATGAAAATTCCAGTTATTGCTTAAGATCAACATCCAACTTAAATCTCAAGTTAGGTAAGCCTCAAACAAATGCATGGACATGGTCTTTTGCATACTCTGGGTCAACTGTTTGGAATACCCTACCTTGCAACATCAAAACATTATACTCCCCTAACACATTCAAAGACAAATGCTACCAGCATTTTATATCTTAAGTTATAGGTACCACAAATTACAATGGATATTTCATTTTCTCTTATGTTTTTTTTTTTTGAAGAGGACCTCATGAGGGATTAGTTTGATGACTAAATAAGTCTTTTCACCCTCTTAAAAGAAAGAAATTATTATTATTATTATCACAAGTCTTTGGGCAGACCTTGTTTAAGGATTCATGACTGAAAGCATGAAAAAGGCTGCATTTCAGTCATTTTGTAGACAGAGTAAACTATACTGTACAGAGCACACCCTTGATCTTCACTGTTCAATATTTTGTTAATTAACACTGTTTTCAACACTATTTCAGTTATGTCGCGGTGGTCAGTGCACTATTTCAGTTATATCGCGGCGGTCAGTGCACTTATCCATGCTTTCCTGGAATTTCTTTTACCAGTAATCCGTACAATATTCTTTCCAAGCCACAGGCTACTTTCCGGCATGACCATTGCCGAAGCTATGGCCAGGGGTGAGAGAGAATTTAATCCTGTCGCAATGACTATCATCAGTCTTTGGAAAGAAATTTGCCGAGCTGGAGATTAAACCAGCAACCCCTGGTTCTCAAGTCCTGTACGTTACTGACTGAGCTTCTGGTGCTAGGTCCTTGGTAGAGTAAACAAGAGGGCCATGATAGCCCTGGATCACTCACCTGAGTCAGTAGGTGAAATTTCACTCCAGGGTCATAATGACCCAATTTAAAACTCATCTGAGATAATATTAAGCCTTTACCACACAAGCATGGGTTTTAACGACCCGATAGAAGAAGTCTTTTGAAAATATTGTGGGAAAAGGAGAAAATGCTGGTAACCAACATTTTCTCCTTTTCCCGATGTTTTCTTCCCTGTCCATAACAAATTTCAAATTTTCAGTTCCATTTATTTTGTCTTCTGCAAATGCTTTCAATTTGGATTAGTCTGAAAGTTTGTCGTTTTGTAAAGAGTTAAGACAAACATTCTGACCAATTGTCAAGTCAGTTGAGCTGAAAATGACGCCTCTTGAGTGTCCAAAATGTATTTCTTCAATTTGACCTAGTGACCTAGTTTATGACCCTATGTGACCATATTTCAAACTCATCCAAGATATCAAAACAAACTTGTTAACCAAGGTTTAGGTGAATTGAGCAAGAACTGCCGCTTCTAGAGTGCCTACAAGGTATGTATGTAATTTGACCGAGTGACCTAGATTATAACACTATGTGACCCAATTTTAAACCCATTCAAGATATCATCAAGTCAAACATGCTGACAAATTTTCTGGTCAGTTGACAAAAATTGTCGCCTCTAGAATGCCCACAATACATTTGACCTAGTGACCTAGTTTATGACCCTATGAGACCCATTTTCTAAATGATCCGAGATATCATCAAGTCAAACATGTAAACCAATTTTCAGGTCAGTTTAGCTAGAATTGTGGCCTCTAGAGTGCCTACAAGGTATGTCTTCAGTGTGACCCAGTGGACTTGTTTATGACCCTTTGTGACCAAATTTTAAACTCATTCGAGACATCATCAAGACAAACATTCTGACCAATTTTCAGGTCAATTGAGTGAGAATTGTGGCCGCTAGAGCACCCACAAGATATTTTTTAGTTTGACCTAGTGACCTAGTTTATGACCCCAGGTGACCCAAATTCAAACTCATCCAAGATTTCATCAAGACAAACATTCTGACCAATTTTCAGGACAATTGAGTGAGAAATGTGGCCTCTAGAGTCCCCACAAGATGTTTCTTTAATTTGACCTAGTGACCTAGTTTATGACCCCAGATAACCCAAATTCGAACTCATTTGAGATTTCATCAAAACAAACATTCTGGCCAATTTTCAGGTCAGTTGAGCTAGAAATGTGGCCTCTGGAGTGCCCACAAGGTATTTCTTTAATTTGACTAGTGACCTAGTTTATGACCCAAGGTGACCCAAATTCAAACTCATCTGAGATTTCATCAAGACATTCTGACCAATTTTCAGGTCAGATGAGTAAGAAATGTGGCCTCTAGAGTGTCCACAAGGTATTTCTTTAATTTGACCTATTGACCGAGATTTTATCAAGACAAACATTCTGACCAATTTTCAGGTCAATTGATTAAGAAATGTAGCCTCTAGAGTGTCAACAAGGTAAATGTTTATGACGGACGACGGTCATCGGACGACCACAAAAGCTCATCTTGAGCATGTTGTGCTCAGGTGAGCTAAAATCATTGCTGGTTATTAACATTTTCCCCATTTCTCACAATGTTTTCAAATGCCCTCTTTCCTAGGGTAGTTAGGGATTGTGTGGTAATGTGTTAACTCTTTCACTACTAATAACGACCTGATTACCTTTTGCAGACAGCGTAGATCAAGATCAGACTGCCCAGAACAGTCTGATCTTGATCTACTCTGTCTGCTACTCTGTTTTTAAACTATGACGAAGTCGTTTTCAACAGAAGTGGAAATCTGGTTTTTGATCTCGGGGGAAAAAAAAAGTGGAATTTCTGGAGTCAGTAAAGAAAGAGTTAAGAGAGGCTTTTTTCCCCTAGATATCAAGTATCAGAATAAGCCTTACATGAGAATTGTTCATTTTTAGGCATAAACATATCTATGCAAGACCAGCAATTGTTTTCCTTTACCGCAATGTTTGAATAACAAGTGATATTTTTCATTGATAATCACGCACAACAGCAGAAGAAGAAATAAACAATCCATAGAACATGATACATCAGCCACATACTCTCTTTTCTGTGGTATATGTTTATTTCTATTTTTCCAGATATCCCATTTTACCATCAAACTTTTAGATTCCTGAAAAAAAAATATGTGGCAGAAAAGGGGGACATATCCACATATAACCCCTTTTACCATGCAGTGTGAACTCTTTGTACATAATATCATCATATAGATTTTGTCACAACTCTAAAAGTATTCATTTTACAGCTGCGGTATTTTTTTTACAAAGGAAGATGTATATATAAATAACTGTTTCTTTGTAAAGAAGTGAATTTTGGCCCTGAAAAGTGCATATACCCCCTTTACCTGTAACCCTCGATATGAGTATTGATTGATCGATTAGTTGAATGACTGAATTAAAATGGTTTTTATCATTGTTTTCGACATTATTTTAGCTATATTACAGTGGCCAGGGCACCTATCCGTGTGTTTCTGGATTCTGTCTTACCAGTACCTTGCACAACATTATTTCCCAAGCCACTGGCTGCTTTCCTGCATAATTATTGTCGAGAAATTGATCACCAATGAGAGACAAATAAATCTTGTAAATTGAAACTGATAAACCCTTGGAAAATTGGCCGAGCTTGGAGGTTCGAACCTGCAACCCCTGGGGTCAGCTTCAGCACGTTATTGACAGAGCTAATGGGCTCGGTCATACACATGGAGGAAATTTAAAAAAAAAAAACGTAAATGAAAGTTAGTACTTGTTTCATATTTTAGAAAAGAAATGATGCTCTTTCAAGCACAGTGACAATAGGTGTGGAAAGGGTTGTTTAATCAGTAAACATTTCATCTAGATCAATTAGTCCGTTTAAAAGGGTTTAAAAATATCATTTTAATATGTTACAGTCCTCAACTGTTTTAATCTAAGCATCGTTAAATAATTTATGAACCATGCTCTGGCAAAAGGGGCTTAATGCATCTCCGAGATGCATTATACCAAGTAAGTTATCAGATAATTACGAATCCTTAGCCCTTTACCGCACAATGAAGCCTTTTAACTACCCTGGGAGAGAAGCGTTTTGAAAACATTGTGGTAAAAGGAGAAAAATGCTGGTAACCAGCATTTTCTCCTTTTCCCACAATGTTTTCTACCTTATCAAAGAAAAATTGCATCAGTTGAGCCACATTGAAATTGTCATCTGCAAATGCTTTCAATTTGGACAAGGCTAGTAAAAGGTTAAAATTCATTTTGTCCGACGATCAACTGAATCATGAGGTAGACTGTCCTGTGACATAAAGAAAATTTACCCAAAGAAAAAGATTTCGACTCGGGCCAGCTTTCATGCATTGTGCAGGTTGACTTGAGGCGATACTTTATGCAGATGCATTAGGCCCTCTTTTCACTGAGCACGGCTCATTCATTATTGCTACATGGTTCGCACAGGTCTTGAAAAACCCTTGAATTTGATCTTTGCCTTATAAAACCCTTAAAAATGATTAACAGCTTTATAAAACCCTTAAAAACTACAGAAAGTCCTTAAAAAACCCTTTAAAATTGTTTCGCGAGTGAGCTGTAGTTTTATTGCTGGCCGGCCTCAAATCAGGTCTGTATAGTGTACACGCAAAGATAATGGGTACCAGTCTATTATGACATGCGTATATACTTGTACCCGTCCTAATAGTAGCACAAATACTCGATAATGGAAAGCGGGATACCACACAATGATACGGAATAAAATACGGACCCTTTTCTATGTCGTCTTCGGGAAAAATCTAATGTATTAAAACAGAATCACGATGAGTTCTCTCATAAAACTATCATTTGGATTTAACTTTCTTGTGGAAACGAGAAGAAAATGGATATTTAGATGCTTCATCAAAACTAATATAATAAAAGTTGAAATCGGCGATTTTTCCGCGACGATCGGAACTTAAGACGTAGTTTTATACATGATCACAGAACGTAGACGTTTTACTTTTATAAACTGTATGAAAACCAATATTTGTGCATATGTAGTGTTTTGTCGGCCTTAAATTTCAAGTTTGAGTCCTTAAAAAATCCTTAAAAAACCCTTAAATTTTTCTATCAGTATTTTGTATGAACCATGTGCTATTTCCAATTCACTTTAAGTAATTCTAGGAGTGAAATTCTAATGAAGTATACCTGAGATATGGTAAATTTCGCTTTTCGGTTCCGTGGAGTAAAACCTTTAATGTTGCTGATTTTGAAATGGTTTGCATGTGCTTCCCGCTCTCTATCATTCAGGAGTAAAATCCGTTTGCAGCGCTTGCTGCGCAGCAAGTTGTTTTACCTTCATATAGCCACATGAGCTGACCTTTTACGTTCATGCAAGAAGCACTTGAATTTTACCATAGCAATAGGATGGTTTCCCTGTGTGTATTGGAAATATACCTTTATGTAGTATTCTTTTATGTGCATGTTATATACATGTATATTGTAGTTTATGTATACCTAATATCAATATGTATGAATATGATGGTTTGCCTGTGAATATTGAAAATATACCTTTATATAATATTTTTTATGCGCAGTATGTCTACATAAAAGAAGAAGTTGCATTTTAGAAGGGTTTTATATCTTCACATTGAGGCAAATGCGCTGAACATTGTAAACACTTGCCTTCATCCCAAATCATTTTGTGTTTATATCTTAAAATTATACCTTTTTATAACAGAAGGATATCTGAGTGTCATGAAATATCATTATCTCAGACAGCTCAAGCATTCCATAGGTTAAGGGTAAAAATTTCTCTTCACCCCTTCCACCAAGTTTGGCAATAAATACAGATGGGGGTTGTACTTATATCATTAACCCTTTACCAAATAATCCCAAGTTTAAGAGCCCCAAGATAGTGGGCTCTGGAAACCAGTATAGGAGAAGAAACTGTGTTTATTATCAGCAGTTTCTCCATTTCTGCCCCTGGAAAGAAATATCATTGTTTGAATTACTCATACATTTAGTCTGTCATCTGGAAATGTTATCAATTTGGACATGGCTAAGATTTTGTCGTCTAGTAAAGAGTTAACAGTATATGTGTCATTTGTTTACTGAACCCTTATAACCCTGTATTCTTTAGAAAATGACTAAATGTTCTCTCGTAGACAAGACAAAAGATAATAGGTCGCAATCATAGAAATATCAGTCTTTTGGCAACATTTTCCCCGCAAAGTATTCTACCTTTTCTAGGACAAATTCAATCATTTGGGCCATATTCACTTTGTCATCTGCAAATGCTTTCAGTATTAAGTTTAAATTTTGTCATCTGTTCATTGGTTTATGGTCAGTTTTATCTATCTTCCTTCTCCAGAATAAGATCAGCCAAATTCGGAGGGTGGTAGTCTTTATCTTGTAATCCCACGCAACTTTTGTTAATTAAACCCTTATAACTCTTCAGCCAAGCCCCGTAGCTCAGTCGGTAGCATACAGGACTTGAGAACAGGAGATCACTGGTTCGATCCCCGGCTCGGCCAATTTCTTTCCGAGGATTGATGATAGTCATTGCGACAAGATTCATTCCTCTCTCACTTATTATGGTTTCCATTGTTTTATCTCATAAATGTCTGATACAAAAATCGATAACAAGCTACCAGTTCAATGTTAACCATAATAATTGTTGGGTTATTGATAAATTCTCACTGGCAAGCTCAGTATTATGTTTATTGAGCAGGAAAAGCAGAAACGGACAAAAAGGACCGTGATTCGCTGAATGGTTCTTTTACGATCGAGTGCACCCGAGGGGCCCTAGGTTAGTTTAGTATTGCGCCATCTGGGACTTGAGGGGGCCTAGGGCTCAATGGCACTTTCTAGATTGAACACTGTTGATGTAAATGGTCCATAATAGTTAATGTGGGTGTAGGACAAAAGCCCATTAGGACAATTGGCCACTAGGACAATAGCCCTCTGGACAATAGCCCACTGGGACAATAGCCTGCTAGGACAATAGCCCACTTTTATGAATAATTATGCATTTAAGTAAACAATTGAATATGTAATGAGTTAAGAATACAAGTATCATCAGTCAACAGTTTAGACTACTTTTTCCCCTGGCATCGTCACCTTTTTAGCTCACCTGAGCACAAAGTGCTCAGGATAAGCTATTGTGATCACTCACCGTCCGTCGGCGTCTGTTGTCCGTCCGTCCGTTAGCAATTTCTTGTGTGGACAACTCCTCCTACAGTTTCCATCGGAATTATTTGAAACTTGCCACAATGAATCTCCATGATGTCTAGTTGTGCACCTGACTCTTAGAATTTAGAACACTGTTTGCGTTCTAAAATTATCTGCCCTTGATTTCTGAAATAACCAACTTTTCACTTTGAATTTTTGTTCAGGCCAAATTCCATACCATAAAAGGTATCAGCTTGAAACTACATACACTGATAGAACACATTATGGAAAAAAGCAGTGCACAAGAACCATAACTCTGCTGCTCTTGTTTTTTGAGTAATTGCCCTTTGTTGATTTTCAGTTTGAATTTTTGTCCAGGCCATAACTTCCAAACTGTTAAAGCTATTAACTTGGAACTTCATACACTGATAGAACACATTATGGAGAAGTGCAGTGCACATAAACCATAACTCTGCCACCTTTATTTTTTGAGTTATTGCCCTTTGTTAATTTTCAGTTTGAATTGTTGTCCAGGCCATAACTTCCAACCTATAAAAGCTATTAACTTGGAACTTCATACACTGATAGAACACATTATGGAGAAGTGCAGTGTACATGAACCATAACTCTGCCACCTTTATTTTTTGAGTTATTATACGCCCGTCAAAGACGGGACATATTATGGGATCACCCGTGGCGAGCGGGTGGGAGGGTGGGTGTCCGGGCGGGCGGGCGGCGTCCAGTTCTTTGTCTGGAGCATATCTCCAAAACTATACTACCTACGGTTATGAAATTTCATGCGTGGATAGATCTCATCAAGGGGGAGTGCAGTGCACAGGAATCATAACTCTTGCTTCCTTAATTTTTGAGTTATTGCCCTTTCTTGTTTTTCATACTTGAATTTTGTCCGGTGAATATCTCCAATACTATACTACCTAGGGTTATGAAATTTCATGCATGGATAGATCTCATCTAGGGGGAGTGCAGTGCACAGGAATCATAACTCTTGCTTCCTTAATTTTTGACTTATTGCCCTTTGTTGTTTTTCATACTTGAATTTTGTCCGGAGCATATCTCCAAAACTATACTACCTACGGTTATGAAATTTCATGCATGGATAGATCTCATCAAGGGAGAGTGCAGTGCACAGGAACCATAACTCTTGCTTCCTTAATTTTTCAGTTATTGCCCTTTCTTGTTTTTCATACTTGAATTTTGTTCCGTGAATATCTCCAATACTATACTACCTACGGTTATGAAATTTCATGTCTGCATACATCTCATTAAGGGGGAGTGCAGTGCACAGGAATCATAACTCTTGCTTCCTCAATTTTTCAGTTATTGCCCTTTCTTCTTTTTCATACTTGCATTTTCTCCGGTGAATATCTCCAAAACTATACTACCTAGGGTTATGAAATTTCATGCCTGCATACATCTCATTAAGGGGGAGTGCAGTGCACAGGAATCATAACTCTTCCTTCCTTAATTTTTGACTTATTTTCATACTTGAATTTTGTCTCGAGCATATCTCCAAAACTATACTACCTATGGCTATGAAATTTCATGCGTAGATAGATCTCATCAACTGGGAGTGCAGTGCACATGAACCATAACTCTTGCTTAATTTTTGACTTATTGCTCTTTCTTTATTTTGAAACTTTAATTTTGTCCAGTGCATATCTTCAGAACTATACTAGCTAAGGATATGAAATTTCATGCGTGGATACATTCCATCAACGGGAAGTGCTCTGCATATAAATTTCAACTCTTGCTTGCTTAATTTTTCAGTTATTGCCCTTTCTTGTTTTTTTTTCGAACTTGAATTTTGTATGATGCATATCTCTCAAACTATACTACCTCGGGTTATGAAATTTTAGGGCTGGATACATCTCATCAAGGGGTAGTGCAGTGCACATGAAATATAAATTGCTTATTTTTTATGCACCCTTTCAAGACAGGATGTATTATGGGATCAGCCATGGCGTACAGGCATCCAGGTAGCATAACTTACACATCTTAAAACCTATTAACTTTAAATTTGACAGTTGTGTTTGTTGTAATCATATGGGGTGCAGTGTACACAAAGAATAAATCTTCCTTCCTTATGAGTAATTGCCCTTTCTTCTTTTTCATACTTGCGCATATGAAATTTCAGTGATGCATACATCTCAGATTATTAGAAACATAACTATTGCTTCCTTAACTTTTTCTTATTGTCCTTAGTCATTTTTCAGGCTTAAATTCAACACTATCGTATCTATGGATATCAACATAAAGTGTATAAACAAGAGTTCCGTCAACACAAATACACTGCCATTATCTTCAATCAACAGTAAAAAAAATATTCTGCACTACTATTTTTCTATACCTCCCCTTTATCATTATTATGCCCCAACTTTACAACTTGGGGTAAGATGGGCGTATCTTGCGACAATTTGCCGCTCTTGTTGCCCTTTGTTAATTTTCAGTTTGAATTGTTGTCCAGGCTATAACTTCCAACCTATAAAAGCTATTAACTTTGAACTTCATACACTGATAGAACACATTATGGAGAAGTGCAGTGCACATGAACCATAACTCTGCCACCTTTATTTTTTGAGTTATTGCCCTTTGTTAATTTTCAGTTTGAATTTTTGTCCAGGCCATAACTTCCAAACTTTAAAATCCATCATCTTGAAACTTCAAAGACTAATAGAACACATTATGAAGAAGTGCATTGCACAAGAACTATAACTCTGCCATCCTTCTTTTTGAGTTATTGCCCTTTGTTAGTTTTCACTTTGAATTTTCGTCAGGGCCATAATTTCTAAATTATAAAAGCTATGATCTTGAACCTTCAAAGACTGATAGAACACCTTGTGGAGAAGAGTAATTCACAAAAATTGTAACTGTGCCACCCTTATTTTTTTTAGTTATTGCCCTTTAATATTTTTCACATTAGATTTTTGTTTGGGCCAGATCTTCCAACCTATAAAAGCTATCAACTTGGAACAATATACACTGATAGAACAGATTGTGGAGAAGTGCAGTAAACAAGAACCATAACTCTGTCACCCTAAGTTTTAGAGTAATTGCCCTTTAATAACTTCATTTTGAATTTTTGTCCTGGCTACATCTTCCAAACTAGAAAAGCTATCAACTTGAAACTTCATACACTGACAGAACACATTATGGAGAAGTGTCATGCACAAGAACCATAACTCTGATACCCTTATTTTTTTAGTTATTGCCCTTTATTTATTTTTAAATTTTTACTTTGAATTTTTGTCTGGGCCATAACTTCCAAACTATAAAAGCTCACAACTTGAAACTTTAAACACTGATAGCACACATCGTGGAGAAGTGCAATGTGCAAGAACCATAGCTCTGCCACTCTTCTTTCCTGATTTATTGCCATTATTTTCTGAGTAATTTCCCTTTGATATTATTTACATTTAGGCCTTTCTTTCATATATGGAGCATTTCCCTTTTTATACGCTCGAAGGGTCGTATTATGTTATACCCCCAGTTGTCTGTCCATTAGCAATTTCATCTGTGCACAACTCCTCCTACAGTTTCCATTGGAATTATTTGAAACTTGCCAGAATGAATCTGTATGATGTCTAGTTGTGCATGTGACTGTTAAAATTTGGATAGGTGTTTGCATTCTAAAATTATCTGCCCTTGATTTCTGAAATAGTCAACTCTTCACTTTGAAATTTTGTCCAGGCCATCACTTCCATACTATAAAAGCTATCAACTCGAACCTTCATACACTGATAGAACTCATTATGAAGAAGTGCAGTTTACAAGAACCATAACTGTGCCATTCTTATTTTTTGAGTTATAGCCTTTTGTTAATTTTAAGTTTGGTCCGGGCCATAAACTATTACAGACAATCAAGACTTACTTTCTTTATCATGGAGAATAACTACTCTTCATTCATGGCCCATCCTTCATTTCAACTCATTTCACTGACAAGCCCCTTCGGGCGTATATGTGCCGCTCTGCGAAGCTCTTGTTGTACAATGTTTTCTGTCCTTTCAGAGACAAATTTGATGATTTGAGCCACATTTGATTTGTCTGCAAATTTGTCGTCTGCAAATGCCTATATTTTGGAATGTCCAGAATTTAGTCATTTGGTAAAGTGTTAATTAACTTTCATTCATATATGACCTATGCTATGGCAAAAGGGGTTTAATTGGTCTTCCTGATGCATTACAACAAGCAAGTCATTGCATTGATCCATAAAACCGATTTTGTCTAACAGCTGAGTCCCGAGTTAGCATGTAATGGGCAGTCTGATCTTGATCTACGCTGGCGGCAAAGGTAACTGAAGGTGCAAAAGGAGCTCTAACCCTTTACCACACAATCTTGAGTTTTAATGACCCTGAGGAAAAGGCCTTTTGAAAACATTGAGAGAAAAGGAGAAAATGCTGGTAGCCAGCATTTTTCTCCTGTACCCACAATGTTTTCTAGCCACTCAAAGGCAAATTTCAGTGACATTTTATTTGTTGCCAGCAAATGCTTTCAATTTAGACATGGCTACAATTTTGTTGCTTTGTAAAGAGTTAACCCTTTACAAATATACAAAATTTTTAGATGGGCTAAATTTCAAAGCATTTGCAGACGACACATGTGGCTAAATTGATTTGTGTGAAAGGACAGAAAATATTGTGGAAAAAAGGAGAAAATGCTGGATGCCAGTATTTCTCCTTTTTCCACAATGATTTCAAAAGCCACCTCCATTAGGGTCATTAAAACTCTGGATTGTGTGGTAAAGGGTTTATAAATAACATGATAATGACTAGCCAGCAGTATTGACCAAAATGTTTCAAAGCTCTTTACACATATAAAGAGAATACTGTATTGGACAGTGTAGATCCATGAACAGACTGCATGTTCTGTACAGTCTGATCTTGATCTAGATTATCCACAAAAACTGCATGGGAGTCGTGCCTAAGTCTTAGGGTGTATAACAGATGTATCAGACTTTTCATAGCGTGGGGGTTTTTTTTGGTCGAAGGGAAATAACTCATGTTCATCGTGATACGTATTTGGAACTAGTTATCTCCCTTCATGTTTATTACTTGTCTGCATTATGTGCAGTACTATATACTTTGGAAACCAAACCAGAAAAAAGAAGCCAAGGTAACTTTGTCCAGCTTGAAATACAGGCTAAAATTAGTTTTAACTCTCTACCAAAGAACATAATTGCTGTTGACATCCATTGACTTTTTACATTTAAAGTATTGTGTGAAAGCTGTCAATTTGGGCCAAGTCTAAAATTTTGTCAAGTGATAAAGAGTTTAAAACATGCTTGCTGCATGCTGCACTTGTCTTTTCTTAACCATTTAACTGCTTAACCCTTTACCACACAATCCTGAGTTTTAACTAACAAAACAAAAAGTGCTTTTGAAAACATCGTGGGAGAAGGAGAAGGAGACCAGCATTTTCTCCTTTTCCAACAATGTTTTCTAGTCACTCAAAAACAAATGTCAGTTTTGCATGACAATTTGTAATCTGCAAATGCTTTCGGTTTAGACGAGTCTTAAATTTTGTCATTTGGAAAGAAATTGGCTGAGCCAGGAGTCAAACCGGAGACCCCCTGTTCTCAAGTCCTTTACATTTACAACTGTGCTACAGGGGCTTGGTGTGTGAGAAAAAGGAGAAAATGCATTTTCTCCTTTTTCCACAATGTTTTCAAAAGCCTTTCCCATTGGGGTCATTAAAACTGGTTTGTGTGGTAAAAGGTTAATAAATAAAATGGTAATTTCCAGCCAGCAGTACAGACCAAAATGTTGCCAGACAGCAGGTTCTGTACCATCGGATCTAGATCTACTTTGTTCGCAAAAACTGCAAAGAGTCATGCCTTACATATAAGGATTGATAACAGATGTATTTAGAGATTTTTTGGTCAAAGGGAAGTGACTCGTTTTTATCATGAAAGAAATTTGAAACTAGTCACCTCCCTTTAACAAAAAAAAAAAGGGGGGGGTACCGTATTTAAGTTTTTTGGGTAGATTTTCTTAAGAGAGTCCGGGATCGTTCGCCGTACTTCACATGTATCACTACGAGAGAAGAGTGCAGTCTTTCGCAATAACTTTTGACAACCCTCAAAATTAGCTTAGGCAAAGCTGGGATTCGAACTCAAAACCCTATGATTTCAAGATCTAGCTCGTCATTCGAATTATTAGAACTAGATATTTATTTCACAAATTATTCACATCGCTCATATTGATACTTTGCCCTTTTCGTATTAGAGTCTACTGTTGTTCCTGCTTAACTCTTTGCGAGAACTCCAGCATGATCAAAACTGTAGGGAAAAAGCTTATCGGGAAAGCAAATGTAAACAAATGTTATTTCTACAATCATCCTTATACTTAAATGGAAAGTTACCGAGAAAAATTGCATACGGCAACTTAAAAGATTAATCAACAGTACCTATCCGTTAAAATTTTGATGAAAAAATACACACTCAATGAAAGGTCCAATACTAGCAACAGATTAAGAACGACAGCGCATATCCAATCAAAACAATCCCGTCATGCTCTGCAATGGTAACCAGTCATTTCGTACCTAGGTCATTTCATACCTTTTTGGCCATTTCGTACCTACTTCTTTGGTCATTTCGTACCTAGTGCCCCCCATTTCGTACCTAGTTCATTTCGTACCCTTTTTAATGGGTACGAAATTACTCCGATTTGGTCATTTCGTACGCACTCAGAATTACTAGGTTGTATTTGTTGGAATAAAAGTTACTTATCTATTTATAACAGAGATATTTAATTATTCGCTCAATTTGATGATCCACAAGTCATGTAGACATTTTGAAAACCAAAAGAGATGAAATCTTTTTTTGGTTTTGCGATTAGATCACCTGTCCAATATACAGTTTTATATGTCGCCCGTTTCTTCCTAATGAATGACACATTAACATTAATTAACTCGATACAATGCACCTTTAAGGGGGTAATACTTGTTATTACTATTATTATCATTAATATTATTATTATTAGATCTATTATTAATATTATTAAAGACAATACAATTTTTTTTCGAGACTTTCCTTTGTGGAATATTTTCCATGTCTCACATTTGAACAGCGACCTACTTTTTCATAGCGAGCAGCGAACAAGACGTGTCACTTTGCATCGCCTCGCGTAAGCGAGAGCTTATTGGTAGAGATGGTGTCAAAAATGTACATACCTTATGCCGTTGAAAAAGTGGTGGACCGGAAGTAAACAAATTTTAATATGGCGGACAGAAGTAACCATACGGACGGGTACCAAGCCAAATCATGCACTTATTTTCCAAAACATTAACGCATCACGTCATTTGAAACACTTACACAGTGTACAAACGAGAACCTCGCGAGATATCATCTCACAAACCGAAAGAGAACTTGGGTTTCTCCGTATTGAAGACGGATACGGTGCGAATAGAAATCCGGACATAATATGTCCATAACTTTAGATATAAAGATATTTGTGATTAAATTGCATGCAAATTAAAATGTCATACAGGTCAATCTGAAAGAGTAAAATTAAGAAAAGTTTAATGAAAAGGATGGTTCATTATTTTCCGTTTTACGGAGTTTTCCTAATGTGGTAAGTCAATATTCCGAACAGTGTCTCTCTTAGTCACGGAAACTTCCAAATAGGGAATGTAAATATGACGGGAATTAATGAGCACGCGGAATAAGTCGTCTTGCTGTCAAAGTTTGTTTACTTCATAAAACCCGCAAACCCTTTGTCTGTCAGAAAAATATCCTTTCTTTATCCAAGCCAGGTAACCACCAGGTCTGCTTTTAAATTGAAGAAAAAAAAACTTTAGAATCCTGATATTTCAACGATTCAAGTAATAATTGTTTTATCCATTTTAAAACAATCTTTCACCAATAAATATTTGCTGGTACTTGAGTTACCTCACCCAGTGAAAGCTGCATTACTTTGAAGTAAATTCATTTCCAACCACCACAACACTTTCAGTAGATCTATATCTCAACAATAACAGTTCTTAGACGGGTATTATTTATAAATTACTGGATCTAAAGTATTGCACATTTTTATTTGGGCTAATGGCTGATTGCAGCGATCATGAGAGTCAATCCTTACACTTTCTTCCAAAAATCTCCATACAAAACTGACTACCTCGTTGAAAATGTTCCTGGTGATGGAAACTGTTTCTTTCATTGCCTGTCAAGGGCTTTTTATGGTGATTTTTCAATGTCAGACATGTTGAGATATACAATTTGTCAAAAAATTTTAACAAACTGGAAACAATGGGATAATAAAGTTGAAATATTTCATGGTCCTCAAGTAACAAAACAAAAGTATTGTATTTCCATGCTTGGACTTCATGACTGGGCAACTAGCTGTGAAAATGAAGCAGCATCTCACCTTTTTGCTTGTCATATCAATGTATGGCTAAAATGTACAAATAATTTATTCCAACTGACCACATTTGCACACGAAGAACACAAAAATCAACATATATCTTTATTGCTTGAAAACAATCATTTTAAGTTGTTACATGAAGTATCACAAACACAAGGTGGTAACCCTGTTTCTAGATCTGTTGACTCAATTGCTAAATATGATTCAAACCTAGCATCAACCATGATCATTGTTACTCTTCAAGAGTTGAGAGTTCACATGCTACAAACACTGACACTCTTTCTGTGTCATACACACTTAATCATCTGGATAATTCCAGCTTGCCTTACCAAAATCCCTCCTCTGATCCAGGTATCCTCTCAGCAGCTGAAAATCTTTATGCCAGAAATATTTCAGAAAATGTACACAACAAAACACACTTTCACCTTCTTGATCATACCTATTGTGATTATTATTATGCAGATGATCATTATCAAAATGAAATTAATGTACAGAGCAGATTTCAACCAAACTCAAAGCAATTTTACCTCTCTGATCACACATACTGTTCTTGCCAATTAACGGAATCAAGTTCTCAATTGAGCAATTCTGAAGATCATGATAATAAGAAAAAAAAAAAAAACAAAAACAAAGGAAAGTCAACCTATTCCAGAGAGGTCAACTGCACAAAGAAAAAGATTTAACATTGGTGCACATTTATTTTATTCCCCAAATTCAAATCAAATAAAGTGCTTGAAAAGTAGCAAACAAAAATTTTAACAGCATACCTGGTGCCAATTCAAGCAAATTAAATTCAGATAACTTGACAATGACAAAAACAAAAGATGACACCAAGATTCATACGGTAGAAGAGGAACTACATGCAATCTGTAGAAAACTTGGGATTCTATATGAGTGTCCAAAAGACAGTGAAACAAAACAAGAACGTGTCAAACGAATTAAAAGAATAAATAAACGAATTAAATCTCAAGAAGAGAAACTCAAAATAGCTAATTCCGAAATACCTCATGCCCCTCCACCTACAGGTGATAAAATTCTAGACAATGCCCTTGATCATATGAGAGTTTTTGAATTGAAGCACATGTCTTACACGATAGACCAATGCTCAATTTGCAATGAGTGTAGGATTAATATGAAAATGCACAATAGCATCACATGCTACAGATGCCATTCAGATAAAGACATGGTAAAAATGTTCTCTGAGGAAAACAATATGGATCCAAAGCCTCTTCCATATCAACTGAAAGACTTGTCTATTATTGAACAGCAGCTCATATGTAGAATTTCACCTTGCATAAATATTCACATGCTGAAACATGGTGGCATTTCTTCAAATGGACATTGTGTAACATTTCCGCAGGAAATAAATGAGACAGCAAAAATATTTCCAAGACTTTCTAAGGAAGTAAAAATAATAAAAATTCGTAAAAAAGGAAGAAATGAAACTCCAAGGGATTTTAGAGTTCGCCACTTACATGTACAGAATGATCTTCTTTAGTTAAAAAAAATAACCCTGCATATTCTGACATTATCATCAGTCAAGACAGACTAAGTAAATTACCACTTGATGGGAAATGCAATGATGTGCCCAGCTTTAGCGTTAATGAAGACACAACCCATTGCAATGATCTTGGGCCTGCCCCTGAGCAAACTGATCCAGGTGATACTGACTGCACTACGCACTCTGGAGTTTTACTTTTAGACGTACCAGTCAATATAGAGTCAGAAATAAAAAATGTAGTTCAAGAAGTATTGGGTGGTAATGCTAAGGTATCTACTGACAAAAAGGGCATATGCACTATCCCCTGGCAAACTCATGATAATGTGCCTGTCTCTGAGTACAAAACAAAAAATTTCTTTACATTAGCTTTTCCCTCTCTCTTTCCCTATGGCACAGCAGATTTTTTCTCTAATCGTAAAAGTACCTGTTCTTCAATGTCTGACTGGGCAGATCATTTATTGTGGTACAAAGATGGGAGATTTGCTCATCATCATTATTTCAAGTTTGTTGTCCAAAATATGATCATGCAAAAATGTGCAGCAGACAATAGCAAATTCATCGTAAACCAAAAGCTAGGTGACAGTCATTTAACAGTTGAAGACTTGAAAAAACAGCTTCAAAATGGAGATAAATCTTTGGGGGGGTGAGGGGGGGATCCTTTACTTCAGCTCATCACTTCGTGGCACAAGCCAGTACTGGGCTCAAAGAGGGAGGGAGCTTAGAGCTTTAGTCCAGTATAAAATAAACCAAGGGGAAGGGCTTCCATCATACTTTTCAACAGGCAGCTGTGCAGAATTTTATTTTAAACCTTTGCACAGGCTTTTATCAATGTATATAAACGCAACAACAGGCAAGTTTGTAGATCTATCTAATAAAAGTCTATTATTTGATGTTCTGCAACAAAATACTCATATTGTTGCTCATTACTTTGACCTCCGTACACAATCCTACTTTAACGAAGTGATGGCCCCAATTTTCAATGTCAGTGCTTACTGGTATAGACAAAAATTTGCAAAGTCTCGTGGCATGGTTCATGGGCATGGTCTATGTTGGCGCTCTGACAAAGAGCCACACCAGCTTGTTTTTGAGGCTGTACAAAAAGGCTTGTCTGATGAGAAATGTGCTGCAAAATTATCTCGTTGGGCCGAGACAAACATTGGTATGACTGGAATGCATCCCGCTGGTCAAAACAAAACTGGCCAGCCCCGAAAACATTTATGGTCCATGCCTGAGGGAAATGCACCCCCACCATCTGAGGAACAAAACCCTCTTTTTAAGCTATTAATGGATGTTAGTTCCTTTCAGGCCTCATTGTTAGAGGATCATCTTCTTCTAACAAACCGATTTAATATCCATCGTTGTTCAGATTATTGTTTGACAATACCAAAAAAGTCTAATTCAAAAGCAAAATCTTGCAGAATGGAATTTCCTAAACCTATAAGAAACATACCTGCAATCGTAAAGGATAGAAATAAGGCCTTGAGACTTGAAATGACTCGTGATCACCCAATGCTTGTTCAGCATTCAAAGTGGCATACCCAAGCTTGGCGTGCAAATGGTGATATTTCCCTTATTCTGTCCAAAAGTGGAACTGAAAATCGTTCTGTAGATGATATCATTGCTACAGAAAAGTATATAACTGGGTATGCCTGTAAAGGCAACCAGTCAACAGGTGCTATTGCTGACATTCAATGATGTCATTAACTGCACAGATGATTCTGCAAGAGCCAAGTCTGTATGCAGTAAACTTTTGATGGGGAAAGTAAAACGGGATATTTCAGCATTAAAGGCATCGCTTGAGTTGTCCGCCCTTCCCCTGTACCGTTCAAGCCATACATTTCAATCAATCAGCATGTCTGGCTTTAGAATTATGGAAAATAATGGCTCTAAAGTGACAAAGTATACTCCTCTTGATAAATACTTTGAGCGTGAAAAAAATGATACTTCTTCTTTCTACCAGTTCATATGTCAAACAGGCAAAGTCCCCGTCATTAATGGTAGTGGAGTTCAAGCTTGTTGGCCCCTAGAAGAAACTTATTGTAAAAATATGCCTTTACTGCACTGGCCAAATTGGAAAAATCTATCTGATATAAAAGATGACAACAGGACTTGGACAGCGCATTTTACTTCTTTTTTAGCATCAGCCTATTGCCCAAATTTTCTAAAGGCAGAGGTTGTTAGAGTTAAAAGTCATGCTAATAAGACAGAGACTGACACTGAACACTTGGAAGAAGAGAAATCATCAGATGTAGCTTCAAGTCAACCTGAATGGGTCGAATTAGTAAAGCCAATAGTTACATTTGATGATATTCAGAGAGAATTTGCATTTGATGATGGTGGACCTGACTATGACTGGTCAATTACTTCACATGAATATCCGAATAATTTGGGTGTATCCTGGATTGAAAATCTAGCTGAAGCTTCTGGATGTAAAAGTGAAGGATTAAACCTCCCAAATGTTGATATTTCATTGATGAATGAAGATCAGAGATTTGCTTTCAAAATTGCAATGCAAACTATTCTTGATTTCTTTAAATGTACAGATGCCAGTCTTCAATTCCAACCACTTCGCATGGTTGTCATGGGCACAGCAGGATCTGGCAAACCATTCCTAATTAATTGTTTAGTAAAAGCAATAAGAACTGATTTTGGTTACAACAAGTCTGTGCAAGTAGTTTGTCCTACTGGTAGCAGTGCAAACATAATAGGGGGTACAAATCATCAGTATCTTTCACTTCAATCCACTGATGATTTTTTGCTGTTTTCATTAAAATTCAATTGCTGGCATGTAACTCTGTACACTGTCAAATTGCATATACTGTCATCCAAACACAAATTTATATAAAATTTTCTGTGTAACATGCAAAAACAGTAGGTTTTTAAGTAAAGATACATGCATTACCATTGTGAAACTATAATGGCATTACTTTAAATCAATCACTTCATATCTCAATATAATAATTTGACCCATCCATGAATTTGGTCAGAAACTTCTGCAATTGACCAGCTGCGCCCGATTGTATAAACGTTGGTTAACTTTAACCACTGGGTTAAAATTCTGGTTAGGAGAGAGTTTGGGTTAAATTATTGGTTAGTGATTGTATAAAGCTCTGGTTAAGTTTAACCAGAATCGAATTCCGGTTAAACTTAACCCACCTTCCCTAGGTCGGTTAACTACGTTAACCAAAAATCAACATGGCCGCCATTGAACATTCCACCGACAGCTTGACGGCCGAGACAATTTCGACGACTGAAAAGGCCTGTGAAAATATTCACGAATTTGACGACAAAGAAATTCGACGACGATAAATCTATAGTCTAGGTTTGGAGCGGCAAATTTAGCCAGACTGGATAAACTTTCATGGGGTCGACTTCGACACAGGACGAATCGTAACTTACCGCATGGTCTATTTCTGTCCTAAGGTTTTAAGCTTCTGGGTGTTTTTTTTCGTGGTTGAATAGGGACACATTTGGGCAAGATACCCATGACTGTGTCCAGGACCATTACAGGGGTTAAAAGCATTTTTTTTTAATCTTTAAAAGACGCAGATCGACTGGTACATAAACTTTCCTACGATCGAGGGTGAACGACGGACTACACGACAAGGGTTGTACGAGATCGACAGTTTTCCCTGTGTAGTGGGATTGTAAAAAAAAAAAACACATTAGAATTTTATATCCATCTAAAGATGAAGCGACCTTCATTAACCGAAAGAGATATCATTCAACAAATGTGCAGGCAACCTGCGATTTTGAAAGTGAAAAATTTCGCAACTCTCTTGGGTGAAGTAAACAGTGTAGTCTCCCCTGTCGGGATTGTACCCCGAATGTTGACAGTAACTTACAAATAAGAGAAAATAGCGAAGCCGCTTTAATTTTCTCCACAATAAAACAACTTTTTTTCTTTAATTGCAAATGTCATATCTAATTTATGCATAAGAAAATACGAGTTATTGTATATTACCATAATTTACAAGGCAATTTTCATGACTGACCCTGTGGTCAAATGAGTAGGTCACTCGCTTATTATGGCTGAATTCGGAGTTCAAACCTCACTTTTTTTTTTTCCCCATTAGGGACTTACTCTACAACCTCGTTTTTTTTTTTTTTCACATTCATGTTGTCAGAATTTTAATATGTATCAAGTATTTAGGCCTTTCACTTCAATAAATCTAGGCACCTTTTGACTTCAATAAATTTGACAGTGAATGCAGAAAGGGGTCTAATGGTCACTTTATCCCATATTTGGATATGCCTGTATGTCTAGAACATATTCTGTGAAACTGGGAAATTATGAGCTTTTTACCAAAGGTGGTCAGTAGTAAATGATCTATGACGTCATGCACATGATATCATTGGTCAAGAAGTGTTGAATGTTAAAAAAAATACTTCTTTAATTTGTGGGTTAATAGATTAAATAAATGAGATGATCCTATTTCAGTGGTATTGTTAATCTCTCTCATAAACCTTTGCCTTTCTTGCACAAGCCAACCAGACCTATACTTTAACCCATTACTTTACCAGCCATTTTTTGACTAACCAAACCCCATTACAAATTACATGTAGGACATTTACTTAAGTCTTTACCACATGAGCAAAATTTTAGACTGGTACAAATTTAAACCATTTGCAGACGACAAATTTAAACCATTTGCAGACGACAAAATGAACGTGCCTGAAAAATTGAAATTTGTTTTGGAAAGGGTGGAAAACATTGTTGGAAAAGGATAAAATGCTGGTTACCAGCATTTTCTCCTTTTCCCAAAATGTTTTCAAAAGGCTTCTTTCACAGGGTTGTTAAAAGTTGGTTACCAGCATTTTCTCCTTGTCCCACAATGTTTTCAAAAGGCTTCTTCCACAGGATGGTTAAAAGTAGGGATTGTTTGGTCAAGGGTTAAAGATGAGGAAAATCTGCTTTTTCAGCAGCATAAAAGACTTAATAGGATGGTATGCAATCAGCTCTCAAAGGCAATTTCTCCTTTTTGAAGCTTTTAGCTTCAGGGGCATAAAGAGTTGTTTTAGCTCCAGTTGGAGAGGCATGTCAATACAAGCCTGAGTGTGGGACAGTGACAGCAACAGTATTATTATTCCAAGTTATTTATTTCTTAACATGCCAAGAAAAAAAGTAAGTGAAAATGTTGAAAAAGGAAAAAATGTTGGTAACCCGCACTTTCTCCTTTTACCTTAATGTTTTCTAACCCATCAAAAAGAGAAATCATCATCTTATCAACAGTTAATTTGTTGTCTGCAAATGCTGTCAATTTGGTCCGGTCTAGAAATTTGTTGCTTGATGAAGCGTTTAATGGACTTTTTCCAGTCTGGGTAAAAAAGGACAACAGCAATATAATTTCACAAATACCAGTATCCAACATAATATTGTTAACACAAATGAAAGGTAAAGATCAAAGGCTCAGACTGCACATTACTGCATTCTGATCTTGATCTAAACTATTTGTAAAACAGTCTGATTCTGATCTAGTTGTCCATAGAAAAAGAAATATCTAGCTGAATGGACATTTCCAACTAAACTTTTGCATAAACTGTGAGTTGAAAAGTGTTGAGAGCATTATTGATTCCAAGTAAATATTTCATGGGACACTGATATTTGAACATTTCTCATGACTCTGGAACTTACATGTATTTGCATGTGACATACCCTGACCAATTGTTCTGATAGGAAATCATGATATGTTTATATATCCTTGTGTGGTTCAGTTAGCTTTGGTTTAAAAGAAAAAGATTGATTGGACAAGTGACATGTTCAAGTATCTTTTGCCAATTGTGACACACTGTGAACACTTTTACACAAAAGTTCTGGTAATTCAAAGTAAATTCTGCAATGACTCTCATCTGAACCTCTCATAACACCCAAGCACCAGGCTGGGGTAAATTTGGTACCATCATACTGTACTGGATGTCCTTGTTTGTACCTATTTAAAATAGAAATCCAATCTTTAAAGGAGCAAAATTCGTTGTGTTAACCCTCTACCAAACAATTCTGTTTTAGCAACCAGAGGAAGCACTTTGTAAACATTGTGAGAAAAGAGGAAAATGTAACAGACATTTTCTCCATTAACCACAATGTATTTTAACTTTTAAGACTATTTCCTCATTTTAGCCACACTTTAATTTGTTGTCTGCAAATGTTTAAATCTAGACCAGTCCTAAATTTTTTAACTTGGTATAGAGTTAAGTGATGGATGTCATCTATAAATGACAATTGCAAAAATCTACCCAACTGACTTTTGTAACTTTGATGTTATCTATCCCGAGTGAAATTTTGTCTTTGCACAACAAAATCAGTCCATATGTTCCTGCAGTCTTTCTACAAGCAGTCAAATTTTAGTCTCAACCTTTCCCGCATTCTATGAGAAATTTATCACAAAAAAGTCTACTGAAAATGATTGATTGAAAATGATATAATAAACTGTATAGATTTGGCAGTTGAGATTAAGGATAATGTACTGAAATTTCCGTTTACTTTGTATTATGACTTACACAGATTTCAGTTTAAGTTGACTATGCTGTAACTTGTAGTGTTAACGAAGTCTGATACCAACTGGAAATCAAAGCAACAACAACCCTGTTTTCTGACAGTGGTCACCTTTTTATTTCCCAAAGAAAATATCTTTGACAAGAAAATACACAAACCTGTTAAAACTCTCCACAATAAAGTAGACTTGTAACAGTATTTTTTCTGTCGATAGTAGATCTATTTACCACAGTGGATCTGAAAAACGTTTCACAATATGTTTATTATGTGACCATTGATGTAACACTAGTATTTGCTTCAAAGGCTATGTATTTTTGGTGCTCATGTTTGTAAATATATGTCAGTTTCAGAAAAGATATGAGTATGGTCGACGTTTATTTTGTATAACTGAAAAATTGCTTGAAGTCTGGAAAACACTGACCAATATGTCTATCACTTGCAATCATTAACTGAATTTGGTGCAAAAATATCTATGTAAAAGATAGAGCATAATTATAGAACACAAATTTGAGCGAAAAAGTCACTTATGCATGTTAAATGTGTGATTCATTAGTTCACAGATAATGACAGATATTTTGCCAATGTACCAAATTTCTTTTACCACTTTCACTGCCACTAGGGACTAAAAGAGCTTTTGGAGACTTATATCAAGATAAGAACATGCAGTCTGCTACCTGATGCTAATTTTTTACCAAAACCATCTTTCATTGCACTAATAATCTGCTTTCAGACTTGAAATAAGCTGAATTTATTTATTCTGGCAGCAAAAAAGGTTAAAAGTTACACTCAATCAGTTGGATTCTTGTGTAAGAAACACCTGTTATTTTCTACAAATGCTGACCTTCAGGTCTTGAAGATCAGAAATGATGCTGTGCCATGCTTTTCACCGTCCTTTTACTGACCACTTCGCCATCATCATTCAAATATGTGTTTATTTACCTAGGATGAGAATGACAGTGATGAAACTTTTCGTAGTGAAAAGAATTAAAGTAAAATACATAATGAAAACAAGATGAAACCTATGTTGTAAGTACTCATTGGAATTACAGAAGGATACATACATGTATGTATCTATCATACAGGTTTTAGAATTCAAATCACCATTTGATAATCAAAAATCAACCAGTTATCTGATCCTCTGTCAAATTACTACAGAATGATTGTTACTTTCCATAAGCCTGACTGTTTGGTATAGAGCTCCCAGCCTCAGTTTATTTGTTATTAAGTGGTATAAATACAAGTCAAACTGAGGCCAGATGATAAATAGGCAAATAATGATAAATTCCATCACCTAACATTTTCATCATGTTACACTTTCATTCAAATTCGAGTCGAGATAACAAGAGATGCAAAACACACGATTTTACTTCAATGCCTGCCTTTGTAATGAATAACCATCACATTTAACCTTAAATAAAAAAATATAGGCCACCACACCCATACATACAGATTCTTAGGTTTCGGTTTCAAATTTAAGACTACTGTCACTGCCTAAATAATTATCGGACTCATAGTAGATCTATTTATCTACAATTTCAACACTGGATTCTGGATCAAATTTGTTTTCAAAAGTCGAGTAGTTTTTCACCCGTGACAACCCATATGTTGTTCTCAATCATTCAACAAAAACATTGTCCTGATACATGATTACTTTATGTAGAATCGTACTGACAGTGGAAGAGTGAATTTATGGACTTATCTGTCCATTTTCTTTTCAAATTTTGGCGGACAATGTACAAATAGACAGTTGCTATAAACAAAACTTTTACTGATTAGTTACCGATGATACAACTTCCGGGTCACTGAAAGTGTCGAAAATTTGTACTTCCGCTACTAAATATTGTGATAGAAAGTCTTATTGCAAAATATAAAACACACCAATCTTACCCATGTATAGTCATCATATTTGTCTTTAAAACTGATGCTTATGCCACCGTATCTGAATTAGGTCATCGCTGTTTTCAAGTAGGAAGTGATACACTCGGTATGGAGAAAATCACTCTGGCTGCCTTAATCTTATCGTCATAGGGTCGGACCACACAGATTTGTGACTGAATTACATGTTTAGAAGAGGCTATATACAAACCAAAATGTGTGTTTAAACCCATAATTACGGCGGTAGTCATAAACAAATACATCGTGTAAACTTTAAAACGTGTTATCTGGAAATTGACGATATATCGAGCGGTAAACTGTGCATGAGGGGATATATTTGTGACGTATAACACGTGAAAAAGTTGAAAAGAGAACTGCATGATGGGATATATTGGTTAGGTTAGCCGCTGGTTAATTTAACCATTTTGGTTAAGTAACCAATTTGGTTATCTCTTTTATACAAGTGTTTAACCAGTTTGGTTAGTTAACCAAACTGGTTAGAAGTTAACCCAAGATTAGAGTTTAACCCTGGGTTAGTTTAACCAATGTTTATACAATCGGGTGCTGATGTGTAATACTCATGCACAGTATTTAATTCACCACTTTTTAAAATTTAATATAACTTCAAGCTGTGACAATATGCCACAACAAAAGCAAACTGTAGGACTAGATTTTAATTTTTAGCTCACCTGAGCACATAGTGCTCAGGGTGAGCTATTGTGATCGATCGTTGTCCGGCGTCCATGAACAATTACTTAAAAAATCTTCTCCTCTGAAACCGCCCAACAGATTTCAATGAAACTTCACAGAAATGATCCTTAGGTGATGCACTTTCAGAATACCTCAAAGATTTGAATTCCATGAAGAACTCTGGTTGCCATGGCAACCGAGAGAAAAAACTTTAAAAATCTTCTTGTCCCAAACCGCATCTACAAATATTATTCAATCAGCACCAAAGATTGTCAAAGTGTGTGTGATCATAAGATCTCAGATTAGTTCAATTATGGATCTAATCGGACCAGAACTGTCTGAGTTGTCTGTCCTTGAATTAGAAATTTTGCCATATTTGACTTTGTTTACACTCTAGCATCTGCAAATATTGACCAATCAGTACCAAACTTGGTCAAAATATATATTTCCATAAGGTCTCGGAAGAGTTCAGTTATGGGTCAAATTGAACCAGAACATCCAGAGTTATTTGCCCTTGAATTGGACAAAATTTCCATATTTGACTTTGTTTACACTCTAGCATCTACAAATATATACCAATCAGTACCAAACTTGGTAAAAATTTATATGACCATAAGATCTTGGATGGGTTTTGATTATGGGTCTTATTAGACCCAAACAACATGAGTTATTTGCCCTTCAGTTAGAGTTGCTGTATTTGACTTGGTTTACTTTGTAGCATCTACATGTATATATAATGCAAACTGAAAAATCATTATGTTTAAACCCAAAATGCCTAGAGCTATGATACTTTGCATGAAGCATCACCTTGTGGACCTCAAGAAATTTTGCACACAAGATGCCCCTGGGATCATTACAGGTCCAGCCGCGGGGCTTAGACGTTTGTACTTAGGTATCTTTCGTGTAATTATAAGAAAATTTTCTGGGTAACCAAAGGCCTAGACCTCTGTTAAAGTTGTGAGTTGTCTCTCTTTCATAATCATTTGGCCTTGAACTTCAGTATTTGGTATTTATCTTCATTGTGAACCTGTACTGCTTAGTACTCAGGTGAGCGATATAGGACCATCATGGTCCTCTTGTCGTAGTGTAGGACTCAGCTCATTAATCTACCAATAGTATGTTCCTTAACCATTAACACAAAAAATCCCACATTTTGACGATCTTGTGGATAATGTCTTTTGAAAACATTGTGGTAATAGGAGAAAATGGTGGTAGGCATTATTCTCTCCCTTTTCAACAATGTTTTTACTCTTCAAAAATTAAATATGAAATTTTGAGTCACATTCATTTTGCCATCTGCAACTAATTTCAATATAGTATAGTCTAAAATTTTGTAATTTAGTGAAGCGTTGATGAAAATAGAGCCAATTAGCCTATTATTCCTATACAGGAGATTAAGTGACTTGTTCTGCACAGTGAAAAGTAATCATGTAATGTGGCAAACAAAATATCTCTATAAACATATCCTGCATAGCTTAAATTTCCTCTTATGTTTATTTTTCCTCTTATTACAAGTATTTTAGTATTACTAGTATTTACATGTAAAAATGTTGTTCAATGTTTAATACTTCCATGTCTTAAGAGGGAAGCTTAAAGCCATTTACATGTATTATTACTTACCAGTAATTGACTATTTATGAATCTTACATGGAACTATCCAACATTAGGGTAAAATAACATGTGTTTTTTTCAATTCTGTTGACCTGAAACCCTTTACCACACAATTCTGACTTTAAACGACACAATAAAAAAAGGTTTTTAAAAACACTGTGAGAAAAGGTGATGATGCTGGTAATTATTTTCTCCTTTTTCCACAATGTTTTCTACCCTATCAAAGACAGAAATCAACATTTCAGCAACATTTAATTTGTTGTCTACAAATTTTTTGAATTTGGTCCAGCCCAAAAATATGTTGTTTGTAAAGACTTACATTTATCACTTGAAGGTAGAGGAAAATAATTCTTTTTGATCACTGCAACTAGTAGCATCAGCCCACAAACTAAATGCTTGAAAGCTCCAGTTTAAAAGTCTCTCAGTGAAAATCATTTCAAAATTGTCAATCTGCAGTTCTTTATTCTGGTTGTCAGCAGAGGAAAATCACTATTGAATTAATTAGTAAAGTCTTTTTTATTTTTAGCTCCACTGGCCGAAGGCCAGCGGGCTTATGTCATGGCCCGGTGTCCGTCGTGCGTGCGTCCGTCCGTGCGTTAACTTTTATTTCAAACATCTTCTCTGAAACTACCCATCCGATTTTCATGAAATTTCACAGAAATGATCCTGCCATGGTCCTCTTCAGAATTTCTTGAAAGAATTTGATTCCTTCAAAAACTCTGGTTGCCATGGCAACAAAACTGAAAAATATTGGAAATCTTTAAAAATCTTCTTGTCTGAAACCATAAGGCATAGGGCTCCCAAATTTGGCATGTAGCTTTATGTAGTAGACCTCTATCAAGTTTCTTCAAATTATAGCCCTGGGGTCAAAATTGGCTCTGCCCCAGGGGTCACAAGTTTTACATAGGCTTATATAGAGAAAACTAAAAATCTTCCTGTACCTAGCCATTAGGCCTAGAGCTACCAAATTTTGCATGTTGCTATATCTAGTGGGCCTCTACCAAGCTGGCCAAAATTTTAGCCCTGGGGTCAAAATTGGCCCCGCCGCAGGGATCACAAGTTTTACATGGGCTTACATGGTGACAACTTAAGAAATCTTCCTGTTTTAATTTTTCGTTTTTTGAAATTAGCCTTGCATCAGGGGTCTTATGTTTTTTACAGAGGCTTCATATGGACAAAATTTGAAAATCACCTTATTTATAACCATACAGCATAGACTTGTATTATTTTGGCATGTGGCTTTATCTTGTGGACCTCTACCAGGGTTCAAGTAATTATAGCTCTGGGATCAAAAATGGTTTTGCCTTGCAGGTCTCAACTTTCACATGGGCTTTTACAGAGAAAACTGTAAGTCTTCATTTTGAAACCATTTGGCTCAGAATTGAAATGTTTAGTATTTATGGTTAATATTAATAAGCCAGTGGAGCGATACAGGGCCATCATGGCCCTCTTGTTTCTAGAATGAATGCGATTGTGGCAACAGACTCAAGAGGAAGAAATTTGCATTCCTATATTCTAAACCATAAATCCATTTCAAAAATAAACAACCTTAAAGTCTCACATATATTTAAACCAGGGGCACAAATTCATACACTCAATCATGAAATTGAACATAGACTACAACACATACAAACACAAATTCCACAAGCACTCACATTAGTCACTCTTATAGCAGGTATTTGTAATTTCACACAAAAAAATTAAAGTTTTTGACAACCATGGAAAAATAGTAGGCAAACAGATTATTTACACACACTCAAACTCTAAAATAGAAACCATCATTCAACAGCTAAGAAACATGTCAACAAAATTCAACACCAAAACAACAACATTCAAAAGTGCAGCCATACCACCAGCAAAACTTCAGAAATATACAGCCAATCAGATACACAAAGGCAAACTCCCATTCCAAACATACACAGACCTCATGATCATGCAAGCACATTTAGAACAAGATTTTAAAATAGTCAACACAGAATATCAAGAATAAACTCAAATCACAATTTAAGCACAATAAGATGGGACCGGGATACCACTAAAACAATCACAAAGCATCAGGGAAGACACAATGGCAATACAAAAAAAAAAATAACAAAATTTGTTTATACTCATCTCCCCATGGTCTATATGCGGATGAATTTCTTTGTTCTAAATGGTTTGACATAGTTTGTCTTTCAATATTTTCGGACCTAGGATTTCATCACTATGTACATCCGCAGGAAGAAAAAGAAGAAGAAGAAGACAATGATAAATCTTGGGATTATAAAAGAATGAAAATTAATCAGTAGTTACATTAATTATCTCCAACACTGTTTCAGTTAACGTACACATTTAATCATCTTTTATTTGATTTTTTTTTTAATACTTGTTAGAGTATAACAGGTCCTAAAACATTTCATTAAAAATGTGATAATTTCAATGTTTGTTGTCAGTCATTGATAATTTTTCTCAGGCCTGTCAAACTGATACGCCATTCTTGTATGCTTTTGCAACAGAACCTATCAATACAACTTGTAATTTGTACAAAGTCAAAGTTATGCAGCATTTCATACTCTCACTTCATTAAAAGCTCAAAAATTTACCATATATACTGTATTCACTTTCATCTTCTTAATCATAATGTACATAAGGCAATCATTTCAATACCACTAAGTGCCCTGGTATCAATAAATTTTGCAACATGGGTCTTACGTCACATTCATTAACTTTTCAAATTATTATGTTAACTGTTAAATCATGCCATACAGATCCAAACTTGGATATTGTCATATTTTATGGTATACACTGTTACACAACATTTATTTACTCACAATTACTTTTACATTTTATATTTCCACCACAAAACATTTAATATGGGTGGGCGACATGATAGTCGCTAACCTTTCATTCTACAGACTATCACATAACCAATCTCCGGGCAGAGTTGTCGTTCGTTACTCTCACCATACATCTCTGCAACGGGCTAAATGACAAGAATCTTGTCAAACCGAGGAAAGCATGTTTTGTTACTGTTTAACAGTTTCATGTGTAACATAATAAAGTAGACAAAGGAAATATGATACATTATAGGTGCATTCAAACTGATGAATTTACCTGTATACAATGGAACTATTTTTTCAAGCTTCTTTACTGATTAGAATCTTGCGCCAACTGTTAAAAAAAAAAAAAAAAAAAAATGGCTGCGCCCATGAATGATGACAATTTAAACAAAATTAAAAAAAACAACTTATCGTCCTTTAAAAGACATTTAAGCTTTTCAGAAAATCCCCCTTTTTCACATTTCCTACCACTAAGTCTGATTGGCCGTGTGCTGTTTGAACAGCACACAAAACAATCGATTGGTCTTTCTTTCACCGGCGTCTGTGTCGCCATTTTCAGTTATGGTCATGTGACGAATATATCACGTGATGACGGACTACTTTCTGAACCAACTACAGAGGTGAATGGGAATGATCCGTAGTGCAAGAGAGTGTCACATAACTACTTATTCATATGGGTGGGTGACATGATAGTCGCTAACCTTTCATGTTGCAAACACATTACATTTACCACATAGCAGTTCATATGGGTGGGTGACTTGAAAGTCGCTAACCTGTCATATAGCATATTTAAGGGTGGGTGGCATGATTGTGGCTAACCCTGTCACAGCATTCATTAACCAAAACTATATAGATTATGTATAAGGACATGATAAATCCATGGTCCCTGGCAAAATTATATAAGTGACAACGTCAACAAAGTTGGATTGCAAAGCTTCATACATTGACAAATATGAATCTGATGTTTGAGACAGAATATTTTAAAGTGAGTGCGAAGTTCTTCAAATGATACCTGTTTAGTTTTGTTGTCAGTTCTTGTTTATTATGTCACATTTTTCATCATATTTCTTCTGTTATAAGTTACATTTACTCTTCTTTGATAAATCTGCATGTTTATATACCCGTAATAATGGATAACATTAAGATCTAAGCAAAATTATTGGTAACTGTTGAATTTAAAAATCTATTAAGGGAATTTAGTTATGATATCTTACAGAGAGTCAGGTAGATCTATATCACCTTTGAAACAGTTGAATTTCCGATTGATGTGTAAAAGACAGCAATATATAGCAGACAATTAAAAAAGTAGACAGCATAACTTCTTGCAGAATTTAACTTAGTCACAGCGCTGCTCGCCCATAGGCTTTGCCAATTTACATATTACACTCTGATCAAAATTTGATGATATGGAAACGCTTATACACGGTGAACGGTTGATACCAGAAAAGCCGTTTTACGGTTTTTCCCGCTTTTAGGTAAAACGAAAAATATAAGTGAATATATACCAGTGAACGTCAAATTTCTGTTCCCATTTCATTTAGCCATCTTGGATTTTACTATACCTCCGGCGATGGTACCCTTTTGAAGACATTCAGGTCAATCGGTTGAATCGAAAACAGGCTGCCAGTACTGGTATTACCGTTAGAATCAATCCGGTGTTTCCGTCAGAATAGATAAATTGTATGAAAATTACTAGCGGGAAAAATCATACTCCTAGCGAACTTTGATGTCATCTTGACGTCATCCATTCAAAGAATGATAACTCTTTCAAGATATGGTGTTTGTGTTGACAGAGTTTTTTTTTTTTTTTTTTTTTTTTTTTTCAAGGCTCGAAATCTAAATAGCTTTCACCTCATTGTTTATCAAAATTTATTGAAATGAAAAAAGAAATGGTGGATTTTGATTGCAAGCAGAAAATGAATAAATAAATAAATAAATAAATAGCTACAGCAAAATTATTTTCTGAAGCGTACATTTGCCGAGCAAGATCAGACTGCATAGAACATTCAGTATTATCGTAGGACTACACTACCAACATGATATTTTTCTGTAAATTACAATATTTGGGTAAATCTGTGATATGTTAATATTGGCAGTAAATATCCATTTTCGATGTTAAATATTGAGATTTCATAAGTACGCTTCATAAACTATCTGTAAAAGGTCTCGAAACCAGATCAGGCTCCTTTTCTAAAGGTTTTAAAGAACGTTTCTGTCATGTAACGGTATCTTAATTAGCATTCTGTTTGTTTGCATGGTTTTTTATCCTGCTTTCAACAGTATTTCATAAACATCATGGTGATAATTAATCAGTTGCAAATTACCAATGTTTCAAAGGATCTGGGCTTGATCTGAAACTGAAATACCATTTGGACAAATACTCGTAAATTAAAATGTGGAAAAATGTTATGGGATACATGCATGTCCAGTATTTTTTAGCTGTGATTTTCTAAAAAGTTGTACATGTACTTGAGCCATGCTCTTTGAAAGGAGGGCTTAATGCTGTTAAAAAGTATCGACTCAGGTCAGCCTTGGTATGATGCATTACGGAGATGGATTAAGCTCCATTCTGCCGTAGAGTGGCTCATTAGTAAATGAGTCATGTTCTGTGAAAAGTGGGCTTAATGCATCTGTTAAAAAGTATCGACCCAGGTCAGCCTTGGTATGATGCATCACGGAGATGGATTAAGCGCCATTCTGCCAGAGCTTGGCTCATTAATACATGAGCCATGTTCTGTGAAAGGGGGCTTAATGCATCTGTAAAGATACCGACCCAAGTCAGCCTGCGCAGTTCACGAAGCCTGACCTGGGTCGAAAATTTTTGTAAATTCCTGCATGCCAAGGGACAAGTCTACCCAATGATTGAGCTGGTTGTTAGACTAAATGAATTTAACATCCATAATTATGTGACGACTTGCATGGTACAATGGATCACGGAGATGCATTAAGCCCCCTTTTGCCAGAGCATGACTCAAATTTTATAAGTGTATTTGATAATCAAGGTCAGTACATCCTAGACGGTACATGCATATATTTATATTTTTCAGTGGGCAATAACTTATGTAACATACATACGATTCGTTCGAAATGTCAGTCTAGTGTAGCTTGTAGGATTGGTAGAGCGGGTGTACCTATTACCAAACACCTAACCCACGTTTTGAAATGTTCGTTGATACAACCACTCTCGCTGACATTTTTGTCACCTATGGCAACATCAATGTAAATGACGTTTTCTTATCGTGTATCAATGCTACTACATGCTATCTAATTGTAGATATGTGCTACGAAAGGCCCGAGATAAATGGTTGCAATTCCGAACGATGGTTTTAAATCCGAACACAAGTGGTTCTAATTCCGAACAGTAATAGGGTTTAAAAAAAAAACAAAAACATGCAAACAACTTTTGGGAGATTTACTGCTCCAATTTGACAAACTCAGCAATATTTACACTCGAACGGCAACTCATCGAATATCATTTGATTCTCTAAATCTGCGCATGCAGGATGAAATCTTTTAAAACAGTTATTACATTCTATGAAGTTATCGTACTCTAATTCACATGCAAAGCATTTACCGGCCTCCACTGTTACTTCATCATCAGACGGAACTTCTATATCTTTCAATATTCTTTCTTCTACCTCTTGACGCCTTTTCCTTTTGTCAATGGCTTCTCGCTTTTTCTTCTCTCGTTCTTCACTTTTTTTGGCTTGTAATTCTCGTTTAGCCCTCAGTTCTTCTTCTTTCTTTAGTTTCTTCTCCTCTCTAGCTTTTTTTTCTCTCCAACTTTTCTGTTCTTCTTTTGCCTGCTTCTCCCTTTTCTCTTGTAACAGGGACCTGTACGTTGATCCTGTTATGGCCTTTGGCATGATCATTCTTTTACCCTTAGGTTTATCTGTTTTTGGCTTAGGAATTGACAAAAACTTTGAGAAGGGTGAATGTGTGTTAGTCATTTGATCGAGGATTGCCAGAAGTCTTGGGGGAAGTAGCTCTATCTGTTACTGGGGAGTCACCCTCGGTTACATTTGCAGCATGTGGGTCAGAGGATGTTACATTTGCAACCACATCAGAAATATCTGTAGACGGAACAGGTGGGGTTGGGGCTGTAGACGGAACGGGTAGGGTGGGGGCCTTAGACGGAATGGGTGGGGTGGGGTGGGGGCTGAAGATGGAACAGGTGAGGTGGGGGTTGTAGATGGAACAGGTTGGGTGAGGGCTGTAGACGCAACGGATGGGCTAGGGACGGTTGGCTCAGCTGGTAATCCTATTGATTGAGAAGTGTTGCTAATATTGAGACCTATACAATTTGCCGAGGAGGATAGCTTACTTGAAAATAACTGACTAGGATCAAGTTGGACTGAATCAACAACGGCACTAGAATTGAATGGGAACAATCCGGCGTCTCTAAAACCTTTCACAGCAGCGTCAACGGTAGCACTGGCATCCCAAGCAGGTTTAAGTACCCTGGCAAATGTCTGCTTTGTGACAAACTCACCTGTGTGCTGTGCTTGCCAGTCACGGACTGATTGCCGCCATGCAACCCTCAATGATCCAAAGAAGCGTAAGTCAAGTGGCTGGATGATGTGGGATGAGTGTTCTAGCAAGCAATACAGCTCTATACCGTTCACAATACAGGCGTCTGATGCCTCCATTGTGACATGAGTTTTGTGACCGTCTATGAATAAAATCAGTGGCTTTTTAACCATCCGTGCATTCACAGCAGGTATAAATACATTTTTTAACCATCCAATAAATACCTCACTGTCCATCCATCCATTCTCTGACCTGCCGAATGCACCCTCTTCAAAACCATCTAAAGGGTTGTAAGAAAACCTTTGGCCTGGGTAAATAATCATCGGGGGTATGAAATGGCCAGATGCACTGGCAGCTGCCATCACCGTCATTTGGTTCTTGTCGGAATTCCCAGAATGGTACACCACTGGTGCCCCCTTGCTGCCAACAACTTTACTATTCTTGTTTGGACAGAGGGAGAAACCTGTCTCTTCAGCGTTATATAGTCTAGTGGGATCAAGCAATATTCGTTCATCTTTAATTTCATCATGGACATATGCAGTCAGGTCCGAAAACCAATGTAATAGTTTTTCTTTATTGATCACGGCACGCTCTTTACCTAACTGAACCGTAGTGCGAAAAGTAAGCTCTGGGTGTCTATCAAAAATCCACGAAGCCATTGACGACCAGGCTTATTATTTAGAAACGGATTGGCACGACCGTCTTCATCGATGATTTTCTTTACAACTCCAGCAAGCTCCTGACGTGTTCTCCCATAGCCAATTTTGCTCATATGCAAAGCCCAATCAGCTATACGTTTTTCCTCACTCGGGGTCAATACAGATTTAACGCCAATATGAGTTAAAGAATACTTTTTCTTTATGCATGCATGCAGCGTAGTTTTGGGAATTTGGTACCTGCGGGCTGCTTCTCCCAGACTTAGACCACCGCTTTTGACCACATTGGCTGCCTGGTCAACCAGCTCTACATCATATTTTCTCCTCTTGGCAGCTATTTGTCGACTCATGCCTGAAATGAAGGACAAAAATAAACGATAAGGTAAACTCAGATGGAAACCAGTGTTAGCATTATATTTACTGCTTTTTTCATTGAATAAATCAAGATGAGTAGTACCCTATTCTACTATCAAAAAATACGTTCGGAAATAAAACCCCAACCAAAGATTTGTGGTTCTAATTCCGAACACCTCATGTATAGCTCTAAAATATGTCGAGGCCTTCCAGACACTATATAAATTGATAAAGTAACTACAAAGCACCCCCCAAAAAAGGTTAAAACAGGTAGCTCTATCCGAACATTAGATCGCAAGCATGTTTACATATAAGAGAGGTGCAAATCTACTTGAGAATAGGACAGTTGAGCAGTGGTTAAAAAAACGGATCTGTTTTCGGAAAACGTTTTGATAGATCTAATCATAGCAATCGGTCTATTTCCAGGTTAATAGTTTGCCTTTTTTGACCAGAAAAAGGTTGTAAAATAGCTTCGATCGCTATGGGCAAACTTCTAACAACACAGTGATCTAAATTTTAAAGGAGTTTAATTCGTTCTGTCTACATAAAAATGACGAGAAAATTGAAAGGATGTAGATATCTAGTACAAATGTCTGATAATTCATTCTGAAACGATGATAAACATTTAAAAAAAAAAAAAAAAAAAATTGTTAAACCCAATAGCAAGTTACTTTCAATGCATATGCTGAACTTTATTGTAATGCATGTACTTTGAATATGAAAACCTAATGATTAAAAAAGTTCTAAACTGTGCGGCTTAAGCAATTATCTAAAAAGTAAATGTCATACAGTTTTACAAATGATGTCTGTTGCCTCAGTCTTGAATATTTTATGTAGAATGCACTCTCATGCCTAGTCCTTGCAACCATAACATTTTAAACAAATGAGTTCGACATTAGATCGTTTTCTCATTTATTAATGAAATAAAGTGGTGGACAAAAAGAAAATGTGACAATATATTCATCCACTGTTTTTGATATGAAAGTACATTTATCCGAAACCCTTCTAGAGATCCATTCACGTATTTTGTTCCCCTGTCTTACTGTAGATCGCCAACAAGTATAAATAACCATATCATCGGTCTAGAGTACTAAGGGTAGGCTATGCAAAAAAGGGCAGTGCTCTGATGGCACAAAGCTGTCTTTTTCTCTGTTACAATACACCTTGCAGAATCGAAAAAGGCTCTGCGGTCTGCAATAGTACAATATATACATGTACAGTAATTAGTAACTTGTAAACACATCTCTTCACTATTTGGCTGAACCTTAGAGAACATTCTGTTCTTTTATCGGGGTTGACAGAAAACGTAGATCTAGCAAGTGATTAAAAAATTCTTTTTCCTGAGCGTTCTGAAGAAGCAATTAGTTTTTATTTCAGGGTAAAAAGCTTTTTCATTTACAAAAAATGGTTGACTTTTTGGATAATCAACAGCTATATTTAATTGGTTAATAGTTTTAATGCTTTTCCCGCTAATAGGCAGCACTTATAATTATATTATTGTGTATTCCATTGTGCATGACACAGTCATATTAGCAAACTGGAAGGTGTTAATCCTCTCAACCATCCAGCATTGCAGACGCATATTACGTCATTAGCAGATTCGAAATACCTTTTGTTATATATTAAACATGGGAGAAAAAGCAGTACATGATTAATCAAATAACGTGTTCAAAAAGTAAGATAATGTGTCCACGAAATTGCATATTAGGTCCACAATGTCCGGAAGGATGTTAAAATTTCTTTATATCAAACGCAGCATCTTCAATTCTTATGAGATTTCGCGCTGTAATTTCGCGAAGGCTTGTGGGAAGGTCACATGATAAATTATATGCACAGGTCACACTAAACTATGACACATTAGTATTTTACCGCTACTGCAGTTACGAATCATTGTGTAACCGTTTTTTGAAGGCTTGGAATATAATCCACTGGAATTTAGAAAGATGTTGAATAATCAAGCGGACGACACAGATCCAATATAACACAGCACGCACAATGCAGTCTGATCTTGGATCTCTGTTATTCGCAAAAAACAATGTCTGCCAAGTCATTCCATCTATGCTCTTCAAAACATTCTGTGAAAAGAAGAAATCAGTAGTTAGTAATTTCTCCTTTTCCATCAATATTCCAAAATAAGTTCGTGCGTAATCCTTCGTTCGTCATCATTCTCAAAGATATTTAAAGATGTTTTGTACTTGTCGAAATTAATTGAAATCTCCGTGATTTTATCTTTTCTTGTGATCAGGTATCTCGCTTGTCGCCTATCGTGAGGCTGTAGGTCTAATAGGTGGAGTAACATGTGTTTGCCAGTCATGTTTCAACCAAGATAAAGAAAACAACATATTTTCAAATGAAGACACAATAAGTTAAGTGATTTTACTTCTTCTATTTTTTGTCTATATTAAAATTACCATTTAACATCCGGACATAATGCATACGCAGAAATTAAGTCTCTAGTTTTTCTCCAATCTCCTAACGGACTAATTTCCCATCTAAGTTGAGTGTGTTATTTGAAACGTATTTCACTGAAATTAAGTATTGTTCTCAAAACCCTGGTTGACAACGTTGCAGAGTCAGCTCGGCAAAATAATGAAAATACTCGAAACTCGGTTAACAGTACAATAGTTCCCTGTGTTGAGTCTAAAATATGGTGTCAACTCACGATTTGAGAACGTTGTTAAAGTCTGTTAATGATAGTTAAAATAGTAATATGAACATAGGCAAAGCCTTAAAGCGAGCAGCGCTTCATAGTGTTTGCACCTTTAAATTACTGCTGAAGAAAGTAGATCACCAAGTCTAATGTCTTCAAATTATAGGAGGTAGATTAAATCTAGATATAATTCAGATTTTTTACCATCTCACTAAACTTCAAAAACTAATTAACCTCTGAATTATGGAAGGAAATTGCAGTGTTTTTACGTTCGCAAAGAAAAGTCTATTTTGTAGTACATCTACGATATTCATCTGTGTGTAACAAAAAAGAAAAATGTACAAAAAAAGCCCCTTTAACATGGAAAATCTTTTGGTAGCACTTTGTCATACAGTATTGTAGCTCAGTTTGTACTTCATACACTCAGCTAGGGCAGGGGTATTGTGTTAGAGTCCATTTCTAGGGTAGCATTTCCCGCTGATTCTCAGCAAAATGTTGACAAGATCAATTCGTGTGAGTTAGCAGGTGTTCTTAACCAGGCTATATAACAAAAGGGAACTCAGGGCTGTTATATCAGCTTTGTTGCCCTCAAGTTTGTACAGCAATACCCTGTTAGCTAGATGTATTATGTTTTAGTTCTACATCAGTCATCATTTTTCCCTTTATCATTGGACCTGTTTGAGAGAATGAATGGACAGACAAACAGACTGACCAACTGACTAATGGAATTATTTGTACATGTTTTACTATCAGGTATTTACATAAATTAGACAAAGTCAGAGAACAACTTTAAAGTTTTGTAAACATTCACATGTTCTGGGTCAAAATGGCACATTTCAACGAGTTTTGAGTAGTCTTGGGTGGCTGAGTGCTTGAATTAGTAATAAGGTCCTGGGTTCGATCCTCACCCAAGATAAGGTTTTACTTTTATGGGAGTGTCTTCAGGCAATGCAAGGTACATCCAAAACATGGACTACTTGTAAAACCAAGAAAATACATAAATAACTGAGCTGTCAGTCTGATAGTAGGACTGAAATAATTTTTAAAGGAGAGAGGAACACCAATCAATTAATGCAAAAAGTCCTAGTTTCAAAAAAGATTCGACCAAAAGAAGCTTGTTGAAAATTATGTCCTTTTTTCAAATCGTTATCTGACATTGGTATTTTATATGAGATCATGACTATATAGTTATATTTTGACAATATAGCATTTCTTAATTAAAGTTACGAACAGCATGATATATACTAGTAGTTTACTTGCATGGATCAAGGGAAAAAGTAAAGGCTGAGAATTTTTAGAGATTTAAATTTGCAAATATTTGTTTGAGTGGAGTTTTAACAGCAATTCAGCTTATTAATTGTTATTAATTATATCTTAGCAAAGTTTCAACAAGTGCTAGCCTGTGGCTATGGGTCCTTGCTCAAAGATACTCCCTGTGACTGACAGTGCAATCGATCTTTTCCTTAAAGTTTTTTCGCGATCTTGCCAATCAATACTTTGTTCATGTTTCATTAGTACGTTTTCCCTGATTTTTAAAATCTATCTATCTATGTATCTATCTATCTATCTTGTTCAGTACAGTATCGAAACAACTCGGCCAGTATTTAACTCGGCCCGAGCAAACTCTTAAATTTGATTATCTACGTAGACATTGACGGATTGATTAGCGTGTCTTTTATTCTGAACAGAAATTAACAAAATTCGATTCTCAACGAGGTCTATAGATCTGCTGTAGGTTTAGAATGACTGCCTCTAGAGAATGCCTTCATTGACTGAACTAATCATCCAATCTATGGTATCTGTTATGCATGTTTAAATGTCTTTGGAACTACCATGTTACAGTGAGTTAACTATTAAAACATTTTCAAAAAATGGGATATTCCTTTAGGTACTTTCTCTAGAAATGATATTTAAATTTAACCTTTACCACTCAATCATGAGTTTTAACGACCCTGTAGGAAAAAGTTCTGAAATATTGAGGGAAAAGGGGAAATGCTTGCGACCAGCATTTTCTCCTTTTTCAACAATGTTTTCTATCCTATCAAAGAACTTAAGTATGTTTGCACCAATTCTAAATTTATCATTTGCAGATGTTTTGAATTTGGACAAGTCCAAAGTTTGTTGCGTGGTAGAGTTATAGGCCTCTTTTTGTAGAATGATATTGCTTATCAATTTGGAAAAGATTTTTTTTTATCCTCTCAAAAAAAAAAAAAAAAAAAAAAAAAAAAAAAAATCAGGTGTTATGCCTTTTAAACACGCCTGGTTTGGTTTAAATCCGCTTTCAACAAATTTAAGTTCGTTTTATCACGGCCAATCTGTTAGCCGCATTTGGCTGCATAGTCGTAAAAAAAAACAACATATCTGTATGATCGATGAACTGATTGTTAAGAGTAGATTTGTGGCAAAGTAATGGCAAGGACTTGAGCGCTGCTGAAATATATATATATATATATATATATATATATATTTTTTTTTTTTTTTTTTTTTTAACTGCAGATTTGTTTTTGTGGGTGACATAGGGTGATCTGCAGACTGTAGCTATTTGTTCAATGCAAAGGGTTTGTTGTCTGGAAATCCTGTTTCAAATCCTGATTGCACCTAGAGTCATGTAGGACTAGCCTTGAGCAAGGCACACCATAGCCACAGGCTAGCGCTGGTTACAACATTACTAAGAAAGATGTTAATGACAATAATGCTGTGGAAAGCAACATAAAACTCTATACAAATATTTACAAAGATTGAGGTCTACAAACTTTAATCTCTGAAAAAAATTCTCAGTCTTTATCTTAGTCTAGATGCATACAAGTAAAACATTTGTTGTTCATAGCTTTAATTAAGAAATAGAAATACTCTGTTGTCAAAGCAATGACTGAATAGAAATTAATTCAATTTGAATACCAATGTCAGATAATGATTAAAAAAAGGATCATGATTTTTAACCAGCCTCTTTTGACCTTATCCATTTTGATACTAGACCTTTTTTGGATTGATCAGTTGGTGTTTTACTCACCTTTCAAAATTATCTCAGTCGTATCAGGCTGACAGCTCACTCTTTATTGTAGTTTCCTTGGTTTTACATAAAGTCCATGCTTGGAATGTACCTTGCTTTGCCCATAGACACTCCCATAAAACTTAAACTTTATCTTGGATGGGGATCAAACCCAGGGCTTTAAGATTACTGATTCAACGCCTTAAGCGCTGAGCCACTCAAAACTCTTTGGAGGGTGCCGTTTTGACCCAGATCCTACAAACTCTTAAAAAACTTCTAAGTTCTTCTCTGATTTTGTTAACCTTGTTTATCCCTGATAGTAAAAAGATGAAAAAGTTTTGATGAACTGTTTGTTTTAATAATTAAAGATTGCAACAAATTCATAGCCCAAGATATCAACATCCCTGTCGGCAAAAGGAAGAAAATGTTTTGATGAACTGTTTGTTTTAATCATCAAAGATTGCAACAGTCATGGCCCAAGATATCAACAAGGCAACATTGCTTCAAGTACAGATATATTCTGCCTATCCATTGGTCAGTCTGTTTGTCTGTCCATCCATTCTCTCAAACAGGTCCAATGATAAATTAAATCTTTTCCAAACGGCAAAATTTCAGACCTGTCAAAATTCAAAGCATTTGCAGATGATAAATCTATTTCACATGATAGTTTTTGTCTTTGAAAGAACAGAAATGTTGGACACCAAAATTTTCTTCTTTTCTCACAATGGTTTCAAATGCTTTCTTCCTTAGGGTCGTTAAAACTTTGGATTGTGTGGTAAAGGGGGAAAATGGTGGCTGTTGAAACATGTTACTTCTGGCTAACAGGGCATTGCTGTACATACTTGAAGGCAACAAAGCTGATATAACAACTCCTAGTTTCTGTTTGTTATATCTCCTGATTAAGAACACCTGCCAACACACACAAATTAAGCTCCCCTAGAAATGATTCCAACACAAACCCCTGCTCTACCTGAGCCTGTGATGTAGGTCTACCAAGTGAGCAACATGACCACCCCATTTAGTGCTACTAAAGGATTTTTGGTGTTAAAGGGGCTTTTTTAGAGGTTAGATCTTTAAATTCAATTTTTTTTTTTTTTTTTTTTTTTTTTTTTTTTTGTTTGTTAAGCACAGATGAATACCACTGAAGACACTGGACGGTTAAGTGCAATAAATGGTGCAAATCTGGCATTCAAATAATGAATATACTTGCCAATATGTTGCTCTGTCTACTGCAATACAATCAAATGGCACAAACGAAACCTAAAAATATCTTAAAGGGCTATCAAGTCCATCAAGGAAATACCCCTGTTTTTCTTTTTTTAGGGGGGCGGAGTGGGTTTTCTTGTATACATTTGTCTGGGCCCATATTCTTTATTGGTGGTGTGCTTTGCTTAATTCTGCATGAATATGAATTATATTTGAACTTTAGTGAGATTATATAAAAATCAGAAATAGATCTAGATCTACCCCCTTCAGTTTGTAGGCATTTGATTTGGATCTTTACTTCCATCAAAGCAGCGCTGCTCACCTTTAGGCTTTGCCTATATTCATATTATAAAAATCAGAAATACATCTAGATCTACCCCTTACAGTTTGTAGGCATTTGATGTGGAGATTTACTTCCATCAAGGTAGCGCTGCTCGCCTTTAGGCTTTGCCTATATTCATATTACGGAAAAAGCCGTTTTACGGTTTTTCCCACTTTTAGGTAACGGGAAAAATATAAGTGAATATATACCCATGAAAGTGAAATTTCAGTTCCCAATTCATGGAGCCATCTTGGATTTTTGCATACTTCCAGTGATGGTACCCTTTTTAAGCCATTCAGGTAACCGTTTGAAAATCGAAAACAGGTTGCCAGTAGCGGTGTTTCCGTTAGAATCGATCCGGTGTTTCCGTCAGAATAGACAAATTGTATAGAAATTACCTAGCGGGGAAAAATCATACTCCTAGCGAATTTTGACGTCATCCTGACGTCATACAACCTTCAAAGAATGATAACTCTTTTAAATTATGTTTGTGTTGAGAGAGCTTCTTCTTCTTATTATTAATTTTAAAGGGCTCGAATTCTAAATAGCTTTCACTTCATCGTTTATCAAAGTTTATTGTAATGAAAAGAGAAATGGTTGATTTTGATTACAAGTAGAAAAAATAACAAATAAACGATCAATATATAATGGCATATCATGGTAGATCTATGATATTTTAATACTGGCCGGAAAATTCCATTGATTTTCGATGTTAAGTATTAAGATTTCAAAAGTACACTCCTTAAACTATCTGTAAAAGGTTTTGAAACCAGATCAGACTCCTTTTCTAAAGGTTTTAAAGAACGTTTCTGTCATGTAACGGTTAATTAGCATTCTGTTTGTTTGCATGGTGTTTTATCCTGCTTTCAACAATAGTTTGATATGAACCTAGGCAAAGCCTATAAGCGAGCAGCGCTTGAAGTGTATGTACCTTTAATGTTGAAGAAAGAAAGATCACAAAGTCTAATGCCTTCAAATTATAGGGGGTTGATTAGATCTAGATATAATTCAGATTTTTACAATCCCACAAAACTTCAAAAAATGATTAATCTCTGAATTATGGAAGGGAATGGCTTTCAAACTGTCAGTAAAGAAGAAAGACAAATGTATGGTGGTCTTACCAGTTTTCGTGGGACTAAATTGACAAGTTTAGCCAACGCATATCTAAATGAAGAACTGATTACAAAAAACATATTATAAACATAAAATTAAATTTACATGCATATGAAGCCACAAATTCTGTCTGAATCATGCATGTTCAACGGCAACAACATATTTCACCCTTCAAATTTTGTGCCGGAAGCTGAATCGGAGCATGGGAAAACATGCCTTCATTTCGTGGCTCTCAATATCTGTCGAACAGCTCATAAATAAAGTACTGAAAATCATCACATACACCAAAACTCATCAAAGGTGTTAACTACCATGACAAGGGACTGTTTTAAACAATGAAAATGAACAGCTTTGAGTCAATAATCCTAAGTATTAGAAGGGCGATGAAAAGGATGGATTAGTGTCATGGCGGCCATTGGCCCTCTCGTGACGGCAGCACCAGAATATCAGAAAAACAAAAATTAAGGCATTCTGGTCCCTTCTATCAATTTATATGTACCTATGAGGACAGATTAAGAATTGTTTTAAACACCACTTTATCATAAAACATCTGAAAACATTGAGTGTCTTAATAAAAGGGTTGGAAACATTTTCTCTCTGTAGCAGCGAATGTTCCGGAAAAATTGTTCATTCATAAGCGACCGAACGAAATAGGTCACGAAATTCTCCGATCTATTTATAGACCAGACTCTTGTCACATTATTCCAGTATGATCACATGACTGTTTGGCATCAAGACTGACTATGTCACATGTCAGGACTTTTTCAGGATTAAAATTAAATATCAGACGGAGAAATTGAATTGGGTACGTATCGGGCTGAAAAAGGTAATAAGAAATTTGTCACTAAAACCGATCATTCCTTCACTCACATGCATACTGTCTTGTTTTCGATGCATTTTATAAATCAGCTGCAGTGGTGCTGTTGTGTACATTCAAATGAGCGGTTCACACAAAACAGTGAGGTCATTTACTTCATAGTTCACGAGAAAACTTGGATATCATTTGGGGTTCGAAAACAGGTATCCCACGAAAATAGGTCAGTCGACCACAATAAGAAAAGAAAACAAATAAAAACTCAATGGAGTTTGCATAATGGGCTAGGTAGCCCCTTTGGATATTTGTAGAATTTTTGTCAGAATTTAGGGATTTCGGAGAGTTTTGTGGGAATGTCATATGATCAATAATGTGGATCCATTATATGGGACTGTATTCAAATAAGTATAATAATGACATTTTATATCATAAATGTCTCTTTTGTTGTAGCTCTACCATATTCTGTATGTAACAAAAAAGAAAAATGTAGAAAAAACGCCCCTTTAACATGGAAAATCCTTTGGTAGCACTTTGACACATAGTATTGTAGCTCAGTTCGTACATCATACATTCAGCTAGGGCAGGGATACTGTATTGGAGTCCATTTCTAGGGTAGCATTTCCCGTTGATTCTCAGCAAAATGTTGACAAGATCAATTTGTGTGAGTTAGCAGGTGTTATTCTTAACCAGGCTATATAACAAATTGGAACTCAGAGCTTTTATATCAGCTTTGTTGCTCTCAAGTTTGTGCAGCAATACAGTGTTAGCCAGAGGTATCATGTTCCAGCTCCCCATCAGTCATCATTATTCCCTTTATCACTGGACCTGTTTGAGAGAATGAATGGACAGACAAAGACTGACCTGCTGACTAATGGAATTATTTGTACTTTATGCAATTTTGCCATGTTGATATCTAGCGCTATGATTTGTTACAACCTTTGATTATCGAAGCAAACAGTTTGAAATACTTTCATCTTTTACTGCCAGGTATTTACAAAATTAGACAGAGAACAACTTTAAAGTTTTGTAAACATTCATAGGTTCTGGGTCAAAATGGCACCTTCCAAGGAGTTTTGAGTTGTCTTGGGTGGCTGAGTGCTTGAATTAGTAATAAGGCCCTGGGTTCGATCCTCACCCAAGATAATGTTTTACTTTTAGGGGAGTGTCTTTAGGCAATGCAAGGTACATCCAAAACATGGACTTCTTGTAAAACCTAGGAAAATACATAAATAACTGAGCTGTCAGTCTGATAGTAAGACTGAAATGATTTTGAAAGGAGAGAAGAACACCAATTAATCAATACTAAAGTCCTAGTTTCAAAAATGATTCGGCCAAAAGAAGCTGGTTAAAAATTATGGTTCTTTTTTCAAATTGTTATCTGACATTGGTGTTTTAAGTGAGATCATGACTATTTAGTCATAGTTTGACAACATAGCATTTCTTGATTAAAGTTATGAACGACATGATAGATAGTTTACTTGCATGGATCAAGGGAAAAAGTAAAGACTGCGAATTTTCAGAGGTTTAAGTTTGTAAATATTTGTTTGAATGGAGTTTTATGTTACTTTTCACAGCAATTCAGCTTATTTCTTGTTATTAATTATATCTTAGCAAAGTTACAACAAGTGCTAGGCTGTGGCTGTGGTGCCTTGCTCAAAGATACTCCCTTATGACTGACAGTGCAATCAGGGGTTGAAACAGGATTTCTTGATAACAAACCCTTTGCCTTGAGCATATAGATGGAGATCACCCCAGGGATACAAAACAGTCACCTACAAGAACAAATCTGCAGAAAAAATATTTCAATGGCTTTCAAGTCCTTGTCGTTACTTTGCCAAAAATCTATTTTTAACAATCAATTCATCATATTGTTTTTTTTTTTTTTTTTTTGTTTATGCAGCTGACGGTTTTGCTGGGATGTAATGAAATTAAATTTGTTGAAAGCTGAGTAATGCAGGAATGTTAAAAAGGCATAACAGCAGATTTTGTTTTTGGAAGTTAAAAATATCTTTTCATAAACTAATAAGCAATATTATTCTTCCAAAAAAGGGGTTTAGACCAAGATATTATGTCGAGAAAATACATAAAGGAATATCCCATTTTTTTTTTTTAAACTGTTGCCTTATCGTGTAACAGGGTAGTTCTAAATACATTTGGCTGACAGATACCATATTTTGGATGATTAGGATTATTTCAGATGATGGAGGCACTCTAGGTTATCATTTTACGAGTAATGAGTTTGAGCCCTGGTGCTGACAATTTTGGTGGTGTCTTTTTTTCTCTCACCTTTGCCACGCTGAGAGTACAGTATCATTTCTTGGTGATGTATCTTACCAACTGGCAAACACCTTGAACAAAATTCTTTGCTCAAATTCAAGTTTTACCCAGCTGTAACCCCTACATTGGAGAATAGATTGGGGGAAAAAAAAAAAAAAAAAAAAAAAAAAAACTGTTTCAGTCTGTAGAAAAGACAGCTTTCCAAAATTTAAAAATGTTTTAGCAAAAGCATCTCAGAATTTCCACTAGTCCAACAATGTAGATCCTATTTTAGAGAATAACAAGCTGAACAAGAATTCATGTTCTATGCAGTCAGTTTGAAATTTATATCTACAATATAAAAATAAATTCTGACAGAGTTTGATAGGATTTACAACAAGCATAATTTGGCAGCTAATTCACAACAGAAAGAAAAAAAATACCGAGATTGAAAAAAAGGAACAGATTTCCTCTTTTAAAACAAAAAAAGTAATGATTAAAAAAAAAAAATCACTGCTGTAAGTGGGCCAATTAGACCTATACCCTTTTGCTCCTAACAGAGAAAAAAGTAAAAAAAAAAACCTTTAAATCTTAGATCTAGATGAAAATCGACTCTCCGGCACTATCCACAAAGATAAACTTACTTTGCCCTGACCGAGTTGACCTGGGGACGACTTAAATACTGGCCGAGTTGCTTTGCATTCTTCACAGAAAAAAAACTTTAAAAATTAGGGAAAACGTCAATGAAATATGAACGAAGTTTTTATTGGCAAGAGCGCGAAAAAACTTTAAAGAAAAGATCGATTGGCTCACGCGAAATGGTTTTCTGCTCCTTATTAATTCTCGTAACGTTTACATATGTATTCCGTACATCGGACAGAAACGGAAAACCCCGAATTCCTTCGTATTTGTCCAGATACCTCGAGGGTCTCGTTTGTAGACTGGAACGCTGTTTGAAATCACGTGATTAACAAGGTTGTCAGAAATTATAGGGTAGAACGCTCTTAGAACCAGTCTTTTACGTCCGCCATATTTGAATTTGTAAAAATCAGCTTCCGGTCCACCACTTTTTCCGAGGCATCAGGTATGTACATTTTTGACACCATCTCTACCTATAAGCTCTCGCTTACGCGAGGCGTCGCTCCTCGACGCCTCTTGTGCGCTGCTCGCTATAAACGTCATGATTATAATTTATTAGTCGCAAATTACCAACGTTTCACAGGTGCTAAGGTTGATCTGAAACTGATATACAATTTGGACACACTCTGTGAAAAAGGGGCTTAAAGCATCTCCGTGATGCATGATACCAAAGAAGTCATTACAGTATCATACATCCCTAAAATCCGTTTTGTGGTCTAACCTACTCAATAATGAGGTAAACTGGTCCCTGGACATACATAAAATTGATCAGTAGCGAAAAGTTTCGGCCCAGGTCAGCCTGCGCGGACTGCGCAGGCTGACCTGAGTCGAAACTTTTCTCAGATGCATTAAGTCACCTTTTCACAGAGCACGGCTCCTATGTAAGTCAAGATGTGGAAAAATGTTACGGGATATAACTGTCCAGTATTTATGTAGCTGTGATTTTCTAAACAGTTGTACATGTACTTGAGCAATGCTCTGTGAAAAGAGGGCTTAATGCATCTGCAAAAAGTACCGACCGATGCCGGCCTGCTCAGTCCGCGCAGGCTGACACATATCCACATCTTTTGCTACTTGTAAACTTTCTGTGTTTTCAAGGACCATTCTACCTTTAGCTTAACCGGTTTTAAGTCAAACTGGATTTTATGTACCAACAATGTGATGACATTGCTCGGTATAATGCATCACAGAGATGCGTTAAGCCTCATTCTGCCGGATCCTGGCTCACTTATAAATAAGCCATGCTCTGTAAAAAGGCGCTTAATGCATCTGCAAGAAAATATCGACCCAGATCAGCCGGCCTAGTTCACGCAGCCTGACCTGGGTCGAAACTTTTGTTATAGGTAAATTTTCTGCATGCAAAAGGACAAGTCCAGCTCATGATTGAGCTGGTTGTAAAGATTAAATGAATTTTTAGCATTCATAATTATGTGACGACTTGCTTGGTACAATGGATCACGGAAATGTATTAAGCCCCTTGCGCCAGAGCATGGCTCAAATTTTATGCATTTGATAATCCAGGTCAATATATCGTAGATAGTACAAGCATATATCAATATCTTTTTTAAATGGGTAAGAACCAATGTAACATGTAATATATATGGTAGTTTGAAATGTCAGTTATAGTGTAGCTTATAGGATTGTTACTTTCTCTCTTTTAAAATTCTGCTTAAGAAATAAAAGTGTTTGACGATTGAGTGTTGACGCTCAACAGGTAGCTCAGTCCGAATATTAGATCTCGATCAAGTTTACAGAAAAGAGAGGTGCAAATCTATTTGAGAATGAGGCAGTTAAAAAAAATCAAGACGGTCATTGACCCTAAAGCGCTCACCTGAGTAAAGTCATCTACAGTTAATAGAGCTAAAGAGATCCTGGTTTTAACGATGCAAAATACATGAGCGTAAGTAACCTACTTTTGGACCTGACATAGCCAAATTTCGAACTTGTCCAAGATACCAAGACAAACATTCTGACCAAGTTTCATTAGTATCAGGTTGAAAATGTGACCTTTAGAGTGCACACAAAGTAAATGTTGACGACCGCACGACGATGGCCAAAAGCTCTTTTTCTCTGACATAATACATCTGGCACAGTCAAACCCTAAAAGGCTCTGGATACTGCACTATTAAAGAATATACAGTAATTAGATCTAGGAGCTTGTAAACAAGTTTCTTCACCATTTGGCTGCATCGTAGAGAACATTCTGTTCTTTTATCAGGATTGACAGAAAACGTAGATCTAGCAAGTGGTTAACAATCCTTTTTTTCCGTGGGCGTTCTGAAGAAGAAACTAGATCTACACTGGTTTAGCTCTGAATACAAAGTAATGCAAAATGTTTATTTCAGGGTAAACAAGCTTTTTTCATTTACAACAAACGGTTGAATTTTTGGATAATCGACAGCTGTATTACACTGGTCAATGGTTTATGCTTTACGCGCTCATAGGTAGCACCCAGTCGTCACAACTCGGCCGATTCCGTACCGACATCTAACCTCGTCTGTATAAGGGAGGCTTCCATTTTGAACCACCAATCACATGATCTTAAACATGGCGGCGCCCCTGTAGATCGCACAGCAACGACATGAACAACCACTGTGAAGTTATTCACTTCTATCGATCTGTGAATGAAAGCTCCTAACGGAATTGATAAACCACGCTAAAAATTAAATGTACAAACTGTTTGCAAACTGAAATACTCTTAGAAAGATAACGATGGAAAATTTACTCATGTGTTCTTTCTAAAGAGGAGCCTTACAATTTCAATAATGGTAAAGCGGTGTGCTTCCGGAGATGTGCGAAATGTACCGTGTAGGTGCATATCAAGCTACGTGATACAGCCGAGGGATTTGATCGCCGGATCACCCGAGGTATGCCGAATGAGGTAGCACCTATAATTATATTAGGGAAGAAACGCTCTTAGTACCAGTCCGCCATATTTGAATTTTCAAAAAATCAATTTCCGGTCCACCACTTTTTCGAAGGCATCAGGTATATACATTTTTGACACCATCTCTACCAATAAGCTCTCGCTTACGCGACGCGTCGCAAAAAATGCGTCTCAAATAACAATCACAGCTTAGGTCGGAAGATGAGTCCGTCAGCTGACTTGACCATATCTTTGTTAGTGACAGCCTGTTTTCATTTCAGGTTTTGGGGTTGGCAACAGAATACGGAACAAAAGGTTCAACACATCGCTTTGTAAGAAAGCTGCTAGCCTTGCCGTTCATACCGACAGAGCACATTCGAGAAACATTTGACATGTTGAATGAACTAGCCTCAGAACATCTGCAACCACTGACAAACTACCTCGGGAGAACGTGGCTTAATTCAAATATATGGGACCCGGAAAATTGATCTGTGTTCGGCCAGTCTGTGAGGACCAATAATGATGTAGAAGGTAAAGCTTGTGCTTTTGATTTGAACACATTGAGAATAATTTGAATCCTGGCAATGAGTCCTAAATATCCTACATACCCCATAAGTTGATAGATCATTATTTCCCCCCTAACTCATTGCTTTATTAATCCTTTACCACACAATCTCGACTTTTAACGACAGTGAAGAAAGAAGCCTTTTGAACACATTGTGAGAAAAAGAGAAAATGCTGGTAACCTTTATTTATTTACACGTTAACATTCAGTTACAAAACAGCACCCGCAAAAGTGATTCAAAAGTTTGAAATGTTCATCATGAATAATTTTACCAGTTTTCCTGCACTGCATTTACTTTGCAATTATATATATATAACACAGTTCACCTACTAAACCTTGTGTCGGACCGGCATTTGCCGACTTTTCTGGTTCCGTATATATATATATATATATATATATATATATAAATCGGGCAAACGGCGTTCATGCATTATATATATATATATATATATGTGTGTGTGTGTGTGTGTGTGTGTGTGTGTGTGTGTGTGTGTGTGTGTAATCGGGCAAACGGCGTTCATGCATTGTACAATCTAGTGCATCTTCTTTACGAAGAATCAAAATCGTGGACATTCAAGTGACATTGGTATCGGAATAAAGGCTGGGAAGATACCAAAGAAAAAAGTACAAACATGACATAAAAAATTTTTAATTTTGGGGTATGTATAGGGAGGCATGTTCTCTTGTATGTGCGCCGACTGACAGCAACTAAATACTGTACAAATCTGCTCTTTTGTTGTGTGGTAAACATTGTGGGAAAAGGAGAAAATGCTGGCTACCAGCATTTTCTCCTTTCCCCACCATGTTTTCAAATGCATTCTTTCTAAGGTTCGTTGAAAGTCGGGATTGTGCAGTAAATGGTTAATAGGAAGGCAAACCCCTCAGGAAAAGGAGAAAACTTCTAGTGATCAGCATTTTTCTACTTTTCCTACAAGGTTTTCTAACCCACGTAAAAAATCAATTTCTAACTCCACATCAAATTTTGTCGTGTGTTATTAGTTAAATGTATATTTGTATATTATGCAAACTAGTTGTCGTAGTGAAATCTTCTTTTACAATCTTATCTAAAACTTTAAACGTTTGGATTGTATGTTACCATATTGTACAGTATTTTAGCGGTTAGAGAGGTCGGTCGGGATGTGCGACTTCTCTATCTGCGGCGGTTTTTATCTCGATTGATCCATTGTCTGCTGCTTCTGCAGAGTGAGACACCACTTCTTACAGCAATGTGGCGGAATGGAGAAACTGTTTGCCATGATCTGCTTCTCCATTTGCAACAGTGCTGTTTCATTCACGTTGATTGTACAATACATGTACATGTACATTTAAATATTTTCATTTAATTTACGAGGTTTTCTATCTAAAGAAACTGATAAATTGTTGAAATATTGTTATTTCCTTCTATAAGGCCGACCCCTTCCACTGTTTAATGTCCGTTTAAACTTCTCCTCAAAGTCTGACCACTTCTCTACATTTTGAAAAACTTCTCGCAATTCACAGACTAGGGAGAAGTCACTTCTCCCCAAAGTCTGAGAGTTGGCAGAGGCCTGATAAGCCTGTCTTAAGGACTTGTTGTACTGCAGAGCAAGTTATTCCACATTATTCCCAGGTTGAATTTGTCAGTGAAGGACACACTTGTTTTGTAGTGCCTATCTGTAAACAAATAAAAAATCGTACATTCCACTTCATGTAGTGATAATCGAACAAATTTCTATTGCATTTACGGAGATCACAAGGATAAATTTGGCATCCTTTTCACATGTCCGTAGGCAAGCTGGTTAGTGACTTTGTTGGTCATTATGACATGATTCTGCATCGTTGACGCTATTGTCAAAGTGTAGTCAATATTAAGAAATGTAAATGTTTTAATCCTGTAAATGACGAATGCTGTGATGTCTTGATTAGGACAAGTCAGAGGTTCTTATCAAACTTTACTGTCAATTAGGATCCACTATAATGATGAGGAATTTTAAAGGGTCGTTTAATGAAAAATAGTGGTCTTTTAGGGCTAAAAATTGGAGGTCGTTGGTCACATAGTACAGAAGTTGCTGAACTCTTTACCACACAATCCCGACGTGTAACGACCCAGAGAAAGAAACCCTTTGAAAACATTTTGGGAAAAAGGGAAAATGCTGGTAACCAGCATTTTCTCCTTTTTCCCCACAATGTTTTCTTCCCTTTAAGAGACAAATGTTATGTTTTGAGCTACGTTTAAAATGTGGTCTGAGATGGGATGTCAGTATTTCGAAAGTCTACCAATGACAGACATATTTCGTCATTTTTAGGTTAAATGGCGGAAATAAGGTTGCGTCATTTAACCCTTTACCAAGTAATCCCGTGTTTTCATGTCCCCGAGGAAGAGGCCTTTAGAAAACATTGTGGAAAAAGGCAATGCTGGTGAACAGCATTTTCTCCTTTTCCCACAATGTTTTCTACCCTGTCAAAAAACCTTAAGTTCATTTGAACCATTTGTACCACTTTCAACTTTGTCGTCTGCAGATGCTTTCAATTTGGAAGGGGCTAAAATTTATTGTTTGGGAAAGGGTTAACAGGAATAATTTCTGCAGTGTTGCAATTTTATTAGCGTAGTATTCATAGATGCAAGCATGGGAATACACATGTTAATGAAAAGGCAACACTTGTTAAGTAAAAAGGGTAACATGACATATCAGTAATAAAATGTTTTTCTTTTGTGTGTGGCCCCAATTTTTCCAACATGGCCCCCAATTTCAAGACCTGTGGGCCCAATGGGGACCCCTTACATGCAAAGCTAGATTGAACGCCGATAACTGTCAAAAATACTTTGATGATTACCTGCCCTAGTTTTATAGGCTCACTTCTTTTGATAATTAATAACATGTCCAAGTTTGAAGCAATTATCTTCAGTAATAAGAGAGATATTACAAAATGTCAAAGTTTTCACACATCGACACGGATAACAACAAAACAGATGACAATGACACAGATGACGCCAGGGTTTCATAAACATCTCGACTTTTTCTTCAAAAACAGTAGAGCTAAAAATTAAATGTTAGACTTGCTGAAATTAAAAGAAACTGCAAGACAAAACAAAACAAAAAGAAGTGCTTCAATTGATTAGAGCTGTAACTGAAGGTGTAGAAAACACTGTGGGAAGAGATAAACATGCTGGTTACCAGCAATACTAATCTTTTCCCACAATGTTTTCAAAAGCCTTCCTTCCTTGGATGGTTAAAACACCAGATTGCTCGATACAGGGTTACTTGTAATACTAGTACAGGAATAAATGGTACAAAGCACTTCCTTCATTTGCAACAATGTTTCCAAAAATGGTCTGCTGCAAGATAAAAACCAAGAGCAGGTGCCAGTGCTCGGCTGTGGTTGCTAGATTTTCAGTGAAAATTCTTAGTCAGAAAAAGGGCACAACTGTGTCAAAAATTTTTCGATGGTTTACCTGCCTATCTTTTATAGGTTCCCCTTCAGTAATAACTTAGATATTATAAAATGTTAATGTGTTTTTGCATGACACTATGGCAATACCCCGATGTTCTCTTCGAAAACAGTTGAGCTAAAAATCATCTAAAGGTAGTAAAGGTAGTAGCTAACCGTTTACCTAGAATGTCCTCGAATACCAATTCTCCTTGTCTTCAATGAGGGAAAAATTGCTCTCAAAGATTTCCCAAAGGTTGCTTGATTGCGCAACAAATTTACATCATGATCCTGGCAGTACTGTAGGAACATTTTAAACATATCTCCCCAGGCTACAGAATATTCTAGATGACATACAAAATTATCTTCTAACCTGAAAAATAAGAAACCTTATAACTTAATTTTTTGTTACAATCAAATATACTTTAAATCCAATCACAGAGTTTAATACCCAATGTAGTATTATGTGATTCCATTCTCTGGAAAAAGGGGATTTAATGCATCTCCATGATCCATTAACCTTTACCACACAATCCTGACTTTTAACGACCCTGAGGAAGAAGCCATCTTGAAAACATTGTGGGAAAAGGAGAAAATGCTGGTAACCAGCATTTTCTCCTTTTCCCACCATGTTTTCTACTCTTCCCAAAACGAATTTCGATTTTTGAATAACATTAATTTTGTCGTCTGCAAATGCTTTCAATTTGGACTGGTCTAAAATTTTGTCATTTGGTAACAAGTTAAACCAAGCAAGCCAATGCATAATTAGGGATCCATAGAATCCATCCAGTCTAACAATCCACTGAATCTGGTGGTAAGTATAATACAGATAAGTATAATACCTTTGACATACAGAATATTTACAGATAACAAAGACTTTCCACCTATGTCAGCCTGCGCAGGCTGACATGGGTCAATACTTTTGTAGAGCATGGCTCTAATATTTCCCCCCCCCCCGCGCCCCCCCATATCCACGTGGAAAAGTGAAAGATACATTTAGATTCTTGTAAAATGCTTAAGTATGCATGAAAATCCAAACATAGAAAACTAATAAAACTTTATTACAAGAATTTAAAAGAACAACCACAGAATTTACTAGTTGCTTGAGGCTCCATTTGCCATGCTGTTGTGTTTGACAAATTCTTAACCCTTTACGAGAGGACAGTATTATTTACTACACCCAGACCGAAAATATTTGCAAATGTCAAATTAAGTGTGACTCAAATGATGGGATTTGTCTCTGAAATAGTTGAAAACATTGTGAGAAAAGAAAACAAGAGCACCGCTTAGGGGTGGCATTGCTCAGCTGCAGTTGCTTGACTTTCAGTGAAAATTCTACGTCGAAAAAGGCGCATAACTGCATCAAAAATACTTTGATGGTTACCTGCCCTTGTTTTATGGGTTCCCCTTTTAATATTTAACCACTAGTCTAAGTTTGAAGCTAATATTTTCAGTAATAACAGAGATACTACAAAAAGTTTTTGCACCAGCAAGACGATGCCGATGCCAGGGCTACAGCAACAACTCAACGTTTTCTTCAAAATAGTCGAGCTAAAAATGCTGTTTACGAGCATTTTCTCCAGTTCTCACTAAATTTTCAATGGCATTCTTCCGTGGGGAATCTTTTGTAAAACAAAACATTGATTAAAACTCTAGTAAAGGTTAACTTTTTATAAATACAGTTTCTATCTTCAATCTCACCCTTTTTTCTTTTGGAGCAATGGTCAGCTCTATATGAGCCCTACTCTGGCAAAAGGGGCTTAATGCATCTCTGTGATCCATGACCCAAGCAAATCATCACATGGATCCGTAAAATGCATTCTGTCTAAAACAGACTGGTTCATGAGGTACACTGGTCCTCTGACATGCAGAAAAATTTACCCAAAACAAATTGTTTTGATCCAGATCAGCCTAGATCGATACTTTCTGCAGATGCATTATGCCCCCTTTCGCAGAGTATGACTCGCATCAATTTGTGGATTTTTACCTTTTTCCAAAGTTTAAATCAACAACCAAGTTAAAGACTGATTTTTCGTTCACTAGACTGAGACAGAATATTTTTTTTAACCCTTTACCACACAATACCGACTTTTAACGACCCTGAGGAAGAAGCTCTTTGAAAACATTGTGGGAAAAGGAGAAAATTCAGGTAACCAGCAGTTTCTCTTTTTCCCACAGTGTTTTCTACTCTTCCCGAGACAAATTTCAACTTTTGAGTCACATTTATTTTGTCGTCTGCAAAAGCCTTCAATTTGGACAGGTCTAAATTTCCGTCGTTTGGTAAAGACATAACTATTTAAGGGTTTGCCGTGTACCCACTAGATAACCGGTTTTTACAGCCCTGAGAAAGCCTTTGAATATTCAGTTAGTAACCAGCATTTTCTTCTTTTCTCGCATGTCTTATGTCATAACCTTTGACCACACTATCCCATGGTTCAGCGACCCTTTTGAATGAAGCTTTTGAAAACATTTTGGGAAAAGGATAAAAATGCTGCTAACCAGCATTTTCTCTTTTGCATGCAACGTTTACTACCCTATCAAATGCCAATCCCATCATTTGAGATACATGTAGTACATCCAATTTGTTGCCTGCATTCTCTTACCCTTTACCACACAATCCCGACTTTTAACGACCCAGAAAATGAAAGCTTTAGAAAACTTTGTGGGAAAAGGAGATAATGCTGGTAACCAGCATTTTCTCCTTTTCCCACAATGTTTTCTACCCTTCTCAAAACAAGTTTTAATTTTTGGTTTAAATTTATTTTGTCGTCTCCAAAGGCTTTCAATTTGGATTGGTCTAAAATTTTGTCGGTTTGGAAAGAGTTAATTTACATTTGGAAAATTTTTGACATGAGGTAAAGAATTCTGTTATATACCTAAAAATTTTCTGGCTGACATACACAAAAAAAATCTGTATCTACACACTGTGTATACAGTTCCAAATAATTATGGTATGATGACGTATCACACGCGCGGAAAACATGCATATCTCAAATATCGATTTGAGATTTAATTGGTCTATAATGTACTCTTTCAATCTCCGAGCAGAGTTGTCGTTCGTTACTCTCACCATACATCTCTGCAACGGGCTAAATGACAAGAATCTTGTCAAATCGAGGAAAACATGTTTTGTTACTGTTTAACTGTTTCATGTGTAACAAAATAAAGTAGACAAGGAAATATGATTCCGGATACGTTATAGGTGCATTCAAGCTGATGAATTTACCTGTATCTAATGGAACTATTTTTTCAAGCTTCTTTACTGATCAGAATCTTACGCAAATTGAAAGAAAAAAAAAAAAAAAAAAATGGCTGCGCCCATGAATGATGACAATTTAAACAGAATTAAAAAACAAGTTATCGTCCTATAACAGACATTTAAGCTTTTCAGAAAATCCCTCTTTTTCACATAATTTTTCCTACCGCTAAGTCTGATTGGCCGTATGCTGTTTGAACAGCACACAAAACAATCGATTGGTCTTTCTTTCACCGGCGTTTGTGTCGCCATTTTGAGTTATTGTCATGTGACGAAAATATCACGTGATGACGGACTACTTTCTGAGCCAACTACAGGGGTGAATGGGAATGATCCGTAGTGCAAGAGAGTGGTACCCTTTATACCATCATTACTCTATAATATTCATCCGCCATTTATATAAATGAAGTTACTGGCCACTTTACCATTGTTTCTTTTATTCAGTTTACCTTTAACACATAAAATGTCAATAACTGCAAATTTTTGTGTTTGAAGTGGTAGGTATAAAATAAAAGGAATATAATGTTGTAGTTACTTTCGTGGTGCTTGTATTACTTCTCGCTGCGTAAGAAAGTCCTGACATCTCGCTCAACCTTCGGTCTCGCATGCTATCAAGTTTTCTCATGCTGCGCAAATTATAAGCACCAGTAAAAATACTACAACATAGTATTCCGTATAACCCTTTACCACACAATCCCGACTTTTAACGACCCTGAGAAAGAGGCCTTTGGAAAACATTGTGGGAAAAGGAGAAAATGCTAGAAACCAGCATTTTCTGCATTTCCTACAATATTTTCTACCTGTCCCAGAACAAATTTCTGTTTTTGAGTCGCAATTATTTTGTTGTCTGCACATGCTTTGAAATTGGACTAGCCTAAAATTTTGTCATTCGGTAAAGAGATGAAGACAAGTCCCATCTTCAGAGCAATATGTAATTGTTCTGTGCAATTTCTTTCGACATTGACAAAAGGACAAATCTAACACATTGTCGTCTTGTACAGACTTAACACTTATCCTGCTAAATAACTTAACTCTTTATCAAGTGATAAAATATTTGACTTGTCCAAATTGAAAGCAATTACAGACCACAAATTAAATTTAGCTGAAATGATGGTAATTGTCTGTGAAAGAGTAGAAAACCTTGTGGGAAAAGGAGAAGATGCTGGTTACCAGCATTTTCTCTTTTCCCACAAAGTTTTCAAAAGGCTTTTTCCTAAGGGTCGTTAAAACTCAGGACTGTGTGGTAAAAGGTTAAATAAAATTTTCAAGCTGATATTAAAAACCTAAATAATGTTATTTCAAACTTAGTTTTGGAGAATTTATATCTCCTTATCAGACAGTGCAGATCCAAGATCAGACTGCATGTTCTATGCAGTCTGATCTTGATCTACACTGTCCGGAAAAGGTCAATGAGTCACAATTAGCAGCTTAAGGGTTAACACTTAGGCTGCTAAGCGCAACTTTGTGGGGTTTTGCGGACAGTGTAGATTAAGATCACACTGCACAGAATGTGTAGTCTGATCTTGGATCTACATTGTCTAATACAGCTAGATTACTCCAGGGTGACTTTCACAAGTATACTTACCTTTGCAGCCAATGTAGATCAAGATCAGGCTGCACAAAACATGCATCCTGATCTTTGATCTACACAGTCCACTTTACTAAAACTCTATAAACAAAAGCAACTATGAAATTTCGATTAATTGGGTCATATTTCTAGGATGAAAATGTCTGATAGATTTATTTGGTGCTCTAAGGGTCAAGGGTTAAAAATGTGACTTCAGTGTGCATACCACTGTAGGGTCATGGGGTCATCAATTTTGGCCACATAGTGCACTTCCTCTCTGTGGTCATTGCAATTACAACTTTTACAGCCGATTGCAACATCAGGGTTTACATGAACTACTGATGCATTCTCAGTTTTGATGGTATCATGGGCACCGCTGCTTCTCGGTTCCTGCCAGGCCTCATCTTGAATTGATTCTTGTTGAGTAACTTCAATGGCAATTCGTCATCTATAAAAGGATTAAAAATATCTTTCTCACATTTAGAATTTAAAGCGAATTCTTCTACTACAAAAATTTTCACATCCAATTTTCCATCAACTGCCATCATACTGTGATTTAATCAACAAATAGGATGAAGATGTACAGCAAGCATGTTTAATCTGATCTGGCTACATACTTACCATGAACATCCTTAGTCTTATTCTTAACATTTTTCCAAATTTGAAAGTAACACAACTTCTAATTGGTGAAACCAAATGAATTAGCCAATCAGAAGTAAGTTGTGTAACATTTTAAATCTAGAATTGGACTTGCAATGAAATTAAGAATGTTGGTAAATAATTATTTCATGGACTAAATCTGTAATCAGTAGTGTGTATATCAAGAGGGCCAAAGTCAGCTCTGTGGTAGAGCACTCCCCTGTAAGTAAGCAGTCCTAAGGTTAATTTCTATACCAGCAGCACTTGCAGACCCACAGTAGCTCAGTCAGTGGCCCACAGGACTTGAGAATGGGGGGGGGGGGGTCGCTGGTTCTATCCCCAGTTTGGCCAATTTCTTTCTGAGGGCTGATGATAGTCGTATGTCATTGCACTCTCACTGCTGACCAATGTTTTGATGATGATTATCTGGGAAAGCAGCCAGTGCCTTGGAAAGAATATTATGTGGAGTACTTGTAAAAGAAACTCCAGAAAGCAAGGATAGGCGCACTGAAATGTTGAAAACGAAACAACACATAATCAATTCAATTCAAACCAGCAGCACTTTTTCCCCTTTGGCAATTACCTCAATGGTATCAGAGGTGGGTGCAAAAGACAAATGGAGTGTTAAGAACTGGGAGAGTGGGCTGAATCCCCAAAACCAAAAGAGGACTGAGTATAGTATTAATAAGTAGCATGGATGTTCAGCTGCTCATGTAGCTTCATTGTAAGGCACTTGCATCATGCAAGGCATGCATCATTTTTTGTATTTCCTGTACAGGGCCAATTAGCCATAAAACCTCTTAAGTATCTTCTTAACCACAGTTTAACTACAGTTGTATAATTACCTGGTATTTGATGGTGCACATAAGTCATTGTATAGCCATCGTCACATCTTATGTAGATGACCTTAGTTAGGAATGACTAGTTCGCTGTAGTTAAACATATTAAATGTAGTTGAACGTAGTTACACGTAGATAACCGTAGTTCATCATAGCAATGAGCATAGTTTGAACTTATGATTTGCCCATAGTAAGCACCGTAATTTTCAACATGTTCAAAAATTTGTTACGGATAACTACGATGTCATGACCTTACTGTGACTGCAGTTGAACTTAGTTGACCTTAGTTAACCGTAATTGACCCTACTTAACCGAAGTGTGTACTTAGTTGACCATAGTACCTGCTAAAGCACATCAACAATACATTGTTTCTTCCTTGGTGGCATGACATGATAAGCTATCAGCAATGTAGGCTCATCAACTTCCTAGCTGATCGTAGTAACACTGCAGCAGACTAAGTTTGTAATAAACTATGGTCAACTAAATGCATTACCGTAAAATGTGACCATTGTATAATAGTCTATTGTCTTATTGTTGGCATGGTCTCTCAGCTATAGTACAATCTAAGGTTTCCTATAATTTAACCCTTTACCATACAGTCCCCACTTTTAACGACCCTGAGAAAGAAAGCTTTTAAAAACATCGTGGGAAAATGCTGGTAACCATATTTTTCTTTTCTCAAAATGTTTTCTGTCCTTCCCAAAAGACATTCCAATTTTTGAGTCACATTTATTTTGTCATCTGCAAATGCTTTCAATTTGGACAAGACTAAAATTTTGTCGTCTGGTAAAGAGTTAACTCTTTACCAGATCATGAAAATATCTCAGATTGGTCCAAATCTACAACATTTTGCAGACAACAAATAAAACGATACTTTAATGATCAAATTTCTATCAGACAGGGAAAAAAACATTGTGGGAAAAGAGAAATTGCAGGTTACTAGCATTTTCTCGCATGTTTTCAAAAGCTTTCTATTTAACCCTTTACCAAACAATCACAAGTTTTAAAAACCCAAAGAGAAAGGCCTTTTAAAAAAATCAAGGGAAATGGAGAAAATGCTGGTAACTAATACCTGGTGGTTACAGGTTCGATACCCGGTCAACTCTTTACCACACAATCCCGACCATTAATGACGCTGAGAAAAATGCCTTCTGAAAACATTGTGGGAAAAGGAGAAAATGCCAGCATTTTCTCCTTTTCCTACAATGTTTTCTACTGTTCCCAAAACACATTTCAGTTTTTCAGTCCCAATTATTTTTTCGTCTGCAACTACTTTCAATTTGGACTAGTCTAAAATTTTATCGTTTGGTAAAGAGTTAACCCTTTACCAACTGAAGAAATTCTGCACTTGTCTGCATTGATTGCACTAGCGGATGACCAATTGAATGTGACTCAAATTATGACATTTGTCTGCGAATGAGTAGAAAACATTTCGGGAAAAGGAGAAAACGATAGTAAGCAGCATTTTATCCTTTTCCAACAATGTTCTCAGAAGCCTTCTCTGCTAGGGTCGTTAAGTCGGGATTGTGTGGTAAAGGGTTAATGTAAACTTTCTTTATGGAAATTTTTCATCTCTAACCTCTGACACAATTGAGAAAAGTTGTCAGGAGCTTGGAAAAAATGTTGTGTCAGTCCTGGTGTGAGAAAACTGGGAAACACATGTGTAGGTGCAATGACCGCCTTGATATGACCTAAGCTACAAACAATGGCATGAAACCAAAAATATCTTATTGAGCTATCTAGTCCAATAAATAATACCTAGACTACACTTTAAAAGACTCATACATTCGTTACGTCCTACACATTCGTTACGTCATATATTTATAGAATTTTCTCACGCGCCCGACTTGCATTCCATCAGAGCATCGGTAAACTTTTTCGAGTTGATGAAATCTGTATCCATATCAAAGAAAAATTGTGAAAAATGCGTAAAAAACAGCTAAAAAGCGGGTTAAAAGTCTTACCTTGTGCCCAAATTTCCTTTTTTAATGTAAAAATACACTATTTCATGTTTAAATGGCCTAATTTGCATAGACGAAAACATGACGTAGCCATTTCAGGTGCTTTCGTCGTTACTGTTTTGCACACGGGCCAGAGCTATTGAAAACAATACACTTAAGTTAACCGGTTTTAATCCACCACGCTACTTTCACTTTGGCGAGTGTACACGTCCTATTGGCGTTTCGTTTAATGGGAATTGATATCTGTTTCAATAACCATTAAATTTTGATCTGATCGAGCTTGCTTATTTTTCTTTTAGTTTTTGTTTATTTTCGGAGTACAGGTTACTCCGGAAAAACGGTATAAATAATATTGTACCAAGATTGCAGTAACTTTTCCAGGTGGATTAAGTGGAAGATATTTGATAAAACTAACTGTATATTGAAAGTAGAACTCGGGAAATGACGTCAATTTTATGTTATAGACTGACCAACCACAGGAAACGAATGTATGAGTCCCGCACAAGGGTGATTCAGATCAAAACATACACAAGTAAGAACAAACTTAAAATTGCTATTATGTTGTTTTTACCGGGTTTTTAAGTGTCAACGATCTGTAAATATGCCCAATCTCTTATTTTTCCAAAGTCTTATAAAATCATCTATGAAGCCGTAACGCGCATGTGCAAAAATACGATGTTAAAGTAACGAATGAATGGGTCGAAAGGCTATAATTTTTTTTTTTTTTTTTTCGGGGCGGGGGGCGGGGGGGTCTTATTGTATACATTTGCCCCTATATTCTTTACTGGTGGTTTTTCAGAAATAGCTTTGCTTAATTCTGCTCAAGATGAATTATTTTTCAACTTGAGTGAGATTATAAAAGTCAGAAATAGATCTAGATTTAACCAACCCCCCCCCCCCATAATTTGTAGACATTTTATTTACTTCCATCTAAGTAGCGCTGCTCAACTTTAGGCCTTGCCTATATTCATATTATCTCAACATTGTTTAAAGCTTTTATTTAATGTCAGAAAGTAGGTCAAAGTTGGAGACGACAATTAATACATTTATGGTGGTCTTACCTAAATTTTAGCTTACCCATATCTAAATGAAGACCTGATGACAAAAAACATTTTATAAACCAATAATCAAATTTAAATTCATATGAAAACATAAATTCTGTCTGAATCATGCATATTCAACGGCAACAACATATTTCACCTTTCAGTCTTGTGCCGGAAGCTGAATTTGCGCATGGGAAAACATGCCCTCATTTCGTGGCTTTCAATATCTGTAGAACAGCTCATAAATTAAAAACTAAAAATCATCATGTACATCAAAATTCATCAAAAGCGTTAACTATCACAAGGAGGGACTGTTTTGAACCACGAAAATGGACAGCTCTGGGTCAATTATTCTTAGCTTTTGAGGCACGATGAAAAGGATGGATTAGTGTAATGGCGGCCATTGGCCCCCCCCTTGTGACGGTAGCACCAGAATACCAGAATAACAAAAATTAAGGTATTCTGGTCCCTTCTATCAATTCATATGCACCAATGAGGACAGATTAGGCATTGTTTTGAACACCATTTCATCATAAAGCATCTGCAAATATTGAGTATCTTATTAAAAGGGCTGTAAACATTTTCTCTCTGTAGCAGCGAATGTTCTGGAAAAATTGTTCACTCATAAGCGACCGAACGAAATAGGTTACGAAATTCTCTGCTCTAATTATAGATCGGACTCTTGTCAGATTATTCCAGTATGGTTACATGACTTCGAGACTGACTATGTCACATGTCGGGATTTTTTCAGGATTAAAATTAGATATCAGACGGAGAATTTAAATTAGGCACGTATCGGGTTGAAAAAAGTAATAAGAAATTTGTCACTAAAACCGATCTCTCCTTTAGAAACATGCATACTGTCTTGTTTTGTTGCATTTTATAAATTAGCAGCACAGACACTGTTGTTTACATTAAAATTAGCGGTTCACACAAAACAGTGACGTTATTCACTTCATAGTTCGCAAGAAAACTTGGATATCGTTTCGGGTTCGAAACTAGGTACCCCACAAATATAGGTACGTCGACCATAGTCAGAATAGGAGCTCAAATTGGCGTCGAACTCCGACGTCACTAAAGAAAGATTAATATGAAAATAGGCAAAGCCTAAATACGGGCGAAAAGGCAAATGAAGACAAAATTCATCATTTGTACCTCTTTAGACTTCTATAGACGGGTTACATACTAATGATCTAGTACAAAACAGCAAAGTAACTCAATGTTTTACAGCATGCACATAATAACAAACAGTACAAATGAACTCATATAACTTCAAACAAATATAGCAAACTAATTTCAACTATAACTTGCAAAGCAGATCTATTGGTGCATGGCATACATCAGATTGTTTACTTCTGTAAAAGGATGCAAGAGATTTAACCAATAAATATGATTTGATTAAGACATAATGATGACATTAAGTACTTTTCCTCCCACTAAAAGAGGACTTTCAGAAAAATGTAGATTTTTCAAAAAAAATTATCAATGTAAATTGTTGTTACTATTAGGGCTAACAGATAAATGAATTCCATCAGTAAAAAATGTTAAGATTTAATGACTCCATGAGACTGACAATTAAATTAATGGTCTTTCTCCTTTACTTAAATAAAGAAAACATAAATCCAACTTCATCTTTAACATTATCTTATTCCCAGGCAAAGCATTCTCTCACTGCAGGGGGTGGGGGGGGGGGATTGGGCTGAACCTTCTCCATATCATCTTTTTATTAAATTATGATTATATCTTAATAATGCCATTAAATAGAGGTAAGGATTCCATTAAATAGTGTTAAGAATTATTTGTGACAATTTTACAGTGGAAGACAAAAACTTATGAACTTGAATTCAGATATTCTGTTAGTGACTTACATGTCACCCACAGTCAACTGATTATTGCTAAAGAATCTTGTTAGCAAATGTATAGCCTTTTATGATTATACCATATAGTAGCATTAACCCTTTACCACACAATCGCGACTTTTAACAACCTTGTAGAAAGAATGCTTTTGAAAACACTGTGGGAAAAGGAGAAAATGCTGGTAACCAGCATTTTCTCTTTTTCCCACAATGTTTTCTACTCTTTCGGACACAAATTTTATCATTTGAGCTACATTTAATTTGTCGTCTGCCAATGCTTTCAATTTGGACCAGTCTAAAATTTTGTAGTTTGGTAAAGAGTTAAACAAATCCCAAAAAATTACATGTGAAGACAGAATGAAGTTTAGATCAGAATTCTGTTAATGACTTACATGTCACCAACAGTTAACTGATTACATATATTACTCAAGAATCTTGTTTGCAAATGTACAGCCTTTTACATTATAGTCTTTTATATTATGAATATACCATTTCGTAGCATTAATCAAACCCCCAACAAATCTACATGTGAAGACAGAATGAAGTTTAGATCAGTATTCTGTTAGTGACTTACATGTCACCCACAGCTAACTGATTACTTACAGATTTGTCTTTATATTATAATCAACTATACAATTTTTTTGATAATTGATACAAAACAACCAGAAAATCAAACAAACTATATACAGTGTATAGTAATTATAATTTAAACTTTACAGTAAGTTACCACAAAAGCATGGTATTGTTAGTGACTTACATGTCGCCCACAAATATTGATTAAAATTATTTTAGTGATAATTTATACAGAAAATTTAATGGTTTACATTGCATTCATTCATCATGTTTATGCTTTCTGACGACAAGTAAGATACTGTGCAAAACATATGCTGGTAACCAGCATTTTATCTTTTTCCTTTAATGTTTTCTACTCTATTAACCCATTACCACACTATCACCAATTTTAACACCCCTGAGAAAGACAGCTTTGGAAAACAATGTGGAAAAAGAAGCAAATGCTAGTAATCAGAATTTTTTCTTTTCCCACAATATTGTTTAATCTCTCTGACTCAAATTTCACAGACTGGGCCATATTTAAGTTGTTGTCTGCAACAGCTTTCAATTTCAACCTGTCTAGAATTTAGTCGTTTACTAATAGGTTAAAGAAAAAAAGTAATGTAAATTATTTTGTCGTCTGCAACTCCTTTCAATTTGAACCAGTGTAAAATTTTGTCGTCTGGCAATGAGTAAATTATTCATAGCTGAAATTGTGTCTTTTAAAGTCCCATGAATTATCAAAATTATGATTACTTTCTGTATTTATTCTGTCATTTTCTAAATCTTTAAAGATTGAGTTACAAAGGTAATTGTACCATTTTCTATATAACTCTGGTGATGGATGCACTCCATCATACAAACAGTCATAAGAAATTCTTTTTATCTTTACTTTACTTGATCCATTTCTACCTCTTTTTTTAGTTTTACATAACAACAAATCCCTATCCCATCATACAGAATGTTATCATACTCATCATTAAAAGAAGATATATACGTATTTAAGGAAGAAATGTCTTGTTCAAGAAGCAGGTGTTGGTCTTGAACATTTGATGAACGGCACATATAGTTCAGCCTACCTCTTGTCATGTTAAAGTCATTGTACTTGGAAATGTTTACAGGAGCAATGTGCTTATATTTTGCTGAATTTAATGAATAATGATATTTAAGCAGAGATTTGACATTATTGATGTTATCTTCGTTGTGAGTGTATACAAGTTCACTTCCTCCAGAGTGATACATTTTTTTGGTGAGGTCACAAATTCCAGCTGCTATTGTAACATAGAAAGTTTGATCATCATGAAAAGATTGTTTTAGAGAGAAAATTTTTTTATCAACTAAAGTTTTAAGGGTTGATATTTTGGCACCAGGAACAATTATCAAGTGGGTATTTGACCTATGAAATGAAGGTACATCTTTCAAAAATTTATCAAAGTTTGCCCCCCTTGAATCAGTTGCAAAAATGTATTGTTCCATCTGAAAATGAAAAACAAACATGGTGCATCCTAAATCTGAAAATAAGTCATAGACAGATCTCTGTGAAAAGGGGGTTTGGTACAAATTTGTTTAATTTTTAGTTTCATTTAATTGCTAAAGGTTATATAAGATATAACACTGCTTCAACATTTTTTCAGTTATTTTGGAAACATAGATCTCTCTCTGTCGAACCTTTCAGTACAAACACAACATACAATCCTAGCCACCTGTAATAGACAGGTGAACTGTAAGCCTACATGATTCATTCTTTTCATCATTGACAGCTTACTTTGATACATTACACCCCTTTTCATAGAACAATACTAAGCTGATAAACATGTATATGGCATGACTCTTACGTAGATGCTAGGATGGAAGGGATTAACAATCCTTCCAATATTTTTTCAGTTGTATTGGGATAGCTGATCCACCTAACAATGTGTGTCTGTAATTTACCAGCTGCTCATCCAATGTAGATGAAAAAAATCATTTACCTATTGATGAGAGATAATGACTCTTGCATCAATAGGGTTGAATGTATCTTAAACTATCTTTGACTGCATTCATTGAAGTATGAACTGAAATAGCCTAAAACATGGCAAATAACGCCCATAGGGCGTTATGTTTGCCATGTTCTAGGCTATTTCAGTTTATACTTCAATGAACGCTGGCAATGATATATTTCAACCCTTATAATTGCATTCCCTCTTAATTAGAACAAAAGATAGCTCTGGAATTTTCCAAAAATAATTCCAATTGCATTTATACTTGTATAAAATGCAATTGATTTGACCAGTTGACGCATTTTGAACCAATGAAATGTCTTGAATTTTTATGAGTGCAATTATCGACTTTTGTCAATGTCTGAAATAAAGTTAGCAGAGCACGGCTTCAAATTAGCTTGAAATGGCGACCCTGGATTTATAGCCCATGGCATCACCAAGTGAAATATTGGGGCTAGACAACTATTTACCCTTTACCAGACGACAAAACTTTAGCCGCCATGATATGACCTTAGCTGTTAAAGTGGCGTTAAACCCCAATACAACCAACCAACCAAAACTTTAGCTTTGTCCAAATTGAAGGCATTTGCAGACGACAATTTCAGTTTGGCTCAAATGGTGCAGCTTTGCTTTGATGGGCTAGAAAACATTGTTGGAAAAGGAGAAAATGCTGGTTACCAGCATTTTCTCCTTTTCCCACAATGTTTTCAGAAGACTTCTTTCCCAGGGGCGTCAAAAGGCATCATTGTGCAGTAAAGGGTTAATTAGAATTCCTTAATGGACAAAAATGTCAGAATGGTGCCGAGTTGATATGCTTTGCATCAACACATTATGAATAGGAAATGAAAATCAAGAGATACATGTGTAAATAAAAGTGAATATCAAAGGCAACATTTTAAGCTACCTGTCTCGTCAAATTGATTTGCAATTACAACAAGACTGTTTGTGGTTTAACAGTGCCTCCCCTTGCCAGTATATATTGATGTATGGCAAAAAATGAAAATATCTGACAAAATATTTTATAATGAATAAAGATGATACCTAAATACAACTCATATATATGTGAGCTATCGAACTATAGACTTGCACTGAGTATGGCCTATGAACTAACTACATAATGATTTAAACAATTTTTTTGCACACCGACACAGATGACGGCAGGATTATGACAATTGCTGATTATTTTTTCTCCTTATAAATAGCGTAAAGAATATATATTTCTCATTATTGCTATTATCATTTGATGGTAGCATTAAATGAAGCTATTATTTACATGTTGTATGATAATAACCGTTTTCTAGGACTTTGTAATAACATTACTTTCTTACACGGTTTGACAAACACAAAAATAGATATATCTAGATCTGCATATGATCAAGATTGAAACAAGATGTGTTTGTGAAGCACTAATGTCCCCATAATGGCTATTTTTTTTAAAACACGACCTTTAAATTTGACCTTGACCTTGGTGGATGACCTTGACCTTGGTACCAAAAGATGCGTATCGATGAGATATACCTACATACCAAATATGAGCCTTGTGACTTAAAGACTTTAGCAGTAACAGGAAAATGTTAAGTTTTCGAACAACCAGATGGAAGGACAGACTGACAGATGGACGGACAGACAGAGGGACAAAGGTAAAACAATATGCCCCCGATCTTTCGATGTGGGGACATTAAAAATCTCTAATTTTGCATGAATCCTGTGAACAACAAATTAGGCAGCAAAAGATAAAATTTGCCTTGGCTTTTCTTTAAAAACACACACTGAAAACTGGTTTTCAAGATGTGAAAATTAAGAAAAAAGGAGATTTAAATGTGTAAATAAAAAAAATTCAAGAAAAAAGGAGATTTAAATGTGTAAATAAAAAAAAAATTCAAGTCCACAATGCTAATAAATTTGGCTTTTAAAATCGATCAAAACTAACCAAGCCAACTATGAGGAAAGAGTGAGATGTCAGAAATATTGTAAATAAAGTGGTTCAGCCCCAAATTCAATGAAGACAGTAAGAATATTAGCTAGACATCCGTCACAACAGGGTTTTGACAGCCGGAATAGCAGACGATGTAAACAAAAATCACATGATGCGTCATGTGACCGTTGCCTTCCAATTTGAAATGAAAAAAAAGGTTTTGTGCATTCTTTACGTCAATTTCCAGGTTCAGGGAACATACTCTGTCGTAAGATTACCATAGAGCCGAAAGGAAACCAACAATTATCAACAATAAGAGCGAGATAAATATGCCTTTTTCTCATACCTTCATAGTGAAATTATCCTTAAAATGCATTTGATCACCACCAGAAATTGAGCAGACGATTTCCCATAACTCCGTGAATGATTTTCGGAAAAGTCAGAACCATTCCAAATGTCGTCAAATGACGTCATACAAGGGGGTACTCCTAAAGGTCACAGCCTCTACACTTATGACTGATTGGAGAGGTCATCAGACCTCTCCGACAGTGGTGAGTTTAAAAGGCAGACTGCCACAGAAATCCTGTCTAAATCCATTTGTTTTTGCGAAATTGTTCTGATACACAGTCTATTTCGTCATGGTTTTATAAATAAACCGAAATCAAAAAACTGAAATAGGAAATAAACGTGTTTTTTTATATGACGGATTTCCAAAAAGATTTATTATACTATATTGATTGTAAATGACCTCTCCAATAATTGCAATTTTTCATTAAACAAATAAATCTAAGCAAAAAGAATTTCGTTAAAAAAAAAAGAACACCGCGGGAAAAGATCACGTGACTTGATACTATCTGGAGAATTCGTACCATGGAGAACTTATACCCTTAACACGAGAGCACGAGTTTTCTGGAGAACTCGTACCCCACAAATAGATATAAATAGGTTGATCAGTATGTTTTCAAGTTTTATTTTTCAAAACTGACTAGACTCTAGCATTTTGCTCAGTTTTATACAAAAATTCTATGGATTTATAATAGATTTGATGAAATAACACACAGAGTTGCTTCTAGGATGCGGGATTGCGAGAATTCCGCGAAAATCAACTTATGAGCGCAAAAAAGTCGTGCCCCTTCGCCCTGGTCCTTTGGTTTTGGGTGGATTGCACAGGCTGACATGGGTCGATACTTTGTGCAGATGCATTAACCGCCCTTTTCTCAGAGCATGGCTCATTTATCTACTTTCTTAAATTTCTAACGTTTAGACAAACAACCTCTTCATTTTACAAGTCTGCAGCAGACAACTTTTCAAAATATTGTAGGAAGAGGAGAAGCTGCTAGTTACTGCAATTTCTCCCTTTGTCACAATGTTTTCCATCACATCAAAGCACCATCTTCCAGTTTAATTATCAAAGTTTGAATTGTCGTCTGCATGCTTTTTCTGTGTGGGACAGTCCAAAAATTGCTGTTCGTTAAAAGATTAAGAAATGTTACATTTATTTTTAACATGTCTGGTATTAGTATTATGTATAGGCCACCTTTATTTATTGTCATCAGGTAAGATTCTTGCCTATTCGGTGGAATTAGCAAATTGTATCAAACTTTATTTGAACGATTTCTCCTTTTCAAAAATATTTTGATTTATCTGAGTACACATTACAATCATTCATTAGAGGTTTGTTCCTTTTGAAAATGAGCCAAATTGGATCATCATCTTGAATTTTGTGTCCTTGAATTTTGAAAAAAAATATGCATTTCTGAGCATGTTAATGGCATATGGCATACAATTTCTTCAAATCTTTACCAAAGTCGCGTTGTTAGATATTTATGAGAGCTTGGTTCCTTTCCAAACTGAGCAAAAACGGGTCATGGAGTCACAAATTACATGCTCTTGAATCAAAAAAAAAAAACATTTTTAGCTTGTGAACAGCTTACAGCCTTCATTTTACTGTCAATCCTTACAAAACCCACACAGTTTATAGATATTCATGGGAGCTGGATTCTTTTGCAAACCGTCGGATTATTGGGTCAGAAATTCCTTGTCCTTAAATTTATAAAATGCATTATGAGCCTGTCAAGAGCTTACCGCATGTATTTTTTTAAACTAACATGAAAAAGAATAGCTTTGCTCATATCAGCTCTCAATTTCATTATACCTCCACAACTCTTTGTAAAAATCCGAGTCTGTATTTAAATACCAGTAGAGCTGTCCTTATAGGCCTCTTGTTCCTAGAATATTATAACAATGTGGAACATGTACTGTATTGTGCCTGTACACCAGCAAAATTTAAAAAAAAAAACACGTTTTTTCTCATTCATTTAATGCCTAACTTGTTTGTTTACATCTACCAAAATATATTGAAATCAAAAGCCAATAAACTATTTGAAAACATTGATGCCGACCTCTCCTGGCTTCTTTTTTAAAGAAGCCAACTTGTGCATTTTCTCACTCGTCACAACTCGGCCGATTCCGTACCTACATCTAACCTCGTCTGTATAAAGGAGGCTTCCATTTTGAACTACCAATAACATGATCTTAAACATGGCGGCGCCCCTGTAGATCGCTTAGCAACGACATGAACAACAACGGTGAACTTACTCACTTCTATCGATCTGTCGATGAAAGCTCCCAACGGAATTGATAAACCACGCTAAAAATTGAATGTACGAACTGTTTGCCGACTGAAATATTCTTAGAAAGATAACGACAGAAAATTTAGGCCTACTCATGTTTTCTTTTTTAAGAGGAGCCTTACAATTTCAATAACGGTAAAGGGGCGTGCATCCGGAGATGTGCGAAATGTACCGTGTAGGTGCATATCAAGCTACGTGATACAGCCGAGGGATTTGATCACCAGATCACCCGAGGTATGCCGAATGGCATTTTCTGTTTCGAACTTAGAATTCATGAGCTTTCAGTGTGATGAAATGATGTGTTGTACAAACAATTGATAAATTATTACGGGGAGATATATTTTTAGGCCGAAGATATTTACCCGACTGTCGTGTACACACTGAAGAAAAAAATACACTGCGAGGCCGACTGTCGTGTACTCAATGAAGGAAAACTTGTTGGGTGCCCGACGGTCGTGCCCGGACTGATGATATATCGGCTTGGAGGCACGACTTACGTGCGCACTATTTCCGATTTCTTCATTCAGTACACGATGCGGTCGTGTACGCACTGAAGAATCGGACTCTTGCGTACACTGTATAAATGGGTTGGGCTAAAACGCGGAATGGCATGTGAACCGGCACGGCGTAGACGGTCTCAGTGGAGCACACGGCAATATAGTCATTTATACAGGGTGTCAAAGAACAAATGCACAAGCGAAGCTGGCATCCTTTTTATACGCCCGAAGGGTCGTATTATGTTATACACCCGGTCGTCCGTCCGTCCGTTAGCAATTTCTTGTGTGCGCAACTCCTCCTACAGTTTCCATCGGAATTAGATCTACTTGAAACTTGCCACAATGAATCTCCATGATGTCTAGTTGTGCATGTGACTCTCAAAATTTGGATCGCTGTTTGCGTTCTAAAATTATCTGCCCTTGATTTCTGAAATAGCCAACTTTTCACTTTGAAGAAAATTCATACTGTGAGGCCGACTGTCGTGTACTCAATTGCATGCCTGCCATTGCCATGAATGATGATGCGCATTGATTGCAAATTGCTTACATTGCCCACTAAACAGAGTGTAGGCCAATGTACTAACCGCTAGTTTGGTCTTTTTCATGTGCTTCTTGAACAGTACTGCCCCCCCCCCCCATGTTTGCAGGTGAACCGAAGGCGCGAATACTTCAGCTGCGCAGGAAATTTATTCTCAGCCCTGGTGACCGATTTGTTGGCTTGCTCGACCGTTCTGCTATCGACCACAACATATTTACAAAAGGTGGAGTCCTCAAAATTCTTGAGGAACTCTTTAAATTCGCCATAATTGGCGAACTTTTGGCCAACTGACATCGCAACCGTCAGGGCGGCAGCGGCCATCTTGCTTTCTTCAGCTGTGGATGGTTATACAATGAGTTCTCTCCCCTAACGCTCGTGTACGAATGTGCCGTTTTAATAGGTGCGTACACGACGGTCGGGTAAATAGTCACTCCGATATTTTTATTGATAAAATGTGATTTTTTTAAATTGCAATTCTGTTTTTGACATTTCTTTGGCGTAGAGAGCTTTTCTGGAATGTTTACGTCTGTAAAGGTTTAACAGGAGCCACGAAAACACAGTGTGCAAGAAAATATTGATAGCAAACATAGATTCACGAAGATATGAGATTTCACGGAATAACGGGGAATCAACGATAATTTTCGATTTAGAATGCCGTGACGTCATTGTGTTTACAATCGAACGCATTACTTCTCCAAACTCACCTCTGAATAGGATCAGATGTACTGTCGGTAGAATTAAGACATCTAAATACAATAATCTCTTCCTACATAGGTTTCAATGCTTTACAAATGCATCAGTATTAGCTTTAGGTCAAGAGCGACCCCGAGAGGCCGGCAGATATAACGAGGAAGCCATTTTTCCTTAGAAGGCGTGTCACGTGACAAATGTAAACCCCCCCCCCCGTAAAAAAAACGACTTCGGTTTGCTTCTTCCGGTTAATGTTATCATCGTTTAACATTACGTTGTTTCCACAATATCTCGGACGTTATTTTTTTGTTTTTGTTTTCCTTATGGTCTTGGGCTTATTTTTAGACTGGCGCTCGTACGTGTTACCTATAGACGGGCTCCAAGGCCGCTTCGCGGCCTTTTCGCCCGTAATATGAATATAGGCAAAGCCTAAAGGCGAGCAGCGCTACTTTGATGGAAGTAAATCTCCAAATCAAATGCCTACAAATTGTAGTAGGTAGATCTAGATCTATTTCTGATTTTTGACTAGCGAAGCTAGTCTATAGGCATCAAGATTGACCTAGATTCAAAACCCCACAGTTGCCAAATACTGCCACACAGAAAATACTTCTTTCTGTTAGACAGTTTAGACATGAACCATTTTCTCTACCTCTTCGATTTGAACATGTCGTCTTAGAAAGTAATAAACTGAACAAGATGTCATTTATAAGGTACAAGATCTTTGCTTATATATGTAAATTGAGTGACCTATGCAAAGCAGAGAATCACTTATTCCTACACAACTGTATTATGAATGAATATTTGAACAGATACACCTAGGTTAACTTGTAGCAAATCACAGCTATATCAACTCCCACTGGACAGCGAACCCTTGTCATTCCTTCAATCATTCATTATTTAGATCATTGTGTACAGTTGAACTATTATGTTAAACTGTTATTCTATTAACCTTTCACCAAACAATCCCAAGATTTAACGATACTGGGGAAGGGTCCCTTTGTAAACATTGTGGGAAAAGGAGAAAATGCTGGTAAACATCATTTTCTCCTTTTCCCACATTGTTTTCTGCCTTTCTGGAATCATGTTTCATCAGTTTAAACTGTTATTCTATTAACCTTTCACCAAACAATCCCAAGTTTTAACGATACTGGGGAAGGGTCCCTTTGTAAACATTGTGGGAACAGGAGAAAATGCTGGTAACCATCATTTTCTCCTTTTCCCACATTGTTCTCTGCCCTTCTAGAATCATGTTTCATCAATTCAGCCACATTTAATTCATGGTCTGCAACAGCTTTGAATTTGGACGGGTGTAAAATTTTTCGTTTTGTTAGGAGAGTCAAATAGTTAACTACATCTTGTGCTAGTAGATATTGACTAATGGTGTTTAACGCCGTTTTCAACATTATTTTCAGTGATATTGCGGCGGCCAGAGCACCTGCCCATGCTTTGCTCGAGTTTCTTTTACTAGCACTACTGCGACTCAATGACCTTTTGTAGACAGTGTGTGCAGTCTGATCTTGGATCTACATTGTCCGATAAGAAGATAGATTTTCTCCAAAGTGAAACTGTGAAATAGCAGTAGCAATATTCAGGTGTTTACCATCAGCTTGAAAGTTTCATTAAACATTTTTTAGCAGGTTAAGGGCTAAACTTAAACTGGATTAAAGTCAACCAATTGCAAATATAGCCCCGGCAGTTCAGTCGGTAGCATACAGGACTTGAGAACAGGAGGTCGCTGGTTTTATCCTCAACAAATTTCTGTCCGAGAATTGGTGATAGTCATTGCGACAGGATTCATTTCTCGCTAACGTTTCGACGATGGTTATGTGGGAAAGAAGCCAGTGGCTTGGAAAGAATATTGTGCGGAGTACTGGTAAAAGAAACTCCAGGAAAGCATGGATATGTACACTGGCCACCGCTACATAACTGAAATAATGTTGAAAATAGGGTTAATAAACACCATACCATCAATCAATCAATCAAACAATCAAATTCGCTAGTCTGTCAGTACTTTCAGTACTTTGATTATATAATCTCACTAAAGTTCAAATATAATTCATCTTGAGCAGAATTAAGCAGAGCACAGCACCAGTAAAGAATATAGGCCTAGACAAATATATACAATAAGTCACCCTACTCCACCCTTCTAAAAAAGAAAAAAGCAGTTGTATTTCCTTAACGGACAAGATAGCCCTTTAAGATATTTTTAGGTTTCGTGCCATTTGTTTGTATTGGAGTTTAACGTCGTTTTAACGGCTTTGGTCATATCAAGGCGGTCATTGCACTTACACATGTGTTTTCTGGCTTTCTTACATGAGTACTGACAAAAACTTCCTTTCCAAGCTACTGACCACTTTTCTCTAATGCATCAGAGGTGACAGGTGAAAAATCACCAGAAAGAAAGTTTGCCCCAACCGGGTATTGAACCCGCAACCACCAGGTAATGAGTCAGACACACTTACCACTGAGCTACTTGGCCGGGCAGCTTTCATGCAAGAATTACGCATGTTAGTATGATGCTGCCATATTCGATAGCATAACAGTAGAGTAACATATTGCCAAGTATATTCATTGTTTGAATGCCAAATTTTTACCTTTTTATTGCATTTAACCGTCCAGTGTCTTTAGTGGTATTGATCTGTGCTTAACAAAAAAAAAAAAAAAAAAATGAATTTGAAGATTTAAACTCTAAAAAAGTCCCTTTAACACCAAAATTCGTTTAGTAGCACTGATCATATAGGGTGGTCATGCTGCTCAATTGGTAGACCTACATCATAGGCTCAGGTAGAACAGGGGTTTGAGTTGGAATCATTTCTAGGGTAGCATTTCCTGTGGATTCTCATTACATTGTTGACAAGCTTAATGTGTGTATGTTGGCAGGTGTTCTTAATATATAACAAACAGAAACTAGGGATTGTTATATCAGCTTTGTTGCCTTCAAGCAGTGCCCTGTTAGCCAGAAGTAACACGTTCCAAGAGCCACCATTTTCCCCCTTGACCACACAATCCAAAGTTTTAACGACCCTGAGGAAGAAAGCATTTGAAACCATTGTAAGAAAAGAAGAAAATGTTGGTGTCCAACATTTCTATCTATTCAAAGTAAAAAAAAAAAACTATCATGTGAAATAGATTTATCATCTGCAAATGCTTTGAATTTCGACAGGTCTGAAATTTTGCCGTTTGGAAAAGACTTAATTCATCATTGTTTGAGAGAATGGATGGACAGACAAACAGACTGAGTAATGGATGGGCAGAATTATCTGTACTTGAAGCAATATTGCCTTGTTGATATCTTGGGCCATGAATTTGTTGCAATCTTCGATTATTAAAACAAACAGTTCATCAAAACATTTTCATCTTTTTACTATCACGGATAAACAAAATTAAACAAAATCAGAGTAGAACTTAAAAGTTTTTTAAGAGTTTGTAGGATCTGGGTCAAAATGGCACCCTCCTAAGAGTTTTGAGTGGATCAGCACTTAAGGTGTTAAATTAGTAATCTTAAGGCCCTAGGTTTGATCCTCATCCAAGATAAAGTGTTAGTTTTATGGGAGTGTCTATGGGCAAAGCCTCGGACAGATACGGAAAACCCCGAATTCCTTCGTATTTGACCAGATCCCGTGTAAATGCAGTAGGGGGAGAACAAGCAAAACCCTGTGCACATCTTTGAATGCAGGTTCCTTTAAGAACAGTAGGGAGTTAAAACGCTTTCAATAATGTGCACACCATACAATGCAGGTCCCGGTTTCGGCAGTAAGGAAAAGTAACACCCTAAATACATGTAATATGCACACTACTTAATGCAGATCCTGGATTGCAACAGTTAAGAGAGAAACCCCCCAAATAATGTCCACACCATATAATGCTGGTCTCTTGTAAATTTATGCAGAAGGGACAATAGATGCCAAAAACTCTGCACACCATGGAGAGCAGGTCCCCTTTAGGAAAATGCTTCTAGTGACGTGCACATATCATACAATGAAAGTCTCTTGAAAGTGCAATAGGGACAGAAAAGCCCAAAATAATGTGCACACCACATAGTTCAGGTCGCTTGTAGCTGCAGTGGGGACAGAAAACGCCGAACAAATTTAGTGCACACCATAGAATGCAGGTCCAGGTTACCACATTAAGGAGTGAAAGCGCCCTGAATAATGTGTGCACCATAGGGTGCAGGTCACTGGTTACGTCCGTAGAAACAGAAAGCGCTCTAAATAATACGCGCACCATATAATGCAGATCCCTGGGTACGACACGAAGGATAGAAAACGCCCTATATAATGTGCACACTATATAATGCAGGTCCCATGTAACCGCAGTAAGGACAGAAAATGCCACAAACAACTGTGCACATCATAATGCGGGTCCCTGGTACGATACGTTGAGAAAAATTTCTAAATAACGTGCAAACCATATGATGAACGCTCCTGGTTACGGCACCAAGGAGAGAAAACGCCATGAATTATGTGCACATATGCAGGGTACGATGCTTAGGAGAGAAAACGCTCTTAATAATGTGTACACCATATAATGCAGATCCATGGTTGTGATAGGAAGGAGAGAAAATTCCCTTAATAATATACACACCATACAATGCATGTCACTGGTCAAGTAAGTTGAGACTGAACCGCTTTAAATAATGTGCACACCATATAGTGCAGGTCCTGGGTTAAGACACTAAGGAGATCGGTTGATTTAGTGCATAGTGTTTAAGATCGTTTTTTCAACATTATTTCAGTTATATAGCAGCGGCCGGTGCACCTGTCCATGCTTTCCAGGATATTCTTTTGCAAGTACCCTGCACAATATTTTATCCAGGTCACTGACTGATCTCCTACTGAACCATTTTCGAAACAATGGTCAGCGGTGAGAGAGGAATGAATCCTGTCGCAATGACTATCATCAATCCCCAGAAAGAAATTGGCCCAGCCGGGGATCGATACAGCGATCCCCTGTTCTCAAGTCCTCTATGCTACCGACTGAGCTACCGGGGCTCGGCGATCCCTGGTTAGGATAGGAAGGAGAGAACATTTCCTTTATAATGTGCACACCATATAATGCAGGCCTAGGCTATGCGGTACAAACATAAAACACCCAAAAGAATGTGTACATGATATAGAAAGTAGTTCGCTTGTAACTGCACTAGGGACAAAAAAAAAAAACCTTAAATTATGTGCACACCATATAATGGGTGTTTTTTTTGTATCTGCATTAGGGACAGACAACGCACTATATTTAGTGCACACCATACAATAAAGGTCCGTTTTAAATGCAGTATGGACAGAACAGGCCAAAAGACTGTGCAAACCATAGAATGCAGGTTCTTGGTAATGTTAGAAGACACAGATATTGCTGTGTATAAGATATTGCTGTGTATAACGTGCACATCATATAATGCAGATCCTTTTTAACCTTTTACTACTCAATCCCGAATTTAGGTAGAAGGTTTTTGAAAACATTGTGGGTAAAAGAGAAAATGCTTTTAACCAACATTTTCTCCTTCTTTTTATGAAGACGACATAACCACGCCAAAAGTCACCCGCTGCAACAGACCAAATTGTGGCTGTGCAGCCATCTGATAGAAGGAGAGAGTTTATCATTATAATGTGGAAAGAAGGTGACCATCATAGAAAATACTAGCTGTGACGTGAAAAATGTAATTTATGTTATTATTTGCAGCGGATGCAATGAGGAATATATTGGAGAAACAAACGATTTAAGAAAACGTATGACAGTGCACAGACAACAAATCCGAGACCCAAATGTGAGAATGTTAATATCTGTGCAGCAGTGGAACCAAAATCTGGTGTTTTTCCATTTTATTAAATGCAAACCGACAGTATCATCGTTACCAGAAAACGAAAGGAGAAGAATTTTATTCAAATGTTTAATCCCAAGCTAAATTGACTTCTTTGACGTGGCATAGCGTGGCTTCCCTTTGATCCAATCATTTTGACGTCATTGACATCGTTTCTATGATTGTTAAGTTCATTTGCCTATTACTCTCCTGAAGATTTTCTTGAAACGGTTGGGGACCAATGAAGTTATAATAATCATAGGCTTGTCATTATAAATCACATATATATATATATGTGTGTGTGTGTGTGTGTGTGTGTGTGTGTGTGTGTCGACGCTCCAGTGCTTAAAGGTTGTAAGTGTAAATTGCCAACTTTTGGGAAATTGATAAAAATACTTCTGTTCCGATATTGGATGGCCATGTGCGCCCTGCTTTCACATGAAAGTCCACTGACATTTGTTACATTAAACCTAAACCGATAAAAATTGTATAATGTGTCATTTATCTTAAAAAAATCACATACGACTTTTTAATATTTGACACATCTACACTTTCCCAAAAGTCGTAATTACCTCTTACAACCTTTTTAATTTTAAAATATTTTTTTTTGTTAGGTCGTATGTACCACTTAAAACCCTTTTAGATCTATATGACATTGTTCTCAACGTCCATGCAAAAACAAATTTAAACCTGGCATCAATGAGGTATACAAAATGATCATTAAAAACAATCATTAATTTGTAAGGGTGGAAGTGTCATCACGCATCAGGCTAAATCCATAGTAAGTCACAATTCATTGTATATGCCAGAGAGGAAGCTATGAAAGACCTGAATATTGTTGAAAAAGTGTGAACAACTACCGCGTGGTCGTAAAAACCTCAGACAAATACAGACCACCGCAGACCACCACAGACCATGCTACAGACCACCAGACCCCTATGCAGACTATCTTTGACCCATAAAATAAAATCTAATTGTGTTTGAAGTAAAACATCTTGAAAATTGCCATAGTTTAGACACTGCAGGAATATTTGTTTTTATGTTTTGAAGTATTCATCAGCATGAGATAAGAATTAGATATTAACTATAAATCTCATCACAAATCTTGATGCATTCTATCGAGAACCATTAAATTGACTTTACAGTTACCTTAAGCTGTTGTGAAAAAATGAGTCACTGACTTCAAAAAAAAATTTTAGTAATTATAAATTTGGTAAAAGGTCTATGGTTTAAAAATTTTGCTAATGATGGAAACATACAGTGCAATGTGCCTATCTTATCATTCCTCATTGAAGTTATGAACATTTAAATGATGATTAAAAATACATTTCATGGGTGCCACCATCTCAGATTGTCATGACTTTATGAGGTTACTAAAGAGCAAAATCTAAATAAATACTTTTTACAGCAATGTGATTATACAATTTCTTTCTATACGGACATTGTTGGTATACGATTTACGTGTTAAACTAAGATTTTCATTAATTCTGAACAGTCCTACAAACTTCATTAGTATTAAAATTGTCAGGGCTTATGCCACGCCTCAAGTGAATTTAAATGGAAATAACTTTCTTATATTATGCCAGTTTTTTGTCAGATTTTCACTCTGTTGTTTCTTCTAGAAGACATATTTAATCTTTTTAACATACCTTCATTATTATCCCTGCTTTTTCCGTTAATTTCATAATTTGCAAGCTTAACTGATTTGTTTTTCATAATGCTTCAAGAGCTAAATTAAGAGTAGCAATTAAACACTTTGGTTTTTTCTAGAATTCTAACAAAAATTGTGTGGTTCAGATTCAGACTAAAGTTATAAACTGAAGTGCACCAGTTATGATCTTAAAGGCTTAGTTAAAAATAAAACATAAAAAGTAACAATGAAATAAATAAGGCTTGAAAACTTTAAGGTACAATGATCTGAATTAATTTTGAATTTTACAGTTCCTCTGTGACATCAGAAAGTTTCCCATTAATAAATGTCACAGATAAACATCTCAAATCTTAATAACTCTTAACTTCTGTAAGCTAGTTGTATTTGCTTATGTAAAAACAAAAACTTCATTTTTCGCCTACAGAAGAATTGAAAAAGAATTTGTAGTAACACAATCACAAATCAATTATCTGCTAATTTCAGAGATCTATTGCATATACTGAAGAGGTGGATAGTGCTAATAAGTTAATTAGGCGCATGTACATGTACTTATAGATTCAAGGTGCTGGGGTGATGATATGATCATGATTCTTCATAACTGGCACAGTTCTTTTATAATGATTTTAGATTACTTGGCAATGCAGTTGTAAAAACCTGGTAGAAAGCATACTCTTACTCCGGGGTGTTCTCCATGCGCCTCGTGTGGCTGGGCACTGTAAGCACTGAGTCAGAGCAGATACTCATACTCTATTTCTAAGGTGCTCTGGCACCCGAGGCACAAGGGTGGCATCCCTTAGAAAACATGATGCATCTAACAATATTGAAATATCAAAAAAAAAAAAAAAAAAAAATACTTAATGGGATGAAAATTAGTTGGGATTGAATAGATTATTAATCAATGTAACTGAAATTTAAATGATCTAAATGAAATATTTAAAGGTGATATTTACCACTCTAGTTAGATTGAAATTCTGATGTCTATTACTTTAAAGCAGTTGAATAAAGTAAACAACAAGATAACTGAACGATGCAAATTGAAAAGCAAAAAATTTAGCAATTAAAAATAAGTTTTAAATTTTACTGTTTCATTATGACGTCAGAGAAGGTATTAATGAGATGGCCTGAATTCATTCCTCTTTCAAAAAAAAAGAAAAAAAAAAAAAAAAAAAAAAAAAGAAATGCAAATTTTAAATCGCAATACATGTATTCACTGACTTGATGCCATTTTGGCAATCATGTCCTTAGATCTTGAACAAAACTTGAATCTTGATAATAGCCCTTGATGATAGGTAAAGCCACTCTATGCCTAAAGAATAGGTCCCTGCCTCTCAAATATTTTCAGGATTTGTTTTACATTTGTATTTTATTCAGTAACCATATTCAATTGTTTATTAAATTCAATGTCTTGAACATGGGATAAGGTTTTACATAATTTAATTTACTTTAAGGCAGGGATTGTATATACGATCCCTGTTCAGAGCATATAAAGATTGTCCCAAATCATCAGTAAATTTAGAAAACTGAATCTTCTATGATTCAGAAAGTAAGGTTAGGCTTTATGGAAATTCCTATTTTAATCTTATTTTATTATTACTTTTTTTTTAAATTATTACTTTACAAAAACGAGTTTGCAAAATTTATGCAAAACACCTGCTATAATAGTTTCTGCAAACTTTACTTGGATTTCCATTTTCAAATAAATAATCAGGGTATTCAATGTTTTTTACCTTTAGACTTAATAATAAATGGTTATGCTTTATCCTAATAGCGGGATATTTTCTGTTCTGAAACAATTTTATAGAACATTCAAAAACTAACTTCACAACAATGTATACAACCTATAGAATATAGTAACCCAGAAATGTTTTAACTTCTAAGCTGTTGTGTGTGTGTGTGTGTGTGTGTGTGTTTTATACCATTAGTAGTAGTGTGTACAGTATTTAAATATTAATTTCATACGTTTTGATTTAAAGTTTACTCATTAAATGTTACTTTTATATATTGTTTGTCTCTAAGATAGTCTGCGTGGATCTTCGGAGGCTCCTGTACTGGTTCCAAACTATTAATGTTTATGGTTTGTTATAGTTCCATTTATACTCAACTTGTAACAATTGAAGTGTTTTTTTTTTTTTTTTTTTTTTTTTTAATTCAAAATATAAACATATAGATTTAATTTATATGTGTCAAAGACAGTCTGTATGGGGCTATGAGGTAGGATCAGTCGTGGTCTGTGGTAGTCTCTGGTGATCTGTGGTGTATACGACCAACAATTGTGCCCCAACACTTATGATGTTGTGCTAGGGTGCACAACAGAATTTTATGGTCTTTTCAAACTTTAGACATAATTATGTAACCTGTTAGGTGTAAAGGAATCATCTGGGAACAAATGAATAAGTAAGAGGTCGACTCCAGTGCAGGTCAACCCGGGCCGATATTTTTTTAAAATGACTGCTTAGTAAGGTATGATGACTATTTAACATAAAAGAAAATCTACCTAAAGCGAAAAGCTTCGACCCTGGTCAGCTTTCGCTCATCTGTGCAGTCTGCAACCTTGGGCAGCGCAGGCTGATATGGATTAAAACCTTTTGCTATTGGTAAATTTTCGGCATGTCCAAGGACCATTCTACCTCATAGTTTAGTCTTGTTACATTGTTTTCTACCCTCTACAACACTTCTGTGTTTTTACATCCCTAACGGGTTTTCAAAACATTATATTAAAAGAAGATCACCAGCATTTTCTCCTATTCAGAATTCTACTGAAATATCTAACCCTTTCACAGAGACACCCCATTATTTGAGATACATTCAATTTGTTCTCTGTAAATGCAAATGCCTTCAAGTTGCTAATCAGTTTTAGTCTAAATTTGAATTTAAACACAGGCTGACATCGGCAGAAACTTTTTGTTTTTCATCAATTTTCCAAGGACCATTCTACCTCATGATTCAGCTGTTTGTTAGAGAAATGAATACTATGGATCAGAAATTATGTAATGACTGGGGTGGCATAATGCATCGAGGAGATGCATTAAGCCCCCTTTTGCAAGAGGTTGGCTCTTTTTTTTTTTTTTTTTTTTTATAGTGGTGTCGGGATAAAAGAAGCAGTATAGCAAATATTAAGTCTGACAGCAATTTCAGGTACATGTACTCAACTAATTACCAAACGACAAAATCGTAGGCTTGTCCAAATTGAAAGCATGTTGCTGACGACCAAAAAAATGTGGCTCAAAAGATGGAATCTGTTTTTGATAGGATAGAAAAAAATATGGGAAAAAGGGAAAATACCGGTGTACCCAGCATTTTCTCCTTTTTTCAACAACGTCTTCCAAAACCCTCTTTGTAAGGGTCGTTAAAACTCGGGATCGTGAAGTAAACATTTAAAAACACGCCGGGTGCTTTCAGACGGTTAAACCTCTGATGTATTATACCGAGCAAGTCATCAAATAATTATGGATCCATAAAGTTGATTTTGTCTGACAACCGACTATATTATGAGGAAGAATGGTCTTTGGACATGTAGAAAATTAACAGATAGCCAGAAGTTTCGACCCATGACAGCCTGCACAGACTGGCATAGGTCGATACTACCTGCAGATTCGCTAACCCCTTTTTCAAAGAGCATGGCTCAATTAATTTTTCAGCTGTATCAGGGGAAGTAACCATTCTATGACTGTCAAAAAAGTAAACAAAAATGAAGAGTGCTCTCCCTTTGACCATAACCTTATTTCATTTGTTTTATGACCATTTTCAACACACCTCTTCCTTAAGAATTTGATCATGCAGTTTCAGACTTTTGTATTATTGTATTGCAGTTTAACGCCATTGTAAAAGCTGAGGTTATATCATGGCGGTCCGTGTACCTAAGCATGTTTGTGTTTCTTGGCTTTCTCACAACAGCACTGACAACTTTCTTTCCAAGACAGTGACTACTTTTCCCACATACATCAGAGGTGAGAGGCAAAAAACTGGTTCGGAAGAAAGTTTGCCTCAACTGGGTATCAAACCTGCAACCACCAGTCAGATACGCTAACCACTGAGCTACGAGGCTGGGCTAGGTTTCAAATTGCTCTGTTCTACAAGCTCCATGTGTTAGCTGGACTAGTTTCATTGATGACTACATTTGTTGTTGGTACAGTAGAAACATTGTGGGAAAAGGCAAAAAGGCTGGTCACAAGCATCTTCTCATTTTTCTGGAACGTTTTCAAAAGCCGTAATTCTTGGGGTCATTTAAACTTGGGATTGTTTGGTGAAGAGTAAACCAAGGTGAAGAATGCTTTGGAAAGCACTGTTGAAAAAGCAGAATATGCCGATAACGGCATTTTCTCCCTTTTACACAATGTTTTCAACCAAATCAAGGACAAATGCTATCATTTCAACCACATTTCAATTCCCATCTGCAAACACTTTAAAAATGGATTAAAACTTTGTTCCTGTGTGGCTAATTGGTAAAGTGTAACTCAAAACCTGGAGGTTCCCCGTTCAAGACTCGGAGGAAGCATTTGGTTTCTTATAGGAGCGTCCTTCGGCAAGACATCTTGGAGCCTAGCCTTGTACTGGTGAAACCCAGAGGTGTGAGCTGTTGCCTTGCTGTAACTGAAATAATATTGAAAGCAGCATAAAACACCATTCTATGACTCAATCTCAAACTCAAAATTTGTTTCTGAAAGGATAGAAATTATTGGAGGAAAAGAGAAAAATGCTGGTTACAAGCATTTGCTCCTTTTCCCACAATATTTTCAAAACCTTTCTTCCTCGGGGTCATTAAAACTCCAGATTATGTGGTTAAGGGTTAAACTGGGCAATTCGGAGAAGTGAAAAGAGTCGTAGCATAAATAAATAACAACACAAGACTTGTGATAAATATTTTTTGTATTTCAGCATTTCAACAGCAATATCATCATAGAATTCAATGATAACAGAAGTCATAAATAGAAAAATATCTTGAACAAAAAATCAATGAGTATGTTTTACTTGAACACGAATTATGAGCTATAAGAATTAACCTGGTAGGGTGTAGCTATATCACAGTTCACTGCATTTCAGATTGAGGTAAAATAGGTAATTTCGAAATAACTGTAGGTATCTATATTTGGATTGATAAAGCAATGTTATGATACATATTTATGTATATGCAGATTTACTACGAGCAATTCTGAACTGGCTCAAGGCCACTGAAAAGAAAAATGGTCAACTTATGTCAAGGTTAGCCAAGCCCTGCCAGGTCAATTTTTACATATAAATGTCACAGAAATCATAAAATATGTCTTTGAAAGTATAGAAAATATTGTAGGAAAATTAAAAATGCTGGTTACAAGCATTGTGTATGTAATGCATACAACTTGAACACAAATTAAATATTACTCCAATCATAATTTTTTTTTTTGAAAGTAAAAAAAATATTGTAGGAAACCTAGAAGTGCTGGTTACCAGCATTTTTGCCTTTTCCTACATTATTTTCAAAAGTAATTCTTGTCTGGGTCATTAAAACTTGGGATTGTCTGGTAAAGGGTTAATACTGACTTCATTATATGTAATTTCACATTTACAATAATAACCAAAACAGTTTTAAAAAAAAAAGTATCACTGTATTCAAAATAGAGGGAATAAATAAAACACTTCAGAAAGTGTATAACAAAAATGTTATACAAAAATGTCATCAGTTTATGGTATAATTTAATCCTTAACAAACAATCCTGTGTTTTAATAACCCCTAAGGAAGAAACTTTTTTGAAAACATTGTAGGAAAAAGAGAAAATGCTAGTAACCAGCATTTCTTTTTCCACAATGTTTTCTATCAGAGAACATCAGCTCTTTTGAATTAATTTTGAATTTGTTGTCTGCTGATGTTTTGAATTTGGAGAGTCTAAAATTTGTCATGTGGGAAATTGTTAACTCACTTTTCATACCTTCCTCGGGTATCACTGCACTGCCTGATGATAAATGGGCCATGTTGAAAAAAAAAAAATCACTTTATCTTAGAAATAAATGGCATGGTTCAGAAAATTACTACATGTATAATAGCACATCTAACTATAACCTAAAACATTGAAAATAGCTCACTGTGGTTGAGAACTGGACACAAAGATGTCAGAAATCCAAGAGCACATATGCAGGTGAAAACGCCTGACTCAGCTGCAGGTTCATGATATTTAGTGAAACATTGAAGTCAAAAAAAGGGGCATAACTGTCAAAAATCATTTGATGGTTACCTGCCCTTCTTCTATGGTTTCCCCTCTTCATAGTCAAAACTTGTCCAAGTTTGAAGCAAATATCTTCAGTAATAAGAGATAATCTAAAAAGTCAAAGTTTTACCACATTGACTGTGCAGGTCGATGACAGGGCTACGACAATAACTTGGCGTTTTCTTCAAAAACAGCCAAGCTAAAAATGAAAGTGTACAATACCAACAATGTTGCAGTAAACAAGGTGGAATCCTAATTTAAGTTGTGTTCACTGTCTGCAAGGTGAACATTTGTTCCAAGTTTATGGCAAATCTTTCCTTGGGTTTAGGAGAAATGGACTCATGTTGGCATTCAAAATTATTTCAAAAGCTGACTGAATTAATGCCAAGGTGATATCAGATACAAACAATGCACACAGACCAAGCCAGTGAATCTTTTAATGGCACCAGGTCCTAAATACCCCATCTGTTTGATACTAAATCAAATGTATAAACCAGAGAACACCTTGCCGGAGGAAACATCTTTGAGAAGTTTGTAAAGCAAAGGGATTATTTACACTTCATATGTTTGGAACAAAAAAAAGCAGTCTTTGTCAAAAAGTGAACAAAGTGGTTTTGTCTCATCAAATATTTGGAGCAAAGCAGTCCGTCTCGTCTTGTCAAAAACTGAACAAAGCAGTCCGTCATGTCAAAAACTGATCAAAACAGTCCATCTTGTCAAAAACTGACCAAAGCAGTCTGTCCTGTCAAAAACTGATGCTCATGGTCTAGCTGCAGACAGATTCCATCCATGCCTGTCCCTTACACCTTAGACCTTACACTTACACCTTACACTACTACATACTACAAAGACATTTCAAAAACCTGCATGCAGCTTCTGGTCTGTCTGCTGTCATTGTCCACCCCTACCTTTCCGTAGCATCCATTTGTTTCCTAAAAAACACTAGTACTTCAAAAAGGATGCCAGAGTTAAATGAGACAAGGAAGCTTACTTATTGGGGATAAGCAATAGTCAACCCTTTACCACACAATCCCAAGTTTATATGACCTTGAGGGAGAAGCCATTAGAAAACACTTTGGGAAAGGGGGAAATGCTGGTAACCAGCATTTTCTCCTTTCCCACAATGTTTTCTACCTTATTAAAGACAAATTCCATCATTTTAGCCGTATGTAACTTGTCGTCTCTAAATGCGTTCAATTTGGACATGAAAACTTAAATGGAAAAAAACGCATACCTAACTCTATCATGTCATCTGTCTCCTATGAATCCCTTGGATTTACAAGCCCTCAAACATGTAAAAAAAAAGTACATGAGTGTATATACAACACACACATTTAGATACATCAATAAGTATCAGATCTATCAATTTTATACATATGGTGCCTTTTAAAAGATTCAACGGACAAGTATTGGTATTTTTTCAGCTAATGAAGTATCTTGAACACTTACACATGTCACACATCTCAAACTTACAGAAATATTTACACTTATGATTATTAACTGCCATTTATCATGGTTTACAGGTGAAGCGATTGAATGGGTTTTCAACCATTATCTTGGACAGCAGGTAACGCACATTTCATATCTAAACAGTGTTGGCCATTTACATAGCAGTGAAAACACTTTTTTTGACCAAGATCAATAATTTGACACGTTCTCTAGCATATGTTTAAGAAACTTTGGAATAACCATGGTGAAGAAAGATAGATTGCCTGAGATTCTAAGGCCCAGTAATAACTAGGGTAATAGAGTAAAACAAATTAAGGCCTTAACTATGTAGATACAATGCTTAAAAAATATTATGTAGAAGGGCTAAGTGTGTGGACACAACATTTACAAAATGTTATGTAGAAGGGCTAACTGTGTGGACACAACACTTACAAAATGTTATAAGGAAGGCCCCCAACTATGTGGACACAATTCCATGGTGTAGAGGTAAAATACCTGGACACATAATCCTGAAGTAAACATAATATAAAATTGTAAACTTGTTGGAGATCTATAAATAGTTCCCTTAAAAAAAACGGATTATTCATTAAGTGGCATGTTAAGGCAATTTTAATACATTCTCAGCTTCATTGGCTACATGAATACATATGACAAACAACTTTGTTCATTATACAGGTCAGTCCAGGGTGAACAATGCATCACTATTTGTAATATCAATGATTAAGTGGAGATTCCTGTACCTTTCAACAATATTCTTTACTACATGGGTATAAAATTCATTATGTTTATTAATTATTTTATGGCCGACTCGCCCAGGAAAAACCAGAGATAAAAACTACAAATAGAAAAAAACTCTGGAAACCTGTGCCCATTTGTCAATGTCTAATGCCATGGAATGTTGGGCCTCATTCAATGAAATGGATCTGAAGCTACCTTAATGAATTTAAGAATTGTATGTGGAAGTAAGAAAATGCCATTAGAGATCAGGGGATAAATTTTGGATACAAAGCACTATTTCATTAGGCATGCCTGCTCAGAATTAGCAACAGTGGTAAAGAGCTGCAGTATTATACCATGTATGCCAGGTACCTCCACTTAATATTATACTCTTTATCTAGTTAATTACAAGAAATATACTATGATAACAAACATAGATTCTTCATCTTGGATAGATGTAGCTCAATAAACAAGGAAGAAAAAAACTGTGATGAGACTTCTTACACAAAAAACTCTGGCAACAAAACTGCAAACATAAAGGAAACTCTGGTAATCTGCACCTATTTATCAACATGATGATGTATGGGCCTCCTTCTTTTGTCCACATCCGTTTTGATGCTGGGGGGAAGAGAAAAGGAAAAAAAGTCATGAAAATATGTATGGACCATACAAAAACAAAAAAAAAAACCCCAGTATTTTTTAGATAGTAGTTTTCATCCCACATCATACTAGTATGAAAACACTGCTGCAAATGGAGAAAATGCTCCTAACACATGATTTCTTTTTTTTTTTTAAATGGTTAAACGTGTGCATGTATTCATGACATGAGACCTCAAGTACAAGTATGTGGATTATGCCTACTTGGCAAGCATGTTGCAAAAATAGTCTGCTGCAAATTTCTGTAACAATTTACCAAATGACAAAATTTCAGATCAGTCCAAATTGAAAGCTTTTGCAGACGACAAAATAAATGTTACTCAAAAATTGAAATTTGTTTTGGGAAGAGTAGAAAACATTGTGGAAAAAGGAGAAAATGCTGGTGCTGGTTTCCAGCATTTTCTCCTTTTTCCGCAGTGTTTTCAAAAGGCCTTTATCTACCACAAGGCAGAAACATCATGAAAAACTTAATTTCTTTACCTTCAGCCATCGTCCTTGTAACAGGAAGAATGATCCTGAACTTCGTAGTTGGGATAGATGCTGAAATCTGAAAGACAAAAAAAAAAAATAAATGTGAATGTTAGGTCTTTTATCCAAATACCAAACAGTCCCTTGAATTAATGACCGTAGGGAGGAAGACTTTTAAAAAACATTATGGAAAAAGAAGGAAACGCTTGTAACCACCATTTTCTCCTTTTTCCACAGTGTTTCTACTTTTGCAAATTACATATTGCATCATTTGAATCATAATGAATTTGTCAACTGCAAATGCTTTCAGTATCAGCAAGTCTTTTTTTTTTTTTTTAACAAGCAAAGGGTTGATTCCTTACCACACAATCCTGATTTATGACGACCCTGAGTGAGAAGGCTTTTTAAAACATTGTGGGAAAAGGAGAAAATGCTAATAACCACCATTTTCTCATTTACCTACAATGTTTTCTACCAAATAAAAGACAGAAATCACCCTTTCAGCAACCTTTAATTTGTCCTCTACAAATGCTTTAAATTCAGTTCTCTTTTGTTTGACACAGAGTTACATGTAAGTGTGGCTAAAATTGTAAACAACTGCTGTGAAGGAGTAGAAAGGAAAACAGCATTTTCTCCATTATCCACAAAGTTTTCAAAAGTATTTTTCCTCAGGGTCATTAAAACATGTAATTGTCTGCCAAAAGGTAGCTTATTTCTTCTAAAGTTATTAGAATGACTCACATGGTCCAAACCATCCCTATAAAACACAATCCCAACTTTTAACGACCCCTAAAAAGAGAAGGCTTTTGAAAACCTGGAAAATGGAGTAAATGCTGGTAACCAGAATTTTCTCTTTTTCCCACTGTTTTCTACTTTATCAAAGACAAATTCCATCATTTGAGGCACATATTAATTGTTGTCTGCAAACGCTTTCAATTTGGACAAGTCCAAAATTCTGTCATTTTGGAAAGAGTTAAGGTAGGTAGTTAAGGGTTCAAAGAATAAATTGCCACCAACTTCTTACTAAAACTTATATCGTTGGCAATCATTAGAATTGTCTTCATGAAATAATTTGTTCATCTATATCAAAATTATGTCAATGCTCTTCCCTGGACAATGCAGATCAAGATAAGACTGCACAGAATGCCCAGTCTGATCTTGGATCTACAATGTCAGATACATCGAGATTTTTCATGTTTCTGACATGTAGCTAATTACTAGTAATGGCAAAAGAGGCAGCATCTTACCCTCTTGGCTGTTGGATATTGCAGTTATCTGGTCGTCTAGAGACAGCTGGGCATCGTCGTCTGGTCATCATCTTCTCCTGGACATCATCTCTCAGAGTCTTGATGTCATCAGCTGAAAAAAGAATAAAAAACAATCAACTTATTTAACTCTTTACCAAACGACAAAATTTTAGACTGATCCAAATTGAAAGCTTTTGCAGACGACAAAATAAATGTGGCTGAAAAATTGAAATTTGTTCTGGAAAGGGTAAAAAACATTGTGGGAAAAGGAGAAAATGCTGGTTACCAGCATTTTCTCCTTTTCCCACGTTTTCAAAAGGCTTCTTTCTCGGGGTCGTTAAAAGTCAGGATTGTGTGGTAAAGGGTTAACTCTAAACCAAAGCCCAATATTTAGACTTCCAACTAAAACCATTTGCAGGCGACAAACTAACCCTTACAGCGCCTTTCTGTACTATACTTGATTTTTCGGTCAGTGTAGATCTGATCAAGATCATACTTCACAAAACATGCAGTCTGATCTTTGATCTACACTGTCCACTTTGCCGATTCAGTACAGACAAAAGGCAGCCACAAAAATGCAATTATCTTGGTCTTGTTGTAGAATGAAAATATCCATTGGGTTTGTTTGGCACTATAAGGGTTAAAACTCAATGGGATTTATAGAGGAAAGGATACAAAACATTGTGACAGACGGTGAAAATACTGGTTACCAGCATATTCTCTTTGTACCACAATTTTCTGAAAAGCTATCATCCTCAAGTTTGTTGAAACATGGGATTGTGTGGTAAAGGGTGAAATGGGTGTTTCAGTAGCTTTCTGTTATATTACAGGAGCCAGTGCACCTCCACGAGTTGTTAACGCTTTTCCAAACAGCAAACATTAGGCCCATCTAAACCTTTTGCAGACGACACTTTTTAAAAATTGATACAAATGAGAAGTTCTCTGATATGGTAGAAAACATTGCGGAAAGTGACAAAAATGCTGGTTACCAGTATTTTCTCCTTTTCCCTTAATGTTTTCAAAAGTCTTTTCCCCAGGGTCATTAAAATTTGTAATGTGTGTTAAAGGGTTAACTTTTACAGTCCGTATATTTCTCACAGCACTTTCCTAGCAGTTTGCTGCTGGCTCACAAGAATGACATCAAAACAACATTACTAGTGTTGTATCTTTTTTGCAAAATGTTTCCAAAATCCTTTTTCATCAAGGAGGCTAAAACTCTGGTTTATCTGGTAAAAAGTTGAAAACAAATCCAAGCTATATTTGATTTGTCATCTGATACTTCCTCCAATTTGGTCATGTCTAAAATTTTATCATTCAGTAAATTTAAGCCTTTACCACACAATGCAGAGTTTTAATGACCCTGAAGAAGAAAGCTTTTGAAAACATTGTGCAAAAATGAGAAATTGCTGGTAACCAGTATTTTCTCCTTTTCCCACAATGTTTTCTATCCTTTCAGAGACAAATTTGTCATTTGAGCCACTTTTGATTTCATGTGCTAATGCTTTCCATTTGGTCATGTCAAAACTATTTCCCACACGACAAAATTTTAGACTCGTCTAAATTGAAAGCATTTGCAGCTCAAAGGATTAGTGCTGTCTTTGAAATGGTAGAAAACATTGTGGGAAAAGGAGAAAATGCCGTTTACCAGCATTTTCTCTTTTTCTTACAATGTTTTGGAAAGGCTTCTTCCTCAGGGTTGTTAAAAGACAGGATTGTTTGTTAAAGGGTCAAGTGACAAGATTTGTCTTTGAAAAGATAAAATAGATTGCAGGAAAAGGAAAAAAATGCTGTTTACCATAAAAAACTTACTTGTTATCTCTCCAATGGATGTTCTACTACACACTGGGCATCACCATAGGTTCTCCATCCATCTGTTAATGGTTGCTCTTCTTCTTCTTGAACATCATCTAGGCTCTGTTCTTCCATGTGGGTCTTCCATCAGTCTGTTAGTGTGTGCTCTTCCTCATCTGTCTGTTAGGGTGTGCTCTTCTTCACATCTTGGACATCATCTAGGCTCTGTTCTTCCATGTGGGTCTTCCATCCCATCTATTAGTGGCTGCTCTTCTTGCTTCCTCCTGAACTCCATTTTGGCTCTGGTCATCAACATCAGTCTCCCATCCTTCTGTTAGGGGCTGTTCTTTTCAGTTCTCTATGGGACTCTGTGTGGCTCAGTGGTGAAAGTGCAGGGTAGGTAATATAGAGGCCCAGGTTCGATCCTCGATCAAAGCACTGGGGGATTTCTGGAGTGTCCTTGAGCAAGGCTCTTCAGAGTCCTAGTACTGGTGAAACCCAGGACACACATAAATAAATAAGCTTTCACTGTAATATGACTTGATACTATGACAAATGAAACTTAGTTCAATTCATGACCTGGTCGTCCTGATGTACCTGCCACTGTATGGGATTCATGATATAACTGACCACAGAACCTGGTTCAATCCGTGCCCTGGTCATACTGATGTAACTGCCACTGTATGGGATTCATGATATAACTGAACATAAAATTTGGTTCAGTCCCTGCAATGGTCAAACTGTTGTAACTGCCACTGTATGGGATTCATGATATAACTGAACATAAAAAACTTGGTTCAATCCATGCCCTGGTCATGCTGATGTCACTACCACTGTATGGGATTCATGATTTAACGGAACATAAATCTTGGCTCAATCCGTGCTGCTGGTACATGATAACTGAATACACGGCTTGGTTCAATCCATGCTGTGGTTTTTTAAAGTGATATTACTGTAACAATTGATGAAGATCTGTAACATACGGTGTGGAACAGGTATGGTGCTTCACCTTTTCCCTACACCATGCATGCCTGGACCATCAGACTCTACAAGAACAAAGAAAACTTAGGAAGTAACATAGATATTGTCAAATTTTAAACACATTCATAATGGAGGCATTGACAGACCATAACTTTGCTGAAACATTGTCAGGAAAGGAGCAGGTGACCATTATTTTCTCCTTTCTCTGTGATGCTCTTCAGTGTTACAAACACACAGAAATTTTTTATGAAGGGTTGAAGATATGATGTGTAGAATCTCTGAATGCATAACTTGGTTCAATCCAGGCAATGGCCATGACCTGAGCATAACATCTAAAGATCTCCAAATTATGCAAGCTCATTTACTTCAGAAATGAAACATCTGTCATCACAATAGATTGAGGCCCCTCCAGGCTGACACTCTGCAGCAACTGTTGGATGATCATTCCTTCACCAAAACATTTATTGAACTTGTTTGTGGCTGTGCAATGGAAAGTCACTTCAAAGATCTGTCACCAAGTCCCTGGTCTTACTAGTGAAAGATCCCATTCATAACCTTCCTGTCGCCACTTTAAGCTCAAGAACCACTGACACACTGGGTAACAACCTTATAGAGACGGGCGTGAGTGTCAAGGAAAGGATCAATCCAAAGTAATGCCAAACATATACTAAATATCTTGCACTGCACATATACACAAATACTATCCGGTCTTCTCCACCATCCATTACTTTAAATGACACCTAACCTCATGAAATTTGGTCAGAATCTTGTCTTGCTGATCATTCTTACATGTCTGAAATTAGGTCATGTCAGGTTGAACAGTAGGTGTTTATTCAAACATTGTCAGGAAAGGAGCAGGTGACCATTATTTTCTCCTTTCTCCGTGATGCTCTTCAGTGTTACAAACACACAGAAATTTTTGATGAAGGGTTGAAGATATGATGTGTAGAATCTCTGAATGCATAACTTGGTTCAATCCATGCAACGGCCATGACCTGAGCATAACACATCTACAAACCTCCAAATTATGCAAGCTCATTTACTTCAGAAATGAAACATCTGTCATCACAATAGATTGAGGCCCCTCCAGGCTGACACTCTGCAGCAACTGTTGGATGATCATTCCTTCACCAAAACATTTATTGAACTTGTTTGTGGCTGTGCAATGGAAAGTCACTTCAAAGATCTGTCACCAAGTCCCTGGTCTTACTAGTGAAAGATCCCATTCATAACCTTCCTGTCGCCACTTTAAGCTCAAGAACCACTGACACACTGGGTAACAACCTTATAGAGACGGGCGTGAGTGTCAAGGAAAGGATCAATCCAAAGTAATGCCAAACATATACTAAATATCTTGCACTGCACATATACACAAATACTATCCGGTCTTCTCCACCATCCATTACTTTAAATGACACCTAACCTCATGAAATTTGGTCAGAATCTTGTCCTGTTGATCATTCTTACATGTCTGAAATTAGGTCATGTCAGGTTGAACAGTAGGTGTTTATTCAAACATTGTCAGGAAAGGAGCAGGTGACCATTATTTTCTCCTTTTTCTGTGATGCTCTTCAGTGTTACAAACACACAGAAATTTTTGATGAAGGGTTGAAGATATGATGTGTAGAATCTCTGAATGCATAACTTGGTTCAATCCATGCAACGGCCATGACCTGAGCATAACACATCTACAAACCTCCAAATTATGCAAGCTCATTTACTTCAGAAATGAAACATCTGTCATCACAATAGATTGAGGCCCCTCCAGGCTGACACTCTGCAGCAACTGTTGGATGATCATTCCTTCACCAAAACATTTATTGAACTTGTTTGTGGCTGTGCAATGGAAAGTCACTTCAAAGATCTGTCACCAAGTCCCTGGTCTTACTAGTGAAAGATCCCATTCATAACCTTCCTGTCGCCACTTTAAGCTCAAGAACCACTGACACGCTGGGTGACAACCTTATAGAGACGGGGGTGAGTGTCAAGGAAAGGATCAATCCAAAGTAATGCCAAACATATACTAAATATCTTGCACTGCACATATACACAAATACTATCCGGTCTTCTCCACCATCCATTACTTTAAATGACACCTAACCTCATGAAATTTGGTCAGAATCTTGTCTTGTTGATCATTCTTACATGTCTGAAATTAGGTCATGTCAGGTTGAACAGTAGGTGTTTATTCAAACATTGTCAGAAAAGGAGCAGGTGACCATTATTTACTCCTTTCTCCGTGATGCTCTTCAGTGTTGCAAACACACAGAAATTTTTGATGAAGGGTTGAAGATATAATGTGTTGAATCCCTGAATGCATAACTTGGTTCAATCCATGCAATGGCCATGACCTGAGCATAACACATCTACAGATCTCTGACAAGAGATCAGCCGAGAAGCCGATAGCTGACAATAACAAAGCCATAACTTAACTTTAGATGTGAATCTCTCTGTATCTGGAAAGAGAAAGAGAAAAAAAAATCAGAATTTTCATTTACCCTAGTGCTCAACCCAGATTTACTTGCTTATGCTGAAGGTAAAGATCAAGATCAGACTGAACAGAATGTGCAGTCTAATCTTGAATCAACACTGTCTGCTTCTTTTTCAGATGTTCTGAAAAAACAGCTTGCAAAAACAAATAGCAATATAACACTTAAGCTGCTGAATAAATGAAACGCAAACTTCTACTCAATACTAAACGCCCAAACATTGCGGTTTCAATGTCGATTTCAGTGGAAAGCAAATTCCGTATCGGACAGTGTAGATCAAAGATCAGACTGCACGTTCTGTGCAGTCTGATCTTGATCTACACTGTCCGCAAAAGGTCAATGGGTCACGATTAGCAGCTTAAGGGATAATTATGCATCTATACAGCCAACCTGACATTGTGCATTACGTCCAAAATCCAATTGCACACTTCGAGCAGTCTGATCTTGATCTGCCCTACCAAAAAAGTTAACTTAAGCCGTCAAAGATACTTAATCCCTTAATAAAATGCCAACCTTTTTTCTTTCTTCATTTCTTTGTGTTTTACAGAGTACAAACATTACTAGTATTTCCATTATTTGGCCAATTCCTTGACTTTTTACCAAACGACAAAATTTTAGACTGATCCAAAATGAATGGTAACAACTTGTTCAAGTTTTCAGTTAATATCTACATTAACTCTTTACCACATAACAAAATTTTAGACTGGTCCAAACTGTGGAAAAAAACAAAAAGTCAACAATTCCCAAGTTTTACCTCATTTTTCCGTCAATAATACAAAGCACTATCAAAATACCAAATATGAACAAATTCAATTTTTGTCAACGAAAGGGGAAAATTTTAGCATACACCTTTAACCCTTTACCAAACGACAAAGTTTTAGACTTGCCCAAATTGAAAGTTTTGCAGATGATGAAATATGTGAGGCTCAAAAATAGAAATTCACCTTTGGAGGGTAGAAAACACTGTGGAAAAGGGGAAGATGCTGATTTCCAGTATTTTCTCCTTTTCCCTAAATCTTTTCAAAATCCTCCTTCCTCAGGGTCGTTAAAACTCAGGATTGTGTTGTAAAGGGTTTAATTTTTACCAGACGACAAATTCTACATCCATTTGAAACTTTAAAGCCAACAGTAAAACCCAAGTATATCTATTTCAAAGTTATTTCTGACGGGAAAACAATCTCTTCATCAGGCAGTGTAGATCCAAAATCAAACACATGCTGTGCAGTCTGATCTTGATCTACATTGTCCGCAAAAGGTCCTTGAGTCATGCTTAGCAGCATAAGGGTTTAAAGGTCTTGCATACTACAAGTATAGTTCAAATGATGGAATTCTTCTTTGAAAGGGTATGCTAGATTAGGTTAAATTGTCTTAAAAGTAAAAAACATTATGGGAAAAGGATAAAATGCTGGTTACCAACATTTTAGGTACATATGCATAAGGTTTCATAAATTTTTGTCATTGGGTTTTAGAAGATATCTGTCCAGATGGACAGACTAACAGACAGTTATTGGTCCATGATAAAAATAAACATTAAGCCCCCTTTTTCCATAATATAAAAAATAATGATTGTCTGTGGCTTATGATAAACAATAAATGTCAAATTTCATAAAAATTTGTCCAGTAATTAACCCTTTCCCAAACAAGCCCTGGTTTTTAGGTGTCTGCAACACAGGTCCTTTGAAAACATGGTAGGAAAAGGAGGAATTGCTCATAAAGAGCAATTTCTCCTTTTCCTACAATGTTTTCTACCCTATTTGAGAACTCTCTGCCATTATTATCAAATTTAAAATTGTCGTCTGCAAACTCTCTCAGTTTGGAAGAGTCGAAAGTTTGTCGTTTGGGAAAGGGTTAAAGAGATATTGGTTCATAATGGAAATATGCATCAAGCCCTCTTTTTCCATTACACGGCATTAAATCCAAAAGACAAAAAAGGCATGTCGGAGGACTATCATAAGGAACACATTTATTAAGTTTCATCAAATTTTATCAAGGACTTTAAAAGATATAAATTTTGTGCAGTACTTTAAAAGATATTGGTCCATAATGGAAATATACACTAAGCCGCCTTTTTCCATGACACAGCATTATATAAAATAAACAAAAAAATATACTGGCAGACTATCATAAGGAACACATATATGAAATCTCATCAAATTTTGTCAAGGACTTTAGAAAGATACCTGTCCGGATGGTCGGACGGATATTGCAAAAACTATATCCCCTCGCCTTTGGCGCAGGATAAAAAGGAACTAGAATAACTCACTAAAGGTGATAAATACCCTCGCCCCCATATTTCATGTCACAGAGGCAATAACTCTGCAATGTCAATTTAGGGGCAATAACTCCGTAATCATTAGGCCAACACTCAAGCTCAATTTAAACATTTGACCTTGAACTGTGACCTTGACCTTGGAGTTATTTGAAAATTTATTTCAAATGGCACATCTACTCATGATGGAGAACAATTGCGCCAAGTTATTTTGAAATCCATCCATAAATGTAGGAGTAATGCTCTGGACAAATTCAGACAGATGCACGAACTAACGCACTAACGCTCATACAACGACTTGTCATAGTGACAACTATGTCTCGCTCACTGCAAGCTGGCTCGACAAAAAAGCATGCAGATGATTACATAAAAGCTTGATGTGTGGATTGGGTTAATTAAGTGCACAATGTCCAGCATCGGGACGAGGACCCAAGCCTTTTTTCAAACCAGTTCTAATGTCCATTGACATTTAAAAAAAAAAACCTGATCAAAGACAAATATAGTGCAGTTATGATCAAAATATGAAGTTTTTTTGTTAATATTTGAGAACTTGAATTCACAATGTAATGATTTTCTGTAATGATTAGAAATGGTTTGAAGGTGCCATTTTAATCTTGATACATGTATCTAATATCTATATGTAAAGGGAGGTTAAAGCTAAAAAACTTACCTTTGAGATGATTGAGTGAAATCAGTGAAAAAAAATAACTCTTGCGAAACTTGCGTCTTTGAATCAGTGGCAAAAATTCTGTAATCCTCAACGCTAACTAATTTTTAAGTCAAATCAGGGGCAATAACTCATTAATTCTTGATAGAAGTTTAAAAAAATTTGCGTCTTGCACACCTGAAACTCCTAATGAACACTTCTGCCAAGTTTAAAGTGAACAAGCTGACTCCTATATACCCCCCAAACAGAGTTTTAGGGGGTATAATCAGACAGAAACTGTAGGAGCAGTTGTCCGGACAAGCATTTTTAAGTCAAATCAGGGGCAATAACTCAGTAATTCTTGATGGAATTTTTACAAAATGTGAGTCTTGCACATCTACAGCTCCTAATGAACACTTCTGCGAAGTAGCAAGGGAATTGGATTGAAACTGTAGGAGGAGTTGTCCGGACAAGATTTTGCGGACAGACCAACCGCCCGACCGACCGCCTGACCGACCGACAGGCTGATTCCAGTATACCCCCCACAAACTTCATTTGCGGGGGTATAAAGAATGCTGGAAGCCAGCATTTTCTCCCGTTACCACAATGTTTTCGACTCTTACCGATCAAATATAAATTTTATAGCCGCATTAACTCTGCTTTCAGTAAATGCCGTCAGTTTGGACAGTTTTTAAATTTTGTCCTGAAGAAATGCAGGGAAGGAGCATGCTCTCCTTTTCCAACAATTTTCTGCTCTATGACAAATCCAATCGATTAAGTTGCATTTATTGCCTACAGATACTTTTAATCTTTGAAGTCTCTTTCCCAACCAAAGCTGCATGGTCAGCCAGTGTAGATGAAGATCAGGCTACAAAAGATGTACAGTCTGATCTTTGATTTTCACTATCTGATCTTCTAAAACATTCAGGAAAATAAGCAACCTTGAAATTGCACTTATAAGAGTGTTATTGTATTGTACAGGAACTTTAAACCAGATGTCGTTTCACAAGACCTTAGTTTTTTGAAAATTTCAACAAAGACCTAATTTCCATTTGCTTTGAAATATGGCCTTAAGTTTAAAACCCAGTTAGATCTATGCATAGAAAACATGGGTAATCAAAGATTTTTTTGTGTTTGTATTTCTTATTCAGTTAGTAACTGTACAACTAAAACTGTACAACAAAGGATAAATATAAATTTAACAGTCACGTGTACGGCAGCTGATCCACTTCTACTGCAGCGCAATGGTTTACAATCATATTCATATGCTCACACTTCTTCATGAATGAAGGTTGTTTTATGGTACTTTCACAGCTTTGGTATTATATAGCACACACTCTTTATTCTTAGAGCCACAAAAAACAGTGTTTTATGTTGCTTCCAACATTTTTGTTGTTTTAAAAATGTGTTATGCTGCTTTCAACATGTTTTCAAAGTTGTATCACTGCTGCAGCTTACTAAGGTGTCCTGGGTTTCACATGTACTTGACCCAGGCTTTGCAGTGCCTTGCTAAAGGACACACATGAAGAGCCCAATGCCTGTGTTAAGGATCTATCCCAGGATCTCTAGATTACAAGTCCACTAACCTAAGCAAACAATTCCAAAGTTTAAAATCTGACAGGTACATGGCCTTTAACTCTTTACCACACAATCCTGAGTTTTAACGACCCTGAGAAAGAAATCTTTTGAAAACATTGTGGGAAAAGGAGAAAATGCTGGTAACCAGCATTTTCTCCTTTTCCCACAGTGTTTTCTACCCAATCAAGGAAAGAAATCATTATTTGAGTAACATTTATTTTGTTGTCTGCAAATGCTTTCAATTTTGACTAGTCTAAAGTTTTGTCGTTTGGTAAAGAGTTAAAGAGATAATGAAGGCAAGTATAAAGCATCTGCAGACAACAAATTTAAAAGTGGTACAAATGAACTTTAGGTTTTTTGACAGGGTAGAAAACATTGCGGGAAAAGGAGAAAATGCTGGTAACCAGCATTTTCTCCTTTTTCCATGTTTTCTACCCTATTAGATAGAGAAATCACAATGAATTTGCTGTCTGCAACTGCTTTCAGTTTGGTTTAGTCCAAAATTTTGCCATTTGGTAAAGGGTTAAACAAACAATGCAGAATTTTAAAGATGAAAAGGAAGCACGCTTTTAAAAATATTGTGGTAACTAGCATTTTCTCCATTTCCCACAGTATTTTGGACTTTATCGCCCAGCTTAAGCTTGTTTCAACCAATTTCAAATTTGTTTTCTGCAGGCGTTTTCAATTTTGAAAAGTCTGTAAGACTTTTTGTTTCAGAAAGGTTTAAGTCTTTGCAAAATGTTTCCAAGTTTTTATGACTGGAATATGAGCACATCTTGAGAAAACTTATGGAAAAAGTAAAAAATGCTTGTCATTATTTTCTCCATTTCTAGCATTATTTTCTGTTCTTTAACTCTATCACACAATCCGGAGTTTTCATGACCTTAATGAGGACGACTTTTAAAAAAATTGTGGGAAAAGGAGATGCTGGTAACCAGCATTTTCTCCCTTTCAGACAATTTATTCTACCCTTCAAAAGACAAATTTCAATTTCTGAGCCACATATAATTTGTCGTCTGCAAATGCCTTCAATTTGGGCCAGCCTAAAATTTTGTTGTGTGATAAAGAGTTAAAAAGTCATCCCATGATTTGAGCCGCAATCCATGGCATTTTCTCCTTTGCCTGCAACATTTTCAGAAGCTTTCTCTTTCAGTGTCTTAAAAACACTTGACTGCTTGTTGTTAAGCAGTCTCCTTTTTCTACAATGTTTTCTACCTTTTCTAAAATAAATTGCATCATTTGAGCAACATTTACTCCATCATCCCCAAATCCGTTTAATTCTGACTGCTATACAGTTTCCCTGATGATAAAAAGTTAACTGTTTAACAAACAATCCCATGTTTTGACAACGTAGAAGTAAGAGCTTAAGAAACAATGTGGCAAATAGAAAATACTTGTGACTGAAGTCATCTTTGGAGCAACCTTTAATTTGCTGTATTCATATGCGCTCAATTTGATGGAGTCTTAAAATTTTGCCATTAGGAAAGGAGTTATATCATACAGCATGGACCACAATACCTAAATTAACTCTCTACCATACAAAGCCGACTTTTAAAAACCCTGAGGAAGAAGCCTTTTGAAAACATGGGAAAAGGAGAAAATGCCAGAGGCTAGCATTTTCTCCTTTTCCCACAATGTTTTCTACACAACCAAAGAAAAAAGGCATCATTTGAGCCACAGTAAAATTGTGTAAATCAAATCCATCTGGGTGAGATTTTCTTACATCATACAATGTAGATCTAAGATTAGACTGCATGCAGGGTGAATCGGGGAATCCAGTAATTTAATCAACTTTTAAACTTTTTACCACATAATCTGAACTTTAACAACTCTTAGAAAGCTTCTTATGAAAACATTGTGGGAAAAGGAAAAAAAACTGCTGGTAACAAGTCTGTAATGTAAGCAACATTTACTTTGTCATCGGCAAATGTTTACAATATAGACCAGTAAAAAGTTTTGACAATCACAGGTTTTCACAAACCAGGGAAAGAAGGCATTTGAAAACAATGTGGGAAAAGGAGAAAATGCTGGTAACCAGCATTTTCTCCTATTCCTGTATTTTCTACTATTCCCACTATGCTTTCTACCTTATTAGAGACCTGAAGCTCAATTGTACGAATTCTGAATTTGTCGTCTGCAAGATTTTTTGAATTCGAAATTTTTCATTTGGGAAAGTTTTCAGCAATCCTGTGTTTCAACAACCCTGACAGGGTGCCCAATCACGTACTGCAGTACGTAATTCACGTATAAATTCTGTTCCGCACATACAAATATTTTGTGCTTACGTGCATGCACGCACTGTCAAATGAATGCACGTTCACAAAGGAAAGTAATTATGTAAACTGCACGTACAAATTAGATAACATTTCGTATTGCATGCCAAACAAACAAAACAAAGTAGTTTTCCTCGTAAGTGGGTACCACGCTTTGTCTTCAACATTGAGTTACCAAATATTTCACTATGTATATTTTGCGGCTCCCTCATCTGTCTGAATAATTTTTGCTACGATTTTTTAAGGTGTCAGAATCTACCACGTGTACAGGAAATCTAGTAATTAATTTTTAATGAGAAATTGAAATAATTTATTAATATTATGATGCGCAGTGATTGTTAAAAACACATTTTTGATATATGAAAGCTGAAAAATCGAGCCGCAAATTAAACGTGTAATTTTCGTATGTATGGCGTCTGCTGCGGAAAAAATGTCATCACAACAAAAGCTGTTAAAATATATCGTACAGCATGAAGATCTGAGAAAGGTAGGTTTACACAAGCGATTCTACCATTACACATTTTGTTTTAGTTTGCCCTAACACGGCATGGCCTTTATTTTACAGAGTTTGAGCTTACAATGAGCCAATCGGCCTGCTCCTCTGTGATTTTAAAATAGCCAGATCTACGCACATCATCTTGGACAACGAGCATCAATCTGTCTACGCTCCCTTTTTTAAGCAGTTCAAATGTACTTCGCAACTTTGAGAAAGGAATAAAGGTGAAAAATCTTCCATGAAGGCGGCTGATTGTCAAAACTCATGACCGTGTTCGGCTTTTAAACCCTGGACGTTGTTGCGATTATATCTAAGTATGTGCATGCCCTGGAGACATGTGGTACACCCATATAATCACCAAATGCACAATTTACTAACTTAATTAAGATCCCATTCATTATGGTAAAGGACCTAGGGTGTTAAAATTCATTGATAAAACTGAGACAGCCTAAAGTTACTCTGTACCCCCTAATTTTTCTTTGTACCCCCCAATTCAAAACCTAGGGGGTACAGTGTACCCCCAATTTTTTCTTTGTACCCCCAATTCAAAACCTGGAGGGTACATGAGTTTTAATGACCCTGAAAAAAAAGGCCCTTGAAAACATCTGGAAAACATCCACACATCGAAAAAACATGTACCCCCAAATTGAAAACCCAGTGGGCATGCTGCCTGAGAAAGAAAGCTTTTAAAAACATTAAAACACTGTAGCTTAATTGGTGGAAATTGTCTTTTGAAAGGCAGACAACATTATGGGAAAAGGAGGAAATGCTGGATACTAGCATTGTTTTCTTTTCCCAAAATGCTTCAAAAAATCTTCTTATGAGTCAGTGAAATGTGGGATTATCGTGGTAAAGGATTGAATAAAAGGCACATTTCCAGTTACTAAACCAACATTGATGCAAGCATCAGAGTTCACTTTCAAAGGCTGTCAGCAAGATTTCATTAAAAAATGGGCTTCCTTTCCTCAAAAATATGGCAGGTTTAACCCTTTAACAAATGACAAAATTTTGGATTAAACCAAACCCAGGCATCTGTAGACAACAAATTAAATGTTGCTTTATTTGTAGAAGTGGTCTCTGATAGGATAGAAAACATTATGGTAAAAGACGACAATGGTATTTACCAGCATTTTCCTCTTTTTCCAGATGTTTTCAAAGGCCTTCTTTTTCAGGGTCATTAAAACTCAGGATTGTGTGGTAAAGGGTTAAGCACCTTTTTTTGAGAAAATATTGAAATAGTACAAAAAAAGTACTTTGTTGTGTATCATTAATGATATAATGCACTTACTTGTCAACTGGATAAAATCATTTACCAGTAATTTGTGTTTTACTTAAGCAAAAATTTTGTACAGCATCTCCACCAAGGCAAGTATCCTGCAGCATGACATCCTGGTCATCAATATGGACACCTGGAATAGCATGGATAATTATCAAAACTGCACTTGATTAACCTTTTACCAAACATGATTTGATCCCCACCTCTCCGAGAAGAAGGCTTTCAGAAAGCGGAAAAAGGAGAAAATGCTGGTTACCAGCATAAATCCCTTTTACCCCGAAATGTTTTCTACCCCTTTAACCTTTTACCACACAATCCCGAGTTTTAACGACCCTTAGAAAGAAGCCTTATGAAAACCTTGAGGGAAAAGGAGAAAATGCTGGTAACCAGCATTTTCTCCTTTCCCAACAATGTTTTCTAACATGCCCAGAACAAATTTAAATTTTTGAGTTACACTTATTTTGTTGTCTGCAAATGCTTTGAATTTGAATTGGTCTAAAATTTTGTCGTCTGATAAAGAGTCAACTCTGCTGGTAACCAGTATTTTTTCCCCTTCCCCACAATGTTTTCTACCCCTTTAAAGACTAATCCATCATCTGAGCCAAGTTTATAGTGTAGACTAAATGCTTTGAATTTGGGCAAGTCTATGTTTTCACCTGGTAAAGCGTTAATGCCTTACCACACAATTCTGAGTTTTAAAGACCCTGAGAAAAAAGCTTTCAAAAAACATAGTGGAAAAGGATGAAAATGTTGGTAACCAGCATTTTCTCCCTTTCCAACAATGTTTTTTAACCTTTCCCAGACAAATGTTAGGTTTTGAGCCACCTTTTATATGTCTGAATTGCTTCCAGTTTGGAGTTAAACATAGATTAAGCTCTCCACAAAAAGATACCGCAAATAGTCACCTTTGTAACAGAGTGTTAAAAGTCTGGGTCCGTATTAACCAACCATTCTTAAGCACGATCTCGGTTTTATTCTCTAGAATTTTCTAAATTTGAAAGTAACATAACATCTGATTGGCTAAACCTTTTTGTTTTTATGGAAGGACCTTAATGACCACTATAATCTGTTCTCACCTTTTTTGCCTTGAAGTTTGGCATATTTATCATCAAGGTGTCCACATGGATGAGCCAGAGTGTAAAGCAGCAGTTCTGCAAGGTGGGGATGCTTTAGATGACATGAAAGAGCTGTATACCGCAAATAACTGCAATTAAAAATACCTGAAGGCAGTACAAGGAAACTAAGTTTCTCATATATATCAATAATAGCAGCAATGCTTTCAGAATAAGAGGTAAAATGTCCAAATCATAATGGTCATTTGTTCTTTTCCCACATTCTTTTCTACTCTTAATCCTTTACCACACAATCTCAAGTTTAAATGATCCCAAGGAAAAGGACTTTGAAAAGCATTATGGGGGAAGGAGTTGACAGCATTTTTTCCTATTCCCACCATGTTTTGTAACCTATCAAACACAAATTTCAGAATTCGTGCAGCATTTAATTTGCCATATGCAAATATTTTCAATTTGGACCAGTGTATAATCTCGTGGTTACAAGCATCCTCTCTGTTTCCCACAATGTTTTGTACCCTTTCATACACAAAGTTCATAAATTGTGCAACATTTACTCCAATTTGTTGTATGTGAATGTACTTTCAGTCTGAACCAAGTTAAAATCTTGTTTTGTAAAGAGTTAACTCAAGTAAAGAGTAATCTCAAGTTTAAAAGACCCCTCCCCAAGGAAAAGGACTTTTGAAAACATTGTGGGGAAAGGAGAAAATGCTGGTAACTAGCATTTTCTCCTTTTCCCAAAATGTTTTCCACCATTTCAAAGATTGAAATCATCATTTAGACCACATTTGTCTTCTGCAAATGCTTTCAGTTTGGGCCAGTCTAAGTTTTTGTTGCTTTGTAACGAATTTAAGACAAATCTCATCAACCGAGTCACTTTGATTTATTGTCTGCAAAAGCTGTCAATCTGGGCAAGTTCAATATTTCATTGTGTGGTGAAAACTAAACCCCTTCCCTCACAGTCCAGTATTTAACAACCCCTTGGGACAGCCTGTGTCAGGGCTTTAGAAAACATCGGGGGAAAAGGAAAATTGTAACCAGCATTTTCTCCTTTTAACACGGAAGTTTTCTATCCTGTCAAACATCAATTCTATCACTTGGAACCGACCTAATTTATCATTTACAAGTGCTTTCAAATCGGATTGGTCCAACTTTTGTCCAGTCCTGTTTAGGTCGAAACCAGTACTTTTTTTTTTTCTCATGCAATGTTTTCAAGTGCCATTTTCTTCAGAATTAAATCACAAGAGCGTTTGAATACATCAAAACCAAAATTCACATTATACTCACCCAGAGACCCAGAGAAAGAGGCTGTACATAACTTCTTGTAACAATCGTCTCGGGACAAAAAAAGCTTTAGTCGATGAAATTTGGCGCCCACCCCGGTATTTATACCTGTACGTTGACCATGTGACCACTGCGAGGGGACCTAAAGATCCATTCGTCGCTAATCTGTCGATTCCGTCCGTGCTCATAACCGTACTACAGAGAGCATTCGGCATACCTCGGGTGATCGCCGAATAGCGAAGACATTTTTTTAGCTCCTCCCACCTGGGTTTTTCTTGTAGACTCATAAACGCGGGAAAAACATGGTATGATCGACAAAAGGGGTGTCAGCATAGTTCGTTTCAGTTCTCTTAGGAAAACAATTTGGCTAAGAGAAATTGTGCGTGACGATGTTTTCTTACCTTTCAATAAAGATCCCGTCATTTGAATTTATCGTCTGCAAATGTTTCAAATTGGACAAGTCTAAGATTTTGTCATCTGGTAAAGATTTACAACGTCTTGTAATGGCTTGGTAAATTGCGAAGTAGCAAGGACTTTGCGTGGCATGAACATTCGTTCATCTTACATAGTAATTTCCAGCCCAGCCGGGTAGCTCTGTGGTAAGCATAAGTGGCTCGTGACCAGGTGGTTTCATGTTCGATACCCGGTTGCGGCAAACTTTCTTTCCAGCGATATTTTGCCTCTCACCTCTGATGCATGTGAAAAAGTAGCCAGTGGCTTGGAAAGAAAGTCAGAACTGGCCTGAGAAAGCCAGGAAACACATGCATGGGTGCACTGGCCGCTGTGATATGGCATAAGCTGTTTAAACGACGTTAACTCCAATACAAACAATCTCTGCTCCTCTCGTGCGTTTCCTGTTAGGAAATAGGCTGATGTATGCTGTCTGTCAGTTTTGACCCATTGTCTCAAGTTAAACAAAACAAAACAGACTTTTCAGGACTCCAAGTCCTTCAACCAAAGTTGGATTGTGACATTGTTAACCCTTCAAGTCCCTGTCACATTTAACTGCATAGTCTCTAGTGGTCAGTGTAAGCAAAGCATAGACGGCACACAATGTGCAGTCTGAACTTAAACTACAGTGTGCGTTATGCTGAGAAATTGAACAGATTTAGGGGTAGCCTTGAAACAGTAAATATTTTGGCTAGTTTCATTTTACAAATTTTTTTGGGAAAAGAAGGCATTGCTATGCAGAAACACTGTAGATAAAGATCATTTGACTTTGAAAAGAGTGCTGTCTGATCAATGATCTTCACTGTCCAATATATATAGGCTAAATTAGAGTGGTATTCTTGCCAAAAACACGTTGAAATAGCCATGTACAGCAGGTTGAGCTAGTGCTCCCCAAATTTTGCTACTTTCACCACAACATCAAAAGTTTGTGACAATGCAAAGTTATCTTCTTTTAACCCTTAGGCTGCTTAGCGCGACTCAATGACCTTTTGCGGACAACGTAGATCAAGATCAGGCTGCACAGAACGTGCAGTCTGATCTTGTATCTTTACTGTCCGATTAGAGGATATTTTTCTGGCCAAGCTTAGACCTTCAGGTTATGCCATAATGTTTCGGACTGTGACCACTATTCACTTGTATGTGTACATGGGCTTTACAAAGCCTTATTGTCCAAATCTATTTTTAGAACTAAGAACAGTGAAACACGAGGCAGCCTCGAAAGGTGTTACGTAAATTAACTTCACCCGTTTGAGCCATGTTCTGTAAAAAGGGGGCTAAATGCATTTACAAAAAGTATGGACTCGGGTCAGCCTGAGCAGGCTGACCTGAGCCGAAACTTCCTGCTTTTTGTCAATTTCCTGCAATTCCAAAGACATTCTACTTCAAGATTCAGTCATTCGTTAGAGAAAATGTGTACAATGCATCTTAACCCTTTACCAAACGACAAAATTTTAGACTGGTCCAAATTGAAAGCATTTGCAGACGACAATTTAAATGTAATTCAAATGAGGAATTTTGCATTTGACATGGTAGAAAACATTGGTTACCAGCATTTTCTCCTTTTCCCACAATGTTTTCAAAAGGTTTCTACCCCAAGGTCGTTAAAAGTCGGGATTGTGTGGGAAAGAGTTAACCCTTAAAGCGCCTTTCACTAATTTAGTTGCCTTTGCGGCCAATGTAGATCAAGATCAGGCTGCACAAAACGTGCACCCTGATCTTTGATCTACACTGTCCGCTATGTTAAAACACTACAGGCAAAAGGTACCAATAAATTTGCAATTACAGTATTCTTATCGTATCTTATTCTAAAATGAAAATGTCCACTGGGTTTATTCGGCGCTTTAAGGATTAAATTATATAATGACTTGCATGGTACCATGTATCACGGAGATGCATTAAGCCCTTTTTGCCAGAGCATGGGTCATTTATATTCGCATAACTGTAGTGACATTCTTTTTCTATCATGTCTTGCTGGAAACCAGAACCCAAAACATTCTGGAAGAAGTTGACAGCAGATGACTGTGAAAGGACCCTCATTTTGAAAACATCCTTGTACCCTACAGTATGGAAAACTTACCCTTACCCAAGTACATGTAATCCAAGTTTTAACAGCCCTTGAAAAGAAGAGTATAGAAAACTATGTGGAAGAGGGAGAAAATGCTGATAATCAGCACTTTCTACTTTTCCCTTAATGTTTTTTTACTCGTAGAAAGGCAAACTTCAAGTGTTAGGAGAAAACATACATTTTGTCGTGTGCCGCTGTTTCAGTGGGGACAAGGCTATAATTTTGTTGTCTGGTAAAGCGTTAACCCTTTACCAAACAATCCGATGGTTTAAGGACCATGGGGAAGAAGCCTTTTCAAAAATATTGTGGACAAAGGAAAAATGCTGAAAACCACCTCTTTCTCCTCAAATTTCAGGCCCGTTTCCGTTTTCCCATACTCAAATATTCGGTGCAGGACATTTCGTCGAAAAGGTGTTTCGTTGAAACCCATGTGTTTTAAAATACCGATTGCTAAATCCCAAGGTTTATTTCATGAAAAGCCCTGTCTGGGAGGAAGATTTGAGCCACAAATCGTCTGGGTTAGGGTAAGGGTGAGGGCTAAGGCTCGTTTTCGACGAACGTGGTTTTCGACGAAATGTCGCTGATCCTCAAATATTGGATCTTTTCAATTAACTCTTTCCAACACGACAAAATTTTAGACTCATCCAAATTGAAAGCATTTGCAGACGACAACTTTGATGTGGCTCTAAAGATAAGTGCTGTCTTTGAAATGGTAGAAAACATTGTGGTAAAGGGAACATTGCTGGTTACCAGCATTTTTTCCTTTTCCCACAATGTTTTCAAAAGGCTTCTTCCTCAGGGTCGTTAAAAGTTGGCATTGTGTAGTAAAGGTTTAAGTTCATGTTCATTGGGTGCGGGACAACTCGCCCCAAACACATCTCGCCTAAAGACAACTTACCCCACAAAAAATCAAAGGACTCAAAGTCCTGGAAAGCGGATTTGTGGAGTAGCATAAAGCTGTCATGTGTTGTAATAAAATATAACATCACATGCAACACATGTGCAATTATTTTAAAATGGCGTTAGCAAGGGCAGAGAAAGACAAAGTTGTTCTGTCGAGAGGGCCGCTTTGTAACTGTTATTCTATTACTGTTTAAAGGATTGGTAATCTGATCCGTCAATCTTACGCAGTTATTTGCTGGTATTAGATTTCGGAAGAAATATGTATTCACGTGTAGGAGAGTGTATACGGTAGAGCAAAGAGCGAGGTTGAGGTGTATTCTGAAGCTGAAAGTAGGATCCGTAGAGCGCAGGCGTGAATGACAGTATATTTGATTCAGGTCAAACTCGTTGTCTGCACATGTCATATTCTTCGAAGATTCGACCTGTCTTATATGACGCATCACCCATCCCCCGTATACTGGGGAAAAGAAAGGCTTATATTGAAGCTATTAGCCTATTACCAAAGCATGTAGGGGCTGTTTTAATAAATGGTCGGTGCATAGGTTACATGTTAGCCGATCATAGCTGAATGAATGGCACCAGGTAGCGTTTTATTGAGTAAACGTTTATTTTATTTGAAATTCAAAGTCACGGTTGTTGTTTTGAAAAATTACTCCGCTTCTGTACCCAGGATGCCCAAATTAGATAGATGTGTATTTGTAGAATGCCATCTAGCGGGAGATAATGAGGTCAAACTATCGTTAAGTGTGAGCGCGCATGCGTCATTACGCATGATTGGTTCCGGTCAGAACGATCACAGTAAGCGGATTGCTATACAAATCCGCGAAAAAAAATCGCCACAACTCGCCCCACCTTTACAAGACAACTCGCCCAAGTCATTTGAGGTGAACGGCTCTTTCCCGAGTTTCTGCCCTCTTTCAAACTACCACCTGCCTTGCCGAGCCCCAAGAGCTCAGACTGTAACATACAGGACTTGAGAACATTTTAATTTCTGTGGTAACAAATAAACAGAGCACCTCATGCGGGTGCCAACGCTCTGCAGCAGTTGCTTATAGATAGTTGAAAAAGGGGGCATAACAGTGTCAAAAATATCTTGATGGTTACCAGCTTCTGTTGCTTAAGTTTTCCTTTTGATATTTAACAAAAGGTATAAGTCTGAAGTTAATATCTTCATTAATGACAGAGATATAATAAAACGTCAAAGGTTTTGAAAATTCAAAGTCAAAAAAGGCATAACTGTGTCAAAAATATTTTGATGGTTACCTGCCCCTGCAGTATGGGTACCTCTTTTGATAGTTAAAGATTAGTCCAAGTTTAATGTAATCAAATAAATAACCAATGCTGTCGATGAATCCGAGATTGTTCACCCATAACTGATGGCAAAGGTTCTAAGAAAACCAGTAATGCACAGATGTTTATTAAAGAAAGCAAATGTTAAATACATCATGCAATAAATAAATGTGGGATAAACAAGCTCGGATGAAAGAGCCCAGGGAGGAACAAGCCCAGGGCTAAAGTAGTACTGGGACGAACAAGCCCTGAACCAAACACATGATCGGACGATAGAATGTTTTTCTAACACCATTCTTAGTCACAGTGTGGATTTATACAGTTGAATACTTAAATGTTTATTGATGGTCTTGAATTGTCCTGCACTCCAACACCTTCAACATTTCATCAGTTTTGAAATATGTTCCTATCACTTTGGAAGTTGCGGTTCATCTGCATGCATTAACTTTATTAATGAAATGACATTAAATTTGAATGCAAAAATTGGCAGTAACGATATCCATAAGCAGGGTGTTTAAAACCTAACTCTATCACTGCCTATTAACCCTTAATATCCTGTACTGACAGCATAGATCAAGATCAGACTGAACGTAGCAAGAAGTCTGATCTTCAGTATAAAACGCCCACCACCCGATACAAAACTAGGGTCAAAATTTGTCAGCACTTATCGATAAATACCTAAGGAAATCAAGATCAGATAGCACCTAATGTGAAGTCTGATCTTTGATGTAATACGCCCGCCATTTAGGTCTAAGCGGTTTTCCATGGCATATATATTACAAACTTTTATACCTTGTGTAACTTCACATATTCGATTTTGTGTTCCGAGTTTGTAATAGATCGAAATTGTCATGGTCTGAGATGTCACACGATATCAGGACAACTCTGACCAGACGAAATAAGACATCGTACATGCTGGGTCAATCAACTACATATTTATACCTTTAGATACGAGCAGCACAGTAATTTTACGAAAATAAATCTTATCGAGGTTTTTTAAACAGCTATTTTGGGGAATGAACACAATCATTGTCTGCGTTTCGTCATTCACATGGTGAAAATTGGAACAGACGGCAACATCGCTTGTCACAACTCGGCCGACTCCGCAAATCTAATGATTTGATCAACGGATCACCCGTGGTTTGCCGAATGTTTCTTTCAGTATTACAGCGCACTAATTTGCAGTTATAAATAAGCTCGAAAGTAGGGCCCGAAATTCTAAGTCAAACACTTTCGTGTAATTAACATCGCAATTCTATCAAAGTTTTTTGTTAACTGAAACCGAACTATGATGTTCAAATCCAAATATTTTGTTCGTTTTCACGGGTCGTTTTTTTACGCGTAGTGAGATGTATTGCAAGCTGTACTTTGAACTTTCACTCGGGTTTTTCCGTAAATGCTTGGATAGGGGTTGAAATGTTAGTATACATAATTACTATGGCCTTCGGCTTGGCAAGCCAAGCCCAGGCCAAACATGGCTCAAATGATCAAATTTATCTCTGAAAGGGCAGAAAACATTGAAAGAAACGGAGAAAAAGCTAGTTACCAGCATTTCTCCTTTTCCAACGATGTTTTCTAAAGCTTTGTTCCACATTAAACTTCATTAAAACTCAGGACTGTGTGGTTAGGGGTTTAAAGGGGCAATTCAGAGAAGTGAAAAGAGTCCTAACAGAAATAAATAACAAACATATGACTAGTGATATATAATTTTTTATTTCAAAAGACATATCACCATAGAAGTTAATACTACATACGGGCCACTTTGGCCTCAAATTTGCATATTTATGGCTTTTTAGCTCACCTGAGCACAACGTGCTCAAGGGGAGCTTTTAGGGTCACCCAGTGTCCGTCGTCCGTCGGTCGTCGTGCGTCGTGCGTCGTCAACAATTCTTTAAACATCAACTCCTCCTAAACCGCTGGGCCAATTTGGACCAAACTTGGCTGGAATGTTCCTTGGGAGGTCCTCTTTAAAAATTGTTCGCAGAATTTGATTCCGTCAAAAACTCTGGTTGCCATGGCAACAAAATGGAATTTTTTAGGAAATTCTTTAAAAATCTTCTTCTCTGAAACCGCTGGCCAGATTTTAAAATAATTTCACAGAGATGTTCCTTGGGTGACCCTTTTTAAAAATTGTTCGCGAAATTTTGATCCGTCAAGAAACATGGCTCTGGTGAATGGGGGCTTCTTGCACTATACAGAATTGAAGGAATTCTTAAAAATTCTTCTTCTCTGAAACCGCTGGCCAGATTTTAAAATAATTTCACAGAGATGTTCCTTGGGTGACTCTTTTTAAAAATTGTTCGCGAAATTTTGATCCGTCAAGAAACATGGCTCTGGTGAATGGGGGCTTCTTGCACTATACAGAAATGAAGAAATTCTTAAAAATTCTTCTTCTCTGAAACCGCTGGCCAGATTTTAGAATAATTTCACAGAGATGTTCCTTGGGTGACCCTTTTCAAAAATTGTTCGCGAAATTTTGATCCGTCAAGAAACATGGCTCTGGTGAATGGGGGCTACTTGCACTATACAGAAATGAAGAAATTCTTAAAAATTCTTCTTCTCTGAAACCGCTGGTCAGATTTTGAAATAATTTCACAGGGATGTTCTTTGGTTGACCCTTTTCAAAAATTGTTCGTGATATTTTGATCCGTCAAGAAACATGGCTCTGGTGATCAGAAGGAAAAAGTAAAACTTATTCAGGTGAGCGCTTCAGGGCCATTTTGGCCCTCTTGTTAATTGCTTTTTTATGGCTTTTTAATTACTGACGCATGACGTCATAGCGTGCCCAGGTGCGTCGAGGTCAGGTATTTATAGAAAACGACGCTCTTGAATCGTGAGAACCGGAAACGGTATGTCCATATAAGGAAAAGACGGGGTCCTTGACGACGCGAGCGCGGGTCAGGTATTTTTAGAAACGACGCGGCGGGTGCGTGCGAACCGGAAAAACGGTATGTCCGTATAAAGAAAAAGCGGGTCGCAGACGACGCGAGCGTGAGGCGAGCGCGGAGTCATCGCGGTGAGTCACGCCGCGAATGGCGCGAAAAAACCGGAAAGTTTTTATCCAAATAAGGAGAAGAGCATCCGAGTCGAGAATTCATGGGAAAGCAGCTCCTAGGAGAATAGGTGTCGAGCTTTGAAAACTGCATTCAAATCTTCACCTCGAGCGAATTTGCGCGTGACCGATTAAATCAGAAATTTATCTTACGTTGTATTCTCTTTTGCTGCCAGATAGAAAAATAAGGTAAGATTTTTCTTTGTATTTTATTTCAGTAATGTTTTTTGTCTTGCGAAGATCAATATAGAGAGGTACTACGATCCTACCGTTGTTCGATCTGGATCTGGATCCGTATTTGTTATCGTCTTAACTATCAAAATTTTATGAGAAGATTAGAAAAAAAAAAATACGTTAAGTATACACCAAAATGTAAAGGATTCTGAATGAACGAGGCGCTTGGAAAAGTATTTAGACAATCTTTACCTTTCCTCCGCGGTACGATGTTTTACTGAGTAAGAAAGAAAAACGCGTGAATAAATGGCAGATCATACGAGACCATTGGCTTTAAGAGCCGAGTCTTTTTCAAACGATAGTTATTAGGCTTTTGTCAAGAAATGGTTATTTATCGGGATAAGATAAGAAAAGAAAAATAATCCGAATACAGTGTACAGAAAAAAAAGAGACAGACTAAACATGCTAAATTCCTCCCTCTATCGCACATCGATGCATACAGAAAATCTTTTCACGCTTATGGAGCCATGACCGTATTTTTCGGCCTGTTACTAACTTTTTCATTTTTAGAAATAAGTGGTTGGTACCTGCGGACCGATGTTGGAGGAGAGTTTGAATTTTCCTACGGTTCAGGAAATATCGCGATATCTCGAACCTAAAGCCAATGCGACTCGTTTGAAAGACTGCTAATTCGCTGAGCTGAGCAAGCACCAAGAATGAAAAGGATCTTGACCTCTATACAAGTTCTCTCGCTGGAACATTACAAGAAAACCTTTTCCCTTATGGCACTCATTTTTTCGGTCTGCTACTAACTTTTTCATTTGTCGAAATAAGTCCTAAGTATCTGCGAACGGTACACACACACACACAAAAGGTCGCGATATCTCGATCCTGAAGCCGGTGGAACTCGTTTAAAAGACCACTAACTCGCTGAAGGTCGTAAGACTAATCGGAGAAGGGTCTTAACCCCGGAACAAGTACAGATGTTGTAACCTTTCAGAATACCTTTTCCCTGAGGGACTGATTTTTTCGGTCTGCTACTAACTTTTTTATTTGTCGGAAAAAGCAGTAGATACCTGCGAACCGATTTTAGGGGCAGCTTTGAATTTTTCAATAGTGCAAAAATGACTGTGGTATGGCCTAATCGCAGTCAATGCAACTCGGCTGAAGTGACCACTCACTCGCGGAGAAGACGAAACAATTTAGAAAAAAAGCGTTTTAACCTTCGAGGTAAATGCGTGCTGAAATAGTTCTAAAACCTTTAACCTACTGTGTCGACTTTTTTCGGACTGCTACTAACTTTTTTTCTTTGACCGGTAGCAGTCTCGGGTACCCGCGGACCGATTTTAAAGAAGACTTTGAACTCTTTTTTTTTTTTTTAGGATGCTAGAATGAATGTAATACCTCGTCCCTACAGCCAAAGCGATTTAAAGAACCGTCAAATGAAGGCTCGGAATAGCTAGTTCGGGAGAGGGTGTTTGTAACTCTAAAAAAAAAAAAACTTTAACTGCTAGAATGTTTTTTTTTTTTTAATCTCTTACCTATGTTTAAACGGCTATTACAGCGTACATTTTGACGGAGAGGTCAGTTTATCCCAGTGTGACGTGTTCTGGCGGTGTACAACGTGCAAAAAAGTGGTTAACCGGTTCAAGCGACCCGTTGAGGTGCATGAATGCGCGGAATGGCTGTGCAAATGCTGCAAGTCTTGGGTCACCGGTAACCACCTGTGCTACTTGTTTCCCGAGGAGCCGAAGAAACCCGTTAGAAAGTTTATATTTTTCGACTTCGAGGCTACCCAAGACACGATTGCAGAATGTACGGACGGATACTCGCCCAAGAGCTGTTGCCAGACCCCCTGCAAAGATTGCACCAAATGTCAGCGCTGTTTCAAGTCATGGTGCGGACAACCCAGACACGTCCCCAATTTTGTAGTAGCCCAGACGGTGTGCGAGTGTTGTTTAGAGAAAGAACTTGTCCCGGGAGCCGTATGCGACAACTGCGGGAGCCGATGCCCCGAGTGCGATATATGGGACAAAGAGGCCAAGACCTACGCCAAAGACCCGTGCCCCGAAACGTGTGGCAAGAGGGGGGTCGTGTTTCAAGGGGACAATACTCTCGACGATTTTGGCCGATGGTTGTTTAACATCCAGCACAAACACAGCACCGTGTTGGCTCATAACATGAAGGTATGTATATAAACCAAATGGAAAGTCTTGAAGCGATTTAGCCGACCAAGACTTAGAAGCGACTTATTTCGAAGAAAATTAATACCGAGGAATCTTATAACAGGGTTAAAATGAAACAACCCCATTTTTGTAATGCTTCTAGGTTTCATATCACTTAAAATCATTTTTGGTACAGAACACGTCCTTGATTGAAATAGATATTTAAATCTTTAGCAACGATTCGTATTTGTATTAACATGTAAACGAACGTGATTTTTAAACCTTCCTTTAATTTTCATTTCAGGGCTATGACGGCGTGTTTCTCCTGGAATACCTTTTAAACCATAGCATTCGGCCTTCCAAAGTGATCTACAACGGCTCCAAGATTATGTACATGGAGGTGAGCAAAGGCCAAAAAATTTAAATGTTCAACACTCTCGATCCTTCCATGGCGTAATCGATATGAGGGAATTGATTGCAAATCGATTTTTGATTGTTACAAGAAACTAATTAATCCAAGTAAAAGTTCCGTAACTCCCGAACTAGAAACCGTAAGGTGTCGTATCTAAGTCATCTAAGACCACCCTCTCATTATATATGACTCTGTATTGTTTGCTTTCTTTTTTGTTAAAGAGCACGTTGTTATATTTGTCCCTGGAGATCTTGCTTGGATTGGTCACGACCATGATTTTAGAAGCCGGTTGTTCTCCTTCATCCAATTTTCTCTTTTTAAAGGTGCTTGGCTTGGAGGGATCCACGTGTTCCACCATGTCTTTCATGGAGCCAAAGTTTAATCGCCTGGCATTAGCGTAATTGAGGTTAAATCCCCGAATTTTACAGGTCTGTTTACCTTTCATCGTGGTATAGGCGTAATTTTTTGGTCCACCGCTGACAAACTCCACAATGTGGTCTCCAGATTCTAATTCATCGGTCAGTTCGCGTGCAATATAAACAGAAAACGTTTGAGGCTTTAAGAACAATCGAAATAGATAAAATCAAATATCTATGCGTGTGTGCGTACGTGTGCGTGTCTGCGCGTGTGTATATGTGTGTGTGTGTTAAATTTCAGACATTATCGTTTAAATATTAATGTACGAAAAACTTACCTAAATAATCCCCCAGGGGTGGATCGTATTGTCCCTCTCTGCTGACATATATGATCGAGTCTGTGTCGTAATAGAGCACTCTCTCTCCGAGCTGATCTAAAGCACCGTACAGTTTTAGCCGAGCCCAGCAGGTAGTAAATGTCGTCGAGGTGAAGGTGCTCCTCATTGATGATATGAAAGTCCTTCACCTTCTTGGTCCGATCAGTCAATGTTTTGTAAAATTTGTCGAGCTGCGAGGAATGGATGAATTCGTAGACTCCCTGGTTTAAACGCTGACCAAATTTTCCCCAGAAACTGTGAACAAAAGGGAAAAAAAAAAAATTGGTTACACTTGTTATTACATTATGTTACAGAAAAAAAAAACGGTACAGTTATATGAATGTAGTTTAACATGTAATGAAAAGTATATTTACCTGTTAAGACAGAGCTTGGCCAGGGCACGGTGTCCGGGTTTTTTTTTTATCTTGTCTGGCTCTAATTGGATACCTTCGTTGCGGAAATAGTCAGAGACGTACTTCTCTTTGTCCGCTGCAGTCTTGCACCAGTCAGGCCACCCAAATGCCTCCTGTTTGAACTTTAGGAAAGTGTTAACGTAAGGGGCGAATAATCCTCCTTCTTTGGTAGAAGTGTCGTACTGGGTAGAATCTTCCCATGCGTACACTTTGTAGATTTTGAGAAGAGTGTAGCCCTTGTCTAAAGCCTTCTCGATTTCGGGAGTGCACCACGTTCCGACAAAGGCCTTGTGTTCGTCCGTGTGAAGGCAACTGGTTCAATTTTCGGTGTCGGCGCATGTACGACAGAGTGGAAACTTCAGCTTGCCATTGGAACGAGTAGATAGCGTTATACGTATAGTCGATAATTTCTCTTCTTTTTTCAATATAAATGACGGCACCAGGTCGGTGCAGTCAATTTTCAAAATCTGTTTTTAGCCACCGAGGGTTCAAGAATGCGTGACATAGTTATCGATCGTGTCTGTAGCAGACGAATTCTGTGGTAGTATACCTCGCAGAGCAAAACCAGGGTGGGAAAAGTCCTATTCTCAGTTGGAAGCAATCAAATCTCTTTCTTACAAGAGTGAGTTAGACGGGAGAAGAGTTAGACGTGTCCGTATAGTCGATAATTTCTCTTCTTTATTCTATATAAATGGTGCCATCAAGCCGGTGCAGGGACTTTTTGGTGCAGGTAACTTTCAGAATCTATTTTTAGCAACGGGGTCAAGAATGCGTGACATAGGTATATGATCGTGTCTGTAGCAGACGAATTAGATCTGGTAGTTCGCCTTGCTGTGTAAAGAAAAACAGACGAATTCTATGGTAGTTCGATCCGGCGTGGTAAAACATTGTGGAAACAAGTATTTGGGAAAGTAGACGATAATCTATCCTCCAAACAGGGTCGGTCATATAGAATCGTCCAAAACAGGGTGGAAAAAAAGTCCTACTTTCTATAGGGAGCAACAAAATCTCTTCCCTACGTGATCATAGACGGGAGAAGATAAGTCTTTTTTAAGCCAGTGAGTTCAACAACGCTCGGCATAGGTAATTAAATGTGTCTCAAGCAGACGAACTCAAGGGATCCGCTGTGGTAAAACATTGCGGAAAAATTGGTAGGCAGACGATCATTTTAAAGTCTAGCAGGGTCGATAGTTTACAAACGACTTCAAACACAGGGTAGAAAAAGTCCCATACTCTATTGGACTAGGACAAGCAATCAGTTCTCTTTTCTACAACTGGGAGCGGGAAGGGCCTCCTCCTCCTCCTCCTCAGGGAGGGCTTCTCCTCCTCCTCCTCCTTCTCGGGAGAAGATACATCTATTTTAAGCCAGTGAGTTCAACAACGCTCGACATAGGTAATTAAATGTGTCCCGAACAGACGAATTCAGGGGATCCGCTGTAGTAAAACATTGCGGAAAAATTGGTAGGCAGACGATCATTTTAAAGTCTAGCAGGGTCGATAGTTTACAAACAACTTCAAACACAGAGTTGAAAAAGTTCCATACTCTATTGGACTAGGACAAGCAATCAGTTCTCTTTTCTACAACTGGGAGCGGAGGATAATCTTTTCTTCAATAGGGGTTGGTTGTGGTACAGACGACTTCAAAAATAGGATGGAAAAAATGCTACTCTCTGTTGAACAGGGAAGCAATCAAATCTGTTGCCTACAACTATGAGTTAGACAGGGCAGAGAATCTCTCTCTCTCTCTCTCTCTCATAGGTCACACAGTGACAACGATATTATGGACTGAACAGAATGATGGTCTAGACATGTCCTACTATTCGCTCTAATAAAATAATGTAACCCTTCCAATTATAGGGCTGTAGCAGACGATAATAGTCTATAACAATAAGATTGGATCCGTTGTGAAAGACATTGTGAAAAAAAAAAATGGGTGAACAGATGATAATTCATTCTCCAAAAGGGTCGATAATATACAGAAGATCTTCCAAAACAGGTTGGGAAAAGTCCTCCTCTCTATCGGATAAGCAAGCAATTAAATCTCTTTCCTACAAGTGTGAGCGATCATAGTCGGGAGAAGGTAAATTTTAGGAATCTATTCTTAGCTGCAGGGTTCAACAATGCGTGACACAGGTAATTACTGATTGTGCTCGAGCAGACGAATTCTAGTGTAGTAAGATTCGATTCGATAAGAAAAACATTGTGGGAAAAAAAGGTATTTGGGAGCATAGGAAAATCTATTTTCCAACATCGGCATTTCCAACATCGGCAGACAGGAGTACAAACAGACATTTTACATGGTGGGAAAAATCCTGTTGGACAGACAAACAGACAAATCTGTTTCCTACAGCTATGAGCTAGACGGGGGAAACGTTCGAGGAAGTCTCACATTCCCATCTCTCTCTCTCACTCTCACACACATACTAAACACACAAGAATGAGGGAAGTGATACAGTTGTTGAATACAACAAAACCAGATTTTCCTGTGGGAAAGCAGCCAAGGGCTTGGAAAGGATATTGTGCGTAGTGTTGGTAAAAGAATCTCCAGGAACACATGGATAGGTGCCCTAACCGCCGCGATATAACTGAAATAATGTTGAAAACGGCGTTTAAAACCATATAATTTATCAGCGACCAATCAAGAATGCGTGACATAGGTGATCATCGTGTCTCGAGCGGACGACAGTATTCTACGACAGTAAGATTCGATTCGCTGAGCCCTTGGCTGCTTTCCCACAGGAAAATCTGGTTTCGTTGTATTCAACAACTGTATCACTTACCTCCTTCTTGTGTGTTTAGTATGTGTGTGAGAGTGAGAGAGAGAGATGGGAATGGGAGACTTTCTCGAACGTTTCCCCTGTCTAGCTCATAGCTGTAGGAAACAGATTTGTCTGTTTGTCTGTCCAACAGGATTTTTCCCACCATGTAAAATGTCTGTTTGTACTCCTGTCTGCCGATGTTGGAAATGCCGATGTTGGAAAATAGATTTTCCTATGCTCCCAAATACCTTTTTTTCCCACAATGTTTTTCTTATCGAATCGAATCTTACTACACTAGAATTCGTCTGCTCGAGCACAATCAGTAATTACCTGTGTCACGCATTGTTGAACCCTGCAGCTAAGAATAGATTCCTAAAATTTACCTTCTCCCGACTATGATCGCTCACACTTGTAGGAAAGAGATTTAATTGCTTGCTTATCCGATAGAGAGGAGGACTTTTCCCAACCTGTTTTGGAAGATCTTCTGTATATTATCGACCCTTTTGGAGAATGAATTATCATCTGTTCACCCATTTTTTTTTTTTTTTTTTCACAATGTCTTTCACAACGGATCCAATCTTATTGTTATAGACTATTATCGTCTGCTACAGCCCTATAATTGGAAGGGTTACATTATTTTATTAGAGCGAATAGTAGGACATGTCTAGACCATCATTCTGTTCAGTCCATAATATCGTTGTCACTGTGTGACCTATGAGAGAGAGAGAGAGAGAGAGAGAGATTCTCTGCCCTGTCTAACTCATAGTTGTAGGCAACAGATTTGATTGCTTCCCTGTTCAACAGAGAGTAGCATTTTTTCCATCCTATTTTTGAAGTCGTCTGTACCACAACCAACCCCTATTGAAGAAAAGATTATCCTCCGCTCCCAGTTGTAGAAAAGAGAACTGATTGCTTGTCCTAGTCCAATAGAGTATGGAACTTTTTCAACTCTGTGTTTGAAGTTGTTTGTAAACTATCGACCCTGCTAGACTTTAAAATGATCGTCTGCCTACCAATTTTTCCGCAATGTTTTACCACAGCGGATCCCTTGAATTCGTCTGTTCGGGACACATTTAATTACCTATGTCGAGCGTTGTTGAACTCACTGGCTTAAAATAGATGTATCTTCTCCCGAGAAGGAGGAGGAGGAGGAGAAGCCCTCCCTGAGGAGGAGGAGGAGGAGGCCCTTCCCGCTCCCAGTTGTAGAAAAGAGAACTGATTGCTTGTCCTAGTCCAATAGAGTATGGGACTTTTTCTACCCTGTGTTTGAAGTCGTTTGTAAACTATCGACCCTGCTAGACTTTAAAATGATCGTCTGCCTACCAATTTTTCCGCAATGTTTTACCACAGCGGATCCCTTGAGTTCGTCTGCTTGAGACACATTTAATTACCTATGCCGAGCGTTGTTGAACTCACTGGCTTAAAAAAGACTTATCTTCTCCCGTCTATGATCACGTAGGGAAGAGATTTGGTTGCTCCCTATAGAAAGTAGGACTTTTTTTCCACCCTGTTTTGGACGATTCTATATGACCGACCCTGTTTGGAGGATAGATTATCGTCTACTTCCCCAAATACTTTTTTCCACAATGTTTTACCACGCCGGATCGAACTACCATAGAATTCGTCTGTTTTTCTTTACACAGCAAGGCGAACTACCAGATCTAATTCGTCTGCTACAGACACGATCATATACCTATGTCACGCATTCTTGACCCCGTTGCTAAAAATAGATTCTGAAAGTTACCTGCACCAAAAAGTCCCTGCACCGGCTTGATGGCACCATTTATATAGAATAAAGAAGAGAAATTATCGACTATACGGACACGTCTAACTCTTCTCCCGTCTAACTCACTCTTGTAAGAAAGAGATTTGATTGCTTCCAACTGAGAATAGGACTTTTCCCACCCTGGTTTTGCTCTGCGAGGTATACTACCACAGAATTCGTCTGCTACAGACACGATCGATAACTATGTCACGCATTCTTGAACCCTCGGTGGCTAAAAACAGATTTTGAAAATTGACTGCACCGACCTGGTGCCGTCATTTATATAGAAAAAAGAAGAGAAATTATCGACTATACGTATAACGCTATCTACTCGTTCCAATGGCAAGCTGAAGTTTCCACTCTGTCGTACATGCGCCGACACCGAAAATAGAACCAGTTGCCTTCACACGGACGAACACAAGGCCTTTGTCGGAACGTGGTGCACTCCCGAAATCGAGAAGGCTTTGGACAAGGGCTACACTCTTCTCAAAATCTACGAAGTGTACGACTGGGAAGATTCTACCCAGTACGACACTTCTACCAAAGAAAGAGGATTATTCGCCCCTTACGTTAACACTTTCCTAAAGTTCAAACAGGAGGCATTTGGGTGGACTGACTGGTGCAAGACTGCAGCGGACAAAGAGAAGTACGTCTCTGACTATTTCCGCAACGAAGGTATCCAGTTAGAGCCAGACAAGATTAAAAAAACCCCGGACACCGTGCTCTGGCCAAGCTCTGTCTTAACAGGTAAATATACTTTTCATTACATGTTAAACTACATTCATATAACTGTACCGTTTTTTTTTTTCTGTAACATAATGTAATAACAAGTGTAACCAATTTTTTTTTTTTTTCCCTTTTGTTCACAGTTTCTGGGGAAAATTTGGTCAGCGTTTAAACCAGGGAGTCTACGAATTCATCCATTCCTCGCAGCTCGACAAATTTTACAAAACATTGACTGATCGGACCAAGAAGGTGAAGGACTTTCATATCATCAATGAGGAGCACCTTCACCTCGACGACATTTACTACCTGCTGGGCTCGGCTAAAACTGTACGGTGTTTTAGATCAGCTCGGAGAGAGAGTGCTCCATTACGACACAGACTCGATCATATATGTCAGCAGAGAGGGACAATACGATCCACCCCTGGGGGATTATTTAGGTAAGTTTTTCGTACATTAATATTTAAACGATAATGTCTGAAATTTAACACACACACACATATACACACGCGCAGACACGCACACTTACGCACACACGCATAGATATTTGATTTTATCTATTTCGATAGTTCTTAAAGCCTCAAACGTTTTCTGTTTATATTGCACGCGAACTGACCGATGAATTAGAATCTGGAGACCACATTGTGGAGTTTGTCAGCGGTGGACCAAAAAATTACGCCTATACCACGATGAAAGGTAAACAGACCTGTAAAATTCGGGGATTTAACCTCAATTACGCTAATGCCAGGCGATTAAACTTTGGCTCCATGAAAGACATGGTGGAACACGTGGATCCCTCCAAGCCATGTACCTTTAAAAAGAGAAAATTGGATGAAGGAGAACAACCGGCTTCTAAAATCATGGTCGTGACCAATCCAAGCAAGATCTCCAGGGACAAATATAACAACGTGCTCTTTAACAAAAAAGAAAGCAAACAATACAGAGTCGTATATAATGAGAGGGTGGTCTTAGATGACTTAGATACGACACCTTACGGTTTCTAGTTCGGGAGTTACGGAACTTTTACTTGGATTAATTAGTTTCTTGTAACAATCAAAAATCGATTTGCAATCATTTCCCTCATATCGATTACGCCATGGAAGGATCGAGAGTGTTCTTACATTTAAATTTTTTGGCCTTTGCTCACCTCCATGTACATAATCTTGGAGCCGTTGTAGATCACTTTGGAAGGCCGAATGCTATGGTTTAAAAGGTATTCCAGGAGAAACACGCCGTCATAGCCCTGAAATGAAAATTAAAGGAAGGTTTAAAAATCACGTTCGTTTACACGTTAACACAAATACGAATCGTTGCTAAAGATTTAAATATCTATTTCAATCAAGGACGTGTTCTGTACCAAAAATGATTTTAAGTGATATGAAACCTAGAAGCATTACAAAAATGGGGTTGTTTCATTTTAACCCTGTTATAAGATTCCTCGGTATTAATTTTCTTCGAAATAAGTCGCTTCTAAGTCTTGGTCGGCTAAATCGCTTCAAGACTTTCCATTTGGTTTATATACATACCTTCATGTTATGAGCCAACACGGTGCTGTGTTTGTGCTGGATGTTAAACAACCATCGGCCAAAATCGTCGAGAGTATTGTCCCCTTGAAACACGACTTCCCTCTTGCCACACGTTTCGGGGCACAGGTCTTTGGCGTAGGTCTTGGCCTCTTTGTCCCATATATCGCACTTGGGGCATCGGCTCCCGCAGTTGTCGCATACGGCTCCCGGGACAAGTTCTTTCTCCATACAACACTCGCACACCGTCTGGGCTACTACAAAATTGGGGACGTGTCTGGGTTGTCCTCACCATGACTTGAAGCAGCGCTGACATTTGGTGCAATCGTTGCAGGGGGTCTGGCAACAGCTCTTGGGCGAGTATCCGTCCGTACATTCTGCAATCGTGTCTTGGGTAGCCTCGAAGTCGAAAAATATAAACTTTCTAACGGGTTTCTTCGGCTCCTCGGGAAACAAGTAGCACAGGTGGTTACCGGTGACCCAAGACTTGCAGCATTTGCACAGCCATTCCGCGCATTCATGCAACTCAACGGGTCGCTTGAACCGGTTAACCACCTTTTTGCACGTTGTACACCGCCAGAACTCGTCACACTGGGATAAACTGACCTCTCCGTCAAAATGTACGCTGTAATAGCCGTTTAAACATAGGTAAGAGATTAAAAAAAAAACATTCTAGCAGTTAAAGTTTTTTTTTTTTTAGAGTTACAAACACCCTCTCCCGAACTAGCTATTCCGAGCCTTCATTTGACGGTTCTTTAAATCGCTTTGGCTGTAGGGACGAGGTATTACATTCATTCTAGCATCCTAAAAAAAAAAGAGTTCAAAGTCTTCTTTAAAATCGGTCCGCGGGTACCCGAGACTGCTACCGGTAAAAGAAAAAAAGTTAGTAGCAGTCCGAAAAAAGTCGACACAGTAGGTTAAAGGTTTTAGAACTATTTCAGCACGCATTTACCTCGAAGGTTAAAACCTTTTTTTCTAAATTGTTTCGTCTTCTCCGCGAGTGAGTGGTCACTTCAGCCGAGTTGCATTGACTGCGATTAGGCGATACCACAGTCATTTTTGCACTATTGAAAAATTCAAAGCTGCCCCTAAAATCGGTTCGCAGGTATCTACTACTTTTTCCGACAAATAAAAAAGTTAGTAGCAGACCGAAAAAATCAGTCCCTCAGGGAAAAGGTATTCTGAAAGGTTACAACATCTGTACTTGTTCCGGGGTTAAGACCCTTCTCCGATTAGTCTTACGACCTTCAGCGAGTTAGAGGTCTTTTAAACGAGTTCCACCGGCTTCAGGATCGAGATATCGCGACCTTTTTTGTGTGTGTGTACCGTTCGCAGATACTTAGGACTTATTTCGACAAATGAAAAAGTTAGTAGCAGACCGAAAAAATGAGTGCCATAAGGGAAAAGGTTTTCTTGTAATGTTCCAGCGAGATAACTTGTATAGAGGTCAAGATCCTTTTCATTCTTGGTGCTTGCTCAGCTCAGCGAATTAGCGGTCTTTCAAACGAGTCGCATTGGCTTTAGGTTCGAGATATCGCGATATTTCCTGAACCGTAGGAAAATTCAAACTCTCCTCCAACATCGGTCCGCAGGTACCAACCACTTATTTCTAAAAATGAAAAAGTTAGTAACAGGCCGAAAAATACGGTCATGGCTCCATAAGCGTGAAAAGATTTTCTGTATGCATCGATGTGCGATAGAGGGAGGAATTTAGCATGTTTAGTCTCTTTTTTTTCTGTACACTGTACTCGGATTATTTTTCTTTTCTTATCTTATCCCGATAAATAACCATTTCTTGACAAAAGCCTAATAACTATCGTTTGAAAAAGATTCGGCTCTTAAAGCCAATGGTCTCGTATGATCTGCCATTTATTCACGCGTTTTTCTTTCTTACTCAGTAAAACATCGTACCGCGGAGGAAAGGTAAAGATTGTCTAAATACTTTTCCTAGCGCCTCGTTCATTCAGAATCCTTTACATTTTGGTGTATACTTAACGTACTTTTTTTCCTAATCTTCTCATAAAATTTTGATAGTTAAGACGATAACAAATACGGATCCAGATCCAGATCGAACAACGGTAGGATCGTAGTACCTCTCTAGATTGATCTTCGCAAGACAAAAAACATTACTGAAATAAAATACAAAGAAAAATCTTACCTTATTTTTCTATCTGGCAGCAAAAGAGAATACAACGTAAGATAAATTTCTGATTTAATCGGTCACGCGCAAATTCGCTCGAGGTGAAGATTTGAATGCAGTTTTCAAAGCTCGACACCTATTCTCCTAGGAGCTGCTTTCCCATGAATTCTCGACTCGGACGCTCGTCTCCTTATTTGGATAAAAAATTTCCGGTTTTTTCGCGCCATTCGCGGCGTGACTCACCGCGATGACTCCGCGCTCGCCTCACGCTCGCGTCGTCTGCGACCCGCTTTTTCTTTATACGGACATACCGTTTTTCCGGTTCACACGCACCCGCCGCGTCGTTTCTAAAAATACCTGACCCGCGCTCGCGTCGTCAAGGACCCCGTCTTTTCCTTATACGGACATACCGTTTCCGGTTCTCACGATTCAAGAGCGTCGTTTTCTATAAATACCAGACCTCGACGCACGTGGGCACGCTATGACGTCACGCGTCAGTAATTAAAAAGCCATAAAAAAGCAATTAAAAAGCCATCAATATGCAAATTTGAGGCCAAAGTGGCCCCTATGTAGTTTGAATAATAACAGAAATCATAAAAAGGAAAATATCTAGAACAAAAAGAACAATGTTTATGTAATGCATACAATTTGACCACTGTGGAAAATGTTGGGGGAAAAAGAGAAATGCTGATTTACACCTTTTTCTCCTTTTCGTACAATATATGCAAAAACTTTCCTGTAAGGGTCATTAAAGCTTGGGATTGTCTGGTGGTGGGTAAATATAGACTTCATCTAGACAGGCATCTAATATGTAATATCATATTAACAGTAATAGACAAGACAATGATAAATTTAGTATCACTTTCAAAATACAGAGGGAGAATAAATAAATCACTTCAAAAAAAAAAAAAAAAATGTAGCAAAATATGTCATCAGTTTCTGGCATAATTTAACCCCTACCAAACAATTCCATGTTTCAACAACTCTGAGTAAGAAGCCTTTTGAAACACTGTGGGAAAAGGAGAAAATGCTGGTAACCAGCATTTTCTCCTTTTACCACAATTATTTCTATTCTGTCAGAGAATACTAGCTCTTGTGTAAAAGATTTGAATTTGTTACCTGCTGATGTTTTGAATTTGGGAGAGTCTGAAATTAATCATGTGGGAAACGTTTAACTTGTTTTTTCTGATGGTCCTCAGGTATCACTACACTGCCTAATGATAAGTGCGCCAAGTTGAAAAAAAAATCTTAGAAATAAATGGTTCAATTTAGAAAAATTAGAACAAAACAACGGTTGCTAAATGTATGATATTTAGTGCATCTAGCTATAACTTAAAACATCAAAATACATCAAAGGTTGAAAACTGTTTACAATCTTGTCAGAAATCAAAGAACACCACATTTGGGTGTAAACGCTATACTCGGCTGCAGGTGCTTGATTTTAAGTGAAATTCTGAGTCAAAAAAGGAGCATAACTGTGTTGTGTTAAAAATACTTTGATTGTTACCTGCCCTTGTTGTATGGGTTGCCCTATTGATAGCTATAACTTGTCCTCGTTTGAAGTAAATATTTTCAGTAATAAAAGAGATAATGTAAAAAGTGAAAGTTTTTGCACATCAACAGGGTAATAGTACACGACTTCAGGGCTACAAAAATAACTCAACATTTTGTTTGAAAACAGCTGTGCTTAAAATCTAAGTGTACAATACCAACAATGTTGCAGAAAACAAGGTGGAATCCTAATTTGTGTTCACTGTCTGTGAGGTGAACATTTGTTCCAAGTTTAAGGCATATCTTTCCTTGGGTTTAGGAGAAATGGACTCAGGTTAGCATTCAAAATTATTTCAAAAGCTGACTAAGGTAGTGTCAAGGTGATATCAGATACAAGCAATGCACACAGTCCCAGCCAATGAATCTTTTAAAGGCACCAAGTCCTAAATACCCTATCTGTTTGATACTGAATCAAATGTATATACACCAGAGAACACCTTGCCATAGGAAACATTTTTGAGAAGTTTGTAAAGCAAAGGGATTTATTTCCATTTCATATGTTTGGAATTAAAAAAAAACAAAAAAAAAACAGTCTTTCTTGTCAAAAACTGTGAACAAAGCAACTTGTCTCGTCAAAAATTTGGAGCAAAGCAGTCTGTGTTGTCAAAAACTGAACAAAACATTGTCTCAGGTCTCATGAAAAACTGTAAACAAAGCAATCTGTCTTGTCAAAAGCTGTAAACAAGAAGAAACTCGCAGATCAGACTGCATGTAAAAGTTATGGGGATTGGGCATGTTTAGATCACACACTGCTCGTGCAGTTTGAAAAAAGTATTTGTCAAAAAAAGTATTTGCTACTATCTATCTCTCGCGCTCACTCTCTTCTTTTGCCACAATATTTTTACCTGTATTACCTGTGTTTCTTAACTAAATTTAACTATCCATAATTTTAAATCTAAGAGCGTCGAATAAACCCAACGGTCATTTTCATTCTAGATATAAAACCTATTTTTAGCAGTGTCAAGGTTTTCTTGTTCAGAATGTCTTGCAAAATTGACAAATGAAGATCAAAGATCAAACTCCGTGTTTGGTGTACTCTGATCTCGATCTGCACCGGCCGCAATGGCAACAGCAGTAATGACAGACGCTCTAAGGGTTAATGGCTGGTTTGGAAGTCTTTCAGTAAGAAAATATTCTCACATTGAAAGGATCATAAAGCATTGATTTAAAAAGAGATACAACGTGTTTCAAGTTTAGGATTGGGTGTTGTTATTCGTTACCTCAACTTTGATTCGGGTATCATTTTACGTACAGCATGACAGTAGAAACATAACAAAAATATTATGTCTTAAAGTGTGTGGAAGAAAAAAGAGAAACATTGAACGAATCAGAACCAAGACTTTATTTGGTGTGAAAAACGTCACGGTGCATTACCACTATATAATTACCTTGTTACCGAAACATCCAATCGATTTACTCTATAAGTCCAATTTACCGAACTCGTCTGTTACCGAAACATCTGTCCCCCCCCCCCAACATTGACCTAGTTACAGTTAGCTGGTCTTAAAAACACGATCGCGAAAGGAAAACAATATTTCTACAATCCATACAATACTAGAACAAAAATATAAGTGGGGTCACAAGTACCACATAGGGTGCTCTAGGGTCAAAGAGCTTGAAAATGCCTCTTAACCTTTTCCAGCGTAAGATATTTAAAATGGTGGCTTCGAAAATTTGTGACAGATAATTTTTGATCACGTGAGTTATTATTCGAAATGCATTTTTAGCTCACCTTAGCACAACGTGCTAAAGGTGAGCTATTGTGATCGCCCTATGTCCGGCGTCCGTCGTCCGTCGTCTGTCGTCCGTCGTCCGTCAACAATTTCTTTAAACATCTTCTTCTCCTAAACCACTGGGCCAATCTTGATGAAACTTGGCAGGGATGTTCCTTGGGTGAAGCTCTACCAAAATTGTTCAAAGAATTGAATTCCACCCACAACTCTGGTTGCCATGGCAACAAAAAGGAAAAAAAGCAAAATCTTTGAAAATCTTCTCTGAAACTAGAAGGCGCAGAGCTTTGATATTTTGTATGTAGCATCTCCTAGTGGACCTCTACCAAGTTTGTTCATTTGATGCCCCTGGGGTCAAAACTGGCCCCGCCCCGGGGGTCACAAGTTTGAGCATAGTAACAAAGAAGGAAAACTTTAAAAATCTTCTTCTCTGAAACTTGAAGGTGTAGAGCTTTGATATTTGGCATCTAGCATCTCCTAGTGGACCTCTTCCAAGTTTGTTCATATGATGCCCCTGGGGTCAAAACTGGCCCTGCCCCGGGGGTCACAATTTCCAACATAGGAACAAAGAAGGAAAACTTTAAAAATCTTCTTCTGTAAAACTAGAAGGCGTAGAGCTTTGATATTTGGCAAGAAGCATCTCCTAGTGGACCTCTACCAAGTTTGTTCATATGATGCCCTTGGGGTCAAAACTGGCCCTGCCCCGGGGGTCACAAGTTCGAACATAGGAACAAAGAGGGGAAACTTTAAAAATCATCTTCTCTGAAACTGGAAGGCGTAGAGCTTTGATATTTGGTATGTAGCATTGCCTAGTGGACCTCTACCAAGTTTGTTCATATGATGCCCCTGGGGTAAAAACTGGCCCCGCCCCGGGGGTCACAAGTTTGAGCATAGTAACAAAGAAGGAAAACTTTAAAAATCTTCTTCTCTGAAACTTAAAGGCGTAGAGCTTTGATATTTGGCATCTAGCATCTCCTAGTGGACCTCTACCAAGTTTGTTCATATGATGCCCCTGGGGTCAAAACTGGCCCCGCCCCGGGGGTCACAATTTCCAACATAGGAACAAAGAAGGAAAACTTTAAAAATCTTCTTCTGTAAAACTAGAAGGCATAGAGCTTTGATATTTGGCATGAAGCATCTCCTAGTGGACCTCTACCAAGTTTGTTCATATGATGCCCTTGGGGTCAAAACTGGCCCTGCCCCGGGGGTCACAAGTTCGAACATAGGAACAAAGAGGGGAAACTTTAAAAATCTTCTTCTCTGAAACTTGAAGGTGTAGAGCTTTGATATTTGGCATGTAGCATCTCCTAGTCGACCTCTACCAAGTTTGTTCATATGATGCCCCTGGGGTCAAAACTGGCCCTGCCCCGGGGGTCACAATTTCCAACATAGGAACAAAGAAGGAAAACTTTAAAAATCTTCTTCTGTAAAACTAGAAGGCATAGAGCTTTGATATTTGGTATGTAGCATCGCCTAGTAGACCTCTACTAACTTTGTTCATATGATGCCCTTGGAGTCAAAATTGGCCCTGCCCCGGGGGTCACAAGTTCAAACATAGGAACAAAGAGGGAAAACTTTAATTTTTTTTTTCTCTTGAATGGGAAGGCATAGAGCTTTGATATTTGGTATGTAGCATCTCCTAGTGGACTTCTACCAAGTTTGTTCATATGATGCCCCTGGGTCAAAACTGGCCCCGCCCCGGGGGTCACAAGTTCGAAGATAGGAACAAAAAAGGAAAACTTTAAATTTCTTTTTGTCTTAAAAGGGAAGGTGTAGAGCTTTGATATTTGGTATGTAGCATTTCCTAGTGGACCTCTACCAAGTTTGTTCATTTGATGCCCCTGGGTCAAAACTGGCCCAGCCCCAGGGGTCACAAGTTCGAACATAGGAACAAAGAGGGAAAACTTTAAAATTCTTCTTTAAAACTGGAAGGCGTAGAGCTTTGATATTTGGTATGTAGTGATTCTCCTCTAAGTTTGTTTGCCAATCTAAGCGCAACAAGTTCATTGAGTTCAAAATTGGGTCATCTTGGGTCATAAACTAGGTCACTAGGTCAAATTAAAGAAATACCTTGTTGGCACTCTCGAGGCCACATTATTTGCTCAATTGCCTTGAAAATTAGTTAGAAAGTTTGTCTTTATAAAGTCTCACATAAGATTAATTTGGGTCAACTCGGGTCATAAACTAGTTCACTGGGTCAAATTAAAGAAATGCCTTGTTTGCACTCTGGAGGCCACATTTATTGCTCAAATGACCTGAAATTTGGCCAGAATGTTTATCTTGATGAAATACCAGATGAGTTTGGATTTGGGTCACCTGGAACCATAAACTAGGTCACTAGGTCAAAATAAAGAAATACCTTGTGGGCACTCTAGAGGCCATATTCTTTGCTAAATTGCCTTGAAAATTGGTCAGAATGTTTGTCTTTGTAAAATCTCACATGAGTCTGAATTTGGGTCAACTGGGGTCATAAACTAGGTCACTTGGTCAAATTAAAGAAATAGCTAGTGGGCACTCTAGAGGCCACATTTATAATTCATTTGATTTGAAAATTGGTTAAAATGTTTCTTTTGATATAGTCAAAGACCAGTTCAGATTTGGGTCATCTGGGGTCATAATCTAGATCACTAGGTCAAATTAAAGAAATATCTTTAGGGCTTTCGAGGCCACATTTTTTGCTCAGTTGACTTGAAAATTGGTCAGAATATTTGTCTTCATGAAATATGAGTTTGAAATTGGGTCACCTGCGGTCAAAAACTAGGTCACATGGTCAAATTAAAGAAAAACCTTAAAGGCACTCTACTAAGGTGAGCGACCCAGGGTCATCATGGCCCTCTTGTTTATTTTTCGAAAGGAAAATGTTGATATGTCTACGATCCGTGTTTTTATCCATCTAACAATGAAAGTGCAATATATAAAAACAAAAAAAAAAACAAAAAAATCCCCACAAATAAATAAAAAAGTTATTATGGACCCCGATCTGGTAATCAAAGTACAGTAGATATAGGTGGATGTTAAAGCATGGAACCAGTTCAATACGGCTGCCTCCATGGGCACTTTACAAAACCGAATAAAAATATAGTGCCGCCGCTCATGCGGCGCCACAACAAATCAGTCTGTCTAGTCAAAAACTGTGAACAAAGCGGTCTGTTGTATCAAAAACTGTAAACAAAGGAGTCTGTCTTGTCAAATACTGTGAACAAAGCAGTCTGTCTTGTCAAAAACTGTACAAAGCAGTCTGTCTTACCAAAAACTGAACAAAGCAGTGTCTCATCAAAAACTGTAAACAAAGCAGTCTGTCTCATCAAAAACTGTAAACAAAGCAGTCTATCTCATCAAAAACTGAACAAAGCAGTCCGTCTCATCAAAAACTGTAAACAAAGCGGTCTGTTGTATAAAAAACTGTAAACAAAGCAGTCTGTCTCATCAAAAACTGTAAACAAAGCAGTCTGTCTCATCAAAAACTGTGAACAAATCAGCCTGTCTTACCAAAAAACTGAACAAAGCAGTCTGTCTCATCAAAAACTGTGCACAAAGCAGTCTGTCTCATCAAAAACTGAACAAATCTGTCTGTCTCATCAATAACTGAACAAAGCAGTCTGCCTCGTCAAAACTGAACAAAGCAGTCTGTCTCATCAAAAACTGTAAACAAAGAAGTCTGTCTCGTCAAAATCTGTGAACATAGCAGTCTGTCTGGTCAAAAACTGTCAACAAAGCAGTCTGTCTGGTCAAATACTGTGTCATGCTCCTGGTCTAGCTGCAGACAGATTCCATCCATGCCTGTACCTAATGCCTTACAGATCTAACACTTACACCTTACACTACTACATATTACAAAGACATTTCAAAACCCTGCATGCAGCTTCTGGTCTGTCTGCTGTCATTGTCCATCCCTATCTTTCCCCAGTACCTATTTGTATCCTAGTACACACTGGTACTTCAAAAAGGATGCCAGAGTTATATGAGACAAAGAAACTTACTTACTGGGGATAAGCAACAGTCAACCTTTTACCACACAATCCCAAGTTTTAATGACCACAAGGAAGAAGCCTTTAAAAAACATTGTGGGAAAAGGAGAAAATGCTGGTAAGAAGCATTTTCTCCTTTTCCCAAAATGTTTTCTGTCCTTCTACAGACAGATCTCGCCATATGAGCCATCTGTAATTTGTTGTCTGCAAATGCTTTGAATTTGGACAAGTGTAAAATTTTGTTGTGTGGTAAAGGGTTAATGCCCTTTGTTTTTTCTTGTGTTTGTGTACTTTTAATTCATCGTCTGCAAATGCTTTCAATTTGGACAGGTCCACAATTATGTTGTGGGGTAAAGAGTGCTCCTCTAACGCCTGAGTTTTTATTTGTATGCTTCCCCATAGGACGTTCCATCTGTGTCTGATAGATCCATGCAAGGATCCAATCAAAGTAATTTTAACTCTTTACCAAACGACAAAATTTACACCTAGTCCAAATTGAAAGCACTTGCAGACGAAAAATAACAGATGGGTGTGATGGCAGAATTTCTCCTAGTTAGAGAAGAAAACATTGTGGGAAAAGGAGAAAATGATGGTTACCAGCATTTTCTTCTTTTCCTACAACGTTTTCAACAGGCTTCTTTTCCTGGGTTCTTAAAACCTGGGAATTGCTTGGTAAAGGGTTTATTCAGATGGACTTTCTCCATCTTGCAACAGAACATCTTTGAAATGATAGAAGCAAAGGTAGAATTTGCTCATAACAAGCAATGTCTACTGTTACTGCTATGCTTTCACATATATTCATAAATAAAACCCTAAATTTTAAACTGATTTCTACACAATATATGACTACCCTGTCTCCTGTTACTGACGGAATAAGGAATTTTACCAAACAAATGTCAAAAACAGGGCAATTCCTTGTGTTTCCTACATGTATCTATCTATAGTAAAGTGTTAACACTTTACCACACATTCTCTAGTTTTAACTACCCTGAGAAAGCAAGCCTTTGAAAAACTTGTGGGAAAAAGGAGAAAATGCTGAATACCAGCGTTTTCTCCTTTTTACACAATGTTTTCTACTCTTTCAGAAATAAGTATCATTGCTTGAGCTACATTTAAATTTTCATCTGCAAAGGCTTTCAATTTGGACAAGTCTAAGTGCTTGTCATTTGGTAAAGGGTTAAAGTCATACTTAAACACGAATGAAAGCTACCAGCCTTTGTTAACCCTTTACCACACAATCCCAACGTTTAACGACCCTGAGAAAAAAGCCTTTTTTAAAACATTGTGGGAAAAGAAGAAAATGCTGGTAACCAGCATTTTCTCCTTTTCCCACAATGTTTTCTACCCTTTCATGGACATACTGCATTATCGAGCCAAATTCAATTTGCCAGTGCTGGTACAGACTTTAGTGTACCAAATTACCTGCACCCACCCACAAAATATTCGGAGATGAAACAAAATAATACAACATCTGCGAAGATGTCAACTTCGAAAATATCATATCCAGCAGGAAAATATTTGCACAAACAAAGCTGACTAAATATCACCATGATCACAAAGTGCCATCACAACGACGATTTTGTTGCTTGTACTACTTTCAAAAGAGTTGGTTGTCCCAAAACTTTTGACATAAACTGTCCAGCTTCAATCAATTTCTGCATGTTGATACCCTGAAAAATACATCAAAATCAGAATTTTGCAATCTCTCTGAGACCAAAAGACACGATTCTTCGCTTGACTCTTTACCAAACGAAAAAAATTGGAGCTGTCCAAATTGATAACATTTGCAGACGACTATTTAAATAAAACTGGAATTATGGGATATCGCTGTGAAAGAGTCAAAAACATTTTGGGAAAACGAGAAAATGCTTGTTACCAGTATTTTCTCGTTTTTCCACAATGTTTTCAAACGCTTTCTTTCTGAGGGTCATTAAAACTGTATTGTGGGGTAGAGGGTTAAATAAAGTCAAATGCCTCATCTAACAGTTTTTTCAGTCACAGAAACAGCTCATTTTTTTTTCCCGGAGTCATACCTGCACGAAAGGTTAAAAATAAGGGTGTTAAAATGCATCTAAATCTAAATCATACCATTTGTGAAAATGGGGATTGCTGCAGTGTCTTGCCTACGGACACACCATGACCTGCACCATCAGTGGCAATCAAACAAGGATAACAAATCCACAGTTTTTACGATTTAGCTGAGGTTACCAGCATTTTCTCCTTTTCCTGCAATGTTTTCAAAGGCTTCTTTCTCAGAGTTATTATAACCCAGGGCCTGTGTTGTAATGGGTTTAAAGATGGACTATGTCTCTGAAAGCAATTCTCCTTTTTCCGTAATATTTTCTACCTATTTAAAAGATAAATCTTATGATTGTAGCACATTTGATCTTCTCATCTGCTTTCAATTTGGACAAGTCAAATCTTTTGTAGTATGTTCATCCTTTATCACAAGACAAAAATATAGACTTGTCCTAATTCAAAGCAATTGCAGACGACAGTTTAATTATGGCTGAACTGAAGGAACTTCTCTTTGATAGGGTAGAAAACATTGTTGGAAAACAAGAAAATGCTGGTCATCAGAATTTTCTCTTTTTCCCATAATTTTTTCAACAGGTTTCTTCCTCAGGGTCATTTAACCTTGGGATTGTGTGTTAAAGGGTTTCTACACAACAGAAACTCACAGTTTCTGTATTTAGACCATGCAACATGTACACCACATCCTATGTTGAGACGTTACCACTGGCGCCCTTGACATAGGGACAACTAGACTGGTATCAGTCTGTTAAAGAGAGCATTTTCATAAAATAAAACACAAAATAAGACTGCAAAGCAAATACACTCATAGAATGTTCTTATGGTCTGATTTAACGGACTGGGGAAAAGCCTTGGAGCATGAAATTTGTTTAACGGTTTTCCACAGCTGGAAGTGTTTATCTTCCTCCCTGAAGCCATGCTAATGGTCTGTGAAAAATCAGATTTTTATCTCTGCTGCCATAAACACCAAGGTTAATCCCTTAGTGGTCAGCTGCTTTGTGTATTCAGTTTTACAAATATTGTTTTTCTGTGTGACGTTACTCATGAATTTTGGAGCTGAGAATTTATCGCTGTTGTACAATACTAATTTTTATATATTCATCTTCTTACAAATCAAAATATTAATAAATGATTCTTACTACAATGCATTTAGATAAGAAGTGATTATGTCGGATGATGGAAGTAAAATAATTAAGTTTTTATCTACAAGAGTGCTGTAAGTTTTTAATAATTATGGCTGCAACTCCTGTGAAGACCATTATCAGATTGCAGTTAACGCCAACAACAAAACAATATGTATGTATTATTTGTGGAGAAAATATTAATAACAAAAATTACAGGCTTAAACTATTCTATAAAGATGCAAAAACGTCACACTGTCATCTATTGGAGAAACATTTGAATGTTTCGGTGTCGCAGTCTGCCAGTACAGACCTTGTGTGCAGGTCCTGTATTAGGAAACTTAGTAGCTTAGAAAATAAAGTTGCTGAGTTGAAAGAAAAATACAGTACTACTTTGGAAAGGTTACAATCCTCTCATGGCACGAAATCTAAAAAAAAGGCTGTTGACAGAACCAGATCTCAGTTCGAAAAAGGCCTCATCCGTGTTACAAGAGCGCACAGTAAGTAAAGTTTACAGCAAAATCAACAATATCTTATATGTTCTATTTATCTGTGGTTTTCATTATATGAATGGTTTTTCTCTTGGCATTAGGAATTATGACAAACTGTGCTATGTCAACTGTTTTGTAGCATATCTTGTGTGATTAATTGCCTACAAATGCTGTATCGAAACAGTTCTAAAAAGTAACCGCAATATACGAAGCATAAATTTTAAAAGATAACAAAACTCTGTCCATCCCACTTTTCTATATACAGTAAGGTTTACAAGACTTTAAGCTTATGTAATGTAACTGACACACAACTACTATTAATGATACATCTAGTAGTTGGCATATCAAGACAAAGAGCATTGTGATGAAAAAATACTTCTGTATAATCTGGCAGAGTTAGTAAAATTGTATTGCACTCATTCTTTTTTTCTTTGATTAATATTTATCATTTCTCTTTTCTTTCATTATTGCTCATATCTACATGTATTTTAAATTTTACTTCACAGACTCAGATGGAAAATGTCCGTGCTACTTGGTACCAGCATATGGATATTACAGAACGAAGAGATACGTCTTCATCTTATAACTTGGTATGACATACTTTAAGTATCACCTGGTGGACTTTTTACTAAATTACAATACATAGAGAATATTTACTTCTTACAGGTGAATACCAAATACATCTGAAAATATCAGAATTTACATGAATGCACAGTAAGAGTGAAATCATTTATGTTTTCAATACCCAAGATGAAATACATTTGTTAATCACTGAAGAGAAAGTCAATTTTCTTTTTTTTTTTTTTTTTTAAGTTTTGAATAAAAACCATGCACGGTAGAACATTTTTTGCGACCAGTCTTGGATTATGCTGTATGGATAGAATAGACCCTATGGGTCCCTCATGCAATCAGTGAATACTGTGATTGGACTGTGCGGATGTGCAGGCTGATCCTAGTGTCCACTGATCGTACATCTGAAGGTCCCTATAGCAGGCTGATCTTCGTATCAATGGTCGCATATATCTGAAGGTCCAATTTCTTGCAACACAGCCCAAATAATGTTTACAAAACAGTATTACCAAAACACATCTTCAAAAGGAGATTCATAATTTTAGCAAGGCGCTTTTTTTTTTCAAAACAGATATCTGATAAGATGTATGTGATACCTTATTCAATATTTATGACAATTTATTCATTTAATTTGTTGAATTAGATCATCTTACATGTTAACTCTTTACTGTATGACAAAATCTAAGCACTGTCCAAATTGAACGCATAAGCAGACGACACATTATTTGTTACTTAAAACATGAAATTTGTTTTAAACGAGTAGAAAATATTGTGGGAAAAGGGGAAATGCTGGTTACCAGCATTTTCTCCTTTTCCCACAATGTTTTTAACAAGCTCTTTCCGCAGGGTTGTTAAAAGGTGGGATTTTGTGGGTTAATTCAGATATCTTAATTACTATTTTTGATATCTTATATACTAATTCAGATATCTATTATACTACATGAATTTAAGATATCTGTATCCTAATTCGGATTTGTTATTATATCCAACATATGATATCTTATATGAGGTATCTTATTTATTTAATGAAATAGTTATTTCCTAATTCAGATATTTCACATATGACATGTATATAAAATATCTGATATGCTCATTTAGATATCTTAATTACCTGAATATGTAAGATATCTAAATAACTAAGACAGACATATCCTAATTTAGATCTCTGATATGTTATGAAAAATATCTAAATTATGAGTATATCTAAATATATGTATATAAGATATCTTATTTGTAGTTTGCATAGGACACAATAAATAAGCTATCTCAATTCCAAAATAAGATGTCTTATGTAGCATATCAGATGATGAACATAGGTGTTTTAGATATGATTAACATGAGATATCTTAATTTTCGTATATAAGGTAGTATATATGATATCTGAATTAGGATATAGATCTTGTTTATGCAGTTTAGATATATATTATATACGGCATCTTATATGTTGAAGAAATAAGATATTGTGTATAGTAAATAAAAAAAAAAAAAAAAAAAAAGTACATCATAAAGTTTTTCCATGATGCATGGTGTTGTTAACATGATACCAACTATCACAAAATATGAACCATGTTATTTTTCAGAGTCCAGTGTACAGAATAAATCAAGGTATCATAACACTTTTGTCAAAAAATGATTACCAAAGTGCAGCTGTTGTGATGATGAAAAATAGTGAAATATGTCAAAGTTTAGTTGAAGAATTTGTGAAGGAAACTAAAAATCACTTAAAGAAATTGTGCAAGAAAGACTGTCTGTCACGGTTTAGAGGCCAAAATAGGGAATTGCTTGAAAATTTCTCAATCAAATCAGCATCTGAAGAACTGAGACAAAAGCTTCTGGAACGTCCTAATGGGAATCATATCAGATCCTCAACAAGAAGGTAATAAGTTTAAAAGAGGGGAAGCTTAGATTCCGCAGTTTGTATCTGCTGCAGCTTGTCTCTTTCACTTGTACAACAGAGAAATGAACATTTTTCAATGTATCAATAGTCTCATCATGCTGAAAGGAGGTTGCAAGAAGGCCGCTTTTACCAGATTAAACATAACTGGTAATTGTCTAAGTTACAGAGGTACACTGGACATGGCAGACCGTCTTGCATCAAGCTGGGCGACACAACTTGTTAAATGGAAGTCAGAGGTTGAAATGTCAATAACAATTGAAGAGGCATTTGAAAAACAGATAGAAATCCTTGATGAAACAATAGATTTAATGTGCGAGTCTGCAGTATGTTAGGCTTTAATCTTAGAGCTAGATCAGTTACAGTGTTCTCTAAGTGATCACAGGAAAACAATGCATCCCGGTTTCTACTTTGTGGGTGACAACGTTGACCTACGAACACAAGTGCGACAGATAACTCTGAAGAATCAAGCTAAGGATTTCCATATGTACAATATGTGTGCTTATATGAATCGCGTTTCTGGAAACAACCTCGATAACACAAAACCAAAGGGTGATATAAATTCTGCACTATTCAGTGAGTTTATACCCGATGAGGAACTGCACGGAAAATTGATGGAAGAATTTGCCTTCCTGGTTGCTTATGAATGGTGTGCTAGAATAGTATGGCTTCGCCCCTTCAAGAGCACTTTACCAATATACATTCAACATCCCTACATGAAAGAAATGCGACAAAAGACTCAGAGGGTAGGTATATCTCTACATGTATTAGTTCAAAAGTTCAAATTAATTGTTTCTGATCTTGCTCTTTGTTGTCAAATAAAATGTCTTGCTATAATGTACCTAGTGCTGTTCTGATATCTGACTAATATAATTATCAGATTGAGATAATTTATACATGTACTCATAATAATAACAATTATAATGATAATAATAGTAAGGATAATAATAATAATGTCTTTATTTCACAAGAATGACATAATAAGAATAAAATCATACAGTTGAAACTCTTAGGATTAAAACTGGATAACACAATCATAACAAAAATCTTACATATACACTACACGTACCAGTGAACAGTAAAGAATGATCAGTCTGCACAATGTTGTGATCTGATCAGTCTTTTGTGGCCTTCACAAGCAGAATTTTGATACATTGGTTCTGCAAAGAACCACATGCTGATCCAAGTCTCAGCCTTGCTTTGCTAGTTCTGAAATTTTCAGTTCTTCACTTCTTACCGTCAGGTCAATATGGGCGTACTGATGAAGAACGAGCAGTGCAACGATCAAATGGTAGATATATGTCAATTTCTCTACAAGTATGTGCCCGGCCATGAAGATGATGAAGAGCACAGTTCGCAGACACCCCGCAGAAAGTGTTGAGCTGCGGTGATTATCTGACCTTCGAGCGACACAAATCAGCCCAGTCCAGTATGGCTGACTGCCGTACCCCAAGCAGTCGTTTAGAAGGTCTGATACCAAAGATGGAGGAATTCCACAATCAAGCAGAGTTACTTAAGGTTACTACTTTTTTTTAAAATCGATAGTGTCATTTAATAGATCTTTACTTGCAATGAAGTATGTGTCAGTGATACAAAAATGGGCTAAAATGGCCTAAAAGCTACATGTATCTCTATTTCTTAAGCACCAACATGACAGCATTGAAATTTTGTTTTTCATTAGTACCAGAATCTAGAAAAATGCCAATTTCATTTTTCAAAATTTGTTTTTCTGAACTGTGGTTATTCTATTTCTTTCTGTTGCAGGTGATCTGGAGGGCCCTTTATTCAACAAAGTCGTCTAAAGATACTGGAAAGTTGTATGCCGCTAGCAATACAATCAATGCCAGAAATGTTACAGAAGAACCAAGTGATAATTTTTATGCCTCAACTGAGTTATTAAATAAGTTTGATGCAGCATACATCATTTGTGGTGGGTTGAAGCATTTTGGGATGATTTCGACTGATTCAGACCCTACAGTTAATCTTTACATGGGAAACATTGGAGATCAGACAGAAATGCAGGAATTTATACTTTCTGAGGCGAAGCTCTTCCTTAAAGAACATGTAGAGTTAAAAACGCCAGTAATACCAGAATACGGTCTCCAAAGTAATTCATTGTGATACCGTTTCTGCAAACAACAAATACAAGAAAAAGAAGAAGCTTCGAAAGCACGAGTCAGCTGTTCATGGAATTCATGATCCACTCTACACTCCTTGTGAAAGCTCTGACCACTCAGAAGTACAAGAACCGGATGGCATTTTAAACTACACACGTACTGTGCTTTTGCTCGGACTTCTTCGTCTTAATCATACAGATGCAATAAGAATGGGTGATGGTCAGAGAATTATGGCCATTGATATGTACTTGTGTCTCCTCTATAAGATCTTCAAGTGTCCCAAATATGCTTACGGTATATTAGAGACAATAGTGCAGAGTAAAGTTTTGCTGACTGAAAGGCTGGCTCATCGACTTATCTGGAATTGGACTGTCAACCATCGTGGAAAACCAGACACAAATCATCCAAATGATTTGGATCTGGAGCATCAAAACAAGTTGTTCAAAGATCAAATACACAACTACCGTGGTGTTTTCACAGAGAGGAGTATTTCAAGGGTTAGCCGAAGTGCTACAACAATAGACAAAATTATAACATCATATCATAAATCAGTAAAAGTATTCAAACCGTCTGGGGAACATACCTCTGCCAACACTGAAGAGGATATCTTAACTCTTGTTAAGTAATTTCAGCAGAGAAGAGTGTTCGATTTTATTCCTGGGCGGTTACATTCGCAGTTCGAAAATATAAAATCAAACCCATTTCAAAGTCTTGAAGGAAAGGTTTTGCGTGACCGGATATCCGCCTCACTCAAAAAATCCTCACAAGAACACTTTTATTAGTCTGTCTCAGTCAGATTCATCTGAAGATTGTAAAACAGTGGGTCTTTTGGATAAGTATTCTTCAAAGTCTGACTCACTGCTGAACCCTGTATCAGATTCATCTGTAAAAGAGTCATCTGAACTACTTATGTCTGAGTGAATTGCAGTCATAATAGATTGCATCACAAGATGGTTTTTGACATCACATGTAATATCACAGCTACAAATGTTTTCACACTGACATACACACTTACACAGTTTTGTGCCGTTGTCACTACACATATGGGCTGGGACTGGTGAGAGAGACTCGGTGTCCTTGGAAAAAGTCTCTAGTAGTCTTCTTCTACGGCATGCTAATTCATTCACATATGCTTTCATTTCTTGGGAAATGTTTTTGCTTGAAAGTGTGCGTTTATATTTTAAGAGAATGGCGTGACAATTTTCACTTGGACTTCTTCCAGCTCTCCCGGTTTCTTGAAGGTAGTCTTCCAGATTGTTTGCAGGTCCATAATGCACTACCGTGTCAACACCTTTGACATCTAGGCCCATGGAAAATGATGTTGTAGAGAGAACTACTCTAATATGCCCGGCTGGATCCTCGTATGACTTACAAATTGAAGACTTTACCACATCTGTTGTTTTCACGTGAAACATATCAATTAGTCTGTTTCTGTCATCATTTGCTCCGTTGTTTTGGTAGTTTATGTAGGTCTTGAGGCCCAAAGTGCTGACAACGTGTTTATAGGCTACAGACATATGTTCAACTTTTCTGAAGAAAATGATCATTCTAGAGGTACTTACACCATGCTCCTCCAACAGATGAATAAGCCATTTGAAGTTGGTGCGTGTATCATCATTTTTTACATCAAGTACATCATACTTAATGTTAAGCTTGTTTGGACTCTCAACTACTTCTAAACAATCATCAAAACACAGATCTATTTTATTATCTTTTTTGTCTCCAATGAAGCTGTGGCCGTAAGAGCTACCACTGGCACAGATGGACCTGTAAGGGAGCGTATTTCACTCAGTTTTCCATAAGCAGGTCGGAAAGCAGCCCGTTTTGTCACTGTACATGGTTTACCACTGAAATAAAAGCAAAGATACTTAATACCGTATTCGATTTTCAAGGGTTTATATAAGGTTAGATCTATATCTGGTATATTGAGATATATTGCTCATACTTGTGAACATTTTATCCGCCTCATAAGAAAAGTTGTCTTTTATAGCATAAAAAGTTACCAAGAGTGTTATCACCTATGATATGAATATTACGGACTATTGATCTCTTCTTGTTACTTTACTTGTAATCTATTCAGCCATCTTTTTTCTGAGTAGGTAAGGAAAAAAACAAAAAACCTGCTTTACTTATTACATCGGATATCTAATATGTTAAAAATGTTAAAAATACTCCCATTTATGGCATAAGATATTTTATATACTTATTTAGATACTGGAAACAAGGTACCAGTATCTATGTACTATTAAAGGTATCTTTTGTATTTTGAATAAGTATCTATAATATATCGATTTAGATAGTTACGGAAACTTATTTTCGTATAAGTATACATATAAACAAACTACTGTAACTAGATATCTAGTATTTTACAAAGATTTTCAAGTAAGAATGCTTGATATTTTTAATGTTGTGATATTTCCTTTTTCATAAAGTCTGTAAGATAACTACTTATGTAACATATAAAATTAACCCTTACTTGGGCTGCTAAGTGCGACTCAACGACCTTTAGTAGACATTGTAGATCAAGATCAGACTACACAGAATATATTGTCTGATCTTGAATCTACACTGTCCGATAAGGAGATATTTTTCCCAAAGAAACAATTGAAATAGCAACATTTGGAGGTTTTACTATTGAGTGGAAATCTTCGTTTCATTCATTTAGCAGCTGAAGGGCTAAGTAGATATCTGATATATGTTTATACCATAATAGATCCTTAAATAAAACTGAAACCTTTACCAAACAATCCTGTGTTTTCACGACCACGAGGAAGAGGCCTGTTGAAAACATCGTGGAAAAAGGAGAAAATGCTGGCAACCAACATTTTATCCTTTACCTACAATGTTTTCGACACTGTCAAATAAATTAACCTAACTTCATTCTTAAAACTTTCAGATTTGTTTTCAGTAGATGCTTTCAATTTGGAAAAAATTGGTTGACTGGCAAAGATGAAAGATATTTAACATTAAATGCCATTATTAGAATTTGAGATATTTAACTCTTTACCTAATAGACCAGTCCATATTGAAAGCATTTGTAGACGACAAAATAAATGTGGCTCAAAAACTGAAATTTGTTTTGGGAGGTGTAGAAAACATTGCGGGAAAAGGAGAAAATGCTGGTTATCAGCATTTTCTCTTTTTCCCACAATGTTTTCTAAATGCTTCTTTTTCAGGGTCATTAAAAGACAGGATTGTGTGGTAAAGGGTTAACAATTATTTTAGATACCTAGCATACTTGTTACACATGTGATATCCAAGATATTATGTGAGACATCTGATTTATCATAAATCTAAAAATAAGAAATATAATCCATACCCCTATAAACCCCACTTTTCACTATATAAAGTGGGGTTTACTAGGGTTTCAAATTTTAATGCTTCTTAATGTAATGGACAAACTCAGACAACGAGAAAAAGAATAAATTCTAAAATCACTTACAATGTATGCTTCCACACATTTAACTACATGTATCGAAACATGTAAATTGGTTTGTTTTAGGCTGAATTAACCCTTTACCATGCAATCCCGAGTTGTAACGACCCTGAGGAAGGAGGCTTTTGAGAACATTGTGGGAAAAAGAGAAAATGCTTGTAACCGGGATTTTCTCCTTTAGTCACAAAACGTTTTCCACCCTATCAAAGACAAATTTCATCATTTGAGTTGATCTTAAATTGTTGTCTGTAAATACTTCAATTTGAACAAGTCTTCATCTTTGTCTTTGGTGAAGAGTTGAATATTATCATACTGGATTGCATTTGAGACAGAATTTTAAAGTCCTGATACAGCGTTGTGGAAATTTAATTTTCTTCAAACAAGTGTTATTACAGTGATAAAAATACTTACAACTTGACAATACAATGAGCCTCATCAACGAATATGGCTCTCAATATTTTCTTCTCCGACAGATCTTTAACTAGGCTCCGATGATCACCCATATAGACTCCGGGCTACACATTAAGATATCAAATTGTCCGCATTTGATCTCTTTCATTGAAATTTTAGCAGAAGCAGAATCTTTTCTGTCAGGTACGTCAGTCAAATAAGCAGCTTTCAGTCCCAATGACTTCAGTTTTTGCACTTGAGTTCTCATCAAAGAAACAAGCGGCGAAATCACAATCACTGATGAAGTTAAAGCCGGCAAGGCATCACTATGATAAAGATAACTAAATACAAAAGGTGAAATTTCAAATACAAAGGATTTTCCGCTGCCTGTTGGTGAACAGAAGAAAACATCTTTTCCATTTAAATATCCATTCACAACACCCCTTTGATTTTCTCTCATTTCATCATATTTCAGTTTGCTCATTCCAAACAAAATTGCCTCTTCCATCTTAATTGTTATTTTTAATTGTATGAGATGGACAACACAAATCAACTAAGTTTCCCATGTACATACATAAAAAACCTGCAACTGCTTGCTAGAGTTTACATAATACTGAGGATTTGGGATTATAAGAATTAGCAGAGCCATTAATTTCTCATTTTTAAGCTGTTACACATTACATCATGCTGTGAACTTCGGCCAGAGGTCAGATTATCTGTACCAGGAAATCTAAGGAATGTTAACCCTGTCTGACCTTATCGGCAACCTGAATATTGGTTGTCTCTCAAGGCTTTTCACCAGGCCCTGTATTTCAGATAAAGAGCAAGTAACAACACATATTCCTGAAGGTTTACAATAGTTGTGTACCTTGTTTATTAGAATGACTCGAATGCAGGGCCTGAATGCCAGGCTATGGGACAGCCACCAAACCCAGCTATAGAACTATCCACCAAACTGTTACCGCTGGCCCCTCTGGCATAAGGGACAGCCACCAAGCCCCGTTATAGAACTGTCCACCACATTCACCCCCATCTGAAAATTGGTAACTAACTTGATAATATGATGCTACTTAACTCTTTACCAAACGATAAAAATTTTGGCTTGTCTAAATTGAAAGCATTTGCAGACGACAAAGTGAATGTGGCTCAAATGATGGATGACAGGCTTTTCAAAACATTGTGGGGAAAGGTGAAAATGCTGCTGGTAACCAGCATTTTCTCCTCCTCCGACAATGTTTTCTGCCCTTTCAAAGACAAGTTTCATAATTTGAGCCCCCTTTAATTTGCCATCTGCAAGTGCTTCCAATTGGAACCAGTTTAAAAATTTGTTCTGAGGTAAAGGGTGAACTCTTTAACAACCTTGCGGAAGTTTGCTTCTGATTGTGGGTAAAGGAAAAAATACTCTTTTCCAACAATGTTTTCTACCCTTTGAAAAACATTTTCCACTATCTGAGCCATGTATAATATGTCACCTGCAAATGCTTTCAATTTGGACTGATCTAAAATTTTGTTGTGTGGTTAACACTTAAGCTGCTGAATAAATGAAACGCAAATTTTTACTCAATACTAAAAGCCCAAACATTGCGGTTTCAAAGTTGATTTTACCGGAAAGAAAATACCATATCGGACAGTGTAGATCAAAGCTCAGACTGCACGTTCTGTGCAGTCTGATCTTGATCTACACGGTCCGCAAAAGGTCAGTGGGTCGCGATTAGCAGCTTAAGGGTTAAGAATAAAGCTATATCTAATTTGTTGTATGCAAATACCTTCAATTCGGTCCCAGTCTAAAATGTTTTCGTCTGGTACAGAGTAAAAGACCTGAAGAAAAAGGGTATAGAAAAAAAATGTTGGAAAAAGAAAATATATTTTAACTCTTTACCAAACAACAAAATTTTAGACTGGTCCAAATTGAAAGCATTTGCAGACGACAAAATAAAGGTGACTCAAAAATTAAAATTTGATTTGGGAAGGGTAGAAAACATTGTGGGAAAAGGAGAAAATGCTGGTTACCTGCATTTTCTCCTTTTCCCACAATGTTTCTTCTCAGGGTCATTAAAAGTCGGGACTGTGTGGTAAAGAGTTAACCTTTCCCATACAAGTTGCATCATTTGAAGCACAATTTATATGTCGTCTGCAAATGCCTTCAATTTGGATAGGTCTAAAATACTGCCATCTGGTAAAGAGTTAAATGACAGAATTTAAGAGAGCAGCATAATATTCCATTATTTTAGTGAGATATATAGGCCATGCTCTGGCAAAAGAGGGCTTAATACATATCTGTGATGCATTGTACCAAGAAAGACACCATGTAATTATGAATCCATGAAATCCAGTTTGTCCAACATGCAACTGAATCATGAGGTAGACTGGTCCTTTGACATGAAGAAAATTGCCCAATAGCAAAAATTTTCAACCCAAGTCAGCCTGCATGGACTGCGCCGGCTGACTTGGGTTGAAACTTTCTTTCTAGATGAATTAAGCCCCCTTTCCACAGTGTATAGCTCAGAGCTATGCTCTGTGAAAAGGGGGTTCAATACATCTTTCTAATGTGCTATACCAAGCAAGCTGTTGTATAAAATAGAACCCATTTACCTTAACACCAGCTGAACCATAAGATTGAGGTAGAATGGCTCTTAAACCCTTTACCACACAATCCCGACTTTCAACGACCCTGAGAAAGAAGCCTTTTGAAAACATTTCGGGAAAAGGAGAAAATGCTGGTAACCAGCATTTTCTCCTTTTCCCACAATGTTTTCTACCTTTCCTAAAACAAATTTCAATTTTTTCAGTCACGTTTATATTTGTAGTAGTCTGCACTTGCTTAGAATTTGGACCAGTCTAAAATTTTGTCGTGTGATAAAGAGTTAATGGCACTTTCACACCTAAATGATTTGCAGAATGTACGCTGACGTATTAGAAATTTAATTCTACTCCAAGAAATTTGTACCTAGTTACATGCCAGTCAACACAATGATCACACAATAAGCCAATATCATGCCTGCTGATAGTGCTTTTTTGCATTTAATGATGGTTGTTTCTAGAAAACCTAGGCAGTCATGTCACACGTTTTGTGTAGACAGCAGAAAATGAGTGGCTATTCCTTTAATTTATGGTTTAAGCCATTTCCCTCACAGTTACAGGTACGATTTTTCATGCTTATATGAGCAATTAGTTCTCTTTCCACAATGTTTAAGCCATAGCCTTTAACTCTTTACCAAATGACAAAATTTTGGACTGGTCCAAATTGAAAGCATTTGCAGACGACAAATTAAAGTTGGCCCAAATGAGGAAATGTCTCCCTGATAGAGTAGAAAACATTGTGGGAAAAGGAGAAAATGCTGGTTACCAGCGTTTTCTCCTTTTCCCACAATGTTTTCAAAAGGCTTCTCTTTCAGTGTCTCTCACATGCCACACTGATTACAATCATGCAGAGGGCAATTTTGGATAACTCTGAACTATTTCGGAACATATCTGAATGCAAAATCAGCATATCTTTTATCAACATCTAAATGATCTTCAAACTGAAATTTCTGTAAGTCCCAATTTACCATTGCCTTAATAGTATTCCCACTCACAGTTTTTGGGGAAGTGCATGCACTCCCTGATGTACAAGTTTTGGAGTGCAAGAGAATTTGTATAAGTGCACTTAATATATATGCACAATTTTAGAGCTTCTATGGAGGAAAGTAAAGGTCTGTTGTATTGAAGATTTGTTTAGATGAATCTCAATCTGCAGTCATCTACTCTTGAAAACAATATGGGTAATTTAAAACAGAAGTTAATCCTAACGTTTCCTTTCTGATACTCTCGAGACTATGTTCAGAGGGACAACTTTCAACCTGAGTGATGGCCAGTAGAATTTTCCATTTCACTATCATTTTAAGACACTAATTAGCTTTCACTTATCGTTTTATAGAGAGATCCCTGACTTCAGCGCACCTTCTCCCAATTTTTCCTAAATCAGTGATCTTTTGAAAGTACCTGCAATACACGTTGAGTCTGTCTTCAGCTTTCAGTACCCATCGGAATGTTGACAGCCACTTCAAGTAGTCTTTCCCATGGCGCAAACACGTCGACTGCTTTCCCATCATTTGAAAGACCTCCAATAACGATTTGGCAGACTCCGATTTGTTGCTTAAAACATTCTATAAATTGCAATCTCTTGTACAAAAGGTATTTAAACTGGCAGCCTGTTATCGATCTTCGTATCAACGTCTATCGGACGGTTACGGGAGATACAACGGGTACCAGTTTAAAAGGATTTTTTAAATCCTGGTAGCCGTTTTTTCGATCTTCCTATCAATAGTTACTTTGAATAATACGGGTACCAGTTGAAAGTCGTCATTAATTTACGACGCCCGATTTACCGCCGTTCGTTCGAAAACTTCAAGAAATGAATTAAAACAATTAATTAATTTTAGGGAAAAAAAAAAAAATCTAAGGCCATACAACAAGGAATTTAAGGTCACAAAACCCATTTTCAGGGTCTTTCAAAGCTCTTTGTAGCAATACAATACAACACAAAATACTTTATTTTACTTCTCAAGATTGAAGGGTGAAATATGTTCTTGCCGTTGAATATGCATGATTCAGACAGAATTTATGTTGTTATATGCATTTAAATTTGATTTTTTTTTTATTTGTTTATAAAATGTTTTTGTAATCAGTTCTTCATTTAGATATAGGTAAGCTAAAATTGTCAATTGTCAATTTAGTCCCACGAAAATAGGGAAGACCACCATACAATAACGTACGTAAGAGGAAGTGAAAATGGCAAATGACTATATATATAACATTTCACGTGATCAATGTGATTGATTGATTGAATGGTGTTTTACGCCGGTTTCAACATTATTTCAGTCATATCACGGCGACAGCTCACATATTCATGTATTTCCTGGGGTTTAACGGTATTAGGCTGGGGCTCTGAAGTGTCTTGCCCAATGTTACACCCACGAAAAGCCCAGGGGATTAGGTGAGGCTCGAACCCGGAGCCTCCAGATTACAAGTCCCACACTTTACAACTAAGGCACGCAAGACCCCGTGATCAATGTGAAATAATCATAATAACAGAAGAGGGAGAAAAAGGAAGAAAAGATATGGTAGTCAACCCATTGCACGGTAGCAGAGTGGTGTTAATGGTGTCTAATTCTATTATCTTTAACCCTTGACCTCACAATCCCTATTCACATTCTAACGACCCTGAGGAAGGAGGCCCTTGAAAACATTGCGAGGTAGATCGAAATGCTGGTTGTCAGCATTTTCTCCTTTTCAAACGATGCTTTCTACTCTTTGTTTAAGAACAAGAAGATAAAAAAAAAAAAAACATTCGAAAATTTAAAAGTACAATCATTAAAAATTGATACATTTTCGGGAAATCGATTGGCCAACATCTCAAAAGCGTATTTTGTCTCTGGAATGGCGAGTGGTAAAAAGTTCGTTTAACCCATTAACAGACTACAAAATTTGGACTGTCCCAAATTCAAAGAGTCTGCAGACGACAATAAAAATGTGTTAAGAATTTGGGAAAGTTTACTGATACGGAAGAAAACATTGTGAGTAATATAGAAATTGCTCGTTACGATCACTTTCTCCTTTTCCCACAATGTTTTCAAAAGACGTCTCGGAAGTTCTGTAGACTTGTAATTCTAAACTCAGGTTTCCAGTGTTAATGGGTGAAGTGGGATGATCTCGAGGAAAGGGCAAGAAACATCCTTGGAAAAGAAGAAAATGCTGGTATTCTCCATTTTTCTCACAATGTTTTCATCAGCCTTCTTCCTGAAGGTGGAAGGCGTCATGACTATGGATCGTATCGGTCTCGGAAGGGTATCTCTCTAGAAAATTGTGTTTATTAAATTATCTCCCTTTGAACCTCGCACGTCTAGACGTCTTCATCAAGAACATCAGTAAAACCTGGAATTAAACTATAAATAAAGAAATATAAGTAAATAAATACATTATTCAAGCCACAGATAGTATTAATTGGTGAAAATATTACCGGAAAACAAGGAAGGCGAGCAATGAAGTGGTAGGGAGTATAGAACACATGTCACTCATCATCAGTACGAAACTATCGACCAAATATCTTCAAAATTATACAAAATAAAGTCATGATATTTTAGGATATGATAGTTAAAAGTAATCAATTCCATCCGACACAGTTCATATACCCGTAGGGCAATAAATTCAACGTAGGGCGTCGTAGGGCGAATTTTCCTGTAGGGCGTATTTGAGTATTACCGCTTTGTTGTATATATGCCTTTTTTAGGACAACCTCTCTAAATTAGGCCCTAATCAAGTCCGTAAAACGGACGGCTTTTCCCGTATTATCTTTATTTGCACGCTTAAACATAGAACATACACCGTGCCAAAAGTGAGTCAAGTCCTTTTAATAGCTGACGTCATCAGTTACATCATTCAATGCGTCGGCGGCCGATTTCAATGAAACCCAGGTCACTGAGTTAAACTAAGTGCACTGTTTCACACAGAAAATTTATTCAGAATGTAAACGAAGTTGATTTCTTGGTTCCTGGCCGAGTTTGTTTGGTGCGAGGACTTAAAAATGTCAGAACAGAATAAACAGCTGTCTGTTCATTATTTGAGCCGCACTTAATTTGTCGTCTGCAATTGCTTTCAATTTGGAACAGCCCACACCTTATTTGTCGTCTGCAATTGCTTTCAATTTGGAATAGCCCAAACAAAATGACAAGTCGAATGTTTCTCAAATGAAGGGAGACGCTTTTCCCCCGCATAACCATGGTTTAGGCTGAGCAAATAAGCAGTGAGAGAGGTGAAGTAAATCAGGGAAGAAAAGTGTACTGTACCCGACGCGGGACTCGAACCCACGACCACCGCAATACTGGTACCGCAGTTCTACCAACTGAGCTAGCTGGGCAACTGGTTGTGATTCTACCCAACGCCAATTACAACACTCTTCCCCCTCATGAGTTTCTGGAAGTCACCAACTTCCCCCCCTCCCCGTCCCAACTGACCGCTGGTGCCGCAAAAAAATGAAAATAACCCCATCTAATTGGATAACTCTTGCCAGACAACAACTCTTTAAGCTTGCCAAAACTGAAAAGAATTTGCATGCGACAAATTTACTTTTGTTTAAATGCTGTGATTTGCCTGTAGAGGAGTAGAAAATATGGTTACCAGCATTTTCTCCATTTCTCACAATATTTTTTAAAAGCTTTATTTCTCTGGGGCACTAAAACTTGTGATTGTGCAGTAAAAGGATAAATAACCAGCATATCCTCCTTTTCTTACTATGTTCTCTACCCTAAACAAAGATAAACCAATTCATTTCTAAAACATAATAATGTCATCTGCAAATCAAGTGAATGTAAAAGCCAGGGGTGCGTTTTTTTTTTTGTTTTTTTTTGTGGGGTGGGGGTGTTGAGGCATAATGTGGCTGGCAGAGACATACTGGTAGTTGTAGTCAGTAGAGCAAAGGATGGATCAAGTATGTGATTGTTACTGTTGTCCCAGCAGTGGCTAGCCAAAAGGTCCTGCATGTGATTGTTACTGTTGTGACTAGCGAAAGAGTCGTGCATGTGATTGTTATTGTTGTCCCAGCACAGGCTAGCCAATGGGTCCTGCTCACGATTGTTACTGTTTCCAGTTGTTGCTAGCCAATGGGTCCTGCATGCGACTGTTACTGTTATCCCACCAGTGGCTAGCCAATGGGTCCTGCATGCGACTGTTACTGTTGTCCCACCAGTGGCTAGCCAACGGGTCCTGTATGTGATTGTTACTATTGCCCCAGAGGTGGCAAGCCAATGGGTCCTGCATGCGATTGTTACTGTTGTCCCAGCAGTGACTAGCCAAAGAGTTGTGCATGTGATTGTTACTGTTGTCCCAGCAGTGGCTTACCCAGCTCGTACCATAATTAGGAGATGTCTTTGTATATGGATGAGTTGCCTGTAAATAAAACATGAACTCTATCAAATGACAAAATTTTAGACTTGTCCAAATTGTAACGATTTGCAGATGACAAGCTAAAGGCTGAGCCTTCTAGCACAATCGGTAACATACATGGTCTGAAACCACGGAATCGCTGTTTCAAATCCCTAGCTCAACCAATCTCTTTCAGAGGATTGATGATGGAGATTGCAATAGGATTCATTCCTCTTTAACCTCTGATCATGGTTTTGAGGGTTTTTATAAGGGTAAGCAGCCAGTGGCTTGTGAAGAATATTTTGTGAAGTACTGATAAACTCTTAACCAAACGACAAAATATGGGACTCGTCCAAATTGAAAGCATTTACATACAACAAATTAAATGTAGCTTAAATAATAATTCTGTCTTTGATATGGTAGAAAACATTGTGGGAAAAGGAGAAAATTCTGGTTACCAACATTTTCTCCTTTTCCCACAATGTTTTCAAAAGCCTTCTCTTATAGGGTCGTTAAACCTCTGGATTGTGTTGTAAAGTGTAAAAGAAAACTCCAGGAAAGCATGGGCTGGTGTAGAGTTGGTTCCAACTTATTGTGAAATAATTGTTGTTGTCAAAAGATATAGTAAGCATTTGAGTCATGCTCTGTGAAAAGGGGGCTTAATGCATCTGCAACAAAAATATTGCAGTTCGCACAGGCTGACCTGTGCCGAAACTTTTTGCTATTGGTCAATTTTCTATGTGTCCAAGGACCAGTCTACCTTATTATCAAGTCACACTTGTCACAACTTGGCCGATTCTGAACCTACATTTAACCTTGTCTGTGTAAAGGAAGTTTCCATTTTGAACTACCAATCACGCGATCTTAAACATGGCAGCGCCCAATTGTAAATTGCTTAGCAATGACATGAACAACCAAGGTGAAGTTATTCACATTTATCTATCTGTTGATGAAAGCTCCCATCAGAATTGATAAACAACGCTAAAAATTGAATGTACAAACTGTTTGCCGATGGACATATTCTTAGAAAGATATCGATAGAAAATTGTGACTCGTGTTTTCTTTTTTAAGCGGAGCCTTAAAGTCCCAATAAAGTCCAAATGTAAACAATGCGGGGTAAAAAATTAAGTTAAATTTTAATCATACCATTTAAAACTATGTAGATTAATATGACGATGACACTCTCTTAATGTGCGATTGGTCAAAGTTCCATTCGCTGGCAGAAGAATTAATTTCAAAACTACAAGAAATACTACCAGGTATCTCTAACTTTTGTTTACATCAATAACGATGACGTAGGTACACCACGTGATACCTAGGAACTAAGGTAAACGAAAAACAAAATGGAGGACGGTGTGACGGTGTGAGAATCATATTCGACAGAAAACCAAGTTCGTTTACCGAATTTGCCGAAGAGCGACACTCAAAGAACAAACGGGCGTCTATTTTAGGATTTGTTTCTTTTGTTTTGAACAAGAAGCTCCGTGTAAATATACAGAATGAGCGAACTGTCTGAAAACAGATGCGGATATCAGTTCGCATTCTTGAATCGGTAAGCCGCACGTTCATCTTATATTTATTGTGTTAAAAACAGATTTATCGCTATATCTGTATTGATTTCCCCTTTTACTGTTGGAACAGGATACGTAAGCACTTTTTGATTAACCCTTTAAGTGCTGAAATTAAGATATGGACCTTTTTAATCTGGAAAAACAGTCCGAAATTTTGCTATTTTAAGGTTTCTCCATTAATGTAACATATTAGCAGACAGTGTAGATCTAAGATCAGACTGCACATTTTGTGCAGTCTGATCTTGATCTACACTGTCTGTAAAAACAACTTAGAGTCGGTTCCAGGGCTTTAAGGGTTAATGAATATCGGCTAGTAAGATGAAACACAGGTGAACGGCGAGCGACAGTATAATTCATATATTACACACTAATTTACGGGTAGGGCGATTTAGTGAAATCACCGAAATCACTAGAATCACCATATAAATTAGTGAAATCACCATTTCTTTGGTATTTAACAAACTGAATTACATTAAATATGACAAATACGATGTGATTTAAAGGTTTTAGAACAACTTTAAGCAGAAAAAGACCGAAAATTCAATCGAGTCGTAAGTTTTTACCTAAATTTGAAATCACCAGACACCTCAGAAAACGAAATCGCCCGACACAATGGTGAAATCACCACTTAATTGTGCTCAAACCAGTTTGTTTCTTGTTTGTTCTTTTGGTTAGGGATCAAGTGATTAACATTTGTATGAAATTACCTCTGTTTCGTGCTTGATTGCTATCAGGGAAATCACCCGTCATCGAGGCTCAAATTTGACGAAATGACTGGTCAAAATCATCCCATAAATCAGTGAAATCACCTCTTTAATTACAGAAAAGCGCTTTTATATTCAAAGCATATCAAAATACGATGCAAAGGAATAGTTACTTTGACCATTTTCTTTTATGATTAGATAATGAAAGGTATAGAAAAATTGCCCGGTTTATGACTTTTTGAATCGGTGAAATCACCTTTACGAGAAATTACAGGAATCACCCCTCGGTTAAGTGAAATTAGTGAAATCACCGATTGATTGATGTCTAACAAATCGAAGTACGTAGATTATAGCTGTTATGATGTTTTTAATAAGTTTTGTAATCACTTTAAACAGAAAAAGACCGAAAATTCAATCGAATCGTAAGTTTTCTTACTTAAATTTTAAATCACCTGTCACCTCAGAAAACGAAATCACCCAACACAGTGGTGAAATCACCACTTAATTGAGCTCAGATCAGTTTGTTTCTTGTTTGTTCTTTTTGTTTGCCAGAAACAAATCATGTAGGGATCAAGTTATTCACATTTTTATGAAATTTAAGAAGTAAAATCCAGAAATTATCTCTGTTTCGTGCTTGATTCGCTACCCGCGAAATCACCCGTCATCGAGGCCCAAGTTTGACGAAATGACTCGTCAAAATCATCCCATAAATCAGTGAAATCACCTCTTTGTTTACAGAAAAAAGCTTTTATATTCGAAGCATATCAAAACATGATACAAATGTATAGTTACTTTGACCATTTTTAAAAATTACAGGAATCACCCTCGGATAAGTGAAATTAGTGAAATCACCGAATGATTGATGTCTAACAAACTGAAGTACGTAGATTATCGCTCTTATAATGTATTTAATAAGTTTTGAAATCAGTTTAAACAAACAAAAGACCGAAAATTCAATCGAATCGTAGGTTTTTTTTTTAGCTCACCTTAGCACAACGTGCTAAAGGTGAGCTATTGTGATCGCCCTATGTCCGGCGTCCGTCGTCCGTCGTCTGTCGTCCGTCAACAATTTCTTTAAACATCTTCTTCTCCTAAACCACTGGGCCAATCTTGATGAAACTTGGCAGGGATGTTCCTTGGGTGAAGCTCTACCAAAATTGTTAAAAGAATTGAATTCCACCCACAACTCTGGTTGCCATGGCAACAAAAAGGAAAAAAAAAGCAAAATCTTTGAAAATCTTCTTCTCTGAAACTAGAAGGCGCAGAGCTTTGATATTTGGTATGTAGCATCTCCTAGTGGACCTCTACCGCGTTTGTTCATTCGATGTCCCTGGGGTCAAAACTGGCCCCGCCCCGGGGGTCACAAGTTTGAGCATAGTAACAAAGAAGGAAAACTTTAAAAATCTTCTTCTCTGAAACTTGAAGGCGTAGAGCTTTGATATTTGGCATGTAGCATCTGCTAGTGGACCTCTACCAAATTTGTTCATATGATGCCCCTGGGGTCAAAACTGGCCCCGCCCCGGGGGTCACAATTTCCAACATAGGAACAAAGAAGGAAAACTTTAAAAATCTTCTTCTGTAAAACTAGAAGGCAAAGAGCTTTGATATTTGGCATGAAGCATATCCTAGTGGACCTCTACCAAGTTTGTTCATATGATGCCCTTGGGGTCAAAACTGGCCCTGCCCCGGGGGTCACAAGTTCGAACATAGGAACAAAGAGGGGAAACTTAAAAAAATCATCTTCTCTGAAACTGAAAGGCATAGAGCTTTGATATTTGGTATGTAGCATTGCCTTGTGGACCTCTACCAAGTTTGTTCATATGATGCCCCTGGGGTCAAAACTGGCCCCACCCCGGGGGTCACAAGTTTGAGCAAAGTAACAAAGAAGGAAAACTTTAAAAATCTTCTTCTCTGAAACTTGAAGGCGTAGAGCTTTGATATTTGGCATGTAGCATCTGCTAGTGGACCTCTACCAAGTTTGTTCATATGATGCTCCTGGGGTCAAAACTGGCCCTGCCCCGGGGGTCACAATTTCCAACATAGGAACAAAGAAGGAAAACTTTAAAAATCTTCTTCTGTAAAACTAGAAGGCATAGAGCTGTGATATTTGGCATGAAGCATCTCCTAGTGGACCTCTACCAAGTTTGTTCATATGATGCCCTTGGGGTCAAAACTGGCCCTGCCCCGGGGATCACAAGTTCGAACATAGGAACAAAGAGGGGAAACTTTAAAAATCATCTTCTCTGAAACTGGAAGGCGTAGAGCTTTGATATTTGGTATGTAGCATTGCCTAGTGGACCTCTACCAAGTTTGTTCAAATGATGCCCCTGGGGTCAAAACTGGCCCCATCCGGGGGGTCACAAGTTTGAGCATAGTAACAAAGAAGGAAAACTTTAAAAATCTTCTTCTCTGAAACTTGAAGGCGTAGAGCTTTGATATTTGGCATGTAGCATCTGCTAGTGGACCTCTACCAAGTTTGTTCATATGATGCCCCTGGGGTCAAAACTGGCCCTGCCCCGGGGGTCACAATTTCCAACATAGGAACAAAGAAGGAAAACTTTAAAAATCTTCTTCTGTAAAACTAGAAGGCATAGAGCTGTGATATTTGGTATGTAGCATCGCCTAGTAGACCTCTACTAAGTTTGTTCATATGATGCCCTTGGGGTCAAAATTGGCCCTGCCCCGGGGGTCACAAGTTCAAACATAGGAACAAAGAAGGAAAACTTAATTTTTTTTTTCTCTTACATGGGAAGACATAGAGCTTTGATATTTGGTATGTAGCATCTCCTAGTGGACTTCTACTAAGTTTGTTCCAAGGATGCTGCTTGGGTCAAAACTAGCCCAGCCCCTGGGGTCACAAGTTCGAACATAGGAACAAAGAAGGAAAACTTTAAAATTCTTCTTTTCTGAAACCGAAAGGTGTGGAGCTTTGATATTTGGTATGTTGCATCTCAGAGTGGACCTCTACCAAGTTTGTTCATATGATGCCCCTGGGTCAAAACTGGCCCTGCCCCGGGGGTCACAAGTTTGAAGATAGGAACAAAGAAGGAAAACTTTAAATTTCTTTTTCTCTTAAACGGGAAGGTGTAGAGCGTTGATATTTGGTATGTAGGATTTCCTAGTCGACCTCTACCACGTTTGTTCATATGATGCCCCTGGGTCAAAACTGGCCCAGCCCTGGGGGTCACAAGTTTGAACATAGGAACAAAGAAGGAAAACTTTAAAATTCTTCTTTAAAACTGGAAGGCGTAGAGCTTTGATATTTGGTATGTAGTGATTCTCTTCTAAGTTTGTTTGCCCATCTAAGCGCAACAAGTTCATTGAGTTCAAAATTGGGTCATCTTGGGTCATAAACTAGGTCACTAGGTCAAATTACAGAAATACCTTGTTGGCACTCTCGAGGCCACATTATTTGCTCAATTGCCTTGAAAATTAGTTAGAAAGTTTGTCTTTATAAAGTCTCACATAAGATTAATTTGGGTCAACTTAGGTCATAAACTAGTTCACTGGGTCAGATTAAAGAAATACCTTGTTTGCACTCTGGAGGCCACATTTATTGCTCAAATGACCTGAAATTTGGCCAGAATGTTTGTCTTGATGAAATAGCAGATGAGTTTGGATTTGGGTCACCTGTCATAAACTAGGCCACTAGGTCAAAATAAAGAAATACCTTGTGGGCACTCTAGAGGCCACATTCTTTGCTTAATTGCCTTGAAAATTGGTCAGAATGTTTGTCTTTGTAAAATCTCACATGAGTCTGAATTTGGGTCAACTGGGGTCATAAACTAGGTCACTTGGTCAAATTAAAGAAATAGCTAGTGGGCACTCTAGAGGCCACATTTATTATCCATTTGATTTGAAAATTGGTTTAAATGTTTCTTTTGATATAGTCAAAGACCAGTTCAAATTTGGGTCATCTGGGGTCATAATCTAGATCACTAAGTCAAATTAAAGAAATATCTTTAGGGCACTCGAGGCCACATTTTCTGCTCAGTTGACTTGAAAATTGGTCAGAATGTTTGTCTTCATGAAATATGAGTTTGAAATTGGGTCACCTGCGGTCAAAAACTAGGTCATATGGTCAAATTAAAGAAAAACCTTAAAGGCACTCTACTAAGGTGAGCGACCCAGGGCCATCATGGCCCTCTTGTTTAAATTTGAAATCACGTGTTACCTCAGAAAAACGAAATCACCCCACACAGTGGTGAAATCACCACTAAATTGTGCTCTAATCAGTTTGTTGCTTGTGTTTTCTTTTTGTTTGACAGAAAAAAAAAATTGTTGGGATCAAGTGTTTATGAACTTTAAGAGGTAAAATCCAGAAATCATCTCCGTTTCGTACGTCATTGATAGCACCGAAATCACCCGTCGTCGAGGCTCAAATTTGACGAAAAGACAAGTCAAAATCATCCCATAAATCAGTGAAATCACCTCTTTATTTACAGAAAACATTTTCTATTCAAAGCATATCAAAATGTGATGCAAAGTTATAGTTACTTTCACCATTTTCTATTATGATTAGATAAGAAAAGGTATATAAAAATTGCCCGGTTTATGACTTTTTGAATCAGTGAAATCACCGTCATCACGAGTAATTACAGGAATCACCCTCGGATAAGTGAAATTAGTGAAATCACCAATTAACCCGTTACCACACAGGTCCGACTTTTAACGACACTGAGAAAGAAAGCTTTAGAAAACATTGTGTGAGAAGGAGATAAATGCTGGTAACCAGCATTTTATCCTTTTCCCACAATGTTTTTACCCTTCCAAAATCAAATTTCAATTTGTTAGTCACATTTATTTTGTCGTCTGCAATTGCTTTCAATCTGGACTTGTATCAATTTTTGTCGTTTGGTAAAGAGTTATTTGATGTCCAACAAACTGAAGTAGGTAAATTATGGTTGTCATGATGTTTTTAATAAGTTTTGTAATCACCTTAGACAGAAAAAGACCGAAAATTCGATCGAATCGTAATTATTTACTTAAATTTGAAATCACCCAACACAGTAGTGAAATTACCATTTAATTGTGCTCAAACCAGGTTGTTTCTTGTTTGTTCTTTTGTTTGACAGAAACAATTCATGTAGGGGTCAAGTGAATTACTTTTGTATGAAATTATTCCATCAATTTCTCCCGGAGGTGACTGGGAGTGGCAAAATGGCGGATCGGTGCATTTCTCCGATACTTATTAATAATAACTTAGTTACTAGACCGCTATTTACATGATATTTTGATGCAATGAATATCATCTTTTCCATATCAAAATGGTTATTTCACTGAATTCGGAAGTGATTACGTCCTATTTTGAGTCACTATGATGGTTGATTTCATTTTCAGTCTTTTGAATTGAATTGATTGAAATCGATTGAATTTTCGGTCCTTTTCTATTTAAAGTGATTACAAAACTTATTAAACACATTATTACAACAACAATCTACCTACTTCAATTTGTTAGACATCAATCAATTGGTGATTTCACTAATTTCACTTATCCGAGGGTGATTCCTGTAATTTCTCGTGAAGGTGATTTCACATATTCAAAAAGTCATAAACCGTGCAATTCTTCTAAACCTTTTATTACCTAATCATAAAAGAAAATGGTAAAAGTAACTATAACTTTACATCACATTTTGATATGCTTTGAATCTAAAAGGGTGTTTCTGTAAATAAAGAGGTGATTTCACTGATTTATGGAATGATTTTGACGAGTCATTTCGTCAAATTTGAGCCTTGATGACGGGCGATTCGCTACTATCAATTATGCACGAAACGGCATTAATTTATGGATTTTACCTCTTGCATTTCATACATAAGTAAAACACTTGATCCCTACATGATTTTTTAGGGGAAAAAAAAAAAAAAAAAAAAAAATTGAAGACAATTAAGTGGTGATTTCACCACTGTGTGGGTGATTTCGTTTTTCTGAGGTGACAAGTGCTTTCAAATTTAAGTAAAAAAACTTACGATTCGATTTAATTTTCTGACCTTTTCTGTTTAAAGTGATTACTAAACTTATTAAACACATCAAAGCAACCATAAGTTACAAACTTCAATTTGTTAGACCTCAATCAATTGGTGATTTCACTAATTTCACTTATCCGAGGGTGATTCCTGTAATTTCTCGTGAAGGTGATTTCACCAAATCAAAAAGTCATAAACCGGGCAATTTCTATACCTTTTATTATCTAATCATAATAGAAAATGGTCAAAGTAACTATAACTTTGTATCACATTTTGATATGTTTTGAATCTAAAAGTGTGTTTCTGTAAGTAAAAAGGTGATTTAACTGATTTCTGGGATGATTTTGACGAGTCATTTCGTCAAATGACGGGTGATTTCGCTGATAACAATTACGCACGAAACGGAGATAATTTCTGGATTTTACCTCTTACATTTCATACAAAAGTAAATCACTTGATCCCTACATGATTTGTTTTATGTCTAACAAAAAGAACAAACAAGAAACAAACTGGTTTGAGCACAATTAAATGGTGATTTCACTATTGTGTCGGGTGATTTCGTTTTCTGAGGTGTCAGGTGATTTCAAATTTAGGTAAAAACTTACGACTCGATTGAATTTTCGGTCTTTTTCAGCTTAAAGCTGTTCTAAAACCCTTAAATCACATCGTATTTATCATATTTAATGTAATCCAATTTGTGAAATATCAAAGAAATGGTGATTTCACTAATTTATATGGTGATTCCAGTGATTTCCTTTTCTGAGGTGTCATGTGATTTCAAATTTAGGTAAAAACTTACGACTCGATTGAATTTTCGGTCTTTTTCTACTTAAAGTTGTTCTAAAACCTTTAAATCACATCGTATTTGTCATATTTAACGTAATTCAATTTGTTAAATACCAAAGAAATGGTGATTTCACTAATTTATATGGTGATTCCAGTGATTTCGGTGATTTCACTAAATCGCCCTACCGGCCTCTGTATGTCTCTTCTCTCAGACGAAGATCTGTACACATCTTTCCCAGATTCTCGAGTACAATCAAGGACCGTGTTCGTTTGTTGACAAACATGATCTACGTCAACTTCAACAGCATATGTAAGTTGAAAAACAAATAATATGAGGTATAATTCTCCATTTTTCCTTTCTTGCTCAGCCTGTAGATGTCGTTCAGTTTCAGTAGTGGAGGTGAAGGTCAATAAAGAGGAAGGGGTTAAATCTAATGTATTAGAATTAACGAAAAGGATAAAAAATGTTACACCTACATAAAACGATGAAAACTTAATAGGCCTATATACAGTAATAATGAATGTGTTATGTGGTGAGTAGTTTGAAAGGTAAACCGTTGTTTCCTTTTTAGCACAAGATAAATGTGTATTCGTCTGATTTAGGGGTTTGAATGCACTGATGTGTAAATGATAAACATCACAGATATGTCCGGTTTTTCTTAAAACGACCAACAGAAAATGTCTGATGCTATCCATCAATCAGTTTTCTTCTAAGTTGACCAATAGTATTGTATCACAAGCAGTGAGTGACAGCCGAAAAGAAATAAATTCCTTTTCGTAGTTGCCGACGAAACACTTGCACGTTTTTGTCGAGTTGAAGTGTTTTCAGTCATCATGGCATTTAACGAAAACCGAAACGCTCTTGGAGAAATGTTCAAGGCGACCGCAAAATTCGGCAAACTCAAGGAAATGTGTTTCATGTTCTATAAGGGATACACTTATATGCATCTAACAGATGCAAAGCAGTGTTACGCAGAGGGGAAGTTTGACTTTAAGAAAATAAAGTCACTATCTTTTAACAAAGATGAGATGGTTGAACTCAGGCGTCTTTTACCGGAGTTCGAGAGATACGACGCTCTTTTTAGAGCAAATCAGGTAAGTTAATTAAGAATACATAATAATTCTAAAAATAAACTTAAATAAACATAAATAAACATAACTTAAATCAACATAACATAACCCTTTTCCACAATGTTTTCGACCCCTATCAAAAAAAAAAAGAAAAAAAAAAAAAAAAAAAAAAAAATTGTGCCATTTGCGCCACATTGAAATTGTCGTCTGCAGATGCTTTTTATTCGGACAGGGCTAAAATTTTGTCGTCTGATAAAGGATTAATATACATACATATCTAAATATAGACAAACCTAAATATAAACATATTTAAATATAAACATATTTAAATATAACTTTTTTTTCGACTGCACACATGATGTTAGTCTGTTGATTTCAATTCAGTTTACACTCATTTGCTTCGAAATATTGGTCACATAAGAAAAGCAAGTGTGACAAGACATTTATTTACTTGTAGATGTCATATCATGTAAATGCTAACAATTCCTTTTTATTATGTATCAATTCTTCTAGAAGTAAAAAGGTGAATCTACCTTAGGGTAGAACCTTCCTTCCCGTGCTGAATTTTGTGAACTCAGTATTTTTATTCAATTTATGTATGTAGCTATCTGAGATGAAAGTACCATCGAGCCCACCTCAACAATCTTGGTACCAACTATCAACTCAACAAAAGACCCAGCAACAACCTCAGCAACAGTCCCAGCAACAACAACTTCAACAACAGTCTCAGCAACAGTCTCAGCATGTTCAGCCTCAAGAGCCACAACAGATCTTGATTGCAGTTAGTATTACTTTTGTTTCGCATAGATCATAATATGGTAATATTACTTTAGAATAATGAAGGATGGATTTGTTTTAGAATAATGAAGGATGGATTTGTAGAGCAGAGATTGAACATAAGACTTCTGAGCCGTATTTTTTTTTTTTTTTTTTTTTTTGTACCAAGCCTACATATCAGAATTGATAGCGTAAATGAGTTTGGGAACAGGGAGTTTCGGTTCGAATCCCTGAGCTGAACCAGTTTCTGTCCGAGAAATGACGTTAGTCATAATGTAATAGGATTTGCAGCTGATCTTTGTTCCCACGATGGTTATTAGGGAAAGCAGACAGCGGTTTGGGAGAAATAGTGTAAGAAGTACAGGTAAAAGAAAAGCATGAATAGGTTTACGGATCCCTGTGATATCAATGAAATATAGTAAGTACCTAATTGCTTAGAAAAAACACATATGTTATATTGTTGAAGACAAAAAACAATTTTCATTTGATGTTATTATCTTCATTTTACAGTCCACTGAGGGTAATGAAAGCAGTGCGTGGATACAACAAGTGGTTCCCGTAAGTTGAATAAGTTTTGAATACTCTAGACACTCTATGTTTTTTCTGAGGATCTATTGCTATAAAATTGCACAAACTATAGAATTATATAGTAGAACACAGATCAGACTATGTAATTTTATAGTTTTGTCTTAATCTACACCATCTACCAAAGACAGTTATCTTTAATCTCTTAAGTTGTGTTTAACACCCTCATGCTATAACCCTTTCCCAAACGATCCTAGCTATTCATGAGCTTGAGAAAGAAGCCTTTTTAAAACAGTGTGGGAAGAGGAGAAAATACTGATACGTAGCATTTTCTTCATTTTCCACAATTATTTCCACCCTTTCGAGAACAAATTTCATCGTCCGCAAATGCTTTCAATTTGTACCTTGGTGGTTTTGGGTTTGAGCCTCACTCTATGCACCGAGTTTTTCTTGGGAGAAGACAATGCAAACTGTTACCATGATAGACTTTATGTTGAAAGCAACGTAAAACAGCAGCGAATTAATCTATAGATTTCTTGATCTTATCATTTTGCAGGCTGAGCTGACTGGAGATGAAGAAATATTTTTTGCTGTACCAGTAAGTAAAAATAAGTTTAAACCATACATATATGCATTTTTTTTTTTTTTTTTTTTAGGATAGAAAAAATACACATCAAAATGAATAGCATTAAACACCCATCACACACATATATGTTTCAAATACCTTTGAATAGCTTTACATATGTATTAAGTGATTTTGTGCTTAAAGCACATGTAAAGCTAACATACTTCATTTTTGTAAGCACTGTGTTAATTAATGTCTTTCTAAAGCGTTTTAAAGTACTTTTTCTTCTTTAAAAAAAAAAGGACTTGCTGTTCTTCTATCTTTATAGTTCAGTCAGTAACAGAAACAGACATGGAAACAGAGACACAGAAAAGTCTCGAAGTTCTTCTATCTCTACAGTTTGAAGTTAGTAACAGAAAGACATGGAAACAGAGACACAGAAAAAAAAGGGACTTTAAATAGTTATTTTTTTCTTTGTCGAGTACCAATGTCATTTTTAACCCTATACCACATAATCTCGAGTTTTAAAGACCCCTGAGGCAGCTGTTGTAGAGGAAGAGACTTTCGCAGTCGGATGTTTCCTTGCTACATGTCTTTTAAGGTAATCAAATCTTCTAAACTTTGCATCACAGTAATTGCACTTGTAAAATGTTGTATCATTACACGACTTTAAGATTTACTTTTTTCTGTCGCCTTTATCGTCTTCCCTTTTCCGCTTGGTATCCATATTCAAATCACTTGAAAATATCAACCAGAAAAATTTTATGCTTCAACACCAGAAGAAAGACGTAAAAATGAACAATAACACCCAACACATGGTTTTAAATATTGTTTTCGGTTGGGTATTTATATGCAAATTTCTAATATCCAATGATTTTCGTTCACCGACAGTTATTCAAATATGATATTGAATCCACTTTTGTCTGTTTTGTTTTCTATCATATATAGAAAAATGCCTTTGTCTTGTAATTTGAGAATTTTCCTTTGGTTTTATCCCCCTTAACTGTTTATCTCTTTTTACTTTTCTCCTCTTATTCAGTTTTTTCTGAAAAAGAGAATTTAACTTTTGTTGAACATATAGCACTTTCTCAGATTTTTTTGGCTGTTCATGATTTATTTTCGGAATAAGAGACTTTGTTTTAAAAGCTCCCTTTTTTACTCTTCGATTTTTTTGTTTCTGATTATCATCATTTTCAGTTTTCTTCTGTTGATGATTTCCAACCTCAGGTTCATCATTTTTGTCTAAATTTGTACTGTCTTTGCTTTCTGTAGAATTGTATATTTTTTCAAATGTTCATACTTTACTTTTGGTATTAGCACTAACTCTTGAGCCATGTTTTACACGGTGTAATAAGTTGAATCACTTGTTTCCAGTATTTAAGTAATAATATTTTTCTCTTTTTAAAAGCAAGTCTCTTCAAAACTAGTAGACGAATGACACGTCGATAGCGTTTAAATTTGTTCTTAATGTCTTTTGATAGAGAAAGATTTCCTCTTAATGCATTGAAAATTATTTCAATAATGACTCTCATTTGACTTTTTGTTATATGTCTAATTATAGCACGTTGTTGATTGATATTAGTCGCGACTAAGAACTGTAGAAAGTATTTTTCCTTTTTTAATTTTTCACTCATAATTCTCGTTTACAGGACGAAATACTGTCAAAGTCTGGTCAGGAAAAATGTCTGTTCGTAATTTATACTGGGGGTTTGAATGACTGCTGATGACCACAACCAGGTATGAATATTTTTTCCTTTTCATGGCTGTTTTGTATGCACTCATGAAAAAGGAGGTCTCACCAGGGAACATTTGTCTAGCTAAAGTTTGAATCTGAAGCTTGTCCCTTTGATTATTGAATAGGACAAAATAGTGTGAATTAAGACTGATTGTTCTGAAATACTTGCCACCAGTAAATAAGTTTTGCACAACAAAAAATACTGAAAAATTTTTATGATGTGAATAAATCGTGAAAAGATTCACAATGTCGAGACTTTGAGAAGCAATCTGTGCCATGTCATCCAATATTAAAAGCTTAAAACCAGTTTCCAGTGCCCATAAATCCATGTTTTCTTTAGTTGGTAATCCTCTGAAAAACTCAATATCTTCAACATCATGTTTATCATCATGAAGGGGTTGGTAGGTTGAATAGCAGTAAATATTTTTTTTCGGAACCTTTTGAAACATATGTTTATTCTGCTTCAACAGTTTATGCAAAAATGTCTTACCGCTTGAACTTGGTCCTGCCAAAATACAAGTAGTAGGACATTCAAATTTGATAACCACATTTGACATGATGTTTTCTGAACAATATCCTTTTTCTGAAATTACATTTAAAAAAGCACCAAGAACTATATATTTTCATGACACAATGTATTTTATTCAATACTATTTTTACATGTATGATAAAGCAAACAAATCTATAATACTACAAACACTAGTTAAAAAACAATAAGCAATAAAAATCTATAATACTACAAAAGTGGTTTAGAAAAAAAGCACATTGCAACCAAAAATTTATTTAATGCTATTTTCAACAGTTTTGTCACTATTAGAGCATAATGTTTACATAAAATTCAATTTGTTAATATGTCTCTTTCTTTACTGATTTGAAAGAAACCGGGGGATTCACTATATACAATGCAGCTTATTGTTTCTGCCAATGCTTGTCTGAATTGAACTTCCAGACGAACATGCCCTGATTTAACCAGAGACAAAAACGAATTATTTTCTGGGAAGATATGTTCCAACTGAAAAGCAAATAATGCTGATGTATTTGTAAAGTCAATTCTACTAAGATCTAACCCCTGGTCTCTTCCCCATTTACCTGTGGTGAGAAATAAATTAGCATAAGCTCTTACAGATGCAGTCCCATCTGTTGTATCAACATCTAAATGCAATGGATTTCCACCAACAGGAACACCATCTACATACAGACATATACTTTGTATATTACAGTTTTTAAAATGAAATGGGTTAGATTTGTAATCTCCAGACAATGCTTTTGATGATACAAAACCGATAATAACTCTGCTAGGGCGATGACTTTGAAACATATTATCCCATGTAAATACTGTACTTCCAGATGCAAGACTCTGAGAGCGGCACTCAAATTGATTGAATGGATACTTGGCAGTGGTTGTCTTTAACATTTCTGCATGAGCAATGACTAAAGCCGGATTGACCCGAATCTTCCTAGCAAGTAGATAAACGTCTAGGATTTCTACCTTGAAGTTAGGTGATATATCACCAGAAGATAGACAAAATGCTGCTGAACTTCGATAGAGTTTTAGTTTTACATCCACTTGATTTAATAAATATCTCTTTGTGGTAAAAAGGCTATGATAAATGGGGCCTTGGAGGTCTAACACTTTAGATCCGTCAATATAACGCTGTCTCAAGAACAATCCATTGTTAGCACCGGTAGGATCACAATCTTCGGGATGATCTGAATCATCCTTGATAAAAAGCTGAGTCAGCAGCTGCGAATTAATAGTATCTGTACCAAAATTCAGTAACGTTTGAATCATAGCGATATAAGGATTATAATTACATGTCATGATTGTTTTGTTCTGAAGCGTGACTTCTGTTGTAGAAAACAAGGACTGTAAGAATAGATTAACTGGTCCCACTTTCTTGCTGGTAATATTGGTTCCATTTGGGTTTGTTACTTTCAGTTTTACGTAGATCTGAGTTCCTTTAAGATCTAGATAGTTCATAGCATTTTGTCCACTAATACGAAATTCGATGGGAGTGTCTTCCGAGACCTGTGACACAGGTCTCACTTCTTGATAATAAACATCATTGACGACTACTTGCGTTGGGGGTAAATCGAACAATGATAAATCGTCTGGTATACCCTCTGTAAAACCATCTTGTGTAAAGTAGGACATGTTTATTTATCGAAAATGTCAGTTATTCCTTGATGTCTTTTATTTTTTCTTCTTTTCTTTAATTGCCTCTTTTTCAGTTTTTTATTTTTTCCACCAACTTTTTGTTTAGACTGTTCACTTTTTCTCTTTTTATGATTCACTTTTTTATGATTTGTTTTTTTTCACAGAATGTCTACGCTTGTTTGAAGACCATCTTCTTCTGTGGTTTGGTGTCAACTGATTGGTAATTCCAGCGTCAGACAGATTATATTCGCCACGTTTTACCTCACTTTTTGCCTGTTCTACAGTTTGTTCAGCAGGTAAGACAGCTTTTACAGACAAATCGCAAGCTTTGTCGTTATGGAGAAGAAAATTATCGTGCTTTATATGTTTTTTTTTTTTTTTTTTTTCCAAATGATTAATCCAAACATTTGGATTTCCAACATACAAATTACTCATGAGTATGGTGAAAATGAACAACGCTTAAAATGAAGTGTAAGGTATGAAGGTGTCTCTAAGAATGATGCAGTGTCACCCTCACCTGTTTTTATAACAAAGTCCAAGTCTTGAAATTCTGTTTTTTTTTAAAGATAAATAAAATGGAGCATCAAAGATGTAATGCCAACCGTTTCTCATGTTTTTTTTCACGCACCTTAAAAGACTATATTCCCCACACTTTACAGTACTTTCTTTGCATATGTTGCAATAAATGTATAAAGTGTCATTCAATTTTTTCGTAGGTGTTTTCGCGTTTACTTGTAAACTAATCTCACACAATGCAACTTTCCAAAACCCATCAAATGTTAAAGGTAAATTAAGTTGTACCTTAAATTTACAAGGTGTGTTATCTTTAAAAATATTGGTACTATCACTGTCTCTTATGTATACAAAACGCTCCATTCTACTGATCTTTAATCTGTTCAGCATTCACTCAAGAATTAAATGAAGATGGAAATCCTTCCCACTTAACAAAATATTGATCTTTTCCTCTAAATTGTCTTTTTTTTTTTTAAACTTTTTCTATAAACCATAAACTTTTTTCATCCTTTTCAATTTTTAACATTTCATTTTCATTTATAGATCCTTTAATGGGTTCATTATTGAGATCAGTGATTTTGTAAAGTGGCACACCCTGTTTGATTAATCTGCTTTTTATTCTAAATACTTCCGTGGTATATTGCTGTTGATAGGTACGTCGAAATGGGTGCTTCAAATAGCTTAACCGAACTAAATCTCCAATTTTGAATGTGTAAGTTATTGGAGTTTTCTTCATTGGTTTTGGTACTAAATACTGAGAAGCCCAAACATCTGCTTCGTTTTTTCGTGTTACTTCACTGGGACTTAAGCCATGTAAACTTCGATGTGGGCTATGATTATATGCATTTACTAAATCCTGTAATTTGTCTATGTATCTATAGTTCCTCTGATGTCGCAAAAGTCTAAAAATCATGTTTCTTAATATTCTTTGAACTCGTTCAGCATAATTGGCTTTTGGTACATTTTGTGCAATAAAAAAGTAAATGCCTTTATCTTTAAGTAAAGATTTGAATTGGTTGGACAAAAACTCGACTCCTTTGTCGGATCGAATTTTTGTAAACCATATGAATCCTGATTGTTCAACCACTTCTAAATAAAATAAACAGTAAATGTTTTGGGATATTTCTTTTCCAAAATCCTATGTAGCTTTTTCGCTCCAAGATAACTGCCTGGTAATTTAACATCGAAATAATATTTAGATAAAATATTTTCCTTCTGTTTCTTATCCATCATCAAGGCTTTCTGGTTGCTTTATGGAAACAGTTTTAAGGGTGGATTTGGGGCAGGGTAATGGAGACAGGCGTTTTACAAAATTATAGAGATGAAAACTTATCAAAACAGAATTCTTACCATTTCAGGTAGGAATTTTGCATTGTACTTTTTCTCTCAATAATTTTCAACATAGAAAAAACAATATTTTTAGACTATTTATAATTGGTCTATAATATAACGTTTGTATCCAAATGATAAAAAATTTACAGGAAAAGGGTTAAACCATCGCAGGAAAAGAAGAAAATAGTTAATGCGATAGAAGAAAAATGGTTGAAACATTGCGAGAAAAGAAGAAAATAGGACATTGCGAGAAAAGAAGAAAAATGGCTGAAACATTGTGAGAAAAGAAAATAGTTAAAACATAGCGAGAAAAGAAGAAAATGCTTGTTGACCATTTTCCAACAATGTTTTAAAAATAGTTTTATTACTTGGATTAGGGGCTATTGGATGAAGCAAGGATTTAAAGACAATTTATTATTTACTTATTTATTTTTTTCATAAAATCATGAAATGAATTAAGCAAAACACTAGCAATATACCAAAATTGAAGTATACAATTTGAACATGTTAATTGTACATATAATATTAGTCAAATTCAGAAATGGTTTTTAAAAGTTCAGCACACAAATTGAAATAATACAGTATGAATCATTTGTTAAAAACAAGACCAGTTCTTTTTTCTGTTAAACAAATTATTGTCAAAACCACTTTCTTTTTAAACACGAAATAGTCTGTTCTCTAAGCGAATAATTGTCAAGACCATTTTTTTCATTTTTCGTTTCCACTGTTCTGTTTTCATTGTCTCTAGAAAGTCCTTGCTGGAAATCACCATTTTGTGTAACTCCATGAGCTCTGTTGAAATGTTGGAAATTTTCATGACATCCTCTCATGATTTTAGGATATCACTTTCATCCACTTCTTGCAGCATGCTGTCGAAGTAAAAGTCAATAAAGTATTCTTCGTCCTCGTCATCGGAGTCCGTAAGACAGGTGTGTTGTTTCTGCGATTGATGATCTATTGAGCAGCCATAACAATGTTTCTTTCGTACCACATTTTTCACCTCGCATAAGGCTTTAGCGTATATGAAATCAAAATAAGATCTCGTCATCAATGTCATAGAACCGCTTGTTATCGAAAAATCAACTGAAACACTTTCAAACTCCGTCTCATCGTAGTTTGTTGTCATTGAATCTGAGCTGTTGTCATCTTGCTTAAGTTCAAGAGTAAGGACGTTACTGTTACAAGCATTAGCCATGGTGTGATCTCAAAGAGTGTGATCTCGAAGAGTGTCTAAGTTAAAATGCTCACTTGTCTATATATTCAACTTCAAATTTAACGGTTATATTTGAATCTAGTATGACTGACTACAAATTTGGCGGTTATTTTCAAAATATGCGTTTGAATTTAACTTTCATTTAACGGTCTTTTACATTCTTTTTCAGGTCCAGCAAAGAAACCTGTGACTGACTCCATGTACTCCATGGACTCAAAAACCCGCCATTCTTCGAACAGACGTCAAGTCCCTGTATTGCTTCACAATTTGAATGTCCAATCATTTTAATAAAATAACAATTTGGAGATAGCTTTGTATGTTCTTTAATAGGATCGTCCTCTTTCTTCCATCGATGCAGTCTTAGCTCACATGAGAAACACTCAACAATGTTACTTTTTCCCGTGTATGTAAAGCCTGCAGAAGCAAGCTGATATTTATTTGGAACTATCTGCAAAGGCCAAGAGTCAAAAGTGTTTAGTCTGTCTTCATAGAATTTCAAATCAGGACAACAAAAACTCAATCCAAAAGATTTACAACTGGTCATCTTTAATCACTTTGATTGTCCGTCTAAAAATGAGGCCACTAGTTCAATATTTCCTTTAAATCACACAAGCTTGAAATTGTCGAATGGGGTAGCGACAATGATTGGGTGCCCTTTCTCAATGTGAAACTTAGCCCATTTCGTCGTTTAGAAATTACCATAGACAGTTTATCATCTATCATACATGTAATGGTTTTTGAGCTTGGTGACCACGCAATGTTCGAAATTCCATATCCCTGTAAAAACGCCAGAGAATTGTTGGTAAAGTCTAACTGTGCTTGTGCCATCGCTGCATAAACAACAAAATGTTTGCTAGTTGAATGTGATCTTACGAATGTCTCGCAAAGTCTGTGGCTGAAACTTTAACTCGTTTAATTTATCGAACAAGTCTCTATCCCCTAGAATATCTCCAGCAGCCAAATTGTCTTTCACCTTCGAGAAAGCTGCTGCTAAAAACCAGTGTGGCTTGAACTCGTACTTTGCAACAACATCGAACCATTTACGAAGTAATACAAAGCACAAGAAATCCAGATTTCTTCCATGCTTATCAGCTGAAGCGTTAATCTGGTCCATGTTAAAGCCAAGGTGCAACGCAAAAATCTCCCAGTTTAATATCAGATTTGAATACTCTAGAATTTTGTCGTTTTCAATGTGCTCCATCTTACGTTCAGAAAGACTTGACTATGCTCTACTGTGCCAATGTGAAGAAAGAGCAACGTCTTTTCTCTCTAACGAATCTCAGTAGCTAGCAGACGACGCTTTTATCGATTCAAATATTCAATTTTTGAAAAAACAATACCGCCAACGCATACCTATCCAATAACATGTAATTCTATACCCAACAACAGATTTGTGAAAAAAAAACTGCCATTTTCAAAATCAACCAAGCGCTTCCTCCAAGATGGCCAGTCTCGATACGTCGGCCATCTTTGAATTCGGCAGCCATCTTGAAATCACTCAAGCATATCCTTTCAAGATGGCCGCCAGATTCTTGCTTACACACTACTAATAGAGTGAAATTCACCAAGTTTGACTCTTAGATGTGCTTGTATTGGGAAACCCAAAGCGTTGCTTTTTGTTTCTACCAAATATAGATCTATGCCCAGAAGCCTACACATGAAGCTAAAAAAAAAAAGGCACATCAACCGACTGCATTTATTTACTTTTCCACCTCAAACACAACTAGATCTACCCTTGAAAAATCACAGTGAAAACCCTACCAGGAGGCAAGACCATGTTCCTTTATGTGGGCACGGGCATAGTATAGTTCCCCAAGAAATGACAAACTTGTACCCAGTTTCTACAGAAATCATTAAGTCAACGCCAGAAAGACATTTTAGACCTGTCCTTGCATTTTCTCTGATAAACCAGAGTAGCAGTGCTTTCTATTAAAGTTTTAGAAGGGACTATATACTCCATTTGGTTGGTATGAAAAATAACATCTGCCTAAAACCGTATTTCTAAAATTTGTTGTTGGAATTACCTACCTAATTATCTGACAAAACTCACGGGCGAAAATGCATTAAAAATTTAAAGTTTTACCTTAATCATTGTTTCCATTAAACTCAATGTTAATTTTAACATCTCAAAATGGTGAAGAGAGCGCAAATAATAGAACAACATACTAGCCCACGGTCAATTTGAAACATTTACATGTATGTGAGGCCAAGTATATTGAAAAAACCAGGTTTATAATAACTTATCCTTGCACAGACACATTTTCAATCGTATGAATACAGCCACTTTCAAGAAACATTCCCGGGAAAAAAAAAAAAAAAAGGGAAAGTTATATTAACATATATACCTTCCTTGTTTTCTTTCAGGATTAATATGATTGATCCTCTAAAATAGTCGACACTTTTTATCACATCTTTTGGTTAGGAAGATTGATAAAAATGCTATATGTTATGGGTAAATGAAATTATTGAGGTATATTTACATACTTAAATGATTATACTTCTTTGGCATTAAAAATGAGCTTTTGGAAACATGAAATTTACCCGTTTCAATTGCTATGCTAGTTACGTGCGTGATAGTTACCACTGAATCTAAATATGGTTACAAGAAAATATTGATGCTGAACATCAATGGCGCCACAAACTAGTTGTTTCTGTAACAGGGCACAATGCATTGGGTTATTTCCTAATACGCATCTCTTGCACAATCTTCGTAGAGGTCCAAGTGGTGATACTGTATTTAAACGCTGGGCCATCTGGTTTTTGACAAGATTTTTAAATTTCATATCATTGAAGGCTATTTGCAAACTTCTTATCCATGGACTGGGCCATTTCTTTATCCACAGGACATCATTTGGACACAATTGGTAGATAGAAATGTTAGAGCTGTTGCCTTTCTGATATTTGATAGAAGATTTTGAAAAGTGTGCAACAAATATGGCTATGCGCAAATTTGTGACATCTGGGTGGAGGGGAGCATATGGCAACTTTTGACCCGAAGGCCACCATTTGAACATACTAGTACTTGGTAGAGGTCATTGTAGCGATACTACACATGAAATATCAAAACTCCCGACCGTCTGATTTTGAACAGGAAGATTTTACATTAACGAAAGAAAAGTCTGTTATCGGATTGTGCTAAATCTGACACTCCAACACATATGTCTGGTATCATACAACCCCTCTTTATTATAGATATAATAAAGACTTGAATGAAGTCCTTATATCTATATAGACTAGAGGGGTTGTATGATACCAGTCATGTTAGGCGCTCCAACATTGATTTACGGATGTTTCGGTAACAGACGAGTTCGGTAAATTGGACTTATAGAGTAAATTGATTGGATGTTTCGGTAACAAGGCAGTAATATAGTGCCGTGACGTCTTTCACACCCATGGCTTCTGTTTGTGCAAACGTTTTTTCTTTTAATTTGCAATTCTCACTCGTTTTCTGACGTAAATATATTTGTTGTTCTTTCCATGCTGTATAAATAAATACCTGAAATTAGTAAATTTTGATCACCATATCTTATTTTCGTTTTTCACCCATAGCTGATTCATGTAATGATTAATATACGATCCCTGATAAAACCCAGCCCTAAGCTTGTACCCGTATTACTTAATCGTCGTACAGATAACAGACTCAAACTTTAAGCCAATCCTCAAGTTTTTTAAAAATGTTTTATTAAAAATGACGCTATTCTTGTCAACGTTTTCTGTGTGAAAAATAATTTCTTCCGGAAACAAATTGGTCAACTTTCAAACCAGCCATTTACCCTCAGAACACCTTTCACTCTTGTTGCCCTTGCTACCGATTCAGACAAAGATCAAACTGCAAAGCAAAAAAAAAAAAAAAAAAACAGAGTCTGATCGTTGGTTTACGCTGCCAGCTTTTCTAAGACATTATGAGGAAGGACAACTTTGCTTTGAAATAGCTAATATTAGACCAGGGATCGTATATTGTAATATATATATTGTTCTGTTTCTAAAATGAAAATAGCCTTTACTTTTTTCGATGCTCTAAGGGTTAAAATTATGGATAATTAACGTGAATTCAGAAATAAAGATAATACATTTGAAACATTGTGGCAAATGAAGAGAGGGAGTGAGAGATAGAGAGAGAGGCCTTGACAATAATGCTTTCGTGCATACTTCTGGTGATTTTGACCATGAACATTTGTGCCCATCTAAAAGATATCTGTTCTGTATTGTTCCTCTCCATTTTCCACACAGTTTTCAAATCTGGTCTGGTGCACAAAAATCGGCGTCTGCTGGTTTTAAAGTGCGTTCATCAATACAACACTGCATAAAAAAATCATATGCGTACTATTTGAGAGCGAAGGGAGTACTGTATATTGTATATAGACGCGTTTACAGCCTGTTTTCACACGTCCCATTGCCAACAAGATAAAGAAGTTTCCCGTAGATCTTAAAGATTAACCCCGGTTTATGAAAACCTGAAACACCAATGGACAAGAAGAAACTCGCAGATCAGACTGCATGTAAAAGTTATGGGGATTGGGCATGTTTAGATCACACACTGCTCGTGCAGTTTGAAAAAAGTATTTGTCAAAAAAAGTATTTGCTACTATCTATCTCTCGCGCTCACTCTCTTCTTTTGCCACAATATTTTTACCTGTATTACCTGTGTTTCTGAACTAAATTTAACTATCCATAATTTTAAATCTAAGAGCGTCGAATAAACCCAACGGTCATTTTCATTCTAGATATAAAACCTATTTTTAGCAGTGTCAAGGTTTTCTTGTTCAGAATGTCTTGCAAAATTGACAAATGAAGATCAAAGATCAAACTCCGTGTTTGGTGTACTCTGATCGCGATCTGCACCGGCCGCAATGGCAACAGCAGTAATGACAGACGCTCTAAGGGTTAATGGCTGGTTTGGAAGTCTTTCAGTAAGAAAATATTTTCACATTGAAAGGATCATAAAGCATTGATTTAAAAAGAGATACAACGTGTTTCAAGTTTAGGGTTGGGTGTTGTTACTCGTTACCTCAACTTTGATTCGGGTATCATTTTACGTACAGCATGACAGTAGAAACATAACAAAAATATTATGTCTTAAAGTGTGTGGAAGAAAAAAGAGAAACATTGAACGAATCAGAACCAAGACTTTATTTGGTGTGAAAAACGTCACGGTGCATTACCACTATATAATTACCTTGTTACCGAAACATCCAATCGATTTACTCTATAAGTCCAATTTACCGAACTCGTCTGTTGCCGAAACATCTGTCACCCCCCAACATTGACCTAGTTACAGTTAGCTGGTCTTAAAAACACGATCGCGAAAGGAAAACAATTTTTCTACAATCCATACAATACTAGAACAAAAATATAAGTGGGGTCACAAGTACCACATAGGGTGCTCTAGGGTCAAAGAGCTTGAAAATGCCTCTTAACCTTTTCCAGCGTAAGATATTTAAAATGGTGGCTTCGAAAAATTGTGACAGATAATTTTTGATCACGTGAGTTATTATTCGAAATGCATTTTTTATTTTTCGAAAGGAAAATGTTGATATGTCTACGATCCGTGTTTTTATCCATCTAACAATGAAAGTGCAATATATAAAAACAAACAAAAAAAAATCCCCACAAATAAATAAAAAAGTTATTATGGACCCCGATCTGGTAATCAAAGTACAGTAGATATAGGTGGATGTTAAAACAAAGCATGGAACCAGTTCAATATGGCTGCCTCCATAGGCACTTTACAAAACTGAATAAAAATATAGTGCCGCCGCTCATGCGGCGCCACAATAATTACAAAAACACGTGCGATTTGTTATTGTTTATGGCTTTTCTCCAAATGTCCGTCACTCCTCTGTGGCTAGGAGCAAAAAATGCTAACTGAATATTGCTATAGAGTTAAATTGTTATTTTAAGCATGAAATTGAAAATAAAAAAAAGTTATGAAAAATTCGATTTCTGCATGGTTTTTGTAAATGATTAATATTGTAACAAAGAAATACTGAAGACATTGTTCCATTTGAATGCATTTGATGAAAACGTTTTATATAAACCAAACGGTCTATATACCGATAAATATTAAGACCCGGAAGGAGCTCGCAGTGGTGTGACATCACGTGCAGAAAGTCATATCGCTGTTACAGCGTGCCCTGCTGCAAAGCTGGTTTTCAAGTGCTTACATATAGAAGCGCTCTTCGGGACACATGTAGACACACAGTAATGGGTTATAGGATCAGGCTTAAAATATAAAATAACCAATAAGTACCAGAAAAGGGACTACCCCATATCATATCCATTTGCCATTGTGTGAATAAGCGCCTTCCCCCCCCCCCCCCCGGCAACCGATTAGCGGTAGCAACGCTTGTATGTTTGAATCATAAAAATACCTTTAAGTACCCAGCCGGGGCCCGCTGAATATGTCCTCATTTTTTATCAGTTACAAATTGTTAAATATTCATTCGGGTATATCAATACCAAGAAGTTGGAAGAAGTAGAGTTAAGGTAGTGAAAAGCAAACATTGTCAGCTACGAAATAATCAAAGTACTGAAAGTACTGATGGACTAGCGAATTTGATTGATTTATTGTTTGTATGGTGTTTGACCATGTTTTCAACATTATTTCAATTATGTAGCGGTGGACAGTGCACATATCCATGCTTTCCTTGAGTTTCTTTACCAGTACTCCGCACAATATTTTTTCCAAGCCACTGGCTGCTTCCCACATAACCATCGTCGAAATGTGTGAGAGAAATGAATCCTGTCTCAATGACTATCATCAATCCTTAGAAAGAAATTTGCAGATTCGGGGATCGAACCAGCGACCTCCTGTTCTCAAGTCCTGTACGCTACCGACTGAGCTATTGTTTAACTATAATCCAGTTTAAATTTAACCCTTAACATGCTAAAAATGTTAAATGAAACTTTAAAGCCGATGGTAAACACCTGAATATTGCTATTTCAAAATTACATTTTGGAAAAAAATATCCTCTTATCGGATCTTACAGTGTAGATCCAAATTCAGACTGCACGCTCTAAGCCGTCTGATGTTAATCCACACTGTCCGCAAAAGGTCATTGAGTTGCGGTACTGCTGGTAAAAGAAACTCCGGGAAAGCATGGATAGGTGCTCTGGCCGCCGCATTATCACTGAAATAATGTTGAAAACGGCGTTAAACACCATACACTCAATTAGTCCATATCCAATCGCACAAGATGTAGTTAACTATTAAAAAATCTCTTTACAAAGACAAAATTTTTACACTCGTCCAAATTCAAAGCTGTTGCAGACCATAAACATTAAAATGTGGCTGAACTGATTGAAACATGATTCCAACAGGGCAGAAAACAATGTGAGAAAAGGAGAAAATGATGGTTATCAGCATTTTTTCCTTTTCCCGCAATAATTTGAAAAGGATTCTTCCCCAGTGTCATTAACACTTGGAATTCTTTGGTAAAGGGTAATATTCAAGAGGTAGAATAACAGTTCAGCATAACAGTTTAACTGTGCACAGTGATCTAAATGATGAATGACAAGGGTTCTCTGTCCAGTGAGGGTTGATATTGCCGGCATTTGCTACAAGATAATACCTAGATGTATCTATTAATAGATTCATTCATAATGTTACTGTGATGTAGAAATAAGTGATTCTCTGCTTTGCATAGGTCACTTAATTTACCATTCCAACGGGATTATCAACTGGCTGCTTGCCTTCATAGACAATGCTAAAACAAAGTTCAGCGGTGGAAGAGAGGTACGAGTTTCATCTCAAGGCTTTCATCTATCAACGGAAAGTGTTTTGGACAGAGCCAGGACTCTAACAATCCATGGGATACTATCCCATCGCTGTACCAGCCCAGAGTTACTTGGGCTCGGCGGTGCCAGAAATACTCAAGATAACATTTGATAAGCGTTGTATTCATAAATGAGACAGACAGACAGACAGAGAGAGAGAGAGAGAGAGAGAGGCAGACAGACTAGCCCACGGTCAATTTGAAACATTTACATGTATGTGAGGCCAAGTATATTAAAAAAAAAAAACAGGTTTATAATAACTTATCCTTGCACAGACACATTTGCAATTGTAGGAATACAGCCACTTTCAAGAAACATTCCCGGAAAAGAAAAAGAAATTTTTGTTAACATATATACCTTCCTTGTTTTCTTTCAGGATTAATATGATTGATCCTCTAAATAGTCGATACTTTTTATCACATCTTTTGGTTAGAAAGATTGATAAAAATGCTATATGGTATGGGTAAATGAAATTATTGAGGTATATTTACATACTTAAATGATTATACTTCTTTGGCATTAAAAGTGAGCTTTTGGAAACATGAAATTTACCCGTTTCAATTGCTATGCTAGTTGCGTGCTTGATAGTTACCATTGAATCTAAATATGGTTATAATTACTACAAAAACACGTGCGATTTGTTATTGTTTATGGCTTTTCTCCAAATGAAACAATGCGAGGAACATATCAGAGTGTATGGGAGAAAGAGGCAGACAGACACACACGAGTTACAAAAGACGTGAACTTCCTGGACCCTTGAATGAATGACAAATTGAAGTTTTATAAGCTATTGGTAATCAATCGAATGAAATAAAACTCAAATCCTATTGATCTGCTCTGAAGCATCTTGAGATATGCAAATCCTAAATTAAACGCCGACAATAACACGCTTCACTGATTTAGTTTTATCCACGAAATATATTTGATGTACTCCTGTCTGTGTCATGTTGAAAGGATACAAAAGTTGAAAAGAAGATAGTGTCAAACTTGATTGATTGATTATCTATAAACTCCACAAAACTTTAGACATGTCCAAATTGAAGGCACTTTACAGACGACAAACTAAATACGACTCAAACTATGAGATTTCTCTTTTTAAGGATTGAAAAAAAAAAAAAATGTTGGAACGGAGAAAATGCTGGCTATCAGTGTGTAAAATTTTCTAAAGCCTTCTTCTTCATGATCGTTAGAACTCGGAGTCGTTTGATGGAGTGTTACGTTGCATTCAAAGCCACTTTTGCCAGCATTGTAGGTTTATCAGGCCAACAGCTCATTTATTAACGTGTTTCCTGGCTTTCACCTGAGCTTGCCTTTCGAAAGAGTTCTGTAATATCTTGCCAAAGGACGTCCTAGTGCCAAATTGTTTTGATAAGTCGGGTGCTGCAAGACTCAAAATGTCATCTGCAGGAGGTAATGTCTTAAAAAGACCGCAAAACATCATTAAATTTATGGACAGAACAGAACAGAACAAACTGATTTATTATCGACTTACACACACAAGGTTCATCGCAAAGTACACAGATTTATATTTACATGAGTATGAAATAAACAAAGACTGCAAAAAAGTGCCAGAAAAGAGAAACTGAGAAAAAGAATGGCTTAGGCTTATTAACATCAATATGATATATTAAATTTTTAATAGTACTTAATGCTTTCTTTTTCCACAAATTAAACGTTAAGCCATGTTGATTATCATTGTTTTACAAGGAGTTTGCCGGGTCTGGTCGAGAAAAAGACCTGAATAATGTCAAAAATGGCGTTAAACACTATGCAAACAAACAATTCACGAGGATATTTTCAAAGCCCTCTGCTGAACGATGACCTGGGCGGTATGTCCCCCTTACAAATGACGCCAAATGGAAGATGTAGGATGGTTTTTGAAAAGCACAGTTCATAAATAAGGCGACAGCGGCGGTGTATGACAGCAGTCAATGAGGAGGTTTGTGTGCGGTGTATGTGTTTATATGATGAAAAAATAATAAAAGGAAATATGTTTCTTTACAAGGAATGTTCATCTGTCGTACTTTATATGATGTTCAACAAAATGTAGAAAGTTAGAAACACTGTTAACGTATACTATTTCAACATAATTAAGTAACAGCATAACATTTAACTCTAACCAAAGCTTTCCCGATTTTTGACGACCCTAAGAAAGAACTTGTTTTTGAAAGGATTGAGGGAGAAGGGGTAAATGCTGGTTACCAGCATTTTCATTTTTTCCTTCAATGTTCCTACTATTTTAAGCACAAATTTTATCATTTGAGCCATATCTGATATGTCTGCTGCACATGCTTTCATTTTTAACAAGTTTAACATTTTGTCCTATGGTAAAGGGTCAAACATCACGACTTTTACTAAACGACAAAGTTTTGGACTTGACCAAATTAAAAGCATTTGCAGATGACAAATTAAATTTTCCCTTACGTTTGGATTTGTGTTTCTTAAGGAAAACATTGTGGGAAAAGGAGAAAATGCTGGTTACCATTGTTTTTCCTTTTCCTACAATGTTCTCAAAAGGCTTGTTCCACAGGGTCTTTAAAACCCGTGATTGTTTGGAAAAGGGTTAATATTTGTGTTGATGAATTGTATTTTTCAAGGATGTGGTCAAAATTATCGGCTGCAATTTTGTAAATTGGGATTCGAAATTTTGATTTTGAACTATTATTGGCTATTCATAGGTGAATTACTGAATATCTATTTCAGTTTAGTTTTCCCAACAGTAAATAATGTTACACGATGAGGAGAGGCTGTATGTTTGCTTTCGGATTTCTTCTTCTTAATTTGGTATTGCCGACTCTTGGTAAGTTTTGCTTGTTTCCTTGTATGGGAGTTTAACGCCGTTTTAACAGCTTAGGTCATATCACGGCGTTCAGTGCACTTACGCATGCGTTTCGTGGCTTTCTCATACCAGTACTGACACAACTTTCTTTCCAAGTCACTGACTACTTTTCTCCCACACATCAGAGGTGAGAGGCGAAAAATCGCCGGAAAGAAAGTTTGCCTCAACCGTGTATCGAACCTGCAACCACCAGGTCAAGAGTCAGATACGCTAACCACTGAGCTACCCGGTCGGGGCCTCTTGGTAAGTACGGAAATACCTGATGTGGTGGTCATCTTTAAAAAAAAGAAAAAGAAAAAGCCTTTATATAAATATTAGAATATTGTGAGGACGTTAGTGGTTTTTCCTTTTTAATTCATCCTTTTTAGCTCAGCAGAGCACATAGTGCTCAGGGTGAGCTATTGTGATCGTTCAATGTCCGTCGTCCGTCTGTCTGTCCGTCCGTAAACAATTACTAAAAAATCGTCTCCTCTGACACCGCCGATCAGATTTCAATGAAACTTCACAGAAATGATCCTTAGGTAATGCACTTTCAGAATACATGTACTTCAAAGATTTGAATTCCATGAAGAACTCTGGTTGCTATGGCAACCGAAAGAAAAAAACTTTAAAAATCTTCTTGTCCCAAACCGTAAGGGCTAGAGCTTTCATATATGGCATGTAGCACCATCTAGTGGCCCTCTACCAAAATACTTCAAATTATGGCCCTAGTGTGGAAATTGGCCCTATGTTGTGGGTTCTCGGATTTCACATAGAGATAAAGAAGGAAATCTTTAACAATCTTCTTGTCCCAAACCGTAAGGGCTAGAGCTTTCATATTTGGCATGTATCATCATCTGGTGGCCCTTTACCAAAACACTTAAAATTATGGCCCTGGTGTGAAAATTAGCCATATTTTGTTGGTCTCGGATTTCACATAGAGATAAAGAGGGAAATCTTTAAAAATCTTCTTGTCCCAAACCGTAAGGGCTAGAGCTTTCATATTTGGCATGTAGCATTATGGTGTTGAGTCTTCTTGCAAGTGGTTGTGGGAAAGAGGTTGATCACCATTATATCTTGAAAAGAGTCAACTCAATACTGATCTGCTAAAATATTAATTAATTTCTTGAGCATCTCTGCAACATTACAGTAAACTTTGCTTATTACTATATTGCTTAATACGATATATTGCTTATAATGACGTTAATCCCTTGGTCCCAACAGGGTCTCTTTTTATAAGAATATACATCAGTTAAAACGATATTCAGATAAAACGATATGATTTCTTCGGTCCCCTGAGTATCATTATAAGTGGAACCCTATTTTGGGCTGTCGCAGATGTCAACCCGTGCCTGGTATGTGCCACTATTGGGAAACACTGAGTCTTTTAACTGCTTTCTGCAATTATTGTCTAATTGTTGTCAACTTTTCATTTGCCTGTCTATCAAAAGGTCATTGCATATCTAATTTATTTTTGGACCTACTCATAAAAAAGGTATAATCACACTATTAAGACTGAATATCAAGGCCATATATGTGAACGATGGGTTATATGCATTTAAATTTCACAAACACATTTTGATAATTTACGATTTATATACACCAACAGTGTTGGATTTGGGTCTTTGTATGGGTACTGACCGCGTTGTTGATGACGCTCTCGGATTATCTCAGCTTTTATGTATCCTTGAATATGCGTCGCCAAAATTCCACTGTTTATTATATAAGTATCATAATTCGAGCATAATCTTGATCCATCGCCCAGAATGTTTGTAAGGTTGTGAACATGAACATGAACACACTCAGCAACCACAATTCTGGCTCCGTCATACTTAAAATTTCCCTGGATGTTCATAATGACCTAAGGACAAATCTGATCAAAATGGGGACAAGCTAAAAACATCAAAATAGGGGATCTTGATGACAATTCCATTGTTTACACTCTAGGGCCTATAATTTCAACTATCATTTTCTTACCTGTTCTGATTGTTGGTATGTCATATGGATGAATCATTTTCAAAACTAAAACATTCCAGCAAAAAACAAGAGGCAAGTGGCCATAACAATGACAGCTGAGTTGCATTTCAGGTGAGCGATTTAGGACCATCATGGTCCTCTTGTTAATTTAGTGTTAGCCTTCTCTTGGTAAGTACAGTAAAGCCAATCTTAGTGGTCACCTACATACATGGATCCGCGGCGATGAGATAAACCGACTTCCTTGGTTACCGTCGTTAAGGGCTCACAAACAAACGCAGTAAATACATATACTGTATAGCAGAAAGGCTATTTAAATCGTGCTGTCATGCCTGTTTCTTTTGATTAAATTCCGGAAAAAAAATTTTTTTTCATGTTTCTGTCGATGATGGATTCTCGGCAAGAAATATATGGATACTTGAACTTATTTACACAAGGATTTGTACAAAAAGTGTGAATTTAAGGGGCTACGGACAATGTAAAACATGTGCCAGCAAAGTTTTGAACTTCTACGAGAAAGAATGAAACAACTCATAATCCTCTGCAGTTTTGCTTAAAGATAATAGAATTAAAGATGGTTAATATTTTTGTAAGGCTTGTTAGGTTGTTTCAACATCGTATTCGATAATAAATTACACTAAATTACAAGCATTTTGAAATATTTATAGATTGTCTCATTCAACAGAGAGGTGGAAGTCTGAGAAATGTTTAAATTTCAAGTTAAGGCAAAATGGTTGCCTGACGATTTTAAAAACGTGTAAAGTGTGCTGTCAATTAACAAACTTGTTAATATCATTGGCGGTAGTTTGTTTTATCTTATGATATACTGAAGACAACGGGTGGTCGAGTGGATTACAGCGGCAATCAAACACACATCTTATCAGTTAACAGTTTACCGACAGACCCTTTGAAATGGCAGATGTGCTAATCCACCTAAATATGGCTTAGGCAAAAGCTGATTTAATTAACATCAGTTGCCTTTTGAGCTAAACTTCCAAAACTGTACACAACAGAACTTACTCTGTTTCATAATTGAAATCTACATGTACCTTCAGTAAGAATACACGTAAATGTACTTAATTTAAGTAGCAGATGGTTTGAATTCAAGAATAAACTGCACCCTGATCTGTATCTACACATTCAGCATTCTTTACGCACTAAGGGTTAATGTTAACGTCAAACTTAAACACTGATGACACGTGCCCCTTTTTGGATGTGCAGATGTTATTAAACAAGATTAACTATTTGAGTGAACGTACTTTCTCTTTATTAGTATTTCATATATTTTACCTTTGTTTTCCACTGTAAAACAGTTTTTTTCGGAGAGTTTTTTTTTTTTTTTGGGGGGGGGGGGGAAACTAACATTAATTAATTCATTGCGTAATATAGCGTTGATCAAACTCTTTGCTCATGTCCCATTGTCAATCATAATCATAATCCACACTTATAATCTCTTCGTATATCTCACGTAAGCAGTACACGATCGCAAAGCACATCTTTTAAACTTTTACGTAAAATTCAAGCGTTGTAAACACACATAATATCGCACTTCGCCATCATTAACAGTCGCTTGTTTGTGAGCCGAAATAGCAGACAGCAAGGCTGCACATCGGGCCAAATAAATGCGATGACCAGATTGTCGAATATCGATTTCCACGGATCCATGTATTGAGCAATCAGTCTGTATTAACGGCGTCTATCCAGATTCTTATACTTGCACCAAGTTTCAAGATATGTTTTGTCGAATTTTGTGCACCAGTAATCTGCAAACCATCGATAAATGAGCAATACTCTGCGAAAAGGGTACTTAATGCATCGGCATCGATCCCGGTCAGCATGAGCAATCCGCGCAGGCTGGCCTAGGTCGAAACTTTTCGCTATGATTCAAGCGGTTGTTAGACTTTATGGATCCATGATGACTTGCTTGGTATCATGTATAACAGAGATGCTTTTGCCAGAGCATGGCTCAAGTAAAAAGAAAAGTGTGTGGGGGGGGGGGATGGACTGATGATATTTCATCAAAGTGACAGATAGCCTCATGGGGGATTTTTAGGTTTCGAACTAGAAATTTTGAAATGGATTTTGACAATGTCGTGAACATGATCGATAGCACGCATTGATTATATTCAGCTTGGACTGTTTTATCACTTTTGTAAGACCCACATAGCTCTTTTTTTTGCGACATTGTTTACAAATCAAGATCAGGGGTGGTGGGTATATTCAATAATCACCTGATTCTAATTCCAAGATGGGAGAACGTCTCAGCCGATCAGATGATTGGCAAAGAAGAAGTAGAAGGAGATCTCCACCCCTTGAAAAAGTAAAATATTTCCTCTACTGTATCCTATCTTTTTTGAAAGGTGTCGTCTGTTCCTCAAACAAATTTGGACGGAACTGTGCTTTCACATGTCACTGTCTTAATGATGTCAGCTGTGACGTCATGACCGGAAGATGCCCAAGAGGATGCGCACCTGGATGGGATGGCGATTCTTGTCAAAGAGGTACAGGGCATGTTACTACTTGCAATACCTTTGTACTTGACTTATAAGGTTATCCAATGAATTAAGTTCTACTAAGATGAACATGCAAGCATATTTTCAATAAATTATGCGTTTCCAAAGAAAAGTGTGAATTAGGAAAATAATTCTCAATTTATAATCAAAACATAATCTTTTTTAAATCCAATTCTTGAAAATGTAAATTGTGGAAGCGAACAACAAAACAAAAAGAAAATAGTGTGCTCTATGGTTTTTTTTTTTTGCTTCCTTTTTTAAATTAGTTATCAGCAAGTAGTCTTTGTCCTACTTTTTCGTCCAATCAGAAGGCTTATATTTGAAAAATTCTGACTGTCTATTTTCTTTAAACTGCCTCAAGTAAGGTTTATTTTGACCATTTAATCAGTTAAACGTCGCGTTTATCAGGGTTTACCGCGCTCCCTCATTAATATTCATCTACCATTTAATTTTACACATACAAGTATCGATGACTCGACAAACGCTGTGGAAAAAAGAAAATGGAAAGACACAACAATTTTTTTTTAAACTCTTTCACTGCCAATGTCGCATTGAAAAGACTTTGCGGACGGCGTAGATCAAGATCAGACTGCACAAAAGTGCAGCCTAATCTTTGATCTACTCATCCGCTATCTTGTGTTAGTCTTCAACCAAAAATAAATTTAATTCAAACGAAAAGATACTTATAGACCATGTCAAAAGTCGACTCCGTTTAGCTGGCAGCGAAAGAGTTAAACATAAGTCAGTCAATCTATATTTTGAAATATACAGAACATCCATGTCGTAGTAAACTAGTTTATTGCCGTGTCATATCGATACAGGCATTTAACATGAAATATCCGAGCAATGCTCTGTGAAAAGGGGGCTTAATGCATCTGCTGAAGAGTACCGACCCAGGTCAGCCTGCGGAGACCGCGCAAGCTTACAAGGTCCCAACTTTTTGTTTTCGGCCAATTTTCTGCATTTCAAAGGACCATTTTACCTGCTGATTTCGCCGGTTTTCAGAGAAAATGGATTTTATGGATCCATAATCATGTGATGTCGTGCTCGGTACCATGCATCACGGAGGTGCATCAAGCCCCCTTTTGCCAGGGCATGGCTCATATTTTATATGTCTATAGCATTTTTGCCGTCCTTCACAATAGTTTGTGAATGAATGAAGCGGGAAAGTCCATGTAATGTTGGATTTAGCATTGTTTTAGCAATAATGGAATTAGAGCGTGTCTCTGCGAATGATGAAGCGGGAGACTCTATATATGGCTCCATTGTTTTATCGATGATGCAATTAGGGCGTGTCTTTGCAAATGATGAAGCGGGAAACTAACTCCATATATGACACCAACGGTTTAGCGATGATGTAATTAGTGCGGACAACGACTAATTCAGTTAGATGCTGTGAAGAAAAAATTAAACGATTTAAACAGCCACAGTCGGTCGCTACTCTCCCTCCGTTTGGCTGTTTAAATTGTTTAATTTTTTCTTCACAGCGACTAACTATTACATAACCAATATAATGCATATATACAAGTAATGTTTTCAATTTTATGCTGGTTTGGATTTCTATTGATCATCCGATGGTCGCTCTATGTGTTAAAAAGGCACCTAGAACTTTGTAATTGCAGAGAACATCGCTTTCAGTCGCGGAACAAAGCAGAAGGACGGGAAAGGTCCAAGAAGCAATTCGAACCTAGCTGTTGACGATGACCTTACCACATGTTCTACAACAAAACCAGCAGTACCAGGATGGTGGACCGTGCAACTACAGAATACGTCCGTCATAACGACACTAAGGTTATTGGCAGGTGTGCAGCACATTTAAGCCGATAGAGTAATTTTCTATCTTTTTTTTTTCATTTAGAGGCTGAGTCGGCCAACCATTCTAAATTCACATACATGGCAAAAAGGGGCTCAATGCATCTCTGTGGTACATGATACCAGTCAAGCCATCACATAATTATGGATCCATAATAGCCACTTTTTCTAACAACTAACTTAAACAGAATATTGACCAATAGCGAATAGTTCCAGCCCAAGTCAGTCGGGGGCGATACTTTTCGCAGATGCATTAAGCCCTCTTTTCACAGAGCATGGCTCATCTACTTTTATTTTTTGATTGACAAATCTTTTTAAGATATGCTCTGGTCTGACATTATTACTGTGGCGAAGCAAAGAACTGGGGAGAATTACCGTTGCCAAAAATACTACCGCCATCAAAAGTAAATCTCAAACCCCATGCGATGAAATCCGTAATAATTAACTACAGATCTTTTTCTTTTTTTAATTGAAAACGCCCTTTTTTCACGCTTATCGACCTCTTGCTGAAAAGGAAGCTATTGTCAAACGTCTAAAGTGGAGGAATGTTTGGCCTCTAGAAGAAGCGAAAAAAATAAACTTTTTATGGCGAGGACTCCCCGATTGCCCAGGCATGATTTACTTTTTTTTGTGCAGAAAATAGAAGGTAAAAAATCCACAGGTTTTCTCAGAAGCAGATATGATTAATATCTATCTAGATCTATGGTGGAAACGTTTGTAAGAAAATGATAAAAGTAGAAACAGAACGGAAAAACCGACAAAAGGCCCAGTTTGGAGTCTTTTTTTTTTGCGGGGGGGGGGGGGGCGATGGGAGGGGGCGTTTATGGTATATGATTTTCATGTAAATCTATCATTATCACTTACCTTACCGCAAATAACTTGCATAATATAGTTAAGTAGTAAAGCTACCAGAATACCTATTCCGATGTCCTATACTATCAGATGCAACCCGTCAATCAAAAACGCATTTCTCAGTAGGCCTACACATACAGAAAGCAATTAAAAAACGTGAAAGAAATGCAATGGAAAATAAAAAAAAAAAAAATGCTCTTGTAGAGTATTTAAATGTACTGTATGATCTTGGTCTAAACTATTATTACAATCTCCTGTGAGCAATCAGGTCGTTTCACTCCCCTTTTATATAAAATAGCTTATAAACCAACCAATGAAATATAAACTATTTTATTTCAGACAAACAGACTGACATAAATGGCTGGAGAGTTTATGCTGGCCTGGACGACAAAATATTTTCGATGACTCTATGCACGACAGTTCGTTTCCACGGCGACGGCGCATTTTTGGAGTGTGATGTGCCAATTATAGCCAAATACGTAATGGTTGTAAACAGGGCAGATCCGGTGACACTTTGTGATGTAGGAATATTTGGTAGGACACCTTATATTTTCAAGGAGAAATTCATTCTTACTTAAAGGCCTAGTAGAGGCCAAAAGTAAAGAATGCGGTGTTAAAAATACATTCAAATTTGAATCATACCATTTAAAAGTACGGAAATATTGGTGAACATGACAATATGTTATTGTACGGTCGGTCCAAGTGTTGTTCGCTGGCAGAAAAATGAATGTTAAAACTACGTTGGAAGTTACCAGGTCGCTCTATCTGTTGTTCACTTTTTACCCGATTTTAAAATTCATTTCTCTGCCAGGGACTAACGTTTGGACCGACCGTTCAATAACAGATTGTCATCTTCACCATTATTTCTAAATATATGAGCCATGTTCTGGCAAAAGGAGGCTTAATGCGTCTCCGTGATGCATGATACCAAGCAAGTCATCGCATAATTAGGGACCCATACTGAGGTGGTCAAATATGGGAAAAGAATAAGTTGTGCGCTGTAGTTATTGCCAACACGTCGGGATCCTGCGTGGCTCAAGAATATGTGAGGAATATGCGAGCTGTCGCTGTGATGCGACAGAGATAAGGTTGAAAGCGGTGTATAAGACCATTAAATTACATAATACAACCAGTCATTACCAGCACGAACTTTTCAGACTACTGTGACTAAATGTGTTAAGTTAAAAATGGTGTTCAGTTAATTCGGGGAAAAGTGGCATGTGCTTACACGAGGAAATGATTACACACGCATCTAGAATCAAAATTTATTTGTCTGGATGGTATTCTACAAAACTTTCAACAATATTTCAGTTATATCACGGCACAACTCATACAGTCATATGAGCCATGCTCTGTGACAAGGTGGCTTAATGCATCTGCGAAAAGTATCGACCCAGGTTAGCCTGCGCAGTCCGCGCACGCTGACCTGGGCCAAAACTTTTCGCTATTGGTTTATTTTCTGTATGTCAAAGGACCAGTCTACCTTATGATACAGTCGGTATTGCTCAAGCTTTTATGCCACGTGTTGTATAGCCTGTTTTGCAATCCATGATTTGTTTGTCTACCTTACAGCTTGCAGTCGGTACTGGTTCGGTCAAGAGTGCGACAAATCATGTAACTGTGCAGACGAGCAGGAAGTATGTGATGTAGACACCGGGGCATGTTCTTCTGGATGTTCTGCAGGATGGACCGGAAATGACTGTCAAACTGGTATTCATTTCTTCTAAATAATACTTCGTAAAACCATCGTCGGTTACTTACACTACTTTTTTTACGTTACAATTGCTCTATGTACTGTGAGATATTAAGATGACAAAATGTTGTTCCAATAGGTAATAATAAACTGTTTCATCGGTTCCACAATGATATTATTCCGAAACTTTCGAGTAATGAATTGGCATGTTACAATTCACTAATGCATTTTCCTCGTCTTATTTTTGGAATGATATTTGGATTTTGACTTTATAGTGAGGCTTTTTGTTAAAGACGAACTGTGACTTGTTTAACAGTCGCTCGATTAGTTTATACATATTGATTTAAACGAGATTTTAGCAATCATATGTTTCCATGGCTTGGCATGGAATTTAAGCTATGGATGAAGTCATACTCGTGATATTCTCGAAAACTTGAAGACAGAGCATCCTTTGCATCCCCAATTGGAGGGTATTTTTTTCAGCTACTATAAAATGGTATCTACCCATTGTCTGTGTTGCGCACCAACAAAGTAGGATACTGCATTAACCCTTTTCCGTACAATCCCGTATTTTAACAAGCGTGGGAAAAGGACAAACATTTGCTCCCTTTCCCACAATGCTTTAAAAAGCCCTTCTATTAATCTTTTTTAATAATCTCTTAATCTATTTCATAATCACGCCAAAGCAACGTCGGAATAAATAAAGGGAAAAAATCCGAACTGCAGCATTTTCTGTTTTTCGCACATTTTTTTTTTTTTTCTACATTTTCATAGAAAAATTCCCTTTACTTTAGACATATTGATTGGTAGTCTGCAAATGCTTTGAATTCGGGTAAGTCTAAAATTCTGTTGTGTGGTAAAGCGTTAAGAAGATGGCAACACAGTAAGAACAAGTATGACGTCCCAATCACTATGCTGTAGGTTGTCGGAATCACTACGGTAAAGGCTGTAAATACCCTTGTGGAAAATGTGATCAAAACATGACCTGTAACAGAACAAGCGGGCGGTGTCCATTCAGGTGCCAGGAAGGATGGAAAGGCATTTATTGTACCGAAGGTATGTAGGATTTCAGTCTGTTTGAGTACAGACTTTGCTTTTGATACAAATTATGTTCAGCGGTTTTGAATTGTTACTTGTAGAGTTTTGCTCTCCGCAAAATTTTCGACTGATACCACAGTTTTTTTTTTGAAAAAGCCACATTTTCACAGTATGGGACCGGAAGTGTACAGTGGTTAGGATTGTATGTGACTTAGGATTCTGAACGGTGACGGTCTGTCACTTTGGTGTTAAAAATTGTGTTCACACGGTAAGTGAAGCTGGTGCTTTTCATTTATTTTGATAGTTATTATAAAATAGCCATATCGCGTTATTTGTTTGTTATGTATAGACCATACCAGGAAACGTGTGAGAGCTGTGAAACCTGCCTAGAGCAATAGCGATGCTTTGATCAATTGACCGTGCTAAAAATACAAATGGTTTTACCTTTTTTCTTCGAAAAATGTATCAACAGGTTTTTTATTCATATTTTTGTGAAAACATGTCAAGGTTTGGTAACCTAGTCGACTGCAATCTTCCTCATCCTAATTTTAAAATGGCACGTTCAGAAAAGAAATGTGTACAATCACTTGTGATCAGTTGTATAGTCACCTGAGATCCATTAACCGCTCATACGTGACTGTAAAAAATTGCCAGAATTTCACACAAATTTGTGGGAATGTCACGTGATCAATAACACTCATCAGTCATGGGGGAATGTACTTAAATGAGTATGATGACGTCATACTGAGTTACAGATTCCAAAGCGACTAATCGATTATTTGTACACCAAATTTGCACCGTTTAACTGCAGGTAATAGTCCAGGTTTTTTACGTACTAGAGAAAGTATTTTTGTAGTATGAAGTCGTATAATTGTTTAACAAAAATTCAATTCGCAGCCGAAAATCTGAGAATGCCTGTCTAAAAACTATTACAGAATGCGATCCTTTGACATTTGGCAAGAACTGTAATCAGATGTGCGGCCATTGTCATGGTGACGGGTCATGTGATAGTGTAACAGGGAAATGTCGCTACGGCTGTTTGGCGGGCTACAAGGGAGACAAATGTAATCAAAGTACGGTAACAAACTTTGTTACTTACCATCCATGTTTCTTTTTTGTCAATTGTATAGCCGTCGTTATTCTTCATTGCGATCAGTTATCAGGGAGAAAGAAAGATTGTCTATAATTTAATCGAAGTGCTGAAAGTACTATCAGGCAAGTCAATGTTGAATAGGATGCTTGGTAAAAATAAAATTTAGTTGGTGGATACAAGATATAGGAAAAATGGTCCAATATGGTTATTTAGTCCGATGTGGTCCAATCCGGTTATTATGAGGAACATGTAGGGCATTTCTGTTTGCTAATGATAAAGAGTACAAAAAAAAAAAACCAGATGAATAAAGATATTTAAAAAAGTTTTTATTTTTTAAATATGACATTATGACATTTACGAGCGGATTTTTAAGAGTTTAAAAGAGAGAGAGAGAGAGAGAGAGAGAGAGAGAGAGAGTTATATACCATCTTAATTGTTGTATAATTTGTTAGAGGATTACACATATCTGTGTAAGTTAGTAAAAGAGTATGTTCTACTCTGACATTTCGAGCTCAAGTCCTGCTTGAGAGAGAGAGAGAGTCACTGCGATTTTTTTTTTTTTGTTACTGATATATTAATGTGACTAACTTTTTAAGGTAGTGCTGTCACATGTAAGAGTAATTTCGTTCAATTGTTTATTAAATTTGTAGCATAAGTATAAAGATATATAGGTCATGCTCTGTGAAAATGTGGTTTAGTGTATCGACAAAAGTATCAACCCATGTTAGCCTGAACTGTCCACGCAGGCTGGTATGGGCCAAAACCTTTTGCTGTTGATAAATTTTCTGCATGTCCAAGGGCCATTCTACCTCATGATTCGGTTATTCAGATATTAGATATTGGTTGTTAAATATTAGATAATATGGATCCATAACTATGTGACTACTTGCTTCGTACAATGCCTTACTAGGACCCCTTTCCGCCAAGCACTGCTCATCAATGTACTGCATTAAAACCCATTTGCCAGAGCGCCGCCGATACATAACAGTTCTAGTAAAAAAGAGTTGATAAAGATAATGTTGATAATGATGACAGTGATAACGTTGATGACCACTTATATCATTTGTGCTAGAGATCAATCTTATTACCCGTTTTGTTTTGTGTGTGTCCTGATTCAAGATTGCTCAAAAGGTACGTTTGGAGAGAACTGCAACTTCAAGTGCAATAACTGTGCTGATGACATGGCGTGCGACACAAAAACAGGAGTTTGCCTAAATGGTTGCAAATCAGGTTGGGAGGGCGCATTTTGCACACAAAGTAAGTGCGTTAAAACTTCATGTTCTGAATAGAATTGAAAAAAAAAAAATCAATTATTGGCCTTTAATGTGCATACACATCGCATATCAACAAACAGATTTACGTTGAACGACACAATTTATGTCTAGATAAAAACGAATATTCTTTGGTATTCTTTGGTAAACTTACGGTGCTTTCCGGACAGGGCAAATCAAAAATAGGGGCCGTATTCGACAGTTTGTCTGACTTAAGGTTTGGACTAGCCATCTGATTGGCTGGAACAGCACGTCCCGACGAATCCGATGGGTTGTCTTTGAATCTAGAGTTAGAAGAGCACGTCGACCACTTTGTGACCCAGACTGCGCCACGGATAGCCTTGTTGAAAAAGACTTCAGTATTTACGTCAGTCTTACAGACTAATAGATCCAAAATTGTTTCTGAATCAGTGTCGGTATTGTATATTGATTTCAATCATTATTAATTGTGATCAGATTGATTAAAAAGGATAATGATAAAGAGCACGACGAATTTCTAAAGCATAAATGCATTTTTGTATCGGTCTTTATCATGTGACATATTTTATTGGTGGTTTAAGAGGGAGATCTATGGTATGATTTGTCACCGTAATTTCCATTTTTCTGTATGTCGAATTCGTAAATTATTCAATATATATATATATTTTTTTTCCAGAATGTTTAGTGGGTTTTTACGGGAGAGACTGTCGAGAAACCTGTGACAATTGTCTGCATGGCGAATGTAACAAAGTTACCGGAATGTGCCAGAACGGATGTGCTGCAGGTTATCTCGGAGATAATTGTACAGATGGTATGCTTACTTTGAATTGTTACTCATATAGATAAGACATCTAGTAGTACTTGTGAGCTGTATTCACCAACTGGTCTAAATGTTGTCAGTTTTCCTGCTTGAGTCCGAAAACCGATCCGTTTGGTGACTATGGCAGACACATCTCAGATGGGTGTCCTTGGAAGTTAGAAAAGTATTAAGAATGGCTACCGCAATGTATAAAATTCACAAAAGCATACTAATTACATCCGATGAGATTCTTAAAAGACAACATTAAAAAAAGCCGCTGTTCTAGCCAGGACACCGGCTGTAAATCTAAAACAAAGGTTGCCCAACAGTTTCCACCCATGAGTGTTATCAGTAGATCTATATTTAGCACTATAAAAGTTCAAGACGAACTTAAAGCTGCTATTGTTAAGACTGTGAGATTTTGAATGCTATAGCTAAATCTTGTTAAATATTTCAGCATGTGAATCTGGAACATTTGGTTTGAACTGTACGGAAACCTGTGGAAAATGTCTTGAAGGTGAAGGTCATATTTGTGACGTCAGAAACGGAAGTTGTATACATGGCTGCCAATTTGCTTACGACATGCCTCTCTGTATTGATCGTAAGTACATCTTAACCCTTTCCCAAACGACAAATTTTGGACTGGTCCAAATTGAAAGAGTTTGCAGACGACAATTTTCAATTTGATGAAAATGGCAGAAAATGATCAAAAAGGGTAGAAAACACTGTGGGAAAAGGAGAAATTGCTCGTTACGAGCAATTTCTCCTTTTCCCACAGTGTTTTCAAAAGACTGGTACTGCAGACACGTGAAAACCAGGGCTTGTTTGGGAAAGGGTAAAAGACCTGTAAAACCGAGATTGTATTAACTTATTGAGTACAAAGTGATCAGTTACCTGTTTGAAAAAGTCTAACCCGAAGTGAACTCTATCGCTGCCAACTGTGTTAGATTTTTTTCGTGGTCTAGAAACACATTTCCACCACAGTCGAAGATGAATGCTTAATAGCCTAGTACAAGTGGAGGAAGGTGTACGTTCTGTACAGTCAGATCTTGATCTACACCGTCCACAGAGGTTATCCAATTCGAAAATAGTAGAAAAAGAGTTAAATGACCTAGAAGAGTGGTGAAATAAAAAAAAAAAAATGCCCCGACTTATTTGGCTAAACGCCGAACACGCTTGACTTTTTTAAAAGGCGATGAATTCCACAGTGTCAACAAAACATTTTTTCCCGTAAACTGGCTTCACTAAGGATTGTCTTACGAACTTACTAGTGTACCACATTTTATTTCATGCATTATTTCATTTCGGTGTCTTAACGGGAAATAATGGTGGATTATGATTAGGTATTTCATCGTTTCGATCAGTGCGTTTACCGATTGATAAACTCACTGGTGCGGAAATACCGAGAGCTACCCGCGCTTTGGAAGTCCCGACAAAAAAGGGGTTAGAAGCATAAAATAAATAGAATAATTATATATATTTGTTTTCGTTGAAAGATCGAAATTTATTTCATATCGTGAATACCATACGGTAAGATTTTCACGGGTGCGCCACTCGTGAAAATATTTCCGATGTTGTTCACTCGATGAAATAAATTTAGATCTTTCACCGGAAAAAAAACAAAACCCGAATATCCTCTATGTATGACTTTTGCTATGCACAATATCCTATCTAATCCAGGTAAACCTACATAAAACTGGTCTTCACGGAAACGCACGAAAAATGCGTCGAAAACTATGTATCTCAATTAATTAATGCCACACCATATACTTTCAAAAACGTCGTATTTTGTTACTTGTATACTTTCAAAAACGTCGTATTTTGTATACTTGTAACATAGAAGTGGCATTGTTCAATGAACTTTTTAATCATTTAATATTTAGGAATGTAGTTTATCGTTTAACCCGGAGGCTGCTTAGCGCGACTCACTGACCTTTTGCTGACAGCATAGATCAAGATCAGACTGCACAGAACGTGCAGTCTGATCTTAATCTAAACTGTTCGATAAGGAGATATCTCTCCTGAAAAATACCTTTGAAATGGTAAAATTTGGGTTGTAACTATTGGCTTGAAAGTTTCATTTCTTCTATTTTGCAGGATAAGGGTTAAAAGATCTATTTAAGTTTAATTTTATACATTTACGAAACCTTTTGGTACAACTCTATCAAAGTGACACACTATCGCCGCGGTTCTATATCATTATCTGGAATACTGTATGTAAATGGGGTCTACCATTGCATTTACTCTTTACTTCTGCTGACACTATACCATGTATTTTGTAGTCTGCCCGGCTGGTTACTACGGGGATGGATGCAGTAAGTGCGGTATGTGTAAAGCATCAACAACATGTGATGTTTACACGGGTAAATGCCCGGATGGGTGTGGGCTAAACTTTTACGGAGACATGTGTATGCAATGTAAGTACATACTTGTGAAGACTGCTGGTGCATTTAACGTTTTTAAAGTTTAGCGTGAAACAAGTCTGAAAGACAATATTGAGGCGCACCGATCGCAGCACATTTTTTTAGTTGAAATCGTCGTCCGAGGATATGTTCAGCAACTGTTCTGTGTTTCTCAGACTCTTTTCAGCTTTACCTATTAAAACTCTTTATCACACGACAACATTTTGGACTTGTCCATTTTTGGCATTTCCACTTGACATTCAAAACATGACACAAATGAAAGGATTTGTCTCTGACAGGGTACAACTCGTCGTGACAAAAGGAGAAATGCTGGCTACCAGTATTTTCTCCTTTTCCCACAATGTTTTCAAAAGTCTTCTCCCTCAGAGTCTTAGAATAAGGCCTAGACTTAGAGTGTTATTTATATAATTTTCAAAAATATAAACTTCTATAATTTTTCTGCTCTGTAAACAAATATTGTTTCAATATATGAATTAAACGCGTTGATATGAATGGCAAAAGGGGGCTTAATGCATCTCCGTTATGCATCATACTAATTGACCTTTCTGAAAACGGGAGTTTGGCACGCCCACCTTAGTAACGCGGTATTTTGGTCGCTAGGTCCGACAAACAAACCAGAAAATGGCGCCGTCTACATATAGAAAGTGGGTTTATTTCTGTTTTATTTTAGCTTATGTTTCGCTCTAATTAAAGCACCCAAAGTTTTTTCACCAACTTTCTTATCAATTCGAACTAAATCAGCAACGTAACAAGAAAAAATACTTTGAATGATGTCATATTTATAACAAATCGAGAAGTAAAAACAGCGCAAATATGTTCGTAATTCCGTGTTCTGTCTCGCAAATGTGAGTAGACTGCTGTCGGCAACATCTATAATTAGTAAAAGGGAAAAAGGGCATAGGTTTTTAAGACATTTTGTCAGTATTTAACATGTCAGTTTGACAGTAAACAATATACGAAAAGGACTTACAATTTAACCCTTTACCACACAATCCGGTGCTTTAACGACCTTGAAGGAGGAGACTTTTGTAAACTTTTCTCTTTTTTCCCGAGATGTTTTCAGCCCTTTTAAGACAAATCTCACCATTGGAGCAACGTTTAATTTGTCGACAGCATTTTTTTTTTCAAATTAGACGAATCAAGTATTATGTTGTCAGGTAAAGCTTTACTTAACACCTCTAACACCTGTTTGGGTAAAAATCAATAGTTTTATTGTAAGTAATCAATTAAGAAAGTGGTTTGTCGTAATTCTAACAGATGTATATTGGTAAAACTTTTAAATTGGGGGTATTTTTGTTTTTTGAGTAGTAAGGATTATACTTATTTTGAATGGACGTGCATTTATCAGTTAATGCGACGATCGTGGGGATAACAAACAATCGGTCGAACCAGGCTTAAGTGCAATTGACAGTCACATGTAATCGTTTTAATGAAACAGGAATAAAATATGAATGCTCCCTAAAGTATTAAAACAAGAATCAAAGAACATCTGACGTCCGCAACTCATTTATGAAACAGGATGACGAGTGGCTGTCAATATAATAGGCTTCTTCCATAGGCTCGTCTCGTACAACGATTACGACTGTCTACAAGTAATGCTTGGAGTTTGAAAGATGTTCGTTGGGTTAGATTACAATAGGTAGTTTAACAATAAACTGTGTTTTTCTTTCCCGGAAGATTAAAAAAGACTGCTGTTCTGTTGTATGGTAAAGGGACTGTTTTTTTCGGAATCCAGTTTAAATCTACCGGTGACATTTACGTGGATATAGGTTTCTGGAATGGATAAATTTAGTTTTCCGTTCAGCGTATATTATCTTCCCACATGATTCTTGTCTGCAACTTTAATCCATTTTTAAATAATTATTCTATAATCCAATCCTCTTTGGTTTAAACGAAAAGAAAAAAAAAAAAACATTGTCTGTCTATAGTACAGGCTGTAATTTGTCAGACTCCTTTGTTTATATGACACGCTATACTGCGTTTTGATTGGCTGATATAACCTGTCAATCAAAATCGACAGAAAGGTCAATTTAGTCATCACACAATCATGGATCCGTAATAACCACTTTTTTTAATAACCGGCACAATCATGAGGTAGACTGGTCCTTGGACATACTGAAAATTGACCAATAGCGAAAAGTTTCGGCCCAGGTCAGCCTGCGCGGACTGCGCAGGCTGACCTGGAACGATACTTTTCGCAGATGCATCAAGCCCCCTTTTCACAGAGCATGGCTCAAATATTCTGCCCACCATCCACACCATAAATTAGAAATGGGGGTAGTCAAACAAACCAACTAAACGGCATCATATAAAACAACTTGGCAAAATGTCAGGACAATTTGTCATCTATGTGTGTATAGACTCGGGTATTACTACTATGTGTTATAAAATTATTGCCTCCTGTAACAAATTTACTGCAGCCTTTAGAAACGTTGTAAATAATAATCGAGAAGTAATAGGCTCTGATACATGTCCATGCAAACATATTCTGGCAGGAGAAATTGCTGGTGGTTCGCAACAAGACATTTCCCCTTTTTGCCACAATAATTTTAGTTATGCTTTTTCCTTCAATACTTCTGAAGTCAAGTCATCTGCAGGTCGTAAATTGTTGCCCCTATGAAGGCCAAATTAATGAAGTGGATATATCGGTCATTTGGGGTTGGTGGTGTCAGTGGACAGTAGAGATTCTACATTTAATGGCCTGCACGTTCTGCGCAGTCCAATCTTAACCCTTGGGCTGCTGAGGGCGACTCGCTGACCTTTTGTGGACAGCGTAGATCCAAGATCAGACTGCACAGAACGTGCAGTCTGATCTTGGATCTACACTGTCCGGTAAGGAGATATCTTTCCTCCAAAATTTCCACAGAAATAGGAAAATTTTGGGTTTTTACTATCGCTTAAGGGTTCCATTTCTTTTATTTAGCAGGATATGGGTTAATCCTAACTTAGCAGCGTACATAGAAAAAGTGTCACGAAGATGCAAAGGCATAATTCTCCCTGGAAAACTTTAGTATGGAGTACGATAGTAGTATAGGAGGGTAGACCTCGGACAAAAGCCGTTTTGTCCGAGGTCTACCCTCCCTGAGTGCCATTTTGTCCGAGGTCTACCCTCCCTGAGTGCCATTTTTGTCCGAGGTCTACCCTCCCGAGCAGAAAAAAAGCCGCATCACTGCAGTTTTGGCGTGATTCGGTTTCCGCGACATATGAATACAATAATAAATAGTCCGTTACTAGGCTCGGGAGGGTAGACCTCGGACAAAAGTAGTTCCGGCAGTTGGTTCAGGTAGAAGCCCTCGTTGGACTTAGTCTTTTTTGGAGGGTTGATCTTTCTCTCTCTATTACCGTCGGACTTAGTCTTTTTTCCACAATTGGATTAAAAAGTAGTTCCGACTGATGTAAACAAGTAGTTCCGACTGATGTAAACAAACGTAAACAAACGTTTTGATTGGTTGAGACGTTTTCCCGCCAAAATTCGATGGGTTATTTCCCCTTTTCAGCTTGGATCAAGGCAAAGACCCTTGTTGGACTTAGTCTTTTTCACAATTGGATTAAAAAGTAGTTCCGGCTAATGTAAACAAACAGGTTGGTTCAGGCAGAGCCTATCGTTGGACTTAGTCTTTTTTCCACGATATGGTTCCCAAGATAAAAGACTCTTCTATTGGTCTTAGCGATATTGACAATTTGAGAAAGATAGACTTTTCTTGGGGAATGGTTAGCCCTGAAAAGGGCTGTTTTGGAGTTTGTTTTTTTCCTCCTCCTCCTCTAATGACAGTATCCAAAGTTTGTCTGACAGATAGGGCACTCCACGACTCTTCTTCGATCTGCTATTAACCTTCTTATTTTGTTTATTTTATGCATAGGCAAAGTGGAGTCATGCATCATGGCCAGTAGAAAGGTTGTCAGATACCATTTTGTCATCGAGAGAAGTAGAAATTGTACACTATAGTCCATCACCATTTCTTTAGCTGTCACCTATTCGGGAACCGAATGATTAATGCACTGGAAATATCATCGTCTTTTATACGGCTGGAGGCGACTTGACTTACTTATTGACAATTGTTGAAGATAGATTTTTCTTGGGGAATGGTTAGTCCTGAAAAGGACTGTTTTTTGGAGATTGAACTGTCTTTTTTTGTCTTTTTTCTGTGTTTTTTGCCTTTTTTTGTTGTGTTTTTTCCTCTATTGAGAACTTTTCTTTGTTTCTTTGGGTATCTTTTTGAGTTTGAGTTTTGGAATCTTTAGGATCTTGAAGTCTTTGAAGTTGTCGATATTTTTCCCATGTTTTCCCAGCCCTATTTTTGACGGTGATACATAGGTGGGATCGTATCGTTGTTTTTTGTGAAGTTGTTCATCATCGTCTTTCTCTATTTCTCGTTTTTTATTTTTTATCTTCTCTTCCTTTGGTTGATGATCTTTCTCTGGTTGTGTTTCCTTTGAGTGTTGCTTTTCCTTCGACTGATTTTCCTTTGACTTCTGATCTTTCTTTTTTACAACTGATACAAGGGAGTCTGTTAGTCTTCGAAGGCTGGTTTTATCAAAGTCGAACTCCACCGGAATCTTCACAATAACAGGAGTAGTTGACTGTCTTTGCTGACATATTGTCTCGATGTTTCTGTTCAATGTTTTCAACTCCTCTAAAATCTGAGTTATTGTAGCATCTTGTTTTGAGATCATCTGTCGTATCTCTTCCTCGAATTTGTTAACTGGCGCTGCCATTGGCTCAATGAATGTCGAATTCATGGCTGACGCTAGAATATCTCCACTGTTTCCACTCTGTGGCAAGGAGTTGTCTAAGATGTAGTCGGTTAAGTTGTAATCGGCTAAGTTGAGATTCATCTTTCCCGTTAACAGTATGTTTTTACTCGTGCTGCTCGAAGATCGAGAGTCGAATGATTGTAGAGAAATATCGTCAACGTTTTATAGGTTGGTAGGGGGATTGACCTACTTTGATACAGAATTAAGAGCGCGGACCCGGTCGGAAGCACCAACGAATGATTATAACACTTAGAGAGAAAATGATAGAAATCTGGGGTACTAGCTAACCGATTGATCTGAACTCTATTGCGAATGTAACATATCCTATGATTGAACAAAAAACAGTTGAATTCTAGTCAAGCAGAGATGATAATCTTTTCGATTTTTACATAGTTATATTGCTTACTTGCAAAAGGATGAACTACACTATATTAGGAAATATTATTTGGAGTGAAATTTTCTTAGAGTTATGTAGAATTTTGTTTGACAAAATTTGAAAAGATAGAACTTTCTTAACGTTTGGTAGTCCTGAAAAGGACTGTTTTTCGAAGATCTGTATTTTTTCAACCTCTTCGATTATCTCTCGCAGCCTCGAACTCATTAATTAGCATGATAAGTAGTGCTATCTCATGACGTATCTGTCGTCGACGAAACCAATCTTCTATCCAGTTCAGTATTGAGTAATATGCCACTGATCCAAATATGAACATACAAAACATTTTTTATTCTCGAGTATTGAGAGGTAAAAATGGTTAAATGAGAACTTGACCGTCTTTCTTTATACGTTTTTTACAGATGGAATGACCTACTTTGACTCGAAATTAACGTTAACCAATCGTTAGTTTTGTTATATTCTCTTTTGAATAAGTAAAAGATAGATGAAAACAAGTCTATACGTTGTGGTAGGGTTCAAGGCTTTCTGATGAACTTAGTCTTTTTTGATAAGTTGAAGTAGAAAATACCTTTTTCTTAAAATCAGAATTGACTTGGTCTGACAATTTGAAGAGAAAGATAAAACTTTCTTGGTGTATGTTAGCCCTGAAAAGGGCTGTTTTCACTATTCTCTGTAATGAAATTAATTTAACTATCGGTTAACTTAATTTCAAAACTAGAGAAAAGATCGAGGACTCTAAACCTCCTCATCTGAATCTTCGGGGAATAGCTCACGCCGAAGTTCATTGATTTCTTCAACTTTGGCTTGGACATACTCATTATACATAATGAGTACTCCTTTGATTGAACAAAGTTGAATTTTCAGATTATATTGCACAGCTCTGCTTTTACACTTATCATATCGTTTTTCTATCCCACTCAGACGAATTTTAAGCAATTCGATCTGTTTGCATCCCTTTCTAAATCGTCGCTCTGCTTCAAACAATTTGAACCGTTTGTCGAGGGTCTTCATTTTTGAGTTCTGAGAGGGAAAAACTGATTAAAAAGAAAAAGAGTCCCGTCTTTTATAGGATGGTAGAGGAATTGACCTACTTTGACTCGGAATTAATGTTATCCAATCGTTAGTTTCGTTATATTTCTTAATTCAGAATTGAGTTGAAGTGACAATTTGAAGAAAAGTAGAAAACTTTCTTGTTGCATGTTAGCCCTGAAAAGGGCTGTTTTTTTGATGAAGATTCATCCTTCACTGGTTGCGATCGAGATGTTCTTCTTCTTCTTCAAACTGGACCACGATGAAAGCTTGACAGCAATGATAACACCAAATCACTACACCATAGTCTTCATCATAGTCATAGAATCCCTCATCTGGTTCTGGACAATTGTGCTTTTCTCCAAGATGTTGTAGGATATGAAAGCATTTTCCGCACTCTATTGCACATGGTCTATCACACTGTGGACAATAAGGAAAAAATATAAGCATTTTTCTCGTCTTGGTATACTTTTACGATTTCTTATTCGTGCTACTCGAGAGAAACGAGAGTCGAATGGTTATAGGAAAAGTTCACTGAATTTTTATAACTTAGTGGAGGGATTGACCTACTTTTTCTGACTCAGAATTAACGTAGACCAATCGTCAGACTTGTTATATTCTTTTGTAGAAAAGGAATGGCGGGAGTGGGAAAAACGGTTGATCTTGGTGGGTGGGGGAAACGATGATTCTTCGGATAGGACTTAGTCTTTTTTTGAGTCTGATACAACCAATCTTTAGATCTGAGAAATACGTTTTGTTTTGACAATTCGAAGAAGCAGACTTCCTGGGTATTGGTTGGCTCTGAAAAGAGCCCTCAATCCTAAAAAGAAGGAGAGAGTGGTTCTTAAAAAGAACCATTGTTTTTTTATCCATTATACAGGATATGCCGTGATGACAGAAAGATCTTTATACTTGACTACATCCGGCAACTCAAATCCATCATAGCAGGCGATGACTTTACAAACATACGCTTCTTTACCATCTACATCTTTTCCGATTTCAACAGGAAATTTCATTTCAAAAATTATCTTGTTGAAACCTTGCAATTTAATACTATCACTATGTTCTACAGTAGATTTTACCATTTCATAAATTTCTGAAACGGAAAATCTTCTAGAGAACAAACTAGGCTGAGATTCATCCAAGTATCGTTCTGCATCGAAATAATGCTTTCTAATGAAATGCTCATAATTGAAGTACTTCTTATAGCGTAAATATTGCCCACTATAATAAGATTGAGGCGGTGTGCCAAAACCCTGTTTCACAGACATATCGCTAGGATAAAAAAGATAGAGAAAGAATAAAAGATAGGAAAATTTCTGTCAACATTTTATAGCTTGGTAGGGGGATTGACCTACTTTGATACAGAATTAAGAGCGCGAACGGGGGTGAGAGCATGTAGATAGAACATAACGTACTATATGATCTCACATAGAATGTGATGATCTAGCTACATTTTTCTAAGTCTGAACTTTTCTTTATTCAAGTTTTGGGGAAGAAATCAAAACAGACGACCTTTTTTAAAATCATTTCTTTATTCATTCAAAAGTTCTTAACAATATCATGAAAAAAACAGTAACGTTTAAAACAAACCAAATGTTCTAACACTATATTTTATATATACAAAGACAATTTATATACAAAAAACAATGAAGGTACATTTTTATATACAAAGCATTGACAATGCAGTTCTTATTTACAACAATGACAGAACATTTTTACAATGCAAATTCACAGATACCTCGATTTTTCCACTTGTCTTCATGTTCCACAACAGCTTTGTGCAATTGTTCATTGCCCAAAAACAAACTATATACACTGTCCAATCCACTATATTCACACGTTCCTCTAATTTCAAAGACGTTTTTGAATACTGCTTTTGCCGAAAGAGTTGAAAGTACGATTTTTTCTGTGACACCTCTATCAAAAAGAATATAACCTTCCATGATATCCACTCCTTCTGCATTATCTCTTGATTTTGTATACCGTAAGTAAAAGTTAAACAGGTCTGATTTCGTTTTCATTAGATTCAAATAACTTTCTTCTGGTCTTCCTATGATAATGAATCGCCATCGACTTGTTGCTTGCAACTTCTTAGCGAAATAGTCACTTTTCCACAAACAAACTGTCAAATAGCCTTTGATGGTGGTATCGAAATCTGACTCAGTCACCAACATTGCAATAAAGTCGTGCATGCTATACATTTTGCAGGATGTCTCTCCTTTTGCAACTCCCTTGTGCAATTTATCTATCCAAAATTTCACACAGCTGAATTTAAGGTTGAATTGTGTTCGTTCATCGAGCGTGTGCAGATGGATGAAATCTCTATAAACTTTTTCACGTAGTTCTATCGGCAAAGGCAGCATTTCACTTGACATGATTTCCACTTTTCGATAGAGCCGTCTTACTTTGGTTGTTCACTTCAAGTCAGTGTAACATGGTGTTGTCCCTTACAGTTATTTATACCCTCAAATCTTATAGGTCATAGAGTGTAGTATCGTTACAATGCAAATTCACAGATACCTCGATTTTTCCACTTGTCTTCATGTTCCACAATAACTTTGTGCAACTGATCATTACCCAAAAACAATGGAAATTTGCTATCCATTTCACTATATTCACGTACTCCACTAAATGGAAAAACATGTTTTGAAATATCTTTTGTCAAAAGAGTTGAATATACGATTTCTTCTGTGACATCTCTATCAAAAAGAATATACCCTTCCATGGTATCCACTATTTCCTCACCGTCTTGAATGGATCCTTGTTTGTAGCGTAAATAAAAGTTAAACAGAACCGATTTCATTTTCAGGACGTTCAGAAAACTTTCTTCTGTTCTTCCTACGATAATGAATTGCCACCGACTTGTGGAATCCATCTGTTTAGCAATATAGTTGTCTTTCAACAAACAAAATGCTAAATAAGCTTTGAGAGGAAAATCAAAATCTGTATCATCCCCTATCATTACAATAAAGCTGTGTATACCATACAACTTGCACGATCTTTCTCCTTTTGCAACTCCCTTATGCAATTTGTTTATCCAAAGTTTCACACAGCCGAATTTAATATCCAACTGTACTTGTTTATCGAGCGTGTGCTGATGGATGAAATCTCTATAAACTTTTTCACGTAGTTCTATCGGTAAAGGTAGCATTTCGCTTGACATGATTTTTTCACTTTTTGATAGAACCGCGATAGTTTTCACTGTTTTTAAAAAAGCGTCTTACTTTGATCGTTCACTTCAAAACAGTGTAACACGATGTTGTTTCTTACAGATATTTATACCCTCAAACTTTTATGACCATAGGGAACAGTATCAGTATCGTTTACAATCACTCTTTTGGTGTATACAGAGCGAAAGGTTTTTGTCTGTGGTTCACTGGTCACTGTTCTGTCTTTATGCCTTTTGATTCTGCAGTCATACTGAACTTTGATTTCTATTGTGCGATCCAAAGCACATTTTGAATAGGTGTCGAAATTTACCATCTGATTTGTATTGTAATCCAAAGTAATTCCCTTGACTTTACATTTGCTTTTTTCTTTTCCATCTTTTGTTCTCATTTTGTAAGCGTAATTCTTGGGGCCTAATCCTCTGAAATGAGTTATTCTACAATCAGGTTCTTCATCGGTCCATTTTCCTAACCTACTGTTAATGATGGGAGGGTTCCACAATTCAGGATCATGAATGTACATACAACTATCTGTATCGAAATACAGAACTCTATCCCCCAATCTTTCAAGAACACTGTACAGTTCCAACCTTGCATAAGCTGTTACGTAGGATGCTACAATAACATTGGCTGTTGCATGCGTTTCGACAAAGTCCATCTTTTCTTTATAGTTGACCAAAATGAATGGACACTCGTTGTCAAAGATTTCCACATGTTTTACCGTATATTTCGGGTCGGTAATCAAGTCAAAATATTTAGATGGTTCTCTGATGTATTTCGTCTTGCTCATGTTTTCACGCTGTGCTAATTTCCCCCAAAGGCAGTTCAGCATAATCTTAGCAAACGATCTTTTACCAGGGTTTTTTTGAATACATTTGGGGTCGAGACGAATCCCTTCAGCTTCCTCATACTCGCGAATGAATTGATTCTTTTCCGAGTCTGTCTGACACCAGCTGGGGTATCCACTGGCTTCTTGCTTAATTTTCAAGAAATTATCCACATAGCCTTTAAAGAATTGATCCGAAACAGCGTGGAAATGCCAGATTTCATACACTTGCATTAGCTGATAACCACAGTCGAGAGCTTTGAACAGTTCAAATGTAACCCAAGTTCCAACCAAGGATCTCTCTTCTTTTTCATGGTTACAAACGTTTGAGCTTTCTTGTGCACATTTCATACAGAGTGGAAACATCATCTTGTTGTTACAGTGAACTGGAAGAACAGGATGAAACAAATCAATTGGGGGTAAAACTTTGCATTTAATGAGTCCTTCATACTGACGAATATTCTTCATATCAATACTCTCAGCAGTCAAGATTGTGGGATGGCCTACAGGATAGAATTTATGTTTGCAGACGTAAGGATACAGAGAGCAGATGTCGATATACTTGATTTCCTTCTCACTGCTTTCCTCAACATCATAAGCAATTTTTATTGCATTGCATCTGCCTCCAGCCAGGCCCTCTCTTGGTTCGATGGGGTCACAGTTCGGATATAGACTTTCAATGGTTTTTTTGTACTCTTTGTCCTTTTTCATCTTGGTATCGAATTCATGCTCCCATATGGTCACGATGTTATATCCCATTCTTTTGATGGTTTCTAATCGTTCAATGGTAGTGTTGTACAATTCATCCATTGTTTTTCCATTGATGGGATTGATATATTTTCGATCCTTGAAACATGTCTGGCAGCCATGAAATAAATCCCCGAGGAATTCATAGACAGTGTTTGATTTGTGGTGAAAACCGTCTACAGTATATCTTCCTATTTGAAATTCACCACCATTTTTACCGTGTTGAATATGAATCCCTTTTTCCCTAGCAATACTTTGAATCCATCGTATTGCTTTCATAGAAAACCGGCGTCTGACTGGGTCTTTGCTTGAAATGATGGCTATCTGATTTTTTGGTAAATAATCTTTTCGCCAAATCTTGTTACAGGCGCCGGCGATAGTAAACGCCTCTGTGAATGGACAAATCCCACTCTGTTCGATGAACAACTTTCTGAATTCACCACATCCTCGTCTTAGGATATCAACATCCGATCGACAGTACATCTCCATCTCTTTTTGAAAATTGAATTCCTCACCATTTTGAACTTTGTCATTATACCAGACTATGAATTTCGATCGAGCCTCTTCAGACATTGAATCGGGTTTGTAATAAGACATATCCAAGTATGGCCCAACGTAATCCCAGAATTCGTCTGTATTTGCCCAGTGAGGAAAGTAGCCTTTTTTCATTTCTTGAAGTCCAAATGTAGTCGGCAATTTTGCCAGACCAAAGTTCATAAAACTGAAGGAGTCAATCAAACACACTCCATTCAATTCTAACTTCAAAATATTATTCCCATTCATGGTCAGTTCTGGTTCTTTCATCCCAACACTGATAATATGATTGAGAATAAATTGACCATCATAACCTTTGAGATTATGGGCAATAGCTATGATTCCTTTATGATGCTTTGTAAAGAGCCAGCTACAGAATTGACTCAAAGTTTCTTTTCCTTGAAAAATAACTTCTCTTCCTTCTTCGAATTCACTACATGTGGAACAATGAAAATCAAGTGGTTTATCGATACATTCAGCACAGGCTCGGTGTGCAATACAGTAATTCGGAATATGTATCCCTGTATCTTGCTGACATTCAAAATCAAAGAAAATGAACAAAGGTTTTTTGACTACAGAAGAACTCGTCTCATCGTCACTGTCATGCTTCATCTTACTCTGGTAAGGTTGAATAAAACAGCGATGAGAGAAGTCAACTATTTTCTTGCAGAGATGACACTTTTTCTTTCCCTTACAGACATGATTTTTCTTTCTGACAAAAAACTGGCCTTCACATTTTGAACAGAGTTTCACTAATTCACAAATGGTCTTCTTCTCTTTACCTTGAAGTGTTTTGTGTTTTTCCAAGCATTCTGCACTGAAAAAACATCTATGACACTTGGAACAGACATACTCTTTTGATTTCGATGGACATTTTCCAGTACGAAAGCAACCTTTACAGATCTTTGAGCAAACATGGTCTTCCCGATTCCTGTAACGTATATCACAGAACTCACAATAATAACCACAATCAAGAAATGATGTAATGGATTTGATGTAGTCATAGTGTTTTTGATGAAAGTACAAATGTATGATTTTACTATTATCTTTCACTTTTGGATGTTCAAACACTTTCTCCATTCTCGATTGCTGTTGATGGACTTTAATAACATAGTCTTTTTCATACAAGAAATCTTGAATTTTTTTGTATTCTTCAGGTCCTACAGGTTGCGTTGACGAAACTCCAGCTTCATTCATCAATTTCTCGGCTTCAATCTTTTGAAGTGGTCTGTTTGATCTTTTGATGATATCCCATCTTCGATTCCATTCTTGGGTGTTTTCACGTTCATGGTGATAAATCCCCACAACAACAGCTCTTGCAAAACATAGATGATCTTCATTATTAATTTCAATAATCGATTGTTTCTTCTTTGCGAAAACTTTTGAATCCAATATTTCTGTACCCCTAACTCTTTTACCACTTCCACTTGGGGGTACCGTATGTGTGATATCGAATGTCATGCGACCATCGTTCAAGACGAATTCCTCATTCGACTGTAGAACTTTTTCAATCTCGTCCAATATAGTATGACTCTCCAATTCCTCCACATATAGAAAGGGTATATGAATCCCCATATCCAATGAATGGTGATTGATGGTAATTCTGATCATATCCCTCGATTCAGCCTTTAACTTTTGAACGATTTGTTGGATAACATCGTCGAATAAGGCAGTCAGTTGCTGGGGTTGTAACTCATCGAATTTCTTAAAGGACGCCTCCAACACACGGGAATCTGTATTGAATTTTCTTGACTTCTTTTTTCCCACTTCTTTTAAGGCGTATAGACTTTTCATATCCAAAGATTTTTTGTCTCCACTTTCTTCTTTCTTGGGTAAAAATAGCCCAGCATGACTTTCTTCTTTCAAAGATTTTCTGTCTTCTTCTTTTAAAGATTTTTTGTCTTTACTTTTTTCTTCCTTGGGCAAAAATGGTCCAGCATGACTTTCTTCTTTCAAAGATTTTTTATCTTCTTTCAAATTTTTTCTCTTTTTGGTTGACGGTGGAAATTTCTCATCGTTTTCTTCTTTCAAAGATTTTTTGACTTCACCGTCGCTTTCTTCTTTCAATGGTAAACTTTTTCTCTATTTGGTTGACGGTGAAAATTTCTCATCATCGCTTTCATCATTACTGCTACTGTCTGGATAGACTAGGATTCTTTTTCTTTTCTTTGCCGGTAGTAATTTTTTTCTCTTCTTCGACATCGGCTGAATTACCTCATCGTCACTTGTACTGTCTGAATACGGTACTAACCTTTTAGACATGGTTTATGACTGATTGCAAGTCAAGTAATGTCCCAGAACTAAAAAAATCCTAGCTTTTTTATATCTTTTTTCAGACCAAACGTGTATAAAAAGAGGTATTACGACTGAAATCTTCATCATTCTTCGGAAAGATTTCAAACAGGACAGCTGGTAGAAAAAATGAGTGGGTTCAAGCTACAAAGTACAACACCAAAGAGAATGTACCTGTATGTTAACCCATACACTCACGATTATGAGATCACCAATATACCGTCAAGATATCAAGTCTACCATACTGGGAACTACGTGGGATCATTTCTATCCCACCAACATTTTGCAGAAAAAGATGTCTATCGTATCACCAGAGTCCTGGATCAAGCAACATTCGACAAGCGCCATGGAGTGAGTGATATGACAACGAATATCTGCTTTACATGCAACAGATCAGGACATTGGGCTAGACAATGTCCAGAAAAAGAAAAAATGATGTGGAGATTCGTCTCTGTCTTCGTGGACCCCTACAGTCACGATGTTAAAATTTCGCCAACAATGGAAACCGGTAGAGAATTCCAACATATGAAATACGTTGGGGCTCTATTATCCTATAAAGTAGACGAGAATAAATGGAAGACAAGATCGTCACAGACTACAACTTCATTGACAGGAAATCAAATCGAACAGGAGATTGAAAATATGGAGCATGATAACACAGAAATCAACGACACAGAAATCTGTAGAAGTCAAGTAGAAATACATGATAACCCACAACAAAGTTTGCAACAAAGTTCGCAAAAAAATAAACTTTCTTCAGAGGATACTCTTATACTCGATCAAAACAACGAATCCTCTTCACTGTCTGGAGAGGAGCAAAACAACGAACAGAGGTCTCAAAAATCTTCAGGATCTGAAGAAAAGAAAATCAACGAGAAAAGAGAAAAGAAAAAGAAGAACTGTTTCTTCTGCAAAACAAAAAAACATGGTGCAAAAATCTGTCCAGATATTGTGTTGAAAAATAACAATGACGAACACAATGATGGAAGCAATAAGAGGAAACGCAAGAGTGAATGTGAGCCTGACATCCCGAAGAAAAAAAGAAAAACGTGTCTGTAAAAACATTTTTTCAAAGAACTGTTTCAAAGAACTGTTTCAAAAAACGATTCAATTATTTCTACAGGTCAATGTTTCATTGTATATATTTTGCTAGTTCAACGTTTTCATTGTAATGATTATTGTACAAAAGTTTTAAAATAAAAAGTTTTAAATAAAAGATATAAAAACAAATAGGACTTGACTTTTTTTGTTTTTTGACAATTTGAAGAAAGTAAAAACTTTCTTGATATTGGGTAGCCCTGAAAAGGACTGTTTTAAAATTAAAGAGAACGTATTCTTCACCATTTCAATGAAGGATACATTCTCATTAATTTATTCTGCCAACCGCGATGCTCTGTTGGCGGTATCAGTTCTGATAAGTCTGGGTAAATATTACCCATCTTAACGATTGGGGTACGAGTATAAAACTCATACCCTCGTCTTGCAAAGAACTCGCGAAGAGCTTTATGCTTTAGTCTCTTCCTTTCTTCTACCTCGTCTTCTTTCTTTTCCATGGCCTCTTGCTCCCATTTTTCTTTCATTTCTTTCTTATTCTTCTTGCTGCCAAACAGCCCACAGCAGAATTTCGATAACTTCATCGTGAAATGAGTTAATACAAGAATAAAAAATGTTGACTCTTTTATAGCTTGACAGAGGGATTGACCTACTTCACGTTAGAATTAAAAGCGCGAACGTGGGCGAGAGCATGTAGATAGAACATAATGTACTATATGATCTATCTACAATGTCTAAGAGTATCAGTTCCAAAAAAAATGTAACGAAACTAACGATTGGTTAACGTTAATTCCAAGTCAAAGTAGGTCAATCCCTCTACCAAGCTATAAAATCAGTGAACTTCTTCTATAGTCATTCGACTCTCGTTCTCTCGAGTAAGACGAATAAATCATAAAGTAACCAAAGCGAAAAAAAGAATTCAAAATATGGAACAGATAAACCATCAAATAATTGATGCTCTCCAAGACTATTTAAATGCTGGTGAAGATCTGTTGGTATTAAGAAGACAACTCATAGCAGTTCAAAGACATCTAGAGCAGATAACACAGCCATATAGAGAGCTCGGAGAAAAATTACTTGAGCTGTTTATGCAGACAACAACTCCAGAGCTCATATTAGTTGACGTTGAACTCGGGAGAAAGATCACCACGAAGGATGGTACAATGACAATCACAAGAAGAACTGGAAGTTGTCCCATCTGTCATGCAAATTTTGGTTGCTGTCATTAGACGAGGAAAAAAGGCAGTCTAATCTCCAAAAACAGTCCTTTTCAGGACTAACCAAAACCTTAAAAAATCTATCTTTAACAATTGTCAATTTTGTAGATGTGTTGTTGTACTTTTTTTGCAGAGAGAAAAACTTTTAGATTAAAAAATCTTGCAGAGAGAAAAACTTTTTTATCGATAGAAAAAAATTTTTCAAATAAAAAATCTTGCAGAGAAAAAAATTTTTCAAAAAATCTTACAGAGAAAATTTTACCGATAGAAAAAATTTTTACGCTTAAAAATTTCGGATAAAAATTTTCGGATAAAAATTTTTACAATTTTAAAAAAGTTTTGCAGATTAAAAACTAGGGACGAATAAAACTAGGGACGAATAAAACCTAAGATTGGGTAAGTCTAGACGAAGTGGTTTCCGGGAAATGTCGGAAAAAACCCACACTCAGATCATATAGTTAGGTAATGTCTAAAGATCATATTGCTAGGAGCCAAAGAAAAGACTAAGTCCAACGGTGGTAGAGAAAGATAGACGAACAAAGACGGAAAAAACCTAAGTCCAACGATGATCTCTGGCTGAACCAAGCTGAGGAGGGGAAAATAACCCATATCGTGGTGAAAAAAGACTAAGTCCAACGTTGATAGAGAAAGGATAAGACGAACAAAGACGGAGAAAAAAGACTAAGTCCAACGATGACAGAGAAAAAGCCTAAGTCCAACACGGTGATAGAGAAAGATTGAGGCGAATAAAGACGGAAAAAAGACTAAGTCCAACGATGCTCTCTGCCTGACCCAGCGTAAGTAGAGAATATAGTCCATATCGTGGAAAAAAGACTAAGTTCAACAAGGGTCTTTACCTTGATCCAAGCTGAAAAGGGGAAATAACCCATCGAATTTTGGCGGGAAAACGTCTCGACCAATCAAAACGCTTGTTTACGTTTGTTTACATCAGTCGGAACTACTTGTTTACATCAGTTGGAACTACTTTTTAATCCAATTGTGGAAAAAAGACTAAGTCCGACGGTAATAGAGAGAGAAAGATCAACCCTCCAAAAAAGACTAAGTCCAACGAGGGTTTCTACCTGAACCAACTGCCGGAACTACTTTTGTCCGAGGTCTACCCTCCCGAGCCTAGTAACGGACTATTTATTATTGTATTCATATGTCGCGGAAACCGAATCACGCCAAAACTGCAGTGATGCGGCTTTTTTTCTGCTCGGGAGGGTAGACCTCGGACAAAAATGGCACTCAGGGAGGGTAGACCTCGGACAAAATGGCACTCAGGGAGGGTAGACCTCGGACAAAACGGCTTTTGTCCGAGGTCTACCCTCCTATACTACTTACGATGTTTGAATAAATTCATTTGACTGAGCCATTATACAAATTTATATGAGATCACGTTTCAGTCAATCAGATGATTAATCTATTAACTTAGAAACAGACCTCAGGTCATATTCACCAACAATTCTAAACTTGCATTCTTGTCCTAACTTTTGAAGAGTTTTCTAAATTTCAGGGGGAACGAACTTTCTGATTGGAAAAACCCAAAAACATAGCTAATCAGAAAGTGTGCTACTTTCTTTTAGAATGAGACAATGAATGTTTTAAAAGAGAAGAACACATCGTCGGAAAAGAAGAAAATGCTGGTTTCGAGCATTTTCTCCTGTTCCCACAATGTTTACAAAAAGCTTCTAGAGACTTTAGGGTTATCAGAACACAAAATTGTTTGGTAAAGTATTTATTTATTTTTCTCAAGGTCTAATATGCCACTGTTGACTTTTGTAAATATTCTTTTTAACTATAGTTAATTCATTACCACAAGATCTCAAGTTTTAGCGACCCTGGGAAATTATACTTTTGAAGACATTGTGGGAAAAGAAGAAAATGCTGGTTACCAGCATTTTGTACTTTTTCACAATGTTTTCTTACCTTTTAGAGACAAACGCGATGATATATCCAATGTGGGCGACATGATGAGATATGTATGGAAAACGTTGTGGAAAAAGGAGAAAATGCTGGTTACTAGCATTTTCTCCTTTTCCCACACTGTTTTCAAGTGCGTTCTTGTCCATGGTCATTTTCTTTCTCAAATTGTTCATGAAAACGCACCCCACATGAAGAATGGTTGATGAATACGATTGTTTCTTTGTTTTTTCTTTAACAGCGGATCCTTTCTCCGACCAAGACGGTCCTCAACTGGCGATATTTCTGGGGTTTATGATCACCATTGTCGGTATAATGATGACAGTTGTGACAGTGTGCCTTGTTTTGGTTTGGCAACGTGAGGAACTTGCAGATATCAGCCGAAAGCCTGGCGATAGAAACTCTGTCCATGAGATATCGGTGAGAGAGGAAAATGGGTGTTTAATGCGTGAGTTTGAGGAGACGGATTCGGTCTGACTTTCATGTAGATCCAGGAACTGGTTAAAGGTGCATGAATTACTTTTATATGGTGTCGAACTACACCGAAATACTTTCGGGCTGTATTAGTCAAAAGTAGTCCCATTTGAAAATTCTATACCAAGCACTTCTGTTGCACTTTTCTTATCAGTTAAAATGGGAGAATATGTCTGAAATATTTCCTGCTGTTGCATTGTTCATTTCTGAGGAAACAAAGTGGGTTTTTTTTTCTTGTGAGTGAAACTACTTTGTTCCTGAGATCACATAAAGCAACGAGATCTACAACCGTTACGGGCCTTTTTCCATTGTGATTTTCTAAGTGTAGTTGTTTTGGGGGCGGACATTTTTCTGTAGTTCATTGGACAAAAAATCTTAGAATTAAACAGGAAAGCTCTGGGTTTGCCAGCAAAAAGAAAATCAGAGGGCCAAAAATAGCAATAAGGTTTGAGCCAAGGACAGACGACCCAACACCAACCGCGACGCAGTAGCTCGATCTTGACTCTTTGGCCATGGGCATGGGCAGGCTTACAGCTGAATGAAACTGCACCTGTATCCATCATCATACTAAATATGAACCTAATCAATCATTTTGTCTGGATAATAGGACCTATTAATACAGAAAACAGTTTGCTGAGACACCATATAGATGTCTACTACGATATAAGTGATCTTGAATCCTTCGGAAAGTTTTGACCAACTTACCGGTGTAAGCATGCGCTACCATAAAATTGATATATGGTATCTGCACCTTTTATTTTTCTATTTTTAACCCTTTCCCAAACAAGCCCTGGTTTTCACGTGTCTGCAGTACAAGTCTTTTGAAAACACTGTGGAAAAAGGAGAAATTGCTCGTAATGAGCAATTTCTCCTTTTCCCACAGTGTTTTCTACCCTTTTTGATAACTTTCTGCCATTTTCATCAAATTTAAAATTGTCGTCTGCAAACTCTTTCAATTTGGACCAGTCCAAAATTTGTCATTTGGGAAAGGGTTAACCCAGGAAAAAAATGACATTTACGATTGATAAAGCGTCTGCAGTACTATTTAGAGATAATTTTTATGTCTTTTGGAAAAAAGCAAAGCTAGCCAAATTTAGTTTCAGTTTGCTCCTTGCACTACGCGTTAACAATCAATTAAATTAATCTTCTTTCTTGATTTCTTAGACATAAAGTAGTACGCTTACAAATCTTACAGGAAAAAAAAACAACTTTTTTCTGGACTATTTGCAATGATTGAAAAGCTTCAACTTCACAGCAATTATTTATTCTTGTAATGGTAGGCATTTATTTGCATTCCTAAATGACATTTTTTAGCCATGCTCTGTGAAAAGGTAGCTTAATACATCTGCGAAATGCATCGACCTGGGCCGAAACTTTTCGCTATTGGTCAATTTTCTGTATCTCACAGGACTAGTCAACCTTATGATACAGTCGGTTGTTAGACAAAATGGTTTTTTATGGATCCATAATCATATGGTGACTTGCTTGGTATAATGCATCACGGAGATGCATTACGCCCCCTTTTGCCAGAGCACGACTCATTCATATTTACTAAAATGTTTACAAGCCGACAGAATTTAAGACCTGTAGAAATTGAAAGCATTTACAGACGACAAATTAAATGTTGCTAAAATGATAGAATATGTGTTTGGTAGGGTAGAAAACATATTCGAATATTCGAAAAGGAGAAAATGGTGGGACCAGCATTTAGTCCTTTTCCTTAACTGTCTTCAAAGCCTTTTCCTCACGGGATTGTTTGGTAAAGGATTAATTTCGTTACACAATGTGGAGTTTTTATCACTTTGATAAATATAGGTATGTAGGAGTTTCTTACACCATTAGTAGCTTGTGGTAAACTTTTATTTTTGAAATTAGATCATTTGTGGATATTGTCTATCTAAGCCAGACTGCACAGAACGTACTATGCACTGTCTAATTTTAATAGAAAAATAATCAAAACATCAAAGCATGATTTATCAAAACTTATTCTTTGGAATCCAGCCATATTTAATAGGGCTTTAGCACTTATTGTGTTAAACAAGCTCCACAAGTTTCAAAGAGATGGGGTCAATAATGTGGACATTGTTGATTAATCAAGAATAAGTCATCAAATAGCTGCTCTTCCTGAACTGATACTAAGGTATTCTTTCTTTTAGCTATAATTCAACCTCTTGGTGATAAGAATAATCTATGTAAATCCCAAAAGAATTGGTAAATATGCAGACTTGTATATGCGTGAACTTGAAATGTAAAGTTTCGACGTTAAATGGCTTGTGCTCCCGAACCATTGTCTGAATTTCTTTTAATTCGATTCGATAGGTTTCAAGCTATTGATGATATAAAGAAAATGTTAAAGTGTTAAGAAAATCCGACTTCAAGTACTGACTTTATTGCGTTAACAAGAAATACTAACGGACGGATAGACGGACGGATGACCAAGACCACGCCATGACATGAGATTTTCTGGCCTTTGGCGAGTAGAGCTAAAAATACCAGTAATAACTTCTCTGTACATAATATAGCTTGTTCTTGGAGGCACTTTTCTTGGTAAAAATGGGGACAAAACAATGATGACGATAACAGCAACAACGACGACTACTACGAAAACAACAACTTTTGTTGCCTAGATTGACATTGTACAACACAATATGCATAGCTTGTGCTGCTTTGTTATTTGTGATGTGAATTATGTAATGAATTTATCGCTAAATTAATGTTGTAATGTTGTAGATAATAAAATTAGAGTAGGCCTACTATCTCTATGTACTTTCCATTTGGCTGAAAACTATTTCGAAAGCCATGCCCTTATTCATGAAAACTGAATCATGGTAGCTTTCTGTTTGAACAATTCATGTAAAAAGCACTGGGCATAAACTTTTGTCCCCTCATTCACTAACGTCTTTTTTCTGTTCTGACAAGTTCTCCGGTAAAAATCAAAATGAAAGTATACTTTGCATCCGGTTGGACAGCAACTTAAAATTATTGTGCTCAGTTTTCATACAGGTTAGATTACCAACCACTGAAAAATGAATATTTTCCGTTAGTAAACATATGCAGATGTTGCAATATCAGCGCTGTTTTCTCAGAAAGCATTTGTAGAAAACACATGAGCCATGCTCGATGAAAAGGGAGCTTAATGCATTTGCGAAAAATATCGACTCATGTCAGCCTGCGCATTCCGCGCAGGCTGACATGGGCCGAAACTTTTCGCTATCTTTGATTTATTTTTTGCATGTCAAGGGATAATTCTACCTCATGACTCAGTCGGTTGTTTGACAAAGTGGATGTTATGGATCCACAATTAGGTGATGTCTTGCTTGGTATAATGCATCACGGAGATGCATTCAACCCTCTTTACACAGAGCATGGCTCATCAATAAGATGGGTCTCAAATGATTGGTTTTCTCTTAAAATGGCAGGAAATATAGTAATGTTTGTAAACATTTTCTTCCTTTCCTATGGTTTTTAGAAGCTGTCTATCTAGTTTTTCTTGTCGATTATTTGGTAAAGGTTCTATTTCATGACTTAAAAGATTAGTTTTTCTCGATGGACAAATAATAGAGCCCGTAAGAACGCGGAGTCTGATATGACTCTGTGCAACGTCCTCTGTTTTAGTCTAATCGTTGACTCTTTGTTGTAGAATTGTTTTGGGCCGCCATAAAGGTCGAATTATTAAATTTGGCAGTGGACTGGTTCAGCGAGACAATTACCAATACATATTAATGAGGTAATGCTAGCGATTTTGACATCTAAATTAAAGAAACGACCTCTGTTGCATAAACTTTTCTATAATGTCCGCGTATTTTCTGAAAAAAAAAAAAGCTTTTGGACAGGAGAATCAAAATAAAGAGACAAAGGGTATTATCCGTTAGTCAGTTTGATACATGTTTGTTGCTGTTTTGTGCCGACTAGTGTCTTGGACATAGCCACTTATTTTTGTTTTTTGACAACTAGACGTTTGTCAACAAACAAGCGCCTATGCCTTGAAGTCGCACTACATGTACCATAATATAATTTCAACACGATATTGCTTACATTACCGGTAGTCCTATTCCAGCTAAACAGTATACATAGGGTTATTTAAATGATAAAATTACATAAACAACGCTTTTGATTGGTTTCATAATTTGTCACGGGATGTGATTTTAAACCCATACCCCAAATCTTGCCTTAGACTATTTCAGTCTTTACTCGACGATAAAATGATAGACTTGTCTGAACTGAAAGTATCTGCAGACGATATATTAGGAGTGGCTCAAAATATGAGTGCGTCTTAGAAAACATTGTGGGAAAATGAGAAAATAGGTTACCAGCCTTTCTCTCCAGGGTCGATAAAACTCGTGTTTATTTGGAAGAGGGTTAATCAGAAAACAGCCAAAGAGAAATCACGTTTTAAGTTGCACGTGAAAGCCGCTGTATTCTCATCTAATAATTTATTTTCTTTAATTGATCTGTCGGCCTTGTTTATAGACTGTCTGTTGGAATTTAGATAAGCTGCTAAATAAATGAAACTGACATTTCCAGTTGAAAAAAAAAACAACAACAGATTTTGCAATTTTAATGCTCTTTTGGTAAGAAAACCTTACAAAATAATGCACCAAATAGCTTGATTTAATCTGACCTTTCATGCACTCTATCGGCAAAAACAACCCACATTTTGCAACGTACCGTGTTCGGCAAGCTGTTTCAGACGATGCTTGTTTGACTGTTGAATGGGTCTTTATGCCGCTTTCAGTTAAACCTCAGTCATACCATAGTTGCAGGCAGTGTCCTACCACGGCACATCCAGAGCGAAGACAATTGTCCCATAAACTTTGCACAAATAGAGAACATTTTTAGAATAAGAGAGACAAATGAGCTAAAACTTATTCTCATACAAATTTGAGAGGACAAATTCCAAGCAGTGTCACTTATTTGCATCTTTCCTGGTTTTCACGACAGGCAGTGTACGATTGGCGTTTTGGCTTTACTGTGCACCCCAAGGACACTATCGAGTAACCAGCATTGCAAGCCATTGCAAGATTAAATTGATATCCAGATTACGAGTCAAGGGTCCTTATTCACCAACCATTCTAAAGAATATTCTTTGTCTAATTCTCAAGAATTTTCTAGATTTGAAAGAAACACAACTTTTCATTGGCTACACCAAATGGTTTAGCCAACCAGAAGCTGTGTTACTTTCAAATCTATAAAGTTTTTCAGCATAAGACTTACAATATTCTTAAAAATGATTGGTGAATTCGGACCAAGAGCTAAATAATCACTGGGCCATGTAGGACCCTTAGTCTTGTATCAAACGGCAAAACATTAGACTTGTCCAATTTGAAGCATTTTCAGACGACAAATGAAACGTGGCTTCAATGACATGCTTTGTCTTTCCAATGGCAGAAAACATTGTTGGAAAAGGAGATATGCTGGTTGGAAGCCGATCGTCATTCTCCCAAGTTTGTTTTCGAAAGTAAGCCGTCTTTGTCAGCGGCGTTATAACACAGGGTCATTTGGTAAAGGATTATTTTAAAGCGGACTTGCATGCCCGAACGGTGTACAGGAATGAACTCATCGGCCATATGGCCCCGCAGTGAGCAGGATAATACAAGAAAGAACCGGACAACTGTTTGGTATACCCCACGATTGATAACATATGGCCCGCAACATGCGAAATGAGACCTTCGGAGATTTGCGTAAAGCGTCGTCCCGGATTAGTCTGCGCAGTCCGCGCAGGCTAATCCGAGACGGCACTTTACGACTACATAAGATTAGTCATAGACTGCACAGGCCAATCTGGGACGACACACTTTTACGCATATGTCCGTAGGCTCCTTTACGTGTGTTGCACGCCATATGATGACCAAAAAATTAGTAAGTATTGGTTAGAGTTCAAAAGGAGAATTATGCAAGAAAATAAAAGCGAAGGCGTCTTGGCTTTTATTTCTTGATTCGTGTATGTCGATGAGTCGAAAATGCGATGCTTCCTGCGGATCCACGACATTTCGTCGTATGACATTTGGTCGAACAGAAATTTTGTCGAACATATCATCTGGCTCAATAGTCAAATAGCTGAAATTAAATTTACGTCGAAACTTTGACTAAAACTGTACAGAATGAAAACAGAAACAGTGCAAACGTTGAATTGATTTCATGACTTCAAAATCACAATACGTGAGTCGAGCAATTCAATACCTGATATCCCAGCTTGAACGGCTCGAACAGCTAAAAAATTACTACTAGTCTTTTGGATGAGACGTTAAACCGAGGTCCCGTGTGACGTTGCTGTATACACTGAGCACTTAAAGAATTAGGCGTAACTTGGGATGGGGTTCGCCCTGTATCTCGCACTATCCCCCGCAACATAAGTAATAGCCTTCTGGGGGCATCGCTCGTATGGGCCACCGTTGGCGGCGATAAATAAACAGAAAATCAATTAAATTCCGGCCGTTAATAAGTGAAATTGTCATAAGTCAAGTAATTTCAAGTAATTACAGTCCTTGGACTGCGGTACACAGACCTCGGACCTGGAACTTAGCCAATACAAAAATTACTTTACTGATAACATTAAAGTTCTAATTTGTGTCTCTGTTTATGGTGAATTCATCTTTAAAAGTAGCCTGTAAAGAAATGTGGTATTTTTGACACGTTTCTGAGATTAACACAAACTGGAGGCCTCTTGGCAAGCCTCTCGTTATTGTCTTACACTTTCTTCGACTTCATTAATGGCAAAATCATCCACTGGCTTTGAAAGAGAGTTGTCCAAAATACTGCTGAACAAATTTCAGAATGAATGAATGAATGTATGGTGTTTTATGGCACATCGACATCTAGGGTCAAGAAATTTCAGAAATGAATTGAAACAGGTCCACGACCGCAGTCGTATATCTGAAATAGTTTTAAGTATGACTTATTCTTAACCAGGACGGTGAAATTTCAGGCTCATCGATACTGAAAGCAATTGCCCACAATACATTAGATGCTGTTTAAAGGTCTTTAAAAGGATAGACAACATTGTGGGAAAAGGTGAAGCTGCTTTTTACAAGCAATTTTTCTTCTTCCCCACATTGTTTTCAAAAGTCTTATTTCTTAGGGCCGTTGAAACTCGAGATTGCGTGGTAAAATGTAAAAGAAAAAAACGAATATGCAAACAACAACAACAACAAAATATTGTTGCAGATGGAAATAATCATTTTCCAGGGGTCAGCAAAATTTGGACCTTCTCGCAATAGAAAACGACAAGCGAGGTCAGCGATACCTATAGGGGATAGTAGGTATTGTATAATGCTGCAGAAGGCTGTACATTACCTTTCAGTGTATGTCATTTTCTAATTATTCACGTGTTCTTTTTTCAAAGCATCGCCAATGGCAAAGCGAGGATCATTTTGTTAGTGGCTACGCATTCATCATAGAAGCTTTCGCTTCATACCATCGACTACTTGCATACTTTTGAACCTTTTGACATTACTGCAGAAAAAGTTTTGGTTCTATTTCATCGCCGAAATATACCATTTTGTTACTTTGCAATATTTTTTCCCCCTAAGTTTAAAACAATTGATTAGAACAATTCTGGTCCCGACAATAGCTGCATGATATCAAAGTAACTTTAGGCGTTGAACCACCTTACTCTATTTAACTGTGGAAAAGTGCTATTGTACATTTATGCTGTGACAAATAGTGGAAGTGATGTACAAAATGCAAAAGATTGGACAGAAAATACCTATTCGTTAGTCATAAGGGAATAAGTGACAAGCTGTAAGTAGGACGTTGAACTATTTTCGTTTATCACATGAATTCTTTCATTTTGTCTTCGATAATTCCTTGCCCCTTTCGCAGATTTGTAGATCTATGTTTTAAATTGTGCAATGTCTCTTTTTACATATGTTTGGACTTCTGATTTCATTTTTTTGCGTTTTTTTTTTTTTTCGTTGGATAGTATTATTAAAACAGGCTTTTTTGCTGGAGTATCCTGTGGCTTCGACACAAAAAATCTGTTCGACGTAATTTGCGCTCATAGGTTTTAGTGCAATTATGTTAAATAATCATACTTCAGAAGAAGTGTGCGATCAAAAAAAGGTTTCACATAGTATATTAAATCGCTAGTATTGCATTGATTTTGAAGGTTCCTTTCCGAGATACATTCTTAAATATTTGTTTATGCGTCTGATGCAGAAAATTTGTGAAAATATTGTGATTAAGGATGCATTTGTTCACGATAACGGTTCCTTAAATACAGCAGAGTGTTGTTTTGGTTTTGTCACAATGGGGAAATTGTACTACACTTAGATACTATGAACTCTTTGTCCAAATGAAGTTGTTACATCTCTTTAACTTAAGGTAGTTGCATGTCCCTCCTTTGATGTATGCACTTTCAAATTCTAAACATATACAAACAGGGCAAACATATAAACTGAAATGGCGGTTATGGCTTCCTGGCTTGGCAAGTAGAATTAAGAAATTATTACTGATGAATACATTTCCCCTTTATTCATCAGCAATTCCTCCCTTCTTCGTATTGTTTTCAAAAGTGGTGCGCTGTAAGACGAAAAAAAATTTGTTTACAGCAAGAAGTTGGCCTGGCAATGTTTCAAACTTTGAGAAGAAGAAGAAGAAGATGTAAATAGTTGGGAAGTCTGGCCTGATATACACTCATGAACACACACACCAGTCCTTCGGTTATATCAGAGTAGTCTCCCTTACAGTGTACTGATGGCGCTGAAATATCAATTACAAAATTACAAAACATTGTTTTCATTTAGAAAAAAATTCCCAGATCAATGTTTTCGATGTACTTCTGCAAAACATCCCTCACTCGTAAAAAATGTAGAAAGACTCATAAAAAGAGAAGTACATGTAGCCAATATTTCAGAAAGATTCACATTAAGACACACAGTATCAAATCTTTACCGAGTGTCTGCCGAGCTATGCGTAGGGGCATCCCTAGCGCCACCATTGAGGATCAAACCAGGATGTATTTTATCACAAATCTGACACTTTCACCTTTTACCCCACAATCCAGAACTTAACGATCCTGATGGAGAAGGCATTTAAAAACATAGTGGGGACCAGCATTTTTTCCATTTTCTCCATGATGCTTTTTTACCGTTTCACAGGCATATCCTGTAATTTGAGTCTAACTTGAATTGTCGTTTGCAAATCCTTTGAAAATGGATGAGTCTAAAATTTTGTCGTGTGTCCAGAATTAACCATTGAGTCACGGGGCACGCCTTGGATACCAAATGAAGATATAAACCTTATCAATACCATATGAATTTTTCATTGCAGATATGTTAAAGATGGAAGGAACCCAGGCTCTTCTATTCGTTGTTGCTATCACACTTTTGCATATCGTCACCGGCTTCCCGACGGGGCCGCCAAGTACTGATTTTGTTTGCAAGGATATGTTTCCGGTGGGTCACGGGTATGACGCCCAGTTTACTGAGCCACCTTATTCGATCAAGCTTTCACAAAATGTCTACACGCCTTGGGAGGAACTAAGAAGTAAACAATTTCTGTTTGATAATTATATGTTTTGTAGTCTTTTTACGTTTATTCCGCATAATTATCTATACAAAATTGTTGAGGTCTTTTTGTACCGCAACGTTAGTTCTGCCGGACAGAGCTATGAGAGAATGGAAGTCTTTTCTTGTATGGAAGTCTTTTTTTGCGCTGTCACACTTATTTTGCAGGACAGTGTCATGTTTCGAAATTTTCTAGCGCCATCACTTTAATTCTCTAGGACAGTGCCATATCTCGAACTGTTTTTACTCGATTACATTGTTTCAGCACGACATTGCTATACCCCAAAATCATTTTGCGCGGTTGACTCTGCATGCAGATCCCAGAGTCTTTTAAGGGTCTTTGAGTTAATTCTGCACGATAGTGCTATGATTCGGAATCTTCTTGCATTGTTACATAAATTTTGCCTGAGAGGTCCATATCCTGAATCCTTTTTGCGCCTTGCACTCTGTATGATAATACCGCATCTTCAAAATTTTTCTGCGTCTTGCACTCTGTATGATAACAATCACATATTGAAGTCTTTTTGCGCCTTGCACTCTATGTGATACCATATGTTGAAGTTTTTTTTTGCACGTTCACGTTCATTTTGCAGGACAGTTCTAAAATGTAAATGTATACATGAATAGAAAGTCTTTCTGATCCGTTTTTCAAGGGACTATTCAGATCTTTATTATCTCACTTGAACTTCAAAAGTGATCTACCACTGAATTAAATAAGTCGATAGCTCGCAAACCATCGGGAAGAAGAAAGACAGATTGAAGATTTTTTTTTTTCAGTGGTATATCCTAAATGGGCTACGTAGCCTCTTAAGGTATTTTGAGATTTCGCACCTGAATTTCCCTAACGTTTTGTGAATGTCACGTGGTTAATAACATGCGTCACTGATGTGGGATCATATTCAAGTACAGTGAGTGTAAACAGTTCATATTTGATACAATAAAAATAGACAGAGTTACTCATTTCATAGCGACGAATCCGTCATTTGAAAGCCAAATTTGCACCTTTTAACTGTATCTAACCATCGTCTTTCTTTAGAATGCCTAGAAAGGTACAGTTCGTAGCGCAAATTTCTAAATCGCAGCAAAAAAGCAAATAAACATTATACAAATAAAACACCTTTAATGAAATTTGGATCTAAGTTTAACATATTACCTCCTGCAAACCACGTTTTTGCGTTCGGCGGCACTGTGGAAGAGAACCTTTACTGTTATCGTATGGATAAAATTTTAGACCAGAGCAAATGAAATAATTTGCCGACGAAAAAATGAAATGTAACCCCAAAAATGTTTCTGAACCTGAACTAAAAGAAAACAATGTGGATACAGGATGATTCTGCTTTTCTCACAGTGTTCTCAAAAGCCTTTATACCAGAGCCGATACAAAGTAAAATGTTCGAGTGACAGCTGTTCTAAAAGCTGATTTCGGGGATTGACTGAGATGAATGGGAAGAGATTCCACATTTTTCTTTCGGCGGGACATGTTTTCGATATCTTTAACCTAATAAAGTTGCGTGAAATGTGTGGAATTTTTAGAGTAGGTTAATAGAAACCCGAGAAACGTATTGACAGGTGTATTGGTCGCCGTGACATGATTTTTCAAAATACTTTTGAAAACGGCGTTGAACACTAAATAAATAAACAAATGAATAAACTATAACTCAGAGCCACAGAAATAAGTTATCATGTGACGAAAATAATCTTACGTGCGGGCAATTAACTTATTATTTACGCTGTTTACTCTGTTGTATGACTGATTGTGACGGTAACGATAGCTTCGAGCGTGGGAGTAAATCTGACCGCTTTGTTCTTATCCACTTGACTGATATTCGTCGTCTGTTGACGCGTGATGTCCTATTCGAATTGTACAAACCAAGAATACCCTGCACGTCAGTGTACCTTTGCTTGTTTGGAGTCAATGTAAGGATCCTTAACCATAAGCGGTTTAATTTTTTTACCCTTTCCATGGGCGGCACCGAACGTGCAGTCTGATCTTGGATCTACTATACCGTCCGCTTGTTTGGTCAATCGTGTAAGATTCAAACTTCTCTGAGTTTCAATGGAAACTCATTGTAATTTTTAGGCGTCGAAAGAGATCGAGTATACGATCCGTGCTCCATGAAGAGGGGGCTTAATGCATCTCCGAGATGTATTACACTAAGCAAGTGATCATGTAATTGTGGATCCATAAAACATGCATTTTGTGCTACATTCGATCGAATCACAAAGTAGAGTGGTACTTTGACATGCAGAAAATCGACCTCTAACAAGAAGTTTCGGCTCATGTCAGCCTGCGCGGAATGCGCAGGCTGACATGTATCGATACTTTTTGCAGATGCAATAAGCCCCCTTTCCACAGAGCATGGCTCACATATATTTGCAACTGAAAGAGTTAATTATACTCCAGCAACGAGGAAAGAGCGGTTGTACTCCGATCAGGCTGACCGCCCTTCCGTAGACAACTTTTTCTTTAGGTCTTTTTTTTCTCGAACAGTTTTCAACTTTTTTGACTGTGATGTTCGTGGAAACCTGCTTACCATGCGCATGCACTTTCATCATTATAGGAGTTCGGACTCCTTTGATCTTTCCTGATCAGATGACAAGGCAACAGCAGGGGGTATGTTCGTCTGCCTGGGCAGTCCTAGTATGAAAGGGTGTTGTACTTTTTACTGGTAAAAGAAACACTCCTGGGATAAATGGATAGGTGCACTAGCCTCCGTAATAGGGCTGATACACTTTTAAAAGGGCGTCTAACGTCACCAAAGCCTGTACATGCGATAGTTATGAAGCTCCGTAAGTTTTTAGCTCACCTTAGCACAACGTGCTAAAGGTGAGCTATTGTGATCGCCCTATGTCCGGCGTCCGTCGTCCGTCGTCCGTCAACAATTTCTTTAAACATCTTCTTCTCCTAAAGCACTGGGCCAATCTTGTTGAAACTTGGCAGGGATGTTCCTTGGGTGAAGCTCTACCAAAATTGTTCAAAGAATTAAATTCCACCCACAACTCTGGTTGCCATGGCAACAAAAAGGAAAAAAAAGCAAAATCTTTGAAAATCTTCTTCTCTGAAACTAGAAGGCGCAGAGCTTTGATATTTGGTATGTAGCATCTCCTAGTGGACCTCTACCAAGTTTGTTCATTTGATGCCCCTGGGGTCAAAACTGGCCCTGCCCCAGGGGTCACAAGTTTGAGCATAGTAACAAAGAAGGAAAACTTTAAAAATCTTCTTCTCTGAAACTTAAAGGCATAGAGCTTTGATATTTGGCATGTAGCATCTCCCAGTGGACCTCTACCAAGTTTGTTCATATGATGCCCCTGGGGTCAAAACTGGCACCGCCCAGGGGGTCACAATTTCCAACATAGGAACAAAGAAGGAAAACTTTAAAAATCTTCTTCTGTAAAACTAAAAGCCATAGAGCTTTGATATTTGTCATGAAGCATCTCCTAGTGGACCTCTACCAAGTTTGTTCATATGATGCCCTTGGGGTCAAAACTGGCCCCACCCCGGGGGTCACAAGTTCAAACATAGTAACAAAGAAGAAAATCTTTAAAAATCTTCTTCTCTGAAACTTGAAGGCGTAGAGCTTTGATATTTGGCATGTAGCATCTCCCAGTGGACCTCTACCAATTTTGTTCATATGATGCCCCTGGGGTCAAAACTGGCCCCGCCCAGGGGGTCACAATTTCCAACATAGGAACAAAGAAGGAAAACTTTAAAAATCTTCTTCTGTAAAACTAAAAGCCATAGAGCTTTGATATTTGTCATGAAGCATCTCCTAGTGGACCTCTACCAAGTTTGTTCATATGATGCCCTTGGGGTCAAAATTGGCCCTGCCCCAGGGGTCACAAGTTCGAACATACGAACAAAGAGGGGAAATTTTAAAAATCATCTTCTCTGAAACTGGAAGGTGTAGAGCTTTGATATTTGGTATGTAGCATTGCCTAGTAGACCTCTACCAAGTTTGTTCATATGATGCCCCTGGGGTCAAAACTGGCCCCACCCCGGGGGTCACAAGTTCAAACATAGTAACAAAGAAGAAAATCTTTAAAAATCTTCTTCTCTGAAACTTGAAGGCGTAGAGCTTTGATATTTGGCATGTAGCATCTCCTAGTGGACCTCTACTAAGTTTGTTCATATGATGCCCCTGGGGTTAAAACTGGCCCCGCCTCGGGGGCACAATTTCCAACATAGGAACAAAGAAGGAAAACTTTAAAAATCTTCTTCTGTAAAACTAGAAGGCATAGAGCTTTGATATTTGGTATGTAGCATCGCCTAGTAGAACCCTACTAAGTTTGTTCATATGATGCCCTTGGGGTCAAAAATAGCCCCACCCCGGGGGTCACAAGTTCAAACATAGGAACAAAGAAGGCAAACTTTATTTTTTTTTCTCTTAAATGGGAAGGCATAGAGCTTTGATATTTGGTATGTAGCATCTCCTAGTGGACTTCTACCAAGTTTGTTCCAAGGATGCTGCTTGGGTCAAAACTGGCCCAGCCCCTGGGGTCACAAGTTCGAACATAGGAACAAAGAAGGAAAACTTTAAAATTCTTCTTTTCTGAAACCGAAAGGTGTGGTGCTTTGATATTTGGTATGTTGCATCTCAGAGTTGACCTCTACCAAGTTTGTTCATATGATGCCCCTGGGTCAAAACTGGCCCTGCCCCGGGGGTCACAAGTTCGAAGATAGGAACAAAGAAGGAAAACTTTAAATTTCTTTTTCTCTTAAACGGGAAGGTGTAGAGCTTTGATATTTGGTATGTAGCATTTCCTAGTGGACCTCTACCAAGTTTGTTCATATGATGCCCCTGGGTCAAAACTGGCCCAGTCCTGGGGGTCACAAGTTCGAACATAGGAACAAAGAAGGAAAACTTTAAAATTTTTCTTTAAAACTGGAAGGCGTAGAGCTTTGATATTTGGTATGTAGTGATTCTCTTCTAAGTTTGTTTGCCCATCTAAGCGCAACAAGTTCATTGAGTTCATGAAATATGAGTTTGAAATTGGGTCACCTGCGATCAAAAACTAGGTCACATGGTCAAATTAAAGAAAAACCTTAAAGGCACTCTACTAAGGTGAGCGACCCAGGGCCATCATGGCCCTCTTGTTCTGTATCTCTTTGGCTACCAAAAAATGTGTTGAACCTTCACAATGCATATCCACTGCTTAAAAAAAAAACAAAAAAAACAGCGAACAGTGTATATCTGCTATCAGACTGTGTGTAGTCTAATCTTGAGCTAATTTTGTCGACAATGATAGCGAAAGAGTTGACAACGAAATATTTCTACGACACATACATGTAATATGTCCACTTATAGTAACCGTTGCGGCGTCAGAACAACATCTTATAAGAGGGCTCTTCGTGCAAGCCAGACGAGCTAATTGTAACCACCCGCAACAGAAAGAGCCAGTCGGGACGTTCCAGTTACTTCTTGGAGAAAGGTATCTACAAACGATGCCCTGTCTGAATCGAATTAACGTAAGGATGACATTTTGTTTTGCATTATATAAAATATAGCATAGCATTCTCAGTGGCAAAAGACAGTTTGAACAGTTCTTGATCTTTCATAATTCTTATTTCAGTTTTTCATCATATTGGCCTGAATTCTTTAAATACGTATTGGTACTCAATTTGAATTGATATTCTGTCCTAAGTTTACACAATGGCCCGCTTGACTGGCTACACTGCAGGTTCGTGTTAATTTTGCACATTTGCACCTGCAACGTACTGGACAAAAAAAGCCTTTCCTTTTTCCGTCAAAGTATGGAACGGTTTGAAGAGGCCAAGACAGGTTTGTAACTCTTTTGTTGCAATGTACACAGGTCACGGTTGATCTGCTGTGTAGGCTCAAATGTTGAACGAACTGCCTTCTGATAGGTCAAGCGTTAGTAAGCCAAAGGTAACCATCTCGAGGTAAGACCGGCACAGCCGGTCTCAGGACACATGCCTTGTGGGTTTCCGCATTCCTTGACGAAGCCGAGCTGCTGCCGGCATAACAGCAAGTCCGTCCTATCAAGGGCATCGTTTTACGGCTCCTAATTTTCAGGTTCGGGTTAAGTTTGAAAAAGATCATAGGGGTATTTCGGGCACATTGCATAAAATCAGCATTGCTAGGTCCTAGTAAATCTGTGAAGTGAATCTTAAGTCGGGGTAATGCGCAGTTTCCGCGCTTAATCAAACTTAGACATATTCCAAGCAATGGTTCTGAAGCAGTTGAAAATTGCAATAACAATTGATGGAAATGAAGAATTGTAACGTCACATGAAAGTGTCTTGAAATTTGGAGGAACTGATTAAGTCATGCCAAAGAGTGTTTACTTTTTGTCACCGAAATTCACATAAATGCATGATTATTGCAGAAATTTGAGTCTGGTCAATATCTTACTAATCGGAATAGAAATATTTGCCAGTCTTTAAAAGAAAGAGATTCCTGCATAGCTTATTCGTAAAGAGTTTGATTCCGACCAAGGTGTTTGAATTTTCGTGGAAGTTTCCAATGGCAAGACTTTTGAAGGTCCTATCGTCGATTGGTTATACCCAGAATGAACATGAATACGTGAGCTGAAATGAGCTGAGGTCGTGATATAACTGACATAATGTTGAAAGCGGCGTAAAATACCATTCAATATATCAATCATTGAAAACCCGAGTTGTAATAAAAAGCTTTTGTCAACTATTGGCGAATAAATAAACCTTTTTTTTTTTTTGTAGATACTAATGTATTGTTGACACTTTTTTGTTGTTGGCATTTCAAAATGATTGAACTGTAACAACACAAAGATTGCAAGTACTTTGCTTCATTTTGCAAAAAAAAAAAGAAGCCAAAATTCGAAGGTGCACACTCTTTTTATGCCTCTGAATACATGCATATTATAACCACATAACTTATTACTTGTCCTTTAGCTAATATACGTGTTTTTGTACTTATTCCCAATTCATGTTGACCAGCCTTATTTTTCAAAGACGCTTTTTGCGGCGTAGCGGAATAAGCTGGATTTTGACTCGCTTCTTGGTATTGATATACTCAAATTGATAAGGAATTGGCAAATGGTAGTAATGTGGACACGTATATGCTGCAGGCCCACGGGCCTATTTTCAAGCACATTTACGACACCAATATGCAAGAGTTGCTACCGCTAATCGATACCGCCTCAGGGCGCTTATTGACACCATAGCAAATGAATATGGTAGGGCATAATCCTTTTCTTGAACTTTTTGGTAATTTGATATTTTAGCGTCACCCTATAAGCCATAATTGAGACATGCTCTGTGAAAAGGGGCTTAATGAGTTTGCAAAAATTATCGACCCAGGTCAGCCTGCGCAGTCTGTGCAGGCTGACCTTAGCCGAAACCTTTTGCTTCTGGTAAATTTTCTGCATGTCAAAGAACCAGTGTACCTCATGATCCAACAGGTTGTTATGCAAAACATATTTTAGGCATGTATAATACTGTGATAACTTGCTTGGTATCATGCATCACGGAGATGCATTAAGCCCCCTTTTGCCAGAACATGGCTCAATTGTATGTCTACGTGTGCCACAGAGACCGGCACTTAAGATCAACCTTTCTGTTCAGCTGGCTTCAACAACAGTACGGTTTGATGTCTCTTCGTGATACTTGAGCGGCGTGGGTTTGAGTTAGTGCTTCGATTGGATGTCCACGAAATTGCACATTACTCTTGCATTTTCAGACACATCAGTTTTAACAGCAACAGCTTTTTTTCAACGATAATTTGGATCATCACCTCATCTTGAAAATTTCACTTTTCAACAATATGCAAAACAATTGCTAGCGTTTTTTCCTCATTATTTCTCTTCCTACTGAATCAATCACAATATAGTTTGAATATTCATATTCCAGAACATCCTACGCCGTTTCTTTTTAATTTAAGATACTCTTTATTTCTGATTGAGGAATTTTCCTTCGTAAGAATATGTGATCATGACACCACACTTGTAGTTGCATACCTCAATCGTCTATTGCCAAAGTTTTTTTCAGCTGTAAAACTATCTAGTAGAACATTTTTAATGTTACAACTGATTACATTTTGGAGGAACTAATTTTCTTTCGGGCGATATGAAAAAACATTGCAATAAAAGGAGCTTCTTATTGTTATAAGCTAGTTATTAATTTCCTACAATGTCCTTTTTTTTTTTTTTTTTTAATTTCTAAAGGGCTTTCACCCCTCAGAGATGTAAAATGCCCGTGTTGTCAACTCCCGTATCTTATTCTACTGACCAAAGTAAACACAAAGTCCGAAACAAGCAATCTTAATGGCTGAGACAAAAGATCCCATGCATTAAATTACAAGTCTTGGCTTACAGTAAGATCAATTATACTTTGTTTTTCAGAGTTCCATTTCACATCGAAGTAATCCTGGCATGGTAAGGGCTGTGTTCAAATGGTACGCGCCGGCAGTTAGCGTTGGACATATCTATTTCGTGTGAGTAGATCGTAATTGTCCGCTAGAAGCTATCGTAAGCGGCAATACATACAAGTATTTCATCGAAGACTAAATCCCCATTGACTCACGTGTATTTTCAACTTTGTTTTTCAGTTTAATGTATTTTCAGACCTCGTAAAATGACATATGACAGAAACGTATTTGTTCAAAATGTCATCAGTTTTTCGGAAAACACTGACGTCAGTGTCGACCTCGCCAAATTCTAATGCAAAAATAACACCACTGGCTTCAAAGTTGATGGCAGGCAAGGGACATGGCATATTAATGTAAAATGGTCCACTAAGCTCGCTTCCTACCGGTATTATTTTCCTTATGATTGCATGATCAAAATCAGTATAAATAATTTTCTTGCGCCCTAAAAATGCATGTTAGTCAATAGGAATTTTGAATTTGATGAAAGACTTTTGGCCACTGAAAATGTTACCTTTAGCATTTACTTCAGCTTAGACATATGTGTTTTTGCTGTTGTGTTTTCAACGTACGACTTGAAATCGAGAAAGGTAAAATTGATTTTTAAAGCGTAATGGTGATATCCTTTCTCATTCGGCAAACCTCGGTGATCCGTTGATTAAATCCTTCGACTGTTTGATATGTTCCTACACCCTGCATTTGTTCGCCGAAAATACACCGTTTTACTGCCTGTAGAATGTGGAAGACTCTGTTAAAATACTTAAGTCACGATATCCCAACGAAATCGGTCTAAATGCTTTACAAGCAGTATTGTTAGTTCCTTTGTTTAAGGTGAGTAATCAATTTCCGTGGAAGTTTTAGCTGACAGATTGATAAATGTAAATAATTTTACTGTAGTTGCTGTTGTGGTTGATAAGCACCCCGGACGCTGCCATGTTTAAGATAATGTACCTGAAAGAATTCCCAATTAAAACTTGCTTGATACGAACGAATCTAATTTACCTTCGAAATCGTGTCGATACAGAGATGAATCGAAATCAAAAGTCTTTTTGGTTTTTTTTTGGCAAGCTATGAATAAGCTACCGCCACCTGACCTACTTTAGGTCTTTCATTTCGTACATCTTTAGTATCGCATTATCTTTGAATTTGAATGGTCGAATATACACAGGGAATGCCTGTATAGCTGCAATGTCTGTCGTACAGTAACTAACAGGCCACTGGGCTGGGCGTCAAAAACAAAATAAACTGTTAAACTTCTGTCAGTCATATACGACAAAATCGTAAAATACATGGTGACGTTTTTTTTTTTACGTTATAGAGCAACAGTGGTAAAAGAGAGGAAAACATTTTGGACGAACGTCTACTCCGAAGTTCTGCGAGACTTATCACTTAATGCAGGAGCCCAAATTTGTCCTGCAAGGAGACTTCTGGACCCTTTAATGCCACAAACAACGACTCCGAAACCGGGGAACAATTCTTCTCTGGAGTCTTCTTCACCTCGGGGACTGTATTCTACGAACTTTTTATTTATGTGTTCAATAATTGCCATTCTTGCAACCAAAACAATCTTGGTTTTTGAGTAATAAGTGACTACTTAATAACTTTTAACTTTTTAAGCACAGACGATCTTTTTTCCACTCTGAAGATATTTTGCTATGCATATTCGGACCACTTAAGTCACTCTTAGGAACAAGCCTCGGACTTATACCAACAATATCTAAAATCAAAATTGACGTTTTACATGGGATACGCTTTCAACGACGGGAGTTTACGATTTAGACAAATCATACAATTAGATGGCATTTCGGTTGTTCCCTTGATTAATCGAATGCTATATTTGTAATGACACCTTTGTCTTAAATACAGAGACATGGTAGAACTATCAGATTTTCAAACAAGTACTGGTTATAGACTTGAAAATTGTGTAGTAGATTCAATATAAAAGTTTGATAATTTGCCAAAATTGTAAAAGGACCCCGTCGATGTTTTATATTGCTTTTTATGGTGAAAATAGACTGATGGCGTACACCCGAGGCGTTGATTCGTAGAAAATGTCGAAATGTTCCGAAACGTTGTGCACAACAGCTCTTAAGTGATACTTGATCAACACCTGACTTTATTTGTTTGTGCATGCTGCTCCTTTTGTCACAGTCCTTTCATATGCTGTATGAAAAGGGGGCTTAATGCATCTGCGAAAAGTATCGATCCAGGTCAGCCTGCGCCGACTGTGCAGGGCTGACCTGGGTCGATACTTTTTGCAGATGTATTAAGTCCCCTTTTCACAGAGCATAGCTCTTGTATATGTTACCCTTTCATAGATTAGATTGAAACATCACACTCCACAAGATCAACCGTTATTCTGAGCCAAGTTTTGGACTCTTCATGGAATAGCTGCTGAACTATGACGCTTTTTTACGTGGAAGTATTTTTCTCTGTTACGCCTCACCGACTATCCAGATAAAAGTTCAACCTGAGATAGGCGTTTTACTTCTTTTACCAAATAAACACACATTATTGTTCAATTTTCCTTAACCGACTACAAACATGATGTGTCACATCCTGTGAAAGGGATCTTGATGCATCTGGAAAAAATATCGTATCTTGACACGCTATGGGAATGCAGCTTGTGGTTCGGATACTGAGCGTGCAGCAATAGTTAACCCCTTACCACACGACAAATTGAATGTATTTGCAGACGACAATTTCAATGCGGCTCAAGTGGTGAGATTTTTGTTTGAAAGGGTAGAAAACATTGTGGAAAAGAAGAAAATGCTTGTTACCAACATTTTCTCCTTTTCCAAAAATGTTTTCGAAAGGCTTCTTACTCAGGGTCGTTAAAGTCGGCATTGTGTGGTAAAGGGTTCAATAAACACAAGGAATGCATAGATATGTGCACTTGTCGTTGTAAATCAACTGAATCAGTGTTGTAAAACACAAAGACCAAACTACTTAACGGCTGAAACAGACAGGAAAATTGGACGGTCGCCGTCCATTACATACATAAATATTTAAACAGAAAGTTGTCAAAATACAACATCGGTTTGACTTAAAAGTTATTACGAAATGAACAGCTTACTCGACATGTTCAATTTACAAACTAATTATAGCGGATTACACCATTCACTCAACTGCCAGGTCTGTAGATATCATTTGGCTGAAAAAATAACGTTGTAAAGGGTTAGTTCGTAATAACGCTATTGTGCTAATTTAGGTCTGAAGTCAGACAGGCTTTAAAGTGGGATAGTGAAGTACACAAAAACAGCTTGGCAATTTCGGTAATATTTTTAGATTTTACAAAGTTACAAAATTCAAAGTTACATGTATTGTGAAATATGTATGAAATGTTTTTTTTTACTTGATGCACTGTTCCATCCGGCTGTAATACTATGAGCTAAAAAGTTTATAAAATTTGTCGCATTCGTAGCAAGATAAAGCTTAGGACTGTATTCACCCACCATTCTCAAAAATAAAATTCTCAGTCTTATTCTCAAAAATTTTCTAAATTTTTAAAGTAACACAGTTTCTGATTCGCTAAATTAAATGGTTTAACTAATCAGAAATTGCGTTTCGTTGAAATCTAGAAAATATGTCCGAATAAGACCAAGAACGATATTAAGAATGGTTGACAATTAGGGCCCTTTCCATGGTTTTTAAGCATATTCAGACAAACGAACCGGCTGAAAAGAAGTGCTTTAAATAACATTTAGCCCTTAAACAAATAATCCTGAGTTTAACGACTGTGAGGAGGGAGGCTTTTAAGAACATAGTGGGAAATAGAGAAAATGCTTGTAACCAGCATTTTCTCTTTTTCCCCACTATGTTTCCTACCCTTTCACAGACATACTTCAAACTTTGACCCACATTTGATCTGTCGTCTGCAAATGCTTTAAATTTGATAGTCCAAAATTGTATCGTTTGGTAAAGGATTAGATATTCCAGTATTAACATTTCACACGTGCACAAATTAAAAAAAAAAAATGCAGACTACAAATCGTATGTTTCTCAACTTAGGTGATTTTGCTCTGATGGACAGAAAACATTTTTGGAATAAAAGAGAAAATGATGGTTACCGACATTTTCTCCTTTTTCTCCCAACACAATGTTTACTTCCTTTTCTGAGATAAATTTTATCGTTTGGATCACATCTAATTTGTCGCCGGCTATATAGACCAGACTTGATTTTTGTTAAGTGTGCAAGGTTTAACTCTACCACACAATCCCGAGTTTTAACGACCATGAGAAAAAAGCCTCATGAAGACATTGTGGGAAAAGAAGAAAATACTGGTAACCAGCATTTTCTCCTTTTCCCACAATGTTTCCACCCTTTAAAAGACAGACTTCATATTTTCTGCAATATTTAATCTGTCGTCTGCAAATGCTTTCAATTTGGACCAGTGTAAAATTTTGTCGTTTGGTAGAGAGTTAAAGAGTAGTGGCATTTAAAGATTTTTAAGCGCTAAACCAGAATTTGCCATTGACATGGTACTTCAAAGCCTCATTTCTTGTTACCTGATGATAATCATCAAATACAGTGCCAAACCTAACATTGATAAAATACCCCAAGGAACAAAAAATATTCTAAATTAAATTTACTCGTTATCACCGTCATCATCATAATCGTTTTATTTCATGCTCTTCGGTAGGTTATTGGAAATAATGGTGGATTATGGTTTGATAATTTCACCGTTTCGACCTGCGAATTTACCGATTGATAAACTCATTGGTACGGAAATACCGAGAGCTCCTCTGTACTTCGGAAGTAACAACAAAAAAGGGGTTAGAAGTACGAAATAATTAGAATATTTGTTTCTTCACATGTGAAAGATCGAAATTTGTTTCATCTTATGAAAATCATAGGTAATTATTTCACTCGTAGCTGCGTCACTCGTAAAAATATTACCGATTATGTTCATTCAATGGAATGAATTTCGATCTTTCACAGAAAAAAAAAATCCTCTATATCATCATAAAATACGGGCCCTGTAGCTCAGCCGGCAATATACGGGGCATGAAATTCAGGGGTCTCTGGTTTGATTTGCAGCTCGACCAAATTCATTCCAAAGATTGATGTTGTGATGATAGACATTACGACAGATTCATTCATCTCTCAACGCTAAACATTGTTTAAATGTTGTATATGTTGGGACCTAGCCATTGGCTTGGACAGTCTCGTGGGAAACACAGGTAAAAGAATCCCCAGTCTTAAAAGCATGGAATCCCCAGTCTAGAAAGCATGGGGTAGTGGACAGCCCGCCTCGATTTAACAAAATAGTTACAACAACAAATAAAAATTACATTTTGTAAAGGTTCTGTAGATTTTGTATCCTGTACGTATTGTTCTCATATCTTCTATTTCTTACACCAATGCACTTAAATTTACAGCTTTTTCGGACAGCATAGGTAAAATTCAAATTGCACGAAACGTGCTGTCTGAACTTGAATCTTCTTTTAAATCTCGAGAAAGGAAAAGTTATGTAGGTGGCAGTAAAGAAATCAATCTGCTATTATTCAGTCGTGTCCAACCGGAGGTGGAGGTCATAATACTGCCAACAAAGTAATTGTACTTCCTCAACACAAAAAAGTATTTACATTTTCTCTCATACCTTTTCTAATACATTCATCGAGTGAATCGCAACGACATTTAACCTTGATAATAGTCAACAAATAAGACCGTGTGTTTACTTTCTGTGCATTTGAGGACTGCGTAGGTCAACTTCAGACTCAACTGACTATGCTCTAATCTGGATATACCCTGTCAATTTTTTTTTTTTGGATATAATTATTGGCACACGAGTTATCTGCGGCAGTGGCAGACAGAAGTGTACGGATATCGCGAAGGTCTCTCATATTATAGGTTCCGGATTTGAATCCCGTAGTAAGCGGGTTTAACCCTTCCTACAGCCCACATCACACCGCTAGCACTGGTTAAGATTCAAGGAAGCAAATATCGAGGGTAAATGATATCAGCCTTTTCACAGTCGATATCAAATAATTGGGTTTAAAACATTTTTCTCTACTACTTATCACTTATTAAGCCCATCTAACGGGTACTTATCTGTACTTTTTAAGTTCTTTGATTTTCTCTTTTCAATTAGTGGGACGATGAAACTAGAATACATAGTGCTACTATGGCATTTGTGCGCAGTTCATGGGAAACGCAATGTAGTTTATGAAAACAGACCCAGACTAAACAACAATGTTTGTGCGTCCGCTGCTTTTTATTACGAAAACATTATGTCAGCAATACATTGTATGGCGATTTGTACGCAAGATTCATCATGCAACACCGTCCAGTATCTTCCGGGTTCCAGAGTTTGCGTTGGTTGCATGGAGGGCAGCAGTCCAAACATTCCAACGAGAGGCGCACAGGTTTTCGATAGAAGTAAGTAGATTTGAAATAATGGCATCCAGGAAGCACTAAAGTTCACCTTATCAGACCAGTGTTTGTATTCCCTAACCATTCTAAACTGCGTTCTTGTTGCAATTCTCAAGAACTTTCTATTTTTCAATTCTTTATCACACAACACGACAATTCAGACTTGACCCAAATGATGGAATTTGTCTTTGACAGGGTACAAAACTTTGTGGTAAAAGGAGAAAATGCTGGTTACCAGCATTTACTCCTTTTCCCACAATGTTTTCAAAAGTCTTCTTCCCCAGGGCCGTTAAAACTAAGGATTGTGTGGTAAAGTGTTAAAGTAACGCAATAGACCATTAGCTAAACCATTCTGTTTAGCCAATCAGAAACACTTATACCTACTTTTGATCCTTCCTACAGTTGCACACAGGGACGACACTCAACGGGCACTTGGGTGGCTTTAATTCCTACCAGATTTACGATTTAGAATTAGATAAAAGAATAATGCAGCTTGAAACTGTTGGTAAAAACGGGTCACTACCTTTTAGAAGGAACTTTTGTATCGTTTTCCACCCTTCCTTCCTCTTACATTGAGTCACTCAGACATTCCCTCCCTCGCTCCCTCCCTTACTCCTTCCCTTATAGTATTTGGTCTAGCGATGTAACATGTGACCAAGAGTTCGTAAATTATTAAATAATGGGGGCCATTCCTGAGTCAGTGCCTCTGATGCCTCTTGACCACATCGTTGCTAGGGAATAACTTAGGTTTAATGATTTATTAACCTTATAGTCACAGACATGTTTCTCTGAGAAAATCTTAAACAAATATTATATTAAAATTTAAATATCAAAAAATATGCGAGATACGCTCACTAGGTGCATTAACATTGCATGGTGTTTTCCTGCGTATAAAAGTGGTTTTCGGCGAAACGATTTCTAGAAGAGTTGGAGCATCATCATTGGTGTTTTGCAGCATATTTAGGTGGTTTCAGGCAAGTAATGGATAACATCCAACCCCCCATATCCCTAATGACCAGACAGTCTTAACCAGACGAACCCCTCCGTCCATTTGGTATGCTCCCACCCCCTGCAATTTCTGGTGCTATGTCGGCGATAAAAGTGGAAAGGGTGAGGTAGCATCAAAGGGATTATTTGCATGGAAATAGGTTGAAACTTGGCTTGCACACCTAGTTTCAACTGATTTCCATGCAAATGAAAATGCGAATTTTGTCTGATTTGACCTAGTGACCAGTTTTCCTTTTTTTTTTTTTTTAATCTCCGGATGACCCAAGGTCAGTTTTGTCAAAAATATTCTGGAGAAAAATATCCGACCATTTTCAGGAACATGGGACTTTAAAATGAAGCCGCTGGAGCACATACAAATATGTGACTAGGAAAGTGGCTGCTACAGCTCAAGCCAAACAGTGTGACCCGATAACATGACCATCTACCTCCAAAGCTCACACAACCCTTCTCTTAGGTCTGGTCTAGTGAGCCACATTTATTACCAGAGGCAACCAATTTCCAATATGTGCAGTATTTCATCAATATAAAGATCTCCACCAAGTTTAATGTTCGTTGGACTGAAGACACTCCGACATAGTGCCCATAACTTTCATAGGCGTAGCTGAAGTAAGCTGGCCTTTGACTTTCGTCATGGTTTTGAAATTCTGGAATTAATAATCAAACCCAAATGGTGCGTAACAAATATTGAAAGCAAGAAGAACCTCTCTACATGTCACCCAGTCGGTCCAAATGTTAGTCGCCGGCAGAAAAAAATTAAAACTAGGTAAAAAGTAAATAAAAGATGTATAGCGACCCGGCAACTTTTGACCTACTCTTCAAATTTGCTCTGGACCATTTGATGCATGTGAGAAACGAGTCAGTGACCTGGAAAGACAGTTGTGTCGGTACTGGTGTGAGAAAGCCAGGAAACATGCATAGGTACACTTGCCGCCATCATATGACCTAAACTGTCGGTGTCAGCCTAAATCAATTGGTCAGGAACAACGCAGACAACAGCGACTGATAAATTTATAAATATGGAAATTTATGAAGAATCTGATGTACAAATGACGTCATATCACGTGACCACAATATCTATATTTTTGCCACAGCTATTCTTAAACGTCGAATTTATGTCACCTATTTACACATTCGGTATACCTCGGGTGATCCGTTGATCAAATACCGCGGCTGTATCACGTAGCTTAATATGCAACTACACGGTACATTTCGCACATCTCCGGAAGCACACCGCTTTACCGTTATTGAAATTGCAAGGCTCCTCTTAAAAAAGAAAACATGAGTAAATTTCCTGTCGTTCTTTATAAGAATATTTCAGTCGGCAAACAGTTTGTACATTCAATTTTTAGCGTGGTTTATCAATTCCGTTGGGAGCTTTCATCGACAGATCGATAGATGTGAATAACTTCACCGTGGTTGTTCATGTCGTTGCTAATCGATATACAGGGGCGCCGCCATGTTTAAAATAATGTGATTGGTAGTTCAAAATGGAAGCCTCCTTTATGCGGACGAGGTAAGATGTAGGTGCGGAATCGGCCGAGTTGTGACGAGTGCTATTCACACACACACACACGCACACACAATCCAAACCAGCAACACAGAATGATATTTGTAAAATTGGGAATCAGTGTATATGTTTATTCAGAAATGTACATGTAGCTTCGTTTATAACATTTTTCTACCATTCATTTCAATCGAAAATAATTTCGTGTAACCCTTAGCCAGTGACAAAGTATCGTCGTTTAATCTATTTTTAAAGCACGCACTGAGCGGTGACTTGGTGCAGCCAAGACCGTTCACGGTACACAGAGCATTTACACTGGCGCTCGATCTTGATTTAAAATTATTGCATGTGAGCCGTTTTTTTTTTACACATAAGTGTACATCTAATGGGTCGTTATCAAACAGCGTTAACTTAGAATTCTTTCACAGATCTAAGCGTGCCGTAGAAAAGACGTTTACAGTCGTAGAGTATTTCTTTTTAGGTGTATCCGCCATATGTAGATAAATGATAAACTATACTTGATGCTTGTGTAAAAGAATGGTTGTCGTGTATCCAAGTGGACGAAATGATAGTTTCAAAGATTCAAACCGTTGAATTGTTCAGTCTTCAAAAACATGTTCATGGTCACAAAATGCGCTATTAGCAAGTTATTCACAGCGGAAAAAAACTTAATTGTTCACCGAATAATTACAAAACTACGTTACGTCTCGCAAACCGGATCTGGGACAGGAAACCGTACAAGGCCGGAGATCTGTATGCTTGCGTCACCCCATGGATCAATCTGATAACAATGAGAGCCTGCTACTCAAGCAGGCGACTCAAAAAAGAAGAAAAAAAATGAGTCACAATTTCTATCAAATCTTGCTAAAAACATTTCTGTTGAAAAACCCTTTGTACACTCAAATTTTTATGTGGTCTAATTAATTATGTTGGCAGTTTTCACCGACAAATTGATAGATGTGAATAACTTTACCTTGGCTGTTGATGTCGTTGCTTATAAAAATGAGCCATGTCGAACCATATCTAATATACATATTTTAGAATAAAACCTAATTACTAATATGAACATACTTTGCCAGTAGAAGCCTGTTATACGGTGATTGGTTAATACTTCGCCTTTAAAAGCCTGTTGTATGGTAATTATACAATATTTAGCCTGTAGAAGCATGTTTTACAACAAAATTAAAAGCATATGTAGATAACATATCAAACGTGAGTCAAATTATTGGTTAAGTCGTTAAATGTGTAGAAAAGGGTAAAGTAAAAAAAGAACCAGTGCTGGTTACCTAAAAAAATCCGTGCTAGGGTTGTTAAAGTCCGAGATGAGGTTAAACGCATAGCCACTACAGGATTCATTCTAGAAATCAAATCTATGGGACTGACTGGCCCGCTCATCAGAAAAAAGAATGGGCCATTATGGGACCAAGGGAAAACTACCTTAAGCATTCAATGGATTTTGATTTTATCCTTGCAACCAAAAGATTTTTTTCTTCCACTACTGCCCTATTGACATTTTCCCTCTGAATGCCTCACGTATGTGCATATGAGAAACTGTGTAAGCTTCGGTCTTTTGTCTTTTGTGCTTAGATCACAAAGTAATGTGTTTAGTTAGAACTGTTTAATGACAACAACCAAATAATACAATAATATAGTGGCTGAATTATAAATAAATTTGCACCTTCCACTGGTATCGCTCCCAGCGACGTCTTATTTATAACTAGAAGAAACTGGTTGTCAGTGTTATCTTGGCATTACATTTTGGTTATTTGGGCCCAAAAATGTTAAAAAAAAATATCAGCCGAGACGTCTGCTGTATGATGGAAGCAACATAAAGTTTCATTAGGTTTTCAAGTACGGCATGCCTTTTTTGATTGGACGATATGGGTGCCACACCCACAGAAATAACCAATAAGAGCCCTCATAACAATATCCAGCGGTCATCTTTTGGCTGCACTTGATTATTCAATTAGTGTGAACCAGAGAACAAATTTTCATTAACAAATTAACACCTTACACTTTACAAAAAGTGTGCGCCGGATCGGCTCAGAAGTAAGATTTCTGATGCACCAAAGATGAAAAACCGAAAAATACGCGCCCATGGCGCAAAGTCGCGCTCTAGAATGAATCCTGTCTCTAGATGCCTACAAACTAATTTTGATATATCAAACAGTGTATTTCAAATGAATACAATAATTTTGTTACGTGCACTTCGGGCTATTTCGTTGTAAGTCATTCTGGCTAACTGAAGGCCCTGCAGATCAAATTTATAACTTGGCCAATGAATATTACAGAGAACGTAGCCCTCGTCGCGCAAGCCGTCGTCATTACCAACTGTATATTACTTCCAGTCATCATTATCACCTGCTACTTTCAATTATTATTTTACTGTCAGGTGACGTAGAGTCTAACGCTGGACCTGTGCCTGCTGATGATAACCCTAATGCAATCAGTGTTATACACCTTAATGTAAGGAGCATTCGCAACAAATTTGAACTTTTATTTTATATCTATGCAGTCTATTTGGCTAGAAATAAAGCATCAGTCAATTTCTTTTCTTCTATGTTCGACATATAGGCCCCCAAATTCACTTGTTGAAGTCTGGGACTTAAATGTTAGTACTGAAAGAGCGTTAGATAATACTCCGAACATAGTTTTGCTAGGTGTTCTTAATGAAAATCTTCTGAATGAAAAATTGGTACATTTAAAAAACATCATGCTTATCAATAATTTAAGGAACGTCTTTGAGACACCTACCAGAATAACGGAACATTCCTCAACACTCATAGAGCCCATTATTATTTCAAATGATATTGAATTTTACAAATCCGGTTGTTATGATATTTTAGAGTCAGTGAGTGACCATAGAGCAACGTCTATTTTTCTTAAGTCTATTTATGAAAGCCATGAATGTTTGACACGTAAAGTTTGGTACTACAATAGAGCAGATTTAATGAATTAATCTAAAGTGAAAATTGGGATTTTATCGACTCTCTTACAGTGAACGACTCTTGTGTTAACTAACAGAAATTCTCCTGAACCATGTGTCTGAATGTATTCCATAAAAAATGTTACAATTAGACCAGATGACAAACCTTGGTATGATTCAGAGCTTAATTACCGAAACAGACAAAGAAAGATTGCTCTAAAAACTGATATCGAAAGTAGTTGGATTAAATACTAAACTGCACAACAGAGTTAACAATCTTAAAAAATTAAAAAAAAAAAAAGTTTCTCTGACTAAATGGAAAATAGAATAAAAAACGACAGTTCTGATAACAGCAGAAATTATTGGAAACACTGAAAGATCTAATAAAAGATTTTAAGTCAGCTGATTCTATCCCTGTGCTTAGTCGCAATATTAATGGTATCGATGAATATTATTTTACTGATCAGGAAAAGGCCTATTGTTTAAATGAATATTTCACGTCTGTTTCAAATCTTGACGATTCCAATACAAATCTTTCTCCTTTTAAGTCTAAGGTTGACGCGTCCTTGGATCAAATTTAAATAGAACAACAAGAAGTTGAAAATATTATCGAAGTCATTGATGCCAAAAAAGCTGTAGGCCCCGATTTGATTTCGCATAAAGTTTTAAAAGGAGTGAAACACTCAATCTCTAAACCTCTTTCCCGTTTGTTCAATAAATCACTACGTGAAGGTATTTTTCCTCAGTCATGGAAATCTGCTCTAGTTTTGCTCCTTTTCAAAAAAGGCGATAAAACTGCCCTAGCAATTATCGCCCTATATCTTTACTTAGTTGCATTGGTAAATTAATGGAGAGATGTGTTTTCAAACATATGTACAATTTCTTTTATTAGTAATAATTTAATATATTCAAATCAGTCGGGTTTTTCAACTGGTCATTCTACAGTTTACCAACTAATTTCATTATATCACCAACTCGCTCAATCTTTTGATTACAAACCTCAAACCTGTGTCATTTTTTGTGATATTTCCAAAGCTTTTGACAGAGTTTGGCACAAAGGACCAGTACTTAAATTGAAACAGAATGGTATGTGCAGACAATTGCTTAATTGGATTGAAAAATATTTAACTGATAGTAGTCAACGTGTGTTCATTGGAACCTCGTATTCTCGTCCTGAAAGAATACTGGCCGGAGTTCCGCAAGGCTCTGTTCTTAACCCTCTATTGTTTTTGGTTTATTTGAATGATATAACCAAGTCACTACTGAGTGTTGTAAGACTATTTGCAGATGACCCGTCTCTTGCATGTACTACCTCTAACACTTGACCTACAAAATATTCTAAATCATGATCTGGATATTGTTACTAAGTGATCGAAACAATGGCTTGTCACATTTAATGTGGCGAAGACTGAAGTACTTTATTTTGGAAATCAGCAAGCTCCCCTTTTGAATTTTAACGATACGCTTTTAGATGTTACTGATACTCACAAACACGTAGGACTGAGTTTTAGTGACGATTGCAAGTGGCACAGACATATTGATAATATTATCCTATCAGCACCAAAACTTTTCGGTATTAAGCGTAAGCTGAAATTTACTGTTCGTCGTAAAACACTTAATCAGATAAACCTTTCTTTCCTTAGACCACTTCTCGAGTACGCTTCTGTACTTTGGGACAACTGAACTCTGTATAAATCGGACAAATTAGAAAAGGTTCAAATTGAAGCTGTAAGAATTGTTACCGGATGGACGCGCTCAACCAGTTTGTATAATCTTTTTCGTGAATTAGGTTGGCTAAGATTATCAGAGAGACGAAAATACCAAAAGCTTGTTCTCCCTTATAAAATCACACATAATATGGTTCCGCAATATATAAGTTTACTTTTTCCACAAAACGTGGACAACTCTGTTAATGATAATTTGAGAAATAATGATTTTGTGCTACTCCCATGTCGCACCCCTTTGTTCGAAAATTCGTGTGTTCCTTCTTTAATTTCCCTCTGGAATCAACTTACTGTGAACTTGAGACATTTAACTAGTATTTTTCCCATAAATGAGAAATTTCTAACCATATGTTTCAAACATACGACGTCCCTTCATACTTTTCGTTTGGAACACGATATCTTTCAGTAATTCATGCAAGAATACGAAACAGTTGCAGTGACTTAAAAAACGATCTTTTTTTAAAATCATGTTTCTTGTGAAAATAGTTGTGCCCTTTGTGATGAACGTGAAGATGCTGAACATTATTTCTTCAAAAGTTCATCATGACTGACCTAGAGTCAAAGTAAAAAAAAAAAAAATCCACAGTTGCCAAATACTGCCACACAGAAAATACTCCTTTTTTTTTTTTTTTTTAAATCTTAATTCCGTTAAATATGAAAATTTTTACAAAAATAAGTAAATAAATAAATAAATCTCTGCCACTTCAATTTGAACATGTCATCTTACAAAGTAATAAAATGAACAAGATGCCACTCACAAGGTACAAGATCTTTGCTTATATGTAAATTAAGTGATCTATGGAAAGCAGAGAATCACTTATTCCTACACCATTGTAACAGTATGAATGAATCTATTAATAGATATTACCTAGCTATATGAACCCTCAGTGGACAGGGAACCCTTGTCATTCCTTCAGTCATTCATTATTTAGGTCATTGTGTACAGTTAAACTGTTATCTTAAACTGTTATTTCAGTCTTGAATATTAACCCTTTACCAAACAATCCCAAGTTTTAACGACACAGAGGAAGAATCCCTTTGAAAACATTGCGGGAAAAGGAAAAAAAACGCTGGTAACCATCATTTTCTTCTTGTCCCACATTGTTTTCTGTCCTTTTGGAATCAGGTTTCATCAGTTCAGCCAAATTTAATTTATGGTCTTCAAAAGCTTTGAATTTGGGCGAGTGTAAAATTTTTCATTTTGTAAAGAGAGTTAAATAGTTAACTACATCTTGTGCTATTGGATATTAACTAATTGATTGCATGGTGTTTAACGCCATTTTCAACATTATTTCAGTCATATTGCGGCGGCTAGAGCACCCATCCAGGCTTTCCTGGAGTTTCTTTTACCAGCACTACCGCGACTGAATGACCTTTTGAGGACAGTGTGGATTAAGTTCAGACCGCACAGAGCATGCAGTCTGATCTTTGATCTACACTGTCCAATAAGAGGATATATTTTTTCCAAAATGTAACTTTGAAATAGCAATATTCAGGTGTTTACCATTGACTTGAAAGTTTCATTTAATAGCATTTTAAGGGTTAAACTTAAACTGGATTACAGTTAACCATTAGCACACATAGACCAGGCAGCTCAGTCGGTAGCATATAGGACTTGAGAACAGGAGGTCACTGGTTCAATCCCATACTCGGCAAATTTCTTTCCGACGATTGATGATCTAGTCATTGGGACAGGATTCATTTCTCTCTCACGTTTCGACGATCGTAATGTGGGAATGCAGCCAGAGGCTTGGAAAGAATATTGTGCGGAGTACTGGTAAAAGAAACTCCCGGAAAGCATGGATATGTGCACTGGCCACCGCTACATAACTGAAATAATGTTGAAAACATGGTTAAACGCCATACAAACAATCAATCAATCAAATTCGCTAGTCTGTCAGTACTTTCAGTACTTTGATTTGAATTAGGCCTCTGGTCTACACAGTTACACAGTATTAAAATATACATACAACACCAGGATACCGTTTTATTACTGAACCTAGGAAAACGTTAGTCGAAGATTTTGTAACTTTTTTGCCTAAGTCACGAATTTTTTAAATTACTGAGATTTTATGATTCTTTATTTCACCAGTTGATAGAGACTGCATTGATGAAAGGGAGGAAAGCATTCACGCTACCGCCGCCCTACTGTATCTCCGGGGAAAAAATAAAAACATCTGCGTTAAACAGGTGATCGAAGTCAGTAATGGTGTGGCCTACGGGGACTGGTGTGAGCCTGAATTTTGTGAGCAGGGAAAATTTGCCTATGGATACGCATTAAAGGTAATCTTATATTTTGTCATTTCGTTCATGATGCAAACTTTTACCACTTATGTAGAAGTAACTAGATAAAAAGGCTGAGGATATTTTTTCTTTGATCAGAAATTGCCTAACAAATTCCACAGTCTACCTTACACCCACGTTTTACAATAATCGGTCACATCGTTGCAAATTTCGATGTTTCTTTCTGATGACTGACAACTTGTTTTATTTTCATCTTTGTTATCCCCCTGTTTCACTCTTTGTATGCAGTCTTACCATGTCGTAGATAACCATGGTTGGAGAAGTATTTCGAGATGGAATGAACAACTTTTATTGTACAAAAGGATAAACCTATATGACAGGAATATGAAGTCAAAGTCAATGATTTCTTTTCTAACTTCGGCTGTGTTATGGCTTCACAAAGCTACTCTACAAAAACAAAAGAGAGAAATTAACTTGTATCTGTTCTGGATAAGGGATGCAAAACAAGGTCTATTTGGAATCACAGCTTAAAGAAACCATTTAAAAGTTTTCTCGTTTTCTTTTGGCTTGATTTGGTACAGGTAACACACATAGTTTATGTGTACTGATCGAAAAAATTCTTTGTCTATATTTGATTGCTAGATCTGTATTGGTAGGTTTTGAAATGATCAGTTAAAAATAATTTTCATCGTTTGATGTCTATGTTGCCTATCTAAACTCTCTCTCTCTCTCTATATATATATCAACGAATTCTTTGCATCATTTCGCGGCAAGTTTTCTTGTAGACCGATAATCTCTTTCATTGCCTACACTCATGTTTCCATTTTGTTTTAATCAGAACGACGACATGTCTACATTCGGTTTTGATGATGACACTGGCGCTAATGCAATTAAACTATTGTGTAAATCAAAGAACGAAAAAACTCAAAGCAAAACACCAACTTCTTGTGTGGGACCTAAAGGTGTCTGGCGGGGCCCTGTCACGTGCGTGAATGACTCAAGATATGTGGTGTTGAAATCCTTTCAAATGAAAGTTGAACAACCATCGGTAGGTAAAATTTCCGAGCTCTCAAGCCTTTTTGGACTGAATGAAGTTACGTTGCAAATTCCTTCGTTTTGAGTTGATTTCTTGTTTGTTTTTCAGTTTGTTTGTAGTATTAAAAACTTTTCAGCGCCAACTAAGAAAACTGAGACTTTTGCGAGCGGCAAAGATCAAGATCAGACTGCGCCTGAAGTGCAGCCTGGTCATGAATCTATATTATACTGTCCGTATTTGTAATCAAAGCTAGATGATAAAGTCTTTCCGAGTTTAAGTGGATTGTATTTCCAACCATTGAAGAAGGTTGAGGGTATAAATTAGGTTCTGAAAGGGCCAAGCAGTATTTCACTTTTGGCACGGCGGCCATTACTATATCAATACATACTGACCCGAAAAAGAGAGTATCAAATGCATATCTCTATCTATATACTTGGAATTAGCTCATATTCTGACTACTTATGGATTCGTTTGTGAAATTCCGCAAAAATTTGAAGTCGTTGTGGGTTTTCTTTCATTGAATCAATTTAATGTCACAAGAGATGTATCGCCAATACAATGTCTTCTATATGCAGATGATGTTACACATTGTGCAGACACTGTACAGAATTTACAGTGACAGTTAAGTAAATTACATGAATTTTGTCAAACATCTCATTTATCAGTTAACTTTCAGAAGACAGAAGTCATTGCATTGAGGAATGGTGGTCCCTTAGAAAAGAAATGAAAAATGGCACTTCGGAGTAAAATTAGTTAACACTACATCTATGTATAAATATACGGGACTTCTCTTCACACCCAAATTATCATGGTCCACTGCTATACGCAGACTTGCAGCTCAAGCCAAAAAAGCTATTTTGTAATTACATCATATCAAAAAGACTTTGGATCTTTTAATATCAATGAATGTTTTAGACTTTTCGACAGTATGGTAACGCCTATACTTACGTACGGTAGCGAGATTTGGGGAGTTGAACCCAATGAAGTCATTGAAGCTGTTCACATACAACACTGTCGGGAATTTCTTGGTGTTAACCACTCGGCGAACGACAGTATTGTTTTATCTGAGTGCGGTCGGAAACCTTTATATGCGATATATATGCTCAAAGCTATTAAATACTGGTGCAAAATTATTACATTGCCAAATGATCGTTACCCAAAACGATGTTGTAAAATGTTAAAATCTCTTTGTGAATTAGGTAGAGTAAACTGGGTGTCAAAAATTGAACATATTCTCAGTTCTTACGGATTTGCATATGTTTGGTACGCTCAGGAAATAGGAGATACAGATTTGTTTATTTCAAGTTTCAAAACAAGGGTGGAAAATTGTGTATTTCAGACACTGCAAAGCAACATAAATACCTCCTCTTGATGTGACTTTTATAAACACGTTTGTTTTATTTTCAGCCTCGAGAAATACCTCACAATTGAAATAACCCCTACTATGAAAAGATATTTTGCGCGTTTCCCACGTTGAAGCCATAAGTTTTACATAGAACTTGGCCGACACTTTAATATTGATAGGGAAAAATAGAATATGTCATTATTGCCTGCATACTCAAGGCATTTTGGTCTTACAAGATGAATATCATGCTTTCATTCAATGTCCACAATTTGAGGCCGAACGTCAATCTTTGCTTTTCAAATGGTATTCTGGGGGTTTTGATAAGAGAGCATTCCACTCATTGAAGTCAAATATCATAATATTAAAAAAAAATCATAAGATTTGTCTCAGAAATTATGAGATTAAAAGATGAAGCGGCAAACGAAATCGTTTAAAAATTGTCATTTTTTTAAGAATAATTGTTGGCGGGGATACATAAGTCATGGCTCAAGCATAACTTTAATCAGATTTTTTCTTCTTCATAATAGTGGCTGTTATTATCATTTTCATTACTTTTCTATTGTTCTGTTTTAAATAAATCAACATGAGTTATCAAGAAATTGATTGATGATGGTGAGGATAGGGATTGCGATGATGATGATGACGGTAGTGGTTGGTCATGGTGATGATGAATGTGATTGTTATTGTTATTTATGCTTTCATTACTTTTGCTCTGCTCTAAATCTACATAATAGTGATAGTTACAGATGATAGTGATGATAGATGATGATGACAAATGATGATGGTTGATGATGATGATGGTGATGACGATGATGATGATGATTGGTCATGATGAAGTTGATGAATGTGATTTCTTATTGCTTTTTATGCTTTCATTGCTATTATTCTGCTCTAAACTTACATTATTGTTGTAGTTATAGATGACGATGATGACAGATGATGATGAGTGATGATGATGACGATGATGATTAGTTTTATTACTATTTCTTATATTCTGCTGTAAACAAACGAATTACTTCGATGTTGATGATGATGATCTGGTAGCATAGAAATACGATGATGATAACGATGATGATTCTATGTTACACGACTCTTGCACGTGTGTGTGTGTTTTAATCCTTATATGTGTATTATGGGCCGGTGGCCTTTATTTACAATAAATGATTTGATTTGATTGGTAGAGGCCAAAAGTAAACAATGAGGGTTTAAAATGCATTTTATTTAAACCGTACCATTTAAGAATATGGAATTATTGTGAAGAGGGCAATCTGTTATTTTAAAGCCAGTACAAGTGTTAGTAGCAGATAAAAAAAATAAATTTTAAATCCAGGTAAAACGTACACAAAAGATAGAGCGACCTGACAACTTTTGACCAAGTTTCAAAATCATATTCCTGCTAGTGACTAGCACTTGGACTGACCGGACCGTACACAGACAGATTGTTGTCCTTACAATGATTTCCATACCTATAAATAGTATGATTTTGATTTAATTGCATTTCAACACCCCATTGTTTACTTTTGGTCGCTATTGAGCCTTTAAGCGATTTGGCAATATGGTTGATTGCAAAAATGACACTGGCATTGCTTAGACTCGGTTAACCAACTTGAAAGGTTTGAACTTATTTTGATGGATCCCGTGTTTCTTTTCGAGTACTTTCAGTAACTAAACCAATTATTAGTGGCAATCACATGACGCCAAGTTTTGAATTATTTCAATATACTCGCACTAGCGGAAATGGGGGTGGGGGGGGACCCACAAGTTCAGATTTGGTGTAACAACCTCAAAGTAGGGCAATACGTCCCCTACATACCGGGAACAGCCCTTTACAAACAGAGGACGTCAACGTCGTATGCAATGCTTTTGCAATGCTATATGCACAAGCGCCAAAGTTGTTCGGGCTGTCTCAGTTGCGACGTTTACTGTTCACTGATGAATCGAAAAATTCTTTAGATGGGACAAACAAATCGACGTCGCGGTGAGCGGTCTTCCGACCCTTGTGTTCGGAAAATGGATTTGGTTTGGCTTAGTGATGGTTAGGATTGGAATGGCTTGAAAACACTTGTAGCTGCTTCAAGCCATTCGCTAGCAGTATCAAGTACTTCGCTTCACATTCTCCCATGAATCAATGCTTGAAACCTCATTCTTCAACAGAATAATGCCAGAACACGTATTTCAAGGGTTTCTCGTAACTTCCAGAACTATCACAATGTTTAGGTACTCGACTGGTCACCCTTCTGTCCAGATTCGAACCCAACTGAGCATTTGTGGGGATGAACAAGACATATGTATGAAAACGCGTCAAGGATCCAAAAACCTTTGCTCAAGTTACAAATATTATAACTGAGGAGTGGAATAACATCCCGCAGGTGACAATCAGTAGCTTAATGGTTCCTTGTTTAGACTAGTTAAAGCACCCATCGCAGCCTGCGGTAGGGAACACATGCCATTGATCAGATTTCAGAAACATCGTAGGCTTACGATGTCATAACGTCACTGTAAACATGTTGTGGTATTGGGTCAAAGTTTTAAAAAAAAAAAAAAAAAACGTGTCAAAAATATTCAAAGCACAAATATATTATTAACATATTTTATCGAATTTATTCAAATATTTCTTTTTATTTTACTCCAACGTAAAGCTTCCGTTTTTTTCAGAGTATGATTTTTTATATTGCAGGACAACCCGAGCACATTAACCGTGTTTGTGGATGAAACAACAGTCAAGTATGTCCGTTTTAAATGTGGTCCTCTAGCTGGCCGACAAACAAATCATATCCTTGGTGTACCATACGACAACTTACCATGGGCCCTGATAGAAGATGGCGGAACTCCAGGCGAATGGAGTAAGTCCTGTGGTCCAGGTCGGGGAATCTGCGGGTTGCGCACCCGGATGCATCAAGTTATTGTAGAAGATGAAACTGGGTTAAACGACGTCGTTTTCTATTGTTGTTGAGTTTATGAGACCTCAAGAAAAAACTCTCTTACTTCTTGGAGAAATTGTAGACCAAAATCAAGCTGTGAAGATCAGGCAGTTTGATCTCGTAGCTTCTCTGTCCGATATTTTGTAAGACACTCTGACCAAAAATAGGAATGAAATTGAAATATCATTTTTTTGCTTTTGTTTTAACATTCATGTTAACTTGTTCACGGGTGTGCCTAATCACGCCGCCATTTCGCCTTCAGATCGGGACGACATAATTAACCACAACCGCAATCAAGTCTCGAAGTGCCCTGCCTCATGACCGTACAACTAATAATCAAAATGCTTTTTTTCAGATAGAATAGGTTAACTGCGCAGAACTTGCAATCTGATCCTCAGTCTACATTGTCTCTTTTTGCGAGATATTCAAAATAATCATTATTAAGATTAAATAATGATATTAGTGAAATAAAGAATTTTTTCTTATCTGAATAGCTGGTCTTTTTTAAATACGAATTATGCCATATTTTATTTTTTTGGCACCTAAATGATATAACGGATTTCATGACATCGTTCATCAAAGACGTTATTAGTAAGATACGAGTTTTTTTTTTTTACATGAACAAAGCTTTTAGCAAAGTTTTGCAAAACAACGTACGTTTCAAGCCAAACAAGAATCCGTGGTGTGTGTGTATATATTCTTACAAACATGAAAGTTCGCAACAAATGCATAGCTCAAAAAATAAACCGTTCCTAACGCAATTGTCAGGTATTGATTTTATACGGGAAGAAGCTGTGCTGTAAGGAAGAAGTGATCTCCCGTAACACACCCCCTCTTAAGAGAAGTCATCATTTTGATGACGGAAAGCCTTATTAGGCAGTTAGTCTATTATTTGGACAACAAATGGCTCAATGGCCAACAACGGGCAGACAACAAATGGCTCAATGGCTAATCCCGGACGGGCCCCCATCTTACGAACATGGAAGTTCGTAACAAATGCATAGCTCAAACCGCTCCGGCTGGGATTCGAGCCTGTGCGGTAAAGTTCCTGGTATTACAAGACACTAACCACTGAGCTAAAGAGAATTCTCCCTAACGTAGTTGTCAGGTATTGATTTTATACGGAAAGAAGCTATGCTGTAAGGAATGAGTGATCTCCCCGTAACTATATATATATATGTGTGTGTGTGTGTATACATGAATAAATTCAGGCAAAAACTAATCTTTTTGGGGATGATACCAGCTTATCAATGATTGTAGATAATCCGATTGTGGTTGGAAGAATTTCACAATCTGACATAGACATAATTACACTTGGGGTAAAGTGGTGTGGGTCAAGTTTAACCCATCCGTATTTAAATCTTTGTAAATATTCCATAAACATTTTAAGCCAAATTATCAAAGTATTTTTATATTAGATATCAAAATTTCACGAGTTACTAGTCAAAAACACTGAGCTATTTTTCTTAGATCTGGGGTTTCATTATTATCAATAAAACATTCGAAAAAGCATGGGAAAAAATTGGAGGTATGCAGAATTTGAATTAGAGGCACTTGAGGGCCTGGATCGCTGTACTGGCAGTGATTTGGCTTATCTTCACTTTCAATTCATAATGCAAGATGACACACACTCTCTCTATACACGCACGCGCACGCACACACACACACACACACACACACATATATGAGACCAGTAACACTCCACAACAACCTGTCTCTTTTTCTCTTTTTTTTCTTCTTCTTTTTAGTAATGAATGGCATTTCCAAACTTTTGAACGTAATTTTGTCAAAGTATTGGCCTACCAAATAGCTTTTGGATGCATTTTGTAAAAGTAGGTATATAATGGAATTTGACTGCTTTGTAAATTAGCCACATTTTTTTCAAAGATGCACCCTCACCCTTGGGAGTAAGTCGGTAAGATCGCTTCTTCAATGAAATTGCAGATTATCAAGTTATCTAGAATTTTGTATCGTTGCAATTAACACGAAGTAACCCTTTAGCAAATAATCCAGTGTTTTGAAGAAAGTAGAAGATTAATGAAAACATTAAGAAAATAAGAAGTAAAGCTGGTAATCAACATCATTGCCTTTTCCGTAGCTTTTTTCTCTCTTTTATAACCATATTCGATCATTTTAGCCATATTTTAAATTGAATTGTAGTCTGCAGATTTTTTTAATGTAGTAGAAAGCTATAGGTCTATATGGTTGACTCTGCTAAAGCCAGACGTTTAACCGACAGTGCGCCATCTTGTATCTCCTCTTGTAAATGTTAAAAAAGAATTGCAATAAAGGGACGTAGCGGCATTAGGGAGTCTAAAGTTCAACCTTGCCAATTATCGAGACTGCTTAGTTTCCTTAAGTAGAGGTAATACAGATTAATTAACTGGGCCCACCGCATATATTTTTCAAGAAAGAGGAAAACATAAGTTTATTTCTCTGTCTACTACTATCTAATTATGGGCACCGCACGTCATACTAAACTCACATGACAAGTGAAAATGCCGTGAGCCGTTGGGGAGAAGATTCACAAAATTTCCTTTCTTAAAAAAAAAAAAAAAAAAAAAAAAATGAAAATCTTAATATTCTGTGGCTTGGAACTGCAGTTTGCAAAGGCTACTGCTATTGACAGTGTGGCCAGAAAGTTTCAAGAATAAGGCATTATTCTTTCCAAGTACAACCTAAGAAAGCCACCGAGGAGTCCGCGATTGACAAAATATGACCAGCATGCAGAGTCCAAGAAAAAGCCAAAGTTGAAGAAAAGTTTGCTTGAACCCCAACCTGAAACTTTTGGTACTTACAACCCTACAAGTACATTAGTTGATGAGGCTGAAGATTCACTTGATAATCACCCTAAACTGTGCCATGTATATAATTTATTTGCCCCAGAGTAACTTAAGCCGTCTATATCACCTACCTTTGTAAAATGGGTAGTGTAAAAAGTGTGGACCTGGGTACATTTAAGTCTCTGCACTTCTGTGACGGTTGTAATAAGGGGGGGGGGGTATTTTTCTTTGTTAGCACTGAGTTGCTGAAGAGTAGATAAGTCCATGAAGAGATTTGAATTCATTTAAACAAGCTTTATATTTGAAACTATAGACATTTGAACAACGGCTCATCCGAGATTTAGTAAATGATACTCTCCAAAATGTAATAGCATGACGTTATACCTTAGCGTGATTCCAGATTTGGTTGGTTATGTTACGTCATAATATTTGGTTTTGCCAGATATTAAGTTGCCTCATGTAGATAGAAGAAAATAGATCTACAAGCTATAGGAAAGAATTAAAACAACTATCATAATATTCCATCTGTACACCTCACGACTGACAGCTTCTCAGATAAACATAGAAAAAACATCAGTTATTTGTTACAAGTGGTTGCAATCTGTCGCTCGTTAACCCGCAATTTGTTTTCGATACTCTCTCCCGTGCTCCCAATATTTATGATTATTTTTTAGGGTATTTCGTCCTTTCTCTTTAGGTCCTTAAAAAGCCAATACATAAATAGATCATGTAATAAATGTCATGTAGAAATTGGAAAATAACTGTATAAGATAAGCTTTCGTTTTAAATATTGCATATTTCATTTAATTACAGACACATATTTCATTTAATCAAACACACATATTTCATTTAATATCACACACACACACACACACACACACACACACACATTTTATATATTTGCCGACTTTTATATATATATATATATACAGTATGCGAAGTAAAGAGATGAAAAGAAAATTATATGTTGCGCTACAAAAATACAGTTCTTCTAAGGGGATTACTCTTGTCAAAATTACAGGAAATAGGCTTTAATTTCAAACCTGAAAAAAAGGTTCTTAAAGTATCAAATACTGTTCAAATAAATGATTATTCCTAGAAATGTGATATTTGCCAATAGTAAAAAGGATTAATAGAAAGAATTAAGGCACTAAACAGATCACAATAGTAATTAGAAATGTTCTTACGTGTAAACAAAGACTTGTATTCTGATCAATTTCCTGCGGACAGATTTTTTTTAAACCTTTGTACAGAAATAGTGCTTTCTAAAATCTTGTAAATAGAGTCTAATAAAGTATGTCAAGCGGGACAATTTCAAGAGATACGGTGCTTTTTAAAAAAGTAATTGACATAATGAATTACCTTTTCTTATGATAAATGTCCATTTTTGCGTGATTTGGTATCCCGATCATTTGTAAATCTTTCTTCCGCGTCAGTGGTTATCTGATATTTAAAAGACAACCAACATATTACAGACAGAAATATGCTTTCTGTCATACTAACAGATAATATAACAGATTATATAAAAGAAGACATGTGCAGGCCGGTATGCAAGAAATAACTGTGACATATGTCAGTAAGGAAGGACGATATTTTTTTTGTTTCATACACTGTGATTAGGCTTTTTTGTTTTCATACATCAAAATCTCTTCATTCCTTTTAATTCAATATCTCAGACAACAAATACGCACATAGATATTTTTGGTAAATCCAATGTTACAGTTTCTAATGTTCATTTTCATTGCAGATTTAGTAGATCTATCATTAGAAGTTAAACACGCTGGAAGTAAGCTGAAAATTAGATAATTCCTACCGAATTTTAAGTTCACTCTCAGATTTTTCTTTATAATTTATGATATTCAAAGAAAACAGACTTAGCTAGCATTTGAACTTTTGACTCGATATAAAATTAGAAAAAAAAAAAAAAAAAAAGGAATAAAAAGAAATTATAAGATATCGTATACATGTACATGTTTGCTTACATTAGTTTGACATCAAAAGTAGTTTCTGCACTGCATAATTTTTTTCACACACACACACACACACACACACACACACAGAGCCGATCAGAACTCGCAAAAATGATGAAAACAAATAATATTGAATTATTAGTTTAAATTTAATTGTATTGCTGTCTAAAATTTAATTGTATTGCTGTCTAAAATTTAATTGTATTGCTGTTTGTTAATATGCATATTTTTTGTATTGCATAATTACCTCCCTTCAATAAATGCCATTTTTGTTCAAAATTTGTAATATTTATTTCTGCCAGTGAGTGGAGCTTTATCAGATTACATTGTAACACATTATCAGACTCATAATAATTGATCACGTAACCTCCCTTGTTTAAAGTGTAATATACCCACTACACATGTTCTTATCAGAATTTGTTTGATATCAGAATTGGGTGACGTTATTTGTGACTTCACTTTGTACGTATTTCACAGAAGTGAATGTATTTTTTTCTTCTGAAAATTACCACTTGTGCTTAGATGGTTTTGCATCTTCTTATCTATAACTTTTAAGATACGGATATGTGATAAAAAGAATATAACTTCAGTGGCTTCTGTGGTAAAACTTTATTTGACTCGTCAAAAAATGTCATTTTGGCGTCATGTTGTATGTATTTAATAGTTCTAAGTGAAAATGTTTTTTTTTTATGGAAATTAGCGCGCGTGCATCTATGGATGGTTGTTTTGCATCTTCTGATCTGTAATTTGTGAAATACCTTTATGTGATAAAAAGAATCTGACATTCGTTGGCTTTCGAGATAAAATGTTATTAAACTCGTCAAGGGAAAAATGTTATTAAGCCAGCTAAAGGCTCGCTTAAAAGCAACATTATTTCTAGACTCGTTCAGCGATGACAGACGAATCAATAGACGCTTCACTCCGAAAATGTTTTTGTTTAGGGTAGAGGTTCTTTTTCTCTAAAGTTACGAATTACTTACTCAAGACCAGTTTTTAGCTTTAGTGACATTCTACTTTTGGAAACATTAAGGCAAAAGGAGACCTCACTAATGACTATAAAACTTTCCTTTTGACACACTCTTTTCATGGGGGTTCATCTATTTAGTCATTCATTCTGAAAAAAAAAGGCCTCACATTTTTCACCAACCAAGATGATGTCAATGAATACTATCATATCTAATCAAGTATTACTCGCAACTTTTCTCGATGAATTCTGACTAACAGTTTTTTGACAAGAAGATTTCCAAAAATTTAGAAGTAAACAAAGCCCATTTTTTCCATGGCATGAATGGTTCAGTATTGGGGAAAAAACGTGATACATCATCTAAATATTTAACATAACGGAGCATAACCATTAAAGTCAAAACAAGTTATCATGAACGAAAATTGAAGTTTTGCTATCCAAATAAGTTCATCAATGTACAGTAGAGGCGGGTGTATTGAAAAAAGGGAGATAAATTGTAGCACACTGTCATGAAGAAAACAGGACTTACTTTCCTTGAAGACGATAAAAGCATAACTATAGCCAAACCAAAAGTAGCCATGATCTTTTCCGGATCAAAATCATATCAATAAATCTGCAAAGGTCAATTTCAACCATCATTTAGACCAATCCGTAGCCCGGTAAGGCTACAACGAAATGAAATAAAGCATGTAAGAATAATAATTAAAAAGTACCTAGCTTTATTCAAAAATCATTTCTTGTAATTTTTACATATGAATTTATGACTTTTAGATCATTTTCTGTGACGTAAAGAAGTGATACACTGTTAGTCGTCTAAAATGGCTTGATATAATTCCGGTATGGGAATAACTTCTACAGATATTGCATAGGCCACTATCAAATTTATTTTTAGATTTCTTTTCCATCCTTTTTCCTCTCAACTTCATGTTCAGTGTTCACAAGTTTAGTAAACTGTAACAGTGAACAAATAAAATACAAACAAATATGAGGCTGTACACCTTTTTAAAGATAGTTTCATCTTAGTACGGGAAATTTATTCCTGTTTGTCACATCAAGGACAGATAAACATACTTCCTCTTCTTAGAAACTTTACTGGCGTACAGAAATTAAGATGCACTCAATGGTTAGAGACTTTGCCATTCACGATCTTACACCTTCCCCGCTTTACAAGTATTAACGAAATGCCCTTAGAACCTCATCAGGCGTGAATTTTTGCGCTGACAAGAAAGTTCAGTGTCATCAATTTCAGAGTCACTGGAGCCGTTAATGATAGGTTAAAATAGGATTAATCCAGGTTAAGGCCATTCTTTTAACGTTTTTTGGTTTAATATTTTTGTAGTTTCACCGGGTTTTGATTTTTTACCTCAGCACTTCATGTTCATGAATTTTTATTAGGACACTGTTGATACCACGTGTATCCCCCCACCTTTCACTATAGATTGACTGTCTGGCAGTTCATCTTCAGATAGTGAGTCTCGTTCAAATAAGTTGGATGGAAGCAGCTTTTCTGTTAAAATTGCTTTATAATCCAAAGGCGGTATGCCGCAATTCTTAAATGCTGACTATAGGTGATAAGGTGATAAGGTAAGCTGGATACGCAAGGTTCCTCGCATATATTGTAGCGGGTAAATGTGGTGTATGTTTCTCGTATAAGCATTATGACATTTCGCGTCACAGGCCTTAAAATGGGTCAACATCCATTGGTTGCGGTAGATGGCTAAACTGGGGTGGTAGAATGAGAATAAATATGTTGTTCTGTAGAGGCAATTCAAATAGAACTACAGAAACCGGAAATTCTGACATTGTTCCACTGACACCCTAGAAGCTTCGGAAAACAGTTCCTTTCGCATTATAGCACCTGGTAAAACAAAGTACCGTGGGATAGACTGACCAGCTCCGCTACCACAGCTTAACAAAGTGACAGTTTGTCTTTCTCCAGAGTTCACAGCATGTGACATCCGCAACAATATCTGGTTTATGATCTGTTTTTTATGCCTTTTTCATAGATATTAAAAATCTAGTGGGGATTATTCATTGGATCATGTTTTGTTAGGGTGGCTCTTAATGGCTAAAAGTAGTCAGGTACTTCTTCAGTGGATGCCATTCTAGTCTTTGCATATCTGAAACCTTGAGGCTTTTTAACTCTTAACTATGGTAATGGTAACTTTCCAGCGAATAATACTTCTGGATCCACCAGACCACAGGTTCTGTTCCTCAAAGCTGAATGGGGCATACAGCACATAATTGATGCTTTTCTTAATGATAATCCTTTATCTGTCACTAGCTTGAAAGCATTGGTCAGTGCGCTAGACGAGTATAAACCTCTTCCAGGATTAAAAAAAAAAAGTGAGTTGTATGATGACGTCTGCTCGACAGCATGACGTCACATTTATAGTTAAGCATAGAGGAATTCCGTAGCCATCAGTGCATCAGTTAAAGCCATCTATTTAGTTTGAAAAAGCGCCCAGATCTAGAGAAAAAATAATACATGCATATGATATTTTGATTTACTACTTTGGTCACGGATTCTTTTTAAAACGCACGTGTTCGAATTGTGCGTAATGTAAGGGGCGCGACGCCTTTGTCTTTTTCCCCTGTATGCGTCTTAGGTTTAACCTGAACCAAAATGTAAGAAAACTAATATTTATTACGGACGCACTTTCCAGCAATCGGAGTTAAGGACGTTTCTACAGTTTTACGAAAATTTAATCCTTTCATAGATTTTCTAATATTCAGGTATATGGGGTAAAATTTTATGGCAAATTCAAAAATAAAAAGAAAAGTATATGTTAACGAGTTGGGTTTTTGTAAAATGGCAGTTTCCATGGTAACCCTTTGCCTCAAAATTGTCAAAATCACAACACTTTCCTAACAGATAATAAAATATACCACGAAAGCTTAATATACACAATAAATATGATCTTACACATAAATAACCTAATCTTTTGATGCTGTATGAGACAAATAATAAGCCAAACATTTTTTTTTTTTAAATTAATTTTTCTTGTCCCTTCACTCACCAAACAATTAGAAAAAAGAAACATGTATTCTGCACTTAGTCAAAGATATTGAAAAAATCCTTTTCATAGAATTTTCCAATTTAAATTCGACACGTTAGATTTTTCGTAAAATGGCAGTTTCAATAGGAACCGTATATGCCAAAAGATAATAAAATTGTACCAAAAGCATTGTAATTTATACAACAAACATGAATTTATACATAAATTACCATTTCTTTTAATACTGTGTGAAACAAGTAGTATTCTGAACATATTTCTTTACAAAATTAGTTTTCCATATTTATTTTTTCACTCCACAAAAATGAAGAAAAATAAACATGGGTTCTGCAAATGAAAAAGGATAGTGAAGCATTCCTTTAATAGATTTTGATATATATTTTTTCTATTCAGTATTCTTTAAATGTACAGTTTAAAACTATACATTTTTCAGAAATCCAAGGTTTCCATGGTAACCATTTCACTAACAATACAAAAAGGAGTGAAACTCATCAAAAAGTGAAACATGTTCAACATAGAGTATAAAATAACCATGTATAGTTCAGTGCATACTACTAGACAATTTGTATAGTCTATTAGTGTTTAAAATTATCTCTAAATAACAACTACCTAATCAAAAACCTCGCTGAAGAAAATTCTTTTGGCCCATTAACTCTCAAAACGGTGTTATTACAATCCTGAGGTAAAAGACTTGAAAACATTGTGGAAAATGCAGACAATACTCCTCACAAGCATTTTCTCCTTTTTCCACAATGTTTTCTATCCGATCAATGTACTATTCACCATTTTTACCTCATTTCAGACTGTCGTCTGCAAGCTCTTTTCATTTGTGGACAGTCCAAAATTTGTCCTCTATTAATCCATTACTAAACTGCAAAATTTTACACTTGTCGAAATTGAAAGTATTTGCACACGACAAACTAAATCGACAACCCCACCCCCTCGAAATTTCTCGTTGATGGAGTAACAAACATAGTGGGAAAAGGAGAAAATGCTGGTTACCAGCATTTTCTCCTTCTCCAACAATGTTTTCAAAAGCCTCCTTTTCCAGGGTCATTAAAACTCGGGATAGTGGTAAAGAGTTAAAGGCTTAAATTGATCGATTGATTGTATGGTGTTTAACACCGTTTTCTTTCTGCAGTTTCTTTACTGGTACCACTGATCATTGTAAGTTCAAAATACATATAATATACTTACAATGAAAAAGCAATAATTCATATGGCGATTGTTCGGAAATTGGTAAGGATTTATGGCCCGAAATATCGCGTGACGTCATCAAATCGCGTACTGTGCGAGATGGAACAAAGGTCACCGGTTCAAGAACACTCACGAATTAGGACACTCGACGACAGAGACAACTGCGGTTTTGGAGTAGAGCATTTTTTAAGACTGTCAATATTTTTGTTTCGTTGCAGTGGCAACCGCAGTTTTTAATGGTATCAAATTATTTGTAAACTATCTCTTCACTCTTAACTTTCTTTCAACTTTATTTCTATTTAGTATTCTTCGTATCTTATATACTGTTCTGAATGTAAACAACGTATTGAAAATAATGTTTGTATAGTATGTAGAAAATAGAAATAAAGTTGGAAAATAAACTCAAAAGGGTCATGGAAAGATCTTTTCTGTAATATTTCGGCAAAATTTGAGGAGTAGTTTCAGAGAAGATACCTGACATAAAAGTTAACACTCACTCTTACACAGGCGGACACTGGGCCTGTCGAACTAAGAACGGGAGAAAAATCTTATGACAGAAAAAAGGACAATCCGTTTTTATATTATACGGAAAACAAATTAAGAACAACAGCAATTGCTTGTTACCTACATATGCTCGTTTTCCCTCAGTGTCTCCAAACTTTTTTTCTTTTTTTTTTTGCTAACGCCGTGAAATGCTTTTTTTCCTATGATAAAAGATTGAATTGGGAAGGGGACCGTCTTTATCCTTACAATGCGAAATAAGATTATATAAAAATCCAAGCCAATTGTAAAAATCCCAAATATTACAATCTCAAAGATGTGTTTCCGTAAAATAACACCGTCTAGTGCAGTCTGATCTTGATTTGCACTGCCCGCAAAAGGGCATGGAGTGGACCTCAGTAGCCCAAACTTTAAATTACTGATACCACTGTCTCAGTCAGTGAAATACTTTCTTTGGTCTCTATCTTTAAGGTTTCTTTCGTGTAAAGTGTCATATGTAATGTCTGAACTAGACATATAATACAAATTCGTTTGTAATTGGAAGCGAATGTTGAACAGATTCCTCCCGTTTTCTACGGGTTGATTTTTATATTACAATACAAATTCTTTTGTCATCGGAATAGAATCTTCGCATTGCTACGGGTTTATTCCATGAGTTTAAAGTTCATAACCTTTAACCTCTAGCTGACGTAATTCTTGTTTGTTTGACTGGTATTCAACGCCCTTTTCAACATTATCTCAGTTATAAAGCGGCTGACGTGCTTTTCTGAAACATCTGTTTACCAATGCATCACACAATATTCTTTCCAAGACACTGGCTGCTTTCCCTTTAACATCGTCTTAACAATATTCAGCGGTGAGAAAGTAGAGAATCGCGTGGTAATGACTATCATCGATTCTCACAAAGACCCTTGCCGAGCTGGGTCACTTGCCAGCACACACCCCCAACCCAATGGTTTTCGTGCCCTGTACGTTCTGACAACCAGGCGAAGTCCGGCGTAAGTCGAGCGCCAACGTTCTTAGCGATGCGAGTTGATCAGGAACAGCCTGCACATCCATGTAAACCGATCAAGAAATTTTCTGACACGGATCGAAACTTTTTGCTACTTGTAAATTTTCTGCATGTCAAAGGACCGAGGTCCGAAAATGCTCTAAATCTGGAGGAGACTAGATTTTGAAAACACTGATGAAATGATGAAAATTTTGGAGAAGTGCTAATGGAGAGCACTTGCAGACGATATATCAAGTGTGGCGCAAATAATAGGGATTAACAAAGGTAGAAAAGATCATGGGAAAAGAAAAAATTTTTGGTCAACTTTTTCATTTTTTTCGCTCAGTGTTCTAAAAGTCTTGTAACCAACGGTCGTTAAAACACGGGATTATTTGGTACATACTTAACGTAGCTGTGCAAGGGTTAAAAAGTATCTCAGAGACGTATATGATATGTTGCTGTATTGACAAAACTGACACAGTTAAAGGACAATCGGCCTTCTGACATACTTAGGCTTACTCCTTTACAGGATTATTCCATAGAAGTTTACAAAAAAGATCAATCAACCTTCATTTGACAGCTTTATGGGATGAAAATCAGGTTGCCGTCTGTACACGGGAAACGTTTTAAATCAGAATTGAATTTAGGCACGTGATGAGACCTCGGCCTGCATTTACCAATCATTCTTAATATCATTCTTAGCGTAATTCTTTTAATTCTAATTTTCAAAGTAATAATTTGGTTTAGCTATTTAGATTCGGTTTAGCCAATCAGAAATTGCGGAACTTTCTCGGTCCAGAATAAGACGAAGAATGCGATTTAGAATACTTGGTACTACGGGCCCAGCACTCGACCGAAATGTGTACCGGTTGATCAACAATATCTCATCTCAAAGAACGACATCAGAACCAGGGTATGATACTTGTATGGCGGTTAATCATCAACAATTTTGGAAAAGAAATCTGATAAATAATATTAGCTATCTTCAGGGGTGGAACCTCTTTGACTGCTAAATGTGACAGAGTGCGATTTTGTTAATTGTGTAAATAAAGATCAGACGGCACATAACATGCAGTCTGATCTTTGATCTACCATGTCTGTTGCACCGAGATATTTTCCTACGAAAAGAATATCGAAACACCAATATTTGGATTTGTACTATAGGCCTGAAAGTCCCACATGAATCTATTTACCAGTTTAGTAATAATCCCTCCCCTGACATTGGAGGCGTACGTCTGAAACATCCGCTCTGCATGTTTTCTCTTCAAGGTAGAAATATTTCTTATTTGAATAGTACAAGGGATTTAGCAACAGCAGCTGTTTACACACACACACACACACAACAGTAACAACTAATCGTTTAATAACTTTTTTTTTTTACATAAAATTAATGTCATGACTAAAGGCGTCGCAGTCCGCACCACAACGTCTTGCACTTAGCGTTACATGCTGTCCCCGGTGATGGATTTACTTCCTCTGACGGCTTACAAAGCATGAACATTTGTCCGCAAACAAATAGGATGGCAAGTGAAGAGTTAAAAATTGTCATGGAAGTTATAATTAAACAAAGAAATGCTTCACTTGAGACAGGGAGGGCTCTAAGTTTCTTCATTCTCTAAAGAATATGTTGTAGTCCGCAATGGTAACATGTCTCAAACTCACGTGCATCAAAGAGAAGCAAGCGGTGAATCAATATACCTCGGGTAACTAACAAAAGTACTATTGCATTTTAAGCTGCGTACTCCTCATACTTCTCATGCTGCGTAAAGCATTCTTAATAGATCTACGCCATTGGTAATGGGATAGAAAAGTATGGAAAATCATGCAAAAACGGCCGATTCGTTTTGTTTCTGATGGCTATTTCTTTTCTTCTAAGACCTTTCTAATTCAGTCATCTATCGAATAAAAAACATGGTTTACCGCAGATTTTGATTTTTTTTTTTTTGTTTTGTTTTGTCCAAATGTCAATTGTTATAACACGAAGAAGAAGAAGAAGAAGAAAAAAAAAAAAAAAAAAGGGAAAACCCTCAAGTAGTTTTTTGCGCTTATTTTGAATTTTTTTACTCAAACAAATTATTCAGTTCATGCTTAATCTTTAGAAGCAATATTAACACCATCAGCAAATTGCTCGGAGCCGATGGGATACCATAAATATCTGGTGATGTTTCAGATTTCAGCATTGCTGCTTTGGGGACATTACCATTATCACACAGAAAGAAATTTGTATTCATTCGCATTCACATTTTTGAAAATGTTTCAAGACTAGAGGCGACTGCTCACACTGAGAAATTGCTCCTTTTCCTCAGTATTTTTTTTCACTACGTGCAATATTGTATCGTTGCTTTTTCGTTATTTTTCTATCTTATCTCGGTTTCTATGCTGGCGAATGTTAAAATAGCTCTTTTTTGCAGACGTTATGTTTCCCTGTCGTTGAAGACCTAAGTAGCTTTTGTCGATGGTGTCTGTCGAGATCGGGTAGCTGTGGAAGTGTAACCCTATCTTGAAATTGCTATTTCGTTTTGAATTAATAATAATAATAATAATAATAATAATAACTATTTTAATATTAGCTTTCCACAAATGTGAAATTAATCCGCGATGCAGTGAAAGTGTAACTGAGAAAATATCTGCAGACACTTTTTAAGCCTTAATGCTACCCCAAAGAACATTTAACACCGTGAAGGCAGTTTTTCATGCTCATGTAAAGTGATCAAACACACTTTATTGCTGAGACAAATGTTATCTTTGTTTGGAATTCGAACAGCCTTGACTTTTGTTCGTGGTTTATTTTTCATGGAGCCAATGGAAAGGGTATGTATTTTGACGTTGCGGAGTTATTTGTATGCCCCCGAAATAAATTCCGTATGTGACGTTTTCATGTTCGGGCCATAACCTTTTTCGCCATTACCTAATAACTTTGCACAAATACTAATCACATAAAATCGATGTGGCATGTGCAAGAGTCATGACTGTAGATTAAAGGTCAAGGCCACAGCAAGGACAAATGTGTTTTTTGGGGGGTAGTGTTTGTGTCTGGCCTGTAATATTTTTAACTAGACATGATTTTCAGAATAACCACGCAGAATTGGCAATTGCATACAGATTTTTGTCCATAAGATTATTGTATATAGGTCAAAGGTCAAGGTCACAGCAAGGGGAATTTTGGGGTGTCATGTTTGTGTAAGATCTGTAACTTTTTAACTGGACATAAAAAATCGGTATAACTGCAGAAATGTCAACCATCATGTCCATATATCAAAGGTTAAGGTAAACCCAGGTGAAATTCATTTAAATACGGAAACCATTGACCAAAGGAGTTGTTTAAAACTCGAATCATTAGTTACAGTTGTCATTAGAGCATCTGTCAGCATCGACAGTAAAATTTTACTTGAACACGCCAGTCAATTCAGCTAACCTTTCCAAAGTGTCTCTCCCCCCATGTATAATCCTCTTGAGGCAGGTAAGATGATTCTGAGTTAGTCTACTTCTAAGCGGAGTACAAATATCTTATTTTAGGCTAAACAGAGGATCTTACATGAGTGTTTATGTATTATCATTTTTATCAAACGAGTTGACTAAAGTTACATGACGCGAGCCTTGGCGAGCGTCATATACATTTTAGTCAACGAGTTTGATAAAAATGATTATACATAAACACGAATGTGAGATTCTATTTATCACATTAAACGAACGACAGACAAATAAGTATCCTGCATCATCACCTTCAGCCTTTATACCATTCACGGGTCCATGTTTACAGTTGTAGTTCGGTTTCAAATGTGTACATACACAAGTAGATAGCTATTTGACATTTACACCGAAAGTAGAATGAAACAGTTTCTACAGGGGATAATTCCACCTATTTCCACAATGTTGTTGATTTTAAAAAAAACTTCAGCTGCATTTTTTGGTTTTTATTACACATGAAAATAAAAAGACTTCCCACGCATATACGCCTTAGCAACAATGACGTCATTTTCCGCGAAACGGCGTAGTAGTATAATTTCCGGCACGCGATGAGGCTGGTTTCTCCGGCTTCACGCGCTCATGACCAAAAGCTGATCAGAACCGAGACCCAAAAAACGATAATACACTAGTGTATTATGGAAAATAAGTCAAGGGTTTAATACACTGCTGGAGGAGGTTTTATGTGATAAAGTTCCTTTAATCAGCAACAGTAGATTCTGATTTAAGCAGCCTATACACTAACCACGGATACACTCTGTGAAAACACTCCTTCATAAAGGTCCCTTTCAAATTCTTTTTGCACGTTTGATGCTGAACTACGTCTCCTTCGTTTCAACATGAAGAAGTTGTCTCATAAATGATCTCAGCTGGATTTCAACAATTTGTTGATTAAGTAAGCTGAAGCTATAATTGTGGGATGACCCTGATGCGTATTTTCGTTTTCTGGATTATATACAAACAACAAACAGACAGACTACCTATGTCATCACGTAGGTTTCTAGAATCTAAGACACCAAAAGCCTTTAGCTGAGAAGTGTTCGTGGCGTCTTCTGTCTCAGAAATCAGACTATATATATAAGGTGCACACCGACTGCCTGAGGATAACTGGCTGGAATGTAGTTTGCCTGACCTGGACCCGTGCTTATAAAACAGGATTCCATTCTCAACTGAGTTCGTGCTCATACTGAAGTCACATTTATGAGTAAAGATGGTAAAACATTCTGAAAAAGGAGACTGATTTAATAGACAAAGTTAAATAGAAGAGCAAGTTCAGTAGGGACTCTATAACGTTTGTCAAATAACATGTATACAACTTTGAGTTGAGTTGAGCACGAAAAAAGTTTAACAAGCTGTGTATATTCGACGATGGGCCAAATTTATTCTTTCAGTGCTCAATTCAAACTGTTCTTCACATTTTTTTCTGTAGAATTAATTTCAATTAAGCAGTCAATCTGATACTTATGTATCATCTCATGTAAATCGTTAGGGGTCACCTTCACCCTGATATCAAGGTGAGTGAAGTTAACCTGATCTTCCTGTAGAGATAGACTCAGAAAGTTATAGTCCTGTGAGAACACCACATTGGAGTTAGATCATTGCCACAACGTTTCTTCATGGATCAAGATAGTTTACACCAAATACTTCAGGGTGTTTGATTTCCAGTTACAAATAAACAAGGGGATCGGGATGGGGTTTATGGTTCTGTATAGATTTCCGTCCTGTCATTGAGGCTCTAACTACACTTATGACCCCTTACCATATACTTTCTGCACTCTCAGAAAAACAGCCAACAGTCAAATAATTTCCAAAGGGAGATGAGTGTCCTGTCTAATTTAGCTAACAGAGGGTAATCTATCATTTTTTATCAATCTTTTAATCATAAACCAAGTCTTTGATTTCTACAGTTAATGTATACAACAAAAGGTGAGAAATTCTGCATCCGCCTCTAAGACCTATTATGCTCTCCACTCATTGCGTTGTTGCACCCATCAAATCCCACGAATCTCGAATTTATCCCTTTGAAATTAAAAAAGATCTCAACGGCCGTCACAAAATCCTTAGCTCTTCCACTTTCCATCCCAATAAGTCATATAGAATGATCTGATACAAGCCATTTCATCGGATAAACAACGACACTGCGACCTGTTTGTGTAGGTAAGTCGTACACTAGCCAACGTAGAAGTATTACTGTTTGAAATATCGGATACCTCAGTCTGTCTGCATTGAGTGCCTCTAATATGTGCCTTCGCCGTATTTGTATGGTTTGCCTCATTTGATTGGTATCATGGATCAAGGAGATGCCTCGATCATGAAAATACCTTAGTCCGTTCGTCTGCATTGAATGCCCCAGCTAGGCGCATTCCTCGTATTTTTCAAGCCTGGCTCATTTGACATTTTCTATGGTTAAAACCCTAACTGCAATAATACCTGACAAAGAAACATATTGCAATTATGGTTCATGTTAAAATCAACAAAGCGTTTTTTGTTCAAAATAGCATTTCTGCTAGCCATAGATCACCAGTCTCCGATTAAGGTGACTTATGACTGAGAACTAAGAAAATAGAAACAATAACTAGGTCACTCAAGTAAGGAAACTATCCAAAAAAGGAAGAGAACATTGAAAACTGTTATTATTTCATCCTTAACAAAACGATTGCAGGTTTTAACGACCCTGGCGAAGAGGCCTTCTGAAAACATCGTAGTCAAAAATAGAAAACGCTGGTAATCAGAATGCTCTTTATTCCGACTTCCCACACTTCAAGTCATTTGTACCGCTTTTGGATTTGTCATCTCCAGATGCTGTCAATTCAGAAGGGTTAATAAACCGAAAACGATACAAATCAAATGTTTTTACATTTTCCATCTCCTCATTTCTTTTGTCTAATATATGTCAAAGTTTTCTGCATTGAAAAACTGTTAAATATTTGAATGGTGTTAAATGCTTAATCCTTTTTGTTTGTGTGGTTTCGTTTTTTTAGAAGCAAGATCTTTTGTGTACATTTTGTGTGCTTGATGATCATTGGTTTGACTTTAATGTTGTATTGGTTTTCGTAATAGAATGTCGGAAAGTCAAATATGAGATGGAGACAGCCATTAACTCTCAACCAAATGACCTTTTTGAGGCTAGTCCAGAGTTAAAGCATTTTCAGGCAACAAACTAATCGTGACTTGAAATTAGTTTTTGGAAGGGTGGAAAGCATTGTGGGAAAAGGAGAAAATGCTGGTTACCAGCATTTTCTCCTTTTTCCAACAATGTTTTCAAAAGGCCTCTTCCTCATGGTCGTTAAAACTCGGGATTGTGTGGTAAAGAGTTAATTGGAACTACTGAACTCAAAACTCTCTGAAATCAAATGTCTTTTCTTTAAGTTTGAAACAGTGATTGTAAAAAAAACGAAACATTTACTTCCAATACTGTTAGCTACAGGATTGATTTAGTGTGTTAAAGTGTCGCATGTTAAAGATATATACATTATATAAACACACAGGGCATTTGCAACAAGCTGGACGGTAGAGTTTTTACTTGATTTTCTTATATATATATTTTTCCCCCAAAGGACTGAGGATAGCCATTGCGACGGGATTCACTGCTGATCGTTATTTCGACGATGGTTATGTAGGAAAGCAGCAAATAGCTTTTGAACAATGTTCGGCGACCTACTGGTAAAAGAAATTCTAGGCAAACATAGATTGGTACACTGGTTCCCACGATACAACTGAAATGATGCTGAGCACGGCGTTAAACACCATACAAACAAACAATTAATTTTCTAAGATAATTTTAGAAAACATTTCTTAGCAAATTAGTTTAGTGTAAAAAAGGAAGATATTATAGGATCTGACATGAGTTGGCGTTTGAGATGACTTCAGATCCAAACGAGTCCTAAAAAATATTTGGTGCCCCTTCGGTGGGCTTAATAACATTTTTTTAGGTGGAGTTGAATAAAATTTTGCCTCGATAGCCAACGAATTTCATAATATAGCATAGCATTTTAAATGATTATATCTAGATCTAAGGTAAAGGAAACCTATGGCATATAGATCTATATAATTGTAGATCTGTTCATGAATGAAGTCTGCTCAATGCTGTGACAGAAGTGAACGTCCGGGATTGAATCAGTTCAAAAGTATCAGGATTTTCGTATACTTCCTTGATTGAAAAATATCTTTAGCATGATCATTAGGTTTTGCAAAATTAATTACGTAGGTAATTTGTGCCGTACATAGTTTGGTAATAGAGGGTAGGGTATTTTGTTTTAGCGAATGTCGTCACATATTGATCATATGACGTCAGGCGATCTTATGTTACACTAGTAAAGGCGCAGCTAGCCCAAAATAAAGTACACGCAAAAGTAATACCGAAGGTATTATCTGAGGCGCGAAGTAGCGAAGTGCCGAGAAAGGGGGCCGGGGATTCCGCGGTGGGCCTCCTCTAGAAAAACTTTTGAATATGCCATTTAGTGCCCTCTGGTGACGTCTTTTGGAAAAAATTGTCTTTGTTTTCTTTTCTTTTTTTTTTTTGCTTAGTGTACGCAACTGTGTTTTTGCGTACAGGCAGCTACTCCTCTGACTAGATAAGAAAATTCGAAATGGCTATAACAAGGAGGGTTATGTATGTAAGAGGACCCTACATGAACGTTTATGTATCACATTTTATTTGACGAGTTGGCCAAATCATATGATACGAGCATTGTATATTAGTCAACAATTTTAATAAAAATGGTAGTAGGCTACATTAACACGAATCCATGTGAGATGAAGAAGATGGCATTTACATAACTACCACAGCATTTGTTGTAATTTAACATGTAAATCACAAGAAGTTACCACACATATACGGCATATAATAACGCCATTTATTTCCGGCAAAATGACGAAGTAATTGTAAATCTAAACACGTGCGTTGACTGGTTCCCCAGGATTCACGCGTCCTTTATCACAAATTAGCCAGAACCGGGGCTCACAAAACGATAATGCACTTGAAATTGAGTGAAGGGTGTTTTATGCCGCCTTCAACATTATTTCAGTCGTATAACAGCGACAGCTTGCAATATTCATTTATGCACTCTCAGAAGTGACTTGCCCAAGCCCACCCCCACGAAGGAACCAGTGTTTCAAGTGAGGCTCGAACCCGTGGTCTTTAGGTTACGAGCCATATACTGAGGAGCGCAGGACCAAATTATGTGTTATCAAAGATAATCAATGATTTTAATGCACTGGTGGAGGAGGGGGTTTTATTTTATACATGTAGCTTTTGATAATTTCACAGTCCATATATTAATCTGTATAATTCACGGGATATAATGCTGAAAATTACGTTATCAATTCGGAGATGTTTTCCAATTATATGCAATGATTCTTAAGAGTCAATGTTAGTGAAAAGACCATTTTCTCTCGTTGCCTTCATATCATTCTTCCATATTCTTTCCCACTAAGGAATGACATTTAAGTTACACGAAACTACACAGTGCTGTTTAATGGTCTAAAGGCAAAGAATTAAGTAATGTTTTTCTCTTTTTCAGTATCTTCGAAACCAGATTTTCCTAAAGGAATCAAATAGTTTTCTGTGAGTGACAGAACCTTGGTTGGACCAGACGTCAATTCTTTTGAAGTGGATAATGTTCTCCCAGACGGCTATGTCATACTCAGAATATATAACTAACAATCTCTGTATTTTTTTTGTATTTGGACTGGAAGCAACCAAAGTAAGTCTCGCGTTAGCATATAATTCAGTGAGTTTGGGGGATAAAATAACAAGGAAAGATATTTTTCCCAAGATAACCCCTTAAGGCTCCAAATAAATTGGCATGAACCTTTCAGCCGGTTACAATATCTCGAACAATATTGTACTGTATTGTTAACATTGCTAACTTCAGAGTATATTTAACCCTAAGGCTGCTAAGCGCGACTCAATGGCCTTTTGGCCTTTTGCGGACAGTGTAGATCAAGATCAGACGGCACAGAACGTACAGTTTGATCTTGGTTCAAAACACTGTCCGATTAGGAGATATTTTTCCCCAAAGAGTAACTTTAAAAGAGCCAAATTCAGGTTTCTACTATAGGCTTGAAAGGTTTTTTTTTTTTTTACTTATTTAGCAGGTTAAGGGTTAAGCCAGAATATTTCTCAATCCCTAACACGACAGTGTAGATACAGGATCAACATGCACGTTCTGTGTTGCGAAGATCGTAGATTTCTGTTAATGTGTATCTAATGTCCACTACACATCGATGGGGAGAGATGGAAACTACGTGTAAACAAGAACATTTAGAATAAGTAATAAATGTGTTTTCACCTTTTAATGTCTTTCCATTGACATGTACGCGTATATTTATTCTAATCCCACACAAGCTGTTTGTTTCACTTCTATTGATTCTCTCCTGACAAACATAGGAATCAAATCCCATATATTCCCACAAGACTATAGCCCACGTGTATCATAAAAGGACATAAAAGATGTGGTGTCATACGACTTTGACCTTACGTACCCAAGAAAGGAGTATGCCATTAAGACTATGTCAAGAACACCCCAGTTAAACATGAAAGAACATCAATATTGTTTTAATCGAATGAAAAGGAATCAAGAGAATGAAATAATATGAATGAGCCGCGCTGTGCCAAAAGGGGGCTAATGCATCTCCGTGATGCAGTATACCAAGCAGGTTATCATACAATTTTGGATCCATAAAATTCATTTTGTCTAAAAATCGGATGGATCATGAGGTAGACTGGTCCTTTGACTTTTCGGCCCAGGTCAGCAAGCCTGGACTGCGCAAGCTGACTTGGGTCGACACTTTCCGTGATGCATTGTACCAATCAAGCGACCACATAATCATGGATCCATAATAGCCACGGTTTTTTAAAGAACTGAATCATGAGGTAGAATGGTCCTTTGAAATACAAAAAAAAAAAAATGACTGATAGCGAAAAGCTTCGGCCCAGATTAGCCTGAGCGGACTGCTTAGGCTGACACGGGTCGATACTTTTCACAAATGCATGAAACCCCCTTTTCACAGAACATGGCTCATATTAAAATATCTTCTTTCGTTCTATTCATGCTTTAGCTCCACCAAAGTCTCATACTCGATATTAGAAACGAAATTCGTCAGCTTTTCTTTGTGATATCGTACGTGCAATAATTGCACGAAATTGTTCTCGCGTCCATGTTTTACGACTGTTTTATCCGCATTTGATAATTAAAGATTCTTTTTGTCATTTATAACGACGTTGTTTACTGATTTACTGCAATATTCCGTTTTGTTTTCTTTCCCAGTATTAACACTTTGAATCGTTATTTGAAATAGCGCCCGCACGGCAAAGTTTGATACTGCTCCCTTTATATGTACTTGGTATTTCGGGCGGTGATTGCGGACCATGGAGGTTTGAAGCAGGTTGTATATGTCCAATACTGGAGACACAAGCACACGGGCTGTGTGGGGAGGAGTTCTTGTGCCTTAAAAAAGCTGGTATACTGTTTACAACATCCAAAACAAAAACAAAAAACAAAAAAAAAAAAAAAAAAAAGCCATGCTTTTTGAAAAGACAGTTTAATGCATCTGCAAAAAGTATCTACCCAAGTCAGCCTGCGCAGTCTGACCGGGGTCGCTATTGGTCAATTACTGCATATCAAAGGGCCATGCTACCTCATGACTCAGTCTCTTATTAGACAAAATTGGGTTTAAGGATCCATAATTATACGGTGAATTGCTTGCTATAATGCATCACGGAAATACATGTACATTTATTTAACCTCCCTCCTAATGTCGAGCGTCGTAAAACACAATCTTGTCAATTGAAGCCCCTTTTGCCAGAGCGCTGATCAAATAGTATTTTCATATACTACTTTTAAAGCAGTAAAACATTTTCTGCCATAAAACACCGGTACTTCTGAGATACCTTTAGCAAAAAAATTAAAAAAAAAGAAAAAACCACACACACACACACACACACACACACAAAAAAACAAAAAAAACTGGCCTTATCATTTTTTTGGTTTTTTTTTTTTTTGGTAATTCAAATTTAAAAGAGGAAAATAAACCATTTCTTGTGATAAAGTACGGATTGACGTGACTTAAGTAGTATGTGAGGTTGCCCTTTGTTACCATGCGCATCTTCGCTCCTGGGCAAGTCCAGAAATTTGTCAAAAAAAGCCAACATGGAGATATAGCGATTTTAGCTTTGAAAATGCCCATAACATTAATCGTACATCTTCATAATACAAGTAGTGAAATAGAAATCCTGCAATATAAATGTTGTTTTGGCTTAAGTGTTTATCTCTTTACCAAACAATGCTAACTTTTAACGACCCCGAAAAAGAAGCCTTTTGAAAACGTTATGGGAAAAGAGAAAATACTTGTAATCAGCATTTTCTCCTTTTCCTATAATGTTTTCTGCCCATCCCGAAACAAATTTATGACAAACAAGTCGCAATTATTTTGTCGTCTGCAAACTTTTACAATTTGGACTAGTCTAAATTTTTGTCGTCTGGTAAAGATTTTAAACAAAATGGAGAATACAGAGCGACTAAACGTTATTTGCAGCTTGATATTATTAAAAGGTGGCTTAATGCATCTGCGAAAAGTATCGACCCAGGTTAGCCTGCGCATTCCGCGCAGGCTGACCTGGGTCGAAACATTTCGCTATCGGTCAATTTTCTGTATGTCAAAGGACCGGTCTACCTTATGACAGTCGTTTGTTAGACAAAGTGATTTTTATGAATCCATAATAATATTACGACTTGCTTGGTATAATGTATCGCGGAGATGCATTAAGCCCTCTTTTGCGAGAGCACGGCTCATATTTATTTTGGTGCTTAAGGAATTAATGATTGAAAAAAATGACAAAGAAAAACCCGCATTTAAATTCCGAACAGTATTTATATACATACAGTTTTCACTGTAAATTGTTAGTATTCCATTTTTGCTCTTGTGCGCAAACCGTTAGAAAAACATCCGGACTTCAGAAGAAATACGCAGATAATTACATAATTCTTTAAACGGGCCATAAAATTTAGCTGTTAACCCATAAATTTACAAATTTCCCGTTTCACGAGTTTATGAATGGATATTTTTATTGTCATACCAAACTCAAGAGTATGTTCTTTGAAAAATCAAGGATCAGACTTTTGAATGTGATTTTTAGCTCCACTGGCCAAAGGCCAGCGGGCTTATGTCATGGCCCGGTGTCCGTCGTGCGTCCGTGCGTCCGTCCGTCCGTGCGTCCGTCCGTCCGTGCGTTAACTTTTATTTCAAACATATTCTTCTCTGAAACTACCCATCCAATTTTCATGAAACTTCACAGAAATGATCTTGCCATGGTCCTCTTCAGAATTTCTTGAAAGAATTTGATTCCTTCAAAAACTCTGGTTGCCATGGCAACAAAACTGAAAAATATTGGAAATCGTTAAAAATCTTCTTGTCTGAAACCGTAAGGCATAGGGCTACCAAATTTGGCATGTAGCTTTATGTAGTAGACCTCTATCAGGTTTCTTCAAATTATAGCCCTGGGGTCAAAATTGGCTCTGCCCCAGGGGTCACAAGTTTTACATAGACTTATATAGAGAAAACTTAAAAAATCTTCCGGTACCTAGCCATAAGGCTTAGAGCTACCAAATTTTGCATCTAGCTATATCTAGTGGGCCTCTACCAAGCGGGCCAAAATTTTAGCCCTGGGGTCAAAATTGGCCCCGCCGCAGGGGTCACAAGTTTTACATGGGCTTACATAGTGACAACTTAAGAAATCTTCCTGTTTTTTTTTTTTTTTTTTGGAAATTAGCCTTGCATCAGGGGTCTTATGTTTTACAGACGCTTCATATGGACAAAACTTGAAAATCACCTTATTTATAACCATACAGCATAGACCTGTATTATTTTGACATGTGGCTTTATCTTGTGGACCTCTACCAGGGTTCAAGTAATTATAGCTCTTGGATCAAAAATGGCTTTGCCCTGCGGGTCTTAACTTTCACATGGGCTTTTACAGAGAAAACTTTGTAAGTCTTCATATTGAAACCATTTGGCTCAGAATTGAAATGTTTAGTATTTATGGGTTATATTTATAAGCCAGTGGAGCGATACAGGGCCACCATGGCCCTCTTGTTATAATGTTATAAAGTGGATTTTTTTTTTTCAAAATAGAACACATTGTGCTATTGTGCTATTGTTATTCTGCTAATCATAGACTGTCCTTTCAATACTGTATAAGCACGAAAAAAAAAATCTTCAAATACCGAACCATCTTGAATACAGAAAAGCGCAGTATGCTCAGGAGCTAGATACTGTCGAGTTTAGCGTCTGTGATCAGACAATAAGAACGCATCTTTACGTTGCTAAAATCAATGTGCGCAGGACCGTTGTGCGCTCCCTCTACCTTTTGACTATACAACACAGGAGATCGTGCCTGAACTTTGCACGTCGGCATTTCAGCATTCAACTTGCTTAGAGTAGACCTATGTCAGGGACCGACGAGTTGAAACTGTGTAGACTTAAATGGTACAAGGCATCAAGTTTGGTGTCAGAAAAGATCGTTGTGTAATGGAACACGATCGGTTTGGTTGACAATCTAGTGTAGGCACGGGTATGATAGCTTTACGTACCCACACATTATTCTAAGCGAATCGCTGTCAGGTGCACAATATCAAAATGAACTTCTAGACAGAATCTTTCGTCAGTTTGCTAGCGCTGTTGGTCCTTTGCTCATGTTAATAGACGGTAACACTGAACCTCACAGGGCTAGAGTAATTAATGAGTTTCTTGAATGTCTCAATTCAGCAAGCAAGCTTTTCTAATATGAACTCAATTAGGCATGTGTGGGACTGGCTCAATAGACGACTCGCCGCCCGTGATGTTCTACCAGGGACGCGAGAGGGGTCTTCAGTTCGCGCTGTAGAATGGGTGGGAGTTCTCTTTTTCAGTTCAGGAAGTTGATTCGTAGCTTCTGCTGGCGTTGCAAGGAAGCGGTAGAGGGCCGTAGTAGACATACGAAGTATTAACTGGACGGTTATGGCCATTATCTTTTGAAAAGGAGACTCTTTCCAAAGTCTACTTGCCCACCAACCCTGTGGGATACGGCCATTTTGGGGAGGACTTCCAATTCTCTACTCTGTGTTAAGTCTATTGTGGATTTCTTTTTAAAAGTCTGTTTGTTTGAATGATAAATTGGTTTAGTTGGATAGCTCAACATTTAGTGCACCTCAAATGATAGGCGAATTTCCTAAAACTTCACAAATTTTCTTTCACTTAATATCGGAGCCCTGGATTTTCCAAGAAACATAGTAAGCCTGGGCCTGGAACAGAGCTAAGAGCTTGCAATCGAGGGTGGGAATTAAAGTACCGGTTAAAGTTCGGATAAAACTCTATTTTGAAAAAGTCAATGCGGCCTTAGAAGTTGTCTAACTCATGATCATTTAAATAAGCAGCCTACCAACGCCGTTAAAAGAATGCCGTGCAAAGAAATAGTAAAAGAAACAACACGAAAGCATTGATATCTTCGGTCGGTATGGCTGAAGTAAAATACAGTAGAAAACGATATGAAACACAAAGCAAACTTGATTTACTATTATTAATTTGTGTAGAGAGAGAGAAAAAAAATGTATGTCAAGCCGAGATTCAGCCTGAGCTACCCCCTATGAAAGCCAACTGGTGTATTAGACAAGGCTACATCATCCGACCTTGGACATTTTAGCGGTTTCGTTAGACATATACAGTATTAATTGCAATTGTTGCACAAGATAAGTTTGGGTTATTGCAGGGTGTTTACCGATGCATTGCACAATTAAAAGTCTATGCTAATCTATTATTTATGGAATGAGACAAAGAAAATCAAAGCCATAAAATGACAGAACCTTTAATGGGCGATGCTTACATTTTTGTAGAGTTTTTAACCGCAATGTTCCAGCTTGTTTCTGTTCTTTTTTATGCATAAGTCCACAATACAAAGCAACTATTGTTCCAAAAAAAAAAAAAAAAAGAAACAAATATCCTTGTTACTGTTGTTGCTAGTGATGTTTTTATTTTTCTCATAAACAATTTATTCATTTAAACTGGATTTACAACCGCCTTGTTTCGGACAAAGGTTTTGATCCCGATGGATTTTGAAGTTTGTATAATTCCCTCAGTGCACATTTCATTGACAACCTGACAAGAAAATCCTTGAACTGATGCGTTATTGGACTTGTTTGTAACTTGTTAAAAATGTTTCATATCAGCCACAGTATCAGCCACAAGATTGTCCATACATCAAATTTCTTCTTAAAAGTAATTTCCTTGTTTCCTTATTAATCCATTATTTTTTCTGGTTTTCAATCAATCAGATGAAAAACATAAAAACATTGCATGAAAAAAAAAAAAAGGAAACGAATTAAATGACAGGAATCATTGTGGGGTAAGGAGTAATTTCTTGTTACTAGTACTTTCTTCTTTGAAAGGAATGTCTGATAAGACGTCTTTCTCGGGTTCATTAGAACAATGTTTTGTTATAACATGGGTGAATTCTCGCCGAAATTTAAAATTTTAGTGTCAACAATTAAGGCCACTTACGCTTAGAATTTGATTCTGATATATATATATATATGTTTTCGGGAAGAGAGGGATTGAAAAAAAAAAAAAAAAAAACTTTGGAAAAAAGAAGAAAAGAAAACCTGATATTTGATGGCATCATTAGGCCTTTGTATTCATTCTCGCAAAATTCATACCATATACATCTCATCTTGATCTTTTTTCCGGAAAAGGTCCTGTTTTCACCTGTGGCGCTGTAAGAGTTATTCAAAGCGCTTCATTACATAATGGATTGATATGAAAACTTATCATTCGGAAAAATATATTATGTACCTACCCTTTTCAGTTTTAAATTTGCTTTTTGCAAGATATCTTACCAGCCATCGAACGGTGTAGATCGAAAGGTGTAGATACACGATGAGACTGCCCGTTCTATGCAGTCTATTCTTATACGCTGTCCTCACCAGCAACTAAAGCTGTGTGATCACTTTAGGCGATGATATTTATTTGAAATCAAAGAAACCAATTATCAAGACAAGTGCCCGGCGTCCCTCGCAATAGGAGAGCAAGACAGAGGCCTTTAATTCCAAAGAGGCAGAAAAAACAATCTTTAACGACAGTTCCGACAACGAATTCGATTAGGAATATCGCCCAATACAGTGTTCCATTTCATTTGCTCCCTTAGAGGTCGTTCTAGAACCGACTACCTTACCATTTGCCTTTTTTAGTGAGGCTTACTTGCATTCCTTTTTTCTGAATTTAATCTTCTTGTAAAACACATGTAAATGATACTTTTTATATTTTTCTTTGCATGAGTAACGGAACAGACCAGTTACATTATATACAAAGATTCAACTCTGGTGTTTGGATTACTGGATGGTTGTTTAGCACACAGGAACTCCGTCTATTTTCAAAAGACTAGATATGACGTCATATTAAACAGCTTTCAATTCTATCCTACAAATGAACGCGTTGTTATTGATCAAGCCTTCACAAAAGTCAGAGGAGAAAATCGTTCTGACCTTTTGTTAATCGTATTTTCAGTCGTCATGAGACCATCCTTCCCTTTTATTGCCTGTCAAATGTTGAAGAGTTAATACTTAAAACTGGTCATTCATATCGTTCAGGACAAATCCTTCTAGTGGTCATTTCCACTTTGGTTGAATGTTGGTGTATATGAAATGATTGGGTCCTTTATTCGTGAACTGCACTGAAAAAAAAAAAAAAAAAATACAACATTGAAAAGTCTCAAAATGGTCTTTTTTTTCAGACGCCAGCACAGATTCCGGGATCGGAAAAGCCTGAAAGAAATAGAGGATATTTGTTTTTGTGGTTTTTTTTCGATGAAAGATCGAAATTTATTTCATCGAGTGAACGTCATCGGTAATATTTTCACGAGTGGCGCAGCCGCGAGTGAAAATATAACCGATGATGTTCACGAGATGCAATAAATTTCGATCTTTCACCGAATAAAACAAATATTCTATCTACTTCATGCTTCTAACTCATTTTTATTGGAACTTTCGTCAAAATCCAGTACAGTTGTTTTCGGTAATTCCCCGTGAGTACCTCGTCACATAAAAACGCATTGCAATACGACGTAAAGCCCGAGAAATATAGGGTAAATGCGCGTAAATTACTTCATATTTCGCTCTTTTTGAATGGCAAGCTCTGTTTACTTTGATAATTAGTGTGCGGGAACTACTATTTCCGCTTTCAATTGAAGAGTTAGAAAATATGAAATCGGTATTTGTCACTGGTGACCATGAAATATAAAAGCGCTGAAGGCGCTAAAGGCCCGGGCATCAGAATGGGTGAAGAGATAGGAAGATGAGGCCCAGAGGCTCAAAGTTACTATCACATTTGTACAGGCTTAAAAACTGCTATCACATTTGTACAGACTAATAAAAAAATATCTACATGTCTCACACTGACAGTCTGTGGAGTTGACAACAGAATGGAAAAACAAATTTGTAAAGGCCAATATAATGAGTATTTTTGTATAGCCTTGGTCTCATGGTCTGTATGGATTGAAAGGAAATAATTTTCAAAGGATTTTCTGCTTCCTATTTTCTTCCTTTACGTTGCTTTGGCAACAAATCATGGTAACAAACCAAAATGCAACAGCAGGGAATATTTCTTGAAGGTGCAAAAATCCACAATGGCCGAGCAATGAATCATATTTTTCTTTCATTTTACCACACTCAATCTATAGGCTGAAATAGTAACCACGTCCTTTGAGCAATGACAAGGTAAAACACAAAGTCTTTAAAGGCTAATATCACAGAGCACGATTTGATGTCTGAGAAGACAATCTTTTACGTATTTCTTTTTAATTTTTAAGTTTTGGTTTCTATGGCAACAAATAAAAAGACGTCCGCATTCGGGCGCCAATTCTCGGTTGATTTTCAGTGAAAACACAAAGTTGAAAAAGGGGCATAACTTGATAGTTATTTACCCTTATTGTTTATGTTTCCCTTTTGATAGTTAACAACTTGTCCAAGTTTTAAGTAAACATTTTCAGTGATAACAAAGATATTGTAAAATGTCAAATATTTTGCATGACGACGACACAAACAATGAAGATGATGACGCTATGGCTATGAAAATACCATGTCTCTAAAAACAGCTGAGCTAAAAGTTCTCAGTCGAAAAAGGGGCATAACTAATTACTTTGCCAAAAATATTTTGGTGGTTACCTACCTCTGTTTTACTGATATAAATTAAATTCCCTTTTTAATAGTTAACGAAAAGTTCAAGTTTGAAGTAAGTATCTTCATGATAAAATGTCAAAGGTTCTGAAAATTTAAAGCAATAAAAAAAGGGGGCGTAACTGTGTCAAAACTATTTTGATGGTTACCTGCCCTGTTATATGGACAGTAAATAACTTGTACAAGTTTGAAGTAAATATCTTCAGGAATAACAGAGATATTAAAAAATGTCGAAGTTTTTGCACGACGACAATGACGCATGGGCTTTGACAATAGCATGACGCTTTCTTCGTAAACAGATGAGCTAAAGACTACCGGTTGAAAAAAATCATATGGATGATACAAGACTGCTCAAGATACATTTCTATAAAAGTTTTGTCAAAATATCTGCTGTAAATGCCACTTTTAAACTTTCGCATTGAAAATCTATGGAATCTCGAAGTTGCCATGATCAACCAAGTTGGAAAGCCGATTTTCATGAACAAGAGGGCCGTTAGACCTAAAGCCCTCATCAGAGTAAAGTCATCTAGGATTGATAAATTTGAAGAGCTTCTGGTTGTGATTATGGAAAAACACAAATGAGCCATGCTCTGGCAAAAGGGGGTTTAATCTAACTCCGTGATCCATCAATCCAAACGAGCCGTCATATATTAATGGATCCATAAAATCCATTTTGTGGAGCACCCGACTGAATCATGAGGTACAGTGGTCCGTTGATATGCAGCAAATTTGCCAAAAGCAAAAAGTTGCGACCCAGGTCAGCCTAAATACCTATAGAGATCAAGATCAGATTGCACTGAATGTCAAGTCAGATCTTCGATATAAAACTCCCACCAGTTACTTAACTCTTGACCACACATTCTCGACTTTTAAGGACTCCAAGGATATAGCCTCATGAAAACCTTTTCTCTCTTTTTTCCTACAAGGTTTTCTGCACTTTCACAGCCAATAACCAACATTTCAGCTAAATCTAACTTGCCGTTCGCAAATGTTTTCAATTTAGACAAGTCTAAAAGTCCATCGTTTTTTAAAGATTAACTGGTTTTCAATGGCTCATGTTACAAACTTTAATACTTATTTGGTATTGTATGCACCGAGTTTGCTATGGGTCTAAATGGTTATGGGCCGAGATGTCATATCTGGACAATTCTGACAGGAAGAAGTAAAGCATATATACCAAATACATAGTTATAACTTCAGACACGAGGTGCACAGTAATTTTACGAAAATTAAAATCTTGCCGACGTTTTGAGACACTGTTTTAACAGAAAGAGCACATCGTCTGCGTAAAATTCGCTACCATTATTTGTCATTCACATGGTGTGTAGAAACAGGATAAACGAACGATCCCGATTAGTGCTCAGCAACAGCACTCGTCACAACTCGGTCGAATGCGTACCTACATCAAAACATTTTACCAATGATCACCCGAGGTTTGTCAATTGTTTATTTCACTGTTAAGCGCACGAATTTGCAGTTATGAATAACCTCACGAGGGCCTCAAATTCTCAGTCAACACTTTCGTACGATTAAAATCGCACATCTATCAAAGTTTGTTGTGAAATTAAACCTTACTGTGGTGTTCAAATCGATTTTTTTATTATTATTTAAAGGGGTCGTTTCCTTCAGCGTAGTGAGATGGATTGCAGGCGGTACTTTTCACTTTTACTCGGGTTTTTCCGTAAATGCTTGACTCGGAATTTTTCGTAAATGCTTTGATGGGTTGAAAGTTTGGTATACGATTCCTATGGCCTTGGGCTGGGCAAGCCAAGCCCAGGCCAAATATCAAACCATAATCCACTATTATTTTTCGATAAACTCCCGAAAAGCATGAAATATTGCATGTATATATGCAGCATCTGTTTAACTCTTTTGCTGCAAATTCTTCATATTTGAATTGTTTCAAAGCTTAAAAGCAGATTTTTCACATATGTTGAAAATAATTCTGGTCAAAATTTAGCAACAGGTAGCAGAAGGTGTAGCTCTACAATCAAAATGCACGTCCTGCACATGATTTTGATATCTGCCTTCCGCAATATTTATTTGTTTAGCCATTGGCACAGAGAGAGCTAGTACTTCTCTTCCTAAATTTTTTTAGAAATGTAATTTAACTTTTTGGGCAGCTAAGTGCGACTCAAGGCGCTTTGTGGGCAGTGTAGAGTAAGATCAGACTGAACAGAACGTACCGTCTGATCTTTGATATACACTGTCCGATGAGCAGTTATTTATCCTCCCAAAAAGTATACTTGAAATGGCAAAATTTGGGGTTTTACTATTAGCTTGAAATTTGCATTTCACTTTCTAAGTGCCATTGACCTAAATGTTCCTTCGTATAAATTCTGGTGTTTAGGGATTTCTTTTACAGATTTGATACGGATCTTTGAATTAAAAAAAAAACATTCATGATTTACTCCCGAGAGAAATCAAGTATTCGCGTACATGTAACATTTGTTTTTAATCTGATTTTCTTTAAATGTAATTTAGAATTTCTTATGATTCGAAGTTTTTTTTATCAGGTCGACCAGAAACTGGAATGAAAACAAAGATTTAAAACCCCTCTTTTTTCATTCGGCTTCATCTTCAAGTGATATTAAAGGTATCAATGATCACGAAGTTGGACTTACATGCGAATGGACGAAACAGTGACTTATTAGTTTAAAATACTCATGAGACTGAAGATTTTATCTTGAGCCAGAAAGCGACATTCCTTAAAAAAGCTTCCATACTACAAAAAGCCGCATCGTTTACAATCATTAACAGTTTGGAATAACTTTCACTGACAACAGGCAATTGGACCGTCATACTGAAAAAATTAAAAGTTTGTCAAAAGAAATCGGAATATCAGAATGAATATAAATTCATTAAACAAACATATCCCTTTAATGTTGCACCTGTTTTTAATACACTTAAGTTGAACGCTCTTCATAATGTCAAATTTCCCCTACAAAAAAAAAAAAGCAGTGAGGACTGTTACTGGACTTGTCCGATCTGTTTCTTTAGAAAATGTGTATTCGTAATGTGGATGGAAGTCATTTGTTGAAAGGCAGAAATTTATAATAATAATAATGCAGAAGACATACATCAAGTGGTCCCAAATATATTTTCGACGTTATGCTGGTATTCTTTCGTAGACTTTTCGGGAAGGGCCGTTTTCTGAAATAATGTAATTACTTGTGGCCCACCCTCTGTCCATCTTATTTGAGGAGCAGAATTAAATTCAGACAATACGATGTGGTTATAATTTGAAAATAATAGAATTGCACCATGGGAACATGAATAGCTATGCATAAAAATGTGTTGTATTTCACTTTGTTGGATATTATAAATTTGCATTTGCAATCCGATATTTTCCATTTATTGGAGATACCTACGCAGTTTGATATTAGCAAAATAGGTCCCATTAGAATTTTTGAGTATAAAAGTTGTTAATGCCAAACATTATCGATGTGACATTTCTACAATATGCCTTATTAATGAGGTTTACAAAATTTTTCGTTATAATGCGAGCGTCACCCCCATAAATATGACTAAGAATTTAATTGTTCGGATTTTTTTCGTGTGTGCATTCTGAGCATTTAACGCACTCTGTAACTGACCCTTCAATAGATTGCAAAGCATATGACTTGTCCATTTTGAAAGCTATGGCAGACGATAAATTAGACAAAAACCTAGTGGGTAAAGCTCTGTACATAACGTTCGTATAGAGGTAAGTTTTATCAACTTTGGCAGTCGAAGCCGTTGCTTTGCCATTTTCAAAAGGCATGCTGGTTCAAATTAACACCAGTAACTGAAAACTGTATCGGCGGGTGAGAGGTATACCAGGGACGCGCCTATAACTTCCTGGCCTGTAGTCACTTACTGTTCTAACTTTATAGTCATACTCTAAAATCAGGAAGAAACTAAATTTCTGATTGTCTGAATCATCTGGTTTAGCCAATGCATGACTGAAAATTAGAAAATCCTGAGAATTAGACTCGGAATGTCATCAAGAATGGTTGTGAAATACGGACCCCGGGTATTCTTTAACTCTAGTGCACGTTTTCTTGTTATTCTTCCAGACTTTTCATCCAAAACGAACAAATTTATTCTTTAAGAGATTACAGTTTAGTTCGATGAACGCTTTTTGTTTGTTTAGATGAGTATTAAACCAGATTTCGCTTCGCGTTTAATCATTTAAATGCCCCTTTCATGGACAGAAAATGAAATTTTCCTTACAATCCTGTAGATGTATCACTTTCAGTGAGGCGCGGGTGACCCCTTGCAGCGCCATAGGCTCAAACAAGACCTTTATGTGGACGGCCTAGATCAAAATTAGACTGCGCAGAACATGCAGTCTGATCTTAGATCTATAACTTCCGCTTTTAGTCCTCTAAGATATTTTTTTCTGATTTTCAATGGAGTATATTTCAGCCGTAAATAGGCCATGCTGTGTGAAAAGCGGATTTAGTAATCTGCAAAAAGGTATCGGCCCAGGGAAGCCTGCGTAGTCCGCGCAGGCTGACTTAGGTCGTAATTTTGCTATTTGTAAATTTTCTGCTGTGCTAAGGACCACTTTTCTCAACCTGTTGTTAGACTAAATGGATTTTATGGATCCATAATTATGTGATGACTTGTTTGACGTAAAACATCACGGAGACGCATTAAATCTCTTTTGATTTTTGGCATTGAAAGAGTTAAACAATTGTCTCGTCCACAGAGTACGGGTGTATACAAATGATGGGTCGCAAAATGCGTGTGGAATCTTGTTATAAAATGCAAACGCATTGCTTAATCTCATACGTTCTACAAGTTCGATTCATATACAGGTTTTTTAAACAAATACCTGTTGAACCCAGTTACTCAGACACGTATGCTCAGTCTCTGTGTACGGCGTTAGTACATTCAAGGTCGAGGTCTATGTTATCCATCAAAGCACTGAAAGAACTTTTAGACGGTGCTGGTAGAAAAATTGTTGGCAAATAGGTTTTAACAGTGGACCACTTCATTAATTCATCTGACGGTTGACCTTTTTTCTAAGATTCAGATCTCATTATTTCATGACTATTGTCCATAGAGTCGTGTACCTAAGCGTTTTGCATGAGGTTTTAGGAGTTACAAAAGTGGTTTGGGGTGTAATGACCGTGATTTGGGGGTGTTTTTGAACGGCTTGGGTGTTTTCGGGTGTTTCTTTCACTTATTCATCTGCGACTTTATAACCAAGGCCATGTGAAAGCTGTGAAACGAGGCCAATTTCAGATCTAGAGCTTATTCTATGACATTTAAGTCTGAGATCATTGTTTGTGTAATTGGGTTCACAGTTTTTGGACTGGGCTTGGCTTGCCAAGCCCAAGGCCATAGGAATCGTATACCAAAATTTCAACCCCATCCAAGCATTTACGAAAAACCCAAGTAGAAGTGAAAAGTACCATCTGCAATCCATCTCACTACGCTGAAAGAAACGACCCCTTAAAATAATAAAAAATATTTCGATTTGAACATCATAGTAAGGTTTAATTTCACAACAAACTTTGATAGATGTGAGAATTTAATCGTACGAAAGTTTCGACTGAGTATTTTGGGCGCTGGTGAGCACATTCATAACTGCAGATTCGTGTGCTCAACAGGGAAAGAAACAATTGGCAAACCTCGGGTGATCGTTGATCAAATGTTTAGATGTAGGTACGCAATCGACTGAGTTGTGACGAATGCTGTTACTGATCACGAATCGGGATCGTTCGTTTGCCCTGTTTCTAGACACCACGTGAATGACAAATAATGATAGCGTATTTTACGCAGACGGTGTGCTCTTTCTCTGAAAAAGGTGTCTCAAAACCCCGGTAAAATTGTAATTTTCATAAAATTACTGCGCATCTTGTGTCTGAAGTTATAACTATGTATTTGATTGGTATGAATGCCTTATTTCTTCCTGTCAGATTTGTCCAGATAAGACATTTCGGCCCATAACTATTTCGACCCATTGCAAACTCGGCGCATACAATATCAAATATGTATTAAAGTTTGTAACATGAGCCATTGAAAACCAGTTAATCTTTATAAAACGATGAAATTTTAGACTTGTCTAAATTGAAAACATCTGGGGACGGCAAGTTAAATTTAGCTGAAATGTTGGTTATTGGCTGTGAAAGTGCAGAAAACCTTGTAGGAAGAAAGAGAGCATTTTCTTCTTTTTTCCAAAAGGTTTTCATGAGGCTATATCCTTAGAGTCCTTAAAACTCGGGATTGTGTGGTAAAAAGTTTAGTAACTAGTGGGTGTTTTATATCGAAGATCAGACTTAGTATTCAGTGCAATCTGATCTTGATCTCCGCAGGCATTTAGGCTGACCTGGGTTTCAACTTTTTGCTTTTGGCAAATTTTCTGCATGTCAAAGGACCAATGTACCTCACGATTCAGTCGGTTGTTCAACAAAATGGATTTTATGGATCCATGAATGTATGACAGCTCGTTTGGAATGATGGATCACGGAGAGGCACAAAACCCCCTTTTGCCAGAGCATGGCTCATTTGTGTTTTCCATAATCACAACTAGGAGGTCGTCAAATTTATCAATCCTAGATGACTTTACACAGATGAGGGCTTTAGGTCCAACGGCCCTCTTGTTTATGAAAATCGGCTTTCCATCTTGGTTGATCTTGGCAACTTAGAGATTCCATGGACTTCCGATGGGGAAACTGAAAAGTGGCATTTACAGCAGATTTTTTATCAAACTTTTATAGAAATGTACCTTGAGCAGTCTTGTATCATCCATATGATTTTATTCAACTGGTAGCCTTTAGCTCATCTGTTTACGAAGAAAACGCGAAGCTGTTGTCAAGGCCTATGCGTCATTGTCGTAGTGCAAAAACTTTAATCTTTTAATAGTATCTCTGTTATTCCTGAAGATATTTACTTCAACTTGGACAAGTTGTTTACTGTCAAAAAAGGGTACCCATATAACGGGGGCAGGTAACCATCAAAATATTTTTGACACAGTTACGCCCTTTTTTATGGTTTGAAATTTCAGAACCTTTGACATTTATAATCATATCTGTCATTAATGAACATACTTACTTCAAACTTGGACTTTTTGTTAACGATTAAAGAGGGGAATTTATATCAGTAAAATAGAGGCAGGTAACCACCAAAATATTTTTGGCAAAGTAATTAGTTATGCCCTTTTTTCCGACTAAGAACTTTTAGTTCAGCTGTTTTTAGAGGCATGGTATTGGACATTTTACAATATCTTTGTTATTACGGAAGATGTTTACTTCAAACTTGGACAGGTTGTTAACTATCAAAAGGGGGACATAAACAATAAGGTTAAATACGAGGGCCCATCAATAATATCGAGAACTAATTCCACTATTCAATTACGCGTTGACGTACTGTCATGAAAATTCGTATGATTAAAGCTCATTCCTTTTCCAATTAACTCATCTAACTCCAATACGATGACGTCAAAAATATATGACGTCATAACAAAAATATGACGTCATATCAAGAGCGTTCGTTTAAAGATGGCGTCATCCTGTACCAGCGAGCAACGCGTTGTGATAAAGTTTTATGTGTTACTCGGTAAATCTTTTACGGAGATCAGTGATGATTTGCATAAAGTGTATGGAGACTCATGTTTAGCGAATAGTGCTATTTCAAAGTGGATGCGGCGCTTTAAAGACGGTAGAGAATCAACGGAAGATGATAAACATACTGGCAGACCTGTGACTATAACAACTGAGAAGAAAGTTGCTGAAATTCAAGAGTTTATTCTTGAAGATAGAAGAGTAACTGTTGAAACTGTAGCTAGACACTTTGACATTTCGTATGGTACAGCTCAGGACATTATGACCAATAAGCTCGGAATGCCCCGCGTTTCAGCAAGATGGGTACCGCGCTTGCTGCTTCCTGATCAAATGGGACAAAGGGTCAAAAGGTGTCATGAATACTGTCAACGTTACAATGACGAGGGCGAAAACTTTCTGAATCGAATAATTACATGTGATGAGACATGGATACACTTTTTTGAGCCGGAAAGTAAACAACAAAGCTCAATGTGGAAGCATCCTTCTTCGCCTTCGCCAACAAAAGCGTTGATTTCCAGGTCTGCCGGTAAGGTAATGGCCATAATTTTTTGTGATATCCAAGGAATTATTTTGAATCACTTTGTTCCTCCAAAAACTACAATTACTGGTAACTATTATGCATCATTAATTAAATCTGATCTGCTACCGGCTATCAAGAGAAAGCGCCCACAACTTATGAGGTCCGGGATTCTGCTGCACCACGATAACGCGCCAAGCCATAGCAGTCGCGTTGTGTTAGACACTATTAAGGAACTGGATATAGAAATACTACCACACCCTCCGTACAGCCCAGATTTGGCAATTTGCGATTTCTGGCTATTTCCAAATCTGAAAAATAAGCTACGTGGTGAGAAGTACGAGTCAAGAGAGGAGTTGAGGCGTGCCGTTGACAGATATTTGCGGGATATGTCACGTGACGACCTGCATCACGTGTTCCGGGCATGGGTCGAACGGTGGGATAAGTGCAAACTGTGCAAGGGACGTTACTTTGAAAAGGAGTAGATGTTGAATGTATGTTGGTTGACGTGTTTTTCTGATATAAGATTAGTTCTCGAAATTATTGATGGGCCCTCGTAACTATCAACTTTGTGTTTTCACTGAAAATCAAGCAACTGCAGTCGAGCGTTCGCACCCGCATATGGTGCTCTTGTTACCAAACCAAACTGTTGTCGAGCACGGGCGCCTTAATGCGGACGTCTTTTTATTTGTTGCCATAGAAACCAAAATGCAAAAATAAAAAGAGATGCCTAAAATATTGTCTTCTCAGACATCAAATTATGCTCTGTGATATTAGCCTTTAAAGACTTTGTGTTTTTCCTTGTCATGTCTCAAAGGACATAGTTACTATTCAAATTATAGACTGAGTATGGTAAAATGAAAGAAAAATATGATTCATTGCTTGGCCATTGTGGATTTTTTGCACTTTCCAGAAATGTTCCCTGGACTTGTCCTCTACCAGCAGTTTTTTGTACGCTGCTCATTTTGGTTTGTTACCATTTTGATTTGTTGCCAAAGCAACCTAAGGGAAGAAAAAAGGAAACAGAAAATCCTTTGAAAATTATCTCCTTTCAGTCCATAAAGACCATGAGGCCAAGGCTGTACAAAAATACTCATTATATTGGCCTTTACAAATTTATGTTTTTCCATTCTGTTGTCAACTCCACAGGCTGTTAGAGTGAGACATGTAGATATTGTTTTATTAGCCTGTACGAATGTGATAGCAACTTTGAGCTTCTGGGCCTCATCCTTCTACTTCTTCACATCGAGGGATGAATGCGAAACTATTCCATCTGCATTTTGGAAAAAAATTACAGGAGTGGGGAAAAAACTCAATTCTGTGAAAAGCGTTGTTAGATAGTCTTGTTTAATTATGTTGTGCTGAATTCATGCACTCAGTTCAACACAACATATCTAAACAAGATGATCTAACTATTCTTTTCACAGAAATGAGAAGCGTTTTTCCCTCTCCTGTAAAATCTTTCAAAATGCAGATGGAACAGCTTCGTATTCACCCCTCGACATGTTCTGATGTCCAAGCTTTCTGCGCCTTCAGCGCTTTGATTTTTAATCCAAATGCTATTTTCACATCTATTCATTGATCTGTGGGGACCTGTTGTTCTTGAAACAGAGGAGCGATTCGTTGTCACAGGACTTCAGTTTGGACGTTGACATAAAAAGGTTAGACCTGAAAGTTCATCACCTTCAAAAAATTGAAAAAAATGTTTCCGCTGAATAACTCAACTTTGAATGAATATTTATGCATAAAACTTGGTGTGCAGGATGTTTACATGAAAAGCTAGCATGGCATTGATTTTCGGGTTAGTGCACGCAAACTCAATATCACTATTACCGAAAAAAGAAAAAAAAGTGTTTCGGCTCTATAACTGATGTTTGAACTAACACTAATAACTGAAATTTGCTTTGAAAGATGTTTATGTGAAAAGCTAGCATAGGCTTCATTTAGGGATCAGTACATGCAAGGTCAAGGTTACTGTTACTGAAACGGAAAAGCTGTTTTGTACTGGTAAAAACAGTTATACTTTGCATTGGTACCAATAAAAATCTGATAAGCATTATATTAAGTGAGAAAAATCAGTCACTGTTCTGGCCTGATTACGGCGAGTTTTGTTGCCTTCCGACAACTTCAAGTCATTTAATTAATAAGCGACAGATAAGTTGCCTAGGGTTATAGATAGGGCAGCATTGTTCTTTTCTCGCATATCCTCTCTTTGCTGCTGTACATCATAGATGGCCAAAGAGTGCATTTCTTTTTAAATCACGACGCTCATACAACATAAAACTTGGCGTGATCCTTTTCATTTAGGATTATTCTCGGTCGCATCTTTTCTCTTTTTTATGGGCGTTCCGAGGGGTTTTCAGCAAATCGTAATCCGTCTCTACTATTTTTTCCCAATACAGATATGCAAATCTTTTCTTCAGATGATAGATCAAAGAAATGAAGTCCCGAAAATCAAGCATTCTTTTTGCCCCAAAACAGATAATGTCAACCATGATAAAAGTCCATGAATTTCTACACGGCTTGGAATAAACGCATGGTTTGCACCTTCAGTGGACTACCTTATTCCGCTTTATGACAAAATTTCGTCATACTGTTTTGAATTGCATTTTTGTGCCTTAAACTTAACCCTTAACCTGCTAAATAAGTGAAATGAAACTTTCAAGCCGTTAGTAGGAACCGAAGTTTTGCTATTTCAAAGGTTATTTTACATATCTTCTTATCGGACAGTGTAGATCCAAGATCAGACTGCACGTTCTGTGCAGTCTGATCTGAATCTAGACTGTCCGCAAAAGATCTCTGAGTATGTGCTTAGCAGCCTTACGGTTAAGTTCGAATTGATAATCAGGTTTTCAAGGATGTTTCAAAATTATCTGCTGCTTGCTTGTTGCAAGAAATAATGATCAACGAAACCAAATTCGCCATCTACTTTTCTCCAGCGGACTTACAGTTTATTGAGGTGATGCGCCCTACACATCCGATTAAATGCCATTGTGAACTGGCTAAAGCGCGTCTTACAAGTTGTCAAGAGAGTAAAGTCGAGTACATAAAAGTAACCGTTCAGTAAGGATGTAATTTTCGAAGAGAAACCGATGTCAAAAAATAATATAATGAACTATAATGCGGAGTCCAGTCCTACTTCATATAAAAAAGGAAGCATGATACAGGCTATTTTCTAACCATCCCTCAGTGACCTTAACCCTTATCCTGCTAAGTAAGCTATAAAAAAAAAAAAAACTTTTAAGCCGATTGTAAGAACGAGAAAAATGTTATTTCAAACTTATTTTTTGGATAAAGATATCTCCTTATCGGACAATGTAAATTCAAGATCAGAACGTGCAGTCTGATCTTGATCTACACTGTCCGCTAAAGGTCAGTGAGTCGCGCTTATTAGCTTAAGGGCTTATGACATAAATCTTATGCAAAACCCTAACCTATACTTTGGTTTATCGCGAGCTCTAATGTCAGAGAAAGCAATCTCCGCTTGCATGTTCTTGCAATCCGATCTTGGTCTGGATTCTTCGGATAATTTATTCAGCTTTAAAATACATCTATTTAAGTTACCTAACAGACTCACCCATTTCTCAGTTATTAACCTTTATTCAGTACAATAGGGATCGGCCCTTATCTTGCCAGATATAGATCAAATGACTGATCCAAAAGAAAAAAGAAATAAAAAAGGATTTCAGTAGCTTTACTGATATTGGAATGGATTCACATGACCGAAAATACTGAAAGAGAAGCGGAGAGTGTAGAGCAAAATCAGACGGCATGTATATGCGGGTGGATCGTGTTTTACAATCTCCGCAAAGTACATCCATGGTCACAACAAAAGGAGAGGAGTTGAGAATGCGAAGTTTGCATAACGCCACTATATTATATTATACTCTTCCGTAATTGTCAGTTTATAGGACAAATGTACTCTCACGCTTAATCCTTTTTCGCAAGAAAGTAATCCTTGCGTGGCGCGGTCCATTAATAGTTGTTTTGGCTGTATATGATTCCATGTTGTCGGATAGGATTCTATGAGGACATAATAATTACATTGGTGTTTATGGGACGGGACGAATTCCGTCTAATAAATTTTATGCCTTCACTTTTAAGGGGCCTTTTTAAATTTTTCTTTCGTGCGATTTTTTTTACACTGACACTGACATAAAAGAACACAATATTTCTCCCTGCAAATGCAGAGAGACTGGACGGTTACATACAGTAAAAGGGTACATATCTATATGGCGTTCAAATAACATGTTGGTCACTTTGCACTAGGTAACTCCGTCTATTTTAATGAGATCAATTATGAAGTCACCATACTTAGTTGAACAGGATCCTTCATAATCGACGAGTGTTCCTCATCGCGTGACATTCCCACAAACCTTTGCGAAATCGTGGTGCGAGATCTAAAACTACTTCAAGAGCCTACGTAGCCCATTTAGGAAATACCACTGAAAAGTATGTTTTCCAATATGTGTCTTCCTTTTTTTATTTAAGGTTTGCCAGCTATCGCCTTACTTGATACAGTGATGGACCATTTTTGAAGGTCGGTGAGATTATAGAAATCTAAATAACCCCCCTTTACGAGTCATATAACTATTGGACTAAAGCCAGTCGGTAAAAAGGACATAAACATCTTAATTACTGGCCTCCATTAGTCAGAACATCTTATAATGGACAATGTAAATTACAGAAACAGAAAAAAAATGTGCTTTTTGCGCAGTCTGATCTTGATTTAAACTTTCTCCGCGAGGAACTAAAACACCATGTATGCTATAATAGTTATATGATTGAGCGGTCCTCTGACAAAAGGGGACGAAGTGCATCTCAACAGAGCATTATACCAACCAAATAAGTCATCGTAATATTATAGATCCATAAAATCCATTTTGCCTAAAAACCGACTGAATCGTGAGGTAAAATGGTCCTTCACACACAGAAAACTGAACAATAGCAAAAAGTTTCACACCAGGTCAGCCTGACCTGGATCGATACTTTTTAATAGATGCATTAAACCACCTTTTTCACAGAGCATGGCTCAAGTACATATACATGTGTTCCGGTCCCTGTCTCAATTCTTCATCTAAAAAAAAAAAACGTGTTTTACCGAACTCGTGGGAGGAGAATTTTTGAAAACGCTGTGGGAAAAGGAGGAAATGCTAGTAACCAGCAGTTTCTCCTTTTTACCTTTTTTTTTTTTTTTATCCCTTCAAAGACAAATACCTTTATATACAGCATTTTTAAGCTGCCGTCTGCAAATACTCTCAATTTGGACAACTCTAAGGCTTTTTTTTTTTGGTAAAGATTTGGCTCTCAGCATCCGCAGGCCGAAAGCAGATGGTCTTAAAGATACATCCCTGCAGCCAGAGAGAAAAAACGCTGTTAAAACTTGAAAGTGTGTAGAATGGCTTAGAATTTGGTCAGCTGTGTAAACATAGATAAATTCCCAGTATATGTAGTTTAAGGGATAGAGAAACTCAAGGGATTTGTCATAATTGAAAACCGGAAACGATAATGATGATTTCTTTGAAAGCCTCCAGAAAATGAAATTCATTTTCTATCCGTAGTAATCTGTGCGACCTCGCAACCGTCAGGGGCAACATTTGGCGTGAAGGGACAATGATCACTAAATTTTCATAAAATAAAGATGAAATGGGTTGAAAAGACTGGCTGAAAACAAGTTAAGATGTATCTTTAAAGACAAGGTCGATCAAGATCAGACTACTTATCAAGTGCAGTCTGATATTTGATATATCAGTACACCAACGAAATACATTTGTTATTTTTTCAATCATTTCTGGTGACCCATATAATTATTGTGTAACTTGCTTTCAGGTTTAAATACAATTAACTCTTTACCACACAATCCCGACTTTTAACGACCCATTGAGTGAAAGCTTATGAAAACATTGTTGGTAACCAGCATTTTCTCCTTTTCCCACAATGTTTTCGACCCTTCTCAAAACAGGTTTTTATTTTTTGAGTTACATTTATTTTGTCATCTGAAAAGCTTTCAATTTGGACTAGTCTAAATGTTGTCGTTTGGTAAAGAATCAACTCTTTACCGAACAAACTCCTGTTTTTACGATTTAAGGAGAGAATGCTCTTGAAAACATTGTCGGAAAAGAAGGAAATGCTACCTACCAGTATTTTCGCCTTCCCACATAATGTTCCCTTTTCATTCATAGATAAATATCGTTGTTTGAGTCATACTCGTAATTTGAAGTCTGCAATGCTTTCAATTTAGGCAAGTCTAAATTACTGACGTCCGGTAAATACATAGTTAAGAATTTCCCACATGATACAATCTCGGCAATTTACCAGTTGTTAGATATGCATGGGCTGTACTTTCATCAAGGTTTATCAGAACCGATAATAATCATGGCAAGCAAGACGCTTCTTTTACGCGTAACCTCTAAATTTGTAGAGCGTGGAAACCTGCCGCAATAAATGGGGCTGTTCAGAGTCTTATGATCTCTTACAACTTCATGGTTAATCTGCGAATTCATGGTTTAGGCAGTCAGAAATAGCATTGCTTTGAAACTCAGAAAATTCATGAGAGAAAGAGAGAGAGAGAGAGACAGAGAAAGAGACAGAGAGAGAGAGAGGAGAATGAGACAGAGACAGAGAAAATTCATGAGAGAGAGAGACACACAGACAGACAGACAGACAGAGAGGAGAATGTGACAAAGAGAGAGAGAGGAGAATGAGACAGAGACAGAGAAAATTCATGAGAGAGAGAGAGACACACACACACAGACAGAGAAAGAGAGAGAGAGAGAGAGAGTTACATACCATGTTAATTGTTGAATAATTCGTTAGAGGATGACGCATATCTGTGTAAGTTAGTAAAAGAGTATGTTCTACTCTGACATTTCGAGCTCAAGTCCTGCTCCCTCTCGTTTTTGGTTAAAGGGACTTTTATTGTATAAACAAATAAATAAACATACACACAAAGCAAAGATATCAATATCTACCATTTATGTTCATTCTGTCCAGACATTGTTATGGGAATAAACCCCGAAAATGTAAAATCTTTACTGAAACCATTCCTTTCATCAAATGCATATAAAATTCATATAACACTTACAGCGCTGAGGTATCTGGAAAGGATTTGAATGTGTAGATTAAGCAGGTACTGCAAAAGAAGCTATAATCTGATCCAACATCTACATTGTCCAGTATTTAGCGATTCATTGTGGCCAAGACCGTCTGAAAAGTGCTTATATTCTATATTACTCGAACGCATTTGTCCATATTTGTCCATTAGAGCACCGAAAAACATTTCCATTCTAGAAATCATACGTTAATTAGCTACACTATTAAGCGAGCTCAATTTACCTAGTGTCCGGAAGGTCTCAGCAAAGTGGACAGTGTAGATCAAGACCAGACTGCCTGCACGTATTTCTGTTGTCAGATCTTGATCTACACTGACCACGAAGTCACAAAGTCAGTTATAGTGGTGAAAGGTGGCTTATGGGTTAAGAACACTCGGGGTATGATGCAAATCATTTTATTACAGAGATACTGCACAACGTTCATCTTACATCAATCATTTGAAAGACAGCTCAGTTATTGACAGACTGCATCTGAATGGAATAATGTTCTTGTATTTCAGAACAGAGTTTCCTATATATTACAGAGAAATACTAGTGCATGTATTTATTTACATGTATAACAGAATCGGTGTGAGTCGGTCATCCTCTATTCCTCTATCTATCTCTCTAGTCTGTAAAAATGGTGAAAACGATCAGCACATAACGATATATACATAATGAAAAAATGTCCTGAACCCCCTGTGTTTCTTACAGACTTTGATTTTCTGGCGTGAATAATATAAATGGGATAGGAATTAGAATCCGGCTGCTGCATACAACAACAGACCAGTGTATTGCCTATGAATTGAAATGAACTGAGGTATCCCCTGACCTCATAGTGGGAATATTTTGCCCAGATATTGCTTTCAAATTTAAGTAAAACGAGAATCTTTTAAGTTTGGTTAAACCCGGGAATTGGATTTCGAAATAAGACTTATGAAAGTTCGAAAGTGACCTGCAGAGAATGGGCACACACAATCAGTCATCACTGCGTACTTCCGCCCAGGGCTTGCAGAACAGCTTGCAATCTTTGTCTCATACCTCACTCAAGACGGTGAAACAGCTCGATAAGTAGCTGCTGCCATAAGGTTAAGGGATACCTCAATTCATTCTATTTCAGAAGCAACAAACTGGTTTGCTGGTGTATGCAGCAGCCGGATTCTAACTTCCAACCCATTTCATATCATTCACGCTAGAAAATCAAACCCGGTAAAAACGGGTGTGAAACACTATTTTCACTCTGTATATCTGAGCTATGCTCTGGCGAAAGAGAATTAATGCATCTCCGTGATCCATGATACCAATCAAGTCATTACAGCATGACTCATATGTATATAAGAAATATAGCTATAAAGTATATGTCTGTATGTTTATATTCCATCCGAATGTGAAGGGGAAATTGCACAACAGCGAAAAATTCTTAATTCAAAGTGGCCATCTTGGTTCCAATACGAAAACAAAGTCGACATCAATTAGCATACAAGCGGAGTTCATTATAATATTTACCTAGCGTGTAATACTCATAATGGTACTTATATTTGAGACACCTCATAGGCAGTCGTCAGTATGACAGAGGTGGACCTTATCCACAGTCATTATTGAACAGTTATTTGATCAGTATAGCTGCATTAATGTTGACGGTGTAAGAGGGGTTCGTTAGACGGCGTGCTATTCGTAGCGAAATAGCTTTTTCGGTATCGCCTTCTTCCTTTGGAGGAATACAATAGGTCAGAATTATATCAGAAGTATAGACACGATCGTGAAACGGTGTCGCAATTAATTTATGCTGTGGGACATGAGCTTAACCCAATTTAAAACATTGAGGAATCATGGTCTACCGAGGGTTCCCTTTCCCCCATTGTTAATCAAAACTCCCCTACAGTGCTCGGACAGTTAAGGTCTTATACTCTTCTAGACAGTGAACGTGCGCATGTTCAATGAGAAACTTACATGGTTCTGTTATAATCATACATAATATATATCTTAACAACGACCAGCCGGGAAAGTTATGCATGATACCTAAACTTATGCATTGTACTAAGCTAGGTATTATACTCAGGTAGGTTTGTGAATTCCAACTTGAGTATCATACCCGGTAAGGCATGATACCCAAGGTTTAGTCATACTTAACACAAGAATTTTTTACGAATACGGACGCAGGAGTTATGAAATCGTGGCAACGACTTAGGTGTGTGGTTCACGGTCTAGATGAGTACAAGACCTAACTGTTTGAGCACAGACGTAAAGTTATGAGTCGCAATGGCAAAAAGAAAATCCAATTTCACCGACACGGAGAAATTTATGTGTGCGAAAAGCATGAGCGGGAATTCTCAGTTCTAACTTACAAATTTTCTTCAAATGTGCCGAACAAGAAGAAACACGAGCCCTGGCAGAGGATTTCTGCACTGAAAACATGAACGCACCAGTACTTCCCAAATAGCTGTTCAAAAATGCCTGTGAATAACCAACTGTGTCATAATTACGACTGCCAACCAGGTTTCTCAAATATGAGTGCCATTTTGTGTATTACACATTAGGTAAGTATTAATGATTTCCACTTAGGTATCATACTTGAGTTAGGTGGGAAAATAAGTATCATCCATTGACTAATGCATGCTTATGAATACGGGCCCTGGAAGTCACGAGTTAAGTATCTTGTGGTCACGATATAAAGTCTCCGCCGTAGCATGGTAAAAGTTAAAAAAAAAACACTCCAAAATTTGCATGCGATGTGATGTATACTCGTCGCAATTATACCCCATAATCTGGAATATTTCCCAGCAAGTCTTCCCGCATGTTCTTTTTTTACAGAGCAGATGAAATTACACAATCCGGTAATAACATGAAAATGACGCTTTCAAATTGATGCACACAATGAAATCAACTTTGCCAGTCAGAAAAAAAAATATCAATTTTATTTCAAGGTTGTTGTAGTCAGATCTCGCAAAATAGCTGGCAATGTAGATTTAAGATCGAACTACGCGTTCTGTGTAGTCTGACCAAGATCTGAAAGAGCGGCTACGGTTAGGTTTGGCGCATAAGGTAATACTCTACTTACAGGAACTTTTCCTGATTAAATCTTTCACTTGAAATGCCAACGAAGATAGCTTTTTGCACATGCAGTAGGCGTGGATCTACACCAGCCGCTACCCGATGCCAAACTATGGCCAAAATCCCCTTTAACCTTTAGGCTGCTATGCGCAACCACTGACCTTTTGCGGACAGTGTAGATCCAAGATCAGACTGCACAGAACGTGCAGTCTGATCTTTGATCTACATTGTCCGATAAGGAGATTTTTTTTTTCTCCATAAAAATAAGCTTGTAACAGCATTTTCAGTGTTTTTACTATCGACTTGAAAGTTTCATTTAAGTTATACAGCAGGATAAGGGTTAACTGCAATCGAAATCTACTTAAAGACCTTACAACAAGTCGTCTTTATTTTGCTGGCAAATGAGCCATATCTGGCAAAAGGGGGCTTACCGCATCTCCGAGATGCATTTTACTAAGCAAGCCGTCCTATAATTTTGAATCCATAAAATCCATTTTGTATAACAACCGACTGAATAATGAGAAAGACCGGTCCTTGGACATACAGAAAATTGACCAAAAGCGAAAAGTTTCGGCCCAGGTCAGCCTGCGCGGACTGAGTCGATACTTTTCGCAGATGCATCAGGCCCCTTTTTCCACAGAGTATGGTTCAAACTTTTTATGCTGTGTGAATTAACGGATGGGTGTTTTCTGTACGTAGCAAATAATAATCTTCTAAAAAATGCAGTTTCGACAAGGAGATTTGGGTAGATAGAAAGCAAATAGTGACCATTTTAGATTCTAGTCCGGTTTGAGCGTTCCTTACATTCTACACTGTAAACAGGCCTCAATATGTCATAATCATGCAAAGAGTCAAGGGGATACAAGAGAGAGTGCATATAAGTGCAGTGTGATATACAAGACCGGCGCTCAGTGTTATTGCACGCAAATCGAAACAGGATAATTTCTAACAATCTTCCGTCTATCATCTAAAATGTAAGATGAAATTACAACCGTCTTAATTGCTCGAGATGTAGAAGGTCTAAAAATCTGCTTGGTAATTATATTGTTGTTCTACCGATAAACAAATCCAACCCATTATCAAGCATTTCCGAGCTATAACAAGCTTGCGCAAGGAGTCTTGAAATCAATGTAGTAACAGGAGAAAGGCTGGTAACCAACTTTTCTCCTTAGCCAACAATGTTTTCTACCCTATCAAAGGCAAGTGCCATCCTTTTTGACACCTTTAATTTGCTATTGATGGACCAAGTATTACATTATTTTGCCTTCATGTTTATTGGCATCGTTGTAATAAACAAAAAATTCTTACAGTAGAAAAAAATAGTCCTTGTAGTAGGATAATGACCTCTTCCCAAAGCTACATTTAGCTAGAGTTTTACCTCCAAAGGTATGAGTAATATTATATAAGTATTGCTCTGGCAAAAGGAGGTTCATGTCCGTGATGTATGATACCAAGAACGTCGTCACATAAGTATGATCCATAAAGTCCATTTTGTATAACAACCAACTGAATCATGGCGTACATTTGACATGCAGATAGTAGCAAAAAGTTTCGACTCAGGTCAACTTGCGCGGACTGCGCAGGCTGATCACCATCGATACTTTTTGCGGTTGTGTAAAGGCCCTTTTTCACAGAGCATGGCTCATATATCATGGTAAGTTTTAATAAACTTGTAGCCACTGCAGCTCCTATCCATAACCTCGAAATAATGAGTAGGCAACTTCTGTGGTACCACTGCTCTATGTAGCTGTAACTCTGCTCCGGAAGTTGCTTCGTTATTTATCAGCAGTGAAAGCGACATTTCTTTGAAAATAAAATTTGAAAAAAATCAAGCAAACACCTTCGCAAACGGCGTGATTTAAGTTCAATACATTACTAAACATTACAAAATTGTGATAAAAGGAGATATAACTCGTTACAGGTCATTTCTTTTTTAACAATATTGTTTTAAAAGCTGTAGTTGGCTGCAAGATTCAAAGTGCCGTCTGCAGTTGTGATCAGTAAGAACGATCCATGTACCACGCTTTCTGCCGTAATTTGCTACAAACCTCGGATTCACATTTTTTCGAATGTCTTGCTACTGTAGTATGAATTTGCAGCGTCAAGTTTTAATCATAAGAAATGTAGATCTTTCGATGGTCCGTTTGAAATCTGTTTTATAAAAATGTTTTAATCACGTTTAACCCTTAGGCTGCTGATCGCGACCCAAGGACCTTTTGCGGACAGTGTAGATCAAGATCGGACTGCACAGAACGTGCAGTCTGATCTTGGATCTACACTGTCCGATAAGAAGATTTTTCTCCCTCCCAAGATAACTTTGAAATAGCAACAGTTGGGATTTTACTGTTGATCTGAAGATATCATTTATCTTATTCAGTAGGATAAGGGTCAAATGGGTTACAAACAAATTTCAAGTTATTGTTGCGACTTGCCCCAGTCTCCCCTACCCTACCCTTTTGTATGTTATCCTCATAAAATAAATGGTTTCCTGTTTTGACGACTGAAAGAGAGATGAGTCTACTGAAAGAGAGAGAGAGAGAGAGAGTGAGACAGAGAGAGAGAGAGAGAGAGAGAGAGAGAGAGACTTTGACAAATGCTTTGTTGTGTACATCATGTAATTCTGACTATATACATGTCTTATATAATATTTGTGCTGTTCTGTAATATTTTCACGCGTCACAAACCGGCTCCTTTGTTTGGGACAGGTCTATATAACAGGACGACTTGATTTAACAAAAAGAATGCATGATTATGAGTTTATAGACCGATTTCAACATGATCCTTCTTGTAGACTTCTTGTTGATAAATTCAGCAATTGTTTGTATCGAAAGGTCCCTTCCAATGTCTTTCCTCCAAGTTTTGTCATAAACCAATTCATGCAGACGAGGCTGAACATTTTTTGGAGAAGTTGAATTATTATATGCTCTCACTTGCATACTGTTACCGCATGTCTGGCATTACAATAATGATCGTTCATAATAAAACCGTCATATTTCATTACAATATCATTCTGGTTTGAATAATGTGAAATAGTAAATATATTAATCGTTGGTGCAGAAATGACATTTTACTTGCATTTTAGTCCCATGCTGTTTGCTTCTCAGTTAAAACAATTCAGACGGTAGAACAATAAAAACCGTCTCGTTTGTCTCGATGGGAGTAAGCCAGGAAAACATACTAATAATGTGTACTCATGGTTTTCCGTAATATAGCCGAAAACTTATTCAACAATCGGCTTATACAGCTACGCCGAAAAACATTGTCATTGTCACTGTTAGCTAAAACGTAGGACAGAAGTAAGGTCAATATAAATAATGAGGCAATTATCGTAACAGCCATAATAGCTCGTAAATAATGGTGCTGAAATTTTATCTTTGCATGCTGTTAATAATCGATATGAAGAGAAAATAGACGTGCAAACCCATCATAAAGTTTGAAAATTGAATTTAAGCAGCTTTGGCCCTTAGGCTGCTAATCGCCACTCAAAGACCTTTTGCTGACAGCGTAGATCAAGATCAGACTGCATAGAATGTGCAGTCTGATCTTAGATCTACACTGTCCGATAAGGAAATATTCTTTCCCCAAAATATAACATTGAAAAAGCAAAATTTGGCTTCTTACTATCGACCTGAACGTTTCATTTCACTTATTTTGCAGGTTAAGGGTCAATATTTCAGGTATACTGCAGCACTTGCTTACGTATTCACGTGATGTCTAGATTTCACTAAGTTGGTGCCCTGTGGTGCTCTGTATAAGTACACTATCGACACTTTGACCAGGAATCGAGTCCATAACTTTTAGAAAACAAAAGTAACTCTTAACCAGACGACAAACTTTAAGACATTTCGAATCTGGCAGAATTTGCAGACGACAAACATTTGATTCATGATTCAAATTGTTGGATGTACTTTTGAAGCTGGTAAAAGGCTCACTAGCGGCCAAATATAAACATTCGAGGGTAATATTCTAGGCTAAATTGATTCACATCTTTGAAAAGGATGTATGTTATTACCAGTCTGGCAATCAATGTGTTAGAAAAAGGTTTGTCAAAATTCAGGTTGCTGGCACACACACACACACACACACACACACACACACACACACACACACAGAGATATATATATATATATAAAGACACTAAGTATACTATATAGAAATGAAGTTCAAATAAAGGTAAGGGTAAAGAGATAAGCAGCGCACACGTACTTCCGACAAAAATTTTACACTTGTCTAAATTGGAAGAATTTTCATACGAAGTCATAAATGTGACTCAGAAATCAAAATATGTTTTGAGTAGGGTAGAAAACATGGTAGAAAAAAGGAAAAATGCTGCTTTTTCTCCTTTTTTCCACAATGTTTTGAAAAGCCATCTTCTTCAACGTCGTTAAAACTCGGGATTGTGTGGTAAAGGGTTACCTGAGCCGTTTATAACGGATTGCACCGCCTATTACTGCATGCTGCCTATAGCAGGTTTATTAAGACTGATTAACGTTGATTAAGAACACACCTGTGGGCGTTACTTTGTTGTTGCACTTACCTTTTTTTAAAGTGGAAAATCTGGGAGTGTTTACCTATTTGTGTGGTACGACTGTTTACACCGATCGCCGCCTTTTTGTAACAGAAACGCTGAAATGAATCAAATTGATGTAACAATGAAGAAGAGCAAATATGTGATCTCAAGTCAATTAAATGATCTTGATCGAATAGGCTTAAATGTCATGAAAATTACATTAGGATGATCTTTTATCGTACAAATGTTACTTTTACCTCTTTTAGCGTCAAAGGCGAAAAGAGAAAAAGGCTTTAGCGGACGGCAGAGATCCAGGATCAGACTGCAAAAAAAAATGCAGTCTGATCCTGGATCTATAACGTCCGCTTGTTCAATCAAGCACGTCAGAAAATCTTTTACTGGAGCATTGAGTTTTACTGGATTGTTATTTCAGTCGTCAAAAGAGGTCGAGATTATATGGAGCGGAACACATGACAAGGGGCCTTCGGACATATGCGTAAAAGTGTGTCATCCCAGATCAGCTTCTGCAGTCTGTAACTAATCCGAGACGACACTTCCCGTTTTTGTGCGATTTTCTATTTAACGAAAGTCTACTGTATAAAAAAAATCTTATACATGTAGTCGTAAAGTGCCGTCTCGGATTAGCCTGCGCAGACTGCGAAGGCTAATCCGAGACGACACTTTACGCAAATGTCCGAAGGTCTCATTTCGCATGTTGCGGGCCATATTAGCTATGGTCTGTGATAAAGCGGTTTAATGCATTTGCAAAAAGTACCGGCCCCGGCCAGCCTGCGCAGTCTCCGCAGGCTGACCTGGGTCGATACTCATTGTTACTGGTCAATTATCTGCATCTGAAAGGACCAGTATTTCTTAAAATTTAGACGATTGCTGGGAAAAAAAGTTTTATGCTTCCATAATTATATGATGGCTAGCTTGGTTAAATGCATCACGGAGATGAATTAAACCCCCTTTTGTCAGAGGGCCTTTCATCAGTTCGGCACTGAAAAAGTCCAGGTCTTCGCAGCACACACCAATTTAAAACAAACAGTTGCTTGTTACAAAATAATCGTTCATTTTCCGGCAATGTTTCCTGCACATGTGGAAAACAACACATGACAAATACTAACACGAAGAAGTCAGCAGCTGCGGTGATATGAATAAAGTGATGTTGAAAGTTGGGTAAATCACATCAATATTAGAAAGGAAGACAAGAAGAAGAAGGAGAAGGAGGAAGAGGAGGTCAAGAAGAAGAAGGATGAGGAGGAAGAAGAAGAGGAAACAATGGCAACAAAAATTTTACTGTCCTTCATATTTTAAAAGATATTGATCACTATTAGTTTATTGCAGAATTGAGACGGGAATTTAATTGATAACGTCATGAAGTAGAGCCAGCGATGTGATTCTGCATAAAACAAAAAAAAAATTGTTTAACGAGTAGGCTCCAAAATCCACGAAAACAAGAGGATGTGAAAAAAAATGCTCTCCTGAAAAACCTTTCAGCGCATAATCTATGTACAGCTCCACCTATTTTGACTGCTTAACCCCTTAGGCTGCTAAGCGCGACTCATTGCGTTTTTGAGCACAGTGTAGATCAAGATCAGGCTGCACACAATGTATTTTGGATTTTTACTGGTGGCTGGAGATTTATCCAGCAGACGAAGGTTTAAAATACAATCCACTGAGACTTGGACTTTCATCGTACCGGTTTGATCACGGTCTGTGCACTCTGATCTTCATCTATGTCGACCGCAAAAGCTAGTGATTCCGTCTCTAGCGCTGAAAATGTTAAATTTTTGAAAATTCAATGTTAAACGTCTCTGCTTTGGACAGACTGAAGGGCATCCTGCGTGCCTCAGTGGTCAAGTTAGGAGGACCCGGGTTCGAGCCTCACTGGGAATACTGGGTTTTATTTGAAGTGTCCTTGGGCAAGACACTTCAGAGCACTAGCCTGGTACTAGTGAAACCCAGCCCGCACATAGATAACGGAGCTGTTACCGTGATATGACTGAAATAATGGTTGAAGCAGCGTATAACACCATTAAATCAATTCTCCAGTGTGGGTTAAATAGCAATTGCTTATTTCAATTTCAAAGATTTGCTGCTACTCTGGGCCATTTTTTTTCCTATTTCATACAATCAACATATTGATTGAAACATTTTACCATTATTTTGCTCTTAACGAAACGTACAAGGGAATTAAATTGTATAAATGATAACAGAAACCAAACCGGTAATCTTACGTAAATTGAATGACATGTCCGGATCGTGTAGACTCAAATATTGTGAAAATTCCATTATTTACAAAATAAAACTGTTAACCCTTAGGCTTCTTAGAGCGACTCATTGACCTTTTGCGGACACCGTAGATCAAGATCAGACTGCACAGAAGGTGCCGTCTGATCTTGGATCTACACTGTCTGATAAGGAGATATCTTTTCTCCAAAAATACCTTTGAAATATGAACATTTGGGTTAATACTAATGGCTTGAAAGATTCATTTCTTTTATTTAGCAGGATAAGGGTTAAACTTTAATCGTATCAAAACGACCTTAAACGTCTTAACCCTTTCCCAAACAAGCCCTGGTTTTCACGTGTCTGTAGTACAAGTCTTTTGAAAACACTCTGGGGAAAAGGAGAAATTGCTCGTAACGAGCAATTTCTCCTTTTCTCACAGTTTTTTCTACCCTTTTTGAGACCTTTCTGCCATTTTCATCAAATTTAAAATTGTCGTCTGCAAACTCTTTCAATTTGGACCAGTCCAAAATCTGTCATTTGGGAAAGGGTTAAACAGGTTTTAGCGCAATATGGTGGGAATGGAGCATAGGCCAGGACAAGCTATATTTTTCGTTTTCCTGCAATGTTTTACCGTTTTCCTTTCTCTAATACGCACATCTGTGCCAAAAAGGAGCTTTTGTGAAACATGTCTGAGTGGTAATGGATAGAAAAACAACTTTACCTGTAACCAGATTGTTTTAACGATTCTGAAGATGTTTTTGAAAACAATGTAGGAAAATAAGAAAATGATGGCAACCAGCATTTTCGCCTTTTCCCACAATATCATCTGTCCTTCAAAGACAAATTGCGTCAGTTGGGAAATTTACGTAATTTCTGGTAATTACTTTCAATTTAGACAAAGCTGAATTGTTGTCGTTAGGTAAAGAGTAAAAAAAATGAAAAGCAGACATTATATCAACGCTACATGTGGTTTAAACGGTGCATTAAGCAATGCTCTCCTGTATACCACTTGTCTTTCGTTTTGGAACAGTCCGGTTTTGGAAATGTTGCGGCAAATGGTGAATTTCTCAATTTTCCATTGAGTGTTAACACTTATTAACAGCGCTATAAGGGTAGCAAAGGTAATCGCGGCACCATTGTTGCATAAAAAGGTTCTCATTTGATCTATAACCTGAGTAATTTTCAATTATTAAAAATAATGTTCATATCTAAACGTACCTGCGCTAAATGACCCCAACCACCGATGCGCACTTTAGGACCATTAAGTAATTGTTTCAATCATCATAGTTATATGCATTGTATGCAGCTGTCTGTTTGAAGTGTAGAATTACATCTATTATTGGTATTTCCAATTGAGGCTGATATTACAGGAAGAGGGAATAAGTACTGGGTTACAAAGAACTGCAAACAATTGATGCCGGTATAAAACAAATGGAAACAATATGCCGTCAAACAAAAAATGCCTTTTTGATAGAGCAGGCTTAAATGTCATGAATTTTCAATCCATTTGTAAGCCCGTTATTACACAACTTGGATTTGGGGAGAACAAAACCTTTAGTTATGATATGGAATCCCTTCTTTCCAGGAAACAGACAGTTGACAAGATAACACGATGAAAAAGCATAGTAATTTGTCTCTTTTGTCTGCAGGATATTTCATGTCGCTTTTCAACAGTATTTCAGTAATATCGCGATAGCAAGGGCACCTGTCCATACCTTTCAGGGCCCGTATTCACCAACTATTCTTGGAAAGTTCATAGTCTTATTCTCCAGAATTTTGTATATTTTAAAGTAAAACAACTTCTGATTGGCTAAACCATTTGGTTTAGCCATTAAAAGTCGTTACTTTCAAATTTAGAAAGTCTTGCAGTATAAGATTTGAATGTTCTTAAGAACGGTTGGTGAATACAGATCCTAGTGTTTTCCCAACCATTACTGCGCACAACAAGCAAAGTCGGTGCCTGCTTATTCGCCTAATAAGATTCAAAATACAAATAAGGTGCAAAGTTAAGGGAGAACTGAAACCTGTCACAGTGAAGTTCACATGTCTGTAAAATTTACTTGTCAAGCCGAGCACCATGACAATTCTGCCCGTTTTTGACCGGAGCTTGGCTATGGTTTTCATGGAATTTCGTTTGGATCTATAATTATGACGACAAACCTATAATAGGTTGCTCGTTTAAAGCAACGTTGGAACGTGATAATCGTCATCCTTGGCAAGCAAAGATGCCAAATAGGAGGCTGTTATATATCCAACATCCTCATATATACCGTCCGATAAGGCCCCAACTTTTGCCCATGGCGCTAAAGGGTTAAAATGAAACAAACAAACAAACAAACAAACACACATACAAAGCTATGTGATGCGAAGACTGTAACCATTCCCATCGTGAAAGCGATAGCATTTTTTGACGTAAGGGAATTTTGGCATTGTAGGAAGCAACAATTTCTCGTAAAGATTCATTTATATTGATAAAACTTTGAATATTCTGTAGTAGTTTTCTGCACAAATTGATGTTACTTTTTTCGTATGATATGTTTGCTCGTTTACATAAATTCTTGAAGGCCCGATTTTTCCTCCTAAATCATGAGTTAGAACATTCCTTCCGATTCAAAGAGATTTCAGATCAGTTACAAATTAGCCTCACTCCGGCAAAAGAAAGTTTTAATTATTGCATCTCCATAATGCATAATACCAAGCAAGTCGTCACATAATTGTGGGTCCATAAAATCCATTTTGTCCAACAACCGGCAGAATCCCAGGCTAGACTGGTTTTTGGACAGTCAGAAAATTGACCGATAGCAAACCTTCGAACCATGTCAACCTGAGCGGACTGCGCAGGCTGACATGGGTCGATACTTTTTGCAGATATATATAACGCCCTTTTCACAGAATAGAGCTCAAATGAAAATCAGGACGCTACATTCCTAAGAGGGGTTTACACAATTCTTGTACGAAATTCTAATGGAGAAAAATACTCGAACTGACATAGAACTACTTTGAAATACCATATCAGACATATAGAATGTGAGCCGAAAAGTAAACAAAACGTTCAATTACACTATTCTTAGACAGAGAGGTTGCTAGGAGAAATCGCTAAGTATTATTGACTTCCGGTCAAACAGCTTGACACTGATTAACCTGTAGGACGCTGTAAAAAATCGCGTCAGCTGAAATTGTCGTCTGGCGCTGTTCACCGAGAAATTCATTCTTCCATTATGAAACGAAAAACAAAGAATAAGACTCGGATGAGGTACACAAGTTTTACTCTTCACCAAACAACAGAATTCAAAACCCGACCAAAATGAAAGCATTTGGAGACGACTAACTAGTTGTAACTAAAAGGATGATTTCTATCTTTGAAAGGGTAGAAAACAATATGGAAAAATGGGAAGATGAAGGCTACCAGTATTTTCCCCTTTTCACACAATGTTTGAAAAGGCTTTCTTCTTCAGGGTCGTAAAACACGGGAGTGTTTGATAAAAAGGTTAACACTGATTTTGAGCGATGTTACGAAAAAACAAAAAAAACTTTACAACCACAATTCAGGGTAATTTGTTTTAAATATCATGTAACTTGTCTGTTTTCAGTGTAATATATCCATTACGAATTTTCTTATCTTATACACGTTTAATATCAGAATTGTGTGACGCCATTTGTGACGTCATTTGTATGTATTTCAGCAAAGTGAGTAATTTGTTTTTTATGGAAATTGCGATGTATGTATGCCTAAGACTCATACTTTCGTTACGTCCCATACATTCGTTACGTCATGCATTTATAGAATTTTCTCACGTGCCCGACTTACATTCCATCCGAGGATCGGTAAAGTTTATTCGAATTAATGAAATCCGTACTCTCGAAGAAAAGTGCTGAAAGATGCGTAAAGAACAGGTACGTCCCTTTGGCGTTTCAATTTTCGTGAAATGATATCGGTTTCAATCATCATTAAAATGTTAAGAAACATACCGCGACCGAGTTCTATTGCACTATTTCTTTTGTCCTAATAGGTCAAACCAAATAAATATGCCAGGAAATACAGGAATTACAGTTCTGAATTGCTGTTGAAAGCACTAAATAATGTAAAGAGCAACGGAATGCCTGTGAAAAAAAGTGGCCAGATCTTTCGCTGTACCCGTGACAACTTTGAGAGATAGGGTGTTAGTTTACATTGATCCCGTAAATTTTGGCAAGGATACAATATTTACAAGAGAGGAAGAGAGCAGTATCATAGATTATCTACAAGCTAGGGCAGATCTTGGATATGGTATGACAAATGTAGAGACAAGGACTATGGCTGGTGAAATGGCATACGAGTTCGGACGGAAAAAAGAAAACAATCCGTAAAAAATTGCTATATGGATTGTTGAAAAGGTGGTCCAAGAAAATCGCCACATTAAAACCAAATAAACTGGAGTCGTCCAGAGCAAAAAACACAACATCAGAAGCAGTAAAGGCCTACTTTACGAACTTGAAAACGGTCATGCAGGAAAACAATTTGGAGAATAAGCCCAATATTAAATACAATCTAGACGAAACTGGAATACAGCCTGAACACAGACCTACCAATATAATCGGCAATCCAAATAATAAGCCACAAGCTATCACATCACTAAAATCAACGAAGACAACTGTTATAGGCTGAGTTAATGCAGCTGTTAATGCCATCCCCCTAAATTTCATTTTTAAAGGGAAAAGATGGTATGAAGAGTTATTAAAAGGGACATGCACTGGCACAAAAGGAACAGTGTCGGAAAGTGGCTGGTGTAACAGTTCAATATTTAAACAATATTTGGAAGAACATTTTTTGCCCCTTGTGAGCTCCTCAGATTCAAGGCAGCGGATTTTATTGATTTATGACGGCCATGCATCGCACAAAAGTCCTGAAACAATTAAGTTTGTACGAGAAAAAATCATTATACTGTTTGTTCTACCAGCCCATTCCTCGCATGTATTGCAACCTCTTGATGCGTCAGTATTCGGTCCATTCAAAAATTACTACTACAGTGAATGCTCAAGATTTATGCACCAGAATAGAGGACGTACGATCACAAAATATGACATTTGTTTTTTTGGCGTGCAAGGCGTACTTAAAGGCAACGACACCACTTAGCATCCAAAATGGGTTCAGAAAAACTGGAATATTTCCTCTAAATTCAGATGCAGTAACACAGGAAAAGTGTTTTTCCTTGTGAAACTTTTAGAGAGAGTAACCCCATAGGTAAAGTTAAGGCTATAAACTTGGGTAAGAAAGCTGTGGGTGATTTTCTAAAGGTCAAATACGAAAGTATGCGTACAAACAAAAAGGATGCATCAGAAGAACATAATTTACCAAAGAAAAGAAAACAAATAAGACCTAATGCTAGCGGGAAAGTCATCAGTGACGATGAATACTTAAAATAATTAACAGTCTACCTCGACAGTCAAAACCAAAAACAGAAAACTCAGCATCTCAAAAGTACAAGACTATTGAAAAAGACCAGGCAAGTCCAAAACCATCAACAAGTGGGCTTAACCAGGTTAGGGCGAATGAAGCATCTGGTACTCCAGCTGAAACAGAGACAGATTCCTCCTTCAGTCATGACGAAACTGATAGTTAATGTTTTGTTTGTAAAAGGTTCGCTGTCCCGAGGCAACGAAACTTTGTTAAGTTCACATCTTGGGCCCAATGTGATAATTGCGATCATTAATACTGCACAAAAGAACGAGTTGTTAGGAGACACAGTGTCTTCTTATGCCCTCATTGCAAGTACACAAGTTGACTTCTTTAAAAAAGAAGCCAAGACAGGTCAGTATCAATGTTTTTAAATAGTTTATTGGCGCTAAGTTTCGACAGACAAGTGACCTTTCCTCATTTTCAAGTGCCGTGATCTTTTTTCCGTGGTGTTCTTTCACTTTTTTAACGAATTTTTTTCCTCTCTCTCGCTTAGGTTTATTTGTTTAATGAAAAAAAAAAAAAAAAAAATACTGGAGAGGTCATTTTGTTCTGAAGATAATGACTGTAATTGGAACTATTCTTTGAACATAAATACTGGTTAATGAGGTTAGGCAAGAATTAGCTCCCTTAGTTTTAGTTTCCGGTTTTCGAAAAGATGAATGATGGAACAGAAAATAAAAGAAGAAAATATCGAAAATAATCTTGGATTTTGTATCGACCGTCGAAACACATTTGCAGTCAAATCAGTACAAAAATCTTAAAACCAAAACACATCTATTTCCTATTCCAGTTTTTTTTCCGGTTTATTTATAAAACCATGACGAAACAGACTGTGTATCAAAACAATTTCGCAAAAAGGTGGATTTAGTTTGCAATTTCTGAGTCAGTCTGCCTTTTAAAATCACCACTGTTGAAGAGGTCTGATGACCTCTCCAATTACATCCCCCTATAAGGACTTTTGTAAATATTTAGTTCTGTATCTGTTGTGTTATTGTTGTTGTTGTTGTTGTTAAAGTAATTCAACTCAAAAAAAAAAAAACCTGTTATTGAATTAACACTGGTATGTTAATACACCAGCCCATTATATTCCAAATTTTAGTAGGAAAATCGTTCTTCTGGCGCTCTTGCAACATTCTTTACAAACTGTTTTTCACCTGAGAAGGTAAATTAGTATCAATTACTTTATGAAAAAAGACAGAACCAACCATATCCTTACACAAAGCCTCCTTGATCTAATGGAACTTGCTTATTTCTCTTACCTTCTTCGGAAAAAAACATTATAAATACTAGTCTACCAAGATTGTAGTCACTTTCCCAATTGGATTAAGTCGAAGACATTTGATGAACCTAACTGTATAATGAAAGTTACACTTAGGAAGACGACGTCAATTTGATGTTATGGACTGACCAATCACAGGGAACGAATGTATGGATCCTGCACATGAGTGATTCAGAACAAAGTTGAAGTTGTTATTATGTTTTCACCCCGTTTTTAAGTGTTTAAGATCTATAACTACATGTATGTCCAATGTCTTATTTTTGCAAAGTCTTATAAACTCATCTGTCAGGCCGTAATGCACATGCGCGAAAATAAGATGTTAGCGTAACGAATGTATGGGTCCACAGGCTATAGATGGCTTTGCATCTTCTAATCTATCATTCGTAAAATTCGTAAAATATCGTTATGAGATAAAAAGAATCTGACATTCGTTGGCTTTAGATGGTTTTGCATCTTCTAATCTATTGTTCGTAAAATATCGTTATGTGGTTAAAAGAATCTGACATTCGTTGGTTTTTGAGGTAAAATGTTATTAAACTCATCTGAAAATTTTATAAAGCTTGCCACAGGGTCGCATAATAATATCTCCCCAGACTCGTTTAATAAAATTTTATCTCAAATGCCAACTTATGTCAGATCCTAAATTTATCTGTACCTTGGTTGGTACATAACATTCTTACTTCATTACCACTTGCAAACAATGAATACATCGTGGCAAAGGACGAAAGCGCTCGTAACGAACAATTCCTCCTGGAACATGTACAATGGTTGCAATACATGTATAAAACCGTATTGAGCGTGAACTAAGTATGGTTTACGTTGATATTTTCGCTCTCATCTGCTGGACTGAATATTACAGGTGCTAGATCCAATACGATCAGACGCTCCAAAACATTGATCAAGACCAGACTGCTCAGAACGTGCATGCTACCGTTGGATCTACGCTGTTCAAAATGATGTCTTGTCCTATCAGAACAGCCATTCTCTGTGAAAAGGGTGCTTAATGCATTTGCGAAAAGTATTGACCCCGTGCAGGCTGACCTGGGCCGAAACTTTTCGCTATTTGTCAATTTTCTGTATGTCAAAAGACCAGTCTGGTTCATGATTCAGACGCTTGTTAAACAAAATGGACTTTCTGAATTCATGATCATGTGATACCTTGCTTGGTATCATGCATCACGGAGATACATTAAGTCGCCTTTTGCCAGTGTATGAGCCAATTACTGAAGGACAGAAAATTCCTATTTCATTCATTTAGCATAGAAATTATTAATTTCTACAAATTGTCAGGATATTGACCCTGTTTGTTATCCTGTTATATCAATCCTATTAACCAATTATGAGTTAGGGTGTTCTTTTCAAAGATGCTGCTAAAAACTTGGTAGTGTATAGAATTGTTCAGAATTTAGTCAGCTGTGTAGACATAGATAATTTACCAATACATATGGTGTAAGGGATAAAGAAATTCAAGGGATTTGTCTTCGATTTTAAATTCGAAACGATAACAGTGATTTCTTTTAAGGATTCCAGAAAATGAAATGCATTTTCTATCGGTCGTAATCTGTGAAACCATGCTACCGTCAGGGGCAACATTTGGAAAGCAGATGCAAGAATGATTATAGTAACTTTATAAAATAAAGATGAAATGGGTTATAAACTGGCTGAAAACGTCTGTAGATGTATCTTTAACGCTTTTGCTGACGGCATAGATCTAAGATAAGGCTGCCCGTTTTGTGCAATTAGACAATTAGAAATTAAAGGGTTAAGTCGCTTCCGATCTAGCGGGCTAGAAAAAACACCTTAAACATGATTCAACTCTTCGGCAAGTGTCTAACGAAAAGTAAAAAAAAATCCATATGCTGTAATGAGCAACACTTTAATCCTTGACGAAGGGTCATGTCCTAAGAGCATGTTGGCGGAATTCTTCCGCAAAGAAATGTCACCTAAACTCTACTGCAGCACAAAACAGGGGTCCAATCAAGGAAAAGTTTCTCGTAATCGAGGTAATTATCTGAAAAAGGCTAAGGAACACCCCAAAAAATATCTCTCTTGAAATTTAATTGTAGAGTTCGTTAGATCAATTCTGGAGAATTCGTTTACATCCAGTAAGAGTACTTTTTCTTGAGACAGACAGACAGAGAATAAAATACAGTAAAGTAATAAGTAACCCGAAGTATGAGGGAGTGAGGAAAAAATTATTGTTACTAATGGGCGTGTTGATGCTGTCGAAAAATATGGCTCAAATAATAGTATTTGCCTGTGAAAGATTAAAATACATTGTGAGAAAAGGAAAAGGAGAAAATCTTGGTAACCAGAATAGAAAACGTTTTTTCGTAGGGGTGTTGGTTGAAGGTTAATCAGTGTAAAGGCTAAACAACGATAAATAATAATATTTCAAAAGAAATTGGCAGCACGACACTATCTGCTGAACCAGACACAGCTGTTGCGTTGCCGACGGTCAAGGGGTCAAGTGTAAGAGTGGACCATAATAGACTCATTGGTAAACACTTCAATAAGAAAAGCATTAACTTAAACGTGGACAAAAACATGTTGTTGATTGGGTTTCACGTTTATCAGAAAAGTTCTACAATCTATATAGTAAATCTAATAAGAAAGTTCTTTTTAGGAGAGTTGACGGCATAAGAGGTTCTTGAACATGAATACTGAAACTTATTTGTGGTTCACTATGGAGAGAATAATGAACAGTAAACTAACTAGTAATTGCCTCTTTTTCTTTAGTGTTTTGCGTACTGTTGAAAAGTGAAATTTTGATTAGATATATTAGTCACTATTAAAAGTTCATCAAACTCATGATTGGAAAAGGAAAAGTTGCTGCTAAAATCGTGTGTCTGAAAACACACACACACACACACACACACACACACACACACTGCTCAGTTATAGGTTATAGTGTAACTTATTAAAGTATCATTTAGTACAAGCCATTTGCGAAGGTGTAAATTATCACCGCGGGATTTTGATTAATGGTAGCAGTCTGGGTATACTGGTGGTGGGTAAGCAAAAAGCCGGCAGATCCACAGTTTTGACCTATTGAAAGTTACTATTTATTCATACAAAGCTAATACCAAGAAGTAGGTCAAAGTCCAGCTTACGTAGCTAAGTCGAAAAAAATATTTATCTAACCTTTACTGCATCTCATATCTGCATGCCGATTTTTACTCTTTCAGAACTATCCCGTATTTCAACTACCATACGGAAAAAGCTTTTGAAAGGAGAAAACGCTGACCAGCATCTTTTCTTTTTCCCACAATGTGTTCTTGCCTTGCAAAGGCAAAATCCATCATTTGAGCCCTATCTAATTTGTCATCTGGAAATGCTTTCAATTTGGACAAGTTCAAGATTTTGTTGTCTGATAAGTCAACGTTAAAGCGACTTGTATAATAACTTTCGCAATTTTCATGAAAAAATCTTAAGTAAAATGTATATATCTGGAAATATGACATTCAAACTTCGTGCAACAGGTGCCCCATTATAAATTTCGGCGACAGCTTACTTATACATTTATTCCCCGGGTTTCATAGGTACCAGACTGGGGTTCTAAAGTGTCTTGCCTAAGAAAACGCCTACGAAAATTACAGTGCTTTCAATGAAGATCTAATATAGGGTCGTTGGTTGGTTATTTCAGTTTATTTATCGTCGCTACCGGTTGCCCATCTGAGCGACGCCCCCAGAAGACGGTTAGTTGTTACGGGGGATAGTGCAAGGATACAGGTCGAAACTACTGAGAGCTTCGCCTGGTTCTTTAACGTGCTCGGCGTACAGCACCGTCACACGGGACCTCGGTTTAATGTCTCATCCGAAAGACTATTAGTAATTTTTTAGTTGGCCAGCCGGGGATACGAACCCACAATCTGTAGGACATTGTGTTCACAAGTCCTACGCTCTACCTACTGAGCTATATCGGCTGGTAAAAAAATAGGGTCTTCGGGTTTCGAATCTTTTATATTAACGACTGAGTCACGCATGATTGCTGACCACTGCAAACGTATGGACACAGAAGGTAGAGGTGTGGTCCATTGCATGTCGTTGCGGTGGTCAAATTGTCAGCCAGAATAACTCGAGTTTGTAGGCATTAGACTAAGTGAGCGACAGATCTCGGGACACTCGATTCCCAAGGCTGGCCAACTAATAAAAGAATTTAATCTTTCGGATGAGACGTAAAGCCTAGGTCGCTTGTTCTATACACCGACCACACTAACCCTTTAACACACAATACCGCCTTTTAACGACCCTGGAAAAGAAGCCTTTTGAAAACATTCTGAGAAAAGGAGAAAATGCTGGTAACCAGCATTTTCTTCTTTTTCCACAATGTTTTCTACCCTATCAAAGAAAAATTGCACCATTTGAGAAACATAGAAATTGTCGTCTGCAAATGCTTTCAATTCGGACAAGGCTAAAATTTTGTTGTCTGGTAAAGGGTTAAAGAACTAATCGTAACTCAGGATGGCTTTCGTCTTGTATCTTGCACTATCCCCCATAACTTAACTAACAGCTGTCTAGGGGCGTCGCCTATATGGGTACCGATGGCGACGATAATAAACAAAACTCAGTCAATGAAACACGGTACGAAAATTTACATTAGGGGCCGTATTCACCAACCGTTCTATATTGCAACCCTTGTCTGATAGACTAGTACTTGTAGATTTAGGAAGCAACGCAATGTTTGTTTGGCTAAACCAGTTGGTTCAGAAAATCAGAAATTGCATTACTTTCAGAATTTACAAAATTCTCGAGAGTTGGACTGAAAAGGATATTAAGAATAGATAGCAATACGGATATGGTTTTCTTTCTTTCTTTGCCGTTTTCACATTATTCCAGTAATATCGAGGTGACCAGCGCACCTATCCATGCTTTCCTGCAGTTTCTTAGCACAGTATTTTCTCCGAGCCAATGTCTGCTTTCCCACATAAATATCGTTGAAACTATGTACAAAAGTGACAAAGGAATGATCCTGTCGCAATGACTGCCATCAACCCTCGGATGGAAACTTGCTGAGCTGAGGAATCGAACCAGCGACCCACTTGTTTCAAGCCCTGTTTGTTACCGACCGAGCTATCGGACTTGACTGACACAAGATGGCTGTACGAACATGAAATTTTCCACCACTCCACAGATAAAGCAAGTTAGATGCAGCTATGAAGAAAGTTACACAATTGCACCCGAACGACACGCGAAAGCTATGACAGCCAGTAGCCATAAATATCTGAGCCATGTGCAGTCCGCGCAGGCTGACATGGGCCGAAACCTTTTGCTATGGTATTCCCTTTTTTTTTTTTTTTTTTGCATGTCAAAGGACCAGTTTACCTCATGGATCACTCGGTTGCTACACAAAATGAATGTTATGGATCCATAATAATGTGATGACTTGCTTGGTATCATGGATCACCCTTTTGCCAGAGCATGGCTCAATTCATAAAATACCGAATCTGTATTGATCTATACATGTACGGTAACGTGCAGTAAGTATTTGTAAAATGGTGGCCATGTTGAATAATAAACAAATCCGAAGTATTTGTAACTTGCAAAAACCAGTAACTTGGACTCGGAAAAAACTGTCTGTATTTTTTTACCCTAACATTTTGTTAAATGTCATTTAAGTCCTATCACTTGCATTATTCTAGGAGGAATGGACAAATAAAGGCTTTGAATAAAGGCCGGGGGGATTTCAGTCCGTATTTTGAAAATCTAATATAATTCTTGTTCATTATTTATAAATGTAGATCTAATTTTTGGTGAAAGTTTCCTCTTAATGTACACTCAGACATTTTCTATCACATTTAGATCAGGTGATTGTGCAGGCCCTGATACTGATGACCTTTTAAGTGCTGATACTACGGGCACGGTGTACTGTAGCATTGTCATCCTGAATAAATATCCATTATGGGGAAAGTGTCTAACAATAACTGGCCATAAATCATTCTCAAGGATCTGCTCATACTTTGCAGCATTAATATTTCCATTGACTTTTGCTGAAGTGCCCACCCCTTGCCAACAGATATGTTGAAAGTACTAGGTCCGGTCGGTATCCTTTTTCCCATTCTATCCAAAACATACACTTTGTTGTCAGAACCTGTTACAACTTGACTCTTGTCAGAAAACACCACACGATCCCACTGTCCATGTACGGACCATTTCCTCTTTTCCCTGCACCAAGCTAATTAATTGAATTTGCTTGTAATATTTGTAAAGGAATATCGCCGATTTTGTTTTACGGTCCTGTCTATCCCTCGGTGTTACAGTGCTTGACCTTCTACTTCGAGCCTTATTTTCTACACTTCCAGTAGTTTTTAACTTGTTCAAAACATATGATACGGTACTGCAGGGCTTCTGTAACCTTCTTGAAATATCAGAAATGTTTAATCCGCTGTTAAACATTTGAACAATAAATACGGAATATTACGTTGTACATAGTAACTTTCCTGGTGCTTGTATTTAATTCGAGCAGCGTGAGAAAATTTGATATCGCGCGAGACCGAAGGTCAGGCGCGATGGCAAAATTTTCTTACACAGCAAGAAGTAAATACAAGCATCAGAAAAGTTTCTACAACATAATATTCCTTTTATTTTATACCTACAACTTTCAACGACAAAAAATTGCAGTTTTTGACATTTTATTCGTAAAGTGGTAAACAAAATAAAACAAACAATGGTTTAGTACTTAGCTAGTTACGTCATTTTCACGAATGGCAGATAAATATCTTAACGTATTTTTTTACCAATCAAATCGCAGATCAATACTAACGTTTTCTGTGCGTGCGTTACGTCATCACACCATATTTGGAACCGTATTTCACAGTGTGTACATAGGTTTTTTTTTCTGTCTTGTGTATGTTCTTTTATCTGCGTGCGACGCATACATGTGTTTGAGCCGGAAAATTTTCAGGTAGTCTATATGATAAGATTTTTAACATCAATACTTAGTTCTGAACCTTTCCTTACCATCTTGAAAATTGATGTAAAATAAATCTATGACGTAGGGCCTAAGCTTTACGTCAACATGTTTACGTAATAGTTGGACGCTGTGAAGAAAAACATTAAGCGATTTAAACAGCCAAAAGGAGGGAGCGTAGCGGCCGACTGTGGCTGTTTAAATCGTTTAATGTTTTCCCGCTTTCTCGCTTCATCATTCGCAAAGACACGCCCTAATTGCATCATCGCTAAAACAATGCTAAATCTAACATTACATGGACTTTCCCGCTTCATTCATTCACAAATTATTGTGAAGGACGGGAACAAATGCTATAGACATATAGAATATGGGCCATACCCTGGCAAAAGGGGGTTTGATGCACCTCCGTGATGCATGATACCAAGCATGATATCACATGATTATGGATCCATAAAATCCATTTTCGCTGAAAACCGACGAAATACGCAAGTGAAATGGTCCTCTGTAATGCAGAAAATTGGCCGAAATTGGCATTGTAAGCTTGCACGGTCTGCACAGGCTGACCTGGGTCGATACTCTTGGCTCAGATATTTCATGTTAAATGCCTGTATCGATATGACACCGCAGTAAACTAGTTTACTACGATATGGATTTTCTGTATATTTCATAATATTGATTGAGTGACTTATGTTTAACTCTTTCGCTGCCAACTAAACGCAGCCGACCTTCTCGGTTGAATTGAATCTGATTTTGGTTGCAGACTAACGCAAGATAGCGGACAGCGTAGACCAAAGATCAGACTGCACGTTTTGTGCAGTCTGATCTTGATCTACGCTGTCCGCAAAGTCTTTCCTATACAACATTGGCAGTGAAAGAGTTTTAAAAACATTGTTGTTTTCTCATTTTCTAATTTCCACAGCGTTTGTCGAGTTTTCGGTGCTTGTACATGTATGTGTTAAATTTAAATGGTAGATGAATATTAATGAGGGAAGCGGGTTTTAAGCGCGCAGCGCGGTAAACCCAAACCAACGCGATGTTTAACTGATTAAATGGTCAAAACAAGAAAATATTGATGCTGAACATCAATGGCGCCGCAAACTAGTTGTTTCTGTAACAGGGCACAATGCATTGGGTTATTTCCTAATACGCATCTCTTGCACAATCTTCGTAGAGGTCCAAGTGGTGATACTGTATTTAAACTCTGGGCCATCTGGTTTTTGACAAGATTTTTTGAATTTCATATCATTGAAGGCTATTTGCAAACTTCTTATCCATGGACTGGGCCATTTCTTTATCCACAGGACATCATTTGGACACAATTGGTAGATAGAAATGTTAGAGCTGTTGCCTTTCTGATATTTGATAGAAGATTTTGAAAAGTGTGCAACAAATATGGCTATGCGCAAATTTGTGACATCTGGGTGGAGGGGAGCATATGGCAACTTTTGACCCGAAGGCCACCATTTGAACATACTAGTACTTGGTAGAGGTCATTGTAGCGATACTACACATGAAATATCAAAACTCTCGACCGTCTGATTTTGAACAGGAAGAAAAGTCTGTTATCGGATTGTGCTAAATCTGACACTCCAACACATATGTCTGGTATCATACAACCCCTCTGTATTATAGATATAATAAAGACTTGAATGAAGTCCTTATATCTATATAGACTAGACGGGTTGTATGATACCAGTCATGTTAGGCGCTCCAACATTGATTTATGGATGTTTCGGTAACAGACGAGTTCGGTAAATTGGACTTATAGAGTAAATTGATTGGATGTTTCGGTAACAAGGCAGTAATATAGTGCCGTGACGTTTTTCACACCCATGGCTTCTGTTTGTGCAAACGTTTTTTTCTTTTAATTTGCAATTCTCACTCGTTTTCTGATGTAAATATATTTGTTGTTCTTTCCATGCTGTATAAATAAATACCTGAAATTAGTAAATTTTGATCACCATATCTTATTTTCGTTTTTCACCCATAGCTGATTCATGTAATGAATAATATACGATCCCTGATAAAACCCAGCCCTAAGCTTGTACCCGTATTACTTAATCGTCCTACAGATAACAGACTGCAACTTTAAGCCAATCCTCAAGTTTTTTAAAAATGTTTTATTAAAAATGACGCTATTCTTGTCAACGTTTTCTGTGTGAAAAATAATTTCTTCCGGAAACAAATTGGTCAACTTCCAAACCAGCCATTTACCCTCAGAATACCTTTCACTCTTGTTGCCCTTGCGACCGATTCAGACAAAGATCAAACTGCAAAGCAAAAAAAAAAAAAAAAAAGAAAAAAAAAACAAAAAAAAAACCAGTCTGATCGTTGGTTTACGCTGCCAGCTTTTCTAAGACATTATGAGGAAAGACAACTTTGCTTTGAAATAGCTAATATTAGACCAGGGATCGTATATTGTAATATATATATTGTTCTGTTTCTAAAATAAAAATAGCCTTTACTTTTTTCGATGCTCTAAAGGTTAAAATTATGGATAATTAACGTGAATTCAGAAATAAAGATAAAACATTTGAAACATTGTGGCAAATGAAGAGAGGGAGTGAGAGATAGAGAGAGAGGCCTTGACAATAATGCTTTCGTGCATACTTCTTGTGATTTTGACCATGAACATTTGTGCCCATCTAAAAGATATCTGTTCTGTATTGTTCCTCTCCATTTTCCACACAGATTTCAAATCTGGTCTGGTGCACAAAAATCGGCGTCTGCTGGTTTTAAAGTGCGTTCATCAATACAACACTGCATAAAAAAATCATATGCGCACTATTTGAGAGCGAAGGGAGTACTGTACATTGTATATAGACGCGTTTACAGCCTGTCTTCACACCTCCCATTGCCAACAAGATAAAGAAGTTTCCCGTAGATCTTAAAGATTAACCCCGGTTTATGAAAACCTGAAACACCAATGGACAAGAAGAAACTTGCAGATCAGACTGCATGTAAAAGTTATGGGGATTGGGCATGTTTAGATCACACACTGCTCGTGCAGTTTGAAAAAATTATTTGTCAAAAAAAGTATTTGCTACTATCTATCTCTCGCGCTCACTCTCTTCTTTTGCCACAATATTTTTACCTGTATTACCTGTGTTTCTGAGCTAAATTTAACTATCCATAATTTTAAATCTAAGAGCGTCGAATAAACCCAAGGGTCATTTTCATTCTAGATATAAAACCTATTTTTAGCAGTGTCAAGGTTTTCTTGTTCAGAATGTCTTGCAAAATTGACAAATGAAGATCAAAGATCAAACTCCGTGTTTGGTGTACTCTGATCTCGATCTGCACCGGCCGCAATGGCAACAGCAGTAATGACAGACGCTCTAAGGGTTAATGGCTGGTTTGGAAGTCTTTCAGTAAGAAAATATTTTCACATTGAAAGGATCATAAATCATTGATTTAAAAGGAGATACAACGTGTTTCAAGTTTAGGATTGGGTGTTGTTATTCGTTACCTCAACTTTGATTCGGGTATCATTTTACAGTAGAAACATAACAAAAATATTATGTCTTAAAGTGTGTGGAAGAAAAAAGAGAAACATTGAACGAATCAGAACCAAGACTTTATTTGGTGTGAAAAACGTCACGGTGCATTACCACTATATAATTAATTACCTTGTTACCGAAACATCCAATCGATTTACTCTATAAGTCCAATTTACCGAACTCGTCTGTTACCGAAACATCTGTCACCCCCAACATTGTCCTTGTTACAGTTAGCTGGTCTTAAAAACACGACCGCGAAAGGAAAACAATATTTCTATAATCCATACAATACTAGAACAAAAATATAAGTGGGGTCACAAGTACCACATAGGGTGCTCTAGGGTCAAAGAGCTTGAAAATGCCTCTTAACCTTTTCCAGCGTAAGATATTTAAAATGGTGGCTTCGAAAATTTGTGACAGATAATTTTTGATCACGTGAGTTATTATTCGAAATGCATTTTTTATTTTTCGAAAGGAAAATGTTGATATGTCTACGATCCGTGTTTTTATCCATCTAACAATGAAAGTGCAATATACAAAAACAAAATAAAAAATCCCCACAAATAAATAAAAAAGTTATTATGGACCCCGATCTGGTAATCAAAGTACAGTAGATATAGGTGGATGTTAAAACAAAGCATGGAACCAGTTCAATATGGCTGCCTCCATAGGCACTTTTCAAAACCGAATAAAAATATAGTGCCGCCGCTCATGCGGCGCCACAATAAACGCTGCTTGAGGCAGTTTAAAGGAAATAGACAGTCAGAATTTTTCAAATATAAGCCTTCTGATTGGACGAAAAAGTAGGACAACGACTAAAGGGAATTTTATCTATATTTGGACTACAACGCTTAATCATGTTCTACTTCTTAACCCCTGTGTATTTATGAACCAGGTCAGCCTGCGCAGTCCGCGCAGGCTGACCTTGGCCGAAACTTTTCGCTATTGGTCAATTTTCTGTTTGTCAAAGGACCAGTCTACCTCATGATTGAGTCGGTTGTTACACAAAATGGACTTTATGGATCCATCATCATGTAATGACTTGCTTGGTATCATGCATCACGGAGATACATTAAACCCCCCCCCCCCTTTTGCCAGAACATGGCTCATATATAAGGGTGTAATTACACCCCGTTTACACAGAGCTATCGCTGATAAATCGGTGGTCTTTTTTACCAAAGTAGGGATGGAACCGACGAAAACCTATTTACCTCGGATGTCACATATTGGTCACCTATTCTCAACCTATCAAAAGCTATTGGAAAAAGATGAGTTTCATCGGTGAAAAGTTACCGATTTAGATTTTTAAACATGTTTAAAATTCTCGATCGGTGAAAATATTACAAAATAACCGATTGACAACATGTCTATCACCGATATCACCTATAGACCACCGACAAGCCACGGAAGAGCCAGCGATGAACTGATATTAATCACCGATGAAAAACGCTGAGAATTGAAATGTGGAATCCAATGAGACACACTGTTACATGCACACCAGACATTTTGATTCAGTTTCCACAATCATTGACCAGCGTCATATCTGACTGATTCTGTAACAATTCTCTTTTGGTTTGTCTTAGTATGTCTGTCAAAGGGAACTCCCAGAAATCTGTCGGCAAAGGCAAAACCCTCACGTTTGTCTCTGACGAAGTCTCGGAAGTCCGAGAAGACTCCATCGTGAAGGGAAGATGTCGTGGCCGTGGTAGCAGGGTTGCAGGCGGTGGTGTAGGTCGACATGGCAGCGGTCGAGTTGGTAGAAGCCGATCCAAGCAGCTGGATCCCTCAGAGAACTGCACAGTGGATGTCCTTGAATCTCGTAGATCTACAATGGCTCCTACGAAGAGCAGTACTGACAGCACAGTGGTTGCTGAAGAATCTTGTGATTCCATCGATGATACTGCCTCCCATCAGTCTGATGGTGGAGAGAGCCAGGCAGATGACACACAGGCATGTGATACCCAGGAAGATGGCACCCAGACAGGTGAAACCCGTGCAGGTGGCAACCAGGATACCGGATCAAGGTCAAAAACCAAGAGACCCAGGAGTCGCATAGTGTAAGTATTTGTTTGCGTACATGCAATATTCAAGTTGACATGTATTTTTGAAAGTCATAAAAGATAATAATGCAAAATTAAATTTAGCCATTTACATGTTTCATTCCCTTCTAGATCGTGGTTAAATTGATAATAACTTTCAAAATTAAACAAATCGGATATTAAAATGGACTTGAATTCAAATAATTTCAAAGTATGAAAGTTATTATGGAGATAATCTGTTTTTGTAAGGTAGGTCCAAGTGCTAGCTGCTGGCAGAGAAAGTAATTTCAAAACCAGGTTAAAAATTGCAAGGTCACTCTATCTTCTATGATCTTATTCTTTGCTTGATTTTAAAATTCATTTTCTGCCAGCGACATACACTTGGTCCGACGACACAATAATAGTTTTCATGTAAACAGTATTTTCCCTACTTTGAAATGGTATGGTTGACTTTAAGTGCATTTTAACACCTGCAGTGTTCTTTGCCGCTATTGGGCCTAATGGTCAGAACAAAAAAATTCAAACAGTTATGATAGGAAAAATATGTCTATCCCCGAGGAGATATAATGGAAAATGTATGTCTGCTCATGTGTTTTATTAAAAAATACCCTTTTTATATACTTTAAGTGTCATCTCAGAGGAAGCTCAGGAGCAGATACGTGAGTTCTTGATGGCCAATGACTTCCTGTACAACAAAAGCAGAGACCAGTGGCGGGACACACCAGCCAGGGATAAGAAATGGGAAGAGCTAGGCGAACTCCTAGGCCGTGATGCCAGGGACATGAAACAGTGGTATCAGTCTACAAGGTCCAAGCTGAGTGATATCAAGAACAAGAAAGTCACTCCATCTGGGAGTGGTTTTGACGTAGAAGGGGTCACCGATAAGGCAAGAAGACTGTGGGAACGTTTCCAGTTTCTCCTTCCCCACGTTGGTGAGGTCAAGTCACGAACTGTCCGCAGCGTAAGTAAAACAAATAAGCCACACTCTGTGAAAAAAGGGGCTTAATGGATCTGCAAAAACTATCGATCACTGTTTCAGGCCGACATGGGTCGAAACTTTTTGGTATTGGTATTGGTCAATTTTCTACATGTCAAAGGTATTGTGTACCTCATGCTTAAAAACCAGTTGTTCTAAAATATGTTTAAGGATCTTCTATAATGTGATGACTTGCAGGGTACAATGTATCACGGAGATGCATTAAGCCCCCTTTGTCAGAGTATCGCCCTATTGTTTTCATGATTTCACTCAATTAATTTTAAAACAATATTTTAAGATTGCATATCGCTTAAAGTTATTTCTTATATGTTTGACAGTTGAAACAGAAGAGAGAAGCCAGACTTCATGTCCAGCTACCCAGCCTTGATGATGAGGGCCAGGCAGACCAAGCTCCCCACACACAAGAAGATGCAGACGATGCCCCTATGGCTGCTGCATCGTTAGAGAGACAAGATGATATCCTTACCACCTCAGGGGCGAGCACATTTGCATCTTCAGACCAGGTCCCCGACATCCGAAATCCACCTGCCCGTGACACCAAGAGAACCACAACCACTTCTACAGTGCCTGATGAGGGTGTTCAAGCCCTTGTTCAGTGTAGCAGACAGTTGATGGAAGTAGGAGAAAGGTTGGCCAAGTACCTCCGACCGGAGAGTACTCCCCAGGAGCGACAGAGGCAACACTTCGCCGAGATGAGTGGGAACATCCTGCAAAAACTGCCTGAGGACCTCTACAGGGAGGCATCTGACCGCATTTGGACTGTTCTACAGGAAGTCCAGCGAAAGGCCCAGGCACGCCGTTACACTTCAGCTCCATACCCACCCCAAGCTCCAGTTGCAGGCAGTAGCAGGTCATACCAGCAACCCCAGTGGCAGCCTGATCCAGCACAGTGGACCAGCAACCCACCTCCAGCCAGCGTGTGGGGTTCCATGGAGAACGAGTACATTCGCCAATCAAATCCAGGTTACTTGCAGCCACAGTCAGACATGCATCAATCAACCAGTGACACCTGTAACCAGAGGCAGCAACGGGAACTGCACACCCCTCAGCAATCCTTGTATGAGGATATTTGCAAAGCTAGTATGATTGCTGGTGGTATCCCCACTTTTTCGCAGGATGAGGAAGACACAATGGACTCTTAGAAAGAGGACATGAGGAGGACAAGAGGTCCTGTTTGTTTGTAGTGCTTTTATGTTAGTTTGAATGAATGTGTGTATGACTGATCAGGTAATCTTCTGTATGAAAGGTTGTTTGATTTTTTTTTTTTTTTTTTCATGTACCAGTATATTTGTTTCAAATAAACAGTTGTTAATGGAATAATTCTTTTCGTTTTTGATTGCCACAGAATTCATTCCTCTCCCACCGCTGACTGTTATTTCGAAGATGGTTATGTGGGATAGCAGCCAGTGGCTTGTAAAGAAAGTTGTGCGGAGTACTGGTAAAAGACACTCCGGGAAATCATGGATAGGTGTACTGGCCGTCGCAATATAACTGAAATAATGTTGAAAACAGCGTTAAACACTATGCAATCAACCAATCAATTTTCTTTTTTGAGCTCACCCAAGTATTGAGAGCGGGAGGAGCGTTTATGATTTCACTCTGTCTGTCTGTCTGTCGGTCGGTCTGTCTTTGTCAACAATTTCTTAAACATTTATCTTCTCCTATAACCTGGATCAATATGAACTCTCAACTTGGCAACCGATTTGTAATAAGACAATATGGCAAAAACTAAAATTGTTGGTTCCGAGCAATTTTTACTTTATTCCACAATGTTTTTCAAAAGCTGCTTTCTTCAAAAGTAATAAACTAAGTAAATATAAGGGAAAGGGTCAATTGATACTGTAATTTAATGAACAAGATAGTGCAATTTGCCCTTTTTATAATTACAATAAAAAGAAATCGTATGACAAACAGAAATTCGTGTACTAACATCAAAACACCGATGAAATAAACAAAATTTAAATGAGCACATACTCTGTGAAAATGGGGCTTAATATATCCACGAAAAGTATTGTTTCAGGTCAGCCTGTGCAGTCCGCGCAGGCTGAACAAGGTCGAAACTTTTCGCTTTTGGTCAATTTTCTGTACGCCCAAGAACTAGTCTACCTCAGCATTGAGTCCGTTGTTAAAAAGGTGGCTATTACGGATCCATAAGTATGTGATGGCTTGCCTAATAATATGGATCACGGAGATGCATTAAGCCCCCTTTTCACAGAGCATGGCTCATTTTTTTTTTTTCCCTAGAAAATCATTTTACTGTCTCTCCTCCTCCTCCTCCACGGCAACTGGGTCCCAAGACTACTTCACCATCCTGTCTTGCCAAGGCACAGATCCTGCTGGACTATTGAAGTACTTGGACAAGTACTCTCTCTGCTGCTTGGCCTCGGTTGTGTCACGGTTGTGTCCTCTAACTTGCTGAACAGCAGCCAGCATTTCTTCCGTTCTCCAGGCTCCAGGAACTAGGTTATGTTGTTCATCTTCCTGGTCTAGTTGAGCTTGTTGTAGGGCAGGATACCTCATCCTCATCAAGTTGTGAAGGCACACACAGGCTTCAACCATTGTTGCAGCAACCTCTGGTGTTTGCTGCATGGTGGTGAGAATTACTCTGAATCTGGCCGCCAGGATGCCAAAGGCATTTTCGACCACTCTTCTTCCTCTAGATAACCGGTAATTGGTGATGAGTTTCTCCCTTTCCAGGCCACGTCTCCCGTAGGGCTTAATTAGATAGGTCCTCAATCCAAAGGCGTCGTCACCAAGAATAAAGAACGGCACATCACGGTCATCATTTGGAAGTGGTTCAGGAGGTGGGAATCCAATGGTTTCATCTTCGAGCATCTCGTGGAGCTCTGAGTTGTTATATATCTGGGCATCAGACATGTGTCCGTGGCCTCCAACGTCAATCCACAGGAACCTGTAGTTGGCATCAACAAGGGCCATAAGCACAATTGAGAAAAAACCCTTGTAGTTATAGTACTCCGAGCCAGAATGTTTAGGCTTCCTCAGTGCAATATGCTTGCCATCAAGTGCTCCGCAAGCATGTGGAACGTTCCACCTCCTTTCAAACTCTTCAGCTATAGGCTTCCATTCTTCAGGGGTGTTTGGGATGGGGATGACCTCTTCACTAAATTCTTGTATTACGGCCTGGCAGACTTCAGGCACGAAGAGGGATATCGTTGACTTGGCCACTCTAAAATCATAGGAGAGGGAAGGGTAAGAATCTCCTGATGCCAGGTGCCTAAGCGTCACTGCCAGCTTCAATCCGGGATCCAAGGCTTTTCTCCAGTTAGTGTCTTGCTTCACCAGTCTGGGAGTGAGGCGTTGCAACAGCTCGTCGAACATTTCTGGGGTCATCCTCATATAGTTCTGGAAAGAGCTGGTGTCACCTTCTCTTAGCTCAGTAAGAATGGTATTGTACTGTCCGAACTGAAGCCTTCTTTCCTGAGTTAGCCATGGCCTAGTCCACCATCTCCTTTGTCTCCTACGACGGCGCGTGTGTTGTCCTCTGGGCTGCTGGACTAACTGAATAGCCTGTCTGACATTGAGAAGGGCCTGCTGCTGCAGCAGAAGGCCAAACTGCTCGATTGCTCTTCCATCCTCCATGACGTCAGTCGGTGAACTGCATGAAATTAATCGGTTCTCATCACTTATACACATTTTTTGTTGAAAGAACCGACAACAACTTATGATAAGAGATATGGAAGCTCTATAACACCGATATCACCGATCTGCGACGGATTACCACATATGTACCACCGTCCACATACGACGGAAAATGTTTGACCACTGATCAAACACCGATCGATCACTGACATGCCCGACTGAACACCGATTTACAAGCTGTGAGAACCGACGGCATTTTAGTATTTCAAGCGATTAAAAGATCTTAATCACCGGTCAGACCCCGATAGGGCCTGTACCAGCGCCAGGTGAAATATTTTGTAGACCGATTGAACTCCTGTTTATCGCCGATACCCGTTTACACTAAAAGCTTGACGTAAAGTCACCTATGACAACCGATGACAAAGGCGACAAATTTGAAATAATTAGACCGATTTGGAATGGATGTAGGCCCGACCGCTTGTGTAACCGGGGTGTTAGCTCAGGTAACGTTGCCTTCGACTGGCGTAGTTGTCCCTATAATTTCATGATCAGAAGAAGCAGCGTAATTAACTTTAATGCACACTAAAGAATGCACAGTTCTAGTCAATTGGGATTCGGATTTTGATTTCTTTATTTTTGGCCACTGGTTGTACACGAAGGTATGAATTTTTATTAAAAAGTTTAACCAGAGGAGACGCGAAGATTACTCGCGAAAGAGCAAAAGGTAATTACGGATTAATCACGACGAGGAACTTTCGCAACTGCCTTCGGCAATATTTTGGCGTACCAAATGATGCAAAAGGCCCTTTCGAATGGCCCAGTTTTACAGTCACAGCCGAATTTCAATGTATCTTTTATCGGGTGTCCATCTTTGCTCAAGTCCGGGACAGTAAGTCGTCTGCTTTAACCCGTATCCTGCTAAATATATATAAGTGAAATGAATCTTGCAAGCCGATAGTAAAAACCCAGATTTTGCTATTTCAAAGGTAATTTGAGGGAAAAGATATCTCCCTATCGGACAGTGTAGAATCACGATCAAAATGCACGTTCTGTGCTGTCTGATCTTGATCTACACTGTCTGCAAAAGGTCTTTGAGTCTCACCTAGAAGCCCAAGGGTTAACCGTTTAGCGGCACACAATTTTAAAGTTGTCGTATTTAAAAGCATGTGCAAATGAATAATTGAATATGGCTCAAATATTCGAATTTGTCTTTGGATGAATAGAAAAAGGTATGGTAAAAGGAGAAAATGCTGGCTACGGGTATTGTCTCCGTTTCCCACGATGTTTTTTTTAAATCTTTTTTCCCTAGGGAACAACAAACTCAGGACTTGTTTGGTACAGGGTTACCCTTTTGCCACCAAAGGGTAATTTTAGGTGAAGTGTGAACATGGTTCTAGACTTTTTTTAGTTATACCATAGGCCACTGAAATTCCATGATCTATCACGGGAGTGACGGGATGACAAAATTTTCCTGAGCGGACACAGTTACTATAAATAGCACACTGGCGACTGCCTCTGTATCGTATATAGAATGACAAGGTGTGCAACGAAATCGAAGAAAATATTTACCCCTCTCCCCTTTCAGAGATAATATTTAACCGAAAACGGAAAACTAAACCTAGTTACCGTTGCAGATGGGTTCACAAATGATTTTTCTTATGCCTTGGCCTTCAAAAGTACCAAACGGCTCTTGCAATCAAGCAATAGCTCTTATCTAAAACATTTTTCGATTTCGTTGCACACCTTGTCTTATTATATACAATATAGAGGCAGTCGCCAATGTGCTATTTATAGTAACAGTGTAAAGAAAATTTGAATAAGTAAGGGATAGAAAACGAGTGTCGTGGTATATGGGAAATATACACGAGCGTTAGCGAGTGTATATTTCCCATATATCACGGCACGAGATTTTCTATCTCACTTAGACCACGTGACTATTCGTGCTTTTTATGTCATAATCCAGGAACATGTGCTTATGAGACAAAAGCTTTTTTCTTTTACAAAATGGAAGCATCATTTGATTTGGATTTTGATTTGAATGAGCTATTTAAAGATGATCCTGAAGTTACAGTAACTCAACTTGACAATTTGCCGACACGTTTATTTTGTCGTCTGCAAAATAATGCTTTGAATTTGGACAAGTCTGAAATTTTGTCGTTTGGTAAAGAGTTAAAAAATTATTTCATTGACATGATTTACTAGATGGTACCCTTTACCTTCACGGATTATATTTTTTGTACCCCCTGAGGGGAATTTAATCAGTATTTGTCAAAATAAAAGGAAAAATTGAAAACTTTAAAATGTTTTGTAATTGTCAAATGAAGTACTGTACCTAATTTCAAAATTGTTTAATTCTTTACCAAACCGTTGTCTGCGCATGTCATACTCTTCGAAGATTCGACCTGTCCTATATGACGCATCACTAGCCCCGAAAGCGCGCAGACTGTTTTAGCAAACGACAAAATAAATGTGACTGAAAAATCCAAATTTCATTTGGGAAGGGTAGAAAACATTGTATGAAAAGGAGAAAATGCTGGCTAACAGCATTTTTTCCTTTTCTTACAACGTTTTCAAAAGGCTTGTAACTAAGGGTCGTCAAAAGTCGTCATTTTCTGATAAAGGGTTTACCGTGAAGGCTACATTTTGTCTCGACTCGATATTGCAAACAGAAGTCTGAATTCACGTGCAGGATATACTAGCATAGTATATCCAGATATACAACTGCGGGAGTTGTATCTTCGATATATACTATGACAATACTGAACGCTGATTGGTCAGCTCGCTACATACGTGGTCTAATCCGTGATATACAGGCGATGCACGAATCTGCAATGATCGACCAAGGAAAATTTTGGAGTTCCGTGATAGACAAATAGTTTCAAAGGCCTGTGGTTATACCAAGCAAGAAAAGTTGAATAATGATAATGCGTTTTTTTTTTTTTTTAATCTTCTAAATATATTCATTAGATTCGCACTGTTAAACAACCAAAGATTGTTTTCCTCAAAGATAACATCTTTTTTTACAAGGATTGTTTGAAAAATTTAAATAGCAGAATTCCAGAGGAATTCCAGATGTAACGATAACACAGGAAAAAAGTGCAAACAAAACAATTATTATAGATCATTGAAATGATACATGTATAAGTAATAATAGCGACGACAACATGATGTTTGCAAAAAGTATCGGACATAGTATCTGACAATCGTTACGCACCCATTTACAAAATTAAAAAGTTCATGTACATGTATCTGAGCCATGCTCTGTGAAAAGAGGGCTTCATGCAACCGCGAAAAGTATCGACTCAGGTCAGCCTGCGCAGTCCGCGCAGGCTGACCTGAGCCGAAACTTTTCGCTACCGGTCAATTTTCTGTATGTCAAAGGACTATTCTACCTAATGATACACTCGGTTTTTAGAGATAACGAATTCTAAGGATCCCTAACTATGATATGTCTTGCTTGGTATGATGTATCACGGAGATGCATTAAGTCCCTTTTACCGGAACATGACTCATCTGTCAGTGGCGCCAACGGTTGGAAGATTCTGTCACATTGAAATAACATTCTATCAAATAATCACCAATTTTAACGACCCTGAGGTAAAAGGCTTTTAAAAACATTGTTGCAAAATGGAATAATGCTGGAAACCAGCATTTTCTCCATTTCCCTCGGTGTTCCGTATAATTTCAAAACAAATTAAGCCGTATTTGTCATCTGCAACGGTTTTCGAAATGGACGAGTGTAAAATTTCATCTTTTGGTATAGAGTAACACCTTCAACTGTGCGAATAATAGACTAATCAAAACAGTTCCAGTGTTCAAAAAGGAGAACAATCGAAAGACAACGAAAATCTTTTCCTCGCAAAAGCATTGCGGGGAATTAAGCAAGCCATTCATTCTTTTTCGTTATTTTCTAAAGCTATGTTCTGCAACGGTGTAAACAGTCAAATCTGGGCTGCCTTTCACTACACTGCATAAGCACGAAACGCAGGTTGGGTAAGCAAGCATCAAGTCTGAAAACAGGTTTAACAAAACTGCACAACCTACTGTAGGAATAAATATTTGCATAACTTTACGCTAGCTTATACCTTCGGGTAAAGCAGGGATCGTGTGTGTATACAATCCCAAATAATTTTGCGTAAATATGCACTTTAGTGAAAGGTAGCTCTGACTATAAAGGTTTTAAAACAACTTGTAAAAAAAGATATTCGAAAAAACTGATAGAAATACCCTTCTGGCTTATGGTACATATTAAGCTTTGTCCAGTGCAAAGGATAATTGATTTGACAGTTAGCATCAGACATTGCAGAAATAAGAGTAATGGAAATCCGCATAATTGAAATAGGATAAGGATCAGAAAGTGCGCTCTAATCTTGGATCCACAGAGTGTGACTAAGTGTCAGACATTTGAGGCAAGCTGCCAAGAATTTTGCTCAGTATTTAGTTATGATAGACCATTTCTCTCGTATTTTAATGTCGAATGGTCAACATAACACTGTATTTACCGGTATCTTTCCACCAAGTTCTTGGTACTATTTTCACAGGAAACTGTAACCATTTCCGATTCCCCAGTAGGCTTTTAATACATGACCGCCTCCAGAAGACCCTTTCTTTTTGTCTCGCAGCCGTCCGTTGCAAGAGAAATAATAATAATTAAAAAAGTGACAAAAAGGAGAAATTGCAATTGCTAAGAACTAGCAATTTCTCCTTTGACACGGTGTTGTCGCACATATATTCATGTACCAAATCTATTTGTTCAGTTCGATAACAGATAACATGTATCACACATGGATGTTTCAGAAGTCGTCCGCTTGCAAATTTGGTGGTAATGAGCTTTGGAAGTAGAATGATTTTTTTCCCGCTTTTGTATTGAATAGAAAAATAGTGGGCAATTGATAGGCAATTCAATTCCAGTCATTATTTGTGGGGAAAATGCTACCTCAAGACATAACATGATGTAAACTGTCAGACGATAATGCCTTTTTAAACGGTTCCGGCTTTTCCGTTAGGCCAAGCCAAAATTCATATTTTTATTGGCCGATTCATCTTTCTTTAAAAAAAAAAAAAACGCCTTGAGAATACGTACTCTCTGTGAAGAGCGTCGCCATACAGTCAATGGCTAAATGATATTATCCTCTCACTTGCAGTAATTTTGACCCGATTACAGGGAGCCGAATATTTCTGCTGTAACCTGTCACTTGGTTATGTGATCTAGAAATGTGCACCTGCCAAGTGGGGCTACCTTGAAGCTTCTCAATCATTGAATGAAAGTATCGTCGTTACAGTTAAATGGGACAAGCGCAATTTATCACACCGTTTTATTTATCTAATTATGTTTTTCTATAAAGAAAAGAAAAGTGTCGATATGTGCATTATTTCGAAATATTAGATATATATACGAATAAGGATTACAGATGATCAACAGGATAAGTAGAATAGACTTCGGCTCACCGAATAAATTCTTACGCCTTGCCTTGTTAACTTTCCCATTCCAAGACACCAGCCATCGATTCTCTGTAGCCTTGTCTGACCCACATACTTCGGCCATATTCATGATCTGTGATAACCTGGCTAAGGCTCCTGATCACGGTCCTCGGCTAACCTTCTGTCGACCGAACACACGCCAAACACAATTCCTTCACTTAGAGGTCTGAAGTATCAGCCTGAAATGATAAAGAGCAATTAAATGCAACAGCATAATCCTAATTCTTAAGATTTTATCAAGAAATCATGTTCAACTTGTGAAATAGTGAAATTACTGACCAATACAGGCAAGTGGCATGGTTGGAAAAAAATTGCCAAAATAAGCCATTTTAGCTTATTTTCCAAAATTCACAAGATCCAAACCCAGGAAACTAGCCTGAAAATGCTAAGCTAAATTGAAATTCAAAACAATACATAATTTGGGGGTAGAATCAAAAATAGCACGTTACCATGCCGTTTTTTCGCAATCTTTCACGGTATCAGTCCACCATTATTTTTGCGGCTAAAGCTAGCCACTAATTCCATGAAGCCTCACTTTCGCATTTGGGGTCAAAACTAATTGAACAAAGAAGGAAAGTCATGACCTCCTGTTTTGAAGACAAACTAAATGCTTTTTTTCAATAGTCTTACACAATTCATGGGTGTAATGACTACTCTTCTTATCAAAATTGCATTCAAAACTAATCTTTCTCCATTATTTCTAATTTTGACCATGGCCAATTCGAAACAAACTATTTACATGTGCCTAAGTATTCTGGACATATTATACACTATGGCAAGAAAATACACACTCTTCACTTGTCCTTAATTTTTACCAAACGACAGAATATTGGACTTGTCAAAATCCTAAGCGTTTATCAACGAAAAATTTAAGGTAATTCAAACATTGGGATTTGCAATGTGAAGGTTAGAAAACATTTTGGAAAAAGGAGAAAATACTGGTTGCCAGCATTTTTCTTTTCCCCACAATTATTTCAAAAACCTTCTTCCTCCAGCTCGTTAAAACTCGCGATTATGTGGTGAAGGGTTAATCCGAATCAGATACTAAGATCTTTGCCAAAACTTTTGAATGTAGTATTCCAGTTTGTTTCTGTTCTATTTCATGTAATTCACCTGATAAAGAATACCACACGCTTACTTTCCCCGATAAAATTTGCTTTCAGAATTGCGTAGAGTCTATGAAAATATCATGAAAGTGATATGTAGGTGTTGAATGTTTTCCCATTAAAATCAAAAGATACAAACGTGTGTCAGGAATTGTACTGGACCTTACATGCCATAGACAAATATATGGCAGAAACAACCAGCAAAAGCTCTGAGTTTGCCAATAAAAGTACAACAGGTGGTAAGAGATGGTGATATTTACTCTTCTATTTTTCGATTTAACAAAAAATGCATCAGTCATTAGAGTCAATAACGCAGATTCCTTTACTGCGTAATAAAAATTAAAATCTTGTCATCTTGAACGATAGGAACCGAATTTTTTAGTTTCAATATACAGTACATCGATTTTTAATGACACGGTGTTTGAAATGAATATGAATGTTTATGATACCATTATGGTCTTATTAAACCGGACATTAGTTTGCTGGAATATAATGCATCGATCGATAAAACTGAAGCACAGAGGACAGAAGTAGTTATTTATCTTCGCATTTCGTCAAAATTCACCAATTTTCCATGCAATGTATCGAAACAAAAACACGTGATTGTCCCTCATCAGTGGTATGACACCATTAAATTGACCGGAAACATGTGCGTTTTTTCTTGTCCTTGCAACCACTGACTAATGATTTTCCTCCCTCCATCCGACAAGTGCTGCACAGCTGTCTAGCTTGTCAAAATAAACAATATCTAAAGGCCGGGCGCTATTTTGAATTTCATCAATGAAGAATCTTGTCATCCGCTGAGGTCTAATAAAATGTTCGATAACATTACCCGTGTTTCATTGTTTTTTTTTTTGCAGGCAAAATAATATCTCGTTATTATCGAGATGAGTTTTATATTGTAACTATGATGTCTCTATATAAATTAAATGCGTTATATAACAACCAATTTGAAGATAGGTCTACAATAGTAATAATGTTGTTGTGGCTTACAAGGAATGCATGATAACAATATATTCAATACATGGACGTATTGATATGCCGCTCTTGGATATTTTGAGGTTTAGCTCTTGAAATATGGATTAATCAGACGGTAGTGTTTCAGAAGTCTTACCTGTACTGAAACCCATTTTTGGTAAAAAATTTTATAGAATTTAGACTTCAATATTTCTGGAATCTTACTTTTGGAAAGCGAGTTCTTGGAGGACATTATTCATGAAAGATGTATATTCAAAGGGAAATGCAATGGTCTAAAGAAGGGAATGTTTTCCTGAACTAAACCTGCCTTTCAGAGTGAAGGCATTGCACAAGAATAACGTTTCAGTGCTTTAAAATTTGCTTGTGTGTGTCTTTCTGAAACGAAATGACCAAAAATGGAATATACAAGGCTCAACGAAACAATAAATGGTAGTGTGTCAATGCGGAATACATCTATACGGAACTATGACTTCAACAATCCTTTTCACGAGATTCGCTTCCGCGTGTTCTTCATCGTAATGTATTCGGTTGTCTTCGCAGCATGTATCATAGGTAAGTGTTATTTGTAAAATCTCGGTTGCCCGAGTAATAGCTACTCGTAATTCTTTTGGTAAATTCTACGTGTTCGTTGTAAGGGACATGTCTTTTGAAAAAAAAAGTGTAACGGCAGTTCTGATTGCTCATGCATGCAATCATAACTTCTACTCTACTATTTTTATAATACATACATGCAAGTGTGATGACTGCAAGTCATATAAACCTACGCATTTACAGTTTTTCTGCACACTGAAGTTTTCAGACAATTATATTTGATAATCATTATTTACGTGTTATCCGAACTACTTTGTAGCACACGCTTCTATTCTTGATTTTAACTGTTTACGGTAAGTACCATTTGTAGACTACTTTTTGGGACTGTCGATTTAATGAAAAACGTTTATCGCTTTCACTGTCACAAAAACCTGCGCTTGTATTCCCCAAACATTCCTAGTAATACCCTAAGACTAAGTTTCAAGACTCTCCGAAATTTCAAAGTAACACAATTTCTAATCGATTAAACCAAATGGTTTAACCGATCAGAAATTGTCTTACTTTCATATATCTAGACTAAAACTGAGATTGTAATTGAGAATGGTTGATGGATATGTGCTCTTGCTTCACAATTTATTGATTTAACTCCCCAACACAATGTTCGTAGTTTATCCTGGGCCAGTTATAGATAGATCTAGGATTTGCTAACGTCAAGAAAATAATGACTGGTTTGTAATCTTTTTTGTCTAAAGCGGGTTGGCTTCAACGTCAACAGTAGGAGATCGGAGTTTTGATAGGCCATGCCGCTGCACTCTGTATAAATGCATACATAATGACTCGGTCATGTACTAATGAGATGGACCATTTCAAAGTATTTGATACTTAGGCGCATATAGAAGCTGTGGTTGAAGCATTTCTTTCGGAATATTGGATGTTTCAGACTTGTTAGCTAGCCCGTTTCTTCGAAAACCTTGATAGATTGTCACAGCCCATCCCCGCCTGCGTCTTCGCGCTAAACCTTCTTTGACATTTTCTCATAATTCTGCTTTTACTGAAGATATTTACTTCGAGCTTGACCAAGTTGATAACGATCAAACCATAGCAGAAGGGGATGTTACCTTTAAAATAATTTGGCATGGTTATGCCTCTTTTTCAACCAGAACTTTTACTGTAAAAACAAATGCAGCTTTAAGTTTTACACTTTACTTATCTGCCGGCGACAAGCATTTTCACAAACCGTACTCATCGTCCAACTCCTAATAATATTCATACTTTTAACTGGTATGAATTAAATTTGCCTGCATTTCAATGAATCCCAAATTGTTTACTTTTCGCTGTCAAGAAATTGGATTTGTCACAAGGATACCCTCTTTACGCTGGTCAAATCACACTAAATATTTGAACGACACTCTTGATCTTACTGGCTTTCAAATTGTCGAAATTTACTGTTTGTTGAATCAGTTTAAAGATATTTTTTATCCATGTATTCTGAGATCTTGGCCTTGCGGTGTTGCAGTTTGATATCATTGTTATAAGTTTCTACATTTGAATATACAGAATATTTTCTTTAAACCATTGAACAAACAATCACGTATTTCAACAACTCTGAAGTAGAAATATTTTGAGAACATTGTGGGAAAAGGGTTAAAAACCTGGTTAACAGCATTTTTTTTCCCTGTATTCCACGATGTATTTGACCTTCTCAGGGATAAATTCATTCAATTTGGACGAGTCTAAAGATTTTGTCGTCTGGCAAAGAGTTAAATGTTTTCGACAGCCATTCCCACAACAGTAACGATCTGCTCTTTTATCGGTGAAGGATGCATTATCAGATAAATTAGGACATCAATCAATCAATCAACAAACAAACCATCTGTCTGACTATTCATCCATTCATCACTTGCTCCTTGTAAGTATTTTCGGCCTCTACTATTCTCTTGGTCTCGTTCGTTTCCTCCATAGATCTTATCATTATAACCTCTGCCATATATTTTTTGTACAGAAACAAGTCAACACAAGATGATCAACACTAACTAAAAAATAAGAGCAGATTACACAATTATAGACTCGCAAATGTTGAAAGATTTTGCAGACGAAATTGGATATGAACCAAATGATGGGAATTTTTTTTTTTGAAAGAGAAGAAGACGTTCGGAAAGGGGAAAATGCCGGCCATGAGTATTTCCTCCTTGTTCCCATGATGTTTTTAAGAACACTTTTCTGTAGGGTCATAAAACCACTGGATTGTTTGGCAGAGGGCTAAACGAGCCGATATTTTTGAAACAAGGATACTGGCTTAACTCTTTACCAAACAACAAAAATGTAGACTTTTCCAAATTGAAAGCATTTGCAGACAATTTATATGTGACTCAAATTGTGGAACTTGTCTTTTATAGGGAAGAAAATACTGTGGGCAAAGAAGAAAATGCTGGTTACCAGCATTTTCTCCTTTTCCCACGATGTTTTCAAAAGGCTTTTTCCGAAGGGTCGTTAAAACCTGGGATTGTGTGGTAAGGGTTAACAAGATGTCAATACAAACAGGAGACGTATTTAACAGGAATTCCCAACTGCATTCGTAGTCTTATTCTAGATTTAGAAGGTAACGCAATTTCTAATTGGTCAAACCCTTGGTTACATCCCAATCAGAAGTTGTATTTCTCTCTCAGCTGTAGAAAATTGTTGGGAATTACACGAATAATGTCAATATGAATGGCTGGTTATGAATGGGTCCAGGTCCTTGACACTTACCCTATATCCTTAGAAGTCTGAAACGGTCAGAAATGTAATTCTAGTTAGCTCTTTACCAGACGACATGACTTTGGAAGTCATCGACGTTTAACACTTCAGCGGCTAAGCGCAACTTTGTGGGCTTCTGCTTTTGCAGAGAACGTGCAGTCTGATCTCAGATCTACACTTTCTGATAAGGTGATATCTAACCCCCAATAGCAAAAATATCTTTGAAGTAGCAGACATTTCCTGTCAAGGAAACAATACTACAACCCTTATCCTTCAAACAATCCCGAGTTTAACGGCACTGAGAATGAGAGGTTTCGAAGACATTGTGGGAAAAGGAAAAAAAATGCTGAAAATCAGCATTCTCTCCTTTTTTCCCCCAAGATTTTTTTCCTAATTTTTTAAAGCAAAAATTCAACTATTCGTCTAATTCAACAGAAAAAGCCACATTGAATTTGTAGTCTGCAAAAGCTTCTGATTTGGACGAGTCTAAAATGTGTCACTTCAGAAAAGAGATTATTCTACTGTTATAAAACAATCGGATCACACATTAAATTTTAGAAATGACTAAGTGTACTATTGAGTTACCATTAACCCTCGTCCTGCTTAATAAAAGAAATTAAACTTTTAAACCAATAGTATAAACCCAAATTTTCCTATTTCAAAGGTATTTTTGAGGAAAGATCGGACGCCTTATCGGACAGTGTAGATCAAAGATCAGACTGCACGTTCTGTGCAGTCCGATCTTGATCTACGCTGTCCGCAAAAGGTCAGTAAGTCGCGCTTAGCAGCCTAAGGGTTAATAGGTATATTCATAATCTAGTTCGGCGCTTTACTACATTTCATTCATTTTATCACTGGAAAGTAGCGCGAAAGAGAATAGCGGTGAACAATCCATTTAGAATCTAATGGTTTTGTTAAGCAGACAAATACAATAGACTTGTACTGTTTTCTTCTTTTAGAGTAGTTAAAAACGTGATCTACCTGTACAATCAGCGCTCATATTAGATGATTTTTTTTTTCTAAAGTTGGTCGCTTTCAACATTGTTTGTTACTTCACTGTGAGAGCCACTTATCTATGAGTGTCCCGAGTTTCCACAGTACTAGGGCTCTGAAGTGTCTAGTCCAAGGACGCTTTCCGAAAAGCACAACGCCGCGAGTAAGGGTCGGACAGATACCAATCCTATACCTTAACACTTAGCAAAGAAGGACCCCTTTGATTAGATTAAAAAAAAAACCTGCAATCTGTAGGCCTACCAGAATACTAGTGCGCAGTAAAATACATATGAACCTTGCTCTGGGGAAGTAATGTATCTACGATAAATATCAACCCATGTCAGCTTGTGCAGTCCGCGCAGGCTGATCCGAGTTGAAACTACTTGCTATTGTTCAGTTTTCTGAATGTCAGAGGACAATTGTTCCTCATGATTCAGTCCGTTGTTAGAAAGAATGGATTTTATGGATCCATGATCATGCTATGATTTGCTTGGTATAATGCATCACGGAGATGCATTAAACCCCTTCTGCCGGAGCATAGCTCATATATAAAGATCCCTGTCGCGACTGAGATTACCGGCCGATATAGCTCAGTAGGTAGAGCGTAGGACTCGTGAACACAATGTCCTACAGATTGTGGGTTCGTATCCCCGGCTGGCCAACTAAAAATTATTAATAGTCTTTCGGATGAGACATTAAACCGAGGTCCCGTGTGACGGTGCTATACGCCGAGCACGTTAAAGAACCAGGCGAAGCTCTCAGTAGTTTCGACCTGTATCCTTGCACTATCCCCCGTAACAACTAACCGTTTTCTGGGGGCGTCGCTCAGATGGGCAACCGGTAGCGACGATAAATAAACGGAAATAACCAACCAAGATTAAAAAGGGTTTGAGTAAAAATTATGGTATGAATGCAGACGTTTAGATTTTGTTTACGCCAAGATATTAAACGAAATTGGGTCTGAAAAACAGATCAGTCTGAATAGCGATATTGTCTTTGAAATAAATTGACTGGGCTTCAGATTTCTTACTGTTATCGGAACAAACGTTTTAAAAGTGGCAGGCTTTATATATCTTTTTATTCTTTTACCCATGAATACTGTATCTTTACGATCCTCAGGAAGAAGACTTTTGAAAACATTGTGGGTTACGGAAGAAAAATCTTCTAACAAGCTTTTTCTTCATTTCCCACAGTGTTTTCCACCATATAAAAGACCATTTCCATTACCTTAGCCTTATTTAACCTATCGTCTGTAAATACTCTCAATACTGAGAAGTCTCAAGTTCTTTCGTCTGGAGAGGTGTGCAAAATTCTATTCTAACATGCCTCATGAATTCGGCTCTATAAACATAGGGCAACGGAAGGGTGGTTAAATCGACGTCATTCTATATACGAGAGGTATCAGAAAAAACGTGGGCCACCTCGTTTTTTATGAAAACTACTTTAGGGTTACTACTACGTAGGGTTATAAAAAATTACACGGATGAGCATTAATTATCTGGTAACTGACTAAAGCTTTCAAATGTCGTCATATTCAAAAAGGTTAAGTGTGACGTCGTTTTAATGACATCATGTACTGCATCAGAGGGCCAAAATGTAGAACGACGTTTTGTTTGAGCCGAAAGTATTAAAAAAAGTTTTACGTCAAACTTGGAAAGTATTTATCGGAAATCAAAACCGATTTAAAAAAAAAAAAAAACTTTAAGGGGACTCTGCACTCAAGAAATCTCCTACTCGTGAATGGATAGGACCGGTTTAGAGAAGAGTGCGATACTGTTAAAGATGACCCTAAATCTGGCCGTCCAACAACATCAGTCACACACAAAATCATCACAGGTGAAGAGCAGCAAGTAAAACAAGATCGCCGAGATCTGTCAGAAAATAGCTGTCACATTTAACATTTCATATGGAAGTACCCAGGAGATACTGATTGACATGCTTGGAATGTCACGTGTTCGCACAAGATAGGTATCTCGACTATTGACGCCAAAGCAAATGTGGGTTGGGTCATAATCTGTTAAGAAAATTCAGAACGCATTAGGGTAGAGGGGTCAAACTTTACTGATCGTAATGTAACATGCGATGAAGCATGGGTACACTTTAACGCGACTGAATCTAAACAACAAAGCAGTGTATGGGAACATCCAACAACATCACCTTCCGCTGTTAAAGCCAAACTTTCTCACTCACTCGTTAAAGTTATGTACATGTATCATGTTTTACTATTCGCTTTTTTTTTTTTTCTTCTAAATCATGTTGTATCTATACATACTGCAGTAAATGATGAATTTTATGTCCTCATTATTCAAATAGATTTCTCAAACACTCTACTAAAAAAACAGCCAGAAGTCTTGCAGAGTGACGTCACTGTACACCAAGATAACGCCCTGGCTCACAAAGCCACAGTTGTATAGGAAACTTTGCAAAAACTAAATATAGAAGCACTAACCAACCCTCCCTATAATTCAGTCCTCACCCCTTATGACCTCTCACTACTTCTGTTTTGAAAGGTTCTCAATGTGCTACGCACTACGAGAGCAGAGATGAGCTAACCCTCGTTTAGTCTGGATTACCTGCCCCTACAACTACGTTATAGGGTCAGGCAAAACGCTTATAATGGCGGCCTCCATGGCGACCTCAAGCTTAGCCCTACATGCTTTCCTGTTTTTCCCAATTTTATGTGATCTACTTTGATCAGTGAATAAAACGAGATCATTTTTGTACAAAATATACATTACCGAATCTAAAACATGCTGTTGGGGTATGGTTTAAATATAAATTTGACTATGAGTCATTTTAAAAGTTACCCTATTTTCGGACATTATATCGATCCACTGACATTTCGGATACTTAACGCATTTTTGATATGTAGTTTTTCTCGCAAAATAAGAACGACAATTAAAAAAAAACTAACTGCCTTTGCTTTTTTGCAACCGATCTGTTTTCAATTCAGTCTAGTCTGATTCGATCAAGCAAAATAACAATAATCCGTTACTTCCGCATATTACAATAGGGGGCCGCCATTATTGCGTTTTGCCTGACGTACTTTTGTAGTACGGCGGGGTACCAGACTAACCCTCGTTAGGACCGGGTCCTTGAGAGCAATGTCATGTCATGCGCTTGCGCACGTGTTCAGCGCGTGGGAATCAAGAATCAATATGTGCATAGAATTCGAAGGAGGTTACTTTCAAAAACAGTTAACATTCCAAGTTGATTAGTTGATTTTTATAACAATATCCCGATACAGGCACTGGTCCACGTTCTTTTTTATCACCCCTCGTACAGTGACGTCATTCCATATAAAGTGAGTCGCCCGTGGCTGCTCCATGTCTCCGCTCTCGGATATTTTATCAAAGAAAGTTACGTGATATAAACGAATCGTCATTTTCCACTACTCGACCAAGGAAGACGGTAAAACTCAAGGAATTACCGATATTTACTGTTTTTGATAAAAATTGACATGATTGAAATATTTGAAATGTTACCAGTAAACAGATGTAAATCAAGTGTCTTTTCACGTTCAAGATTAACATCAAAATTGGCCGGCGTTGCATTGGAAATAGGATTGTGATTGGGTTTTTTTTTGGGGGGGGGGGGGGGAGGCGGGAATTTTGATTTCTTTTTCATATTTACCGACCGGGCAGTGGGGTTTTATTTTGATTAATAACTGGAACAGCCATGGTTTATTCAAATGGATTAATCCGCATCCGGTTTTGTGTACTAAGTGTGAGCTTGTTTTCCTTTGATCAAGTGTTGGCCATGTTAGAATCGAAATGATCTTCTTTCTATCGAGGTTTATCGTTCAATAAACCACGGTTGTGAGTTTTGAGACGCAATGAATAAACCACACGGGCAATCGCACTCGTGGTTTATATGTTGTGCCTCATAATTCACAAGCGTTTATTGAACAATAAACCACGATAGATAGAAGATTATTTCTTAAATAAGACCTTGCCTTTAATTCCCATCATCATCAGTCTCAAGCATCCCTTAATGTAGTTGGCATTAGACCTTTTTGGTACCAAGTAAGTATAGCCTATTGGTTGCTTTTTGCGGAGAGTCTAAATCCAAGATCAGACTAGACATACCATTCAGTGTGATCTTAAATCTTCACAGTCCGAAATTTTGGGATGTTTCTGATAAAAGCAGCTTTTTTTTTATTATTTCAGCGCCATACGTGAAAACATATGCATTTGCCGGCGGTATAGAACAAGATCAGACGTTACGGAAAATACAGTCTGATCTTTGTACTACACAGTCTCATTCTATAGTCAAGCCTATTAGATAAGATTCTTTTTATGTTTCAGTGGACTTTATTTTCAGCTGTTGAAAGATGTCGAGTTAATATGAGCCATGCTCTGACAAAGGGGGCTTAATGCATCTCTTCCAAGCATGATACTAAACAAGTCATCATATGATTATGGATCCATTAAGTCCATTTTGTCTAACAGCCGACTGAATTATGAGGTAGAATGGTCCTTCGACATAAGGAATATACATATATCGCGAAAAGAGTTAAATTGCTTAAGCTAGTATATGTCATTCATTTTGACCTCAAGGGTCGAGAAGAGTTGGCTTTATTGAATAACGATAATAACGTTTAGAAATCTAGACTACTTGTTTTACATTTCAGTTGTTTAAATGCGGGGTTTTCTATAGCCTGCAAGAACTATTATTGGAGATTTCATCTCCTGGCTAGCAATTCTCAAACAGAATACACAAGGGTTTTTTCTTGATTGTTGTAAACCGGAAGCTTAAGGACGCATTACCGTGGAATAAATGTATTTCAACAATTGAAAGTAGAATTCCTACCAACATTAGTGAATTTAAGTCACTTTTAACTTTGGTTTGAAAACAAACCGTAGTTTATAATCAGCTAAAAAACGTTTATCCAAAATCTATTCCGTCTGACAACACTAACACACTGTATTTTGTTGTTTGTAACAAAGGGGTATTGTTTTCCTCATATTCTTTGTTGACCCTCCCGCATAGCTCAAGTGGTAGGCCATTTTTTCACCAACCGACCTAATCATGAGGTAGAATGGTCCTTGAGCATACAGAAAAGTTCGGTCCAGGTCAGCCTGCGCGGACTGCGCAGGCTGACATTAGTCGATTGTTTTCGCAGATGCATTAAGCGTTGATAGAACAATTTTTACAGAGCATTGCTCATATCTAGTTACATTTATCGGTATTTTACAAGAAATTTTGATTTATTGCAATATTGGTATTTTTAACAGGAATTTTCTGAAAGGAATTCGTTGATAAAACAATTTTAGTGATATTATCCTTAAATTGGAGTATATAGACATCAGTCTAACAACAGCAACGATAACAACGGCAGTGACACCACCAACAACATACTAGTGTTCGATTTTACCTCCACACAAGTCCGTGCAAATGTACCGATGCTTCTATTATTACTAATATTAGACCATTACCCGAGCGCGATTTGGTCAAGCAAAAACCCTGGAAGCATCAGTAAGGTGTATTGTACTGTGATACGAATAAATCATACCCTTAAAGGTCAACAAGATAAAGGTCAAAAGATAAAGGTTTTCCCTTTACCAAATAACCATGAGTTTTAACGACCATAGAAAAGAAAGTTTCTAGAATATAATTTAAAGAAGGAAAACGTTGTCGGAAAAGGAGAACATGCAAGCATTTTTCCTGTTTCAGCAATGTTTTTACCCTGCAAAGACGCATCATGTCATTTTAGGCACGTCTGCAAATGCTCTTGACTGGACAAGCCATAGATACTGTCGTTCGGTAAAGAGTTAAGCGCCCCCGTCATTCCTCTGGGCACCCACTAATCCTTTCTAATGGCATAAAATTCGTTATTTACGATATTAGGACACAATGGTCTAACTGTCTGGAATTGTCTATAAATTACGTCTTATTTCTTCCTCTGCAAAGAAAATGAATACATGCTGAATCAGCACTATTCTTCCGGAAGTTAATTCCTCGTTAACTCATCTTGATAAGCGAAATCGTTATATTTTGTCATCTAGATATCCAACAAAATGTTCCGATTGCAAGCCTTCTCTTATGAAAGTGCCCCCATATACAGACAGGAGCTATGCTCTGGCAAAAGGGGTTTTATACTTCTCCAAAAAGTATCAGCCTGCGCAGTCCACACAGGCTGACCTGGGTCGAAACTTTTTGCTTTTGGTCAATTTTCCTCTATATCAAAGGCTCATTGTACCGCATGATTCAGTCGGTTGTTAGGGAAAATGGATTTTATTGACCCACAATCATATGTTGACTTGCTTGGTATTATGGATCACGGAGATGCATTAAGCCACCATTTCCCAGAGCATGGCTCATAGTTAAAAAAAAGAAAAAAAAAAAAAAAAAAAAAAACTTGTAATAGTCTTCCTTTGCTTGAGTGCCCTTCCACATTAGAATGTTAAACAGTGCAGATCAAGATTGTTTTGCTGTCTGATCTCGTAAAACATAGTGCCGAATGGATTAAAAGACAGAATTCCGAATAATTAAAATGACCAAATATACTGCACTCTACTCAAAAGGCTTCTTCCTCTCCAAGACCATCTCAAAAAATATCGGACCATGTAGATGAAAGATCTGACAGCCTGCCCCATAAAGTATGATCTTAATCTACCCTATCTGCTGAAGCGACTCAACATGTTCCAACTGGATAAACCCTTTACCGAATAACCCCGCGTTTTAGCGCTGCCGAGGCTTTTAAAAACATTATAATATAATTATGGGAAGAGGAGAAAATGTTTGTAACTAGCATTTTCTCACTGTCCTACTTTGATTTTTCGGCATAGCTGTATGTGCTGGCTTTTGACCGACTTTTTGGTTCTAATAAGAAATGAATAAACAAAGAATCGTGATTGGTAAAAAATGTAGACATGTTTATTTTAAGGGCCTGTACCCTTATTTGCGGGCAAATTTACACCGTTTATCTTTTTAAAATATATTTCTTGTTTTTATTTCACTCTTCTAAAGACAAATCTTACCATTTAAGCAATACTGTCGTCTGCAGATGCTTTCTACTTGGACAAGTTAAACATTTTGTCATTTGGCTCAGGATTAACCCTTTACCACACAATCCCGACTTTCAAAGATCCTGAAATAGAAGCCTTTTGAAAACATTGTGGAAAAAGGAGAACATGCTTGGTAACCAGCATTTTCTCCTTTTCCCCCATATGTTTTCTACCATTCCAAGAAAAATTTCAATTCTTAAGTTACACTGATTTTGTCGTCTGCAAATGCTTTGAATTTGGACTAGTCTAAATTTTGTCGTTTGTTAAAGAGCTAAGGGTCAACAAACTTGATTTTGTTTCCTTGTCTCCTTCCTAACCTTCGGGCTAAAACTATTCCAGACTTAGTAATTATGTTACGTAACATGGAATCCTGTAAATGGTATATTTATCAAAGTTGCTATTGGAACAATGGCTAAAAATATGTCTTAAACCTTATCCTGCTAAATAAATTGAATAAAACTTTCAATCCGATAGTAAAGCCCTGAATAATGTGTTTTGAAACTTATTTTTGGGGGAAATTATACCTCCTAATCGGACAGTGTAGTTCCAAGATCAGACTCCGCATTTAATGTTCATGCACATTGTCCGCAAAGGTCACTGAGTCGCACTCAGAAGATTAAGGGTGAAATCCTTTCGTTTTTAGCTCGGCTGTCTTTTGAAAAAAACAAAACAAAAAAAAAAAACAGAAGTATTGCCATAGCCCCGTCGTCGTCTGCGTTTGCGTCTGTGTAGTCATGCGAGGATTTTCAAGCATTGTCTTATAATGTATGCTTTTACCGAAGATATTTACTTCTAAACTACAAAAACATGCAAGAAGGGAAGGTTACCACGAATATTTTTGATCCAGTAATATTTCTTTAGTTGATGAGTTCGACTTAGACTTTTCAGCAAAAAAAAAAACAACAGTCGAGCTTTGGCGCTTACATGCGGTGCTCTCGTCTGTCCTCCCGTGTGTTTGTGTGTTTTGGAGTGTGTCTGTCTGTATGTATGTCTATCTCTGTCGTTTAACTGGCTTGGAAAAATGTTTAGCGTAGTACATGCTATTGTAAAAATTCCCCGGAACAGCATCGATAGTTGCACTGGTCGGCGCGATATGGCTGAAATAATATTGAAAACGGCATTAAGGACCAAAGGAAATAAACATCCTTTCTTCTTTAACCTTCGAATCTTATGCACTGTCTTTTTTATGTGAGATAGCATCGAGTCATAGGAAGATTGTTTTGCATAATAAAGGTTGAAAGAACACTGAGAATGGATCTGTCTGTCCTAAAGTAAGGCGATACAGAGGCCCAACTTATTAGTGAACCCACTATTGAAACCCAGAATAGACATAAATAACTGAGTTTGGACAGTGATATATTTGTTGCAAATACGGTGTAAAAAAGATAAACGTAAAGATAAACAAATCTAAATATGCCTCCGATTGCCGTGCAGGATGAAAGAACTTGCAAAAATACTTTTGTCTGGTCTCTGTGGAGTGTTTTAAGTGATCGTGTCGCATTCGACAAAGGTAAAAAAATGAACACATATTTCACAGTCATGCATGGGAACATCTGAACTCTTTACCAGAAGACAAAAATTTAGACTTGTCCAAATTGAAAGCATTTACACGTGGCTCAAATGAAGACATTTGACTTTGATAGCATAGAAAACATTGTTGCAAAAGGAGAAAATGCTGGTAACCAGCATTTTCTCCTTTTCCAACAATGTTTTCAAAAGGCTGCCTCCTCAGGGGGTCGTTAAAACTCGCGATTGTGTGGTAAAGGGTTAAGCCTGTAGTCTTAGCACAGGTTTTACACCGGCACTGAGCAACTGTTACATGTAACTTCAAAGCAAGGTTCTAGACCTGTTTGCATATCAACTAACATGGTATTTGGATATGAATTTCAAACAGATATGAATAAATATCTCAAGTTTTCGTACAGTAGGTGCGTGTATTCGGGAACAGCTTTTATAATAGTGTCCTCGAGAATCATGCTTTATCAAAATTTTAAACAATCACATAAGTATAACTAAACCACATTTTAATTTCGGCTTTCTTTGAATTTCAAGTAACTTTTTTTTTTCCATTAAAAAAAAAAAAAAGAAAAAAAAAAAAAAGAAAAAACAGGAATTACCTGCCATTGTGAAAATTTACGCATAACAATAAATAATTAAACGGAAGAAAAAGCTACTGGAAATAAACAAGACTGTACTTGCTTCTGTTTCTGTTCATCTTTTTTATCTATTTCTTTTAAACTATGCTTTTAGCATTACATTACCCTTGCAGGGTCCTGCCTGGCTCAGTGGTAAAGTGTGGGACTCGTAACCTGGAGATCCTGGGTTCGAGCCCCACCTGATCCACTGGGCTTTTCATGGGAGTGTCTTTGGGCAAGACACTTCAGAGCCCTAGCCTAGTACTGGTGAAACCCAGGAAATACATGAATGAATATTTAGCTGTCGCCGTGATCATGTGTCGACAGAAATAATGTTGAAAGCGGCGTAAAACATCATTCAATCAATCAATCAACATTACCCTTGCTTGACCTGGAAACGGCACCCTCAGTCAGCCCGACTAGCCTAAATGGTAGGCCGTGAGACTTGTAAGCAACAAATCTCAAGACACTTTGGGATGTGGGTTTTATCCCCACAGCTGGCAGGCTAAAAATATTATTAGCCTTTCGAATGACCGACCACGTAAAGAACTAGGTGAGTTTTGTCCAGTATCTTGCGCTATCCCACATAACATAAATAACAGCCTTCTTCGGCAACCGTCGGCGACGATAAATAAACGGAAAATCAATAAATTAACGGCACCATCTTTATACTTATTGCAGTGAGTAAGAAGAAAAGCACGGAACTAGTTACGAGTATCCCAATTTTAAATAGCACATCATAACTCTGCAACAGATTACACAATTTTTTATTTATCCATATTAAGAGCATCTGCAAATCACAAATTAAAGGTGGTTCACATGATGGGATTTGTCTTTGGAAGGGTAAAAATGGTGTGGGAAAAGAGGAGAAAAAGGTGATGTGACCAGCACTTTCTCATTTTCCACCAACGTTTTTGAAATCCCTCCTCCCTCAGGGTCCTTAAAACATTGTATTGTTTGGTAATGGGTTAACAACATTTGTGGGATTAAAGATATTTGACCTATAACCGGAGGCGCGGGAAAGTATTTTCATGAAAACAGATAATTCTGACTAGGCCCTTTTGTTGTAATTGCAACAAAACCCTAGATATTAGTACTTTCAGTACTTTGATTGTAGTAGCCTGAGGCACTGGGCGCTTTTTCAAGAAAAATTGCCAACGCCGTTCATGACATTCCATTGAATTGAGATCTGGAACGTGAAAACTTTAATCTGGGTTTTTTAATTGCTTGTAAAATGTAAATTCGCTGTTTTCTCACGTTGTTTCACGTGGTTTTTGTTACGGTTTTACAAGATGATCATTGGAGATAATATGAATTTCGAAGTTCTAATGAGGCGGAGCAGACATTTTGGGTCGCAATAAAAAAGAAAATATCTCTAACTCTTTACCAGATGAAAAATTAAGACTATTCCGCTTTGAAAGCATTTGCGAATTACAACTAAATTTGGTTCAAATGACGAGATCTGCCTTTGACATTGGGAAACGAGTTGTAGGAAAAGGAGAAAATGCTGTTTCAAACATTCTTTCCTTTTCAAACAACATTTTCCGAGCCTGTCTTGTTCACGGTCTCTAAAACAAGGTGTTTTGGGGTTAACTCTTTCTCCGTCAAATAAATACTTTCGCCTTTTGAGAGGGATAGAACATTTAGTTCCACTACGAAATAAGATATCTTCAAGGATACCTTTAAGATACATTCGATCTAGTCGAAGGAAGACTAGTAGATCCATGATCACGGGTTTTACGAAGTCCTATCTTGATCTACTTCGTGTGCAAAAGTTACCTATATTATATCCATGGTGGTATAGGTGTTAAATTTTTGAGCCCCAACTGCGTGAAATAATTTTTTGTCAGTCGTCAAAAAGGCGACATGTTTCCAGTTTCAAGACTTTTAAGTCAGAATATCCCACACAGATGTGGGACAGCGTAGGTCAAAGATCAGACTGCACAGAACATACCGTCTGATATTAGATCTAAACTGTCTATTTAAGCAATGAAACCAGCTTTGGTACCGGATTGGGGTATCATAAAATTGCAGCCAATAATCTGTTAGCTGTACATTCCCATATCTCGTTATCTCAACATATAACTGTCACCTTGGGGTGCAATTTCACATGCCTAACTGAGGGAATGTACCATGAACGAACTGCAAAGCTCGAATAGGCACAAATAAGCACAAAAGTCCGAGGGATATCTTCAAGGTGGGGAGGGAGGGAGGTTAAACGTACCCTACTGAGAAGAAATTTGAAGCGATATGAGACGAAGTTCACTACGGATGAGTTACGAAATGTTAACGAATAAAGCGAATGCAGATTGACTATCATCGAACATAAACGATCTCTCGGTGAATGTCTGATGTGTTGTGCAATCTTCCTGTGTGCACTCCAAATCAATTTGTTCGAAGAACGTTAAACTAACGCTTTTAATTCGTTGGTGATACCTAAGAAACTTTAAGTAAAAATTAGTTGGACGAATACCACCGTAGAGGTATCGAACCGTTGGTCGCACTGCGAACGAACAAATCATTCGCCTAGCATTCATCGAACAAATCGAACGAACCCGCTGCGAATGCGTTGTTCCTTGTTGTACGTAGGTTTCTGTACAAAAAAGCTATACACACTAAGCGAACAGCAATGCCTGCGAATATGCTTAAACGATCTTAAAACGATTAGCAACCGGCATTAAAATACTTAACGGACTTGTAAAAGAAAACAAACCACTAGAATGTGTCTGAAGATTGTGAAAACACCGGCTGCTTCTCAGTTGAGGGTTCATAAAGTCTTGCTTAGAGAGTCACTTATACACCCTTGGCGACGACTTCAACCGTTATAAATCACGTACATAAACCGATTTGGTACTGCACGGTTATTGTTTAAATAATAATTAACCCTTAAGCTGCGAAGTGCTACTCACTGATCAATTGTGGACAGTGTAGATCAAGATCAGACTGCAGTCTGATCTCGAATCTACACTGTCGGAGAAGGAGATTTTGAGGTTTTTTTTTTTTTTTTTTTCAAAAAAAATAAGTTTGAAATAACACTTTTTGGGTTTTTTCTATTGGCTTTCAAATTTTATTCAACTTATTTAGCAGGATAAGGGTTAAGTGTAAAGGACTTAAAGTACCTGCTCGGTGGAAAACTCTATCTGAAGACCAACTCCTTCAGAGCCAAATATATGAGCCATGCTCTGGCAAAAGGGGGCCGTGTTGAATTATACCAAGCATGTTATCACGTAATTACTAATCCATGAAATCCACCCGACTGAATCATGAGGTAGACTGGTCCCTTGAGATGAAGAAAATTGCCCAAGAAAAGTTTCGGCTCATGTCTGCCTGCGCAGACTGCGCAGGCTGACCTGGGTCGATAGTTTTCGCAGATGCGTTAAGCTCCCGTTTAATAGAGCATGTCTCATATAAAGTCGACCTCTTTCGAAGGCAAAATAAAATCCACTGCAAATCAGGAAGATTGTTATCTTATCGGCTTGACTAAACTTGCGAACGGTACAGATCCAAGGTCTGACCGCATGTACTGTGCATTCTGATCTTGATCTATGCCGTCTGCAAAAGCGTATGTTTTTGCCTATGGCGCTGAAAAAGTAGACGGAAGTTGTTTCGACAGGATCCAAGAGTCTCTCACCACTCGTTCCAAGCCACTGGCTGCTCTCCAACGAGCAGGTTCTAGACTGCCTTGAACTTTTAAACTGCAACATGTTACACATGTAATTCTAGAGAAAGCTATGTGTGTATCGGGAGTTAAGAATACTTTTGAGAAATACTACAAATGAAGTGCAAATTGGGTGCTTATTAGCCGAAATCACGTCGTTACACATTACCACCTACAGAAGATTTTTTTCATCTTCAACTAGAACACTATTTGAAAAAGAAAATGGAGACAGAAATGGTAATCGTGGGCATTGTCTCCTTTTGTTATATTGATATTACATGTCAGAATTAACTCATGTTGATCCAACATTTTCAATGGTGATTTCAAAAGCCGTCTACTGCATTGTTCTTAATGAGGTAATTAGTTAATGGAGGGAGAATGATAAACAATTATGGCACTGTGACAAAGCTGCAAAATATCCAATGTAGCCTCTTTACTGAAATGCAACAGACTCCAGTATGAGAAAGAAATGTCAGGAAAAAAAGGGGAATAAAGTTCCCCTGAATCAGAGTTGCTTTCATCGTAGGTAAAACGGAAAGTAAACGCTTTCTTGTAATGTGGAAAACAGAATATTAGACGACTGAAACTTAAATTTGAAGAACGATTTTTTTCCATCGACTTACACCCCACTGTACAATCAATTATCTGATACTGTCATAAATTTAGCGATCAATACAATAGACACTGGCACAAGAAATTATTCGCGTTCGTGTATTCAACGAGTGAAATCAAAGTACTGAAAGTACTGACAGACTAGCGAATTTGATTGATTGATTGTTTGTATGGTTTTTAACCCTGTTTTCAACATTATTTCGGTTATGTAGCAGTGGACAGTGCACATATCCATGCTTTCCTGGAGTTTCTTTTACCAGTAATCCGTACAATATTCTTTCCAAGCCACTGGCTGCTTTCCCACATTTATATTATAACCATCGTCGAAACGCGAGATAGAAATCAGTCCTGTCACAATGACAATCATCAATCCTAGGAAAGAAATTTGCCGAGTCGGGGATCGAACCAGCGAACTCCTGTTCCCAAGTCCTGTACACTACCGACTGAGCTGCTGGGACTATGCGTGCTATTGGTTAACTGTAATCCAGTTTAAGTTTAACCCTTAACCTGCTAAAAATGTTAAACGAAACTTTCAAGCTGATGGTAAACACCTGAATATTGCTATTTCAAAGCTACATTTTGGAGAAAATAATATATCCTCTTATCGGACAGTGTAGGTCCAAGATCAGATTGCATGCTCTGTGCATGGGATTGTTTGGTAAAGGGTTAATATTCAAGACTAGAATAACAGTTTAACATAACAGTTTAACTGTACACAATGATCTAAATAATGAATGACTGAAGGAATGACAAGGGTTCCCTGTCCAGTGAGGGTTAATGTAACTGGGATTTGCTACAAGTTACCTAGGTGTATCTATCATTAGATTCATTCATAATGTTACAGTGGTATAGGAAAAAGTGATTCTCTGCTTTGCATAGGTCACTTAATTTACATATAAGCAAAAATCTTGTACCTTATAAATGACATCTTGTTCAGCTTATTACTTTGTAAGACGACATGTTCAAATTGGAGAGCTAGAGATTTTGTGTTTTTTTTTTTTTTTTTTTAGCTCACCTGAGCACAAAGTGCTCATGGTGAGCTATTGTGATCGTGCTGTGTCCGGCGTCCGGCGTCCGTCGTCAACTTTTTACCTTGTGTACGCCCTAGAGGCAACATTTTCAGTCCAATCCTCATGAAACTTGGTCAGAATGTTTGTCTTGATAAAATCTCGGACGAGTTCGAAATTGGGTTATGTGGGGTCAAAAACTAGGTCACTAGGTCAAATTTTAGAAAAACCTTGTGTACGCTCTAGAGGCCACATTTTCAGTTTGATCCTCATGAAACTTGGTCAGAATGTTTGTCTTGTTAAAGTCTCGGACGAGTTCGAAATTGGGTCATGTGGGATTAAAAACTAGGTCATAAGGGCAAATCTTAGAAAAACCTTGTGCACGCTCTAGAGGCCACATTTTCAGTCCGATCCTAATGAAACTTGGTCAGAATGTTTGTCTTGATAAAATCTCGGCGTCCGGCGTCCGTCGTCAACTTTTTACCTTGTGTACGCTCTAGAGGCAACATTTTCAGTCCAATCCTCATGAAACTTGGTCAGAATGTTTGTCTTGATGAAATCTCGGACAAGTTCGAAATTGGGTTATGTGGGGTCAAAAACTAGGTCACTAGGTCAAATCTTAGAAAAACCCTGTGTACGCTCTAGAGGCCACATTTTCAGTCCGATCCTCATGAAACTTGGTCGGAATGTTTGTCTTGATAAAATCTCGGATGAGTCCGAAATTGGGTCATGTGGGGTCAAAAACTAGGTCACTAGATCAAATCTTAGAAAAACCTTGTGTGCGCTCTATAGGCCACATTTTCAGTCAAATACTTGTGAAACTTGGTCAGAATGTTTGTCTTGATAAATTCTCGAACAAGTTCGAAATTGGGACATGTGGGGTCAAAAACTAGGTCACTAGGTCAAATCTTAGAAAAACCTTGTGTGCGCTCTTTAGGCCACATTTTCAGTCAGATACTTGTAAAACTTGGTCAGAATGTTTCTCTTGATAAATTCTCAGACAAGTTCGAAATTGGGTCATGTGGGGTAAAAAACTAGGTCACTAGGTCAAATCTTAGAAAAACCTTGTGTGCGCTCTATAGGCCACATTTTCAGTCAGATACTTGTGATAAAGTAGCTCACTAGGTCAAATTAAAGAAATACCTTGTGGGCACTCTAGAGGCCACATATTTTGCTCAATTGACTTGAAAATTGGTCAGAATGTTTGTCTTAATTAAATCTCGGATGAGTTTGAACTTGGGTCACCTGGGGTCATAAACTAGGTCACTAGGTCAAATCAAAGAAATACCATGTGGACATTCTAGAGGCCTCATTGTTTGCTCAATTGACTTGAAAATTGGTCAGAATGTTTGTCTTAATTAAATCTCGGACGGGTTGGGGTCATAAACTAGGTCACTAGGTCAAATTAAAGAAATACCTTGTGGGCACTCTAGAGGCCACATTGCTCAGTTGACACGAAAATCGGTCAGAATGTTTGTCTTGATGAAATCTTGGATAACTTCAAAATTGGGTCACCTGGGTACATAATCTAAGTCACTAGGTCAAATTAAAGAAGTACCATGTGGGCAGTCTAGAGGCCACATTTATTGCTCAGTTGTCTTGAAAATTGGTCAGAATCTTTCTCTAAATAAAATCTTGGATGAGTTTGAATTTGGGATATCTTGAATCATAAACTAGGTCACAAGGTCAAATTAAAGAAATACCTTGTGGGCACTTTAGAGGCCACATTTATTGCTGAATTGACGTAAAAAATGGTCAGAATGTTTTTCTTGATGAAATTTCAGATGAGTTTGAATTTTGGTCACCTTGGGTCATAAACTAGGTCACTAGGTCAACTAAAAGAATTTTTTTGTGGCCGCTCAAGAGGCTGCAATTCTTTCTCAATTTACCTGAAAATTGATCAGCATGTTTGCCTTGATGAAATCTTGGATGAGTTCAAAATTGGGTCACATAGGGTCGTTAACTAGGTCACTAGGTCAGATTTAAAGAAATATCTTGTGGGCGCTCTAGTGGCCACAATTCTTGCTCAATTGCCCTGAAAATTGGTCAGCATGTTTGTCTTGATGATATCTCGGATGAGTTTGAAATATGGTCACATAGGGTCATAAACTAGGTCACTAGGTCAAATTGAAGAAATACATTTTGGACACTCCGGAGACCTCATTTTCAGCTCATTTGATCTGACAATTGGTCAGAATGTTTGTCTTAATAATATCTCAGATGAGTTTAATTTGGGTCATTATGACCCTGGAGTGAAATTTTGCCTATTGACTCAGGTGAGCGATCCAGGGCCATCATAGCCCTGTTGTTTCAAAATTGTCATATGTAACAGAATTAAGATTTATAACAGAAAGAAGTATTTTTCTGTGAGGCAGTATTTGGCAACTGTGGGGTTTTTTGTTTACTTTGACTCTAGGTCAATCTTGATGCCTATAGACTAGCTTCGCTAGTCTAAAAACCCAAATAACTAAGCTAATAGGGAGCATTATAACTGTTTTAGCGATTTCTTGGGTCGGTAGAGAATCGGGAATACATGAATGTAGCTTTATGGCGCACCAACACCTAAAGCTATCTAGCGCGCCATGACAGGCAGTGCAGTTCTAAAGGACGATAATAATAATCAAACAGACAGACTAGCGAATTTGATTGATTGATTGATTGTACTGTGTTTAACCCGATTTTCAACATTATTTCAGTTAAGTAGTGGTGGCCAGTGCACATATCCATGCTTTCCTGGAGTTTCTTTTACCAGTACCCCGCACAATATTCATTCCAAGCCACTGGCTGCCTTCCCGCATAACCATCGTCGAAACCTGAGAGAGGAGTGAATCCTGTCGCAATGACTATCATCAATCCTCGGAAAGAAATTTGCCGAGCCTGGGATTGAACCAGCGACCTCCTAACCTTATGTCCTGTATGCTATCGACTGAGCTACCAGGGCTATGCATGCTATTGGTTAACCATAATCCAGTTTAAGTTTAACCCTTCACCTGCTAGGAAAAAAAAAAAAAAAAAATGAAACTTTCAAGCCGATGGTAAACACCTGAATATTGCTATTTCAAAGTTACATTTTGGAAAAAATATATCCTCTTATTGGACAGTGTAGAGCCAAGAACAGACTGCACCTTCTGTGCAGTCTGATCTTAATCGACACTGTCAACAAAAGGTCATTGAGTCGCGGTGGTGCTGGTAAAAGAAACTCCAGAAAAGCATGGACAGGTGCACTAGCCGCCATGATATCACCGAATAATGTTGAAAACGGCGTTAAACACCATACAATCAATAAGTCAATATCCAATAGCAGAAGATGTAGTGAAATACTTAACTCTTTGAAACGAAATTCAAAACTGTTGCAGACCACAAATTAAATGAGGTTTAATTGATGAAACCTAATTCCAAAAGGGCAGAAAACAAAGTGGAAAAAGGAGAAAATGTTGGTTATCAAAGATTCTTCACCAGTGTCGTTAAAACTCGGGATTGTGTGGTAAAGGGTTAATATTCAAGACGTAAAATAACAGTTTCACATAACAGTTTAAGTGTACACAAAGATCTAAATAATGAATGACTGAAGGAATGATAAGGGTTCCCTGTCCAGTGAGGGTTAATGCAGCTGGGAATTGCTATAAGTTACCTGGGTGTATGTATTTTTAGATTCATTCATAATGTTACAGTGGTGTAGGAATAAAAGTTAATAGCCTGCTTTGAATAGGTCACTTAATTCACATATAAGCAAAGATCTTGTACCTTATAAATGACATCATGTACAGTCTATTACTTTGTAAGAAGACATGTTCAAATTGGAGAGGTAGAGATTTCGTGGTTTTTGTCAAAATTGTCATATATAACAGAATGAAGATTTCTAACAGAAAGAAGTATTTTCTGTGAGGCAGTATTTGGCAACTGTGGGGTTTTTTGTTTACTTTGACGCTGGGTCAATCATGATGCCTATAGACTAGCTTCGCTAGTCTAAAAATGGTAATGTTCGGGAAACGTATTAGCTTGAAATAATGTTGACAAACTCAGGAACTGAGAGAAAGTCAATGGGAAAAGTTAAGGAATTATGGGTAATCTTGTGACATGTATGCCGTTGTCTGCGCATGTCAATATTCTTCGAAGATTAGACCTATTTGCTGTAACGCATATATTTTGTACATGATAAATGTTGATACCGGTGGGTAAATTTGCGCTAAAAATAGCAAGCGGGAAATGTCTATAAATAATACGGTGGAAAAATAAAGCCAGTTTTTCGCTAAATATTTCTTGAAAACATAATTATTTCAAACGGGAAAAATAATCTTATTAATTACCATTGTGCACTGCAAATCTCTGTATAGAGTTTCTAAATATAGGCATGGGGAAACCGGGATCTGTGCAATAGATTGACAACACAAGTAACGTCCTAACTTTGCTGGGCTTAAACCGGAGCTTTTTTCCAGGTTTATACTGACTATGTTTATAAATGGCTGGTGCATAGGTTATACGCTAGCTAACCGTGGCTGGATGAACCGTACAAGGAAGGTTTTAATGAATGAGTAAACGTATAATTCATTTCGAAATTCAATGCATCGATTGCCGTCTTAGAAAAAATAAAAAAGGTTCTGTACCCAGAATCACCAAATCAAATAGGTATGTATTTGAAAAATGCCACCGAGCGGAAAATAATGACATGTATGTAGAAACATTATCAAACGGCTGGTGATTCCCTGGCCTCTCATAAGACTTTCTCATTGGGTAAATGGGGGGAAAAGGATTGAGTGAAAAAATGGGTTGTGAAAAAAAAAAAAAAAAAAGCGAATATAACGAGGTGTGGGGCATCGAACGGAACAAGTCATTAGAAAACATCATTTACATGCAGATATCCTTTAACCTGTTATCATACAATCTCGAATTTCATTTCATGATTTATACTCACCTGATGGAAACATACATAAGGATTATATTCCCGCGTAAGTCCACAAATCCGCAAAATAAACAAGTAATAAAGCGTCTGTAATACACCCTCATTGAGACGCTTTACGTAAACCCCGTTCTACCTCATTTTATTTCCAGCGTGCGAAACGTTCACATGCTCGTGTGTTTGCTCTCGCATTTTTATGCGAGTTTTTTTTTAAACTAAGTTTGGTGTTTTATTGTTCATCTACGGGATGTCAAATTTAGATAGAGACGACGGCATTTTGCCAGTATCGTCGCACACCTCGGACACTGCAAAAAAGACTAAACGCATGCCACGTATTAGTAAGAAGGATTTTGATATTTCACGGTCGAAAGTTTCGACCTTTCAAGGTAAAATTGACGCCATTGATTCAAAATTGTTGTTTTTGAATGAATTTCTGACTAACTGGGCATCTTTTTCAGGAACTGTTCAGTTTGACAACGATAACGTCCCAGCAGGGGAGCGTAGACCGTGTTAGAATACTTCGGAAAACGACCCTTCAGCGGAGCGTAGACCGAACATTTCAGTTGAGAACCTCCTCAACTTAGACTATGGTGGGTAACACCCAGGTAGACACGATGATATTCTGTCTTTACAACCTGGTCAAAATGAGTGCAAAGATGCAGACTGGCAAGACTCTTAGATACTCTACTCGATCTATCAGTGATCGAGTTCTGGATGAAGACACTTCTGCATCAGATCTTTTTACCAAATACAGCGCTGAAACAGGTACTTTTCCATCAGAAATGTTTGAGGATGATGCAGACACCAATGTATCTTCTGAAAAATATGGCATCGTATTGGCTGACTCCCAAATCAAAGTCTGGAAGCATCATGGAGGTGCATAGACCCTTCTAAGTTGACTGCATACAAAGATGGCTATAGGTCTAGTTTTCCTATTAGTGAAAAATCAGAAGATGTTTTGTCTGTTCCATTGTTGGACAATGCGACAGAAACTTTGCTTGTTAGGAAGTATGGTAGTAAAGCTTCAAAGTCTCAGTCATTGAGATCCCTTGAGAAGTTGGCATACCACGGTCAACATCTTGCACGTATGGGTCTTATCATTAATGTTTATCTACAACAAGCTTTGGAAAATCTGTTGTCTTCACTGTAGGACAAGAACACTAATTTGGATAATGCTGTACAATGTGTACGTGATGTTTTTGCCATGAGCACAAAATCACTGGATCAGATAGCGCGTTGTGGCGCCTTCCATCATATCATTAGACGTAGAGCAGCTATGTCAGACATTTCAGGTGTAAAAGACCATCTGTTACGTCTCCCACTTTCCGACGAAGGTGTGTTTGGTTGTGATTTAGAGAAAAAAACTAAAAGAAAGAAAAGAATTCAACAGCCAACTTTCAGACTTATTACCAGATCAGATAAAAAGAGGAAGAGTTTTTCATCTGCAGGTCCACACTGGAAAAAGCCACGTTATGATGACTCTAGTTGTGCTAGGTCACAGAAAACCTTTCAAGAAACCAACTTTTACTAATCCCAAAGTTACAGAGCGGGGAGATAGCTCTAAACCATCTGGGGTAAGTTCCTTTCGTTCCTATCAGAAACAACAGTCTTGACTTGATTTGTCTGCATCCAGAGATACCCGTTGGGGCCCGTCTTCGTCATTTTTACGATCAATGGGTCAAAATTAAAGACGACCAATGGGTACTAGATGTGATACAACAGGGGTCCAAACTCGAATTTCTAGAATTTCCAAAATTCAACGGTATAGGACAAACACAACTACCAGAGGAGCAGTTACATTTTATACTGCAGGAGGTCAACGAGTTATTACAAAAACAGGCAATACAAGAGATTCCCTTCTCAGAGATGAAACAAGGTTTCTACAGTACGCTTTTCCTTGTTCAAAAGAAAACAGATTTAAGGCCTGTAATAAATCTGAGACCCATTAACCAGTATCTCAAGAAGTAGCATTTCAAAATGGACTCCATAAGATCTGTAATGAATCTTGTCCAGAAAGGAGATTTTGCAATTGCATTGGATCTGAAGGATGCTTACATGCACATACCAATCTAACTAAAACACAGAAAGTATCTCAGATTTGCAGTAAAGAACAGGGCTTATCAGAGGAAATGTCTTCCCGTTTGGGCCAACATCAGCTCCAAGAGTTTTTACAAAAAATGTGTCAGTGATTCAGCATATCTGAGACAACAAAGCATCCGATTAGCACTTTATCTGGACGATTGGTTGAAAAGGGCAGTTACCAAAGAATCCTCAGAGACCAGTCAAAATTGCAAGAAGTCTTGATTCAACTAGGTTTTGTAATCAATGCCAAAAGTCATTACTACAACCACCTCAGCTTATCACATCTTTAGGATGCGTTTTCAATTTAAGGGAAGGAATAATGTCTCCAACTCCAGACAGGCACCAGAAAATTGTTTTGGCAATTTCGATAATTATAGAAAACAATTTCTCAGCAGCAAAGGATTATTTACATCTTCTTGGTCTGATGTATTCTGGCATAGACTCGGTACAGTTTGCTCAGCTTCACATGAGACTAATACAATTGCATCTACTTTCATTTTGGAAACCACACATGTTCGCAATCATTTGCCATGGTGGTTAACCCCAGCCAATATTTTAAAGGGCAAATCTTTTCTTCTATGGTTAACAAGTCACATATTATGGACAGATACATGTATGACAGGCTGGGTGCATAACTAGGAACAAAAATAGCCCAAGGGCTGTGGTCTCCGAAACAAAGGATCCTCCATATCAACTTTCTAGAATTGGAGACAGTATTCCTTGCATTAAAGAAATTTGTTCGTTCGGTTTCTTCAAAGGTCAACATGTCTTAATAAGATCAGACAACACAACGGTGGTACAATACATCAACAAGCAAGGCGGGACAAAATCCCTTTCTCTCTGTATTAAATTTTTGGCAGTTAGCCGTTCAAAAAAATAATCTGTTGAATATCCTACCAGATCAGTTGAGCAGGGTCAGCACTCAGCCTACAGAATGGAGTCTGCACTCCTCAGTCTGTCATCAATTGTTCAGTCTGTGGGTTTCTCCGAATGCAGATCTTTTTGCTTCAATTCACAATCGCAAAGCATTGATCTTTTGTTCTTGGATACCTCATCCACTAGCGTTAGCAACAGATTCACTAACAATTTCTTGGGAGGGAATGTTTGCATATGCCTTCCCACCTCTTTGTCTGATACCCAGAGTTCTGCAACATTTGAAAAGGTTCAATTGCAAAGTTATTCTGATTGCTCCATTGTGGCCAAGACCTCTCTGGTATAGAACACTTCTACATTTGTCAGTAGCTCAACCCATAGCTCTTCCTCTACAAGAGAACTCGCTGATTCAACTAGTGTCTGACATATGTCACCCGAATCCAGGGGTGTTCAAAATGACTGCATGGCTGCTTTCAACAGACAATTCAGAAAGAAAGGTTTTTGGAAAAAAAGAAAATTGCTTACAGCAAGCTGGAGACAAGGAACCCAAAAGGACTATGCTTCAAAGTTCAAAAAATTCTGTGGCTGGTGTAACAGCAAACAGATTGATACCTATTCAGCATCTTTGATTGATTGTGCAGAATTCTTAACCTTTTTGTACCATGAAGGCTTGCAATACAAAACGATCGCAGGTTATAGATCTATGCTTTCTGCAATTTTAGAACCGATTGAAAAATTTCCTGTGGGTCAACACCCATATATTATTAGAATTTTGAAAGGTGTTTTTAATTTGCGGCCTCCGGTAACTAAATCACTTCCAGAACGGGATTTACCTAAAGTTCTTAAAGCTGTTTAGAGATATCCTTTTGAACCTCTTAAAATACTTCGTTGAAATATGTAAATTACAAAGCGATCACAACGTTCGGACGAGCCCATGACTTACAGGCGTTTAAGTTGGGTGAAGGTTCAGTCTTAGTCCAGCCTGGTGGAATCACATTTGTAAGACAAGGACTGGCAAAACAAGATTGACCAGGGCATACCTCTTCAAAGATATTTGTTCCAGAGTTCAAGGCTAACAAATTGTTAGATCCAAAAGGGATTTAGCTATTTAACTCAAAAGGGCAGAATCTTTCCGACGTAATGGTGATTCGGATGAAACTAGCCTCTTTCTCACTATAAGTAAGCTTGATAAGAAAGCCTCAACCCAGACTTTGAGGTCTTAGGCTCGTAAATACGATTAGAGAAGCATATGAAGACAAATCTTTGCTAATCAAAGCTTACTCCACAAGGGCTTTACGTCCATCCTGGTCAATATACAAAGGTGCTTCTGTCAGTTCAGTGTTGGAAGCAGCAGACTGGTCCAAAGAATCCACTTTCGTGAAATTCTATGGGAGGAAAGTAGCTCCAGATGTTTTGAAAGAATAAAAATTCTTTTCAAAGAAGTTAATTTCCAACGGATTGCGTGCAATGGTTTTATTGTGATCAGTGTATAACTTGTACACACATGTACATTGTATTCTATATATAGTAGATCTCGCCAGTGATTTTACATTTGATGTAAATACCAAGTACTCACAGACAGGGAGAGTAGAGCACTGAAGAAGGTGTTGAAAAAAGGGATGGAAGATGAAAGTAAAAAACCTTCCTCAACCAAGGTAAGATTGCTTTGTAATCTATCCTTATGTATATTTCCACCAGGTGAGTATAAATCGTGAAATGAAATTACTCATTTTGTCATCATATTGGAATTTTATGAATGGATTTATACTCACCTGATAGAGTTACCTTCCACATCCCCTAGGTATTTTTCGGACATACTTTTGGGTGCATGTTTCACTTCTGAAATAAACTGAGGTAAAGCGGGGTTTACATAAAGCATCTCAAGGAGGGTGTACTACAGACACTTTATTACTTGTTTATTTTGCAGATTTGTGGACTTACGCGGGAATATAATCCTTATGTATGTTTCCATCAGCTGAGTATAAATCCATTCATAAAATTCCAACTTGATAACAAATTGAGTAATATTAACGACCCTGTCAAAGATTTAGCTTTTGAAAGCATTGCGGATAATGAATTATGTAAATTAATCAGTGACCTTTGATCATGCTCGTTTTTACTTATCCCAACGCAACCTTTTTCATCTTCGTGCTTTTCGCTGATGTTGAAAGTCTCTCTTAGGTACGAGCTCGTCCAACCGATAAGAAAGTGAAAAAGCATGGAAAATAACAATGAAATCTAGAAAGTGTTCAAAAGTCGAATCATCAATTTGATCTTGTTTATTTTCTTTTTAAATTTAAGTTTAAAAAACATGACATTTCCTATCTTGACAAGCAGGGCCTATGACTGGCTATGACAGGTGAGTAAAGTCAACGAATCGATCCGAATTAAACTTAATAACCGGATTGGACCGGGCCAGACTACATAGAACTTGATAACCGAATATGCGCGATCTAACCAGAACGCACTTAATAATCGAACTGGACCATTTTTCTTCAATCTTGTATGAACCAACCAAGTTTTATTTTTGCCAAGGCCACTTATTCTACACTGTCCGTACTTTCAGTGCTTTGATTATAAATCTTATCGGGAATAATAGCTTACATGTCAGGGTGTTGTGTTTAAAAAGTAGTTGCCCTGAGCTCAGTCTCGGCTGACGGCACATGTCACTTGAGATTTCTCTCGGAAGAGGCATAATTGAAACCCAGCTACTTACTTGTAAAGCCTTTAAAACTCATTAATATGTGAGCATTCACCGCGTAATAACTGGTGTACTGTTGTAGACTTCGAAAAAACATTACACGATCAAAGTCGGAATTTATCAGCTATAGCGTCTTTTACATGCACCGCACGTTTTATATTAAGTGGTTTTATATTGAATAGTCTGCAGAAACACCTTAGGACAAGAAGGTCATTAATTTGCCAGACAAGTAGATTGTCAGAAATTGGAAGCGTTTTCTCAACTCATCATATTCTACATGCAGAAGACCTCGTTTATCTTTCCATCAGACGACGCACTTGTAGACATGTCTATATTTGGGGTTGATGCTGAAAGGAGATAGGTCCCTTCTTGAATTTATGTAACTTACTCAATTCTGCATCAAGGGCCTCTATAACCTAATACTAGTATAAGAGACAAGGTATCATACTGTATTACCTGCCACAAATGACCTCTGATTGTTGATTAGTTTACCTTACAAGGCATCATAATGTATTAGCTGCCCAAATTACATCAGATTGTTGGTCAGTTTATCTCACAATGTATCATGCTGCTCAAAACTACGTCGAAGACTATTCATGTGTCATACGCAGCGACTTGGTCACCCATCAAAACACTGATCATGCAGTGCGCCGCCTGTCGGGGAGACACAAAATAGACCGTGTCGCTGTAAAAGCTCACTCGATGAAAACTTGGTGTTCATGGCTTGTAATAATATACATATATAAATGTAACTTGTGAAAGTGAAAGTTTGGGAAACCGAGTGCCTATGGGAGAATACGGACCGAACTTCTTAAAAAAAAAAAACAGCGCATTATAACCTCATTTAAACGTATTTATATGCCGTGAATCTTTATCACCTTCTGCAGATCCCACTCCAGCTTTATAGCATCCGAAGGCACCCAGTGCACCTAGTTATGGTTCTGTAAAGTTTTTTTATCACTACCCACTTTTACGCAATCTTCTTTTCTCCAACATAAACGCATTCCGTAAGTACTATTTTAGCTCTGATGCTACTAGATAAAAAGAATTGAAACTACCAGCCAAAAGTGGAGACCAAAATACTGCCATTTCAAAGATATTTTCATCGGGGAAATAAGTCACTGAGCTAGACGGTGTAGATCGAAGATCCGGCTGTACGTTCTTTGCAGTCTGATATTGATCTACGCTGTAACCTATCTAAAGTCCAACAATATATTTTTTTCCGAGGATCGTTCATAACAGCCTAGAGTTTGTGAAGTCGTAGTGAGATGATTTGTAACAGTGACTTTCATTTTTACCCCACAACGATTTTTTGGCCGAGTTGATAATCGAATCCACAACCACTGGATTGTATTAACCCTCCTTTTTATAACTGAGATCCATGGCTCTTCTAGGGGGTTGAAATCTTCACCAGACGACAAAATTTTCGACCATCAAATTCGAAAGCATTTGAAAACGCCAAATTTAATTTGGCTCAAATGATAGGATTTGTGTTGGAGAGAGTATAAAAGCATTGTTGGAAGCGGAGAAAAAACGGTTACCAACATTTACTCCTTTTCCAAAAATGCTTCAAAAAAGCAACCATCTCTCTCAGGGTTTTAAAGCACGGGATTGTATGTTAGAAGGTTAATAAAATCATTTCACTAGAAATGTGCTTGCCTGTTTTACCACTAGTTACATGTAGTTCAGTAATATAAAAACCAGCTGCCAATCTACATTAAAACCCCCTGATCGTTGAAGTAATGAAATTAATCGTTTCTTTTTGCAAAAAAAAAATGCCTAGACAATGTGAATCCATGCTTGTTTTGTTGAGCATACACTATCAGCTGACAATATCCATCCAGGATCAGACTGCATGCTCCGTAAATTCTGATCTTGATCTATATTGCCCGCAAAAGCTACCTCAGTTGTAAGAGGTTAAGAGGAAAAACAGTAAAACATATTTATGATTTATAGTTTATTATCATCATTTTTTAACAGTTTTTTTTAATCAAATGGAATGCAATTACACCTGCAAACATTTTCTTTTTATCTTGCAGCAGACAGGTCTCAAATAAAGAAATGTCACGTATCGAGCATTTTCTCCTATCCTCTCTTAGCATACTATAAATGAACACACAACGCTGCCACTTACAGTACTAGTTGAGCTATCTGTTAATCTGACATCAGAAAGATGGGTTATAATGGACAGCCGCTACACAAGAGTAGTCATAAAATACACAGTATAACACCGTGATACAAGTTATAAGATGTGGGAATTATACAACTTTTACCACGAAACTGACACATAAAACTCTTTAAAATAACGCGATACCTATGAATGAACTGCGTCTCTGCGATCCGTCTCACTCTAGGGAAATCCGAGTCTGTATTCACCAACAGTTCTTAAGAACATTCTTGGTCTAATTATAGATTTTGAAAATAACACATCTGAATGGCTAAATTTCCGCTGGTAACCAGCATTCTCTTCCCCTCAGTGTTTTCTGATCTTTTAGAGACAAAGCAAATCATTTGAACCACATCTAATTTGTCGACTGCAGCTTTTTCTCACTTTGGGCAAATCTTCAATTTTAGTCATCTGGTAAAACGTTATGGGTTAAACCTCTTCCAAAGACTTGTACTCGTTAACTGATGCTTAGGGTTCAGGGATACCTTTCACTAAACGGCGTAGATTTATTCATTTTTTGGATTTGATATACACGCATACGATCCTTGCTTTACCCAAAGGTATGACCTAGCGTAAAGTTGTGCAAATATTTTCTCAAATCATAAAGTTATGCAGTTCAGTGAAACTTCTTTTGAGACTTGATGCTTGCCTACCTAAACTGCTAATTTCGAACGTTTAGAGAAAAGTACCTCAGGAACCGTAGAGGACTTTCTTTTTAATTTTTTACCTTTTCAGCTGAAGTTTGTTATATAATTTCTACAGTAACTAATCAAAGATTAGTTATAAAGACATAACCCCGGGAAATGACACCTCACACCAGTGAATCGCCCCCCCCCCCCTCTCTCTCTCTCTCTCCCTCCATATTGTTAGAATTTTCAATTTTAGAGCATTCCTTGCGTTTTAAACCTTAATTTACAGGGGTTCAAAGAATGATGTACGACACTGAAAACTATGGTTTTTTTTGTTTTCGTTTAATTTCCTCCGTTCCATAAAGTGCGATTTCTCGAAGAATTTCTCTGTTTTCAGAAGTTGTCATCGTTCAGACACTCCGAAACTCTCAGTGAAGGACAAAGGGTTTTAGAGAATCTGTTGAATCATTGACACATCTTGCGGAATCAAGAAATTCTCGATAATATCCCAGTCTACACGCACTGCGTTCCACGAACATAGCGTTCTAAAGTACACTTTTACAGAACCGCTGTGTAAAGTATCCACCTTAATTATTCGAAGGATGTCACCAAATCCAAGATACCATCATTATTTTCTTTTGAATGAAAACCTTGGTATTTCAGTCACGAAATCTCTATCTTTATTGCTTTAACGTCACATTTATTCATAAGTAAGCCTTATAATTAAACATCCGAAGCCGCCTTAAAACATTTATTGACTACTTAACTCTTTACACCACTACAAATCCACGGCCTTTCCGACGGATCCAACGAAAAACCAAGTCTATACTGTCTGAGACTTCACGCCCGGTCGGTATTCTCCTGCATGATATTGATTGATGAATGAAATGTCGTTTTACGCCGCTTTCATACAATAAGTTATATCACGGCGACAACTAACATATTTATGTCCTGGGTTTCAGTAGTACTAGGGTACGGTTCTGACGTGTTTTGCATAATGACACTCCAACGTAAAACCAAGCTCCTCGAGCCTTCAGGTTCCGAATCGAACACCTTACCACTATAACCCACTAATTGAAGTAAAGAAAAACAAAATCGGGAAAAACTTTGCGTGTTCCATGTTCTTAACTTTATTCCACCGAATGAACTCTTCACATCGAAAAGTTAAACACTTTGAGAACATCCTTGTAAAGCATGAGTAATCATCGTGAATTAAGGTTGGTCATGTGAATACTAGTAAAAACAGTGTGACAAAAGGGAAAAATGCCTCGTAAAGAGCAAGTTTTCCGTTTGCCACTATTTTTTTTCCTCCAAAAAAATCTGTTACAAGGCAAAAATACAATGTCCAGGTGAGAACGTTGAATAAGAACTGAATCGCTTACTACCATAATTATAACCTATGTAATGATCCTGTGTAATGTACATTTTCTAAACGGCGCAAGGACGAAATTTGCGTATGCAGTTTAAGTAAGCAAGCATCAAGTCTGAAAACAAGTTTCACTGAACAGCATATCTTTACGATTTGAGCGTATATTTCCATAATTTTACGCCAGCTCATACCTTTAGGTAAAGCAGGGATTGTAAGTGTGAATATTCAACTCCCCGAAAATAGCGTAAATCTATGCAGTTTAGTGAAGGTACACCTGAAATGGTAATATCAAAGCTTATCTCTTTAACAAACCACGAAATTTTAGTCTTCTACAAATGGAAAGAATTTGAAGAATACATACTGAATGTTACTTAAATGATACAATCAGTTTTTGAAACGGTAAAAAAACATCGTGGGAATTGGAGAAAATGCTGGTTACCAGCATTTTCTCCTGTTCCCATAATGTTTTCAAAAAACCTTCTACCACAGGGTCGCTGGTTTTTTGGGTGAAGGGTTAACCGCTAAACACGCTGAACCAGGCATTAGTTGACAGTGTAGATTAAAATCAGACTACAAAGCGCATGCAGTCCCATCATAGATCAACACTTTCCGATACTTTGAAACTTATCTACCCAAACAACCTTGACATAGCAATAATAATTTAGCCATGCTCTGTAAAAAGGGGTTTAATGCATCTGCAAAAAGTATCGACCTATGTTATCCTGCGCTGTCTGCACAGGCACATTGGTCGATACTTTTTGCTACTGGTAAATTTTCTGCATGTGAAAGACCAGCCTACCTCATGATTCAGTCGGTTGTTAGACTAACTGGATTTTATGGATCCATAATTATGTGAGTCTTGCTTGGTACGATGTATTACGGGGATGCATTAAACCCCCTTTTGCCACAGCACGTCTCGTTAATATTGGTTGCAATTTGAAAAGGTCCACGTCATTCATTTGGCGGCTCAAAGGGTTAGACAAAAGATTTGCTATTAGATATAGCAGTGCAAGATCGAGCTACACGAATGCGAAAATTGGTCTGGTTCCACTCCATTCGAAAAGGACATTAGAGGTCACGTGACGATACGCCGGATTTTGCTGAATCTCAAGTGTCGGGGGTTACTGTTATTCAATGTTTACGAAATTACAACAAAGCGTGTCACAAAGCTATAAATTCTTGAGTTTTCTTTCCCTTCCATTTAATTATTCAGGCAGACCTTTTTTATAACGTTTCTGTAAGAATTCAGCTGATCCACTCTTTGAAACTCGTCAAATGCTTAAGTTTGAGCGGCAATCTGGGAAAAGTGGGTTTTGTTGTGCATTATTTCAAGCAACTCGTCACCTAATATGGATCCATTTTGTCTTAAGGGCATATGCCACAGTTTTTTTCCTGCGGACAGATTTTTTTTTTTTTTTCATTTTCGCTCATATGATTATATGATATATGCCAGTTAAAAAGATAAGAACGACAGGCATAATTATGTTGCGGAGCAAATTACAAAGATACAGTTCTTCTAAGTGAATAACTCTTGTCAAAATTACAGAAAATAGGCTTCAATTTCAAACCTAAAAATGCTGCTCAAATAAATGAATATACTTAGAAATGTGATGTTTGCTGATAGTAAAAAAGATTAATAGAAAGAATTAAGGCACTAGACCGATCACAGTAGCAATTAGAAATGTTCTTACGGGTCAACAAAGACTTATTTTCTGATCAATTTTCTGCAATAAAAACAATTTCAGTGGGGAGATTTTTCTTTCAATTTCGCACAGAAATAGTGATGTCAGGTATCTTGTTAAAAAAAAAAAGGTATATCAAGCGGAACTATTTTTAACAGATACGGTGCATTTTTAAAAGTTATTAACGTAATGAAATATCTCTCTTTATAACAAACATCTATTTTGGCGTGATTTGGCATCCTGAACAAGTATAAATGTCCTTTTTTTCTTCCACGTCTGTGATTTCCAGTCATTTAAAGGGCAACCTACATATTATGGATGAAAATTTACTATCTCTCTTTTAAACTAACCCAGTACAATATAATAGAAATTACAAAAGAGAAACATGTGCAAACCATTGAGCAGGAAAAAGTGTGGCATATATCCTTAAAGATACATCCTTATAGTCAGAGAGAGAAAAAAACCCTGTTAGAATTTGATAGATTGTAAAATAGTTCAGAACTTAGTCAGCTGTGTAAACATAGATGAATTACATGTATATATTGTAGTTTGATAAAATAAAGATGATGGGTTAACAACCGGCTGAAAACGAGTATAGATGTATCTTTAAAACCGACTAAACCATGAGACAGAATGGTCTTTTGACATACAGGAAATTTACCAAAAGCAAAAAAAGTTTCGACCCAGTCCAGCCTTTGAGGACTGCGTAGGCTGACATGAACGATATTATTTGCTGATTTATGATACAACCTTCTCACAGAGCAAGACCTATTTTAGCCATGCTCTGTAAAAAGGGGGCTTACTGTATTTGCAAAAGTATCGACCCGGGTCAGCCTACGCATTACGGATAGGGTAGAAAATATCGTGGGATAAAGGGAGTCATGCTGGTAACCCGCATTTCCCCTCTAAAATCTAACAACATTCTTCATTACGGTCATTAAAACACAGGATTGTTTTGTAAATGATACGTTTGTTTGTTGGTTTGTTTGTTTTGCATAATGGTTAATATAATTTCGGGACTCTCCTCTCAAGCTTTATACCTAGTATATTAAATGAGTATACAGTCAGAAATTACATTGGACTCCCTCCCCTTGTCTTAGCTTGGCTGTTTTCGGAGAAAACGTCGAGATATTGTCGTAGCCCCGTCGAATTCTTCGTTTGCGTCGTTGTGCTAAAACTTTGCCATTTTGTAAAATGTCTGTTATTACTGAAGATATTTGTTTCAAACTTGGACAAATTGTTAATGCTCAAAAGGGGAACCTATACAACAAGAGCAGGTAAACATCAAAGTATCTTTGACCGACTTATGTTCATTTTTTGACCCGTAACTTTCACAGAAAATCAAGCATCCGCATCCCAGCGTTGGCACCCGCATGCGGTGCTCCTGTTTTATATAAAATCAGTATACTGTAGGCCATAAAGTGTGGGACCCTTCCCCTTCTGTCTATACATGGTACATAAAAACTGTATACTGGAAACTTAACTCCTAGACTTTTGTGAACAGAATGTGCAGCCTGACCTTGGATCTACACTGTCCGATAAGGAGATATTTCTCCCCCAGAAATAACTTTGAAATAGCAACATTGGGGTTGCCACAATCGACCTGAAGGTATTATTTAATTTATTCGGCAATATAAGGGTTAATATATCTGACGTCCTATCCTTCTGTTTCATACTTGGAATGTTAAGAAAAATATAAGGCAAGATACAAAATATTGGGTCCCAATAGCTGAACTCTTTAACAAATGACAGAGTTATAGACTTGCCCAGTTTGAAAGCATTTGCAGACGAGAAATAAAATGCGACTCAAAGCAAGAAATGTGTCTTTTAAAGCGTTAAAGACATTGTGGGAAAAGGAGAAAATTCTGAATATCAACATTTTCTCCTTTTTCCCCAATCTCTGCAACAGCCTTCTTCCCCAGGGTCCTTTAATACTGAACGTGGTGATAGGTTAAGTCAGCCTCTAGGCGAAAATAGGGGAAACAATGTACCACATGGTAGGACGTTCCGACCATAAGCGTGTCGGCATGGAACTGTAGAACACTTAGCCCTTTCAGCGCCATAGGCGAAAACAGGGACTTTTGCGGACGGCATAGACTAACATCAGACTGCACAGAACGTGCAGTCTGATCTTTGATCTATGCCCTCCGCTTGTTTGGTCATGCCTATATGATAAATGTCGTCCGGAGACTCAGTGGATTGTATTTACAGCCTTCAAAAGAAGCCAAGTTTGTTTATTTGGCGCCGAAAGAGTTAAACACTGATCTCATCGTATACAAAACCATCAGCCGAGCCCTGTAGCGCAGTTGGTACGTACCTGGAATGACACCATGAGGCCGCTAATTCAAATCCTAACTCTGGCAATTTCTCTACTTGGATTTTTGATAAGTCTTTGCCACAGGATTCATTCCTATCTCAACGCTGATCATTTTTTCGACGATGGTTACATAGGTAAGCATCCAGAGGCTAGAGAAACATATAGTGCGAAGCACTGGTTAAAAGAAACTCTAGGAAAGCATGGACAGGTGCACTTGCCGCCGATGTGTTACTGAAATAATGTTGAAAACAACGTTAAACTACATATAAGCAAACAATCAAACAAGCACAACCAAGACCTTAATCCTTTCAGCGCCGCAGGCAAACTCACGGGCTAAAGGGGACGGCATAGATCAAGATCAGACTACACTGATCTAGGATCAATACCACCCACTTCCTCAGCCTATGTGATGGCAGTTTGTCCGAGTTAAGTGGATTGTTTTTTTTTATTCGGCGAAAGAAGTCAAGCCTAATTATTTATCACTGGAAAAATTAAGACTTCATAACGCTAGATTCAACGGCAGACAATCAACAAAATAACGAGTTTAAGAATGGCGACTGCCTTTAGTTATTACACAAAAATACCTATTTGAGCCATGCCCTGTGAAAAGCGGACTTAAAGAATTTACAAAAAGAAGTATCAACGTAGGCTGACCTGGGCCGAAACTGTTTACTTGTGGTCAATTTTCTGCATGCCAAAGAACCAGTGTACCTCATGATTCAGTAGGTCGTTATACAAAACGGATTTTCGGGATGTATAATACTGTAATGACTTGTTTGGTATCATGCATCATGTAGATGCCTTAATCCCCCTTTTGCCACAGCATGGCTCATTTAAAAGCAAGGAATTTTATCAATTACTGGTGCACCTGTAATCTTTACAACTCCACTGCAATATATGTCCTTCTGAAAATACGAAGTGCCAGAGATTTACAGACCAATAACTATAAAAAACAATTCCAAACCCTCAGTTAAAACTCCCTAGAAATATTCTGAAAAGAAAAAATAGAAAAACAATTACAGTGCATTCATAGATAAAAACACCGGGACCTTAATGTACCCTATTATCAAGAACACTTAATCTAGCTGCATGATATTTATTATTGCATCGTTTCAGTCAGTGAGAGGAGCATGCAGCATGTAAGTTAACCCTTATCCCGCTAAATAACTGAAATGAAACTTTCAAGCCGACAGTAAAACCCTAAATTCTACTACGTCAAAGGTATTTTTTGGGGAAATAAATATCTTTATCGGACAGTTCCACGTTCTGTGCAGTCTGATCTTGATCCACACTGTTCGCAAATAGTCTTTGAGTCGTGCTTAGTAGCACAAGGGTTAATGTTTAATGTTTTAATGCTAGTGCACCTATCCATGCTTTCAGGGTTTTACCTCTCCCGTACAATATTCTTCCAAAGCCACTGGCTGCTTTCCCACATAAACATCGCTGAAACAATGTTCAGCTCTGAGAGAGAAAATTCCGAATGAATCCTGTTGGAATGACTGTCTTCAATCCTCAGGAACAAAAAGGCAAAGCTAGGCAATCGAAACAAAGACCACTGGCCTCAAGCCCTGTATGTTACCGATTGAGCTGGAAGCCTCGGCACATGTAATTTTAAAGGCCCTATAGCTGCCAAATGTAAACAACGAGAGTCTAAAACTGGGTTGAAGGTTGCCAGGTCTCTCTATTTTTTTTAAATTTTTGACCTCATATGAAAGTTAATTTTCCTGCCGGCGACTAACACTTCAGGCGACCGTACAATAACAGATGGTCATCTTCAAAATAAGTTCCGTATTTTCAAAATAGCATGATTCATTATTTGAATGCATTTTACAACGCAATTGCTTACTTTTGGCAGCTAAAGGGCCTTTGAGAACTCATACGAGAGCAAACAACATAGATCGAGATCAGACTGCACAGACAGTATCGTCTGCGTCTGATCTTGAATCTATACCGTCCGTTTGTTTAGTCTAGCCTATGACATTAAAAACTTTCGGAGTTTCATAAGACTGCGCTTTCAACCGTCGAAAAGAGTTGATTTCATTATTTGGTGCTGGAAAAGTTTATGGTGGAGCATTCAGGGGTCTTTTCCACGAAGCTTTCTAAATTCAGTATTAATTCTAAGACTGGACATCCGGACTAGTATTCACCGGAACTTTTGACTGGCTGAACAATTTCGTTTAGCAAAAAAGAGGTTTTGTTACTTTCAAATATAGAAAATCTTGGAAAATAAAACTAAGAATGTTGTCAAGAATGGTTGGTGAATACGGACTCTGATTGGCTGATATTAAACATTTCAGCTAATCAAATAGCTATTTCAAGATTTGAATCCGAATCAATGGTTGATTTAGTCTTTGCCCTACTTTTTCGTCCAATCAGAAGGCTTATATTTGAAAAATTATGACTGGCTATTTCCTTTAAACTGCCTCAAGCAGGGTTTATTTTGACCATTTAATCAGTTAAACGTCGCGTTTATTTGGGTTTACCGCGCGGCGTGCATAAAATCCTCCTCCCTTATTGATATTCAAGTACGATTTAAATTTACACATACAAGTACCGACAACTCGACCAACGCTGTGGAAAGAAGAAAATGGGAAAACACAACAATGTTTTTTAAACTCTTTTACTGCCAATGTCGCATTGGAAAGACTTTGCGGAAGGCGTAGATCAAGATCAGACTGCACATTCTGATCTTTGATCTACACCGTCCGCTATCTTGTGGTAGTCTTCAACCAAACACAGATTTAATTCAAACGAGAAGGATACTTATAGACCATGTGACAAGTCGGTTCCTGTTGTTGGCAGCGTAAGAGTTAAACATAAATCAGACAATCTATATTTTGAATTAGTTTATTGCGGTGTCATATCGATACAGGCATTTAACCTGAAACATCTGAGCCATGCTCTGTGAAATGGGGCTTAATGTATCTGCAAACGAGTATCAACCCAGCTCAGCCTGAGCAGACCGCGCAAGCTCACAAGGTCCCAACTTTTTGCTTTCGGCCAATTTTCTGCATTTCAAATGACCATTTTACGGGCTTATTTCGTCGGTTTTCAGTTAAAATGGATTTTGTAGATCCATAATCATGTGATGTCGTGCATGGTAGCATGGTACCATGCATCACGGAGGTTCATCAAGCCCCCTTTTGCTAGGGCATAGCTCGTATTCTATATGTCTATAGCATTTTTTTCCGTCCCTCACAATAATTTGTGAATAAATGAAGCGGGAAAATCCATGTAATGTTAGATTAGCATTGTTTTAGCAATTAGGGCGTGTCTTTGCGAATGATGAAGCGGGAAAGTCCATTTATGGCCCCATTGTTTTAGCGATGATGCAATTAGGGCGTGTCTTTGCGAATGATGAAGCGGGGAAGCTCTACTTATGGCACCAATGTTTTAGCGATGATGTAATTAGGGCGGACAACGACTTAGTCAGTTAGACGCCGTGAAGAAAAAATTAAACGATTTAAACAGCCACAGTCGGTCGCTACGCTCCCTCCTTTTGGCTGTTTAAATCGTTTAATTTTTTCTCTACAGCGTCTAACTATTACATAAACACAGTGCATCGAAAGCGTGGTAAAATCGACGTCATTCGATACAAAGTGATGTCTTTCTGTGTAAAGTAGGTCGGCTGTGGCGTTCCATGTCACCGCCCTCGGACATTTTACCAGTGAAAGTCACTGAGACTGGGAGCGGGTGGGGTAATATTCAGAGCGTTTGAAGCGACTGCGACTCCAGTGCTTGACGTTAAATTCATTCTTCTTTTTCGTTTGAACGGGAGAAAATAAAATAGTTAAAGGTTGCGGTTTTGTTGTTGTTGTGTTTGATGCCTACTGTTGAAATTTTAATTTTTTTCTTATGTATTTACCGACTGGGCAGTGGGGTTTTGTTTTGGTGAGTAACTGGAACAGCTTTGTTTATTCAAGGGAATTAATCCGCATCCGCGTTTGTAGCTCTACTAAATATGAACTTGTTGTCCTTTGATCAAGAGATGGCCATGTTAGAATCGACATGATACTTTCTATCGCGCTTTATCGTTCAATAGACCGTGGCTATCGCCCTCGTGGTTCATTTGTTTTGCCTCATAACTCACAACCGAGGTCTACTGAATGATAAACCACGATAGAAAGTAGATTATTTCTTAATTACATATGTACCTTGGAATACTTATCTGCTCGACTCTATAACCACACAAATTTAACATCAGTACTGAAATCTTTTGCAGATGGCAGATTCAATGCGGCTAAACAGGATGCAAAGTGTCTCTGAAAGGGAAAGAGTTGGTTCTTCTTTACCCACAATGTCAAGTTTCAAAAGCCCTTTCTTTAGTGTCGTTAAATCTAGGCATTGTTTGGTAAAAGGGTTCAAAAACAGTGTTGATAATGGGTAGTTGTGGATGTCGAGCGATCCCGGTACCTTAGCGATAGAGCACTAGCCCTGCAAGCGGGAGTCCTGGGTTTAAGTTCTGTACTGGCCGAACTTAATCCCATTTTAAAAATTAAAGCAATGGTTCAAGAAGTAGTTGTACATACTTTAAAGGTAATGAAAGCGAGGGAATGGGAGTAACTGCCAAAATTTAGAAGTGGAATGAGTGTAGGTATAATCGGTAGAGTTTAAAATGTTGAGCGGTACGGGTGGCTCAACAGAAGTGCAACTGCCCGTAAGCGAAGAATCCCGGGATCGAGTCCCGTACCAATCCCCTTCGAATTTACAACGAAGCGAATGGGTTAAAAAATGTCAAACTTTCTCTTTTGTACGAAGACACTAGATTTATACAGATTAACTGACCGCTTAAAAGATTAATCACGCCATGCATTAACGTTTCAACCCTTTTCTCTAACGATACGAATTTTCTCGCCAATGCAATTGACAGTCCTGGAAAACTTTCTTTGAAAAGTAGCATTTGCTTGTAACATGCAATTGCTTCTTTCCCTTCAATATTTTCCATTTTGTAGCAAAACAATATGAGCCACTCTCTGTGAAAAGGGGATTAATGCAACTGCAAAACGTATCGACACATGTCAGCCAGCGAAGACCACGCAGGCTGACAAGAGTCGAAACGTTTTGCTATTTGTAAATTTTCTGCATTCGTGATCCAGACGATTACTGGACAACCTGTATCTTATGGATCCATAATTATGTGATGGCTTAGTATAATGCATCACAGAGATGCATTAAACCTCTTTACACAGAACATTTTTATTTCTTTCATAGGTCTGTCATTTGTGTAATTTGACCCTTTTTTGGCAGGTCTCGGAATAAATGTGGGCTCTATGCTTGAAAGTTAAAATAATTTTACAGATTCATTCCCTTAAAATGAAACCTAAATATGCATGTATACATACTTTTTTTTCTTAACAAATCAGCAAAATGCACTAAATTTTTACTTGTTTTTACCTGAAGTGCTAGAATTGACTTAGGCAGTTTTTGCGGACATTGTAGATTAAGATCAGACGGTACAGAACGTGCTGTCTGATCTTCGTTTAACACTGTCAGATACTTCGTCACATATTCTGGCCAAAACAACTCGAAATACTATTTCTGAAAGATAAGGTCAACTTCATTCGTTCAGCGCACTATGGGTACTACCTCACGATTTTAAACACGCAATTTTATCAGCTCTCGCCTGGCCGGATAGCTCAGTGGTTAGCGTACTCTGACTCTGAACCTTGTGGTTTCAGGTTCGATACCCGTTTGTGGCAAACTGTGTTTCAGACAATTTTTCGCCTCTTAGATCTAATGCATGCGTGAAAGCAGTGACTTGGAAAGAAAGTTGTGTTAGTACATGGGTAGGTGCACTTACATGACCTTGGCTGTTAAAACGGCGTCAAACTCCAATACAAACAGTCAACTGTCGGCAACTTTTTATCACATTTTTACCAACTAAACAGGAGTGAAATAAAAAAAAAATAATAATGGCAAAAGTTACAGGATAACTTTTTGTCAACGAAAACTTGACGTCATTTGACAGCTGTCGATATTAAAAAAAAAGGCATTGTCAGCTAATTTTAATGTTAAGTGGTTAGAATCTGTCAGGGATTCTTTTATTTTCCAATCTAGGTTTTCTGAATGACGGCAAAATGGCACGACTAGAAAAAAATCTCTGCGATATAAAAACGAGTAAGTTGTTGAAACATCAGTAGAGAAGTCAGACGTATAACCACTAAACTTGAAACATAACGATCAATATTAATTTTTGAGCCATACTATGTGCAGAGGGCTCTTAATGCACTTGCAAAAATTATCGACGCATGTCAGCCTGCGCAGTCTAACTAGGGTCGAAACCTTTTGCTTTTGGAAAATTTTCTGCATGTCCAAGGACCATTCTACCTCATGATTTATTCGGTTGTTAGACAAAATGTATCTTGTGGACCCAAAATTGTGTTATGGGTTGCTTGGTATATGTGTCACGGAGATGCAGTAAACCCCATTTTGCCAGAGCATGGCTCATTTAGACTTGGTTACCACGTCGTAATCAAACAAAGACACGTCACGTGGAACATGCGCTGTTCAAAACATCCATATATAAAATGTTTTCCATTAAAGAAATGGCGGTTATGTCCCAAAAACATAAGGACGTGTTCTTTTACCAGACAACAGAATGAAGAACTTGTCTAATTTGTGGTAATTCTAACCATTTTTTTTTTTTTTGGTAACCATGTGCCAGTGACTTTAGGCATCTTGAAGCAATCGTAATCGTACATATATATTTAGATTTAGGAAGAGAAAGAGTGTATTTTATCCTTAATCTGCTAAATAAGATAAATGAAACTTTCAAGTCGATAGTAAAAAAAAAAAAAAACGAAATTAGTGCTATTTCACAGTTACATTGTATCTTTGGGAAAAATCTCTAGCGGACAGCTAGATCCAAGATCAGACTGCACGTCCTGTGCAGTCTGTCCTAGATCTACACTGTCCGCAAAAGGTCCTTGAGTCGCGCCTGGCAGCCTAAGGGCTAGCACCTTTTTATGAACCGAGATTACAAAGGTCTGTATGACATTATAACACATGTCAATTAGGGCAAGCATTAATGAGTGAATGTATATATTTATTGCTGTGTTTAATGCGCTATATATTTAACCCAGCTATATATTATTAAGTCTGCAAAAAATTCCAATACTTGATTTACTGGGACTGAAGAGCTATTTCGATAAAAACTGCCACGTAATTTGTAAAACAACTTATACTTGTGATGCTCTGCAAGGTAATTATGTGTTGAGTGAGATCAACCTGACCATTGATAAAGATCCCTTAACCCTTTACCAAACGACAAAATTTTAGACTGGTCAAAATTGAAAGCATTTGCAGACGAAATATAAAATGTGGCTCGAGTGATCGAATTTGTAATTAAACAGCAGAAAACAATGTGGGAAAAGGAAAAAAATGCTGGTTACCAACATTTTCTCCTTTTCCCACAATGTTTTCAAAATGCTTCTTCCTCAGGGACGTTGAAGCTAGGAATTGTGGAAAAGAGTTAAAGTAACTGGTTATGTCATAAGTGAAGTAATGGATGGATGATGCCAGGTGCATGTGGTAAGGTCAACGGATCGCCAACACGCGGGCTGACCGTGGTTGATACACATAAGTTGTACTGCATGATGGAACCATTGTTGTGATAGCTAATGCAGCAATATAAGTACCCAAGTTTTTGAGGCACTTTACACCTCAAGGTTCAAAACTGTAGCTTCTAAAAACTGACCATGATATTTTAAACGCATCTACATGTACATCTACAACTTAAAAGCAACACCTTTCTGGAAGATAGCATGATCAAGCATCCACTTTGTGCGATCATGAAATATAGGAGTTTCCACTCATCCAAAAGTACTTTTCCAAATACATTTTCTGTTCAAGTATGTGCGCTAAAGCAGTATGTCACATTGTTTAAGTCCTACAGTGTACTTACAATTGAATTATGTTCTCCTGTCAACTCGTGGCCCCAACGTGAATAATGTAGGCACCTGAGGTGACTTTATTCGATCGAACCCAACTATTGTTTATTTAATTGTCATACAAAACAAGATAGCCATCCTAAATAAATGGCTCTCAGTTCAAGATAATTGATGCTGTGTCGACAGTTATCTCTGAAACACTCCACTGGAGTTTCTTGTCAGCGTAATTTTAGCGGAGATATGCACTCTTGGGAATCTTTAGCACTACGTATTCCTCACTGCATATCCGAAATACCTCCAGCACTTCACGTCATTCTTTCATTGTAATTGCCCTTACAACCACGTCTTTTAGAGCTACCGAAAGAGCCCTAGCACTTAACACCATACCTTCAACGAACCTACCCTTAGCTTATTTTAGCGCCTTCAACTTTTCATAATCCAATATAATATTGAATGTGCATACAAAACTAGAAAAATGCTGGAATAAATACGGACAGACACAAACACTCTTTGAAGGGACAAACAACATTGCGGAAAGGAGAAACAGGCTATTTACAAGCATTTTTTCACCCACATGACTTTTCCGAAAGCTTCTCAAGGTCGTAAAAACATTGCTAAATGATCAATACTTAAAAATCTGTGTATTTTAACAAATCCCGTTCTACATAGATCTGTGTATAAATTGTCAATGTATTTCTTTTGTACTATGTGAAGAAATTGCTGTATTCAGTTCAAACATCAAAGAGGCAGCATCTGTTTTCCTCTTTAAAATGTTCTGCAATACATAAGGTGCTTCATCGTATAGATAAAATCAAGATCAGACTGAACCGAAGGTGCAGCTTGATGGTGAATTTACATCGTTCGATATCTAAAATGATACTTGATCAAAAGCGACAGTACAATGCAACATCTTTTGGACTTGTTGATAATATCAGTCTCTTTCTTCTCTATCCTAATCCCTGAAACACTTTTTTTTTTTCTTTTTACGAATCTGATTTATTTTTTCGCCACGAATCAAAACTGGGAAACACTGATATATACTAATAGATGTGCTTTTCTTTGCAACGTAAAGGAACTAGACGGTAAGATTCAGTAGCATAAAGGCACAAAGTCGACGCTTGATTTACGGAATGATCGTTTTTGCAGTAGGTAGCTCCGTTTATTCTGAGGAGACAACATAATTTTTTGACGCCATCGTCCTTATTCAAATATACTTGCGCATAATTAACGCTCTGATAGATAAGGTGGCATTCCAACAAGCCCTTGCGGAAATCTGGCACGAGTATTAATTAAGACACATTACCCATTAAGGAAATAGCATTGAAAATTGTTTTATTACTCTCCGCTTTTTTATCTGTTGAATTTTTATCGTCCATTATCTTACTAAATTCATTAATAAAACGTATTTTTGTTTTCCAAAGTTTTGCATGAGAAAACAATCCAGAAAGCTTCCTTTAACGTTTCGAAGCCAGAAACGCAAACAATATATTCATTCATATTTATATTCAATTCTAATTTTAGAATAATTGTTATCGTTCTTGGTCAATTAGAAAGCTATGATTTAGGGTTTAGAATAAGAAATGAAACAATGGTTAATGAATACATCCCGCCTCCGATAATAGATGTTCCACAGGAATAGAAGTTATAAAAGTTTGAGCATTGCTCATGGAAAAATGGGGTTTCATGCTTCCTAGCAATGCACTATACAAAGCAGATCTCTGCAAAATATGGAATCCGCCCTGTCTTAAACCGACTGAATTATGAGAGAGAATGGTCCTTTGACAGGCAGAAAATTTACAAATAGCAAACTGTTTCGACCCAGGTCAGCCTACGCAGGCTGATCTTTGCCGATGCTCTTTGCGGATGCATTAATCCACTTTTTCACAGAGCGTGACTCTAACGTTTTAACAAACGAAATCAGAGACCACCTGTTTCAAAAGTTCACTGTTTTTTTGTTACATCAAACAGACTTTTACTGCAGGTCTGACTGTTGTATAATTTCATTAACATTCCACACTGCTTTTTTTTCTCTCTCCGTTTCTCGTGTGCTCAAGAACAATAGACTGGTGAACAAAATATCGTTTATCATTTCTATGAAAGAAAGAGATCGAACTACTAATTGACTGGTGGGTGTTTAACACCGCTTTCAAAAGGATTTTAGGTATATAAAAGCGACAACTCACATACTCCAGTTTTTCCTCAGTTCCATTAATAGTAGGATGGGAAGCAATGGTGCTTTGCCTAAGCGCCATAATTTCGGATAGAATCAGTGAATTTATGAGGCGTATTTGCCTAGCGTAAACCTTACTCTTATTACATATCGAAAGACTAACAGTTTGATTGGCCGAGACATGTTTGGCTGAAACATTGTCTCAGCCAACCAGTAATCAAATCTTGCAATTTAGAATTAGATCTGATACAGTTTCGAAACGCATTAAGAAACACAGCGTGATAATCAGTGTGCATATATTGAAGGTTGTATGATGGTTTATGTAAAGGATTAATGAGACGCTACAGATATGGGTGATCCAATAGCAGATTGCATGCACTTTGATGTCTGATATTGAATTTACTCTTCCCGCAAATCGCCACGGCTCGATAGAGATTATTTAGTGTGCAGGGATTAGTTACATCATAATCACTTGAGAATAGGAGAGAAAATATATTCATTTTTTTTCTGATATTTACGTTGACACGGCATCATGCACATAACTATTTTCCAGAGGAAATTATTTTTTCATATTTAAAATTACTCATAATAGATATATAATATGCAGCAAGCTTTGTAAAATGATGTTTAATGCATCTGCAAAAAGTATCGACCAATGACAGCCTGTGCAGTCCTTGTGGGCTGACCTGGGTCGAAACTTTTATTTATTAGCAAATTTTCTGCATGTCAAAGGATTGTTACACCTCATGACTGAACCTGATGTTAGACGAAATGGATCCATACTATGCAACAGCTAGCTTGGTGTGATGTGTTACGAAGGTGCATTAAACTTCCTTTCCGCAGCGTGCTGCTCATGATTTTCCAGAGACTCGCGAAACAGTTTTATTCCAGTAGTTCTAGCCTGAGGTCTTCAGTGCTTTGTACAGGTTTCCACTGTTTATTCTTTCGGTACTTTGAAAATAAAGTGAAAATCATCATCTTTGACCATATGTTACTTAAATTTGCAAATCCAGAGCCTTGCTCTTTGTTTATATCATATATGCCAATCCAGTGATCTATTCAAGTACTTAGGAAAGATGGCGTCTCACCCGATTGCGTAATTTGCTAGTCCGTCTGAAGCACTGCCATCTTTGAAAAACTGACAGTGAAAAAATAATAATAACTTTGCTACTAGTAGACCATGTTCCTCTATATGGGACGAAATTAGGGGGTGGAAGGGGGGGGGGGGCAGATACTACAGCAAGAGAAAAACATTTTGGCCACCAGCTTCCGCATAAACCCGTCAAAAACAACACAAGCACATTTTTTGACCTATCCTTCCATTTTCTCTGATAAACCAGTTGCGTTTTTTTTTTTAGGACAGCTTGTGGCTCCGCAAGGGTTAAACTGCAGTGCCGAAAGGATTAAATAAAGAAGATATAATTCAATTCCTATTGCAATACTGTTGTGTAACGATTCTATATTCCGTACGGACAACTGAATGTTGTATGTATAAAAACGTATAATACACTGTATGTATTGATATTCTGATTTCCCCTCTGGAATGGCATGGTTTCGTATGTGTTTTTATTGAGTGGTTATTAACATCTAGGTACTACTTTTGCAAACTGATATTCGTTATGATTCCATAAGGTGAAAATCTCAATAATTTGATTAAAAGTAGCAAGTCGAGTGATCGCCGCACTCGGATAATAGGTGTAAACTTGCGTTATAAAGATAAATGTTTATAACATTGATTAGTTCGTTCACACTTGTCACAATTTTATGTACGTATCGTTTCTCTCGGCTTTAAAAAAAAAAACTCATCTAATTAGTTCCATGTTTAAACGGAACAATAAACCCCCCCCCACAAAAAAAAACTAGAAAATCATTGTGAGAAAAAAAGAAAATGCAAACGCGACTATGGTCGACCGGATTGTATCCATCGCTTCCCTACCCTAGCGGTACGGCGGTGTTATCTAATCAATACATGGATCCGTGGCAATAAGAAAAACAAACCGACTTCCTTGGTTACTGTTGCTAAGGGCACCCAAACAACCGCTGTTAATACATATACAGTATAGCAGATAAGTAGTCATAATAATACCACTTTGGAAACAAATGCATTAAAGGCTACATCCTACCCTATAAGCACATCAACAGATAAGCAGCTAACTAAGTAAGTCGTTTAATCACTTAACCCCTTAACCCCTTAATCACTAACTTGTACATATAGCTAACCCTTTAACCCCTTAACCCCTTAACCCCTCTCTCGCTTTACCGTTCACTCATTTCACTCGTTCGCACTTCATGTTTCGTTCGTTACACTCTCTTCACACTCGCACTTCACTCACTCATTCCTTCACTATTGCTCGTTCGTTTCACTCATTAACACACTAACACATTCACTCGCTTACCCGTTCGTTACACTCTCTTCACACTCGCACTTCACTCACTCATTCCTTCACTATTGCTCGTTCGTTTCACTCAACTAACTAGCTAACCAACTAACTAGCTAACCAACTAACTCCCTAACCAACTAACTAGCTAACCAACTAACTCCCTAACCAACTAACTCCCTAATCAACTAACTCCCTAACCAACTAACTAGCTAACCAAGTAACTCCCTAACCAACTAACTGACCCCATGCAACTAACACTTACACAGCTAGCACTTACGCAACTAGCACTTACGCAACTCAGTAACTCACTCACTCATTCACTCACTCACTCAACTAACACTCTAACTCCTCTAACTCTCTAACGAGCCGCAAGCATCTAGCACTTATGCAACTAACACTTACGCAGCTAATACTGTACAACTCAGTGACTAGCTAACCAACAAGCTCTTACATCAATTTATCACTCCCACCAACCAACGCATGACACAATGGTTAACCGGCTTATGAGTTAGAGGGTGGTTTAAGATATTTAACCTTTTTACCAGGTTAAATATTTTTACAAGTCCAATTCTATCAATATTGACACATACGAACTTTTTGCATTAGGGTTATCTGTCTTTGTTATAAAGTTTATTATATCACATTGATCTATTTCTAAAGGTTGTGGAAAAACAATACAACTACATCCCTCCCCTCTCTTTTTAACAATGGAGTAGTCTGCTTGTTCTACTCCATTTACCGTTATATTAACCTTTGCCTCTTCTTTCAAAAATCCAGTTCCTTTTGTAACCATTAAAGTACCTCTTATAATTCTACCAGGAGCAGACATACAATAACCTCCTATCCTATGGCTTTCTCCGGAGCCTCCATTACCAAATGCAAACTGAAAGCTGTTCATCTTAAGTTCACCCTTTTCCTTACCCCACACAGTAATAATAGGTTTAGGACCTATAAGAGAAGGAAGTGATACTTTTTTATCCACATAGGATTTTGTTGCTAAATCTCTTTCTTCTACAGGTGTTCCAGCATTTTTTATAGAAAAACCTTGAAAATCTACATCAGATATTGCTGTAAAACTTCCATCAGGATTTTTTACAATGGCACCACCATTATCAACGTAATTTTTATTAGCAGCAGCATCACGATCTGTAGGATTTGGCAGTCCAGTAATTGGGTGAGTGTTCATATCTATTTTACCAGCTGCTAAAAAAGTTCCATATCGGTTTTTTGTTAAAGCATTATTACCTGCAGATATTGCCTCAACAGCGGTATCCACATAAAACTTATTTGCAACTTGTTGGCTTTCTATAGGTGAACCAACATTGTTAATCCTCCATCCACCCATAGAAATGTCTCCACTTGCTGTATAACCATCTGCTCCATAAACAAAAGCACTATTAGCAGCATCTACATATTTTTTACTTGCAGCTTCACTCGGCTCCTCAGGGTCAGCTATATTTTTTATTTTATTAAAACCCATGTTTAAATACCCTGTCATATGGTATCCCCCATTTTCATCTAACAGCCCTGAGTTAGCATCAACATAACTCTTATTGCCAACATTCTGGGGATTTACTGGATTACTAGCCCTTGTTTGCGTGTTACCATTCATATTTATAGAACCAGTAACGGGGGTTGTTCCATCTTTACGTAAAAAATTATTACTTATGTAAGCAAGTGACACACCATCACCACTTGTTTTTACATCATCCATTCTTCCAAATTTATCAACAGGCATTTTTTAATATTACTAAAAAAGTTTATTTAAAATAATTTGAAATTTATTACCTAAACCCAACTCTTTAAGAATGTACAAACATAAATGACCACAAAATACTTCCCCTGCTTGTTGTAATTGGTCAGTATTATAATGTAATGGACTTTTTAAATAATCTATAACTTCAAGAGGAGGTTGTATACCATAACTATCAAAATAAATTTTAGTTTTATCATCTTTAAACCATGCAACCCAATGAGTGCCAGGTCCACCAGCATCATCAAGATTTAATATACCACATTCTTTATTTTTTACTTTTTTAGGTAGAGTATCTCTTAAAAATACTCCTCTAAAATTTTTTATTTTTAATTTTTTTGCAGCATCCTCAAGTTCAAAACTGCTTAAAGGTTTATTTGGTAAAGTTATATTGTCAATTAAAATAGTTTGCATTTTTTATATATTTAAATATTTACAATAGCACTATTATCAACCCATGAATTAAACTCATCAGAATAACCTTTCCACTTTACGAGAGATTTTTTTTTCCCTTTTTTAATAACCTTTTCTATCCTATACACCTCTTGTCTCGTTTTTTGTAGTTCAGGTTCATAAAAGCTACCTTTTATTTCTTCACCATTTAAATCTTCAATTTTATATGTTACAGGTGATGTATGTTTTACTTTTGAAACTGTAAAAACCTCTTCAGTCCATCTCGTTGTATAACCCTTTTCAAAAGTCTTTTTCTTTTTACTTATCCTTACTTTGTCTCCAACAGAAAACTTTGGTTCAATATCCTCCCTTACTTGATTATAATCAGGATACAATGTTTTCCAAACTTTATTTTCATTCTTCTTCTTACTTGCTTCAGTTGGAGTCATCTTAATAGAAGAATGCTTTGTGTTGTTATATTCTTTAACAAGGTCTTGTAATACGTCAATATAAACATTTGTTGAGTGAGCAGAGAAATACTTCCACATTTTTTCTTTCATTGTTCTATTCCATCTTTCAACAACGCTTGATTTTTCCTCGTTTTCAGTGGAATATAATTCAATCAAGTCTTTAACATCTTTGTTATAAAACTCTTTACCTTTATCTACCCACATATTTTCAGGTTTTCTTTCCTTAAAAATACTCTTCAATGCAACAGAAACAGATTTTCCTGTTTTATCTTTTAATGGTATCAGCCACCCATATTTTGAAAAGATGTCAATGACAGCAAGAAGATATTTTACACCACGATTAAGTTTAGAAAATGCTTGCATATCTACTAAATCTGCGGCCCATATTCTATCAATACCATTTACTCTAACTCTCCTTTTCTTAAACTTTCTTTTTACAGGTTTATGTAATTCTTCTGCTAATATTATATTTTCTGATTTTTTTTTTTTAATTCCCATTCCAAATCTTTTCTTAGTTCCTATCAATGAGGAAACCAATCCTCTTTCCATTCTTTCCTTAATAGTAGGATTATAAATACCTTTTAACTCTTTAAGCATATTTGCATCACAAACAGAATTTCTTGTTGCTGTATCATTATGCTTAAGATAACAGATATCATGATGATAAGCCGCTTTGTCAACACGATTTACAGGCTTTGACCATTCTTTAGGTGTTAAATCAGGATCTAATCTTTTCTTTAACTTAGTACCAGGACCAGTAAAGTTATGCCCAGGTAAATGCATTTCAACAGGTAAGTTATTGATTGCTTTGTTTAACAACGAACCACCTTCTTTTTGTTTAATAAATTGTGTTTTAGTTGTTCCACATTCTACACATTTCCCACGCTTCATATTTTTACCATTTTTACTTATGGTATACTCAATATACCTTGTATCAGTTTTCTTTTTACATTTAACGCAATACATTTTTTATATTAAAATAAAATTTTTAATATAAAATGGACATTGTTAATTTATCTTGGAATGAAGCGTTTGCAAAAAGATTTAACCACCCCCTTTTACCAAGAAGTATTAGAGGTTTAATAGTAGGTAAATCAGGATGTGGTAAAACTACACTTTTACTTAACCTTTTGTTAAGACCAGATTGGTTAGATTATAACAACTTATGCGTTTTTGGTTCACAAAGAAATACAATTTATAGTTTTTTTCCTAATGTATCACCAGGGTATAAAATAATAGAAAATCCAGTAAATCTAGTTTACCTTCCACTAACATTAAATGAAATACATAATTTAAATGTGTCAATTACAGACCAAGATGGAACATTACTAAATCTTCGAGGGGAGAATTTAACAATTAGATTTCATATAAGAGAAGCAAGATAATAAAAAAAAAATAGAATATATAAAATGACAGACTATACTACTGTAAAAGTAAACATTTCAGAAGGGCAAAAGCAAAAACTTCAATATGCAGTTAAAGCAGGTTGTCCTATAAGTATTCGTTTAGGTTATGAAGATTTAAAAGGTAATGATGTTTTAGCAATTAGTAATTCACAAGCGAAGAAAATGGCTAAAGCTTATGAGAATGGAAAAGGTATAACAATTAGATTAAATAAAAAACAACTTAAGGATAATATGAAAATAGAAGGTGGTTTTCTTGGAATGTTAGCAGGATTAGCATCAGCAGCATTACCTGCATTAGCAAGAACCGTTTTACCAGCTTTAGGAGTTGGTGCTTTATCTGGGTTAGCCTCTTCAGGTGTTCAAAAGGCGATGGGTAGCGGTCTTTTCCTTAAAAAGGGTGGTTGTGTATGTAGAGTAGAAACTGATGGTGAAGCTTTATATCTTGGTCCTGCTAAAGGTAAAGGACTTGGTTCCGCTGGTGATGGTTTGTATTTAAAACAAGGTGGGAAAATTTATGATGGAAAAGGTCTTCTTTTAGGACCTAATAGCCCATTTGCTAATATTCCTATATTAGGCGCAATATTATAAATTTAAAATAAAATATGAATGTGCATAAATTTGGAAACAACAAACTAAAAATGGTTCAACCAAAAACTATTTTTTGGAGACCTGTTGATACAAAATATCCAGCTAAAAAAGTTAATCCTGTTACTTGGGATATTTATACTCAACAACCTATTATATTAGAACCATATAGAACTAAAACCATTGTTTTAAATTTTGGTTTTATGATGAGTAGGGGTGCCGTTTTAATTTCTCTATCTTATGCTAAAAAAATTAAGCAATTTAGTTTAACAAATGAAGTTATTCTTGAGGATAATGATAATGTGGTTACCACAATTACAAACAACTCTGGTAACCTAGCAAAAATTAATGAAGGTGAATTTTTATGTCGACTTTACTATACTATTTAAAAAAAATAGTTGTAATTAATAAAATGGAACTAAATGAAAAGATATATCCAAACTTACCAGAAGCACGAAATATACCAAATGCTCCAAGACTAGAATCAGTAATTTTAAGTGATGATAATGGTCAATCCTTCAGGTTACAAAAAATATCAGAAATTCAAACATTTCTTGAAAATGAAGTTAAGACAAGAGAACAACTAACTAAAAAATACTTAAAGATTAGTAAATCAGTTGATAACGTTGAAACAGGACTAACCACCTTAGCACTAGGTGCCGGAGCAGGGGGAATAGCTCTAATGAGTACCGTAGTAGCAATTCCAGCAACGTTAGCCCTGGAAGGTTGTGCTTTAGCTGTTGGTCTTGCTGCAATTGTTAGTAAATTTGCAGTTAGAAGAACTAGGACTAAATCTGAAAAACATCTTCAGATTAAAATGTTGGCAGATTCAAAGTTAAATACGATACATACACATATATCTAAGGCTATCAGTGACAACAAAATAGAACATTCAGAATTTACTTTAATTATGGATGAATTGGAAAAATACAAACACATGAAGGAAGAGATACGTCTTAAGTCAAAGAAAAAAAGCAAGCTAGAGGAACAGGAGAGTTTAATAGAGAAGGGGAAACAGGAAGCACGGGAGGAATTCAGGAGACTAGTAGAAAGAAACAATGGAACCCATTAAGACTAAAGCTAAAACCGCCTAAGTTTAAATTTTCTTGTGCATGTGAGATAGATAATACTAATTAAAAAAATTTTTTATTATTAAAAAATGTCATTTTTAAAGATAAAAGACCCTTTAAAAAGGGAAGAAATGGTAAAAGAATATCTTGCAACAAAGAAAAGAATTCGTGATAGTCAACTTGCAGAGAGAACAGGCGAAATTGAATTACAAACAGACCTTTCTAAGTTTTTTAGGCCTATTACAGAAACACAAAAAGTCACAACAAAGGAGATTACAGAAGGGCTTAAACCTATTAAAGAGGGGGTTTCACAATTACCAGGAGCAATTACTGAGGGGTTAACACCTATTAGGGAGGGAATTATTCAAATACCTGTTCAACTTTCTAAAATAGTGCAAAAGTCATCACCTCCTTCTTATCAGAAAACCACAATAGAAGAAGATGAAGAAGAAATTAGAAACTTTGTTAAAGTTTTTAATATAAAATTAGCAAAATATAAATATGATTTTGATAATGTCTATAGAATAGTTTTTGATAGTGATTTAGAAAAAATTAAATTTGGTAAACATGTAATTTCATATAATCCAAATAATAAAACTTTTTCTCTTGAAAAAACTATATTCCCAGCTACTGATGGGTTATGGGAATTGATTTTATCTAATAATCCAAAAAAATTTACCCAAAAAGATTTTAATGCTTATCAAAATTTAATTTATTTAAGTGATATTATGTTTAAGGATAATAATCGAAAAAATGAATTAAAAACGTATAATATACTTGGTGAAAAATGGAAAAACATAATTGCACCTGTTTTTAATTACATTAAAAAATCAACTGGTGAAGGATTAAGAAAAAAGAAAACAACCATGGTAATACCATCTGACCCTAACGCACTATTAGAAAGATTAGACCTTTTAATGGCAAGTAAAGAAGCTGGTAATACGGGTGTAAGAAATGAGCTTGTAAGTATTTGTGATGAATTAAAAAGACAGCATGTTTTAAATACAAAAAGTTATAAAAAAATTAATGTCTTTACTATAAAATGATTATATCACAAAATAGAGGAATTAAAAGAAATTATGCTTATGGTGGAACAGGAATATTTGATACTTTAGCTAATTTTCTTACAAGACTATTTACAAGCAGCGCAGCTAAACAAATTGCATCTTCTGCCCTTGATGTTGGTAAGAGTGTGGCTAAGGAAGGAGCAAAGAAAGCGTTAGAGGTTGGAAAGAGTGCAGCAGTTGATACAGGTAAAAAGTTAATCTAAAACTTGATGAAGATTGTGAAGTATTAGAGTCTAACGATACAAGTTATAAATATAAAAAGGCTGTTTTAAAATTATCACCTGAAAAAGCTGATGCTATTATGGAATTTGAAGAAAGTGTTAATCAATATTTAGAAAAACATAAAATACTAAAGGTAACCATTCTTTACGGAAGTAAAATTTATGCAAAAATGGGAAAAAATCTTTCTACAGAAAAAACTTAAAAATATTAAACTTAAGGGTGTGTTTGTAAATGATGAAAACAAATCATTCCCCCAACTATGGATAGAATACTAAAACAATTATAATTTAACTTAAAAATTATAATTGTATATAAAAAATGGATGATATTTTAGATATTAGAGCGTTATTTTCAAAAAATGATAATATTGATGAATATGAATATTATGAATATCTACCTATTACAGGAACCAATCTTAACAACCCTGGAGGGGATATTAGGATTAATATTGAAACTCAAGATATTTTTTATCACCCTTCCGAGTCATATTTACAAATTATAGGTGAATTAGTAAAAAATGATGGTACCGTATATGGTGCAGCCAATGAGGTTACCATAACAAATAATGGTCTTTTATATCTGTTTAAAAATATCAGATATCAACTTAGTGGGCATGAGATAGAATCTATTAATTATCCTGGCCAGGCTACAACAATGCTAGGACTGTTAAAATACCCGGATGACTTTTCTAAATCACAAGGGTTAAACCAATTGTGGTATAAGGATACAGGAGTCAATGCAGCCAGTACTACTAATGCTGGTTTTTCAGTAAGAAGACAATATATTTTTAGTTCAAATCCAGTTGGAACATTTAGTTTTAGGATACCTTTGAAACATATATTTGGTTTTTGTGAAGATTACAACAAAGTTTTATATGGTATGAAACAAACTTTAACCTTAACAAGAAATGATGATAATGATGCAATTTTTAGAGCTGGTGGTACCGATGCTGGTAGAGTTAATTTACTAAAGGTATCTTGGTTTGTACCTCATGTGGAGCCGGAAGATGGTTATAAGATGGAACTTTATAAATTTGTCGAAAAGAAAGAAAAATTTCCAGTTGGATATAGAATGATACAAAGTGACTCTATTGCGGTTCCGCAGGCAGCAACAGGTTTTACTTGGAGGCTATCAGCTAAATCATCTCCTGAAGTGCCACGTTTCTTAATTGTTAGTTTTCAAGCTGGGAAAAGTGGTGACCAAGAACAAAACCCTGCTATATTTGATAACTTAAATGTTAAAAATATTTATGTAATGTTAGGTTAAAAAAAATACCCAATATATGATTATGATATAAATTTTCCTGCTAATCAAATTAGTAGAATATATAGTGAAGCTGCTTTGTTTAGAAAAAAGTTTTTTAACATGGATGAATTGGTATCAAACCCTAATATTACTCCTTCAGATTATAAAACTCTCTTTCCTTTGTTTGTGTTTGATATATCAAAGCAAAGTGAAAGGTTAAAGTATTCTGTAACTGATATTCATATTAAGGTAACATTTACTAATAACCCCCCTGCAAATACTGAAGCATATGCGGTTTAGTGATAGGCTAATTAACTTCCAGAGTGATGGAAATAAAATGAGTGTAGTGTATTAAGTATTTTTTTTTCTTTATATGAAAATGATAAAAACTATTGATTTAAAAAAATTTTGAAAGATAACAATATTAAGTTTTATTCACACTGGTCTAAAAAAAAGTTTGTAGATGTAGTTAAAGAGCATGGGTTATACCCTGAGGAAATTAAACCAGTTGAAAAAAAGAAAAATGAAAGTGATAGATTGCAATCTATTCTAAAAAAATCCAAGAAAAGTAACTTTAGAGGATGTTAACACTGGTGAAATAATAAATTTTCCATCAATTTACAAAGCAGGTAAGTTTATAGATAAATGTCCACAAACAATTGAAAACTGGAATGGGAAAGTTTGGAATGGTAAATATAAATTTAATATATTGTAAGTAATTTTATTATTTTTAAAGAAAATAATAAAATTGATTTAAGTGAAAAAATCACTACTTAAAAATATAATTAGATAGATAAAAAATGATTACTTCATTTACAAGAAGATTCATAAATAAATTATCGGGTGCCAGTCAAACGATTGCATCTAATATTTACAGCGGAGCTCAAAGAGTTGTTGCTGCAGTAGTTCCAGAAAGAGTTAAAAGAAGGGTTAGTGAATTCTCTAGTTGGTTAACTAGTAATGTTGAACCAGAACAAATTCCTCAAATTTTAAACCAAGTTTTTACAAATGTAGAGGAACACTTACCAGAAGAAGATATACCAAGAAGAGCAATGCCAAACTTTGAATTAAGACAAGAAATGTCGGCACTAAGAGAATTTGCAACGCAGCATGTTATAGATGGTGTAAGTGGGTGGGGACCGGATGATTTTTTAGAAGTATATAGAGAAAACATAACAAGTTTTTTAAGAAGTCATAGAAATACAAAGGTAAAGCTAACACTTCTATGTGAATTTACAAAGGAAACAAACGATGGTACTAAAAAAACAGAAAGCCAATTTTCATCACGCCATGAAATTATTACAAGAGAAAGCGATGTAAATAAGCAATATGATGAAATGGTAAAACGAATTATGGAAAATTTTGACCTTTTTTTTACAAAAAGAAAGTGAATGGATTTTTAAAAGGGTTATAAACTTAAAATTGTATGTTGTAGAAAATAGACCGTTATGGGAGGGGCTTGCTGGTTCATACTTACCTTTACCAGCAGGATTAAAAAGAGCAAATAACAGAAATGGACTTGTTAATATACAAAATATGGAGGATCATAATTGTTTTTTATATTGTGTTATTAGGGTAGCTTACCCAAAAGAAAAAAAACCCGCAAAGAGTTGACAAAAAATTAAAAGAACAAATCCAAGAATTAAATATGCAAGGAATAGAATGTCCTGTTAAATTGTGTGATATTAATAAATTTGAAAATCAAAATCTCTCATTTTCTGTTGTTGATATAGGTTATGATGAGAAAGATGGTTTATATCCCCTTAGAAGGCAAAAAAAAGAAACTTTTGATAGAAAACATTTGGTGGTTCTTTTGTTAATAAAAAATGAAGAAGGAAATAGTCATTATGTTTTGGTAAAAGATCCAAGTGCACTATTAGCATCAAAAATATCAAAAGATAAACATAAACTGTTTTTTTTTGTTGGAGCTGTTTAGGACATTTTACAAGTGAAAGTGTTTTGGAAAATCATAGAGTGTATTGCTATGAAGAAGATGCTGTAAGAATTAAAATGCCTTCAAAAAAAGAAAGTATAGTAATGTTTAAAAACTGGGTTAAAACACAATGGCATCCTTTTGTTGTTTATGGTGATTTTGAAACGGCTCTTGTACCAATACAACATGCAAAGCCAGACCCAAGTAAAAGTTCAACAACAAAAATTCATATGCATGTTCCAACAGGTTATGCTTTCTTTTTAAAAAGCTTTGATGAAAATGTTTTTAAGTCAAGATTGTTGCTATATCGAGGGGAAAAAGCAGAGGAAAAGTTTGTAGAAGAAATAGCCTAACCAGAGAGATTTTTAAATTACCTGCAGAGGATACTTACTGCAGAGGATGCAAAAGATTTTAATAAGGCAGATACTTGTTATCTTTGTAATAAGAAGTTTGGAGAGGAAGAAGAAAGTGATGAAGAAGACGAAAGCGATGAAGAAGATGGAGTGGAAGAAGAGGAAGAAAAAGAAAAAGGAAAGAAAAAGGAAAAAGATGAAGATAGATGGAAAAAAGTAAGAGACCACTGCCATTTTAGTGGTAGATATAGAGGGGCAGCACATAATAAATGTAATCTTAAATTTAGTAAACCAAACTTTCTCCCTGTTTTCTTTCATAATTTGTCTGAATATGATTGTCATCTTTTTGTTAAAAGTCTTGGTGTTAGTGAGGGGGAAATTAATGTAATTCCAACTAATGAGGAAAAATATATAAGCTTTACAAAGAAAAGTTATATTGAACAGTTGAAAGTTAAAAATAAAACAAAAGATATTTATAAGGATACCAGGTTTTTAGATAGTTATAAATTTATGAGTACAAGTTTGGCAAAACTAGTAGAAAATTTAGATAGTGATCAATTCATAAACCTAAAAAAGTATTTCCCAATAAAAGAAGAGTTTAAACTTCTTTGTAGAAAGGGTGTTTATCCATATGAATATATTGATTCTTTAGAAAGATTAAATGAAACGCAATTACCTCCTAAAGAGGCATTTTATTCAAAACTTTCGGGGCAAGAAGATTATGAACATGCAAAAAAGGTATGGAAAACATTTAAAATTAAAACTCTTGGTGAATATCATGATTTATATTTAAAAACGGATGTTCTTCTTTTAGCTGATGTGTTTGAAAGCTTTAGGGAAGTTTGTTTTGAAGTTTATAAATTAGATCCTGCCTGGTATTTTACTGCACCTGGTTTAGCTTGGGATGCAGCATTAAAGTTAACTGGTGTTAAGTTAAAACTGATTAGAGATAAAAATAAAATTCAATTTATCGAAAGGGGGATTAGGGGAGGGATTTCAATGATTATTAAAAGACCTATAAAAGCTAATAATAAATATTTAGGTAAAAAGTATAAATCAAAGAAACTTTCAGTATTTTGTAAATATTTAGATTGTAATAACTTGTATGGTTGGGCAATGAGTCAGAAGCTTCCAATTGGAGGATTTAAATGGATGACAGAAAAAGAACTAAATAACTGGAAACGACATCCCTGTTTTTTAGAAGTAGATTTAGATGTTCCTAAAGAACTGCATGATTACTTTAATGATCTTCCTCTTGCAGCAGAGAAAATTAAAGTTAATGGTGTTGAAAAACTAACACCGAATTTAAACGATAAAAAGAACTATGTTATACATTGTGAAAGTTTAAAACAGTGTTTATCTCTTGGCTTAAAGCTTAAAAAGGTACATAGAGGAATTAAGTTCAAAGAGAGCGATTGGCTAAAACAATACATAGATTTAAACACACAGCTAAGAGCAAAAGCAAAAAATGATTTTGAAAAGGATTTTTATAAGTTAATGAATAATTCTGTATTTGGTAAAACTATGGAAAATATAAGAAAAAGGGTAAATGTTAGGCTTGTCAGAAGTAAACAATCAGCAAGGAAATTCGTAAACAAACCAAACTTTAAGCATTTTGAAATATTTGACGAAAATTTAGTATCCATTCATATGGGAAAAACGCAGGTAAAATTTAACAAGCCTATATATTTAAGGGTTTTCCATTCTTGAGTTAAGTAAAACTTTGATGTATGATTTTCACTATAACTATATTAAACCAAAATATGGGGATAGGGTAACTTTAGGACTTACTGATACAGATAGTTTATTATATGAAATTGTAACAGAAGATTTTTATAAAGATATTTCAGATGATGTTAAAGAAAAGTTTGATACTAGTGATTATCCTAAGGGGGGACATCCTTCAGGTATTCCAGTCGGTATAAATAAAAAGGTGATTGGCATGTTTAAGGATGAAACAAATGGGAAGGAAATAGAAGAGTATGTTGGTTTAAAAGCAAAAATGTACAGTATTAAAATGGATGATGGGAAAGAAAGTAAAAAATGTAAGGGGATTAAGAAAAATATAATTAAAGAAAATATAACACATCAGGATTATCTGAATTGTTTAGAAAAAAATGATATTCATCATAGAATTATGACAAATATAAGAAGTTATAAACATCAGAACTATACAGAAGAAATTAATAAAATAGCATTAAGTGCAAATGATGACAAAAGGTATATTTTACCTGATGGAATTCATACACTTGCTTGGGGGCATCATAGGATTCCAGAATTAAATGAAGAAGAAAGAAAAATGTATGAAGCACAGGGGGCAAGACCAAAAACATATTAAAAAAAATTTATTTGTTGTAGTATAACAAATAAAAATTATAAATTTTTGTTTACTGTTGATTTTTTAATTTTGTTGCATGTTGCACATTCTAGAACAATGTTTTTATAATTTGAACCTGTTAGATAATTTTTCATTTTATAAAATAAACTTTCTTCTTCATATGCAAATTTAAACATACCATAACAGTCATTTTCAAGGTGAATAAGGTGGTAACTATGCTTAAAAATACCATATTTTTTACCATCAAAAATTATATAATCTTTCCAATTTGTTAATTTATCCATTTCTTTAACTACTTTATCCCTTTTTTCATTGTATTCTTCAACTAACTTATTTACATTGTTTACTTCATCATTAATTTTTTCTATCACTTGTAAATCTTCTTTACTGGTTTCTTTTTCTCTTGTATTAAGTAAAAGTACATAATTTTTTAATTCTTGCAAAACTTTTATATAAGTTTCTTTTCCATATTGTATTTTTTTCCCAGTTTTGTAGTTTATTCCGTTTTTTAATTTTTCATATTTTTCTTTTAAATTTATAGAATCATCAACAGTAATTTTTTCTATGTATCTTAATGAAAATGGAATATAATTTCTTGGATAAAATGAAATTGGGTATCTTATTTGAGGTGGAAACCTTTTAATTTTTTCTTCCATTATTTTCTATTTCTAAAATTTTTTACTTAAATCATTTTTTATCAATATCTTAAACCGCTCATAAGCCGGTTAGCCATAGCCTGATGCGTTGGTTGATGTGAGAGTTTGTTGGTTAGCTAGTCACTGAGTTGTACAGTATTAGCTGCGTAAGTGTTAGTTGCATAAGTGCTAGATGCATGCGGCTCGTTAGAGAGTTAGAGGAGTTAGAGGAGTTAGAGTGTTAGTTGAGTGAGTGAGTGAATGAGTTACTGAGTTGCGTAAGTGCTAGTTGCGTAAGTGCTAGTTGTGTAAGTGTTAGTTGCATGGGGTCAGTTAGTTGGTTAGGGAGTTAGTTGGTTAGCTAGTTAGTTGGTTAGGGAGTTAGTTGGTTAGGGAGTTAGTTGGTTAGGGAGTTAGTTGGTTAGGGAGTTAGTTGGTTAGTGAGTTAGTTGGTTAGGGAGTTAGTTGGTTAGCTAGTTAGTTGGTTAGCTAGTTAGTTGAGTGAAACAAACGAGCAATAGTGAAGGAATGAGTGAGTGAAGTGCGAGTGTGAAGAGAGTGTAAGAACGGGTAAGCGAGTGAATGTGTTAGTGTGTTAATGAGTGAAACGAACGAGCAATAGTGAAGGAATGAGTGAGTGAAGTGCGAGTGTGAAGAGAGTGTAACGAATGAAACATGAAGTGCGAACGAGTGAAATGAGTGAACGGTAAAGTGAGAGAGGGGTTAAGGGGTTAAAGGGTTAGCTATATGTACAAGTTAGTGATTAAGGGGTTAAGGGGTTAAGTGATTAAACGACTTACTTAGTTAGCTGCTTATCTGTTGGTGTGCTTATAGGGTAGGATGTAGCCTTTAATGCATTTGTTTCCAAAGTGGTATTATTATGACTACTCAGATAGGCTACTAAAATCGTGTTTTCATGACTGTTTCTCTCAATTAAATTTCGGAAAAATATTCCTTTTCATTTTTTTCTGTCGATGATGAATTCTAGGTAAAAAGTTTATGGATGCTTGAACTGATTTACACAAGGAAATGTACAAAAAGAATGAATTTCAGGAGCTACGGGCAATGTAATACGCGTGCCAGCTAAGATTTGAATTTCAGTGAGAAAAAATGAAAAACTTCATAAACCTCAGTTTTGCCTAAGAATCAGAGAATTAAAACTGCTTAATGTTTTCGTAAGTTAATTTGTCTCAGCGTCATATTCAATAATAGATTATAAGCATTTTGAAATATTTATAGATGTTCTGATTCAACAGAGAGGTGTACGTCTGGGAAAAATTTCAATTTCAAGTTAAGGGAAAAAGGTTAACTGGTGATTTTAAAATGCGTAAAGTGTGCTGTCAATTAACAAACTTGTTAATATCATTGACGGTAGTTTATCTTATGATTCGCTGAAGACAACAGGTGGTCGAGTGGGTTACATCGGCAGTTTGGATTGCAAACACACGTCCTATCAGTAAACAGTTTACCGACACACCTTTTGAAATGGAAGATGTGCTAATCCTCTTAAATTCGGCTAAGTCAAAAGGTGATTTAATGTACGTAAGTTGCCTTATGAGCTGAACTTCCAAAACAGTACAAAACAGAATTTGGTCTGTTTCATGATTGAAATCTACACGTAGATCTACTTTCGGTAAGGAATACACGTAAAAGTGCTTTATTTAAATAGCAGATGGTTTGAATCTAAGATTAAACTGTATGTTTTTTGCAGTCTGATCTGTATCTACACAGTAAGCACTCTTCACGCTCCACGGGTTAATGTTAACGTCAAACTGAAACATGGATGACAAGTGCCTCTTTTTTGGATGTGCAGTGGTTGTAAACAAGCTAGAAATTTTAGTAAACGTACTTTCTTTTTATTAGTATTTCATATATTTTTACTTTTGTTTTCCACTGTTAAACATTTTATGTCTCTTTCAGAGAATTTCAGAGGAAAAACAAACAAACAAACTAGAATTAATTAATCCATGTTGTAATGTTAAGTTGATTGGAACTCTTTGCTCCTATTCCGTTGTCAATCATATCACAATGCAAACTTTCAGCCTCTGTGTACATTTTCGGAAAGCACATCTTTTAAACTTTTTCTTTCAGTGCAATCGTTGTAATTGTAAACACAAATAATATCTCACTTCTCGAACGTTATTAGTCGCTTTATTGGGTGCCGACATAGCAGGCAGCAAGGCTGCACACCAAGCCAAATAAATGCGACGACCTGATTGGTCATATAATGATTTCCACGGATCTATGTATAGCGGACCTGATTCTCCCTATTTTTGGAAAATCTATAACGTTCTTTCAGAGTGTGTCCTTATTATTTTTTCGAAGAATACTATGCGAAGTACTGGTGAAAGAAACCCAAGAAAGACATGGTAGATGCACTGGTCGCAGCGATATTGGATCAGTAATAGTGTTGAAAACGGCGCCTAACATCATACAAAGAAAGAAATACAAAGTTCCAGCTATAAATTTCAACAAAAATGGCCATACTTTCTATGTTTACAAAACACAAAATCAAAACAAGATTGATGCCGATACAGATATATAGTATGAGGGCAATAATATGTCATTTAGCAAAGGTTAAATGAACGGTTTTTCGGTAGAAAAATATGAAAAACAACTCAACTCGAATAAATCTTGTAAACGACAGAGAAAAAAAAAACATTCCTTAATTTACATATACCATACTCCAGAAATTCATCAAACCCATTCTGTGTTGTTTTTTTGCCTATTTGGTGCATATACAGGATGATCCAGAATATATGATACTGTTTTACTCTCATATTACTTTTGCTAATAGGAAGCCATGTCTTAAAAATCAGAACAGTTGTAGAAACTACAGATCCTGAAGTTTTATTGGGGATACAGACATTTGAAATAAAACCGAGTTACATAGCTTGACCAGCAAAAGTTACAGCAAATGTTAGACATGATGTCCTGTTTGTTCTATGACGACTTTAAGTCGATTTTTTCAAGTTTTTCAACAAATTTATACACATTTCTGGTGTAATTTTTCTGATTCAATTTGTTGAATTGTTTTCAACAGTTGGTGTACTTGAAGTTTATTAAGTCTTTCAAACTATGGATACCTGTACGTTAATGAAGAGTGACTCTCAGAATACAGTAGCTAATCTATTTCTGCAGACCTCTGCATTGACACCGCCCTATTACGTAAACAGTTAGGCATAAATGACATCATAACAGCAACATAACGTTTGGAATTTGTTTAAAAAAAAACATTAAAATCATACGATTTAAATGGTATACTTTTCAGCACATATGCAAATATTTCTTAATTTTATACAGATCAAAGTTAAGTCATATATTCTGGATCACCCTGTACAAATGACACATTATCGATGCTAAAGTATACCACTAGCACTGAGACACAAGTGCACTTTAAACCGTTGACTTTTCCACATTGAAGGCTTGAAAGCATAATCTAGGGTATAGGTACTCCCAATTTTGTCATTTTGTAATGTACATAATGTACAAAATACGCGTGTAAGAATATATGCAACTATCCCCAAAAGATCATGTTTGCAAATCTGGTCTTCATATTCCACAGCTATGGCTGTTAACATTGAAGGGGATGACATTTCGGAATAATCGAATTGGCATGCTGTGCCCTTCTTTCTACACGTTACTATGTGATAACGTCTTTGCACAGTTGTTACCAGGGCTTAAACTTCTGGGACGCCTTTTTCTGGCGCAATTAGAGAAGTGATGTGCTGGTCTATGAACTGAGTAAATTTTCTGGAGGATGTGCTTGGGTTAATTTTCTGTCCACAAACACAAAGGGCACGTTGGCTTCCCCTTTGTCGATACTCTATTTGATATGAATAATCGAGAACTTTGCCCAGCACTAGCACAGTACTTACAGATCACAGAAGAAGCATATGGTTTAAGTGACGTGCTGTTGTTACAGGAATTGTGCGACGTAATGCACATATTTCTTCTAACATTAAATCATCTTTTTGTTCATCAGTCCGCTGCCTCCCTGGATGTCTCAAGATAACACGAGTAACATGCCATTCCATGTCTGTAGATGATAGTGTGAGGAAGAATGTGAAAATTCCAAATTACTTTACAGCTCTCATTAAACTGCCAAGATGATGGTGAACCCCGAGCTTTTTTTTTAAAAAAAGAATTGGTACGCTTTGTACTTTAATATAAGACATTCCTTTCATTTTGCTAGGATCCTTAAATAGACCAAAATTAATACTCTCCTCAGAAACCCGTCCTCAATAAGATTTTCTAACAGCAATTGATGTGGAGTCCATAACTTGTTTGTGTTCTCCCGTGTACTGACCAATAAATCAATGTGATTTGCCACTTTTATTCAATATTCTTGCATTTGAATATTTCTTTGGAATAATGTGAACTTCTCGATCTACATCAAATCCACCTCCGTTTCAACGACTGCTTGGTAATGTCTGTTGCCTGTGATAATCCACTGCAGTGCCTGTTTAACTATTTCTTGGCGTATCATTTCATAGAATACATTTCCCTTGCATTATTTCTTTTCTTTTGGACACAAGCATACCATAATTTAAGAGAGTTCGTGGAAGACTGGTACACTAATCATTGGCATGAACTCGAATATTGACAACTTGTATCAAAACATCTCTTTGTTTCCCTTTTGGTAGTAGGCAATCTTCATTAAAGGATACCTTCTTGCCAAGAGTGCACTCTCAAAGTCCGTCAAGTCCTGTGTAGGATTAGATTGATCTGGAACAAGCATTTTGCTAGCTTGAAGTTGAGATAGGACTTTGTTTTTGTTCACATAATGCTTGCATGTGCAACAAGTATAAGAAATGACTTCAATTGAAATTTTATCAGCACTAATGGATGCAGCCGTCTACTAACCTCGTGTCTGTGTAAAAACACGCATATTCAGTAGACTCTTTTAAAATCTTTCTGAGGTTGGTTAGTGCAGTATTAATGTAAATATGTTTTTGTATTAATTTTCTGTTTCCACCCTTTTTGCGAATGAATTTTCTTTGTAATCGGATTTTTTTTTTTTTTTTTTTTTCGAATCTCATTACTGTCTCCTTTGGACGGATGTGCATCTTCATTGCTGGTCCAAGGTTCATCCTCTCTTTAGCCATGCTCTCTTGTCTTTTCAGTGATGCTGTCAGTTACTTCTGGGGGTAGTTTCTTTCACTTTTCAGATCTGTTGTGTGTTTCATTGTCAAGGATGGTGGTAATTACTACTGGAGGAAGTTTCTTCCTGTTTGCAGATCCCTTGTCTGTGTTTCATTGTCAAGGATAATGGTAAATACTTCTGGTGGAAGTTTCTTCCTGTTTGCAGATCCCTTATCAGTGTCTTTTTCACGGATGCTGGCAGCTAATTCTGGTGGAAGTTGTTTCTCTTTTGAAACCTGTTATGTGTTTCGTTTGCACGTATGGCGGCAGTTACTTCTGGGCTTTTCTAATCTGTTGTGCGTTTCATGGTGGCAGCTACTTCTATGAAAGTTTTTTCCTGTTTGCAGATGTGCTGTCTGTATTTTTTCATATGTGCTGGTTGGAGGTTTTCGACAGAAAAAAAATCCGTATCAGCCTGGTACCGTGTACAGGGACTACTTCTGTGTAATAACGTTCGGGACTTTCAATCTTTAACGTTCACGACTAGTATGACAAAGCTAGCATGACAAAGCATGAAAACCCCATTTATCAGTGTATTTATACACACTTCGACTGTTGTTTGTCATCTACTTTTTTTCACATTTTTTATTCAGACCTTGATTTTGTTCGATATTGATCTATGCCTATTACATAAATATATGTCGTTTCGAAAGGGTATTTCCAAATATGATGTTACTGTACAGTACACTCGTGATTTCGGCATCGCGATTAATGATCACAAGGTTGACTCGAATCCTGCATTGAAACTGGAAAAAAATGTACTGTTCCTGACAATGACAGTAAATAACAACAACTTTTCATTGTTTAAAAAATAGTTTTTAAGCCACAGAAACATTGTTGTTTATTTTTTTGTAGCAGCTCGAACGGCAACCACCTTTTTTAAATGCATCCTGATCTATGCAGCCTTACCGTTATCTATGTTTATTGATCCGTATATCATATATCTACAATAAAATGTAGTCAGATTTTTTGGTTCTTCGTATTGATTTTATGAGGTTTCTTTACAGTTATAGTGGTGAGGTATATAATAAAAGGAGTATTACAACAGTCTGCATTTCTGCGTGGTCGGATCATGTCTCGTTGCGTGTGTAAAGAGAAGCGCATTGGATTCGACCTTCACTCTCATCGATACGCATCTCTTTACACACGCAACTCGACATGATCCGACCACGCAGAAATGCACACTGTTGTAATACTCCATATTTACAGATGCTGGCAGCTATTTCTGACTTTTCCATCCAAAAAGACTAGTTGATTGCAGACCCCAATAAGATGTGAGTAGGACAGGAGAATGTCACAGACATGGAAGATAATGTTGTGATGGTCATAATATGATGTCACCCAAACGATAAGTCAAGTGGTGAATGTTTGTTGAAGATTTGTCTGTTGATATTGGCAGGAATATATTGTTATCACTGTTAGCAGACAGAAAATATTCAATTTGTGCTGTTTTTATATGATATAATGTATTGTGCTCGGCCATCTGAGCATGCACAGATCAGATTTATAGCAATATCTATAAAATGACCTGTAACATCAGTAAAAGGTCCTCACAGTTAACCTTAAAGTCTATAGGGATCAAATAAGAAATAAGTAACAGGGTTCCCCTATTTTTGGGGCTACGTATAAATCGATATTTGGGCCTCGGAATTTTTTTCGTCCAGTTATTGATTTGATATGTACACTTTCAACAAGAAGCTCGGTGAAAGAGATACCCGTGAATTTTGTTTATAGCAATCTGCCTTCGTGTACATTTGTACATGTAAGAACCTATTGCTGGGGCTATTGTCAAATTTTAATTGCATTTTATGTAAGCTATTGCAAATTGACAGGTAAGACGCCGTCTGCGCGAAAATGACATTAATGGGGTATGGAATGCTTGAGGTAGGGTTGTCACTGCAGCAGATTTCGCATGTTTCCGGTCGTCCCAGAGCGTTTTGTCAAGAATATGGAATCGGTTCCAGTTGACTGGAAATGTATTCCAACTGCACGTCGGAGGTCGAGAACGCTCAAAGACTGAGCTCCAGACCAATTTATCGTCCCGTAAGCTGGACACCACCGTTTGTTGCAATGCAACAATGTTACCTAACGACTTGCAGAATGTTATCGTTGTGCGTATACACAAACCATTAGAAATCGGTTGCATGAAGCTGGCTTGAGGTCACGATACGCTGCAATCCGCATCCCATTGGCATGACACCATGTTCAAGAGCATTTGTAATGGGCAAGAGATTATGTTTCATGAACCCTTTATGACCGGACCCCGTTCTTTATACAGATAAGTCAAGGTTCTTCTTGGATTTCACGGAAAGGCGGGCTAGGGTTTGGAGAATGCCAAATGAACCTTTCGCTCTAGTGTTTATCGCACAACACCATCGTTATGGTCGGGGTTCAGTCATGGTGTGGGCGGAAAACGGACTTACATTTCATTGGAAATGGCTCACTGACGGCAGAGAGATACATCAATGAAATTTTGGATGTTCATGTATGCCCGATGGGATTGCAGTTGGACAGATGATATAAATGGTTGAAGTTTTCACTGATTTTGTTTATTGTTGTGTCGAAATGCTGCAGTAGTTCATCGTTCACCAACCAACCACATTTGATTTTTTATCAAAGTCCATTTAATTGCAGACACAGCTGTTTGTTCCTTGTACATTTCAGTTTTATCTCATATATTTCCATCTCTCTGACTGGAAGGAAAACTTTAGTTGATGACCTCTCGTTAAAAAAAAAAAAAAAAACGCGTAAACTACTGATAAAAAATTAATGACAACTATCACCATAAAGGACTACGTACAAAAAAAAAAAAAAAAACTCTGAAGACATAACAGACAGCAAAACTGCCGTTTCATCTCCATTTTTGTGGCATTTGTCGAAGACAATGCCACTGTAAGTTCAATACGGTATTTTGAAAATCGTGTATCGTCGTTTGTGCAAAACAGAAGGAAGTAAACCCAATTAAACCCATTTTTTCTAAGACAAATAAGTGTCTGAATAGCATTCAGATATATAATTAACAACGGCGTATAAAATAAACTGGATTAGGCCATCGATCATGGGAATACTTCTTTTTTTTTTGAAAATATATATACCCGCTATGGCCTTCTATTGGTGCAATGATACACACAACCTGACCGTGTTCGTCCCGAAACCGTTTCGTCAGTGGGCTTGTTTGTCAATTGGATTGTTCGTCCGGGCTTGTTCGTCCCACATTATTGCTTATTTATCAAATTATTAATTCCACACAATGGCTCCTTGACAAATGCCACACCAGTACTTTCAACGCTTTGATGACTTACCGGTACCAGAGTTTGCCGTTAATACGAGTACTATGTTAGATTGATTTCTTGTGTGTGTGTGTGGGGGGGGGGGGGGAGGGGTAAAAGTGTCCGCCGCACTGTAGGACAAACAATTAATTTCCATTTACTCTTACTGTGTATGATAACTTACCATTTGAAACTCCTGTTTATGATTGATTTCCATTGAAGTTTTATTTCATAATATGTTGCCGTTAATGCTAATTTTATTTCCATAAGCACTTACTGTGTGCAGTATAATTTCCTTAACTTCTTGCAGTATACTTTTGGTTATCGTCAGCAATTATTGTGCACGATTTATTTCTGCAGGCACAAACAATGTATATATACTACTCAAAATTTGATAGGGATCCCTTTTTATTTCTTAAATATCTCTTTAATGGTAAACCCAAGATAAGTGATTTTTTCATACATGTAGATTATTCTAATGGCATACCTGACCTGTCCAGTAGATATTGATTTTTCACCTGTACTTGGCTTGATATCCACTGGAAAAGTGATACCCATGAAAAAAGGTTGCGCCATTGGCGTGTATCTTCATTTACACATCCGTTATATTCAAACTTTGCGCATGGTAACGTTTATTTCAAAACTAGCATTTGGTATGGCTTACTTACGAATAAGACAGCGATTTCACGCTGAAGAGATGAATAGGGGGATAGGGATGCATGAGGCTGGGCGTTCCCAACGGCATGTGGCAGGTGTCCTTGGGGTGTCCCAGAGCACTGTTGCAAGGATGTGGGAACGGTTTCGAACTCACGGAAATGTCAGGTATAGGCATGGTGGTGGTTGTGAGAGGGTCACAACTCAGCGTGAAGACCGTTTTATTGTCGTCCAAGCGCGACGTCAGCACTTTGTTACGGCTACCGCCCTGCAAAATGACTTGCAGAATGCCACTGGCGTAGGAATTCCTATGCAAACAATCAGAAACCGTCTTCTTAGAGCTGGCATGAGGGCCAGACGACCAGCAATCTGCATTCCGTTGACGCGAAACCACATCCAGGCACGTCAGATGGACGTTGAATGGCTGGACCCCAGTACTGTTCACTGACGAATCCAGATTTTGTGTGGACTTCACTGATAGATGAGTCCGGGTATGGAGATTGTCTAATGAGCGTTTCGCACCCGTATGCGTTGCTAACCATGACCGTTTTGGCGGGGGCTCAGTCATGGTGTGGGCGGGTATTAGCATGCAAGGAAAAACGGACCTGTGTATCGTTCAAAACGGCACATTGACGGCTGCATGATACATCAATGAGACCTTAGATGTGTATGTTCGTTGATACGCCGGTGCTATAGGCCCTGATTTCATTTTGATGGACGACAATGCCCATCCACACAGGGCACGGGTCACCAACAAGTACCTGCAGACAGCAACTATAGAGAGAATGGACTGGCCAGCAAGGGCCCCAGACCTTAATCCAATTGAACATGCCTGGGACATGCTGCAGACTGCAATATCTGTCCGCCCAGTCCAGCCAACCACGGTTCCAGAGCTCCAACAGGCACTACTGGAAGAGTGGGCTCGAATCCCACAACAAAGCATCCGAAGGCTTATTAGTAGTATGAGAAGGCGATGCCGAGCAAAAATCCAATCAAATAGCCACCACACGCGATACTAAAGCGAAATTCAGGCATCCTACTTGATTTTCCCAAAAAACCTCATTTGATTACCTTTCCGTGTTATCCCGAATTATTGCCCCTACCAAGTTTCAACCGCTGTTCCGCTTCAACAGTTTTTCGGCTCATTCCTTTTTTGGCACAGAGCTGATGTCAAATTAACAAATTTTCAGAATCACAGCAAATATTTTAACGTTTCAACCTTATGTAAGGAATAAACACAATCTTATAAGTGATCCTTATCAAATTTTGAGTAGTATGTATATGATAGGTTATCGCTAATAATTACTGTGCACCATTCATTTCTAGTAGCACTAACTGTGTGCGACAAAATTTTTGTTAATACTTACTGCGCATTATTTGTTGATCTATCAGTTGCAATATACGACTGGTAATTAAAAGTGCTTACTTTGTGCAGTTCGTAACTTTTAGCAATTAGCATCAGCACTTACTGTGTACGATTGTTCACCATAAGTGTTACCGTAAGCACGTACTATGTACGATTGGCTTTGATCAGAAGTTACTGTGTACGGTTGGTTACTGTTAGCACCTACTGTGTACGGTTTATTACCATTAGTCCCCAATGTATGCGGTTGGTTACCATAACCATTTTACAGGATACCTTTATCACTTGCTGTGCACGATTGGTTACCGTTATCACTTATTGTGTACGGTTGGTAACAGCGCTGACTTTGTACGATTATTTATCACTTACACTTACTGTGTATGGCTGTTTACCAATAGTACTTCCGTGAAATAACGTTCCGAACTTTCAACCATATCCTTATTTACGTTCAGCTAGCATGACAAATCACGAAAACCCCATTTAAGTGTACTTAAAGAAACTTCGACTGTTATTTGTCATCTACTTTTTTTTTTTTTTTTTTTTTTTTTTCAATTTTTTTTTTCAAAAATCGTTTTTATGTAGAACTTGATTTTTTCCGATATCAATGCTCATTACATAAACACGTGTTGTTTCGGAAGGGTATTTTACAAAAGCTACTGTACAATTGACTCTTGAACTTCAGCATCGCGATTAATAATCACAAGCTTGACTCATCTCCTGTGTTGAAACAAAAAATGTACTGGTCTTGACAGAGACAATGAATAACGACCACTTACTACCTTTTAAGTGTTTAAGAAATATTTTTAAGCCACAGTTGTTGTTTATTTTCTTGTAGAGGCTCGGAAACAGAAACCGTCATTTTTAAATGCATAAAGATCTATGCAGATCTATGTTATCTATGTATATTAATTCGCTCTTCACAAACATTGTACATATATGTACAATACAATGTAGTTCTCTGATTTTTGGTTATTCGTATTGATTGTGTGATTTTTCTTTACAATTATAGTGGTGAGGTATATAATAAAAGGAATATTACAATAGTCTGCATTTCTGCGAGGTCGGGTCATGTCTCGTTCTGTGTGTAAAGAGATTCGCATCGGATTCTGCCTTTGGTCTCATCCGGTACGCATCTGTTTACACACACAACTCGACATGACCCGACCACGCAGACATGCAGACTGTTTTAATATTTCATATGTATATGGTTAGTTACCGTTAGCAGTTACTGTATATGGTTACTTACCGTTAGCACTTACTGTTTAAGGTAGGTTACCGTTAGCACTTACTGTATATGGTTGCTTACCTTTACCATTTACAGTATATGATTGGTTACAGTTAGCACTTACTGTTTATGGTGGGTTACCGTTAGCACTTACTGTATATAGTTGGTTACCGTTAGCACATACTGTATATGGTTGGTTACCGTTTACTGTATATGGTTGGTTACCGTTTACTGTATATGGTTGGTTCCATTAGCACTTGCTGTATATGGTTGATTACCATTAGCACTCACTGTATATGGTTGGTTACCCTTAGCACTTACTGTCTATACTTACATGTACTTACCGTTAGCACTTGCTGTGTACGGTTAGTTACCGTTATCCCTGATTGTGCACGGTTAGTCATCGGTATCACTTACTGTGTATGACTGTCGGCTCTGAGCACTTAGTTTAAACATATTTTATTTGTAACATTTTACATACAAGAATATAATAAGACAATTACAAAATATACATTTAATACGCTACAAAAAGGATTGGAACGGAAGCGTAAGCTTACATTGCTCCTTTCCATGGTTTCTCGATGGTATAAGTCTTATTTTATTCATTCATTCAATGATTTGACAAGTGAAAGAAAAAAGACGCCCAAAAAAAAAAAAAAAAAAAGGAGACAGTTACGGATACTATAGAGAGATCGTGCGATGACGGATGCTCTCGAAACCAATATTATAGAATTAACTCTGTTGTCTTTAAATGTATGATATAATGGCAAGACGAAACATTATAAAATTGTTACAAGACTTGATTGGATTTTCTCTATAGCTTGAATCTTCTGCTATCCTTAATAAAAGACTGCACTTCTAAAAATACTGTAACATTTTCATGAAAGGTGAGGCTTTCGTCACCGTACAGCAGGACGTCCAAACTGACAGTTGTGAAATTCTCGATAGTTGCAAAAAGCTTATTTCTAATGATAGTATAATACCTACACTCTAACAGATAATGTTGACTAGTCTCATCTGCACCACAATGACACAAGGGCGAAGCAACTAAATTTTTTTGGAATAGATCAAAATTTAGCGAACTACATTTGTTACGCAGCCTAGTGTAGATAATTTGATATTCTCTTTCACCAATGAAACAAAGCTTATTAGGTATAGGTTTGTCCCTGTCAAGGTATCTCTTAAAAGCTGCAAGGGAATCTTAATTTCTAATTTCTTGGGGCAGAGCATTCAAGTCGTCCACCACTGACGGAATAAAAGAATTCTTGTACTTTGAAGTTCTACATGCAATGCCTCGGAGGCCGTTAGGTCGTCGCAGGTTATAACTCGTGGTATTACCAACCGTATTTGGGACTAGAGATGATAAATAGGCAGGAGTAATACCCTTAATCATTTTAAAAAATAAGATTAATTTGTGTTTTTTCCTTCTGTATCTCAATGATTCCCGTCCTGCTTCATTTATAAGATATTCCAGGGAAACTAGTTTAGTACAGCAAGTCACAATTCTTGCCGATTCATTTTGAACTTTTTCAACTTCATTTTTAGATACTCAGGAATATTATACGAGATATTAAAAGCAAATTCTAAGACTGGTCTTATGAACGAAAAATAGATTATTTGCATTGTATGCCGATCTAACTTAAACTCTAATGCTCTTATGATATTAACTCTATTCCATGCTTTTTCCAATGTTATTTTCATGTGATAATCCCAGGATCCATTACAAGAAAAATAAAGCCCAAGATGTTTGTGCACTTCCACATTAGGTATATTGATATCTGACATGTTAAGATCCGGGTGGGCAGGTTTCAGTAGTTTCTTTGATATACAGTAATAAGGGATTCGGACTTTGAGGGATTGAATTTCACTAGCCATTTCCTCGCCCAATTTTCAATCTTATGTATATCCGCCTGAAGGTTGGTAGTAGCTAAAACTGGATCGTGTACAACAAGCGACAGACTAGTGTCGTCTGCAAAAAGATTTATGCTGGAGTTTATGTCTTCAACTGTATCGTTAATATAAACTAAAAATAAAATCGGACCTGAAATTGAGCCCTGAGGAACTCCTGCGTTGATTTAAACACGAGTCTGAAATGAAAGAGACCCGGGAAGCACTACTTTTTGAGAACGATTGGAAAGATAGTTTCTAAACCAATTAAGAAGTTTGCCGTCTATGCCAGATTGTTTCAGTTTGAAAAGAAGATCCCTATGCCAGACTTTGTCAAATGCCTTACTTATGTCAAAGAAAATTACCCGGAATTCAATTCAATTGTCTAAGGCTTTACAAATTCTATCATACAAAACTGATAACTGATTGACGGTCGAGTCCCTGGGTAAAAATTCCGACTGCTGAGGGATAAAAAAGTTTGATTCTTGTAAAAAAATAAAAAGATGTTTAAAAATATATCTTTCGAATGTCTTTTCCATTGTGTTCAAAAGTGAAATGGGTCTATAATTCGACGGTATTGATGTATCACCTGATTTAAATACGGGACATACATTTGAAATTTTCCATAGTACGGGGACTTTTCCCAAATTAAGCGATTGATTAAAGAGTTTACATAGAGGCCTAGCTATTCGATGAGCACATTCACGTAATAACCGGTTACTTATACCATCCGGCCCAGACGCTTTGCCAAGCGGAAGGATATTCAGAACGTCAAAGACTTCACGCGGATTTATAACAAAGTTGTTTAAGCTTACTCCCCGAGGCGGCCGAAAGTCCACTGGGAGTTGATTCAATGAATCATCTATGGAACTTTGACATGCAAAGAAGGAGCTTTGAACGTTTGCCTTCTCATAGTCGTCGACAACCAAAGAATCTGTAGCACTGTCAAAAATTGGTGGTATAGATGTACATGTATTTTGTTTAATGAGGGACTTCAATGTTTTCCACCGATCTCTAGATGTTAATTGACCCGATCTGAGTTTATTGGATACCATTTCGCAATGTGAGCTTTTAGACTGACGTATTAACGAGACAACATCATTTCTTAACTTTTTGAAATTAGACCAATGCATAGCGCTATTTGGTTTTTAGCTTTTTTATATGCTCGCTTTCTTTGGCAAATCTTTCGTTTTATAGCGGAGGTCATCCACACTGAATCTAAAGGACGAATTGTTATTTCTTTCCGGGGGATATATTTTTTCTGATACATAAGTTAGCAGATTAGTAAAACTCTCGGCGTGGGAATCGATATCATTGTCATATATTCTATCCCAATTAAAATAGCTTAATTCGTTTCTAAGTTCATCATAATTCCCCTGGTCATATTTCCAGACTTTCCTTTTAAAAGTTTTAGTCTTAGGTTTAATAAAGTTGAAGACACCAAAAACAGGACAGTGATAACGGACATTATCATCAAGGCAATGTTCACCTATACCTGAAGTCAGGAGGGAATCCTTATTTGTAACGAGAAGAAGATCGATTAATGAGATGGAATTTTCTGTAAAATGAGTGGGTTCCTCGATACATTGAAACAAGTTATATCGGCTACACAGTGTTTGTATTTTATTAAAATACGTCGGATTCAATTGATTAAAGTCACCAGTAATTATAATATGGGAAATATTTGTATCAGTAGCGAGGCCAATCGAGTCTTCTATCAGGGAGGTGTACGCCGCGTCAGAGTTTGGTGGACGATAGAATGCACCATACAAGATGTGTTTCTTGTTACTCAGCATAAGCTGGATCCAAATACATTCAAGACCATTTGGTTCAAGATCTGATCTCCTGATATAAGATGAAATGTTATTAATGTATACTATTACACCCCTATATCTGTCATGTGTTCTGTCCTTTCTCTCCGGGTATTGAAATGATGGAAAGAGTAAGTCATTAGTAGGACAATGATTATTTAGCCATTTTTCCGAGAAGGATACAACATCAAATTGCGAAAATTCTACATATAGTATACTTATCTTATTTTTCAAGCTTTGTACATTGTAATGGACTGTGGAAAGGTGATTAGGAAGACTATAAATATCAGTTGAGGAAGTGCTATGGTCAAGATTGTTTACTGGACCTGGATTTGGATGAACATCACCAGCCAAATTAATAATTAGTGTGACCCAAAGTGGAATAATGGTAGCTATAAAGCCAAAAATAATGGATAATATAAACCATGACAGGTCAATATTCTGAGAATGTTTGTGGCTTCTAGTAACACGATTCTTGTGATGAGGAAGTATTTTTACTTTTAGTGACGCTGGTAGCCTAAGATCTGTTTCTAGAGAAGATAGAAACACTGGTGATGAACACTGCATTACGATGAGTATGAAAGCCATATAAAGACTAAGCCGAAATCTGGAACGACACGTCGGCCTGCGGTTAAATAGTGTTTTGCATTCACATTTCATGTTATCTTATTCTTCAGAATTAGGAAAAGGTTGAGGCACAAGACGCGTCTAATCATTTGAACAATGAATTTTATCTGATCGTTCATTGAGGTAAGGTTTAGAGAACATCCCATCCGCACGGAAAAGTGGAAAAACGGTAACAAAAAAGTAGAAATGAGTAACAAAAGAACAACTGTACAGTACAACAAAATGATCACGAAAAGTACAATGTGAAATATGTACAAAAAATATGTAACAGGAAGACAAGTATCTTCAGTCATGAAAGTGGCGAAAATGGTGTGAACAGTTATTAAGTAGACGTGGTTTTAGAATCGGGCTCAGACATGATTAAAGTATCGAACATACAATGTAACTCTTTTTCCCTGTACAGGTAGTTGGATAATGCATATCGGGGACTCGGTGCAAGACCATGAACAATCCATTCGCGCTGTATATGCGAATTGACTATGATTATGTCCATAAAAGTATGATTATTGGCAATTTTAACGCAATTGAATGGATGCTACCATGAAGCTATTAAGTGATCAGTCTGGGAAAAGAAATATTTAAAAGCGTACTGGTTTATGAGCAATTCGTCGGTCCACATCCAAAACCTCGCAAGCAAAACTCATTTCAAATTGCAGTTACCCAGCCCCAGAAGCGGACCGACGATCCGCTCTGCACTTAGCTAATATTACAACTTGTTATACCCAAGTTCAACAACTTATCGTAGAGAAGAATTCAAAATAAAAAGAGACGAAAAAATGCTAACTTATAATGTCAAATCACTTAAAAACTTAATGACAAATCTGCCTCTTTCAACAGTACAAACCCCCATTAATTCTTTACCGAGCGGATATATATTAAACGTGTCAAGAATGAAAGCTTCGGCATAAGAAAAGTCAAGTATACTCGAAACATGAAATTTTCTTTCCAAGAGTAGAAATCATTGTTGGAAAAGGAAAAGACGCCAGCATTCCTCCCACCCCCTCCCCCTCCCCATGTGCACAACGATCTCAATACAAAAACTTTCTCCTAAGATCGTTAAAACTCGTAATTGTGCAAGAAGGGACAATGTCCACTGTCTGACAACCCTATTGACTTCACATATAGGATTCATTTAGAGGATATTTGCGTTCAACCCTTATTCTGCCAAATAAATAAAATGAAATTTCAAGCCAGTACTGTACACCAAAATTATGTTGTCTCAAAGATATTTTAGTGAGGGAATGTCCCTATCGGACAGTGCAGGTCAAGGATCAGGCTGCACGTTCTGTGCAGTTTGATCCTGACCCACACTGCCCTCAAGGTGTGTTGCGTCTAGCAGCCTATCGGATACAGTAGGATACACGAATGCACGGACTGGCCCCATTCCACACCCTACGCAAAAACGACCCGTGATGGCTGACCGCATGAGTCCTCAACCACGGCCTATGTCCCTAGACAGCAGGATAGAGGCCAAGAAAGCAGAATTGGAAGAACGCAATATAAAATCGGGCCACCACCATTTAAGGCTTGACCTTCGATTTTACAACTATTTCACATTTAGAACAAGGCCTTACTAATGTGGACATTATTGCATGTATTGTCAATAAATTCCTTAAAGGCCCAGTAGAGGCCAAAATATCTAAAGAGACGTAATAATGTATTTAAGCCCAACCCACACCACTCCAAAGCATGGAGAGCTCTGCGGAGACGACGATCCCTCACCACGCAGTCGGGCCATGCGCAAGTCGCCGGCACAAAAACGAATCTCAAAATCAGGCAAAAAGCAAACTAAAAGACACAGCCACCCGGCAGGCCTTAACCTTGTTCTGAAACTACCTCCCCCGACAGCGACCAACACCTGGACCGACCACACAATGACAGACCGCCATCCCCACAACAACCCCCACATCCCCAAATGGCAGGATATAAATTCAAATGCACTTGAACACTTCTTTCTTTACTTTTGGGCCTCATTGTTACTTTAATAAACGATTTTACTTTTTACAACAGTAATGTTAGCATGATAATGCACTAAAATCAGCAAAACAACAACAGAAAACCATTATCCTTGTACTACTAAGCAGTAGTTAACATGACAAGACGACAGCGAATAACTTACAGCGCGGACATTTTTGACATGAACCAGTCTGCACAGACATACACTCCGAGCCCTGTCCAAACCGTCCAATCAGATACCGACGATGACGGACATTACGGCGGGTACAATTCCTAACACAAGGATACAAGGAACACGTGCGAATCATTTTTACAGCATATTAGCAGTCTATGAATACACACAAGATCTATGTAACCAAGTATGGCACGTGCTGTTGTTTAAATAGCAATGGTTTTTTTTACATTTCATAAAAACGATTGGTTCGTCTATTTTTAGCAGACTAGGGTTTTCCTACTAACCCCTTTCCACACGGTCCCAAGTATCCTGAAACGAAATCCCTGAGAGCAATGTGGAAAGGTGGAGAAAATGCTAGGTACCAGCATTGTCTCCCCTTCCCACAGTGCTCTATACCATTCAGACACCAATTTCAAAATTCTATAACTCGAGCCACCCGATATGTCGTCTGCAACTGGTCTGAGATTAAAAGTCTGATATTCTGTCGTCTGATAATCAACTTACATGCCTGCTAAGTCAGCATAAGAAAAAAGAAAAACAGACGATAAGTTGCGAAATCACGGTATTGTTGAATTGTGGGATTGTTAAATATTCTTTTAAGTTTGCAGAATGATACATCCTTATCATTGTCATCATCATCATCATCATCATCTTACATAAGAAAAAGTAAGAAAAGCATTCGGTAAATTGCGAAATCACTGCATTGTTGAATTGTGGGATTGTTAGATATGCATTAAAATTTGCAGAAACACTATTTATATAATTATTATGATAAATACAAATAATGGCACATCATCACTATCATCATCATCATCATGATTACTTTATGTAAAATTAATGAAAAAAAAAAACTATGTTACCCAATGTTCATCATCATCATTATCCTAAAGATGTTCATAATATCACTATAATAAAAACATTAGTAATCATCATCAACACAAATTCACATTGTCTAAATCATCATCTTCTTGACCAATATCACCATGAACATCATCCTGGTCATCATCTCTATCAGTAATAATGATGATAATAATAGTAGTCATAAAAATCATTATCATCATCATCATCATGTTTGTAAGAAAAATACAAAGATATGTACATCATCGTCATTTCCATCATCATGACTTTTGTGATCACCATAATAATAATAACAAAGATGATAGTCGTCATCGACATCTCTTCGTCATTATTATTTACAGACAAACGCGCATTATCATCACTATCGTCCTCATGACTACCTTCATCATCATGATAATAGAAACAACTATTGTAATAATCATCATCAGCATCTCATCATAATCAAAACTTTGTATAAGATTTGTAAGAAGAATGCAGGTCGTAATCATCATGACCACCATGGCCATCATCATCATGAACATCATCATCATGATTAACATTGCCATGGGCATCATAACAATTACAATAATATTAAACATTATCATCAACATTTTATCATCATCATTACCCTATAGTGTAATATTGAAAGGAATGCAATAATGCACATCACCATCATTTTCATGATCCCATGACCATCATCATGTTCTTCGTCGTCATGTTCACCACAATGGTGACCACCACCATCATGATCAACATCACTACAAGAAATCGACCTTAAGTCTGCTTTTGACTATCATTACTGAAAATATTAACAAAAATCAGTCCCCAAAACTGAAGTATTCCAATCCTAGTTCACACCATCAACTGCTAAGTTAACCATCACAATCTGCGACCCCGAAAAGATAAGAACGGACTGGCCCGTAGATTAAATATTAACCCTTATCCTGCCATATAAAAGAAATGGAACTTTCATGCCAAAAGTCAAAACAAAAATAAAGCTTTATTTAATGAATTTTGGAGGAACTATATTTCCTTATCGGACAGTGCAGATCCAAGATCAGACTGCACGTTCTGTGCAGTCTGATCCTGACCTACGCTGACCGCAAAAGGTCAGTGAGTCGCGCTTAGCAGCTTAAGGGTTAAGACCCAACTTCGACGAAAAATCGTCGTATGGTTTTTCTCTGATAGATGAACCGTTCTCCTTCAGTTTGGCAAGGACGTTTCCATTGGTTGTCCAGTAACTGTGTAACTGACCCTTCTTTTTAAGATCATATAGTAATTTAACTAGTCTATAGTTAGCTCCAGTAAGATCCTCACATACAAAGACTTTGTCCTTGTTTTTCTTTAGATTAGATTTCGAGCGAAAAACCTTCCACTTAGTGTGGTAGGAGGAAAATTTAACTAGAATCTGTCTCTGTTGGTTGCCAAATCTGCTGGGGCCCACTGGGTGACATCGGTCGATGTCAGCCTCAGATATTTTACTTTGATCTGGATTCAATAAGTTTGTGTTAATAAAGCTAACCATTGCTTTAGTCATATCATGTTCCTGCAGTTTTGGGTCCAGCTTCATATTTTTAAACCTAAGGGAGTTCCTCCGACCATATTGTTCAATATCATTTAGACTTGTTTTAATCGAGGTGTTTTCTACTGTGAGTTCCTTCACTTTACTGGCAAGAATGTTAACCTCAGTCGACTTCTCAATAAGCTGCTTCCTCTGATCATCAATTTGCAACTGTTGTTTATTAATTATCACCATCTGGGTAACTATTGTTTCTTTAAGTTTATTGTTGTTTTCAATCAGCTCTTTTAGGATGCCTGTTTTCATGGTGTCGATTGCTGAAGCCACTGCTGTATCAATTGCTGATTTGACAGTCGGAACTATTATACTTTGAATCGCCGGAGTGATTGACGATATAAGAGAAGGGTTGTTGAAGGCTTCAATCAGAGATTCAGCTGACAAATTGGGGATTTGGATTTACGTGATGTCTGTGCACGCTGCTTCACATTTGGTCCAATATAAAGGCGAAGCTTTACGTTTAAGTGCAGTGGGAGTAGCTGACGTGCTAATATCCAATGATAGATTTTGTTGACTAGACTGAGATATTTGGGACATAGTTTCATTGTATTCAGATGTCTCATTCAGCTCCTCAATCATTTCAGATTTAGATGCCATATTCAGCTACGATTAATGTACAGCACTGCACTATAACTTTAAACAATACAGATTTAGGCACAAATATAAATGAATTGAAAAAGTTGGAAGTGTTTACGTACCACCTGTATTGCACGTGTAAAACACCGATATGATATTATACCTAAATAAAGCGCCCCGTGTGTATTATCACTGAAAATCCTTTGTTCTCGATACGAAAAATTTTAACTGCTTAAAAGTCACAGAATTGAGCGAGAATCTACATAAGACACACATACAACACAAACTTAAGTCCTTTTAAGTTAACAAACCAAACATCTTTATATACTTTCATCTGAAAACTGCAAAATTTCACGATTAAAGATAAGCGGCGATTTACGTGACTACACTGGACGCCATCTTAAATCCTAACCGTGAGCATTTACTGAGTCCGGTTAGTCGCCGTCAGCACTTACTGTGTACAAATGATTACAATAAGCATATACTGTGTACGACTTGCTTACCATTTGCACTTACAGTGTGCGTTTTGTTAACGGTGTCACTCACTGTGTACCACTTGTTTCCGTGAGATCGTGCGTGGCTCAGTGGTAAAGTGTAGGACTTGTGACCTGGATGCCACGGGTTCGAGTCTCGATGGATCCATTTGGTTTTTTTTTTTTTTTCCCTTTTTCGTGGGAGTGTCCTTGGGTAAAACGCTTCAGAGCCTTAGCCTAGTTCTGGTGGAACCCAAGAAATATATAATTATGTGAGCTGTCGCCGTGATATGACTGAAATAATTTTGAAAGCGGCGTAAAACACAATTCAATTAATCAAACTTGTTACCGTCAATGCTTGATGTATACGAAAAATTTGCTTTTGCATCATGATTTACTATACAAAAAGGCTGTAATATGTTACTTAACCTGATTCATGTCGATTGTATATAGTCTAAAATGAAAATCTGAACAATCGTCCTCTGCGAATCTGTTTTGTAACGTACCTAGTCAAGTTTTCTTCGATGTTCGACACTTTTTGCAGTTTAAATCACCAACGCGTTTTGACTTTTGAAGGAAGAAAAGGATTTCGCCGTCGGTTGTAATTCATTTCAAGAATTATAACATTACTGGAAAGCACCGATTGTTTGATTTAGACGACTTCGAGGCCTTTGGGAACTTGGTACTTGGAATGCACAGAACATGCCGTCTGATCTTGAATGCACACTATCCGATCTTCTTCAGACCTTTTCTAAAACGGCCTTTCCTACATTCTGAGATCTGCGTTATGCGCTAGAAACCTTGATTTAAAAGGTTGACGGCTACAGGTTCTGGGAAATGTTAGTAGTAAGACTTGAAGATCACACAAATCGTTGTAGATCTAGTTTATGAAACCAAAAAAGCGTTGTATCCCCTTCATTCGAGAAGAAACCAACAACAACAACCGACGATTTTAATCTATACGAATCATGGTAGACATTACTAGGTAATGCGTTCCACCTATACACATGTTCTTCAAAGTCATCTATTGTTCATACGTTTGTAAAGGATACATTTTTCTCGGAACTCCCGCAATTTTAATAACTCATATAGGAACAAAAGAGAAATGCTACTACCCTTCTTCTGAAGATATTTTCTTTTAATCACCTGCTTCGAATCGTGTGATGTGTATTAATGGTCCATTAATGCAATTTTTAGTGTCTACATGCTCTGGGAATCAACTGGTAAGTTCTTAATGTCACATGGTTGATCAATCAGAGGTTGCGTTACTTTCTAAATCTAGAAATAGACTAAGAATGCAAATTAGGCTGGTTATAGAATACGGGCCCAGATATCACTGAATAAATGCACTGTTTGATAGAAAGGGTAAATAATTCCAATAAGTATATATGATGCAAAACACCGAAAGCTGTATCCCGGATTAAACTACAAGGCTTTTAGACGCGTTCATTGTCTGGTATTGGATAATGATCAACGGATGCTCCGGAGATATTTACTCACGGAGACTGGCCGCTAGCGGTTTTTCTTGATCAAACACTCATCATCTGCTGGGATAAATATATTTCGTCACAATTGATTGGACGTGCACTCCAAAATGACGAATCACACTTACCTGTAAATAACATTTTGTTCCTCGTATTTATCTGTGTTTTTTGCTTTAGAAAAAGGATTATTTGGCGGACGTTCAGTAGAAAGAGTGTAAGGATTAGAAAAACTTATAAGATAGACATGTACAGTAACCAGTTCTTTAAATATGTTTCTTCAATTTAGTGTCTGAAATTAAAAAAAAAAAAAAATGCAATGGCCCATAAACAACTAACTTGGATTTGTTGAATGAATTCTTTTGACGTGTACGTTATATTTCTCGGAGGTATATTCACTGCGGATGTAAAAACACTTAAAACGTGTAAAAAGACATGCTTACCGGATTTTCATATGTGAACAAGTCAAACCGACTTACAACGAAATAAAGGGTAATGAATGCCATTGCGCTTTGTCCACTAAATATTATTGAAAACTGTTGATTCGTAGACTAGTAGACTGAACGACACTTACAAAGACAGTTTTTTTTTTTTTGTAATTTTTTTACTTCTATGACTCATTCTATATAGATAAATATATACAAAAACATTTAATACAAACATGTTGTGACAACCTAGATGTTGTTGAAATGGTCGGACCGTAAAAAACAGGTCTGAACAACAATTATAGTGATTAGTCAATTAAGTCCTCTTTGTATAACGTTTGATTTCACGAATTGAAGGCTTTGAATACATTGTTGGTGCAACCACTTAAATATCGTTGAAATGGTTGGATCATATTATACGGAACTGAACGACACGTACAATGATAGTGTTTCGTCAGGAAATCTTTCGTTCTATAACTTTGAGTTTTACAACCCTTTCGATGAGATCTTTTTCCGTGTGTTTTTCATCGTCTTGTATTCGGCTGTTTTTGCAACATGTATTGTGGGTAAGTTCCTTTGCTACTTATTTTCCTTCAAATCTCGTTATTACGACACGTTTTTTTTTTTTTTTTTTAGCAGGGATAGATTTCGTGGGTAACAAAAACCGTCTTTGTAATAAACATCCTTACCGCCGGCATGTACTTAACCCACTATATACATATGAACCATGCTCTTGCAAAAGGGGAACTTGATGCATCTCCGTGACGCATCATACCAAGCAAGTTATCACATGATTAGGAATCCATAAAATCTATTATGTCTAGCAACCAACTGTATCATAAGGTAGACTGTTCCTTGGACATACAGAAAATTGACCAATAGCGAAAAGTTTCGGCCTAGATCAGCCTGCGCAGGCTGACCTGAATCGATACTTTTCGCAGATGCATTAAATCCCCTTTTCACAGAACATGGCTCATATTATTTGAGCGGTGCTCTCGGAAAAAGGGGTTTGATCCATCTCCGTGATTCATTATATCAAGCAAGTCATAACATAATTATGGATCCATACAATGAATTTTGCCTCACAACAAACTGAATCATGACGTAATCTGGTCCTTTCACATGCAAAAAAAATGACCAACGGCAAGAAAGTGAGGCCCAGTTCAGCCTGTGCAGAGTGCGCAGGCTGGTTTGGGTCGATACTTTATGCAGATGCATTAAACTCCCTTTTCACAATGCATTGATCGTATATTGTATGATTGAACTCTCTGTACGAAAAGGTGAAATCGCTCAAGGTGAGCAATATCCCGTTTTGTCATAATGTTTTCAAAAACTCCCTATCGGTGGCCGAGATCTCCCTATGTAAAGTCATTCAAGTAGTTTTGTTCAAGCAGAATGACTGTCGATAACTTGCATTTTCCGTTATAAAGAGTGCGGGGTCTCACGGGTCTAACGCTACACATGAACATTTAGATTGTCTGGGCTGATATCCTACCCCCTTCTCTCTAGTATTCGAACTTTACGTGTCGAACCCGGTAGCTCAGCTGTAAAATATAGGGCTTGAAACAAGAGGTCGCTGGTTCGAATTCCAGCTTGACCACCACGTTCTTTCTGAGGACTGATTATAGCCACTCTGACAAGACTTCCCGAACTGCTGAACATTGTTTCAACGATGTCTATGTGGGAAAGGAGACAGTGGCTTGGAAAGAGGTAACGGTTAAAAAAAATCAGAAAAGCATGCATAGCAGTCGTGATTTAACTGAAATATTTTTGAAAACATCGTTAAACAACAAAACAACAACAACAACAACAAAGAAACAATCGAACATTACGTACTATACAGAAGCAAGGGTATGAGTATTCATTCTATCACCTTGTTCCATACATAATGCTAAATAGAGAACAACCCGTACGAGCAACACAAAGCGGAAACACAATGGAAGCTGAAAGCGGATATTGGATTCTGTAATCTTCTGAAAAATGGAATGATTGACTATAATTTCTTGAGGAAGCGTGCTTCAGCTCATTTAGTTAAATTACAAATTAATCCGCTGATAATAGAGCTTTACAGTTGAGCCATGGTCTGGCAAAAAGGGGTTTAATGCATCACCGTGATGCATTAAACTAGACAAGTCATCATCCAAAAATACATTTTTATCTCACAACCGATTTATTCTGAAGGCAGAATGGCCCCTGGACATGCAGAAAATATATCAAAAGCAAAATGTTTCGACCCAGGTCAGCCTGCGCGGATTGCGCAGGCTGACCTGGCTCGATATATTTTGCAGATGCAGCCCCCTTTTCACAGAGCATTACTCATTTCTTTACAACATGTGCAGTAGCATGGTAAGACATACTCGTATTTAATGTTGATAGAATCTTTATCTCTTAACATCTCTCCTGACGACATTATATTCTACAATAAATAGAGATAACTCCTTTTCGGTGGCTGTAAATTACCTTTCCATAAACAAGGCATTTTGATCACCGTTTACGCTCAGAATGCAGTAGTGGACGCTGACGATCATGGATCAGACAGCACGTACGTTCTGTGCTGTCTGATCTTGATTTATGCTGACAACAACGACTATCTGTGGTGCAAATGCCAGGGAGAGATATCGATGTTTGATGGATAACTAAGTAATCGGTTTTGCGGCCATAAAATGATGACATTAATGGCAGAATTATTAGAATGACGGCGGAATATGCACAAGTTTGACCCACTTGCTGTGCTAGTTAGTCGTTCTCTGCTTTTCCCTGATTTGATTTGACAAAGTTGACCAGGGGATATATTCTACAGCCGTTCTTATTCTCAACAGTTTTCTAAATTAATAGGGAGTTAGGGAATTCATTTATGTTTTTTTTTTATCCGAATGGTCTTGCAACCCGAATTATGAATGGTTGGTGGGTACAGGCCAGGGCCTCGTGATTTTTTTTTAACCCTTTACCAAACGACAAAATTTTAGACTTGTCCAAATTGAAAGCATTTGCAGATGACAAAATAAATATGACTCAAAAATTGAAATTTGTTTTGGGAAAGTTAGAAAACATTGTCGGAAAAGGAGAAAATACTGGTTACCAGTATTTTCTCCTTTTCCCACGATGTTTTCAAAAGGCCTTTTCTTCAGGGTCGTTAAAAGCCGTGATTCTGTGGTAAAGAGTTAAACAACAACAACACACACACACGCACGCACACACACACACACATACATATATATATAAATATATATATATACATATGTGTGTGTGTGTGTGTATAACTTGCAGTCTGATCTTCGATGTACACTGTCCGATACGTAGATATCTTTCTCCCAAACTACCTTCGAAATAGCAAAATTTCGGTTTTTACTATCGACTTGAAAGCTTCATTCCATTTATGTTTATTTAGCAGGATAGAGGTTAAGCACGAGCTCTGTTTAGCAGGAACTGAAACTTTATAGGCATGAAACCGCGTCAGAAGTTATTAACCCCTATCCCGCTGAATAAAAGAGATGAAACTTTCAAACCAATAGTATAAACACAATTTGTCCTATTTCAGAGGTATTATTTGGAGGAAATATATCTCATTATCGGACAGGGTAGATCAAAGGTCAGACAGCACAGAAGTGCAGTCTGATCTTGATCTACACTCTCCGCAAAAGGTCAGTGGGTCACGATTAGCAGCTTAAGGGTTAAAAGCATAAGACTTTCCAATCAAGGTTTAATTAGGATGGGGCTTAGTTAGTTTTGGCGGTCTGTACAACTTTTTCCCTGCCATACAAAATGGAAGAAATTTACTACAAATTGGATGTAACATATTTTGGTTTATTACCGTGTGGGATCAAACATCTGGAGCAAACAATATTTCCCTAAAAGTACAGTTATATTTAGCCAAGTTCACCTTTGCTCTATATTGACATGGCATGTAGATAGGTATAGAGTAAATGTGATGGCCTACGTACATGCAAGTTAACATTTTCAACTCTTAATTTCTACAACGACATGTTGCATGGTCATTCGCATTTATCAGTAAAACATAGCTATTCAGATATAAGAATTAAGATCACCGTCCGGCACGAAATGACTGGAATAATAATGAAAACTGCGTTAATACACGAAACAAACCAAACGAACCACTCGTCATAGAATGGGGGCTTGCCATGTATGTAATCAAATTAAATGATCGGGTTGAAAGGGTGGGGGTCCTCAAAAATGAGTTACAGCCTAGGAGATTTTATCTCCTATGTATGTATAGCTTGTTGTGAACTGCACGCATGGACAGCGGCGGTCAGCAGCGTTCAGATATTTAACTCTAGCATACGAGAAAATTGGAGACTTATCCGGATTCAAAGCTTAACCCTTTTACCAGACGACATAGTTTTAGCCTTAACCAAATTGAAAGCATCTGCAGATGACAATTTCAATGTGGCTCAAATGGTGCAAGTTTTCTTTGATAAGGTAAAAGTCATTGTGGGAAAAGGAGAAAATGCTGGTTACCAGCATTTTCTCATTTTCCCACAATGTTTTCAAAAGGCTTCTTTCTCAGGGGCGTTAAAAGGCGGCATTGTGCGGTAAAGGGTTAATTGGTGAAATATGTCTTCGGGGCGTAGAAAACATAGTAGGCAAAGGAGGTACTGCTGGTTACCAGCAATTTCTCTTTTTCTTACAATGTTTTCAGCAACACTTTTGCTTGCAGTGTAGTTAGACACAGGCTTGTTCGGTAAGCTGTCAAGTGTAGCCACAACTGGAGATAAAAGTGTTTCTATTGAAACAAAAAGGGGCTGAGCAAGTTTTCTTGATTCCATTGTTAAAGGGGGTCATTCAAGCTTTGATAATCTCACTAAACTTAGAAGTGATTCTTCACTGACCTGAGTAAGGCGATAGCTCTTGAACCATCAGTAACAGGGGAAAAAATCCAAGAAAAAATATATATCCTTAATGGTCTACGTAGCCTCTTAAGCTGCAAAGCGCGACTTACTGACCTCTTGCGGACAGTGTAGATCAAGATCAGACTGCACAGAACGTGCAGTCTGATCTTGATCTACAATGTCCGATAGGGTGTTTATTTTCTCACAAAAAAAAATTTGGCAATAACAATATATCAGGTTTTAACTATCGGACCGAAAGTTTCATTTAACATATATGTAGCAGGATAACGGTTAAGATATATTTAGGTTTCGCATCCGAATTTTGCAATGGTTTGTTTGAATGTCACGTGATCAATAAACTGCGTTAATTGTGTGTGATCGTATTCAAATGATTACGATGACGTTTTATGAAAAGAGATGGTGTTACCGATTGCAAAGTAATCAGCTCGTTACTTGAACGCCAAGTTTGCTATTTTTTTAAGTGCATTTAATCTTCCAGTTACGTCACGTTTACGGAGAAAAGTTTGTTTTGCAGACTTTGAAGAAAAAGTTAGAATAATTCGCCGCAAAAAAAGTGTGAGGGACCCACTACTGTCGTGTATGGCCATTAGTTTCTCAAGCTACGCATTTAGATAACTTTAAATCTCCCCCTTTTTCTTTCAAAGAGCTGCACGATTTTTTTTTTACTTCGAAATCACTGCTGTATGTGCATTGTCTGTAATTTCTCCTTAAAATTTCCCATGAGCTGGGTCCGTATTCACCAGCAATTCTTCAGAACGTTCTTTGTCTTTTTCTCCAAGATTTTCAAAATTTGAAAGTAACACAACTTTTTATTGGCTAAACCGTTCTTAAGAATGGTTGATGAATACGGACCCTGTTTTCGAAGAAAACGTCGAGGTGTTGTTATAACCATGTCGTCATCTGCGCTCTCTTCGTGAGTAATCATGTCTGCGACTATACTAAATTTACTTCAAACACAGGGCTAGTGGTTCACTTTTAAAATATACTAAAGCAGAAGGGCATTTAAACCTCAAAACAGTTTTGGCACAAGTATGCCCCATTTAAGACATAATTTTACTGAATAGGCAACAGCAACCGAGCGTTTGCACCTCTATGTGGTGTTCTTGTTGAGTATAAAATTTTAGATCTCTTTTCTCTCAGAATCTCACTATTTTTTCATATTGAAAACTACGCCGGGCATTTTTTACGACCGCTGGTCATATAGATATAATTGTCTTCAACTACTGAGAGAAGTAGTCTAAAAGATATAGATCAGGGATGGAAAAATAGATTTGCTCATCAAAAAGGATCAGACATGACTTTGCATACGAGGTAAAATTTTCTTATACGTGTATATGAAAATGTTACAAAGCAAGCCTTTGTTCATCTTGATACATATTTTGTCGTCCAGTTTAATAAAACATAAGTGTATCTCAAGAATTAGAGTTCATAGTTGGTTAAAACGTAGGCCTACATGTATATGTATACATGTATTTATTGAAGTTTACATGAACCCTGTTCGCTTCTTGGACAGTTGTGTACATCACGGACGAAAAATAGTTCCACAGAAACTTGCATATAATGATTTCGATTTGAATCCTATGATGTTAGAATTGACACTGTTTGTGTATCTCAAACGTGTGAAAGATAAGAAAGGTCGCAGTGGCTGTATTACGTGAAAATATGGGTTGTTTAGTGAAAACTATGAAATATCAACTAGGATGCCATTCAGAGGATTTTTGTGACAATTTGAGAGAGTTAGAATCTTACGATTTCCCCCCCCCCCCTTCCCACACACACACAAAAGCAACAACTTCACGTAATACTTTTAGGTGTAAGGTCAGCATTTGATAAATTATGGACATCCGGTGAACTACTTTATAAAAGTTGAGCATCAAGCTGAGTACAGAAATCTTTTTTTTTTTATTTTATTTTATTTGCCAAATCAGCTGGTATGACAAGAGTCGTGGCCATCTCCCACCGTACCTTACAATTCAGTGTTAGTAGAAAGTTTTGGTTAATAATTCATATTGCTTATAATGGTATAGAAAATAGTCAATTAAAGAAGAATGCTTTAAATACTAATATACAAAAAGATTTGTCTCTTAATACTAACCAAGATTGTATTATTACGTAACTATTCTATCCCTTAAATGTGGCTTTATTGAGAGAGAGAGAGAGAGAGAGAGAGAGAAACAGCCAAGAACAAACAAACATACAAGAACAAAAAGGAAACTATTATGTAAGTGTGTGTGTATGGGTGTGTAGATATTGAGTAAGGAAAAAGATACTTGGTTAAGAAAATAATATATTTGGAAATGTTTATACCCTGTAACATATCGTTTGTTTGGTTTTCTTGTAATATATCTATATTCTATATTGGCTCATGGGAGATTTTGAAAAACATGTTCTACAATTGTCATGTTATATTTGTCAACTTCATGCGTTTTCGTGCAGTTATGAATATTTAAAGTAAGGTTTAAAGCATTTTTTAAACCAGTCCCTGTAGGTAACTTTTCTTTGTTCCTACAGTGGTAAATATATTTTTTGAACTCTAAGAACAGACTGTCCAATTGAAGATTTTGTTTATACGTGTCCAAAAACAAAGCCCGACTATCAATATGTAAACTATGGTCGAAAATACTTACTATTGTTGCAATAGTATTTATCAAAAACTTGGTGTGTTCACAGTCATGGAATAAATGTAGGATGGTTTCTTCATGTCTTTTACGAAAATGTACATAAATTAGTTTCTATCGATTTCATCTTAAAGAGCTGAGAATTTGTTGGGGTGATTCTGTGTATTATTCTTGTTTGAAACCATTGTGTGTAAGTGTCTTTTGTGCATCTAAAAACGTTTCCATGAACTTGTTTCCAATCGATATTTACATTATTATATAACGAGTCCCATTTAACTCTGCTTGAAGGTATTTCATCGTTGTGTATCAGAAATCTTAGAAAGTAGGAAAATAAAAGGAAGCTAACAAAGAAAGTCTTCAAAACTGTAGAAACCAACTAGGGTAGTCATCGTGGTAGTTTGCTTTCGCCAATAATTTTCTCGTCTAGTATGAATTCATTTCATGAAGAGATAGAAAATTACAAAGAGAACGTGATTATTCAACGAAGATTTCATTTCGTTTGCGACGGATCTTTTTATGCGTTGATGGAAACTGAAAAAGATTTTTTTTTTTTAAAAAAAAGCACATAGCGCAAATCTGTTGACAAGTAAAGTACGAAAGCAATATTAACCTATGTTGTTATAAACCCAAGCTATGTCCTTAGCCACAGATATTTCCAATAAGGTGAATCTTCCATTCCTTGCATGTTTAGAGTTGACTTAAATCATGTCAAAAATATCAAACTCTGAAACATCCACACGGAGTCCTTGTTAACCTTTCTCGAATTCTCCCGAGACACTTGAAATGTCAACGAAAGCACAGTTTTTAAATTAGTTCTGAATATTCTAGTAAAACCTGACCAAGAAAGATGTCTAGAACATCTTCGGGAGATTAGTTTTATGTAAAGAACGTCGCCTGTTTTGAAAGAGACATAAATAATATTGCAAAAGGAATTAAATTATACGCCTCCATGGAATCAAAACGGCGAGATATTTATCGGCTTTAATAATGTGAGGCATCTTCATCGCACAAAAATAAACTTTCTACTTTCTCTAAAATTTTACGTCGTTTTGAACAGTTCTTTTTTCATTCAACGGTGGCATACTAATGAAATAGTCATTCACGTTCCCTTGGGAATTTCTGCACATAGTAGCAAACATTCTTGCTGTCTTTGCAAGCCGATCGTCGCCTTTTCCACGGTAACAGAGTCAAAGTGATGCTTCGGTATTGAGAAAAACGATTGATACGGCCAGATTCGTTGATTCATGTAATACATATCGGTGGATCTAAACCTGGAAAAACGTTATTCGTTGATCACAGTACCATCATGGGTTTGCACACCATCCGTGAGATTCAAACCTACATGAGCAAAAATGTTACCTAGCGGATCGACTCGAACACATCAGTTGTCAGTGCGAAATTATCAGATTGAGTACGAAGAGGAAGTTAGGAATGACAAATACAAATTGTACAATATGACTATAACCGTAGGTAATATCTTGGACGTGAGATGGCATTTTTTTTTTTTGCACAAAATGGCATGGACACGCCCAGTTTACTTTCATTTTTTATTACACCAGGTTGTTAGAACGCCCGCGTCTCATAGCTATCACACTAATCGACGGGATAACGTATATGCTTCGGGTAATGTGCTTCTTTCGGTCTCGGTTCCAGTTTGCGAGTTGTAGTGTAGTTCTTTATTAATTATAGAGAATTAAGTGCTTTACCACAAATATTTAAAGTAGAAATCTTTCGAAAGCTGAGAAAATAATCCACTGAAACTCAGACAGGTTTTTACCCCGAAGACTTGATTAAACCAACGGATGGTATAGATCGAATAATTATAAGAGATTTTTAAATCTAAGATCATACTGCACATTTTTGTACAGTCTGATATTAATCTACACTGCCCACAGGACTTACCGGAACTGTCCTAACGTTCTAAAGGTAAAATCTATTGATGAAAGGATACACCACTCATTAAACATCTGGGACATCTTCTTTTCCGCGCAGGATTGTCTTTGATCAATTTCCGCAAATGATCTTTACTGCGTAGGATCGTCTTTATATCGTTTCCGCGCATAATACTACATGTTATGGTCCCGCAGAGAACCGCTTCAGAAAAACATTGCCAGAAAAGAAACAATTACTTCTTACAAGAAATTCATCCTTTTCTGACAATATTTTACATTATTGAAATAAAGGCATTGTTCTTATCAATACACATCTCCCTTCTTTGTTTCACTTGTACTATACACTGAGCAAGTAGAGTAATTAACTCTACCACTAGACAAAATTTTAGACTAGTCTAAATTGAAAACATTATATAAGATTCAAATGTTGTACTTTGTCAATGACAGGGTAGAAAACATTGTGGGAAAATGAGAAAATGCTGGCTGCAAGTAGTTATTTCTTTTTCCACAAAGTTTTCAAAAGTCTGCCCCCGCAATGTCACAAAGCTAAAACTCGGAATTGTATGTAAAATAGTTAGCATAAAAGCAGGCCAGGACCCGGTTTCAAGAAAAAAAAAACTTACGTCTGTTATTTTGCTTAAATCCGCTAACTGACCCGCTTACCGACTTCAGTTGAGTTCGTTGTTTGAGATGCATGTCACCAACATTAAAAGACTTGAGTAACATTCTAAAATCCTGAGCTGAGCTGATACAATGTTTCAGAGTGAACGCAGCAAAATAATGGACTAAGTCTGTTAAGTGAGTTAAGTCTGTTCATTTAGCTGACTTGTGTCTCAGGATTTGAGAACGTTTCTTGAGCCGTTTAATATTAGTGAAATGCGTCTAAAATAACGAACTCAACTTTAACCCCTTACCGCACAATGCCGCCTTTCAACGACCCTGGGAAAGAAGCCTTTTGAAAACCTTGAGGGAAAAGGAGAAAATGCTGGTAACCAGCATTTTCTCCTTTTCCCACAATGTTTTCTATCCTATCAAAGAAAGATTTCACCATTTGAGCCACAGAAATTGTCGTCTGCAAATGCGTTCAGTTTTGACGAGGCTACAATTTTGTTGTCTTGTAAAGGGTTTATCAGCAAATGTGAGCAAAATAAGAGACTCAAGTTTTTTCGCGAAACTGGACTCAGCTTCCTATCTTCTGAAACAAATTGATTTGATTGAATGCTTTACACCGCTTTCAACATTATTTCGATCATATCACTACGACAGCTCGCTTATTCATACTAGTATTCACCAGTGGTATACTAGGACTCGGAAGTGTCTTGGCTAAGAACACCCCCACGAAAAAAGCAACATCCCGAACTGAAGATGAACCAAGTTCAAAACCCTTCACCTTCATCACTGAGCCACGCAGAACCCTCGGTCACAATTTTGAAGCAGACTGGCGTCTTTGAAACAGTCCAGGTTTAAGAACCAGGGATGCCTTTCACTAGGCCTTTTACTTTGCACAAAAATTCCGTACGCTGTTTAAGTAAGCAAGCATAAAGTCTGAAAATAAGTTTCACTAATCTGCATAACTTTACGATTTGAGTGAATATTTGCCTAACTTAACGCCAGTTCATACATTGGGGTAAAGCAGGGATCGTAGGGGTAAAGCAGGGATCGTAGGGGTAAAGCAGGGATCGTAGGTGAATATACAATTCCAACTAATTTGCTTAAATCTGTACGCAGCCTAGTGAAAGACAGACCCGATGTATCTAAAACTACAAGACATGAAGTAAGGTTTAACTCGCAAACTTTATGTGAAAGCATTGTGACCGGTGGGGAAATTTCTAGCGACGAGCAATTTCTACATCGGCCACATGTTTTTTCTTTTTCAAACGTTGCCTGCTGCTAGACAAAAATAAGTTGTCTACAGGAGGTAATAAGTGAAATATGCGATGTCATTAATATTTGTTGCCATGCAACAGATGTTGGTCTACTCAAGATAACAAACTATTGGACACAAAAAAGACAATGTGCTGTTTGCATCGCGCCCTGGGCCCGTATTCACCAACCATTCTTAGTTTCACTCTTATATTAGATTAAGAAAGTAACGCAACTTCTGATTGGGTACACCATTTTGTTAAGTCAATCATAAGTTGCTTTACTTTCAAATTTAAGAAAATCATCGAGAATAAGATTAAGAATGTCCTTAAAAATGGTTGGTGAATACGGACTTTGGTGGTTCAGTTGCATCGCCAGGGATAAGTTAACTCTTTACCAGACGACAAAATTTTAGACTCCTTCAAATTTAAAGTATATACAGACTACAATGAGGTTTAAATCATGGAAATTTTAATTAAAAGGGTAAAAATTATCGTTGGAAGAAGGATAAAATTCTGCTTAGCAGCATTCTCTTTTTTTTCCATAATGTATTCAAAAAACATCTTCCCCAGGGTTGTGAAAACAGGGGATCCTTTCGTGAAGGTTTAATCAAAGGGTTGAAAGTTTTAATCACGGCTTGGCTTGGTTGAAATACTAAAGCATGTGACTGATTGATTGAATGATATTTTACTTCGCTTTCAATATTATTATAGGCATATCACGGCGATAGCCCATTTATGTATGTGTGTCCTAAGCTTTCACCAGGACTAGGCTAGTGCTCTGAAGTGTCCGAAGAAATTAAGCAATCTAGTACTGAATGGCTGCCTTCACGCCTATACAATGTGCATCGTCGAAACATTGATCAGCAGTGAAAGAGGAACGGTTCCTGTCTTGAAACAAATTTGCAGCAGACGACTTTGAAAACATTCTTGTGGAATATTAAAAGTCTGCATAAAAGTAATGTTTGACACATGAATATAGGTGAAAACATCGTGCCAAAAGAAAAAGAATGTCGCTGCAAATAGGCTACCCTGATGGTTGTGCTTTGGGCAAGAACAGATCACGAATATCCGACAGAGTAGACACTTTCAAAGATCAGACAGAGTGGCAAACTGTCCTGCAGCTCAGTCGATAACACACAAGGTATGGAACTAAGGGGTCGCTGGTTCGATTCTGCAGAGGACTGACGATAATCAATGCCACAAGAATCTTTCCCCTATCACCGCTTGACAGTTTTTCGACGATACAATAGTATATGTGTGAAAGCAGGTGGTGGCTTGGAACGAATGTTGTGCGAAGTACTGTTTAAAGGAACTAAGCAACTCCAGGAAAGCATGGATAGGTGCACTTGCTGCGGCGACAGATAACTTAACGTTGAAAAAAGTGTTTCACACACACAGACACACACAAAACAAAAAAAAAGAAATCTTTGCACAGTTAAAGTTATGAAAACATTAGTATGTAGATTACGGATTTTTTATTGAACAGAAATCAACATAATTGGCCCTCAATATGCGAAATGAGACCTTCGAACATTTCCGTAAAGTGTCGTCCTGGATTAGCCTGCGCAGTCTGCGCAGGCTAATCCGAGACAGCACTTTACGACTACATAAGATATTTTCATACAATAGACTTTCGTGAAACAGAAAATCGCACAAAAACGGTAAGTGTCGTCTCGGATTTGTCACAGACTGCACAGGCTGATCTGGGACGACATACTTTTACGCATATGTCCGAAGGCCCTTTTTCGTGTATTGCACGCCATACATGAACCTTGCTCTGTGAATAGGGGAATTGAATGCATCTCTGTAATGTATGATACCAAGCAAGTCCTCACATAAACATGGATCCATAAAGTCCGTTTTGTCTACGATACAACTGCATCATGAGGTACACTGGTCCTTTGATTTGCAGAAAATTTACAAATAACACAAAATTTCTACATACATATGTATGTCAGCATGCGCGAACTGTACAGGCTGACACGGGTCAATACTTTTTGTACATGCATCAAGCCCCCTTTTCACAGAGCATGACTCATATAAACTCGACCTCTTTCGACGGCTTCAATTTGGTCGTGTAGCTTTATTCGACAACTGGTCGGTATAGATCCAAGATCAGATTGCTCGTTCTGTGCAGTCTGATGTTGATCTGTGCTGTCCGCACACGCCCGTGTTTCGCAGATTTCGCTGCAATGGTTAACGCATTCGTTCAATCTGCCTGTGAATGGGGCTGTTGAGACATTGGAATACTTCAACCTTGATCCGCTTTGGCGGGGATACCCCGGTTGTCCGGTTTGTCTGTTTACGTTAACAATATTTACAAGAATAAGTGCTTATTCTCATTCTCCCTTTTTTAACAATTGCAAACATTGTGGCAAAAGAGCAACTAATTATTACTATTTGCAACTTGTCATTTTCTCCCATTCACCTTTCATGAATAATACGCACAAACGATTGCCAACGCCTAAATTAATTTACTGGTCAATTGTTCAAGGTGCTGGTATACCTAAAAATAGCCTGTGAAATACTGGGTTAACCGACGAATTTTGAAACAAAGAGATATTGTCGTGTTCGGTAGTCCTTTGGGATATCAAATCATAACAAAGTATAACCAGTCTCGCGCTTAATGGACTGGTTGACAATTCCATTTCTCATGTCAAAGATTTCGATATCTCCAGTAGATTTCTATGCCTTTTTGTCTAACATGAGCTAGTCACGTGATGTTTCCTACGGTCCACTTTCTATTACCACTCCATTAGAATTAAAGACAGAAAACAATGTTCAATTTACATCAACGTCAAATAGCAAAGTTCTAGAGAGTTCCGGTCACTTCCTTCACATCATCATCACTATATCACTGGGATTTTATACCATCGCCTTGTGGCACCACGCCATGCGGCGAGCACCTAGTGGTTCATCAATGAGTTTAGCGGACAAACGAGTGATTGATATTAATAATTACCACCAAAAGAAACTTTAATGGTTTTCTAAAAACAATACACGTAAACACTTCATGGTTTAGTTCAGTTCAGACATATTCATTTTACATCAACTGAGAAACAAGTTCTCGCAACTTATACTGATCTACCTCCATTCTGCTTCCTGGAAACTGCACCAGTGCTCGCGCCGAATGTGTGGGCCAATGAACAGTCCCAAAGTTGACACCCACTCCTGGGTATCGAACTCGGGACCTATGGCAGTGAGGCGGACGTTCTACCTCCAAACAACGGACAATATGCAATGAAATATCTAGATAAAACTTGTATTGTCCACAAATACCTCTCTAAAGAATCTAGTGCATTTGTTTTGTAATGCCTCTGTTCACAATATGAAAATATATGCTACTACAGTTTTGCTCCTGGTATTGACTTCTTTTTCTACAAGGTTTTCTGAACTTGACTAATGAACGGATGTTTAACCAAGTCCTTGCATTGTTACGGGGTAATCAGTCTTGTGTAATGCTTTTCCGAAATATATATGACTTCTTGAGACGCAGAACACGGGTTTGCTTGCTTTCAGCGGTAGAGTAGATCAAAATCAGATTTTACAGAACGTGTAGATAGGTGTTAAAAGTACACTATCCAATGTTTTCGGGATGCTACTACTACAAAGCCTTGACAATTGAAGACCTGTGTTCTTATTTACCAACCGTTCTAAGTATCAATCTTTACCTAATTCTAAATATGGACTGTAACGCTAACCATTTGCTTTAGCCATTGATAAAGTGTCTTAGTTTCCTATAAAAATGTGTTACTTTTTAATTAGGAAAAACCTCGAGAAATTTAGGAATGTTACTGCCAGTCAGTGGTGAATACGGGCCCTTAGAAAAAAGCTGTAGAAAGCCTTTGTGGGTACAGGAGAAAATCCTGGAATTTCTGCTATTCCCTGAACGCAGAATATAGCTAAATCATTGGATAAATCTTTGAAAGAAGAGACATCTTTAAAAGGTACCAGCAGAGTCTCCTTTTCCCCCAATGCTTTCATAAGCGTAGTTTTCGGTGGTCGGAAAACACAGGACCTATTGGTACAGGTTTAGAAACTGACATTTTGTGGGTTGAATGGCTGTCGAAGGTCTAGGGAATCGAGGAAATATTTTGGGGAAATGCGTGGGCGGCTTTTTCTCAGTACCACAACCTTTCTTTTGGGGTAGGTAGGATTAACTAGATACAAAACAATTAAACCTAAATTGGAGAAACAGAAGACGGGGTAAAAAAGAACAAAGGATGACTATGGCTATCAAAAAGTCAAACATTGTACTTGTAGACTGACGGTTTGAGCATAAAAATGTCGCGGTATCTCTGTCCTAAACCCTGATGTTACAGTAAACTCTTTCCCATAAGACAACACTTTCGACTGGTTAATATTGAAAAGTTTGGCACACAATAGATTAAACGTGACTCAGATGACGACATTTTGTTTTGGAAGGTTAGAAAATATTTTGGGATAATCAGCATTTTCTTTTTTTTCCACAATGTTTTCAAAAAATTCTTTCCTTAGATTCGTTTAAAAAAAACCTGAATGGTATGAGGGTCAGTCAATAAGAAGTGAGACTGAATATTTTCAGCCAAACTATTTAACATATGACGCTTACCATTCTACATTCCTTCAGTGTAGCACCCTTTTTGCTGAATTACCTTGGACCACCTCTAAAGAAGGTCCCTGATACCCGTTGCTAAGCAACCAGAGTTAATGACCCTTATTTGGCTGGCCACCTCCTTTTCAAGGTCATCTAAATCATGAAATCTTATTCCCCTGAGTGGTTCTTCTAACTTTGGAAATAGATCAAACTCCGGTGGACTCATGTCCGGTGAATAAGCAGGTTCAGGCAGAACATCCAGCGTTGTCATGAAGAATCAGTGGTGTAGCTTCAAGAAGCTGTGGTCGCTTTTTTCGAACAGAGGTCTCAGATTTTTCATCAGAAAAGTTCTGTAATATTCTTTGTTGACAGTTTGGCCCTCTGGAACACGATTAGCTTTTAAAATGCCACGATTATCATATGCAAAAATCATCATCTTCAAATTTCCCTGCTTTCTTCTGAGTTTTGGTTCATAGCTTCTAATCCAGGTCTCATCTATTGCTTTGATTCTGTTAATGAAGTTTTCACCTTCATTTTCATACCTTTTGTACAGACACTTAGCTACATCTACCCGAGCCTGTTTTGGCTCACCAGAAAGTGTATGTGGTACCCATCTGGCAGCGACACGTCTCATATCTAGCTTTGTTGCCAAAATTGTATAAATTGATCCATGGCTAATACCAGCTTCTCTGGCTATTTCATCATACGTAAATCTCCTGTCTTTCTCTAGAATTTCTCTCACTTTTGCTATGTGATCAGAATCTGTTGCTTCTGTCGGTCTACCAGGACTAGCCTACTTTTCTACTTTATTTCTGCCTTTCTTAAATGCAGCAACCCACCTTAAAACTGCTGCAAGTGATAATGCTTGGTTGCCACATACAATTTGCAAAGTATTAAAAATTTCGATGCTTGTACAGCCTTTGAAAAATTCAATTTTAATGTAAGATCGCTGTTCTTCAGCGGTAGATCTGGCCATGGTGCTTTTACAGTTGCTATTGTACGTGACGTCATGACGTTGACGTCATGAGGTCAAAACGTGTGGCGTCAAAAATAGACTGTATAATGATGTTGCCACCTACATGCAAAATTTTAAGAAAAACTGTTGAGTCATTACAGAGATATTAGACCAGTCACACTTTTCATTGACTGACCCTTAAAGGTTAGATGAAAGCTATGCACCGTTTACACCAATAAAAACGCTGAAACCTCTTTCGTCTCTGTTGTCAAATGAAGCACATCAATTTGTATTGAGTGAAATAGATATTGCCCTGAATTGGCAATACATTTTTCAATTTAATGAAGTTTGAAGAAATTTTTAAATTTCCAGACATTTCGTCATATTGATGAAATCGATATTATTTTTGACGAAATACAGTTTGTTGTAATCTAGAACCTAACAAAGTTTTAGAACTCTTATGGCAAACAATGGGAGAAAACATGACGGACTCTTTCTAGATGTAACTCTGTACTCGACGACATATTTCAGGTTTGTCGGAATGGCAAGCGTTTGCAGACGACAGAAAATTCTGTGTGGTTCAGAAGACCGCATTCCTCTGCAACAGGGTAGGATAGATTGTGAGAATGGGAAAAAACAAACGTTGGTTTACCATCATTGTCTCCTTTTCTTACAGTGTTTACAGTCCCAGTAGTCAGGGTCGTTTCAGGCTTGGTGAAGGGCGAAAGCGAGAATTCGTGATAGGTGGAGCATTCAGGGCCACCAATTGTGAACAAAACGACCCACGGCATTTCTAACAAACTTTTGGTTGCTTTTTTTTATGCTTCCGTTTCTGCTAATCTTTCTGCTCTTTAAAGAGATCTATTCATATTTTTCAAATCATACCAATGTTCAAAAATAATATAACACAGAATTTAGGCAATAGACGGCAAATTATAAATAAGCAAGAAATATAAGTGTGGGGAAAAATATTTTGATAGTATTAATGGCTGCTTGGTCTCTTAGGATATTTTTAGATTTCGCGCCAGAATTTTTTAAAGACTCGTGGGAATGTCACATTAAGTGGTATCGTTTTCAAATTAGTTTGATTATGTCATATCTGTTCTTATGAAAACAGATAGAGTTACCGACTGCTAAACGACGATCCAATTGTTTAAACGTTAAAATTGCACCCCTGTAATGCTTTTAACTCTCTCACTGCCAATGTCACCTTGGATAGCCTTTTCGGAGAGCGTAGATGAATATCAGACTGCACAAAACGTGCTCTCTGATCTTAGATCTACACCGTCCGCCATCCAAAGCTTATCTTCAACCCAAAACAGGTTCATTTGAAACGAAGAAGATACTTATGGACCTATAGAAAAGTCGGTTCCATTTACGGTAGTTGGCAGCGAAAGAGTTAATCGTCCAGTTTTTTACAGGCTCGCAAAGAAATATGTATCTAGTAATAGTTATCATTGTTACAAAAGGAATTCGATCTACGACCTCTACCACTGAGGCAGCTAAGTTCTCAATAGATACGAGTCATACTCTGGTGAAGGGGGGCTTAATGCATCTCCGTGATTCATTATACCAAGCAAGTCATCATATAATTATGGATCCATAATAGCCATTTTTTTTTTTTTAATGACCGACTTAATCATGAGGTAGGCTGATCCCTGGACATACAGAAAATTGACCAATAGCGAAAAGTTTCGGCCCAGGTCAGCCTGCGCGGATGGCGCAGGCTGACCTGGGTCGATACTTTTCACAGTAGCATTAAGCTCCCTTTTCACAGAGCATGGCTCAATTGTAATTTCGATAAATTGGTCGTGTTTTGATGCTCCTGTAGTAAATCACTTTATGAGATATTGTGGAAAAAAAGCAATCAGCAGACAGGTGCTCTTTTCAAACATAGTTTTGCATTATATAAAAACAGTTTTATTCTCTCCTTGAAATGATTATATTCGATGTAACATGCGATATTTTGGTAGATCTGAAACAAGTCAATTCAGTCTGGAAAGAATTGTGCCAAAACGAAATAAAATCTTTATTAGGTTCTGATCGATCCAGATTAATAGGCCAGATTTTGGTGGTAAAATACAGTTGAGTCATATTCATTTTCAGCAAAAGAAAAACACACACAGAATTTTATGTTTTGGGAGAAGATAAATAGCGTCGTGCGTTTTCCGCCATACCGGAAAAAACAGACTTGTTTGTTTAGGCAGGAGAATCATGTAGAGTTATGTTTAACTCTGACATCGGAAAAAAAAAACAATGCTGTTATTGCTGAAGATAATGTATTTTTCATAGGATTTCTCAATAGCTGCATACTAGAAATGGGTATTATTGAATTCCACTAATGGTGTTATATTTTATCGCAGTGTTATATTTTGTAGATGGTAAAACAAGCAGTGCTTCCGTCCAACACCATAACGATAGAAAGCAAGAGCATGGCTAATAGCATTACTAATCTAACAACTATAGTGGAGGAAGATCTGAATATCCACAACTACTGTAATCGTAAGCCGGGTAATGAACAAATTATTTCGTGAGCCAACTTGCGTACTAATAATATGAGTAATGTAAGTTGATTTTAGGAACAATGTTGACTCAGATAAGCCCACACAGAACATGTAGTCTGATCTGAGATATGTGTAAGGTGTCCGAAACCTTCTGTAATATCCAAGGAAATGAAAGCATTGGAGTTATCTTGACTATGTCCATGGTCTTCCTGTTTTATGGCCATGAAGTTAAATCCCACCCGCGTCGTAGTTATACATGGCTTTGAATCTTTGTTTATTCGTCGCGTCACGTGATGCGTAGAAACGAAACACGCAAAAATATCATTTCAGCGTGGACGAAATGTCGCATATAAAGGTTTCGAAATAGCCTATATAACGATATATGATTTAGACGCGGTGATCAAGAATTTTCTCGTGAAAGAAGGAATACCATTAATGGAAATGATAAATAATACCTCTCGAAATAAGAGCTGAATATGGAAAGTTCACAGCTCACAGAGAGATATTTCATTTCATTTCTACTCCATGCTCTATTTCTAGAAATTTAGCCGACAACATGATGGTTCATAATTGACAACTTGCAGTAAATTACGAGGAAAAAATTCAAAAGCCGGATACGTTTATTTCAAATTAACCTATACTGCATGAAAATATTTATTTGTAAGTATTTTTATGTACGTGATACAAATATCTGAGCCATGCTCTGGGAAAAGGGGGTTGAATGCATCTCTGTGATTAATTACACCAGTCAATACATTATTATGGATCCATAAAATCCATTTTGTCTTACAACAGACTAAATCATCGGGTAGAATGGGATATGCAGAAAATTTACAAAATGCGAAAAGTTTCGACACAGGTCAGCCTGAAAGGATTGCTAACCTAGGTCGATACTTTTTGCAGATGCATTAAATCCTCTTTTCACAAAGCATAGTCTATCGTTTTCGTCGATGACGGTTCACGTGTCTATTGGCCGTCCCAATCTGTCACTTTGTTTGTTTCACTTTGGTTGTTGGAACTAAAATTTGTCCGATTCGAAAACATTTGCAGACGACAAGTAAGTGTGACTCTGATTATGGAATTTGTATTCAAAATGATATGAAATATTGTGCATACCAGCATTTTCTCCTTTTCCCTAAACGTTTTCAAAAGTTTTCTTCCTGCAGTATCGTTCGAAAACCGGATTATTTTATAAACCCTTTACCAGAAAATGCCGAATTTTAACGACCGTTGGAAAGAGGCTATTTGAAAACATTGATGGAAAAAGAAAAAAATGCTCCTAACCAGCATTTTCTCCTTTGCCAACAATGTTTTCTCTACTTTCGATACGAAGTTCATATATTTCAGTGGCATGTGAATTGTAGCCTGCAATTGCTTTCAATTAGGACAAGTTCAAAATTTTGTCGTCTGGTAAAGAGTTAAAGCCTTTTAAGACTTGTTCCAACAATGTTTAAGTCGAATTACAGCTTTAGCTTAACTTCTTACCTTACCAAAATTTTTTTGACCGGCCCGAATTGAAATCATTTGTAGACGACAAATTAAATGTAGTTCTAATGATGGGATTAGTCTCCGAAAGGTTTCAAATCATTGTGGAAAAAGGAGACAATGCTGATTACCAGCATTTTTTTTCCCGACAATGTTTTCTAAAGCCGTCTTCATCGGGTCGTTAAGGTCAGGATTATTTGATAAAGGTTTAATCATTCCCGTCCTATCTGGGTTTCACCAGTACTCCGGTCCTGCGTTTCTTTGGCCAATGACGCTCTTGAGTGATCAGCACCATAGGAGAAGGATCGAATTGTAGCCTTAACCAAGCGTGGCTCAGTGATGAAATGTAGCATTTGCAACCTGGAGGTTCAAGCCTCAATGGAAGTCGGAGTGTCTTTGACTAAACGCTTTAGAGTCTTGGCTTAGCAGTTATGAAACGCAAGACATATATGAATATGTGTGCTGTCGCCGTGATATGACTAATAATGTTGAAAGCGGAGTAAACCACCATCCAATCATTCAATTAATCGCAACCATTGAGCAGGTGATTCTTTTCCTAACAGTTGAGAAAATAATCAACAAAAAGAACAAGCAACCAACAAATAAAGCAACAGACAAACAACGTCAGTCTCATACGAGACACACGATCCTGATACAAGTCGCTCGTCAAAAGCAGTTCCTCCTTGTTCCACCACGTTTTTATGTATATTAACTTATAAAACTTTAACCCTTTACCCGAACACAAAAATTTTATACCCAGCCATATTGTAAGCACTTTCAGACAACAAATAAAAAATGTTTTGAATGACTGAATTCGTTTTTCTGAGAAGTTAGAAAGCTTTGTGGGGAAAGATACCAGCATTTTCTGTTTTCCCCACAATGTTTTCAAATGCCTTCTTTCTATATAGTTTAAGTGCGGGACTGTTTAGTTTAAATGCAGGACTGTTTGGCACAAATGAATTGTTACATTACTTTACATTGGTGTTTTCAAATTCGTCTACTGAAGAAATGTGTCAAAAATAAAGAACAATGCAGGATACGTTTGCAATGGCGTGTTACAGCCATGCATAGCTAGGCGAAGCATGTTCTGAGATAATGCTGAAATATAGCTCTTAGGGAAGCCTCACAAACAGAAATTCTCACTCGGATCCAAACAATTGCATTTTCAAGGTTGCTCTTGTAAAGAATGCCTCAGCGAAGTGGGCAGTAAAGATCGAAGATTAGAATACACGTTATTAGCTGTCTTATCTTGATCTACACTGGTGGCAGAGGCAACTAAATTTGTGGAGGGTGCTTGTCAGAACCAGCAATTCATCACGGTCGTTATTAGTGGTTGAGGTTAGACACTGTACAAAACTACATGTACGTACAAGTCGGTAAAGAAACCTTGAGTCTCCCTTGATTACTCGCATGTTGTACTGGCGAGCACTATCAAACCTCCTGCCAAAGTTATGCTGAAATATGAAAAAAAGGGAAGAGTTTTATCAGACCTAGATGATATATTCATTAGAAAACTATATTATAGTGTCCTCGAAAGAAAACCATGAAAAGGTGACGAGGAAAAACAGAACCAAATGCTTCATAACTGTAATCTATATAGTTTTTTCGGAAGAAAACTATACAAAGTTTCGACCAAATCTTTGAGGGAATCTGATGGATCTTACCTTGTGAATACTCTCGATTACTTAGAAGGTACTTTGTGTCAAGATTAGAGTATAGTTCTTCCCTTCAGGCAGCCAAGTACCTTTATGATAGCTGGGCTGTTTTGCTAGAAAAGGTTCGAGATATGTCACAGCCCTGCTGTCATCTGCGTCGCCTTGCAAACTCTTTCACGTTTTCTAATGTCTCTGGCATTTTTTTTTTTTGAGATATTTACTTGAAACCTAAACTAGTCGTTAACTACCAAAAGGGAACCCATAACAGAAAAGCGTGTAACCCATGTGATATATTTATGGCCCTTTCTCGACTTGGAAATTTTTCTTTAAGAATACAACTGCTGCCGAGCGATTTCTTTACATGAGATTCTCTTGTGGTAAACGTCATTTTTTTTATCTTTGAATATTATTCGTATGTTGAACTTCCGATTCCGAGATTTCAGAGACTGGATTCATTATAGCAACCATAGCTATCAGATTGTCTTTGCCTTTGTACGCCTTCCAAAGACGTCAGTATGAAACAATTATCTGTGGCACATGGTATTTGATATTTGTTCTGTTTCACTCTTGCGATTTCTATAGAAGGCGGGTTAATTAGTTTCTCGCTTGATTAAAACCTTAACCTTTTACATGGACCATGAAATTTAATCTGACTGATTACAACGCGGAAAGAGACAACGGTTAATAGGACCGATCTTTGATTCCGTTTGCTTTGGTCCTATTTCACGGGTAATGTAATTGGACTTTACGGCACTTGCCTCACCTTTAACCCGAATTCTACTAATCAACGGAACCGGTCATTGGCTAGGACCAATTCACTGATTTTGCTCTAACCAGACGATAATATTTTGGACTTACCTAAATTGAAAACAAATGCAGACGCCCAATTAATTCTAGCTCAAATGATGGGGTTCGGCTTTAAAGTAGATAGAAACCAGGTTACCTGTATTTCCTTTTTGTTTGTTTTCCATTTTACCATAACCCTCTTCCATGGGTTGTGAACTTACGTATATGCTAGGTAATTGACAAAATGAGTCTATATAATGATCCTCGAAAAGACAAGTAAATATCATAGATCTTGGTAATCTATCTTTGCAAAAGGACAGAGAGACGGTATTTACCTATCATTCTTAATGATGTTTTAATTCTAAGCTCAAAGTGCTGCCCCAGCCAGTCAGATCAAATTAAGAACTGTAATGAAGTTTAGAATGGTTGGTCAGTGAGGTACAAGGAATCACAATAGGAACGATGCGAGTACTTGCTTTAATTTTGGCGAAACATTTTTATGTAAGTTTATTACACATTTTTGGGGTCCTACGTTGTTCATTGTTGAAGATACAGGATTCATAACGTAGAGGCACCACGTTCGATGCTCATCAGGGGCGCTAGGATTTTTGCGGGAGTAGGATATCCTTCGGCAAGACACTTCAGAATTCCAGCCCAAAACCGGTGAAACGGGGGGTACAAATGAGTATGTAAGCTGTCTCCGTCATATAACTGAAATAATTTTTCAAAGCGGTGTAAAACATCAATCAATCAATCAATCAATCATTATTATACATTTTCCTTCTACAACATACAGTTTTCAGGTACATGTACATGTAAATGTATTGATGGGAAGTTTAATACTGGTCACGCCAGAAGGGTTGGATGTCGTAGGCTCACCGTCTCGTACTCACAAACCTTTCGCGTCACGTCATTAAAACCCTCTAGATTGGACAACTTAATTATTGTTCAGATATTTTGGAGCGTTCTAATTGAATTTTCCTTGGCTTCACGAAAATTGATATTTATGCCGTGCTAATAATCTGAAAACTAAAGGTGAAATGGAAACGGTCACTTAGTACAAAACACTTTGCAATCATAATCCAAATTCGAAACTAGCTGCTTTTTTGGTGATTAGGAAAAACTCGTACATTATTACGTGTTAAAATATATTCTGTTCATTTTGAAACTGTTTTGAGCAGATCGAATACAATGCATATGAGCCATACCCTGGCAAAAGGGGGCTTAATGCATGTCCGCAATGTATGATACCCAGCAAGTCATCACATGATCATGGATCCATTAAGTCCATTTTGTCTAACAAACGACTGAATCATGAGGTAAACTGGTTCTTGGACATGCAGGAAAATTGACCTATACTAAAATGTTCCAGCCCAGGTCAGCCTGCGTGGATGGTGCAGGCTGACCAAGATTGATACCTTTTGAAGATGCGTTAAGCCCCCTTTTCACAGAGCGAGGCACATTATATATTTTTCAAAATTTTCTAAGCTTTAAGACTATTTTAGTTGAAATATTTCTAGGATTTTTCCTGTACATTTAAAAAATTGATTTCCTTCATGAAGTAAACAAAAGTGCTTTTCTTTGGGTTTTTTTGGAGGACGCTTTTTTATATATATTTTTGTTTTTGCTGCGAATCAAAATTATTTTGTTTAACACTGATACACACCCAAAAATATACTTTTCTGTGCAAACGTGAAGAAGATTGACGGATACATGCAGTAAAAAGGTGCACACTGGGGTTGGTCGCTTTGTGAGCGAAAAACTCCATCTATATTTTTTTGTGATCTTCATTGTACTGATATGAAAAGGAAATAATTTAATCGTTGTGTGCTATTTTTCATGTGACTTTCCCACTACCCTTTGCAAAATGTTAACTCAAAATTCAAAATCTACTTTGAGTGACTGCGTAGCCCATACAGGAAATACCACTGAAAAATAGTTTTCCTACGTTCGTCTATCCTCTTCACTAATGGTTGGCCAGCTAACACAATACTCGAACTTAATTCAGTGATATCTTTTTTTTAAATTTGGTGAGATTTTGAAAACCTGAATAGCCATTTTTGATTAGAATTTCCATTTGAAATGGATATTTGGACGAATTTTGTTTTTCAAATTTTCTGACGATACAAGCTTGTATAGGATGATATTGAGTAGGTGACCCAGAGCTATAAATGACAGCTTGATGTCATCACCCCATGCTCCCTATCAGGTTCCTGCTCATCCTTTGTCGACTGTTGTGTCATGCTTTTGGCACAAACCTTCTGGATACTTCTTGGTTGATTCTGGCTGAAAGTCGAACCGGCAACTCATTCCATATAATTATGCTACATTGAATTGAAGTCAGGGAATGGGACAGACGAAAGGCTTGTAATGACCTCTTTTTAAGGCAGGTACTCCTGCACAACATAAGCAGTTAATAAAAAAGAAACATCACCTACTTCACAAACAAGCAATCTACCCGAATATCCAGAGTTTCCTCGACCTTATGCCAGGACTGTGACCATTAATCAACATTTCCAACACAATAACCATGATAGCTTGCCATAGCTACATGTACGATACCAGGCCGTAACAAAATGCCACGCCATAATCATGATACCTCGCTATATCCATAATACTACGCCATAAATATTATGCAGCTGTTTATGCCACTCCATCACCATTAGCCTCCCTGTAAACATTATTCGAAACCATTACCATTTTACCAGGCCATGATAATAGTGTATGTACATCGTCATAACCATTATATCAAGCCTTAATCAATAGCCCATGTTATGTCCATAATACTACAACACGTCCATGGTACAGCGACAAAACCATGATCACTCCAAAAGCATACTACCACGCTAAAGTCATTATACGTAATAAAGGCAACATCAACATCAATAGCACGACATAACATCGATATCACGCCATAAACGTTATACCGAGCCATGACCATAACACCTGTGTAGTCATAATACAATGCCGTAACCTACGCAAGTTCCATTTTAGAAAGATATTAATAAAATAGAATCAATAAAGACAAAAGCATTTGACCCATTCTTTGTGAAAATGGGGTTTAATGTATCTTCAAAAAAGCATCGACTCATGTCAGCCTGCGCGGTCCGCGCAGGCTGACATAGATCGAAACTTTTTGCTATGGGTAAATTTCTTGCATGTCGAAGCGCCGTTCTACGTCAGTATTCTGTTGGCTGTAAAACAAAATGGATATTTCGGATCTATAATTATGTGATGTTTTTCTTGATATCACGCATCACGGAGATACATTAAAACCCTCTTTGGCCAGAGCGCTGCTCATTTGTAGACAGCAAGCTGAATATTGCTCAAACGACGGGCTTTTTCTCTGAAAGGTTTAGAACATCATCGGAAACGGAGACAATGCCTTTTACCTGCATTTGCTCCCTTTTATCCAATGTTTTCGAGAGCCTTCTAAAAACAGGGTTGTAAAAACACGGAATCGTGAAATAATAGGCTGAATTATAGGAGGCTTATTTCGATAAAACCGTCGAGAATTTTCCGTGTAGCACTCCCGTCCTGTGATCTAAGGATCGTAAATCAGCCTTCAAAAAGAAATAATATACTAACACATCAGTTAAACACGGATATTAAAACGTCAAATAAAGAGGGGCTATTTCTGGATCAAGCGAACAAAATACCGATGCTATTCTTCAATGTGGGCAGTTTTATTACGAATGGAGTAACAGACAATGAATGCGGTACTTGGAAGTTATTTAGTTAATCTCTTTACCACTCATCAGCAATTTGGGCTTTTCAGAATTGAAAACATTTGCACCCGACAGAATACAAATGGCTATGGCAACAATTGGTTTTGTATTTAACAGAATAGAAAACATTCTGGGAAAAGAAGAAAAAGCTGGGTACCAATCGATAAACAGTCATTAGACTGGTTACCTCCCCTGATACAACAAGTGTATAGGGTCACTGATGTTAATGACAAAGCAAGCTTACTTAATTCATTCTTTGTTACTCAAACTAGATTAAATGAAACCGATCACGCCCTACCAACCAAACACTCAGGAAATGATCAGAATTCTTTAACTTCAATATTCATTGATTCTATGGAAGTCAGGGACGTGCTTACAAATCTAAATGTTGGTAAAGCTCCAGGACCTGACGGTATCAATAACATTATTTTACGCGAGTCTGCGAACCAGTTGGCCAACCCTCTATGTCAGTTCTTTAACTTTAGTCTAGAGATTTGTAAGCTACCCCTCTCATGGAAGATGTCTAACGTCTGTCCTGTTTTTAAGAATGGTGATCCTTCTCTGCCGTCCAACTATAGACCGATTTCTCTTCTTAATACTATGGAAAAGGTTTTTGAAAGGATACTTTTTAAACATATCTTCTGTTATTTAAACGAAAATCGATTTTTTACACCGTATCAATCAGGGTTTCTGCCTGGCGATTCTACAGTTAACCAAGTAACATTCCTTTATAATAAAATATGCAATGCTTTAGACGAAGGTCTTGAAATTAGATTTATATTTTTTGATATAAGTAAAGCTTTTGATAAAGTATGGCACAAGGGTTTGATATTCAAACTAAGTCTTGCAGGAATAAATGGTAAATTACTCGATTGGCTTTCTAATTACCTTTCTAATAGGCGTCAAGAAGTTATCCTGCCTGGTGGCCAATCTCATGCCCAATACATAAATGCTGGTGTCCCACAAGGACCGATACTGGGCCCGCTTCTTTTTCTTGTATTTATTAACGATATTGTTGAAAATATTGAATCGGGTATCAACCTATTTGCAGACGATACTAGTCTATCATTAATCACCCGTAACCCGAACATTGCAGGACAAATTCTTCAAAGAGATATTGAAAAAATTAATAACTGGGCAAAAACTTGGTTGGTCAAATTCAATCCTTCAAAATCTGAATCACTTATCACACGTAAGAATGCTCAAAATAGTCACCCTGATCTGTGTATGTCAAAAATAAACATTGAAAACGTCCAGTCACATAAACATTTAGGTTTTCACCTTTCAAATGACGGATCATGGTATCTCCACATTAAAAATTCTGTTGAAAAAGTATGGAAAAGGATAAACATAATGCGTCGTCTTAAGATATGTCTTGATAGGAAATCTCTTCAAGTTATATGTTTCACGTTCATTAGACCTATTTTAGAGTATGGAGATGTCGTTTGGGACAATATCCCTCATTATCTGAAAAACGATCTAGCCAAAATCCAAAATGAAGCTGCCAGAATAGTAACAGGTTGTAGTAAACTGGTTTCCTTGGATGAAATAAAAAATGAATGTGGTTGGGAGTCACTTGGCGATCGCAGGCGTAAACATAAACTTATATTGTTCTTTAAAATGACTAAAGGCCTTGTTCCTTCTTACCTGAGTGATCTTGTCCCTGATTTAAATAGCAACCTTAACGATTACAACTTGCGCAACTCTAATAATATACGAACCATTGCTTGTAGAACAAATCTTTATAAAAAATCCTTTCTCCCATCTGTTGTGGAAGAGTGGAACTTAATCCCTCAAGATATCAGAAATTTGGATTCCCTGTCATGTTTTAAAAGGTATTTGGACATTAATAGGCCGTATCCAAATAAATTGTTTTTCGTAGGGCAAAGACGTCTTCAAATTTTACATACAAGGTTACGAAATAAGTGTAGTTCTCTAAAGCACCACCTGTATAAAAATTTAAGAAATGTAGTTGATTTTCCTAATTGTGTATGTGGTGCTATAGAGACAAATGCACATTACTTCTTCGAATGTCCACTCTATGAAACTATAAGAAATAAGTTTATTCGCCCTATATCGTATCATGAAATAACTATAGCCCTTCAAACACTCCTCTTTGGAAATGATTCCCTTACTTTTCAGGAAAATGAAGAAATCTTTCTGAAGGTTCAGTTGTATATAAAGGAAAGCAAACGATTTCATGAATGATTTCCAAAAGGGTCCATCCTCTCTCTCTCTCTCTCTCTCTCTCTTTCTCTCTCTTTCTCTCTCTCTCTCTGTTTACCACATGTCTCTTTTAACATTACAATGTTGATTTTTGTAATTTTCTTCATTTGATCTTGCCATATGTTGTTACTTAGGAAAGGGACTCTATAAGCTTTTATTAGCTTTCGTCCCAATCCATTTGTATGTTTATATGTACAATAAAATATGTTTAAACTAAGTGTATAGGGATCGGTACAGCTACTGAAAACGGGCGGAATACTGTCCGATATCGCGAGATTCAGGGGAGGTCACTCTCGCTCCACGTGCAGTAAAATGTCCGATATTTTTAACCTCAAAAAAAGTAAATTGTACGTATGGTATCACCTTTTAAAGTTAATTTCTGCTACTATTAATTTAGTTCGCGATTACGAATTTCAGATCGTGCAAACAATCGTCATTTTACCTATGCTGCCAAACTGAAAATGTGTAATATGCTCCGACTGGCTATTCAATGATATTCATGTAGCCAATGAAAAGCATCGACAATATAGCCTGTGCCAGTTGTAATATGTAACGGGGACCAGTTCAAACAATCATTAACTCTAGGCCCTCAACGGCATCCCACCCTTCTGGTCTGAAAAGACGAGAATGCCCCTTAGTGGCGTGAAAATGCATGCGTACACAATTTATTGATTTAAGACTGACACGAGACTGATTAAGTTAAAAAAAAAAAAAAAAACTTCATGTGAGGTATTACTTTCATTTTTAGCTTTCATGTTGTTTCAAGTAAGTACAAGAAAAAAAGAAGACGCACGGGCGTCAAGGTCGCCCGAAAATGAATTGCTTTTTTATTATTAAACACAGAAATACGTAGACAAGAGAATTTACCGGGACTCCTTTTTTTTCAGTTGTTTTTGATTAGTGAAAAATTAGATTTTGTTTTCAAATGAAATTAACATGAAATCAATATCTACAATATTATGAATTTGCCATATGACCAACTGTGAAAATAAAGTATGGGTTTTCGGACTGCAAAACGTTCTTGAAAATGTCCGATTTACATTTTATGTTACATGTTGACTTACCACCATCATTCATTTAGACCCTATATATTTGATCTCATTCAAACACTATCCCTTACTTTTACAATTCTGATATTTATTATTTGCGAAAATATTGTGGAATAAGGACATACTGCCAGCAATAAGCAATTCCTCTTATCCTAAGGTGTTTTTTATCTAAAAAAAACCCACTTTTTCTTGGCATAAAACAAATTATCCTATCTTTGTGTCTGATAACCACTATGACTGTTTGTATCAAAAGAGGGACTGAAACCGTTACCTTAGGTCATCTTATAAATCAAGTAATGGTTGCATAAATTTGTTGTCAGGTGCACGTTTTTTTCAAGATTGGTGGGTACCCAACCCAATAGCTTAAGACAAAATGTTAGACTGTCCAAATTAGAAAAGGTTGCTCATAGCAGTTCTAAGTGGTGTCAATTGAAAAATGTTTTGTTTGGGAGAAAATTTGTAGGAAAAGAAGTTGTTTATTACAAGTAGATCTTTCTTCTTTTACACATAATTCTTAGAGTTGTCTTTACAAGGATTGTAAAAAGTCGGGGTTGTGTGGCAAAGGAATAAATGCCAAAAACACAAAATGGAGAAATTATAAAATAACATTTAATTTTCATGATAAACTTTTTTAATGATCAACAGTTTGGTCAGGTACAGTCACGTGGTAAAAAGTACGCGCAGTTTTGCATTTCCATTGGTTCCTAAGATCACGTGATTGGACGAGTTCATTCGCATAAAAAATAGATGCATTCTGCACTAGAAGTTTCGCAAAACATTCCGCATCAGAGCGTTTATTATTCTTTCATGAAAGTTAAAAAAAACCACCCATACACAATGTTTATCGGTTTCAAAACAAGTCAACAGCTTCGAAAAGGTGATGAAAGCCCCACACAACAATTTCACAATCATATACACCCATTTTACCAAAATAAACCTGGCGAATATCAAAAAAGATTTCAACCGGAAGTACTTTCGCTTCATAAACAAAGAAACCTCGAAAGGTCGGTCAGGTATAGTCACGTGGTAAAGAGTACGCGCAGTTTTGCATTTCCATTGGTTCCTAAGATCACATGATTGGACGAGTTCATTCGCGTAAAAAATAGATGCATTCTGCACTAGAAGTTTCGCAAAACATTCCGCACCAGATCATTTATTATTCTTTCATGAAAGTTAAAAAAAACACCCATACACAATGTTTATCAGTTTCAAAACAAGTCAACAGCTTCGAAAAGGTGATGAAAGCCCCACACAACAATTTCACAATCATTTACACCCATTTTACCAGAATAAACCTGGCGAATATGATAATAGATTTCAACCGGAAGTACCTACACTCTCCATGAACATCTCTTCCAAACTATATTAAATATAAGGTCGCCGGCTTCTGCCGGGCGACCAATGATCTGGTAACTAAACTTTTTATAAGGCCCCTTTCACAATTGGAGTGCAACTAATTGTGACAATTTGGTCGCACGATCGACTTAAAAAAAATGCTGCTCTCGCAATGGATCGCAAATGCAATAGAAGTCATTCAACACGAGCGAGTGGAAGCGACCGTTGCAAGACAGAGGACATATGCTGGTGCGGGCGGTGGTATGTTTACATGTGAGTGTTGCTCAAGTAATTGGGATTGGTGTGACGTCAGTCACACAACTGGTGGGACTGATGGCATTGTCGCACGATTTGTCTCAACACCGTGCGATTGGACGAGTGTTTGGATGCGATCAGTTGCACGATCATGAGATTGTTCGAACGAGTGGTCGTGAAACGATCCGGAAATGTATACCCACCCAAATATGGATCTCGTCAGATCAACACTGAATTCCGAAGAACGAACGACATGTCATCAAAAAAGGCTAAAAGCACCGAGCAAACAACAGAACGTTAGCAATAGCAGCTTCCAGTTTCGTTCAAAATGAGTGGAGACCATTTTAGTCGTTGACTGATTTTTCTCTTTGAAATAGTAGCCGAGAGTCTCTTTAAGTCGTATAACGGTAGTACACTGTTGCACGAGGTGATCCGAAATGTCTAATAACAATCTAGTAGTCGCATTCAAAACGCAACCGAACGAATGACAGGTAGCAAGAGATCACTGATACACGTACGAGTGTTGCACGATGCCTAAATGATCAAATACTAAATCCAAGTCACGCAAGCTCACGCGTCTTGTAGTGCAACACTCGTAGGACTGTTCGTGCGACAAAGTGTGACTTCTATGATCGCACGCCGTCGCGTCAGAATTTTGAACCGCTTGCGACGCTGCAATGACTGCGACAACTCGCAAGACACCGGGCGAGTGGTCGTGCAACACTGCTAAAAAGTGTTGTAGGCGATCGTAAAGTGGTCGTTAGCTAATTGTGAAAGGGGCTTTTTGTACGCCAGAACTGTGTTGCGTAATTTGTGCGTCTGTCCGCTAGCAATTCCGTGTCCGCTCTATATCTCTCGAACCATTTGCTTGTATTTGAACATATTTCAAACATGTGTGCACTTTGTTGAGAGGACGTGCACAGCTGAGGTCCAAGGTCAAGACCACAGCAGGAGGTCAAAAGTGACGCTATCTTGATAGCGTTCTTCGGGCGTATTTGGCATTGCTTTGCGAAGCAAATCTTTTAGTCATGCTCTGTGAAAAAGGGGTTGAAAGCATCCGCAAACAGTATCGATCCAGTTCGCGCAGACTGACAAAAGTCGAAAAAATGTAATACAAGTAGAATTTCTGCACGTCTTAGGACCGTTCTACTTCATGATTTAGTAGGTTTTTTAGACAAAATGGATTTTATGGATCCATAATTACATGTATATGATGGCTTGCTTGGTAGAATACTTCAAGAAGATGCATTAAACTGCCTTTTCCCGAATCGCCTCTGTTTTCAAAATAGCTCGATGTTTGTCTGTTGCCATGCAAATAATCTGACATCCGAAATATCGACGGTAAAACAAAGGAAACTAGGGTAATCGCAAAGGGCAGATTAACTCTTTACCAGACTTCAAAATTTTAAACTTGTCTAGACTAAAAGCATTTGCATACAATATATTGCAGACAACATTTGCAAACAACAAATTCATGTGTCTTCTGTGATAGTAAATGTCTTGGGAACAGTAGAAAACATTGTGAGAAAACGCAGGATAGATCTACCAGCATTTTCTTACAACAGCTTTCTTCTTTAAGGTCTTGACATGGGATTGTTTGGTAAAGGTTTAAGATGAATACCTGAACCAGAATACGTCGCGTGGGCCGAAACCGTCCTACTTTTTTCGATAATTCGATATTGAAACAGTTTAATTAACAGAGGGAGTCATTCACCAAAGGCATAGAGGTGCAACCATGCGTCATGTTACGTAACATTGATCTTCACATGCTCTCCCAGAAGCATTCATTTTCTTGTTCAAATACAAATAATCTCAGCCTTTCAAAGCGCCTACCTGATCTAGAATTCAGATAAAAATAGACATTGATGGAATCGTTATTTACACTCTGAGTGCCAAGGGCAACTATTGCTTAATCACTTTTTTGATTTATTTTGTATTTGCTTACGATATAGATAAAAATCAGACTGCACTGCACAATAGCCTGCACTGCCCGTGTGTTTGTTTTGATATTCCGACAAGTAGACACGGCTCTAGATGGTAACCTTTGAACTTTTCGGAGTAGCCGAATACGCTGGCGTTTGGCCCACTTTTTGGTATAAATATATAACAATGAATAAAGAGCGATCTGAGTTCGATGAAAAAAAAAACGTGGACATGTTTATTCGGCGGGCCCTTCAGGCCTATTTTCGGGTACATTTAAAACACCAGAATACAGTCGTTGTTACCGCTATTTGATACCCCGTGGCGCTTATTCACAGCCTAGTAAATGAATGTGATAGTTGATAATCATTTTTTTTTTTTGTACTGATTACTATTAATAATTATGCAGAACAGTGAGGAAAAAATGGGCCATTACTAGCGTGGATAGTGGCCATTAATTCTCTTTAAATCCACGAAAGGGTTTCAAAGTTCCTTTTCCAGTACCTCTTACTTAAAATGTTGTTTTGGCCAGAATATCTTAGAAAATAACTGACATTGTGGATCTAAGCAAACAGTTTCTAATCTACACTGTTCGAAAAAACAACTACTGAGCTACATGAAGGTCGACCGATTGAAGGGTTCATAAAATTGGTGTTTTACGTAAAAGGAATATAACATTGTTCATTTTTGTTAGTTTTTGGACTGGACGAAAATGACCAGTTGTTTATTTTGAGACACCGTTCGTGAATATGAGGTTATTTAACATGCTTGGGTACAATAATGAATTCTATTGGATGAGTACACTGCAGAACCAGTGTACATTTCGGACGAGGCGACAGTCGAGTCCAAAATACTGACTTGTTCTGCAGTGTACGAATCCAACTGAATTCAGTATTGTACACAAGGATGTTAAATGACCTCTTTATTTCACACGTTTTGACTTTAAAAAAAAAAAAAAAAAAATACGTGAGTTATTTCCTTTTAGTTAACCTTGAAAAACAATTTAAAACAGTGGATACTCGTATTTCTCAAAACGCTTCTGTAGGGATGGGTGGGTGTGGGGAATGAACTGAATGAATCTGAGAAGTCTTATTGATATCTTCCTTAATTAATCGGCTTCCTTTGAAGACATGATCTCTCAACAGGCTGGCGTCGTATCCTTTCTAGCAAAGATGAGGATCAAGGCTGTTTTGCATAGCTTTAATATTGTCAGGTTCGTAAGGACAATCATCATGCCTAGGAACTTTTATGAAGAAAGTCCTCAATACGTTATTAAGCTCTGTAGGCGGAATTTCTTCCATTTTAAGCGTCTCGTTTGGTAACTGATCTCGCATCCGGGCACTGAATCTTTTTACGTCGCTCTCCGTCTTGTTAATGGTGTTTTTTGGTGGTTTTTTTTTTGCGTTGTGAATCCGAAGCTTCTTTATCGAACAGCAAATCGAATGAAATTGCAGACGATAACTTTCTTACAAGGGAAAATACTCTGCAGTCTACACGCTGGACTCGTTCTGAAAAAATACATATTCTGGACCCTGGCCTTGTCCTGAAAAATTGATATTGGACTCTGGCCTTGTTCTGAAAAATCCATATTGGATTCTACAGAGTCCAATGTGGATTCAGATATTTTGTACATCGCGTAGTAGTATTAAAGCGATTTCACTGGACGTTGTGTTGTAGGTGTGAAATAAAAAATTTAGATGGATGTCCACAACCGGCTTCGCCGCTCGTGAAAATATCAACTTCGTTGTACTTCCAGTTTTGTTTGTTTGTTGGTGATGGAGTTTAACGCCGTTTTAACAGCTTAGTTCATACCATGGTGATCAGTGCATCTACGCATGTGTTTCCTGGCTTTCTCACACCAGTACTGACACAGCTTTCTTTCCAAGCCACTGCTATCTTTTCTTACATGAATCAGATGTGAGAGGCGAAAATTCGCCCGAAAGAAAGTTTGCCTCAGCCTGGTATCGAACCACCAGTTCACGAGTCAGATACGCTAACCCTTTAGCTACTCGGCCGGGCAGTTACTTTCAGTGAAATACATGCTCTCTGTAAAGGTGGTTTAATACATCTGCAAAAAGTATCGACCAGGTCAGCCTGTGCAGTTCGCTTACCTGTGTCGAAAGTGGTTGCTTTTGATAAATTTTTTGCATGCTACCGTATAATTCAGTTGGCTTTTAGACAAAACAGATTTTACGGATACATACATATAATGATTATTTGCTTGGTATAATGCATTATATAGATGCATTAAATCCCCATTTACCAGACCATGACACATTTTGATTCTATTTTCGAAGGAAACAGTCATCCTCTCTATTCAAATTAGGCCATATACATGTACATTTTTAAAATCCAAAATATGACAGTGACATTCATAGCATGCCATTGCGACAGTAACCATTCCTCTGTCACGGATAATAAGTGTTTCGACGGTGGTTATGTGGGAAAGCAGCCAGTGGCTTGCGAAGAATATTGTGCATAGACCTTGAAACAGAAACACTAGGGAAGGATGGATAGGTACACTGGCCGCTGCAGTATAACTGAGATAATGTTTATATTTCAAATATAAACAAAGGTTACAGTGCCGCACATAAATAACAGACATTTTGAAAGTCCGTAAATATATAACTAGCATATAATGATCTTCAGAAACATCCTACAGAAGTCATTAGTTAAAATCCAAATTTTAATAAGTGGTTTTTTTTTTTCGATACTCTAGATACCCATTTCAGCATCACAAGCACAAACAGGGGCTTGAGGACGGAGAAGATCCAAAATCAGACTGCAGTACCGTTTGATCTTGGATCAACATCATCAGCTTGTCTAGTGCAGCCTAAAAGAAAAGACAAACATCTTTCTGAACATGATTGCATTGTACTCGGAGCCGTCGAAAGACGTCGAGTATGTTAATCGAATGTCGAACTGATTTCTAATAGCCTTTTCCTGGATTGCTGCCACAGCTGTCACAGTTGAGTTGCAGTGCACAAATAACTGGCTATTTCATGTTGCTGGAAGTCTGAGCATTGAAAGATATTAAGAAACATGCTGCAAAACTCATTTTTGAATTCTAAAGTATTCTTGCCGATACATCGATATTATACAATGTACAATGTAAATCAAATGTCGATTTGAGGTTTTGTAACAACCACTGGCACATGTTTTACATATACATGTATCTTCTATCCGGTACGTAGAAGTTTAATTGGCCGATCAGATTCGTTCAATATATTCACCGCGGTATTACAATTTCCATTGCACAGTAGATTAAGGAAAATTTGTCTTCTTCCAAAGTTTCGAACTTTATAGATTTTTTATGTTTCGTCGATTTGATATATTCTATTTCCCACAAAGCTAAATTATCACTGATCGCGATAAAAGTAGCGATATTTTTATTTCAGTCAAGAAATATGCAACAATTTCGATAAATGAATGGGACTGGTAATGTTGTTTGATAACTTGTCTTACGGATTAGGTTATAGAAGGGCGAAGTTTGTCAGACAAATTCGTCGGGAAGTGCCCGTGGTTGTAGCGCATGAAAAATTGTCTATTTGATTTTGCTGCAAGTCTGAATATTAAACGACCATAAGAGGAATATTGCAGAAGTCATTACTCACACTTGTGTCGTAGCACATAGATAATTGCCTATTTGATTTTGTTGCTGGTCAGAATATTGAACGGCCTTGAGAAACATACTGCGTACATAACTACTGAAACAGTTATATCACTATTTCCTAGGCTTTACCAATCTGATTTACAACAGTGCAAATACATTTCGAATTCGAATTTCAGTGGGTTTGTTAATGTTTAACGCCGTTTGCAACATTGTTTCGATGATATTGCGGCTTCCAATGGACCAATTCAGGCTTTACAAGACTCTCGCATAACATACTTTCCAAGCGACTTGCTGCTTTTCTACATAAACATTGATCTGCGGTGAGGAATATGAATTCTTTCGAATGATCAATTATTGGAAATATTTTAACACTTATTCTGCTAAATAAGTTATACGAAACTTTCAAGCCGATAGTAAAAATTCGAATAATGTTATTTCAAACTTATATTTTGGAGGAAAATATCTTCTTATCAGACAGTGTAGATCCAAGATCAGACCACACGTTCTGTGCAGTCTGATCTTGATCTACACTGTCCGCAAAAGGTCCCTGTGTTGCGCTTGGCAGCTGAGGAGTTAACCCAGCTAAAATCGAGTCGGTGACCATGGGGTGTCAAGCCATCTAAGTTACCAACTACATTACAGGTCTCTGTTTAGTTTAAACATGTCTGTTTTCCCTCAAATTTACATGGAAATGGGGTTGAGCCACAAGTTATGACAACTTAGATAACGGCTCTTCCCCTACCGATCTCTGTGAACTAGAGCAGGGTAAACCCATGTTTAGAATCCAGCGAACGGCTCAGAATCGGACGATGGGCAGTTTAAATAACGACGTGACGACTGATCTTGATCTACATACGTCATGAATGTCACCAAGATCAGAATGAGAAGACCACGCGTTCATTTCCTGTAAATACTGACAAACTTAATCGATTACCCCTTAAAAACCCTTTCCCCACAAACTCACACATTTCTTTTTTTTTCTCCGAGGACTACCATTACGATCCACTACAACCATACATAAATTCTGGCCATACTTTAAACATCAGGTAGCCGAAGGTGTAGATCAAAGATCAGACTGCACGTTCTGTGTAGTCTGATCGTGGATCTACGCCGACCACAAATTCTAGTTAATTCGCCATTGCAAACGACAGAGCCAATTGGACTTCAAGTCATTAGTACGTTTAATCATGTTGTCAGCTCACTTAGACTAGTGGCAATGAATTGGACAGAGCTTTATCTGTGCCCAACGACAAAATTTTAGACTTGTCCATAATTACTAGCATTTGCAGACGGCAGATTAGATACAGCTACCCTTAGGCTGCTTAGCGCGACTCAACAACCCTTTGCTGACAACGTAGATCAAGATCAGACTGCACAGAACTTGCAGTCTGATCTTAGATCTACATTGTTCGATAAGAAGTTATTTAACAAAATAACATCCTTCAGTTAGCAAAATTAAGGTTTTTACTATTGGCATGGAATTTTTATTTTACTTATTTAGCAGGTATAGGGTCAAAATGAAGGGATTCACCCGTTGAAATGTAGAAAATATTGTGGGAAAAGGACAATAACAGTCTAGTGGCAGCTAATTGGGCGCATATTTTACTCTTTTCCAGATTACAAATTTAAAGACGAGTCAATGTTGAAAGCATTTGCTTGTTTATGTGTCTGTTTGAGTGGTATTTAACACCGATTCAACAGTATTTCAGTGATATCACGGCGATCAGTGCACCTATCCATGCTACCCTGGGGTTTATTTTACTAGTACTTTGCACAATATTCTCCCCAGGCCACTGGCTACTTTTCCACGGCAGGCATTTGCAGACGACAAATTGTGTGCTGCTAAAATGATAGAATTTGCCTCTGAAAATGATTTAAAAATGTAGGAAAAGGAGACAAGGCTGGTTACCAATGAAATTAGTAAAATAGATGATCGAGTTATCTATATGAAACATCTGTAATTTATAAGGCAAAGAATAAACATATAAACCACGCTCTGGCAAAAGGTGATTTATTGAAACTCCGATATTGTACCAAGGTGATTTATTGAAACTCCGATATTGTACCATTCCAGCCATCACATAATTATGGATCCATAATAGCAACTCTTTTTTAACAACTGACCGAATCATGAGGTAGACTGGTCCTTGGACATAGAGAAAATTAACCAATATTAAAAAGTTTTGGCCGAGGTCAGCCTGCGCGGACTACACAGGCTGACCTGGGTCGATACTTTTCTCAGATGCATTAAGCCCCCTTTTTACAGAGCATGGCCATTTTTAATGATGATGCATGATGTCTTATTAAATAACTACAGCTGTTAAGGATTCATCCCACAATGAAGGAAACACGAAATATTCGCAAGATCACGATATACCCTTTTTGCAGGATTTTTTTTTTTTTCTTACACTTCTATTTGGCTTTTTTGCACCATATTTTAAGTGGACACCATTTTGCAACTAACATGCAGATATTCGTGCATCGTGCTTCGTCAACCCTCACCTCCTGTACACTCTAGAGCCAACGTTTGCATTCACGAAAGTTGGTTAGGCCATAGTCCCTTGAAGCTCAATTGGCGACTGAAATAGCCATGTGCCGATCGTCGAACACTGTTACTAAAAATAGCACATGGCGCATCGCCGCCATATCGTATATTGTAACTCAAGGTGTGCAACGAAATCCGAGAGAAAAAAAAAATGACCTTTTTCCCTGTGTCCCTTTTAATGAGAATATCTAACCAAAAACGGAAAAGAAAAGCAACGTCGTCATCGGTGTAGATGTATATACCGTATATAAGAAATGATTTTTCGTTAATTGTGTTCTCTGGCCTTCGAGGGTTTCAAACTACTCACCCAACAATGCACTGGCGCTGATTTCATGAATATAAAAAAGCACCCACATTTTCCAGACCGGATCGCTATGCGCTGACGTCAGACAATTCATTACTCCACGGCGAAATTATAATTCACGTGAATTTACCCTCAGAAAACGCGCTAATTTTTTTTTTTTTTTTTTTGGGGGGGGGGGGGACAATAAATTTGTGCACACTCCAAAGTCCACATTTTTGGTCCAGTACTTACAATTGTTGTTGAAAATCTTACAAGCTCGAAATGTGTCATGTCTGGTCCAATAGTAGGTCACTGGTACAAATCTTAGAAAAATCTTGTGTACACCCTCAGGGCAGCATTTTAAGTCTATAACTTATGACAAATAGCTTGACTGGGTTTTTTTTAATACTAATTCGGGCGAGTTTAATATGGCTCATGTCTGGTCAAAAAGTTGGTCACTGGGACAAATCTTAGAAAAGCATTGAGTAGACTCTAGAGGCCACATTTTTAGTCTAAAGCTCATGGTGGTTGGTCGGAATATATGTCTTAATGATAACTTGGACGAAAATGGGTCACCTTAGGTCACAAGGTTTGTTACTTATCATAGAAATACCTTGTGCACACCCTCGTGGCGCTGCTTTAGTGCTTCAGGAAAGCTGGCCAGGACGTTTATCTTGGTGATGTCTTAGGAGTGTTTGAAAATGGTCAATGGGACAAACCCTAAAACTTATGGACATTAAAGAGGCCACATTTTTCATGACTGATATTCATGAAAGTTAGTTGGAATGTTTGCCTTGGGCATGTATCGGATACAATAGAAAATATGTATCATTTGGTGAAAATGGCTACATCTGTAGTCTGATTGACATGTAACCTGACCAGAATGTTACATCTACGATAGGTTCGTAAATGTGTCACCCCATGTGAATAAGTTAGTAATTTGGGAAAGCCATAGGAAAAAAAAGTTTGTGTGCACCCTATGGGGGAGGTTTTCAGCTTAGTACTAAAGAAAATTGGTCAGAATGTTTGCCTTAATGCCTCAATGAAGCAATTTTTTTCTCAAGTCGAAAATGGATCAGCTCGGAACAAAACATGGGTCACTAGGTCATACTGGAGAAAAAAAAAATAATCTAGTAGTTAGTATGACTCTCTCAAAAGATATACAGGCTAAGGTGAGCGATTCAGGGTCACCATGACTCTCTTGTCCAGTAAGTAAATGCTTTCGCGTAACACAATGAGTAAATTGACTTGCCGAAGTACCGTATTTGAACATTTTTCTTCGGGTTCCAAATTCTCCGATTTTTCCTAAAACGTGGGGGGGGGGGGGGGGGGGTCTTAAATTTCTTACTTTTTTTCTGCGCCTGTTAGTTTGGTCATAAAAAGTATTTAATTTCTAAGCTTTGTATTCATTTTCATTAACTTCCGGTTTGGTTCGGTATAAATAAAGGGGCCGAATAATAACTGTAATTAATATTGTCGCTGTGGTCATTATGGTTAAAAAGCAATAGCTTTCTAATAGGATTTAAGTCATAGTTCAGTCGTGGGTGGTGAAGATTCAAGATCAGACTGCACGTTCTGTTTAGTCTGATGCATATTTACAGCGTCTGCCAACGCTTAAAAAACAGCCATCTTGCCATCAAAAGAGTAAAATAGAACAACCAAAACTATGTATATAACAAGTCATCTGTCAGCAAGATTTCACGCCTGTAGCGGGTCCACAAATGTTTGCAGTAAAATTTGGATTGGGGGTATGATGTAATGTGCAAATCATTCGAAGCGAGAGAGTTGTAATACATAAGTTTGTTCTTACTATTTACAACTTTTCTGCTCCAAGAAATTTGTATCCAGTTACATGCCAGTGAACACACAATGATCCAGCAATAAGCCAGTATCATGCATGCTTTACATTAGCCGATAGTGCCTTTATTCGTTTACTGATGCTTGTTTCCAGAACACCTGGGCAGTCGTGTCACATTTTTTGTATAGTCAGCACAACAATGAGTGGCTATTTCCTTAAAAAGAAATCCTTGCAGCCGAAATAATAAAAAAAAAAAGAATGCGTACGACAATTCATGCATTTTTTTTTTTAGATAAATGTATTACCGATAAATAAAGAAAAGAAACAAAAGGTTTAAGTATTTATTGATTCTTTAATAGATCTATTGTTGATCGAGGATTTAAACCATTTCCTTCAAGGACACAGGCACGACTTTTCACACTAATAAGAGCAATGAGTTCTCTTTCCACGATGTTTATCCTTTAGATCTTTTGCAGAGCCCCGGTAGCTCAGTCGGTAGCGTGCAGGACTCGAGAACAGGAAGTCGCTGGTTCGATCCCCGGCTCCTCAAATTTCTTTCCGAGGATTGATGATAGTCATTGCGACAGGATTAATTCCTCTCTCACAGCTGACCATTGTTTCGACGATGGTTATGTGGGAAAGCAGCAAGTGGCTTGGAAAGAATATTGTGCGGAGTACTGGTAAAAAAAGAAACTCCAGGAAAGCATGGATAGGTGCACTGGCCGCCTCGATATAATTGAAATAATGTTGAAAACGGCGTTAAATACCAAACAACCAACCAACCTTTAAATCTTTTTTACCTTTAAACTAGTAGCATTGAACCCGTTCTACCCAGGAGCAAAGTTTCATACATAAGTGTACAAGAAAACCACCCGAGGAATCTGCCTGTCAAACTCAAATAATCGGTCACACCTGTACAAGTTTGGCTTGAAAGTTTGATTAATACAATCTCTTTTTATAGTGTAGGTATTTCTATAATTGGGTTAATTTTTTGTGTATATTAATTTTGCAATGTCGTCTATGACCGTGGAAAAAGCAGAAATAAAGTTCCCGCAGAAAAAAAAAGTGCTTATAAATACGGCATCATTATGCGCATAAGTATAATGTGTGTATGTGAAGTGATCTTGTGCTATTCTTCAAACATTGCAAGTGTTTTGGGTGCAGACCGTTCAAAGCTAATCCTAGTGCATGTGCTTAGTATAGCTAAGCTTGGTGGCTCAGTTGATAATATATAACGCTTGAAATCCAGCAATCGCTTGTTTGATTTAAGCTCGACCGAATTCTTTCCGTGGACTTACGATAGTCATACGACAAGATTCTCTCCTCCCTCTCTCACCGCCAACCACTGTTTTGGCGATGCCTATGAGGGAAAGCAGTGGTTTGGAAACAGTGTTTTGCGAAGACCTGGTAACAAAAAATTCCAGGAAAGCATTGATAGATGAAGCCGAAATTTAAGCGAAACAAAGTTGAAAACGGTGAACATACAAATAAACAATTCAAATCAATAAATATTATTTGTTGATTTAGCGCTTGGCCTATTGAGTTTTTTTTTCGGATGAATATCACCAAAAGAACTTTTTCTCTACTTAAATGGTATTTAATGTAGATCACACCACTTTAAAACCAGAAGCAGAGAAAAGGAGAGTGTACGGCAAGATCAGGCTGCTTGTTTGTGAAGTCTGATCGTGGTCTACACTCTTCTTTAAAAGTATGCATGGTCCCAAATGGCAGGTATAGGGTTATTTAATTCCTGTCGTGTTAATCGTTATTAAATCGATGTAAAATCTCAATTATCAGGTTACCAATTTTTGGTCCTACGGGAGGTTTAATCTGTAATATTTTGACCCTGAAAGCCCCCGTACTTATTACTGAAAGCACACCTGTAGTTACCTTTGCAGACAATGTAGATCCGAGATCTGAACGCATAGAACGTGAAAATTGATCTTGAACTTACACGGTCAAACATCTTGAGAGATATTCTTCGGAAAAAGCCTTTACATTAAGATGTATTTTTTCTTCGAGTGACTTCATTTATTCCAGTTACTGAATTATACTTTTAAGGTTTATTACCCTCATGTTACTCAGCACGACTCAATGATCTTTTTGGACTGTAGATCAAGATCATACTGCACAGAACGCGCAGTTTGATTTTGGATCTGCAATGTCCAATTTAGTGATATTTTCGCCCAACACATAACTTTTAACCCTTTCCCAAACAAGCCCTGGTTTTCACGTGTCTGCAGTACAAGTCTTTTGAAAACACTGTGGGAAAAGGAGAAATTGCTCGTAACGAGCAATTTCTCCTTTTCCCACAGTGTTTTCTACCCTTTTTCAGAACTTTCTGCCATTTTCATCAAATCTAAAATTGTCGTCTGCAAACTCTTTCAATTTGAACCAGTCCAAAATTTGTCGTTTGGGAAAGGGTTAAATAGCAACATTTTGATTATTCCTATCGAATTGAAGGTTTCATACAATTAATTTCTTTTGCAGGTAAGGATTAATAGTACTACTGAACTTTACGCCACAAAGCTTGGTTTTACTTTGGCCTTTATCAAGGACTTTGTATATCCATATCAAACTGTAAAGTCTCGGAATATGTGCAACCTGGTCTTGATTCTTCACAATCTATTTCTTGATGTTTTGCCCTAAAATTTGCAGTGTCTGTGATTTTTATTCATCTTAGTCATTTTCCCAGAACACTCTAAGGGTTTAATTTGAAACACTTGATTACTGTGTTGTTTGTCCCATATGGGACTCATTTGTAATTGATACCAATGATTATAAGAAGAAATGTCAGGGCAATTGATTAGGAAACTTTTCAGGTGCTAAACTCAGCTGAGTTTGAAATATCAAAGTTACAAATATGTCGGTGCTATTTTAACACTTCATAGATTTTCCTTTTTTTTTTAACCGTTTTCCACACGATCCCGACTTTTCACGACCCTAAGAAAGAAGTCTTTTAAAGATATTGTGGGAAAAGGAGAAAATGCCTGTAACCAACATTTTCTCCTTTTTCAACAATGTTTTCTACCTTTCCCAAAACAAATTTCCATTTTAAAGTCGCATTTATTTTGTCGTCTGCAAATGGTTTTAATTTCAACCAGTCCAAAATTTTGTAGTTTGGTAAAAAGTTAAAGAAAAGGTTTTTTCCCGTCTTTATACCAATTTGAAATCTAGAGCTCGTTTTTTCTATGTAAAGCATTCATGAAAGCAAAGGTTTGAGCAAAACCTGTGTATGAACTTAAGTTTTATAGGCACCTGCTCAGCATGTACCGCAGTTTTAGCTAGCTAAAGTATAGCTGATATGCCGGTCTGTATTCTTCTAAATGAAAGAAGGGTTCTGCCCGGCTCGCTCGTGATGGTAGGTATTGGATTCGCAACCTTTGGGCCCCCGGGTTTGATCCTCGCTCGAAGTGCTGAATTTTGGCAGGAATGTCCTTGCATAGGACACGTCAGAGCCCTGGCATACGACCGGCGAAACAGGAGACACATTAACAAGTGAGCTGTCTCTGTGATATATGTATATTCTGTTTCTGAGACCTTTATCACTTTCAGGAAAGAATCTCTTGCCAGCTGGAATTGTAAACCTCAAGCCATGGCTACAGGCTCTGAGTTACCATAGATCTACAGTGGCCCGCCCAGCTTTTCAAAAATAATTGAACTATTCGGAGCCCGTACTTTCTGCATAAGTGATCCCAAGGCGCTCGTCCCAATTTTCTGTTTTCTTGTAGAGAGAAATTATTCAATTGTTCGACTGAATACAGAGATTACCAGTGTAATTTTTTATTGCAACATCTAGCTCAGTCTGACATTCACCATATCTTTAATAAAGTTACGAGAGGATCCCGCTCGTCACAACTCGGCCGATTCTGTAACTATATCAACCTCGTCTGTATCGAGGAGGATTAACGATTAAATGTTTTACTGCACTGACGGCTACAATGTTTTTGTTTTCTATGACTGGTTTTCATTGCACAACACTTTTCCACTCGTGAATGCATCAAGTTCAACGGTCAGTTATTTCTGCAGGGTGACTTATTCATGACCTTTCAGCGCAAAATAATGTCCCTTAGAAAAACACGTACCTAAGCATTTTATCGTAGGTATTACCCGTGGCACAAATCTCCAATAGTGAACGGGAACGGTGTGCCCTTAAAAATGAATTGAAAGACCTATTTTGACTAATTATGGTGCGTATTTTATTGTTTTCCCTTCATTGCATGATTTTTTTTTTAAGTATGTATGCTCTTGCGTTTTGCGCACAGGTTGCATTTACGGCTGTAGCGTCCACAGTACAGCATAATTTTAAAACGCGAGGAACAAAAAAAAAAACAGAGATAAAAATGTCAAAATACACGTTTATGTTGAAAAAGGGGATACAAGTGTGGCAGCAATATAGAGGCAACATATTCATTACACGTTAATTTCTATTAGTTTTATTATCTATTACCTCTTTACCAGACGACAAAGTTTTAGACTTCTCCAAATTGAAGTAATTAGCAAACGACAAATAAAATGTGTTTTAAATGGATTTATCTTTGAGAGGGTAGAAAACATGATGTGACCAATGTTTCAAACGGCTTCTTCCTCAAGGTCGTTAAGGGTTTAACTGTAGTCTTGACTTTGGACTGAGATACCTTCCTATACCACCTAAGCGTCTCTGTTTACAGTAACTGCTTTTATTCATTGGCATAAGCGTCATTCGCGCCAATGACGTGTCGGCAGTTCCTTAATATGGAAACAATGTTTTAAACGGCTTCTACCTCAAGGTCGTTAAGACACTGGTTTGTGCCGTAAAGGGTTTAACCGTAGCCTTGATCTTCCTAATCCACCGAAGCAGCTTTATTTACTGACATATTCCTTGGCATAAGCGACATGAGCGTTACCACTTAGGCGGCTAGACGCGACTCGAGGACGATTTGCGGACAGTTTAGATCAAGATCAGACTGCACAGAACGTGCAGTCTAATCTTGAATCTACACTGTTCGATATTTTTTTTTACCAAAAATACGTTTGAAATAACAACATTTGGGTTTTTACTATCCGCTGGAAAGTTTCATTTAACTTATGTAGCATGTAATGGGTTACTGACGTGCCGGAAGTTCGTTAATACGCCTCCTTGTCCAATTACAGCAGACATCGTCAGAGGTGTCACGACTTTTGCAATTAGTTCTATTATTCCGTCTGGTCAGACTTCCTAGTGTTATCAGATATGACCATTCTTGCATATCCCGACCTCATTTGACCTTGGCAAAGAGAATAGACTCATTTTGTATTCACCATCTCTTCTAAGTGACATTCTTAGTTTAATTATTAAGAAAATTCAAAATTTCTAACACAGTTTTCTGATTAGCTTAGTCAAATGTTTTACCCATTCAGAAATTGCGTTACTTTCTAAATCAAGAATTGGGCTACATTAACTATTCTACATAACAACCTCAGTCTTATTTTAGATATATTTTGTTTGGTATTTAAGCCCGTTTCAATTTTTATGTCGAGTATCGCGACTGTTCTTGTACCTATCCATGGTTATCTGGAGTTTGTTTCTGCCGATACTTTACAAAACACTTTTGCCAACTCACCGGCTACTTACCCACATAAACATCGTCGATACTGTGTCCAGCGGTGAGTGAGAAAATAATCCAATCGCAATGAAAATCATCAATCCATGTTAAGTATATGACACACGGGTGTCAAACCCCGTATGTTACCGATTTAGGCACTGTCGGTTCGGAAGACAAAGTTTATTCTCACCCAGATAAGGTGGAATTTTACGACCAAAAAGCAATTACTTTTAGTTACAGCTGGTCGAGAATTTTATTTGGTCTGTTTAGTAGTTAACTGTTAAAAGAAAAGCAGATACGGCTTTCTGTAATGGACCCGTGCATTGTGTCGACCAAAGTCAGCCTGCGCAGTCGGCGCAGGCTGACCTGGTTCGAAATGTTTTGCTCTAGGTCAGTTTTCTGTATGTCATAGGACCAGTGTACCTCATGATAAAGCCGGTTGTTACACAAAATGGATTCTATGGATCCATTTCTATGTGATGACCTGCTTGGTACCATGCATCACAGAGATACATTAAGCCCCCTTTTGCCAGAGCATGACTCAATTAGTTTTGATCAGAATAGCCTATACTACGCCTGGAATGCAGCCTAATTTTGATCTGCACTGTCCGTTCATGGTAATGAATGTTGCACGTTGCACTCTAACCTCTAGAGTTCCGAATTAACAAAACGGCCAATTTTTGGTCAAGCGAATAGAAACGCCTGAAAATATTCTTGATATGTTTAGACTCTGGAGCTGAATAATTGTGAGGGAAAAGAAAGGTGGCAAGCGATGTAGATCTACAATCAGACTGATCCTCGCTGTCTACCGAGGCAACAGCACTAGTTCACTGCACTCTTTGGGCTTAAAGCAATGTTCAAAAGAGACAGATTGCTTGTATCTTATTTGTATAATCTGTCGATTGAGAAAACAACGCGCAAGATGTGAAATGCATATAGTTGGTCACTAGAAACACGCTTGTCTTTCAAATTTTGGGTATTGTATAGTAACAAAATCTCCCATGATATCGCAAATAATAGATATGAGCCATGCTTTGTGAAAAGTGGGCTTAATGCATCTGTAAAAAGTATCGACCCATGTCAGCCTGCACAGGCTCAACAGGGCCGAAATTTTCAGCATGTCAAAGGACAATCTACTTCATTATTCAGTCGATTGTTAGACAAAGTGGGTTTTATGGTTACCTAATTACATGACGTATTGCTAGGTACAATGCATAATGCAGATGCATTAAGCCCCCTTTTGCCAGAGCATGACTCATGTAAAATCATTCTTCATTTCATATGTAGTTTGGTCGTGATCTACGCATTTGCTAATAGCATCAAAATTTATGTTTTGTCCTCAAAGACCAGAGTGATCCACACTGTCCACATAAACAATATCAACAAAGTTGTGCTTTCCACTCTAGGTCAGAACAGACTTTTGTCACCGTCGCGTACTACGGACTACGGACCCCAGACTGCGGACTTTTCGAAGGGGATGTCTTAAACGAAATAATGCAATAATGAGCTGAATTTAAAGGAGAACTATAACGAATAATAAGTTAGTAAGCTTAACTTGCTATTTCAATGGTTCAACCTAATTTCTTTACGTCGACAGACATGACCAACACAAATCTTGACTCTTCTGTCTAGAAGTTGCTTAGAGTGTCTCCAAACTGCACCGGTTGCCTTGTATGACCTTAGACTAGCTAATGTTTGTTCGACTGTCACACTGTATGCTTTTAAGTGTCGATTAAACCTTCGACATTTCCGCAGTTCGATTTCTTGTTGTTTTTTTCTTCTAGTCGGGCTGCTGTGAAAGCTGTAAGTATAGGATATTAATTAGAATTGCATTTCATCCGCAAGTAAATGCAGTCAGCCGGAAAGTCAAGTTCTTCTCAAGGGCCAATCTTTGCCAAGAAGGCGAGCTGCTGTGCGTTTGTGCGAAATCTGCTTTCAATATACAGTTATTTCCGTTAATATCTTTCACTATCTTTGCATGCATAACATGGCAGCACTGATGATCTGAATAGTACTGTTTCTGTGGTTCTATCGCAGACATGTTTATTTGTTGCGACGTCCGATCGACTGGCTCCGACTGCTGAGGGGATTTTGTGTAATTTCCCCAATAGATCTAGCCATTGATTTCTAAAGAGCCAGCGTATGAAAAAAGCAATACGAGTAAACGTTCCTTTAATTGAGGAAACAATAACGTTAAGTATGCTGGAAAGGAAACACAGAAACACAAGCTAGGATGTTGTCGCAACCGCACTAGAAATAAAAGAACCCTGAACATTAAGAACTGACAGTTTATATGCATGTCTGTTGTTTTGAATATCACGACCGTCAAGAATGTTGATCAACTGAGTGATTGTCTCAGTTGTCTCCCCTATTTGATAATAGAATTATCGACGATCCTCTGGAAACGAGGAAAACACGTCTTTTATATGTTGTTGTTTCTGGCGTCAACACCAAGTCTTACATTGTACATGGAAGGGGTTGTGAAAGCAGATGAAAAAATTAGCAATTGAAAAAAAAATATATATACATGCTTAGTTGTACTTCATACAGCACCGGAATTATGGAAGGCAAATGTCTTTTTCTTGTTGGGCGCATATTCTGTGGAATAAAGAACAAATATTGATAAAGTTCAAATGTCCTCTTCAGGATCAAAATCTAACAAATCATATAAAACCATGAAATTATATTTAAAACATAGCGAAGCGATTTTAGTATTGTTGTAATTAGAGTTGTACGCCCTTTTCAACAACTTTTCAGTTAGATACGGCCACAATTTACCTATCCGTGTGTTTTCCGACTTTTTAAACAGGATTTGCCCAGTCCGTCATCCTGACACTGGAAAGCCAGACCTAGTGCTGTCTCCGTAATCCTGACAGCCAAGGCCAAGGCCCGGAGGGGGGTGGGGGCGGGTAGGGAGTCATTACTTCTATTTTCTTCTATCTTCGATTTTGCAAACTATGTTTTCGGTATGACCAGGCAGGATTCGAACACACGTCGTCGTTCCCCTCTCTAACCGCTTGGTCATTGCTGCAGTTGTTGTTGTTGTCGTTGTGTGTAAGAAGGGGGGAAAGGAGGAGTTATGAGTTTAAGGGTGTTGGTGTGCCGGTTGACACGGCCATAGAAATGGCGGTTGAAGAAAATGGAATGATTACTCAAAACAAGTGACTTCTCCATTTCTCAGTGTTAAAAATAAATAGATTTAACCACAAAATCACGTTTATTTCAATATAGTTCCCCTTTAACGACCGATAATTTCGTGCAAATTGAGGTACGATACTACATGTACAATACTCTTCACACGACTTATTGATATCCAGTTTGTGATCTCTGGTGGACATTATCAGATCCAATCAGGAATTCATGAACAGAAAGTACCAAAAATTCTACGTGAACTCGGAATTAGCTGAGACAAGGCAGAAGAAAATGCATAATTTGTTACATGAAAATAAATGTTTGAGAGACGTTATTTCTCTCCCCCTTTTTTTTTTGTTTTCATTTTACTACTTTGAGACAACCCCTTTTAAAAGTCCGCGGTCAGGTGTCCGCGGTCCGTAGTCAGCGTAGGTGACAAAGGTCTAATGGTGTTTCCTACAGACGACTTTGGTAGTTGTTGTTATTGTCTGCGCTCAATATGTAAATTTGGGAAGCAGTGTAAATGATCCGAAAATACCATTTAAACAGTGACAATTTATGAAGCGCTATGATCCCTTTTTAACGACAAATAACAACCCTTTACATAAACTCATGTTTTAATGACCATGGTGAAGACAGGTTTTTTTCAAAACATTATGGGAAAAGGAGGAAATAATAGTTACCAGCCATAACGTTAATACTCTTTCAAAGACAAATATCATTACTTGAACTACATTTTATTTATCGTCTGCAGATGTCTTCAATTTGGACAAGTCTAAAAATTGTTGTTTAATGAAGTGCTTCACAAGAATCCATTGCTCTTTACAAGCGATTTTTTCTTTTGTTACATTTTTTAATACTTAAGCTGCTATGCACGACTCTGTGCCTTTTGCGGACAGCGTAGATCAAGATCAGACTGCACAGAACGTGCAGTCTGATCTTAGATCTACACAGTCCGATACGGTAAGATTTCTCCGAGAAGCAAATTTTTTAAAACATAAAATATGTGTTTTCAACATTGGCTGGAAATTTTCAGTGTAATTTATTTATCAGCTTAATTGTTAACTCTTTACCAAACGACAAATTTTTTTACTGAACCAAATAGAAAGCATTTGTAGACGACAAACTAAATGTAATGAAAATTATGATTTCTGTCTTTGATTGGGTAGAAAACATTGTGGGAAAAGGAGAAAATGCTGGTTACCAGCATTTTCTCCTTTTCCCACAATGTTTTCAAAAGCCTTCTTCTTCAGGGTCGTTAAAAGTCGGGATTGTGTGGTAAAGGGTTAGGCACATTGTGCGTGTATTAACCCTTATCCTGCTAAATAAAAAAAATGAACCTTTCAAACCGACCGTATAAACCCAAATATTCCTATTTCAACGTATTTTTAGAGTAAGTATATCTCTTTATCGGGCAGTGTAGATCCTACATCATGCTGCACATAATGTGCAGTCTGATCTTGATCTACACTGTCCGCAAAAGGTCCTTGAGTCGCGCTTAGTAGCCTACGGATTAAACCCTTTCAGCGCCCAAGTTAATTGAATATTGTTTTACGCCGCTTTCAACATTATTCAAGTCATATCACAGAGACATGTCGCATATTCATGTATCACAAGTCATATCACAGAGACAGGTCGCATATTCATGTATCACAAGTCATATCACAGAGACAGGTCGCATATTCATGTATCACAAGTCATATCACAGAGACAGGTCGCATATTCATGTATCACAAGTATAAGGCTAGAGTTCCAAAGAATCTTGCCCAAAAGCATTCCAAGCAAAAACCAGTGATTTCAGTGAGGATCGAGCCCGGGTCCCACAGGTGACGAGTTCAGGGCCCTCGGTGAAAACATAAGCTTTTGCAAAGAGCATAAATCTAGATCAAACTTCAAAGAACATGCAGTCTGAGCTTAGATCTATATCTTCCATCCTTTTAGTCAGGCCTATAAGATGAAAAAAAAAAACTCTCTCTGAGTTTCAATGGATTCTTTTTTTGAGCCGTCGAAAGAGAACCACCGTATAAGTTTGGTATTGAAAGAGTTAGTTATTTTGTCCGCACGATAGACGTTAAGTCCCATCCGAAATGACATTATTTGCAGGCGACAATAAAAATAATAGTTGCTCAAATAAAGGAATATGCCGCTGAAAGAAAAGAAAGTCTTTTGGAAAAAGGAGAAAATGCTGGTTGCCAGCATTTTCTCTTTTTCCCACAATGTTTTCAAAAGCTTTCTTTCTCAAGGTCGTGGTTTGAAGTAAGGATTATGTGCTATAAGGTTCAGAGAATGATGAAGGATAGATTACGTGATTCCATCAGGGAGTTTCGATTGTCTGAGAACACTGATAATGATGAATTATAGCGCTCATAATAATGTCTGCGTCGAAATACGTCGAATCAATTAAAACTGCATTCGAGAACTTCCTTCCTTGAACCAGTTAGAGAGACGAATTTTTAGGATGTCTGGAATTCGACGACATTTTGCTTTGTTGTGTTTGTTTAACCCTTAGACTTCTAAGCGCGACTCAGTGACCTTTTGCAGACAGTGTAGATCTAGATCAGACTGCACAAAATGTGCAGTCTGATCTTGAATCTACACTGTCCGAAATAAGTTTTAATTAGTAAAAATTTAGGTTTTTACTATTGGCTTGAAAGTTTCATTTCATTTGTTTAAGAGGATTAGTGTAAATAGTGTTTGAGGTTGCTTTCATATTTTAGTTATAGCAGCGGCTATTTAAACTATTCGTGCATTCCTTGTGTTTCTGATATGCATACATGTACCACTACAACGTATATCATTCTTTCCAAGCAACTGGCTTATGTCTAGACTTGACATTGAACTGACACGTCGACAGTACAATTTTCAAAATTAAGAGATGAATTAATCCTACCACGATAAATGTCATTAATCGTAAGTAAAAGTCATCGTTGTCAATGGGCACATTAAATACTCCACTCTAGATAGAGACAGGCATAATCATAGAAAGAAAATTGAAAGCCTAAATAAAGAAGTGAAGAGAGAATATCATAACATTTTTACTTTCAGTTTGAACCTTTTAGAGCCATGCTCTGGCAAAAGGAAATTTGATGCATCTTTGCGATGCATTTTACCAAGCAAGTCATTACGTAATTCTTGATCCATAAAATCAATTTTGTCTAAAAACGAACTGAATGATGAGGTGGACAGGTCCTTTGAATTACAAAAGTTCAACGATATGAAAAACGTATTGACTTTTTTCAGCCTCCATACTTTATGTAGATGCACTGAACTTCTTTTCACAGAGCACGGCTTATTTATTGTACGTCAATTGTTAGACGGAATCTAGTACTTGCATTAATCACTCTCGACATTTGATTCCAGGTAACCGTTACCAGTGCCCGCGCTGCGATGTGTGTTTTTTTTTTTTTGAAAGGTTGGCCCCGCGCATAACGGGATTCGAAACTGAACATAAGGGCCAATATTCCCGAAACAATAATATTCTTTGTCAAATGCTGACTAATTTTCTGAATGTCAAAGTATTTCTGATTTACTAAGCCATACCGTATGGGTTAGCAAATCAGATGCTTTGCTTTAAAAATATACAATAAGACTAAGAATGTAATTTATTGTCTGTTCGTTTGTTTAGTTAATGGCGTTTAAGGCCGTTTTCAACATTATTTCGGTTACATCGCTATGGCCAGTGCACCTATCCATGCTCTCCTTTAGTTTTTTAACCAGGGGGTTGCACAATATTCTTTCCGAGGCACTGGCTGCTTTCCCTATATAACCATCGGAGAAACGAAGATTAGCGGTGAGAGAAAAATCAATCGTGTCGCGATGACTACCATCAATTCTTGGAAAGAAATATGCCGAGCTGGGGGTTTCAACCAGCGACCCGCCCCTTTCAAGTCCCGCACTTAACGGACTGAGCTCCCGGGCACGGCAGGAATGCAATTTAGAATGGCAGGTACAGACTGTGAGAGTCCTACACTCCTTACATCACTGTCTCCTATTCTCATTTTCCTTTCAAGATTTCAAAGTCTGTTTCTTCTGGAGATCGACCGGTAAATGGTAAAAACATATATCTCTATATTTAGCGGAGAAAGCACAATTGGATTATGGATTTAATGACAGTATCTGACATAGGAAATGCACAAATCGTCTGTAAACTTAATTTAGCATTTATGAGAAAATAAAGACGCTGTGAGTTTCAAAGGTGTAGGATTACTTACTATCAGACCCGTAGGAACGTGGGGGAGTGGGGTGGAGGCTCAGCTCCCTCCCCTCTCCCCCCCCCCCCCCCCAATTTTTGACAAAAGTGAAATTGATACTTTGTGTTTGTCAAAATCTTGCATGTACCTGTCGCACAATTAAGGTTCAGTTAGTCATTGTTGAATAAGCACCCTGTTCGTACCGATCTGCATTTTCTTTTAAGCATCGTAAAATCAATAGGTCTACTTTGTCTTACATTAAAAAGACCCCTGTTCATACGATCACGTCCCTCGACATGTGACGTCATTCTGAAATCTACACATTAAGTCAAGGAATGACAATTGGACGCGATTTTGTTGGCTTCAGTGAACACAGATAGACTCTATACCGTTTTTTTTTTGTGTGTGTGTGTGTGATTTCATGCAGAAATCATGACTTCCAAAACTATAAATAAATAAATCAATCAATCAATAAAACAAAATAACAAGAGGGCCATGATGGCCCGGTATCGCTCCACTGGCTACTAAGTACAAACTCTACGTACCAAACATTAGAATTCTAGGCCAGATGGTTTCGAACAAGAGGACTTATAAATGTTTTCACTGCAAAAGGGCTTAAAAAGAAACTTAAAAGAGGTGCATTAGATGAAGCTACAGGCTAAATTTGGTAGCACTAGACCTTATGATTTAGAACCAGAAGATTTTTTACAGAATTTTCACTATATAAGCCATTGTAAAATGTGTGAATCCAGGGCGGGGTCAACTTTTAGCCCAGGGCTGTAATATGAAAATACTCGATAGAGGTCCGAAAGGTGAAGCTACATGCCCAATATAGTAGCCCTAGGCTTTAATGTTTTGGACAAGAATATTTTTAAAAATGTTCACTATATAAGCCATTGTAAAATGTGTGAACCCAGGTCGGGGTCAATTTTTAGCCCAGGGCTTTAATATGAAGATACTCGGTAGAGGTCCAAAAGAAGCTACATGCCAAATATGGTAGCCCTAGGCTTTAATGTTTTGGACAAGAAGATTTTTTTTTTTTAAAAATCACTATATAAGCCCAAGTAAAACTTGTGAACCCTGGAGCAGGGCCAATTTTGACCCCAGAGCTATAATTTGAAGAAACATGGTAGAAGTCCATTGGATGAAGTTACATGCCAAATATGGTAGCCCTAGGTTTTAAATGTTTTGGACAAGAAGATTTTTAAAAATTTTCACTATATAAGCCCAAGTAAAGCTTGTGAACGCTGTGGCGGGGCCAATTTTGACCCAGGGCTATAATTTGAAGAGAATTGGTAGAAGTAGTCCATTAGATGAAGCTACATGCCAAATATGGTAGCCCTAGACCTTATGGTTTTGGACAAGAAGATTTTTAAAGATTTTACTATATAAGCCCATGTAAAATTTGTGACCCCCGGGGCCAGGCCAATTTTGATCCCAGGGCTATACTTTGAAGAACATGGTAGAGGTTCATTAGATGAAGTTATGTGCCAAAGTTGGTACCCATAGGCCTTAAGGTTTTGAACAAGAAAATTTTCTATTTCTTCTAGCTTTGTTGCCATGGCAACCAGAGTTTTAACAGGATTCCGATTCTTTCAAGAAATTCTAAAGTGGACCATGGCAGGATAATTTCTGTCAAGTTTGGTCAAAAATAGATAAGTAGTTTTAGATTGGTTGGTTGGTTGTATTGGGGTTTAACGCCACTTTAACAGCTAAGGTCATATCATGGCGGTCGGTGACGCACATGTGTTTCCTGGCTTTCTCACACCAGTACTAACACAACTTTCTTTCCAAAGCCACCGACTACTTTTCTCACATGCTTCAGCAGAGGTGAGAGGCGAAAATACGCCGGAAAGAAAGTTCGCCTCAACCGGGTATCGAACTCACAACCACCAGGTCATGAGTCCGACACGCTCACCACTGAGCCACCCAGGCGGGCAGTAGTTTTAGAGAAGAAGATGTTTGAAATAAAAGTTAACGCATAGACAGACGGACGGACGCACGCACGCACGATGGAGACAGGGTTATAAGCTCCCTGGCTTTCGGCTAGTAGAGCTAGAAAAAAAAAAGAGCTCGGGAGAAAAATGTTTGAAACTTAACCAGCCTAAGAAAAGAACCATCCTTAGTCAGTCTAAAGCCCAAGAACAAGAGGGCTATTGGCCCTAAAGCACTCACCTCAGTAATGTTATCTACAGTTGATAAAGCCGAAGAGATCCTGGTTTTAATGTTGTAAAACACATGAGTGTAAGCGACCAACTTTTTGAACCAATGTGACTAAATTCCAAACTAGTCCAAGATATCATCAAGACAAACATTCTGAACAAGTTTCATGAGTATCAGACTGAAAATCTGGCCTCTACGGCGCACACGAGGTTTTTCTAAGATTTGGTCCAGTGACCTACTTTTTGCCCTGATATGACCCACTTTCAAACTTGTGCAAGATGTCAACAAGATAAATATTCTAACCAATCTTTATCAGTATAAGGCTGAAAATGTGGCCTCTAGAGTGCACACACTGTTTTTCTAAGATTTGGCCCAGTGACCTACTTTTTGACCCAACATGACCCAATTTTGAACTTGTCCATAGACATTATTAAGACAAACATTCTGACCAAGGTTCATAAGTTTCAGGCTGAAAATGTGGCCTCTAGAGTGCACACACGGATTTTCTGAGATTTGGTCCAGTGACCTACTTTTTCACCCGACATGACCCAATTTCAAACTTGTCCAAGATATTATCAAGACAAACATTCTGACCAAGATTCAAGAGAATCAGGTTGAAAATATGGCCTCTAGATTGCACACAAGCTTTTTCTTAGATTTAGCCCAGTGACCTACTTTTTGACCCGACATGACCCAGTTTCGAACATGTCCGAGCCGAGATATTATCAAGACAAACAACCTAACCGAGTTTCATGAGTTTATGGTTGAAAATGTAGCCTCTAAAGTGCACACAAGGTAATTGTTGACGCCTTGACGACGAACGACGCACGACAGACGCCGGACACAGCACGATCACAATAGCTCATCTTGAGCACTTCGTGCTCAGGTGAGCTAAAAAGGTGGAGGTTTTATAGCAGGAAAGCTAGATTTATGTGTACAATTACATTTTTTACTAACTGATCAAACAAATCTAGCCCCTCGCCCGCCCCCCCCCCCTTCCTAAGGGTTAGCCCCCGCCCCCCATCTGAAATTGTTTCCTACGGGCCTGACCATTGTTTGCAGTTTCTTTCCCCCTTCCCTTAGTTTTCTGTCTACGATGCCGATCTCTGGAAGCGTTAATCTTTTTTTGTTTTTAGTTTTCAAACCATTTTAACTTTTCAAAAACAAACCTCATATTATTTTAGCCATACTTTAATTCGTCGTTTGCAAATACGTTCGGTATGAATGAGTCTAAATTTTTGTTGTGGTAGACTCAAGCACGTTGAGCATGGAAGAAGCAAAATGATATGGGCCATGCTCTGTGAAAAGGTGGCTTACTGCATCTGAACAAAGTATTGACCCATGTGAGCCTGTGGAGTCTGCGCATGCTGATATGGGTCGAAACCTTTAGCTGTCTCTAAATTTCCTGCATGTCCGATAACCATTCTACCTCAGATTTCAGTCGGTTTTCAGACAAAATGGATTTCATGAATCCATAATCATGTGATGCCTTGCTTGGTATAATCTATCAAGGAGATGCATTAAACCCCCTTTTGTCACAGCACTGCCGATATGTAGAGGATAATCAACTGTGAGCATGATATTTTGAAGATAAGCCACGAGAAAGGTTCGTTAGCCGGTTGAAAAAAAAACGACACGAAAAAAAAAAACTTTTTTTTTTCTTAATTCTGTATACACTCGCACAAAAAAGCAAAAGAAGTGTGAGCTTGTTTAAAGAAAATTTTCTGTCCGAATAGAAGTAAAATAAAGACAAATTTGGTATCAAAATGTGCAAACGTAGATTGGCTACACGGTATTTTACTTTAAAATTGAATTTGGTAAATATCAAAAAATTGTTTTACGTGTGAATGACGAAGGACTGAAAAGTAAAATTTGCACATTGATAATGTTTCGTTACTGCTTGTTATCAAGTTAATTAACCCATGTCTGTTCTGACCTCCTCGTCTACGGATCAACGTTTATATTCACATGGAATTGACGTGTTGACTTATCAAGTCGTCGGGAAGTACGTTTCATTCGTGAAACAAGTCTGCAGACAAGTTATTGATATGGTTGATAGAGTGATTTATCCTTGCTGTCCGACCAACTAAATCCCATAAATGTTCAAGAGGATTCATGTCCGGAGAGCAAGCCAGTCAAAGTAAAGCCTTACGTTATGTCTAGCAAGATAACTCCAAACGACATCACTTCCGACGACGTCATAAGACGTCACGTCAGGTCCATGCGGTCTAGTATACTTGTGTTTATCCGTAGAAAAAAAATGCCACTTCAGATAATCCTACTGATTAATTGTCATTTGACAAATATCCCGAGACAAAAGACCAGTTACAAAACATTACAAATACGCGACTTTTGCATTTCAGTCCAAGGTTATTCATACGTAAAAATGTTTTGATAATTGTCCGATTTCAGTTAAAGGTATAACATCGTGCAGCCAATACATTTTGCACATACCAAATTTGACTGTAGTCGGCTTCTATAAGTATAAGGATTTTCCTTCTAATCAAGTTCACACTTTCTGTTACGCGTGAGTTTATATTTTACTTACATGGAGAGTAATATATTGAAAGATAAGACATAATCCGCCAAGCATGGTAGCTTAGTCAGCTAAGTACAGGACTTGACACCAGCACGTGGCTGGTTCAAAGCCCAAGCTTGGATGATTTCTTTTCGAGGATTAATGATATTCATTGCGACAGGATACACCCCTCTCTCACCGCGAGTTCATACTTACAATACAAAAGCGGTTGCGGATTAAAAACAATGGCTGTTCCATTCACTAACCAAAACGAAACCCCACTGCCCTGTTGGTAAATATAAAAAAAGTCAAAATTTAAAAAATACCACAGGCATCAAACACAACAACAACAATAAAAAATACTGCACCGTTTTCATATATATATATATATATTTTTTTTCCTTCCAAAAGACAAAAAAAGTATGAATATATCGTCGAGCACTAGAGTCAGACTCACTTCTTCAAATGCTCTAAATATTACCCCACCCACTCCCAAGCCCATTTCCATTGCAACACAGGCCAATTTTGATGTTAATCTTCAGCAAAAAAAGACACTTGATTTACACATGTTTACTGCATTTGGCAAACCTCGGGTGATCCGGTTATCAAGTCCCTCGGCTGTATCATGTAGCTTAATATGCACCTACACGGTACATTTCTTGGCCGGAGGTCCGCTCGGGTAGCTCAGTGGTTAGCATGTCTGACTCATGACCTGGTGATTGCGAGTTCGATACAAAGTTGAGGCAAACTTTCTTTCCGGCGATTTTTCGCCTTTCACCTCTGATGCATGTGAGAAAAGTAGTCAGAGGCTTTAGAAAGAAAGTTGTGTCAGTACTGGTGTGAGAAAGTCAGGAAATACATGGATGGGTCACTGACCGTCATAATATGACCTGAGCTGTTAAAATGGCGTTAAACTCCAATACAAACCAAATCTTCGCCGGAAGAAAAGACAAAATGAGTCACAAGTTTCTACCGATATCTTTCCAAGAATATCTCCGTTGGCAAATAGTTTGTACGTTCATTTTTAGCGTGGTTTATCATTTCCGTTGGGAGCTTTCATCGACAGATCGATAGATATAAATAACTTGACCGCGGTTGCCCATGTCGTTGCTAAGCGATTTACCTGGCAACGCCATGTTTCATGTGATTGGCAGTTCAAAATGGAAGCCTTCGTTATACGGAATCGGCCGAGTTGTGACGTGTGATGTGTACTGGTAACATTGCAAATAGTTCCATCACTGTCATTCTTTTTTTTTTTTAATCAAAAAACCAGTAAATATCAGTAAATCCTGGAGCTTTTCCTCCCTTCTTGGTCGAGTACCGGGAAATGAAGAAGTAATCTTCTTTCTATCTTGGTTTATCGTTCAATAAACCACGGTTGTGAGTTTTGGGCACAATCAATAAAATACGAGGGCTATAGCCCGAGTGGTTTATTCATTGCACCCCATAACTCACAACCGTGGATAATTGAACGATAAACCACGATAGAAAGAAGATTCATTTCGATTCTAACATGACTAATTCTTGATCAAAGGAAAACAAGTCCATAATTGGAATACAAAAGCGGATGCGGATTAATTCCTTTGAATAAACCAATGCTGTTCCAGTTACTAACCAAAACAAACCCCCCTGGCCCAGTCTGTAAATATACAAAAAAAAAAAAACCATCAAAATGTCAATTAAACCTGAGGTATCAAACACAACAACAACCATCAAAAAAGGCATCGTTTTACTATTTTATTTTCTCTCTTTCAAACGACAAAGGAGAATAAATATATCTTCAAGCATTAGAGTCGCAATCTCTTCGAATGCTCTGAATATTATCCCAACTGCTCCCAATCCCATTTTCATTACAACACCGGCCAATTTGATATTAATCTTCAACATGAAAAGACACTTAATTTACACATTTGTACTGTTTACAGTTCAAATAGCCCCATTAATGCGATTTTTTTTTTTATCAAAAACTGTAAATGACAGTGCATTCTTCAGTTTTTTTCTTCCTCCTTGATCGAGTAGCGGAAAATGACGTCTAGTGACTTTTATTGATAAAATATCAAAGGGCGGAGATATGGAACAGCCATGACGTCGCTTTTTATAGAATGACGTCAATTTTACCACGCTTCCGTTGTATCGTGTTTATAGAGCCAACTTCACGTGTCATATTAAAATGGGTAATTAAGTATCAAAGGGCTGTTCAGATTTTTTATAATCTTATTAAACTTCAAAAACACTCTGTAGCAGAATTAAGAGAAGCAATAGCTGGCAAACCACCAACAACAATATGAAAGAGAAGTATAAGAAAAAAATCCTTAACTCTTTACCAAACGATAAAATTTTAGACTGAACCAATTTGAAAACATTGGCAGACGACAAATTGAGTGTTGCTAAACTGATGACTTCTCTTTTTGATAGGGTAGAAAACATTGTGGGAAAAGGAGAAACTGCTGGTTACCAGCATTTTCTCCTTTTTCCACAATGTTTTCAAAAACCTATTCTTTCAGGGTCGTTAAAAGTCGGGATTACGTGGTAAAAAGTCAAGGGTATTTCCTGAATTAGATACGTAGTCTCTCAGGGTAACTCCAGGTTTGGAGCCAGAACTTTGCCAGAGTCTGTGGAAATGTCACATGATCAATAAAACGCTTCCATCACTTCAGATTGCAAGACGACCATTCCATTTATTGAAATGCCAAAATCGCACCATAGTACTGTATGTAAACGTCCAGTTGTTCGGCTTAGCTGAATAGCTGGCTTTTGACTTACTTCTTTGTATTTTTTTCAATAAGAAAACAGTAATTGTTATTTGGTGAAAAAATGGATATATTTATTCGGTAGGCCTCTGCAAGTCTATTTGTGGACATACTGAATTTTAAGAAACCAGTATAAAAGCTTTGCTGCAGGTAATCGATACATAGCATGTCAAATGAATGTGATCGGGAATAATCCTTTTCTTGTACTAATTGATAATTTGATATCTTTTAAGCATTGCCTAACAACCTTTAACTGTATGCCTACATCTATTTTCTGACAAACCACATTTAGTATCAGCTTCTTCTTTTCTAACGATGATTTGAATTAACATGTAATCTTAAAAATATACGCAGTTAAAAATGTCGCTTTTCAAAAATATACAAAACAATGAGGAAAAACAGGCAAACGTTGGTGAGGTTACTTTCTCATTATTTCTCTTCACATTGCACCACATTAGAGTTTCAGTATTCATATTCTAGTTCCTCTTACACCGTTTATCGCCTTTAGAAAAAAATTTATGTTTACATTTGCAGTGAAAAAAAAATGTTGTCAGTGTCTTACAGGAAAAAAAATAATCACAGGAAACAAATAATCTTGATGGGTCCCTGCAACGTTTAAGGGAAATTTACATATACCAAGAAGAAGAAAGAGACGAAGAAAAAAGGAAGAAGAAGAAGAACATTAACGACAACAACAACAAAACAATATTCACCAGCCATTCTTGAGAACGTTCTCAGTCTTATTCTCCAGAATTTTCTAAATTTGTGCTAAACCATTTGGCCAATCAGAAGTTGTGTTACTTTCAAATTTTGAAAATCTTGGAGAATAAGATAAAGAATGTCCTTAACAATGGTTGGTTTATACGGACCCTGGTCTAAATCTACAATGCCTGCAAAAACAGCTTAAGTTCAGTTTATCGTCTTATCTCATTTAACTGTACAATATTGAAATTGTTTTTGTAACATGCCCTCTTGAAATTTAATGAAACACTAGAGCAGCATTCAATACCTAAAACAATCCCAAAAATGGGTATTTAGCCTCGATCTGCAGAGTTTTCGTTATATTTTGTGATTGCTTTTGCCGGTAATACTTGTCTTTAAACAGTAATTGAACCGTTGAATTATAATCCCTTGCACGCCTACAGAAAGGTAGAGTACAGCTGATAATGGCATTTTTAACAGTGAAAAAAAAATCGAGATATTACGATTATAACTCTTATAGACCAAAGTGTCTTTACATAGAGGACAGTGTGATTTCAGACAGGAGGCACGCTTTGTGCAGACTGATCTCGATCTTCGCCGACTGAAAAGTATCCTAAGTTACCCTTGGCATCCTAAAGTTTAAAAAAAACTTCAGAGAAGAGTATTCTATTCAATTTTAATCAGAACTTATAATCACAAAGAATGATTGCTTTGATAAAATTGAAACTGTTTAAGAGAGAGGGTGGGAGAGAGACGGAAAGAGGGAGAGAGGGGAGGGAGAGATAGGGAGAGCGAGAGAGGGGGAATAGATAGGGAGACGAGGGGGGAGGGAGATCGTGGGAGAGAGAGCGCGCACGCAGTGATTGCTTTTTGAAACTTAAACTGTTTTCAATAGAGAGAGAGAGAGTGACATACAGACAGACAGCAGAGCAGAGAGAGCCGAAAAAATAGTTGCTTAGGAACACGGATAGGTCTTTGTGGTCTTTGAGAGCAATTTGGGTGTTAACTGAGCACTAGTTGTATGTAATATGTACTGAGCCTCGGCATTTTTCCTACATACCTGGAGTCAGAATAATAAATTGAGATTTTTTTTTTGGTTTGTGAATACAAACGCTAAATGCTGCAGCTGAAATGAGGACTAGTTTGCAATGACTGTTATTTGGCCCATATTTTTTTGTGTTCCAACAACGTGAAGCCGATTATAAAGCAGCTGCTTAAAACATAAACACTTCAGCTTTGCTCAGAAGCATTTTCCCTCCATTGATAATAACACTCGATTTCAGGCTCTTTACAACTGACATTGAATCATTTTCTCCAAAGAAAATGTTCCTCATTCAGAAAAATACCTTCATAGTTCATGTTCACGCAATCTCTAGTTTCTTCATTTTTTTCGCGACAAGTTTATTTTTCCTTAATGCCATCATTAAATGAGCCATGCTCTGTGAAAAGGGGGCTTAATGCATCTACGAAAAAAATCGTACCAGGTCAACCCGCGAGGTCCGCACAGGCTGACCTGGGCTGAAACTTTTTGCTACTGGTCAATTTTCTGTATTTCCAAGGGCCAGTCTACCTCATGATTAAGTCGGTTAAAAAAAGTGGTCATTACGGATCCATAATTATGTGTTGGCTCGATTGGTATCATGGACCACGGAGATACATTAAGCCCCTTTTGCCAGAGCGCGGCTCAAATGTGAAAGAATTATTCAGTTGTTCTATTACGTAAACCACTTCCGTCTCATGAATGAGAAACTCATCTTGGACACTAAATCGGATTTCGTTGAAAGGCCTCCAGGAAACACGTGATTTTTATCTGAAATAACGGAACTATTACGTTTCGAGTAGTATTCTCTTTTTGCCAGACTGCAATGGTTAAGACTTGTCCATATTCAAGAATATTTCGGGCGACAAATAAAGTGTGCCTCAAATGATAGGATATGTCTTTGGATGAACAGAAAACAACCTGGTAAAGAAAAAAACTAGATACCAGCATTTTCTCCTTTCCGACAATGTCTTCAAAGGTATTCCTCCTCTGCGCTGTAATAGGGAATTATTTGATAAATGACTATCCCTTGGAATGCCAAAAGATTTGAGTATTTCAGTCAGGATAAAATAGCCTCATAAGGACTTCATGGGGACTAAAATTTTAGATCCTAGCTAAGACTGCATGCTTCTTTGAGACTGATCTTAAATCTTGACAGCCTTTTTTTTTCAACTACCAAAATTGTGGTTAAGGATCAGAGGTTTTTATGACGGAAGATGACAAAGTGCTCTGTTACGAAAACCGGACAGTACCTTAAACTCTTTCATAGCCAAATATAATTTCCACCTCTACCGACGGCATAAGTTACAATACACAGAAACACGGAAAGTTTTTATCTTATCTGCTTGACTAAAATTGGATGGTATAGATCTAGGATCAGACTGCACGTTCAGTGCAGTCTGATCTTGATCTATGCTCCCCCACAATATCCGTCCTTTCGTATATAGTGCCGATAGACTTGAGTATGCACAAGATGATGGCGAAACCATTAGGACTTATGTACATTGTCAATGTCATGTGAGCGCGTAGAAAATTGGAAGTTCTGTAGTATTTCTGGGATAATGTCTTTTTTGTCTATTTTGGTAATTGCCTTGCGTAAGAAAATGGTGAAATTTGAGAAAATTACAGTCCTATTGTAATGTTAGTACTTTGGGGTGAATGGAATTTTTGTTCGGTAATATTTACAGGGTGTTCTTTCTTGTTTGTTTAGTAACAGTTGAGACAGAAAATGATGAAATAAGAAACAAATAGAGCTATAATTTCAGTGTGAAGTTGTTCCTTGACAGATGTGACTTACGTATTGCCATGCCTACTCACTTACAAGAGTTGCTCAAAGGGATGGCAATATATCTAAGGGAAATGCATAGGACTACAATTTTCAAGTAATGTCAGTCCTTAAAGAAACAAAAATACAATAAGGTTTTTTTTTTTTTCTACTGGCTTTTTAGCAGAACAGAACATCGTTTATTTGACAAAAACTGCATATTTTATAGTCATACATATTCTATGTAATTGTATTTAGTCGCGTGATTTTTTTTTTAGCTTAATACTTACAATTCCAAACGGAAGTGAATAAGTGAAAGGGATATGTTCAGTACTGAGAGTATAGATTTGTGGAGGGAAAACTTGATTGTCAACATTGAATGAACAAAGGAACTTTTCCATCAGTCAATCGACAGATCGCTTGTACAACCAGTCCGATTAACCAACCAATCAGTTAGTTGGCTTTTTAATGAAATGGTTTACAGATAGAAAATATTTGTATGGATAAATCAAAGAATAAGTCGATTAACCACTCCCACACAATTCCGAGTTTTAACAGCCCTTGGAAAATAGACTTTTGAAAGCGTTGTGGGAAAAGGAGAAAACGCTGGTAACCAGCATTTTCTCCTTTTCTAACGATACCCTCTTACAACTAAGAAACAAACCCAATCATTTGACTAACATTTAATTTGTCGTCTGTAAATGCTTCTAATTTGGATAAGTCTGAAATTGTTATTTGTGGTAAAGAGTTAATTAGCTGGTAAATTTATAAATCATTTAATCGATGTCGCTGCGTACAGTTACATTAGTCTACATGTACTAGTAAATGGAATGGATAAATGGATGAATAATTGACCCGTCCGTCAGCAATGGCGTCGTGCACAAAGACTGCAAAACACAAGTGAAAAATAAATAAAAAATAAATAAACATGGAACTTAGATGTCCTTTGATATCAAAACTAGAGACACGCAACCGATTGCAAACCACCAAGCGGCGATTCAGTAAATATGCACACGTAGGTTAGATAACATGCATGTGCTGAAAACAATGGAGGGTACCATTAATTCATCAGAATAGCACATTTCGCCCAGTCACACTGAATACATTCTAAACCTTAGAGGCGTCATGGAAAGTGAATTTCTGCATTCATGTTTTAACTTTATTCATTTGTTTTGTTATGGCCCCGCAATTAAGATTGGGGTGGGGGGCAAATAGTGTTACCCCTGTCTGTGTGTGCAACTTCCGCCTGCGTAGTCCGATCCTTAAGTAATTTGGAACAAATAATCACCATGGATAGACGACGTGTCGCGTGCAACAACCGTGACGGCAGCTGAAAGGTCAAGGTCACAGTGCTTGCGCTGGTATCCGTGTCGGTGACATATTTCTGGTTACTGTTTTTATCTTGGAAACTTCTCGTTTAGATAAAAGTTATATAGGACGAATGTTTAAATATATAGATTTTTCTACAAAAATATTCATGTAGCAGATACAGCTATGTACAAACTTTTAAAGTTTAGTTTGACAGACATTATTAGAACTTAAATTGTGATTTACAATGGACATTTCAATGGTGTGCATACGCTAATGCCCTTTTATGAAAAGTAACGACGTCAATAAAGTTATACATGTGTACATTTAGTCTTTCTTAGACATACTGTTCATGTCTGCTTTCTAATAAGAATCACAAATGCCTAATCGGTTTGTCAACATAATGTATGTGCTTTTGTTTATTAAGTTGATACCGATTTTGCATAAATCCATTGTTTGTAATTATAGAACACGTTTTTCGAAATGTAACTAAACACATTTAAAGTGTCACTCTATGTGAGCATCACCATGTAAAATAAACAGCATTATGTCAATCACGTTGTTTTTACGTCATTAGTCCGTCAGTGTTTTCCGGTAGGCCTACACTTCGTTATACAATATCTTCTGTGAAATTAGACACTGTTGTCTGGCTTTATAGTTTTGTAATATATCTCATTTCGCCTGAAAATAAAAGACTCAAACTCTGTATCACATATAACACTAAAGATGTGATTTATAGTAAATCAATCGCAGTTTCTCAATGAAGCTTTGATAAAAACACAGGAATGTGGACAGACAACATAGATGAAGCTTTAATAAAAACACAGGAATGTGGACCAATTTTTCATTTGGTCACCTTTTCCAATCCAGTAAGGGTAATAATTGAATACAAAGTAATTGGGAATTCCATTAATTGCTAGCCTGCATCTTACAAGCTTTTGGCTGATTAATAACATCTGTCAGTAACATCCTCCAAGATCAACTCTTTCAGCAATAGGCAAAATTGGTGGTTTTTGCCGACGCTTACACAAGATCAGAAAACACAGGACATGCAGTCTGATTGGACGTATTCCGTATGAGATGAAAATCTGTCGGAGGGAAATTTTCGGTTTTACAGTCGCTTGAGATCTATTAACGACTTACAAGTGACTATACATTTTTTTTCTCAACGTGCCATTTTAAACGAAGAATAAGGAATATTGCCGTCGACTTTGTAACCAAACTTTTACATGGTGTCACAAATATATGAATGAAGAAACTTTTAATACATTTTCTGTTGAGAAAACAGTTTTTTAACGCTGAGTAATGGAGTATAATTGGCATTGTTTTCGGGCAAAATCATCCGTATTTTGAGCACAGTCAAATGATCAGAGCATACCCATTGCTCTATGGAAGGTTCACAGCGCACATACGTGTTCCTGATAATGCCTGTACATAACAAACAAATAACTGGATATGAATATTTTATGAAAACTATCAAAGTAAATGAAAAAAACCACCAGTTTGACTTACCGTGTGAACGCCAACGACAGACCGTCATTCTACAGAATCACGAGTCACCTACAATGCATACTTCCGGTCCTACACTGTGAACGTATCAGTTTTAGGTTCGAAAAACAACTTTTGATCACAAATCGTTCACGATATGCTTCATTAAGAAGAATATATGTATTGTACCCAGAAGAAAATTAACTTGGACTGAGTTGAAATGTGGCGATGTTTCACTTGTATACTCTCGAAACTGGCTTCCGTTTTCAAACGACTAACACACACAATTTTGATTTTTTTTTTTCTCTCTTACCAATTTTCTTTTTCCTCCCTCTCTTTTGTTTCATCGTGTAAACCCTTTAGCTGCTAGTGCGACTCACCGACCTTTTGTGGACAGTATAGATTAAGATCAGACTGCACAGAACGTGCAGTCTGAAATTGAATTTATTCTGTCCGATAAGGATATATTTTCCCCAAAAAATAACTTTAACTATCGACTTTTCATTTCTCTTATATAGCAGGATAAGATATAAAGGTTTAGACAGTTACACATGACTTAGAGTTGACCAGACTCACTTAGAACTTCCTTGTCGATGAAATGTTATTTAACAGTAAGATGGTAAATCTGAAATTAAGAAATTGATTTGATAGGATCAAAGAAACATATCATACATAGTATGATATAGCTGAGGGACTTGATCAACCGATCACTCGAGGTATGCCGAAAGGCCTCTGCTGTAAACTTGAACTTGACCTTGGTATGTTAAACCTCAGCTCAACACACGAGGTGTACCGACCTTAAATATTTATTGAAACCCCCCCCCCCCCCCCCGCCAGTTCACGAACATGCGATATTTGACCACCTGCTGTGGTCTTAACCTTTGAGCTTGCGTATTAACCCTTTCTACTATAGGTGCACACTTGTTTGAAATATATTAAAAGTCAAACCAGGGGTTTAAGAGACATGCAGCGGACACAATATTTGAATACGGTTGTGAAATGTTATGAAAATTGAACAATCGGTGTGAGAGATATGGAACAGATTTAAAAAAGTTGTGCGGACCGACAGACAGACAGATAGACAGACGGACGGCAGACAGACTGGCTCATGAAACCTTGGCTCTGAACATAATCTCATCAAGGTGCACACTTGACTGAAATATTTAAAAAATCAGACCGTGGGATATAGATATCAGGAGCGGATAGACTTTATCTGCATATGGCCTTGACCCCCTGCTGTGAACTTGACCTTGCAGCCTGGCATCTGACATATCCCTTGTGCACATCGTCTCATCAAAAATCAGACCATGGGTTTCAGAGATATGGGGTAGACGCAATTTATGAGCATGTGACCTCTGATTCCCTGCTGTGACCTTGACCTTGAGACTGGTGTCTGAAACCTGTGCGTTGCACACTCTCTCAACAAGGTACGAACATGTGTGAAATAATTTAAGAATCAGATCAGGGGTTCAAGAGAGATGGAGCAGAGACGATTTATGAGCATGTGACCTTTGACACCCACCCCCCCCCCCCTTTGTCACATTGACCTTGGAACCTGGCGTCTGAAACCTTCAGTTTCCACATCGTCTCATCAAGGTACACAAATGTGGGGAATATTTTTAAAAATAAGGCAAGGGATCCAGGATCCAAGAGAATATCGAGCGGACTAAAAGGTGTTACGGACTGACAAACGGATGGACGAATAGACGGACGGACAGACGGGCGAAAACATTCGAAGGCCATTTCTACCGTTCCCCTTCCGCCTCGCAGGGGAAGGGTATTGAAAAGACAGTGGTTGTACTACCTTCCCTTCAGGTCATAAAAGACGATTCGATGCAGCAGTATATGACCATAAGTGCTACTTACGATATAACATGATCCGTACATATCTGGGAAAAAATAGGTATTTCAAGCTGAATAATTATGGTACGATTTCACAGAATTCAGACCTACGTGTGTGTTAAGCTGACCGAAACAGTCGCTGAAAAACGTCATAAGTTGCTATATTAATGTAAAAGTATTTTTTTCTATGTTTTTTCAAAACAACACTCTTTAACTTATGTCCTTTTTATTCCAAGGCAACTAGTTATCGAATTTTATTTCATGAACATCAAACGGTAATTTTTTCACTCGTGGCTGCGCCACTCGTGAATATATTACCGGTGATGTACACTAGATGAAATAAATTTCAATCATTCACCGAAAAAAAAAAAAGAAATATCCTCCATATTTTGTAATTTTAAGACAATTTCCACCAGATACTTAATAACATATCTGAAATTGTAGATCAAAGACTTTTCTTTCTGTGCAAGCTGTACGCAGGGTTTTAACGGGTTATCCTGGGATTGTGTGAACAACTGACTTTTGTGGACAGCTCATAGAACCAAGACAGAGCGGTCGTAGTTCTGCAGTTTTATTTGGTCAGAATAACTTGACACAAAAGCGGTTATATTTTCTACATACAGCTTGTTCGGCATCTACACAACAGACTAAAGCATACACATGAAGAAACAACATACGGCAGAACATTTATGTCATTTACATAAAAGATTACGGATAAAAAGAAACAATAATTGTTTCTTTTATCCTCAGTCTGTTATGTAAATGGCATGACTTTTCAGCTAAAACAGGAAAAAAATGTTTGATGGCAACCCTAATAATATTTTCAGACAGACAACACTCCTGTCAGAAAAATGTTGCTTTCTCATTTTTAAGTTCTCATGCAGCGTTCGTGTGATCTATGCTCGTGTCACCCATTGCTGAAGATTTTTGTCAAGCAGTCGTCCACTTTCGAAAACAAAATGGCAAGAAAATGTGTTCATCACGCGCAATGTCTCTATCACGTTTTCATATGTATTTTGCTAAAACTTCCCATCAGTACTTTTTTAAAGGTATTTTTATCAGCAGCTGCGAATTTTTACGGAAGGTGATATATTGATAATGGCGAAACGACCTAAACACATACAGTTTCTAAAACAAGTACATTCATTGCGACTTTTTTTTTTATAGAAAATCTCCTGTGGAATCCGCTTAATCTGCATTGTTAACTGCATGTCGGCCGTATCAAAATTACTGATGTTTTATGAAAAAATCTATTTAATTATGTTGTGTCGTAATAATTTTTATGTTCACTTTTTTATTTTTTTTCAACAATGCAGACACTTTAATGACAGCAATTTTGTAAAACAGTTATGATGTCTATTGCTTATTTTCCAACAGTGCAGACACTTTAATTTTCAGACACTTTGGTGTCAGCAGTTTTGTAAAATATCTATGTTGTGTACAGTTTTCTTTTACAATTGACTCAGTAGTACAAATTTAAGAAATTTTGAAAAATATTTATGTTGTCGAAGACACCCATGTTTTCTATCACAAACCTGTCACAAACATGTTCCTTTAGAACTTGTCAACTTCTTCAGCGACAAATATATGAGCTGTGCTCTAGCAAAAGAGGCCTTAATGCATCTCCGTGATGCATGATGCTAAGCAAGTAATCACATGATCATGGATCCATAGAATCCATGTTGTCTAACAACTGACTCAACCGTGAGGTAAACTGGTCCTTGGACATGCGGAAAATTGACCAATAGCAAAAAGTTTCGGCTCAGGTCAGTCTGCGCGGACTGCGCTGACTGACTTGAGTCGATATTTTTTGCAGATGCATTAAGCCCCCTTTTCACAGAGCATGGCTCTTATAAAAGCAAAATCTTTCAATGGCTGGAAATACAAATCACTGAAACACGGAAAAGTTTATATATTACAGGCTTGACAAAAATGCGGACGGTATAGATCCAGGGCAAGACTGCATGTTCTGTGCCGTCTAATCTTGATCGATGTCCTCCCTAAAAGCCTGTGTTTTCGCCTATAGCGTTGAAGGGCTTATATATTCCCTTACCGATATTCATCATATCCATTGGTGGAACTTTTCAACTTAACCCTTTACAGCACAATGCCCCCTTTTAACGACCATGGAAAAGAAGCCTTTTGAAAACATAGTGAGAAACGGAGAAAATGCTGGTAACCAGCATTTTCTCCTTTTCCCACAATGTTTTCTATCATATCAAAGAAAAATTGCACCATTTGGACCACAATGAAATTGTCGTCTGCAAATGCTTTCAATTTGGACAAGGCTAAATTTTTGTTGTCTGGTAAAAGGTTAACGGCTCGCTTAGACCTACTACCGGGACCACGCGTAACCAAAAATTATGGCATCATATGTGAAGTACAATCAAACGCAGCCATCCGTACGAACGGAAGCATATTTGATTGCAATGCAGTGTCTTAAAAGTATATTAAGGCTTTCATTTCACAGTCCCATTTCCCGTTATGGGTTAATCAACGATTTGACCACGTTATGGGCACCGTGTTGGCTCCGGTAATTTCGCACTATCTCGCGAGACTTGTTCATTTGCTACCATATACCGGTATGCAAAAGAGTGCTCAAAGAGAGATGGCTCTAACGGACTGGTGATAATAAGTACAACCCATTACTTAAAGGTATTTCTACGTCACGCAGCTGGCCCCTCTGTACAATGTCTTGGGGAACGGAGAAAACGAGTTCTGAACAATTCCCTTTGCCAACATGTTTTCACACTGAATTTCAATTCAAGTCTTATAGTATTTATTTTATACAGAAGTTTCCTAAATAGCCTGGCGCAAGTTGGTTTTAGAGGGTAGTAAATGACAAAATGAACAAAAAGGCATTAAACACATACAGTTCTTTTAACCCTTTCAGTGCCATTTGGCGAAAACAAGGGCTTTTACGTAGGGCAAAAATCAAGATTAGACTGGCGTCTTCTGTTTATTCAAGCCTACAAGATTAGAACCAGTGGATTGTGTAGAGGTAGAGTTCATAAAGAGCCATGCTCTGGCAAAAGGGGGCTAATGCATCTCCGTGATGCATCATACCAAGCAAGACATCAGATAATTAAGGATGCATAAAATTCATTATGTCTACAACCGACTGTATCATAAGGTACAGTGGTTCTTTGACATACAGAAATTTGACTAATGGCGAAAAGTTTCGGCCCAAGTTAGCCTGCGCAGACTGCGCAGGCTGACCGGGTCGATACTTTTCGTAGATATATGAAGCCACTTTTTTACAGAGCACTGCTCATATATTTGAACTTTTCTGGCTAACGTAAGATTCAGATGGTCTTTATTCAAGTGTCTTTTCTTTATAGGAGATTTAATATTACTTGTATTTATCCAACACCCGTGTAAATCGAGACCGGACTCCCTGAAAACACAGTTTTGTTTTGACTCTACTTAGTCCGCTATACTTGCTCAGAGTATCGTAAATTACCTAGAGCAGTAAAATTCTGTTCTGTTCTCTTCTAGTCTCCATTTGGCGCTAACAAAGTTAATGAATACCCCCACTGTGGTTTTTCTTGCCTTTATTTGTAGACCTTTTACACAGAAACTATTCTCTGTCCCAACATGTCATGATAATAACAACAAATACAATCTATTTGGTGCACGTCGTTGGGATACCAACCGACCGATTTAATGCATTCGCTACTTTGTTCGAATGCAAATACACAATAATAGAAGTAATTGTTACATAACAATTCCATATGGCTATATCCTGATTAAACAAGGAACATAAAAAACGTTGGGAACATATAGACCTATCCTAACCTACTAATGAACTATCCTCCATAGAATTTTACTGTTCTTAGGTCATCTGTGAATTACATAGATATAAATGGACCGACTATGTAAAGAATACAAATCCTTAAGAGAGAAATGATATCTTACAGGAAAAAAAAAAAACACGGCTGGTCGCTTTTCGGTCCCAAGGCTCAATGGACATCATCTAATAGCACGGACTTCACGTGCGTACCTACAACACTTCCTATCGGAACTTATTCCAACAGGGAAAGTAATTTTCGCCTAATTCATACACTCATGTGACAAATAATTACATCAGTCTATATCCAATCATCGAAACAAATTTCTCCCACCAAACCTGCTTATTTTTGCATCGTTAATTGTATATTGCCATAAAAAATTGAAGTTGTTTGATAGAAAATCTATATTTGTCGTGCAGTAATGCCATTTTATGTTCATTTAGATCCATTGTTTGTTCCAAATGAGGAGGCGTATGTATAATTTTTTACAGTTCGCATTCTTGTAAGCTGGTTATGTTAACATAAGTTTGCCGGAAACTTTTTTTAGAAAAACGGAAACTCTACATTATAGTGGTCTGAACATTTTGTACCTTCAATATCTATCTATCTATCTATCTATCTATCTATCTATTTCACGTGTTTATGTATCTATCATTATTATTATTATCGTTATTATTATGCAAGGATACATGAAAAAAAAAAATAGAGAGAGAGGAAATATACTATGTAAATTCAAGATCAGACTGGAGATTCTCTGCACATTTGATCTCGATGCTAGAAGGTGCCAAGACTACTGCGTAATTGTAAACCACCTGTGTTAACTGATGTATGGCAGAATCGTTCTGGAAGCAAAGAGCACTACATTATGAAGTAGTCTCAAAGTTTTGAAGCTTCTAACTGATTGTATAATAATTTCGCTGCAAATGACGACATACATAGCTTTTAGGTCAAGAGCAGCCTGCACAGAAGGTGCAGTGACCTTCCGCTGCTTGATTAATTATGATCTAAACCATCTTCCATTGAAGTGAAAATCTACCCATAGACCTCACTTATTCATTTTCTCGGTTCGGGAATAGTTGTTTAGTACAATTTGGACTAGGATTCCTGAAAACAAACAAACATCTGGAGATGTAGCCAGAAGATCAGACTGTACATACAGAGCACACTGATTTTGATCCAAAAAATGAGCTGAGGATGTTTAATCAAGTGTGTTTCATCGAAAAGATACAGGATATCAAGAAAGTACCGCCTAAACCCTTTACCACATAATCCCGATTTGTAACGACCCTGAGAAAGGAAGCTTTTGAAACCATTGTGGAAAAAGGAGAAAATGTTGGTAATTAGCTTTTTCTCCTTTGCCCACAGTGTTTTCTACCCTTTTCACAGCTAAAAAGGATAATTCCAGCCACGTTTAAAATCTTGAATTACAAGTTCTTTAAATTTGGACGACTCCAAATTTTTGTCCCTGGGTAAAGGGTTAAATCCGCAATTTCCGACATTTTATTAACTGCATTCGGTAACTTAACCGATGGCATAGAGGGCTTGAAACTCGAGAGTGGCTGGTTCGATTTTCAACTTGCCCAGAAACTCTTTCGAGGATTAATGATAGTCATTGTTAAAGGTTTTATATGTGTCACCTCTGCAATATTTTTCGACGACGTGTATGTTGGAAAGCTGCCAGTGGCTCGGTAATGATACTGTATGAGGTACTTGTACAGGTAAAAAAATCTACAGAAACATTGATAGGTGAGGTGGCACCTGCGATATAACTGCAAAAAATGTTGAAAACGGCGTTTAATACCACACAAATAACAAGCGAGCAAACAAACCCAATATTTTGTGGATTTTGTGGATTATTAGCTTAATTCTATTGTTTATTATTTATGGTTTACAATGAAGTTCTCACAGTTGTCTGCTTCAAATTTATTTTAGGAGATCATAAATCAAAAACAGTGTAGACAGTCATAAAGCAGACACAGTTCCTGTAATAAATACTGTACAAATTTTCCCACAGAATGGATTTGAGCCGTGCTCTGTCAACAGAGGAATTAATGCATCTCCGTGATGCATAATACAAATCAAGTCATCACAGTATTATTGATCCATAAAATACAGTTTGTCTGACAACCGAATGAATCATGAGGTACACTGGTCCTTTGACATGTAGAAAATTGAATTATAGCAAAAAGTTTCGGCCCAGGTCAGCCTGCGCGGACTACGCAGGCTGACCCGAATCGATACTCTTTTGCAGATGCATTAAGTCCCCTTTTCACAGAACGTGGTTCGTTTAGTTTTGCATACAACACTTCCAGTGCTAACTGTATAAAGCCGGTCTCTTTCGACGGTTTAATATACCGCCCACTAAAATCCAAGACGGATTTTAATCTAACAGGCTTGACAAAATCAGCGGACGGTATAAATGCAAGATCAGACTGAACGTTATCTTGCTCTGTGCTGTTTGCAAAAGCGTCTGTGTTCGTTCAACCACTGACAGGGTAATTTTTTTTTAATAACACTAAAGCTTGATGGAAAAAGTGTATGTTTGTCGTGCAGTACTTTTGTTTTATTTTCGTTTCCATCCAGTTTGAAGGCAGGTGCAGACATTTTGATGTACGCGAACTTGTAAATTGTTAAATTACGTTCCAAAGAAACTTTCTCAATTGCCGGAAACTTTTTTCGTGTTTTTTGTCATTTCTAAAATCGTTCAATGAGGAGACCATTTTATCTCCTTTGTAGCAAAATGCTGAGATTTCAAGACACTTGAGTAATTATTTGCGATCCATTACTCAGTACACAATGTTTTTGACAATTATAGTCCTGTGTTGACAAGATACCTTAAAGTCTGTTGGAGAGTGTAGAGTCGAAATCAAATTGCACGTTCCGTGCAGTCCCATCGCCATCGTATATCACCATGGAAACAACTATTAACCAGCATTTTTCTCCTTTACTATCAAAGTTTTCTAACCCTTTAGAAAAAAAAATCAATTATTGTAGGCGCATTGACATTGTTGTTTGCAAATGTTTTCAATTTTGACAGGTCTAAGTTTTTGTCGTGTGGTTCAGAGTCAAAGTTGTGTTCATAAGTTAAAAACTATTCCCTTATGTTACATAGAACAATTTGCATTCTTCTTCGGATAGTGCCGAAAGAAATGTAAACGTGTAGTTTTGAATCTGCAGTGTCTGATATTTCGGGAATATTCTGAATAAAACAGGCTGGAATAGCCTCAATGAAAATAGATTTTTCTTATTATTCAAAACAATCTTATTAGTACAGCTGCCTAGGGACAGAGAGAAATAAAGTATAAAAACCAACAAATCCCAGTCGTCTTATCTCTTCACCAAACAACGAAATATTAGACTCGTCCGAATTAAAAGCCTATGCAGACAACAAAATATAATTAAATGTTACTGAAAACATGAAATTTGTCTTTAAGTGAGTAGAAAACGTAATGGGAAAATGAGAAAATACTGGTTACCAGCATGTTCTTCATTTCCCACAATTTTTTCTACGATTGATTGTATGGTGCTTAACGCCGTTTTCAACAGTACTTCGGTTATATCGCGGAGGACAGCGCACATACCCATGCCTTCCTGGAGTTTCTTTTTACTAGTACTCGGCACAATATTCTTTCCAAGCCACTGACTGCTTACCCACATAATTATCGTCAAAACAATGGTCAGCGGTTAGAGAGGAATGAATTTTGTCACAATGACTATTACCAATCCTCGGAAAGAATTTTGCCGAGTCGGGGATCGAACCAGCGACCTCCTGTTCTCAAGTCCCATACGCCATTGTTTGAGCTACCGGGACTCGGCACACAATGTTTTCTTCAGAGGTTTTCTTAAGGGTCGTTGTTATGTTAGACTTCTCATTACTCTGTACAAAACAACCACGACTATAAAACAAGACGTTTTCATAAGGATCGTTGTTAAAAGTCGTGGTTGTTTTGTGCAGAGTAATGACACACGTCCAACATATTCCCCGACAGAAAACACTTCTGTCAAGAATATGTTCCGTTGTTGTTTGAGTATTCCTATGCAGCATAATGCTGCATTGGCGTGATCTTGTAACTCATTATCCTGCGTATAAGTTTTTAACGACTAGAGCCCGTATTTCGGGCCCATCCCAGACTGCTTTCATGGTCTTAGTCTAGATTTAAAAAGTATGAAATTTGTGATTTGATGACAGCATTTGGTTCAGTCAGATGCTGGGTGTATGTTGTCCGTGTCCTTGTCTTCCGACAAAAATAGCAAACCATAGAAGTTTGGACGATCTGCGTCCTAAGTTCTGACAGAGAGAGTCCAATTCATTTGAGCCATGCTTTGGCAGAAAGGGGCTCAATGCATATCCGTGATTCCGTGATGCATGATACAAGCATGTCATTACATGCTCATTGATCCGTAAAGTCAGATTTGTCTAATGGGTGCACTGATCCTTTATATTGTGTCTGTGTTCTTATTTCGGGTAAAAATACAACTCAATATCGCTGTTTGATGTGACATTTAATTTCGGCTCCAGGAAGTACACAATACAACATTGACATGCGCAGTAAGTCATTACCTTGACTAAATACCCAAGTATAGATTTTACCTAAATCTACCGGAATACACAACACCTTTCCCTCCCTCAAAAAAAAAAAATGTCACTGCTATCAAAATTTCAAGAACTGAAACAAAAACATGATAGACATAAACTATAACAGTAAGAAGAGAACTAATTTCTCAATGATAGCACGGGGATTATTATGCCCCTTATAAACAGTGCATATCATTCTTAATCACTTATAAATCTAACTTTTTTGGTGGAATTCCCCTGGTTGAACGTTGTGGTAATTTTGCTTCAATCTTTGGACTATCTGCCTTGATCTGACTCACTGATGGTTTTTCATGTTTGAGCGGAGTTTTTGTCTCTGTGACAGGAACTTGTTCACCCATTGTTGAACTATCTGGCTCAGTAGTATTGGTTGAATCAGGCACACAAATGACTTGTGAATAGTCAAAGTTACCATTTTCCTGTTTTCCACTTCGTACTGAAACTTCACGTTTTCGAATCTGGTCAACATGACGCTTCCAGATCAAGTCATCAACTTTAACTTGATATGTAACCGGTCCCAGTTGATTAACAACAATAGCATCGACCCAATTTTCTGTTGAGTTTCTATAGTCTTTAACCCACACTTTATCTCCTTCCTGAAACAATCTCACAGTAGATCTCTCAGGCGTTGATTTTTTCTGAATCGCGTTACCAAGATTTGGCCGCATAATGTCAAAACGTGTTCGAACACGCCTTTCCAGAAATAACTCTGCTGGAGACACTTGAGTTAAAGTATGAGGGGTAGATCTGTATGAAAGTAAGAACTTGGCCAACTTTTGATTCAGTGTTCCTGGTTCTTTACTCATTGTTTTCATAGCCGTCTTGAAAGTACGTACTGCTCTCTCAGCTAAGCCGTTCGAGCTTGGATGGTATGGCGCTGAACAAATATGTTTAATTCCATTGGCCTTAACAAATGTTTGAAATTCTACAGAAACGAATTGTGGACCATAGTCCGATACTATTTCCTCCACTAGCCCATATGAAGAAAACAGATATCTCAGTGCATTTATAGTACTCTCAGAAGTAGTGCTTCCCATGGTGATAACTTCAAGCCATTTAGAATGAGAATCTACCACTATTAGATACATTTTGTTCATAAATGGTCCAGCATAGTCTATGTAAATACGTTTCCAAGGTTGGATTTGGCCATCGCCACGGGTTAGGTGGAGCTTTGGCCATTGGACTTTTGATGTGTTGACAAGAAACACAATTATTCACTTTACTTTCAATGTCAGTATCTGGTATCACATATGCATTCTGGCTAAGGATTTCATTCTAACTATACCTGGATGATTTTCATGAAGCTCATCTAGCAACCTTGCTTGAAATTTCCCAGGAATGACCACTCTGATTCCTCTTAATAAACATCCTTGTTCAGTGGTAAACTCGTCCTTGAACTCATAGTATGGTCTACATTCTGCACTTAATGAAGATTTTTCAGGCCACCCATTTACTGTGAAATGAATAATTCTTGACAAAACAGGGTCTTCTCTAGACGCTTTGGCAATTTTCTCTGGTGTAAATGGTAATGCATTTATTTGTTCCCTATTTACTTCATTAGCCTCCATGAAGAATACATTCTTTGACTCATCCTGCATTTCTGGTAATGGAAATCTTGATAACATATCAGCATTACTGTTCCTGTCAGTTGACCTATACTTAATGTCATAGTGATATGCTGATAACTGCACTGCCCAGCATAGTAAACGTGACGCTGCTAGAACCGGAATTCCTTTTTTAGGGCCCAAAATTATAGTTAGTGGTTTATGGTCTGTTAGCAGTACAAATTTCCTCCCATAGAGGTACTGATGGAACTTTTTGATACCAAATATAATGGCTAGGGCTTCTTTCTCCAGTTCCGAATAATTTCGCTCTGATGCACTTAATGACCTTGAGGCAAATGCTATGGGTTTGTCTAAACCATCATCCATTTCATGTGATATTACTGCTCCAACACCATAAGGCGAAGCATCAACAGCTAAAGTTACTGTCCTTTCCGGCTGATAATGTACAAGAACTGATGATGAGGTCAATAACTGCTTTACAGTTTCACATGCTTGTTTACATGCATCTGTCCAATTCCAAGGTACATTTTTCCCTAACAACTCAGTAAGAGGCTGCACAATTGTTGACATATTTGGTATAAATTTCCTATAGTAATTTACAAGTCCCAACCAAGATTGTAGCTCTTTGAGACTCTTAGGTTCAGGCACTTGAAGCACAGCATCTACCTTCTTTTCAGACGGTTGAATTCCCTCTTTCGTAACACGAAATGCAAAATATTCAACTTCATCTTTCATGAAGTAACACTTCGAGAGATTTAACTGAATTTTCATGTCACTTAGTCTTTGGAGTACTAATTCGACATTTCGCAAATGTTCATCATCATCCACACCAGTAATGATAATATCATCTAGAATACATCCAACATGTTCTAAACCGTTCAGTATTTTGTCCATTGTCTCCTGGAACAATGCAGGAGCACTAGCAACCCCATACGGTAAACGAAGATACCTAAACAACCCAAGGTGAGTATTGATTGTTACATATTTCCTAGATTCTTCATCAAGCAACACCTGTTGATATGCATGAGAAAGATCCAATTTGGTAAACTTTTCTCCGCCATTCAGTTTCTGAAAAATGTCATCGGCTGTAGGTAATGGATACTCAGGTACATGTAGTACTGGATTTAGGGTAACTTTATAATCCCCACACAACCTAACAGTCTTATCTGGCTTTTGAATAGCTACTATAGGTGTAGCCCAGTCAGAATATGCACAGTAAGTCATTACCTTGACTAAATACCCAAGTATAGATTTTACCTAAATCTACCGGAATACACAACACCTTGACTTGCAGAAAATTGACTGCGCAGGCTGACCTGGATCGATACTTTTTTGTAGATGCATTAAGCCCCCTTTTCACAGCAGAGCATGGCTTTTTTTTTTTTTTTTTTTTTTAGAGCACTTCAGGTTTAAGCCTCAACAATTTATAGTGGCAACCATTCTCAGTTTGTGTCAATTATTCCATGGAATTCGGTAATTTGTGTTTAAATTATCTGCATGTATTGTTGTATGCTACCATCGGAAAGAAATTGCTGTAACAAAGTGTTACCTGTATCTTATTTCTTAAGTCAAGTTACTGTCATATGATAAAAGTCTATGGACATAAATGGAATTTCATTACACCGTAAGGCTTACACCTAATATAGTTTAAAAATGTTTATTAAACTTTAAATTAAAACTACTTACGGATCAGTAAGTGCTCAAGTCAACAGAGTGTAATCGTATGTTATATTCTTTATTTCTTTTCGAAACTCAATGTTATGGGTCACATTAGCATCATTCTCACACAGTTCTAGCGAGTAACCACGACATAGAGCTCGGAAAAGAAACCCCCATTAAACTGTATAGTAGCAAGGCAAATTTGTCAAAAAAAAGTTCCGAGTGTCAGACCAGACAAACTGAAAAATACGCTTTGCACATGCTGTCAAATGTCTTGTGTACTTGTCCCAATATCAATATCTGTTATACAGGGTACTGCATCGTGATTGATAAAATATAAAGAATTCCAGACAAATGACAGGCGTCATTTCATATGAGTGTAAACAAACGCAGGCGTCTCCATCAATGCAAAACCTGAAAAAAATACCAAAAAATGTAGATCAAAATCAATCATGATAAAGATTTTAAGTAAAACAAAACATGCTAAAGCTGCAAGAAACTGCATCTACCGATATTTATACAAGTAATGTAAAAAACTAATTAACACAGAAGCTCAAGTGCTTAAGGACGTCGAAACCAATGACTGCGGATAAAATTTTATTAAAAAATAGTAATTAAAAAAATCTAAACAAACACTGGTTTTGTGTGAAATAACTTCGTTTTGTATGAATGGTGAATGTACAGCATAACATAAAATTGAACAATCAAATCGAAAACCGGGATGTATGTATTCTGCAGGCGGGATACGTCACCATACCACATTTAGAAGCTTATTGTGCGAGTAGATACGGATTGTTTTGATCGTGTTATTTTATTCGCGGGCGATACATATGTTTGAGCCTGAAAATGTATTATACAAAAAGTTTCAGATTTGTCGTAGGAAACAAATTTTTGTGAGACGAAAATTACGTAAATTCAAAAATTGTAAACAAAGGTGGGAATGTTATGATGTCTTTAATAGTAATGAACGACGAAATGGGTTATAATTGACTGAAAATGAACACCTAAGTAACGCTAACACCATAGAAAAGCCGATCATCAAAACGTATAAAACATATAAAGATGGACTTCATGTCGTATATTTTACCTGGCAATATCTTGTCATCATTTATTGTGCCGAACAATATCCTGTCATTATTATGGGGTTCAACAGACGTGCTGGATGTATTAACATCAACAAGTATTGCCAGTCTAGAAGGAAAGTCGCTAATAGCAATCGTGCAGTTTATTAGGCCCAACTCGAGTTTTGTCTAGACGGACATCGTTTTATTTTATGCAGTATGGTTTTACATTCATTGTCACTTTGCTTTTATGTCGTTCATCAAGGTTAAGTGCTTACAGTTCTTTAATTTAAATATACAGTCAGGCAAGAGTAATTCTTCATTTATTTAGCCTTGTAAAAAAAGGGGCGGAGCCCGGTAGACCGGTCTCTTACATACAGGGCTTGAAAATAGGGTCTCGCTGGTTCGAATCCCCAACTTGGCTACTTTCATTTTGAGGATTGATAATTTTCATTGCAACAAGATTCATTCCTCTTTCACCGCCGATCATTGTTTCGACTATGTTTACGTGGTAAAGCTGGAAGGGAAGAATATTTTGCGAAGTACTGGTAATATAAAACAAAAGGAAACCATGGATGGGTGAAACGGTCTGAAACAATATTGAAAACGGTTTTAAAAAGCTACAAACATCAAACGCATTTCGTTGATAATGTCTTTTGGATATAGAGTCTTCATTTTCAATCAAGATTTACCTGCAATAATAACAGGCATTTGGTTTAGTAGGAGAGAAATAATTCAGCCCTCAAATCATAATGCCATCATCATCTGATTTGTCAGACTGGACTGCGAAAACGCAGCCCGATATTAGATCCACACTGGCTTATATTCTTTGAGATACCCTATTAAAAAAGCCTTGGAATAGCTAAACCTCATCCAACGGTAAAGAGGGAAAAGCCAAACTCGATGTCCGATTCATCGCTGTAAAAGACTACGTGAACAGTAAACAAAATGGCTGGCACCCATAAGCACTTGAATGTTCACGCAGGAAAAAAGACATAAGGTTATGAAATATCGATAGCACACACGGTATCAACCCACACAAATCATACGTTGTGCAATCATTACAGTCGCATAAATCACAATCAGTTTCTTATTCCTATAGACACGCGAATTGAAGACAGATAAGTTCAATCATTAGCGGGCTGTGGTCCTCCATGGGCCGATGTTTACCTCTTTAACTTTTACATATGTTGCCATATTTTATTCGTCGTCTTTAGATACTTTCGATTTGTACAAGTCTAAAGTTGTTGTAGTCCTGTAAAGAGTTATGGGCAATAGAATGGCGATAACGTAAGACCAGTGGTTGATATTTTTCTGCTCAGCTCGACTCTCAGAAAATATCTGAGTAAAAATATCTGTTACCCTGATCTGATTCAATCAATGTATCAATATCAAATTTGCTATTGTTTTATTTGAGGCACGATTGACATTTATGTTATAAATATGATAAACCGCCAGCAAAAAGCCAAATATTGCGATTTCATCCTATTTCTTTTCGATAGAACATCTTACTGTATCGGACAGTGTATATCAAGATCAGACTGCACCTTCTGTGCAGTCTGATCTTAATTTACACTGCCCGCAAAAGCGTACTGCATCGCGCTTGGCAGCGTAAGGGTGAAATAGTACTCTCGATTTTGAGTGCGTAATGAGTCTGAACCCCTGGCTTCGCCCCTGCATGTATATCTGCACAGGGCAGTTCTGTTGAAAACTTGGATGCCACTGTTTGTTTGCTTGCATTAGATGTTCTAACAGGGAACTTTCATGTATTTTTCTGGTTTGCTGCAATAATATTTCTTCTTTGTTTCGACTTCCTGACCGTAATACTCACACAAACTCAACTGAATTTGAAAGTAAGCTCGGGAAACACGAGTCAGTATATTTAAGCGGTGGTCTGGGAAAAGGGAATTTAATGCATGATACCAAGCAAGTCATCAGGTGATATTATATCCATAAAATCTATTCTGTACAGTCCAACAATCGACTGAATCATCAGATTCAACGGTCCTTTGACATCCAGAAAATTTACCGATAGCAAAAGTTTTCAACCAAGGTCAGCCTGCGCGGACTGCGCAGGCTGACCTGAAGTGATACCTTTTGCAGATGCATTTTTGTAGATGTCCCGTTTTCACAGAGTATGGCTCATTTGTTTGTTATTGCAGCGCTTTAGACAAAACAATGATCTGGTAAAAAACGGTCAAACATTTGACGTCAGACTTTTCAACTGTAACTCTTTTAGCGGCAAATGTATGAGCACGAACCCTTTAGACGGCTGAAAATATAATCCAATGAAACCCAGAAGGATTTTTTTTTTGTCTTACAGGTTCGACTTAACACGCGGACGGTATAGATCTGATGTCAGACTGCTCGTTATTTGCAGTCTGATACAGCTCTATACCGTACGCAAAATCACAATCAGTGCCTTATTTCTACAGACACGCAAAATTCAAATTTTCAGGATACTATGGTCCTCCATGGGCTACTCTTTAGTTCAGCTTGAATCTATTAATGAGCCACGCTCTGGCTAAAGGGGGATTAATGCATCTCCATAATGCATGATAACAAACAAGTCATCACATGGTCATGGATCCATAAAATCCATTTCGTCTAACAACTGACTGAATCATGAGGTAGACCAGTCCTTTGGCATACCGAAAATTGACCAATATCGAAAAGTTTCGGATCAGATCGGCCCGCGCGGACTGCGCAGGCTGACCTGGATATATACTTTTCGCAGAGGCATCATGCCACCTTTAACAGGGCATGGCTCATTTGTATATCTTACATCGATTTTGAAACAAGTTCTGTAACTTAAATACATATAATCAGTCTTGATGTTTGCTTCCTTGAAACCTAATTTGTACTGGCGCCGTGATATACATGAAGGTAGTTCCACAGATTGATCCGTCCCCGATTGCATCACAGAGTTTGAATCCTGACCCTCCGATGTAAACTCTTTGTTGAACTATTTACAAGACCATACGGTTATATACTGGTCCACATTGAAAGCAAGTGCAGACTACGAATTTTGCTAAAATAAGTGAATTCGTTCCTGAAGAGCTAAACACACTTTGTGAAAAGGAACAAAAAAAATACAGGTGCCAGCATTTTTCCTTTTCCCATGATACTTTATTATTACATTCAGTGGCGTTCTCCTGAGAGATAAAAATATGAATTGTTTGGTAAAGGGTAGATAAATCTGCAGTCACACCATTCCCTACAAAAAAGAAATAAGCCAAGGTATTACACTGGGCCGCTGGAATTTCTTGCCTACGGTGTGACCAGCGACCCCATCCCATATCGAAACATTACTTTTTGATTAAAAAAAAAAAAACACATTGCCCTTGATTTGGTCCTTTATCAAACTAACATATATTTACGAGCATGAGAGAGATTTTTTTTTTATATTGTCGGGAAAGGAGAATATGCTGGTGACCAGCATTGGTTCAAATTTAATTTGTCGTCTGCAAATGCTTTTTGAATTGATTAGTCTGGAAATTTTTCGTCTTGTAAAGAATTAACCCCTGCACTTCGTCTGAACAAAAGAGACGCTTTGTTTGTTTGTTTCTTTGTTTGGAGTTTAACGCCATTTTAACAGCTCAGGTCATAACATGGTGGTCAGCGACGTATCCATGTTATTCCTGGCTTCCTCACACCAGTACTGACACACATTTCTTTCCAAAGCCTTGACTACTTTTCTCACATGTATCAGAGGTGAGAGGCGAAAAATCCCAGAACGAAAGTTTACCTCAACCGGGTATCGAAATCGCAACCACCACTAAGCACTGAGCTACCCGGGCGGGCTTTTAGATGCAAAAATCTTTACTTCAGTATCAGCTGTTCGAGTTTGTCGCATGTATAAAACTTGCGTGCAAAGGATTAATATGTGAAAGAAACGTTTTCTTTCGGCGTATTAGCAATAGTTTGCTTCAAGCGATTGCTACTTGTTCCTGAAATGCTGTCCACTTTGAGGGCATTCACCCTTAAAGTTCTGGAACCGACTCAAGGTGTTTTTGCGGACAGTGCAGATTAATATCAGACTGCACAGAACGTGCAGTGTGATCTATGATTTACACTGTCCGCTACTTGTAACATATTCCGCCCAAAACTACCTTTATTTTACAAAATTTGGATACTTTATCATACTGAAAGGTTCATTCCATTAATTCAGGGTTAAGGGTTAAAAGTCTAACTTGGTCGTTAACGTCTGGCAAAAGGGGGCTTAATGCATCTCCGTGGTGCATCATACTAACCAAGTCATTACATAATTATGGATCCATAATAGCCACTTTAAAAAAAAAAAAAAAAAAAGAACGACTGACTCATGTGGTAGACTGGTCCATAGACACACAGAAAATTGACCAATAGCGAAAAGTTTCGGCCCTGGTCAGCCTGCGCGGACTGCGAAAGATGACCTGTCGATACTTTTCGCAGATGCATCAAGCCCCCTTTTCATAGAGCATGGTTCATTTTTATTTTCAGGCAACTCTATGGTTCTGTTTGCCATCGCCAGAAGCCCGCGTCTCAGAAGTATGACCAACTTTTTCTTGGGGAATCTGGCCATAGCGGACTTCTGTGTAGGGGCTTTCTGTGTGCTACCTAATCTGTCATTATTTTTGTCCCAAAACTGGATACTAGGACGGGTAAGTGTTTGTTGTCTGTGGTAAAGGTTGTAACGCTGTTGTTGGTTTTGTTGGTGGTGTTATGGGCGACAAAAATAGCTTTTACGGTCATTCGTAAATTAAGACAAGATTGCACGGTCCGTGCAGACTAATTTTTTATCTATACTGCCCATCAATCAACTAATTCATTCTGAACTGTGACAAAAGTCACCATTTTCTGATATATTTATTGTATGAGCCTTTTAACAAAGCGAGTTTTCCTTTTTGGCAGTGAAAAAGTTATTAACAGTATTATGTTTGTTTTTTTTTTTTTTTTTTGGTTTGCTTTTTCTTTGCTTGTTTGGTGTTTAATGTCGTTTTCAACATAATTTTAGGTACATGTATATTGTGTCCGCCATTGCACATGTCAGTGCTCTCCTGGAGTTTCTTCAACCAGTACGGAGCGGTCTTTCCAGGCCACTGTCTGCTTTCCCTAATTAAAATGGTTGATTACAATGCTCATGGTGAAAGAGGAATGATCTTTAACACAATTACTATCATAGATCCTTGTAAAAATCGGCAGCGCTGTCCTAGATTGAAATCCCTGTACGTGGCTCAATGTTCTTGGAAAAATAGAACACACACATAAATTTAACCAGACTTTTAAAAACAGGAAGTGGAGGATATTCTAGATCCAGTGTGGGGGTTCAAACCCTTAAAAGAATGACTTCATTACTAAACCCCTTTGTTGTCGATACAAGAAACGTCACATGAGATAATTCCAGTAAGTAGCCCACAACTTGGGTCTAAGTAAAGAATTATGGTGATATTACTATCTGAGCCCCAAGCACTTTTTTTTTTTAACTCTTTACCAAATGACAAATTTTGAGACTGATCCAAATTGAAAGCATTTGCAGACGACAAAATAAATGTAACTGAAAAATTGAAATTTGTGTAGGGAAGGGTAGAAAATATTGAGGGAAAAGGAGAAAATGCTGGTAACCAGCATTTTCTCCTTTTCCCACAATGTTTTCAAAAGGCTTATTTCTTCGGGTCGTGAAAAGTCGGCACTGTGTGGTAAAGGGTCAAAGAAATTTCGCCAACTGTAACCAGTGCTAAAGAGGGCAAAGGTTGTCAAAACCTCATGTATCTTTGATTTGAACTCCAAAATATTCGCCGCGTCTGTTTATCTTAGACACACGAGGATTGACCTGCTGAATGCTCAAAATTAATTTTTTGGTCAAGATGAAGGGCTCGAACAATTCAATACCACTGGTTTATTTGTCGGAATACTTCACAAAATAGCGGGAAATGTAAATCTAAGATTAGGCGGCACGTTTTCTGCAATCTGAACTTGATCTATACTGTCCGCAAAAGACAGTCTTATCATTAAATCCATTATATATTTAATCAACAAATGTTGTACCTAACTCTCTAAGGGTTAAATTCTCGAAAAGAAACGATGTATTACAGTGCCTGTATTCAACTCTAGATTTAGAAAGTAACGCAACTTTTGATTCGTTAAACCATTTGGTTAAAGTCCATCAGAAGTTGCATTACTTTAAAATTCAGAAAGATAGGAGTAAGAATGGTTGGTGAATATAGGCCCTGAAGCTTCGAGCGGGAAACTGTGTTATGGTTGCTAGCAGTTTGGGAATTGGCTGGTTCGGTGCACCGAATTTAATGATCTTTTCATCTTATGTAGAGGTCCTTTTAGTGAGATTACCTCTTCTACTACTACTACTGATACTACTACTGTTGCTGCTAATATAAATATTACTATCACTTCTACTACACTTTCTGCATTTACTACTACTTGTAACAACAATTGTCGTTATAATGTTCTCAAACATTACAGCTCGGCCGAGGTATTGCTATAGCTCTGTCGTGTTTTGCCTTTAGAAACTTTACTATGCCCTGATATTTCTGTCATTATTGAAGATACTTAATTCAAACACGGGACAGCTGTTAATGTACCCCCAAAAACCAATTTGCAGGAAACCATACTCAAAATTTTCTTGTTAAATATCGATTTTAAGCATGATCTGGAATCAAAGCTTCTAAAATTTACATTACGCGATAAATCTTGGTAATATCAAACTGCTTTATATCCAAAGTTGGTAGAAGGAGAAGGAGTGTTCCGTGGAAACAAAGCTTTAGTGGATACTTAAATTCATAATAAAACCCGATATTTGCATGATATTCTTTTTCAAATTTGTTCCACGGGAGGCTAGGAAGTGCTGATTTCAATGTATCAGTTGAAACAAGTTCCGTGATTGAAACATTAAAATTGTCTACAAGTAAGGATATTTTCGAAGTTCACGCAAACAGAAACAATATATCATGGACAGAAATAGTATTGTATATTATCTGGCGTGCAACACACGAAAAGGGGCCTTCGGACATATGCGTATCAGCATGTACAGTCCGCATCCGAGGCGACACGTTCCGTTCTTATGTGATTTTCTGTCTCACGAAAGTCTACTGTATGACAAAATCTTATGTAGTCGTAAATGCAGTCTCGGATTAACCTGCGCGGACTGCGCAGGCTAATCCGAGACGATACTTTACGCAAATGTCTGAAGGTCTCATTTCGCATGTTGCGGGCCTAATTGGTTTTTCTTTTTTTAAAGCTTAATTGTATGTGCTCCTCAAGTGATTTGTTTGTTTTTATGGTGTTTAAAGTCGTTCTTAATATTACTTCAGTTTTATCGCGGCGACCAGTACACCAATCCATGTTTTCCAGGAATTTCTTTTACAAGAACTCCGCACAATATTCTTCCCATGCCTTTAGCTGCTTTCCAGCGTAACCATTGTCGTGACAATGATTAGCGGTGAGACAGGAAAGAATCCTGCTGCATTACTATCGTCAATTCCCCCCCTCCCCCCCCCCCCCCAAAAAAAAAAAAAATCGGTTGTGCTGGGAAATCACACAAGCTGTGCTTTCAAGCCCCTGTGCGTTACCAACTTAGCTTTTGGGCTTGACCCGTCCGATTGCACTCCAATTTTGTTCTTGTGGTCTTATTAGGGGAAAAATTCGGTAAAACTTGTGAAATACTCAGATTAAGGGCCCATTAAATGGGTCTATTTAGATTTTTTTTTCCAATTAAAACTAGAGCCACGGTTACCTGGAGGAAACCTGTGTTAAAACTTGTGAAATACTCAGAATAAGCACCCTTTAAAGGGGCCCTTTAAGATTGTTTACCTTTTTTTTTTTTAACATACTGATGCATAATTCAAAATATACTATTCTCGCAAACGTTAAGTAACTGGACGATTACATGCCCATAAAAGATGCAAATATTCGGCTATTTGGCGACGGGTTGGTTGCTTTAAATCGGTCCTCCGTTTATATTTATGAAACCAAATATGACGCAATCATACTCATTTGAATAAGACCCCATATATTCGAAGTGTGTTATTGATCACGTGAATTCCCACAGGTCTTGGCGAAATTCCACTGCGAAATCTGAAAATGCCTAAAAGACTACGTAGCCGATTAAGGAAACGCCTTTGAGAAATAATTGTTTTCTTAATCATATGTCTTGTTTCTTTATTGATTTTTGCCAGCTATCGCCCTACTAAATTCAGTGATGAACCATGATTGAAGTTTGGTGAGTTTGTAAGAATCTGAATAGCCCCTTTGAATTATTTATTTTTTGTCATTTCAGGTTATGTGCAAGATCTACTATTACGTTTGGAACGTAAGTTATACAGCCAGCATCATCATCCTTACCGTCATCGCTGCTGAACGCTACATTGCCATAATCCATCCACTGAAATCACGAAATTTTCTCACACACACGAAGGTCAAGATCGTTCAGTTTGTTATATGGATTACTGCGCTGTTCTATAACATTCCCTATCTATTTCTTTACGACACTATTTCCCTCCAACAATTCGACAAGGAGTTCTGCTATCCAGATTTCGCAAATCTGACCGGTCTCAAAGTGCTCAGTTTACTAAATCTTATAGTGTGGTATGTTTTACCCTTAACCCTCATAGGGTTTATGTACTATCGCGTAGGAATCGCTTTATGGAAAACCACGGTTGTTAGTGCCTTACGGTTACAGTTACAAGTCGACACAGAGGAGACCTCTTTCAGAAGCAATGCCACAAGACAGTCTCAGATAAACAGGGACTCTTTCAATAGATACTCTAATACAAATAACAGAAGCCGTGCGTCGACCTTCAAGATTACAGAGCATGGAAATAGTTCCAACTCTACAGGCAGTCAGGACAGCCACTGCTCAGAGAACGCCGTTTTATACGCTAGAAATGAGACCACTAAAGACATTGTATTTACTACGAAGAAATGTGAATACAGTGACTGTCATGACTTTGAAAGTGTCGATGACGTCAATTATAATCTTGACCATTCGTGTCAACGGTCAAGAAATCAGCTGTTCATAAAGAATAAAAGTAGTTTTAATTCCAAACAATCAATGCGTTATCGCGAGACAGTCGTATCAAGTTCCAGGCGTGTCTCTCGTGCCAGAAAAAAGGTCATTCGACTGCTTGTGTGTGTTGTGGTCACCTTTGGGATATGCGTGTTGCCACACATGATGAAGGTCATGAACCACTTTTGGGGGCTTATTAAATTACCCCAGTCTATCGACGTCATTATCTCGCCCGTGTCTTTTATAATACTCTATCTCAACTCAGTGATGAACCCCATATTGTACGCATTATTTTCTAAGAACTTCAGGAGGAGTTTCAAAGAAGTCTCGCCTTGTTTCCGATCGAAGTTTTCGAAACGCTGACATCAAATAAATTATGTTTCAAAGCAAGGTTGTACGATATAGTAATGTAAATAATAAATGCAGAAAATCCTTGGTTTCTCTAACACGCAATAATTAGGAATAATCGGTTCATTTTAATTAGACCTAATAGGAAACGGAAAAGACCTTGAGAGAAAAAAGTCAAGTTGAGTTTATAGAAGTCTGTACTTGGTCTGTTTTCTAACAAAAGAATCTAAAAAACATCTTTATGTGGACCAAAGGTGAAGCTAATATGTTCAATTACCATTTAACCCTCTGGCAACAACCCTGGGAGGAAGTCTTTGGAAAATATTGAAGGGATACAACATTTTCTGCATTTCCCAAAATGTTTTCAGGTTTTTCAAAGCCAGAATTTTCCATTTGATCGTATTTGATTTGTCGTCCGTAAATGATCTCAGTTTAGACAAGTCCATCATTTCGCCATCTGGTAAAAAGTCAAACGCAAGTTGAAGCCAAGAGCTACTTTAATTCATTACCGAATGCCAAAGGCTAATTCTGCGGCAGACTATTTTCCCACTTGCCCTTCGACATCATTATTATTATTATATTAATCATTTATTACATATCTAGAAATGTTCCGACTGGAGTATGGACCTTCTCTGAAAAACATTTACAACAAGCAAGCATACATTTTCCGTAACTCTGTGTGGTTTTCAGTATCATGCTTAAACTCTGACTGTATAGAACATCATCGTGACCACGGACTACTGCTATGTATTCAAGTTCGGCTCTTTCCGTAAAATCCTGAAAATTTGTTGATCTTTGACTCTTTCTGTAGTTCGGTTTATTGCGCAATGTTTTCTACACTGTTATACAGTGATGGTAAATAATAAAAGCTACAACAATCTGCATTTTTGTGTGGTCGACTTAGTTCTCGTTTCGGGTGTCAAGAGATTCGCATCGGATTCGACCTTCGGTCTTACCTGATATGTACCTCTTTACACACGCGATTCGGCATGATTCGACCACACAGAAATGCCATTTTTACTCACACTTATCACCCCTCTGTTCACATGGATGCTTTCAAAGACGGATAGTTAAACAAATCGTTTCTTGAGGTAATGATTAAATGTAATGTGCTATTGGTTTAGCTTGATTTTCATCAATGTTCAGCTGAAAAACAGAATACATTTTTCACTCTCGCTTAATGTTCTTTTCTTCAAATCCAAATAGCTGACACATCAGAATGATGGTATACTCACACGAAAAGAACGTGTGCATTTGATTCAAAAGAGAGAATAGGCAAATTTGGTATCGAAATGTGCAATAATGTTTTAACTACTCGATGTTTTGCCTTTTATTGGATCTTGATAATTATCAAAGAAATGAGTCCTGCTCTGGCAAAAGGGGGCTTAATGCATCTCCGTGATGCATGATACCAAGCAAGTCATCATATGATCATGAATCAATCAAGTCCATTTTGTCTAACAACCGACTGATTCACGCCTTAAACTGGTCCTTGGGCATGCGGAAAATTGACCAACAGCAAAAAGTTTCGGCCCAAGTAAGGCTGCGCGGACTGCGCAGGATGACATCACATGGGTCGATACGTTTCGCAGATGCATTAAGCCCCCTTTTCATAGAGCATGGCTCAAATATTATATGTGTAAAAAAAATCGGGTTGAAAAGTAAAAGTCGCAGATTTCTGATGTTTTATAACTGCTTTTTTGTCTAAGGATATTTGTCAAGTTGCCAATAAATAAGTTTCTGTCGTGGCATCCTCGTCAACGGATCAAAGCAAATTCTCTAGATCTCATGCACTGAACGTTACGTCATACGACGTTGTTGAGAGTTTTCTTCAACCAAGTGCACACTTTCTTTTTCCTGTTGGAATAGCTCTAACTTTATCTCGCCAAGTACTGTGTACGTATTCACCAACCATTTTAAATTGCAGGTCTTAGATCTAGTCGAATTTTTTGTTTGTTTGTATTGGAGTTTAACGCTGTTTTAACAGCTTAGGTAATATCACGGCAGTCAGTGCACCTATGCATGTGTTTCCTTGCCTTCTCATACCAGCACTGACACAAATTTCTTTCCATGCCACTGACTGCTTTCCTTACATGCATCAAAGGTTAGAGGTGAAAAATCGCCGGAAAGAAAGTTCGTCTCAAAGTCAAATTCTACTTTTCGTATACCAAGCAACTTTTGATAGCTAAACCATTGCATTTAGCCACACAGAAATTGTGTTACTTTGACATTTATAAACTCTTCAGAATAAGACTAAGAATGCAACTGAGAAAGATTTGTGAATACGAGCCAGTATGTTGTCAGTAACACGAAAAAAAAAAAAAACAGGTACCTGTAGGAACCACCTGTGTACTCCTTTTCCTAATTTCTTTTTTTAAAACTGTTCTCTGCAGGGATGTGAAAAGTCGATTTGTTTGGTAATCGGTTAACTCGTCGCTGCAAAGTCGAGGTCTAAAAGTATAATTTTGTTGTATTTTGGCCGGTGATTAGCATCAGCTAGCGGACGTTTAGAGTCAAAATCACTTTTTTGTGGAGTCTGAACTTGATCTACGCCGCCCGCAAAAGCTTATCAAGGCGACATGGACAGTGAAATAGTTGAAGCCTGATATTCTCTTTAGTGTTTTCAGTCGACAAAGAAAATGTGTGTATATATAGTAAGTATATCTTATAGATTCCAGATCGGACTGCACGTTCTGTGCAGTCTGATCTTGATCTATGCCGTCCGCAAAAGCCCCTGGTATCGCTTATAGCCCTGTAAGAATTAATGTGGTAGGAGATACTTTGTATACCAGCATGCGTATTGGCACATCTGATTCATACTGCGGGTAGGAAGATACACCCTGACGAGATGATCCAATTTATTCGCCTATTTAAAAAAGAAGAAGAAATATCTAAAAAAAAAAAGATGGAAGGAGGTTTTATCTCCGACCGAATCCACGTATTGGTGTTTTTTTGTTGTTTGTGTTTTTTTTTTTTAGCTCTATTAAAAAAAAAAGAGAAACAGTCGGCTTAGAGGAGAGTTTATTTGTTATTTAATGCTCCTTAAACTGTCGATTTTAAGTACTAAACAAGCGCTCTGGAATGCGCGGAATGCACCAGATTTCACCATTGTTCGAAAACTTTCCAGGCGCGGGGCCTGAACTCACACCACTCTAGCACAACTATGAATCCACAGGAACAGAAGATGGACAACGCCCCGTTTAGGTTAAGGATTTCTGTTATATTATGCTACGTGTTTTAATGGACAGAAAATGTTGAACTCTGCACTTTGATGGAAGTGTGATAAGTAAGTCAGATTTTCGTCGCCACTGTTTTTATCTTCGCTAAAATTGATGCCAAATATACTACTGACACGCTATTTCTGGTGTTTGTAAGCGAATATTTTTTCTTTGTGTTGACGCTGATAAATAGGAACTGTCTCACTGTGTGAATGGCAAAGCCAATAAAGAATTCGTTCTGCTACAGATATGTTATCGAAAATAGTGACCTTGAATGGCATAAAACCCGTAAAAAGTACATTTACAGAAATCTGTTACAGAAGGAAATTATTTTCAAGAACATTAGGCATAGAAAAAACTCATGAAACTTCGAACTTTATAGGGGTCTGCAATGAACAAATCAATGAGTTTAATATATTTATTCCTGGAATACAGTTGTAGCAGACGACTTCGTAAAATATGGATGGTAGCAGAATAGAACAAAATGTTAACCCTTATGCTGCTAAGCGCGATTCACTGGCCTTTTGCGAACAGTGTAGATCAAGATCAGACTGCACAGACCGTGCAGTCTGATCTTGGATCTGCACAGTCCGATAAGGAGATATTTTTCTTCAAAGAAATAGGTTTGAAATAACATTATTCGGATTATTACTATCGCCTTAAAAGGTTTATTTAACCCTTAAAGCGCCTTTTACGACAATAGTTGCATTTGCGGCCAGTGTAGATCAAGATCAGGCTGCACAAAACATGCAGCCTGATCTTTGATCTACACTGTCCGCTTTGCTGAATCACTGTATAAAAATGCAACTATGAAATTGCAATTATTTGAGTCGTATTTCTGGGATGAAAATGTCTGGCAGGTTTATTCGGCACTCTAAGAGTTAACTTATTCAGCGGGATAATGGAAAATAAAAGACCTGGACATATAGATACATCGTCAGATACAAAAAATGTCACTTCAAATATACTAATACATGCAGAACAAAGAAAAGCCAAAGGGCTGTCATACAACAACAAACGTAAAAAAAAACGAATGCATTATAGCATAAGATACAGTCCTTGAGTATTAAGCAGGCACCAAAGGACACTGATAACGTGCTTGCTTAACTCTTTACCAAACAACAAAATTTTAGACTGGTCCAAATTGAAAGCAGTTGCACACGAGAAATTAAATGTAACTCAAAAATTGAAATTTGTTTTGGGGAAGGTAGAAAACATTGTGGGAAAAGGAGAAAATGCTGGTTACCAGCATTTTCTCCTTTTCCCACAATGTTTTCAAAAGGCTTCTTTCTCAGGGTCGTTAAAAGTCGGGATTGTGTGGTAAAGGGTTAAAAAAAGTGCTCCCTCAGTGCGGGCATATTTTAAAAAACTTGCCTTCAATGGGAACTCGCTATATGTTTGCGTGATACAGTTCGCTCGCTTGATGTATGTCGCAACTAAGACAGCTAGGTTTTGCTGTATTGTAAAATAATATTGGGAGTTAGTCAAAGGGAATAAAATCCAATGCAATAAATGATTTCTAACAATAAACTTTCCATTTCGAACTATTATGCTTGTTTTTCAAAGAGAATGCCACCTGAATAAAGTAAGCAATTTTGCATAATGTTTTCTCCTTTTGAAATTGAGGCAACTGGCATAGTTTTTGCGTATATGTTTTAGTTGACGTGATAACGGTAAATGAAATCTAGTGAAACCATTTTCGCAATTCCTTCTTTTGTGATCTACTGCATGGGACATAAAGCCGACTGAAGTTGGTTATGAGGTCAACAAAGAATTAACACACACACACACACACAAAAATGAGCCATGCTCTGGCAAAAGGAGGCTTAAAGCATCTCTGTGATGCACGATACCAAGCAAGACATCACATAATTATGGATCCATAATTGCCACTTTTTTAACAACTGACTTTATTATGAGGTAGACTGTTCCTTGGACATACAGCAAATTGACCGATAGTGAAAATGGTTCCGGCCCAGGTCAGCCTGCGCACTCCGCGCAGGCTGACCTGGGTCGATTTTTTTCGCAGACGCAATAAACCCCCTTTTCTCAGAGCATGGTTTAATTCTTTTAGTCACTAGCATTTGCTTTTAAATTCTTTAACAGACGACAAAATTTTAGATTCATCATAATTGAAAGCATTCGCAAGCGACAAATAAACTCCAATTCAAATGATGTTGTTAGTCTTTTAAAAGACAGAAAACATCGTGGGAAGAGGAGAAAATGCTGGTTACTAGCTGTTTCTCCTTTCCACAATGTTTTCAAAAGTTTTCTCTCTCAGAGTCATCAAACTGGGAATTGTGTGGTAAAACACTAACATACAAAATATAGATGAAATAAAAACTGACACATCAACAACTAAGGGAGTTTAGAGTACAATAAAATGTTGTATTTTTATTTCTTTATTTAAAGCGGTCTATTTAGATTTTATTCCTTAAAAATATTCCTGTAATACTCGACCTCTTTCTGAAAGTACAATCCGCTAAAACTCAGGCTTGACATACAAGTGGACAGTACAGATCCAAGGTCAGGCTGCACGTTCTGAGCAGTCTGATCTTGATCTCTGCCTCTGCAAACGCTCCTTATTTTGCCTTTTATGCTGAAAGGGTTAATCCTTAGGCTGCTAAGCGCAACTAAATTACCTTTTTGAAAACAGTGTAGATCAAGATCAGACTGCACGGAACGTGTCACCCCTTGACTCTTGGTTAATTCTTTGAACTATAAACGTCCTTGATTCATCTTCCCCTTAAAGCAAATATGCAGACGGCTTTAAAAAACACATCAGTGGTTTAGCCACACAAATAAAGGCTTAGTCTATGAATCTAAACGGTTGAAAAGTGAAAAAGCAGAAATAACTTATTATCAGCATTTTTTTTTTTTCCTCTAAAATGCTTCCGAAACTGGTCTGTTTCAATACACAAAAACAAGTTTGTAGGAAATGATGATTAACGACGTTCCAATGACGTTCCAATGCTTAATAGCAAACAGTTCAGCCTAAAAACATAAAACTGCTAAAGTAAAACTCAGAGAATAAACCAGAGAGCTAAAAGTGGTTGCACGAAATGAGACCAGATAAAATTTGCATGCTCATCAAACTAAAGGTTGCTTTTTGTCATTTGGCATTCTACTTCCATCACAAACTTCAACAATGCCTTTGTTCCATTTGTAAAGGTGTCATAGCATGTATCGAACGATGTTAAAAGAGTCCCAACAATTTATCTTCTATGTGAAAAGAGCATTATTGAGAAGAGCTAGATCAACAAATTGTGTCTTTTTTCCTACTATTCATGGGCACTCGCGACTTATGCTTCTCTGATATCCCTTATAAAGAGCATCTTTATTACTCCCTTCACGAATCACCATTCAAAACAAATTTGCTAGAGACGACTTTAGAAACATTAGTAAGAGACTAATAAGCAAAATGAATTCATATTTGATACAAAAATCACTGTGAAATCATTGTGGCATTATTAGATTTTTCGAGTATTTATTTGTGCCCTAACATTTGCTAAAAATGTCGGCTGCGAGACTAAAAAATCGTCTGCAGGAGGTAAATACATTAATGCAAGATTGCTGTATCTGATCAACTTTATTTTTTCCTTTATTGACGCAGTACGATTACAGTGACACGCTCTATATTTACCTTCAGAATTTGCCATGCTTAACCCCCCCACACTGCTAAACAATATAAAATTAATGGGCCATGCTCTGGCAAAAAGGGGTTTAATGCATCTCCGTGCTCCATGACACCAAGAAAGTTATCATGTACCTATGGATCCATAAAACCCATTTTGTCTAACAAATAACTGAATCATTAGGTGCACAGTGCGATTTCAACACCGTTCCTGTCAGGGTATCTTACAAAGTAGTGGGCAATATTCTGTGGAGTTTTATCCTCATTTACACTGTCCACAAAAGCAACGGCAGGCCTGTTCAGAGCTTTAGAGGAAAAGGCAACATAAGGTTTTTTACATGGCATTATCAGTCAGTTCGACTGTACAGAATATAAAGTTATGACGTTATAACTGAGGAGAATTGAAGACTTGTAGAACACTTTTCCGTTGAAAAGTTCTACACCTAGTAAAAGGTGCACATTTAGACAACGGAGAGGTTTTCTTGCAACTGGGAGCTCTGTGTGTCTTAAGGCCACCAGATATGTCGCCATCGTACCTTTTAGAGTCTCATTGTTATCATCCTGATCTATGGGGTGACGTAAGCATACCTCCGGCCTTGTACTACTTTCTGTCCCAAGTTCCGGTTTACGAAAGAAAACATAGTTTTCTAATTATTCGGTAAACAACCCAGTTTTTTCTGTTGTACATAACTTACAATTGTGTCTCTGTGATAACGAATATGTCTATAAATACTAAGCTGTTTAATGGTTCAAACCTTTGAAACAATCATTTCGTCCACAAGGGTACACTATAGCCTATCGCTTACACAGACATCATCTCTAAAAATAGCGCATTATGTATATATCTAAAAATAGCTGTCGTGAACTAAACAAGTTTGCAGACACGCTGAAAAATACTCTTCGACGACAAGCGTCTTTACTACGGCACGCTTCTATTTGTGGACAATTCTCAGTGAAAATGGTTTGATAATTACCCATTAAAAGTACACCCTAAACCTTACAATCTGTCCTTAATTTGTTACAAGTCTTATTTCAATTCAACACTCAGCCTATGATCAGAAAGAGAAAGTTAACATGGAAGCTTTCAATGGAGATTTTTCCCAACAGTAGGCTTTTTTAAAACAAATTCATAACGACTTGGAATGGTTGCGTTGCGTTCATAGACATTACATCACACGTTGCTTCTTCAGAGCGTTTGATTCTAAACTTTAAATACTTTGCACACGCATATTCTAGGTGCACAAGCAGAAATCGTACATGGCGTATGTAATGCGCACGGTTCTAGGCTGTACCATGTCGCTTAGCAGGTGCTTTCTGGAATGTAGCTGTGTGATATAAATATTATAGTCACGTGACGTATTACGTCATTTGCACTACGGAATTCTTTATAAATTTACATATTTATGAATCAGTCCCTGCACCGGCCTTTATTTTCAGCGTACACCGACCTAGCGCTTCACCGATCCGTGTAGAGAGAATGTTTTAAAGTTTACTGTGTTTAATTAATTGTTTTTCGTTTTTACAGAGGTGAATTTGTCCAAGTCTGCATGTTTTTTTCTTTCTCAATGTGCGATTAATCTCAATGTGCGATTAACCTAGATCTAATATTTATGAAACAACAATTCATTAGTGAGGGTGTCAGAACGCAAGGTGCTTTCGTAACTGACAAAATCTGAATTTACACGGGATTTCGACTTGAAACTACGCAGTTCTAACAACCAGCAATCTGAGTGTTTGTAATCTTGTAAAGGATTGTTGTAAAGGGTAATAGAGCGAATCGCAAACATTTCGTTTACACCAAAGCAATAAACATGTAGATCTCTACAATTTTCAATTGTTGTGGAAGCAGTACTAATTACTGGGACATTATAAAACGCAGACAAAGTTAAAAGGCTGATGATCATGCTATTGGGTTATACTGTTTTTCTTGAGCTGTAGCAGCCACATTCTTAGAGTCTGCTGTGGATAAAATTTGAACCCGGACAATAACAAAAACAAATTATTTCCAAAGGACAGGTATATTACTGAGCCAAATATTTGTGTGAGCTCTAGAGGCTACATTTCAGTCCAATGATCATGAAATTGCCCGGCTGTTTGTCTCAAGAATATTTTTGACAAAACTGAATGTAGGTCACCAGGGTTTAGAAGAAAAAGTTGTCACTAGGTCAAATCAGACGAAACCGTAATAGATCTAGTGCTGTAGAATCCATTTATGTGCAGTCCAATACTCACGGAACTTTGTCAGACAGCTTAGATTAGGTATGGATGAGTTGCAAAAGATCCTATACCAGAAAACAAAGTTCATTTGAGTTCCATACTAGTGTTGCCTAAATGTTCCTCTTGTAAAATTGTTCAAGTGGTTCTGCTCTGTTTTTATAAACTTCACAGAAGCTTCAGAACTGGGTAGTAACATTTCAAAATCACCGCATCTGACACTGTATAAGCAATTATACTCAGATTTCATATAGATCTCGCATCTTGTATTTGGAAAGGACAATTATTTAAATTAAACGATATATGTATAACCACATGGTCCAATTTTAGAAAATTTGTGTCATACAAAAACAACTTGTTCTAGATCTGGAGAGAAAATGTATACCCTATTCTACTGAAATTATTTAGAATGTTTGTTTTAGCAATATGTGTAAGAATTAAGATATACATGTAAGTTAAGTTACCCAGATTCTGCGCTAGAAAAACATTTTTATAAACCTAGAAGCCTATTTTTTTTTTTTTTTTCCACATTCTTTACAGACATTATTTAAGCTAGGGAGGAACTGTAAATAGGGAGGAACTGTAAATATTGATGGAACTTCGACCGTTATTATGCCTGTCGAATTTCGGGGTGGGGGAAGATGTAGTTTTCATGTTGTCTGTCCGTTCGTTCGTCCGATGTTCCGTCCACCCAGACAGATACGAGGGACACTTTTTTAAGTTCGTAGAGTAGGGCGGTCTTTTTAAAACCGCTTGAAATGTCAAAATTTTATTTATCTAAGACCTTCGAAATATGCCCCGTCTGCCTCCACGCACATTTGACACCGATCTACCCATTTCCGGAACGCCGCCCGGTAGTCCTCTTTAGGTATATGTTGCAGACACTGGTAGACCGCACTGCCTATACCACAACGGGATTCAAAACGGTGCCCTGCCAGCATTTCCTTTAGTCTTGGAAACAACCAAAAGTCACAGGGGGACAGGTCAGGGCTGTATGGGGGATGATCTAAGACATCGAGCCCAGATTCTTTCAGATATTCCTGTACCGTAGCGGATTTATGGGCCGGTGCGTTATCATGGAGTAATTTGATGCCGCGGACACCGGTGCGCGGTCTGCGTTTCTGATAGAAATCAACAAGTTGAGTAAGAACACTTTCTCTGTAAAACTTTCCAGTGACAGAACTACCTTTCGGGACTGGAATTTGAAGGACTGGACCTTTCGAATCAAAAAATATCGCATACAACATGCGATTTGATGTTTTGCAACGGCGCGCAATGACAGGTCTGTCGCCCTCAGATGAAACCCAAACCTTATTTTTAGCCTTAGAATCGGGTTGAAAATGATAGATCCAGGTTTCATCACCTGTAACTATCTCTTCAAAACGACGTGGGTCACATTTATCATATTTTTCTATAACTTGCGATGCAAGTCTAACCCGACTTTGTTTCTGCTCGTCAGTGAGCAAATGGGGCACCCAGCGCGCGCAGATCTTACGTAGCCCAAGTCGTTCACGTAAGATCTTCAAAACACTTGACGAATGAATGCCACTTAATTCTTCTATCTCTTGCACGGTATAACGTGCGTCTTCCTCAATTAACGTTTTCACAGTAGCAACGTTCTTTTCCGTCAAAACGGAAACCGGCATACCCACCCGAGGGTCATTTTCAATTGACTCCCGACCATCATTAAAACGACGTACCCACTTGCAAACTGTAGCAAATTTTAAAGCACCATTCCCATAAACTTTTTGCAAATCAGCATGAATTTCTGTTGGTGGAAACCCGAGCTGTGCTCGAATCTTACAATATACCCTCTGTTCAGAGATATTTCCATCCATATTGAACGCTATATTTTACTATAGTGTATAAAACCACGTGTTGAAAATACCCAGCGCAGCGCGCACGTGGACCTCGTGCGCCGCATACCGTGACACCGTTCGAGAGAGGAAGGATTATGCAAGTTCTGTGTAAACAATCGTGGAACTTCATAATCGCGTTAAAAAGTTATAGGCTTACTCTACGAACTTAAAAAGTGTCCCTCGTATATTCTAAAATCGTTGACGAAAGTTAATGAAACTTCATACATGTCTTCCTCATAATAGTCCGCTGATATTCTTTCTTTTTAATGTAATGCCTCGTCATGGAAAAAGGAGGCTTGATGTCTTTTGGTCTGCTTGTTTTGTTTAATTTTGTTTTTGTTTTTAATGCGGTTTCATGGAAAAAGGGGGCTTAATGTATATTTCCATTATGGACCAATATCTCTTTAACTACAGGACAAAATTTTATGAAACTTTATATTTATATTGTTTATTATAAGCCACAGACAATCAGTATTTGTTTTTATTTAATGAAATGCCGTGTCATGGAAATAGGGGGCTTAATGTATATTTTCACCAATATCAAAAAAGGCCAGTTACATGCAAAACACAATACCTCTTATAATTATATTTCTATCAAAAAAAATTTTTTTTTCGGCGGTGGATACTATTTCAACGAAATGACTCGTTTTATGTTGATTGCACTTTGAAAACCAGTTTTTTTTTTTTTGTTTTTTTTTTTAAATGAAGTCGCCCGGGGTAAGAGACTTTGAACTTTTTAAACCTGTTCCTGGTGCCTAAATTTTAATTCTCACCACATTTTTTTTTTTTTTTTTTTTTTTTAGTTTAATATTAATATTTGTAATTTTACAACGACAACTTCGAAATATGCTTGCATATACACATGTAATACTGTCTTATGGTTAAATTATTTTGTATCCTTATTGCTTTTAATAGATTTGAACAACAACAAAAAAAAGGTGTGAAACTTCTAACCCATTACTCTCCAGGCGACTCTCATGACTATCAGTCCTTTGATTGAATATATTCAGCATAATCGACTCGTGTTATTGAGCATGTGACATTCCCACAATCCTTTTCGCAATTATGACGCGAAATCCAATCAGAGGACTGACTGGTGTGCCATGGGTAAGAAGTTTTCTTCATGATGCGTTGGAAATATGACTTGGGTTAAAGGCTTATCTACCGTATAATTTAAAAAAAAAAACTCTATTAACAACAGTCTAGAATGCAAGATAATCTGACCGAAAGATAATGTTTGATGCAAGGGTAAGCTCTGAATTGTCATCCTAATATCACAACATGAATATCGAAATTCACATAAAAAAAGTCTGTGGTGAGAACAGTAATAAATGCACTAGGAACAGCTTTTTAAAGTTCAAAGTGACTTAGTTTCTTACCCCGCGTGAGTTCATTAAAAAAAAGGTTATCAAAAGGTATTATTAAAATAAGATAACTGACTAAGTCCCATCATTATCTGCAGTTCATTCTTGGCTTAATGATGCCAAAAAAATCGGGGCGGAAATAAGGCCTTTAGGTTGACAAAAAACTTTTTTTTCCTCGAGTAGAACCGATAGTTAAGAAAGAAACCTATGGCCAAATATTTTACACATATTGCCAACACAACGATTCTGAATGATTTTAGTGGAACGGACAAACATTTCGTCTCTAAATTTAGAACAAGTTGATTTTGTATGAGGCAGTTTTTCTAAGACTGGACGATATGGTAATATATATTGATCAACAATTAACAGGACGCACCATATGAAATTTGGGTATGATTGTTGAAAGTTTCCTAGAAGGTGATTCTGAACTGTTAATACTATTCTTTAGTGCGGCTGTTTTCCAAGACAATGTTGAAGTATTCTCATAGCCCTATCGTCGTCGTCATCTGTGTCTGCGTCGACGTTGTCGTCGTCATGGTGAAAAAACTGACATTTATCAAATGTCAAATATCTTTGTCATTACGGAAGATAGTTACTTAAAATTCGAATTAGTTGCTAAGAATCTAAACGGGAACCCATACTACAGGCGCATGTAAGCATAAAATATTTTTGGCACAGCTAAGCCCCGTTTTCGACTTACAATTTTCACTGAAAACGAATCCATTTCTAAACGCAACTGCAGCCGAGCGTTGGAACCTGTATGCGGTGCACTTGTATTACAAGCTACAGTTAACGTTTAAGCAACAGAGCAGAAACCTTTGAATAATTTCGAAAGAAGACCATCTGGGGATCATTTGTATGAATTTTAATTGAAATTTCACTTATAGTGTAGTGTCTAGTGAGCTACTTTTGGACCAAAATGACCTTTTGCAACTCATCCATACCTAATTTAAACAAGATGACAAAGTTTCATTGGACTGAAAATAAATGTTTTTTGGAGCACTGTTAGGGTTTTGTTTGATTTAACCCAGTGACTACATTTTTATCCCAACGTAAACAACTCTCAGTTTTTTTTTTTTTTTTTTGTTTGTTTTTGTTTTTTTTTCAAGTGTTATCGAGACAAATATTCGGGCAATGTCAAGAACATTGGAGTGAAATGAAGACGGTTGAGCACACACAAATATTTGACTTAGTGATCTACATTGCCGTTGGAAGTCATTCCTTCTTGTCTTTGTCTGAGTTCAAGTTTTAATTACCCTGGCCTAAAATTGTGGCAAGTTCTACCCACAGGTGAACGGCGAGCGACAATGTAAATCCTATATTACACACTAATATACTGAAAGGTAAACAACTCGTAATGTATTTTCAATACCCCAGTCACGAATTCCATACTGTTTACAAGTTATTTTACTACCATTATTAACATCCAAAGTACCAATGGATAGCGGAAACATTATTCTACAAGAAAATCATGTCACAGCTTGAGCCATTTCAAGTTGCTAAGAAATATCTAGCTCGAAACTGTCAAACAACCCAACTCAGAAGAGATCTGATTGCATTGATTCGCAAAGATTTTCAAGAGATAAAACCCATTTTCAACGCGAAAGCCGTTGAATATTTGACAAGTACCATTTCGGGTCCAGCAATACTAAGGCATATAAACCTGAAACGTTAAACTATTTGATGTGAATAGGCTGTACAATCATTATTTCCATCGGTAAATCTGTCCGGCGCTCAGCTGCCTGCCATTTTGACGTACTACGCATGCTCGGTTTGTTTTTCAAAACGTGTTTTCTCATTGGTTATCGATGAAGGTGTGTCTGGACCCGGCCAATGAGAAAACGCGATACAAAAGCATGCTTAGTAGGCCATAAAGGGTGACAGTTTACACGGCTGGACATTTTCAGATAAAAAAAAGGTTCCTACAACACAAAAAGATATTGAAATCTATTTTCGGTGCAGATATACTTTTAAATTTGTAGGCTTTCAATGCACCTTGCACAAGAACGGACATATTTCGTGTTGAAAATGGGTTGTATCTCTTGAAAATTTTCGCGATTCAATGCAGTCAGATCTCTTCCGAGGTGGGTTGTTTGACAGTTTCGAGCTAGATATTTCTTAGCAACTTGAAATGGCTCAGACTGTGACATGATTTTCTTGTAGAATAATGTTTCTGCTATCCATTGGTACTATGGATGTTAATATTGGTAGTATAATGACTTGTAAACAGCATGGAATTCGTGACTGGGGTATTGAAAATACATCGCAAGTTGTTTACCTTTCAGTATATTAGTGTGTAATATAGGATTTACATTGTCGCTCGCTGTTCATCTGTGGTTCTACCAATCAAGACAAGCAATATGACCCAGTAACGTGTCTATCAGCCTCTAAGTCTACACAGCCTTTTTCTTCGGTATGATTTAGTGAGCTACATTTCCACTGGAGGCAGCCCGTTTTAAACTTTGGTCTAAATCATCGAAATAAGCATTCAACCAAGTTTGATGTGTGTTTTACTGAAGGTACTCGTATAGAGTGCCCATAACATTTTTTTTTTTTTTTGTTGTTGTTGTTGTTGTTGTTTAACCATGTTACCAACTTTTTGAACGGAGATGACTGACCTTACAAATTGTCCGACATTTTATCAGGCCAAAAATTCTGACCTAGTTTTATGATAATTTGATTGAAAATATTGCATTTGTTTGGGTTCTTCAATGCTCGTGCAGTTTAGATAATCCCAAAGACATCCGAGTCTGCTTGATGATGGTTCAGAATAGTAGATAGTATTTTAGTTTTGAGTATTTGAGAAAATCCTGTCATATTTCATCAGAAATTCAAATTGTATGTTTACCATAGTCACATTACACACAATTTTCATATCGCTTTCTGCTAACTCTCTTTTCTTGTCGCTGTTTTGGCAAAACTAACGCAATAGTGTCAATGTCAGTTTAGAACCAAAAAGCAACAAATGTAGAATTAGGTGCCATGGTTACCGTACGATAAACTTACGCCTGTTTTACTTACGATTTCGCACGATAAGCGAAATCGTGAGATCTTTCCGATTTGTACATAAGCCATATGGGCGACGATATGCCCATGGTAAGAGAAGGATGTTACCAATCGTATGACAAAGATGAGCGCACGACCAATAACGCTCTTCTGGCATATACATGTACTTTCGAACATTGTTGAGATACTTTTTTGGTCGAGAAGTAATCGTTTCGGCGTCAATGATAAGTTTAGTTACTTTTTGTGGACAACGTTGACAAGTCGTATTTGTTTAAAAGATGGCCGAGCGCCGACAGTCTAGTGATAATGTGCAGGGCTAATTCTTCAAGGATCGCCAGTTCAAAACAAATCTTGACCAAAATCCATATTATTTATGCCTATAAGAGGGAAAGATTTTCATACTAGAGCAGAAACTCACTACCATGGGGATAGGTATAGCCTGGGTCCCAATTCGTTCAGTTTTTCTGTTTGTATATTCGGACGTTACTTTGTCAACAAGAGGGCCATGATGGCCCTGGATTGTTCACCTGAGTCATTAGGCGAAATTTCACTCCAGGGTCATAATCACCCAATTTAAAAACTCATCCGAGATATTATTAAGACAAACATTCTGACCAATTGTCAGGTCAATTGAGCTGAAAATGTGGCCTCCGGAGTGTCCAAAATGTCTTTCTTCAATTTGACCTAGTGACCTAGTTTATGACCCTATGTGACCATATTTCAAACTCATCCGAGACATCAAAACAAACTTGTTGACCAAGGTTCGGGTGAACTGGGCAAGAACTGTCACCTCTAGAGTGCCCACAAGGTATTTCTGTAATTTGACCTAGTGACCTAGATTATGACCCTATGTGACCCAATTTCAAATCCATCTAAGATATTATCAAGTCAAACATGCTGACAAATTTTCAGGTTAGTTGAGCAAAAGCTGTGGCCTCTACAGTGCCCACAATACATTTCTTAATTTGACCCACTGACCTAGTTTATGACCCTATGAGACCCAATTTCTAATAGATCCGAGATGATATCGAGTCAAATATGTAGCCCAATTTTCAGGTCAGTTTAGCTAGAATTGTGGCCTCTAGAGTGTCTACAAGATATTTCTTCAATGTGACCCAGTGACATTGTTTATGACCCTATGTGACCCAATTTTGAACGCCTCTGAGATATCATCAAGACAAAAAATGTGGCCTCTAGAGTGCCCACAAGGTATTTCTTTAATTTTACCAAGTGACCTACTTTATGACCCCAGATGACCCAATTTCAATCTCATCCAAGATTTAATTAAGGCAAACATTCTGATAAATTTTCAAGTCAATTGAGCAAAAAATGTGGCCTCTAGAATGCCCACAAGGTATTGCTTTAATTTGACCCCAGTCAGAGCCATGTTTCTTGACGGATCAAAATTTCGCGAACAGTTTTTGAAAAGGGTCACCCAAGCAACATCTCTGTGAAATTATTTCAAAATCTGACCAGCCGTTTCAGAGAAGAAGAATTTTTAAAAATTTCTTCATTTCCGTATAGTGCAAGTAGCCCCCATTCACCAGAGCTATGTTTCTTGACGGATCAAAATTTCGCGAACAGTTTTTGAAAAGGGTCACCCAAGCAACATCTCTGTAAAATTATTTTAAAATCTGACCAGCGGTTTCAGAGAAGAAGAATTTTTAAGAATTTCTTCATATCCGTATATCCTAGAAGGTAATTATGGGGGGGGGGGGGGATTTGAACTTAAAACGTCTTGAAAATGAAGGCAAAAAACTGCAGGGTTTGGAAACTCAATATCCAAGCCCGTAGGCGCAGATTTTGCTTACTGGCGCGATCTTTTCAAATGCTATAATGGATTCATACATTGTTCTCTGTCGTTTTGCCGAGATATACGTACGTCTGTAGAATGAGTTTATTGAATTTCAAAGACCAATCCTCAGGCTTGTCGCGTTTCCGTGTTCAAACGAATGACGTTGACTGAATTCTTATATCCCTATACGTTTTCAAAAAAAAACTTTTTCTCGCAATTGTTTAACACGGGATCGTTAGGTAAAGAGATAAACATAGTTGTCCCAACTTTTCACTTCGACATCGACACTGTTTGTGTCGTAAGACAACAGTTGTGCTAGGCGTTGTTCTTATAGGGGACAGGGTCTAGTAATTTATTGGGGACTTTGCGGTAACTCTTATCATTGCGTCTATGTGAGTTTCCCTTTTCATTTATGGCCACGATTAGACAAAAGTGCCCACGATGAATCGAACCCACAGTGTTGTGTATCGTATGCCCAGTAAAACATTATTGCTTCTTTTCCACCATGTTTTCTATATCATTTAGAAGACTCAACTCCCTTTCCTCATACCCTGTGCCAAATAATCTCGTGTTTCGATGACTCTGTGGAAGAAAGCTTTGGAAAACATTTCTAGGGGAAAAGGCAAAATGCAGATAACCAGTATTTTCTTCTTTTCTAAATGTTTTCTACTCGTTAAAAGACAAATCCTATAATTGAGCTACTTTTTTAATAGGTCGTCTGCAAGTGCTCTCAAATTTGACCGGTCTAAAATGTTGCCATCTGTTAAAGAGTTGACGAGGGGCGTTCAGGAGTGTTCCTAGAGTAAATTCAAATAATTTCCTTATTTTTCTCCCACCTTCTTTTCTTCCCCTTGCTAAGGAGCGCACGGGCATATGCTTTGGATGACTAGTGCTGTTAAAGCGTCCCAGTCCTTGAAACAGATACGTTTTTCATAAAAACCTATGCCAATCATACCATTTGAAGAGCTTACAACACTGGGAGTAAGGGCATTTTATCAGCACCCAGGGCTTAAGTGGATAGTATTAGGGCTGGTGTGCTAATGTCACATCGTTGTAACTAGTGCATGCGAATTCCTAGACCTGTATTCAACAAGCATTCTTAGTCAAATTCTAAGTAACATTCTAGGTTACGAAAGTAACATAACTTCTAATTGGCAAAATCAAATGGTTTACTAATTGGCTAAATCAAATGGTATCGCCATTCAGAACTTGTGGTAGTTTCAAGTTTAGGAAATTTCCGAGGATAAGACTAAGAATAGTTGGTAAATACGGAATCTGGTTTGTAAAATTGTAAAAATACGGGAAATATATGAAATTAAAAGCCGTAACTGAAATGATACTGATAAGGCATCAACATCAGACAAGCATAACACTGAATTTGTTGTAAAAAAAAAAACGGTCGCCCATTTCGTTGTATGATTAGTTCCATGAGGCCATGCAAACATTTTAATTAACCAGTGGGAGAATTCACGAAACCAAGATAAAAGTGCATCATTATTTCTGGCATTGAAATGTCTAAGTAAATTACCCTGTCCGGAATTGCAGCTATGTGTTGTTGACGGGCTGTCTTTGGAGAACGAAAATATTCTCTGTTATTTCCGAAAGACTCCAGGAATAATAAGTTTATGACGAAAGAAGACGAACTTATGATGGTTTGGAAGGACCGTTATTCCTGACTCTGCATACGTGTATGTGTTCGCAAGCGCACATCATGACCGTTATTGTTATGTATTCTAACTCCTCACAGAACGACAAGTCTTTCATTAGACTAAATTGTAAGCATCTGCAGACGACAAAATAAATGTAACTCAGCTGATGAGTTCTGTCTTTAGTAGGGTAGAAAACATTGTAGAACATTAAGAAAATGCTATTTAAAAGCATTCTCTCATTTTCCCACGATGCTTTCAAAAGCCGTCTTCTTCATGGCTCTTAAACCATGTGGTAAAGGATTACTATTGGGTTTTTTTTTCCCATTTTTCTGCAGTAAACAACAATAGAAAACACTTTCACAGTCTGAGTGAACTGTTACGCATTAAAAATAGTCAAAGAATGCAGTAAATTTGTAGTTGTCGGTGCAACACATATCTAATTGCTTAAAGGAATTAGTATTCTAATTTAAATTGCACGTTAACATGTTGTATGTTCACTACATATGCTTGATTTTATGTTCACGTTTGCTCAGAGTCTGAAACATCTCTATGAAGTAAATCTGTAATGTCCTCGACTAATCAGGCTAAAAATTTTACGCAGTCTGAAGATTTCATAGTTTGCAGACAGCTTGCCAAGAAAGAATTCACGGACATAAGGTATGTGTTGTGTTTGACTTGTAATCAAGTTAAGCCCGCATACAGCCTAGGTCCGTATTCACCAAGCATTCTCAAGAATATTCTTTGTCTAATTCTCAGGAATTTTCTAGATTTGAAAGTAACGCAACTTCTGATTGGCTAAACCAAACAGTTTACCCAATCAGAAGTAATGTTGCTTTCAAATTTAGAAAATTGTTCAGAATAAGACTAAAATATGCGTAAGAATAATTTGTGAATACGGACCCTGTTGTATATCTATTGAATTTGGACGTTCTCTTGACCCAGAACTGTGAGTCGAGATGCCTTATGATCCAAGTGAATTGAATGTGGCGTTAGTTGCAAATGATCAAGATTTTACATGCCGTGTACCTACAATTTAGTCATGCATAAAACTTGTTTCTGATGTGCCATTTTGTGATTTTTTTTTTTATGTTTCTGTAGGTCGTAAACAAGGAGAACTTTTATCGCCACTTTTATTCATTTTATTCATTTATACACGATACTCGGAATAATGTCGATGTTGATTCATTTAACGACAATAACGTGTGAATTTTATCCATATATCTATTACTATTTGTTGATGACATTGTGCTGTTAATGATCAATCGAGAATCTCTTCAAAGTCAAGTGTATAATATAATATAATATAATATAATATAATATAATATATAGTCAGGTATTCAAACAAATGGAGCGTTATAAAATAGCGTATTGAAAACTTAAGTATGTGTTCCTTATACAAATATATTCAGTTGGTGCTCTGAAATGCGCCAACTACCCTGTTTATATTGTACTAGTTTCGTTGTCTTTTTGTATGGTTTTTTTTTTTTTGGTTGTTGTTGTATTTATGTGAACGGCTAAAGACATGTCGATTGCTAATAAAAGCTAATAAAATGTATGTATGTATGTAAGTATGTATGTATGTATTTTTTCCAGACATTAACTCGGTCGAGGGTCCACAAAGTTTATACCTATGTTTATACCTATATTTTTTTTCGTGTTTTGTACTATTTTCATTGTTAATCCAATGGCTTATTTCTCAACCAACGAAAGTAATTGCTCGCTAATGTCACTGTGCTTAATAAGTTGAATGACTCTGAACTTTCAATGTTTGATGTCTTAATAAAACTGGAATTTCATTAATTATGTCCAAAATTGCATTAGATGCGACCGTTTCACGAATAAGTCACACGTAATGTGACTTTTGATAAGAAAGAATAAACTGATAAAACGGACATTTTATCGTATTTAGGTAAGTTTAAGATTTTTAAATGGTTTGAAATTACGCAGTGTTCTTTGATTTTTCATCATGGAGAAAACTATTAAGGCGTGGTAAATGTTGATTCACATGAAAATATTGTGGCAAAAGTTAAATAGTTTAAATTAGGCTTGTATCAAGAAAGCCTGGTATTTGAACTGGAAAACACTGTGATAAAAATATACTCCTTGAATTAAGTTCAGTCATATTGCTAGCTGAAGACATTGAGGAAAATGAATATAACCTGTATTGGTTGCAACGGTTTTTTTTTTTTTTTTTTTTTTCATTATTTCTTTTTCTTTTTTTTTTTTTTTTTTTTGTTGTTGTTGTTTTCTTACATTGCCTCAAAAGTACTGATTATAATGATTTGAGTTTGATAGGAATTCTTATATTATTTGATGATATTATGGCAACAGAAATAACAGAATAAAGTGTACCTGTTTTAACTTAAAAAAAATTGTAAGCGGAAAACATTGTGGCACATGGAAAATACTACTTGACTACTTGATTGTTCCTTGTAGTGCTTTCCATTGTCAACTTGGAAACATTCTGACAAATTATATGGTTAGCTTCAGTTGCAGTGTTTACAGTCTGTAAAGATATATTACAGCAATAAACACTCAGAAGCATTCATTGTCTAAATTGAGTTGTTACGCATATCATTATATTAATTGGCTTCTTGCTCTACACTTATGCTAATCTCCACACTCTTGTAAAATATATCTTACATGACTTTTGCTAAAAAACTGATGAAACGGGCATCATATTGTATTCAGAAACAGAAATCTTCCCCAGAACGTAAAAGCTAAATTACCAGCATAACAGTGCACATAGCTATTTATCAGTCTGTTGCGGAAGATCTATTTGATAACATTCTTGATTGTCAGTTCTTCAATGTTTTGAGTTGGACTTGTTTATTCTTTCAGTTATGTCTTGTTAACACATTAATGCTTGTTATGAAAGGATTTCTAATTCAAAACTTGGCTCTGTCATTATAATTTCTGAGGTTTGATGACAGTCATTTCTACAGAACTCTGTACGCTTTCACAGCTTTTCAAAAATGGTTTCGACTTTGCTCGTCTTAGAGAGCATCTTTTGGTCTTGAAAAAAATACTACGTGTAGAACTATTGGAGAAAAAAGCAGGGACTCGGGGACAACAGAGTTTGACATTTTAGTATTAACCCTTAAGCTGCTAAGCGCGACTCACCGACCTTTTGCAGACAACGAAGATCAAAATCAGACTGCGCAGAACATGCAGTCCGATCTTGGATCTACTCGTCCGATAAAGAGATATTTGTCTGCAAAATGTAAGTTTGAAATAACATTATTCGAGTTTTTACTATCGGCTCGAAAGTTTTATCTAGCTTATTCAGCAGGATAAGGGTTAATGAAATGTTGTTTTAACTGCACTGTAGGCAATAACAATCATTAACTGTTCAAGTCACGACAAGAAGTCCAAGAAGTTTTTGCAGTATTATCTCAAAACGGACAATGTATACCCAGAATCAGTTTGCAAGTTTTGTGCCGTCTGATTATGATCTAAACAGTCCGAAAAGCAACTGCAGTTGCTCCTTAGAGCTTTCACAAAATGTCTCATTATAATCTGTATTTTTGTAGACGCATTGGTTCTAAAACAAACTGACCGATGGTTACTTTAACCCTTTGGCTGCTTAGCGCGACTCACTGACCTTTTGCGGACAATGTAGATCAAAATCAGACTGCATTATTCGGGTTTCTACTATCGGTTTGAAAAGTTCATTTCATTTATCACTGGGTGAGTAAATTTAAAAAAAAAAACTATTTGATTAGAGTGTCACCCATTTTGAAAGGGCCAGCCAAAACTAGTCACAAACACCTGAGGCATATTTATATTCGCAGTTCTTAGAACAGGGCTGGTAGCATCTGAAAATCGTTTTTCGATGAAACAGCAGTAGACTCACCAATCAGCCATATTAGTACGATCAACCAGCAATTGAGAGTCGAACATTCGATTTTCCTTTCCGGACAACAGATTGATGTCTTAACCACTGGGCCACAGGTACTGTCAATTTGATCACTCGCCTTGGTTCCCGGATATTCCAACACGCTCGAATACAGATATGTTTAGAGGGGTAGCGTTGTCTGCTTTTTTCAATATATACATTGTTATCTTAGATCTTTACAGGAAGACGAAATTTTACACCTGTCCAAATTGAAAGAATTTGCAGAAATTTATTAAAATAAATGTTGCTCATCTGACTTGGTGGGCCTTTTAACGTTTAGAAAGCATTGTCGAAAGAAGAAAATTGTGGTTATCTAATATCAGCATTTTCCCCTTTTTCCACGAGCTTTTAAAAGCTTTCTCCTTGAGGATCGTCAAATAGGAGGGAGGTAAGTAGATTTTTTTCAGGTCCTTTGACGCTGAAACTAGCATGAATATTTAGTACACTTGTTTGACGGGCCTGGTTACGCACTTCCGTAACATATAGGACTTGAAACCAATGGGTTGCTGGTTCGAATTCCGTTTCTCGGCCAATCTCTTTCCGAGGATTGATGATAGTCATCGCTACATGATTTATCTTTAAAGCCCCTTTCATAATATTTCAGTTATGCCACAGTGGCCTTACACGCACTTTCCCATTTTTTTTCTTTTTTTTTTAACCCTGCAGAACATGTTTCACAGCCATTGGCTGGCTCGCAACCTCGACAATGTTTTCAATCGCCATCCCCATCCGGTTTTTTAAAGCACAGACTTGTGTGGTAAAAAGTTAATATTGTCGATTTGAAATTCATCAAACCTCTGTATCCTTTTAGCCGTGCCAGCCCTCTGTATATTTCCGACTCAGCTACCGATACTTGGCAAATTTTGTTTTAGTTATACAACACATTTTCTGACAGCAACTGATACTTTGACTGATTGATCCGACTCAAGATAATATCCATGCCTCTAAATCGTAGGAATTATGTTGTCTGTAATTTGACCCTCGAACTGTTTACAGTTCGCAGTTGGTGGGTCTTTTAGTTGCATTCTTTGATGTTGCGCTAGGATTCTTTGCACTCGCCGCTAAGGACGGAACTACCGAAGCGTCCCTGTCAAAATAGCAAAACAAGAACGGCATTCTTTGTTGCAAATTTCGTCGTCAGCCGTCGTTTTTTAAGCTACATGTAGCTTGACAGAATACAGAGATAAGAAATGGGGGGAACGTCCTCAGAAGACTCTCTGTTATCTTAAAATGGATTGTGGAACGAAGCCCATCCTAAGTCACTTCTGGTTCTTTAACGTGCTACATGTATAGCACCGTCACACAGGGCCTATAGGTTTAAGGTCTCATACAAAAGACCACTAGTGATTTAAGATGACCAGTCGTGGGAATCGAACCCACACTTTCAAGCAAGTAGCCAGAGATTTGTCGCTTACAAGTCTCATGTTCAACCACTTTAGCTATTCGCGTTGAGCGATCGGTTGCAATCTTTTCTGTTTCTATACGTCTGGCAGTGATGGTGTCATCATTCGCCGCCATTAAAATTTCTCGAAAGCAAGGCAGCATTTTGAATTGAAAGGTAAAATACAAAAATAAATTTACAAATAGAAAAAAATACCGTGAAAATTATGGAAATTATTTACATAATATCATTGTACATGTATATAATAAAAAGGTTATTGAATTTGTACAGGAATAAATTGTGTTAGACATTTTTTGGTGTAGGGAGGGGGGCAGTTGCTCTTGCAAGCACGGGTAACTCTTTATAAAGAACTCGACTGACACTTGTATTTCCATACAAATTCGATAACATCCCGATGAGGGCCCTACAGTCATAAATACACACACACAAAAAAAATGCAATATGAGAAAATGTTCCAGACAATGTTTTATTCGCAGCAATTGTTCAAAAGGGGTTGGGGTCCTGCGTGGCTTAGCGGTAAGTATAGGACTAGTAACATGGAGACCCCGGGTTCGAGTCTCACTGGAAGCACTGGGCTTTTCGTGGAAGAATCCCCGAGCCAGACACTTCACAGCCCTAGCCCAGTACTAGTGAAACTCAGGACATATGCCCTTTTCTCATACCTTCGTGAACCTAACTTTTATTTTCATGCCATCAAAAAGACAATCAATGTAAAGATTTAATTTAGGCTTACTAATAGACAGGGAAAGAGTCGGAATCATTTTTGGTCAAGGGAAAGTACAATTAACTTGTTTTTCATAGCGAAATTAATCGTAAAATACATTTGATCACCATTAGAAATTGACCAGATGATTTCCCATAACTCCGTAATTCATTTTCGAAAAAAAAAAGAAGTCAGTCCAAATGTAGTCAAATGACGTCATACAGAGGGTATTCCTAAAGGTCACAGCCTCTACACTTATGACTGGTGGATTTTCTGTTTTGCACTTAGAATTCATGGGCTTTCAATGTAATCAAATTACGTGTTGTACAAACAAATGATGAAATATGGGGGTATATGATTTTTATAAAATGTGATTTTTTTAAATTGCAATTCTTTTTTGACACATTTCTTCGGCGTAGAGAGCTTTTCTGGAATGTTTACGTCTGTAAAGGTTTAACAGGAGCCACGAAAACAGAATGAGCATGAAAATATTGATAGCAAACATAGATTCAAGAAGATATGAGAATTCACAGAGAAATGGGAATCAACGATACATGAATAAGCTAGCGGCCGACGGGATATTACTGAAATAATGTTGAAAGTGGCGTAAAAGACCATTCAATTTATCAATCAGTCAATCGGACTATCAATCAATCAACCATAAGTGGACGGTTGAAAGACTGTGAAATCGTCTGCGGTTTTTAATGCATAAAAACTCCACATGGAAAGACCAACAGCGAAAGTTTTGTTAGGATGACTTAAGTCCTTGTTTTTATAGCAAATTCTTCATACAAGACACTATAGTCTGCAGAAAAAAAGATACAAATTCAGCTAACAGCAATATGCCATTTGGCATATCAAGAACATCGGTACTCATTTTGACATTTAAGGCTCTGCAAACTATCATCATTAGCGAATTTACTGAAAGTCTTTCAGCGTCAAACGGAAATATAGAAAGGTTTTTATCATATAGGCTTGACTACACAAGCGGGAGGTACAGTCTGATCTTGATCGGTGCCGTCCGGAAAAGCCTCTGTTTCCTCCAGTGGCGCTTAAAGGGTTGCGTGATGTGAATGAAACGAAAAGACAAATGGCCGGAGTAAGATTGCGTAGAAGTGTCGATCTACGGGTCTCTTTTTTTATCCCAGATGTAAGTCTTGGTAGGTGGCCCAGGACGTATGGATTTTATTACTTACTTCTCGTGATATGACAGAAAATGTTGAAAAGGGAGTTAGAAACAATCAAACCAGAATCTAATTATAGATTTAAAAAGCAGTTTGAGGTCGCCACAGAAGGTTGGGGATTAAAAGTTTGACGTAAATTGAGTAGTAAATTACAATAATGATCAGATAATGATACAAAGCCTTGTGATTTATGTACTTTGAGAACGATCCTAGTTGTCTCTTTTACTGGATATATTTTCTTCGTCTGTGAAAAATCCATTATCCAATATGCTTCTAAAACTTAATAAATGCAAATCTCTTAACGGAGGACAGCGGTGTTTGGTAGTTGATGACTTTTTCGCTCGTATTTCAGTTCATTTCGCGACGCCAAATTTACCTATATCCGTTGCCACCCAAACATGTGTTCTAAGAGTTTTTCTGTGCCTGTACTACCTACTACGGCATGTCATTAATAATTGAATGCTTCAAAGCGTGACTGATGCGCTGTTACAGACAGTGTAGATTAAGATTACTCTGCACAGAACGTAGAGCCTGATCTTGAATCTACACTGTCCGATACAAAAGTATCTTGGAAATTGCAACGATTATGTTATTTACTATTGAATGGAAATGTAATTTTAGTTGAAATTTATTTTTTAGCTTAAGGATAAACAGAACCAACTCCCTTAATTAGAACCGTCCAAGCTTAGTCTGGTTGAGATATGACGACCAGAAAGAGAAGTCACGGGTTCTTATTGTCCTATTCTTACAGGTTCTAAACACTACGAATACAAAACTTTCAGTACAGGCCCTACGAGCTAGAAACTGCCAACATAGGCTCTACGACTTAGAAACTACCGATAAATCTCTATGAGTAAGAAACTACCGACACATGTCCTCATGTCCTACGAGTTTAGAAATTACCTATAACGGTACAACGATTTAGAAAATACCGGTACAGGCCCTAGAAGTTAGAGACTGTATGTACAGGTCCTACCAGAAACTTCAAATACAGGTCTTACGAGTTCGAAGCTACCGATCAATAACCTAGAGTTAAAAGAATACCGATATAGGCCCCGCGAGTAAGAAACTTTCAGGTCTTATGAGTTCGTATCTACCATTACAGGCCATGTGAGTTAGAAACTACTGATAAAGGTCCTAAGTGTCTGGAACTGCAGTTTAGGCCCCACGAGTAAGAAAACTGCCATGACATGCCATTCGAGCTAAAAACTACATTACAGATCCTAAGAGTTATTATTAACTGCCAATACAATCCCAAAGAGTTAAAAATATCTCTACAGACCATACGAATCAGTCCCAGTAGCTCAAGTGGTACAGCATGAGACTTGTAAGCAACAAATCTCAAGCCGCTTGAAGTTGCGGGTTGTATTCCCACAGCTGACCATCTAAAATCAGTAATGGTGTTTTGGGTGAGACCCTTAAACCTAGGCTCCCAGTGACGGTGCTATACAAGATCCACGTTAACGACCCAGGGTAACTTAGAATGGGTTTCGTTTTGTATCTTGCCCTAGGAACCGTAACATAAGAAACAGTCTTGGGGGGGGGGGTCACCCATTTGGGCAACCGGTGGCGATACAGGCCGGTGACGAAGATAAATTAACGAAAATCAATCAAGCACTAATGAGTCTGAAACTACCCATATAATGCCTGTGTTGACATCAGACTGCTACTTTAACTTATCTGCCCCCTTGACCAATTAACTCTTAGTTACAAGAAAACAAAGCGTGTAAGCAAAATTCAAGTTCTTTTTTTTTTTTTTTTTTTTTTAATTTTTTTATTATTATTATTATTATACGTTGGTTTTTAAATCATGCAATCAAGGGGCCGTATTGACCAAGTACTCTTAATTTCGTGACTTGGAAAGCAACACAACTTCTGATTGCCAAAACCGTTTTGTGTAGCCGATGAGAACTCGTGTTATTTTAAAATTTAGAAAATTCTTGAGAACAAGACTAAGAACTTTCTGAAGAATGCTTGGTGACTACGGGCCCAGGTTCGATATTCCGATTGACTGTCCGGAGCCCAACATTAGTACTAGTGAAAGCCTGAAAAAACAACAATGACAAAACCTTAGCTCTGATCTAAAAAATATACGGTTAAAATTATCATAACAAACCATGAAAAGTTCTATCGTTTAAAATTTTAATGCAACAAGTTTTTAGCAGTCGCATTAAACGTGTGTGAATCTGTTTACCCTTTGAAAACAGTCCTGGAGCAGTTCCAGTTACTCACAGCAGTTATCAGTACTATTGGAAAACACCTTTCCGAGGCATAGCTGTTATATCCAGTTCTTCATAGTAGACCTTTGTCACCTACGCTGACTACGAACTGCGGACACCTGACCGCGGATTTTTCAAAGGGGATGTCTCAAACGAAATAATGTAATAATGAGCTGAATTTAAAGGAGAACTATAACGTATAATGAGTCAGTAAGTTTAACTTGCTATTTCAATGGTTCAACCCAATTTCTTTACGTCAACAGACAAGACCTCCACAAATCTTGACTGTTTTGTCTAGAAGTTGCCTAGAGTGTCACCAAACTGCGCCAGTTGCCTGTATGACCTTAGACTAGCTAATGTTTTTTCGACTGTCACACTGTATGTTGTTTAAGTGCTGTTCGGGATTTCCGCAGTCCCATTTCTTGTTTTGTTTTTTTTTTTTGCAATCGGGCTGCTGTGAAAGCTGTTAGTATACGATATCAATTACGATTACATTTCATCCGCAAGTTAATGCAGTCAGCAGGGAAGTCAAATACTTCAAATCTTTGCGAAAAAGGCGAGCTGTTGTGCGAAATCTGCTTTCAAAAATAGTTATTTCCGTTAGTGTCTGTCATTATCTTTAAATGCATAACATGGCAGCTCTGATGATCTGAATAGTACTGTTTCTGTGGTTCTGTCACAGACAGGTTTATTCGTTGCGACATCCCATCAATTGGCTCCGACTGCTGAGGGGATTTTTGTGTAATTTCCCCAATAGATCTAGCCACTGATTTTTAGAGAGCCAACGTATGAAAAAAGCAATATAAAAGCTGAAACATGGAGTAAATGTTCCTTTAACTGAGGAAACACTAACGTTAAGTATACTGGAAAGGAAACAAGCTAGGGTGTTGTCGCAACCGCACTAGAAATAAAAGAACCCTGACATTAAGAAATGACAGTTTATATGCATGTCTGTTGTTTTGAATATCACGACCGTCAAGAATGTTGATTAACTGAATGAATGTCTCAGTTGTCTCCCCTGTTTGATAATAGAATTATCGACGATCCTCTAAAAAACAAGGAAAATACGTTTTTTACACGTTGTTGTTCCTGTCGTCAACACTAAGTCTTACATAGTGTATGGTAGGGGTTGTGAAAGCAGATGAAAAAATTAAACAATTGAAAAAAAATCATACATGCTTAGTTGTGCTTGATAGGCCTACAGCACAGGCATTATGGAAAGCAGAGGTCTTTTTCTTGTTGGGCGCATATTCTGTGGAATGAACAACAAATATTGGTAAAGTCCAATTCTATTCAGGATTAAAATCTAACAGGTCACACAAACCATGAAACTATCTGTGAAACATAGGGAAGCGAATTTTGGTACTGTTGTTATTAGAGTTGTACGCACTTTTCAACAACTTCTCAGTTATGTACGGCCACAATTTACCTATCCGTGTGTTTTCCTGGACTTTTTAAACATGATTTGCCCAGTCCATTATCCTGATACTGGAACTGACCAGGCAGGATTCGAACACACGTCGTTCCCCTCATGAGGCCGGTTCTCTAACCGCTTGGTCAATGCTGCAGTTGTTGTAGTTGTGTGTGGGGGGGGGGGGGGAGATAAGCTTGAGGATGTTGATGTGCCGGGTGACACGGCCACGGAAATGGCGGTTTGAAGAAAAAGGAGTGATCACTCAAAACAAGTAACTTCTCTATTTCTCACAGTGCTAAAAAAAAATAGATCTAATCACAAAACGTTTATTTCAGTATAGTTCCTCTTTAACAAAAGAAGAGATTTATGACCGACAATTTCGTGCAAATTGAGATACGATACTTCATGTACTGTATTCATGTTACGACTTATTGATATTCAGTTTGTGGTCTCTGGTGGATATTATCAGATCCAATCAGGAATTCATGACAAGAAAGGTCCAAAAATTTTACGTGAAATCGGAATAAGCTCAGACAATGCGGAAGAAAATGCATTATTTGTTTCACGAAAATAACAATGTTTGAGAAACGTTATTTCCCTTTTCTTTTTCAATTTTACTACTTTGAGACAACCCCTCTTAAAAGTCCGCGGTCAGGTGTCCGCGGTCCGCAGTCAGCGTAGGTGACAAAGGTCTATTAAACGTTTGTTATTGCGTGTAAGAATGGTCGAGATTTCTACATCATAGACGATGAATACAGATAATGAAATTCAGAAGTCTAGACAAATTCTTTTTGAGAAATTATTTTTTGGAGTAATGATTTGAACGCTTGCATTACCCTAACATCGCCATAAGCTATAAAAGATAATTTTCGGACGCGGAAGGTCAAGATCAGACTTTAGAATGTACCATCTGATCATGATCTATATCGTTTGTTAGATTACTTAAATACGTACATATCATGGTTTAGAAAATCTTTGGAAAAGCGTACGGTAGAGTCGGACGTTTTAAAATATCGAAAAACGCACGGACTATTTATATGACAAAGAAAAAATCAAATCAATCACCGCACAACGCCGGAAGTTAACGCTGCAGTAGACGACTTTGGGAATACCCTTGTTAAAAGGGATATTCATCAAAATCTGATGTTTAATGCATGAGTATCAGTAAAGCATTGTGGTAAAAGGAGCAATCTCTCCTGGTGTCCAAATGTTTTCAAAGGTCGTCAGCTGAAAGAGAGAAAAAAAATCGTAGTCTGTGTTACATATTAATGTTTCACTGAAGACCTATGTGTAAGATGACAAGAAAGTTATTCAAAGAGAATCTAAGTATATAAAAGTCTGAAGCCTGTAAAACAATTTATCACAGACAAGATAATAATAGTAGACGTTACTACCCTTACGACACTATAAACGTCGACCATGCGTCGTTTTCTCTGCGTCAGGATGGCAGATTCATGTAACTGTTCTACAGTGATGTAAAAGATGACCCAACCTGACAACCTATAAATATTTCAGTTATATCGCGGAGGTCACTACACCTCTCCATCCTTTCCTTGAGTTTCCCTTACCAATACAACGCACAGTATCCTTTCCAAGATAGCTGCCTGCTTTCCCACAGAGTCATCATCGAAGCAATGGTCGGCGATGAGAGAGGAATGAATCCTGTCGCAATGATTATCATCAATCCTTGGAAAGAAATTGGCCGAGCCGGGAATCGAACCAGCGACCTCCTGTTCTCAAGTCCTGTACGCTACCGACTGAGTTACTGGGGCTCTGCTATCATTGTTCAAACTTTTATCTGGGAGAGCAGGCGGGGGCTCTGATACTTATGCTTAGTACTAGTAAAGAAATTCAGAAACACATCCAGAGATGCATCGGCTGCTTTGGTATAAGATTCTGTTTAAAAGGATGCCAGGGTCTATTTTTGGCAATTAATATTCATCTTTCCATGACAACAAAAATTTAGACTTGTCCAAATTCAGAGCATTTGCAGACAACAAATTGATTTCTTAAGACGTCTGCTCAACGACAAAAGTGATCTTCTGTGTTAAATGGTAATGTTTCACTTAAGACCTGTGTGCAACATGACAAGAAAGGGATTTCACGAGAATTGAAGTATGTGGATGGAAAGTCTGAAGCCAGTAAAGCAATTTATCACTGACAAAATTATAATAGCAGCCGTTTCTACCCTCACGACACGATAAAGGTCAACCATACGTCGTTTGCTCTGCTTTAGGACGACAGTACTTATGCAACTGTTCTACAATGATGTAAAGATTACCCAACTTGACTACCCATAAATGTCGAAGATGACTTTTTTTGTCTATCAAAGATGTGAACATAGATATTTTTTATTGCATAGTGCTCTAAAAACTTTCTATTCATAAATTAATTGTAAGATGTTTTGGAGTTTCTGTATGAAACCTTTCAACTGCATTAATGTTTATTTCGATGGCAAGCGCACTTTACATGCTTCCTGTATTTCTTAAACCAGTACTACACGCAATATCTTTTCCAAGCGATCGACGGCTTTCCCAAATAAAGGTCACAAAACTGTGAGAGAAGAATAAAACCTGCCACAATGACTTGTTATAACGTCGCGAAAAGGATATTTTGCCGATCCGTGGTTGGTATTCACAATTCTCGATATCTAACCGTTTGAGGTACATGTATCTACTGGGCTAGCGGGGCTCACCATTTCGAAACGTTCTGGTAATTTTGGAGCCGTGGTCTAAAGAAACGAAAAGCTTCTCTTGTATGTTCGATATATCCCTGCTTAATCACAAATTCTTTTTAATTTGTAATTTAGCGACAATAATTGCGACAGAAGTGATTCCTTACATGTACATGTATCTCACTGCTAAACATTGTTTTGACTTCAAATGCGGAAAGCCAGTGATGTCATTTTTTACGTCTTTCAGAGAAGTAAATCAGGTTTTTTATTTTTATGTATGGAAATCATCACATACCAATGTACGATTTTTGGATATTCTGACCTAAAACTCGTATTTCGATTTCCTATTATGATAAAAAGAATCTGACATTTGTTGGCTTTTGAGATAAAATTTGATTAAATTCATCTACAAAAAAATATGAAGCTCTCCAGAGGTTCGCTTGAAATCATTTTTCTAGACTTGTTTAATAGGCCAAAATTTTTATCTCAAAGTTTATGTCCTTTTTTTTTTTGCTATTTATCTCTTAACCTCCACTGTTTTCAGCGTAATATACCCATTACGTATTTTCTCATCTTACACACGTTTGAGATAAGATTTTGTGACGTCATATGTGACATCATTTGTTATTAAAGCGTTGTATTCATAGAGGATCTTACACGAGTGTTTATGTATTATCATTTTTATTAAACGAGTTGACTAAACTTATATGACGCGAGCCTTGGCGAGTGTCATATATATTTTAGTCAACGAGTTTGATAAAAGTGATAACACATAAACATGAACGTGAGATTCTATTTATCACATAAAACGAATGACAGACAAACAAGTATCCTGCATCATCACCTCCAGCGTTCATGTATACCGTTAACGGGTCCATGTGTACAAATGTAGTTCGGTTTAAATTCTGCACATACATAAGAAGATATATCTAACATGTTCACCGAAAATTGAATGAAACGGTCCATATCTAGCGAGTAAATCGAAAGATTTCCACAATTTAGTGGATTTAGATACGTTTCTCTGCATTTTCTGTTGTTACTAAAAATGAAAACCATAAAGATTTGAAATCACGCGTATACGCCATTCGGCATATCTCGGGTGATCCGGTGATCAAATCCCTCGGCTGTATCACGTAACTTGATATGCACCTACACGGTACATTTCGCACATCTCCGGAAGCACACCGCTTTACCGTTATCGTAATTGTAAGGCTCCTCTTTAGAAAGAACGCATGAGTAAATTTTCTATCGTTATCTTTCTAGGAATATTTCAGTCGGCAAACAGTTTGTACATTCAATTTTTACCGTGGTTTATCAATTCCGTTAGGAGCTTTCATCGACAGATCGATAGAAGTGAATAACTTCACAGTGGTTGTTCATGTCGTTGCTAAGCGATCTACAGGGGCGCCGCCATGTTTAAGATCATGTGATTGGTAGTTCAAAATGGAAGCCTCCCTTATACAGACGAGGTTAGATGTAGGTACGGAATCGGCCGAGTTGCGTATACGCCTTAGCAACAATGACGTCATTTCTCCATGAAATGGCGAAGTGGTACAAATTCCGGCACGTGCTGTTTCACTGGCTTTATGCGCTCATATCTACAGATTTTCCAGAACCGGGACCCAAAAACCGATAATACACTAGTGTATTATCGAAAATAAGTCATGGGTTTGATACACTGCTGGAGGAGGTTTTATGTGATAAATGCCCGTTATTATTAAAAAAAAAAATACACTAATATCCAGACCAATGCAACTGTAAAATTGGAGATCGCATTAAAGCTAATAAGGTATGTTTCATTTTAGATTTAAAATCAAGTAGTTATTTGTCTGCTCTTGTGGAACTATTTCTATGCAGAACGTACACATCAGTAACAGCAATAGGCCAGTCTCATTCATGACTTTGTTTGTTTTGCATTTAGATCTTACCTGTATACGCATAATTCTTGAGATACAGTTTTGCACGTTCTATCCAGTCTATTTTTCATCTACACTGTCCGCAAAAGCACACAAAGTCGCACGTAGTTGCCAAAGGGTTTAATTTTTTCCTCCCCTAATAGAAGCTTTATTTGCCAAGTCATTTGTACATTTTACGTGGGGTTGCACCATTTGATTGAGCCAATAAAAATGTGTTACGTTGAAATTATAAATAAGAAGATTATTAGACTAAGAATGTTACTAAGAATGCTTGGTGAATACATGCTCTAGGTTTCATTAACACTGAGGTGTCGCCTGGCTTAGTGGTGAAGTATGGGACTCTTGACAAGAAGGCTAGGCTCCTGGTTCGAGCCTTACTGGAAGCACTGGATTTTCGAGGGAGTGTCCTTAGGCAAGAAACCTCAGAGCACCAGCCTAGAGCTTTTGAAACACAGGACATACATGAAAATATGAGCTGATATAACTCAAATAATGTTGAAAGTGGGGAAAAGTAAGACATCATTTAGTCAATCAGTTATTAAAACTGATCAACAAGTCAGCCAACAAAATAAAAAAGCAATGGAAAACACCCACGTTCAAGCGCATCATACATGTTTCTCCCGGACAATGCCCAGTGTTGACCAACCAGCAGAATGATAATATATACGGCAATTTTCCGGTCATGTGTTTTGCCTGATATCGACACAGAAATCTGAATAATGACTGCGCCAGCAGACGTTTCCGTCAAGCCTGCCTTGTCACAGTCGATGTCAATAAGATTAATGAGCTGGACTTAGACTGGTAAGGAGATCGGTCATAGGAAATTAACTACCCTATTGACATTTGCTGTGCGAAAGAAAAGCGAATTTCATGTCGTTAAGCTTAAAGCTCAGCAGTGTTAAGTCCTGCATCTAAGGTTAAAATTGATTGAATGGTGTTTTATGCTGTCTTCAACATTGTTTCAGTGATATATCGACTTATCTATGAGCCATGCTCTGGCAAAAGGGGGCTTAGTGCATCTCCGTGCCGGGTGATACCAAGCAAGTAGTCATGGTATTATGGATCCATCAAATCCATTTTGTCGAACAACTGTCTAAATCATGAGGTCGACTGGTCCTTTGACACACAGAAATTGACAAATAGCGAAAAGTTTCTGCCCTGGTCAGCCTACGCGGTCTGTGCAGGCTGACTTGGGTCGATATTTTTTTAACGGACATATTTAGCCCCCTTTTCACAGAGTACGGCTTATATGTTATAGGTTTCCAAAGTACTAGGCTAGGGCTCAGAAGTTTCTATCCCAAGAAAACTCCCTCCAAAACCCTGATCCTAGAGCTAGGATCGAATTCGGAATCTCTAGCTTTTGAATCATGTCTTCACGACTAAGCCACGTAGAACCCAGTCTTGTGCAAGAAAACAGCGCCAAAATGGCGATCCGGTTTGTCATTCCACTTGTTTCAATACTCCATCCGCTTTATTATTCTGCCCGGTTTATTTTTCCATCCTTTTCTGTCCCATCCGATTCGTTATCTCTCCGGCTTAACAAACGCGTTACCATCTGCCAGCAACGTTTTCGTCTCACCAGCAGGCCACCTGTTGAAAGATTGTGGCAAAATGAAGAATTCATTTTTATTGTCTATATTTTACAATTTTTTTTTTTTTTTCCACATCCTGCTAAAGGGTCACTTTTGAAAACACTGTATCACTTGAGGATTTTGTTGTTAAAATTTGAAAATTATATTTGACCACTAAAATCGTTTCCTATGAGTGATATGTTACGTGTCAATTCATTGGTCAACAGGTCCGTAAAATGTTACTATGGCTCCAATGAAATACTGCTTATTTTATTAATTAGAACGAGATTTTTATCAGTCAAATATTACATGGGTACATGTGGGCGAAATGAATGAATTCTAAATACCGTTAGGGAATAGACGATGATATAGGTCATCATTTATCTCTTACCAAACAAAAACATTGTATATTTTTCAACGCATTCTCTAACGACAAAATAAATGTGACTAAAATTACGAAATTTACGGGGGTCCTGCGTGGCTCAGAGGTGGAGTGTGGGACTCGTAACCTGGATCCCGGGTTCGAGCCCCACCTGATCCGCTGGGTCTTTCGTGGGGGTGCCCTTGGGCAAGATACTTTCAGAGCCCTAGCCGAGTACTGGTGAAACCCAGGAAATACATGAATTTGTGAGCTGTCGCCATGATATAACTGAAATAATGTTGAAAGCAGCGTAAAACACCATTCAATCAATCAATCAACGAAATTTACTTTAGATATGTTAGACAACATTTTGCGAAAAGGAGAAAAAAAATGTTGCCAGCATTTTCTCTTTTTCCAACAGTGTTTTCAGAAGGCCTTTTCCTTCTCATGGTCCTTGAAATAATTTATTACTTGGTGCAGGGTTGATGATGTATCTTACCCTTAACCCTTATCCTGTTAAATAGATAAAATGAACCATTCAAACCGAAGTACAAATCCAAATTTTGCTATTTCAAAGATAATTTTTGGGAAAACGGTATCTCTTTATCGGACAGTTTAGATCAAAGACCAGACTTCACGTTCTGTGCAGTCTAATCTTGATCTACACTATCCACGAAAGGTCAGTGAGTCGCGCCTAGCAGCCTAAGGGTTAATGAAAACTCTCGGTCTCATTTCAAACCTTAGGAAAGGCTCGTTACCTTTTCAAAAGCCTCTTGTGCCCTATTCGTAGTTAAAATTAATCACAACGTGTTTTGATATTATTTTGGACCAAACACTGTATAGGTTAATTAAACCTTAACAAATGCTTTTAATACTTATTCTAGAGGCCATATTTTTACCAGAATCTTTAATGAAGCTTAGACTCTTTGCGTTGATAATACATGTATACATGTAGAGGACTTAAGACTGTGTGACATCACGGATCAAAGACTAGTCATTTAAAATCTAGGCAATTTTAATCCATTTGTTATAGTTCCTACCACAGAGTCCGCTAGTCTTAGTATGCAATCTATATATATATATATATATTTTTTTTTTTTTAAATTACGGATGTCTTAGTCCGATTGTGTGAATTTCGCAAACTGGGTGCCTCTCAATTTGCTTCTCATTTGTTCTTTGCTCTTTTTGTTTTTTCTTAGAAATTATTATTCAGACCCAGTTCAAATGGCGTTGCTAACTAGATAACATGTCTATACGAAAAACCAAGTTGTTCGAATACCAATTAAATTCATCTCTACTATGTTGATTCATTATCTAGAGCCAAACGGAAACGCTAATTGACATTTTCGTGCATTTATGCCTGGGGAGAAACGGTAGTACGAAAAAACTGATTTCTTTTCTTACTTAATTAGATTGAATTCTAAGGGAGGGCGGAGAGGGTAATGAAATTTGAACGGTGAATTAAGTTAAGTAAATTTATTTCTCTCAGCAAATCACTTGATAATTTGAAGGTGTATGGCACTGCACCATTTAACTGGCAATAACTGTTGGACCGACCACTTAATGGCTTTATAATTATGGATTTAATTGATTTTTTAAATTTCTTACAATATTCGCTGTTTTGCGCCATTTAATTATACTCGTTTGTGATGTAGAAAAAAAAAAATGTGCCTCTACTGTGTTTAGTCAAGAAAGAAATTACATGTAATATCATTTTGTCTCAATTCTATAAGACATTGGGTAAATTCTTCACATTACCGCTTATTTTGTGTTTGTTTATAAATAGTTGTCATTGGTAAAAGTAAACTGTAGTCGAGTGATATTACTTTGATGCGTGAGTATATGATCTGCCACAGTCATATAATTGAAATACTTACGAGAGCGGCGTAACAAAGCACTCAAGCTACCTTATATGATATATACACGTACAGACTATAATGTTGTTGTCAATTTCCTGGTGCTTGTATTTGCATCGAGCAGCGCAAGAAATTCTGATATCGCGCGAGACCGAAGGTCCAGGAATATGTCAAAATTTTCTTTCGCAGCCAGAAGAAAATACAAGCACAAGGAAAGTTACTACAGCATAATATTTCTTTTTTTTTATATATATATATATCGACAACTTTCAACCACAGAATATTGACAATTTTATCAAAAAACGGTATATAAAATAAATTGGTGAAGTGGGTATTAACTTCGTTTCTATGACAGGCGGATGAATGTTATAGCATATTATCCCGATCAATTAAATTGCAAATTATATGTACCTATTTCGCGCGAGGATTACGCCCTCACATTTGGAACCGTATTTGACACTGTGCAGATAAGTATTTTTTTCTGTCGTGTTGTGATATTTTATCCGCGTGCGATGCATATATTTGAGATCGAAAATTCATAGGTACATGATAAATATTACTTATCATCAACTTTGCGGTTAGGTCAACCTAAGCGAATGTTTATACAAGTGAAAATTACATATGTTAAAAAAAAACACATAACCTTAAGATTAGATTTTGTCAGTCAGTTGGCGATGACCGCATTGTATTTAAAGACGTAGAGTAAAATACGGTAATAACGTCATCTAGAATGAATGTTACAGAAATGGTTGGGTCATCAAAACCAGGTGCTCTACAGTAGATGTGCAACTGATAATTTAAAAACGAATGCAAAATGTGTAAAATCAAAAGGAATTCAGTGCGCACCCTCAGTTATCGAATACCAACAGGTCTGCAGAGGCCTTTTACATATATAATGCATTATGAGGGTGCCTTGCACCAACGCAGGCATTGCATGCGTATATTCAATCTTACTGTCGATGAATTTCTGAATTAATGTTAATATGACGTAAATTCAAAACAACTAATACATAATACTATCCTTCACAAACTTAGAGCACTATTTGGTGTAGTGTTTCCGGTAGAACAAACAGGTACTATATTTCGAGACTCTATACATGGTACGTGTAGGTTCAATGCCGCTGGAAAAAAGCATAAATTGTTCACAATTGTCGGAGTAGAAAAGGTATGTAAGTGGGTAGCATTTAAGTAAAATGTTTAGGTTACTGCTCTATTTTACGTATATCAAAGGCTTAAACATTCGCATTTAAAAGATATTTTACAGCGTCAATGAATTGCAACATCCTATAAAAACAAAGTCCAAATGAGTAGGAGGACGGATACAAAAAAGAGAGGTACTGAACTGAAGATTCGTTATTTTATAGCTGAACTTTTCCAAGTGTTACATTACACAGTGGATGCGGCGCGTTGATTTGTTTTCATTGAAGATCGGCGTGTTATTTCACACAGCGAACAACAAAACTGACATTTTCACGACTACCGAAGGCGCAAGCTAAAGAATAATCAAGGGTTCAAAACTGAACAGTGCCTCGATCTTATACTGCTTAAATTTTTGATGTTCATTTCTACGGTATTCGCGATTTTACAAAGGGTGGTAAGCGTGTAGGGTCATTGATTAAGCTTCTGTGATCTTAACACTTAAGCTGCTGAATAAATGAATCGCAAATTTCTACTCATTACTAAAAGCTCAAACATTGCGGTTTCAAAGTTGATTTCACCGGAAAGAAAATACCGTATCGGACAGTGTAGATCAAAGATCAGACTGCACGTTCTGTGCAATCTTATCTTGATCTACACTGTCAGCAAAAGGTCAGTGGGTCGCGATTAGCAGCTTAAGGGTTAAGGGAACGAAATAATCAAACGATCAGAGAGACGATTTGCCTTCTATTAGGATTGTTTTGATCCAGTTCAAGATTTGTTCATGATCTGACACGACCATCACGATCAGATTTCTCTAAATGGAGCGCCATGGTAAGAGTAAATACGTTCATCACAAACAAATATTTTCCCTTATAACTGTGATCGTCGAGGTTTTTTTTTTTTTTAGTCGTGAGCTTGGTTGATGAAAATTTTGACTACGACTGGAATCCGGTGGATACATAATTGGAGAGGTCATCAGATCTCTCCAACAATGGTGAGTATAAAAGACAGACTGCCTCAGAAATTGCTGCCTAACTCCATGCTTTTCTGCAAAATTGTTCTGATACACAGTCTGTTTCATCATGGTTTTATAAATAAACCGAAATCAAAAAACTGAAATAGGAAATAGACGTGTTTTGTTTTTATATGACGGATTTCAAAAAGGATTTGTTATATTGATTTGATTGCAAATGACCTTTCCAGTAGTTGTAAGTTTTCATTAAACAAATAAAGCTACACAAACAAAAAAATAATTTCGTTAAAAAAATGAACACCACGGGAAAAGATCACGCGACTTGAAAACGTGGGAAGAAGGTCACTTGTCTGTCATGTAATGCATAAGAGGTTTCTCCTTTTTACACAGCAGCAATCATATAATGCCTTACTTATTTGTTTACATCTACCAAAATATATTGAAATTAAAAGCAATAAGCTATTTGAAAACATTGATGCTGACCTCTCCTGGTTTCTTTTTTAAAGAAGCCAAGTTGTTATACAGCGTGATTAACCATTAACTTCAGTGTTTCTTGCAATGTTAGCACAACACCGTTTAATCTGTGATGACGACAGGTGACGATGTAGCATTTGTTGTATTACTGTACACTTATAATGTTGCCTTATACAATGAAGACGAGTAGCAAAGAGATCAGCAACAATACTCGCTACAGAGGACAAGAGAGCTGCAGTCAGGCAGATTTGTGTGCGACCATGGCTCAGAGATAATAAAAGAGAGCGGCTCAGAAAGTTCACCGGCCCCAATGAACACCCACTTTTTTTCAAGGAGAAGGATCCAGCAGCGTTCTTAAACTACACAAGTGTAACACCACAGCTCTTCGGTGAAGCCTTGCAGAAGAAGACCCGGGAAGTCACAGTTTGCAGACTTCCCCTCTGACCTCGACTGCAACTTGCAGTGAAACTGTGGCATCTTGCAAACGGCGACAACCATCGTTCCTTGCTTTTAAGAGTTGAGTCTCCAGCATCTCAGAGATCGTACCAGAAGTGCGCATGGCAATTTTGTAGGCGTAGAAGCTTATGGTGTTCAGCATGCCTGTAACCACCGCAACTCGGACAACCATAAATGACCAGATTGAACATCGCTCACTTTCCAAGGCCGTAACACAGGGAATACATTCATTTGGTTCGCGGAGTACAATGAATATTAACGCAAGGGAAACACACGTTTAGTGCTTAAGGGTAAAGGTTGTTCGCGTTACGAATACTTCACATTTCATCTTGTCACTGGTTTCTGGAACGTAATTTAATCTTTTTGTGAACAGTAAAGTTGGTAAGCATCCTCTTTAGTTTATCGAGATCCCTTGAAAATGCCCTCAGTTTCAATAAAAAAATCATGCCAAGCCTACATTTCTAGTTTATTATGTTCCCCTCGAAAATATCTGACAGTATAGGTAGACTCACGGTCAGATTTATCCCTGCAGATTATCTTTAATCTTCTCTCTGCGGTGCAAAAGAAGCCAAAATATTACTGAGTTGACTGTCATCTTTTGCCGGTTGCCTTTAAACACAGAAAACTGCTGGCATCAACTTGCAGGAAACAATGGTGGGAAAGTAATTGAGTTAAAATGTTTTGAGTACATCTTAGAATTTGTTTGTCTGCCCTTGTCCAATACTCTCTGAATGAAAGTGGTCCAACCTAAATGAAACCCTGATTAGAATACCTCACATAGTATTGTAATCCAGCCAGCATCGGTGATTCTTCAGTTGTTGTGAGCACCCGAACCAATTGTCTTCGTGCCATAATTTATATCAGTGCCAACAGTGATAGTCTTGGATGAAGAATGTAGTATTGATGGACCGTAAGTTGCATGATACACTTGCAAAAAAAATCAAGGCGGCAGTATTTAGTAACTATTACGACAACCATAAATTCAAATGATTGATTCGAAGACTCGCTGACTAATTGGCTGAGATAGAAAGTCACGGCCAATAAGATAGCAAGTCTTGAAATATAGTAGTGATGCAAATTAAACAATAACTGATGGGTACGACCCAAGCTGACAAACCTCTTTTTCGTGCCGGTATTGGCCACACACACACACATGAATATAGCGGGATATATATATCCCGCTGTATGATAGATTGGTCTAGACCGAAGGGCTGTCAGTGGCACAGTCGGTGTAATTTGTCGCCATACTCCATCACATCATAGATTAACCACTCTGAAAAAGCGTCATGGGTGTCACAGATAGCTTTTGCAGTCGACACATGTTAAGTCCAGACTGCGTCAACAGTCTAGTCTGATCTTGAAAATTTACTATGCGCTAACAGATTTGAATCTGTAATCATAACATTCTCTTCATTTACATACGAACAGTTTTCTCGGCTATCAGAATTGGACTGTGCTCAGTTTAATTTTCGAGTGAAATAAGCAAGCCTTCTGTATACTATATAGGCGGAATCATTGTATTAACTCTTAGGCTGCTAAGCCCTACTCACTGAGCTCTTGTACAGAACGTGCAGTCTGATTTTTTATCTACACTGTGCGATAAGGAGATATCTTTCCTCCAAAAATACCTTTGAAAGCACAAAGCGACAAATTCCTCTTTTTATGGTAGTTATCTTTTTTCTCATCTTGCAAACAAACAAACAAAATATTAGTTGTAACTGACATGAATTGCACATTACTGAACATTCTCTTTTATGACGATCATAAGAATGACTGATTTTTTTTTTTCTTTTTTTATTATATAGATGTTGATGCTAATAATGATGTTGCTGATAATGTTTGTAGCGAGGGCGATTATTTATTATCATTATTATTGTTGTTGTTATTATTGTTAAAGATGGTAATGATGATTTACGTTCAATGATGGTCCATAATGATGATTATTGTTGTTGATCGCATGATGCATGATGATCAATTATATTTTGGTGTTAAGCATCAATTAGAACATTGTTTCACATCTAACAGTATATAATCTACACACGCAGTTTTTCAAGCGACTCATCCAGATTCAATTTCGTCGACCTAGACCTTCTAAAAGCTACTTCGAAACCTATCATACCTCCAAACACCCTACGGAAGACAATGTCAGTTTGTATATTGTATGGGTGTCAGATTATGTAACATGTGCGGGAAGATCTTCCATTTTAAATATTCCGGAAGTAAGAGTCAAATATATTGAGATATATCAACGGAAACTATGAATGCCGTCCTTAGCAATTAAGTTTTGGCTTTACGAAATCTTAAAGGATGGAAGCAATTGAACAAGCAGGAGCTTATTTTTAGAAATTACGACATTTCCAAAAACATTTAGAAGTCAACAATCGTCGAATTTCATTACTAAACGATCCTCAGTTCAATAGGTTCAAACATGCGTTGATAATGCGATGAAGTATACATGTAACGAGGAAGGCCATAGGCTAAAAAAAAACACGAATGTCATTAAAAAAAGACATACGCTCTTCTGCATACAATACTTTGGACAATAGGTGTCACTATTTGCTTTCAAGGTTGAAAGGAACATCGTAAACTAACATTAGACAACTTTGGTACGTGGAAAGATCAGGGCGGCATGAGGTATTTGGAATACTGTAAGAGTATCTTGATGACTTGCAAGGGCGGCATAAAAAAATAGATTCACACAAAATCCCTGTTTACGAAATACTGGAGGGTAATCGTTGCCCCAGTAAAATATTTGAACTTTATGTCTCGAGGCTAAACCCGACCTCCAATGGTACAGCATTCTACTTTCAGCCTTTGGTTTTCTGTTTCACCAGTTGGTCAGACTAAGTGATAGGATTTTGTCAAATCAATGATGACATCTGCAGGATTCAGAGGGCACTGCGTGGCTCAGTGGCAACCTGGAAGCCCGGGGTACGAGCCTCACCGGATCCACTGGGTTTTTCGTGGGAGTGTCCTTGTGCAACACACTTCAGAGCCCTAGCCTAGTACCGGTGAAACCCACGAAATACATGAATATGTGAGCTATCGCCGTGATATGACCGAAATAATGTTGAAAGGGCGTAAAACACCATTGAATCAATCAATCAATCAAACAGGATGTCAGGGATGTTATTTATATTATTCATTATCTGATGGCTACTAAAGCTTCTCGTCTTTTCAAAGAAAGCTCACCAGAACGACTCAGTATTGAGCAAACCGGGCATCGGAGTTCAGCAATAAATAGTTATTAGAAGGCTGGTGATAAACAAAAACGTCACGTTTCAGATTCAGCAAATCGGTAATAATGAAAAGAACACTACTTGCACCAGTACGAATACATCTTCAAAACAAAACGTTTTCACAGTTTCTAACTCGGAAATGCATTTTCACTCGTAATGTAAGATCAGACGTTAAGGTATGTTCGATCCTCAAAATATGTGTACAAAGACATGAGTGAACATAATAAAGCCAAAATCCCTACGTTGACGCAACGCATCTGAAAGGTTTTCTTTTCTTTTATTGCTAAGTTTTTAAATAGTTTTCAAATTACTGTTTGGTTTTTAACACCTTTTTTCGAAATCATCTCTGTCAGACTGCAGCAGTTATCCCTGCTTTTCTGGGCTTCCGCAAACCAGTGCTTCACACAACACTCTTTCCATGCCACTAGTTTCTTTCCCACATACAAGTCATTGTAACAATATTTAGCTGTTACAGGGGATTGATAGTGACGGCGACTATCTTAAAATCTTTGTAAAAATGGTATGTTCATTTCGTTCATGTACATTTTCCACCATAACCACACTATGCATTGCATTTTGAAGGGACGCATGTCTGATGTAAGTAGATATATAAGATCTGGCATAAGTTGTTGACATAAGAAGTTATTAAGTCTTTAAAAATGATATTAAGCGACTAATACTAATAAGATGGTACGATTGTAGTAGAGGTAGTAATTAACGATTGCTTTTATTCTCACATTGTTTTTTTTCATAAGTTTTACAGAATGTTTTTGTTTTGTTTTTTGTGTCATTTAGATGTTTACCCATTAATTTTGTGTATTTGTACAATATCTTATAACTTTGTCTTATAACGGTTATACAGTTAATTGGTTAAAGTATATTAGATGTGTTATTCAAAACAGTGTAATCCCCTGTAAAATCCAACGATCATAGTTCATGAATACTCCTCACAAAAAATTCACAACATTTACTTTCGTATTCTGGTATAAGGATGAAAATTTACATAAAAACCTTTTTCACACGACTAAACATGAGATTGGTCTGAGCTGAAACCATTTTGATGACAGAAAACGTTTGGTTCTACTGATAATCTTTAAATTAGAGAAACCATTTTGGGAAAAGGAGAAATGCTGGTTACGAGTATTTTCTCCTTTTCCCGAGATGGCTTCAAAAGCTTTCCTTTACGGGTTCATTGAAAGTCAGGATTAGTTGGTAAAGGGTTAATTGAAAAAGTTCATTGTAGCATTCGCCTTGTTACATGACTGAGATAACAAAGAAAGATCGATGGGATATATGCAAACAATTATTAGTCCTTTACATTTTTTGAGGTGATTGTTATAAAATTCACGTCTACCAGTCGTCTGCACAACCAGCATTTACTTACATAGGTGCTCGCTAAGGTTTTCTATGTACATTGACAGATCCTTCTCGCAAATGGGTAGGATCTTCTGTCTGAAGAAAGACCTGTCTACGTGTCAAGATATTCCTAAGCTCATGCATTCTGTTGTTGAAATAGGTCGTTTTAAGGTGGATAGACCTAATTCAGACAAAGGAGGCACGTGTAAGAATGAAATATGGACAGTGCGACCTGTATGAAGACATTAATCGGAAACAGAAATGTGGCGGGCAGTTGGGATTGTAGTGCTTGGGACTACTTAATTGTGGGTTTGGCGAGACCCTCTTTGTGTCCAAAACTGTTATCATCAGAGTCTGGGCGATGTTTTCAGCAACCTAGCTTCACCGACTTACAGAATGCGTATTGGATCAATGTATCTTCACAAAACATCAGCATAAGGTACCACGAAAGTGGTCATTGACTGAACAAACAGTGTATATGCACCCAATTATCTCGGAACCAAAGGGCCATGCTTTTGCCAGTGGTAAAGTGTTGGACTTGCAACATGGATGACCCGGAATCGAGTCTCACTGGAAGCACCAGGTTTTTCGTGGTAGTGTCCCTGGAAAACACAATTCAGAGCCCTAGCCAGGTACTTGTAAAACCCAGAACATACATGAATATGTGTGCCGTCGCCGTAATATGACTAAAATGATGCTGAAAGTGGAGTAAAACACTATTAAATCAATCACACAATCTCGGAACCACTGCCGGTTACAATAGGATTGGGTCTTGAAATATGTTGTTTGTGCCAAAAGGACTTGCGACATGTCCCCTTAGCCGATGAATTCATGCATTTTTTACTACACGGACAGGCCCAACAGAAAATACAAAATTCCTGAAAATGATAGCTAAGGGTGCTTGCCTGTGACTGGGGCATACCGACTACTCAGCAATATCAAAGTGACGTTTCTGTATTCCCAGTTGAAATATAATGGTGGTGCAACAAACGATTTATTATTCAAATGGACGACAAAATCTGTTCCAATACTACCAATGATTCCTTACGATTTATTGTCTAAATAGTTAGTTTAATTATTGTATATCGTATTTCGTTTCTTTTGTCTTTTTCATTTAGCTATTTATACATATTTATTTGATTTAGCATAGCATATTGGACAGCGTAGAATCGAAATCAGAATATACCTTCTATGTTTTCTGATATTAACACACACATCCATTTAAACTGCCAAAGCCATGGTGATCCTTAATAATAACCCTTTGAGGCGACAATGGCCGCGGTTGTCCTTCACTGATAAAACTAACAAGGAAGGAAACAGTTGTCAAAATAGCCACCATTGCGACACCGCTTCATATTTCAATGGATACGGTTAACAAGTGCAAGACGTGTATGATATGGGAACACACCATGCAAAAACCTTTCAACAGCATAACACTACTACTACTGCCACTGACTTTGATAAAGTAAATGGTTGCCGTCGAACTTCGCCGTATACAAAGGGTATTGCTTTGATACTTAAGGGACTTGATGTAATCTCGACTGAAATCGGAACAGTAAAATCCAGTTTAACACAACGCATTGATTATCTTGGAAAAGGAATTAGATACGCGTTTGACGGCGAAATTATCCTATATAGTTTACAAAAAGGTCGATTGAAGGATGAATGGTGAAATTAAGGGCGCCTTGATATTTTGAAAGCACATATAAATGAAGAAATAAACACTATCATCGGGAAAGTAGAATCATTAAGTGATTCTAGGTCAAGAGAAATAATGATAATCAGAGAAACAACTGTATTATCTCTCGCGGGCTCCCTGAAACAGCAAATGAGCACATTTTGAAGATGTACACGTTAATGGATGCTAAAAGACTTCCAAATGTCCAATAATCCACGGGTTGTTATTGTCACTATTTTTAACTTGGATGACTGTTGGAAAATACTGAAAATCAAATTAGGGCTAAGATTTACACCATTCTAGGACATTTCTATTCATATACATCAAAGTAAAGAAGAGATATTAGCATAAAACAGTCTACGAATTCTAGTTAAAGCATTAAACATGGTGAAACTCTCTCACTCGGAACCCGGATTATAAGTTATAGTAAACACCAAGATGGTAAGACACTATAGAAGACCACATTTTTCAGCAAATTTCAATGAACAATGTTCTGATGGAGGTCTTTACAGTACCAATTCGGACAGACATAATTTAACAGAATTTTTCAGCTGATTTCAATTAACAAAGTTCTGATGGAGGTCTCTACAGTACTAATTCGGACAGACATAATTTAATAATTTAACAGAAGGCAACCCAGTAACCAGTCTAAACTTTACAGTGGGAATACTAACATTGACAGTAGAACTTTCGGTAATCAACACTCACACAGACAGAACGGTCGAGGCCGTAGAGGAAGACGTGGTAATCGATAGGTGAAAGTCGGGTTTTGGAAAGATGATGGATGGAATACTGATATAGACAGTGACAATTACTTTTTAAGACGTGGCTGTACCAAATTACCGAACTTTGATGTTCTTGGTATAACTGACTCCCATTTCGTTAAGAACAATGAACTATGTATTATTAATTACAAATCGTTTGGTAATAATCGCGCGGTGTAGGTTTTTTTTTTTTTTTTTTTTTATAAAAATGACCTATATATTTTTTATGTAAACGTTATTGGTAAAGAATATGATGGTATACTGTGACTGTCTTACTGAAAAATATTTATTAGATTTTAAGTTTTTTATATGTGTATGCATTTTTCCGCCGAACAGCTCCTCTAGGAAAATAAATCCTGATGACTTCTATGTACAGCTTTCAAAATGGAAGTCAATTTTTTTTTATCTGTGGAGACTTCGGTTGTAGGGTTGGTGATCACTACGACTATATTTCTTGCACTGATGCTATCCCTGAGAAAAAAAGTAGTTGATTTCAATACTAACTTGCTTGCAGAAAAGTGTTTCTGACAGACAGTATGTAACATGTGTGTACTGCATGGGAGAAGTTGCAAAAATACTGATTATACATCAAGTAAAGGTTGTCCAGTCGTTGGTTACTTAACGATTCAACACAATCAATAGATTGTTTTAAAGAATTTCAGGTCATAAAAATATCAGATTTAGTGACCCAAATCCATAACATGATAGGCCTAGCACCTATTTCTTTGCCAAATCATTCAAACGTTTCACGTTAATTTACCATTTTTTGAGGATCTACCTGCATCAAATGGTGAAAAATTTGTTAATGAAAATCAAACACATGTTTTAAAACTTGATGTACACATGTGCCACAGTCTTTTCTCATGAGTGGTTGTGTCATATATTGTTATATACTTAACCACCAGATAACAGATTATATAGAGTCAAGTAACATTTTGGCTGATGAACAGAAGGGTATCAGAAAAGTAAAAAATACCTTAGATCATGTTTCCAGTCTCGGTAACATAACTGATATTAGGAAAAAGTTCAAGCAATCAACTTTTTGTGCTTTTATTGAAATTCGAAAGGCATGTGACTTTAATATAGAAGTTTATGATGGAAAAAGTAAGGTGAAATAGGTACAGATGGACTAATGTCAAGGGCTTTTCTCTCATTGTATCTAACAGTCTCTACCTATAATTCGCCTGAATGGAGTGTATACTGACTGGTGTGATACTATCTGCAGTCTTCCTCAGGGCAGTTCTGTTTCACCATTGCTGTTTAATCTTTATCTGAATGATCTTATTTATACACAGAAAGCATTGGCGTAGGAGTTGATATTAGTGGTGAACTGGTGTGTATCTTGGCATAAGCAGATAGCATTGTTCTTATAGCAGATGATGAATATTCTTTACAGCCTATGTAAGATACAATGTCAAAACGTTGCAAAGATAACTTTTTGGCTGTAAATCCAGAAAAAAGTAACATAATTCCTTTAAGAAGACAATCTTTTGTGAAGACGATAAACTGTTCTATATGTGGACTGTATTGTCTGGCTGTTGTCAATCAGTACACTCCTTTAAGATGGGCATCTAGACTTCAACAATACAGCAAAATCAGTTGCACAGAAAGCAGGCGGAGCACGTGGACTGCTAATAATCAAATCCAAAAGTGTAGGAGGTTTGCTGCTTAATGTTTTCACCAACCCTTTTGACAGCACTGTTTGGCCTGTTATTTCATATGGTGCCTCTATATGGGGTTATAGGTCATACTTGTACATTAGGTACATTAGTGCTGTTCAGCATGTAGCTATGCACTTCTCATGGCAATGGATGAGGTTTACGAAGATGGACTCCGGTAGGATCGTTGTAAAAAGTAAAGTGCAAAATGTACAAGCTAGCAATCTATATTCAAGAAGCGTGTAAATGATTTAAACTTGGGCCATAATTATAATTGTGTCTGTCAAGAATGTGTTTATACTGTTGAAAATTATACCATGTACCTTTTTGTGAATGAAGGAAAAACATGTATAGGTAGTATAACTGGTATAAGAGGTAGCGGTCAAAATAAACTCAACAGATAATTTATTGAAACTAGGTTACAAAAAACAACATTATGTTGGTGATCCAGTGCACACTAAACATCGATAGGCCCTAGCTAAATTCCGTTGTGGCGTTGCTCCAATACGACTTGAAACTTCTCGATTTGAAAGCATTCCCTTAGAAGGCAGAATAGGTTCAACATGTGAAAGTGATCACTAAATACCCCATTCACGAACCGTTGAGAAATATCATTTTTAAGAAAGCAAGGGAGTTGTGTCAGGGTTTTGATGACCTGTCAGATTTAGAAAAAACATTTTTGTCCTTAATGAGAAAATAGTGAAATTATCAGCCAAAGCCCTTTATGCCAAACACTAACACAATATTTAAGAGACAGCACAACTGAATAATGTTTTTTGCATAAAAACAGTCGAAGTTTATAACGTTCTTGACGCTTCACCCCACTGTCTCGACTTCAGCGACCCTGGGAAGAGAGCTTTGGAAGACATCGTAGAATAAGGAAAGGTGCTGGTAACCAGCATGTGTTCTCCCTTTTCCAAATGTTTCCTACCCTTCTCAGGACAAATTTCAATTTTGAGTCACCTTTATACTGTCGTCTGCATTTGCTTTTGGTGAGGAGTTAATCTAAGAAATTTAATATGTAATCTTAGTTCATACATGTCTTTTTGTTATTTCCTTTGCTGGATACAAATTTAATATTCATAGCCCTTGTCATTTTCTTAACCTTAATAATTGAGAGAGAGAGAGAGACAGTGTGAGAGAGAGAGAGTGAGTGTGTGTGTGTGTGTGATGGGGGACAGAGTGGGGGGGGGGGGGGGGAAGAAAGACTGATAGAGACTTTAATTGGGATGAGATAGGGAGGAAGTGAGTCTGAAATGTTAGTGATGAAGACTGGGAGAAGATACAATCAGAGTGAAACTAAAATGTTTGTTTTTACCATAGCTTTTCTTTAAGTACAATTATGAGATCTAGATAAATAAATTAACTACGACTCATGATACGCAGCTTGATCGTGTTTTTCTTTGTTTGCAAACAAAACAAAAGCCGTACTGTAAGTGAAACCGCTTTGTCACTTAATGAATATTCCGTCTTTTTACGTGAATCATTTATAGATCTCCGATAAATGTTACGATTTATTCGGGATCACGTGTTGAGGTATTTTATCTTTACGCCATTTGAACCCCATTAAGAACGAGGCAAATATCGGAAAACCGAGCACAGCCACGGAAACAAAGTAGTGACAAGTCAAAGCGATTTCACAATAGTCATCCTTAGTGTTGACTTTCGAAGGCGACAATGACCGCGAGTATCCTTGACTGATAAACAAAAAGGAAGGCACTGCAATATCCAATTTATATCATTATTTAATTAACCTTTGATAGTTAACTGCATAGGGTCTGCGATAGACAGTCTGATCTTAATCTACTGTGTTCGCAAAACCAACAGAAGATGTGCACGGTAACCTCAGAGTTGACCTTTGTAGCCGATATTGACCGCAAGTGTCCTGGACATACGAGTACAAACACCAATTAATGTTTTGCTTTGTAAAATTAGCCAGCCTTGTGGCTTGTCACGTTTATTGCTCGATCTCATAGAATTTTCTCTTGCAAAACCCTAGTAATTAATTCCCATCCATTATTTTTGTACACTAATTTATCTGTTCGTCGATAAATTCGGATTGTCCTTCGGCGAAATGCTTCAGAGAGCAAGCTTTTAGCTCAGTCAAGGATATGTATTTCACTCCAATATTATTGAAATCAGGGTTAAAAAAAATAGAGGTGCAAACGCTCGGCTACGACTGCTTCTAGGGAAAAATCTTGGCCAGAAAAAGGGCATAACTGAGTTACAATTTTTGCTTGGTTACCTGCCCTAAGACACGGGTCTCCCTTTTAATGGATATTATCTAGCTCACAGTTTAGATGAATTTCTTAACAAATGACAGCAGAGATGTGAGAAAATGTCAAAGTTTTATCACGAAGACGACGATATAGACGAAGACGACACAGATGACAAGGCTGTTACAATACATCCTCGTAAACAGCCGAGCTATAAAAGTGTAAACTTGCATTTCAGCACTGATTAAACAATCCTGAATTATAACAACCTGAGATAGACGCCGTAAGGAAACATCGCGGGAAAAAGCAGAAATCATCCTTTTCTCCTTAACCCACAATATTTTCTATCATTTCAAAGACAAAACCCATCATTTGAGGAACATCTAATTTGTTACACACAAATGCTTTGAATTTGGACAAGTCGACAATTTGTAGTCTGTAAAGGAGCAAAGAGCAACCTCTTGTTTACAGTCCACACCGTTCATAAATCGTCTGCACCAGTAATGAGGAACACAAGTCATTTGTTTCCCCGGCTTTTTAAGGTTTTTAACGTAATGTTACCTTGTTTTTATCACAACGATTGATTCTCTCTGACCTGTAATATATACTGACATCCATGAAAAACGCTTCACCTGCCTTTGCTCATCCATATTTATAAACTATACATTCATGGACTTTAGAAATAAACTATGGGAATATTTCGACATTTTTCACCGGATATCTCTCCTTAAGTGCCCGACATTCAGCTGAAACAGACATTTAAACAAATTCGCCAACACAATGTCGTCAGTACCGCGTATGACCACCTGACTTGCTATCACTGCCTGAGGACATCGTCCCACGGATTCACACAAATTACGAAACAGAGTGGAATTCGAGCCCATTCTTCGTGGGGAGCATTTGTAAATTCATCGACACTTTGCGGCTGTGGATTGCGTTGACGCAAACGACGTCCGAGGACGTCCCACGTGCTCAATATGGTTGCAGTTTGGAGATTGAGCAGGCCATGGGAAAACATCAATACCATTGCCCCTGAGGAAATTTCTGGTGAGCCTAGTCGTGTGGGATCAAGCATGATCATGTTGAAACGTAAGACCAGGAAGTTGCTGGTAAATGGGAACGACCACAGGACGAAGAACTTGGTCCACATACCCTCTAGCATGTAATTTCCCATTCATGAATACCAAGTCAGTTTTAGAGGTGTAGTTAATCGCCACCCAAAACATAATACCGCCACCACCAAAACGGTTATGCTCTAGTACACAATTACGCGTGTAACGTTCGTTATGTCGAAGGTAAATGGGAACACGCTCATCGGCGTTGGAAAGAATGAAACGAGATACATGACTGAAGATAACATCTCGCCAACATCTTCTGATGTTGTTTTGAGCCCATTGCTGACGTCCCCGACTGTGACGCTCTGTCAGCACCACAACACGTTACAGCCGCCTGCAAGAAATTCCCCGCTCTAAAAGACGTCTCCGCACTGTATTGCAGCTGACAGTCCTTCCTTGATTGCCTATAACCACCGACGTCGTAGATTGCGCCGTCACGAAAAGGTTACGCAAGTGACGTTGACGGAAGAAACTGTCCTGCCAGACAGACGTCACACGAGGTGCACCGGGCCGGGGCCTATGGGAAACGCTCCCTGTTGCGTTTACCCCCTGTACAAGATGAACTATCGTCGACCTTTCTACGTTAAAGCGCCTAGCCACGTGACTTTGAGAAAGTCCGCTTTCAAGCATCCCTAAAATTCTTTCTCTCTCTTCGTTATTTAGTCTTGGCTTTTGAAAATTAAAAACTTTCAAAAATAGTGATGACCACTTCTTTGCTGATCGATAAATGAATACACATGTGTAATGTCGGCGTATAGAACCACGTGTAGAGAGTGCACGGGACGCATTTGCAAAACGTGCGAGTGACGTCATGGCTTAGGTTCACACCTCGAGGCCAGCAAACTTTTATGTTTTTATACGTTAAATAAGTGAACATAACACGGAGCACAAAAAATGATATAATGGCTTTGTATAAAGTTACTTTTTCGATGAGGCGTTTTTTTGTGGACGTCAGTATATATAGTAAAAATAGTGTTGCGCCCTCTTTGTCTTTACCAGGTTTGATTTTCAGGCGTGAATGATTTGAAATGTGTTGGAAATTAGAATCTGGCTGCTGCATACAGTAACAGACCAGTCTGTTGCCTCTGAAATAGATTGAACTGAGGCGTTCCTGACAAAGCTGCATCATCTGAAGATAATTATCTTGTGAAAAGCCGTTAATGTGTTTGCTTGTTTAGAAACGTAGCCTTATTAAAACTATGGTGTCCGTTACACGTGTTGTTCAAAGCACCATAATCACCATCATCAACACAACGATTTTTAACGGGTTAAAGAAACCCGTTGATGTATTGATTGTCATGCATTGTTGAGTACTTTCTAATGAAAAACGCCTTTGGTGGGTTTGCAGGTTCACTTAGCCTCGTCATATAACCATAAATCTGTTCAAAACGGCCTGTAACTAGAACAAAATACATACAATACGTGCATAGAAAGCGACTAAGAAAGAAAGAAATATGTAATGGTTTTGGATTCCTTTTCAAGAAGTTTTTTCGATTCCTTTCCAAGGAGCATTTTAAGAAAGAAACATTGGGACAAAAGAGTTCCTCACAACTAAACGCTATCGTCTGGATGAAATTACATGTAGTTTGAAAGATTGCAATCTTTATATAGATTAATTGTTAACATTAAATATGGCTAGTAGAAAAATACATGATTATGTTCTTGACAACATGTTTCATGAGAAGAAAAGTGCATTTGCACAAAAAGCATAGTGTAGTGTAGTAAAGAATGCAGAATTAAGGTTGGAAAATGAGAGAGAGAGAGGCGGGAGGGTCTATGTAGCTCGCAAACTCACAGTATACACATTTGACGGCTTCTTTAGATCTGTGCGAATGTAGAAGCCACATGCACTAGCGTATTTGTCTTAAACATCTAATGTCACTACTATCCGATCCAGTATGAGGCGGTCGACTGTTTCGAAGTTCGAAAAACCACATTACCGTTTCGGATTTGGTATACTAATTGAACTAACGACGGGCTCAGTCAACCACTCACATATTCACTCCCTCCAACAGCCAAATACTTGGCCTTTCGACCGCATATAGGCTTGCACGCACGCACGCTGACATACACACTGGAATATAAGCACACACGCACACACGCATCCCCTGTTGTACGACTGTGGATCTAAAATGACTATGAAATTCTTCTGATGACTATACTGTACATCAATCAGGCTGAACAGAAAAAAAAAAAGAATTTAATTGTTGACTTGTAAACAAAATTACTATGGTCATACATTCTTCCGATGATAATCATATATCATTCGAATACCATCAATGGTGGATGAGGGTGGAAAATAATGTCTTTGTTCTGGAAATGGGGTGGGTTTGCTCGTTATTAGCAAAGATTCTTCACTTCGCTTCTTTCCATATTCGCCCATATGTCTACCATAATACCTCAAAATAGGAAGTACAGTGAAATAACGCCATTACAGCAGAACAATTATACTTACAAGCGCTTAGGTAAAAGTTAGTTGGGCTTTACAATCATGTAAATACAAATTCGACTGCGATGCGTAAATTTCGATATGCGCTCGTCAGCCCGAAGTTGTTTTCCAGTCAAAATTTGAAGTCGATTTTCTGCTGAACCTGAAAATATCTCAACTCTGTGTTCATCTAATATTGCCTTCACAGAAGACAAGTTTTCGATCATGAGCTAGATAGAAGTAGTAAATAATTTTCTTGATACTTCTTCTCAGTACAGATTACAGAACGAGGGGATACTTTGCTCTGTCGATGCTCAATCCAAGACGTAAGCAAGAGATAGACTGATTTGATCGTTAGCACATTCCCAAAGTATGGCTTTCGTGGCATTTCTCGTAGACAATCTCACTATGAGTTCAATACGGCATTTTGAAAATCATGTATCGTAGTTTGTGCAAAACCGAAGGAAGTAAACCCCCTTAAACTTAAATTCTCGCAAATAAATGTTTCGATTGATTGATTGATTGTATGGTGTTTAACGCCGTTTTCAACATTATTTCAGTTATATCGCGGCGGCCAGTGCACCTATCCATGCTTTCCTGGAATTTCTTTTACCAGTACTCCGCACAATATTCTTTCCAAGCCACTGACTGCTTTCCCACATAGCCATTGTCGAAAAAATGTTCAGCGGTGGGAGAGGAATGAATCCTGTCGCAATGACTATCATCAATCCTCGGAAAGAAATGTTTCGATAACACTCGACATATATTTGAAAATTGCTCATTAAAATAAACTGAAATAGGCTGTCGATCGTGGAAATACTTTTTTTTTTATTATTATTATTGAAAACAGCATTACCTGCTATGCCCTTCTGTTGGCGCAGTGACACAATCTGTCTCCTGGCCGCCGGTTCCGGGCTTGCTCGTCCCTGGGCTTGTTCGTCTGGGCTTGCTCGTCCCACGTGATTGCACGTAACTTTATTGGATCGTGCATGAATATTTACAGGTCGGAATAAAAGATTGAAACTTACAGTAACCTGGCTTGCAATATTTGCGGTTCATTGTTAACAGTTGTTACCTGCAGCATGCATGCTAAAAGTCATCTGTATGAGCGAATGGGAAAGCGTTTGTTTACTTCAGGCCATTTGTCTCGATGAATCTGTATTTCCTGAAGCAGTCTACATTGGAATGAACTCACACTACTAGCAGTTTTATATTAAGAAGAGAATACCTTTATCAAAATCTTCTGAAATTATCAAGGTTTGTTTTAATGGAGGGCAGAAGTCTCTTTCACTCTTCTCGTGTACGCAGAAATCAATGTATTCTGATGATGTCTCTTGTGCATTAGTGGGATGACTTGCGAGCAAATATTTTGAAACGATACTTTTGTTTATTTTTCGAATCATTAATTGCACACAATTGCTTCGTGGACAAATGCCACACCAGTGCTCTCAACGCTTTGATTCTCTGTGTATATGGCAAAGAAGAAATGGATCAAAGTCGTTTGGCCTATTTGACCAGTTTAGCATTTTTTGGGTTTCAACTACTGAACTGCATATTTTTTTAATGAAGATTTTGATAAAAAGTTACTGAGTGTATGAAGCCATCGTATGAGATGACCGTCCAATTTAAATTTCTTTGTTAATCTATTTCTGGGACAAAACCTCTTTATTTATCGTCTGTAGAGCAAACATGTAATACAGTCGTGTATTAAGCAAGAAGCCTATTTGGCATATTACAGTCTCTTGAGAAATAAAAATGCCCCGTATTTAATTTCGCTACATACAAATTTCCAGCCTAATACACACAGGCCTACTCATACACATACCCGTTCTTGTCCACGATTAGAAATTCTGAAATTTTACTTCTGTTCACTAAATGTTATATGTATATTATTAAAGTTTACAACCTCTCCATTCTAATGTGTTCATCCATTATTCGCTATGTGTATAGCCATAAACAGAATAAGGACAGATATTATGAAACACACTGTGCCTCCTGCGTATGCATACTTTTGTCACTCCGTGAACCATTTGAAAATGAGATCAGCTGGTTCTAAGTATGAACTTTTTGACGTAGATGTAACAATGGTTTTGAACAGTTTCCACTGCTGTTGATTCAAGTATTTCAACTGAAATGCTAGGTGCCTCAAGTTCCCTTTTCCAAAACACAAAATATGAATGGACTCATTACAAATATGGCAGAATAAGCTTTATTTTTTTATTTGTTTTCATTTTTTTTTTTTTGAAACATAGATATAACTCAGCAGACAGATAACATAATTATCATCTACCACGTGTCGGTTGTAGCTCAGCACATACGATTTTGCTTCCTTACCGTATAAAACGAGGTTGAACCAATGTCCTGCCTCTGGATAATAAAAGGTCATCTTCCAAATTATTACAATTAAATTCCTAGATGATATTCCGTTTTCGTCGCTGCGACAAAACCGCCTTTATGCGTTCTTGATCACATTCACCGCCTATATTCCTAAACCACCAAATAAAGGAAAGTCTATGAAGGCAGATGCCTAGTCTGAGTCTAAATTTGTGTGTGTTTCTTTGTTTGTTTCGTTGATTGGTTGGTAGGTTGGTTGCTTGGTTGGTTTTTAAAGCCTGTTTCAACATTATTCTATTTATATAGTGGCGGTCAGTGCACCTACCAATGCCTTTTTTGGAGTTTATTTTTCACCAGTACTTCCCACGGTATTTCTCCTATTCCTAGTGCCACATTCCCATTCAGCCTTTCTCGAAACAATGTTCAGCAGTGAGAGAGGAATGGGTCTTTTCGCAGTGACTATCATCAATAATCGGAAAGAACTTTTCCGAGCCTGGTCGTCGAACAAAAGGCCCTCTGCTTTTGAACCCTGCACTTTGCCGACTGAGCTACCGGGCTCGGCTTAAATCTAACCCCCCGTTTACACTATGTTCCCGGCGACCACAGCAGCCACGGCAGCCTAAAACGTAGCACGCCGTAGGATTTTGGCCAGTTTTGTCTTGGTATTCAAGTTCTGTTAGGTCTCGTTACGTTTTCGCACGGTCTATCAAGGTATCCATGACAAACCGTGGGTAGAAACGAGCTGCTGAACCCCGGAGACCTGACGGCGCACTACGTTTTAACCCACGGTCTGTTACGGACCTTTGTACGTTTCCTCCCGGCCTGCCACGTTCTGATGGGACCTGTCACGTTTTGTTACGTTCCAATCAAGGTTTGCCACGTCTATCAAGTTCTGTCAAGGCCCACTACGGTTAACCGTGACCGCCGGGAAGGGGAGGTACAAAAAGCTGCAGTAGAGCGTGGGGTTCTGCTGGAGAAAGTCAATGACGAGCTCCTTTTCTGCCTCAGAAAAGTTGGTGATAACCGTTGGAACGACCCTCCTTCTAGCAGATGCGTGTTCTGCAGCTTTCTCGACTCCGGTTCAGGTTCAGACTGAGCGATCGGGTCAGGGGCAGTACCACGCTCTTCATCATCTGGCGGCGGTGATAAGCGAGGATCTTCAGGCTGAGGCTGCTCTTGCTCCTCTACTTGTTGGGCCTGCACAGGACGGGATCCCTTCTTACATCCACGCCTTGCCTTCTTTGGTGGCATTACCTTAAACTATAAATATATTATCTGCACTCTTCAATGTTTGCAACTCGAATGAAGCTTCTCTGCCTGGTTGGGCGTTTTATATTTCTTGTGCAACCGCGCGCACCGTGCCAGACCGTAAGTAGAACTTGAAATAAACCGTAACACGGCGGGACGTACCGTGATTGAACGTGACGAAACGGCTGACATACTCCTTAGCTCGCCGTGAGGTCCGTGAGAAATCGTGGCAAACCCGGATAAAACGCGCAACTACCCTAAAGCAGCCGCAGCTAAACGGGAACTAAACGTGACAGACCGTAACGCAACTTCATTGGATCGTAAGTTGCCGGGTAATACTGTTGCTTCCCGTCCCGCTACGGACACTGTCCAAGTTTTGTTACGGTCTGTAATGTACTGTCACGTTTCGTTGCGTTCACCCCATTTTACTACGGTCTATAAAGTAGGTCATCTGCGCCGTGGCTGCCGTGGCAGATGTTTTGACAGTTTAAACATTTGCCCCAGCAGCCCCGGCAATCACGGCTAGTTACGTTTGTCGATCCCGTTCCCCTACGTTGTCTCACGGTCACCCCGTTTCGTCCACGGTGGCTTGAAACGTGGCTGCCGTGGCCGCCGGGAACATAGTGTAAACGGGGGGTAAACTAACTATTCCTTCATCATAAGCACAAAGTGCCCATGAATAATCTGCATTGAGGCTCATAAAATATATCTTACAAATGGATGTTTTATGGACAAGAATTACTTACCCCAATGCTGCCAAGTGTAACTCTATGCGCTCGTATTGACAGTGTAGATCAAGATCTGACTACACAGAACGGGCAGTCCGATCTTGAACAACAGTTTCCGGTATTGCGGGATTTTTCCGACGTTAAGAACTTTGAAATCGCAATGTTTGGGGTTTTATTTATCGATAGGATTTTTTTCATGTAATTCATACAGCAGATTTATACTTATGCTGCTAAGTGCGACCCAAGAACCTTTTAGGACAGTGTAGATCGAGATCAGACTGAGCAAACCGTGCACTCTGATCTTGGATCTACTCTGTCCGATATGGAGATATTTTCCCCAAGAACTACCTTTAAAATATCAAATTTTGGATTTTACTATAGGCTTGAAAGTTTCATTTCACTGATGTAGCAGGTTAAGGGTTGAGAATGAGCACACAGATAGTAAATATTCTAGTGTCGGGGTTCTTTTCAAGAGGGGAGGAGAGGGGAGGCTCGGAGTATCGTCAAAATAAAAGTATCGAAATAACAAACTAAGATCAAATTTCATCTTCTGTGCAGTCTGGTGGTATCCTCAGTCAGAAAAAGTAAAACAACTAGAACCAGATATTTCAACGTTTTTCGGGTTAAGTAAGTATCCCATTGTCTTTATGTCGTATTTATTTTAACTACAGATGGTGATATACATAAACCGAGGAGATATATCCATTTTCCGTTCATTAATGTGAGAAGATTTATAATCGTCGTGGGATCCATTCAACGTGAAAAGGTTATTTCGTGTACTGTTTGAGGTCAAAGACTTTGAAGGACGAACTTAAAGAGTATTGTATTGGAGCGAGCCGTCCAGTAGTTTGTTGGATCGCAAGTTAACTGTATTTCAGAAAAGAGTTTACTCTAACCCTGCACCACACAATTCCGAGTTTTAGCGACTCTAGAACATTAACCTTTGAAAACATCGTGGGAAAACGAGAAAATGCTGGTAACCACCATTTTCTCTTTTTCCCACGATGTTTTCTACCCTACCATACGTAAATTCCATCATTTGAGACACATTTGAATTGTTCACTATGTTGTAAGCTGTGCGGGACGAAATGTGTAGTCACTTCCAAGATGGCGGACTGTTTACATGGAGAAAGGTGGGTGTCACATTTTATCATCAATAACTTTTTTTCTTGAAACCTTCCAGTCATGATACTTACAATGTATTGTGGGGGAATGATATGGTAAGCCTCGATGCTATATAGCAAAGAGCCAGTGCCATTATTCGATACGTCATATCGGCGTAAACATTGCCATTCGGTAAAATTTAAATTTTAAGCGTGGAACTTGCATCGTTTTTAGTTTGGAATGGAAAATAAGCTAATGCAGTGGATGAAAGTTGTTATTTCTGTAGGTATTCATCACGTACTTTCCAATGATTACGGTAGTTTTTTGTGAAATATGTCTAGAAAGACCCGAAAACATGTGTTTTGTTTATCGCTAATGCAGCGGTGTAGTCCACATCAACAATTCCACACACAGCGGTGTAGACACGTTGTTTTCTGAACGGTTTAGACACAATTTAAAGCACAATGTATGTACGGTTTAGACACAATTGACTTGGTCTTGAAACGAATCTATTCTTTTCTGAATATAACGTAACTTGGCGTTAATCCAGAATCCTGAAAATTGGCACCAACAGTTCGAGACCTTCTCCCTTATTACCGACACCCACCGAAGGAACCGTCTGGAACCGACAAGGGATCATCGTGGAACGAAAAGAGATAGTTGGGAACAAAAGAGTGCATCAAGAGATTATTTACGATATTATTTATGTAATAGTCAGTATTATATCACGAAAAAATAGATTATGAAATTACTAATGAAAGTTTGTGCAATTATAAATCAATTCCAGCATGGTGGCAGCCATAATTTCAATCATTCACTTAGGATGATAATTACCATCCCGGACTTGCCCATCATTTTTATTTCGGAGTTGTTTAAAATACTTTCGCTGATTCATATCTTGGTATCCGTTTGTTTAATATCTAGTTAAAGTTTTTGGTTTCTGTGCCACTGTTCGAGTAAAATATGACCGGTAGGTTAACAGGGGATGGGGGATCTACAAAAATTCCGACTGGAGTAAAAAGTAATTTATGTAATTGTTGTTTTTACCCCAAAAGGAAAAATCGTAAGATGGAATTCCGTATGGTCGATATTCACAATTTTCATTTACCATTGGACAGTTTGATTTCATAATATACGGGTCATGGATTTATATTTATAAAATCGAATGTTACCCATTAAGATAAGTTATCTCATAAAGTTTTTTATTTATTCTTATCGTTTCCCGAATGTTTCTTTCGGCCCCGGACTACATCTGGTAGGTGAATAGGCAGACCCGTTCGCGAAGTACCAAAGAAATTTCAATTTCCCATATTTTGATAGGAAGACAGTCGATGATTAGCGAAACACTTTCAAAACATGAATAATTCCCGTGGCATCTTATTTGATATAACTTTGTCTTTTAGAATTAGAATTATACGTACGTGAATGGCGTGCAACTGAAATATAAGATAGACAAAGTGTTTTTTTTTTTTTTAAGCAGGTAAATGGTATGTAACACAAATATCAAAAGACAAAGTCTTTCCATTTCATGTCTTGACCACAGATACTGTCAAATTTTATGTCTAAACCGTACAGAATATAAAGCTTATGTCTGTGTCTGAACCGTTCAGAAAACAACGTGTCTACACCGCTGTGTGTGAAATTGTTGATGTGGACTACACCGCTGCATTGGCGATTTACATAACACATGTTTTCGGGTCTTTCCAGACATATTTCACAAAAATTACCGTAATCATTGGAAAGCACTTGATGAATACCTACAGAAACTGCATTAGCTTATTTTCCATTCTATAACTAAAAACGATGCAAGTTCCACGCTTAAAATTTAAATTTTACCAAATGGCAATGTTTACGCCGATATAACGTATCGAATAATGGCACTGGCTCTTTGCTATATAGCATCGAGGCTTACCATATCATTCCCCCACAATATATTATAAGAATCATGACTCGAAGGTTTCAAGAAAAAAAGTTATTGGTGATAAAATGTGACACCCACCTTTCTCCACGTAAACAGTCCGCCATCTTGAAAGTGACTACACATTTCGTCCCACACAGCCTACAACATAGTGTAGTTTCCTGCTCATACTTTCAATATTTAATTCGGTAGAGTGCAAAATTTTGTCGTTTCGTCAAGGGTTAATTAGCCAAGCCCGGAAGCCCAGGCGTAACTTAGAGGGCTAAAACGACGGTGTCGCCGTTCGGATTCCCAGCTCGGCAAATTTCTTTCCATTAGTTGATCATTGCTCCAGAATTATTTTTTCTCAACGCTGATCATTGTGGTTTAAATGAGAAAGCAGCAGTGGCTAGGAAATATTTTATTACAAAGAACGGGTAAAAAAGAAACACCAGGGAAGCATAGGCGCACTGGCCGACGCGATATGACCGTAATAATGTTGAATACGGCGTGAAACTATACAAACAAAAAAATAAAATGAGCAATGCTCTCTTAAAAGGGGTCTTTATGCATCTGCAAAAACTATCGACCCATGTCAGCCTGCGCAGTTCGCGCAGGCCGACTTGAGCCGAAACTTTTTGCTTTTGGTCAAATTTCTGCATGTCAAAGGACCAGTCTACCCCATGATTAACCTGTTTGTTATACAAAGTGGATTTTTATGGATCCATAATTATGTGATGACTTGCTTGGTATGATGGATCACAGAGATGCATTAAGCCCCCTTTTGCCAGAGCATGGCTGAAATAAATTGGTTTTTAACTTTTTCGCTGCCACCTAGATAAATTCGACTTCTGATCGTGGACTTAAACTAGATTTTTCACTGCAGAATGGGAATGGGATTTAGTTTAGTATCAGGTAGCGGACGTTGTGGATCCAAGACCGAACTGTAGTAAGCAATACCACTTGTGCGAACGCTATAAATTTTCCTGCACAAGTCATAAAAATGCTGACGTCTACGAATGAGAAATGGTCTAGAGCTTTAAAGATGCCTATTTAGATTGCCGTGAATCCAAGTTTCTTGTGAAACACTGATACATACTACAAAGTGCTATTTTTCTCTTCTTGACGCTGGAGTCGGCGTCCACATAAATGTTAAAGATTTTAAAGATCTCCTATTTTCCAAACAATATGATAGTTTTGGTTCGTAATTGGTATGCTGATAAATATACGTCTAAAGTTTCTTTCATCAATACCCGCTCCCACGCCTATGAAGATCAAAGTCGTAGAAGCTCATATTTCAAAGTTTTACGCTTAAAAATGTCTTTAATAGCTCACATTTTCCAAACCATATGATGGATCTGATTCGTATTTTGTAGAATGATAGATAAAGTACAAAGTTTTTTCAGCAATACCCACTCCCATGATCTCAAGGTCAAGGTCGTGGACTCTGATATTATACACCAGAGTTTTACGTTTAAGTTTTTAAGAACTCGTATTTTCTAAGCTAAACGATTGATTTGGTTCATATTTGGCTTGATACCAGATACATGTCCAAAGATGAGTTTAGCAATACCCTATGCTTAGATACTTCTGGACAAGAATGATCCGAGCCTCAGGGCAATCATATTCACTTCCCGCGGGGAACCAGTTAGAGCTTTGAAAGATTGTACTTTGTATAGCACCATTTGGTCCTAAATAAAGTCGTTCAAATGTTGTCCTTAGTTTCAAAATATGATAATACTATCTAAACTCGCACTTATTGACACAGTTACTGAGCGATACTGTACTATCAAAGTCGCCTTGTATTGTAATTTTACCAAAGCGTAACTATCAATGTCTTTTTCCGGAGAAAACCTACATTAAAGACTGCTCTTTTAATTAAACAAAAATAGAAACTATTATTGGCACAATCAGAACCCTTACTAGTCTATAATGAAGATTCATTATTCAGCATGAAAAATTTTCAGCGGATCTTTCCGTCTGCCGTAGGCTGTCCGATATCGCGGTCGTTCAAGTAAATGATCGTGGTAAGAATGATCTTCGTCATGAAATTTTAGATAATGATAGAATTGCTTTATTTAAAACAGAAATTGAGACATTTTGTCACGTGCTGTTTGATTGCCTTTTGTCTATGGGACGGTAAAGAAAGATACAGTGGGTACCAGTTTAGGTTTTAAAGATGGTGTAATTTCGGCTTGGGAAGAAATCTTGTATACTAAAATAATTTTTAGTGTACTGTCTTGTTTTGCAGCCTTACATAACTTAACTAGACTGAGACCCTTGTTTAAACACAGATTACAGGTATCACAGGCCTTTGAAGCTCCATTGGTGTATCACAGAACACTAAAATTTTCCATGGGCGATTATCGAACACTTTTGCTTATTGGAGAATCGCCTGTATATCACGGAATACGCAAATTTTCCTTTACACCGTCACTATAAATAGCACATTGGTGACTGCCTCTATTATTGTATATAATAAGACAAGGTGTGCAAAGAAATCAACGAAAATTTGACCCCCATCCCCTTTCAGAGACAATATTTAACCAAAAACTGAAAAATAAACATAGTTACTGTTGCAGATGGGTTCAGATATTTTTTGTGTGTACCCTGACCTTCTAAAGTTCCAAACGGCTATTGCGACCAAGCAATAGCTCTGATTTAAGAAAAAGAAAGCTTCCACATTTCTGGATCGCCATGCGCTGACGTCACAAAATTCATTATGACGCATCGAAAAATAACGCACGTGAATTCACTATCAAAATACGCGCCGAAGTTTTTGACCAATAAACGGTAAATACACATTTCAAAATATGCGAAATGGAAGACGATAATCGTGATACTGGATTAGATGAAGAGATACATCATTACTGACGAAATATTAATTTTATAATTTCATCAATATACCAACAACAAAAAAAATACATTTTTGTATAAAAAAATATATATATTAGTTTTGATTCGTTGCGGGATAATAAATTGTGTGACGTCAGCGTATGGCGATCCGGAAAACGGGGAAGCTTTTTTTTTTTTTTTTCTTTAAATCATAGCTATTGCTTGATTGCAGGAGCCGTTTGGAACTTTTGAAGGTCAGTGTACACAAGACAAATCATTTGTGAACCCATCTCCAACAGTAACTAGGTTTATTTTTCCGCTTTCGGTTAAAGATTATCTCCGAAGGAGGACAGCAGTAAACATTTTCTTCAATTTTTGTTGCACACATTGTTCTTCTATACACGATATAGAGGTAGTCGCCAATGTGCTACTAATAGTAACGGTGTCCGATAAGGAAAAATTCGTTATCCCGTGTTAGACCAATGGTGTTTCAGTGGCCTATGCTGCTATACACACGTCGGTGATGTCATTCAACACAAAACACACACGGATTCGAAAGCGGGTAATAACCAAGTAGGAGCCAGTTGACAATAGGAACAGAGAGTCTTCATATGCATGATTCTTTGTTATTGTTGTTATTGTTCTTGTTTCCGAAGTGCAGCAGCAGTTCTAAATTACTTCTAATCTCAAAACCGAAATACTCGCTGGAACGCACATGGATTATGACAAGAGATTAGAAGTAATTTAGAACTGCTGCTGCACTTCGGAAACAAGAACAAGAACAATAACAACAGTAACAAAGAATCATGCATGTGAAGACTCTCTGTTCCTATTGTCAACTGGTCCCTACTTGGTTATTACCCGCTTTCGAATCCGTGTGTGTTGTGTTGAATGACGTTTTGATATGAGCCATGCTATGGCAAAAGGAGTTCAGTGCATCTCCGTAGTGCATTATACCAAATCAGTCATCATACAATTACGTAATAGACGCTGTGAAGAAAAAATTAAACGATTTAAACAGGCAAAAGGAGGGAGCGTAACGACCGACTGTCGCTTTTTAAGTCTTTTAATTTTTTCTGCACAGCGTCTGACTTAGTCGTTGTCCGCCCTAATTACATCATCGCTAAGACAATGGTGCCATATATGGAGTTTCCCGCTTCATCATTCGCAAAGACACGCCCTAATTGCATCATGGCTAAAACAATGGAGCCATATATGGAGTTTCCCGCTCCATCATTCGCAAAGATACGCCCTAATTGCATCATCGCTAAAACAATGCTAAATCTAACATAACATAGACTTTCCCGCTTCTTTCATTCACAATTTATTGTGAAGGACGGGAAAAATGCTATAGACATATAGAATATGAGCCATACCCTGGCAAAAGGGGACTTGATGCACCTCCGTGATGCATGGTAACATGCATGACATCACATGATTATGGATCCTTAAAATCCATTTTCTCTGAAAACCGACGAAATAAGCAAGTAAAATTGTCTGTAGGCAAAAAGTTGGGGCCTTGTAAACTAGCGCGGACTGCACAAGCTGACCTGGTTCGACACTCTTTGCAGATGGATTATGCCCCCTTTTCACAGAGCATGGCTAAGATATTTCGTGTTAAATGCCTGTATCGATATGACACTGCAGAAAAACCAGTTTACTACGATATGAATCTTCTATAGATTTCAAATTATAGGTCATCTGACTTGTTTGTCTTTCTCTGCCAACTAAACGGAGCCGACTTTTCACATGGTCTATAAGTATCCTTGTCTTTGAATTGAATCTGTTTTTGGTTTAAGACTAACACCAGATAGCGGACGGTGTAGATCAAAGATCAGACTGCACGTTTTGTGCAGTCTGATCTTGATCTGAGCCGTCCACAAAGTCTTTCCAATGCAACAATAGCAGTGAAAGAGTTAAAAAAAGAAAAAGTTTTCCCACTTTCTTCTTTCCACAGCGTTTGTCCAGTTATCTGTACTTGTATGTGTAAATTTAAATGGTAGTTGAATATTAATGAGGGAGGCGGGTTTTACATGCGTATGCGCGGTAAACGCAGGCTAGAAATAAGTGTGTCAGAGACACGGATGCCCCCGCTAAATGATCTTGACCTTGAATCCATCAGAAGAAAATTCTTGCATGACACTAATATTCAAAATGGAGAACAAGTTTGCCAAGTTATTTTGAAATTCATTGATAAATGTAGAAGTGGTACCATTTGACCTTCAACTGTGACCTTGACCTTGGCCGTATCGAAACAAACTTTTCGCATGACACTAGTACTTGTTAAGGAGAACAAGTGTACGAAGTTTTTTTGAAATCCATTGATAAATGTAGACGTTATGCTCCGGACAAGGTCAATTTAAACATTTGACCTTCAAATGTGACCTTGACCTTGGCCGTATCGAAACAAACTTTTCGCATGACACTAGTACTTGTTAAGGAGAACAAGTGTGCGAAGCTTTTTTGAAATACATTGATAAATGTAGAAGTTATGCTCCGGACAAGGTCAATTTAAACATTTGACCTTTAACTGTGACCTTGACCTTGGGCGTATCGAAACAAACTTTTCGCATGACACTAGTACTTGTCAAGGAGAACAACTGTGCAAAATTATTTTGAAATCCATTGATAAATGTAGAAGTTATGCTCCGGACAAGGTCAATATATATATTTGACCTTCAACCGTGACCTTGACCTTGGGCGTATCGAAACAAACTTTTCGCATGGCACTAGTACTTGTTAAGGAAAACAATTGTGCAAAATTATTTTGAAATCCATTGATAAATGTAGAAGTTATGCTCCGGACAAGAATGGGACACACACACCAACGCACACATACACACACGCACACACACGAAAGCACGCACACACTAACACACACACACACAGACGGACACAGGTAACGCTATATGTCCCCCCCCCCCCATTTCATGGCGGGGGCATAATAAACGCGACGTTTAAATGATTAAATGGTCAAAATAAACCCTGCCTGGTGCAGTTTAAAGGAAATAGTTAGAATTTTTCAGATATAAACCATCTGACTGGACGAAAAAGTAGGACAAAGACTTAAGATCCATAAAATCCATCTTGTCTAACAACCGACTGAATCATGAGGCGGACTAGTCCTTTTACAGAAAATTGACCGATTGCAAAAAGAGCTTGGCTCATATGTATTCTATTCAGTGTTTTTAACTGTATCAAAATGATAACATTAAGGCATAGAGTCTACACGAAATCGAAATAGGGACTGCGATGAAAGGAGCATATTAATAAAAATCCATTTATGCACTAGTCTAACATGACACGTGAATTCGGCTATATAAAGACAGTGCAACGGAAGCGTGGTAAAATCGACGTCATTCGACATAAAGTGACGTCATTCTATGTAAAGTAAGTCGCCCGTGGCTGTTCCATGTTTCCGCCCTAGGATATTTTATCAATGGAAAGTCACTTGACGTAAACAAATCATCATTTTCCTCTACTCGCCAAGAGGCGAGGAACTCAAGGATTTACCGAAACTTACTGTTTTTGATAAATATTGACAATGATGGAATTATTTGAAAGCTTAGCTATTAACATGTGCAAATCAAGTATCTCTTCATGCAAACTGACATTAACATCAGAACTGGCCGTTGTTGCAATGGAAATGCCGATGGGAGCGGGTGGGGTAAAATGTTGGAACCATTTGAAACAACTGCGACTCAAATGCTTGACGATATATTCAGTCTCCTCGTTTGAACGGAGAACGTAGTTTTGTTGTATTTGATGCCTAAGACTTTATTGAATTTTTTACCTTTTCTTTATTTACCGACTGGGCAGTGGTGTTTTGTCTTTTGTTAGTAACTGGAACAGCCATGGTTTATTCAAACGAATTATTCCGCATCTGCTTTTGTACACTAAGCATAAACTTGTTTTCCTTTGATCAAGAGTTGTCAATGTTAGAATCGAAAAAAATTTTTTTCTATCGTGGTTTATAGTTCAATATACCACGGTTGTGAGTTGTGAGGCGCAATGAAAAACCACTCTTGCTATCGCCTTTGTGGTCTATTTATTGCTGAAGATTATTTCTGAATCATCGCACTAGATTGCATTACCCTTGCATATTGAAATAATCAGAAATGCATCGCATCATTCGTTCAAAACATTATTTAACTTGCAATAATTATAGAGTGAGAAGAACATTATATACTCTGACCATTAAAAATTCATATTAGATTACCTATCCTTACAAATATATTTCCGTGAAAATCTGTCTATCTGGTGCCAAACAAACCACTCATAGGTAACCAGAAAAAGGCAAGTATCATGAAACAAAGAAAAAATACTTGGCGCCGAGCAAATCCCGCATAGGCAACCAGCAAAATAAGATGGTACATATATCCGGCGTCATACAAATCACTAATGAGCAACCCAAAAAATGCAAGTGCCAAAGCAAAGAACAAATGCCGAGCGCCGAGCAAATTATTCATGGACATGCAAAAAAAAGCAAGTGCCAACAACATATAAAAAATATCCAGCGCCGAGCAAACTACTTATGAGCGACCATAAAAATGCAAGTGCCAGTTTTGAACAGAACAAATACCTGGCACCGTTCCCAAATACACATGGCAACCAGAAACATGCAAACTTATGCCAACACCCTAGAACAAATATGTGGCGTCGAGCCAGATTCTCATGGAATTCATGCCAATAAATCTATAACTACTGACAAACTAGCAACAAACAAGTTCCAACAACAACCTTGAAAAATTAGCTGGCGCCTAGCCACATTCATGTACCCATGGGCAGTCAGCCAAATTATAGGAACAAAAAAAGAATTCTTTGTTTGAAAAAAAAAGTGTTCGAACAAAACAGATTTCTAGTTCAAAAGACAAGTTTTACATAAAGATAAACTTTTTAAATAAACATAAATGTTTAACTCTTAACCTGCTATATAAGCGAAATGAAAAATTCAAGCCTTAAGTAAAAGGACAAATTTTGCTACTTCAAAGATTTTTCAAGGGAATAACATCTTCATATGGGACAGTGTGAATTCAAGTTCAGACTGACTCAAAAGGTTGAGTCGCAGTTAGCAGCCTAAGGGTTAATTAGCATCAGAAATGTATATTTAAATTTTGTATGCGTGGTTCATGAAGTGGAAATTTGGGTGTATTTAAGATAACATTGGAAATGAAGCAAGCATCCCACCTACAATCCTGATCATCCACTAGATTTTCAAGTCAAAAAGAAAAACAATATGCTTTTGAAATTTGATTAAGCAACAACTGCCCAGCAAGACACACAGACACGTTATGACAAAGACCGGACAATGAATTACGTCATACAAACAAGAAATGTATATAATAGAATAATTCAATGGAATGAAAATGGACAGAGAAGTTCTGCACTGTCGCTGTAAATGGTTTTGAATCTCGGTGTTGAAAGTCACAAATGAAATTGAAAGTTTGAGCACAAACTCAGTTGGACATGGACTCAAGCTTTATATGCACGGAATCTGGACATAGTATTCTAATTGGAGTGGTTGGTGAATACGGCCCATGATTTCGCAATGCGTGGGATGCCGGTTGAAATAAGGGACAAGATAAAATAGCATTTGCAATAAATTATAATCAAGAATAAGCGTCACTATTTATAGGACAACGGATGAACCGGGCCATTAACAATGTTGAATTACGGTTTGCATGAGGAGGAAAATGTCTAATATCGCATAAATTTTGAAAGTAATTACAATCTGTATTATAGAAAAAAAACAACAATAGTCGCCAGTCTTGTCCGAAACCCCTATAATGTATGTTAAATGCTCGCGAGCTGAGTGCATTACCTAAGGTTCACATCACTAAACCATGTAACAGTCATTACTTCTCCAGACTTCCGGAAATAGTGAAGATGACAAATAAGCCTGTGTGTATAATTTTCAAGGTCTTCGAACGTTCTCTATAATTCAAGGTCAATTTATATAGTGCTTTTTTTTTCAAAATGCGAGAGAAATGTGCGCGCGTAAGTTATTCTCTTCCAGTAGGTGGCATTCTTTCAAGTACGTAACCATTCTGGTGTTGACATTCGACCCCAGTTTCCCCCTGTCTATATTTAGAAGCTGTCTACAAAGATTTGCAGTAAACAATGGTGTCTTATAAAATTATTTTCCCCGTTTGAAATCACTATATTTTCAAGAAATCTGTAGCGAAAAACTGGCTTGGGTTTTCCACAGACGTATTACTTATAGCCATTTTCTGATTGCTGATTTGCCTACTAATTTCTCCTGTACAGGGAATAGTGATGCGTCAAAGCAGACTGGTCAAATTTTCGAAGAATATTGGCATGCGCAGACAACGGCGAGTAAGTTAATAACAAAAAGCGACTCCCGATAAATACATCATATTGGTGACTTATCGAGCCAGTATAGATATTAATTACCCCGTCACGCTATTGTCACATGTGCATTGCAGATTGCTTATCTCTTTCTCTTTGTTAACCCACGACAGGTATGCCTTAATACGCATTGGAATTTTTTCAACGAAATGGACAGAATGGACACTGGCCTCACGAAATGGAAATCATCATGGTCTGAACTTGGATTAACAAAAGCTAAGGATGTTAATTCAATAATTTTTTAAATGATTGTTACCTAATTTTAAGTAATATTCATCATATCTCAGCCATTTCTTCATTTTTTTTACCTGTTCTACACTGAAATAGGTGGGCGAAATGGAATTCGTCAGAGGCACGAATTTGGCAGAGAACTAAATTATGAGTAAAAGCGCTTAATTAGCCATACTTTCTTTTTCAATATTGTTGCAAGTAACAAACAATTAAAGTTTTGTTTGTCCTATTTGCATCATTTTTCAGTAGACTTATCGTAACCAACTTTTGATCTGTACGAAATGGAAACCGTATATTACTAATAGAATTTTTCGGACAGGCTAAAATAAATTTGAGAATCATGAAACATGACAGACAGTTTGAAAGAGAACTCCCATTGTGAACAAACTTACTTTACTCTTTATTCTTCTTATTTCTCGCTGTACTTGTGCACGAGCTACCAAACCAGATGATGACTATAAAAAATGCAGCTTTAATTTAAATTTGACAGTCCCTTTTCCCATCCTACACAAAGGTTTAGAGCTCCAACTTCATTCTGAGACAAGAATTCTATGATTTATCTATTTTTTAAAGGCAAAGATGGTATATTCAGCCTTTTTTTTTTTTTTTTTTTTTCCAACAAACATAAAATCTATGTTCGTTATGACGTGAACATGTCCATACGATATCAGGAAAACTGTTTCCCCGAAAAACTGCCCATTTCTCCATTTTCCAGAATGTTACATATTGCAAATACTTTCAATTTGGGCCAGTCTAAAATTTTGTAGTCTGGTAAAGATTTAAATTGTGTTTGTGTAAGTGTGTGTTTATTTCTTGTCAAATGTTCCCATTTTAGTACAAGTGCCTCTTTCGATCAACAATTTAACGAATTCTAAATGATTGTCGAAAAGAGGAAAGCAAGATACATGTATGTATAGTGCCCAGTTGAAAAATGCACTGAATTAGAAACATATAAAAAAGGAAGGAAAAAGTGTTTGATAAGCGTTTTGAGTGTTCATCTGAAAAGTGCTTATATTTCTTTGTGTATGTATAAATTCCCTTTTATTCAATGTTCCCATTACGGTATTAAAGCTAAAAACACAAAATGAAATAATGAAAACAAAACTATAGCGGGGATATCTATGGCAATTTCTATCTTTGTGGTGAAACTTACCACGACTGCCTGATGAGGCTTGTAGGGGAGACCAAATAATTTTTTGTAAAACATGGAATACACATAAAAGTATAGGCGGGGGCAGTTTTCCGAGGGGGGGGGGGGGGTTTCCAAGGCTAGGGGCCAGATGAGGCTTGTAGAGGAGCCAAAATAGGTGGGGTTTTTTGTAAAACATGAAATACGTGTACAAAAAGTATAGGCGGGGGCAGTTTTTCTGGGGACGACTTTAGCAGTGACAGGTTTTTTTGGGCGGGGGAGGGGGGGAGGCACTTTTCCAGGGGAAGTTTTCTGGTCGGCAGTTGCCCTAGAATCGTCCATCCTTGACAGCCTGATTACTTACTTAAACCTCTACCGCGTGGGTCAAGCACAGCCAGGCTAAGTTTAGACAGAATTTTTGTCAAAAGGGCACGAAACAAGTCACTTTGATGAACTGATGTCGTATGACCATTCAGGGTGAACGGGTTCATATTTACCAGTCAATTCAAATTGCATTCATAGTCTAAACAGCTTGATTTAGCCAAACAGAAATTGCGTTACTGTCAAATCTAGAAAATTCTTTAGAATTAGACGTAAACTGTTATGAAAACCGAGTCTGGTGAAATAGGGACTTAGACTTGTCCCAATGTGTATAATAACAATAGTGCACTTGAACCAGGAGCATGAATGTCTAGAAAACATTAGCCAAACACAAAAAAGTACCACTGCTCTTAAAATTCAGTTATAAGACTAAGGATCTCTGTCCATAATCGTCCCAAATGAATTCAACGGTAATGATGTCTGTCGTATGAGCCGAGTTCGACAGGGTCTTACTCGGGTTTTATGATGTCCTGAAATAAGTACTTTCATTGCGAGAATTCAGTTCAAACTGTCACTTCACTAACAACTGTCGATATTAACCTTTACAGGATCTCAATCAAGACATTACCCGTAATGGATTTTATATCTTGTTAGGTAAGAAAGACCTCATTCAGCACTTTCCATATATGCTATACGCCGTGAACACAGATAAGCTTTTTATTCCCAACAATCTGTTGGACTCTGCTATATTTAAGGGATTTGGAGGCGACAAATTAAATGTTGCTCAAAAAAGGGGTCTTCCTGTGAAAAGGTAGAAAACATGGAAGAAAAAGAGGAAAACTCTGGGTATACATGTATTTTCTACATTTTCGCACGGTTTTCAAAAAATTTCTGTGTCGGGTTTGTAAAAACACTGGATCGTTTGAAAAAGAATTAACGTGTTTATTGTTGGTTCAGCAAATGAGCAGCAGATTCAAGGTAATTGATGCTAACCTTTACTTATTCCAAACTGCCTCACTAAAATACTAGCTAAGCCTAAAAGAAGAAACAGATGCGTTCCTTAGCAAAAAGGACCACTTGCTTTTTTTTGCCTGTGAAAGAAATGAACATGTCCAGAGGGGCAGAACAGACATAAACTTTTACGTACACGTATAAACAGTGCTAGTTTTTTTGTATTTTAATCCTTTTATCTTTTTATTTAAACTTTTTATAGCAGTCGGGCAGTGCACCCATCCATGAATCCGTAGTGTATCCTTTTATTACGTGACACGGTTATTTTACTGCTGTCAGTGCACCAGACCATGAATTCTTATCTTAATGCAGTTTTTAGCCACGCTCCCATAGCTCAGTCGGTAGCGTACAGGACTTGAGAACAGGAGGTCGCTGGTTCGATCCCCGGCTTGGCCAATTTCTTTCCGAGGATTGATGATGGTCATCGCGACAGGATTCATTCTTCTCTCACCGCTGACCATTGTTTCGACGATGGTTATGTGGGAAAGCAGCCAGTGGCTTTGAAAGAATATTGTGCGGAGTACCGGTAAGAGAAACTCCATGAAAGCATGGATAGGTGCACTGGCCGCCGTGGTATAACTGAAATAATGTTGAAAACGTAGTTAAAACACCATACAAGCATACTTAACTCAGTTTTACAAACGAGACTCTTTCCAAAGCACTGACTGCATTCCAATGTGACAAAGTCCAAACAACGCAGTAAAAGCAGATAAATCCAGCACATTGACCATATATAAATTTTGTGAAAGGAAAATAACCGCACGAAAGCGCATCCCAAGTCTAGTCTGTCCTCACACTAGAAAGCGATCGAATTAGACAGACACATTAATATCCCCAGAGAAAATCGCGTATGCTTACATGATAATCAAAATATAATTAATATGAATATACTAGATCTACTATCCCACTCACTTCCCCTTCACTGATAGGAAACAGGTAAATGTCCCCTTTAAAAATATCAACGGTCTAGTTTTAACACATTTGAAACATTTAAGACTTTAAGCCCAACAACAATAACGACTTAAATTGCATTAATTCTAACTTACATGGAGATAAAACCCATTACGATATTACTATGCGATTTAATTTTCTTAGTAACTTGTTACTTTTTTAACTGTTCAACACATTCGGCGCCAAAGAAGATTGCTTTATCAGACCATGATACCATTACTGGACTGCATAAAATATCCAGATGCATGTGTTTCTATCTTAGATCTACACTGTCCAGTACTTGGTGCGACAATTTTAACGTACAAGCCGTCAAGTTGATAACGTTCAGTCCATTTTTCTTGCACTCCACGTGATGCTGCTCCTGTAGGATCGTAAGAATAAAGGAAAGCATTCTAGTGTTACTTTATGCAGAATAAATTGTATATCGTAATGTTGAACCACATGATAAAGATTAAATCCCAACCATCGCCTTTCTATCATAGTGTTTGGTGATTACTGTACAGTATTGACATACGTTTCATCTTTGATTTCTTCTAACAGATTTAACTAGTGAAACTCGTTTATTTCAGCCACCATATTATAAGGAAAATACAAATGAAAACGATACAATTTGAGCGGCACATGTGGTATCTACGTATTTTGTTTCTGTGCGTGGTCCTGACATGCCTTTCTGTTTCAACAAGAAATGTGGAATTTTCTAAAGCTGCACTGATGGTCATTTTCAATTCTTTATAAAACTTTCAAATTGTAACATTCATGTAGTTGCATATATGTTACTTGTTTTAATTGTAACTTAGCAATTCGAATTCACATTTACTGTTATGTTACGGATCAGTTAACAGCTGTTACGAGCAAAAAATAATGCTGAGGGCAAATGAGGGCCAATCTTCGAAAGTAGGCGTAACACATGTAAGAAATAAGTCTAGACGGACGAGAATGGATTCAGCAGACTTCAAAATGTTTGGTTCAGTTTTGGATGACCTGTTACATATACTTCAATTGATTTCTTACATACAGATACAGACATTCTGTATACAGTCTACGTTTGATTCATTTACTGTTGGACTCCCACATCAATTGAATAGATATACTCATTCAGTTACGGAGACCAATATAACTATCTCGGTCAGTTTATTTCACTAACTTTGAACCGTCGGGATCAAAAAGAAATGTATATCCAAATATTAACTGTCCGCAAAATCAAATTACCGTCAGCACCATGAGGATATTGCGGAACTTAACAAAATTTTAATAGCTTTTTTTTTTTTACATATCGAACGCCTTAAAAGTCTTCTTTTGTCCATATCTACTTTCTGAATAATTTCCATATGGCTTCACGTTGATAAGAAACTTTTTCCAGTTTAGTGTAAATTAAAATGTCATTATCCTAAACAGAAGCTCCGAAAAAAGCACTCTATATGTCTATTACATATGTGATATCTCGAGTATCGCATATCATTCGAGGTACTGGAACAGATACATGTATGCATCTGGCAAATAACGTAAGAGTGGTTCTGATCGTTCTGCGTGCTAATTAAAGCAACAAAAAACTGCTGCTGTTCTACTCTTCAGTTCGAAAGAATACATTTCTAATAAAATCTTAGGACTTATTTACTTGAATGTCTATCTCTTTATCTGTATTTTCTTCTTTAATCATAAAGTTTTCAGGCAAAACTCTGTAAATGTAGTATAGATTGATTGAATTCCATATTGTATGAATTACACGTATATTTCTGATATAAATATTTCGTTCTGGAGTCCTTTATAGCCAAGTGGTTGAGATCTGATTAATAATTCCAGAGGTCATGGATTCTACTTGCATCGGGGCAATAGCGGCTTCGTGGGAAGGCTTCAGAGTCGCCCTTAATCGCCACCTCGACTCCTCAGAATGTGGCTTTGGTGTCTTCCCATTTGTCCAACATTAAAAAAAATAAGGCACTTACCTGTACGGGTTAGGGATGATATAAGGGTAAGTGTGAATATAGTCTGTATCAAACATTAATTTGGGAGGTTATAGTTTTGCATAGTTTTGAACAAAGAACAAATTAAAGAAATATCTCTTTTCATGCACACATCTTTTCTACCTTCTAGAAACCATAGAATAAAAATTATATAGCAGCCGCCTGCAACAATAAGTTACTAAGTTTATGCAAATATACCATATTTTTTATGGTTGTTGTTTTAGGCAGGTGTTACAGTTACTTATTAAATGAATTACACTGCCGAGCCCAGTCGGTATTGTACAAGCCTTGAGAACGTGGGGGGGGGGGGGGGGGGGGGGGGTGGCGGGGTCGGGGCCGTCGCTGGTTCTATTCTCGGATTGGCTAATTTCTTTCCGAGGATTGATGATCATCATTGCAACAAGATTCATTCTTCTCTCACAGATGATCATTGTTTCGACGATTGTTATGCGTGAAAGCAGCCAGTGGCCTGTGAAGAATATTGTGCGTAGTACTGGTAAAGAAACTCAAGGAAATCATGGATAGGTGAACTGGCCACCGCGATATAACTGAAATGATGTTGACAACAGCCATGGTTAAACACCATGATAACATCCTTATTCGTTGCAACCAACAGAGATATAGTAACATTTTGAAAGGAAAATTTATTTCTACTCTTTTCTCTGTTTTTAATGTTGTATTGTTTTTAACAGCTGAACACAATAAAAAAAATTATAACATTTATGAAATAAATTTACAATTTGGATTCTTTCATACATAATTTCCCTTTAACTACTAGTTGGTACAGACTATAGCTGTAAAACAGCCCTGGGCAAGGATTATTTGTGTCCTTACCTGTACCAATTCCCATACTGGCATCATTTTATGATCGACAATTTTTCGCAGATTCGTGCTTTACCGCAAATATTACCTAATTCTCTGTTTACCAGACAACGACTTTTCATTAAACTCGTCTTATTTGAAAGGATTAGCAGACGACAAGTTCAAATACTGCTTTGATAATGGAATTTGTATTTGAAAGAGGAAAAACACTGTGAGAAGAGGAGAAAAAGCTGGTATCCAGCTTTTTTTTTTTTCCCAAGATTTTTTTTTTTTTTCAAAGGCCATTTTCATTAAGGGCCTGAAACACGAAATTATTCGGTATATGGTTAAGACATTCAACATAACCAACATGCATGGTTTAGTATTAGCGATAAACTTACAGATTTTAGATGAGGACAATGCTTAAAATTAACAGATTTCACTCAAATTCAATAGAACTCCCACAAAAAAAAAAATCAAGTATCAAACGGTGTACACCAAAATCATACTGCACTGACGTACAGACTCATCGCCGGTTAGACTATTCGTTAAGGACGTAATGGATATGAGAAGAATGGAATATCTGTCAGCGTTAAATTTTGTACGACACTTTGAATAAATACGACAGAAATTGACAGCTGTAGCATCTGAGGAAATTCGACTGTTCACAATTTCCGCCGACAGTTGACAGATATATGACGTCACCTGACAGTTAAAGAAGAGTTTACGGGTTGGCTCTTCGATAAATGTCGCTATGCTCAACTGTATTTCTCTACAAGCTAATTTCGGCAGAAAAATCTCAATTGAAAAGATAAAGGCTAATATTTCGAATGGAATTTGATCGTTAAAAAATCTTCAAACTATGTTTTATGTTATTTAAAAGAAAAAAAATGAGTTTGCTTACTTTAAAATAAACGAGACATAGATATTAAACTACAAAGAAATTTCTCGCGATCAGATTGGATAATATGCTCCGAATGAATATTGCTGCCCACTGGCAGAAAACAGGGAACAACACAGTTTCCTGTCAGAAGCCCCATAGACATTTGACTCATAGACTTCAACAAAAATCTAAGATGGCGGCTTCGAATCGGAACGAGTCGCCCACAAGACGAATACACAGTAATATTAATTGTTTCCCTCTATGGTTGTCATGGAGGCGGAAAGAGTGGATTATTTTCGAAAATAAATGAAAGTGTCGAAACAGCTTGCTATCGGCTGCTACGAGGAGTATTTACATCTACCTCCACGATTTTGTCAGCGACGAGGAAAAACATCTATGTGCGGCTTTATAAGATATAGTTGTTGCCTGCCGAACAGTATGGTTTGAGATCGGATTGCGCTGAATATGCAGTCTGATCTAGGATCTATCGACTGACAGATACATTTTAGTTGTCCGGTCAGGTCGGGTAACGACATTATTCGCCTAAGCCGTGAACAAGTTTCAAAGTACCCTGCCAACTGATTGAACAATGAATTCATTATAATGCAAAGTTTTACGATTCCAGCGTGTTTTCAAGTGACATTTCCCTGCTTTATGCTCTCAAAAATCGAATACGCATAAGAAGTCTGAGTGCCCCAACCCACGGATAACTGACGTCACTCTAAACTGACGTCACCCAAAACTGCAAAACGTGCAGTCCGGTGCATAAAGTCACTGCGATTCAAGGTATTTTCATTTTAACGTGGATTTAACAACTTCAGCGTAAGTAGCTACCCATTTAATGATTTGTATGCAAAAGTAACATTATTTAATTCAAACGACCATTAGTTTATTTCTTTAAAGTTACAATATATGACAATATATGATCTTTGACACTTCACGATTTGTTAACATGGCGAAGGGTTGGCTAGATTCCCCTCGTATAGTCACGTTAATGTATTTGGTATGTAACCATTATCATTTCAACAACCCATGTTTAACAAGGATTTTATAAGCCAAGTCCAGTAGCGTAGTCGGCAGCGTACAGGAATTCAGAACAGATGCTTGCCAGATCGATTTCTCGGGATAGTTTGGTAAATACGGGCCCAGATCTTGGATCTATACCGTCCGCCTGGTTTACTCTTTACCAAACGACAAATTCGTGGTGGACCAGTCCAAATTGAAAGTATTTGCAGACGACAACTAAAATGTGGCGCAGACGACGGTGTTTGTCTTTGGAATGTTAGAAAGCATTGTGGTAAGAGAAGAAAATGCTGGTAACCAGCATTTTCTTCTTTTCCACAGTGATTTCAAAAGCCGTCTTCTTCGGAGTCGACTAAAACACGGATTGTGTGCTGAAACGCTGATCAAGCTACGACAGAACATTTTTATGAGTTTTTGTTTATTGTACTTTTCATCTTTAGCAAGAGGTCGAGTGTATAACAATATGTACTGCGTATATATTTTCAAATGGAAGTGTTTATTCACCACTTCAGCTTTGTAACATCTACATTTCTGTAATTGTACAAAAGCTGTTGAAATCATTTACAAATTTAGACGCTAGAGCCGTCAAGTTATATGGCTTTAAACACGTCTATAGAGTGCTTTTTGAAATTCTAATTGGGTTTAAAAGTCTGAACATCTTTTTTTCTAAAAGCCCATGTCGGTAGCAATTTGTGTCCTTTTATAATTTGTTTATCTTATGTTAGTGTATGTCATAATTGTTAGAATGGAAATGTGTTAGAACTTTACGAGAGAGAGCCAGAGAGAGATAGTAATAATTGCATATTTTGTTTTTGCTTGTAAAGTTTTTATACTATCAATATAATAATATTACTCTTGTCCCCAGGACATTTTTTCAAGAAGAACTTTTTGTGATAGAACGATTCGATTTAAAACTTATTGCTATTGAAAAGAACAAACCATAAAACATCTATAGACGTCTATGCAATATTCTTGGTGACGTCAAACCTCAAGAGAAAAGATGACTGTGAGGGTTCATTTTGCGTTTATATCAAGGAAGCTCCTTACAATCTAACTTTCCTTGTTTCTTTATCTGGGAATCAATTTTTTAGCTCAAATGGATTTCATAAAACTTTTGTCGTAGCATGAAATCCATCGTCCGTCCGTCTGTCCTCCAGGCTTGCGTACGTTCGTCAGGCTTTTTCTTGTTACCGCCGTTAAGTTTACATTCGTAGCTGTTTCTCGTTCACTTTCCTAAGCTTGTTTGTTGTAGCAATGGCTTGAACGTCAAGTAAAGTGGAAAATATCCTCCGAGAAAACTTGTGTCACTTTCAGTTGGAAATTAGTTTTTCGCCGAACAAACTGCGCAAACTTTGTCCGTTATTCTGTATTTTAAACATAACATTTATACACAAGTTGATGTGAACTGTATGAACGAGAAACTGTTAAAAGTGCTTGGAAAGGAACAAAAGAAGTCATTTTAATATTGTTTACGAAATAAAGTGCAAATATATATTTCCGTTGTTTTATAACTTTTCCATTTACTTTAGGAAATGAAATCTTTTGGATAAAAAGTATGTTTCTAATACAGAGAACTTCGAATGTTTTCAAATCTTTAAAATTATTGTTCTGTTGCTTTTTGTTTTGCAGGAGGCGTGCGTCCAAATCTCACACAAAAATACAATTTTACTCTCTTACATTTTTGCTATCATCTTGAAATGTGTTGCGAAAGACGCCGGTCCTAGGCTCGGACATTTAGCACTGTGGATCCCTTGCTTTGAAACCAAATAAATAACTAGTAGGATTAGTGATCTGTCGTATAACAAAAGTACGGTTGAAAGCGACAGTTTGACCTAAAACTAACTTGTAAGTCATATGTGGAGGGGTAAAATAATGAAGGGTAAAAGTCATCTATAAGTGCGATAATTGATGTAAATAAGACAGGCAGGTGTACAAAGATATATCATGTCTATCGCATCAGACATAAAAGGATCAGGAAATTTCATATTCCTATTGAAGTGTCACGGTTTAGCTGATTACTTCCTGAACCCTCTACGACCCCGAGTATTGATCATCTTGAAAAAGAAGACTTTTGAAAACAATTGTGAGAAAAGGAAAAATGCTGGTTACCAGCATTTTCTCCTTTTCCCACAGTATTATGTAGCCTTTTAAAGAATAAAATCATGTCAGCCATACTGAGTTGTCGTTTACAAATGCTCTCAATTTGGGCGAGGTTAGAATCGTATTTGCTGGTAAAAATATTAAACAAATTTTCAGAAGCGGACTCGGAGCACTCCTTTTATGTGTAGTCGAAACAAGTTTATACGGTATATTAATGCACGTGAAAACAATGTGACGAAGAGAGAGAATTGCTGATTACGAAAAAATTATTATTTTGATCACAATGTTTCGGAAGTGGTCTTCTGCAAGTCTATCAAGTCGTCTGCATGAGTATTGTGGTTTCCTGTGTTTTCCGTTCTCTTATATCACAATATGTATCTGTAAATAACTTATTTTTCTACCTTTGAACGTCGTCGTATTGAACTAGGGAACTTTATTCTATTTAACCTTTTTGTCTCGATAAAGCAAATACATTTGCCACCCGACACCAAAGACTGAAGAGTGTGTGACGGATGAAATCTTGATTAACCTGTCTGTTTAACCCTTTACTACGAGCCAAAATGTTAGAGTTATCCAAATTCAGAACTGTTACAGACAACATTTAAGTGAAACTCAAAAACTGAAATTTGTCTTAGCAAGGATAGAAAAAAAAGGTAGGAAAAGGAGAAAATGCTGGTTACCAGCATTTTTTTTTTCCTTTTCCACAGTGTTTTAAAAAGCCTTCTTTCTCGGGGTCGTTAAAACCCGAGATTGTTTTGTAAATGATCAAGACAGATACACAATGGTTTTCTTGACACGTGAATGACATGGGGGCGTAATGTGAGAGATAGAACACGTTCCTGGTGGTGTGCACTCTTCCTAGCAAACACTTGTGTAAGCCGAGTTTGACATCCGAGTTGGAAATCAGACTTCGTAACTTTTTAAGGGGTTGTCTCAAAATTGACGAATATCATCCTTGCCCATTTTTTAAGTGACGCAATTTAATTAATACTTAGAGGAAAACATAGATTCAGAGAACATTTTTTAATCCAAGAAAAATGAAGAAATCGTTACGAATCAAGGGACACAATTACCGTTAAAGACCTAATGAGTGATAAAAAAAAATAATATGTTCTCATTTTATTTTTCACGGACAGACTGGCCGCATTTAGAGATTCGCCATGACAACAAGATAATTTCGTCCGTTTCGGACGGGCTTATTCCAAGCTCTAGACTCTTGGCAGTTTTTTTTTTTCTTTCAAAAATATATTGTACAATTCATAATTTTCTCCCACAAGTTGAGGGAGCGGCCACTTTCTTTACCGGCCAGGTTGAAGCTGTGCACCAGTACCATGGAACAAAGTCGACTACAATCTTCCCTATCCTTTGTTTAAAATGACGCGTTGAGAAAAGATATTTTATTTTGTACAGTGACTTGAAAAACATGTCTTTTATTACGAAGAATGAAAACGGGAATTTGACACAAAGTTGTTTATTTGAAGGGATATGGACTTTGAATTGTTTGACTAAATTTTATTGATTGTAGATTGATTTTATGGTGTTTAACGCCGTTTTCAACATTATTTCAGTTATATCACGGCGGCCAGCGCATCTATCCATGCTTTCCTGTAGTTTCTTTTACCAGTACTCCGCACTATATTCTTTCCAAGTCACTGGTTGCTTTCCCACATAACCATCGTCGAAACAATGGTCAGCGCTGAGAGAGGAATGAATCCTGTCGCGATAACTATCATTAATCCTCTGAAAGAAATTGGCCAAGCCGGGATCGAACCAGCGACCTCCTTTTCTCAAGTCCTGTACGCTACCGACTGAGCTACAGGGGCTTGGCGACTAAATTTTCAGAAGATAGATTTGAGAAATGCCCCCGCAAATGTTGATTTCAGTTGTTATAATTCGAATACTTTATTAGATACTGAAAATCGCAGTAAGGTTATATTTCAAGGCAACACTACAAGCAAACTTCGAGTTCTTTAACTGACAAAAACCGTAGTGTGAACTTTTGTACCCTGCTGCATAAAAGCATACATTGATATTGATTGCAAAACTTTGTTGTGGCATTGCGAACACCTAAACGAGAAAAGAAGTTTGCTGGTTTAAGCTTAAACTTCAGACAATTCGAATACAGTACCATATTCAATCTTAATATAAAATGCCCTAATAAGCACACCCTACCTTTTTAGAATATCGAAAATCGTCCTTATAAGCGCACATTGAATTGATGATATTTAATCTTCATCGCAAATTTTATAATAAGCTTTGAATTAGTTGATTTATTTGGTAATTTAGTGCATGGTGCAACCTTGAAAATTGTGTCTGCTGCCATAATACAAGCATTATACGAGGTGAGTAAATTATAAAGCGGCTCAGTTGGAAGGAAATTTGTCCACTAATTGTCGGGCATTGTCGAAAAGTTGAGAGCTCAGTGCGCTTGGTAGGTTGAATATGGTACTACAGAGAAATTATTTTTCTGGAGGCTAGGTTTGAACATTCGAAATATGTATTAAACGTATGCCTGGATGATCTCCAAAACACGCTGGCACCATTACATTAACACGCCTATGCAATGTTTGTATGGCTGAAAAAAAAAATCGGATAATGATTTTTTTTTTTTTTTTCTTTTTTCACAAAACAAAATGGCTACTTACTGAAACAGCCTTGTAATTGCGGTTCTAATGTGTACCCACAATCTTTGATCCAAATATTTAGCCTAAAATATCTATAAAACATTTTACGTCGATGAAAACTGATCATTCGTGAATTTATCGTCTTGGCTGCAACTTAGGATTTATTCACAGGTTAAATATTCCACGGTTCTCTAACTAAAGTTTTCAATATTTTTTTAGCGAAACGCGAGAATTGTATAAATGCATTAAAATGCTTCGGCGGGGCGAAACAACAAATACAAATACAATGATTTGCAAATACTGATACTGAAAGGCCGCCTCCACTCATGTCTTACTTAATGACCTGGTACTTAAAGAATTGCCTCGGTAGGGCAATCTCAACAAACAACTAAACGGGTACCCCACAGGCACACCGATATAAGACAAGATTTCAAGCATATCCGCCCGATATTTACACACTACAAATGTCATTATAAATCATGTGTCCTTTGATTCCATAAAGAAGAATACCTTGTCAACACGACCATGCAAATTGGCCCTGTGTATGCGTTAAAAATGTCAATTTTCTGATGAAAAATTTGGCTATTTCGTCCATTCACACTTGAAATACAATGAGGCGGTCCTAACGAGCAACAAAAACCTATTCCCGGATTATACATAAGAAGATAGAGTTATTTCCGTGCAAACCCTACTTCACTCTGTATAATGTTGGTCTACAGGGGTCCTTAATGCAAGGGTATGTTAACTAAATGGAAAATACTGAATAGTATTGAAAAGCAAAGAGCCAGACCTGCCTGCGTATCCGCTCAGCCCGGTCTTAGTCCCCACCAGTTGCTATTTACTAGGCAAAAATTTGTCATCCTGCCAAGAGCAGACGACAGACAACACCGCTGCAATAGAACTTAGCTATTCAATGCAGCCCCAGCATTTTAGGAAGAAAAATTAATGCACCTATGGTTGACTTAATCATTCAAAATCGACTGTTTTATGATCTGTGACACTAAATTAAAGCCTTGAATTAAGTGAGTTTATGCCACATAAATAACTAGTGAAAAAAATGAAATAGAATCCAATTCAAAGAACTAAATAACAATTTTCGTCTAATAATAGGGTAAATTCGGCCCTGTCCAAAAGTGAAAAAATGTTGTTCTGAACAAAATTTTAACAAAACTTTATATTAGATTTCCATGAAACGTATATCATGAAGATACTTCTACATGTATATGATTCACTATCTGTGGAAGAAAATGGGCCCGCCCGAGTAGCTCAGTGGTAAGCTTATCTGACTGGTGATCCGGTGGTTGCGGGTTCGATACCCGGTTCAGGCAAACTTTCTTTCTTGCGATTTTTCGCCCCTCACCTTTTATGCATGTGAGAAAAGTAGTCAGTGGCTTGGAAAGTAAGTTGTGTCAGTACTGATGTGAGAAAGCCAGGAAACACATGCGTAGGTGCACTAACCGATACGACCTAAGCTGTTAAAATGGTGTTAACTCCAATACAAACAAACAACAAATTGTGAAAGAATGAGGAACTTTCGCCGCACAGCTTCAGAGATATTGGAATCGAAATTGCGTTATAGTGAATTTGCATTCTGCATTCAAATTCATGACACATACAGCATCATGATATCCCAAACTGAAAAAGATGTCAGTCTAATTCCATAAGTGCATATGATCATTTTAACACATGCTAACATTTACTGCGACGTAATGAAGTTCACCAATCCGCCGACCAATCTTCAAGGAATTAAAGACGTATCTAAAGTATCCGAAATATTCGTATCCGAAAAGTGAAAGTAGGCCATTCCATAACTTTCTCACTTTCTACTGAAGTAGAACGACGTTTATTAACAGCGTCAGTGTGCTTCAGTACACTTTATTTACTAAATGTAATGAACTTCCCTTTAAAATACTCATATTTATTTTAGTATTTCCTTGCAAAGAAGCGTATGGCGACTAAGAACATTATGCGCAGAAAGGTGCGCACTCAGAACTACCGCGAACGCCTTTAATAGGGATTCTCGGTAGTATAAGGTCAAGCAAGGGAAGTATTTATCTTTCTGTCATTTTTTTTTTTATCATGGATGCTCAAAATCAATCCAAATATCACCACAAAAAAGGTCAACAGTTGGCCGAGTTGAATGTTTGTGATTATGGAGCATTTTTAATACGAAAGGCTTTGTCGTTATCGACGTATACTTTAAATAATACCGTAATAAACATTATAAGCAGTCAGTAAGTATACTTTAGTACTTTTTTCAATTTGCAATAGGTACACTGGCTTATCTGTTTCTTTTCCTACTGTGTATGTGGAAGATGCTCCATTTTCTGCCTGAGGACACAACAGAAATGCAAGAAAACTTTATATATCAATTTCATTTCCCTGTGTCCATGGTGTGGGTCAACACAATGGGTCAATGCAAACAAGATTTTGTTGTAAAGCGGCTAAATTCTTTATATAAGACCGGTATAAGTTTTAAAAAACCAATTCGAGTCACAGTACAAAGTCATCTAAGGTGACTGGACAAGTCAGTGTACAAAAGTTAGTTTGTAAGCATTGAAGAATTACGATATTTTGATCGCTTTTGAAGTCATATCTTGGAACTCGATGATAAAAAGACAAGGCGTGTACATGGGCAGGCCTTTTTCTCGGGAAGGAACACTCTTATTTGCGCTGATGTTATAATGCTGGTATGTTTTGTGGTAAAAAATCATTTCAGTTTCTGCACGTCATGATCAAGACATTCCCATTGCTCCATGGAGGTTACACATCACACGTTCATGTGCCTGGTATGTTCTGTGTATATCAAAAGTGCAAATGAATGAGAAGATTTTAAATAAATTTTCAAAATAAACGAAAAAACTTACCGTGTAAACGTATTTTTTTAGATTCAAGTGACATACCCTACTGTACAGAATCCCAAGTCACATACAAGCTCAATACACTGTAAACTTTCGGTCCTACACTGTGTTAACAGTATCAGAAAACATCTTATGAAAAAAAGGGAGAAGGTCCGCTTTGAGTCAACGAACAATGTAAGACCATTACTTAAACAATATATCTTGAAGTGTTAATTGACTGCTCATATCAATACAAATTTTGGCTTTTGAGTTTCAAACTGGGAAAGACTGTAAAATATAAAGCTACGTTTATAACAGAAAGTCAGCCATTTAGACTGAATACATGAATGTGTGAGCTGTCGCCGTGATATGACTGACATAATATTGAAAGCGACGTAAAACACCATTTAATCAATCAAAAGACTGACTGCTTGAGTACAGCAATGTGCCCCCTGATTTAATCGAGGAGCACAAATAATGTGAAATTGTTTATGTTATGTTTTGCTTTTACCTTATCTCTAGGTTATTGATCAGCCCTTGGGGCTTGGTCATTAAATGTTTGAGCTGTGGTGACAGTTTATCCCTCAGTTGTCTGTAGCTGTTGGTTTTATATAGGGTCCGAGCAGCTGGGGTTAGCTGGTAAGCGTTAGCTTTTATGTCCTCTATTATGCCTGCCCAATTTGATGGGTATGCGAGGTACGCCAGCATCATCAAAATTTGTTCCTCTTGCAATCTTACAGTTCTACTTTTTCGAAAACCCAAAGCACCTGCAGAAATCGATAAAATTACACTAATCATACCAGTATTTTACCACACATATTTTTGCCCATCTGCATGCCCACGCATCGAAAGATCGGGAGCATGTTGTTCGACCGTTATCCGTCTGTCTGTCCAAAATTTAACATAAATCTTAAAATTTGCCATTACCTTTGGAAGTATTTACGTTACAAAGCTCATATTTGATGTGTAGGTACCTTTTGACGATACGCATCTGCCGACGTCTAGTAATAATGTTCATGTTTTTAAATCGTATGACTTAAATGTATCTGCAAATCGACCCCTGAATTGTTTACATTTGGCCACTGATGTGCCTTTAAACATAATTCTGGTAATGAATGGGTTCCTAAAGTTAACGTGAGCAACAAATTATTGTTTTGTTTGGCCTTTTATTTTATATACACAAGACAGACTTACAAAAGTATGAAAACATGTAGACTTCTTAATCTGATTGTTCGCCATATCCAATGTAATTTCTTTATCAAGTTGTTAAAAATACTCGTGACGTTTTTTTCTTTCAAGTTTACGACTCAAGTTGCACGTGATAAATGTACAAATTCAATAAGCCACCTCGGCGCAAAACAGGGAATTCAAACTTCTGGTGCGATCGATAAACATTTAATATGCCTAATCTATTCAACCTTAGAGTAACAATCAATCAAGTACAGAACATTGACATAAGCTACTTATATAGAAGATGAATCGGATGCTTGGAAATAAAACGCGATTATTAGAAACATTAAGTATCAAGGTGGGTAGTTTACTTGAAAAGTAAAAAGTAACATTAAAGACACTACATGACTTAAGTATATTTTATGTGAAATTGTATGAGATGTTATACGAAATTGATGGGAAAATAATATAACGAGAAAATAAATAATACCACGTGGTATTCACAGTGTGCGGACATGGAAAATTCGCTGTGACAAAATTTTGGAATATATACACGTATTAAAGTGAAATACTAGTGACATAACATACATACATTTATCGGAAACATCACAGGATATTATAGTGATAGATTTTTGAGGAAAAGGGGTCGGATATTGATGTTATTGCATTTTCAATTTTGTCCTTTGTCTAAGGATTCTAAAAATAGACACCTAACTACACGTTCAACTACTGGTGGTCAGCACAGAACAGTTAGCACGTGAGTAATCCCGTGAGTTATCCCGTGTCTCGTGATTTTTATAAGTTTGTGAGGCTTCATATAACTATATAGAACCAAAATGGCGACCAGGGGTCAAGGTCTTAAAGCTAATAAAAGTAAACAAAAGAAAACGGGAGAAATGAGTCAGTCGGATCTTGAGAGTAGCCAACTGGAATCTGAAAAAACTGGATCAAAGATGGATGACATATCAGATGATATAAAGGAAATAAAATGTGAAATGAAGGAGATGCTGAAGAAAACAGATATAGAAGAGTTAATCAAAAACACAATAACAGAGACCATAAAATCTTTAGAAGATAGACTGAAGGATCAGTTGAAAAAAGAAATCGAAGACAAATGTGAAAAACTTGAAAACGTTATACAATCCCTTGAACACGAAAATGAAAAACTGAAGGAAAAGTTAGAGATGAGTACGAAGAAAATAGAAGAAAGAACAAAAGAAATAGAGGTAAAAATAGTAGAGCAAGAACAGAGAAATAAGGACGCAATTAAGATGGGTAATCATAATGAACAATATTCCCGTAAAAACAATATAAAGATCATGGATATAGAAGAAGAACCTGCGGAAAGTGAAGAAAAACTAACACAAAAGGTTTGCTCCATTCTAAGTAAACAAGGCGTTGTTCTCAGTAAGCAAGAAATTCTCGCCATCCACAGACTTCCCAGTAGAACTCAAGCCAGAAAACCAGTCATAGTTAAAACTATTAACAACAGTGTAAAAACGAGAGTAATGAGAAGAAGGAAGGAGATGAAGGCCGCTGGTTATAGAATTGCAGACGACGTAACGAGATTGAATACAGGGCTGATAAGCAGACTAAATGGTCATAAAAAGATTGAAAGTGCTTGGTTTTTTAATGGTTCTGTATTTGGGCGCACGAAGAATGGAAGGAGATTGAAATTTGAGCTTTTTGATGATATTAATCACGTGATTTCAAAAAACGATTAACTTTTTACCACGTGAGGCCGAATTTCAGCAATCCTGAAGGAAAATGTTTGGGATCGTTTTGGAGGGAGGAAGGGATGCTGGCACAGTACTTTTTTTCCGTTCTTCACACTGTTTTTTTTAAACTACCATATCAGAGACAGAAACCATCGTTTTGGATCAGTTCATTTGTTGTCAGTATTGGTTTTGAATTTGGTCTTGACCTAAATGTTGTTGTCTAGTAAGGATTTTACTCGGTCAGACAATTTCGACTTTTAATGACCCTGGGAAAGAAGCTTTTTGAGAGCATTTTGAGAAGGGAAAAAATGCTGATGGTCAGCTTTTTCTGCTTTTCCCATAATATTTTTCTGGTCTATAACGGAAAAATTGTACCATTTTTGCCATCTTAAATTCGTCATCTACAACTGCTTTGAATTTAGACAATTCTAAAATTTTGTTGTTTTGGTTTAGAACTAATATAACATTCCGATACTGAATAACTGTGAGACAGTCTTGAGTTATTGAATATGGATCGACTTGTACATGTATTAATAATTCTGTATTGTACAGGATATATCTGAGTAAGGGATAAGGGTTATCATTGTACAAATAGTTAAAGCTGTTGAGTTTAGACTTTGTGCTTGAATTGTAGGCGATGTAACATATTCCGTGAAAATGACAAAAAATCACGTAAGATTACCATTCTTTTGATGTGCTTTTGAGATTCTTTTTTAACGCTTATTGTGACTTTCATCCTGCCCAACACGATGTTGATATGCTTCGAAAACAATGTGATTGATCAACATGTGCTGTAGTCTGTGTTGGTTTGATGTACAATTGAAGTACAATTAGGTTCCATTAACTCTTTACAACACAATCATGACTTTTAACACCCCTGTATAAGAAGCTTATTGAGGGAATTGTGGGAAAGGGAGAAAATGCTTATAACCAGCATATTTCTCCTTTTCCCACAATGTTTTCTTCTCTATCTAAAATAGAAATCATTTACACGACTTTTAACACCCCTATATAAGAAGCCTTTTGAGGGCATTGTGGGAAGGGAAGAAAATGCTGATAACCAGAGTAATTCTCCTTTTCCAACAAATGTTTTCTTCTCTATCTAAAACAAAAATCATTTTTACAGTTATATTTAATTTGTCGTCTGCAAGTCCTTTCAATTTTGTCAGAAAATCACGTAAGATTAGCATTCTTTTGATGTGAATTTGAGATTCTTCTTGAACGCTTATTGTGACTTTTATCCTGCCCAATACAATGTTGATATGCTTCGCAGACAATGTGATTGATCAACATGTGCTGTGGTCCAACCAATCGCAATCTCTGTGTTGGTTTGATGTACAATTGAAGTACAATTAGGTTCCATTAACTCTTTACGACACAATCACGATTTTTAACACCCCTGTATAAGAAGTTCTTTGAGGGCATTGTGGGAAAAGAAGAAAATGCTGGTAACCAGCGTTTTTCTCCTTTTCCCACAATGTTCTTCTTCTTTATCAAAAACAAAAATCACTTGTACAGTTACATTTAATCTGTCGTCTGCAACTCCTTTCAAATTTGACCAGTCTAAAATTTTAGTCGTTTGGTAAAGAATTAACTGTGTGTTTTATCCATTTCTTCTCTATCTAAAACAAAAATCATTTGTACAGTTATATTTAATTTGTCGTCTGCAAGTCCTCCCAATTTAGTCAGAAAATCACGTAAGATTACCATTCTTTTGATGTGCATTTGAGATTCTTTTTTAACGCTTATTGTGACTTTTATCCTGCCCAACACGATGTTGATATGCTTCGAAGACAATGTGATTGATCAACATGTGCTGTGGTCCAACCAATCGCAATCTCTGTGTTGGTTTGATGTACAATTGAAGTACAATTAGGTTCCATTAACTCTTTACGACACAATCACGATTTTTAACACCCCTGTATAAGAAGCCTATTGAGGACATTGTGGGAAAAGGAGAAAATGCTTATAACCAGCATATTTCTCCTTTTCCCACAATGTTTTCTTCTCTATCTAAAACAAAAATCATTTACACGACTTTTAACACCCATGTATAAGAAGCCTTTTGAGGGCATTGTGGGAAAGGGAGAAAATGCTGATAACCAGCGTATTTCTCCTTTTCCAACAAATGCTTTCTTCTCTATCTAAAACAAAAATCATTTGTACAGCTATATTTAATTTGTCGTCTGCAAGTCTTTTCAATTTTGTCAGAAAATCACGTAAGATTAGCATTCTTTTGATGTGCATTTGAGATTCTTTTTTAACGCTTATTGTGACTTTTATCCTGCCCAACACGATGTTGATATGCTTCGAAGACAATGTGATAGATCAGCATGTGCTGTGGTCCAACCAATCGAAATCTCTGTGTTGGTTTGATGTACAATTGAAGTACAATTAGGTTCCATTAACTCTTTACGACATAATCACGACTTTTAACCCTTTCCCAAACGACAAACTTTGGTACTGCACCAAGTTGGGGGCATTTGCGGACGACGGTTCAACTCTTGCTGTGGGGAAGATTTCTGTCTATGATGGGGTGGAGGGCATTGTGGGAAAAGGAGAGAATGCTGGTTACCAGCATTTTCTCCTTGTCCCATAGTGTTTTCAAAGGCTAATATTCCAGACCCGTAAAAACCAAGGATTGTTTGGGAAGGGGTTAACACCCCTGTAAAAGAAGGCTATTGAGGGCATTGTGGGAAAGGGAGAAAATGCTGATAACCAGCGTATTTCTCCTTTTCCCACAATGTTTTTCTTCTTTATCTAAAACAGAAATCATTTGTACAGTTGCATTTGATCTGTCGTCTGCAGGTCATTTCGATTTTTACCAGTCTAAAGTTTTGTCGTTTGGTAAAGAATTAACTGTGTGTTATACTCATTACCATTCTACACATATCCTTTTTACATGCCTTTGCGGACAGTGTGAGCTATGGATCGGACTGCATGTACGTGTGGGCCGACTTTTGTTCATGTTCTTGCTTTCATTTTCTTCAGTTTATGTTTTTATATGCAAATAAGTCCCATTCACGGTCAATTACACCCATGTTTTTTTAGCGTACAGATTCATTTAAAAATATCTGGGAGACGGGATATGCCGTGTTCGGCCCAGTTTGTCTATGGGGTCTGATCCTGTTTGACATTCTCCCTTTTTAGGTCTACTTGAAATTCACCCAATTTTTGGGGTTTTTTTTTTTTGAAATTATACTTTGACATAAAGATTGACTTAAACTTTAAGACTTTTCATCGGACAGTGTGGCCCATGATCGGCCTGTATGTAAGTGCAGTCTGATCTTGGCTCAATGTGTCCGATTATAATTTACGTGCATTTGAGTTCCATTTACCGTTACTGTACCATTCATTCTGCTACGAAGAGTTTATTTATAGACAATGTGAATTATGGTTGGCTTGCGTATGCATGAAGTTTGATTTTGAATCACTGTTTTCGCTAATGTATATGAATTCAAATTACTGTCACCTTCACTCAGCCATTTAGAGATATATTTTCTTTTTTTCGGAAAATATAACCTATGATCGGCCTGCATGTCGGTGCAGTCTGACCTCAGTTGACTTCTTTCGTTTTCGTTTTATATACATTTGAATGTTATTAAGCTGTTTATTGTAATCCTTATTCTGCTATGTTGAACTACTTTGTTATGATTGTAAAAGATCGGCTTGCGTATGCTTGCGGTCTAATTCTGTCGCACCATGTTCATTCTTTGAATATTTAGGCTTCATTCATTGCAAGTCTTACTCTACCATACAGAGCTATACCTACTTTTTCTTATTGAGCAATGTGTGACATGATTGGCCTGCATAGGGGTGCGTTCCGATCTCTATTCTATTTCTCCGTTTTTGTTTTATGTACATAATAGTTTCACTCACTGTTCATTGTTTCTCTTATTCTGCCATGCAACTATTTTGACATTTTTTTGCGGACAATGTGTGTCGTGGTCGACCGATACATACGGACAGGCTGACCCCGGCTCATTTTTCTCCGTAATTTGTCTTATGTGCATACGATTTCCATTCATTGTTCATTGTTTCCATTATTTTTCTATGCAGAATTACTTTTTTTTTACAGACAACGTGTGCCATGGTCGACCAGTAGTACCTACATGCAGGTTGACCTCGGCTCTTTTTTTTTTACGTTTTTGTTTTATGTACATGTAAGTTCCATTCAATGTTTTTTGTTCCCCTTGATTCGCTATGCAGAACTATTTTGGCATCTTTTGAGGACACTGTGTGCCGTGGTCGGCCAGTGCATATGGGCAGGCTGGCCTCGGATTACTTCTTATGTTTTTGTTTTGTGTATATGTAAGTTCTATTCACTGTTCATTGTTCCCCTACTCTGTTATGCGGAACTATTTTGACATTTTTTTTTTTCCATGTGGATTAGTCATATAGTTTAGTCTCACTCAATATTTGCATATGTTTGCGGACAACGTGTGCCGTGGTCGGCCAGTACATTTGTCCAGGTTAACCTCAGCTCACTTTCTCGGTTTTTTTTTTGTTGTTGTTGTTTAATGTACACGAATTCCATACATTGTTTATTGGTCTCTTTGTCTGCTATGTATAATTAATTTGACATGGTTTTGCGGACATCGTGTGCCGTGGCCTGCCAACACATTCGTGCAGGTTGGCATCGGCTCACTTTTTCCGTATTTTGTTTAATGTACATGTATATGAGTTCCTTTTACTGTTCACTGTTCCCCTTACTTTGTCATATAGAACTGTCCGACATGGTTTTGAGAACAGCGTGTACCATGTGTGGCCGGTATATACGTGCAGGCTGAACTAGGCTCAGTTTGTCCATTTTTTTTGTTTTTTGTTTTATACACATGAGTTCCATACATTGTTCATTGGTCCCTTTAGTCTGGTATGTAGAATTATTTCGATATATTTTTACGGACATCGTGTATGTGGTCGGCCAATACATACTTGTCGTTTTGACCTCGACTCACTTTCTCTGTTTTTGTTTCGTCTACATGAATTCTAATCACTGTCAATTCTTTTCGTTGATCTGTTTTCTAGACCTTTCATTGCTTGTATTCGCACCCCTCACAACGTACGTCAGTGTGACGTCACAGGTAGTGATATCGGACCCTTGTTATAAAGTCCATGTGTGTGTTTGGTAAGAGTGTTTTTTTTTGTAATCGTTCCTTTAAATGACCTGAAAAATTCTTTTTTAATATGTACTTGCAGCCAATATGCGCTGAGATCGGCTAACATGTGTATGCAGCTTTTCTCTGATCTCTGACGGCTTTCCCTTTTTCCTTCCCTTCTTTTCTTATCAGCATTTACTTTTCATTCCATTTTAACGCTCTCGTTTGAAACCTTGACTGTCCATTAACACGAGTTCTTACGTCTTGAAATTAATACTTTTTGAAACAATGCGGAAAAAGAAAAAATTGGCATACATGTTTACTCCTACCGCTTCCCTGAATTAGTTACAGACCGAAGGTCAAACCCAATTTTTGGGTGGCGGCCCGGTTTTTAGGTTTCAAATTTACGACTGAGATTCGCTAATAATGTATTGTGTAAAGAAAAAAAACGTGTATACAGAAATATCCACTCTCGCACAATGTACACAAATTCTCTTTCAGTTTTTTTATCCTTTCTACTCAAACATTACTCAGAACACCCGAACATAGCATTCACCCATACAATGCATTTAACGGTAAACTATACTGGTTACAACGGAGAAATTAAAAATGATGATATATTGATAACACTGATGCTTCTGATGACCGAATATAGGTAGTTTGAAAATTTGTTCCTACAATTGTCGTGGACTGAACAATACTAAAAAACGATTTGATATATTCACACTCTTTAAAGAAAAGAACGTTGACATTTTATGTTTACAAGAGACTCACTTTTTTGAAGAAATTGAAAATAAAATTTATCAAGAATGGGAAGGAAATTGTGTCTTTAGTCATGGTAGTTCAAATTCAAAAGGAGTAGCTGTTTTGATAAAAAAAGGTACAGATATCAAAGTTTTGGCATGCAGAAAAGATACTAATGGACAGTTTATTGCTCTCAATATATCTTACAGCGACAAACAAATTATACTCGCAAATATATATGCACCAAATACTGATAACCCTGGATTTTTTATAAATGCTTTTAGTCATATTGATTCTTTCGGAAAAATGGATAATATCATTGTATGTGGTGACTTTAATCTTGTTCTTGATAGCTCAATTGACTATGAAAACTACAAAGATTCTAATCATAACATCAATTCGAGAAAACTTTTAATTAAGACAATCAATGAAAGAGAACTTATGGACCCATTTAGACATTTGCATGGGGAGACTCGGAAGTATACCTGGAAACGCTTTTCATCTTTACAGAGAGGGAGATTGGATTTCTTTTTAACGACAAAAAGTTTAATTCCATTACTCAGAAATTGTGATATAGACATAAGCTATAGATCGGATCACTCTATAATTGTACTTGAACTACAGTTTTCTAATCAAAAACATGGGAAAGGATACTGGAAATTTAATAATTCATTATTAAATGACATAGAATATGTTAATCTCATTAATAAAAAAATAAATAATGTTATCCTGCAATACTCTTTACCAGTTTATGATAGAGAAAATATTATCAATATTGATCGTTCAGAGTTACAATTCATAATAGATGATCAGCTTTTTATGGAAACTTTGTTAATGGAAATACGGGGGGAAACAATCTCATTTTCAAGTTATAAAACAAAAGCAAAAAACCAGAGAGAAAAACATATTGAAAATGAAATTTCTTTTTTAGAAACAAATTTAAATGAAACGAATAAAGATAGGTTATCTTCATTACAATCAGAGTTAGAAAACTTACGAAAAGAAAAACTACATGGCTCTTTTATTAGGTCTAGAGCAAACTGGGTCGACAGTGGAGAAAAAGTGACGAAATATTTCTGTAATTTGGAAAAACAAAATATTGCATCAAAAACTATTCCCTTTATAGAAACAGAAGATGGCAATCACTTATTTGACCAAAGGGAAATCCTTAAAGAAGCAAAACATTATTATGAAACTTTATATAATGAATCAAATAATTTGATTGACGTCAATTTAGAGGATGACTTAAAAAACTGTACTTCAAATAAGCTAGACGAAAAGCAGAAGAAGGAACTTGAAGGACTATTACAATACAATGAGGTAACACATACACTCAAAAACATGAAAAATGACAAAAGCCCAGGAGGGGATGGTTTTACTTCTAATTTTTATAAGGTGTTCTGGAATAAGATAGGTCATTTTGTTGTAAGAGCATTAAATCACGCATTTATTTCTAGATCCTTTTCACCAAATGTTAAATTAGGAACTATAACTTGCATACCAAAAGATAATAAACCAAAAAAGTTTTTAAAAGACTGGAGACCTATCACTCTTTTAAATGTTCTGTATAAGCTTGCATCTGGGAGTATTGCAAATAGGATGAAACACGTTTTGGATCATATCATATCAAGCGACCAAACTGGGTTCTTAAGAGACAGGTTTATAGGTGAAAACACAAGACTAGTTTATGACATTATGCAATATTGTGAAGAACATAGAATACCTGGACTTTTAATGTTAATAGATTTTGAAAAGGCCTTTGATTCTCTATCATTTAATTTTATTGAAAAGACGCTTGAATATTTTAATTTCGGTGTAATGTTCAAAGAATGGATTAAATTATTTCTGCACAATACTGAGGTATGCGTACAAATAAATGGTTTTCTTTCAGATTATTTCAAAGTCAGAAGGGGATGTCGACAAGGTGATCCAATATCCGCTTATATTTTCATCCTTTGCACCGAAATTCTTAACATTAAATTAAAGCACGATAGAAATATAACGGGACTAAAAATAAAAAAAGAAGAATATATCATATCACAATTTGCTGATGACACAACACTCTTTTTAGACGGTTCTGAAAAATCGATTAAAAGTACTCTTGAATTACTAGAAAAATTCTCACATATTTCTGGCTTGAAAGTTAATTTCGACAAAACAAAACTTATATGGATTGGCAGTTTGAAGTATAGTACAAGATCTATCAAGACGAAATGGAAATTAACATGGGGGGAAATAAAATTTAAACTTCTTGGACTGGAGTTCCATGTCGATCTAGATAAAATGATAAAGTTAAATTTTGAAAGCAAATTCAAAAGCATTAATAACATTATAAATTATTGGAAGAAAAGAAAACTAACACCAATTGGAAGAATAACTGTAGTCAAAAGTCTTTTATTACCTTTACTCACACATCTATTTATTAGTTTACCATCACCAACGAATGAATTTATGAAACAACTGAACAATACACTTTATGAATTTGTATGGGACGGTACTGCTAAAATTAAACAAACTGTCTTCACAAAAAATTATATGGAAGGAGGTCTAAACATGATTGATATCAATAACTATAATAAAAGTATGAAAATTAAATGGATAAGAAAACTAGTTGCTTGCGGTAAAAGTTGTCATAAATTCATGAATAATGTAATTGACACACACAAACTATTTAATTTTGGAATGATGTACTGTGAAAAAATTATTACCAACATAAGAAATGATTTCTGGATTGATGTTTTAAAATCTTTTATGGTATTTATCTCTAAATGTAGTTTTACAAAACTGCTGGATGTAGTTAACATGCCTCTGTTTTTTAATAGCAATATTTTGGTAGATTCTAAGCACATTTATAATAAAATATTATACGATTGTGGTATAAGATATGTAAAGGATCTGTTAAATGTAGATGGAAGTTTTAAAAATTGGTTAGACATAAAAACAATGACTAGAAACAAAGTGAATTTTTTAAATTTCTATAGCATTACAACATCAGTTAAAACTTTCCTTTCAAAAAATCACATTTTGATTAAAAAGGATGCTTTAAATGGATGTCATAATCCTTCTATTAGTTGTTATTTCTTTCATATGCTTACTAAAAGTAACATAAATAAACATGTTTATAATATTTTGACACACAACGATGAAATACCTTCGAGTAGAGTTAAGTGGGACTCATTATATAACCACATAAATATAGATTGGAAGCAAGTTCATGGAAATGTGTTTAAATGCACAAAAGACACTTATACACAGTGGTTTCAAACAAGAATAATACATAGAATAATTCCAACAAATTCTCTGCTTTTTAAAATGAAATTGATAAATACTAACTCATGTACATTTTGTAAACAATATGAAGAAACTATTCTACATTTATTTCATGACTGTGAACACACCAAATCATTAATTAATAATATAGCAACAATTTTAAGTACTTTTGACCATACACTGCAAATTGATAGTCGAACTTTACTTTTAGGCACACGTACATCAAACGTACCATTAGACAGGCTACTTTTAGAACTTAAGAAATATATTTATCACTGTAGGAATAAACAAAAAATACCCTCAATGATTGGTTTTAAAAATACTCTAAACTTGACCTTGAATATTCATAAATGCACAAACACGCATGAAATTGACAAATGTCACATGACAATTGTAGAACATGTTTATCAAAGTCTCCTTTGCCAGTATAGTGCACAGGTAGTAAATATTAACGAATTTCTATAAAATTTCTGAAGGATTCCAATTTCTTTACTCCATATGCACATATCCACTCACCCACACACACACACATACTTACATCTATTTCATTTTTTTTTACTCTGATTTCTGATTCTCTCTCTCTCTCTCTTTCTCTCTCTCTTAATAAGGCCACATTCAAGTGATGGAATAAATCTACAAAAAATACAATTTTTGTTATGTATATGAAACATCTTTTGTTTAAGAGTGCTAACAAATTATTTAGAAACCTACTAACATTGAATTGTAAGGTATGGTGGGAGATGGCCACGACTCCCATCATACCAGTTGACGTGGCTAATAAAAAAAAAAAAAAAAAATAATCAAATTAAATCGAAGTGCTGCTTTTATGACGCGATAGAAAAACAAGAAAAAAAAGGCTTTAAAATTCGGAAATAATTTTAAGTAAATGATACGATCAGTCATTGTTTTTGGCCAACATACTTTATCTTTAAAGATGTTCGGGCGATGGACCATCGCTGTTCAACTGGTTCTGCTATTCCTCCGATCGCCTCCAGACATTGATGACTACCAACGTTTGAATGTCGGCGTAATTTTCATTCTAAGATGTTTTCCTCCAGATAGAACCTTATACATCCGGAGTAATTGTCTGTTTGATACATATAATGACGCGTACAATAGTCGAAATGTGTTTCAGATGTTTGCAGGAAATAGGTATAAATATTTCCATCTGACCGCAGAAAGTCCAGAAACTTTAATTGCTCCTGTAGACACTTTAGAGATTCCGGACAACAACATTTTGTCTAAGCGTAATCTCTTTTTACTGGTGTTTGTTTTTTGCTGCCAACATATCTATGTTACAGAGTATTGTCATGAATTTTCAACACAAGAACTGCCCTAGTAAAAATGATATAAACGTTCACTGCCTATATCGAACTAGAACAGTTTTTTTCATAGGCCTAATACTCACAAATGGAAACTTTTCCGAGGAAATTGGTCTAAAATTGCATAAGTTGTTGGAGCAATTGATGGCATAAGCCATGAGGCCCTATTGGCTGAAAAAATTTATTTAAACCGTCTCCCTGTTATTACTCCTTTCTCAGCCACACAAATACGGACAATGCAGGGCAACCAGCGACAAGGTACATTTTGGTTAAATAAAACTATAAGCTCATAGACGACGACAGGTACATTAAACAAAATTTAGGTACGTTAAACAAAATTTTGAAAAACAACATGCGTCATACATTCCCCGAGGAATTCATAATGTCATTGTGTTATGAAAGAAATTAGGGTTTTTCTTTTTTTTGAGGGGGGGGCGGGAGGGGTACTAACTCGGTTTTCGGGAGCTTCCTACTTCGTCCTCCCCCCTCCGGCCGACCGATCCAGGCTTGCAGGCTTTGTGGAAGGTTTCTGGAGATGTTTCCGAGTTGTTTGTGCTGGACAGCTACTACAAGCAGAGGCTGAATGTTCGATGTATGGGAGTATGTTCTGTTCTGTGGCAAAGGATGCCACATTTCTTGCTTCGACTGTCTCGATGTGAGGGATCGAAAATGAGAACCTATCCAACACCTACTTCCCCGACATGTTGATGTCCGTAATGACATTTCCTCCCTCTATTGCATAGCAAAGGAAGATACTTTTTTTCTCCTGTTGGCTTTCTCGATGAAAGGGAATCTCACCCGCCTCCTCTGCTTCTGGTAGTACTGGTGCAAGGTCAGGAGCTGCTCAAGCTTTACCCTTCCTGCCTGTTTTACCTTTCAGTGGTATTTCCTCAATGAGGCTTTCTCTTTGACAGTGGATCAAAGTGAAAGTCAATTCATTTTGATGTATATAGACGCAGAAACTCGTAACAAACCGTGAGGGTCACTGTATATTCGCATAAAATCGCAACTACTTGAACCATTTTGTATCAACACGTATCTATCCGTAGGACATTCGTCTCAGGGTGTGAGCTAAGGATCTAGCACAGCGTGCCAGATCGTATGAAATCGATTCAATACGATCAGATGCGATGACTAAATCGTAAATTTTTTTTTGACAGCCAAAGAATTTAGAACGATTAACACGATAGCCACGGGTAACATCAAGTTCTGATATGACCTGATAGGATCATCACGACTTGCTCACGATTAAGACCACAATTTCAATCATGGCGCGAATCGTGATTGTGGGAATCTAGCATTAGGTGCATGATTCACTATAATGTGGTGATTGAGTCAATTTCTTTTCAGATTGCATTCAAGGTGGCTAACTGGCAGTCATTTTAGAATAAGGATGCCTATGTGGTATCTCTCCGTTACATCTGGGTCGAATATAGATAAACTCCATTGACGAACAAAGTATGTACTCATTTTATGTATTGACTGATTTCAGAGACTTTTTGATTTGAATTCGAGATACATTCAGCATCTCTGCTAGTTGTTTGTTTATCAATCACATTTAGGTGGAATACATAGAGAATCTTACATGAGTGTTTATGTGTTATCATTTTTATCAAACGAGTTGACTAAAATTATATGACGCGAGACTTGGCGAGCGTCATATACATTTTAGTCAACGAGTTTGATAAAAAGGATAATACGTAAAAACGAATGTAAGATTCTATTTATCACATGAAACGAATGACAGACAAATAAGTATCCTGCATCATCAACTTAGCCTATATATCGTTCACGGATCCATGTTTACAGATGTAGTTCGTTTGAAATGTGTACATACACAAGAAGATAGTTTTGTGACATTTACATCAAAATTAGAATAAAACAATTTTAAGAGGGATTAAATCGAAATATTTGAATAATTTGTTTACTTCAAATAACTTATGCTGCATTTCTATTGTTGTTATTCAGATGAAAACCATAACATTTTCCACATGTATACATCTTAGTAACAATGACGCCATTTTCCCGCGAAGTGGCGAAGTTGTACAAATTCCGGCACGTGCTCTGTTTGGTTTCGCCGGTTTCTGGCGCTAATGACTACAAACAGAACCAAAACCGGGACCCAACAAAACGATAATACACTAGTGTATTATCAAAAATAAGTCATGGGTTTAATACACTGCTTTAGGTGGTTTTATGTGATAAAGAGAAATTTTAAATGAGCCGTTCTCTGTAAACGGAGGGACTTAATGCCTCTGCAAAATGTAGCGACTCATGTCAGCCTATGCAGGCTGACATGAATCGAAACTTTTCCCAATTTGTAAATTTTCCTCTGTGTTAAAGGACAATTGATTCAGTCAGTTGTTAGACACCTGAAAAGGGATTTTATGGATCCATACTCTGGTGATGACTTTCGTAGCATAGTGCATTACGGAGATGCATTAAACCAAGTTTTCCCAGAGTGACGCTCAGTTAGACAATTTTCGGTTGCTTTTGTGCGACGTTTTTAGAATTAGCGGAGTGATGATGAAGCTTTAGTGGTGGAAAAGTCGCGCGAAAGAAATAGCCTGTACAGGACAGACGCTGTATTTATCAATAGATCTATACCAGACTACAAAATTTTAGACTAGGTCTAATCCGTTTTCAAAACATTTGCATGCATACCACAAATTCAATTAGAATCAAAGTCTGGGATTTGTTAATGAAAGATTAGAAAACATTGTGGAAAGGGAGAAAATGCTGGTTACCAGCATTTCCTCTCTTTTCCACAATGTTTCTAATAGCCACCTCCGTCAGGGTCTTTAAAACTCGAGATCGCATGGTAAAGGGCTTCAAAAGGCGAAAGCTATAGAAACGCATCTTGGGAGAAAAAAAACGAGGCTAGACGCCTCGTAAGATTTCAAGAAATCTTTCAACCGATTCAGTTATTTTCTGAATAGAAAAAGGGGGCTGAATGGTCGAAAAGGGAAGTCTGGTTCTGGATCTACTCTGTCCGATTTCTTCAGATATCCGAAACTCGAAAAACTGAAATTGGAACATCTAGTTGTTATTTGCCAGAATTATTAATTCACTCCTCTTATTTGGCGTCTGTAAGGTTTATATACCCTTTAAATCTATTGTTGCGAAAACATGAGTGACAAGCAATTCCCAGAATTGATATCCCTCGCCAAAAGGGTTTGGTTGTTGACATAAGTTGCATGTTGTGAAAAGTTAATATTACATTTTAATATCCGCCAGTCATGAAATGAAAAGAAGGCTTAAATTATATAAATGTTATATTAAATGGACGTATCGGTGACGTTTCATTGAATTTTGTCCCGGGGTTTTGAAGATATTGCTCTAAACGGACAGACAGACGAATGGAAAGACGGGCGAGTCTAACACACTAGCAGGTAATTCCAAAGGACATCAATACACACAACCAATTCCTTCATGTTAATAGCAGACGACTTTTGAAATAGCCTTGTTAACTTTTTACCAAACGACAAAATTTCACACACAACTAAATTGAAAGCCGCGCAGGCTGACCTACGTCGAAACTTTTTTGATATTGTTAAATCTTCTGCTTGTCAAAGGACTCTTCAACATCTAGGCTCAGCAGGTTGTTAGACAAAATGGATTTTTGGGATCCATAATAACTATGACTTGCTTGATATATTGCATCAAGGAGTGTTTTAACGACCCTGAGGAAGAAGTTTTTGAAGACATTTTGGGAAAAGGAGAAAATGCTGGTAACCAGCATTTTCTCCTTTTCTCACAATGTTTTCTACTGTTCCAAAGACAAACGATATTATTCGAGCCACATTTCATTCGGGGTCTGCGAATGCCTTCAATGAAAAATGAGTCTGAAAATTTGTCGTCTGGTAAAGGGTTAAATGTAACAATGAAAGGTTGGTTATAGGGACAGGCAACAGTTTTCCATACATTTTGGCACGTGAAGACGTTTGCAAAACGACCTTTCAGACAAAATTTTTACGATTTCCACTGTACTTTTTTTTTTTTTTTTTTCCATGTGATGTTATTCACGAGTGCAACCCTGTGATCCTGTGTGGCTCGGTGGTAAAGGTATATGGTTCGAATCCCGGAGACATCAGGTTCGATCTCTCTCGAGGCGCTGGATTTTTAGCTGAAATGTCCTTGTTCAAGACGCTTTAGAGGCATATCCTTGTATGAACTAGTGGTGAAACCGGGACACGCATGAATAAATAAGTTTTGATATGACTGAAGTTGTGTTGAAAGCGGCGTGAAAAACCCAGTCCATATATGTACCAGTGCAAAGTACGAGGCTTCTGTGAAAAATGTGGTGTTGACATTTCTTTTTAAAAAGCCAGTACATCTACCAAAGTGAAGAAAAATATCTATGGTTTCTATCAGAAACTTCTGGTTCGATCTTCGCGGGAAACATGAACAAGTAAGTTGTTGCTGTCATATGACAGAATTACTGTTTAGGCTGGAGTAAGATCGCACGCAAACCGACTCTGGCTCATAATTATCATCAAACCTCGGGAAGAAATCTGATCTAGCCAGGGAAAACAGATGTCGAAGATTTACATTATTAATCCCGACTGGTATTACAGCAATCGCATATTCATAACCAAACTTATATTCAAAGAAAATATGTAAATATTTGAAATTCAGTCAGCAGAAGACGGGTCTTGAGCCAGACACTTGGTTTTTATGCTAATGTATGTAACTAGATCGTTTGGAAAAAGTCGGCTACTGTATAAAGTTCCAGAGATATTGATACTGGAAACACACGCTTTTGTATAATTGAACGGCGCTCTTGAAAAAAGAAGGGTTTAATAGATCTTCTTGTAACAAACAAACAAGTGGCATAATATGGGTCCATATTGTCTAATAATAGACTAATGAGGTAGAATGCTCCTTTGGCACGAACAAAAGTTATCTACAAAAAAAAAAAAAACGTTTTGAAACAGATCAACCTGCACGCATATGGGTCGATACATTTTGTAAATACACCTTTTTCATAAAGCGTGGCTTGATCGTGTTTAGTACTTCTTGGTATACATGTGTGCCTTTCATACTGTTCATTCCGTTCTTCGTGTTACAGCATTTCTTTGTAAAAAGAACTTGATCACGTGTGCAAAAATTAAAGTTTGTTACATAATTGTCCATAGATTATATAGCCACTTTCGTAACGTTTATAGTAATATGGAAAACCCTGAAGGAAAACAGTCATATATTCAACAAGTAGCTGTTCCTTTTTTCCCCAAAAAATGTTTCAAAAGCCGCTGTTAACTACAGGCGTGTAACAGCAGTTGTAGTTCAATGTTTTTTTTTGTTTTTTTTTTCATAGTTATGAAGACTGTCTACCAAACAATCGCCAGTTTTAATGAACCTGGGGAAAATGCGAAACTTGAAAAAAGTTCGAAAAGGAGGCAATGCTGGTAGGTCAGAACGTGTTCTACCCAATCAAAGAAAGAAAAATTTGTTTCAACACCAGCTTGTAAGTCGTATAAAAATAATGTAATCCTTCGAATTTGAACGAGTTTAGAATTTTATCGCATGTTAAAGGGTTACTGACATAATTATTGATCACGGTGATTTGTTGGCAATGATTTGATTCATTCCCCTTATTCCCTTTCAGATAATTGTTCCCGCACAAAAACAGAATCAGGGAAGACGTCAATCATGTAATTACATGCGAAAACCTCCTGATTTTCTTGTCGACAAAAATACACTTATCATTGGATTAAATTGTCTCCACGTTTATCGCACTTGTTCATTGATGCCTCTCTCATTCTATGCTGACGAGAAAAAAAAAAAAAAAAACGCTCATCTAGATTTGGTATTAACTTTGTATTTCAAATATAATGGCAGAGATTTACATGTAATCAGCCTGATGACATCACATTAAAGTAAGTCGTACGATACAACTTTGCCTATTATAACGCTCATGTACATCCTTACAATGTGCGCGCTCATACATTAGTATAAACTATGTGTTTTTTTCATGTCTCCTTTTTACATGAGTCAGTGGACTTACAATTATCTAGCTTCTTCTACAGTTTTGTTTCGGAGAGAGGTCCGAGTTGTGTCCATACTTGAATATGAGCCAATATAAAAACAGTTCTGTGACAGTTTATCGAACACCGCATTTTTTTGTGTGGAAAGCAACCGTAGACGCCCTGATAATCGACATACAGACAGATATCGTTGTGTGCAGAGGAAATCAGAAAGATGCACGCCTAGCACAATGTCTTTCTTACGCAGCATATATTTGGTCCCGCAACGATTGCGGTCAGCATTGGTACACCGTAGTATATGTACATGTAGTATTTAAATATCTTGAAATGTTAGAATTCCGGCGGATGTTTATTAGACGTCTTCATGCACACTACGCTTACCAGTGCGTTAAAGAACACAACCATTACGATTGAGAAGGAGTTATGCTTAGGGCAGCCATCAAGCAAAAGTTTAAGCCCAAACTCGTCAAATGCCAAGGTAATCTCAATACAAAGCAATACATCGTCATGACTTAGCTTCCAGTTGTAGTCACAAAACTTAGGGCATGCTCTTCTGTTATGACAACCCGCAAACTCTAGTTCCATGTGTTACAGTGATCCTTTTTCACATCACCCACATTAACAATTTGCCTTGGTCACTCTATTAAACGAACTGCATTTCCTTCTAATAGGCCTTGAATTACCTCGAGTCCCGCGTAAATGTCAGCTGTAGCCTGATAACGTCCAGACACCGATTTAGCAGTCCACCAGGGGTAGGCCAGATTCCCACAGTACCTGCTACCGATACATAGGTTTAGGGTGACACCTATATGCCATGGTTACAAGTAGACGTAGACTTGAGGGCTACTGGTTGTCTCAGTTAAATGGCTCTAACCCGTATATTTGAAATTAAAGATTTGAAGCATTATGTTACTATCAAGTTATATGCAGTGAATCAGCATCCCTCTAAATTACTAAATCGTCAAATGTACCAATAAGTGTTTCCTTATTCACCTTTGCATAACGGTTAACAAAATGTTTTCTCAGTTAGAAGGGGGCTTCTTTATCTGGCCGGCACATAATTTATCGTCTAGCGGGAGTAATTCGCATTTCCTGGAATCTTTTATTCCAACGCATGAATGGGTAATTGGGTTTTCGTCGCGCGTTGACTGGTCATCGAAATTGTGCAAACAAAAAATCTTGGAGTGAAGGACAATTATACGAATATATGTAATTATTAGTTTAACTAAAAACATTTGTCTTTTAACCTGTTATCGGAACCAAAATGAGATTAGTAATGACATTGACAATCAGAAAGAAGATGGTATTGAAACATAGAAAATCAAAGGTATTGTTGTATCAAAAGATGCTGCTTAGAAAACTTGTTTGACAATTTTGGCCGTCTAGAACACTTTGCAGACGACCGTATAAGGTGGCAACACGGTTTCTGTTTCAATTTTTTTTAAAACACGTCAAAACGAAATTAGGTTTCGTGGAACCATGATAAAAAAACAACAATAAGATCGCATGTCCAGGAGAGATCACGGAATTATTAGTTAATGTGGCCATGTACATTTCTCAACAACCATATAGCAATATTATCTCGTTAAAAACCAAAATTTCCAGATATTATTTCATGCTTTTCGGTAGTTTATCGAGAAATAATGGTGCATCATAAGGTTTAATATTTTATAGTTACGTCCGGCGAAATTTACCGGAAATGTCTCCGTGACTCTTCAATTGATGGCGGACACAGTGGTTCCCGCGCACTGGTTACCTAGGTAAACAGTGCGTGTCATTCGACCAGACGGAAATATGACGTAATTTACGCGCATTTACCCTACATATCTCCCGCTTTACGTAATATTGTAAAGCGATATTATGGGGGGGGGGGGGGTTACGCCACGAGGAATTAGAGAAAACGATTGTACTGGATTTTGATGAAAGTTCAAACAAAAAAAATAAGATTAGAAGCATGGATTTTTTTTTTTTTTTTTTTTAATCGAAATTCTACAAGTTGTCAAAAAAAAGACTTCTCGCGGCTTGAGAAGCTGAACTTATATCCACATAAAAATAGTTTACTTTTGTAACATCTGGTTTTCTGTGCCTATTTTTAATAACTAAATAAACAGTAACGTAATTATTACGGGAACGGCAATATGCTGGAACAGAATTATATTAATTCCTTGGTTTTAGTAACATTCACCACGAAGTCGTACATCCTGAATAAAGGAATTTGAATGAATCTAGGTAAGTCTCTTTTCCTTCTGAAACGAGATGTAGATACCGTAAAAGATCCACTATTTGTATTACTTTTATAAGCTAACCGAAATTCTCGGTAATTCAGATGGATTGGCTTATGGTTAAAAATTGTGTTAGTTTCTAAATTTACATTTAGAACAAAAATGCAACCTAGATTGGTTGGTTAATACTCGCCCTAGAGACACATATACGTAGCCACCCAAATAAGGGAACACGGTTACTTGTTTTTTCTGACATGATTTCACAGGGTCACTTTACCTCTCAATATATGAGCAGATTCGAAGAGCAACAATATGACATATCATCTCCAGTATGCCCGCCAGGTGTCATGCAGGTATTGCTGCACATGGGGGTCACGCCCGAGATTAGCTTGGATTCCATATCTGCTATATATTTTAGGTAAAATAAAGAACTGCCTCTAGATGGAACGCAAGGGTTCCCGTATTTTTTTATTCTATGTATATTTATCAAAGCATTGAAAGAACTGATGGGGACGATACTGAAATGTGAGCCCGCGCAGTTCAGAGTGTACAAAATAACACTTCCTAATAACGGCCCTTCACTTAACATATGAATAAATTATGCAACTGCGCATGAATGGGGGTGGCAGGGAGGGAGGAAGGGCGTGATCAGCCTAAGGCTGCAAATCATGACTTGGTACACTTTTAACGACAGTGTACCCTAATAATGGACTGTAAGAATGTGAAGTCCGATCTTTGGTTTAATCGGCTCGACACAAGTCGTAAGTGTGTTTTCATGCACATGTAATTCAATTACACATATTTGTAAAAACACCAGCCAATTTTGTACCCATATATCAGGTAGTAATATGCAAATTACCAATACAAGAGTACCTTAACCATTAAATTGCTATATGCAAATCTCTACTCAATAGTGAAAACAAAATCGGTGCAATTCCAAAGTTACTCTAGGCAGAAAAATCTTACCATATCAGTCAATCTAGATCTAAAATCAGACTGCACATTCTTTGCAGTCTAATCTAAATCTACATTTACAGCAAGACACACCTAGAGTAGCAATTAATTGCCAAAGAATACACCTAAATTTTATTTGTTTGTCTGCTAAAAGCATTGTGTAACGAGCGTCCTCTACCTTTTCTATCCCTTAAGAGGCAAGTACCCATATTTAACTTGTCGACAAATAAGCCTTTTAGTATGGAGTCTCAAATTATTGTCGAATAAAAAGTTTTGAAAAGAAAATGCCGCTTCAGTGTTCAGTGCATTGATTTTATGCTTATTTCTAACAACAAACGTGGGTGGACAGAAAATCCTATCTAGTAGGGAAAACATCAACTACTACAATTAACGGCCCAGTTATTTCAGTAATTCCTTCGTTGTGGCACATGCTTTCTGTCAAAATTGACAGGTGTCCCAGTTTTTTTGCTCTGAATACATAAGACACTGACAGTACATGTACGTCGTACTTCGGTATCAAGTAAAGCTGAAGAGTAAACAAGTTTTTAGAAAGTAAAGGTCAACAATCTCTCATAATTGACGCGTTTTATTGATCACGTGATCTTACCTGCCTTTGCAAAGTTCTGGCGCGAAATCTAGAAATAGATTTTGTCTCATGCCCATTACAGAAGTACCGCTGAAAAATATGTTTTTTTTTTCGTACGCTTGTCTTTCTTCTTCACTAATGTTTTGTCAGCTATCGCCTCACTGTATTCAATAATGAATCATTTTCGAAGTTTATGGAGATAATAAAGATCTGAAAAGCTCCGTCAAAAACAACTCTATAGTGTTTACATTTAAAGCAGCCCAACGAATGTTAGAACTGCAAAAACAAGAGGGCCATGATGGCCCTGTATCGCTCCACTGGCTTATAAATATAAACCATAAATACTAAACATTTCAATTCTGAGCCAAATGGTTTCAAAATGAAGACTTACAAAGTTTTCTCTGTAACAGCCCATGTGAAAGTTGAGACTCACAAGGCAAAGCCATTTTTGATCCCAGAGCTATAATTACTTGAAACCTGGTAGAGGTCCAAAAGATAAAGCTACATGCCAAAATAATACAAGTCTATGCTGTATGGTTATAAATAAGGTGATTTTCAAGTTTTGTCCATATGTAGCCACTGTAAAACATAAGACCCCTGATGCAAGGCTAATTTTAAAAAAAAAAAAAAAATCAAAACAGGAAGATTTCTTAATTTGTCACTACGTAAGCCCATGTAAAACTTGTGACCCCTGCGGCGGGTCCAATTTTGACACCGGGGCTAAAATTTTGGCTCGCTTGGTAGAGGCCCACTAGATACAGCAACATGCAAAATTTGGTAGCTCTAGTCTTTATGGCTAGGTACAGGAAGATTTTTAAAGTTTTCTCAATATAAGCCTATGTAAAACTTGTGACCCCCGGGGCAAAGCCAATTTTGACCCCAGGGCTATAATTTGAAGAAACTTGATAGAGGTCTACTACATAAAGCTACATGCCAAATTTGGTAGCCCTATGCCTTATGGTTTCAGATAAGAAGATTTTTAAAGATTTCCAATATTTTTCAGTTTTGTTGCCATGGCAACCAGAGTTTTTGAAGGAATCAAATTCTTTCAAGAAATTCTGAAGAGGACCATGGCAGAATCATTTCTGTGAAGTTTCATGAAAATTGGATGGGTAGTTTCAGAGAAGAAGATGTTTGAAATAAAAGTTAACGCACGGACGGACGGACGCACGACGGACACCGGGCCATGACATAAGCCCGCTGGTCTTCGGCCAGTGGAGCTAAAAATACAAGAAGGACAAAGACCACTGGTCAATGTTTCGATGATGTTTGTCCGGGAAACTGTCTAGCGGATTGGAAGAATATTGAGCGTAGTACTGTTAAAAGAAACCTACGGAAAGCATGGAGAGGTGCACAAGCCTCCGCGATGTAACTGAAGTGATGTTGCAAACGGTTACATCAGTGATGTGACGCCGTATAACTCTTTTTTTCCCCAGCCTGGTAGGGCCACAGTTTGGAATCTTATTTCGGTTCAATACTTTTTCTTTATCGTTTTAGATCTTCTGGCTAAACTAGCTTTGAAATTGAAACAAATCGGTTTTTTTTTTTTTTCACAACTGTCTTGAAATATCTATTTTACCTATTTTCCACACAATCCCGAGCTTTAATGACCTTGATAGAGAAGGCTTTTGAAAGCATTTTTTTAGAATACAATTTTTTCTTTCTTCTAAAAGCTAAGTATAAGATATTGAGTCCAATTTACTTTGTTGTCTGCAAATGCTTCAATTTGGACAATTCTAAAATTTTGTCTATTACGATTTAATTTACGTATTGCCAGTTTATGTAAGAGACACCCACTGCAGAATGCCTTTGCTGCTTTAATTTTACATATTCAGCAATAAGATGCTTGAGTATGATTTTAAGTTTTGCAGGCATTCTTTCATTATGAAGGGCTAGAAGACTTTGATTGTTAGATGCGCATGCACATAAGTACTGCAATTATTTATGCAATGATGTCACACCACTACTAATCTACAATAGGCTTCCATGTCGTATTTACAAAAGAAGTCCAACTTGAAAACTTGTCGTTATTCTGGCACTTCAGCTGAGGATTTTTATCGGGCAACGTTGGATGAAAGCTTTGAAATTTGTTTCTTGTATTGATTTGACGATTTTCTTTGAAACTAAGAACGATTTTGTTATTTCTTGTGGAACTTAACCTATGACCATTAATAAAGCACCACCCATTTTCATGTTATAAGGTTGTGTTCAACACAATGAAGTGTCATTCATAATACGGAAACCTAAGACTTCGTTATAAGTTAGTTAACAGAACACACCGAGGTGTCAGTCAATCAACTACCAACACTGCTTAGAACTACGTTGTTACTTATAGACCGTCAGATAGGGACGCTGAACATGTCGAAAAAATAATCACATCCAAAGTTGTGGTCACAGAGACTAGGTCAATGGTCTGAGGTACACGAAATTCTCAAAAAACGTTCAGTGTTCATGCCAAAGCCAATAGCAATGGTGACATCAGCATCTCCTCGCACAGATAACTGGTTAAACCCTCCTCCTCAAGCTGGAAATCAAACACTGAGTTCGCGTCATCGGGAACCTCTGCCATTTGTTATGGAGTGTGGTGCCTGGGCCAATTCCTGTAGATTTTGAACGTGTGGATCCCTTGCTTGAACTTGACAATGACGCCCCAAATGGTCCCACAAAAGCTCAATCGGGTTGAGATCAGGGCTTCTTGAAGGCCAAGGTCATGTGTCAAATTATTTTTGGTGGTGCTTAATCAATGCTCATGTGTATATTTGGTATCTGTGACCATATAAAAGATTATAGTCTACAAATAGATGACGTTTTCTTGCATTGCGATTTTCCAATTGCACGAGTGTTGGAGGTGGAATGAAAGAAAAAAAGAACAAAATCGATTAAAATGTAATTCTTACCTTTTAATGCCCCCCAGTAGGGTGGCATATAGCAGTCGAACTATCTGCCTGTCTGTCCGTCCTAGTTTCCTTGTCCTCCCAACTCCTCTCTCAATTTTTATGCGATTTTCACCAAGCTTGCACACAATAATCAATATCAAGTGCTGAAACGCACATCCTCGAATTTTTTATGTTGTTGTCGTTGTTATGTTGTTGTCCTTGTTATGTAAAAAGTTATTGTCCATTATTAAATTTCTTTTTTTAATGCTTCTGTCCTGGCAACTCCTACAATTCTTGTGAGATTTTCACCATACTTTCACAGAATAAGCAGCAGCATGCGCTGTAGCGCGTATTATTGGGCCTTTTTCATTCGGTCATTTTGACGGAGTTATTGCACTTTGTTTCATTGTATCTTAAACTGCTTCTGTGAGCAACACTTTCTAAATAATTTATGCTTTTTGATAAAAATGTCGCACAGTTATAGTTTGCAAATGCTGTAACATATACTCTGAAGTTTTCGGTCATTTTTGAGTAGATTTTGTCCTTTGTTCGATGTCTCCTTGTGATTCGTCTGTATACGATTCCTCCTTCACGTTTTATAAATTTTTTCTTGGGAGTTCCAAATATTACGTACCACTGAGTGCCGCGGCGTAAAATCATATTTCTTTGCTTTTGATTATATTTGAGGCTTGTCGAAACCAGGTTTCTGTAACGGTTTTAAATCAAACGTTCACAGAGTATCAAGAGCTTCAAGGTTATCATGTTTTGCCATGCATTTATGCCATCCGGGGTATAGGGTTTTTTTTAACAGATCTTTGTTGTGTAAGCATTAGGCAATCATTTCGCGGAATCAATCAGCAAAGTAAAGTGCAGAAGCGGCTCCAAGATAGTGATTTTTAATCCATTTTAATGTTGCAAAATGTCAGTGGTGTGACACTGTATAACTATTTTTTCCAATCTGTTTTACTCTTTCAGCACCAAATATATAAACTTAACCTCTCCCGACAGCAAAAATGAATAACATTTATTGAACCCTTTGCACTGTATCTCAGAGGTTTGACTCATCAAGAGGCCAGAATATATCTAGGAAAAGACAGCACGTTCTGTGTGGTCTGATCTTAATCTATACCGTCCTTAAAGGTTTTCTGTTTTTACGAATGGCTCTGAAAGGGTTTAGGGTCATCAACTCTAATTTGAGTCTAAAAACAGATTCCAATTTACAGTTTCGTGCGAAACTACCCATTTAACACCACAAGATATGCTGACATTTCTTTCCTTCTCTGCGTAATCCGAATCGGCTTAACATTTTAAAAGGTAATCTTTAAAAGGAATAATATATAAAAGTGCTGAGTATTCGGAGCCATATTTTGCTTCGCAACAAAGACCAGAAAGTGTGCTATATTATTATAGAAGTTACTTGCCCGTTGAAAATTGCTAACCAAAGTTTTTATGGCGATAGAAAGACTCTTGAAAGTGAGTCATTCCGTACTTATGCTTTCATATAGCTATTGACTTTTAAATAGTCATGCTGATGCCTCAGTACCAGTAAGCAAAATAGACTATCCTTTACTTTTTTTGCAGTGTTTTTGGCTTCGAGAACTTTTCTTCTTGACTAAAAAGACCATTTGATTTTTTATGCAATCTAAGTACTGGTATTTAGTAATGCAAATGTGACAACATAAACTAGGGTTTTATATGTTAACGTTTCAATCTATTCATTGAAAAATCTTAATCTTAGAATTGATACGATTTTTCTCATTTTTTTTTTTTTTTTCTAAATTTTACTAACAATGACTGTTGTCTGCGCAGGTTGACCGGGGCGAAAACTTTTCGCTATCGGTCAATTTTCTCTATGTCAAAGGACCAGTCTACCTTCATGATTCAGTTGGTTGATAGACAAAAATGGATTTTATACATCAATAATTATGTGGTGTCTTGCTTTGTAAAATGCATCACGTAGACACATTAAGCACCCTTTTTTCCAGAGCACGGCTCAAATATATTTTACTTTTCGAGCAAGTAGTGGTAACATAGCTTTGTTTCTATACATTCTGGATTATTCCAAACATAATTAAAATACCTGATCACGAATAAATTTGTAACCCAATTATGAACTCGTTACAACACAATCCCTCCTTTAACCAGCATTTTTCCCTGTTCCCTAAATGTTTTCTTCCATTTCGAAGACATATCTTATTATTTCAGCTGCATATCATCACAGGCCTTTGAAGCTCAATTGGTTTATCACGGAACACTAAAATTTTCCTTGGACGATCATTGAACACTTTTGCACATTGGTGCATCGCCTGCATATCACGGAGTACTAAAATTTTCATTTACAGCGTTACTATTAATAGCACATTGGTGACTGTCTCTATACTTTATATAATAAGATAATGTGTGCAACGAAATCGAAGAAAATTCTTTCCCCTTTCACAGATAATATTTAACAGGAACCGCAAAATTAAACCTAGTTACCGTTGCAGATGAGCTCACAAATGATTTTTCTTGTGTATCAACGAAAAAATTTCAGATCTTTGTCCGAAAAAAAAAAATTAGTCATAATTCGCTGCAGGATAATCAATTGTGTGACGTCAGCGCATGGCGATCCGGAAAATGTGGAAGCTTTTTAGATTCTTTTTGGATCAGAGCTATAGTTTGAGCCGTTTGGAGCTTTCGAAGGTCAGGATACACAAGAAAACCATCTGTGAACCCATCTGCAACGGTAACTATGTTTATCTTTCCGTTTTCGGTTAAATATTATCTCTGAAAGGGGGCAGGGGTAAGAATTTTCTTCGATTTCGTTATTATATACAATTTAGAGGCAGAGGCCAAAGTGCTATTTATAGTAACAATGTTTCGTTATCCCGTAATAAACCAATGGAATTTCAGTGGCCTATGATATCATTTGTCTTCTGCAAATGCTTTCGATTTGGACATGTGTATTTTTTTTTTTTTTTTCCTCATTTGGTAAAGAGTTAACCTCTATCCTGCTAAATAAGTGAAATAAAACGTTCAAGCCGATAGTAAAAAACCCAAACTTTGCTATTTCAAAGGTACTTTAAAGGAAAGCTATCTCCTTATCGGACAGTGTAGATCTAAGATCAGACTGCGCGTTCTGTGCATTGTGATCTTGATCTACACTTTCCACAAAAGGTCTTTGTGTTGCGCTTAGCAGCCTAAAGGTTAAGACTGCAGTTTGCATCAATACAGCTGTTTCTCTTATGTCTAGAGGAAGAATGTTACCTGATTAAGAAAGTTGCCCAACACGCAATTTTTCGGATGTCTCCGATACTTTGAAATATTTACCTCCCTTTAAACTTACACATTTGTTTGTTTACATTACGAGCAGAGCTCGGTAGCTCAGTCGGTAATGTACAGGACTTGAAAACCAGAGGGTCGCTGGTTCGACTCCCTAACTCGGTCAGTTTCTTTCCGAGGATTAATGATAGACATTACGACAGGATTGTACTCGTACAATATAGCAGCAGATTATAGCAGATGCAGGTATCATATATATGTAGTTGTAGAGCTCTTCATAGAAAGCTTTAACCCTTAATGCCCTGGAACCGCCTTAAGTTGTTTTTGCAGACAGTATAGATCAAGATCAGACTACACAGAATGTGCAGTCTGATCTTTGATCTACACTGTCTGCTACTGTTTACATATTCTAATGGGAAAAAACGTTGAAATAGCAATATTTCGGACTGTTTTTCCTTATTAAACAGGTCCAAATCATTTATTCAGCACTTTAAGGGTTAAAGAGAGATCATCACGCTTCTTAGAAACAGAAATTTAGCTATCAAAGAGCTTTTCACAAAGTTAGTTGCCATTACCGCCAGCGTGGATCAAGATCAGACTGCACAAAACGTGGAGTCTGATCTTTAATCTGCACAGTCTGCCTTGGTAAGAAATTAAGAATTGAAAAAAATAAAGTGTTTTAATATCTGTCTTAATTGTAAAGTTAATAATTATTTGTGATTCGGCACTCTAAGGGTGAATATAAATTACACCGTTTACCAGGGGGGGGGGGGGGGGGGGGTTGTGTGTGTGTGTGTGTGTGTGTGTCAATCATCATGTCACTTTAACATTTTATTTAGTCTGTATAACTGTATACTCGGCCGGTGCTCTACATTACAAGATAAATATGTGTACGTTTGTCTTTATTCAGCAAGATGAAGGCTCAGAGAAAACTTGGAACTTCAATCTCAGTCTGACCCGAAACCTTGAGACACATGACAGCGAAACTTTCTGTGAAAGAGATAATAGGTTCTAGTTTTCTCTTGGGAATAATCACGCAAAATTCAAGTGTCGGGAAAGAAAATCAATTGGACAAATTTAATTGAATCGTAGACTGAATTCGAGTTTTCAACCATTAGAAAATTATCTGAAGAGCAGGTCGGGCACGTAGACCTTTGATAAAATCAACACTCTTTTAATCTATCATCAAACAGGCTTATACTATGGTCGACTGAAGCTGATTTTAATAGAAGAAATGAGAATGAGCCATGCTCTGTAAAAAGGGGCTTAATGCATCTGCGAAAAGTATCGACCCAGGTCAGCCTGGGCAATCTGCGCAGGCTAACCTGGGTCGAAACTTTTCGCTATCGGTCAGTTTTCTACATGTCAAAGGACCAGTGAACCTCATGATTCAGTCGGTTGTTAGATAAAATTGACTTTATGGATCCATGATTATGTGATTACTTGCTTGGTATCATGCCTCGCGGTGATACATTGAATCCCCCTCCTGCCAGAGTATTTCAGAGAACTGGTAATTGGCCTTCTTAGAGTGGTATACGACTAGAGTTCGTTTCGCATGCTTTTAGAAAAATCGTCTCAAAAGATGGTTTTAAAGGGACATTGAACCAGATTTCGTTGCACCAGATTTTTGTGGCTAATTTTTATTCTCGTGCAAGGATGGCTTTAGAATTTAAACAGAACTAGAATAACATATAGAAAACACAAAGGATTACCAGGATTTTAGTATTTCTAAGTAAAATTTCCTATACCTTTAATATTTCCTACACCGTTCATACTATATAACCGTTATTGCATAACAATGGATTGAAACATATATACACAAATAATATTAGGTTGGCCGGATAGCTCATTTGGGAAAGCCGCCGTCTTCGAAATTCGTCTGTTCGAGTCCTACCGGAGGCACTTTTTTCATTGGCATTTTCTCCAATTTAAGGGTCAGGTCCTTGTGATTTTCCTATCCAAAATATCAATTTCCTACCAGTACGCACCCCCCTTTCCTCCCTTGGCACAAATTCTGCTCTCCCCCCCAAAAAAGGGGTCAAAATCTAGTGAATTGCCCCTTTAAAAGTAAACAATAAACAGAAATATAGCATAGATCGATCACACTGCAAAGATGGTGCAGTCTGATCTTCGACCTAGAATGTACGATATTTTGTTGGATATTCTGGTGAAAAAGACGGTCTGGAGTCGCAATATTTTGGTCTCTTTCTTTTGATCAGCCATGTTCATTTGAATTATTTAGTCAGTATATGGGTTACATGGTGTTCGAATTTTAAAGGAAACAAAAAATATCTTTAAAAAAGATACACGGCGTAAATTTGCCGTCAAATAAGTAGGGGCTCTAAGAATAAACATGTCTACATATTTGACCAATCACGAATTTCTATTTATTCTTTTTTTATCAGTACCAAAAAGTAGGTCAAAAGCCAGCACATTCAGCTACGCCGAAAAAATATTTTTTTTGAATCACTGCAAGGACTCAGAAGATACGATACAATCATACGTTTTGTAACTTTCAAATCTAGAAAATCTTGGAGAATAAAACTAAGAATGTTTTTATTAAGAATGGTTGGTGAACACGAAACCAGACTGTAAATTATGTGCACCCTGATCTTGATCAAAGCCGTGCGCAAAGGGTATTGAATTCGTCCATGGCAACGACAGGGTTAACTTTTAGGCTGCTAAGCGCGACTCACTGACCTTTTGCGAACAGTGTAAATCAAGATCAGACTGCACAAACGTGCAGTCCGATCTTGGATCTACACTGTCCGATAAGGAGATATTTTTCTCCAAAAAGTAAGTTTGTAAAAACATTATTTGTAACAGCATTATTTGGGTTTTTACTATCGGCTTGAAAGTTTTATTTAAGTTAAATAGAAGGATAAGGGTTATCAAACGTTAAATGCTAACAAGGGACATAAATGTGACATCTGCTGATTTGTAGAGAAGATGTGACTATGTAGGGTTGTCCTTCCTCGTCAGTAAGGAATGTAAAAGCTTGAACATTTAAAAAGGAGTTGGCCAATGACTTCTTTTGAAATGTGGCGTAAATGATGAGGCTTTTTTTAACGCACATTGTGGAAAAAGGAGAAATGGAGGTTTCCAGTATTTTCTTCTTTTCTAAGTATGTCTCAAGAGCTTTCTTCCTCAAGTTTTTAAAACTAAGAGCTTAACTGGTAGAATGTTGACACGATAATATATTAGAAAATAATACTTTGACCAGCAGCATTATGGACTAACAAACAGTCTCGCTAATCGGAAGCTGCTGTCACTGTACACCCAAAATCAGTCAACTCACTTACAAATAACAATAAGAGTACTCAGTGCTTTTCCAATGAAAATTGTTCAACTGTTACAAAGGTACTATCAAGAGGTTTACTGTCTGATCAGCTGTATCTGTACGCAATCATTAGCTGCAAAGGTCGATAAAAAGTCTATGTGCCTAGCTGCACTTATCTCAACAACGACAAAGACCTAAAGGTTCATTTAGTATGCTAAAATACTTAAGTAAACAACAAAGTGCAGAAAAATGTAATTCATACCGTTCAAAAGTATGGATGTTATTATGAGTCTGATAATGTGTAACAATGGGATCTGTCAGGGTTCCAGTCGCTGGCAGAAAATGTGTTGTATCGCTAGAACAAAAGTTTACCCCTGAATTGTTTACGTTTGTTTGGCAGCTAGTGGGCCAAAAACTCATATCAAAGAACTAAGTTTGCTGCAGTAACAATTTATTAAAACTGCGAAAAAGGCAAAAAAACTGAAGACTCTGGTGGACATTTGTATGTGGAGATAATTGAATCTGTGTTTCGTTCCACTTTGGGTTTTTTTTGTTCTACATTTTTAAGTTATAGCACAGAGGACCTATACTGGCCAAACCTTCTAACCGGTCATTGTTGTTTTTAGACAGCAAATTTTACAAATCATGAAATGGAAATATTATGCAACATGCTGTTGTACCTAAGCCATTGCATTGTGACTACGCTGTATGTCATTTTGAAACAAAACAATAGTTGGCAGTTGCGCATGAGTATTGTCAAAATAAATGAGAAATAAAAGTCTACACAGCTGAAATTTTGCAAGGAATAACAAAACTATCAACCACTTTTTGAGCACAAGAAGGAGTAAAAAAGAGGCGTTTTCAAAATTTTGATTTAAACATTTTCAGTGTTGAATGAATGAGTGTTCAACAAGTCTCTTCGTCGTCATTGAATTCTCTTCAAACTTTAGCTGAGGTATGGTTATGCATTTACCAACTCAAGCTGTAAAATGTTAAACCAAATGACCAGTATCATTTCTAGACAGAAAGGCATTCTATTTAAAGCGACAAAAGTAACGTCGCATTCTGACTTTCCCAGTTCGGGAAGCCGGTATTTATGTTGGGCAGCTGATTGGATAGTCAGCATTTTGATAGTACCTCAACAAAAATTGAATAATTTCCATGTAAAAGGCATCGAAGAACGTTAAGGGTATTCAGAAGACAAGGTGAGTGATTTCTTTATCTACGTGCGTAATCAGAAAATGAATGGTTTAGAATCTCCCTTGACGAATAGAAAGCAAAAGCCTAACGGCTCACGGTAGCCGTAAGCTGCAAAACTCATTGATTCGGCATCTGTCTTGCCTTTCTGTGCAAAAATCGCAGGTTTTATGCCCTAGATCGCGGTAGACGTAAATTCAAACATCTCTTGCCCTTCAAATGATAAACACAAATTAGCCTGTTTTTATGAAACTTGTTTACTGCAGCTAACTGATTTTGGATGTACAGTGATTGTGCGTTCGACCACAGTCAGTAGTGTCCTTTTCTACAACAAAAGTTTCAAAAATGGTCTGGTGCATGACGACAGCATTTGCCCTCAGGTGTTCATGTTTTGTTCAACCCCTTCACAAACAAGACCGTACTCTTAAGACCCTTCGAGTGATAGCCTCTGAAAACATCGTAGAAAAAGGAGGAAATGATGGTGGCCAGTATTATTTTTCCCATCTTCTCTTTCGAAGACAAACCCCAAGATTTGAGCAGCCAATGCTTTTGATATTGACACGTGTAAAAATCTTCCCGTCTGAAGAGGAGATAAATCTTCCACTGCAAACTGCGTAAATGGCTTAAGTGGGCGGTGTGGATTAAGATCAGACTGCACAGAAAGTGTAGTCTGATCTTGGACCTACACCTTCCGCTATCCGACACCAAAGTTTGGCCAAAAGCAACTTCTGTGCCAGTGAAATTATTATTTTTAGATTTTAGTTGGCATCATGTCCCATAAACCCCTCCCCCCCCCCCCCTTTACAAAAACAATGTGAAAGACCCTGAAGAACAACTCTTTGGAAAAAAAATGTGGGAAAAGGAAAAGTGCTGGCTAGTAACATTTTTTTCAGTAGTGTTATTTCACGTTAAATTTTGGCGACGTCGCCTATTGGCGTCAGTGTAAAAACATTTATCGAAAATATTGATCCTCCGTTAAACAGCATTTTTTACTAAAAGTATTACGTTGTATCGAGTCTGAAAATATATATTTCAATGTGAAATTTATAAAGATTTTTTTCATCGAAGTTACCATTGCTTCATTATTAAGTCACAACAAATTAAAGAGTAAAGTATGAAATACACATAAGTCAATGAGAATTCGAATTATGATGAAATATTTCTGGCCACTAACCGAGAGTCTTGGATCTGTAGCATGTGATAATTAACCGTTTAACTCTTTACCACATAAGTAAAATTTTAGACTTGTCCAAATTCAAACCATCTGCAGACGACAAAATAAATATGACTGAAAAATTAAAATTTGTTTTGAAAGAGTAGAAAACATTGTGGGAAAAGGAGAAAATGCTGGTTACCAGCATTTTCTCCTTTTCCCACAATGTTTTCAAAAGGCTTCTTTCACAGGGTCGTTACAAGTCGGGATTGTGTGGTAAAGGGTTAAACCAAACATTCAATGTTTTAAAGATCCTGAGAAAGAGTATGAGTTCTAGCATTTTCTCTTTTCTCACAATGTGATATCCCATAATTTGTACTACTTATGATTTGACCGTATGCAAATGCTTTCAATTCGGACCAGTACAAAATCTTGTCGCTTAGAGGCGTCATTGCGTCAGCCTTTAACTTGTTTAATTGAAACCGATTTGACAGATGGTAAGACTTTGAAAAAAAAAATAGGGCACTCGACCTTTCAGGGTTTTTCCCCAATATTCTTCATTTGTTTTTCACATATAACTTGTACATTGTTTCGTAATATTTCGGTTTTTTTTCCCCTCATTTGCATATAATTAAAACATTTTGATACATCAAAACAACTAAATATACTGCCTAATTAGAGGCTTTAATTATCACTAATTGGTTTTTCAGTGATTGCTTATCGAATCTGATCGATCGACCACCTGCGACTTTTATTTTTTCTGCTGAAGAAATGATGCAGGCGCACCCGCATAGGATGACGCCAAGTACATGTACTACAGATCTAGTTTGGTGGGAAAGGATTTGTCATAAGGCACAAATTCTGAAGTACTCTTTATGAAGAAGATTTAGGAACACAAACAATAGTAGTGTATATTATACCAATTTGCCGCAAAAACAGTTTTATACCGTCTCATAACTAAATGTCCTCTAAAAAAAGTTCCTAATAAAAAAAAAAGTTCCTAATAAAAAAAAAAAAAAAAAAAAAAAATTTAATTTAAAAAAAATTTCATCATCACGCGTCATTGCTTCAGATACTGAGTTACTGAGTTACTGAGTCAATGAGTTACTGAGTTACTGAGTCAATGAGTCAATGAGTTACTGAGTTACTGAGTTGCTCAAGACAATCACTTACATCAGTTAATCGCTTAACCTCCCCATCAACCAACGCGTCATTGCATCAGTTAATCATTGCATCAGCTAACCGGTTAACCAACGCATCAGTTAACCAGCTAACAAGGTGCATCAGTTAACCAGCTAACCAGCTAACCGAGTGCAACAGTTAACCAACGCATCAACTAACCAGCTAAAGCCTAACGAAGGCCCACATGCTAGTTAACCAACGCGTCACGCAATGGCTAGCCAGTTTATGAGTTAGTGGAGGGCTTAAGATGATGGTAAATAAAAAAATGATTTTAAGGTAAAAAATCGCGCAGAGACAGTAGGTAAGATGAATGTACTAAACAGACTTAGTAAACAGAAAATTGAAACATTAGATAGATGTTTAAAAGATAGAGTATACCATTGCTTAATTACTAAATATGTGCCCAATCAAAAAATAGTAACTTTTGGTTTTATTGAACCAGCAAATATGGATAGAGTTATGAAAAGATTAATTTCATCTCTTACTTATTTTGTAAGTAAAGAAAGAATTAAAAATAAAACTTTTAAAATATTTGTATGTTACAACATAGAAAAATGTAATGCGGGTGATATAGTTGAATCATTTTTACCAGCATTATGTGAAGAAGATGAACTTAAATGCTCTTTTTTACTTTTAGCTAAATTATCAGAAATTTTAGCAGATAAACAGTTTGCTTTACATTTTTTATTTAAAGATGGTAACTTTGAAGATGATGAACCAAAAAATATTAACAAAGGCAAAATATTTACTTATGATAAATGTGTTGCATGCTTTGAGGAAGAACCAAAGGTTCATTTTGTTGATTGTGGTCATGTATGTTTATGTATAAATTGTGATGCAAAAGCGACCTTAACTAAATGTCCAGTTTGTAAAACAGAAAATAATATTAAGCGATTAGTTTAAAAATATTTTATTTCTTTTTGTTAAGAAATAAAAAATGAATTAAGCAAAAATTTTTATTTAATAAAAAATAATAATGGAAGATAAAATTAAAAGGTATCTACCTCCAATAAAATATCCAGTTTCATTTTATCCAAGAAATTTTATACCATATTCATTAACACACATAAAAGGTAGTGTTAATGATTTTAATTTATATTATAATTTAGAAAAAGCTATTACTTTAAAAGAAAAATATGAAAAATTAAAAAACGAAATAAACTATAATACAGAGAAAAAAATACAATATGGAAAAGAAACTTATATTAAACTTTTACAAAAATTAAAGAATCATGTTCTTTTACTTAACACAAAAGAAAAATATAGAGATACTTTAACAAAAGAAGATTTAGAGACAATTGAAAAGATAAATGAAGAAGTAGTCATCATTAATAACTTAATATCAGATTATAATGAAAAAAGAAGTGTGCTATGTAAGAAAATGCAGGAATTAACAAATTGGAGAGAATATACAATTTTTGAAAATAAAAAATACGGTCTTTTTAAAGAATGTTACAACAATCTTCATCATGAAAATGATTGCTATGGCGTATTTAAAATTATACACAAAGAAGGTTTACTTTATAAAATAATAAATTATCTAACAGGCTCTAATTATAAAAACAGTGTCAAAGAATGTATAACATGTGGTAAAATTAAAAATTTATAATTTTTATTTGTTCTTAACACAAATAAAAATTTATTTTTTGTACTCCTCTATCCTATGATGCCCCCAAGCAAGTGTATGAATTCCATCAGGTAAAATAAACCTTTTATCATCATTTGCGCTTAATGCTATTTTATTAATTTCTTCCGTATAAATTTGGTGCTTATAACTTCTTAAATTTATCATTGTTCTATGCTGTATATTATTTTTTTCTAAACAATTCAGATAATCCTGATGCGTTATAGTTTTCTTAATTATATTTTTCTTAATCCCCTTACATTTTCTATTTTCACCCCCATCATCCATTTTAATACTGTACATTTTTGGTTTTAATCCAATAGTTTCTTCTATTTCCCACCCACTTGTTTCATCCTTAAACATACCAATCACCTTTTTATTTATACCAATTGGAATACCTGAAGGATGCCCCTCTTTTGGATAATCACTTGTATCAAACTTTTCTTTAACATCATCCGAAATATCTTTATAAAAATCTTCTGTTTTAATTTCATACAATAAACTATCCGTATCAGTAAGTCCTAAAGTTGCTCTATCTCCATATTTTGCTTTAATATAGTTATAGTGAAAATCATACATCAATGTTTTACTTAACTCAAGAATGGAAAATCCTAAATATATTGGCTTGTTAAATATTATTTGTGTTTTTCCCATATGAATGCTTATCAAATTTTCATCAAATATTTTTAAATGCTTAAAGTTTGGTTTGTTTACAAATTTCCTTGCTGATTTTCTATTTCTGAAAAGCTTAACATTTACCCTTTTTCTTATATTTTCCATAGTTTTGCCAAATACTGAATTATTCATTAACTTATAAAAATCCTTTTCAAAATCATTTTTTGCTTTTGTTCTTAGCTGTGTGTTTAAATCTATGTATTGTTTTAACCAATCACTCTCTTTAAACTTAATCCCTCTATGTATTTTCTTCAATTTTAAACCAAGACTTAAACACTGTTTTAAACTTTTATAATGTATAATATATTTCTTTTTATCATGTAAATTTGGTACCAGCTTTTCAACTTTATTTACTTTTTTTCTCTCCGCAGCAAGAGGAAGCTCATTAAAATAATCATGCAGTTCTTTAGGAACATCTAAATCAACTTCCAAAAAACAAGAATGACGTTTCCAGTTGTTTAATTCCTTTTCCGTCATCCATCTAAATCCACCAATTGGAAGCTTCTGACTCATTGCCCAACCATACAAGTTATTCGCATCTAAATATTTACAAAATACTGAAGGCATATTCGAATTGTACTTTTTACCTAAATATTTATTATTAGCTTTTATATACCTTTTAGCAATCATTGAAATTCCACCTCGGATCCCCCTTTCAATAAATTGGATTTTATTTTTATCTCTAATCAGTTTTAACTTAACACCAGTTAACTTTAATGCAGCATCCCAAGCTAAACCAGGTGCAGTAAAATACCAAGCAGGGTCTAATTTATAAACGTTAAAACAAACTTCTCTAAAACTTTCAAACACATCAGCCAAAAGAAGAACATCCGTTTTTAAATATAAATCATGATATTCACCAAGAGTTTTAATTTTAAATGTTTTCCATACCTTTTTTGCATGCTTATAATCTTCTTCTGTAATTCCTTCCCCAGCAAGTTTTGAATAAAATGCTTCTATAGGTGGTAATTGTGTTTCATTAAGTCTTTCTAATGAATCAATATATTCATATGGATAAACACCCTTTCTACGAAGAAGTTTAAACTCTTCTTCTTTTGGAAATTCACTTTTTAAGTTTTTGAATTGATAATCTTCTAAATTTTCTGCTAGTTTTGCTAAACCACTGCTCATAAATTTAAAACTATCTAAAAACCTAATATTCTTATAAATATCTTTATTTTTATACTGACCTACTAAAGTCTTTTTTGTAAGGCTTATATATTTTTCTTCATTATTTGGAATTACATTAATTTCCCCCTCACTAACACCAAGATTTTTAACAAACAAATGAGTATCATATCCAGACAAATTATGAAAGAAAACAGGAAGAAAGTTTGGTTTACGAAAGTTAAGATTACATTTATTATGTGCGGCTCCTCTATATATACCAGTAAAATGACAGTGGTCTCTTACTTTTTTCCATCTATCTTTATCTTTTTCCTTTTTTTCTTCTTTTTCTTCCTCTTCTTCCACTCCATCTTCTTCATCGCTTTCCTCTTCTTCATCCTTTTTTTCTTCCTCCCCAAACTTTATATTACAAAGATAACAAACATCCGCGGTATTAAATTTTTCTGCATCCTCTGCGGTAAGTATCATATCTTTTTTTGGCAATTTAAAAATCTCTTTAGTCAGACTTTCTATTTCTTCCACAAACTTTTCCTCCGCTTTTTCTCCTCGATATAGCAACAATCTAGACTTAAGAACATTTTCATCAAAACTTTTTAAAAAGAAAGCATAACCTGTTGGGACATGCATATGAGTTTTTGTTGTTGTACTTTTACTTGGGTCTGGTTTTGCATGTTGTATTGGTATTTGCATCGTTTCAAAATCGCCATAAACAACAAAAGGATGTCGTTGCGTTTTAACCCAGTTTCTAAACATTATGGTACATCGGTTTTTTGTTGGCATTTTAATTCTTACAGCATCTTCTTCATAGCAAAACACTCTATGATCTTCTAAAACTCTTTCACTCGTAAAATGTTCTAAACAACTCCAACAAAAAGAAAGTTTATGTCCATCTTTGGATATTTTTGATGCTAATAGTGCACTTGGATTTTTTACCCAAACATAATGACTATTTTCATCTTCATCTTTTATTAACAAAAGAATCACTAAATGTTTTCTACCAAAAGTTTCTTTTCTTTGCCTTCTAAGAGGATATAACCCATCTTTCTTATCATAACCTATAACAACAATAGAAAAATCTGAATTTTGATTTTCAAATTTATTAATATCACACAATTTAACGGGGCACCCGATTCCTTTCATATTTAATTCTTTGATTTGTTCTTTTAATTTTTTATCTAGTCTTTCTGGATGTTCTTTTTTCGGATAAACCACTCTCATACAACAGTATAAAAAACAATTATGATCATCTTCATTTTTAATATTAACAAGTCCATTTCTGTTATTTGCTCTTTTTAATCCTGCTGGTAAAGGCATCCATGAACCTGCGAGCCCCTCCCATAACGACCTATTTTCTACAACATGTAATGTTAAGCTTATAACCCTCTCAAATACCCAACCAGTTCCTTGTATTAAAAAAGTTTCGAAATTTCTCATAACTCGTTCTACCATATCATCATAAGCGTCATCTACATTACTTTCCCTTGTTATAATTTCATGACTTGAAGAAAGTTTAACTTCTTTATATTCAATACCACCATCAGATTTTTCCCTTGAAAATAAACATACTAGTTCTAGCTTTACCTTTGTATTTCTATTGTTTCTTAAAAAATTAGTTATGCTTTCTCTACATACTTCTAAAAAATCATTTGCTCCCCATCCCCCCACTCCATCTATAACATGCTGTGTTGCAAATTCTCTTAATGCAGACGCTTCTTGTCTTAATACAAAGTTTGGCATCTCTCTTCTCAGCAAGTCCTCTTCTACATTTTCTAAAACCCGGTTTATAACTTGTGGAATTTGCTCTTCTGGAACATTACCAGTCATCCAATTAGTAAAATTAGACACTCTTCTTCTAACACTCTGAGGAATTACTGCTGAGGCAACCCTTTGAGCACCACTATATAAATTAGATGCAATTGACTGACTAGCATCTACCAGTCTATTGATAAATCTTTGTGAAAAAGAATTCATCGCTATAATTTTTAAAATGAATAAAATTTTCTTAAGTCAAATTTTATTATTTTTTTCATAAATAATAAAATTAAAGAATGTCAATTCTATATTTACCATTCCATACTCTACCATTCCAGTTTTCAATCGTTTGTGGACATTTTTCTATATACTTAGAAGCCTTGTAAATCGATAGAAACTCTTTCACCTCTTCAGTTTCTACATCCTTTAAGGTAACCCTCTTTGGGTTTTTAGCAATATCCTTTAATCTATCATAATTAGGAATTTTTTTTAAAAATTTTTTTTCTTCCTCTTCAGGATACAAACCATGCTCTTTTAACACATCAATATACTTTTTCTTGTTCCAATAGGAGTACCACTTAATATTGTTATCTGTCAATATTTTCTTAAAATCAACAACCTTTTTCATTTTTATTTAAGTAAAAATTTACTTAATATACTACACTCATCTTATTCCCATCACTCTGGAAGTTAATTAGTCTATCACTAATTAAAACTGCAAAAGCTACGGCGTCTGCGCCAGGAGGTCCTTCAAATGTTGCTTTAATGTGAATATCAGTAACAGAATACTTAAGTCTTTCACTTTGTTTACTTAAATCAAACACAAACAAAGGATAAAGGGTTTTGTAATCAGAAGGAGTAATATTAGGGTTTGATACTAATTCATCCATGTTAAAAAACTTTTTTCTAAATGAAGCAGCTTCACTATATATTCTACTAATTTTATTAGTTCTAAAATCTATATTATAATCATATATTGGATATTTTTTTGAACCTAACATTACATAAATATTATTAACTCTTAAGTTGTCAAATATAGCTGGGTTTTGTTCCTGACTATCATTTCTTCCATTTTGAAAACCAACAATTAAAAACCGTGGTACTTCAGGAGATGATTTAGATGATAACCTCCAAGTAAAACTGGTTGATTGTGGAACAGATATATTATCACATTGTAACATTCTATATCCAACAGGGAATTTTTCTTTCTTCTCAATAAATTTAAAAAGTTGCATCTTATGTCCATCTTCTGGTGTTACATGCGGCATAAACCAAGATACCTTCTGTAAGTTAACTTTACCAGCAACTGTAGCACCAGCTCTATAAATTGCATCATCATCACTATCTCTTGTTAAGGTTAAAGTTTGTTTCATACCATATAAAATTTTGTTATAATCTTCACAAAAACCAAATATATGTTTTAATGGTATCCTAAAACTAAATGTTCCAACCGGATTTGAACTAAAAATATAATCCCTTCTTATCTTAAAACCTATATTATTAGCAGCATCAGCTGTTCCAGTAGTATCTTTATACCACAGTTGGTTTAACCCTTGTGATTTAGAAAAGTCATCTGGGTATTTTAACAACCCAAGCATTGTTGTAGACGTACCAGGGTAAATATTGTATTCTATCTCTTGTCCACTAAGTTGATATCTGATAGCTTTAAACAGATACATTATTCCATTATTTATTAAGGTAACCTCATCGGCAGCTCCATAATCGGTATCATCATTTTTTACTAATTTACCTACAAATTCTAAATATGATTCTGAAGGATGATAAAAAATATCTTGAGTTTCAATATCAATCCTTATATTTCCTCCAGAGTTGTTTAGATTAGTCCCTGTAATAGGCAGATATTCATAATACTCATATTCATCAATACTATCATCTTTAAAAATCGGTGCTTTAATATTTAAAATATCCATTTTTATTATATGCAATTATAATTTTAAGTCAAATTATAATTGCTTATATTAATTTAATTTGCCCATAGTTGAGGGAATGACTTGTTTTCATCATTTACATACACACCCTTAAGTTTAATATTTTTAAGTTTTTCTACTGTAAGGTTTTTTTTCATTTTTAGATAAATTCTATTTCCGTAAAGAATGGTTACCTTAGGTATATTATTTTCTTTTAGATATTTATTTACATCTTCTTCAAATTCCTTAATGATATCAGCTTTTTCAGGCGACAATTTTAAAGCAACCTTTTTATAATTATAATTTGTATCATTAACTTCAAGAACTTCACAATCTTCATCAAGTATAAAATTTGCATAAAGGATACTAACCTTTTTTTGTATTGTATTTTTCATAATGTGTTAAATTAAATTTTAGATTTGGCATTCTTTTTTATTTAATGTAATATTTTACTTAACTTAAATATTATAATACTTTAACTCCACCACCCTTACTATTTAACTTCTTAACTAAATCTTGAATAGCAATTGCACTACCATCTATTAAGGTATTAACATTTTGCATTGCAGGTTGTGTTGTAGTAGGCTTTTGAGTATATTTTTCTATAATCTTTTTAGATTTTGGTGTTAAAGCCTTTTGAACTAACTTTTTACCTGCATCAATTGCTGCCGTCTTTCCAACCTCTAACGCTTTCTTTGCTCCTTCCTTAGCTACGCTCTTACCAACATCAACTGCTGAAGATGCAATTTGTTTAGCTGCGCTGCTTGTAAAGAATTTAGTAAGAAAATTGGCTAAAGTATCAAATATTCCTGCCCCTCCATAAGCATATTCTCTTTTAAATCCTCTCTTTTGTGATGTAATCATTTTTATAGTTTAGACAATAATTTTTTATAAGCTTTTGTATCTAATATACGCTGTCTTTTTAATTCATCACAAATACTTACCAACTCATTTCTTACGCCTGTATGACCGGCTCCTTTACTTGCCATTAAGAGGTCTAATCTTTCTAATAGTGCATTAGGGTCAGATGGGATCACGACAATACCTTTTCCGATGGGTCTATCAAACCAAAAATCTTTAAGAATTTTTTTCCATTTGTATGCTTTACTGCTTTTTGGTAAATGACTATTTTTGTTATTATCTCGATGAAGAGTGCCAGATTTTAACATTAACTCCTTGTAATTATCAAAATCCTCGTCAGTATATTTATCTCTGTCTGGTTTTTTAGCTACAATTAACTCCCACAGGCCAGGCGTGCCTTCATAGGTTTTATTTTTAATTGAAAGATTATCTCCTAAAATTTCAACTTCCTCACTGCCAATATAAAATTTACCTTTTTTGTCATATAACCCATACGTTGTATCAGCTTCACCCTTATTTGTATATCTTCTTAGTTGCTTTGCTGCTTCTGGTCCAATAAGCAAAAATGGGTCACTTTCTTCTTCCATTTGTTCAGCAAACCAATTTATTTCTTCTAATTCTTCATCAGTAAGACCCTCACTTTTTTTAGCTTTTATAGAAGGAAAGGCAGGAAACGTAATAGCCTGTGGCAACCGTTCAATCTCCTCTTTAATAGGTTTAAGCCCTTCTGTAATTTCCTTTGTTGCAGCTTTTTGTGTTTCTGTAATAGGTTTAAAAAACTTTGAAAGGTCTGTTTGTAATTCAATTTCACCTGTTTTTTCTGCAAGCTGATTATCATGAATTCTTTTTTTCAGTGCAAGAAATTCTTTTACTGTTTGTTCCCTTTTTAAAGGGTCTTTTATCTTCAAAAATGACATTTTTTTAAAAGTAAAAAAATTTTTTAATTTGTATTGTTTATCTCACACGCACAAGAACACTTAAACTTAGGTGGTTTTATTTTTAATTTGAATGGCTTCCATTGTGTCTTTCTACTAGTCTCCTGAATTCCTCCCGTGCTTCTATTCTCCCCTTCTCGATTAAACTCTCCGATTCCTCTAGCTTGCTTTTTTTCTTTGTCTTACTTCTAATTTCTTCCTTCATTTGTTTGTATTTTTCCAATTCTTCCATAATTAAACTAAATTCTGAATGATCAATTTCATTGTCTGATATTGCTTTTGATATATGCGTAAGTAGTGTATTTAACTTTGAATCTGCCAACATTTTAATCTGAAGATGTTTTTCAGATTTTGTTCTGCTTTTTCTAACCACAAACTTACCCACTAATGCGGCTAACCCAACAACTAAAGCACAGCCTTCTAGAACCATAGTTGCAGGTATCGCTACTACGGTTGATAGTAAAGCGATTCCCCCTGCTCCTGCACCTAGTGCTATAACGGTTAGTCCAGCTTCTACATTATCCACATTCTTACTAATCTTCAAGTATTTTTTACTTAGTTGCTCTCTTTCCCTAACTTCACTTTCTAGAAAAGTCTGAATTTCTGATATCTTTTGTAACCTGAATGATTGACCATTGTCTCTTGAGGATATTACTGGCTCTAATGATGGTGCATTTGGTATATTTCGTGCTTCTAGTAACTCTGGATAAATCTTTTCTTTTAGTTCCATTTTATTAACAACAATTATTTTTTAAATTGAATAGTAAAGACGGCACAAAAATTCGCCTTCATCAATTTTTACTAACTTTTTTGAGTTGTTTGTAATTGTGGTAACCATGTCATCCACTTCTTCTAATGTAACTTCATTTGTAATAGATATTTGATTAAGTTTTAGAGCATAAGATAGAGAAACTAAAACAAAACCTTTACTCATATTAAAACCCATACCTAAAGCCATCGTTCTTGTTTTGCCTCCTTCTAATACTAATGGTTGTTGAGTAAAAATATCCCATGAAACAGAATTAACTTTTTTAGCAGGATACTTACCTTCAACAGGTTTCCAAAAAATAGTTTTTGGTTGAACTATTTTATGATAACCATTTTTATTTCCATTTCCAAATTTATGTACATTCATATTTTTTTAATTATAATATTGCTCCTAATATAGGAATATTAGCAAATGGGCTATTAGGTCCTAAAAGAAGACCTTTTCCATCATAAATTTTTGACCCTTGTTTTAAATACAATCCATCACCAACGGAACTCAATCTGTTACCCTTTGCTGGACCAAGAAATAAACCTTCACCATCAGTTTCTACTTGATAGATACTACCACCTTTCTTAAGATACAATCCATTACCCATTGCTTTTTGAACACCTGAAGAAGCTAGACCAGATAACGCACCAACTCCTATAGCAGGTAAAACGGTTCTTGCTAATGTTGGTAAAACTGATGAAGCTAAACCAGCCAACAAAGGTAAAAATCCGCCTTCTACTTTCATGTTGTGTTTAAGTTGTCTAGGAGACATTCTAAACGTTGCTCCCTTTCCACCTTTATAAGCTTTTGTAAGTTTATTTACTTGTGATTTGGTTAATGCTATTACATCATTACCATGTATATCCTTATGCTTTAAACGAATACTTGCTGGAGCTTTGTTTCTAAAAGCATGTAAAATTTTTTCCTTTTGTCCGTCTGATATATTTATTTTAGCGTTAATGTAGTTTGTCATTTTTTATATTATCTTGCCTCTCTTATATGGAATCTAATTGTTAAATTTTCCCCTCTTAGATTTAGTAATGTTCCATCTTGGTCTGTAATTGATACATTTAAATTATGTATTTCATTTAATGTTAGGGGAAGATAAACAAGGTTTACCGGGTTTTCTATTATTTTATTCCCTGGTGATACATTAGGAAAAAAACTGTAAATCGTATTTCTTTGTGAACCGTTAACATAACTACCTGAAATTAAATCAATATTAACTAACAAGCTATTGATACTAAGAATATTTACTACATTTTCAGATTCATGAAATCCTTGTAGATATTTTGCTCTATTAAATCCTAATACTTTTCCGATACTTCTACCTTGGTTAAAATCTACCCGATATCCATTTTCGACATAAAGAATAGATTTTAAAGTATTAGTATTTGCAGAGATATTAATATAATATTCTTCATTAACTAGGTCATAATGTCCCCTTTTCCTCATTTCTTGTTGTATTGTATCATTAATATCAGCTAAATCATAAGATCCCTCTGGTAATTTTAGTTTTACCCATGTTGCACCATTGTCAGGTGAATAAACAAATGTGTTGTTGTTTTTATCAATATTAGGAAATGAATAGTAAGTTTCAAGGTTAACCAACGCTATTTCATATTCTTTATCTTGGTCTAATTTAAGTGGAGGAGTAAATCTTGTTTTAAACTCTGTTTTGTTATCGCTTACGATAATTTGAAATGATGTTTTATGGTTAGTGTTTTTTACTATCTTTTCAAGTAATTCTACTTCCATTTTATAATTTGTAAAATATATTTTTAAAATGAAAATATAATTTTAATGGTAATCCTTGTAATCTCGTGGTATGTAAAAGTTATCAAAACCACATCTATATTTTCCATCGTTACGGTTCTTAGTTAAATCAATCACAACAAAACCATGTGGTTTTTCCCAACAGTTTTTACAAAAATTGATAAACTCTGTTTTAGTCATATCATCTCCAACATGATCACTATAAATATGGTTAAGATTTTTTAAGTCTTGTCTAAACAAGCATATTAAGTTAGCATTTTCTCTAATAGTTTGACGAGGTAATCTAAAATAATTTTGTGCTAGATAAAAACAATCGGCATTACTATGTCTTCCTCTTACATAATAGTTTTCACACTTGTTTTGCCTTTCTAAAAGTAAGTCATCAAATATCATTAAGTTTTTATTTGATGCATTTAAATCTCTTGGGTCAGGAACATCACTAGCATATTCAAAAAATTCACAATTGATATCAGATTTTTCCTTAATTGTTTTTGCCCATTCTTCAACTAATGCAGTAGGTGAAATATCTCGGTTTTGAACTTCATCTTTAAGTGAGAACAACCTTAATATATATTCTTTTGGTATTTTTTCTTCAAAGGCTTTTTTAAGTATGCGATATTCAGGTTGAAACAAACTTTTACCAAAAACGCATAAGTTGTTATAATCTAACCAATCAGGTCTTAACAAAAGGTTAAGTAAAAGTGTAGTTTTACCACATCCTGATTTACCTACTATTAAACCTCTGATACTCCTAGGTAAAAGGGGATGATTAAATCTTTTTGCTAACACTTCATTCCATGATAAATTAACAATATCCATATTTATATTAAAAAATTTTATTTTAATATAAAAAAAATGTATTGTGTTAAATGTAAAGAGAAAACTGATACTACTGATTTAAATTGTGTAGTAAGTAAAAATGGTAAAAATATGGTGCGGGGAAAATGCGCTATTTGTGGTACAACTAAAACACAATTTGTTAAACAAAAAGAAGGTGGTTCATTGTTAAACAAAGCAATCAATAACTTACCTGTTGAAATGCATTTACCTGGTCATAATTTTACTGGTCCTGGTACTAAGTTAAAGAAAAGATTAAATCCTGATTTAACACCTAAAGAATGGTCAAAGCCTGTTAATCGTGTTGACAAGGCAGCATATCATCATGATATCTGTTATCTTAAGCATAATGATACTAAAACACGTAATGATGTATGTGATGCTAATATGCTTAAAGAGTTAAAGGGTATCTATAATCCTACTATTAAGGAAAGAATGGAAAGAGGATTAGTTTCCTCATTAATAGGAACCAAGAAAAGATTTGGTATGGGAATGAGTAAAAAAAAAATTTAGAAAATATAGTGCTAGCAGAAGAATTACATAAACCAGTAAAAAGAAAATTTAAGAAAAGGAGAGTTAGAGTAAATGGTATTGATAGAATATGGGCAGCAGATTTAGTAGATATGCAAGCATTTTTTAAATTTAATCGTGGAGTAAAATTTCTTCTTGCTGTTATTGACATTTTTTCAAAATATGGATGGCTAATACCATTAAAGGATAAAACAGGAAAATCTGTTTCTATTGCATTGAAGAGTATTTTTAAGGAAAGAAAACCAGAGAAAATGTGGGTAGATAAAGGTAAAGAGTTTTATAACAAAGAGGTTAAAGATTTGATTGAATTGTATTCTACTGAAAATGAGGAAAAATCAAGCGTTGTTGAGAGATGGATTAGAACAATGAAAGAAAAAATGTGGAAGTATTTCTCTGCTCACTCAACAAATGTATATATTGATGTATTACCAAATCTTGTTAAAGAATATAATAACACGAAACACTCATCTATTAAGATGACGCCAACTGAAGCAAGTAAGAAGAAGAATGAAAATAAAGTTTGGACAACATTGTATCCTGATTATGACCAAGTAAGGGAGGATATCAAACCAAAGTTTTCTGTTGGAGACAAAGTAAGGATAAGTAAAAAGAAAAAGACTTTTGAAAAAGGTTATACTACGAGATGGACTGAAGAGGTTTTTACAGTTTCAGAAGTAAAACATACATCACCTGTAACATATAAGATTGAAGATTTAAATGGTAAAGAAATAAAAGGTAGCTTTTATGAACCTGAACTACAAAAAACGAATCAAGAGGTGTATAGGATAGAAAAGGTTATTAAAAAGGGAAAAAAGAAATCTCTTGTAAAGTGGAAAGGTTATTCTGATGAGTTTAATTCATGGGTTGATAACGATGCTATTATAAATATTTAAATATATAAAAAATGAAAGATATTACAATTGATAATGTAACTTTAAAAAATAAACCTTTAAGTAATTTTGAACTAAATGATGCTGCAAAAAAATTAAAATTAAAAAATTTTAGAGGAACATTTTTAAGAGATGCCCTACCAAAAAAGAATAAAAAAAATGAATGCGGTATATTAAACCTTGATGACTCTGGTGGCCCTGGTACTCATTGGGTTGCATGGTTTAAAGATGGAAAAAGAAAAATTTATTTTGATAGTTATGGTATTCAACCACCTAATGAAATTATAGATTATTTAAAACAACCTATATACTACAATACTGACCAATTACAACATGCGGGTGAAGTATTTTGCGGTCATTTATGTTTGTTTATTCTTAAAGAGTTATGTGATGATAATGAATTTCAAAATGTTTTAAATAAACTTTTTTAGTAATATATTAAAAAACGATGCCTGTTGATAAATTTGGAAGAATGGATGATGTTAAAACAAGTGGCAATGGTGGTGTGTCACTTGCTTACATTACTAACAACTTTTTACGTAAAGATGGAACAACCACTGTTACCGGTTCTATAAATATGAATGGCAACACATTTACGAGGGTAAGTAATCCGGTAAATCCACAAGACGTTGCGACCAAGGATTACGTTGATAATACAGCAGGGGGTAACGCAGAATCACCACTATTAAAAGAAAATGGAAATTTTATTGCTACTGCTCCATTCAATATGGGTTTTAAAAAAATACATAATCTACATGACCCTGAAGAACCACATGATGCGGCTACCAGAAGTTACGTAGATAAGGTTAGTAGAGAAAGTGTCATTGTTAAACGTAATGATGGAAGATTTGTTGCTACAGGAAATATAGATATGAGGAATTATGGGTTAGTTAATGTTCTGTCACCGGCTGAACCTGATGATGTAGCAACAAAGGGGTATGTTGATAGTCAATCCTCACCATTTTTGTATAACCCTATTGATAACTTTTATACTGCAATAGGAGAAATATCTATGGGTAACCGGCGAATTCATTTTGTTGCTCCTCCAATTGAAAATAGTCATGCGGCGAATAAGCTTTACGTAGATAGTGTTATTGAGATGGCTACCGCAGGTGAAAAGGCTTTAACAAAAAACCAAGACGGGTCTTTTTCAGTGGCTGGTAAAATAGATATGGGTGGTAACTCAATTACTGGTTTACCAAATCCTATAAATCTTAACGCTGCTGCTAATAAAAATTATGTTGATAATGGTGGTGCCATTGTAAAAAATCCAAATGGAAGCTTTACAGCAATATCTGATGTAGATCTTCAAGGTTTTTCTATAAAAAACGCTGCGATACCTGTAGATGAGAGTGATTTAGTAACAAAATCCTACGTGGATGAAAGGGTATCGCTTCATAAAACAATTATAAGCGTTTGTGCCGAGGAGCAGGGTTCTTTAATAAACGGTAGTTATGAGTTTTCTTTTGGTAATGGAAGCGCCGGAGTAAGTCATGGGATGGGAGGTTATTGTATGTCTGCTTCTGGTAGAATTATAAGAGGGACTTTAATGATTGTTAAGGGAACCGGTATTCTAAAAGAAGAGGCAAAAGTTAATATAGTCGTAAATGGAGTTGAGCAGATTGACTACTCTTTAATAAAAAAGAAAGGAGAAGGTTGTAGTTGTGTAGTTTTTCCACAGCCTTTAGAATTAGACCAATGTGATGTTATAAACTTTATAACAAGAACAAATAATCCTAATGCTAAAAATGCATATTTAACAATACTGATAGAGTTAGACTTGTAAATTTTTTAACCCTTTACTGGGTTAAGAAATAATAATATTTGTTTTGGTCAATGTGTTACAAATCATACACAGTATATCAAATTTATCTAGTATCGCTCTTCTAAACAAAATCTTTCTTCTTATGTTTGGATATCTTTTAACCATATTTTCAATTTCATCTAAAACACTGTTAACATAAGAAACCGTTATTAACTTCATTTGATGATTTTTATCCTCTCCTTTAGGTTTAGGAAAATGGATAAATTTTAATACAACATAAAAGGTTGCATTAGAAATATTCTCGGTGGCTAAAATTTCTTCAATTAAATCTACAATATATTTAGCAACCTTATTAAGGTCTTTAGTTTTGACTTCTCTTAAATTATTATTGTTTCTCGTGTAAGAGATTTGTGTTTTTCTAGTAGCTCCAAGGGCTCTTCCTCTGTTCATCTTTGTAAACTATAGGAATCTATAAATTTCAATTCAAAATTTATAGATTATATAAACTTAAAGTTTATACTGTATTCTTTAATATCATTAATACAACTTTCAAGGAAACTGTGTTCGTTTGGGCAATCTATAAATCTTTGTTTAAAGAGAGATAGCAAATTGGTTAAATCTTTACTGTAAAAACAATGTTTAACGTGTATATTGTTACCACCAGCATAAAATGTTATGTTTAAAGTATCTTCTTTAGGTTGTTCATAAAGCATTTTACTGCAGTAATAGTAGATATCGCTAAACCATCTTGGATTTTTATAGGGCATTAGCCCGGTTCCATTTGTGTAAATGATTTTGTTTGTGTTTATAGGATAAATATTTGATTTATCCCTAAGTAGGTCACTTAACTTATGTTTAAAATCTGGCTCTAGTTCTAGCATTTTATTTTATGAAAATTTTTGTTTAATATTCTAATTCTGCTATTTCATCCACGATGTCTTCTTTAATTTTCTCATATTCTTCTTCCACCACAGCTTTCAACTGTTGTTCTGGTACCGTGATACCCTCTTTCCCTTTTAACAAAAGATTTTCTAGTTTTTCATAAATTTCATCCCCTTTCTTTTCTAAATATGATCTTATTCTGGCTAGGGTTTCTCTTTTAAAATCATCATAAGCATTACAAAACTGTTCTTCCATTTTAGTTAAGCGATTATCTGTTGAAAAGCCGTTTTCTAGTTCTTCTCTTTCGGATATTAGATGATCTAGGTAGAAGCACTCGTCTCCAAATTCACAGTTCTTATCAAACCATTCTTGCATTACACCATCGTATATACTATGGGTTAGGTAGTAAGTATAACAATTTATTTCATTATAAAACTCTTTTAGTTCTCTATATTTTTAAAACACTTTTTCCACTTGATCGTATTCTTCATCCTTTGTGGAAAATGCATCATATCCATTGTTTGTCATTTCTTTAAATAACTCGTAATTATGATCCATATCTATAGATGCTCTTGATAGGAATTGGTCTATTTCCCATTTGTCTTCTACAGTTTTACTTGCTTCTTTTTCTTCCTTTAATTTTTCCATATTTTATATATCTCTGGTTCTTTTAACTAACTATGTTTGTTGGAACTTTTAAAAGTAAATTCATTTTTTTTTTATTTCCATCGAAGGAATAAAAAATTTAAATTTTTTTTTATTTTTAAGCTAATAACGGAAGTCTTTCTTTAGCTTCTTCTAACCAATCACTAAAATAACCATTAAGACGAGTTGGGAAGCAATCTTCTATAAAATCTATATAATTTTCCATAATTTTAATTTTTTCATACTTAATCTTCCATAGTGGGGCATCCTTTAACTTACGTTCATCATTATTCATTTCCTCTTCCATTTCACTAGTAAAACTACAACTAAGTATATCACTACCTTCATCAAAATAATAATTAATAAAATTTTTAAGGCGGTTTTTTATATTTTTAGCTAAGTTATTATATACACATAAAATATCTTCTTCATCCTTTTTTATTTGTTCTTCTCTTGTTTTGTCTTCATAGCTATGTCTTTTATTAAAATCTTTACTAAATTTTCTATTTTGTTTATATTTATTACGAAAATACGTTTCTTCTTCATTATGTGGTTGATACTCTTCAACTTGTGTATCACTCGATGTGGGTTTATCTTGTAAGTCTGTCATCTTACCTACTGTCTCTGCGCGATTTTTTACCTTAAAATCATTTTTTTATTTACCATCATCTTAAGCCCTCCACTAACTCATAAACTGGCTAGCCATTGCGTGACGCGTTGGTTAACTAGCATGTGGGCCTTCGTTAGGCTTTAGCTGGTTAGTTGATGCGTTGGTTAACTGTTGCACTCGGTTAGCTGGTTAGCTGGTTAACTGATGCACCTTGTTAGCTGGTTAACTGATGCGTTGGTTAACCGGTTAGCTGATGCAATGATTAACTGATGCAATGACGCGTTGGTTGATGGGGAGGTTAAGCGATTAACTGATGTAAGTGATTGTCTTGAGCAACTCAGTAACTCAGTAACTCATTGACTCATTGACTCAGTAACTCAGTAACTCATTGACTCAGTAACTCAGTAACTCAGTATCTGAAGCAATGACGCGTGATGATGAAATTTTTTTTAAATTAAATTTTTTTTTTTTTTTTTTTTTTTTTTTATTAGGAACTTTTTTTTTTATTAGGAACTTTTTTTAGAGGACATTTAGTTATGAGACGGTATAAAACTGTTTTTGCGGCAAATTGGTATAATATACACTACTAACAATCATCTAGACTTCAGGAGATGTCTAGAAGTTTGCAACCATTTTAAATTTATATGTTCGTGTAAAAAAAGTAAAGTTCTAATTGACAATTGTCAAACATTAATAAACAGTAGTAATGACACTACTGAATTTTGGCGGAAGTGTACCATAGTGATCACGTTAATCGAACCGTGAGACGACGGGAAGCAGACGATATATTGAATGATCATACTGAACTCCCAAATTACAGAAAAGTGCATTTAAAAAGAGTATTAGTAAACTCAAAATTTGGACTAACGACGAAATCAACAACAATGGTGAAGATATTCATATCTATCAATCTGTCGGTTAAAACCACCAACGGAATTGATAGGCCACGTTGAAGATTGAATATACAAACCGGCCGTAAACGAACAGGTTTTAGAAACATTGATTTCGTCGTTAATCTAATTACATGGGAGCCGCCATATTTAAGATCATGTGACTGACAGTGCTTCAAATTGGATGTTTGATACGGAACCTTTACTTTTGACTGAAAATGTCGGCCAGCCGGCGTAAGCACCCAAAAGATTGGACATCTTTCAAACTTTGAAGGCTATGTTTTGGATGCATCAGAACTGAGAATGTGTGTTGCAACATTTTCGGATCAAGCTTTATTTGAAGAAAAGACAGAGAAATGTCCATTCCGTCTTTTTTTTTTTTAAGTAACTCTTGACTAAACACAAAATGCTACGCTTACTAATGTGAACAATTGTAAGTTCAGTACATAAGTTTTCCGAAGTCTATCAATCATTTTACATTTGCGGTGTTCATTCAACTCTTATCTTCTTCCCTATAAAATTTATTGAAGCAGAACGCCGTTGTCACAGAATATCAGGTATCTACTAAGAAAAAAAAAATGGGAAAAAAAAAGACTTTCACTAAATAAAAGAAAAAACTACTGACGGAAATAACTACAAATTCGAAGCTGTACGCAATTTATTAATAAGAAAAACTTTTAAACGAGTAAAGTGCCGAGCCCCGTAGCTCAGTCGGTAGCGTACAGGACTTGAGAACAGGAAGTCGCTGCTTCGATGCCCGGCTCGGCCAATTTCTTTCCGAGGACTGATGATAGTCATCGCGACAGGATTCATTCCTCTCCCACCGCTGACCATTGTTTCGACAATGGCTATGTGGGAAAGCAGCCTGTGGCTTGGAAAGAATATTGCGCGGAGTACTGGTAAAAGAAATTCCAGGAAAGCATGGATAGGCGCACTGGCCGCCGCGATATAACTGAGATAATGTTGAAAACGGCGTTAAACACCATACAATCAATCAATCAACATTAACAAGTAAAATCCAAACATCTGGAGGAAATCAAACTTTTACAAAATAAACGCTACATAATCGTAAAGGTATAGCTGAAGCTTTTATAAATACGAAGCTAATCAACAGAAGAAGAAAGATGTTGTTTAATACCGTAGGAACTAATTAACTGAATTTTGAAAAAAGACAAAAGCTACACACAAATGCTTTTTCACATCCGCCCATTTACAAAAGAAAAAGCCTCGAGGTGTGCCTTTTGAAGACGGATGAGAAATTAACCCTTAACCCTTTACCAAACGACAAAATTTTAAACTGGTCCAAATAGAAAGCATTTGCAGACGACAAAATAAATGTAACCCAAAAATTGAAATTTGTTTTGGGAGGGGTAGAAAACATTGTGGGAAAAGGAGAAAATGCTGGTTACCAGCATTTTCTCCTTTTCCTACAATGTTTTCAAAAGCTTTCTTTTACAGGGTCGTTAAAAGTCGGGATCGTGTGGTAAAGAGTTAAGCCCATACAGCGACTTTTTGAGGGCTTTTGCTGACGTTGACGTACATGAACAGAGCGTTTATTCGGTGTAATACACAACCCAATCAAGTTAGACTTTTTATGGCGAAAGACCTTTGAAAATAAAAGTAAAGATAACTACATGTAGGTGTGAACTTTTCAATACAACTGCATTCTTATCATTTTATTCTTTACAAATAAGATGGTGTTTTTCACATTAACGCACATTATATCTTAAACAAGAATAAGGACCACTTTTTTTCTCACTCTCTATGTATAAATTACCTTATTTGCATTTTTCAATTTCAAAACTACAAAATACATTACTCATTCATAAAATTATGTACAGACCTTTCCCTGTGTTACACATTGCTTAAAGTAAAATGCTTGTAAATAAGTATGAATAATTCGATTAATTTGATGACCGGATCGGAGAAAGAAAAATGAATAAATGTGTGAATCGTACATGTATACCACGCTTATTTTAAAAACCTGTAGACCACCCAATAAATCGAGACAAGAATCAATCTCAATTAAAAATGAATGGTGTTACCGAGATAACCAAATGCGAGACAAAGAAATAAAACAAGTCCAAATTAGATATGGATTGTCAAAAAAAGGCTAAAGGGTCACCTCATTTTCTCCATCTAGTGTTTAACCTGCGTTTTGGGCGATTCCAGTCCGACAGGATTATACCAACAACTTGAGCTGTACGAGTTTCTATTTTAGCTCTTCAACGCTTTGACAAACTCCATCGTTCAAGCCACGTGATGTAATCTGTAAATTCTTTCACATATGTCGATATTGTTTTTATCTGGAGCATAGTTAAATAATAACTAAAAGAAAATCGCTCTAAATTCGCGCAGTCTGTCTACACTTCATTAATCTACAGAAAGTTTGTAGGTTTGTTGCAGAATATTGAAAGCTTTTGATTTGTTATCCGGATCTTCAAGGATCGATCTCCAGGGACGTAGCTAACCAAAATACATGTAAAGTATACGCAAAAGAAATACCGAAGAACCTTTACCACAAAGTCCCAACCCCAAGAAAAAGGGCTTTTGAAAACATTGAAGGAAAAGGAGAAAATGCTGGTTACCTGCATTTTCTCCCTTTCCCACAATGTTTTTCCTATTTTCTGTGAAATTTAGTTTGTCGACTGCAAATACTTTCAACTTGGAGCAGCCTTAAATTGTGTTGTGTGGTTAAGAATAATCGAGGCGCGAAGTGCCGAGTGAGGGGAGGGAAATTTTCCAGTAAACTGGTACCCCTTGTATCTCCCGTAACCGTCCGATAGTTGATACGAAGATCGATAACAGGCTGCCAGTTTAATTTTCCAGAGGGGTGTTGACGGTTTCCCCTAGAAAATTTTTGAATTGTAGAAGCCATTTTGTGGCCTCTGGTGATTTTTTTTTTTTTTGCAAATTGTCTCTCTTTCTTTGCAATGTGTTCCAACTGCGTTTTTGCGTACAGGCAGCTACGCCGCTGATCTTGAGTGAATAGGTCACGATTTAAGTGACTTTATGCAGTGCATCATTTCACTAAACTATAACCTAGTGGATGGCCGAGGAATGACTTACAAATTCATTTCACAACAAAACAGCACGGCCATGTTGTGTACGACACTACATCTATAAATGTTTTTAGTTTAACTCTTTCGATGCAAAATAATTAAATCCGATTTTTTTCGAAGTCTAAAAATCATAGTTCCACAACTGAAGATGATTTTATGTCTTTATGAAATATGAGATAATGGACAAATTATATCAAAGATCAGACTACACATTGGTCTTGATCTCCGGCGTCTGCAACTTCTGTTGAGGTCGCGGTTTAAAGTGAAAGACTTAAATCTGTTTTACTTCAAATAATGTGAACTGGGGTTATACATGGGTATCCATATTGTGCATTTGCCCTTTTCCCACAATATTGATTAATACTAGCGGCCAGCAGTACACGATTCGGGGGGGGGGGGGGGGTCAATATGCAGACAAATTTAATTGATACCGTTTAAAAGTATAGAAATTATCATGAGTCTAATGTGTTTAAGAGGAATCTTTAAAATTTCCAGTTACTGGTAAAACTAGAACAAAAATCGGCAGTTTGTGCCATGGGGTTTCTCTTCGAACGGGTAGAAAAGCTTATATCAAAGGAGAAAATGCTGATCATCAGAATTTTCATTTTACCACAGTATTTTTCATAAGTTTAATTTCCTTAGGGTCTTCATACCTAAGAAACTATTGTTAAAGAGCTGAAAATTAGTTTAGAGCGACATAAACGACACTTTATGTCTACATCAGATGACAAGTTTAAGATAGTCCACAAAGAAACCTCCTGCAGACTACAAAATCAATACGGCCTAAATGATAGGTTTATGTTTGAAACGACTCAAACATTCTTGAAAAATGACAACCTTCTCGTAACCAACACTCTGTCCTTTTCCGACGATGTTTTCAAAAGTTTTCTTCCGCAATAAGTCAAGGGAACGTTTGATGAAGGTGTAAACAATCGCTGGCATTGTTGAATATTTTAACACTTTGGCTACTAAGAGCGACTCAATGACCTTTTGCGGACAGTGTAGATCAAGATCAGACTGCAAAGAACGTGCAGTCTGATCGTAGATCTACACTGTCCGATATGGCGATATTTTTTTTATCCAAAGAATAAGTTTGAAATAACATTATTCTGGTTTTCACTATCGACTTGAAAGTTTCACTCAACTTACTTGGCAGGATAAGGATTAGTAAATTAGGATGGAGTTTAAAGTAAGAACGGTTTATGATGATTTATTGATTGAAACTTTGTTTCTTCTACATAATCTAATAAATATACATGTTAATTAATCATAATGTATGACAATATGACTGACATTGCGGGAGTCTGACGTAAATAGGTCGTATGTGACGATGTCGACCAATGAGTGTAAAGCAACGTAATTGATGTGCAGTTGTGTTACGTATGGGAATTTCTGAAAGTACAAGAATAGACTTAAGTCAGTGCCAGTCATGCGCGAATATTTTCCGTGTTCTGTGGCTTCTAACTTGTATAAAAGAACATGCTTGTTCAACTCAACTTCAAACAGAATCTGCAGCCTTATCTTCAATCAGCTCACAGATCGGCAGTGACACAATTAGGTGAGTAGCATTTATTTTATTTCGTATTGTGTATGTTTGATCAAGTTGTTTAACTGTTTTGCTGCAAATAAGATAAAGTACCTTTAATTTTAGATGTAAAGCAGATTTTCACTTCAGCCGAAGATGATGTCAGACACACTTCGACATCAAGTAGCGAAAATTGTAGATCAAGGGTCAGACTGTATGTACTGTGCAGTCTGATCTTGATCTACGCCGTCCGCAATTGGTAGTGAAAGGGTTAATATATTTAAATAAAATCTCACGTATCGATTATACGAAGGAAAAAGAAGCGATAAAGAAAGTGAAAATTAAATGATTATGGTATATGAACAAGTTCAACATACTTAACCCTTATCCTGCTAAATTAGTTAAATGAAACTTTTAACCCGATAGTAAGAACCCAAATAATGCCATTACAAACTTATTTTTTGGAGAAAAAAATATCTCCTTATCGGACAGTGTAGATCCAAGATCGGACTGCACGTTCTGTGCAGTCTGATCTTGAACTACTCTGTCCGCAAAAGGTCGGTGAGTCGCGCTTAGCAGCCTACGGGTTTAGCGTGATACTTTGATGAAACAACAACAACAGCAATGTGTGTACAATGGAAGCAAGTCAAAACGCATGGCTAATGCATGCAACTGTGTACCAGTGTATGGGAATACAGCAAAATTAATACTCCATTAGTTTCTGATATTTAAAAAGTTAGGTTTAAGGTTCAGCAATTTGAGTCAACGGTACTTTAAAGGTAAGGCGTTATCAAACAGCATTGACCCCAAGTTCTCCCTTAAGCCCTCTTCGCTTTGTCTAACTGCATAAATCTTCGCTAGTGTTGTATTTGGTTTTCCCAATATCCAAACTTAATTTCAGTTATCTTAAGATAACAACGATATAAAAAGTGATACAAATTGAAACAAACTTGAAGAAGAGGACTTTTGAAAGCAACATTGTGATATTTGACTTATCAGCACGAATTAAAGTTCCATACATGGAACTACATGTGAAAACTTCAAATGTTGAAGTTTACTGCATACCAGCGTTTCTCTTTTTTGCTTTATTTTTATTTTCGAATGTGGTCCACTGTACTACAATGAAAAGTTTTTTACCCTTTTAACGCCGAAGGCGAAAACAGGGGTTCTTGCGGACAGCGTATATCATGATCAGGTTGCACAGAACTTGCAATCTGATCTTGGATCTATACCGCCCACTTGTTCAGTCAAGCCTAAACGACAATAACCTTTCTGGGGGTCAGTGAAAAGGGGGATGAATGCAACTGCGAAAAGTATCGACCCAGGTCAGCCAGCCTAGTCTAACTTTTCGCTTCTGTATGTCAAAGGACCACTTTACCTCAAGATTGAGTCGATTATTTAAAAAGAGTAGCTTCTATGAATCCATAATTATGAGATGGCTTGATAGGTATTGTGCATTACGGAGATGCACTAAGCCCCCTATTGCCAGAGCATGACTCAATTATATTTAGCGCAGAAAGAGTTAATGACAAATGGTAATTCATCGAAACAACCTATTTTAATGAAGACTTTTATTGATCACGGGAATACCTTGTCTTACGCTCGACTTCTCACACCTTCTTTGTTCTTTATTACAGTAATTAATCTTCATGGCATTTTTTGTCGTAATACACGAATATTTTAAACCGCATTTGAAATTTAGTTGACCACGAAAAATGCGTTTCTGTGATAGATAAACATTGTCCACCCTTCACTTAGCTTCTTCTTACTGGTTTTACCACTGGCTTAACCTCTAGGCTACTACCTTTGAAATAGTAAAAATTGGGTTTATTATTTAAAAGTTTGATTTTTTAGCAGGACAAGGGTTAATATATTTTCCACATTCAGATGTGAACTTTAAAACTCGGAGTCTCTGAAACAGATAGGATTTAAACCTTAAAAGAGGAAATATGCGGCAAAAAAAAAATTCATCACATGTGGGAGATAGCTTCTTTTGAGTTCGTGCTACAGCTGTTTTATTTTCTGAGAAAAACTGTTACACATACTTGATTGGAGACGAAATAACCTAACAATACTTGTACTTCTATAGAAGAACAGCTATAGTGTCTATTGACAGCCCGAAATATATTAGCCATGCTCTGGCAAAAGGGGGTTTAATGCATCCCCGTGATCCCCGATACCAGCCAAGTCATCACATGATCATGGATCCATAAAATCCATTTTGTATAACAACCGACTAAATCATGAGGTAAACTGGTCCTTGGACATACAGAAAATTGACCAATAGCAAAAAGTTTCGGTCCAGGTCAGCCTGCGCGGACTGCGCAGGCTGAACTAGGTCGATACTTTTTGGAGATGCATTAAGCTCCCTTTTCTACAGAGCGCACATATATATATATATATATATATATATATATATATATATATATATATATATATATATATATATATTCGTTTACATGGTCTCCAATTTAAATTGGTTTCACTTTTATTCTATTGCATAAATTCAGACATGTAGTTGTCAAAGTGTCTGAAATTCCCTTTATTTCCACACAGTCCCGACTATTTATGATCCTGAAAAAGGAGACTTTTGAAAACATTGTGGATAAAGGAGAAAATGTTTGTAACCAACATTTTCTCCTTTTCCCACAATGTTGTCTACCCTGTCAGAGACCGAAATCATCAATTAAGCAACATTTACTTTGTTGTCTGCAAATGCTTTCAATTTGATTCAGACCCAAATCCTGTCGTTTGGTAAAGAGTTAAGCAAAGCACTGTAGATTTCTAGCTTCGAACCGGTGTAATCCAGAAAAATCATGGACCTGAATAAGAGATTAATTGATTGGCTGAAGGGTGTTTTGTGCCGCTTTCAACATTATTTCAGTCATACATATTCATGTATATCCTGAGTTTCACCAGTATTAGGCTAGAGCTCTAATGTCTCTGGCCCATGAACACTCCCACAAGAAAAACCAAAGAAAAAACAGTGCTTTAACTGAGGCTTGAACCTCTAGTTTACGAGTCCAACACTTTACCACTGAGCCGTGCAGTACCTTAACTCAATAAGAGACCTTTCCCCAAACATAACTTAAACACTGTTCACCATTTTAAGACATTCTTTTTACTCTTTCTTTTTTCTTGCAGGCCAGAATGAAGATCCACGTAGCCCTACTTTTAGCCGTTATTGGTATAACAGCGGTCGAAGCCGTAGTATCCCATTATGGTTATGGAAGGTCGTACAGTCGTTTAGCTCATCGTGGTTACAGATCCGGTGTTAGTCCATTGTATCACTCCGGTTACGGTTCCGGTTATCGATCAGTTTATGGTTCCGGTTATCGATCTTTGTATGGTTCCGGTTACGGGTCTGTGTATGGTTCATACAGACACCGACCATTATACAGCAGTTACAGCAGCTACGGTAGTTACGGTTATCCAGTTTCTTCATATGGTTACAGCAGATATACCAGTCCATATGGATCTGGTTATGGACGTTTGGGTTCACTGTACCGAGGCTATGGATCCCTGCACAGACGTGGTTATGGTTCAGTATACGGTGGATATGGTCGACGGTTCGGAGGATATGGTCATGGATCAATTTATGGTAGAGTTGGCTACCCGTCCTATTCTAGACACACATATGGAAGCTATGGATATCCATATAGCCATGATTCTTATGATAGAGACTACCACTTGCATGATTACTGTAAGTATTCAACTTCTTCTTCTTCGTCCTCTTCTTCTTCTTCTTCTACTCTAGTTTATTCCAAATCAGCCAGTTAGACTACCATAGGTACCAAAAACGTTAAATACGAAGGACGAAAAGGAAAACATGTAAACAGAGGAAAAATCTTTTTTTCAAATTGTATGGAAACGTGGGAATAAATAACAATTAATAATAACAAGCTTTTGTAACTTTTCTCAACATGAATATGAATTTCTGCCACCATTAGTGGCGGGCGAGAAAATTAGTATTTTTAGGGTTAGGGATAATCTAAAGAAAGTACATCTAAAACTAAACCAATATTGTCCACGGTTTTCCTTCATAATCTTCTAACAAATAAGGGTATCATGTATGTAGGCGTATAAATAAAGGACTATTTTTTGCATTAGTGAAATGTGTTCTATCGAAAACGTGTCTGATGTAATAGTCATGCACATACATCTGTTTCCAAGTAAGTTATCACATATTTATGGATCCATAAAATCCATTTTGTCTAAAAACCGACTGATTCAAAAGGTACATTGATCCTTTGACATGCAGAAAATTTACCAAAAGCAAAAAGTTTCGGCCCATGTCAGCCAGTGCGGACTGCGCAGTCTGACCTGGGGCGATACTGCTTGCAGATGCGTTAAGCCCTATTTTCACAGAGCTTGGCTTGTATGAATAAATAAATGCATGTTTCTACTTTCAGAATGTGCCTCCGTTGACCCATGCATCAGATTCATCGTATCCAAGTCATCAAAAACTCAGTGCGGATTTCTTTTGCCATGTTACTAGATTCACCTTGTATATTTTGAATAAAGTGCAATACTTTCTTACAATTCATATTTTACATGTCTGTCTGTCTGTCTGTCTGTCTGTCTGCCTGCCTGCCTGCCTGCCTGCCTGCCTGTCTGTCTGTCTGCCTGCCTGCCTGCCTTGCCTGCCTTGCCTGCTTTACCTGTCACTCACTCACCTATCCACCCTACGTTTCTAGGAGGTTTGGCGTGCAGTATTGACTTTCTACCCAGAACAAACAGCATGACCTCAAATCTTAACGGTTCGATATATTCTAAACTATTCCCGAGATATCGATTTGGAAGTGAAGAAAATCCAGCCATTGGTTCAAGAAAAGGGCACGAAGTCCAGATTATTGGTCTCATTTGTTTAAACCTGCTCAAATTATGCAAGCAGCGAGTACTGAAGACCTGTCAAGTTTGGCTTAACCCATAGGCTGCTAAGCACGACTCGCTGATCTTTTGCAGACAGCGTAGATCAAGATCAGACTGCACAGAATGTGCAATCTGATCTTGGATCTACACCGGCCGATAAGGAGTTATCTTTCTTCCAAAAATACCTTTAAAATTGGAAAATTTAGGGTTAATATTAAGGGCTTGAAAATTTAATTTCTCTTATTAAGCAGATTAAGTGTTAATATAAAATGCAGGTTTTGAGAAATCAAACTTTTCACCATTTGGTCTGTCTCATGAGTTCAATTGACAGTCTTCCGATCTCAACTGACTCTACCCTCCCTCAAAAGTTTTTTTTTTTTCTTTTTTTTTTCATTCAAAGATATATGTTGGAAAATGATCATAACTTGCAAAAATGTTGGTGAAAATTAAACTTAACTTCATTAAATCAAACATGTCGAACTTAGCAAGTTTATTCTAGAATACCAAAATGTGACGTATTGGTGAACTGCTTAAACTCTATTTTAACCCTTAAGCTGCTAATCGCGACCCACTGACCTTTTGCGGACAGTGTAGATCAAGATCAGACTGCACAGAACGTGCAGTCTGATCTTTGATCTACCCTGTCCGATAAGGAGATATATTTCCTCCAAATAATACCTCTGAAATAGGACAAATTGGGTTTATACTATTGGTCTGAAAGTTTCATTTCTTTTATTCAGCAGGATAGGGGTTAACCTTTATCCTGCTAAATGAGTGAAATGAAATTTTCAGACCGGTAGTGAAAAACCCCAAAATGCTATTTCAAACTTAATTTTTGGAAAAAAGTATCCTCTAATCGGACAGTGTAGATCCAAGATCACACCGCACTTTCTGTACAGCCTGATCTTGATCTACATTGAACGCGCTTAGTATCCCTCGGGTTAAGAAAATTTCATTTGTAAATTAGGGTTTGTGGCATATAAGAAAATTCATCGGATGACAAGGGGTTTATATCTAAGTTTTTTTCGTGATCATTTATAATTTGTTTCCTTCTAATTGAAGTACGCCGAGCCCGGGTAGCTCAGTCGGTCAGGACTTGAGAACAGGGGTCGTTGGTTCGATTCCCAACTCGGCCTATTTCTTTCCGAGGATCAATGATAGTCATTGCGACAGGATTCATCCTCTCTCACCGTTGACCATTGTTTCAACGATGGTTATGTAGGAAACCAGCCAATCGCTTGGAAAGAATATTTTGCACAGTGCTGGTAAAAGAAAACTTCAGGAAAGCATGGACAGGTGCACTGGCTGCCGCGATATAACTGAAATAATGTAGAAAACGGCATTAAACACCATACAATCAATCAGACAATCAATCTGAATGAACTAGACTGCTGGTAACGATTCAGACCCTCATGGGCATCACCATTACGTGCAGCATTTGCTCGAAAACATAGGAGGAATACGTATCACGTTTAAATTCTAATGCACTCCATTAAAATCTGAAGGAATATAACTCTTATCTCCAGAGAAGTATGGTGAATGATAACTTTTGTCATGTATGTGGATTGTTGGCTTTTTGTAAATTTTCTACATTTCTACATGTCCAAGGACCAGTCTACCTGATGAATCAATCGCTTGTTAGAAAAAAAAAATAGGGATTTTATGGATCTATAATTATGTGATGACTTGCTTGGTATAATGCTTCTTAGAGATGCATTGAATCCCATTTTGCCAGAGCAAGGCCCAGATGTATTGGACAGCATGTGTGACATGTTGCCTTGTCCTTCTGAATAGGGAATGTCAATGCTATTAACAAATGAGGCATGCTCTGTGAAAATTGGGGCTTAATGCAGTTGCCAAAAGTATTGCGCAGGCTGACCTGGGCGAAAATTTTCGCCTTTCGCTATAATTTATTTTCTGTATGTCTAAGGACCAGTCTCTCTCACGATTAAGTCGGTTGTTAAAAAAGGTGGCTATTATGGATCCATGATTAAGTGATACTTTGATCGGTACATTGCGTCACAGAGATGCATTAAGCCCCTTTTGCCAGAGCGCGGTTCAAATATTTTTACATGCTTCGCTGAACCGCGATTTGTGCATTCTGATCTTGATCTACACTGTACTCATAAGATTCTGATGCAAACCTTACCCTGTTATTAGTTAGATAAAAGTAGTACAGGTCATTTGTAAATTCCAACGGTTTTGTAAAATTAAACTCACAGTCATTATAGTTTTTCTACTAATTCTTACATAGCATGCTTAAACATTCGGTCTATAAACATTCATCTATAAACATTCGTAACGTAATCATCAATGGATAGATATTTATAATTCATCAAAATAAAAATGTAACCGAAGCTCTTTTTTTATCGATGAAGGTACCATATTAATCAGATCTATAAAATTTGTGCTGATGCTGCTGCTGATGATGCTGATAGTGATGATGATGATGATGATGATGATGATGCAAAACCACGTATCTATTTAAAGTCCTACTTGGTTTTGTAGTTGAAGCATTTGGTATGTAATCAGAAAATCTGATTCAATATCCCCTTCGCGCTCTGGTCGTATGGGATTGTCCTTGAGCAAGACAATACAAAGCCTGTGCCTTGTGCTCGTGAACCCCATGAAAAACATGAGTAAGTGACTTGCCTCGTGATGTAATTGAAATACTTTTGTTAGCTACGCAAAACAACATTCGGATTATGACAAACAAACGTGTCTTTTGAAAAGTCGCTCTTTGTTTTGCCGTCTTTCATGGTAGATGTTATTGTTGTTTGGCTCGTTGATTTTTGTTTTATTGTCGACGTCGTGATGTTGTTGTTGTTACTCCTGATATGGCTGCTTCTGTTCTTTTTGTTCCTTATGTGGTCATAGCCGACGTCTCGACTACGGCTGACGCAGAAGGAATTCATTACGGTCTCGTCTGCGGCAACAGCCGACAGAATCGTTTACGATCTGCTTCATGAATACTGGCGACCTCGATAGCTTGCCTACGACCCATCCAGACGAAAATAGGTTTGGGCCTCGAAACGTGAAAACAACCGACACCTATGTAATAATAAACAGCCTCTTTTTTATATAACAGCTGTATAATTCATTACAAAATGAAAAATTTTGGATAAGTCCACATTCAAACCATTTGCAGGCAACAATCTAAATGTGTTTCAAAGGACAGAATTTGTTTTTAATAGGGTAGAAAACGTGGATGGAAAAGAAGAAAATGCTGTTTACCAGCATTTTCTTCTTCCCCCGCAATTTTTTCTAAAGCCTTTTTTTTAGGGTTTGTTAAAACTCGAAAGTGTGTGGTAAAGAGATAAATTCGTTTAAAGTATGATTTTAATAGAGATAAATATCTTTTGCGACAGCCATTTTTTAGGGAAACTTCTCTTTAATTATCGTCAATCACACAGTATACTAAAAACAAAGGAGTATCCTTTTCAAACCTGAAACTGTTTACGAAACGGGAAAGGAGTTTTCATTCAGAGTTATCCTCTACAAAGTAATCCCATGTTTAAACGGCACTAAGGCCATGCTTAAACGGCACTAAGGTAGACGACTTCTGGAAACATCGTGGGGAAAGTAGAAAATGCTGGTAAGTAACATTTTCTCCTTTTCCCTCAGTGTTTTCTATCCTTTCAAAGACACATCCTATCACCTAGCCAAATTTTAATTTGTCATCTAGCAAATGCTTCCAATTTGGACAAGTTTAAAAGTTTGTAGTCTGTAAGGGGTTAGAGATCATTATATCGCAATTCCGAGATTGTTCTAGCCGAACCTGTCACATGAAATATCAGACAGTCTGTGCAGTCTGATCATGACCTACACTGTCCCTACATTAATTTTTCCCCTGGCTAGAAAGGATGTAGAATAAAAGATGGAAATACATCGTTTATTTTAACCCTTATCCTGCTAAATAAGTAAAATGAAACTTTCAAGTCGATAGTAAAAACCCAAATAATGCTACTTCAAAATTATTCTATGGAGAAAAATATCTCCTTATCAGACAGTGTAGATCCAAGATCAGACTGCACGTTCCGTGCAGTGTGATCTTGATCTAAACTGTACGCAAAAGGTCTGTGAGTCGTGCTAGGGGTTAACCTAGCAGTCTAGGGGTTAACCCCTTACCTTTTGTGTTTTTTGTGGCACTAATTAAAGTAGGGACAAAAAAAATGGCAAATAGTGACAGTGTTCTAATTTCAGAAAAATTTTCCATTTTTCACTATATGCCTTGTTAACCCTTATCCTGCTATATAACTTAAATAGAACTTTTAAGCCGACAGCAAAAACCAAAATATTGTTATTTCAAACCTATTTTTTTGAGCAAAAATCTTCTTATCGGACAGGGTAGATCAGACCGCACGTCTGTGCAGTCTGATCTTGGTCTACACTGTCCGCAAGAGGTCAGCGAGTCGCGCATAGCAGCTTCAGGGTTAATACAGAAATTTCAAATAATCATTCCACGAAAAATGTGATATATTGTACATCTTTTGAAGCGCGAATTTATTGCCCTTTTTTTAGTTGAATGTGAATCTAATTACTTACATGTATAAAACACTCGCGATTACTGTTATTCGTGCCTATTCTGGTTAAGTGCGGAAATTTTAGTCAAGTTCCCTTTGTATAGCATGTCTTAATCTAATTCTCAAGATTTTCTCTAAATTTCAAAGTAACACAATTTTAACCAATCAGATATTGCGTTACTTTCTGCGTTTAGAATAAGACTGAAAGTGCAATTTATAATGCCAAGCCCCGTAGCTCAGTCGGTAGCGTACAGAACTTGAGAACAGGAGGTCGCTGGTTCGATCCCCGGCTTGGCCAATTTCTTTCCGAGGATTGATGGTAGTCATTGCGACGGGATTCATTCCTCTCTCACCGCTGACCATTGTTTCGACGACGGTTATGTGGGAAAGCAGACAGTGGCTTGGAAAGAATATTGTGCGGAGTACTGGTAAAAAGAAAGTCCAGGAATGCATGGATAGGTGCACTGGCCGCCGCGATATAACTGAAATAATGTTGAAAACGGCGTTAAACACCATACAATCAATCAATCAAGCAATTTATGATGGTGGGTAAATACGAGATCTGGTTATAAGATGATCTTGCAACCGTTTTAACGCGAAGTTCTAGTCAATTTATCACCAGCTTAAAGTTCATTTATGATGAAAATTAATCTCCAACTTCATTCTTTGAATTTGATTGACAACTCTGACACTAGATAGAGGCGTTGCTTTCAATTTCGGTCATGGAGTACGGGTTACTTTTCTTTTTTGTATGATTCGAAATAAATACTTTCAGTAGTTTAATTTTGATTGTGAAGAAAAGAGATTCGTCGTTATTTCGACAACCTTTATATTTCGACTGCAGAGACCTTGTTCCCTAAGTACTCGGAGGCTCGAACGATGTATGTACACATTAACCTCCGTTGTAAGATATTTAGGTCACGTTCAAAACTATTCATAATCTCCATTACCAAGTATCAATCTTAATTATTGTATAGCATTGTAATGGCAAAATATTTTGCGTGCTTTATACATTATATATGAGCCGTGCTCTGTGAAAAGAGGGCTTAAGGCATTTGAAAAAAAAAAAAGTATCGACCCAGGGCAACCTGTGCAGTCCAGTTGCAAGACGCAAGATAGTCCGTCAATATACAGTCCAAACTTTATTAAGCAAGCATCCAAGCGACTGTTTGTATGGTTTTTAACGCCGTTTTCAACATTATTTCGGTTATAACCTGCCGTGTACCTATACATGTACATGCTTTCCTGGAGTTTCTTTTACCAGTACCCCGCATAATATTCTTCCCAAGCCACGGACTGTATGCCCACATGACCTTCGTCGAAACAATGATCAGCAGGGAGCGAGGAATGAATCCTGCCGTAATGAATATTTTCAATACTTGGAAAGAAATTGATCAAGTTAGGGATTCGTACCAGCCACCCCCTGATCTCAAGTTCTGTACGCTACCGAATGCGGAAACAGACTCGGGGCACCCAAGCTCAAAATATGGTTACCTAAGACTGGAGCTGGCTCAGTGGGCCTACTGTTGCATCTTAGCCTGTTGGCCTTCTTCGGGAACTCCATATGTGCCTAGTTATTATAATATACCTGTAAATGAAGGGAGTAGAATACGAGCGTTATCTTACGAATACAACTGATCAGAATATATTTCCCTATCAGTCACGCATCGTGCCTAGAACATAATGGTTACGCAGGCTACTTTTGTGTATTAATGTTCGGGTCTTTCAGCCAAATCCCTGAAACGTTCGGCTAGCAAGACAAAGCACGAAAACAGAATTTTAGTGTATTTATAGATACTTCGGATGTTAATTGTCATATTCGTTTTTATGCAAAACTTGATTTTGTCCGGTATCAATGCCCATTACATAAACATGTGTGGTTTCGAAGCTATTCCCAAATGCTACACTCGTGACTTTCAGCATCACGATTAATTATCACAAGCTTGACTCGCCTACCGCGTTAAAAGAAAAAAGAACCGTACTCATTTTGACAGAGCCAGTAAATTCCAACTACTGAATACCTATTCAGCGTTTCAGAAATGGTTTTAAAACCAAAGTTTTTGCTTTTTTTACCTTGCTTTGTTGTAATGATTCTTGTAATGATAAGCAACTGCCATTTTAAATGCATACACTGATCTTAGCAGACCTACCGTGATTTCCATATTTATCCGCCATTTACATTGTTGTATGTATATATACAATAAAATGTAGTTCTATGATTTTTTGGGTTGTTCATAATTTATTTTGTGATTATATATCTGTAAAGTATATAATAAAAGGAATACAGTGCAGACTGTTGTAATATTCCATTCGTATAAAAGCTGTGTAATAGAGGTGGAGACAAATACAGGTTTTACCGTACAACATTTTTTTTTTTTTTCGTTCAGACCTACTTTCAAAGTTGAAATCGTTCAACAATTACCATTCGTGCAAGCAAAAACAAAAAAAGACAAAATACAGAATCGATTCGTCACTGCATCATCTATATAGCGTCATTAATTTCAATCGTTCAATTTTATTTGGCGCGTTCAATCAACGGAACGAACAGTTCGCTAGAATACATTTGTGTGTCCATTTTTCCTCATATCGAATCGGGACCGCACTTTACCGACATCATCTTTCGGTTACGTAGAAATAAAAGGTAAAAATCTTAAATTTATAAATGTCATTTATACTCTTGCACACTTTTTTGTAACACTTTTTTTTTAAACAAATTGAAGATATGTTATTTCTCTTCTGTTCTATACATAGTCTATACAGCTCTAAGTAAAATTCTGTTCTGTCTGATAATATAGGTTATTTAAAAACTCTTCAATGTTCTGTTATTCTATGTAATGGCTATATAAAACATGTATAAATTCTGCTGTGCTGTATGTGCATCGGCCAGTTAAAACAGTTTAAATTTCTGCTATTCTGTACGTGTTTGTACAACGGTCTATACAAAAATTGTTAAAAATTGTCATCTGTTCTACATTATAGTCTACTTAAAACCACTAAATATTTTGTTTTGATCAATAAAAAGTCTAAATGAACACTGCGTAAACTTCTGTTTTGTTCTTTATAAAGTTTATTTCAACATTGTTAAAAAATTCTCTCCTATTCTATTTATAATGTGTCTAGAACTATTAAAAATTATGTTGTCTTCAGTCTTAAAATTAATACGAACATTGTTAAATCAAAGTGCTGAAGGCGCTGAAGGCCTGGGCATCAGAACGGGTGAAGAGGTAGGAAAATGAGGCCCAGAAGCTCAAAGTTGCTATCACATTTGTACAGGCTTAAAAACTGCTATCACATTTGTACAGACTGATAAAAAATATCTACAATGTCTCACACTGACAGTCTGTGGAGTTGACAACAGAATGGAAAAACATAAATTTCTAAAGGCCAATATAATGAGTATTTTTGTATAGCCTTGGTCTCATGGTCTTTATGGACTGAAAGGAGATAATTTTCAAAGGATTTTCTGCTTCCTATTTTCTTCCTTTACGTTGCTTTGGCAACAAATCATGGTAACAAACCAAAATGAGCAGGTGCAACAGCAGGGGATATTTCTGGAAAGTGCAAAAATCCACAATGGCCGAGCAATGAATCATATTTTTCTTTCATTTTACCACACTCAGTCTATAGGTTGAAATAGTAACCATGTCCTTTGAGCAATGACAAGGAAAAACACAAAGTCTTTAAGGGCTAATATCACAGAGCACGATTTGGTGTCTGAGAAGACAATCTTTTACTTATTTCTTTTTGTTTCTAAGTTTTGGTTTCAAAGGCAACAAATAAAAAGACGTCCGCATTCGGGCGCAAATGCTCGGTTGATTTTCAGTGAAAACACAAAGTTGAGAAAGGGGCATAACTTGATAGTTATTTACCCTTATTGTTTATGTTTCCCTTTGGATAGTTAACAACTTGTCCAAGTTTTAAGTAAACATTTTCAGTAATAACAAAGATATTGTAAAATGTCAAATATTTTGCATGATGACGACACAAACGACGAAGATGATGACACTAGGGCTATGAAAATACCGTGTCTCTAAAAACAGCTGAGCTAAAAGTTCTCAGTCGAAAAAGGGGCATCACTAATTGCTTTGCCAAAAATATTTTGGTGGTTACCTACCTCTTTTGTACTGATATAAATTCCCCTTATAATAGTTTACGAAAAGTTCAAGTTTGAATTAAGTATCTTCATTAATGACAGATATGATAAAATGTCAAAGGTTCTGAAAATTTAAAGCATTAAAAAAAGGGCGTAACTGTGTCAAAAATATTTTGATGGTTACCTGCCCTCTTATATGGGTACCACTTATGACAGTAAATAACTTGTACAAGTTTGAAGTAAATATCTTCAGGAATAACAGAGATATCAAAAAATGTCGAAGTTTTTGCACGACGACAATGACGCATGGGCTTTGACAGTAGCATAACGCTTTCTTCGTAAACACTACCAGTTGAATAAAATCATATGGATGATACAAGACTGCTCAAGGTACATTTCTATAAAAGTTTTTTTTTTCAAAATATCTGCTGTAAATGCCACTTTTCTACTTTCGCATTGAAAGTCTATGGAATCTCTAAGTTGCCATGATCAACCAAGTTGGAAAGCCGATTTTTATGAACAAGAGGGCCGTTGGACCTAAAGCCCTCATCTGAGTAAAGTCATTTGGGATTGATAAATTTGAAGAGCTCCTGGTTGTGAATATGGAAAACACAAATGAGCCATGCTCTGGCAAAAGCGGGTTTAATGCATCTCCGTGATTCATCAGTCCAAACGAGCATTATATATTAATGGATCCATAAAATCCATTTTGTGGAGCAACCGACTGAATCATGAGGTACACTGGTCCTTTGACATGCAGAAAATTTGCCAAAAGCAAAAAGTTTCGACCCAGGTAAGCCTAAATACCTATGGGGATCAAGATCAGATTGCACTGAATATCAAGTCTGGTCTTCGATATAAAACGTCCACCAGTTACTTAACCCTTGACCACACATTCTCGAGTTTTAAGGCCTCGAAGGATATAGCCTCATGAAAACCTTTTGGAAAAAAAAAAAGGAAATACTCTCTTTTTTCCTACAAGGTTTTCTGCACTTTCACAGCCAATAACCAACATTTCAGCTAAATTTAACTTGCCGATCCCAAATGTTTTCAATTTAGACAAGTCTAAAATTTCATCGTTTTTTAAAGATTAACTGGTTTTCAATGGCTTATGTTACAAACTTTAATACATATTTGGTATTGTATGCTCCGAGTTTGCTATGGGTCGAAATGGTTATGGGCTGAGATGTCATATCTGGACAATTCTGACAGGAAGAAATATGGCATATATACCATTCAAATACATACATGTACTTATAACTTCAGACACGAGGTGCACAGTAATTTTACGAAAATTAAAATCTTGCCGAGGTTTTAAGACACCGTTTTCAGAGAAAGAGCACATCGTCAAAATATGCTATCATTATTTGTCACTCACATGGTGTGTAGAAAAAGGATAAACGAACGATCCCGATTAGTGCTCGATAACAACACTCGTCACAACTCGGTCGATTGCGTACCTACATCGAAACATTTGATCAACGATCACCCAAGTTTGCCAACTGTTTCTTTCACTAATAAGCGCACGAATTTGCAGTTATGAATAACCTCATGAGGGCCCCAAATTCTCAGTCAACACTTTCGTACGATTAAAATCGCACATCTATCGAAGTTTGTTGTGAAATTAAACCTTACTGTGATGTTTAATCGAAATATTTTATCATTTACAGGGGTCGTTTCCTTCGTAGTGAGATGGATTGCAGGCGGTACTTTTCACTTTTACTCGAGTTTTTCCGTAAATGCTTGACTCGTGTTTTTCCGTAAATGCTTTGATTGGGTTGAAATTTTGGTATACGATTCCTATGGCCTTGGGCTTGGCAAGCCAAGACCAGGCCAAAAATGAGAAATGCCCTGATTTCACGGATGAATAATCTATATATGAAGAAAGTTAACTCTATATTCTGCAGTATGCTGTTATACACTGTATTTTACTAGAATGATGTATCAATGGGACAGTGCAGATCTAAGATTTAAAGGACATTCAATTTGATCATGCTTTACACAAATCGCCCATGCTATGAAAGAGTTCGGCATAGATCAAGATCAGACTGCACAGAACATGCAGGCTGATGTTGGATTTACATTGTCCGGTTGCTTAGTCACGCTGTTAGTACAAAAATCTTCCAAAGATTCAGATGATTACATTTTTGTGGAAAAAAAGTTCCTGTGCACGAATAAAGCGCCTGTAACGTTAATGGAAAAAGCTTACGTCGTAATACATGTCATATATGGCGTGCAACACACGAAAATGGGCCTCCGGACATATGCGTAAGTGTGTCGTTCCAGATCAGCCTGTGCAGTCCGTATTGACTAATCCGAGACGACACTTTCCGTTCTTATGTGGTTTTCTGTTCCACGAAAGTCTACTGTATGACAAAATCTTATGTAGTCGTAAAGTGCCGTCTCGGATTAGCCTGCGTGGGCTGCTCAGGCTGATCCGAGACAACACTATATGCAAATGACAGAAGGTCTCATTCGCATGTTGCGGGCCATATATAGGACTGATAGGTGTATGCCGCGGTCTCGCACTTGATTTATAACAGTTTGTTCACTGATTGTTAGTAGAGCAGGGATACTGTAAGCACTAAAAGTTGTTGTCTGAAAACGATACCTGGGGTTCTGTTGGCAAATATGGACAAACTGTAGTCGCTACGTCAAATGGAGTCGCCCTAAGCGTGAGTTATCTGAAATATTTCTCAATTGCTTCCCCACAGAGACTGTATAGTGCTTCTTGGCACTCCCGGCCGTCTAACAATCTAAATCGGCGTTCTTCCTGTTTCAAGCATTCCGTTAGCACGTAAACGTTCATTTTCGGATAGAAATGGCATCTCTTACACGCATTTAAAATCGAAACACATTTGGGCCATGCTCTGTAAAAACGGGTTTAATGCATCTGCGACAAGTATCGACCCAGGTCAGCCTGCGCTGATCAGTCCGACCAGTCAACCTTTTGATACAATCGGCTGTTAGACCTAATGGATTTTATGGATCCTAAATAATGTGATGTTCTGCGTCACGGAGATGCATTAAGCCCCCTTTTGCCAGAGCATGGCTCATTTATTTTAATTTCAACAAGGTTCCCGAGTAATTAGAATGATGAAAATACTGGGAGTGTTATGACAGGAAGTGAGTGTGCATTTCCTGGACTTGCGCCGCCGAGACCACCATTTGCTTTCACTGAGACGACGAACTATGTTTGGCACGACTATATTTAGGGTCATGTTTAATTCATGGTTTGGATGCAGCTTATGGTCCTAATTCTATTTGGCAGAATATTTTGAAATGCATACATGTAGGAACTTTTTCTCTTACTATATTTTCAGCCACCAAAAGAGGCTGAGTTAATATAAATTTGTGCCGAAATAGCTCTGCACATAAGATTCAAAGATATCTTACATGAGTGTTCATACTATATTGGAATTATGGAACGAGGTATCTACAAGACTAAAATGAAGCTTGTTCATCTTTGATTACTTAAAGACTGGTTTAATGAACTGGCCATGCTCTTTGAACACCGGACTTAATGCACCAGCAAAACTGTAACGACCAAGGTCAGCTTGCGCAGTCCGCTTTTCGTCAAGCTTTTGTTTTTGGTCAATTTTTTGCATGTCGAAGGACTAGACTAGTCTTCCTCATGATTCAGTAAGTTGTTACACAAAGTAGATGTATAACTGTGATGACTTGCTTGGTATCATACTTCACGGAGATGAGTTAAGCCCCCTTTTCACAAAGCATGGCTCAAATTTGATATAAAATGAACACGTGTGCAAGATCATGTAAGATCAGTTAATTGTTCGCGAAAACCCCGAAATTTTAAATGGTCCTATCTCGAGTTCCGCAGTAGGGCAACAAGGAAGATTTGTAATGGGGTTCGTTATGGACATTTTAGCGGGACAATAAAGATTTCATTTAATTTTAATGTTGATGTGTAATACAGATTTAAAGTGATCTCGTACAGAATATTTACAAAGGGTTACAACAAAACTTTATGGGAAAAAAACTCTTTAGTTATCTCAATTTTAAAACAGTTTTCTAAGTTACAACTAATTAATACCTTTATTATATACTTGAAAATTTTCCGGCTCAAATAAATGCGTCGCACACGAATAAAATAACACACAACAGAAAAAAAATCCGTATCCACTCACTGAGAAATATGGTTCCAAATATGGCATTGATGAAGTAAGTCACGCTAGGGAAAATATACGTATTGCGATTTAATTCGTCAAAATTTAAGCTATGATATTTATCCGCCATTCATAAAATGACGTTACTAGCCACTACACCATTGTTTGTTTTATTTTGTTTACCACTTTACAATTAAAATATCAATAACTGCAAAATTTTGTTGAAAGTTGTAGGTATGTTATAAAAGGAATATTATATTGTAGTAACTTTCCTGGTGCTTGTATTTACGTTTCGCTGCGTAGGAAAGTTTTGACATTTCGCTGGATCTTCGGTCTCGCGGGATATCAAATTTTCTCAAGCTGCTCATATCAAATACAAGCACCAGGAAAATTACTATTCCTTATATATTTGTCATGCCATCATTTTTATTTAATCCTTACTATGTATATGAGTAGTAAGGTAAAACTTATCGGATGGTAGAAACAGCACAGAAGTTATAGAATTTAGATTACTTTTTGCAATCGCTTTCAATGTATCTTGAAGTTTTTTCTTTTTTTTTTTTTTTTTTTTGTTGTAGCCGCTTCTATAGAAGGAATTGCTTGATAAACGTGTTTGTTAAATGTTCCTCCATGAATTGAAGCGTTAAAGCTGCATTGAAGTCCACCAGAAATGTGATTGTTAGAAATATTTGTTAGAAATAGGATTATTATTATTTAAGACTGCAGTGCTGGACAGTGTTAAAATCTAAGTTGATTTAAGATATTTATTTTGGATTATGGACAATTTTCCGTTTTTATTTGAATGGAGAATCGGGATATAAATATTCCTCCATTAGTTCTAGTTAATATGGATATTAACGTAGCCTGAAAAAAGATCAACTGACTTTTTGTTGTAACTCTATTGCAATAGTGAATTGTTGACTCAAGCAATACACAAAATATTCAAAAGGTTTCCATCACTGACGCGTCGTAGGCCCTATTATAAATGTATTACTAATATGGTCTCTGTGATATTTGAGGCAGCACGACTGTAATGAGATCGTGAAACATGGACCAATGCCGGTCAATATCGGTCAGTATTGCCTATTACAGTTGTAACAGTTGTACTACCTAGCTCTCATCGATGGAAACTGCTTACCTATATTCCCTGTTCCTGTCGTCCTAAGAATTTGGTTTCTTTTATTTTTGAACTCCGTCTTGAGCTCTACATCTGTTACGTCATGCCGACCAGTGCACTTTTGAATGTATCCTTCACGTCCCTCTACCTGCCCTAGCAAAAGATTCTTACCAAGCAACATGTTCCTTATCCACCTGAAAAGTGCCGAAACATGTCCTGCCGGAACAGGGGATTGAATCCTCTCATCATATCTTTGTAAAATCTAGGAGAGAATTTTGGTGGAGCCGGTATGTTCCTCAGAGTTCTCATACTCGTACAAAGCCCCTGCTTTACTGACAGAGATATCAAAGACGGACTTATCTCTGTTGAAGTTTGTCCTTTTAAAATTAGTTCTAGTATTTTTTATCTATACGGATCCTGCGTGGCTAGGTGATGACGGTCTAGGGTTTCAATCCTGGATGTCCCTGGTTCGATCCTCACTCCACACAATTCGTTTATCGTGAGAGTGTCCTTGGGCAGGATACTTCAGAGACGGACCTTAGTACTGATGAAAACAAAGCTTCCATATATAAGAGAGCTATCGCCCTTATATGGCTTGAATAATGTCAAAAGTGGAGTAAAACACCCTTCAACTATCAACTAACCAAAACTTTCATCACAGGGTGTGTAAGCACAAATTCAGCATCCCCACTAGCACCATCACAATCATTGTCATTAATATAATTACCAGGTATTATTATTATTATTAGTAGTAGTAGTAGTAGTAGTAGTTTCTATTATCAATATTATTACTATTAAATAATTATCTCTACAGATCTTCAAAATGAGGGCCTCCCACATTTTTCTGCTCTCTCTTGTTGGGTGGACAGTGGCTACACCTAGTATTGATATAGCTGATGGTTATTATGGTGACGAGTACTTAAGAAGACTTCCTCCGATGGTTCCGTTGCCACCTCAGCCGTTCGGACCAAATATGGTTGTTGGCTATGGTAATCGTGGTTTCAGACCCCCGTATGGATACGGTATGCCTTATGGTAGTGATCGAGGTTACGGTATGCCCTATGGCGGTTCTCGAGGATACGGCATGCCCTATGGTAGTTATCAAGGATACGGCATGCCGTATGGCGGTTATCGAGAATACGGCATGCCCTATGGCAGTTATCCAGGATATACCATGCCCTTTGGTGGTTATCGAGGCTACAACATGCCCTATGGTGGTTATCGAGGCAGCATGCCCTATGGTGGTTATCGAGGCTACAGCATGTCCTATGGTGGTTATCGAGGCTACAGCATGCCTTATGGTGGTTATCGAGGCTATAGTATGCCCTATGGTGGTTATCGAGGCTATAGTGATTATGAATATCCAGACTACGACTACAGTGGATATGGAAGTCGTAGCTACAACAGTTTTCCTTATCGATCCAGCTATTACAGTAGATCTGATCCTTACGACAGCTACTATGATGGATACAGCGACCGTTTTGGAGACAGATTTGGCTATCGATCTTCAGGTGACGGTTATGGAAGCGACAGATATAGCGACCGTATAGATCGCTATAACGACCGTTTGGACCAGTATGCCGACCGTGTAGATTCTTACAGAAGCTCCTCCCGCTCTACTAGTTCAAGAACTTAATGTACACGTATGTACTGCATTAAACATTAGATAGTTGTTCTTTAAGACCGACTTGTTTATCGACTGGCTGGCTTGCTTGCAGTCTGACAGGCTTGCTTATCGACTGGTTGGCTATCTGACTGGCTGGCTGGCTTTATAATATTCGTACTCGAGGCTATTTGGCCTGGCGGTCTGATAGCTATGTGGTTGGCTGTCAGACAAGGTTGATGGCTGATCGGTTGCCTGTCTGTCTGGTGTGATAGCTAAATGGTTGGCAGCCAACCAAGCTAGATGGCTGATGAGCTTGATGGCTATCTGTCCGGCTGTTCGGATGGCCAAAGGGTTTGATGACTATATGGTTGATGGCCTGTCAGGCTTGGTGGCCGACTGGCCCGATGGCTATCTAGCCGACCGACCCGATGGCCTAATGGCTGACCTGGTCGATAGCTATTTAGCCATCTGATCAGATGACCTGATGGCTATATGGTTAACTACCTATCCGGCTCGAAAATTGGCGTAATTCGCCACAAAAAAACCCATGCAAGGTAAGCTCTCACACAAAAACGCTTTCCTCCTTCAAGGCAGGTAGTGACACGTAAAATCAAAATCCTCAAAAGCGGATTTGTGGAACAGTATAAAGCAATGATATTTTTGTATATAAAAGTAAAACTTCCATTTATATTATGCATGTACATGTATATGTAATTTGTTAGTGGATGTTAGCAAGGACAAGGAAAGTTAAAGTTGTTTTGCCAAGCGGGAAGCACGGTAACTGTTATTTTCTTACCAATTACAGGCACACCAGGGGCCAAAAGTAAACAGTGATGGTGCTAAAATGCACTTTTATTCCAATCATACCATTTAAAAGTATGGAATTATTGTGAATATTATAATATTACAATCTGTTATTGTACGGTCGGTCCATGTGTTAGCTACTGCTAGAAGAATTTCAAAATTTGGTAAAAAGTAAACAAAAGATGGAGTGGCGTGGTAAATTTTGACCTAATTTTAACATTCATTTTTCTGCCAGCGACTAACACCAATGCCCAAGTCCAACTGGAGAAAAATCATAACGCATTCTGGATATCAGTTACTTTAAAAGCTTATAGCTTTCGTTCCAGTTGTTTTCATGTAGTTAGGTGATGTGAATTATGAATATGTACGGTACTGATATATGTGCCATGCTCCGGCAAAGGGGGGCTTAATGCATCTGCAAACAGTTTTGATCCATGTCAGCCTACGCAGTCCATACAGGCTGACCTGGGCAGTAACTTTTTGCTTTTGGGTAATTTTCTGCATGTCAAAGGACTAATGTACCTCATGATTCAGTCGGTGGGTGGGCAATATGGATTTTATGGATCCACAATTATAATTATGATGATAATTAGTATCATGGATCACGGAAATGCATTAAGCCTATTTTGCCAGAGCATGGCTCGTGTGTGTGTGTGTGTGTGTGTCCCGAAGGCCCCCGATATTTGTGTAAAAAATGAAGCCGACCCTTAAGAAAAGGACTCTTTTTCTCAACAAGAAAAATCCCGAAAATACGATGGAAAAAATGAGAGGAAAAATATTTAATTTAGTCAAGAAGGCCAAGATGTATATTGCTCCGATTACGGTTAGATAAATGAGCCATAACTGACGTAAACAGGGCATTATATGCAAGCTTGAACTGCAATAAAATTTCATAGAGAAAGTAAGCAAAGCCAAAAAAAAAATGTCAATATTAACATTCCAAAATATAAAAGGATACAACAGTAGATCTTCATGGATCATTCATGCAATATAGAAATGAACTCTGAAAAACGATATTTATACATTATTTCCGATATTTTTGAAACAAACGACGCGTTTATTTGTCATTTATGGTAAAGTTTTGGACCAAAGACAAAAATAGAACGATAAAAATTTTGCTTCTTGTTGAATATTTGACACATGGGAGCATAAGCTTTAAGACCAAAATAAACTAGATATTTGTTTTTTGTCAAAAAAAAAAAATGTCCCCCCGTACAGCTTGGATTTTTTTCCCATTGTTACAAAAAAGAGGTCGATCCCTCATTGTAACTCTGGCTGGTATGTGAAGCCTCCACCCTGCATATAGATTTTCAAAATCCAACGACGGGTCCATGAGCGCGGACGTTTTTATTGCTTGTGATCTTTGAATACCCACGCGACCTTGGAGACTTGCATGTTAAGCTCAAGCTTTTGGATGGAATCAAATTGGAAACTAAAATGACGTATTGTTGGGGTAGGGCTATCTGTATTTGCATTTGGTAACTACTCACAAAGGCCACAACCTGTTCAGACTTGTCGAAAGATTGAGTTCTATTTGTCTTTTGTAAACGAAAATATTATCAACCCATACTGAAGAAACTATGTATTTCATTAAGTCTCTTTTAGAAGGGTTAATTGCAAATGTGAGAAATAATGGAGAAAAAGAGACGTGCCCAGAAAAAATCTCGGAAATTTGAGTTTCATGTAAATTTCATTGATTATCCTTCACTGTCTTATAGCCTTTAGCTCTTCCAATTTACTTGTTTCTTTTTGGCATGGCTGAAAGCTGATATAAGTAGTTTGAAAATAGACAATTTGCTCAGTGTATCCGGTGTATATGAAAATATCAGAAATGAAATAAAGATGTAAAGTTCTGAACCGAGCCTTCCTCAGAGTCGTTAAAATACTGGTGCTGAGCGACAATAGATTTTGTTTTCGTAACAGTACAGGGCAGAGTTTTTTTTTTTTTTTTTTTTTTTTTTTTTTTTCAGAAATTTGGCTTTTTTTTTTTTCAGAAATTTATCATTTTTTTTCCAGTTTACAATTATATTATTTCATGCTTTCCGGTAGGATATCGAGAAATAGCGGTGAAAATATTTTTCGATATTACACGGGTACGACCAGTGAAAATACCGACCACGGGGAGTTTGTACTGATTTTTATGGAAGTCTCGACAAAAAAAAAGGCGTTAGAAGCATGAAATAAATAGAATATTTGTTTTTTTCGGTGAAAGATCGAAATTTATTTCATCTCGTGAACATCATCGGCAATATTTTCACGAGTGGCGCAGCCACGAGTGAAAATATTGCCGATGATGTTCACGAGATGAAATAAATTTCGATGGGCCACTCGTGAAAATATTGCCGATGATGTTCACGAGATGAAATAAATTTCGATCTTTCACCGAAAAAAACAAATATCCTCTATTTCTTTTTCTTTTCTTTTTCAGACGTCGCTTACAACTAAACAACATACGGCGGTATCCAAACTTCCCGTATACGAAGAGATCTTTTTCTTTAGTAGCGCTATACTTCTTGATACTGGACATCTGCCATATTGGTGAACGTTTCGTAAATAAAAGTTACAATTTAGAAAAAGAAGGGTTTCTTACTTATTTATGCTTATCGAGAACCAGACATACAGGAAGACAAAGGGAACAAGAAGAACTATAATGACTTTTCATTCGTAAAAAGCGTTTAAAATAAATTGCACGAGGGTGGCTGGAACTTTTCTCCAAGAACATTTAAATCTCCCAACCCTTTAAAAAACTATCCCATTTCTTGCAACCCTAAGTAGAATGAATGAATGTATGGTGTTTTGTGGCGCATCGACATATAGGGTCATTTAGCGCTCAAATAGAAAAAGGTAATGAAAGGAAAAACTAGTCTGTACAAATGTAAGTAATGAGTATATGATGAAAGATGTGTCATGAAATGATTCTATAATGGAAATAAAATAGATATACATGTATAGTGATAACAGTAAAAAGGTCTTGAATAGGAATAAAAGGATGTATATCATAGTTTTGTATATGGTCTAATCTTCTTGAGAAAAGCAATGTCCCTGATTAGATCGACACCCTTTCTGGCATGCCTTGATCCGTCATTGGCGACAGTTTTGCTGGAATTTATCTTCATTTTACGAAATTAATCCATTTGGGTGTTTGATTAATAATTATTACTTACTGTATCCAGATCAGATTTTCAAACAGACAGATCTTGTATTTGCGAATACCAGCACATCTCATTATCTTCATGTATATCTAAGGTCATTTATCATGCAAGATAAAATATTGAGGAGACGAAATGGCATAAGTAGAATTTGAAAAATATGAGTAATGAATATCTTATGAAAGATGTGTCATGGAAAGATTCTTTAATGGAAATAAAATAAGCTAGATATACAGTGATTAGAATAAAATAGTCTGAATTAAGGAAGAAAAAGTTTTAAAAAAATATCACAGTTTAGTATATAGTCCAATCTCCTTAAGGAAGGCAGTAATTGTTTCAATGCTGACAGTATCAAAGAGAGCTCTCATACTGTCAACACTGAAGTGTTTGCAACGAACTGGATGAAGATCCACACAGTCAAAAATAAAAATGTGTTCAACTGAAAAGGGCGCATTGCAGGGAATGCATTCTGGTGCCTCGTCACGTGTTAACAGCCAAGAATGTGTTAAACGTGTGTGGCCAATTCTGCAGTGGGCCTACCCTAGGTAGAAAGCTTTGTGGGAAAAGGAGATAACGTTGGCAATCAGAATTTTTTCCTATGATGTTCTATACTCTTCAAAGGACAAACCGTGTCATTAAAGATATATAAACCCAAACTGTCACGAATATTAACGACCCTGAGGATAAAGCCCTTTGAAAACGTGGTGGAAAAAGGAGAAAATGCTGGGAACCAGCATTTTCTCCAACATTTTCTCCCTTTCCCACAATGTTTTACACACACACACACACATATATATAATTTGTCTTCTGCAAATACGAGTCTAAAATTTTGTCGTCTGGTAAAGAGTTAAATTTAATTTCTGTCGTCCTTTTCGACGTTTTCCATTTTAAAGTTTTGGCATCTGGTCGTCCAACCCAATCCTGGTGTGCCCGCTCGGGTAGCTCAGGGGTCAGTGTATCTGACTCGTGACCTGGTGGTTGCACGTTCGATACCCGGTTGAGGAAAACTTTCAACTTTCTACACACTTTTAAAATGTTTACTCTTTTTTTCAATATTTCGGCTTACGCCTTTATCAAGAAATCTAACACGAAAATAGTGTCTCTACATTTTGTGACAATTTCCACACCACCATTATTTATAAACTGAAATGACGTTGTCATAGACGATATGACGTCATTTAGTACTTTGGTGGTTTTTTTTTTTTTTTTTTTTTTTTTTTTTTGTTTTGCACTTTGACGAAGTTTAGCGCCAAAATGTCATTGTAATACTGCTTATTGGGTCCTAAAACTGTTCTTCACACTGCAGACTTTTGGTCGACCCGTCGCTAACTTCTGGATCCATATTCCTTCTTTTAACTGCGGCTCTATCTTTTCTATTCCATGTAATTTCTCTCAAACAGCTATTGCTGCATCCTTCTCTGAATGGCATTTCATTCCAAAGTGCAGATTGATTGGTTTGTCTTTCTTGAGTTTTATCTCTTCGAGATGCTCTGTCATCCTAGCCTGTAATTCCCGGTCAGTTTCACATGCATACACAACCGACTTGCATACCGTGCACAATATTCCATAGACAAGGACCCTATCAGCAGTATTACAATGACATTTTGGCGCTAAATGACGTCGAAGCGCCAGAAACGATCAGAGTACTAAATGACGTCATATCATCAATGACAACGTCATTTCAGTTTGTAAATAATGGTGGTTTAAAAATTGTCACAAAATGTAGAGGCATTATTTTCGTGTTAATTTTTTTGATAAAGGCGTAAGCCGAAATATTGAAAAAAGAGTAACCATTTCAAAAGTAGGCTATGTATAATTCATTCCCTTTGGAATATAAGTGGGTTTCAACTTTCTTTTCGGAGAATTTTCGCCTGTCACCTCTGATGCATGTGAGAAAAGTAGTCAGTGGCTTTGAAATGAAAGTTGTGTCAGTACTGGTGTGAGAAAGCCAGGAAACACATCCATAGACCTGTGCGTCACTGACCGCCATGATATGACCTGGGCTGTTAAAAGGGCGTTAAAATCCAATACAAAACAAACCAAATCCCTGGTATTCTCTAAGATAGTTGAGCACTCTCAGTCTCCTCATTCGGGCCAATCGGATATACAGGATCTGATATGAGTGGGCGGTTGAGCATGTTAAAGTTTTATTAAACGAGTCTGGGGAAAATGTTATTAAGAGAGTCATTGGCGAGCTGAATAACATTTTTTCTCAAAGGCCAACGAATGTCAGATTCTGTTTATCACATAACGATATTTCACAAATAATAGACCAACTGAAGATGTAAAAACCATCTGAGCCATGCTCTGGCAAAAGGGGGCTTAATGAATCTCTGTGATGCATAATACCAAACAAGTCATCACATAATTAGGAACCCATAAAATCAATTATGTCCAACAACTGTATCATGAGGTAGACTGGTATAAAGAGTATAAAAAATAGCCGACAGCATAAAAATATTTTCGAATCAGATTTCTCCATCTACCAGAGACTGCCTTAAAATTCGATATAGAAGACATCAGACAAATATCTTGGGCAATTTTTACCAACCATTCTGGATTGCATCCTTAGTCTAATTCTAAAGTCAGAAACTTTCACGATTTCTTATTGACTTAACCAAACTGTGAAAGCAATCAACAATTGTGACACTTTGAAGTTGAGAAATATCTTTAGAATATGACTAAGAATGCAATTTAGAAGGGTTGGTAAACATCTCCCTAGGTCTTCGTCTGATGTACCAAGTCTATTATGTAGACTCTGCTTGCTTATAAGACATAGCTACCGGCTTCCACAATATTTTCATGAAGTTAGCCATTTTCGCATACTTTTGTCTAATTGACTCGATGAATCTAGACTACAATGAACGTCTGGGAGTTTACGATACATACTAGACTATACGACACCCCCGCCTTCAAGACGCATCACCTACTTACCTAACTTACTGGAGCCTTTTAGAAAAAGATTTTTCTTGTGTTCCAGTATATATGCTGATGCATTTTAGCATGTAGACATGTTCCGATTGCTATATATCAAATTAAAATTTCGAAAACGGCTGTCGTTCTACTTCAAAGCTCTGTCTTAATAGCTGCTTCGCCTATGCTGAGATGTAGCTAAAGAACTTTCAGTTAATAGTGTTTCACTTTCAACGTAATACTAGTATCAGTTTTTGACTGTCAATTGACTAATTCTGTCCCCTGAGAGGCACCTGTATAGTTTAGCTTTAGAGTCCATTTTACGGCAACACGTTCCTGTACCTTGTTATACATACATAGTCAACAAGAAAAGGTGTTCAGCTCTGTCTTTTCTACAGGGTATGATGCATGAAGAAGTTGGGGAAAAAACGTAATCGATACACCAGTGTCGTGACAAAGCATGAGCTGTACTGGGGTACCCACTGACCTCATGGTACCATGTATGTAATAATCTTGGCCTGGTTTCACGAAAAACCTAAGTCTAACGCACATATTTTCTGACTTAAGTTGAGTTCTTTATTTTAGACATATTTCACTAACATAAATATACTTAAGTAAGTAGCGTTCTAAAATCCTGAGTCGACACACATGTCAAATAACGGATTTAACTTAAGTCAGAAAATGAGTCCGATAATGCATTTGAGCAAAATAAGAGTGACTTAAGTTTGTTCGTGAAACCGGGCCAAGTATTGCTTTCAAATCCACTTGAAAACTGGATGTTTTAAGTTTGGTCAAAAACTGGAAAAAAAAAAATGTCGAAATAAAAAACTACCGATATCTTGAAAGTGGTATACAGAGCTTGACAGTCACAAACAGTCAATATCGTGAACTTCCGCTCAGTAATTGAACCACGGCTTGCAGTCATCTCATACCCCTCACAAGGCGTCGAATTCGCTCTTGGGGCAGCTGCTGCCACTCTTCGTGCAAGGCTGCTTCCAGTTTCCGCAAGCTCTGTGGAGAAGGATCCCTTCGTTTTATCAGGCAGACGAAATGGTCCTAAATGTGCTCCTTGTTATTGAGATCAAGGCCCGGTAACGAAAAAATCTTCAATCTCTTATTTAGCTCAAATCCGATAGTGGACTAAGTTTCTAACTTGAGTTCGTTATTAGACTGACATAAATAGACTCTAGTAACCTTCTCAAGTCCTGAGTTGACATAACGTTTCGGAATCTACTGAGCAAAGTAAGAAACTTGCGGGTCCTGGACTGATTGTTGACCATGCTTTAATATGGAGGTACAGCACTTTATTGACTATATAAACATGTTTTAAAAACATTTAGCGATTATCAAGCCTGCCTACCCGCTACTAACAAGCATTTGTTTCTGTTTCCACAACCATTCCTACACACACGCACGCACACACTCACACACACACACACACACATGCAGTTAGTTTCGAAGGACCTCCATAGTGCCCGCATGGAAAGCTGACTTTTAGACAAGAGAAACTGCCACAGTCCCCATAAGGTATGTAAATAAATCTTCCTTGAGTATGAAGCCCATCAAAACAAAACTATACGACAACAGTACTCGTAAAACAGTCTTTTTTTTTTTTCTTCTTCTTCTTCTTCTTCTTCTTCTTTTAACTCTTTCAGCAGAATGGGCGCAAACAGGGGCTCGTGCTGAAGGCACAGATCAAGATCATTCTGCAGAGAACACAGAACGTGCAGTCTGGTCTAAGATCTATACCGTCCGCTTCTTGAGTCAAGTCTCTAATGAAAATCTTTTTGGGTTACAGAAAATACTAATCAGTGGAAACAAAGGCGAACAAAATAGGGGTTGGGCAAGCACGGACCAGTCACCCCTCCCGAATGATTTTCATGTCGGTGGTCAAGAAGTATTTTACTACTTTCCAACTTTTATTAATTTAATTATTTTCCTACACTAATTAAATGCCTTTTTAGCGCATGAATGTAAACCATGCTCTGGCAAAATGGGGCTTAATGCATCTCTGTGATGCATGATACCAAGCGAGTCATTACATGATCATGGATCTATAAAGTCCAATATGTTTAACAACCGACTGAATCATGAGGTAAACTGGCCCCTGGGCTTGCAGAAAATAAGACAATAGCAAAAGGTTTCAGTCCAGGTCAGTCAGCGCGGACTCCGCAGGCTGACCTGAATCTATACTTTTTGCAGACGCATTAAGCCCCCTTTTTAAAGAGCATGGCTGAGACAATTTTTTTTACCCTCTCTCCCTCCCTTTTGCAAATCTTACTTGATATGTATGTGACGTTTACAGGATATCGATCATCAAGCCCTTTTTACCCCATTACCATAACGATCTGACATTTTACACTCCTACAAGAGATAACTTGCTTTTAAAGAAAGCGTTGTTGGAAAAGAAGCCATTGATTGTTGCAAACAATGGCTTCATTTCCGATAATTTTTCCCATGCTGTTCCTATGTCATTATCTTCTCTTTCAAAGGCTTCTGAATACTTTCCTTGGACTGTTAGGTGTTATATCTAAATATAGCCTGTGTATTGACGAAGTTTATCTCTTAGCGTTCTTAGAACAACTTAAGATTTTGCGGCCGAGTAGACCAAGATCAAACCGCCCAGGCCGTGCAGTCTGATCGTTGATGTGCACAGTCTGATATTTTGAGTGCTATGTTCAAAAGAGCACTTAACTTCCAACATAAAGGCTTTGTCTCTAGATATGTTGAATCTATCTATATGTCAAGTGTTTAACAAGTTATCTGCATAATAACCGTACGTGTAAAGAGCAGTCAAATAGGTTCAGACGCCATACAAAAATTAAAGATAGAGGGGTCTAGTGTTAATACATACGCTGAAAACACAGCGTAGAAAGTAGGTTTACAGGTAAGCTATACATTTTCCTACTCGCATACACTACTTTTTTGTTTGTTTTGTTTTGTTTGTTCTGTTTCCCTCTTTCTCTCACCTTGGCCAATGAATAGATGAAAGATCTTATATAGAGGGATAGCACGGCACAAGCCCTTTCTCGCTTGAATAATTCAAGACTCTCTCTCTCTGATCTGTTTCAACGTCATACTCAACTTTTAATGTGTGTTCATGCTGGGTTAGATAACAAACATTCCGAAGTACTTTGGGTCGTGCCTGGATCAATGGCAAAGTGTAGGACTGAGGACTGGCAACCGGGAAGACCCGGGTTCTATCCTCGTTCGAAGCACCTTTTTCTTGGGAGAGTCTTTGAGCAAGACACTTCAAAGCCCTAGCCTAGTACTGGAGAAACCCACGATAAACATGAGTATGTGAGCATTCGCCGTAATATGACTAAAAGCTGCGTAAAACACCATTCATCACCATCATCCTGAGGTACTTTTAAAAACGTAAGAGATGATGCGTGTACCCAAGCACGAGATATTCTTTGCCTAATAGAAGACTTCAGCTATGGCCTGTGAAAAGGGGGCTTGATGCATTTGCGAAAAGTATCGATTCATGTCAGCCTGCGCAATCCGCGCAGGCTGACATGGGCCGAAACTTTTCGCTATCTTTAAATTTTCTCTATGCCGGGATAACTCTCTCTCATGGTTCGGTCGGTTGTTTGACAAAGTGGATTTTATGAATCTATTATTAGGTTATATCTTGCTTGGTATGATGCATTAGGGAGATGCCAGAGCACGGCTCACTTCACTTTAGAGCTCTATCAAGAAAGGCCGACGCGATAAAGGATCAAACCCCTCTAGGCTTGTAAGCCATATCTCAAAGTGTTGATCAATGTGAAATACAACAAATGACGATGTTGTGTGGTGACGACGGAAAGTAAACAAAACGGGTTTGTTATCAGGAAATATTAGGGTCGCCTTTTTGTAACGTTCCTAATAATAACCCTTAGCCTGCTAAATAAGTTAAATCAAATTTTCAAGCCGATATTATAAACAGCATATATAGCAGCCTAAGGGTTAAATATATATAATTTTCTTTTTTTACATTAAACTACGGTGGCACAAAAGTGACATGGAAGATATATTTTATACTACGTGCGCACGTAATAGTTATTACGTGCGCACGTATTAGTTAATACGTGCGCACGTATTAGCTACTGCGTGCGCACGTATTAGCTACTGCGTGCGCACGTAATAACTAATACGTGCGCACGTAATACTATTGCGTGCGCACGTATTAGCTAATACGTGCGCACGTATTAACTAATACGTGCGCACGCAATAGTATTACGTGCGCACGCAGTAGCTAATATGTGCGCACGTATTAACTAATACGTGCGCACGTATTAACTAATACGTGCGCACGTAATAATCGACCAATCAGTTTATAAGGAACAGAAGCCATATTGTTGCGAGGGAAGGTCCAACACGGCAACAGATGTGCATACATCTGACACGCAAGTAAAAAATCAAGTAGAGCTATTATTTCTTAAATCGTTTAGGCATACTGCGATTATTTTAAGTATCTGTACCTTGGTACGGTACAGTAACTATTAATACTCTAGCCTACGGTCCATCGAATTACCCCAAACCACCCTAAAACACCCCAAACCACCCCAAAACACCCCAAACCACCTTTTATCATATAAAATTAATACTGTGGTGGGGTTGGGGGTGGAATGATTTGTAGGGTACGAAAGACTGATGAGCTATACAAGGAGTTTTGTCACCGAAAACTACCCAAAACACCTCAAGAAAACAAAAAGGCGTTTAAAGTGATATCATTTTACAACGGTTTAAGATGCAGGAACAGTATAAATCAAATTGAAAATGGCATACACAATGATTAATTTTCCTTAAACTGAAATATCTATGGTTCAAAAGATGTAGTTTGAATGCCTAACACCGTGGACCCCAATCAGACTGTTACTTTAGTAGCAGTCTGATGATCTGGCTGCACAATGTTTGCATATATCTAACTTCCCTAAAACTTATATAAATTACGGTATCTGTTGCCATTCTGACTACATATAGTTTGGAGGCACGAACGAACTTTTTCAGGCAGTCAGACATGACCAAACATTATGGACCCAGATCAGACTGCTCCTTCAAGGGGCAGTTGGATCTTCATGGGCGGATCCAGAGGTGGGGGGGGACCGGGGGTCCGGACCCCCCCTGGAATTTTGGAAAAATGTGGTTATCGGATTCGTGAAATGGTACTGGTTTGATATTGCACAGCATTTATGTAAAATACAGTCATGAATATAAAAAATAAACGGTTCTAAATGTGGAGACCTCCTCATGGTTAGAACTGGAAACGTTGACTTACATCCACTGAAATCCGAAATCAAAGTATCATATAATAAGAAGAGTGCGTTTGCGGTGGGACCCCCCCCTGAGAAAGATATCTGGATCCGCGCATGATCTGGGTCCACAAAGTTTCCCTTTCTGACAGCATGACTACATATAGTTTGGAGGTATGAACGAACTTTTTCAGACAGTCAGACATTAGCAAACATAATGTACCCAGATTAGACTGCTCCTTTAAGGGGCAGTCGGATCTGGGTCCACAAAGTTTGCCATTCTGACAGCATGACTACATCTAGTTTGGAGGCATGAACGAACTTTTTCAGACAGACAGACATGACCAAACATAATGTACCCAGATTAGACTGCTCCTTCATGGGGCAGTCGGATCTGGGTCCACAATGCTTGCCATTGTGACTACATATAGGTTGGAGGCATGAACGAACATTTTCAGACAATCAGACATGACCAAACATAATGTACCTAGATTAGACTGCTCCTTCAAGGGGCAGTCAGATCTGGTTCCACAATGTTTGCCATTCTGACTACATATAGGTTGGAGGCATGAACGAACTTTTTCAGACAGTCAGACATGACCAAACATAATGTATCCAGATCAGACTGCTCCTTCAAGGGGCAGTCGGATCTGGGTCCACAATGCTTGCCATTCTAACTACATATAGAGGCATGAACGAACTTTTTCAGACAGTCAGACATGACCAAACATAATGGACCCAGATCAGACTGCTCTTTCAAGGGGCAGTCGGATCCGGGTCCACAATGTTTGCCATTCTGATTACATATAGTTTGGAGGCATGAACGAACTTTTGCAGACAGTCAGACATTATGGTCCCAGATCTCAGTGGGGCCAAAAAGTCTCTAGCGCATGTCATGCATGTAGTCCTTTTATCCTTAGGCTAACGTGACAGGACGTAATATAGATATTTTTTGTTAAAAGTGATCCTTACCCAACAATTCAACCAACCCTTACTGTATTAATAATTTTGTATCATATAAAAGGTGTTTCGGGGTGGTTTGGGAGGTTTTGGGGTGGTTTGGGGTGTTTTGGGGTGGTTTGGGGTAATTCGATGGACCGTAGGCTAGAGTATTAATAGTTACTGTACCGAACCAAGGTACAGATACTTAAAATAATCGCAGTATGCCTAAACGATTTAAGAAGTAATAGCTCTACTTGATTTTTTACTTGGGTGTCAGATGTATGCACATCTGTTGCCGTGTTGGACCAATGTAATTTTGCCCTTCCCTCGCAACAATATGGCTTCTGTTCCTTATAAACTGATTGGTCGATTATTACGTGCGCACGTATTAGTTAATACGTGCGCACGTATTAGTTAATACGTGCGCACGTATTAGCTACTGCGTGCGCACGTATTAGTTAATACGTGCGCACGTATTAGTTAATACGTGCGCACGTATTAGCTAATACGTGCGCACGCAATAGTATTACGTGCGCACGTATTAGTTATTACGTGCGCACGCAGTAGCTAGTACGTGCGCACGCAGTAGCTAATACGTGCGCACGTATTAACTAATACGTGCGCACGTAATAACTATTACGTGCGCACGTAGTATAAAATATATCTTCCATGTCACTTTTGTGCCACCGTATTAAACCCCACCCCAGACATTTATTTTATCTCTTTTATCCGTTACTAAAAATCATGTGTTTTGACTTACCCTGAAGAAAAAGGCTTTGAAAGACGTTGCGGTTAAAAGGAGAAAATGCCGCTTACAACTATTTTCTCCTCTTCCCACAAAGCTTTCTAACCTTTATAGAATAAATCCGTCATTTGATCCGCATTTATTTCGTCCTCAGCTTTTCTTTTTTTTTTTAGTTTGGTACAAATCTAAAATTGTGTCTTCTGAGAAAATGTTATTTTTAAGAAATTGTTAGTTAAGACCAGTGTCTCCTTTTGCCACAATGTTTTCGAAAGAGGCCAATATGACTCAAAACGTCGGCTGCAGAATTTAAATCGCCTGACCTGTTTGTTCTTGTACTGTCTTATACTGTTCATTTTATTCATTTCTGACAAGTTTTTTTTTTTCCTTTCTCATTCTGAAAAGAGTCTTTTTAATTGATTCGATATGACTATCATTTCATATATCCCATGCAGACCACGGATCCTTTAATACGTTAAGAGTAAATAAACTCCAGTAGTCGTAGTTGCAGCGTTGTTAATTTGTGAAGCTCTTAAATCATTCGTATATGAGCAATCAGCTAGAATTCGTTGTAAAACTTTTGAAGTGTTCATTTTTAGCTCCACTGGCTGAAGGCCAGCAGGCTTATGTCATGGCCCAGTGTGCCTCGTGCGTCCGTCCGTGCGTCCGTCTGTGCGTCCGTCCGTGCGTGCGTTAACTTTTTTTCAAACATTTTCTTCTCTGAAACTACAAATCCAGTTTTGATGACACTTCACAGAAATGATCCCGCCATGGTCCTCTGTAGAATTCCTTCAAAGAATTTGATTCCAATGAAAACTCTGGTTTCCATGGCAACAAAACTGAAAAATATTGAAAATCTTTGAAAATCTGCTTGTCAGACACAATAAGGCCCAGGGCTACCGAATTTGGCATGTAGCTTCATCTAATAGACCTCTACCAAATTCATTGAAATTATAGCCCCGGGATCAAAATTGGCCCCGCCCCGGGGGTCACAAGTTTTACATGGACATATATAGAGAAACTTTAATATCTTCTTGTCCAAAACGGTAAAGCCTAGTGCTACCAAATTTGGCATGTAGCTTCATCTAATGGACCTCTTCGAAATTTCTTCAAATTATAGCCCTGGGCCAAAATTGGCCCCGCCCCAGGGTCAGAAGTTTTACATGGGCTTATATGGAGAAAAATGTAAAATTCTTCTCGTTCTAAACCACGTGCCCTAGGGCTACCAGAATTAGCATGTAGCTTCATCTGATAGATATTTACTTAGATTCTTCAAATTATAGCTCTGGGGCCAAAATTGGCCGCGGCCCGGGTGCTGGGGTCACAAATTTTACATGGGCTTATACAGGGAAAACCTTGAAAATCTTCTGGTTCTAAATCATATGGCCTAGGACAACCAAAATTGGCATGTAGCTCCATCTAATAGTCCTCTACTTAGATTCTTCAAATTTTAGCCCTGGGGCCAAAATTGGCCCCGCCCCGGGGGTCACAAGTTTTACATGGGCTTATACTGGGAAAACTTTGAAAATATTCTGGTTCTATACCATATGGCCTAGAGCTACTAAATTTGGTATGTAGCTTAACCTAATGGACTTCTACTAAGATTCTACAAATTATAGCCCTGGGTCAAAACTGGCCCTGTCCCAGGGGTCACAAGTTTTACAAGGACTTTTATAGTAAAACGTTAAAAAGCTTCTTGTTCTCAGCTGTAAGGCCAAGGGCTACCAAATTTGGCATAAAGCTTCATCTAGTGGATCTCTTCTGAATGTGTTCAAAATTAAGCCATTGTCCAAATCGAATTAAACCCGCTAATGTTTTATTCAGGAAACTGAAACTCTTGTTTATAACCATACAGCCTAGACCTATATTATCTGGTATGTGGTTTTATCTTGTTGACCTCCACCAGGATTCAGTTAATTATAGCTCTTGATTATAGCTTGAAATTGTAATCATAGGTAAAGAACGGACTCACCCTGTGGTCACAATTTTCACGTGGGCTTTTATAGGAAACTTTATCAGTCTTCTTGTTAGAAGCCTTTCTGTTTAGAATTGTAATGTTTGGTGTGTATGGTTTGTACATATTAGCCAGTGGAGCGATACAGGGCCATTATGGCCCATTTGTTTTGTAACGAACCCCCTAATTGAAAAAAAAAAAATGAACTTCTAATATGTTTCGTAATTTCATAGTATACTTGTATTCAGGGGTAATGTAGCTGAATTGATGTCGGTAATTCATTCTGGAATTATGGAGTATTTCTCCTGCTCCAACTTCAAAAATTATCTGTTTCATGGAATGTAAAATGTTGCTTGTCTCTCTTTGCAGGTGTCCATTTTGAAGAACTGGGCCAGATGGAGATTCTTGGGCTTGTCGACCTACCTTTCTGGTTGTTGGCATTACTGACACCTGTTCTTGTATTCATCTTGTGGGTAAAACGTTTTCTTAAACATGAAAATTGCTGCATTAGACTCAAATAACATTTGCATTTGTATAATGTTCATGGCCGTTTTTAACTTTATTTTAGTTATATCGCGCCGGCCCGTACACCTATACATGCCTTCCTGGAATTTCTTTTACCAGTGCTTCGCACTTTTGCTTGATGGGGTTTGCTTGATCGTTAGGTCATGCCCAAACAGTTTAGAATACTTGCTTTCATCCATAGCGGAGGAGGCCACCACAGACTCAGATTGTCTGAAACGTAACTCGCCAAATTTCGAAAGAGAAAAAAATCAATTATGAAGCATTACGAATCTGCAACTTTAACTTTTCAGTGCTGCCTTATATGCATGTGAAATAATCTGAAAATTATCAAATTTTACTTCAAAATGAAACATCGCCTAGCTAAAACATTTTTGTGTATCTTGATTCCAAATTTGCCTACATTTTGTTTCTATATGGATAAAAATTCACTTGCACCAAGTGCAAACTTTCTTTTTCATGCGAGTATATGTTACACAAAGTCATTATTCATATTTAATCAAACCAATTCTGCACGATATACTGATAGTGATAGATATACCACTAACTGATAGCTGGTTACAAAACAAATGGGATATTTTGAGAGAAGGAAATTCAAGTTGTCTTTTCTACTGATTTTGGGTGGAAAATGCTTGTAAAAAACAATTTTAACTTTTCGGTCTTTTAACAGTCTTTACCCTCAACACTTTACCATACGATTTCGAGTTTTATGAAGGAGAAGACTTTCAAAAAATGTGGGAGAAGAAATGCTGGATACCAGCATTTCCTCCTTTTTCTCCAATGTAGTGTACCCTTGCAAAGACCAATCTAAACATTTGATCCACACTTAAATTAGCTTGGACAAGTCTAAAAATGTTGTCGTCTGATAAAGGGCTAAATCGCTGAAATTGCTATTGAAGGTTTGTGACATAAACACCCGAGACGGCACAGACAATCCCTCTACAAATATAGCTTCAAATGATAAAGCATTCTGTATGTGATATATACAGACCAAATACTGAGTGTTGATTGGCTAATTTATCGGAACCGTTATTTTAAAACATTGAGGGAAAAGGAGAAAATGCTGGCTACCAGCACTATCTCTTTTTTTCCCATAAATGTTTTCAAGCAAATTTTCTTCTTTGGGTTCTTTAAATCACGACTAGTTTGGCAGTAAAGTGTTAATAAATACGTTTGACTTACTACATACTTGAACAAAGGACAATTTTCTGTGTTTTCAATTTTATCTACAGGTATACTATATACAAACAGAGATATTTCAAAAGAATCGGGATCAAACAAAAACCGACAACTTTTCTGCTGGGTGATTTCGTTCCAGCAATTAAACAGGTACATTTATGAATTTTTGGAACTAACATGTCTGATTGAGGGTTTCAGAAAACTTTATTTGTTTTCTTCTTTTTACTGTTTGCTACAGATTTGATAGTCACCAGTCTCATGCTCTAACAATTGAACTATTGAGGAAGTAAAATCGAACAGATAAATTATATCAAGCACTCCGTTCTAGTATAATTCATGTGAGCCATGGGTAACGCAGCTAGCACTGTTTTGAAGGAAATATTTGAGTGAATAAATGTACAGTAATGGACCATTATTTTTTTGTATGTTTTGTAACCGATAAAACGATGACGAAATTAATTTTATCTAATTATTCTATGTGTGTTTTTTTTTTTTTGTAAATTTCCTCTAAAGGGAGGTACATAGTAACTACCTTTGCGATGAAAATATAATTGTTATTTATTTTGTAAATGATACATACATAAGCGTCAATTCTGGGGCCACATGAGGTGTGAGATCGAGCCCCACGGCTGGCCACATAAAATTAGTCCTTCGGATGAGACATAAAACCGGCGCCCTGTGTGACAGTGCCATACACTGAGCAACAGGCGTAACCTAGTAATTATGGGTCTCTTCATGTAAGTTGCACTGTCTCCTAACATAATTAATAGTCTGCAGGGGGCACTGTCCATATGGGCAACCGGTAGTGACCACAAAAACACGGAAAATCAAATAAAGTGTCAATGACCAGTACAATCTTCTGGGGGCCTCGCCCGTATGGGCAACCGGTGGCGACGATAAATAACAAAAATCGACCAAACAAAGTGTAAAACTTGGTTTATGTAATTTATCTTCATTTTAATTATATCAAAACCTGAAAGATACCGATATGACAGATGCAGATGTTCTCAAATATGCATGCCTTTCTTTAATGTTTCTATGAAATGTAAATTTACTGTAAATTTAGCAGAATCTAGGAGTGAAACTATCCCTTTTACAGGGCAACGACTACTTTCGACTTGAGAAAATAGGGCAATATGGCAAGGTTTATGGGTAAGTTAAATTTAGATAATTGCACAAATGTTGATTGCTTTGCTTTCTAGTTTAATCTAAGGGTCTCTAAGGCTTAGTCGTTAAATTCTAGAATAGCAAACGTGACTTTTAGACCGTGTAGAGTAAGATAAGACTGCTCAAAACGTACAATCTGATGGCGAATACAGACTGTTTGCTATGGTGTGTTTTGCAGGATGGAAGTGACTTTGAAATCGCCATACTTTGGTCTGTATTACTACCTTGAGATGTTCATTCATTTTTTTTTTTTCATCGGAAACTTTTGCAGGCAGCATAGATCATGAGCAGACTGCACAGAACGTGCAGATTGACTTTGGATCTAAGTCGAATGCTTATTTTGTAAAGCTATCAGATAAAATTTCTTTCTACTTTTCGATGGAATATAATTTCCTGTCCAAAAAAGCTGATTGTATTAATAAGTCGCGAAAGAGTGAAAGGTAAAGGAGTTAAATCTGTAAGAAGGAAATTCTGGTTCGACACCACCCCCCGCTTTCCCAGGGTCATTGAAACTCGGGAATGTGTAACAAAGCTTTAAACAAGCAAAGAATCTAGTTTTTGTGGAGGCTTATTTTTATGATGCAATCAGTGAAGGAACATGAACCACTGGGCTATTGTTTATGATCTTTGCATGGAAACATAGCTCGTAATTATTGTGTTGATAGTTCGATTTTCGGGTCGGTCGACATTCCTACAAAGCATTCGGCAAACCTCTGGTGATCCGTTGATCAAATCCCTCGGCTGTATTACGATGGGTGATTTGTACCTCTACGGTACATTTCTTCGTCACTATTTTTTATCGAAAACTTTATATATTTCCGTTGACAAACAGTTTGTTCGTTCATTTTCGGCCTGTCTAAAGCGCTGGCTTTTGACCTAATTCTTGGTACTGATAAAGAATGAATAGGCGGTAATTTGCGATTGGTAAAAAATATGAAAAATATTCGGTGGGCTCCTGCTAGCATATTTGCTCACACATTTATGAAACCCACTATTTTACGAGCGTTGTTACCGCCTATCATTACCCCGGGGCTTTGATTCATACCATAGCAAATTAATGTAATAGAGAATGGTCCTTTTTTTTCTATTTGGAAATTTAATATTCCACAAGCGTTTCCCAATTACCCAATAAGTACTCTTTTTCAACAAAATGGAAAAAAGGTGAGGAAAAAGAGGCAATTTCTCGCGAAATTAATTTTCATTATTTTACTTCATATTGAGCCACAGAAGAGTTTCAATATTCATATTGTAGTAGCTCTTACGCCGTCTGTCTTTTTAAAGACATTTCTTGTTTAACATGGTTTATCAATTCCGCTAGCAGTTTTCACCGACACATTGATAGATATAAATAACTTCAATGTGGTTGTTGTTGTTGTTGATAATTGATTTTATGGGTGCAGCCATGTTTAAGATCATGTGACTGAGAGTACGAGTACTTGTGTTTCAAAATGGAAACCTCTTTGATATGGACGCGGCAACTTTATGGAATCGGGCGAGTTTTAACGATAGTTATTGATATAAAAATCAATCATATCTCGCTACTAAACAACACGACTTTGATTGTTGGGTGGATATGACAAACTCGCTGCTTTGCTTTCTAATTTTCTACATATCACGTAGTATGTAGCCATTGCTTAAGCGTCAAGAGTTTCTTAGTCACCCCTTCCCATGATTGCCGTATCACTGTTTATATAGATCTTTGACAATAACCTTTTTGTCTGTTCCATTATTTTTGTAATTTTTGATGAAGAAGCGCCAGAAAATATACATAAAGAGTGATCAGACTGGAATTCAGGCTATGCGATGTGCATCAGAACCCAAGTGTATGAATGAACACCGCCATTGAGGTCTCAATCAATATGGCAAACAGAAGCGAGAAGGCGGTTTTCTTCCATAGTACCTAGCATCTTTATGAGAATACAAAATCTAGATAGAACTGGAATGTACGAGCACACGGAATGATGAGGAATCGTAAAGCACTGCTCGCCCACAGGCTTTGCCCTCCCGCCATGATACTTATTAGGGACGATGGACCGACCAATCCTTTTTTTCATATTTTACAATATTTGCAGAATGTATTTTGGGAACGCCCCAGCACTCGTCATCAACGATGCAGACATTCTACAACACATATTCGTAAAAGACTTTTCAAACTTTACAAACAGAACTGTAAGCCATTTTTTCTCTCTCTTTTTATACCGCTTAGCTTCCATGTTTTTTTCATTGCATCATTCTGTGCATCTGTGTATCTGCCACATTGTTATCTCGCTTAACACTATTTCAGTTATTTATGCGTTTCTTTTTGTCGTCCTGCAACAGACAGCTTCATAAAATATTGTGTTAAAAAGAGAAGTGGCTTTTGACGAGCAATTTTGTATATTGCCACGTCGCTTTCAGATGGATACATAAACTTCAATTGGTGTCGATTATCGATATTTAACAAGAATTGTCTCGAATACATACGATACATACTTTGTAATCAAACATTTTCAAAGCGGGTTTATAAAAAGATTAAAATAGGATCAAATATTGTTGTGTACATTGTCACGCAAGACTGCGGTTGATGTTCTACCAAATTTGAACATTGCCGGCTGCAGGAGTAGGTAAAATGCTCAGTGTGTTATACAGAACTTATACCCAAGCAATGGAGAAAGAAAATCAACCATCCTAGGACAAAATGCAAACCGAAACGCCGCGGCTAAATTAATAACGTCTATTAATTAGCGTAAGAGTTACATGAATACTGGTCGACGTCATTGCGACGTCACAGCTCATTTTGGTGAGTCGCGTATGACTGTCGCACATTAAACAGGACGCTACATAAAACTGAGATAAGGTGCTTAATGACTTCCCAGACATACCTCGCTGATGCCACATTTAAATAAATGGTTCTTTATAGCTGCAGCAGCTGCTGCTATGACATGGAGGTTGAAGAGCAAAGGAATTTATATGCATTTCGGCAGATATTTTTTCTGAGTGCGGCTTTACAGCCAGATTTCAATACAACATACAAACGTTTAATACAAGGTCCTCGACCCAATAGAACACAGTGAGCATGTCAACATAGTCGTTAGCATCATAAGTTATTATTAAGTCACGAGTCAAGTTTTCTTTTGGAACGTAAATATCGACGTGAGTTGCTTTACTAACGACGTAGGAAACCTTTCTGCTGACGCAGGTGTTTTGTGTATTGGACCGTTACGGAGAAGGTATCGAAATGAAATGGGGCTGCCATTCCTTCACCTATCGCGTATTTGCTCACCTTTGCACGACGACACCCGACCGGGGTTCGCTATCGAGAAAATGTTCTTTCTCATGTTCGGTTGATGTGCGTCATTCTACAGATAAGGTTGTTCCATCAACTCACCCTCGTTTGTCTCACGGCTCGAATTTGTGTGGAAAGTCTCTAACAGCAGCAAATGAATGTTCTTCCTTGACCAATCTCTCACGTTTAGAGCATCTATATGATGTTGGTTGGTTGAGTTCAACGCCGTCAGCAAGCAATGTTGGCCTTCAATGAAAACGATTTACTGTAATCCCTCAGAATGAAATTCCGACACATGCCCGGTAAATGGAGCATCGTTCTTAAGTTGTGAGGGATGCAGATACCGGACAAAAATGATAAAGACAATCCGTGTGACTTTTTGTTGTGACCCCTTCGTGATTTCAAGCATTATTACGCCCGCCGGTTCAAGTTAAATTTGACGATTTCCTGATGAAATTTGCCACAGACTGTCAAAGTGTTGGGATATGTAACAATTATGGTTCGCTCTTGCGTTAATCAAAAAGAGTCTTCTGCTTTCATGTAGATGTAATCTTTCTTTTGGAACTGGGTTTAGACCAGACAAGAAATACGGCAAATTATGGACAAACATTTTTTCCAGAAAGGTAAAACAGTTTTTCGCTAAAGTTAAGAAAACATTGTAGGAAAAGGAGCACTTCCTTCTTACAAGCATTCGCTCCTTTTCCCACAGTGGTTTCGAAAGGCATCAACTACAAGAGCGTAAAAAAATTACGTATTGTACAGCAATGTGTTAATATTTCCGTGATATCACGACGACAGTTCACATATTCATGTTTTATCTTGAGTTTCAAAGTGGCTTTACCAAGAAGACTCCGTCTTTCCAATATAGAGCATCTTTGCGCAAGACACGGGTTTCGTCAAGACATAACGTAGGAATACAGGAGGATCTGTCATACGAGAGTAAGTATTCGTAAATAACAAATTTGTGGACGGACAAACGGACAACACAACGGGAATAAACTCTGCAGATTTTTTTTTTTTTTATTTGGAGTGGGGGTAGCTATGCATGAATGAACTTATAAAATATGAGCCACGCACTGGCAAATGGGAGGAACATTGCAATATTCGTGATGCAGGATACCAAGCAAGTGATCTCATAATTATGGATCTATAAAATCCGTTTTCGTATCTAACAACCTACTGAATCCTGAGCTAGAAAGGTTCTTGATCATGCAGAAAATTTACCAATAGCAAAAGTTTCGACCCAGGTCAGCCTGCGTGTACTGCGCAGGTTGACCTGGGTGGATACTTTTTGCAGACGCATCAAATCCCTTTTAACAGGGCATGTCTCATGTTTTTGCACTTTGACAATAAAAACTCAAATTTTCAGTCAAATCTAGTAAACAAGCGTTGGCAAGGGGCCATAACTCTAGCCGAAGACTCCCACTGGAAATTCCTGAGAACAACTATCAGTCCTACATTTTCTTCTGGAAAGATGAGACAGGTATATTACTATATTATATCACCCTCATCATCCTAATCATCACCAATAGTATTGTTTGTTTGTTTGTTTGTTTGTTAAATTCATAGACAACTTGGTGCCGTTTTAAAGGATTTTCACTATATTGACTATACTTGTTGTGTATTTATATGGAACATCACATGTACCGTGCATTTTGTTAATGGTCATTCTGTTCTGTTGTGTTCGCCTGTAGATGGACCCCTACATACACCGTTGTTTAAATGGTTTACATGAGATATTGGAGGAAAAACGCATGACAGGAGAGGACATCGATTTAGACCCGTAAGTCATTTTCTGTACATGCCTGCTGTGTGTCTCCCTGTCTCCTTTTCATCTGTCTTTTTTCTCTATTTTGATCTTGTAACGCGAAGGGTCTTTGGGCAAGATACGGCAGAGCCCTAGCCTAGCACTAGTGAGACCCTGGAAAATTAATTATGACAAGTGAATACGAGGTAAAAATAAATGACGAAAGTTTTCACTTGATTCAACAGGTTGTTGAGTTATTTGTATCTTTTTCAGGATACTTCACAACTACACGATGGACATTATCTGCAGTGTTGGGTTCGGCTTAGACGTTAACTCTCAGAAAGATCCTGAAAATCCATTTGTTAAGCACGGAGAAGCTTTTACAAAATTCAGTCCTGCCTCACTGATATTTTTGATTGGATGTAAGTCTTAAGTAACCCTATGTTTTCTTCCAGAGATTGCATACTGGTTGTTTACCGCCATAACATTTCAACTGCGATGTTGTACTACCTTCTTTTAAAATAAAGTCATTTATTACAATGCAAAATGAGAAGTTTATATCTCGCAATACATGTATTTGTATATGAATGTCTTTGACTGCAATACATTGAAACTAACAAGATTTTTAAGCGTTGTTTTCTTCCAGCCAAACCTCTAGTCCAATATGACTAATATTTTTGTTACTGATATGTTATGAACTCGTGACTGGCGTTGTTTCAAATTCTTTAATATTTCTTTATGTTTAAACACCCGCTCCAATAAACAAATTCGTTGGAGTTTTGTATGTATTTTCACGTATTCGAGTTTTTAAGATCATTAACAACAGTACGTTCATCCCTGACCTGGAATGCAAAAAGAATATCAACAATTATCAACGACCTCTCACCGAAGGTCTAGTGTACTGTGCGTGCATTGCGTTCGTTGACTGAACCTGCTGCATCTGGGTTGTTCGTTGGCATACGTCGAAACATTTCATACATGCAAGAAACATTTCGACGCACTAAGCTAACTAGAACGTACTTCAATGAATTCAGAATGATAAGCAAACGAATCTCGTTCATACCAGCGAGTTCTACAAAAAAACAGGACATCAGTATATGCCCTCGAACCATGCGTAATCCAATAATGCAAAAAACAATATAAGCGTATGCCAGCGATTGCTACAATATCTCCGTACGCTGACATATGTTGGGTCAATGGGTTACTGTGTAAAATTACTTTAAATTTTCTACATGCGCATAGATTACGTCATATTTGCCTCGGTTTGAAAAGCTTTATGTACTTAGGTTACAAGTGCTCGCGACCTACTGTATCTCCTTCGAGTTAGAGGAATATTTGTTTAAGGTGTATACGAAATCAGGTGTACGAAATTCGTACATGTACAAAACGAAAAATTTTACACTCGTCCAAACTCAAAGCTGTTGCAGACCATAAATTAAATGTGGCTGAACTGATGAAACCTGATTCCCAAAAGGACAGAAAATAATGAGGGAAAAGGAGAAAATGCTGGTTACCAGCATTTTCTCCTTTTTCTGCAATGTTTTCGAACAAATTCTTCCACAGTGTCGTTAAAACTTGGCATTGTTTGGTAAAGGGTTCAAGACGTAGAACAACAGTTTAGCATAACAGTTTAACTGTACACAATGATCTAAATAATGAATGAAAGGAGGAATGACAAGCGTTCGAATGTACGAATTTCGTACACCTGAGCTTAAGTGTAGAGTTACGGCAATTCATAAAAAAAATTAACGAACTGTCATTAAAACGGTTCCCGGCTTGGGATGCAAAAAGTAGTTCCTGACTTCTGGTATTATCTTCACTCCATTAAAGATGCATGTAACAACCGTAGCAGCTACAAAATTTATCAAACAGAAAAATCCAAGTATATCAATATTGGTTATATCATAAATACGGAATATTATGTTGTAGTAACATTCCTACTGCTTTTATTTCCTTAGAGCAGCGTGAGAAAAATTGATATCGCGCGAAACCGAAGGTCGGGCGAGATTTCAACTTTTCTTGCGCAGAGAGAAGTAAATTCAAGAACTAGGAAATTTATACAACATAATATTCCTTTTATTACATACCGACAACTTTAAACGACAAAAATGTGCAATTATTTACATTTATTCAGAAACGGTAAACAAAATATTAAGCCAAATGGTAGTGGCTATGAATTTCGTTTTTATGAATGGCTGATGAATATCATAGCGTAAATTTTTGAAAAATCAAACGGTAAATCAATACGTATCATCGGTATTCCGCGCGTAAGGTACGTCATCATACCATATTTGGAGCCGTATTTGTCACTGTGTAGATTCGAATATTTTGTCTGTTGTATGTGAAATTTTATCCACGTGCGACGCATGTATTTAGGTCGGAAAATTTACTGGTATATATAATAAAGGAAAATTCGTTGAAGGAAAATTACACTGGAACAAGGGAGGTTATGTGATAAAAACGCTTCTCAATATTTTGAAATATATTCCTATTTTCGTGTATAGATTGTGTCATGAGGCTGGACCAATCAAATGTTGTATATCGAAATTTTCATATGTTATGATGATCGTATCATTCAGTTGATTTTTCAGTCATTCATTCTCGTTTCAGTTTTCCTCCCGGATTTGAAGTTTCTTCAAAGGCTCTTTCCTACTGATTTTGTCCCCAAAGACAGCTATAACTTCTACAGAACGGCGACAACCACTGCTTTTGAAGACCGCAAAAAGTCGGACTCGGTTTGTATTTTTATTCCTGCCGTACCCTAATATGCTCAGAAATGGAACAGTGTAAATCAAGATCTGGCTGAACTGAACTGAATACGAATGAATCTGCACTGTAGTGGCCCAGGATGACTTTTTATTACAAACTGTTTGTGAGAGGGTTTGACCCTTTACCGCACAATGCCGCCTTTTCACGACCCCAGGAAAGAAGCCTTTTGGAAACATTGTGGGAAAAGGAGAAAATGCTGCGTTTTCTCCTTTTTCTACCGTATCAAAGAAAAATTGCACAAGTTTAGCCACATTGAAATTTTCGTCTGCAAATGCTTTCAATTTGGACATGGCTAAAGTTTTGTCGTCTGGTAAAGGGTTTAAATTCGATGATTTATGAAGCCAGTAAATGTTATAACCAATTTCATAAACTCTTTACCCCCTGAAACGAAACAGTCCAATAGCAAAATGTTTCGATTCAGGTCAACAAGCGCGGCTTGTGCAGGCTAACCTGGGTCGATACTTTTTGGCAAACGCATTGAACCCCTTTTTCACAGGGCAAAGCTGATTCACTTTTTAACACATGGATGCTTGTAGGGGACGAAGGAGAAATTTCTCGCCACGAGCATTTCTTTTCCAGAATGTTTTCTAAATCAATTTACTGCAAAATGCGAGAAGTCCTTTGTTCTTATGACTCAGTACCGTTTAGAAATCACAAACCTAGTACTCTGTAGGCTCTTTGAAGACCTGGCAAATAATACTTCGTATTAAACAAAGTTATGAAGTGCATTGCATTTTTCGCAATTTTGAAGACATTGCGGAACCCGAAGCAGTTGCCTTTTACAGTCGCTCAACCTACTCTACAATGTTTCAAAAGTTTTCAATCGCTTGGGCTCAAAAATTTGTATTGTTTACATAGTTACTTTATGGCCCCAAAATCGAGTTTCGAATAAAAGAGTGTGTGTTAAGCAACTTTTAATTTTATAAGAATATTCTCGTTTTCTGTTTTTGCTGGCGGCCTCTTGAGATTGATTTGACAGTACTGTTTTGCTTTTATCAATTCTAGAAACACAAAGACTTACTACAGCTACTTATTAACTCACAAAGAGATACCGAGAGCTCAGAGACTGTCGGTTTGTCCTTTGAGCAGTACAAAAAACGAGGTGAGATATACTGACTCTTCTTATCTGCCTTCAAAAGCTTTACAGACAAGCTTTGTCTGCTGTCTACAGGTATTTGAAAATCAGAGCCCCTATTCACCACCCATTGTTAGTTTCATTCTTAGTTTTATTCTAGATTTAGAAAAAAAAAAACGCAACATCTGTTTGGCTAAATCTGCCTTCAAAAGCTTTACAGACAAGCTTTGTCTGCTGTCTACAGGTATTTGAAAATCAGAGCCCCTATTCACCACCCATTGTTAGTTTCATTCTTAGTTTTATCCTAGATTTAGAAAAAAAAACGCAACATCTGTTTGGCTAAACCAAATAGTTTTGCCAATCAGAAAGTGTGTTATTTTCAAACTGAGAAAATTCTTAAAAATAAAACCAAGGAACGTTCTTAAGAATGGTTGGTGAATATTGACCAAGGTTTACAACAACGAAAAATATGACTTGTACTTCTACTACATTTGACGTAGTTATTGTTTGTTTAAAATCCTAGTTATTAGGTAATTTTTTTCTTGGCTACATCTGAAAAATATATGTATATTTTTGAGGCTACACTTTTGATCAATAATTCAAGTGTTAGAAACACAAATCTTTAATAGTGGGAGGGACTATGTGGCCCCTGTCTTTAAGATTTCTGTTAGATCGTTTACTTAAATAACATCTAGAGCAAACATGGATTTGAGTTACTTTTGGAAAGTAGTTCTTTGGTCCATACTAGAAAATTGTTCTAAATTTATCTGTGTTCATTCCAACAATGACCTGCCTTCTTCCCAAATACTAACATAAACTTCCAATGATAATTTCATGCTGTTTGTCTCTGATTAGTGATTAAAAGCCTATCAAATAATGGGGTTTGTCTTCCAGTAGAAGAACGAATCGTACATACTTTTCTGATATCTTTATCGTTTTCTTTCTCTCCCCTTCTCGATCGTTCATCAATAGGATTTAAAAAGGTGAATTGGTCTTTTCAATTACTACATGGCTTGTAAAGTGCCTGCGGAACGGATAGTCTTTTATGTAAAAATCGTTCATTTTTTCATAAAGCATACAAATTGTTCTATCAGTACTTTCAGTCCTTTGATATCCATTCGCAGGTTTAACAGACGAGGAAGTTCTTATCAACTCGATTGTATTTATGCTTGCCGGATACCAAACAACGGCTGCCACGCTTTTATGGTTGCTCTACGATTTGATTCTCAATCCTGAATGTCAAGAGCGTCTGAGAGATGAGATCAAAAGTGACATAGGAGATGTAGGTCTTGAAATTCAAGGGAATCTTTAGTGCAGACGACCTTTTGTGGCTTGAACCAAACGACTTTTGAAAAAATAATGGCAAAATGAGAAATTACTAGGAACGAGCAATTTCTCCTTTTGAAAAATGTGTTTCCTTGTATATTCGTTGGACCTTATTCATCCTATTTCTCTGTATTTCACAAGCGGGCATTTTTCAAATTTGTCTGCTGCATTTTCTTTTCGGGGGAGTCATGAGTTAACCCTTTACCACTCAATCTCGACTTTTAACGACCCTGTAGAAAGAAGGCTGTTGTAAACATTGTGGGAACAGGAGAAAATGCTGGTTACCGGCATTTTCTCATTTTCCACAATGTTTTCTACTCTTTCGGACACAAATTCCATCATTTGAGCCACATCAAATTTGTCGTCTGCAAATGTTTTCAATTTGGACCAGTCTAAAATGTTGTCATTTGGTAAAGAGTTAACCCTTAAACTGCCAAGTAAATGAAACGAACATTTCCAATTGTAAACAAAAACATATATTGCGATTTCAAGGTGTATTTCACCTGAAAGAAAATACCGTATCGGACTGTGTAGATCAAAGATCAGACTGCACGTTCTGTGCAGTCTGATCTTGATCTACACTGTCCGAAAAAGGTCAGAGAGTCGCGCTCAGTAACTTCAGGGTTAAAAGTTTGAGGCCAGTATTTATTTTGGACGACCATAACAGAAAAAAAGTGTCGTATCTTTTGATTATGAGCCACGCTCTGTCAAATGGGGATTTAATGATCTCCTCGGTGCATCATATCAAGCAAGTTACCATTCAGTTATGGATCTAATAAAAATCCTTTTAGTTTAACAATCGACTAGATCTAAAGGTGTAATGGTCCTTTGTCATGCAGAAATTTTACAAATAGCAAAATGTTTGGACCCATGTCAGCTTGTGTGGACTGCGCAGGCTAAAATGGATCGATGCTGTTTGCAGATGCATTAAGCCCCCTTTTCACAGAGCATGGCTCAGATATTGAAGATTTTGTAACAAAAATTGTTTACGGGGAAGAGAACGGGTGTTTCCAGATCATCATTCACGTATGATATGTTGTAACTTTCAAAAATATCTCCTTTGCATTTGTTTTTTTGTTCCTTTCGAAATGCTGGTGACATGCACTTTCGTTTTTCCCCCACAATCTATCTAGAGGGCTTCTCCAAAACACTAGATTGTTTAGTAAAAGGTTCATGCATATTTGTGATACATTATACCAAGCAAGTCATCGCATGTTGTGAATGCATTTCGTCAAAAGAACGGTTGGATCGTGAAGTAGAATGGTTCTTTGACATGCAGAAAATTTTCCCACAGCAAAAAGACTTTGACCCAGGTCAGCCTGCGCAATCCGCGCAGGCTGACCTGGGTCCAAGCTTTTTGCTGTGGGTCGATGCACTTGGCAAATGCAATTTAAATTGCCTATGTACAATGCATGGCTAGTTTATGTCTTCCACTTCTTACAGAACAAGCCAACATATGACAGCGTGTTTCAGATGAAATACCTTGATATGGTTGTCAAAGAAACCCTTAGAGTGCATGCGCCTGCGACTAGGTAAGTAAGACGAAATGAGACATATATCAGTGTGTCTGCTGGGTTTGCATAATTATGTCGCCCAAGGTGATTGATCATAGGTTACGAGTTGAAATCCACCACGACACTAATCTCTTAAAAGTATTTGAATAACTCATTGAAACCAGATTTTTTTTCACGTATGAGTCCTGAAAGGAAACCCATTTTATTCACCTCTCAAAACGTAAATAAATTCGATTGATTCATCTCTCACATTTGAATAAAACCTGATTTATTCAGTCTCAACACTGCAATGAACCCCGATTTATTCAACTCTAACAACCGAAATGAACCTCCGGTTTATTCACCTCTCACAACAGAAAATAAACCTGAGTTATTCACCTCTTGCTACTAACATGAATCCCGATTTATTCACCCCTCACAACTGAAATGAAACTCGATAGTTATTCTCCTCTGGCAGCTAAAATGAAACTCGATTTATTCGCCTCTCCCCACTGAAATGATCCCGACTTATCCCCCTCTCCCCACTGAAATGATCCCCGACTTATCCCCCTCTCACAAATGAAATGAAACCAGATTTATTCACCTCTCACATTTGAAATGAACCAAGAATTGTTAACTTCTCTCTTCTGAAATGAAATCCGATTTGTTCCCCTCTCACAATGAAATAAACCCCGATTTATTCACCTCCCACAAGTGAAACAAAATCAGATTTATTTACCTCTTACAATTGAAATGAACCCCTTTTTATTCACCTAGCACAACTGAACTGAAACTAGGTTTTTTCACCTATCACAACTAAGATGAAACCCATTTTATTCACCTCTGGCAACTGATATGAACCCTAATTTATTCACTTCTCACCACTGAAAAGAAACCCCGATTATCCACCTCTCACAACTGACATTAAACCCGATTTATTCACATCTCACAACTGAAATGAACCCCGATTTATTCACCTCTGACAACTGAAATGAAACCCGGTTTATTCACCTCTCACGACTAAAACGACATCCGATTTATTCACCTCTCACCACTAAAATTAACCCCGATTCATTCACCTGGCACAACTAAATGTAACCAGATTTATTTACCTCCCACCACTGAATGCAATTAGATTTATTCACCTTGCACAACTGAAATTAAACCCGATTTATTCACTTATCAGTCCTGAATTTTTTCGGAACATAGGACAGCGCTTTTTTTTTTTTCAGGAACTCCTAAATAATTTCAGAAAGGGTTTGTATATTTACCAGACAGGAAAATGTAGACTCATCCATGTTAAAAGCCTTTGTAGAAGACGGATTACATTTTGCAAAAATTATAGGATTTGTCTGTTACAGGGTACAAAAGATTATGGAAAAGAAAAAAATCCTTGTTACCAACATTTTTTTCCTTTTTCGACAATGTTTTAAATAGCCTTCCCCGTCAAGGTTGCTAAAACCCAGGAGTGTGTGGTAAAAGGGTTAAAAAATTACACCAGTGTATGGTTTTTAGCTCTATCAGATCGAACAGGCATCGAACAGGGAAATGATGAAAACAAATTTCACCGCTTGGTACCACATTCGGTTTTTCGTTTGTGAATTCTTTCGATTAGGACAAGTCTAAAAGTTTGTCGTCCGGTAAAAAAATAGTACTAGATTTTTACTATTTTTCCCCTCTAGGCTGGTTCGAGTGGCAAATGAAGACACAGAAATCAAAGGCCTGAAGATCCCGAAGGGTTTGATGCTGCTATGCTTTCCGAGCGTGTTACACTTCATGGATGAATATTGGGACAGTCCTAAAGAGTACAAACCGGAAAGGTGGGTGGACGCTACTCTTTCTGTCCGTCCGTCTATTCGTCCGAGCGGCCATCCCCCCCTTTCTCTCTCTGTCTCTCCTGTCTCTCTGTCTCTGTCTCCTCTCTCGCGCTCTCTCTCTCTCTCTCCATAATTTGGAAAGAAATGGTGCAAAGTACAGGTAGAAAAATCTTCAGAAATGCAGTGATAAGTGCACTGGCGTCGAAAACGGCGTGAAGCACCATACAAGGAAACGTACGAATCTTGCTGTTTGAAAAGGGGGCTTAATGCATCTGCAATCCGCGTAGGTTGACATGGATCGAGACTTTTCGACATTGTTCAAATTTCTTCATGTCCAAGGACAATTAATCCCGGCAACCAGCCTGTTGTGAGACAAAATCGATTTTATAGATCAATAGTTATGTGATGACTTGCTTGGCATGAATGCATCACGGAGATGCATTCATGCCCCTTTTGTCAGAGCTCGGCTCAGTCATAAATCTCTGTATTTCTCTTTCTATGTATCTTTCTATATTCTCCTTAACCCTTTCCCAAACGATGAATTTTAGACTGGTCCAATTGAAAGAGTTCGCAGACGACAATTTTAAATTTGATGAAAATGACAGAAAGTTCTCCAAAAGAGTAGAAAACACTGTGGGAAAAGGAGAAATTGCTCATTACGAGCAATTTCTCCTTTTCCCACAGTGTTTTCAAAAGACTTGTACTGCAGACACGTGAAAACCAGGGCTTGTTTGGGAAAGGGTTAAACAAAATCATCGTAGATTTTACATAACGGAAAAAAAGATAGGAAGCTATCACTGTGAAAAGGGCTAATGAGTTAAAATCTAACATTTTCTCCTTTTACTACGTTTTCAAAAAGTTTATTTTTCTAGGGTCAAAAGCACACGGGATAGTTTAGTAATGGGTCAAATCCCCCTTTTCATAGAGCGTATTTCATTTATATTCAGATTTGCCCCTGAGAACAAAGACAACATCAACGAATTCGCGTATTGCCCTTTCGGTAACGGACCAAGAAACTGCATTGGAATGCGCCTCGCCTTACTAGAAGTGAAGATCACGTTAGTCAGTCTTTTACAGAAATACAAGATTGGCCGATCAGACAAATTGCAGGTATTGTTTTATTTCAATCTTCAAAACCTCGTATTAACTTTTTCATCGTAACTTTTCCAAATATTTATAGACTTTAGTCTATAAATAAAGCAGCTACAAATATATTTTGTCATATTTGTATGTGGTTTAACGCCGTTTTTAACATAATGTCACCTATATAGCGGCAGTCATTGCCACCTACCTATGCATTCCCGGAGTTTTGTTTACCAGCGCTTAACACAGTTTTCTTCCTAAGCCACTGGCTGCTTTCCCACATAATGAAATGAACATTTCCAACCAGTTGTGTAAAGCCAAACATTTCGTTCTGGTTCGTATAAAATCTCTTTAAGTTTTCCTTCTTTGATGCATCGCCTTACATTTACATTTATCTTAAATAGTCTACAATTACAATGTAAATAGCTTTATTGGCAATAATAATCGAAGAAAAGGAAACTGTTTTGTCAAATGACATAGAAAATTTTGTCGGGAAAGAAGCAAAAAATGTGTTCTTTTTCCCTAACATCTTTTGGACGCTGCTGGAAAACAGTAATTTTAGTTCCCTCATACTCGTATAGTCATCACTTGTGTGACCTTTAACTAGTTTTTAAAAGGCCTGTCTTTACATTAACGGGTTAACCATTAGTGTGTCAGGTGCGATCAATGCTCTTTTGTGGACATTGTAGAGTAAGATCACACTGTTTAGAACGTGCAGTTTGGTCTTGGGTATAGTTACTTTGTACGAAACACTGAGACTTGTTTTTAAGTCGGGAACTTTGATATCGTTTTATTAAAGCTTTTACTATTTGCTCGGCTGTTTTTATAAGAGCACGCGAGGAATTGTCCATCCTTAACATCGTGTGCATTGCTGTCGTGCAAAATCTTATATTCTCTTAAGATATTCAAGCTTAAGCTAATTGTTAATTACCAGAAAGGAACCTACACAACAAGGGCAGATAGGCCTGTTATACTTTTGACACAGTTATGCCGTTTTTTTAACCCTTTACCAAACAATCTCGGGTTTTAACGACCCTGTGAAAAGATGCCTTTTGAAAACATTCTGGTTAACAGTATTTTCTCCTTTTCCCACAATATTTTCTACTCTATCAAGGACAAATCCCGCATTATTAGTCACATTTGTCGTCTGCAAGTGCTTTCAATTTGAACGAGGCTAAAATTTTGTCGTTCGATAAAGAGTTAATCTTTGAGTCTTCACTGGAAAAGCAACTGCAGTCGGGCGTTGGCACCCTTATATGTCGCTGTCGTTTATTTACGAGTCCAAGGGTCAGTATATCTTTTATCTTTATACAGGTACCGATGCCGTCCTACCCACATGGAATTGACAAGCCCGGAAAACCAGTTTACGTTAAACTGGAGAAAGTATAAACTGATCAGATACTTGTTGGTCAAATTGAATTTGAATTAAACGTAATTATATTGGTTTTATTTCTAGACTGAAAACGTTTCTTAGGTTTATTCGGCATTCTTATAGTTAACATTTAAGTTCAATGAACATGAAAAAGACGTTTTGTTTATTTTTATGAACATTCTTAAATATGCTTTAAATGTAGCTTAATTTCCATCTTACTATTTCTCCTTCCTTCCTTCCTTCCCTTCCTTCCCTTCCTTCCTTCCTCTCTCTCTCTCTCTCTCTCTCTCTCTCTCTCTCTCTCTCGTTTCAAATGATGAAATAAGTAAATATTCAATTAAACGCTCAACTCTGAATTTCTCAATCTAAAACATTTTAGACCCGTCCGTATTGAAAACATTTGAAGACGACACAAATTAAATGTAATTAGTCTGATGATAATCGTCTAGGGGAATGAAAACGTTGCGGGGAAATGACAGACTGCTGATTTTCCAGCTTTTCTTTTGTTCTCACGTTTTTAAGAATGCCTTCTTCATCGCGATTGTGAGAAGACGGTTTATTATTCGGTAAACAGCCAGTACACAATTCAGAGGAGGGGACAAAAATCTTCATGGTTCTTAACTCTTAGATTATTTCTATTGTTGTCTCCCTTCCCTATTACTCTTAACCAAATTAACCCTTAAGCTGCTAATCGCGACCCACTGACCTTTAGCGGACAGTGTAGATCAAGATCAGACTGCACAGAACGTGCAGTCTGATCTTTGATCTACACAGTCCGATACAGTATTTTCTTTCCGGTGAAATCAACATTGAAACTGCAATGTTTGGGCGTTTAGTACTGAGTAGAAATTTGTGTTTTCATTTATTCAGCAGCTTAAGTGTTAATTTTTTTTTTTATGACAGCGCTGTTTGTTCATTTATTAAAACATCTTATGGTTTTTTTTTTTTTTGTATTTGACGTCCTTCTCCCACATTATTTCAGTTATGTTGGGACAGCAAGTGCACCTATCCATGCTTCTCTGGAATTGTTTTTGCAAGTATTTCGCAAAATACTCTTACCAAGCCACTGGCTGCTTTCCCTTAGAGACATCGTACAGACAATGCTTAGCAATGAGAAAGGAATGAATCCTGTTGCAATTACTATAATCAATCCTTGGAAAGAAAATTTGCAGAGCTTCGTATCGAACCAGCGACTCTTCGATTTTTAAGCCCTGTTCATAATCGACTTCACTTCCGGGCATTACCAAACGCCAAAATTTTAGACTTGTCCAAATTGAATACGTATGCAGGCAACAAATAAACTGTGGCTTGATTGATGAAATAGCCTTCGAAAGAGTGAAAAAATACTGTAGGAAATGATAAAAATTCTGGTAACCAGCATTTTCTTCTTTTCCTAGTACGTTCTCGAAGGTCTTCTTCCACAGGGCTGTAAAGAGAGGGGTATTATTTGGTAGGGGAAAGAACACCATAAAAACAAACAAAGAAATCTTAGAAATAAGGACTTCATCCTAATCCTGCTAAATAAATGAAATGAAACTTAAAAGCCGATATTAAAAACCCAATTTTGCTATTTCGAAGGTATTGGGGTGGGGTGGGGGGTGGGATATCTCCTTATCGGACAGTGTAGATCCAAGATCAGACTGCACGCTCTGTGCAGTCTGATCTTGATCTACACTGTTCGCAAAAGATCCCTGAGTCGCGCTTAGCAGCCTAAGGGTTAATAGTTATTCCTTTATTCGAAGTGTCTGGTGTTACTCAGAACCTGTACAGTGGATGAATCACGGGTTAAACATTGTGTTAGGGAAAGCCGTTGCGTGCCAAAATACATGAAAGAGACAGTTTCAGACTAGTGCGAAATGAAACGATTTTCTTAATTATTTGAATCGGAATGTCTCACGAAACTTCGGAAAGTAAGGTTCAAAGTTCTAACTGCACGTTATAGGAAGTCTCATCTTGATCAACTAATGAGCCATGCTCTGTGAAAAGGGGGCTTAGTGCATCTCTGTGATGCATGATACCACGCAAGTCATCACAGTATCATACATTCCTAAAATCCGATTTGTGTAAGAATCTACTGAATAGTGAGGTAGACTGGTCCCTGGACATACAGAAAATTGATCAATAGCGAAAAGTTTCGGCCCAGGTCACCCTGCGCGGACTGGGTCGAAACTCTTCGCAGATGCATTAAGCCTCCTTTTCACAGAGCACGGCTCATATCTTATTTCGTCTTGGCTCAAAGATAAAAACTACAATTAAGTTGCGTATGATAATATTTTCCGTTTTATGATTAAGTATAGCGGACGGAAAAGAATAAAGTTTAGGCTGCTTGCATTGTGCTGTCTGATCTTAATCTATTCCAGCTTTTTTCTTTTCTCGCATTTTTTATTTTTCAAGTGGATGGCATAATGTATCATTTGAACTACATTTTCTGTTTTTCGAAAATGTTTTCGGATTGGACAAATTTAAAATTTTTTCGTGTGGAACAGAGTTTACGGGCAGAAGATTCGCCATTCGACAGTTCATGTTTTCTCGCTAAATGTTGAATAATCGATAGCAATAATCTACACTGATAACAGCATGTATACGGCACGCGTAAAAGAGCACAACCGGATCAAAGAGTTATAATAAAGGAATCTAAATTCTTAGATGGTGATTACATGAAAAGGGGGCTTAATGCATCTGCAAAAAGTATCGACCCAGGTCAGCCTGCGCAGTTCGCGCAGGCTGACCTGGGCCGAAACTTTTTGCTAGGTTGGTCAATTTTCTGCATGTCAAAGGACCAGTCTATCTCATGACTCAATAGGATGTAAGATAAAATGGATTTTATGGATCCCTAATCATATGACGACTTGCTTGGTATAATACATCATAGTGTTCCTTTTACCAGGGCATGGCCCGTTTGAATGGCTAAAGTTATAGGCTGCAAGACTTGTACACGACAAATCTCGGGACAATTTACGGTGTGGGTTCCAGCCCCAGGGCTGCCAACTGTAACATGACTAATAGTCTTTCGGATGAGGCATGAAACCGAGATCCAGTGTGACATATTGTACACGGAGCACGTTAACCCTTAGACTTTTAAGCGAGACTTAATGACCTTTTGCGAACAGTGTAGATCAAGATCAGACTGCACAGAACGTGCATTCTGATCTTAGATCTGCACTGGCCGATAAGGAGATCTTTCCCCAACCCAAATAACTTTGAAATATCAACATTTTGTTTTTTACCATCGGCTTGAAAGTTTCATTTAAGTTATTTAGCAGGATAAGAGTAAAGGAACCAGGCTTAACTTTGGATGGGTTTCGTCCTGTATCTTGCACTTTCCCACCTAACATAACTAACAGCCTTCTAGGGGCGTATGGTAACCGTTAGCGACGATAAATAAATGGAAAATCAATCAATCGATAATGATATTACTCGCCTAAACCACTAGTGGACTATTTGCTTCGATTGTGCTTTGAAGGCGCTATCTTGATAACTCTCTTTAGCTATGCCTCTCTGCGACCTTCAGTTGCTAGAATATTTTAACCGTTATCCTACTATATAACTAAAATGAAACTTCCAACTCGATAGTAAAAACTCAAATATTATTTTTTCAAAGTTTTTTTGGGGGAAAATTATCTCCTTAACCCTTTACCAAACGAAAAAATTGTAGACTGGTCCAAATTGAAAGCATTTGCAGACGAAAAATCAAAGTTGGCCCAAATGAGGAAATTTCTCCCTGTTAGAGTAGAAAACATTGTAGGAAAAGGAGAAAATGCTGGTAACCAGCATTTTCTCCTTTTCCCACAATGTTTTCAAAAGGCTTCTTTCTCAGGGTCGTTAAAAGTCGGGATTGTTTGGTAAAGGGTTAAGGGGGGAGAGACATATCTCCCTGTCGGACAGTGTAGATCCAAGATCAGACTGCACGTTTTATGCAACGTGATCTTGACCTACACTGTCCGCCAAAGGTCAGTAAGTCCCGCTTAAGCAGCTTAATGGTTTATAGAATTGAGGCCTGTTCCTGTCGCAATTACTTTTATAAATTCTTGGAAAGAATTTGGCCGATGCGAACCTAGTTTTCGAGCCCTGTGCGTTACTAACTGCGCTATCGGGCGCGGCTTGGAAATGATATATGGGCGGTGCTCTCGACCAAAGGAATTTGAATGCTTCTTCGTAAAGCATTACACTTATTTTGGATCCACTTTGACTTAACCAAAACGAGATAGGATGGTCCTTTGACATGCAGAAAGTTTACCAATAGCAAAACGTTACACAGGTCTGTGTAGGCTGGCATGGGTGAATACTTTTTTTTTTGCAGATGTATTAACTCTTTCGCTGCCAATGTCGCTTTGGACATCTTTTGCGGATGGCGTAGATCAAGATCAGACTGCACAAAACGTGCAGTCTGATCTTGGATCTACACCATCCGCTACCTGATACTAATCGTCGACCAAAATGGGTTTCAAAAGCAATGAAAATGCTCTGTTAGACCTCGAAAAGTGTCGAATCTTTTTATTTGGCAGCGAAAGATTTAAACAAACTTTCAAGGAGGATGACTTAATTATGTAACTTAATCGTTTCAGTATAAAAGGAAATAACTACGAGTGTATTTATTAGATTTACCCTTTACCCGCTAAAACAAATTTGAAGCAGGTTCTGTGCAGTCGGATCTTGATTTACACTGCCCGCCAACGGTCAGCGAGTCTCACTTAGCGTTAAGGGTTAATGTATAAAAATAAGCAAAAACATTGCGACACAAGGACAAATTACTGACGAGCAACTTCTCCTTTTGCCGAGATGTTTTCACACGAAAAATACTAGACGAAAAATACTAGAATGCAGGAAGTAGGGATTTGAAATTTTCCGGTCCGATATTTTATAATATTTTTCCTTGAGATTTCTTGATCTAAAGCTTTTGTTATCTTTGTAATTCTTTACAAGGGAAGACAACGTGAAAAAAAGGAAAACAGTGCTTGTTACCAGCATTTTCTCCTCCACTACAAAACTTTCAAAGACATTCCTCCCAAGGGAAGTAAACATCGTGAAAAAAAGGAAAACGGTGCTTGTTACAAGCATTTTCTCCTCTCGTACAAAACTTTCAAAGACATTCCTCCCATGGGTCGTTAAAATACTGTATGGTATGGGAAAGGGTTAACCCTTATCCTGCTGAATGAATTAAATGATACCTTCAAGTCGATAGTAAACACCCAAATGTTGCTATTTCAGTTTTTTTCTGGGGAGATGTATCTCCTTATCGGACAGTGTAGATCAAGATCAGACTGCACGTTCTGTGCAGTCTGATCTTGATCTACACTGTCCGCGAAAGGTCGGTGAGTCGCGCTTGGCAGCCTAGGAGTTAACTATTTCTGTATTTCCGACAGTATTTTTGATGTACATAAATAGACACGTGATTGTTTGAAAAGATCGACTGGAAGGAAGGAAAAAGAATAAATCGTCTCAACAAGATACCTATCGTCTATCTTCATGATAAAGAACAAACTTTTTTTTTCTTTTTATCCTTTTGACACAATGTTTTACATGTATAAAAACTCTCATTCATGGTACTTATCCGGCTTTCTTTAGCCGTATAGTTTCTTAGTCGTCTGCTGCTTATATCTTTACCAAACAGCAATTTTTTGGAATGGACCAAATTCAAAACATTTGCAGACGACAAATTAAATGTGGCTAAAATGGTGATTTCTGTCGCTGACTGGGTAGAAAACATTGTGGGAAAAGGAGAAAATGCTGGTTACCAGCATTTTCTCCTTTTCCCACAATGTTTTTAAAACCCTACTCTTTTGTTGGTCGTTAAAAGTCGGGATTGTGTGTCTCGGGGAAAAAAAACTTTTAGGTCCTCAGTGGCCGTGGGATTAGAAAGCCCTTTCTTTGCTAAAAGAAAAGGACGTTAGATCAAGCGGCGAACGGCTAGGCGACAGGAGTCGAGCCAGGAATTTTCAATTTTCAAAGCCAGGACCGTGTTCAAAAACCGTTTCTTATTGTGTGTCTGTGCAGCATTGCAACCGTCAGGGGCAACATTTGGTATGAAGATACAAGAATGATTATAGTTTCATGAAAAAAAAAAGATGAAGTGGGTTCAAGACTGGCTGAAAACGAGTATATATGTATCTTTGAGCCACTTTTCATCCGTCGTCTGCTTCCAATTCGAACAAGACAAGTCATAGCTTTTGTCGTATGTCAAAACCAACTCAACATATACAATGTAGATAGATCTAACGACATAATGACCGTGGCCTTGCGTTCTAAATGACAGTACATCTACAGCGAATGAAACAATTTTCTTCATTTTAGCCCCTTTATTTTGTCGTCTGCAAAATTAACCCTTAAAGCCCTGGAACCAACTTGTTTTTTTTTTTTTTTTGTTTTTTTTTTTCAGACAGTGTAGATCAAGATCACACTGCACAGAACGTGCAGTCTGATCTTTGATCTACACTGTCTGCCACTAATGTAACATATTCTTACGGAAACAAACTTGAAACAGTGAGCATTACTGGCTGTTTTTCCTAAATAAAATGATCTAAATGGTTAATTCAGCGCTCTTAGGGTTAATGCCCCCAATTCGGACATTCTTAAATTTTAATCGTCTGTTAAAGTCTATAATCTTTACTAAACAACAAAATTTTAGATTTGTTCATGATTATGGTAAGTATGTGCAGACGACAAATTTAATACCACTCAAAGGAAGATATTTGACTTTGAAAGGATGGTCATCAGCATTTTCTCCACTTACCAAAATGTCACGTTTAATATGTCGGTCCTTAAAACACATGGCTGTTTGATTATGAGCTAAGACCTTTAACTTGACTTCAACCTATAGATAGATTTCAGTGGAACGATGGTGTCACTCATATCTTTATGAATGTATGTACTCGTATATTGGTGTCTTAAAGCCGTTTTCAACATCAGTTCAGTTATATCGCTGAGGCCAGTGCATCTGTCTATACTTTCCCGGAATTCCTTTTACCAGTACAATGCCCTTACCATGTCATTGGCTGATTTTCCACTAGTCATCGTCGAAACAAGGATCAGCGGTGAGGAAGGAATGAGTCCTGACATATTTACTACATATTTACTATCAACAGTCCATTGAAAGATATTGGCAGAGCTGGGAAATCGAACCAGCGACCCCCGCCTTCACGTGCTGTACGCTATCGACTGTGCTACAGGGCTCAACAGTTCTATATGAAAGTTTAGCGAGGGGAACAGATTCGACCATTTAACCCTTTCCCAAACAAGCCCTGGTTTTCACGTGTCTGCAGTACAAGTCTTTTGAAAAAAACTGTGGGAAAAGGAGAAATTGCTCGTAACGAGCAATTTCTCCTTTTCCCACAGTGTTTTCTACCCATTTTAAGACCTTTCTGCCATTTTCATCAAATTTAAAATTGTCGTCTGCAAACTCTTTCAATTTGGACCAGTCCAAAATTTGTCGTTTGGGAAAGGGTTAAGCCATTGTTCATTTGTTGTCTGCAAAGGCTTTGAGTTTGGACGAAAAAAGGAAGCAGACTGTTGTATGGTTAAGAGTTGCAACCTTTAGCACACACTCCCTAGTTTTAACGACCCTGAAAAAGAATGCTTTTGAAAACATTTAGGGAAAAGGAGAAAATGCTGTTAACCAGCATTTTCTCCTTTTCCCTAAATGTTTTCTAACTTTTCAAACACAAATCTTAAAATTTAAAATCCACAACTGGTTTGTCATGTGCATTTGCTTTCGAAATTGACCAGTGTGAAATTATTTCGTGCGGTAAAATTTATTTGTGTTTTTCTTTGTTCGATCTATTTGTTTGAAATCCTCTAGTTGTACTATAAATTATGTACCTTTTGAGTGAAATAAAGAAATGTTCTGGTCTGCTCTGTTCTAAAAGGATAAGGCCCTCACCCGAACGATACGTCAAGGCTGTATTACCTATAAATAGATTTCAAAAGATCGTGGCCTTGAGATCCAAATGAATTTTGCGCGAGAAACAATTGGGAGCACATAACCCTTAACCTGCTAAATAAGTCAAATGAAACTTTCAAGCCGATAGTAGCCGATAGTAGCAACACAAATGTTGCTATTTCAAAATTATTATTGGGGGAAATATCTCTTCATCGGACAGTGTAAAACCAGAAGAGACTGCACGTTCTGTACAGTCTGATCTTGATCTACAATGTCTGCAAGAGGTCTTCGAGTCGCCCTTAGCCGCTTAACCCTTTACCAAACGACAAAATGTTAGACTGTTCTAAATTGAAAGCATTTGCAGACGACAAAATAAATGTTACCGAAAAATTGAAGTTTGTTTTGGGAAGGGTAGAAAACAATGTGGGAGAAGGAGAAAATGCTGATTACCAGCATTTTCTCCTTTTCCCACAATTTTTCAAAAGGCTTCTTTCTCAGGGACGTTAAAAGTCGGGAATGTGTGGTAAAGAGTTAAAGTGTTGTCTGCAAAGTAAATGCTTTCAATATGGGCAAGTGTAGCATTTTGTCGTCTGGTAAAGTTCTGATCCTTCGTCCCTACATTACTTTATTTAATAAGCTTTATTCTATTTGTCGTCTGCAACTACTTCCAATTTGGACAAGTACATGTACGAGGTTCAGTAAAAAAATAACTGAGCTCTTTCTCATAACTTTTCACATAAGTTTAACAGACGACTCACTTCTTTATCATCCCTCAAAATAATCCCCCTTGGACCGAAGCGCGACTCATTGACCTTTTGCGGACAGAACATGCAGTCTGATCTTGAATCTACGCTGTCCGATAAGGAGAGAGCTTTCCTCCAAATATACATGTACCTTTGAAATGAGAATTTGGGTTCATACTTTCGGCTTGAAAGTTTCATTCCTTTTGTTTGCAGGATAAGGGTTAACTTTTGTCTTCCGGTAAAGTCTTTACTCTGTAACAAGCTACAAAATGTTAGATTTGTCCATAAAGAAAGTATAAAAATTTGCAGACGGTCACAATAATTCAACAGCTCTATGTACAGATGACTCGAAGGGTAGGATATTACTTTGAAGTTTTTTTTCCTATCGCTTGGAAAATGGAGAAAATAAATCTACTGGTCAGCGGCAATTTTCTCCATTTGCCACACAGATTTTAAGTCTTAACAGTAAAGCGCATTAACACACGTGATTGTTTGTTAATGGGTGAAGTCTCTTTACCCGTACACAATACACTAAGGCCAACTTGACATAATAAATAGATTTCATTGGAACGCTAACATGTTTCTTGAGTTATACATGAAATTGTAGCGAGAGAAACAAAGTCGGTCAGGTAAGTCACTTTTCATTTGTCGCCTGCAAAGGCCTTGAAATAGGATGATCTTTAGATTTTTGTCATCTGTTAGTTGTCTAAGGGCCCTTCACCCAAATGATACGTCAAGGTCGACTTACTATGGATAGATTTTTCAATGAAACGATCGTGGCCTTGAGTTCTAAATGAAAATACGGCGAGTGTACATTTTTTCCCTCTGATCGACCCATACGCTGCGGTTAACAACGAGTTTGTTTATGCTCCTAGTTTTCATTGGATAAAACCGTACCGGTCGATATTTTTTTCATACAATATGTTTAAACACGTGTTTGTCTAGTGACATTTCTATCGTTTATAGTTATTAATTTAGTCTTCTTTATTTCAATTTTTTCCTTAAATGAATTGTTGACAATTTAACCCTGAATTTGTTGGATTAAGAACGAACAGTTTCAAGGTAAGACTTGGGTTTTCCCTTTCCAATATTCACTCTGTTATACTCATTATCTTTTTAACTTGCTAAATTAGAATTCTATGGTTCAGACATGTCTAATATAAAAGCATTTGCAACCTGCAAATCCAACATGGCCTAAATTAGTTGATCTAGGGTTGTGTGTGAATTTGTAGAAAGCATTGTGGAGAAAAAAAAAAAGGATTTTTTTTGTAACCAGTAGATTGTTTTGTTTGCCCGCAATTTTTCTCTCCGTACTAGGTAAAGGGTTGTTGAGCAATGTACATCCGTGCGAGCAGACAAAGATTAGAGTCTTAGACTGCAGAAAACGTGCAGTCAAGTCTGTGTATTCCAAGCAAAGGATCTTAGCTGTTCAAACAGATTTCTGTAAAACTTTATTGAAAATGCCAAGCGGCGAGTCAGTGCGTTAAAAGAGATCCTGCGCAGCTCAGTAGTAAAGTGTAGAACCCGTAACCTGGAGGCCCCGGGTGAGAGCCTCGCTGGATGCACTGAGTTTTTCGTGGGAGTGTCATTGGACAAGACACTTCAGAACCCTAGCCTAGTACTGGTGAAACTCAGGACATTCATGAATAAGCGAGCTATGGCCGTGATATGACGGAAGTAATGTTGAAAGTGGTGTAAACCACCGACCAATCAATGAATCAGTTGATGCGTGAAATGCAGACAGTGTGATTTAGTAAAAGACTTTTTAGGGGTCGTTATAACTCGATGTTGAGTGGAAATGTGTTCAGGAAAGGAAACTTAGATGTAGCTAGTCATGCCGATGTCAGACGTATGTTTCACTTGTTTCTGTGAAAATGAATCACGCGTGTTCAAGATACACAGCATCATAAGATGAGAAATAGTCTACTTATCCTGCTAAATTAGTTAAATGATACGTTCAAGCCGATAGTAAAAACCTGAATAATGCTATTTCAAATTTATCTTTAGGAGGAAAATACCCCCTTATCGGACAGTGTAGATCCAAGATCAGACTGCACGTTTTGTGCAGTCTGATCTTGATCTATACTGTCTGCCAAAGGTCAGCGATTCGCGCCTAAGCAGCCTAAGAGTTAAAGTAAATCCTCTGTACACACCCTGAAATGCATCACAAATCTTCGTGCTATATGTAAAGCCCACACAAGTTTTCGTTTTCACGTTATGCATAGTTTGATTTTAATTTACTACTGAAAGTTGCTAAATGCTATTTGAGTAGAAAGGGTTAATAGATCGAAAGGAAATTTAAAATTCTTCCTGTTTTTAGTAAGAAACTGAATTATTTCATCACCACTTGTCTGTCTGTCTCGCCCCTCTCCCTCCCCCCCCTCTCTGTCTTTCCGTCTCTCTCACACATACACTGACACTCACACGTATCAAGTATCAAGACAGTGTTTCCCCGCACAATTTACAAACCATTTATCACGCAATCCCGAGTTTTAACGACCTTGGGGTAGAAGGCTTTAGAAAACATTGGTAACCAGCATTTCCTCGTTTTCCCGCAAATTTTTGTATCGTTTCAAAGACCAGTCCCACAGTTTAAACTCCAAAATTGTGCCATGAGGTAAAGGGCTAAATTATCAAATAATCAGAATTTGTAGGTTCTTGACCACACTGCACATTGTATGCTGTCTTAACCCTTAGGCTGCTAAGCGAGACTCAAGAACCTTTTGTGGACAGTGTAGACCAAGACTAGACTGCACTGAACGTGCAGTCTTATCTTGGATCTATACTGTCCGATAAGGAGATATCTTTTCTCACAAAATACCTTTGAAATAGCAAAATTTGGGGGTTTTATTATGGGCCTATAAGTTTCATTTCACCTAATTAGTAGGACAAGGGTTAACATGTAGATCTATTCTTTCCACAAAAGCAGGTTAATTCCTAGATCAACCTGCAGTTAAATATTGATAGACGAGTCTAGACACAACAGTAAAATCCTTGTTGACATTGGGCGACCAGCTGACGACTTTTATCGTATTTTACAATGTAGGATTTTAACTTTTTTTACCAAACAACAAAATCGTAGACTTGCCCAAATTCAAAGCATTCGCAGACTAACAAAAGATATAATGCTTCCTGCCGTCATTTTCTTTCTAAGTTCTCCCACAGTGTTTTTAAAATTTTTCTTGCTTAGGGTGTTGTCTGTTATTGTTTCGCAGACTTATTATATGCGAGAAAGCAGTCATAGCTTGGGAAGAATATTGTGCGATGTGCTCAAGTGAAAGAAACTGCCGGAGATATGTGCAATGGTGCAGTTATATAAATGAAATTAAATTTGAAAAGGCGTTAAACACCATACAAACAAACAAATGAGCCATTCTCTTTGAAAAGAGGACGTAATGCACCTGCGAAAAATATCGACCCAGGTCGACCTGGACCGAACCTTTTCGCTATTGGTCAATTTTCCTTATATCCAAGGACCAGTTTACCCCATTAGTAAGTTGATTATTTAAAAAAAAAAAAGAAGGCTCTTACGGATCCATAATTAGGTGATGGCTTGGTTGGTATAATGCATCACCGAGATGCATCAAGTCCCCTTTTGCAAGAGCATGGCTCAAATTCTTAGTGTCTTTAAAACTCGTGGTTGTATTGTTAAAGGTAACGCACAACAGTAGAACATGGCACTTGTGGGTTGCTAGAGCTAACGAAAAAAAAACCTGTAAAGCACATGTTGCGAATAGAGCCAACATACATTGTCATTGTCCCATGGTACCATGTTACCGTCATACCGAAATAACTAGCCTGGGTTCCAGTCTGATCAGATTTTTCCTTTTATATATTCATATTACTGACGTTTCATGGTAAAAAATGACAATTATGACGAAATAGATTAACGGATTAGGAGACCGCGATAGAGTGATTCTGAAATTATTGGACCCTAGACCCAGGTAGCCTAGATTCCAGTCTGATTATTTTATTTCTTTTATATGTTCTTACGTTATGTCAAAAATGACATGATGATTTACGAAAACGATAAACAGTTTTGCAACAGATCTGTACAGAACGTGAAAGGAGACCGCGGAAAGGATTGTGTAACTCTTTTCAAGATGACAAAATTTTAGACTGGCCCAAATTCAAAGCATTTGCAGACGACAAATTAAAATGTGGCTCAGATGATAGGATTTGTTTCTGAAAGGTTAGAAAAAAATCGGCATTTTGTTCTTTTTTTCCACGATGTTTGCAAAAGTCTAATTTCCCAGAGACGTTAAAACTCTCCATTATGTGGTAAAGAGTTAACAAACAATCACCACCGAGACCCAGGCTAGGACCTAAGCTCGTATAACATACCATGCTGACATACGTATTGCCCTATACAGAGAACTTTGTGTAGATGACTACGCATGAAAACATTGTGACATAAAGAAATGGAGTTGACCAATGCTTCTATATATGAAAAGGGAGATCTTCAACCCTCATCCAACAGAATTTATTTGAAAGCTCTTTCAAAGCTTGAAAGGTTGTCTATTTTCACTCTGCTTGAGTCTGTGGAGATTAATTTTAATTTTTTTAATATAATCTTAAAGACCTTGTAAATTGTAGACCTCGCTAGAGCATTAAACATAAGATCGAATTGTTATTAAATATTTAAGATAAGCTGTATTATCGGATTACATTACATGTATTTATAGCAATGGAACCTTTGTTAGACCTGGGTCCGTATTCACTTACCGTTCTTAAATTCAGTCTAATTCTAGTTCTTGAGACCACTTGGGTAAGGCATTCAGACGTTGTGATACTTTCAAATTTAGAAAATTCTTGAGAATAAGACTAAGAATGTTCTTAAGTATGGATGGTGAATACTGATCCAGGCCTTTGCATAGTTCCAAATTTGGCTCATATATGAGCCATGCTTTGTGAAAAGGGAGCTTAATGCATCTGCAAAAAAGTTACGACCCACGTCATTCTGTGCAGTCCGCGCAGGCTGACCGGGGCCGAAACTTTTTGCTATTGGTCAGTTTTCTGTAGGACTATAGTCTACCTTATGATACAGTCGGTTGCTAGACATAATGGATTTTATGGATCCCTAATTATTTAATGACTTGCTTGGTCTCATTCATTACGGAAATGCATTAATCCCCTTCTGCCAGAGCATGGCTTATATTTAATATACGTTCGTGACTCTCGTGGAATCTGAAGTTCTCTACCTTATCATTTCCTGTTCTCTAGGGTAACTTACCTGTTCGGAACGACTACTTTCTCCTTTTTCTGTGATTTAAAGTGGGGAAGTGTCAATGTAATAAGGACAAGCAAGGATGAAGGGAGAGATTCCATTCTTTTACCAACGTTGTCTTTTTTGTCCGCCGGTTGAGGCGAACTTTCTTTCCGGTGTATTTTCGCCTCTCACCTCTGCTGAAGCATGTGAGAAAAGTAGTCGGTGGCTTTGGAAAGAAAGTTGTGTTAGTACTGGTGTGAGAAAGCCAGGAAACACATGTGCGTCACCGACCGCCATGATATGACCTTAGCTGTTAAAGTGGCGTTAAACCCCAATACAACCAACCAACAACCAATTTTTTGTCCGTAATTATTTCATGTCAATGAAAATATCGAACTCTTTACCAGACGACAAAATATTTCGACTCCTTCGTATTGAAAGCAATTGCAGACAACAAATCAAAATTGGCTGTAGTGGCGAGATTTGTCTTTGAACGTGCAGATGCGTGTGCCATTGATCACATGACATTCCCAGAATTCTTTGCGAAACTCTGGCGCGAAGTCTAAAATACCTTAAGAGGCTACTTAACCAAATAAGGATATGCCACTGATGTTTTTTCTTTCTTCTTAACTGATGACTTGCCAGCTGTCTTACCGGTTTTTTATTTTTTTTATTAATAAGTTTGGTAAGATTTTAAAATTTTGAAAAGCTCCCTTTAAATTCCAAACCGAATATTAAAGAAAAAACTATCTTAGAACAGTCCCCATGAGACAATGCAAATAAGTAACCTGAAAAAGTTTTAACAGCTTTTTGAATCACGCAGTGGAAAACGGAAATCACAACAATGAATGAAAAACTGCGGTATGAATATAACATTACCTGAAGGATTTTGTTTGTCTAGTGGAATAAAAAGTGAAAACACTAAGTCTATATCGAGCAATTTTCCCATTTGTCACAATATTTCAACGTATATTATTGTCTTAGCCCATAAATGATCTACTTTGCTAGGAACACGTGTAAAGGGATCTGTTTTAACCCATTACCACACGATTCCGAGTTTTAACGACCTAGAGGAGGAAGGCTGTCGGAAACAAAGTGGGAAAAGGAGAAAACGCTGGCAACCAGAATGCCAGAATGCTAGTATTTCTATCTCCTCAAAAACAAACCCAGAATTTGAGCCATATTTATTCTGTTGACTGCTAAGCTTTGGATTTGGACAAGTCTAAAACCTTGTTGGCGTACACACAAAATGTGTTTGGTTGGCTTTTAACTCTTTACCTAACGACAAAATTTTAGACTTGTCCAAATAGAAAGCATTTGCAGACGACAAGATAAATGTGACTGAAATTTTGAAATTTGGTTTGGAAAAGGTAGAAAACATTGTTGAAACAAGGAGAAAATGCTGGTTACCAGCGTTTTCTCATTTTCCCACAATGTTTTCAAAAGTCTTCTTTTCCAGGGTCGCTAATAGGCAGCATTGTGCGGCAAAGGGTTAAGACAGTAACAGTATTTCAAAGTCCTATGCTGCTAAGTAAGTATTTATGAGGTGTTGGGAGACAATTCTATCTGTGATACCGACTTGTTAAAAAGCAATTAGCGATAGGCGACATTTTCCCGCTATTGATTTGTATGTTACGCTAACTGCCTGACAATAGTAACAGACCAATATTAGCCCTTCACCTGCCAAATAAGTTGAATGAACCTTTCAAGCTGATAGCGAAAACCTGAATATTGCTATTTCAAACTTATTTTTTTGGAGTATAACATCTCCTTATCGGACAGTGTAGATCCAAGATCAGACTACACGTTCTGTGCAGTCTGATCTTCATCTACACTGTCCACAAATGCGGTAGAAGTCGAGCATAGTACTTTACATTATTAATTGTATTAGCTAATTTATACGAGACAGTAACGCGTCATGGAAAGAGATCGATTTTTGTGGCATTTGTCGAGGACAATGCCACTATGAGTTCAATACGGGTTTTGAAAATCACGTATCGCATTTTGTGCAAAACCGAAGGAAGTAAACCCAATTAAACTCAATTTTTCTCAGACAAATAAATGTTTCGATTGCGCTCAGGTATGCAAATGAAAATGGCGTATTGAAATAAATTGGATTAGGCCAATGTCATCGATCATGGAAATACTACTTTTTTTTTTAATCGAAAGTAGCTTGATCCACAATAGTCTTCTATTGACACAACCTTTGTTTCTTGACCCCGCCCCCCTCGGATTCCGTGCTTGATCGTCCCAAAGCAGTTCGTTCATGGGCGTATTTGACCCTGGACTTGTTCGCCAGGACTTGTTTGTCCCACAAAATTGCACGCTACTTTAATTGGATTGTGCATGACTATGTAGTAGGTTGACTTTCAAGCAAATATTTTGAAACTATTTTTACGGTTTATTTTACAAATTATCAATTCAACACAATGGCTCCCTTGACAAATGCCACACCAGTGCTTTCAACGCTTTGATTACCATTTAGTTTAGCCTATCAAAAGTTGTGTTACTTTCAAAATTAGAAGATCTTGCAGAATAAGACTAAGAATGTTCTCAAGAATAGTTGGTGAATACGGGCCCTGGGTGTCCTTTGGGAAGAGCGTATATGATGTTATAACTAGCACAAGTAACGTTCCCCTTTTATTTAACTCTTTACCAAACGACACGATTTTAGACTTGTCCGAATTGAAAGCATTTGCAGACAACAAAAATGCGACTCAAAAAACTGAAATTTGTTTTTGGAAAGTTAGAAAACATTGTGGGAAAAGGAGAAAATGCTTGTTACCAGCATTTTCTCTTTTTCCCACAATGTTTTCAAAAGGTTTTTTTTTTTTCCTTCAAGGTCGTTAAAACTGGTGATTGTATGGTAAAGAGTAAATGCAAATGATATAGGTTGTGCAAAGTTTTAGCCTGTTAGGGCACGTACATTTTGGTACATAAGCGGGCACTGAAGCAATTTCATGGGAATGTCGGATGCCGTATTCTCTTTGTCTACATTAATTGCAACAAGTAGTCTTCGCAGTATTTGTCTGATTGTGTCTGTTTTTATCTTTGTTTCGACTTGCTTGTTGTACTGATTGACTGGTCGATCGTATGATGTTTAACGCCGTTTTCAACCCTATTTCAACCCTGGCGGCCAGTGTACCTATCTATGCTTTCCTGGAGTTTTTTTTTTATCAGTACTACGCACAATAATCTTTCCAAGCCGCTGGGTGCTTTCCCACATAACTGTCGTCGAAACAATGGTCAGCGGTTAGAGAGGAATGAATCCTGTCGCAATGACTATAATCAATCCTCGGACAGAAATTGCCCGAGTCAAGGATCGAACAAGTAACCCCCTGTTCTCAAGTCCTGTACGCTACCGACTGGGCTACCGGGGCTCGGCTCTTGCTTGTCGTAACAACCAGTATCAACCAAGATGATCAGAAGACTCTTTATCAGACGATTAAACTTTTGACTCGTCTGTAGTGAAAGTGTTTGCAGACGACGAATTAACCGATTACCACACAATCCCGATTTAACGACCCTGAAAGAGAGGCTTTTGAAAATATTGTGGGAAAAGGAGAAAAATGCTGGTTCTCCTTTTCCCAGAATGTTTTCTACCCTATCAAAGAGAGAAACTGTCATTTAACAGTTTACCACACAATCCCGAGTTTTAACGACCCTGAAGAAAAAGCCTTTTGGAAAACATTGTGGGAAAAGGAGAAAATGCTGGTTACCAGCATTTTCTCCTTTTCCGACAATGTTTTCCACCCTACCAAAGCCGGAAATCATCATTTGAGCTACATTCAATGTGTCGTCTACAAATGCTTTCAATCTGGTTAAGTATAAATTTTTGTCGTTTGGTAAAGAGTTGAACTGCATTTCATTTGTCATCTGCAAAAGCTTCCAATTTGATCGAGTCTTAACTTTTATCGTTTGGTAAAGATTTAAATATGGCTCAGATGATGGGATCTGCCTTTAAAAGGGAAGAAAACATTGTTGGAAACAGAAAGTGTTGGTTATTTTCTCATTTTCCCCCTCAATGTTTTCAAAAACTTTCGTGAAAAGAGGTTATTGCTTGTGAAAGGATTATTTACTGAAGTTTATGCTAAAAGGCCCATTTAAAATCATTAGGAGGGGCCTGAACAATGCATGGACCTTTCCCTTGTTTTTCTACCACAGCGGCCCGCCCGGGTATCTTAGTGGTTAGCGTATCTGACTTGGTTGAGGGTTCGATAGACGGTTGAGGCAAACCTCTCTCTCCGACGATTTTTCGCTCCTAACCTCTGATGCATGAGGGCAAATAAGTCAGTGACTAGGAAAGAAAGTTGTGTCAGTACTGGTGTGAGAAAGCCATCAAAAACAGCTATGACAACCATTTTAAATGGGTCATGCTCTGTGAATAGGAGGTTTAATGCATTTGCAAGAAGTATCGACCCAGGTCAGCCCGCGCAGTCCGCGCAGGCTGGCCTGGACAAAAACATTTTGCAATTGGTCATTTTTCTGCATGTCAATGGACCCGTCTACCTCCAAGATTCAGTCGGTTGTAAAACAGAATGGATTTATATAGCTCCACAATTGTGTGATGACTTGTTTGGTAAGGCATCACGGAGATGCATTAAACCCCCTTTTGCCAGAGTATGACCCAAGTACAAATACCTATCTACTTTTAGACCTGTCTGAATTGTTAACAGGCGTATTGATCATTCAGACAAATTTTCATGAAGCTTTCATTGAGTGCGTGAACAACAAACGAACCGTTCTTTTGATTTTTCTATCACAACAGAATAAAACTTAGATTCGGAATCGTATATATTCTAACTCTTCCCAATCCATGTCTTCTTCTAGTCCTGTCCAATCGATTTACAGGAAAACTGTCTGACGAATCAGAAGGCTTCTCTTGAAGCTCATTTGAGAAAGACATGCATTTTTTTTTTACCTTAATGTACATTGTAGCTAGATCTAACATTTCCAGCATATCGCTCTTCACGTCGGTCCTTGCACGGTGTTCACATAGTCTGATCTAGGCTTGAAAGTTGGTAAGATTCCTCGGCACCCAAATGAACCTTAAAACGTTGAAGATTTACCCTGCCATATTAAAAAAAGAAATAGTGGAGTCCCAACATAAAACTGTTGGCTGTTTTGTCTATTTTTTTTATTCGGAACGTTGAAGGTCAATCTGACATGAAGATTCAACCTACATTATGAAAACCCCTGGTATCAGATACCTTTGTTATGGGACCGTCAGTCAAAAGTACATCGACCAGCCGAGTTGGTGTGCTGCATGCGAGGTCTTTATCATAATGTTTAGTACACTTTGCACCCTAGATCAAAGCTCAGTTACGTAGACGTGAATGATTTTGTTTAACCTTCATCCTGCGAAATAAGTGAAATGAAACTTTCAAGCTGATAGTAAAAACCCACATCATGCTGTTTCAAAGGTTTTTTTGGGGGAGAAAGATATCTCCGTATCAGATAGTGTAGATTCAAGATCAGACTGCACGTTCTGTGCAGGCTGATCTTGAATCTACACTGTCTGCAAAAGGTCATTGAGTCGCGCTTAGCAGCCTAAGGGTTAATGAGGCCCGATATATTTCGCTAGTAAACATTGCAGACAAGGATCCAAAGTTGTTTAATTTTTTTTTTGTCTTGAAATAAAATTTCTTGTCATACACTAACAAATACCACCAGATACATTTTATTTTGTAGTAACAAAAAATAGAACGGTAAGAAAGAAGAAAATGTGCAACTTTGGTAATTTCGATCGATAGTACTTGTGCAATCAGAAACTCCGTCTATTTTTTTTAGCTCATGGTGAGATTTTGTGATCGTGCTGTGTCCGGCATCCGTCATGCGTCGTCCGTCGTCCAGGCGTCAACAATTACCTTGTGTGCACTCTAGAGGCTACATTTTCAGTCATATACTGCAATCAACTTGGTCAGAATGTTTGTCTTGATAATATCTCGGACAAGTTCGAAATTGGGTCATGTCGGGTCAAAAAGTAGGTCACTGGGCTACATCTAAGAAAAACCTTGTGTGCACTCTAGAGGCCATATTTTAAGCCTGATACTCTTGAATCTTAGTCAGAATGTTTTTCTTGATAATTATCTTGGACAAGTGCGAAATTGGGTCATGTCAGATCAAAAAGTAGGTCACTTGGCCAAGTATTAGAAAAACCTTGTGTGCACTCTAGAGGCCACATTTTCAGCCTAAAACTAACGATACTTGGTCAGAATGTTTGTCTTGATAATATCTTGGATAATTTAGAGATTGGGTCATGTTGTGGCAAAAAGTAGGTCACTGGGCCAAAAACCTTTTGTGCACTCTAGAGGCCACATTTTCAGCCTGAAACATATGAAAGTTGGGTAGAATGTTTGTCTTGATGATACCTCGGACAAGTTTGAAATTGGGTCATGTCGGGTCAAAAAGTAGGTCACTGGGCTACATCTAAGAAAAACCTTTTGTGCACTCTAGAGGCCGCATTTTCAGCCTGAAACTCATGAACGTTGGGTAGAATGTTTATCGTGATAATATCTTGGGCAGGTTCGAAATTGGGTCATGTTGGGTCAAAAAGTAGGTCACTGGGCTAAATCTTAGAAAAAATTTGTGTGCACATTAGAAGCCACATTTGGTGTCGGATACTCATGAAACTAGGTCAGATTGTCTGTCTTGATGATATCTCAGACAAGTTTGAAATTGGGTCATGTTTTTCCTGAAAAAGTAGGTCACTGGACCATATCTTAGGAAAATCTTGGGTGCTTTATAGAGGCCACATTTTCAGTCTTATACAGATAAAGATTGGTCAGAATATTTATCTTGTTGATATCTCAGACAAGTTTGAAAGAGGGTCATGTCGGGGCAAAAAGTAGGTCACATGGTCAAATCTTAGACAAACCTTGTGTGCGCTCTAGAGGCCACATTTTCAGCCTGATTCTCATGAAACTTGATCAGAAAGTTTGCCTTGGTGATATCTTCGACAAGGGTTAAAGTAGGTCACATCTGGTCAAAAACTAGGTCACTGGACCAAATATTAGAAAAACTTTGTGTGCACCGTATAGGCCACATTTTCAGTCTGATACTCATGAAACTTAGTCAGAATGTTTGTTTCAATGATATCTTGGACAGGTTTGGAATTTAGTCACATCGGTCCATCAAGTAGGTCACTTACACTCATGTGTTTTACATCATTAATACCAGGATCTCTTCAGCTTAATTAACTGTAGATGACTTTACTCAGGCGAGCGCTTTAGGGCCAATGGCCCTCTTGTTTATATATCAGATTTGACATCATCTTACCTATATGAAATTTTGAATACGATCAAAACTACTCGACGCATGTTGTAGATCATCTGACATTGCCACAAGCCACTGCAAAATTCATGCGCAATGCAAAAGGGGGTCTCCGTGATTTATTATATCAAGCAAGACATCACATAATTATGCATCCATAAAATCCATTTTGTCTAACAGCCTACTGAATTATGAGATATACAGGTCCTTTGAGCTGCAAAATAGATCAACAGCAAAACATTTCGGCCAAGGTCAGCCTGCGCGGGCTACAGATGCATTAAGCCCCCTTTTCACAGAGCATGGCATAAATATATCTTGAGGGGGCTACATATTACTTTTTGGAAACACCACTCGGATTTTTTTCCTTCTCTTGTCTTTCTTATTTATTACTATTTTGCTTCTGTAAACTATTTCCATACTAAATTCAGACAAATATTTGTTTTTTGAAAGAAAGGATAATTATGAAAATCTAAATAGTCCCCTCTTAAGTTCCGACACAAACTAGCTACCTACCATAGGGCAATAGAGAAAGTTCAGACGTGTCCAAATTGAAAGCATTTGCAGACGATATTAAATGTGGCTCCAGTGTTTGGATTTGTCTACGCAAGGATAGAAAACATTGTGGTAAAAAAAGAAAATACTGGTAACCAGCAATTTGTCCTTTTCTAACAATGTTTTCAAAAACCTTCGTCTTCAGGGTCTTTAGCACAGGGAATTGTTTGGGTAAAGGGTTAATTACATTTGAACTTTAAACGCACAGTGTTCGTAAAGAAAAACGCCCTTTGGCTTGTTGTGCATAGTATTGATTAGAAGCACAAGGAACAAAGCTGCGCTGATTGCTTTTTCACCGAGGACGTGACCAGGATTCTACAAGCATTTGGCAATCGGCTCGACAAAAAGCATCCTCGATCTAATCCCACTTTCACCGACATTACCCACTTGGGTATCGTTATATATAGGCGTTAAGCCCTAGATGATAACCAAAATACATGTGATTAGTTTAAACATACTTTGTTTTTGTCTTCATACAATATCATTCAATGTGCATACACTACATGAGAAGAAATACAGTTCAGGCAGAGGGGGTTGCCACAAGTCCTCAGAACTTTCGATTCGGCCATTGCATTTGATTAATCTACAAACTGTCAGTCTTCTGTGATTTAAATGGTATAATATATACTCAACCCCAAAACGAAACAGTTGTAAAGCACATGTATAGTTTCCAATGTTATAGTTGACATGTGTATATAATTGTACATGTAATTACTTCTACTTTGGTACCAACATCGTTTACAATCGAGGGTTTGTCTGCGTTATTTCAATTCCAAGGAAACTGAAGAATTCGCGTGAGAGTGCCGGTGGGCTGTTGGAGGCTGGCGCTTCTCCATGCTGCAAATGTTGCAGCACAAGTCTAAACAGGCAATCGAGGAACCGCCAACAAAGGGTTCAGTGGGCCCGCGGACACATCAACTGAATAAGACAGAACTGGCGGACGATTTTCTCTCGGATGAGTCCAGATATTATGCGCTGTCCATAGCGATGGCCTCGTGCGTATATACCGGCTGAGGAGTTAGCGTTACGTCCATTGTTGTAAGCTGAAGAGATAGTATACTAAGACACCGTTGGACGATCTGACAACTGTTTTACTAGAAACAGTCCGATTCTAGTTCTGACGCATCCTCGTTAACCCAGTTCCGATGTATTCCGTAAACTGAATGGTAATACTTCACACCTGGGTTAACGAGGGTGGTTCTGACGTTACAGATGTACGTTTTATTGCGCCAATATGTTTCGTCGACGGTAATGCGTTCAGCACTTTGCTTGTTCCCTGTTGGGCTACAATAACGAATGTGCTTGAAGTTTGCTAAATGTTACATACGGTGCACAAGGACAGAGTAGAACAAGGTCAGACAGATCAACAAAACCCAATATTTATAGATATGTTCCAATGAAAACATAAATAAATGTTACAGGGAGACTTTTTCAACAAACAAAAAATCAGGATTCATTTTCACAACAGGTATACTGTATAACAGGAAGTAATGAATAGGGCGATATTCGCTTACCCTTGTAGTGCTAAATAAATGAAAAGAACATTCTAAGCCAGTACTAAAGATGCTAATATGGCAATATGAAAGCTTTTTTGTCAGAATATATGGAAAAAAAGCGGATGGTGTAGATCTACGATCAGAATTTACGTTCTGTGCAGTCTAATCTTAATCTTCGCTGTCCGCTTCAGCAACTATAATCAGGTTCAGCACTTCAGTGGCTCGGTCGAAGTATGACTTTCAGATAGTTTGCCTGAGTCCAAGATTTTCCGAAGTAGAAAACTGGTCGACCAAGTGAACAAATATCAGTTCACTTGGACCCAGACAAGTAAAGTCTCTGAGGGTATTCTTGTTCCTCTATAAATCCATTACTTCCATCGAAACCTTTATAAATAAATGACATGCTGGTTGATAGCTTGAGGGCTGAATGGCTAGATTAGCTAATGGCTAGCTGAAAAGCTGGCTGGATATGTTGCAGAATGGCGAGATAGTTTGCTTTCAGGATAGCTTGCCGACAGGATAGCCGGCTAGTTAAATGACTTGCGGGTGGCAGGCTAGAAAGCTGTTGGGTGGTTAGAGAACTTGCCTTCTGAATAGTTCACAGATACCCGTAAAGCTAGATATAAATGAGCCAAGCTTTGTCAAAAGGATGCTTAATACATCTGCGAAAAGAATCGACCCAGGTCAGCCTGTGCAGTCCGCGCAGGCTGACCTGGTCCGACACTTTATGCTATTGAGTAATTTCCTATATGTCCAAGGACCAGTCTACCTCATGATTCAGTCAGTTGGTAGACAAAGTGGATTCTATGGATCCCTGATTATGTGGTGTCTTATTTGGTACAATGCATACACGAAGATACATTAACTCTTTACCACACAATCCCGACTTTTAACGACCCTGAGGAATGAGACTTTTGAAAACATTGCGGAAAAAGGAGAAAATGCTGGTTACCAGCATTTTCTCCTTTTCCCACAATGTTTTCTACCCTTCCCTAAACAATTTTCAATTTTTCAGTCACATTTATTTTGTCGTCTGCAAATGCTTTCAATTTGGTCCAGTCTAAAATTTTGTCGTTTGGGAAAGGGTTAAGCCCCTTTTTCACAGAGCATGGCTCAAATGTATTGCTTGGTGAATGGCAAAATAGCTGGCTGAGGGTGGAAAGCAGGCTGGCTGACTAGAATGCTGAATAATTGGCTCGATATTTTGCAGGTTGAATAGCTGGCTTGACAAATGGCATCTTGACTGGCTTGCTGGATTGTAACTGGGACTTCTTTTTCCATACATGCCGAAAATTCATTTATTTTTCTAATTCAAACTCGTGTTCCCTTGGGAAGTAGACGGGACCTTTTGTTGACTTTAACAGCGTTGTCATGGCAAAAGTAAATAATAAGATCAATATAGCTTTAAAATTTCATATAAGGGATATGCATAAACCCTTCTTGAACCCCTGTGTTAACGAAAAGTGTCAGATTTTATCTTAACTCTTAACCTACAAAATAAATGAAATGAAACTTTTAAGCCGATAATGAAAACCCAAATTTTGCTATTTCAAAGGTACTTTTAACCCTGTACCATACGACAAAATTGTAGCCATGTCCAAATTCAAAGCATTTGCAGACGACAAATTTATTGTCGCTCAAATGGTGCAATTGTTCTTTGACAGGGTAGAAAACTTGTTTGGAAAGGAGAAAATGCTGGTTACCAGCATTTTCTCCTTTTCCCTCAGTGTTTTCAAAAAGCTTCTTTCCCAGGGTCGTTAAAAAGCGGCATCGTGTGGTAAAGGGTTAAGGGCAAAAAATATCTCCTAATCGGACAGTGTAGCGCAAAGATCAGACTGCACATTCTGTGCAGTCTGATCTTAATACACATTGTTTGCAAAAGGTCATTGAGTTGCGCCTAGCAGCCTAAGGCTTAACCTTTGAACCGCCTTAAATGACATTAGTTGCCTGTGCGCCAGTGCAGGTCAAGTTCAGACTGCACAAAATGTGCTGTCTGATCTAAATCTTCACAGTACCCTGTGCTAGGACATTCGGACAAGAGCAAACGTGTATTTGCAATTGTTTTGGTCTAATGTCTAGGCTGATAAAATCTGTTATGGATTTATTCGGGGCTCTGTGGTTGCCATCATTTTCTCCTTTTCCCGTAATGTTTATTACGCTTTCAAAGACAGATACTATAATTGGAACCACGTTCAACATATTGTGTGCAAATGCTTTTAAATTGGACCAGTCTAAAATGTTGTTGTTTTTAGCTCACCGTAGCACAACGTGCTAAAGGTGAGCTATTGTGATCGCCCTATGTCCGGTGTCCGTCGTCCGTCGTCCGTCGTCTGTCGTCCGTCGTCCGTCAACAATTTCTTTAAACATCTTCTTCTCCTAAACCACTGGGCCATTCTTGATGAAACTTGGCAGGGATGTTCCTTGGGTGAAGCTCTACCAAAATTGTTCAAAGAATTGAATTCCACCCACAACTCTGGTTGCCATGGCAACAAAAAGGAAAAAAAAGCAAAATCTTTGAAAATCTTCTTCTCTGAAACTAGAAGGCGCAGAGCTTTGATATTTGGTATGTAGCATCTCCTAGTGGACCTCTACCAAGTTGTTCATTTGATGCCCCTGGGGTCAAAACTGGCCCCGCCCCGGGGGTCACAAGTTTGAGCATAGTAACAAAGAAGGAAAACTTTAAAAATCTTCTTCTCTGAAACTTGAAGGCATAGAGCTTTGATATTTGGCATGTAGCATCTCCTAGTGGACCTCTACCAAGTTTGTTCATATGATGCCCCTGGGGTCAAAACTGGCCCCGCCCCGGGGGTCACAATTTCCAACATAGCAACAAAGAAGGAGAATTTTAAAAATCTTCTTCTCTAAAACTAGAAGGCATAGAGCTTTGATATTTGGCATGCAGCATCTCCTAGTGGACCTCTACCAAGTTTGTTCATGTGATGCCCTTGGGGTCAAAATTGGCCCTGCCCCGGGGGTCACAAGTTCGAACATAGGAACAAAGAGGGGAAACTTTAAAAATCATCTTCTCTGAAACTAGAAGGCGTAGAGCTTTCATATTTGGTATGTAGCATTGCCTAGTGGACCTCTACCAAGTTTGTTCATGTGATGCCCCTGGGTCAAAACTGGCCCCGCCCCGGGGGTCACAATTTTGAGCATAGTAACAAAGAAGGAAAACTTTAAAAATCTTCTTCTCTGAAACTTGAAGGCGTAGAACTTTGATATTTGGCATGTAGCATCTCCTAGTGGATCTCTACCAAGTTTGTTCATATGATGCCCCTGGAGTCAAAACTGGCCCTGCCCCGGGGGTCACAATTTCCAACATAGGAACAAAGAAGGAAAACTTTAAGAATCATCTTCTCTAAACCTAGAAGGCATAGAGCTTTGATATTTGGCATGCAGCATCTCCTAGTGGACCTCTACCAAGTTTGTTTATATAATGCCCTTGGGGTCAAAACTGGCCCTGCCCCGGGGGTCACAAGTTCAAACATAGGAACAAAGAGGGAAAACTTTAAAAATCATCTTCTCTGAAAATGGAAGGCGTAGAGCTTTCATATTTGGTATGTAGCATTGCCTAGTGGACCTCCACCAAGTTTGTTCATATGATGCCCCTGGGGTCAAAACTGGCCCGGGGGTCACAATTTCCAACATAAGAACAAAGAAGGAAAACTTTAAAATTCTTCTTCACTGAAACAGGAAAGCATGGAGCTTTGATATGTGGTATGTAGCATCTTCTAGTGGATCTCTACCAAGTTTGTTCATATGATGCCCTTGGGGCAAAAGTTGGCCCTGCCCCGGGGGTCACAAGTTCGAACATAGGAACAGAGAAGGAAAACTTTAAGAATCATCTTCTCTGACACTGGAAGGAGTAGAGCTTTGATATTTTATATGTAGCATCGCCTAGAAGACCTCTACTAAGTTTGTTCATATGATGCCCTTGGGGTCAAAACTGGCCCAGCCACGGGGGTCACAAGTTTAAAAATAGGAACAGAGAAGGAAAACTTTAATTTTTTTTCTCTTAAATGGGAAGGCATAGAGCTTTGATATTTGGTATGTAGCATCTCCTAGTGGACTTCTACCAAGTTTGTTCCAAGGATGCTGCTTGGGTCAAAACTGGCCCAGCCCCTGGGGTCACAAGTTCGAACATAGGAACAAAGAAGGAAAACTTTAAAATTCTTCTTTTCTGAAACCGAAAGGTGTGGAGCTTTGATATTTGGTATGTTGCATCTCAGAGTGGACCTCTACCAAGTTTGTTCATATGATGCCCCTGGAGTCAAAACTGGCCCCGCCCCGGGGGTCACAAGTTCGAACATAGGAACAAAGAAGGAAAACTTTAAATTTCTTTTTCTCTTAAACGGGAAGGTGTAGAGCTTTGATATTTGGTATGTAGCATCTCCTAGTGGACCTCTACCAAGTTTGTTCCAAGGATGCTGCTTGGGTCAAAACTGGCCCAGCCCCGGGTGTCACAAGTTCGAACATAGGAACAAAGAAGGAAAACTTTAAAATTCTTCTTTAAAACTGGAAGGCGTAGAGGTTTGATATTTGGTATGTAGTGATTCTCTTCTAAGTTTGTTTGCCCATGAAAGCACAACAAGTTCATTGAGTTCAAAATTGGGTCATCTTGGGTGATAAACTAGGTCACTAGGTCAGATTAAAGAAATACCTTGTTGGCACTCTCGAGGCCACATTATTTGCTCAATTGCCTTCTAAATTAGTTAGAAAGTTTGTCTTTATAAAGTCTCACATAAGATTAATTTGGGTCAACTTGGATCATAAACTAGTTTACTGGGTCAATTTAAAGAAATACCTTGTTTGCACTCTGGAGGCCACATTTATTGCTCAAATGACCTGAAATTTGGCCAGAATGTTTGTCTTGATGAAATACCAGATGAGATGGGATTTGGGTCACCTGGAACCATAAAGTAGGTCACTAGGTCAAATTAAAGAAATTCCTTGTGGGCACTCTAGAAGCCACATTATTTGCTTTATTGCCTTGAAAATTGGTCAGAATGTTTGTCTTTATAAAATCTCACATGAGTCTGAATTTTGGTCAACTTGGGTCATAAACTAGGTCACTTGGTCAAATTAAAGAAATAGCTAGTGGGCACTCTAGAGGCCACATTTATTATTCAGTTGATTTGAAACTTGGTTAAAATGTTTCTTTTGATATAGTCCAAGACCGGTTCAAATTTGGGTCACCTGGGGTCATAATCTAGGTCACTAGGTCAAATTAAAAAAAATACCTTTAAGGCACACGAGGCCACATTTTTTGCACACTTGACTTGAAAATTGGTCAGAATGTTTGTCTTCATGAAATTTGAGTTTGAAATTAGGTCACCTGCGGTCAAAAACTAGTTCACATGGTCAAATTAAAGAAATACCTTTAAGGCACTCTACTAAGGTGAGCGACCCAGGGCCATCATGGCCCTCTTGTTTTAAAGAGTTAACCAGTACTCACACTGTGCAGTGGGTAGTTCCAAAGGTTGGCATCGCTCACCTCGGGATTCGAACCCGGGACCTTTGATGTGAGAGGCTGATGCCGTACCCCTATGTAGCATTGCTGAAAAAAAAAAAGAGCCATGCACTGGCAAAAGGGGCTTAATGTGTCTCTGTGATGCATAATACCAAGCACGTCATCACATAATTATGGATCCATAAAGTCCTTTTTATGTAACAACAGACTGAATCATTTGAGGTAAACTGGTCCTTGGACATGCAGAAAATTGACCCAGGGCAAACAGTTTCGGCTTAGGTCAGCCTGCGCGGACTGCGCAGGTTGACCAGGGTCGATACTTTTTGCAGATGCATTAAGTCCCCTTTTCACAGAGAATGGTTCAAGTTTATTCTGCATTTCATAATGGTATTGCCTCATTCAGTTTCATTCCGATGCAACTCATGACATTTTCCATCCAGTATATTATTGCCATTTTATTAAACAATCCCCATGGAAACATTTCTGCCTTTCATCCTTCGCTGAATAATCTTATGTTTTAACAACACAGAGGAAGGTGGCTTCTTAAAACTTCATGGGAAAAGTACAAAATGCTGGTAACCAGCACTTTCTCCTTTTCCCACGATGCAAGTTTTCTAGACAAGTCCCATTGTGTTATCCACATTTGATTTACCGTCTGCAATTCCATGGATAAGGACACAAATTTGGCCATCTGATAATGAGTGAAATGATTCCCATATGAATCCTTTTACTAAATGACAAAAATTTTAGAATTATCCAAATTAATAGCATATCCATATTACAGGCAATTCTTCTATTTCCAAGAATTTTTTCCGAAGCCATCAACTGAAGTGGTGCGAAAAAAAGAAAATTGTATAAAGGCAGGTGACGAAATACCATTTGTCGCTTTCTTTTCAGATAAGATGGTGCAGATTCCACTAGTTACAGATTTAATGGAGTACATAAATGATGCTCAAAAGTATGCAGGTTGGTACATAAATTTGTTTTGTTTTCTGTTTTCCTGTCTGTCTGTCTGTCTGTCTGTCTCAATTATATCAGGGATGGTACATAAGTAAGATTCCTGATAAGATCTAAATTCTATTACATTTCTTGGATCCAGGGCAATTGTAGGTGCAGACTGTACAGAGTATGCATTCACAGTGCTCTACCAAAATAGGAAATCTGGGACATTGTACCATTAAATAAGACAAATTGTCCTATCATAATGGATAGCCTAGGATGCAAGTAGGACTTTGTTCCCTTCAAATTTCTTGGAGAATTAGTCTCATGAGCATTTTGACTGACTTATTATGAAAATATTCCTAATTTCTGAGAATACTTTTGATGGGAAATTGAATTGACACTTCTCTGAAGGATTCATGGCAGAACAACATGGTCTATTAGTGAATCAACATGGCCAGAATCAGTATTCACCAACCATTCTAAGGACCATTTTTAGGCTTATTCTCCAGAATTTTCTAAATTTGAAAGTCACACAACTAATGATTGGGTAAACCATTTGGTTTAGCCAATCAGAATTTGTGTTACTTTCAAATTTAGAAAATCTTGAAGAATAAGACTAAAACTGTTCTTGACTATTAAGCTGCTAAGTGCAACTCACTGACCTTTTGCCTGTAGTGTAGATCAAGACCAGACTGCACAGAACATGCAGTCTGATCTTAGGTATCCACTGTCCGATAAGGAGATATCTTTATTTAGCAGGATAAGGGTTAAGAATGGTTGGTGAATACGGGCCCTGATATTTCGTGAGATGTTGTTTTGCTCTGTGCAGTCGCGTAAAGCGGCATACTGGGTATGTGGAAAAACCAGCAAGAGGATCGATCATCCCTTTAAACAATCTCATGTTTTACTGTCCCAGAGGAAGAGAATTTACAGAACATTGTGGGAAAAGGAGAAAATGCTGGTTACCATAATTCTTCATTTTCCACAGTGGTTTCTACCGAATTAAACATCTGTAGCTAATTTTGAATTTGTCATCTGCAGTTGCATTTCAATTTGGAAGAGAAAAAAATAATGAAGTTTGGTTGAAGGGTTAAAACCTGTCAGCTACACATCTAGCCATATTCAAATCATAGTTTTTTTTACAACCCTATACTAAACAGTTCCATGGTTTAACCCTTTACCACACAATCCCGACTTTTAACGACCCTGAAAAAGAAGCTTTTTGAAAACATTGTGGGAAAAGGAGAAAATGCTGGTAACAAGCATTTTCTCCTTTTCCCACAATGTTTTCTGCCCTTCCAAAAACAAACTTCCATATTTCGGTAACATTTATTTTGTCGTCTGCAATCGCTTTCAGTTTGGACCAGTCTAAAATTTTGTTGTTTGGTAAAGGGTTAAGGAGTTTGGAGTAAAGCTTTTGTACACACTTCCTTTCAGATTCTACCCGTTTGCCACATTTTATTTGTTGTGTGCAAATACTTTCAATATGGATGAGTCTCATGTTTTCTTCCCTTTCAAATACAAATTTAATCATTTGGTCCACATCATACTTGTTGTTTGTGGACCCTTTGAATTTGGACTAGTCTAAAATTTTGCTGTCTAGAAAAAAAGTAAAGAGGTCCTATGTATAATGATGATAATACTTATTTTCTTCCAGATCCCAGAACCAGGGAGTGGTTTATGCTATTTGGTACTCCTGTTCCAGTGTGGATATTAACAATCATCTATCTAGTCTTTGTTCTATATGCAGGGCCAAAGTACATGCAGAATAGGAAACCATTTTCTTTACAGTATTTTATGGTTATATACAATATAGGACTAGTTTTCCTGTCATTATATATGGTTGTAGAAGTAAGTATGAGTTTTTAGTGACTTATACAGTTTTCAGTTCACTTAACCCTTTACCACACAATGCTGACTTTTAACAACCCTGAGGGTGAGGCCTTTAGAACACATCATGGGAAAAGGAGAAAATGCTGGTAACCAGTATTTTCTCCTTTTTAGCTCCACTGGCCAAAGGCCGTCAGTCCGTCCGTCAGTGTGTGCGTTAACTTTTATTTCAAACATCTTCTTCTCTGAAACTACCCATCCAATATTCATGAAACTTCACAGAAATGATCCTGCCATGGTCCTCTTCAGAATTTCTTGAAAGAATTTGATTCCTTCAAAAACTCTGGTTGCCATGGCAACAAAACTGAAAAATATTGGAAATCTTTAAAAATCTTCTTGTCTAAAACCATAAGGCATAGGGCTACCAAATTTGGCATGTAGCGTTATGTAGTAGACCTCTATCATGTTTCCTCAAATTATAGCCCTGGGGTCAAAATTGGCTCTGCCCCAGGATCACAAGTTTTACATAGGCTTATGTAGAGAAAACTTTAAAAATCTTCCTGTACCTAGCCATAAGGCCTAGAGCTACCAAATTTTGCATGTAGGTATATCTAGAGGGCCTCTACCAAGCAGGCCAAAATTTTAGCCCTGGGGTCAAAATTGGCTCTGCCCCAGGGGTCGCAAGTTTTACATAGGCTTATATAGAGAAAACTTTAAAAATCTTCCTGTACCTAGCCATAAGGCTTAGAGCTACCAAATTTTGCGTGAGGCTTTATCTAGTGGGCCTCTACCAAGCAGGCCAAAATTTTAGCTCTGGGGTCAAAATTGGCCCCGCCGCAGGGGTCACAAGTTTTACATGGGCTTACATTGTGACAACTTAAGAAATCTTCCTGTACCTAGCCATAGGGCCTAGAGCTACCAAATTTTGCATTTAGCTTGATCTAGTGGGGGTCTACCAAAAGTGTTCAAATTACAGTCCTGGGGTCAATTTGGCCTCATGTTTGGGGGTGGGGGAGGGGAGGTTCACAAGATTTACATGGGCTTATATAGGGAAAACTTTTAAATCTTGATGTACATAGCCATAAGGCTTAGGGCTACCAAATTTTGCATAATTATATATAGCATTATCTAGTGGACGACTACAAAGAGGGCCCAAGTTACAGCCCTAGGATCAAGTGTGGCCCTGCACCAGGGGTCACAAGTTTTACATGGGTGTATGGAGTGAAAACTTCAGAAACTGTCTTGTTACTAGCCATAAGGCCAAGAACTCCCAAATTTGGCATGTTATTCTTCTAATACACATATTCCCCATTTAGTCCGACTGTAGCCCTGGGGTCAAAGTTTTATGAGGGGTCATATAGTGAAGACTTCTCGACAATCTTCTTGTTTCTAACCATAAAGCATAGGACTAACAAATTTGGCATGTTTTGAGCCTTGGGATCAAAATTTGTCCCACTCCAGGGTTCACAAACTTTAGATAGGCTTACATAGTGAAAACTTAAGATATCTGTAAGGTCTAGGGCTATAAAAATTTGGCATGCTGATTCATATTGTAGACTTCTACCAAAATTGTTTCATCTTTTTCATTGAAACCGCTCTTCCAATTTTGACCAAACTTTACAGATATCATCTTGCCATGATGTTCTTCAGAATGTCTTCAAAGAATTAAGTTCTGTTAAAAGCTATGGTTGCTATGGCTACAAAACTGAAAAGTATTGAAAAACCTTTAAAAATCTTTTTCAAAAGCTTGTATTTACTAACGTCATTGTAGCTTGTGAAAAAGATACTGCTTTTTAGCTCCACAGGCTTAAGGCCGTCAAGCTTATCGTCTCTGAAACTGCTTCACCCAATAAGTCACAAGCTTTACATAGGCTAATATAGTGAGAACTTAAAAGGTCTTCTTGTTCCTTACCTTGAGTTACATATTGTATGAGTGTAATCTAAATAACCTCTTCCAAAGTTATTAAAGTTATGTCAAAATTAGTCCTATCTCATGGGTCATAAACATGTGCTTATAGCGTGAAAATTCAAAAAATCTTTTTGCTCCCAACCGCAAACCCAAGGGCTACCAAACCTTGATCACTTTTGATTTTTTTTTAAAATTAGCCTTGCATCAGGGGTCTTATGTTTTACAGAGGCTTCATATGGACGAAACTTGAAAATCACCTTATTTATAACCATACAGCATAGACTTGTATTATTTTGGCATGTGGCTTTATCTTGTGGACCTCTACCAGGGTTCAAGTAATTATAGCTCTGGGATCAAAAATGGCTTCGCCCTGCGGGTCTCAACTTTCACATGGGCTTTTACGGAGAAAACTTTGTAAGTCTTCATTTTGAAACCATTTGGCTCAGAATTGAAATGTTTAGTATTTATAGTTTATATTTATATAATGTTTTCTACCCTATCAAAGAAAAATCGCATCATTTGAGCCACAATGAAATTGTCCTCTGCAAATGCTTTCAATTTGGACAGGTCTAAACTTTCATTGTGTGGTAAAGGGTTAAACACAAAAGTGTTCAGGGAGAAATACAGTACTCAATACCACCATAAACTTGCAGTAGACAACCTTTGAAAATGTCCTCAATACCATGGATAATAAACAAGAATACCATGGATAATAAACAAGAACTTCATACACATAAAATATTGATGGGAATGAGTGCCTATGTAATGGATTGAATATCTTGTAAACTAGATATATTGGTAATCAAGTACTTGGGACCAAAAAAAATTAAAATCAGACCTTTTTATGACCATGAAAAAAAATTTGGGGCCATATAGTTTTTGTTTGGTCTGTCCATCTGTCTGTCCATACATCCCTCGATGACGTTTTTGTGACCTTGCCACAACCTTTTTCCCTACACAATTTCTAACAATTTTGCCCAAAATTTTAAGTAGGTGAAAGCAATGTGTCAAGAGCAAATCATCTCTGTTGGTCAAAGGTTAAAGTCACAGCAAGGTCAAATGTGTTTATGAGAGATTGTGTTTGTTTCCAACCTGACACATTTTTAACGAGAGAGGAATTTCAGTATACATTTGCAGAATTATTAATCACATAAAGACAATGATTTGCACACAAGAACCATGTTGGTAGGCCAAAGTCAAGGCAAGGTCAAACATGTTTGAAAAAAGAAATTTTGGGAGGTTATGTTCATGTCCAGCTTGTGACCTTTTTAAATTCTGAGTGAGTTTCAATATATCGGGGCAGAATTGTCAACCACATAAAGATGATGTGTCACGTACAGGCACCATGCCAATAGGTCACAGGTCAAGGTCATAAGATTAAATGAGTAGAAAATTGAAATTTTTAGGGGGGGGAAGGTTTTATGCTTGTGCCCTGCCTATAACTTTTTTTAATGATGAATGAATTTTAGCATAACTATGTGGAAAATGTGAACTACATAAAGACACTGTGTCACATGTTCAAATCATGTCTGTAGGTCTAAGGTCAAGATAAAAGCAAGGTCAAATGAAAAAATGAAAATGGGTGGGGTTATGTACAGGTGAGGTAGCCAGTGACTTGGAAAAAATTGTGGTTCGTGATTACTGGTAAAAGAAACCTAAGAAAAGCATTGATAGGCAGACCATCCTTCTAGGTAATGAAATGAAGCTTAGATGATGATATTTGCCTTTGGTAGGTTAAAAAGCATTGTAGGAAAAGGGGAACATGCAGGTTACCAACATTATCTCTTTGCCCCACAATGTTATCATATTATTTCTTTCTCCGGGGTCTTTAAATTCTAGATTGTGTGGTAAAGCATTAAATTTTAGACTAATATCTTGCCTGTATTAAGAGCAATTTAAGACAGCAAATAAAGTGATTCTCAAGTGATGGTATTTGTCCTTGAAAGGATGCAGTAAAATCCTCTTTGAAATAGGAGATGATGCTGGATACCAGCATCTTCCACTTTTCCCACAGTTTCTTTCAAAAGCTTTCTTCTATTGTTGATGAAACCCTGAAAACACATGAATATGTAAGATATAGCTGTGTTTATTACTAAAATAATTTAAAAACAGTGTGAAAATTTTTTAGTTTAACCCTTTACCTAACGACATAATTCTTAGCCTAATCCAAATTGAAAACAATTGCAGACAACAAAAAAAATGTGACTCAAAATTTGAAAGTCATCTTTGGAAAAGTAGAAAACATTGTGGGAAAAGGAGAAAATGCTACTTACCAGGATTTTCTCCTTTTTCCACAATTTTTTCAAAAGCCTTCTTTCACAGGGTTGTTAAAACTCAGGATTGTGTGGTAAGGAGTTAAAGCCTACTTCCTCAAGGTTTTACAGATACACATATAATCATTTGGTGAAAGGTTTTGCCAGGGGTCATGAACCTCTACATGATACTGGTCTGGAATCTAGAGTAATACAGACAGATATTTCTTATTGTTGTGTCTTTCTCATAAGATTCCAAAAAGCCTACAGGGTAAAGTGGCTAATACATTCACTCAGGATTCAAGTGAACCCATTTCCCTCATGCAGAACTTTTTGTGAAGTAATTATAGCAGATGTCATCTCAAAATAAAATGAGCAACTTTCTCTTTTGCAACATTGATTTCTTGACTAACATCACCTTCACCTGCAAAAGGCCTTGTCTATAATTATTTTGAGATAGTCTGTGCATTTGTCTTTGATTTTGAGAAGCTTGAGATGGGTGTTAGAGGTGAATGGCAGGAGACTTTTGCAGAAAATGGAATTTAAGACATGTCAATGTTAAAAGAATTTGCAGAAAACAAATGTTGCTAAGATAAGGGGATTTATCTTTGTAAAGGTGTGAAAAATTGTGAGAGGAGGAGAGATGTTCGCTACCAGCATTCTCCTTTTACAAATGTGTTTTTACAAACCTTCTAAAGGTAATGAATCAAATACAATAATATGAAAGCCAGCCAGCTCATGTTATGGCCCAGTGTGTCTGTGTCCACTGTGGGCGTCAGTCTGTGTGTCAACTTTTTATCAAACATCTTCTCAGAAACTACCCAATTTTACTTAACTTCTGAGAAATGATCCTGCCGTGGTTAATTCTTCTCAGAATTTCTTCAAAAAAATTGATTCAGGTCAAAACTCTGCTAGCCATGGCAACAAAACTGAAAAAAACGGAAAAACTTTAAAAATCTTATTATCCAAAACCATGAGGCATACAACTACCAAATTTTGATTGTAGCTTTATCTAATGGACTTCTACCAAGACAATTAATATTATAGGCCTAGGGTTAAAAATGGCCCAGTCCCAGAAGTCAAAAGACTTACATGGGCTTATATTGAGAAAACTTGGAAAATCTTCAAGTTAATAACCAATTTAGGCCTAGGGTTACCAAATTTTGCATGTTGCTTTATCTAGTGGACTTCTACCATTAGATTGTTCAAATTATAGCCCAGGGGTCAAAAATTTTTATATGAGCTTATATGTTGAAAAATTAGGCATGATTAGGAATTATAACTCAGGCTATAGCCCTGGGGTCTAAAAGTTGTCCCTTCTTGGGAGTCACAAGTTTTGCATGGGCTAATAAAATGTATGATGTAAAACTTGGAAAATCTTCTTGTTCCTGTCTATTATGCCTAGGTCTACCAAATTTTGCATGTAGCTTTATCCATTGGACCTCTACGAAGAGTGTCTTAGTTATAGCCCTTGCATCAGAACTGACCCTGCCTTGGGGGTCACAAGTTTTACATTGGCGTATAAACTGAAAACTGGACAAAATTCTTCTTGTTCCTAACAATAAGGCCAAGGGCTATCAAATTTTGCTTTATTTAGTAGACCTCCACCAAGAGTGTACAAGTTTTAGCCTTGTGATCAAATTTATGGTACCTCAGGGTTTTCAAAATGTTGTGCACAAACAAAACAAACCTTCATTGTTGGTCTGGGGAAACATCCTGGTAGGGAGTTCAGAGGGCAAAGCTCACATCTGAAAATGTATTTAAGCAATTTCACACACCTTGGAAGCCATCTCCTTGTCTGAAATTGTCAGTGTTTATTATGGTATGAATAATATGGTACCTGGATAGATCTGCTTGTATTCATTAACATCATCTTGACATGTGAAAAAGATATGACCTCTTTTAGGCTAAGCTTATTTTCTTCTGTGAAATTGTATTGCAATTCAGATTTCTTGCAATTTAATGACTTTTGATGACAATTACATAGATTACACATTTATTAGGTAAAGGAGCGATACAGAGCTATCATGACTCTCTTACTATTATATTCTTATGGCTTTGATAATGACCTCCCTTTAACCCTTTACTGCACAATGCCGCCTTTTAATGACCCTGGGAAAACATTGTGGGAAAAGGAAAAAATGCTGGTAACCAGAATTTTCTCCTTTTCCCACAACGTTTTCTACACTATCAAAAAAAAAAAATGCACCATTTGAGCCACATTAAAATTGTTGTCTGCAAATACTTTCGATTTGGACAAGGCTGAAATTTTGTCGTCTGGTAAAGGGTTAATAAATGCAAATGGGAGGACTTAGCAAAGTGTTATGGTGCTTGTGTAGGTATATGAGCTGAGGCAGTAATATAATGAGTCATGCTCTGTGAAAAGGGTGCTTTATTCATCTGCAAAAAGTATTAACAGGCTGACATGGGTCAAAACCTTTTGCTATTTATAAATTTTATGCATGCCCAAGGACCATTCTACCCCTGTATCCAGTCAGTTGTCAAACTAAATGGATTTTATGGATCTATAATTATGTGGTGTCTTGCTTGGTATAATAACATTACAGAGATGAATTAACTCTTCACCACACAACAGAATTTTAGACCAGTCCAAATTGAAAGCATTTGCAGACAACAAAATAAGCACAACTCAAAAATTGAACTTTGTGTTGGGAAGGTTAGAAAACATTTTGGGAAAAGGAGAAAATGCTGGTTACCAGCATTTTCTCCTTTTCCCACAATGTTTTCAAAAGGCTTTTTGTTCAGGGTCGTTAAAACCCATGATTGTGTGCTAAAGAGTTAACTCTTTACCCAACGACAAAATTTTAGACTCGTTTAAATTAAAAGCATTTGCAGACAACAAAATAAATGTCACTCAAAAATTGAAAGTTGTGTCTGTAAGAGTAAGAAAAATTATGGGAAAAGAAAATGCTAGTTACTAGTACTTTCTTCTTATCCCACAATGTTTTCAAAAGCCTTCTTCCTCAGGGTTGTTAAAACTCGAGATTGTGTGGTAAGGGGTTAAGCCCCCATCTGCCAGAGTTTGGCTCATATCTATGTAATTTCAAATGCCTCGGCCTGTTACTTTCACTAAGTCTTATTCAGTGCCCCATCTAGGTGCCTTTGTCATATTTGTCAAGTTTGACTCATTTGCTCTTTTGTTCAACATACTAGTTGTAACCGTGATATAAGTTAAATTTTTTTCATGTATTTTTTTCCAGTTTAAGCCTTTACCAGACGACAAAATTTAAGCCCTGTCAAAATTGAACGCATTTGCAGATGACAACTGCATTGTGGCTCAAATAGTGCAATTCTTCTCTGATAGGGTAGAAAACATTGTGGGAAAAGGAGAAAATGCTGGTTACCAGCATTTTCTCCTTTTCCCACAATGTTTTCAAAAGGCTTCTTCCCCAGGGGCGTCAAAAGGCGGCATTGTGTGGTAAAGGGTTAAATAAATCATTCAACATTTGTTGCTGTTTTTTCAGATACTGTTAAGCACCAAGGCAGCAGGATATAACTGGTTATGTTCTCCATATAATAAAGAAACAATTAAAGACCCCAGGGAACTCAGAGTAAGTTTTGCTGAATTTCTATTTTGTTTGCTGAACTTGTATTGATTTGTACTGAATTATTTTAATTTTTTCAGGGTTTACTTGCTAGAGTCTAGGAATGAAAATCAATCCCCTAAACCCATTCCTGATTAGATTTTTTCAACCGCACTGACCAGTTGTTTTCATGGTTTTTCCCTTTATCAACCATTCCTATGTTTAACAACCCTGTGCAAGAAGGCTTTGTTAACCCTTCACCAAACATTCCCAGGTTTTAACGACCTTTAGAAAGAAGCCTTTTGAAAACATTGTGGGAAAAGGAGAAAATGCTGTTAACCAGCATTTACTCCTTTTCCCACAATGTTTTCTATCCCATTAAAAGACAGAAATCATAAATTTAGCAACATTTAAATTGTCGTCTGGAAATGCTTTCAGTCTGGACCATTCCAAAATTTTTATTGCTTGGTAAAGAGTTAATAGTGTGGGAAAAGGACAAAATGCTGGTAGCCAGTTTTTTTCTCCTGATCCCACAATGCTTTCTTTTCTGTAATCCCATTGTTTCAGCCTTATTTTATTTGTCATCTGCATTTGCTTTTATTTTTGACAAGTCTAGAATTTTGTTGTGTGGTAAAGATGTAAGAAGAAAAGAGGCCAGAACTATAGTTATAAATGAATAAGTAATATAGAGGCAAACCAGGCACCAATTTGGCAAGAGGAGAAATCTAATTAATTTCACTTTTTGCCACAATGTTTCTCAAAAGCCTGTGTACATTAGACAAGGATTTAACATTTCATAGCTTTGAATCCAATTTATTTTGCTTTCAAGTATTGCCTGTTAACTCACCCTTCCATCGTAATCCCATGTTTTAGCAACCCTTAGATGAAAGGCTTTTGAAAATATTGTTGAAGTTGGAGAAAATGCTGGTCACATGTTCCAATACTTTCTCCTTTTATACAACTGTTATACACTTTCATTGTCAGTTATCCCATTGATTTTTTGAGATATTTTTAATACCAGTATGTGACCTTCAAATACAGACAAGCCTCAAATTTTTTGTCTGGTAAAAACAGTCATATTTGTACCAAACCTCTTACTCCTTAAACCTCATATTTGTACCAAACCTCTTACTCTGAGACCTGTTCAAATTGTAAGCTTTTGCATAGGACAAATTTATGGGGAACGGACAATTGGATTTACTTTTGAATGGGTAGAAAACTATTATGGGAAACCAAAATTTTCACCTTTTCACACAATGTTTTTCCAAAACTAAGTACTTCTTCAGGGTCATAAAAACATGAAGTTGACTGGCATGGTTTTAAGAGAAAGCAATGAACTCAAGCACTTTGCTTATGTTGACAATATTTGCAATGTAAATACAGAGCAGTCATAGCCCTTGACTCCTTACCAAAATTTTACACTGGTCCAAATTGAAAGCATTTGCAGAAGACAAAATAAATAGGACTCAAAAGTTGAAATTTGTTTTTGGAAGGACAGAAAACGTTGTGGTTACCAGCATTATCTCCGTTTCCCACAATGTATTCTAAAGGCCTTTTCTTTTCGAATGTTTAAACCCGGGATTGTGTGGTAAAGGGTTAACACTTGAATAGATGGCAAGATTTTTAGACTTGTCCAAATGGAAGGCATTTGCATTTGACAAATGTTGCTCAAATTATTAGGCTTCTCTTTAGAGGAGAAGAAAACATTTTTGGGAAAGGAGGAAATGCTGGTAACTAGCATTTTCTCCTTTTCCTATATTGTTTTCTAAAGCTTTCCTTTTCAAGGTTGCTAAGACCTGGGATTGTATAGTAAAGGGTAAATAACAGCCAAACACGAGTTTCATTGTATTTAATTCTTAGGCTGCTAAGAGCGACTAATTGACCTTTTGCGGACAGTTTCAATCAAGATCAGACTGCACAGAACATGCAGTCTGATCTTGGATCTACACTGTCCAGTATGGAGGTATCTTTTCCGAAATCATACATTTGAAATAACAAAATTTGAGTTTTAACTATCGGCTTAACCCTTAAAGTGCTGGAACCAACTTAACTTGTTTTTGATGACCGTGTAGATCAAGATCAGACTGCACAGAACATGCAGTCTGATCTTTGATCTACACTGTCATCTACTTCAATACACCTTCTGGCTAAAACAACCTTGAAATGACAATGTTTCGGATGTTTTTCTTCACTGAAAAGGTTTATTTCATAAATTCAGTGCTCTAAGGGTTAAAAGTATCATTTCAGTTATTTGGCAGGATTAGGGTTAACCCTTTCCCAAACAAGCCCTGGTTTTCACGTGTCTGCAGTACAAGTCTTTTGAAAACACTGTGGGAAAAGGAGAAATTGCTCGTAACGAGCAATTTCTCCTTTTCCCACAGTGTTTTCTACTTTTTTTGACAACTTTCTGCCATTTTCATCAAATTTAAAATTGGCATCTGCAAACTCTTTGAATTTGGACCAGTCCAAACTTTGTCATTTGGGAAAGGGTTAAACTTAGATTGAGGTCCAATTGAACAAAATTATTGAAGACATAGGAAATCGTGAAGAAATGGTACATTACCTTATGTGTCAGTTTAAGTTTTTTCCTAGCCCATCTCTGATGATAAAATATGCATAACTATTATAAGCCCCAAATATCTCAGTTTTTTCAGGCTGTTTTACCTAAAGTATGACTCATAATATTGGACAGTGTAGATCCCAGATCAGATTAACCCTTTCCCAAACAAGCCCTGGTTTTCACGTGTCTGCAGTACAAGTCTTTTGAATACACTGTTGGAAAAGGAGAAATTGCTCATAACAAGCAATTTCTCCTTTTCCCACAGTGTTTTCTACCCTTTTTGAGAACTTTCCGCCATTTTCATCAAATTTAAAATTGTCGTCTGCAAACTCTTTGAATTTGGACCAGTCCAAAATTTGTTGTTTGGGAAAGGGTTAAAGCTTCTTGCAGTTATACCTTTACCACACAATTCTGAGTTTTAACAACCTTGAGAAACAAGGCTCTTGAAAACAGTGTGGGAAAAGGAGAAAATGCTGTTTACCAACATTTTCTCCTTCTTAGTTTGCCTGGATGGAGTAGAAAAGGTCACTTTTGCAGTCTACCCTTAGTGTCTATGATGGCGTTAGTGTCTGTGTTTGTGTTGACTTTGGAGTCTGCATCTGCATTTATGTTAGTTTCTTAAGAGCTCACATTTTCCAAATCATATGATGGATTTGGTTCATATTTAGTCTGATAATAGATATATGTACAAAGTTTCTTTATGCAATGCCAATGCCCATGATCTTCAGTCAGGGTCATAGACTTCAATATTTTACATCTAAGTTTTATGTTAGCATTGGTGTTTGTGTTGGTGTTTGAGTCGACATCTGTTTATGTTAAAGTTTTTTAAGAGCTCACTTTTTTCAAATCATGATAGATTTGGTCCATATTTGGTATGATAATAGATATATGTACAAAGTTTCTGTCAGCAGTACCCCTACCCAGACCAATGATCTTAAAGTCAAGGTCATAGACTAGGATATTTTACATCAAAGTTTTATGTTAGAGGTTTTTATGAGCTTGCGTTTTCTGAACCGTATGACGAATTTGGCTCAAATTTGTGAAGGTCCAAAGTTTCTTTCAGTAACAACATTGCCGATGCCCATGATCTTAAGGTCAAGGTTGTAGACTAATATTTTACGTCAAAGTTTTATGTTAAATTTTTAAGACCACTTTATTTTTGCAAACTACATGTAAAAGGTTGATTTAGGTCATAGTTGGCTTGATGACAGATACAGATCCAAAATTTCATTGAACAATACCCCAGCCATGCCTTTGCCCGAAATCTTAGGTCAAGGTCATAGATTTTGAGATTTCATGTTTAGGTTTTCTAGAACTCCTATTTTACAGACTGAATGATTGATTTGGTTCATATGTAATCTGATGATGGATACAGAGGTCCATTTTTATTCAGCTCTATGCCAGCCCATGCCTGTTGTCAAAAAAAACTCAAGGTCAAACTATTTTACTAAGCCTGGCGTCAGAGTTGGTTTTGGGTCTTCGGTGCTGGGCTGGAGTCCTGTCTGCTGTTTCAAGGCACAGGCATCCCAAACAAATAACTTTTCCAGACAAGCTGTTTTTTTTATGACAGTTCTTGTTCCACTATGTTTTCAAAGGCCTTCTTTCACAGGTTTGTCAAAACACAGGATTATTAGTGGAAGGTTTAACCCTTTACCAGACAATCCCAAGTTTTAACAACCCTGAGCAGGACGAATTTTAAAAATGTTGTGGGAAAAGGAGAAAATGCTTGTAACCAGCATTTTCTGCTTATCCCACATTGTTTTCCACCCTTCGAAAAACAAATTTCAATTGTTGAGCCACATTAAATTTGTCATCTTCAAAAGCTTTCAAATTGGACAAGTCTTAAGATTTTGTCATTTGCTAAAGAGTTAAACAACTGAGTATTGAAGATGTGCTTAGTAGACACTCACTGTGATAGGGATTTTAGTCAATTTCAGAAAGGTTTATATGTAAGGTGCATGTATTTGTATTGAGCATGCTCAATATGAATTAGCATAACCATAGATAAGAACTTGGCTATACAGATTACCTTTTGGCATGTTTCAATATATCAATCCATGACGCCCTGTACATGTCTGTACTTTCCAAAAGAGATCAAACCTTTCACGACACAAACTGCAGTTTTAACAAGTTTTAACCCTTTGGCTGCTAAGCCCAACTCACTGACCTTTTGCAGACAGCGTAGATCAAGATCAGACTGCACAGAATGTGCATTCTGATCTTTGATCTACACTGTCCGATGAGAAGATATCTTTCCTCCAAAAATACTCTTGAAATAGGAAGATTTGGTTTTTTACTATCGGTTTGAAAGTTTCATTTCTTTAATTTAGCAGGATAAGGGTTAACAAGTTTTAACTCTTTATGGAAACTTCGCATCATTTGAGTCACATTGTATTTGTTGCCTGCAAATGCTATTCAATTTGGGCAAGTCAAAAAAGTTTGTCATCAGCAAAGGGTTTAGCTCTTTACCATAAATTGAAAGCAAATGCAGATGACATATAAGATGTTGTGCAAATGATAAAAAATTTCCTTAAACGGATAGAAAGCATAGTGGAAAAAGGAGAAAATGCTTGTTACCAGAATTTTCTCTTTTTCCAACATTGTTTTAAAGAGTATTTTTCCTGTTGGTTGTTAAAATTTGAGATTGTGCAGTAAAGGGTGAAGACAAATAGAGCAGGACATTCTGCCAGTAGTTCAGAATAATTGTTGAAATACCATTGTAGATTTATGCCGACGACAAAAATTTTAGCAGACGACAAAATTTTAGCCTTGTCCAAATTGAAAGCATCTGCAGACGACAATTTCAATGTGGCCCAATTATGGTGCAATTTTTGTTTAATAGAGAAGAAAATGTTGTGGGCAAAGGAGAAAATGCTGGTTACCAGCATTTTCTCCTTTTCCTACAATGTTTTCAAAAGGCTTCTTTTCCTGGGTCATTAAAAGGCGGAATAATGTGCGGTAAAGGGTCAACAAACACTTTAACCCTCAAACTGCTAAATAAATGAGACAAAAATTTCTAATCAATAGTAAAACCCAAAAATTGTGACTTCACAGTTGATTTCAGTGGAAAACAGAATACCTTAGTGGACAGTGTAGATCCAAGATCCTTGATCTACACTGTCCGCAAAACCGCCCCAAATTGCATTTAACAGCCAAAGGGTTAAAATGCCAATCCATAACTCTTGATAAAAGAGCTTTGTTATTCAAAGTCTAAATTTAAACTGGACTCAATGCTTAGCAATGTAGATCAATAGGAACATTATGTAGATTAAGATTAGAGTGCATAGAATTAAATGTGATGGTTGCGTGACTAAAATCTTTGAAATTTGTGTCACCATAATTATAGAAACGCACATTTCAAAACTCAAGCAATCACGCAACTGTCACCATTGCATGGAATACACAGTTTGATCGTAGCTCTTCACAGTCCAATATGGTAACCAGTGTTTTATCTTTTTACCTCGATGTTTTTTACCCTTTCAAAGACAAATCTCAACATTGGAGTCACATTTAAGTTATCGTCTGCAAACACTTTCAGTTTGGACAAGTCTACTATTTTGACGTCGGGTACAGAGTGAAAATTGCTTATACATGTAATTATATTCTGACCAAAAAAGTATTTGAGTTATGCTCTGGCAAAAGGGGGTTTAACCCTTTACCACACAATCCCGACATTTAACAACCCTAGGAAAGAAGCATTTTGAAAACATTGTGGGAAAAGGAGAAAATGCTGGTAACTATCATTTTCTCCTTTTCCTACAATGTTTTCTACCCTTCCAAAAGCATATTTCAATTTTTAAGTCACATTTGTGTTGTCCTCTGCAAGTGCTTCCAATTTGGACTAGTCTAAAATTTTGTGTACACTGCACAGGCTGACATTGGTGGATACTTTTTGCTGATGCATTAAGACCCCTTTTTACAGAGCATATTATGCATCAAATTAGGAATAGATGAAAAATCTTGTTGGTGGGGTTTTTTCGTCCTCATGCAAAGTTCATGATCCACACCCTCTATTTGTCGCACTGCCCTCAGAATTTGTGGTCTGGAAAAGCCAGCAGACAATTTTTTATTTCTTTCGTTTTAGGTAGCCAATGTGTTATGGTACTATGCAATATCAAAAGCAATAGAACTCATGGACACAGTTTTGATGGTGTTGAGAAAAAAATCCAACCAAATCACATTCCTCCATGTTTTTCACCATGCCACAATGTTAAATATATGGTGGTGGGTGCCAACCTTCATACCAGGAGGTCAAAGTAAGTGCTTTTAATTCTTTATTAATCATTTAGAACAAGTGTTGTAAAATGTAACTAGCTATTGCCCCTTTTCCCTCAATGTTTGCAAAAGCTGCATGCTACAGGTCTCAGTCTTGTATGAGATAGGTAATCCTTGTTAACCCTATACCGCACAATGCCGCCTTTTGAGGACCCTGTGGAAAAAACCTTTTCCCACAGTTTTCTGCACTATCAAAGGCAAAAATGGTCATTTGAGCCACATTTAATTTGTCGTCTGCTATGCTTTCAATTTGGTCCAGTTCAAAATTTTGTCGTTTGGTAAAGGGTTAACACAATCCTATGTTTTGATGACCCTGAGGCTGAAGGCATTTGAAAACACTATGGAAATAAGAAATATGGTGGTAACCAGTATTTTGTCCTTTACCCACAATGTTTTCTACCATTTCAAAGATAAATTCCATCATTTGAAACACAAAGTCTGCAAGTGTGTCCAAATGGACAAGTCTAAAATTTGAAGTCGAATAAAGGATTGATCAAATCATGAAAATCGGATCTTGTTATTTAGAACTTGCTCTGACTGACACCTTAATTAACAGATCCTATCTTCAGACAAACTTATCCAAATTTTCACATTTAATTTAGGTCACATTAGACTTCTTCATTCATGAATGATTTTTAACTTATTAAACTATCCCTTAAATCCCTATAACGAGCAATCCCATTTTTGTAAGGACCCTGAAGAAGAAGGCTTTTGAAAACATTGTGGAAAAAGGAAAGAATGCTGATAACTAGTATTGTATCTTTTTCCCACAATCTTTTGTACCTTTTCAAGTGCAAAATTCATCTTTTTTAACTCTTAGGCTGCTAGGCGTGACTCATTGACCAATTATGGACAATGTAAATGAAGATCAGACTGCACAAAACTGCAGTCTGATCTTGAATCTACACTGTCTGATATGGAGACATTTTTCTCCAAAGAATAAGTTTGAAATAGCATTATTTCGGTTTATACTATCGGTTTGAAAGTTTCATTTAACTTACTTAGCAGGATAAGTGTTCAAGTGTATTTAATTTGTCATCTCAAAATGTTTCCAATTTGGACAGATCTAGACTTTTGTGATCTGGTAAAGAGTTAATGACCCTGAGAAAGAAATCATTTTAAAACATGGAGGGAAAAAAAAGGTGTAAATTCTGGTTACAAGCTGTTTCTCCTTTCCCTGCAATGTTTCTTTCATTCTCTAATTCCGTAGACAAATCATAATACATACATCTTTTGCAAAACTTTTACTTTGCATCTGCATATCAAGTATGCTTTCCATTATTGGACAAGTCTAAAATTTTTTCAATAGAAAAAGAGGATATTAGTCTTGTTATGATGAAGAAATGAGATGTATCACTGAGACAAAGCCCGCTTGGTGGCTCAGTGGTTAGCATATCTGACTTGTGACCTGGTGGTTGCAGGTTCGATAGCCAGTGGAAGGAAACTTTCTCTCCGACGATTTTTCACCTCATCTCAGATGCATGTGAGAAAAATAGTCAGTGACTTGGAAAGAAAGTTGTGTCAGTACTGGTGTCAGAAAGCCAGGAAACACATGCATAGGTGCACTGACCGCCATGATATGACCTAGGCTGTTACAATGGCATTATACTCCAATAAAGACACTGAGACAAAGCCACAATGATTTCATTAATTGCAGGTCTGATCCAAGTTTTCACTATTATTCATAAACTACCAGTCAGTCTCATCGGCTACTTGCCCAAGGGTATTAGTGGTTTAGCTTTCTACTATATGACAAAATTCCAAATTGATAGCATTTGCAAATGACAAATTAAAATGATGGGATTTGTCGATGAAAGGGTAGAGAACATCGTGGAAAAAAAGTAGAAGATGCTGATTTCCAGCAATTTCTCTTTTTCCCCACAGTGAATTTATAAGTCTTCTTCCCAAGGGTTGTGAAAACTCTGCATTGTTTGGTAAAGGATTAAGTCAGTTTTCTATGGGTTAACCCTTTATCACATAATTCCAACTTTTAACGAACCTGGGATAGAAGCTTTTAAAAACATTGTGGGGAAAGGAGAAAATGCTGGTTACCAGCATTTTTCCTTTTCCCACAATGTTTTCTGCCAAGTTAAGGACATTAACCCCATCATTTTAGCCAGAATAAGTTTGTTTTCTGCAAATACTTTCAATTTGGTGAAGTCTAAATTTTCTTCATGTGGTAAAGAGTTAAAAGATTCTATTATCTGAAGTTTCAAAGCTCATCTAGTCACTGTCAAATTTTTCCACTGTGATAATGTTTTGATACTTTACATTCATGATAGTGGAGAGGTAAGCTCAGGTAAAGTTTGAATTATGTAATACTGTGTCAGTTCAGGAATATCAGCACCATGACAGTCACATTTTCCACGACACATTTTCTCCATCCTTCATTATGATTTATAAGTTTTTTCCCCAGTTGTTTTTCTCCAGTATGAATAACCCTTAAAGCACACAATCCTGATTTTTAATGACCTTAAGGAGGAATGCTTTTGAAAACATTGTTGAAAAAGGAGAAAATACTGGTAACCAGTGTTTTTTTCCTTTTCCCACATTGCTTTTTTTACCCTTTCTCAGTCAAATGATAGGATTTGGGCCACAGTTAACTTCTTGTCTGTGATTGCTTTCAATTTGGACAAGGCTACATTTGTCCTTCAGTAGAGTTCAGCTGCCCGCCTGGGTGGCTCAGTGGTGAGCGTGTCGGACTCATGACCTGGTGGTTGTGAGTTTGATACCCGGTTGAGGCGAACTTTCTTTCTGGTGTATTTTCGCCTCTCACCTCTGCTGAAGCACGTGAGAAAAGTAGTCGGTGGCTTTGGAAAGAAAGTTGTGTTAGTACTGGTGTGAGAAAGCCAGGAAACACATGTGCGTCACCGACCGCCATGATATGACCTTGGCTGTTAAAGTGGCGTTAAACCCCAATACAACCAATACAACCAGAGTTCAGCTTTGGTATCAGATTTAAACAAGAGGGCCATTGGCCCTAAAGTGCTCACCTGAATAAAGTCATCTGGGATTGATAAAGCTGAAGAGATCCTGGTTGTAATGAAGTAAACCCCCAAAAAATGACCTGCTTTTCAACCTACTTGACCTATTTTTGAACTTGACAGGAATATCATCAAGACAAACATTCTGACAATATTTCATGAGTATTGAGTAGAAAATGTGGCCTCTAGATTGCTTATACAGTTTTTCTAAAATTTGTCCCAGTGACCTACTTTTTGACCTGACATGACCGATTTTTGAACTTGTCTGATATATCATCAAGACAAACATTCTGACCAATTTTTATTAGAGCTGATCTGAAAATATGGCTTCTAGACTGCTCACAAGTGCTAACACATTTTTTTTTCTCTAAGATTTGGCCCAATTACCTACATTTTGACTTGAACTTGTGCTAGATTTTATCCAGACAAACATCCTGACCAACTTTCATGGGTGCCTGGATGAAAATGATGTCTCTAGAGTGCACACAAGATTTTTCTAAGATTTTTCCCAGTGACCTACTTTTTGACCTTACATGACCCATTTTCAAACTTGTCAGAGATATCATCATGACAAACATTCTGACTAAGTCCATGATTTTCAGGCTGAGCGCACACAAAGTTTTTCCAAGATTTAGCCCAGTGACCTACATTTTAACCCGGCATGACCCAATATAGAACTTGTCTGAGACATCATCAAGACAAACAATCTGACCAAGTTTCATTAGTATTAGACTAAAATGTGGCCTGTAGAGTGCACACAAGGTTTTTCTAAAATTTGACTTTGTGACCTACTTTTCAACCTGACACGACCCAATTTCAAAGTTGTCTGAGATATTGTCAAGACCAACATTCTGACCATATTTCAAGAGTATTTGATTGAAAATGTGGCCACTGGAGTGCACACAAGGTTTTTCTAAAATTTGGCAGCATGACCTACTTTCTGACCTGACCCAATTTCATACTTGTAAGAGACATCATCAAGACAAACAATCTGATCAAGTTCAGATGTATTTGACTAAAAATGTGGCCTCTAGTGTGCACGCAAGGTTTTTCTCGTGTTTGACCTGATGACATACTTTATGATTCGACATAACCTAATTTCAAACTTGTCAGAGATTTCATCATGACAAATATTCTGACTAAGTTTCATGAGTATTTGATTGAAAATGTAGCCTCTAGAGTGCACACAAGGTTTTTAGCTCCACTGGCCGAAGGCCAGCGGGCTTATGTCATGGCCCGGTGTCCGTTGTGCGTCCGTCCATCCGTGCGTCCGTCCGTCTGCATTAACTTTTATTTCAAACATCTTCTTCTCTGAAACTACCCATCCAATTTTCATGAAACTTCACAGAAATGATCCTGTCATGGTCCTCTTCAGAATTTCTTGAAAGAATTTGATTCTTTCAAAAACTGCCATGGCAACAAAACTGAAAAAAAAATTGAAATCTTTAAAAATCTTCTTGTCTGAAACATTAAGGCATAGGGCTACCAAATTTCGCATGTAGCTTTATGTAGTAGACCTCTATCAAGTTTCTTCAAATTATAGCCCTGGGGTCAAAATTGGCTCTACCCCAGGGGTCACAAGTTTTATATAGGCTTATATAGAGAAAAGTGTAAAAATCTTCCTGTACCTAGCCATAAGGCCTAGAGCTACCAAATTTTGCATGTAGCTATATCTAGTGGGCCTCTACCAAGCAGGCCAAAATTTTAGCCCTGGGGTCAAAATTGGCCCCGCCACAGGGGTCACATGTTTTACATGGGCTTACATAGTGACAACTTAAGAAATCTTCCTGTTTTGATTTTTTTTTATGAAATTAGCCTTGCATCAGGGGTCTTATGTTTTACAGAGGCTTCATATGGACAAAACTTGAAAATCACCTTATCTATTACCATACAGCATAGACTTGTATTATTTTGGCATGTGGCTTTATCTTGTGGACCTCTACCAGGGTTCAAGTACTTATAGCTCTGGGATCAAAAATGGCTTTGCCCTGCGGGTCTCAACTTTCACATGGGCTTTTACAGAGAAAACTTTGTAAGTCTTCATTTTGAAACCATTTGGCTCAGAATTGAAATGTTTAGTATTTATGGTTTATATTTATAAGCCAGTGGAGCGATACAGGGCCATCATGGCCCTCTTGTTCTGAAATTTGGCCTGGTGACCTACTTTTGGACCCTACATGACCCAATTTCTAAATTTTCCAAGATATTATCAAGACAGACATTCTGACCAAGTTCATGAGTATTTGACTCAAAATGTGGACTCTAGAGTGCATACAAGGTAATTGTTGCCTAGACGATGCATGATTGACAACGGACCTCACACGACGGACAATGGACACGGCACTATCACAAAAGCTCACCTTGAGCAGTTTGTGTTCAGGTGAGCTTAAAAAGGTTTGAAATCCACACTGGGTTGTCTTGTGCGAAACAAGATTTAGGAATTGTAATCTTTAGATCCTTGGTTCTATACACATTTGAGGCACTTGGTATTTGGTAGGGGATGTCCTTGGGCAAGATACTCAAGAGCCCTAGCCTGGTACTTATAGAACCCAGGTCACACTATTAAGTGAGCTGCCCAATCAAATTGATATGACTATAATAATAGTAAAAGTGGCATTGAGCACCATAAAATCATATGTAATTGAGGGGAAAGGTCAATTCTGAAGAACAATAATTATTACTCTGGTTGTGATTTTATAGTGGTATATCCGTGATTGTAAACACATTTATGTGCATTATATTACTTCATATGTTATCTTTATTGCCCAAATAAGCCTCGGTGACATTGACCGTAGATCAAGGTCATAATTTGGCATGATAACCTGAATATCTGACTGCCTGTTATATTTTCTAACCTCTGGTGGTGTGATTATGTGTCAGATTTACATTTCTGTAGCACAGCTGTGAATTATGACTAATATCTCGTCATGATGTTTTCTTCCTTTTTCAGGTCAATGACTCTAAATTCTTTATTGTTATGAGTTCTTTTCTTCAGGAAGGCATCTGTGAAAAACATTGTTGGACATGTATAGATTGATTGGTTGATTGATCGAATGATTGATCACTTGATCAATTGATTGATCAGTCGATTGATTGGTCAACTGATCAATCAGTAGATCAATCTATCAATCAAGTGAGTAGGATTTTAATCTGCTATCAATATTTTGTCATATCACAGCAACAGCTCATTTATTCATGTGTCTGGGGTTTCACTACCATTAGGCAAGGTCTCTGAAATGTCTCAATCCCGGGAAAAACACAGGCGCTCAAGTAAAGTTATTAATCGTTATTAATCCTACTCTGTACTGCTGAAGCAGGCAGGACCCCATGTGGGACAAGCAGCAATTACAAGAAAGAAGCTTGTTTCAAGCTATTGCCCCGTTATCTATGATTTTCTTTTTCATAAATCATCCGGTGAACATAACAATGTCCTCTGAGGCTTAGTGGCAAAAGGCATAGGATTTATAATCAGGAAATCTTTGTAAGATCCTAGCTAATGAGGCTTGTCATTTGGTGGGAGTGTTCTGGAGTGAGACATTCAGAATCCCAACCTAGTGCTGGTAAAACCCAGTGAAAGACATGAATGAGTGAGCCTTGGCTGTCATTCGGCATTACTTGGGTGATCCGATGATCAAATCCATGTAGGTACGGAATTGGCCGAGTTGTGACGAGTGCCTTGGCTGTGTTATATGACTAAAATACTGGTGAGAGTAGGGTGTACTTAACTCTTTACCAGACGATAAAATTCTAGCCTTGTCCAAATTGAAAGGATTTGCAGATGTCATTTCAAATGTTACTCAAAACATTAAATTTGTCTTTCGTAGGGTAGAAAACATTGTGGGAAAAGGAGAAAATGCTGGTTACCTGCATTTTCTCCTGTTCCCCTAATGTTTCCTAAAGCCTTTATTCTCAGGGTCGTCAAAAGTCGGCATTGTGCGGTAAAGGGTTAAACCCACTCAAACAAGTTACTTACAAGTTGCGATCCTTACCATGCAGTCATCGGTTTTATGCAGAAGCCTTGAGATAAAAAGCTTATGCAAAAAAAATTTGTAAATGTAGTTAAAGTTTGTTACCAGCATTTTCTCCTTTTTCCATCAATTTTTTCACCCTTTCACAAGCGATTCCTATACTTGGAGCCACATTTAACTCTTTACCAAATGATAGAAGCTTAGACTGGTCTGAATCCAAAGCATCTGCAGACGACAAATTCACTAGTGTTCAAATGATGAGATTTGTGTTTGATAGAATAGAAAACATTGTGGGGAAAGGAGAAAATGCTGGTAACCAGCATTTTCTCCTTTTCCCACAATGCAGGATTCTGAAGTCTGATCTTGATCTATGTGTACATGGTCTACAAAATCTACTTAACCCCTTACCACACAATTCCGATTTTTGACAACCCAGAGAAAGAGGCCTTTTGAAAACATTGTAGGAAAAGGAGAAAATGCTAGTAGCCAGCATTTTCTTCCTTTTTTCCACAACGTTTTTATCCTGCATAAAACAAGTTTCAATTTTTCAGTCACATTTATTTTGTCGTCTGCAAGTATTTTCAGTTTGGATTAGTCTAAAATTTTGTTGTTTAGTAAAGAGCTAAGCTTTGCCTGGTGAGCGTGTTTTGGAAAGACTAGAGTTTTGTTGCTTAATGGCAAACAGTATATTTTTTATTAATTAGTACCATTATTTTTCAGCCTGGTTTGGAGCATGCCTAAATTGCTTGGTACATGTAGTTATGTATTCCTATTATGGCCTAGCCGTTATTCCGTCCCTCAGGAACAAGCTATGGTGGAAAAGATACATCACAACTTTTCAACTGGTATGTAGTATCATCATCATATTTCATGCTTTTTGGTAGTTTATCGAGAAATAATGGTGTATTATGGTTTGATATTTCATGGTTACGACCAGCGAAAATACTGATTACATATTTTCTAACTCTTCGATTGAAGGCGGAAACAGTAATTCCAGCGCACTAGTTACCTGGGTAATCAGCACATGCCATTCAAATGGAGGAAAATATGACGTAATTTACGCTATATTTCTCGCACTTTACGTAATATTGTAATGCGTTTTTGTTATGTGAGGGGGGTATGTGTCGGGGAATAACCGAAAATAACTGTACTAGATTTTGACGAAAGCTCCAAAAAATTAGGGGTTAGAAGCATGAAATAAATAGAATGTTTGTGTTTTTTTTGGTGAAAGATAAAAAAAATTTATTTAATCTCGTGAACATCATCGATAATTCTTTCACTTGTGGCTGTGCCACTCGTGAAAATATTACTGATGATGTTCACTCCATGAAATAGATTTATATCTTTCATCAAAAAAATTAATATCCTCTATATATTAAGTTAACGCTTTACCACATGACATAAGTTTAGACTAGTTCAAATTGAAAGCATTTGCAGATGACAATTTAAATGTGACTCAAATGATTGAATTTGTCATAGATAAGTTAGAAAACATTGTGGGTAAAGGAGAAATGCTGGTTTCCAGCATTTTCTCCTTTTCCGGCAATGTTTTAAAGAGGCTTCATCCTTGGGGTCATTAAAACTCAGGATTGTGTGGTAAAAGCTTAACTCTTGACCAAACGACAAAATTTTAGATCAGTCCAAATTGAAAGCATTTCCAGACGACAAAATAAATGCCACTGAAAAATTGAAATTTGTTTTGGGAAGGGCAGAAAACATTCTGGGAAAAGGAGAAAATTCTGGTCAGCAACATTTTCTCCATCTCCCACAATGTTTTCAAAAGGCTTCTTTCTCAGGGTCGTTAAAAGTCTGGATTGCGTGGTAAAGGGTTAACCCTTTACAAAACAGTCCTATGTTTGAAAAACCCTGAGAAAAAAGTCCTCTGAAAACATTTCGGGAAAAATGTGAAAATGCTAGTAACCTTTAACTCTTTACCGAACAACAAAATTTTAGACGGGTCCGATTTGAAAGTATCTGTAGACGACAAATTAAATGTTGCTAAAATGATGTTTTCTTTCTTTGATAGGGTACAAAACATTGTGGGAAATGGAGAAAATTCTGGTTACCAGCATTTGCTCCTTTTCCCACAATGTTTTCAAAAGGCATCTGTTTCAGGGTCGTTTAAACTCAGGATTGTGTGGTAAAGAGTTAAATGACAAATAAATGACCTAACCCTTTAGCAAATGTCAAAATTAACTCTTTACCAAAAGACAAATTTTTAGACTAGTCCAAATGGAAAGCTGTTGCAGATGACAAATGTAACTAAAAAATTGAAATTTACATACTGGGAAGGCTAGAAAAACATTGTGGGAAAAGGAGAAAATGCTGGTAACCAGCATTTTCTCCTTTTCCCACAATGTTATCAAAGGCTTCTTTCTCAGGGTTTTCAAAAGACGGGATTATGTAGCAAAGAGTTAAAAACTTGTTCAAATTATTATCGTTTGCAGATGAAAAATGAAATGTGGCTCAAATAATGGGATTTTTCTTTGGGAAAGGCTAAAATACAGTGGTTGTTGGAAGCTTTCTGACAAGTGATGAATTGCATCATGATAATATCCACAGTTGATATTGATTTGCAATGTAACAACAATTGCTTGTTTTGAAATTTCTTTTCAAATGTATTCATATTGCCTCTGTAACACTTTACCACACAATGCTGGCTTTTATCTGTCCAAAAAAGGAAGATGGTGGCAACAAGCATAATGTTATCCCTTTCTCACCGTTGTTGCATTTTCAAAAGTCTGTTTCCTCTCGGCCATGAAAGTAAGGATTAAACCTTTGGCCCACTTCTGGGGCTTGGCTGCTTTTTTTTGTGAAAATTCAGGCAAAATTAAAAAAAAAAAGACATGAAATTGAAATCCTTAAGTCTGTTTTCCTGAGTTAGAAAAAGACAATTCATTTATCTAGAGCTTAAGCCTTTACCACACAATCCTGACTTTTAACGACCCTGAAAAGGAAGGTTTTTGAAAACATTGTGAGAAAAGGAGAAAATGCTGGTAACCAGCAATTTTTCTTTTTCCCACAGTTTCTTCGACCCTATCAAAGAAAAATTGCACCATTTGAGCCAAATTGAAATTGTCATCTGCAAATACTTTCAATTTGGACAAGGCTCAAATTTTGTTGTCTGGTAAAGAGTTTAGGTGTAACGAGTAAACCAGTGTTTTGATACAGTTGTATGTATAACTAATCAAGGTTTTAGCCTGCCTGGGTAGCTCAGTGGTTAGAGTGTCGGACTCATGACCTGGTAGTTGTGAGTTCGATACCCGGTTGAGGCAAACTTTCTTTCATACGATTTTTCGCCTCTCACCGCTGATGCATTTGAGAAAAGTAGTCAGTGGCTTTGAAAAGAAAGTTGTGTCAGTACTGGTGTAAGAAAGCCAGGAAACATGTGGATGCATCACTGACTGTTATATGACCTGAGCTGTTAAAATGGCGTAAAACTCCAATACAAACCAAACAAACAATAATCAAGGTTTTATGTTTTTTAAGGTCCAGTTTGTGATCACCTTTATACACTCGGCCCAGACGTACGTAACCGGTTGTGATTTCCCGCTTTGGGGACAGTACCTGCTAATGGGATATATGATGATTATGCTGTGTCTTTTCGGAAACTTCTATTTCCAAGCATACATCAACAAAAAACGTACCAAAGAACAGAAAAAGACTGATGGTACTAATGGTGTTATGAAGAACGGAAATTCAACAGCCGAGAATGGTGTCCATGCAGCTAATGGCCATCAGAATAATGATCTCAAAAAGCGGCATTAAGATTGATAATGCTGAGAAAGACATTAGTTATTTTCTTGTGAGAAGATGGAACCAGTGAGAATGAAATTGCATTGATCTTTCCTAGCATAGTAAGTTTTGTATCGACTCTACATGATTAATCGTAATGTCTCATAGCTTTATTCTCTCCTGAACTCTTTACAAAACATTCCTGAGTTTCAATGAACTTGTTTCAGAAAGCTTTTGGAAACATTGTGGGAAAAGGAGTATATGCAAGTTACCAGCATTTTTTTCTTTACCCACATCATTTTTGAACCCATTAACAGACAAATCTTAACATTATAGCCACATTTGTCTTCTAAAAATGCTTTGAAAATGAAAGAGTCTTAAATTTTATTGTCTGGCAGAGTTGATAGACAATGGTTGTTTACCACACCCTTTACCACACAATCCCGAGTTTTAATGACCCTGAAAAACATTGAAAACAGCATTTTCTCCTTTTCCCACAATGTTTTACCCAATGAAAGACAGAAATTCTCCTATGAGCTACTGTCAATTTGTTGTCTGCAAATGCTTTTAATTTGGACCAATCTAAGATTTTGTTGTGTGGTAAAGAGTTCATTCTGATACGCAGTCGATATCTCCAACAAAAGTCAGTGTGACAAATAGAACTTTCTTCATTTGCCAAACAATATTTTTCCATTGATCTTTAGGCCTTGATGAAATTTTAGATCTATGTATTCTTTCCCGTACAATTTCCTGTTTAATGTTAAATACAGTTGGGTTTATTGTTTCAATATAATTAAACCTTCAAACCCCTTTCACAACTCCTTTCACAACTCTAGTTGCCATCATGGCCAATCTAGATCAAGATCAGATTGCACAAAAACTTGCAGTCTCTTCCTTGGTCTACTCAGTCATCTGTGCTGAAAAACTATTGACAAAAACAACCATGAAAATGCAGTTTTTTTTAAAGGGTTTCATTTCTAGACTGAAAATGTTAGGTTTAATTGGCTTTCTAAGGGTTAACTCTTCACAAAATTTTGGACTTGATCAAATTGAAAGCATTTGCAGACGACAATTTAAATGTGGCACAAATGATGGAATTCTTTTTTGATAGGGTAGAAAACGTTGTGGGAAAAGGAGAAAATGCTGGTTACCAGCATTTTCCCCTTTTCCCACAATGTTTTCAAAAGCTTTCTTCTTCAGGATCGTTAAAACTCGGGATTGTGGGTTAAAGGGTTAACTTGGTGCCTGAAAGAAACATGTGGCAGACAACTTTGAAAACTTCCATGCAAAATGTGGATATCCACATGAACCAAAGTCTGATACACAAATATATGAGTCACACTTTGTGAAAAGGGGGCTTAATGCATCTGCAAAAAGTATCGACCCAGGTCAGCCTGCGGAGTCCGTGCAGGCTGACCTGGGCTGAAACTTTTCGCTATTGGTCAACTTTCTGCATATCAAAGGACCAGTGTACCTCATGAATCAGTCGGTTGTTATACAAAATGGCTTTTATGGATCAACAATTATGCAATGACTCGCTTGTTATCATGGAGATACTTTAAGCCCCCTTTTGGTAGAGCATGGCTCAGATGTAAAAACAATGTTGCTAAACGGAGGAACTACTCAACATGAGCAATGTCTCTTTTGCCAGAATGCTTTTGTAGCGATCAAAAAAAGTGACCAAAAAAGTGAACAGTGAGATGTAAGGAATTATCCCTTTGTGACACAATCTCAAGTCTGAAGGACCCTGCAGAAAATGGCTATGTAAAGAACATTGTAGGAAAATGAGAAAATGCTTATTCCTTCTTATCCCCACAATGTTCCAACATGCCACAGACAAATCCCATCATTTGAGAAACAACGAAGTGGTTGTCTGCAAATGCTTTCAGTAATGGCAAGTTTCTGTCATCTTGTGAAGATTGGAGCAATGAGTCATTATCTCTTTTCCAAACAACATAATTTTATACTGGTCCAAATTGAAAGCATTTGCAGACCACAAAATAAAAGTGAGTGAAAAATTGAAATTTGTTTTGGGAAGGGTAGAAAATATTGTGGGAAAAGGAGAAAATGCTGGTTACCAGCATTTTCTCTTTTTCCCACATTGTTTTCAAAAGCCTTCTTCCTCAGGGTTGTTAAAAGTTGGGATTGTGTGGTAAAGAGTTATGGATGTGAGTCATGTTCTGTTACAAGGTTGTTTTATGTGTATCTGCAAAAAGCATCGAGTGGTGTCAGCTTGAGCAGTCTACAAAGGCAGACCTGTATCAAAACATTTTACAGCAAAGTTTCTGCATGTAAAAAAGACCGTCCAACATCATGATTCAGCCAGTTGTTAGGCAAAATGGTTCCATATTGTGTGACAATGTGCTTGGTAAAATGCATAACCAAGATGAATGAAACTTTCAGAGTTCTGCTTATGAATATGTGATAACAAGGTCTGTTCAAATTCATCAGCACCTCAGCACCTTATCTGATGCTGCAGTAGACAAGGTGGAGTTACAGGTTAAACTTTTCATCAATGGACAACAGTGTTGGTAGGATTCTGCAAGACAATGAATAGACAAGTGGGACTTACAGTTTAAACATTTGTTGACATTGGTAACAGTGTTGGTAGGATACTGCAGTAGACTGGTGGGACTAACAGTTTAACTCTTTACCAAACAGCAAAATTGTAGACCAGTCCAAATTGAAAGCTTTTGCAGACGAGAAAATTAATGTGACTCAAAAATTAAAATTTGTTTGGTAAGAGTAGAAAACATTGTGGGAAAAGGAGAAAATGCTGGTTACAAGCATTTTATCTTTTTCCCACAATGTTTTCAAAAGGCTTTTTTCCCAGGGTCATGAAAACCCAGGATTGTTTGGTAAAGGGTTAAACATTTGTTTGCAAGGGTGACAGTGTTAGTAGGATGCTGCAGTAGACAAGTGGGACATTTTAACTCTTTACCACATGACAAAAATGTAGACTTGTCCAAATTCAAAGCATTTGCAGACAACAACTCAAATGTGGCTCAAATGATAAGATTTGTCTTTGATAAGTTAGAAAACATTGTGGGAAAAGGAGTAAATGCTGGTTACCAGCATTTTCTCCTATTCCTACCATGTTTTCAAAAGGCTTCTCCCTCGGGGTCGTTAAAACTCAGGATTGTATGGTAAAGGGTTAAACTTTCATTGACAGGAACAATAGTGTTGGTAGGAATCTGCAGTAGACAAGTGGAACTTACATTTTAAACCTTTATTGACATGAGTGACAGTGTTGGTAGGTCTCTGCAGTAAACAAGCAGAACTTACACTTTAAACCTTCATTGACATGAATGATAGTTTTGTTAGGATTCTGCAGTAGTCAAGTAGGACTTACACTTTAAACCTTCATTAACATGACAGTGTTGGTAGGATTCTGCAGTAGAAAAGTGGGACTTACACTTTAAACCTTCATTGACATGACAGTGTTGGTAGGATTCTGAAGTAGACAAGTGGGACTTACACTTTAAACCTTCATTGACATGACAGTGTTGGTAGGATTCTGAAGTAGACAAGTGGGATTTACACTTTAAACCTTCATTGACATGACGGTGTTGGTAGGATTCTGCAGTAGACAAGTGGGACTTACACTTTAAACCTTCATTGACATGACGGTGTTGGTAGAATTCTGCAGTAGACAAGTGGGACTTACACTTTAAACCTTCATTGACATGACGGTGTTGGTAGAATTCTGCAGTAGACAAGTGGGACTTACACTTTAAACCTTCACTGACATGACAGTGTTGGTAGGATTCTGCAGTAGACAAGTGGAACTTACACTTTAGCTCTTTACCAAACTTTTAATGAAAAAATTTTAGACTGGTCCAAATTGAAAGCATTTGCAGACGACAAAATAAATCTGACTCAGAAATTGAAACTTGTTTTGGGAAGGGTAGAAAACATTGAGGGTTTTCTCCTTTTCCCACAATGTTTTCAAGAGGCTTCTCTCTCAGGGTCGTTAAAAGTCAGGATTGTGTGGTAAACGGTTAAACCTTCATTGACATGGATGACAGCTTAGTATGCTGCAGGCTGATCTCTGGTCCACATAATCAGACATATTAGTCTAATTTATGATGGAGGTATCTCTCCATTTCAATGATAGAAAGGTATTTTTTGAAATATAAATGGAAATTTGATTCATGATATGGCTGAAAAAAAATTATAAGAATATTCTGTAGATAACCCAGTAAATGTACCTTAGTTACATGACATTAGCTATATTTTTCTGTTAATTATTTCATTGTACATAATTCTATCATTTTCTTTAGGGGTTTTTGTTGAATGGAAATAAAAATAGTTTTGAATGGAAAAAAAATTTTAGTTATTATTTGATTTTATTATTGTTTTAGTATATTTCTGTTTGCTATTTCTTTAACTGAATTTGTTTTGAATTTATTTGTTGAAGATTCAAATGTATGTTTTACTAATTGCATACAGATGTATCTACAGTAGACAATCCTTGAAAATATTGCAATGAGTGTGGACATAAATCAGAATGAGTCCAAGGTCTGTATTAACCCTTTACCACACAATCCTGACTTTTAACGACCCAGAGGAAGAAGCCTTTTGAAAACATTGTGGAAAAAGGAGAAAATGCTGGTAACCACCATTTTCTCCTTTTCGCACAATGTTTTCTACCCTATCAAGGATTGGAGTCATTGGAGTCACACTGAAATTGTTGTCTGCAAATGCTTTCAATTTGGACGGGTCTAAAATTTTGTTGTATGGTAAAGAGTTAACCAACTATTCTTGATTGCAGTCTTTGTATAATCCAAAGAGTCCTGCATGGCTGAGTGGTAAAATCAGGAGCTCGGGTTTTGAGCCTCACTAGAATTACTGGGTCATAGACACATCAGAGCCCTAGTCTAGTACTGCTGAAATCAGGGACATACATGAATATATTTTGTCATCTGGAAGAGGGTTAATTATGTCTGAAAGCTTGAAAATTTTGTGATGTGTATTGTTGGTCATTGAAATGTAAGGTATACATGGATAGGTGCACTAGTCACATATACAGAACCACAGAACAGTATTAAATCATTACCAACCTAAAAAAAAAAAATATGCAGACTTAGGAAAACATCTTTGTAAACTATGGGTAGTCATTGTAAATGTAAACTTTACCATACAAGCCTGTGTTTTAAAAAACCCTGGAAAATCATTGAGAACAGGTGAAAATGCTGGTAATTGGCATATTCTCCTTTTCCCACAATTTCTACCCTATAGACAAATTTCATTTTGATTTGACATTTGTCTTTTGAAAAATTGATGCTTCTTTTACGTATGGACCAGTCTACAGTAATCTAGTAAAACGGGAAAAGGTGTGTACATGAATACATGTGAAAAAAATGTGGCATAAGGAGGAATTGCTGGTTAATAGGAAATTCTCCATTTGTCACAATGTTTTCAAAGGTGGCCTGCTGGAACATGTAGAGTGGTAATGGTTTAAACATTAGAACACCAAAAATAAATCCATCCTTTAACCCTTTACCAAAGAACAAAATTTTCCACCCGTCCAAATTCAAAACATTTGCAGACCACAAATTAGATGTGGGACTCAAAAGGATGATTTTTGTCACTTGATAGGGTAGAAAACATTGTGGGAATAGGAGAAAATGCTGATTACCAGCATTTTCTCCTTTTTCCCACAATGTTTTCAAAAGTCTTCTCTTTCAAGGTTGTCAAAAGTCAGCATTGTGTGGTAAAGGGTTAAACCTTTCATTTTGAAAATGAACACGTAACTGTAGTCTTTTTTCATAGTATTTTTTATTGTTGTTATTTTTTCACTTTTATAATATCTTTTTTCTTTTGTGTTTAGATATTTTTTGAGTCAGTTAGTGCCTTGATGAACAAGAAATGTTTACGTCCATTATCATATCATTTTTCTTGACCCTGAACCCCCTTACCAGATGACGAAAATTTAGACTTGCCCAAATTATGAGCATAAGTAGACGACAAAATTAAATGCAGCTCAATAAGTGGGATTTGTCTTTGACAAGGTTATAAATATTGTGGAAAAAGGAGAAAATGCTGGTTCCTAGCACTTTTCTCCTTTTCCCACAACATTTTCAAAAATCTTTTTCCAAAGTGCCATTAAAACTTAGGATTATTTGGCACAGGGTAAACCCTTAACTCTTTACCACACAATCCCGACTTTTAACAGCCCTGAGAAAGAAGGCTTTTGAAAACATTGTGGGAAAAGGATAAAATGCTGTTAACCAGCATTTTCTCCTTTTCCCACAATGTTTTCTACCCTTCCTAAAACAAATTTCAATATTTCAGTCACATTTATTTTGTCGTCTGCAAATGCTTTCAATTTGGACCAGTCTAAAATTTTGTTGTATGGTAAAGAGTTAAAGCAGCTTCCACAACTATAGTTGCCAGGTATCTCTATACTGAAAATGTTGGGTTTATTCGATGCACTTAGAACTGAACTGTTAAATACATTTTCTGAAACTATCCTGCCAATAGTAGAAGCACAAAATTTAACCCTTAAAGTACCTTTCACATAGATAGTTGCCTTTGCAGCCAGTGTCGATCAAGATCAGACAGCACAAAACATGCAGTCTTAGCTTTGATTTACACTATCCACTTTGCTGAGACATTCTAAGCAAAGTTCTTTTTGTTGGATAAAAATTTTCCATAGCACAAAATTTAACCCTTAAAGTACCTTTCACATAGATAGTTGCCTTTGCAGCCAGTGTCGATCAAGATCAGACAGCACAACATGCAGTCTTAGCTTTGATTTACACTATCCACTTTGCTGAGACATTCTAAGCAAAGTTCTTTTTGTTGGATAAAAATTTTCCATATTTGATAGTGTCCATCAATTTTAGACTGCATTTCATGTTTACTATGGTCTCAAACGAAATTGTCCGAAAACGAGCATGCAGTTGTTCTTGGCAGCTTAGCCCTTTACAAAACATTTTTTGTGACACTTGTTACTTACCCCTTTACTAGACTACAAAATTTTTATCCCTGTCCAAATTGAAAGCATATGCGGACGACAAATGTTACTCACAACATAAAATTTGTCTTTCATTGGGTAGATAACATTGTGGGAAAGGTAAAATGCTGGTTACCAGCATTTTCTCCTTTTCCCACAATTCTTTCAAAAGCTGTCTTCCACAGGGTCTTCAACACTACAGACTGTGTGGTAAAGGATTAATGCATGCTGGTGCACTTGCTATGTATGGCTTACCAGTGAAGGTATAGGATACAGTGTGAAGTACCCTGGTTTGACCTCCTCCAACAGCTCTAGGTTTTTCATGGGAGTGTTCTTGAGTAGGATGCTTTAGTGACAAAGCCTAGTATTGACAAATTTCAATTATCATTCATACCTTAGTTATCATGAGAAACAGGTATTAAGAGAGGTAATTTTTTTACCAAATGTATTGGTTACATCGTCTGAACAGGTGACGTGAGTTACATCACAATGCAAAATTTACACTTACGAGCAAAACAGCTGCAATCTAAGAAAAATGTTTTCAAGCAATAACTTTTGTCTCTTTTTCTGTCTTAAGATTTGAAAAAAGGGAAAGAATAAGGGTATTCTGCAAAATTAAGAGTTTCTATTTTTACAGTTAAAATAGGTGAACCTCATTCAATATTACGTTCCAAATAATTGATTTTGCAGCTCTTTTGTTCACAAAATGTAACCTTTGATTGCATGTACGATAATAATTTATAAGAATTAATAAAAAATTTCAGAAAGGTCAACATGGCGGCATTTCTGGAGAAATTCAATTGATATGAATAATGGAATCGGACCATATTTCATTCAAAGATAAACCAAGGTCTGTCTAATTAATAATATATACAACATTAGATAAAAAGCTGGAATCTGAAATACACGGAACTCCAGTCTCCTTACATGCAGGATAATTGAGGTGAAGATGATAATGATGAAAGTGAGGATGCACATGGTCAAGAGAGCAGTTGCCATGATATGACCAATATAATGATGAAAGCAGTGTAAAACATCATACAATCAACTGACATGACCATCTTCAGATGACTTTGTACCTCTTGAAAACATTGTGTGAAAAGGATAAATTGTGCCATAATAAGCAAATTTCCCACAATGTTATGATCAATAATAATGTTACCGATAATCCCAAGTTTCAACGACCCTAAAGAAGGATTTTGAAAACATTTTGGGAAAAGGAGAACATGCTGGTAACCAGCATTTTCTCCTTTTCCCACAATGTTTTCTACCCTATCAAAGACAGAAATCGTCAAATGAGCTACATTTATCTTGTTGTCTGCAAATGCTTTCAGTTTGGTTGAGTTCAAAATTTGATAAAATGTTACCACATGTCATTTTATTGACTTGTAACCATTTGGCTGCTAGGGGAGACACAATGTACTTTTGAATGTGCTTTCAGGCTTTGAAATTGCAATACTAATTTAAAAATTTTCCCATTTCACCACTGGCTTTAAAGTTTCAATTACACGTAGTTTATTTAGCAGTTTATGGGTAAATTCATATTCATCATGGGATGATTTCTGAGTGGTCAGCTGAAATGTTTTTAAATCCTTTACCAAATAATCACATGTTTTAACTCTTTACCAAACGACAAAATTTTAGACTTGTCCAAATTGAAAGCTGTTGCAGACGACAAAATAAATGTGGCTGAAAAAATTGCAATTTGTTTTAGGACGGGTTGAAAACATTGTGGGAAAAGGAGAAAATGCTGGTTACCAGCATTTTCTCCTTTTCCCACAATGTTTTCAAAAGGCTTCTTTCTCAGGCTCGTTAAAAGTCAGGATTGTGTGGTAAAGAGTCAATAACCCTGAGGAAATGCGCTTTTATTAAAAAAAAAACAAAAAAAAAACAGCATTTTCTCCCTTTCCCACAATGTTTTCTATCTACCCTTTCAAAGAAAAATCGCTTGAGCCACATCTCATTTGTCATTTGTAAAAGGCCCAGCATTATGCTGTCTGTTAAAAAGTTAACTCGTTACCACACAATCCTGAGTTTTAACAACCCTGGAGTGGAAGACTTTTTGAAACATTGAGGGTTTTAGAGAAAATGCTTGTAACAAGCATTTCCTTCTTTTCCTACTATGTTTTCTACCTATTCAAGGACAAATACTTTCATGAAAACAATGGAACTGTTCTGTAAATTCCCTCAATATATACGAGTCTAAAATTTTGCTGTGTAATACAAAGATAATCAATTTTATTTTTTATTTAATAAGGATGATCCAATTCACTCACTGAAATTTCTTGCAGGAAGTCACAAGATTTCATGACTATGATTAGTTTATTTTCCAGCTGTGTTTATGTGTGTGTGTGATGATTATAGAAAGTAATGATCATATTTCATTTATACCATATCCAGAAGCACTGGAGTGAATATCAGCGGTTGGACCACTTTCGTTTTAAGCTTAAGTTTAAACATATTTATCTTACATCGATGAGAAACAAGTTCTTGCAACTTGTACTAATCTCTCTCAATTCTGCTTCTTGGAAACTAAACCAGCACTCCCACCGAATGTGTGGGCCAATGAACACTTCCAAAGTTGACAGGCACTCCTAGGTATTGTACTCGGAAACTTCTGGCTACAAGGCCAAAGCTCTACCTCACGACCACGGGTGCCAGTTTGTTGGTACCAGCATTTTCTCCATTTCTCACAGTCTTTTCTAAAGCCTTTTTTCTCGAGGTCGTTAAAACTTGGGCTTTTGTGATAGAGGGTTAATGCTTTATAAAACGGTAAAATGTGTTAGATTTGTCCTAATTGAGAAAACATTTCTGGAAAAGGAGCAACTGCTTCTTGCAAATATTCTGATCGTGGATCTATATTTGATTGCTTCTCATTTATTTTTTACACAGAGAGTTATCCCTTCACAATCCTGAGATTTAACAACCCTGAAGCAAAAAAGCTCTTGAAAACAGTGTGGGAAAAGGAGAAAATGCTGGTAACCGCTGTTTTATTATCAATCACAGACTGAACTCACCATTTTTGTCACATTTGTCGTCTGCAAATGCTTTAAATTTGGACAGGTCTGATATTTTGTCATCTACTTTGTATCAGACTTAAATGTAAGGGAGGTAATTATTGTGAGGTCAAAGAATTCTGCTTATATTTATTCCCCTTGCCATAGATAGGAAAACTTTTAGTAATTTGGAAGTTGGTCAAAATTTGTTTGTCTAGTTAGCAGCATTTCCTTTTCCCACAATTTTCTGCGTATGCCATCTTCAGTATGCTTCTGTAAACATGTATTTATTTGATAAAGGGATATCTGGAATAAAACTTTTGTTTTAATCATGTAATACTTGTATTCATACGAATGAGATTTTGATGTATGTCATTGATTGTGCCTTCCTGTGTTTGTTAGATAATATACACGTGATCTTTTGTTATTCTGTAGAACAATAAATCTAATTCTTTTCGTAGAAATCGAGGAGCTGTTCTTTCTTGATTTCGAATCCAAACATAACCAATTTTGTAATGTATATTGAGCCCTATTGTGCATGTAATGTTAACATTGCAGCCATTATGCAGATTTGTAAACATTAAACTTTGCAATGTTCTCAAAAGCCTTTTTGTCCCGGGTCAGTAAAACACAGGATTGTTTGGTAAAGGGTTAAACATTTTCAAACAACTTTTTCAAAGTATCGACATGAGTCGATACTTTTTGCAGATACATTGAGCCCCATTTTCACAGACCATAGGTCATTTTTAATATCAGGAAAATAAATAAGGTAAAAAAGGGAGCAGAAAAACACTTTCCATATTTTAATAGACTTTAATTTTTTATTTTCTCAATGTACCGGTATGTCAAACTGTTTACAAAAAATTACCCTTGTAATACAGAAGTATGATTCTGTAAAACGAAAGATCTTTCATGCTACATATCTATTTACCCTTTAACTGTTTACCACACAATCCCGAGTTTTAATGACCCCAATTGAACAGGCTTTTAAAAACATTGTAGGAAAAGAAGAGATTGCTGGTTACCACTATTTCTTTTTCCCACAAATTTTCCTACTCTACCAAAGACAAATCCTATCAGTTGAGCCACATTTTATGTTTTCAATTTGGACAAGTCTAAAATTTTGTACTGCTGTAAAGGTTTAACCGTATCAGTCAAGAAAATTTTAGATATATCTGCATATACAGGCATATTGAAACTTTAGACATGTCCATTTTACCATATTGTTTTCAAACATTTACTTTCTCAGCTTAAAAACATAGGACTATCTGATAAAGGGTTAATAAAAATTCTAAGGGGGATATCCAGATTTTCATAATTATTCCAAACTTCAAAAATGTTTCATTACAGACTTTAATGAGACAATAGTTTGCAAATCATAAACAAATAGAAAGATATGTGTATAAGAAAACATCTTTTTTTTGTCAGTAGTCTTTCCTTAACCCTTTCCCAAACAAGCCCTGGTTTTCACGTGTCCGCAGTACAAGTCTTTTGAAAACACTGTGGGAAAAGGAGAAATTGCTCGTAACGAGCAATTTCTCCTTTTCCCACAGTGTTTTCTACCCTTTTTGAGACCTTTCTGCCACTTTCATCAAATTTAAAATTGTCGTCTGCAAACTCTTTCAATTTGGACCAGTCCAAAATTTGTCATTTGGGAAAGGGTTAAACTGATCTATAGCCTATAATGTTATTCTAAGATTTTGTGAAAGAATTTCACAACTCTTTGTGGGTATATAACAGGCATCCATTATGTGGGATCATAATTGGATAGGTATGACAAAGTCGTAATTGGTCTTATACAAATACACATAATTCCTGATTGCAAAAAATTTAATGATCATCTTGATATTAAGATACCTAAACTGCACCTTTTTACTGAATGTAACCATCTAGTTGTTTTACACTTGCAAACAAGAATACATTAAGTTTTATTCATCGATGTTTTAAAAGAAATTTTGATTTGAGGCAAACAATTGGAATTGGCCCCTTTAAATTTCAAATCTTGGAAAGAAATAAGGCAAATAATATGATTGTACATTGTACAGTATAACCCTTTACCAACAATGTTTGAAAACATTGTGGGAAAAGGAGAAAATGCAGGTAATCAGCATTTTCTCCTTTTTCCACAATGTTTTCTATCCTTCCAAAAACAAATTTCAATTTTTCAGTCACATTTATTTTCTCATCTGCAAAATGTTTTTAATTTGGACAAGCCCAAAATTTCATGGTTTGGTAAAGAGATAGATAGATTAAATAGAAAAGCTTTTGAAAACATTGTGGTAAAGGAGGAACCTGCTGGTAACTAGCATTTCTCCTTAAAACACAAATTTAATTACCTGTTCAAAGAAAAAGCAACATTAAATTTGTCATCTGCAAATGCTTTCAGTACAGATGGGACTAAAATTTTATCGTCTGGTAGACAGTTATAATTATGTATCTTAACCATTAGGCTGCTAAGCGCAACTCTAGGACCTTTCGAGAACAGTGTAGACCAAGATCAGACTGCACAGAATGTGCAGACCTTGGATCTACATTGTCTGATAAGAAGATATTTTCTCCCTAAAAATACCTTTGAAAAAGCAAAATTTGGATTCATAATATTGCCCCAAAACTTTCATTTGACTTATTTAGCAGGTTAAGGTTGATAAGAAGAATGGAAAAAAAGAGTGTACGACTTTTGACCATTAGAGTCCTGAAGTAACAAAGTAGACCATTTTTCTTCAATGAAGTAAACCAGCGAGAACTGCAATTTCAAGGCCCTTTTGGCCACAAAAAAGTAATAAAGTAGCTGACAGTGTAGATCATAGATCAGACTGCATATTCTGTGCAGTCTGATCTTAATCTAGACTGCTGGTAAAAGACAGTTTGGGTTCTTTCTCACCAACAATTCTTGAGAACAATCTTAGTCTTTTTATCTGATATTTTCTAAATTTGAAAGTAACAGAACTTCTGATTGGCTAAACCATTTGGTTTAGCCAATGGTTTAGTCAATCAAAAGTTGTGTTACTCCCAAATTTTGAAAATTTTGGAAAATAAGACTGTGAATGTTCTTAAGCATGGTTGGTGAATATGGAGCCTGGTCTTGATTTACATCGTCTACAAAAAACAAGTTGTGCACAGTGCTTTTGGGGTAAATTGATTGAGGGTCAGAATCAGGATGCTGTAATATGCAGGAACCCTATCAAGCTTTTTCCGCATAATAATCTAATTTTGAAAAATCTCATCTAGTTTGTTCCAAAACTCTGATTAAGTTTACCAACATGGAACTTACAATGAAAAAAATATATAAAAAAAAAAGTAGCAACATGGAATCAACATCCTGTACAAAAAAATGAGGTAGTATCTTTATAAAAATAATAGCAAAGTTGAACATCCTTCTTCAAAATAATTGCCATTTCACAAGTTACAACCTGTAAGCTCTGTCAAGAAAAAGTACTCGAGAGTAATGTCAGTATACATAACAACAGAATAATTAAAGATTTACAAAAATTAATGCTGGTAACTGAGTTTTGATAAGAACTGTAGCTTGAGGTTGTTTTGTCCAAATCTCTCTGCTTATGTATGGAATTTGGCCTGAAAAGAAAAAAAGAAAGATTATATACTATGCATCTGCAGTATTTTTGTTAATGAGACATTCAGAAAAGGAACTAGAGTCCTGTCTGTCGAAAAAGAGTGATTGTTTTTTCAGGAGTCAGTTACAGAGGAACAACATGTATTTCAAGCCTGGAAATACTTCTGGATAGATTTGTAACCGTCTCAACTCTTCACCAAATGACAAAATTTTGGACTGGACCATATTGAAAGCAATTGCAGACTACAAATTAAATGTAGCTTGAAATTAAATGGTGATTTATGTACTGGATAGGTTAGAAAACACTGTTGGAAAAGAGAAAACGGTGGTTACCAATATTTTCTCCTTTTCCAACAATGTTTACAAAGTGTTTCTTTCCCAGGGTCATTAAAAACTGGGCTTGTTTGGTAAAGGTTTAAAAAAAGTGATATAAAGGTCACACAGAGAAAAGTTTTTTAGAAACTGTTGAAGATTTTCAAAATTGCTCCACAGATCATGGAGTACCACAGGTCATAATTAAGGAGTAAAACATGCATCTGGTAGAAGCCAGGTATTTCTTCAAATCAAAATGCCCACAATCTTCTTTCTGGCAGAGGTCTCTACAAGGTTAAATTACCCCACATATTTGAAAATGTCAATATCAAGGTATGGGAGACTTTTTGACAAACAGATTTTGAAAGATTTCAAAGTTGAAAAATATTTTTCCTTAACGTAAGTCTTTTTGAAAACATTATTCCAAGAAAAATACTTTTTTTATCAGTTTTACTAAACTCCTTCAGTTCCTAGTATAATTGACCTCTTAACCCTCTACCACACAATCCCAACTTTTAAGGACCTTGATAGGAAGCCTTTTAAAAGCATTGTGGGAAAAGGAGAGTATGGTGGTCACCAGCATTTTCTCCTTTTCCCACAATGTTTTCTACCCTAACAATGACAGAAATAATCATTTTAGCAACACATAGTTTGTCATCTGAAAATGCTTTAACTTTGGTTCAGTCCAAAATTTTGTCGTTTGGTAAAGAGTTAAGACCACTACACCTGCAATCCACTGAAACTGAGACAGATTTTTGTCCTACAAGTTTGACTAAACAAGGGGATGATATAGATCCAAGATGAGACCCGACTTTCTGAGTAGTCTGATTTTGACCTGTGCTATGAAAACATGCATTATTTCCCTTGAACCATAACATAGCTTAACTCTATACAAATGAAAGATTTTTGGACTTGTTTACATTGAAGCAATTTGCAGATGACAAATACAATGTGTCTTAAATGATTGCATTTGTCTTTGAAACTTCAAGCCAGGGTTGAAAACTGTGGGAAAAGGACAATATGCTAGTTTTGAGAAGCTGCCTTTCTCAGGGTCTCACACCGCTGACCATTGTTTCGATGATGGTTATGTGGGAAGCAGCCAGCGGCTTGGAAAGAATATTGTGCGGAGTACTGGTAAAAGAAACACTGGGAAAGCATGGATAGGTGCACTGGTTGCTGTGATATAACTGAAATAATGTTGAAAATGGCATTAAACACCATACAATCAATCAATCAATCAATCAATCAATCAATCCTCAGGGTCATTAAATAATCCCATATAAAGATCATAGCCTGTAGTGTAGATGGAAAGTTAGTAAAGCTACCTGGGTGTCTCCATTCTTATCCAGAGGTCGTTGAAAGGCTTGTTGCTGTTGTATTTTCTTCTCCTCTCTCTTCTTGTCTGCTCTATCCATGATCTACAAAACAATCCCAAACAAGAGGGCCATGGTTGCCCTGTAGCGCTCCACTGCCTAATACATTGCACAATGCTATACATTGACAATCGACAATCATCAAACTGTTAGAAATCCGTACTTCAATAAGAATTTTATAGAGATAGCTCTTAGCTCGGAAAAAAAGTCATTCCCATTTCACATGCCAACGAGATGATAGTAATGAATAGGTGCATACCTAATCTAGTAGTAATATTCGTATGAAATATCAATGAACTTTGACAAGGAATATTTCAACAAGAAAATTTCCAACAAAAAGGCAAGAATGACACTTAATTGCTCACCAGAGAATCATTTATGACAACCCCCATACTATTTGAGCAATCCTGGTTCTTGGTAGAAGTACTTGATATCATGCTACAGACCCACCAAACATTACAATCCAAAGCAAAATGGTTTGGAAAAAGAAGATTTTCAAATTTATCTCCATAAAAGTTGTGACCCCCAGAGTGGGGCCATTTTTGACCCAATTTAAGGGCTCTAATTAGATTAATCCTTGTAGAGGTCCACTACATGAAGCTATATTCCAAATAAGACAGGGCTGGGCTAAACTGGAACAATCTTGGGAGAGGTCCACTATATGAAGCTACATGAAACAATTGGTAGCCCCAGACCTTCTTGTTAGGAACAAGTTTTAGTTTTCACTGTGTAAGCCGTTGCAAAACTTGTGGAACCAATTTTGACCCAAGGACTATAATTTGAACATTCCTGGTAGAGGTTCACTAGATATAGCTACATACCAAATTTGGTAGCCCAATGCTTCATGAATACGATCAAGCAGATTTTTAAAGTTTTCACTATATAAGCCCAAAAGCCATGTAAAACTAGTGACTCCCAGGAGGGGTCCAATTTTGTCCCCATGGCTATAATTTGGAAATTTATACAGATGTCAACTAGATGAAGCTACATGCCAAAATTTGTAGCTCTAGGCCTTATGGTTGCACACAAGAAGATTTTTAAAGATATTCAATATTTTTCAGGGCTTTTTTGCCATGGCAACAAGAGTCTTCACTGGAATTGAATTCTTTGAAGGAATTCTGAAGACAAGCATGGCAGGAATTCTGAAGAGCGCCATGGCAGAAGTTTAGTCAAAATTGGATGGGTAGGTGCAAAGAAGATATTTGAAAAGCACACACAGATGCAAGGATGCACAAATGCACGATGGACACAGGGCCACGATATAAGCTGGCTAGCCTTCTTGGAGCTAAAAATGAACATTTGATATTCATGTGATATACACAGAAGACTTTTACACGTTCATTTGCATGCTTGCCCAGTCAACTGGATCAATTAAGTACTCATAAGCAATTAAAGCACAGTGACTGTTAGCCTGCTTGGATCACCAACTCTGCTTCTTCTTGCCCCTGCTGGTTCCATTAATGTGTTACATGTGATGAAAAGTTTATTTTTCATTTGTATCATTGCTAAATATATTCCAAAATATCTGTCTTTCAGTCCTTTGCTTCCATTTAAAAGCATTTCACATATCAAAACAAGAGAGCCATTGGCCCAAAAGCACTCCAGTGGTCTGGATTATTAAATTTGTGGACTGAAAATGTGGCCTCTGAGGGCACATAAGGTTTTTTGAATGTTTACCCAAATGACCTACTTTTTCACCAAAATGGCTCATTTTCATCATCCAGACAAACATTCTGAATCACTTTAATGGGTATTGGACGAAAAATGTGGCCTCTAGAGTACACACAAGGTTTTTCTAAGATTTTACCCAATTACCTCCTTTTTTTACCCAAAGTAACTAATTTTCAAACTTGTCTGAGAATCAAAACAAATATTCTGACCAACTTTCATGAGTATTAGAAGGGAAATGTGGCCTATGAGTGCACACAGTCATGGGTTTTCTAATGTCCCAGTGACCTACTTTTAGACCTGATGTGACCAAATTTGAACTTTTCCAAGCTATCATCAAGACAATTATTCTGGCCGGCTTTCATGTATTGGACAGAAAACATAGCCTATAGAATGCACCCAAGGTGACTGTTGATGCACACAAGACACATGACAAACAAAGCATGATGTAAGACAGACAAAGTACAATCAAAAAGCTTACCTTCAGCACTTTGTGCTCATTAAGAGCTTAAAATTGTTGAAAAAAGAAAAACTGTGAAAAGCAAATTTTCTTTTACCAAAATATTTTGAATGTATTTAGATCTACATATAGTATGGCTTAATTTATGTTGGCTAATCATTTACTTTTTTCAATGATGTTTTCAGTTGAAAACTGCTAATTGTTGACATGAGGTCATGAAATAAATGATAATGCTTGCAATAGCAAAACATCCACAGGCTAGAGAACATTGACAAAAGAGCCCTGCAAATGGATCAATATACATCCAAAGGAAGCAATCAAGAGCACTTCACCTTTGACCTTGTGACCTTGACTTTGGAGCCTCACATCTGAAACCTCTGCTCTTCACATCCCTTTCATCAAGGTGAACACATGCATGGAATATTTTCAAAACCAGACCAGGGGTTCAAGAAATGTGATACTTCAGCATAACAGAGCCATTAGAATATGTCCAAGTTTTGCAGGTTGGCGACAATGGGGCTATAGCAATAACTTAATGTTTCCTTAACCCTTTCCCAAACGATAAATTTTATACTGGTCCAAATTGAAAGAGTTTGCAGATGACAATTTTAAATTTGATGAAAATGGCAGAAAGGTCTCAAAAAGGGTAGAAAACAGTGTGGGAAAAGGAGAAATTGCTCGTTACGAGCAATTTCTCCTTTTCCCACAGTGTTTTCAAAAGACTTGTACTGCAGACACGTGAAAACCAGGGCTTGTCTGGGAAAGGGTTAAAAAACAGTCAAGCCAAAAATTACAGCTATCTTCAAAACATTAGGACAGAGATGAACTTGCACATAGGACAATAATTATGATTATCTTACCTGGTCTCTGCATCCATTTGATCCCAAATATCTCCAAAATCTTCTTGGATCTTATTTTTCCTTTTCCTCTGTCTTTTGTGTAATCTCAACCTAGAAAGATAAACAATACTCAGTTTATTATGAACAATAGAGGGCTCATAATTATTTAATTTACCCTTTACCATACAAACTCAAGTTTCAAGATGGTTTTTGAAAACATTGTGGAATATAGAGAAAATGCTAGAAACCTCCTTATTTGCAAAATGTTTTCTACTCTTTCCCAGACAAGTTCCAATATTTGGCTCAAATTTGTCTACAAAAGGTTTCAACTTGGACATTCCCATTTTTTACATTTCAAAGTAAGGAAGCCTCTGATTGGCTAACTAATACAAAATTGCATTGTTTTTTAAATCTAGAATAAGACTAAAATGCAGTGGCAGGTTAATACCGGCCCTGAGGCCTATGGAGAAGCCCATGTTCTGTCCTCATATATGAGGACAGTGAAATGGTTTGAAAAGTATAGTATCAATTATATTCTCATGATTGTCACCATGGTGCCTCTCGGGTAGATGGTCAATGGTACAGAGGTAAAAGTTGCTTTACCTCTTTACCAAAGGACAAAATTTTAGACCTGTCCAAATTGAAAGCAAGTGCAGATGATACTATAAATGTATGAAAGCAAGTGCAGACGACAATATAAATGTGACTCAAAAAATGAAATTTGTTTAGGGAAGGGTAGAAACATTGTGGGAATAGGAGAAAATGCTGGTTTCCAGCATTTTCTCCTTTTCCCACAATGTTTTCAAAAGGCTTTTTCCTCAGGGTCATTAAAACTCAGATTGTGATGTTAAGGTTTAAACCCATAAAGAGACTATCACAACTATAGTTAGTTTTGAGGCTGGTGTAGATCAAGATCAGAGCGCACCAAATATGCTGTCTAATTTTTTATCTACACTGTCAGCTTTAGAAACTTTTGGCAAGTGCAACCTTGAAACTGCATTTTTTTGTCTTACTTTTAAACTGTCAGGTTTATTCCACTGCATTCCAGTGGTTAATGTGAAAGACACAAGGGGGCTGTTAACAGCATAGTTTATCAGGAAATAATAGTGGATTATGGTTTGATAATTTCACTATTTCAACTAGTGAATGTACTTATTGATAAACTCACTGGTACAGAAATACGCAGAGCTCCCCTGTACTTTGCAAGTCACAACAAAAATGGGGTTAGAAGCATAAAATAAAGAGGATTTTTTTTTTCAGTGAAAGATCCAAATTTATTTCATCTTGTGAACATCGTGCAGTAATATTTTCACAACTGGCTGGGCCACTCATGAACATATTATTGATGATGTTCAATTAATGGAATAAATTTCGATCTTTCACCGAAAAAAAAAAAAATACTCTACATCTTTTGAGAATGTAGGATTGTACAATAGACTGAACAAGCAACATATTCTGCATTCATATTATGTTCAGTAAGTCTCTAGATCACCACAACTGCTGGGGTTATTGCAGTAATATGAACTAAATCGTATGATCTTCATTTGAATCTATGCTGCGACCTGCACACCACTTCCAAAAAGATAGTGTAGACAAGAGCGCCACAAAACAAGAGAAATATACACCTGAAGGAAGCTACATGTATAAAGAGTATGTGACCATTGAACCCCCTCTGCTGTTACCTTGACCTTGGAGCGCAGCATACGAAACTTTCCCTCATCTATTTGTTGTCTCATCAATGTAGACACAATTGTGAACTATTTTCAAAATCAGAAAAGGGGTTCAAGAGATACAGGCCAGACATGAAATTGCTAACATAATATGTACATACAACCAGCCTTATATTTCACTAAACTGTGTAGATTTATGCCAATTTTTTTTATTTGAATATACACACATACGATCCCTGCTTTAGGCAAAGGTATGAGATGGTGTAACTTGTTATGGAAATATTTATTTAAATCATAAAGTTATGGAGTTCAGTGAAACTTGTTTTCAGACTTGATGTTTGCTTACCTAAACTGCATACGCAATTTTCATGCTTACCCAGTTTAGTGAAAGGTACCTCTGGAGCTTGACCCATAACCTGCTAAATAAGTCAAATGAAACTTTCAAGCTGATAGTAAAGACCCGAATATTGCTATTTCCAAGTTACTTCTTGGGGACAAAAGATTTCCTTATTGAACAATATAGATCCAAGATCTCGATCTACACTGTCTGCAAAAGGTCCTTGAGTCACACTTGGCAGCTTAAGGGTTAACATAATAATGCATGATAATGTCCAGGTTCAGGCATATAAAGCTCCCCCAGGTAGCTCAGTGGTTAGTATATCTGACTCGTGACCTGGTGGCTGCGAATTCAATACCCAGTTGAGGCAAACTTTCTTTCTGGCAATTTTTCACCTCTCACCTCTGATGCATGTGAGAAAAGTAGTCAGTGGCTTTGGAAAGAATGTGTCAGTTCTGGTGTGAGAAAGCCAGGAAACACCATGATATGACCTGAGCTGTTAGAATGGCATTAAACTCCAAAGCAAACAAACAAAATTAGGCATATAAAATGGCTATAAAAGTAAATGGGTTTATGAATTTCAGTCAGTATAGACTCTTTCCCACACAACGAAATCTTAGACTTGTCCAAATTAAAAGCATTTTTTAAAGTATCAGAGTTGAGATCAATGATCAAACTGCAGATATACAATGTAGCCTGATCTTGATCTATATGTACTTTATCTTAGAAATCATCAACATGTGTTGCACTTAGCATGCGAGGAGATAACAGTGAATAGTTCAAAGTTTACAGGAAAAATAAATAAAACACATCAAATTTTTCCTTGGTGTTGATACAAATGGCTGAGGTATTGTGACAAATGGAGGAATTGCTGAGAAAGAGCAATTTCACCAATTATCACAGCATTTTCAAAAAAGGCTACCAACTGCAAACATATACACAGTAAAAATAGTGTTGCACCCCTGTGTTTTTGTCGGGTTTGATTTTCTGGCGTGAATAACATGAAATGGGGTGGACATTAGAATCTGTCTGCTGCATGCACCAACAAACCAGTCTGTTGCCTTTGAAATGAACTTAACTGAGGTATCCTTTGGCCTCATGGCAGCAGCTACTGATCAAGCCGTTTCATCTTCTACTGAGAGGTATGAGACGAAGACTGCAAGCTGTTATACAAGTCCTTGGTGGAAGTATGCAATACTGACTGTGTGTGCCCATTCTCTGCACGTCACTTTCAACCTGTTGTAAGTTCTATTTCGACATTAAATTCCCAGTTCTGACCAAACTTAAAATCTTCTTGTTTTTCTTAAATTCGAAAGCAATATCCAGGCAAAAAATTCCTACTTTATACCATGAGGTCCAATGATACCCCAGTTCAATTCATTTCATAGGCAAAAGACTGGTGTCTTGGTGTATGCAGAGCCGGATTCTAATTTGACCCTATTCTATATTATTCAGGTCAAAAAATCAAACCCGGTAAACAACACAGGGGCTTTAAGACTTTTTTTACTATGCATATAAATTGAGGCATATTAAGAAAGTTCAACTGCGATGTGAAAGTAATTAATACAAGTGTTCATCTCCTTCCAGTTAGATTTCTACAATAAAACTCAAGGACTTGAGCTTAAGTCTGTACCGAAATTTGGGTTGATGCACTTTTTCTCATGTATTAACATGTAGTTACTTTGACTCTTTACCAAACAATCGCAACTACTATTAACAACCCTGAAAAGGAAGGCTTGTGAGATCATAGTTGGAAAAGGAGAAAATGTTGGAAACCAGCATTTTCCCCTTTTCCAACAATGTTTTCTACCCTATCGAATACAGAAATCATCCTTTTAGCTGCACATAATTTGAGGTCTGCATATGCTTTCAATTTGGTCCTGTTCCAAATTTTGTTGTTTGGTAAAGAGTTAAGATACACTTAGATATACCCAAAACTACTATCAGCTGTTGATCTTCAGCAACATTATGTCACCTGCATAGTTTTAGTATACCTTGTCCAGGTTGAAATAATATACAATCATGATTAGATACAAACCTTTTCACTCTACATGATGTCAGAAAGTTAACTGGTTGAAACTGGACAGAAACAGTTTTATAATTTGTGGTTTTCTCTTTTTTATAAATGCCAATAAATAGTGGAACGCCATACAACTTGAATACCTTTTATGCACTGTGCTTATTTGTGCTAATATCAAAACGAGGGGTGAATGCAAAACTATTCCATCTGCGTTTTTGAAAATGTTACAGGTGAGGTAAACACCTTCTCATTTCTGGGAAAAGTTTTGATAGATCATCTTTTTTATTATTATGTTGTGCTGAATTCATACAAAAAATTCAACACAACATATCCAAACAAGATGATCTAACAAAACTTTTAGACCTGTAAAAATCAAATGCCCAAGGCTTTTAATTTGGTCAGGTCTAACAGTTTTTTGTTAGGTAAAGTGTTCAGGGTTAAGTGACGAGACTGACTTTATGCTTTAACCCTTTACCACACAATCCCGACCTTTAACACTTTACCAGACGACAAATTTTAGCCTTGTCCAAATTGAAAGCATTTGCAGACGACAATTTCAATGTGGCTCAAATGGCGCAATTTTTCTTTGATAGGGTAAAAAACATTGTGGGAAAAGGAGAAAATGCTGGTTATCAGCATTCCCACTTTTCCCACCCATGTTTTCAAAAAACTTCTTTCCCAGGGGCTTCAAAAGGTGGCATTGTGCGGTAAAGGGTTAACGACTCTGAGAAAGAAGTCTTTTGAAAATATTGTGGGAAAAGGAGAAAATGCTGGTAACCAGCATTTTTTCCTTTTTCCATAATGCTTTCTACTCTTACAAAGACAAATTTATAATTCATGCAGCATTTAATTTGTTGTCTGCAAATGCTTTCAATTAGGACCAGTCTAAAATTTTGTTGTTTGGTAAAGAGTTAAAAAGACTAAAGCATGTTGATCTTCTCCCCCTTATTCAACATTACGCACTTGCATATTGTGTCTAATGGGCATTACCCCTCCCCGCTCCCCCTGGACAAGTACACACAATTCCAATATCAGACTATAATCTTTTTTTTGCTGTTTAATCCTGAAAAGCAATGTACACTGTCATTAAGGCCTTTATTTTTATGACAATTCGTGCATTTTCCTCCAGCAACATATGTTTCACTTCAAAACAAAATTGGTGCTTCATAAATCCCACAAAACCCTTTTATATGCATGCCCTGAAAATAGCTCATAAAACCTTGCAGAAAAATTAGATATTGAAACAAAGTTATCCATTTAATTTAGATTATTATGTAAGAAACACTTACATAATCATTAGAATACTAAGCACATCTACATTCATTCTAATGAAAACCCTTTAACAAACAATAATTTACTTTACAAACCCTGAGGATGAAGATATTTGAAAACATTGTGGGAAAGTGAGAAAATGTCTGTAACCAGCATCTTCTCTTTTTTCCTAAAATGTTTTCTAACCTTTCAAAGATAAATCCTGTCATCCGAGACAAAACTAATTTGTTTTCTGCAAATGCTTCGAATTTAGACGAGTCCAAAATATTGTATCTGGTAAGAGAACAAGCACAACTTACAATGTTTCTGACACTCTGATCTTGATCTACAAAGTTGTAAGTGCTGTGTAACTTGGCAAAAACAGCCATGAAAATGACGTATTCCAGTTCCTTTTCCTGGCTGGAAAATGTTTATTTTAAATATTTGCCCCTTTAATACGGTATCTAACAGTATCTGTGACCGACCATGGAGGGAAAGGACTCTCAGCTCTGTGGGACCCAAAGATCTGCTACAGTTCGGCCTGCATTCTACCACGGATGTATGTTCCTTTCTGGCCCGTCAAGTTCTTGTTAGGTGTCTCATGTTTCTAACATTCCTGTCAAGGTCTGACATGATTTTCAAGTTCTGTCAAGTTTTTCTAGGGAAGGAATGTAGTGGACGGGCAGTTTTTGGAGCATGTTTGTGTCCACAGTATAAAAGAAGGCCTCCCAGGCAGTAAATATCATTGTAGTCCAAGACTGCAACTTGTCAACATGACATGCAAAGATGAAGATAATTGTTTATTTTTGTGTATATTATACTTGGTGCATACATACAATCTGAAATTGTTTTATCAAGATAGGGACAGAATGCCACACTGCAGAAAGCAGACAAGAAAACCAAGACAAGAAAAAAAGGATATGATTTTTAAATATTTTCTCCAATAAATCAACACATTTAATCACGAAAATGGATCATTTATTTATTTTTCCAATACTTGTCTGCTAGATTACAATATATTAAGTGACTGAATTAATTATGTGTTCTTGGGATTACTTGAAAGTACAGTCCTGCAATTGGGACTGATTTCAGAGTTTTTTCTTGCTTTGTGATATGGCCTCTCTATGACCATGTGGTACATTTTGATGAAAGTTATTTGACTCCAGAGCACACATCGTCGATCAAGGAAAATTATTAATGCATAATGGTTCCCTATTTTTATAACCTTAACATTTTAATGAATAATAGAGAATATGCTATAGCAGAGTACCATGCATGAAAGCTAAGCACATTCTTACCTATTGTATACAAAGTACTCTATATCTCCAGAAAAAATACTGGCTGAAAGGGGGTAAGTTGTAGACTTGGTGGTCAAATGTGGGGATTTTTGATCCAGCCACTCCACATTATCAAGGTTTGACCTGAAAATTGAGGGAAGGAAAAAATAAATTAATTTTACAGACAAATTGAAAAACAACAAGCTTTCAACCAAGGCTTACATAAACAATAATGCCATGTTGACCCTGTATTTTTCTATTTGCCAACAAAACAAGTGATACCAATATATCACAGTGTAGTGTCCTAGCAATTCATAATTTTTTTAGATACAGACACTATACAAGACTATGAATAGAGTCTTAAAAGAAAAGTTGACAACTTATCAATGAATTCTGAACAATTGTTTTTGACAATAAGAGTGTTCAAAGATATTCAAATATTGTACTGTAAATAATTACAGCCCTCCCACCCCCTCCATGCCCTTGGCCATGCTACAAATTCTGCTGACAGATCAAGATTGTATCAAGAAATCTAAAACAGGTTGATCTGAGTATCATTTATGCCAAATTGCTAAGAATTATGACCAAAAAAATTTAGAGATAGCAATTAGAGATCAAAAATAGGCCTCTCTTAAGTTAAGTGTGTTTTTAACAAATTCTATTACAAATCATAACATTATAATGAAAGAGGTCTTTCAATGGATCATTTCAGCTACACAAGAAAAATGACTCATGCTCTGGCAAAAGGCAACTTAATGCATCTCCATAATGCATTACACTAAGCAAGGCATCAAATAATTATGGATCCATAAAATCATTTTTGTCTAACATTGATCTGGATCTGGAGATAGAATGGTCCTTTGACATGCAGAAAAGTTACAAATAGAGAAAAGTACCCGCAGGCTGACATGGGATGATATTTTTTGCGGATGCATTAAGCCCCCTTTTCACCAAGCATGGCTCATAATCATTAGTATTATTACTGAAAAGTTTTCAAGAAGAGCCCTCATGCTTAACATTAGTCTGCCTCAAAAGGACTTTTAGTGAAGAGCACCAGTAGCGCAGTAGATGGCAGAAACACCATATAATCCATGGGTTATGCTTTTCAAGGGCTGATGAAATTCAATACATTATGATTGGTAATCATCATTGTTTGGCTCTGTGTATGTAGGAAAGAAGCCATAATCACACTTGGAAAAAAATGTGTATAGCCAACTCACATACATGAAATACTTGATATAAAACAAGACATGTCCCTGAGAACTGACGGATGAATAACTCTATCCTGTGAGGTGTAAACATGAGCAAGACACAACTCTTGCAAACAGGTCTGACCTTGCCATGACCTTGACAATTGACCTAGGAACATGATTTTAGCATGTATTACAATGTTTTGATGTGGCTATGTGGTTGGTATTTCTGCACAGTTGTGCTGAAATTCATTTAGAATGAGAAAAGTGACAGGCCGCACATGAGTATAAAACCATTAAAATTTCAACTTTTATGCACATTTGATATTGACCTTTCATGAACATAACTCTTGCATGTGACACATTGTTGTTTTGTGGTAGACATTCTTGGACAGTCATACTGAAATTCACTCTTAATAAAAAATAAGATACGAGATCATATTAGTGGATCTATTATTCATTTCTAAGCAGCGCTAAAGACTGAAAATTTCAGTTGGAAATAATGCATCTTTGGCAACACCCACACCACCAGTTTAAAGTAACAATCAGTGTCCATACAAACAAAACCGAATGATGGTGTTCTACGTCTCATTCAACCGCCACTGTTAACAAAAAGGAGAACATGTCATCCACCCAGAAAACATGCATGTTTAATCATAACTGACTGATATAATCATCCTGTTCGTTAAAGTGGCAGTTGGGCGGTCTAGATTTTACTTTTGATTTGTGTTTCCTGACAGATAAAAATGCATTATACCTGTCAGAAAATGTACTTGCCCAGCAGGACAAGCTTGTCAGGTTTTTTACTCGAAAAGCCAAAAGTTACATGCAAATGCTGGCAGGCCAGTGGAATTTTACACCCCTGTACAGTAAAGCAGGGCTCCTTCATAGCTCAGTGGTCAATGCAGTGGCTTTCCAGCCAGGAAATAATGATCAGATACCCACCACAAGGAATGCTTCCTTGAAGCAAAAGTGAAATATTAAATTACCCACATCATTATTATTGTGAGAGAGACAGGCAAAAACTATCTGTATGCACCATAAACAGTGAGATGAAAAAACTAGAATAACTATCACTAAAGGTGATAAATACCCCCGCCCCTATATTTTATGTCACAGGGGCAATAACTCTGCAATGTCAATTTAGGGGCAATAACTCCGTAATCATTAGGCCAACACTCATGAAATTTGTGCTTTGCACATCTACTGCTCCTGGTGAATATCATGACAAATATCAAGTGAATAAGACTTAAACTGAAGGAATAGTTCTCTGGACAAGAAGTTTTGAGTAAATTCAGGGGTAATTAATTTGGCAAACATTTGAGAAAAATGCATCTTGAACCTCTACTGCTCCTGGTGAATATTTATGCAAAGTATCAATTTAATTGGACACAAAACTAAATGAGTGTAAAAAAGTGCAGACCATGATCTGATAATATGTCTGAGACACAGCGGCTGGTCTGGATCCAAACTTGTTGCAAATGTCCAAAGGTGCCTTTTCGCATAATGTTGGCCAACTATACATATGACAGAAAAGACCTCCTTAAAGTGAATCAGAAAGACACTGTAGGAGGAGTTGTCCGGACAAGCATTTTTAAGTCAAATCAGGGGCAATAACTCAGTAATTCTTGATGGAATTTTTACAAAATGTGTGTCTTGCACATCTACAACTCCAAATGGACACTTCTGCCAAGTATAAAGCGAATCGGACTGAAATTGTAGGAGGAGTTGTCCGGACAAGCATTTTAAATGTGAATCAGGGGCAATAACTCATTAATTCTTCATAGAATTTTCACGAAAGTTGCGTCTTGCACATCTACAACTCCTAATGAACACTTCTGCCAAGTTTAAAGTGAATCAGACAGAAACTGTAGGAGGAGTTGTCCGGACAAGCATTTTTAAGTCAAATCAGGGGCAATAACTCAGTAATTCTTGATGGAATTTTTACAAAATGTGTGTCTTGCACATCTACAGCTCCTAATGAACACTTCTGCCAAGTTTAAAGTGAATCAGACAGAAACTGTAGGAGGAGTTTTCCGGACAAGCATTTTTAAGTCAAATCAGGGGCAATAACTCAGTAATTCTTGATGGAATTTTTACAAAATGTGTGTCTTGCACATCTACAGCTCCTAATGAACACTTCTGCCAAGTTTAAAGTGAATCAGACAGAAACTGTAGGAGGAGTTGTCCGGACAAGCATTTTTAAGTCAAATCAGGGGCAATAACTCAGTAATTCTTGATGGAATTTTTACAAAATGTGTGTCTTGCACATCTACAGCTCCTAATGAACACTTCTGCCAAGTTTAAAGTGAATCAGACAGAAACTGTAGGAGGAGTTGTCTGGACAAGCATTTTTAAATCAAATCAGGGGCAATAACTCAGTAATTCTTGATGGAATTTTTACAAAATGTGTGTCTTGCACATCTACAGCTCCTAATGAACACTTCTGCCAAGTTTAAAGTGAATCAGACAGAAGCTGTAGGAGGAGTTGTCCGGACAAGCATTTTTAAGTCAAATCAGGGGCAATAACTCAGTAATTCTTGATGGAATTTTTACAAAATGTGTGTCTTGCACATCTACAGCTCCTAATGAACACTTCTGCCAAGTTTAAAGTGAATCAGACAGAAACTGTAGGAGGAGTTTTCCGGACAAGCATTTTTAAGTCAAATCAGGGGCAATAACTCAGTAATTCTTGATGGAATTTTTACAAAATGTGTGTCTTGCACATCTACAGCTCCTAATGAACACTTCTGCCAAGTTTAAAGTGAATCAGACAGAAACTGTAGGAGGAGTTGTCCGGACAAGCATTTTTAAGTCAAATCAGGGGCAATAACTCAGTAATTCTTGATGGAATTTTTATAAAATGTGTGTCTTGCACATCTACAGCTCCTAATGAACACTTATGCCAAGTTTAAAGTGAATCAGACAGAAACTGTAGGAGGAGTTGTCCGGACAAGCATTTTTAAGTCAAATCAGGGGCAATAACTCAGTAATTCTTGATGGAATTTTTACAAAATCTGTGTCTTGCACATCTACAGCTCCAAATGAACACTTCTGCCAAGTTTAAAGTGAATCAGACAGAAACTGTAGGAGATAGTTGTCCGGACAAGATTTTGCAGACAGACAGACCGCCCGACCGACCGCATGACCGACCGACCGACCGACAGGCTGATTCCAGTATACCCCCCACAAACTTCGTTTGCGGGGGTATAAAAACCTTTAACCCTTTACCACACAATCCCGACTTTCAACAACCTTGAGAATTTTTAGAAAGCTTTTGACCATATTGTGGGAAAAGGAGAAAGTGCTGGTCACCAGCATTTTTTTTCCTTTTCCTAAAATGTTTTTTACCTTTCCTAAATTAAATTCTGATTTTTGAGTCACATTTATTTTGCTTCGTGCAAATGCTTTTAATTTGGACTGTCCTAAAATTTTGTTGTTTGGAAAATGGTTAACAAAACTGAAAGTTTTTGCAGACCATTAAATGAAATGTGGCTAATAATAATTATGATGGCATACACCTTGGCAAGGGTATAATACACTGAAAGAAAGGGAGGAAATGCTCAGGTTTCCAGCATTTTCTCCTTCTTCCACTAATTTTCTAAAACCTTTGTTCATCAGGGTCAAAATTTAAACATAGGATTGTTTGGTAAAGTGTTAAAAAAGGGGATCAGGTGTTTTCTTAGGTAGCAAAATGAGTTTGAAAATGTCATCTAAAGTAGCAGACCTGATGTCATCTTTAATCTTATATAAGAGCCATCCATAACCCAACAATCTAACCCTGTACCAAACAACCTTGAGGAAAGAGGCTATTGAAAACATTGTAAGAAAACTAGAAAATGCTGTTAAGCAGCATTTTCTTCTTTTTTCCACAATGCTTTTTACCCATTCAAAGAAATTTCAATAATTTGAGACATATTTATCTCTCGAAGTTGAAAACGACAAAATTTTAGACTGGTCCAAATTGAAAGCTTTTACAAACAATATGTTGAAAGTAGTTCAAATGATAATTTCCGTCTTTGATAGGGTAGAAAACATTATGCAAAAGGGAGAAAATAGCAGCATTTTCTCCCTTTCCCACAATGTTTTCAAAGGGCTTATTCATCAAGGTCGTTAAAACTCAGGATTGTGTGGTAAAAGGTTAAATTGTCATGTACAAATGCTTTGAATTTCTTTGAGACTATAGCTTTGTTGTTTGATAAATAGTTAACCTCATGAAATGAATTTGTGACAGATAACTTTGACAATTTCAAACATGGAAAGCCAGAAAGAACTCGGGTTTATTTCATGAATATGTGACATAGAAAACTTCTAGTTTATCCTTCTGCTACAATGTTTTAGGGTTGGTCTTCATATCTGCATAAGGTCCTTTTCATTAATTCAGCATTCTAAGGACTGATTCTTTCCCCATCAACCCTTCCCCATTAACCCTCCAACCTCTCTTGTAACACCTAGGCTATCTACTAAAACCACCTTGATATTACAATATTTCACAGGTTTTACCAAACTAAAATGTCTGTTTCATTAGCTGAGAAGCTGGAAATTTGACCAGCAGGATTTTAAAACACTTTTCACAGGCATTTTGCCATTTTATACATAGATGATTTTGCTTTTTTCAGTGAAAGATGGAAATTTATTTCATCGACTGAACATCATCGGTAATATTTTCACAAGTGACACAGCATTGAACGAAAATATTACCAATGATGTTCAGGAGATGAAATAAATTTTGATCTTCCACTGACAAAAACAAATATTCTATTTATTTCATGCTTCTAACCCCATTTTTGTTGAACTTTCATCATAATCCAGTACATTTGTTTTTGGTAATTCCCCCTGGGGTACCCCCCTAACAACGCATTACAATATTACGTTAAGTGTGAGAAATACAGGGTAAAATCATATTTCCCTGTATCTGAATGGCACGCGCTGTTTGCCTAAGTACCTGGTGCGCGTGAACTACTGTTTCCGCCTTCAGTTGAAGAGTTAAAAAATATGAAATTAGTATTTTTCACTGGTCGTAACCATGAAATATCAAACCATAATCCACCATTATTTCTCGATAAACTGCCGAAAAGTATGAAATAAAGTAAAAAATTGATACTGTATAGCTGTAAAAAAGGATACATGGCAACACAGGCAGATAAAGAAACTTGCTCATACTGAGTAATTACTCATGTTTTTTTTTTACACCTCTACCAGACACTTCAGAGTTTTGAAAGCCCTAGGGAATAAGCCTTTTGAAAGCCTTCTAGGAAAAGGAGAAAATTCATGCTGCTCATAAGGCTTTACAAACATTGTAGATGAAGGAGAGGATGCTAGATTTTTCTCCTTTTCCCCCAACCTTTTTTTACTCATCCAAAGGCAAACTCTATCAATTGAGTCATATCTAATTTGTCCTCTGCACATGTATATGAACTGACCTTTCTGCAAACGCGAATTTGGCACGTCCACCTTAGTAACACGGTATTTTGGTCGCTATGTCCCACAAACAAACCAGAAAATGGCATCAAATACATAGAGAACGAGAGATTATTTCAGTTTTATTCTAGCCTATGTTTTGCTCTAATTAAAGCATCCTTAGTTTTTTTTCCCCAACTGTCTTATCAATTGGAACTAACTCGACAAAGTAACAAAAACAAGAGGGCCATGATGGCCCTGTATCGCTCCACTGGCTTATAAATACAAACCATGAAGAGAAGTCTTCACTATATAAGCCCTTATAAAACTTTGACCCCAGGGCTACAGTCGGACTAAATGGGGAATATGTGTATTAGAAGAATAACATGCCAAATTTGGGAGTTCTTGGCCTTATGGCTAGTAACAAGACGGTTTCTGAAGTTTTCACTCCATAAACCCATGTAAAACTTGTGACCCCTGGTGCAGGGCCAAACTTGATCCTAGGGCTGTAACAAATGGGCCCTCTTTGTAGTTGTCCACTAGATAATGCTATAATATGCAAAATTTGGTAGCCTAAGCCTTATGGCTATGTACACCAAGATTTAAAAGTTTTCCTTATGTAAGCCTATGTAAATCTTGTGAACCCCCCCCCTCCCAAGCATGAGGCCAAATTGACCCCGAGACTATAATTTGGGCACTTTTGGTAGACCCCAACTAGATCAAGCTAAATGCAAAATTTGGTAGCTCTAGGCCTTATGGCTAGGTACAGGAAGATTTTTAAAGTTTTGTCTATATAAGCCTATGTAAAACTTGTGACCCCTGGGGCAGAGCTAATTTTGACCCCAGGGCTATAATTTCAAGAAACATGATAGAGGTTTACTACATAAAGCTACCTGCCAAATTTGGTAGCCCTATGCCTTATGGTTTCAGACAAGAAGATTTTTAAAGTTTTCTCTATATAAGCTTATGTAAAACTTGTGACCCCTGGGGCAGAGCCAATTTTGACCCCAGGGCTATAATTTCAAGAAACATGATAGAGGTCTACTACATAAAGCTACATGCCAAATTTGGTAGCCCTATGCCTTATGGTTTCAGACAAGAAGATTTTTAAAGATTTCCAATATTTTTCAGTTTTGTTGCCATGGCAACCAGAGTTTTTGAAGGAATCAAATTCTTTCAAGAAATTCTGAAGAGGACCATGGCAGGATCATTTCTGTGAAGTTTCATGAAAATTGAATGGGTAGTTTCAGAGAAGAAGATGTTTGAAATAAAAGTTAATGCACAGACGGACGGACGGACGCACGGACAGACGGACGGACGGACGGACGGATGCACGACGGACACCGGGCCATGACATAAGCCCGCTGGCCTTCGGCCAGTGGAGCTAAAAAAATAGTTTTGAACAGTGTCATTTATGAGCAGTTGAAAAATGAAAATAGTGCAAATATGTTTGTAAGTCTGTGTTTGGTCACAGCATTTAACCCTTTACCAAACAACACTATTTTCGATTGGTCCAAATTGAAAGCATCTGCAGACGACAAATTAAATGTGACTCAAATTATTAATATTGTTTCTGAAAGGTAAGAAAACATTGTGGAAATCAAAGAAAATGCTGGTTACCAGCATTTTCTCCTTTTCCCACAATGTTTTCAAAAGGCCTCTTTCTTAGGGTCGTTAAAAGTTGGGATTGTGTGGTAAAGGGTTAAACTAAAATTTTGATACATTGTGAGTAGATTGCTGCATTATCCATAATTTATAATGGGGGCATACGTTTTTAAGACATTCTGTCAGTATGTAACATGTCAGTTTGACAGTAAACAATATGAGAAAAAGATTTACTAATTTAACTCTTTACCACACAGTCCCATGCTTTAACCTTGAAGAAGGAGACTTTTGAAAACTTTCTCTTTTTCCATAGATGTTTTTTACCCTTTCAAAGACAAATGTCATCATTAGAGCGACATATCACTTTTCAACAGCAAATGTTTTCAAAATAGAGGAATCTAATCTATTGTTGTCTGGTTAAGATTTAACTAACACCTCTAACACCTGTTTGAGTGGAAATCAATTAGTTTCATTGTAAGTGATCAATTAGGTGGTTTGTCCTATTTTCAACAGGTGTATGTTATAAAAACTTTTATACTGGGGGTAATTATAAGAATTATAAAAGTATCACAAGAATCGTATGACGATGTTTGCAATGTAAACTTATTTATGAAACAGGGTGACAAGTGGCTGTCAATAAAATATCCTTCCACCGTTTGCATGTTTTGTATGTAACGATTACAATGGTCTACAAGTCATGGTTTGGAATTTGAAAGATGTTTGTTCAGTTAGATTTCAATACGGGTAGTTTAACAATACACTTTAGCAAAATCGTTCTTTCTTTCCACAAAGATTGAATTTAAAAAAAAAAAACCTGCTATTCTGTTATGCGGTAGAGTGGCTGGTTTTTCGGAATCCTGGTTGAATCTACCGGCAACATTTTACGTTGATCTAGGTGTTTGGAATGGATTCTTTTATTTTTCCTTTCAGGGTATATAATTTAACAATTACCATACCATGTGATTCTTATGTGTAACTTTAATCCATTTTGAAGTGATTATTTTCTAATCCAGTCTTCAATGGTACAAACAAAGAGAAAACAATTACATTGTCCTTCAATGGAAAGTCTGTCACATTGTCTGACCCTTTAATGTTTACATGTTGCGCTTTTGATTGGCTCATAGGAACTGTCAATCAAAATCGGCAGAAAGGTCAATTATTGACACATCTCAAAGTGTCCAATAAGATTTTGTCATCTGCAAATGCTTTCAAAATGAACAAGTCTGAAATTTCATGGTTTGGTAAAGAGATGCATGACTGATTGATTGATTGTATGGTGTTTAACGCCGTTTTCAACATTACGAGGGACACTTTTTAAGTTCGTAGAGTAAGCCTATAACTTTTTAACGCGATTATGAAGTTGAACGATTTTTTACACAGAACTTGCGTAATCATTCCTCTCTCGAACGGTGTCACGGTATGTGGCACACGAGGTCCACGTGCGCGCTGCGCTGGGTATTTTCAACACGTGGTTTTATACACTATAGTAAAATATAGCGTTCAATATGGATGGAAAAATCTCTGAACAGAGGGTATATTGTAAGATTCGAGCACAGCTCGGGTTTTCGCCAACAGAAATTCATGCTGATTTGCAAAAAGTTTATGGGAATGGTGCTTTAAAATATGCTACAGTTTGCAAGTGGGTACGTCGTTTTAATGATGGTCGGGAGTCAATTGAAAATGACCCTCGGGTGGGTAGGCCGGTTTCCGTTTTGACGGAAAAGAACGTTGCTACTGTGAAAACGTTAATTGAGGAAGACTCACGTTATACCGTGCAAGAGATAGAAGAATTAAGTGGCATTCATTCGTCAAGTGTTTTGAAGATCTTACGTGAACGACTTGGGCTACGTAAGATCTGCGCACGCTGGGTGCCCCATTTGCTCACTGACGAGCAGAAACAAAGTCGGGTTAGACTTGCATCGCAAGTTATAGAAAAATATGATAAATGTGACCCACGTCGTTTGAAAGAGATAGTTACAGGTGATGAAACCTGGATCTATCATTTTCAACCCGATTCTAAGGCTAAAAATAAGGTTTGGGTTTCATCTGAGGGCGACAGACCTGTCATTGCGCGCCGTTGCAAAACATCAAATCGCATGTTGTATGCGATATTCTTTGATTCGAAAGGTCCAGTCCTTCAAATTCCAGTCCCGAAAGGTAGTTCTGTCACTGGAAAGTTTTACAGAGAAAGTGTTCTTACTCAACTTGTTGATTTCTATCAGAAACGCAGACCGCGCACCGGTGTCCGCGGCATCAAATTACTCCATGATAACGCACCGGCCCATAAATCCGCTACGGTACAGGAATATCTGAAAGAATCTGGGCTCGATGTCTTAGATCATCCCCCATACAGCCCTGACCTGTCCCCCTGTGACTTTTGGTTGTTCCCAAGACTAAAGGAAATGCTGGCAGGGCACCGTTTTGAATCCCGTTGTGGTATAGGCAGTGCGGTCTACCAGTGTCTGCAACATATACCTAAAGAGGACTACCGGGCGGCGTTCCGGAAATGGGTAGATCGGTGTAAAATGTGTGTGGAGGCAGACGGGGCATATTTCGAAGGTCTTAGATAAATAAAATTTTGATATTTCAAGCGGTTTTAAAAAGACCGCCCTGCTCTACGAACTTAAAAAGTGTCCCTCGTATTTCAGTTATATCGCGGCAGCCAGTGCACCTATCCATGCTTTCCTGGAATTTTACCAGTACTCCGCACAATATTCTTTCCAAGCCATAAAGAGATGCAACCTCTGAGTCTGTAACTGTTCATTTTATATGACCATACTTTCTTGTTCTTTCCTGTCTCATGGAATTGGATAGGATACAATGTAACGGGTATAAAATTCAGAAACTAAGTAAGATTAATTGTATCTATAACCCACTTATATCAACTCTTTACCAGACAACAAAATTTTAGACTTGTCCAAATTGAAGGCATTTGCAGACAACAAAATCACTTTGACTGAAAATGGAAGTTTGTTTTGGGAAGGGTTGAAAACATTGTGGGAAAAGGAGAAAATGCTGGTTACCAGCATTTTCTCCTTTTCTCACAATGTTTTCAAAAGGCTTCTTTCTTAGGGTTGTTGAAAGTCAGGATTGTGTGGTAAAGGGTCCAGGAAATTTGAGTAACATTATAGAGCTTTAGTGGAGAGCAAAGATCACGATCAGACTGCACAGTACATGTATATGCAGTCTGATTAAGAATCTACATTATCCAAGTTTTTTAAGTGAACCTAAAATATCTTCACTGTTTGAATTTGTTCAGACTTTAAAACAAGACTGATTTGCTAGCTCTGCAGTGAAAGAATAAACAAATACACGTACTGTATGTGTGGAAATTTTTGCGACATGGGATTTTTTGCAATTTCACAAATTCCTAAAATTCGCAAACTTTTCTATTCACATATTTTACAACAAGTATACCAACAAATAATGAGTATCTTTAATTTGCAAACATTTCTGTATGCAAATTGTCAATCAGTAATTTGCAAAATTTTCAAGATGCTTTTCTATCCATGCACATACACAGTAAACTTCTTTCTACAACTTATAATAGTTGCCTTTGTGGCCAGTGTGGATCAAGATCAAACTTCACAGATCTTGCAACATTTTAGACTCGTCCATACTGAAAGCTTACGCAGACAACAAAATGAATAAGGTTCCAACAATTTGATTTGTTTTAATTATTTACCACACAATCCAGAGATTTTAACGACCCTGGCAGTGAAGGTTTTTGAGACATTGTGGGAAAAGGAGAAAAAGCTGGTAACATGCACTTTCTCATTTACCCTCAATGTTTTCTACCACTCCAGAACAAAACCTCAATTTTTGAGTCATAATTTTATATTAGATCTAGTCTGCAAATGCTTTGAATCTGGTCAAGTCTAACATTTTGTCATTTGGTAAAGAGTTAAAAGGGTAAAAAGTATTGCAGAAAAAGGAGAAAATTCTGGTTACCAGCATTACCTCCTTGTCCCCCATTTTTTTCAAAGCCTCTCCTCATGGATGTTATACCTTAAAGCACCTTTCATGACTGTAGTTGCTTTTGTGGCTAGTGTAGATCAAGATCAGGCTGCACAAAACATGCAACCTGATCTCTAATGTACACTGTCCGCTTTTCTGAAGCACTGCAGACAATTAGGCAACCATGAAATTGCAATTATTCCAGTCATATTTCTTGGATGAAAATGTCTAACAGGTTTATTTGGCCTCCAAGGGTTAACCCTTTACCGCACAATTCCGCCTTTTAATGACCCTGGGAAAGAAGCCTTTTGAAAACATTCCGGGAAACGAAGAAAAAGCTGGTAAGCAGCATTTTCTCCTTTTTCCACAATGTTTTCTACCCTATCAAAGAAAAATTGCATCAACTGAGCTACACTGAAGTTGTTGTCTGAAAATGCTTTCAATTTGGACAAGGCTAAAATTTTGACGTCTGGTATAGGGTTAAAGCACAGGATTATTTGGTAAAGGATGTACAAGAAAAATGGGCACCACAGGTGAAACCAATCCAAATAAATCAAAGTTAATTGGATTGGGAGAGTGAGATAGCTTTCAACTATTGGGCAGGAAAAAAAATCTTATTTCTCAGTGAGAAATGGCAGAGATATTTTTCTTTCATTTTCCCCATTTTTTTCCCAAATCACGAAGGAAAATATCTGGTGGTATGTTTTGGCCAAGAATTCCTGATGTGTTGCTTCACTCTTCACAAGAAGACATTATATTTAGACTTATCCAAAATGAAAGCATTTGTAGATGACAAAATGATACTATGAATGATTTAAAGACTGATTGAGTGGTATTCAATGCCATTTTTTCAGTAATGTCAGAGAGGCCAGTGCACCTATCCATGCTTGACTACAATTTCTATTACTATTACAATGCACAATATTCATCTGAAACCACATGCTGCTTTCCAACATAACCATTGTCAAAACAATGATCAATTGTGAAAGAAGAATGAGTCCTTTTTCAATGACTATCATCAATCCTACAAAAGAAATTTGCTGAGCTGGTGTTTTGAACCAGTGAATCCTGTTCTCAAGTCCTATCCACAACAAACTGTGCTACCACTGTATGGCGTTACTCAAAAGTAGATATTTCCCTTCAACAGATTACCAGCATTTTCTACTTTTCCTGCAATGTTTTCAGAAGTTTCCCATTACCTAGGTAGAATGAGCATTTTCTCTTTTTCCTCCAGTGCTTTAAAAAGCGTTCTTCCTCAAGGTCATCAGGGGGTGGGGGTTGGTGGTTGGGAGGATGGTCTTGTAAAGAGCCATGGAGGATGTCAATTATCAGCAGATGATTTACATGATCTATACTACTACTTATGTGTACTTACACAGGTATAAGTGTGTGTACTTACATAGGTATATATGTATGTGTACTTACATAGGTACATGTGTGTGTACTTACATAGGTATATATGTATGTGTACTTACGTAGGTATATGCTCATCTGCTTGAGTATGCTGAATATCATAGCCTAAACTTCGTAGTCTATCTACCACAGTGTCATTGCCCAAAAAGTGTCCTGCAATTAAAGGAAACACCTATATAAATACCTGACTAAAAAGACTTTCAACCTTTGGACAACAAAAGCCTAAGACTTGTCCAAAGTGAAAGCACAAAAAGACAACAATTAATCAATATTTTACCCTATTAAAGACAGAATCAACTTTGAGCTACATTTATATAATTTTTAGTTTCTGCAAATGCTTTCAATTTGGTCGAATCTTTTTAACTTCTGTCTTTAGTTAAGAGTTAAGGCCAAATATTAATAAAATATGGCAAGAAAAATTTGATAAGAAGACTTTCAAAGGTTCACTATAGACAGAAAGGCTCTTTAAAAGCAGCCAGTTGTTTTTTACAAATAATAATGTCAGCAGTGAATCTGAAAGAGGACTGACCAAGGACCACACATTCCATGCTATTAATGGATTCTGTTTTGCAAATTGACTTTACAAGAGAGTGAGTTGCAAAAAACATTGTTTCATTGGATGTACCATCAGGTTTCTGAACATTACACAGATAAAATACTATATAATGACTACCACTTTACAAATATTGCTGCATGCTTAACTCTTCCATATCTTTGACCGATGAAAATACAGTCAGGTGAAACTGAGAAAGATTGTCAGCCAGTGGGGCTTGACTAAACAAGCCAAAGTATATATCCAAATCAGACTGTATGTGCTGTGAGGTCTGATACTGATCTATGCCATCAACAAAAGCCTATGTTTTTTGCTTACGGCACCATTAAGGGTTTAACCCTTTCCCAAACAAGCCCTGGTTTTCACATGTCTGCAGTACAAGTCTTTTAAAAACACTGTGGGAAAAGGAGAAATTGCTCGTAATGAGCATTAAGGGTTTAACTCCTTACCAAATAACAAAATTTTAGACCAGTCCAAACTGAAAGCATTTGCAGAGGACCACATAAATGTGACTCAAAAATTGAAACTGTGTTTTGGAAAGGGTAGAAAACATTGTGGGAAAAGGGGAAAATGCTGATTACCAGCATTTTCTCCTTTTCTTACAATTATTTTCAAAAGGCTTCTTTTTCAGGGTTTTATACAGTCAGGATTGTGTTGTAAAGAGTTCAAGTCTTTCCCAAACGACAAATTTTAGACTCTTTCAAATTCAAAACAACTGCAGACGACAAACTCAAAATTGGTACAAATGACCATAAGGTCTCTGATAGGGTAGAAAATATTGTGGGAAAAGGAGAAAATGCTGGTTACCAGCATTTTCTCCTTTTCCCACAATATTTTCAAAGGCCTTTTTTTCCTTGGGTCGTAAAAACCAGGTATTGTTTGGTAAAGGGTTAAACAATCACATTAAATTGCAATTAATCATTTACACAGACAGTGTTGATTTTGGATGTTTTAGTTTTTTTTTAATAAATACTTGCAACTTAACCCTTAGATCGCCACATAAACCCAACAGACATTTTCAGTCTAGAAAATAAGACTTCAGCAAATTGCATTTCAAGCTTCCTTTGGTTTAGAGTATTTCAACACAGCAGACAGAGTAAACCAAAGATCAGACTACATGCTTTGTGCAGTTTGATCTTGATCTATAAAGGCTAAAAATACAAGTTTAGTTGTGAAATACGTTTTCAGAATGAACACAAAACTGAACAAGGGAGATAAATGATTTCCACCTTGTCTTAAAACTGAGTTATTTCCCTTTGACCATAACAAAATCAGTAATGCCCAATTCTGTGGACTCAAATCTTGATCTTGGTTGTTTACAGAAGTGATGATTTTGGCACTCCATAGGCTTAACCCTTTACCACACAACAAAATTTTAGACCTGTTCAAATTCAAAGCATTTGCAGACAACAATTTAAATGTGGCTCAAATGAAAGGATTTGTCTTTGACAGGATAGAAAACATTGTGGAAAAATGATAAAATGCTGGTTACCAGCAGTTTCCCCTTTTCCCACAATACATTCAAAAAAGCTTCTTCTTCAGGGTCGTAAGAAATCAGCATTGTGTGGTACAGGATTAAATACAACCCCTAATTCTAAAAAAACAAGAGGGCCATGATGGCCCTGTATTGCTCCACTGGCTTATAAATATAAACCATAAATACTAAACATTTCAATTCTGAGCCAAATGGTTTCAAAATGAAAACTTACAAGGTTTTCTCTATAAAAGCCCATGTGAAAGTTGAGACCTGCAGGGAAAAGCCATTTTTGATCCCAGAGCTATAATTACTTGAACCCTGGTAGAGGTCCACAAGATAAAGCCACATGCCAAAATAATACAAGTCTATGCTGTATGGTTATAAATAAGGTGATTTTCAAGTTTCATCCATATGAAGCCTCTGTCAAACATAAGACCCCTAATGCAAGGCTAATTTCAAAAAAAACAAGAGGGCCATGATGGCCCTGTATCGCTCCACTGGCTTATAAATATAAACCATGAAGAGAAGTCTTCACTATATAAGCCCTTATAAAACTTTGACCCCAGGGCTACAGTTGAACTAAATGGAGAATATGTGTATTAGAAGAATAACATGCCAAATTTGGGAGTTCTTGGCCTTATGACTAGTAACAAGACAGTTTCTGAACTTTTCACTCCATAAACCCATGTAAAACTTGTGACCCCTGGTGCAGGGCCAAACTTGATCCTAGGGCTGTAACTTGGGCCCTCTTTGTAGTTGTCCACTAGATAATGCTATAATTATGCAAAATTTGGTAGCCTAAGCCTTATGGCTATGTACACCAAGATTTAAAGTTTCCCTATGTAAGCCTATGTAAATCTTGTGAACCCCCCCCCACCCCGCAAGCATGAGGCCAAATTGACCCCAGGACTATAATTTGGGCACTTTTGGTAGACCCCAACTAGATCAAGCTAAATGCAAAATTTGGTAGCTCTAGGCCCTATAGCTAGGTACAGGAAGATTTTTAAAGTTTTCTCTATATAAGCCTATGTGAAACTTGTGACCCCTGGGGCAGAGCCAATTTTGACCCCAGGGCTATAATTTCAAGAAACATGATAGAGGTTTACTACATAAAGCTACCTGCCAAATTTGGTAGTCCTATGCCTTATGGTTTCAGACAAGAAGATTTTTAAAGTTTTCTCTATATAAGCTTATGTAAAACTTGTGACCCCTGGGGCAGAGCCAATTTTGACCCCAGGGCTATAATTTCAAGAAACATGATAGAGGTCTACTACATAAAGCTACATGCCAAATTTGGTAGCCCTATGCCTTATGGTTTCAGACAAGAAGATTTTTAAAGATTTCCAATATTTTTCAGTTTTGTTGCCATGGCAACCAGAGTTTTTGAAGGAATCAAATTCTTTCAAGAAATTCTGAAGAGGACCATGGCAGGATCATTTCTGTGAAGTTTCATGAAAATTGGATGGGTAGTTTCAGAGAAGAAGATGTTTGAAATAAAAGTTAACGCATGGACGGACGGACGGATGCACGACGGACACCGGGCCACGACATAAGCCCGCTGGCCTTCAGCCAGTGGAGCTAAAAATCAAAAGTGATCCAGATTTGGTAGCCCTTGGGTTTGCGGTTGGGAGCAAAAAGATTTTTTGAATTTTCATGATATAAGCACATGTTTATGACCCATGAGATTGGACTAATTTTGACATAACTTTAACTCAAGGTAAGGAACAAGAAGACCTTTTAAGTTCTCACTATATTAGCCTATGTAAAGCTTGTGACTTATTGGGTGAAGCAGTTTCAGAGACCATAAGCTTGATGGCCTTAGGCCTGTGGAGCTAAAAAGCAGTATCTTTTTCATGAGCTACAATGACGTTAGTAAATACAAGCTTTTGGAAAAATTTTTTAAAGGTTTTTCAATACTTTTCAGTTTTGTAGCCATAGCAACCATAGCTTTTAACAGAACTTAATTCTTTGAAGACATTCTGAAGAACATCATGGCAAGACGATATCTGTAAGGTTTAGTCAAAATTGGAAGAGTGGTTTCAATGAAAAAGATGGAACAATCTTGGTAGAAGTCTACAATATGAATCGGCATGCCAAATTTTTATAGCCCTAGGCCTTACAGTAAGGATGAAAAAAGATACCTTAAGTTTTCACTGTGTAAGCCTATCTAAAATCTGTGAATCCTGGAGTGGGACAAATTTTGATCCAAAGGCTCAAAACATGCCAAATTTGTTAGTCCCATGCTTTATGGTTAGAAACAAGAAGACTGTCGAGAAGTCTTCACTATATAAGCCCTTATAAAACTTTGACCCCAGGGCTACAGTTGGACTAAATGGGGAATATGTGTATTAGAAGAATAACATGCCAAATTTGGGAGTTCTTTGCCTTATGGCTAGTAACAAGACGGTTTCTGAAGTTTTCGCTATATAAGCCCATGTGACTTGTGACCCCTATGGCGGGGCCAATTTTGACCCCAGGGCTAAAATTTTGGCCCACTTGGTAGAGGCCCACTAGATATAGCTACATGCAAAATTTGGTAGCTCTAGGCCTTATGGCTAGGTACAGGAAGATTTTTAAAGTTTTCTCTATATAAGCCTATGTAAAACTTGTGACTTGTGGCAGAGCCAATTTTGAACCCAGGGCTATAATTTGAAGAAACATGATAGAGGTCTACCACATAAAGCTACATGCCAAATTTGGTAGCCCTATGCCTTATGGTTTCAGACAAGAAGATTTTTAAAGATTTCCAATATTTTTCAGTTTTGTTGCCATGGCAACCAGAGTTTTTGAAGGAATCAAATTCTTTCAAGAAATTCTGAAGAGGACCATGGCAGGATCATTTCTGTGAAGTTTCGTGAAAATCGGATGGGTACTTTCAGAGAAGATGTTTGAAATAAAAGTTAACGCATGGACGGACGGACGCACGCACACACATACACACGCACGGATGGCGGACACCAGGCCATGACATAAGCCCACTGGCCTTCGGCCAGTGGAGCTAACTAGAAAAAAAGCTTTTGAAGCCATTATGGGAAAAGGAGAAAATGCTGTTAACCAGCATTTTCTCCTTTTCCTACATTGTTTTCAACCATTTCAAAGACACGAATTATCTTTTGAGCAACAATGTTTTGTTGTCTGCAAATGCTTTCAATTTGGAGAAGACTACAGTCTTGTTGTTAGGTTAAGAGAGCACTCCCATATGATGAGAAACGTCTGCAGGGTATTCTGATAGTTAACCATTATGCTGCTAAGCTCAACTTTTAGCTGATCAATACCACAATCTAATCACAATCTATACTGTCCTAAAAAGGAATATTCAGACAAGTTTTGTCCCTTAACCCTTTACCAAACAATTCCGACTTTTAATGACCCTAAGGAAGAAACATTGTTGGAAAAGGAGAAAATGCTGGTAACCCATAATGCTTTCTACCCTATCAAAGAGATTTTAGCAACATTTGGTTAGTGTCTGCAAATGCTTTCAATTTGGTCCAGTCTAATATTCTGACATAATTATAGTAAAGCGTTTAAGCTTCAAACAGATAAGAAAAAGACCAAGTTGACCCCCAAGGTTCCAAGTACAGTTTAGGCTACTTTTAAAGGCGGTGTTGGTTAAAATCGAACAACAAAATGTTAGTCCTGATCTTGGAACCTCACTCTCCACTATTTCAGGAGCTGCTGTTTGATTCTGAGCTCTAATGCCATGGTTACATTTGCACTGGCGCCATATGATTTATTTGTCTGCTATTTTTGGTATGATTTTTCTGGCATCATAGGTTTTTCACTGTACATACTAAAACAAGTGCTGAGTAATACAAGACTTAGTGCAGATGGTAGATGCTACAGTGCCGATGAATCTGTATGATAAGCCTATGGCCACAGTACGGAGGCCCGAGGATACCCACACTGTACCAGCTCTGTAAGCTTATAGCAGGCCAAATGCAAGCTAGGCATAAGATTTAACACCGCATTGGAGGGCAAAACTTCTATAGCTATCCATATTGAAAAGCATTTGCATAATTAATGACACATGAACCCTTTACCACACAAGAAAATTTTTTATTTGTCCAAATTGAAAGCAACTGCAGAGCACAAATTTAATGCTGCTCAAATGGTTTGTTTTGTCCTCAAAAGGGTAGAAAACATTATGGGAAAAGGAGAACAAGCTGGATACCAACATTATCTCTTTTTCCCATAGTTTTTTCAAAAGCCTTCATCATCAGGGTTATTAAAACACAGGATTATTTACTAAAGGGTTAAACGTAGCTCAAATGAAGGAGTCTATATATGAAGGAGTAAAAAATAGTGGGAAAAGCGGAAAATGCTGGTAAACACTAACCAGCATTATCTACTTTTCCTGCATTGTCCTCAAATGTGGCTTTCACCTCAGGATGGTAAGCAAGAGGGCCACGATGGCCCTGTATCGCTCCACTGGCTTATAAATATAAACCATAAATACTAAACATTTCAATTCTGAGCCAAATGGTTTCAAAATGAAGACTTACAAAGTTTTCTCTGTAAAAGCCCATGTGAAAGTTCAGACCCGTAGGGAAAAGCCATTTTTGATCCCAGATCTATAATTACTTGAACCCTGGTAGAGGTCCACAAGATAAAGCCACATGCCGAAATAATACAAGTCTATACTGTATCGTTATAAATAAGGTGATTTTCAAGTTTCATCCATATGAAGCTTCTGTCAAACATAAGACGCCTAATGCAAGGCTAATTTCAAAAAAAAAAAAATCCAAAGTTATCCAGATTTGGTAGCCCTTGGGTTTGCGGTCGGGAGCAAAAAGATTTTTTGAATTTTCACAATATAAGCACATGTTTATGACCCATGAGATAGGACTAATTTTGACATAACTTTAACTCAAGGTAAGGAACAAGAAGACCTTTTAAGTTCTCACTATATTAGCCTATGTAAAGCTTGTGACTTATTGGGTAAAGCAGAGACCATAAGCTTGATGGCCTTAGGCCTGTGGAGCTAAAAAGCAGTATCTTTTTCATGAGCTACAACGACGTTAGTAAATACAAGCTTTTGGAAAAAATTTTTAAAGGTTTTTCAATACTTTTCAGTTTTGTAGCCATAGCAAACATAGCTTTTAACAGAACTTAATTCTTTGAAGACATTCTGAAGAACATCATGGCAAGACGATATCTGTAAGGTTTAGTCAAAATTGGAAGAGTGGTTTCAATGAAAAAGATGGAACAATCTTGGTAGAAGTCTACAATATGAATCGGCATGCCAAATTTTTATAGCCCTAGGCCTTACGGTAAGGATAAAAAAAGATACCTTAAGTTTTCACTATGTAAGCCTATCTGAAATTTGTGAATCCTGGAGTTGGACAAATTTTGATCCAAAGGCTCAAAACATGCCAAATTTGTTAGTCCCATGCTTTATGGTTAGAAACAAGAAGACTGTCGGGAAGTCTTCACTATATAAGCCCTTATAAAACTTTAACCCCAGGGCTACAGTCGGACTAAATGGGGAATATGTGTATTAGAAGAATAACATGCCAAATTTGGGAGTTCTTTGCCTTATGGCTAGTAACAAGATGGTTTCTGAAGTTTTCACTCCATAAACTCATGTAAAACTTGTGACCCCTGGTGCGGGGCCAAACTTGATCCTAGGGCTGTAACTTGGGCCCTCTTTGTAGTTGTCCACTAGATCATGCTATAATTATGCAAAATTTGGTAGCCCTAAGCCTTATGGCTATGTACACCAAGATTTAAAAGTTTTCGCTATATAAGCACATGTAAATATTGTGAACCTGCCCCCCCCCACCCCAGCACGAGGCCAAAATGACCCCAGGACTGTAATTTGGGCACTTTTGGTAGACCCCCACATGATCAAGCTAAATGCAAAATTTGGTAGCTCTAGGCCTTATGGCTAGGTACAGGAAGATTTCTTAAGTTGTCACTACGTAAGCCCATGTAAAACTTGTGAACCTGTGGCGGGGCCAATTTTGACCACAGGGCTAAAATTTTTGCCCGCTTGGTAGAGGCCCACTAGATATAGCTACATGCAAAATTTGGTAGCTCTATATAAGCCTATGTAAAACTTGTGACCCCTGGGGCAGAGCCAATTTTGACCCCAGGGCTATAACTTGAAGAAACATGATAGAGGTCTACCACATAAAGCTACATGCCAAATTTGGTAGCCCTATGCCTTATGGTTTCAGACAAGAAGATTTTTAAAGATTTCCAATATTTTTCAGTTTTGTTGCCATGGCAACCAGAGTTTTTGAAGGAATCAAATTCTTTCAAGAAATTCTGAAGAGGACCATGGCAGGATCATTTCTGTGAAGTTTCGTGAAAATCGGATGGGTACTTTCAGAGAAGATGTTTGAAATAAAAGTTAACGCATGGACGGACGCACGCACGGACGGACGATGGACACCGGGCCATGACATAAGCCTGCTGGCCTTCGGCCAGTGGAGCTAAAAAGGATGGAGTTGTTTAGTAAAGGATCAATCAGATTTCTTCTCTTTGATGTATCAAATTTATACATATGAGCCATGCTCTGGCAAAAGGAGGTTTAATGCATCTCTGTGATGCATGATACCACCAAGCAAGTCATCATGTGATCATGGACCCATAAAATCCATTTTGTCTCACAGCCAACTGAATCATGTGGTAAACTGGTCCTTAGACACGCAGAAAACTGACCAATAGCAAAAAGTTTTGGGTTGCCTGACTGCAGACTGCGCAGGCTGACCTTGGCTTGTACTTTTTCGCAGATGCATTAAACCCTTTACCACACAATCCCGACTTTTAACGACCCTGAGAAAGAAAGCTTTTGAAAACACTGTGGAAAAATGGTAACCAGCATTTTCTCCTTTTCCCAAAAGGTTCTCTACTCTTGCCAAAACACATTCACTCTTTGATTTGCATTTATTTTGTTGTCTGCAAATGCTTCCAATTTGGACTGGTGTAAAATCTTGTCGTTTGGTAAAGAGTTAAGCCCCCTTTTCACAGAGCATGGCTCACTTGTATACTTGTCTGTCTTAAGTCTTTACCAAACGACAAAATTTTAGACTGGTCCTAATTGAAAGCATTTGCAGATGACAACATATAGGCGACTCAAAAATTTAAATTTTATCTGGGAAGGGTAGAAAACATTGTGAGAAAAGAAGAAAATGCTAGTTACCAGCATTTTCTCCTTTTCCCACACTGTTTTCAAAAGCATTCTTTCTCAGGGTTGTTAAAAGTCAAGATTGTGTGGTAAAGGGTTAACGATAAGGAAATAAAATGTGTTTTTTGATGTTGTTTTAACCCTTTACTACACAATCCCGACTTTTAACGACCATCAGAAAGAAGCCTTTTAAAAAAACATTGTGGGAAAAGGAGAAAATGCTGGTTACCTGCATTTTCTCCCTTTCCCACAATGCTTTCTACCCTATCCATTACATGGATCACCATTTAAGGTATGCTTAATTTGTCGTATGCAAATGCTTTCAATTTGGACTTGTCTAAAATTTTGGCATTTAGTAAAGAGTTAATTGATTAATTCAGCACTGTAAATTATAATGACAGATCACCACATTAAAACTTTTCCTGCCTTATAACTAAAATAAAACTTCCAAGTCGATAGTAAATACCCAAATACATGTGTATTGCGAATTCAAAGTCATATTCCAGAAAAAATACCTCCATATCGAACAGTGTAGATCAAGATCAGACTGCATGTTCTGTACAGTCTGATCTTGATTTTCACTGCCCACAAAAGGTCATTGAGTTGAGCTAATAGCAGCCTAGGGGTTAATCCTTCACCAAACGATCCAAAGTTTAAATGACCCATAGGAAGAGGGCTCTTCAAAACATTGTAAAGAACGGAGAAATTGCTTGTAACATTATGTCTTACACCCTTCAAAAGCCAAAATCCTTTATTTAACTCTTTAAAAACGACAAAATTTTAGACATGTCCAAATTGAAAACATCTACAGACAACAAAATAAATGTTACTAAAAAACTGAAATTTGTTCAGGAAAAGGTAGAAAACATTGTGGGTAAAAAGGAGAATGATGGTTACCAGCATTTCCTCCTTTTTCCTCGATGTTTTTAAAAGCTTTCACAGGGTCACCAAAAGCAGGGACAGATAATGCATGTAAAGGTTTAAGCCACATTTGATATGTCATCTGCAAAGTCTTTAAATTTGGACATATCTAAAATTTTGTCTTCTGGTTAAGAGTTAACCCATTACTACACAATCCCGACTTTTAATGACCCTGAGAAAGATTAAGCGTTTTGAAAACATTAAGGGAAAAGGAGAAAATGCTGGTAACCAGCATTTTCTCCTTTTCCCACAATGTTTTCTACCCTTCCAAAAGCGTTTTTTAATTTTTAAGCCACATTGTTTTTTTGTCTGCAAATGCTTTCAATTTGGATGTGTCTAAAATTTTGTTGTTTGGTAAAGAGTTAATTAAGATTAATGTTGGTCCACAGAGCATATTTATTTTCTCCTATTAATAACAATTAACTCCACCAAACCACAACATTTACGATTTTGTCCATTTTGAAGGTATTTGCAGACGGCAAACAAGATTTCACTCAAATGCTGGAAGTTGTCTTTGAAAGGTAGAAAATACTGCGGAATAAGGAGAAAATGCTAGTAACGAGTATATTTCCCTTTTCCCACAATGTTTTCAAAGGTCTTTTTTTCCTCAGAGTTACAACAATGGGATTGTTTCATAAAGGATTAAAAGAAATAAACATCCTAACTGTTCATTTGCATTCCTTTGATCTTTGTGCATTGTCTGCCATGATCAGGAATTACTTATCCATTTCATTTCACAAACATTGACCCTTTACAAAGCAATCTCAGTTGTTTTAACATCCCTGACACAAAAAAAAAAGTATTTTTGAATACATCATGGGAAAAGGAGAAATTGCCGGTAACCATCATATCTCCTTTTCCCACAATGTTTTCTACCCTTATGCAAAATAAATCCTATCATATGAGCCACATCTTACAAATGCTTGCCGAAGTTTGACAAGCCTTTCATTTTGTATTCCATAGGTACAGAGAAAATGATCCATTACAACAGAAAAACTTGACAATTGTTTTTTTTACCCCTTTAAAACAACAAGCTTTGGAAAACGTTAACCCTTTAACTCTTTACCACACGATAAAATTTTTGATTGTTCCGAATTGGAAGCATTTGCAGACCACAAATTAAATGTAGCACAAATTTTGAAATTCGTCTCTAAAAGGATAGAAAACATTGTGGGAAAAGGAGAAAATGCTGGTTACCAGCATTTTCTCCTTTTCCCACAATGTTTCCAAAAGTCCTTTTCCCTAGGGGTCGTTAAAACCCATGATTTTGTGGTAAAGGGTTAAGAATGGGCTGATTAGTCTTTAAGGACCTTTCATGGACAGTTTAGATCAAGATCAGACCGTACACAATGTGCAGTCTGATCTTGAATCAACCATGTCGGATAAGAAGATAATTTTCCTGGAAAACAAACTCTGAAATGGCAACATTAAAATTTTGGCTTTTTCCTGTTGGGTTGCAGATTTGATTTAACCCTTTACCACACAATCCCAAGTTTTAATGACCCTGAGAAAGAAGGCTTTTGAAACATTGTGGGAAAAGGAGAAATGCTGGTAACCAGCATTTTCTCCTTTTCCCACAATGTTTTCTACCTTTTCGAAGGCAAATTCCACTATTTCAGCCATGTTTGAATTGTCATCTGCAAATGCTTTCAATTTGGACCAGTCTAAATTTTTATCGTGTGGTAAGGAGTTAAGTTATTTGTCAGGATGAGAAATAACCCTCTGCAATAATAAACAGTTATCAACCCTAAAGAATAAAACTTTTCAAAACATTGTGGGAAGAGGAGAAAATGCTGTTGACCAGCATTTTCTCCTTTTCACACAGTATTTTTTATGACCAGCATTTTCTCCTTTTCACACAATAGTTTTTATACTCTTTCAGACAAAAATCATGGGGAAGATTTAATTTGCTGCCTGCAATAATGCTCTCCATTTGGACCAGTCTAACATTTTGTTGTTTGGTAAAGAGTTAACAGAATTACAACTTACAGGTGGTTGTTTTAGTCTAGCGACAGACTGTTGAAAAGATTTTGGCAAAAGGATTACTAGTAATTGCCCGGAATGGGTGTAACAGTGTCCTAATGATCATTAATGCTTTACCAAATAATAAAATCTTACAGACTTGTCCAAATTGAAAGCACTTGCATAGGGCAAATTAAATGTAGCTGCAAACAGCCTGAAATGATGGTTATTGTCTGTTAAAGTGTAGAAAACCTTGTGGAAAAAGGAGAAAACACTGATAACCAGCATTTTCTCCATGGCTTTCAAAAGGCTATTTCCTCAGGGTTGTTAGAAGTAGGGATTGTGCGGTAAAGGGTTAAACCCTTTACTAAGCAATCCTTAATTTCAAGTTGCAAAAGGAAACAAACAGATGAGGCAGAAAGCTGAAGTTTCCTTAACCAAGCATTTCCTCCTTTTTCCACAATATTTTCTTCACTTTCAAAGACACATTCTTTCCTTTGAGCCAGATTATATGGGTAGTCTGCAAATTTTTTCAATAGGGAAGAGTCTAAAATTTTGTCCTGTGGTATTTAAGAGTTTAAGACCTGTCTAATTTAAGAAAAAAACAACTGGCCATTTGCAAATGTGTTCATAATTAAGGACCTGCCAAGAGAAAAAGGAAATAAATTTTCCCAGTGCTAAAGTGTAACATTCACCATTATAAAAGAAATGTTTCAGACAAGACCAATAAATCATGGGCAGTTGGTTTAAGGGGAGCATTCATTAATTCCTATGGGGTAGTATTCATTAATTCATAATTTCTTTTCAAAATTTGGACTTATCCATGACGGAGATGGGAGTTCATTTAGGAAGACCAAACAAAAAGTATATACATTTTAAACATTTTTAGAAAAATTAGTTGTTTGAGAAAATGTCGCTCATAATGAGCAACTTCTCCCTTTGTCTCGTGTTTTCTAAGTCATCTACTGCAGAGGCTAAGTATATTCTTATTCAAGAAAGGATTTAATCCTTATCCTGCTAATTTAGTGGAATGAAACTTCGGTCAAGCTGACAGTAAAAAGCCAAGTTTTGCTTATTCAATGATTTTTGGGGGCAAGAAGTCTCCTAATCAGACAGTGAAGATCCAAGATCAGACTGCACATTCTGTGCAGTCTGATCTTGATCTACGCTGTCCACAAAAGGTCAGTGAGTCATGCTTAGCAGCCTAAGAGTTGAACCCTCCCATCTGTATCAGGTTTGCATGTTTAAATCCACTATTTCAAGGCTTTTCCCCTAAATGTGATCAGAAAATATTTGAACAATGTGAAATAATATGTCTTCCAACACTGGGTTTGCAATTAGCAAGGCTAAAATTACAGAGCTTTTCTGCATTTCTTCCGTGCACTGTGAGCTCTGAGGACAGAACAGCAACTGCTGAACTCTTTACTAATGACATATTTTGGACTTGACCAAATTGAAAGCATTTGCAGATGACAAATTAACAGAAGCTCAAATGATGAATTCTGTCTTCGATTTTGTAGAAAACACTGTGGGAAAAGCATAAAATGCTCAGGTTACCATCGTTTTTCTCTTTTTCTACATTGTTTTCTCTTTTTCCAACAATGCTTTCCTCTCCCTCAGGGTCGCTAAACTGTGTGGTAAATGGTCAACTACACAGTCATGTTGTGGAAGGAGGAAATGCTAGATACTAGATACTGACATTTTCCCCTGTTCACACCACATTTTCACAAGACTTTTTCCTACGGGCATGTAAAACTTAGGACCTTTTTGTAAAGGTTGAACCCTTTAACCAAACAATCTCTTATTTTAGCAGGCAATTTTCTCCTTTTTTCTACCCTGTCAAAGACAAATACTACAGCAGCACTGAGGGAACATCCAGTTTTAACTTTATCTAGGGCCACACAGACTTAATATCTCACGATCATGACTTAATTACGGTAACCTATGGCCCTTAATTAAGTAAGTGCATGCCTGCAACTTTACATCTCATGCCCATGACTTTAATATCCCGTGGCCACACAACATATCACAGTGCCATGGCATTATTACCTTGCTGTCATGACATATTTGACTTGTGGCCACAATCTATTTAACTCATGGCCACAACCAAATCAACTCATGGCCACAACTTGATCAGCCAACCAGAGCTTACAACACAACAACAACAAACTTTTAGTGCTGCCATAATCTAACAACCCTGAAGAAGAAGGCTTTTGAAAGCATAATGGGAAAAGGAGAAAGTCCTGGTAACCAGCATTTTTTCTCGTTTCTCACAAGGTTTTCTACCCTAAAAAAGACAGAAATCAACATTTAAATTATCTGCAAATACTCTCAATTTAGATTATGTATCAAACACAAATCCAAACAAGAGGGCCATGATGGCCCTGGGTCGCTCACCTTAGTAGAGTGCCTTAAAGGTTTTTCTTTAATTTGACCTAGTTTTTGACCGCAGGTGACCCAATTTCAATCTCATATTTCATGAAGACAAACATTCTGACCAATTTTCAAGTCAATTGAGCAAAAAATGTGGCCTCGAGTGCCCTACAGATATTTCTTTAATTTGATCTAGTGACCTAGATTATGACCCCAGGTGACCCAAATTTGAACTGGTCTTTGACTATATCAAAAGAAACATTTTAACCAATTTTCAAATCAAATGAATAATAAATGTGGCCTCTAGAGTGCCCACTAGCTATTTCTTTAATTTGACCAAGTGAACTAGTTTATGAGCCCAGTTGACCCAAATTCAGACTCATGTGAGATTTTACAAAGACAAACATTCTGACCAATTTTCAAGGCAATTGAGCAAATAATGTGGCCTCTAGAGTGCCCACAATGTATTTCTTTATTTTGACCTAGTGACCTAGTTTATGGTTCCAGGTGACCCAAATCCAAACTCATCTGGTATTTCATCAAGACAAACATTCTGGCCAAATGTCGGGTCATTTGAGCAATAAATGTGGCCTCCAGAGTGCAAACAAGGTATTTCTTTAATTTGACCCAGTGAACTAGTTTATGACCCAAGTTGACTCAAATTAATCTGATGTGAGACTTACTTTCTAACTAATTTTCAAGGCAATTGAGCAAATAATGTGGCCTCGAGAGTGCCAACAAGGTATTTCTTTAATTTGACCTAGTGATCTAGTTTATGACCTAAGATGACCCAATTTTGAACTCAATGAACTTGTTGCGCTTAGATGGGCAAACAAACTTAGAAGAGAATCATTACAGACCAAATATCAAAGCTCTACGCTTTCCAGTTTTAAAGAAGAATTTTAAAGTTTTCCTTCTTTTGTTCCTATGTTCGAACTTGTGACCCCCGGGGCTGGGCCAGTTTTGACCCAGGGGCATCATATGAACAAACTTGGTAGAGGTCCACTAAGAAATGCTACATACCAAATATCAAAGCTCTACACCTTCCCGTTTAAGAGAAAAAGAAATTTAAAGTTTTCCTTCTTTGTTCCTATCTTCGAACTTGTGACCCCCGGGGCGGGGCCAGTTTTGACCCAGGGGCATCATATGAACAAACTTGGTAGAGGTCCACTCTGAGATGCAACATACCAAATATCAAAGCTCCACACCTCTCGGTTTCAGAAAAGAAGAATTTTAAAGTTTTCCTTCTTTGTTCCTATGTTCGAACTTGTGACCCCAGGACCTGGGCCAGTTTTGACCCAAGCAGCATCCTTGGAACAAACTTGGTAGAAGTCCACTAGGAGATGCTACATACCAAATATCAAAGCTCTATGCCTTCCCATTTAAGAGAAAAAAAAAATTAAAGTTTTCCTTCTTTGTTCCTATGTTTGAACTTGTGACCCCTGGGGCAGGGCCAATTTTGATCCCAAGGGCATCATATGAACAAACTTAGTAGAGGTCTACTAGGCGATGCTACATACCAAATATCAAAGCTATACGCCTTCCAGTTTCAGTTTCAGAGAAGATGATTCTTAAAGTTTTCCTTCTATGTTCCTATGTTCGAACTTGTGACCCCCAGGGCAGGACCAACTTTTGCCCCAAGGGCATCATATGCACATACTTGGTAGAGATCCACTAGAAGATGCTACATACCAAATATCAAAGCTCCATGCCTTCCTGTTTCAGAGAAGAAGATTTTTAAAGTTTTCCTTCTTTGTTCCTATGTTGGAAATTGTGACCCCCGGGGCGGGGCCAGTTTTGACCCCAGGGGCATCATATGAACAAACCTGGTAGAGGTCCACTAGGCGATGCTACATACCAAATATCAAAGCTCTATGCCTTCCAGTTTCAGAAAAGATGATTTTTAAAGTTTCCCCTCTTTGTTCCTATGTTCGAACTTGTGACCCCTGGAGCAGGGCCAGTTTTGACCCCAAGGGCATCATATGAACAAATTTGGTAGAGGTCCACTAGGAGATGCTTCATGCCAAATATCAAAGCTCTATGCCTTCTAGTTTTAGAGAAGATAATTCTTAAAGTTTTCCTTCTTTGTTCCTATGTTGGAAATTGTGACCCCCGTGGCGGGGCCAGTTTTGACCCAAGGGGCATCATATGAACAAACTTGGTAGAGGTCCACTAGAAGATGCTACATGCCAAATATCAAAGCTCTACGCTTTCAAGTTTCAGAGAAGAAGATTTTTAAAGTTTTCCTTCTTTGTTACTATGCTCAAACTTGTGACCCCCGCGGCTGGGCCAGTTTTGACCCTAGGGGCATCATATGAACATACTTGGTAGAGATCCACTAGGCAATGCTACATACCAAATATCAAAGCTCTATGCCATCCAGTTTCAGAGAAGATGATTTTTAAAGTTTTCCCTTTTTGTTCCTATGTTCGAACTTGTGACCCCCGGGGCAGGGCTAGTTTTGACCCCAAGGGCATCATATGAACAAACTTGGTAGAGGTCCACTAGGAAATGCTTCATGCCAAATATCAAAGCTCTACGCCTTCTAGTTTTAGAGAAGAAGATTTTTAAAGTTTTCCTTCTTTGTTCCTATGTTGGAAATTGTGACCCCCCGGGGTGGGGCCAGTTTTGACCCCAGGGACATCATATGAACAAACTTAGTAGAGGTCCACTAGGAGATGCTACATGCCAAATATCAAAGCTCTACGCCTTCAAGTTTTAGAGAAGAAGATTTTTAAAGTTTTCCTTCTTTATGACTATGCTCAAACTTGTGACCCCCGGGGTGGGGCCAGTTTTGACCCCAGGGACATCATATGAACAAACTTAGTAGAGGTCCACTAGGAGATGCTACATGCCAAATATCAAAGCTCTACGCCTTCAAGTTTTAGAGAAGAAGATTTTTAAAGTTTTCCTTCTTTATGACTATGCTCAAACTTGTGACCCCTTGGGCGGGGCCAGTTTTGACCCCAGGGGCATCAAATGAACAAACTTGGTAGAGGTCCACTAGGAGATGCTACATACCAAATATCAAAGCTCTGCGCCTTCTAGTTTCAGAGAAGAAGATTTTCAAAGATTTTGCCTTTTTTTCCTTTTTGTTGCCATGGCAACCAGAGTTGTGGGTGGAATTCAATTCTTTGAACAATTTTGGTAGAGCTTCACCCAAGGAACATCCCTGCCAAGTTTCATCAAGATTGGCCCAGTGGTTTAGGAGAAGAAGATGTTTAAAGAAATTGTTGACGGACGCCGGACAGAGGGCGATCACAATAGCTCACCTTTAGCACGTTGTGCTAAGGTGAGCTAAAAAGGCAGCACAAAACAATGCTGCGACCCGGATCTTTGATCTAAACTGTCTGCTTTGCTGATACACTGTAGACAAAAGCAATCATGAAATTGAGATGATTTGGGCCTTATTTCTATGATGAAAATTTCTGTTGGGTTTATTAGACACTCTCTAAGGGTTAAAAGACAAGTAAAATTGTCAGCTGTTATTGGCTGATTAAGTTGCGGGCACAAGATAATTAATTCCTGGCCACAAGATATCAAGTCCTGGGCTTGAGATAATTACCCAGTACATCATTTTCACAAGATATTTAAATCATATTAGAAAGAATTATTAAGTCCTGGACATGAGACCGTCAGTGCTGCCATACAAAGACAGCTTCTTGAACCACATCTATTTTGTTTTGTAAGCCCTTTAAGTTGAAATTTAAAAGTCTAAAATTTTGTCATCAGGTTAAGAGCAAAATGTCTACTGCAGATTGGTTTCTGGTGGTAATGTCTTAATCATTATCAGATCAATTGTTTCAAAATTTTTAGCTAAAAATCCAAAACTGAGCTATTCAAATCATCTGTATACATTTTACACAGAATTCTGAAATTATTTTTCTGACTTTTTTCCCCAACAATAACTTACGGAAAACAAGTTATGCACACCAATAACTATGGTTACATAAGGTTTCTAATAATGATCTGTGCATTTTGCTGTATGAAGTGGAAAGTAGTGTGGAACTGTAGGAAGAGTTACATTACATGATTTACCTAATGGATTTTACAGATCTAGACATATTTTCTGCTGAAAAAAGCATTGCCACCTGCTGAAATATTTTCACATTCATCTTAGTGCAGACCAATGCTGTAAGCAATGTAGCTAAAGGAAAATCTGCTTATAATGAGTAATTGCTCCTTTTGCCGAAATTGTTCACATGTATGATCCATGTTGATTATCTATCCTTTACATGGATGCCTTCATTAAACCTTTAACAAACAACCCCATGTTTGAACAACCCTAGGGAAGAAGCCCTTGAAAACATTGAGGGGAAAGAACAAAATGCCGGTAAACAGCTTTTCTCCTTTTCCTAGAATGTCTTCTACCCCATTAAAGACAAATTCTACCATTTGAACAACAATAAATTTGTTGTCTGCGAATGCTTTAAATTTTGACAAGTCTACATTTTAGTGGTGTGGCAAAGAGTTAAGAGTTGTCTGCTGCAAATTTACCTCAGGGTGAAATTCCTGGAATGGATTATGTAATATGATAAAGAAGATTAGTAAACCTCTCAGACTTAGTCCTTTGCTGCATTATCCAGAGTTTTAATGACCTGACAAAGAAACCTTTCCAAAACATTTTGGGAAAATGCTATTACCTCTACACCAAACGACAAATTTTTAGACTAGTCCAGATTGAAAGCATTGTGCATATGAAAAAAAAAAATGAGACTTCGTTTTGGAAATATAGAAAACATTGTAAGAAAAAGACAAAAATGCTGGTTATCAGCATTTTCTCCTTTTCCCACAATTTTTTCAATAGGCCTCTTTCTCAGGGTCATTAAAAGTTGGGATTGTGTGGTACAAAGTTAAATACAACAATGTTGACATGAACTACATTGTGGTCTCATCTAGCTAAGAGTTGAGCCAACCAATAAGAAAGTGAAAAAACATAGACAGTTCATCTAAAAGTGAACTCTAGACAACATTCAAATGCCAAATCATCAAAATGATAAGCTCTTTATTTTGCTTTTTTCAATTCAAGATCAACAAACAGAATTTTTTCATACTGTGACATTTAGTAAATAGTTATGAGCGGCGGGTAAAGTCAGCGGATGGGATTGGAACAGACTTAAAAAAACAGATTGGATCAGGCCTAATCTGATCGAACCTAATAACCAGATTGGACTGAATCTAACTGGATCTAACTGGATCAGACTTAATGACCGGAATGGACCCATTTTCTACAATCTCGGATGGATCAACCAAGTTCTATCTTTACCATGACCCCTTATTCCACATTCACTCAGGGCTACTCTGTGGCTCAGTGGTAAAGTGGTAAAGTGTAGGACTCATGACCTGGAGGCCCCGATTTGATACCTCACTAGGATCCACTGGGTTTTTTGAGGGAATGTCCTTGCGCAAGACACTTCAGAGCCTTAGCCTAGTACTGGTGGAACCCAGGAAGTACATGAACATGTGAGCTGTGACCGTGATATGACTGAAATAATGTTGAAAGTGGCATAAAATACCATTCAATCAATCAACATTAGCTCATCTGTCATTACTTTCAGTACTTTGATTTTACTTATCATTATGGTTTCAAGTTGAACTAGAGCTATCACTAAATGTGATCATACCCCCCAACAGCTCCTTGTCACAAAACAGATTAATGTCACAGGAATGCAAAATAAGTGACTGGAGAGTCAATTATACCAGAGCTATCACTGAAGGTGATGAATATCCTGCAATGGCTTCTTGCCAAAGAATTACTCTTTGTTACAGACTAAAGACTTGGAGAGAATAAAACTTACTTGATACATTTTTTTTTTTACCAGTTGGACAAATTGAGATTGGTTTAAATGAAAAGGTTTTGCAGACAACAAATGTCTTTTCATGCAATGTTTTTGACCAGACTCTACATCTTACTTATACAGTACGGAAACTAATGAAAGCAACCTCCGAACCAAATCGGAACCGTAATAGTAACTGAACTGAACCGAAAGTAATAAACTTAAGAAAACATTGTAAATACAGAAGCCATTGCTCACGATGTTTACAATGTTTTCCTTTTTAGTCATATAATACGGAATGCACTGAAACCGCAGCGAAGCCGAAACAGAACCACAAAAAATGTTGCTTTCGTTAGTGTCCGTACAGTATTGGTATCTATTTTAACACATCACAAGTTGAAGACTTGGAATAGTTGTGGAGAACATAGTAAATGCTTGTAATCATCATTTTATTTTTTTCCCAAGTAACTGCAAAGATTAATCTTTCCAATTTTGTGTAGAAAGTAGTAAGTGCTGGTAATCAGCATTTTCTCCTTTTCCAAACATATCTGAAAGATTAATCTGTCTTATATTTGAGTAAACTTCCGATGAAAAGATGAAATTGACATGACATGACATAAGTGAAGTGACATGAAAACTTACTAGTGATGGTTAGTGATGGTAAGTCTACTGTTAACTATCTACAGGTGTAGGAATCTATCATAAGAGAACGACAAAAAAGGGCTTAGCTCTTGGAAATTTTATTTAATTAACTAAGAACAATTTATGATATGCACATCTTTGCTGAGTGCAAAGTCTATCCATGAAGTTTGAAAGAAATTTGTCCAGAATCATCAAAGGGCCATAACTCCATGAAACCTAAATAAACCATAACCAAAATAGGATATGCACATCTCTGCTTTATACTGAGTCTATTTGTGTAGTTTGAACCAAATCTGTCCAATAGTTGATGAGAAAAAGAGCGGACAAGAAATTTCATGAAAGGGCCATAACTCAGTGAAAAATCAATGAACCATAACCAACATTTCATATGCACATCTCTGCTTGATACTGAGTCTACCTGTGAAGTTTGAATAAGATTCGTCCAATAGTTTATGAGAAATAGAGCGGACAAAAAGCTACAGACCGACCGACGGACGGACAGCTGTGTTAAAAGTATTCTATCAAAAGTATAATTTATTTTCATCAATTCAGCAAGGGCACCGTCATAAAGAGAACGACAAAAAAGGGCTTAGCTCTTGGAAATTTTATTTAATTAACTAAGAACAATTTATGATATGCACATCTTTGCTGAGTGCAAAGTCTATCCATGAAGTTTGAAAGAAATTTGTCCAGAATCATCAAAGGGCCATAACTCCATGAAACCTAAATAAACCATAACCAAAATAGGATATGCACATCTCTGCTTGATACTGAGTCTACTTGTGTAGTTTGAACCAAATCTGTCCAATAGTTGATGAGAAAAAGAGCGGACAAGAAATTTCATGAAAGGGCCATAACTCAGTGAAAAATCAATGAACCATAACCAACATTTCATATGCACATCTCTGCTTGATACTGAGTCTACCTGTGAAGTTTGAATAAAATTCGTCCAGTAGTTTATGAGAAATAGAGCGGACAAAAAGCTACAGACCGACCGACGGTGTCCAGAATCATCAAAGGGCCATAACTCCATGAAACCTAAATAAACCATAACCAAAATAGGATATGCACATCTCTGCTTTATACTGAGTCTACTTGTGTAGTTTGAACCAAATCTGTCCTATAGTTGATGAGAAAAAGAGCGGACAAGAAATTTCATGAAAGGGCCATAACTCAGTGAAAAATCAATGAACCATAACCAACATTTCATATGCACATCTCTGCTTGATACTGAGTCTACCTGTGAAGTTTGAATAAAATTCGTCCAATACTTTATGAGAAATAGAGCGGACAAAAAGCTACAGACCGACCGACGGACGGACGGACCGACAGATGGATGGACGGACGGACCGACAAGCTGACTCCTATATACCCCCCCAAACAGAGTTTTGGGGGGTATAACAAGCATTTTTGGTTAAAGGTCAGGGCCTGCTAGTTCTGTATTTCCTGCTGTTAACCCTTTACCACACAATCCTGACTTTTAGCAACCTGGAGGAAGAGGGCTATTGAAAACATCGTGAGTAAAGGAGAAAATGCTGGTCACTAGCATTTTCTCCTGTTCCCACAATGTTTTCTACCCTGTTACTGACAAATTTTGTATTCTGATTAAGATTTATTTTGTCGTCTGGAAATGCTTTCAAGTTGGACCAGTGTAAAAATTTGTCACATGGTAAAGTAAATGAATAGAATGAGTTTGTAACCAAAGTAACATAAGGTGTCAGACACATTTTGTATAATTCTTTATCAAACAGCAGGATTTTTGGACTTTTAGACATTGAAAGCATTTGCAAACTAAATATTAAATATGGCTTTATTGATTGGATTTATGTTTGAAAGGAAAGAAAACGCTGTATGGTAACCAACATTTTCTCCTATTTTCATAGTATTTTCAAAAGCCATCTTTCTTGGTTTTATTAAAACATATGATTACTTCATGAAGGGTAATGTGCTAATTCAATTAGATTTTCTTGATGAAAATGATTATTCAAAACATTTTGATGCTGGTTTTATGGAGTTCTCCTAAATTAAAGTGAAGTTGAATAATGCAACATGGATCTAATTTTTAATCTTGTAACACCATCAGCGTGGGAGCTAAAGATATTAATATTTGCTGAAAGAAATGAACATTTAAATGATTTGATATGTCATTAGAATGAAGCAAAATATTGTGGGGAAAGGATTAACAGCATTTTCTCCTTTCCTCACAATGTTTTCAAAACCCTTTCTTCCTCAAGGTCGTCAAAACTCAGGATTGTGTGGTAAAAGGTTAATTTTTTATAACACTATCCTGGGCTTTTTTAACTATGTAGAAGAACCTTTTGCAGAACATCTTTGAAAATGAGAAAATGCTGGTAGCATTTTCTCCATTTTCCCACAATGTTTTTTCTACCCTTTCAAAGACATTAACTCTTTACCACACAATCCCGACTTTTAATGACCCTAAAAAGGAAGCCTATTGAAAACATTGTGGGAAAAGGAGAAAATGCTGGTAACCAGCATTTTCTCCTTTTCCCACAATGTTTTCTACCCATCCCATAACAAATTTCAAATTTTAAGTCACACTTCATCTGTCATCTGCAAATGCTTTCAATTTGGACTAGCCTAAAATTTTGTCGTTTGGTAAAGAGTTAATCCAGTCATTCTAGCAACATCCAGTTTGTCGTCTGCATATGTTTTTGATTCCAGCACATCTAGAATTTTGAAGTATGGTACAGAATTAAATCTATCAAGCTACTTAACCCTTTACCGCACAATGCCGCCTTTTAACGCCCCTAGGAGAGAAATCTTTAGAAAACATGGTGGGAAAAGGAGAAAATGCTGGTAAATGTTTTCTACCCCATCAAAGAAAAATTGCACAATTTGAGCCACATTGAAATTGTCGTTTGCATATGCTTTCAGTTTGGATAAGGCTAAAATTTTGTCATCTGATAAAGGGTTAATCGATGACAACACATTTTCTCCCTTTCAAAAAAAAACGTCAAAAACCTGTGATGTATCAAAAGCAGTGTGGCAAACCACATGACCATTTGATGTTGTTCATCAGTTGATTATTCATAAACATAATCATGTTCATGCTACAGTCACAAATAAGGAACTGCCACTGGATGGCATGTGTTTCAGCCAAAATGTGGTTAAACTCAATCCAGCCACAGTTGAAATCAAGCAGTGGCGGCTGAAAAATTAGATGGCGCTTGTCAAAGGTTTGGTGCGACTGAAAAGTTAAATTGTCACTGCTAGATTTTTGGGAGGGTTATTAAGTACAAAAGTGGATTGGCCGAGCGCCAAATTAATTGTCAATTACTGAGCATTTGCATGAATCAGACAGAGGCCTATATATGATAATTGCTTTTAAAAGGCAATCTGGTCTTAAGAGCGACCATGAGGGTACCTTCTCATTTATTTCCTGTTGGATTTGGAAAATATATTTACACTAAGCATCTGGTTTTGAAAAAGGCATATTAAACACCAACATAAAAGAGTGTTTCAAAAAAAAATCTTGAATAGCAAACTGGGTTGAGGGGTCAGACACTAACACAACACTATAATAACACACTAGTTCTAGATGATATGATAGCACTAGTTATTGATGATATATTACCTTTAACTCTTTACCACACAACCCCAGGTTTCAACGACCGTACAGAAATCAAAGCGTTGAAAACACTGGTGTGGCATTTGTCAAAGGAGCCATTGTGTGGAATTAATAATTTGAAGAATACACAAAATGTGGAACTAACAAGCCCGGACAAACAAGTCGAGGGACGAACAAGTTTTGGGACGAACACGGTCAGGAGACAAAGGTTGTGTGTATCATTGCGCCAATAGAAGACCATAACGGGTATAGATATTTTCAATAAAAAAAGAAATATTCCCATGATCGATGGCCTAATCAAGTTTATTTAATATGTCGTTGTTAATTATATAATCTAAGCGCTATCGAACCGCTTACTTGTCGTAGAAAAATTGAGTTTAATTGGGTTTATTTCCTTTGGTTTTGCACAAACTACGATACATGATTTTTAAAATACCGTAATGAACTCATAGTGGCATTGTCTTCGACAAATGCCACAAAAACCTTTTGAAAACATTGTGGGAAAAGGAGAAAATGCTGGCAGCCACCATTTTCTCCTTTTCCCACAATGTTTACTACCCTTTTGAAAACAAATTTCAATTTTTGAGTCACATTTATTTTGTTGTCTGCAAATGCTTTGAATTTGGATAAGTCTAAAATTTTATTGTTTGGTAAAGAGTTAAGTCTGTACCAGACAATAACATTTAAGACTTGTCCCTATAGCAAACATTTCCAGAGACAAATTAACACTTTCCCAAACAAGCCCTGGTTTTCACGTGTCTGCAGTACAAGTCTTTTGAAAACATTGTGGGAAAAGGAGAAATTGCTCTCCTTTTCCCACAGTGTTTTCTACCCTTTTTGAGACCTTTCTGCCATTTTCATCAAATTTAAAATTGTCATCTGCAAACTCTTTCAATTTGGACCGGTCCAAAATTTGTTGTTTGGGAAAGGGTTAAATGTGGCTCAAATGATGGAATTTGTCTATGAAAGAGCTGAAGACATTGTAAGCCAAGACACTACACAATGATGAGTTTTCCCGATGCAGTGAGAACAATAATGGCACTAAGTTATTGATGATAGATACCTGTATCTTGGAAGAAGCTTCTTGGTCTGTTAAACTGACTCAACTCTTTACCACACAATCCCACCTTTTAACAACCCTTGGAAAATAAACTTTAGAAAACCTTGTGGAAAAAGAAGAAAATTCTGCTAACCAGCATTTTTCTTTTTTTTGTTTCCCACAATGTTTTCTACTCTTGCACAGCCAAATCTTATAATTCTAACCACATTTAAATTGTCATCTGCAAATACTTTAAATTTGGATAATTCCAAATTTTTGTCATTTGGAAAAGAGTTCAACGCTTCCTGCACTATACATCTGCTGTTGAAAACATTGTTAAACACTGAACAAACTATTCCATGCGGGTTAAGAGAACATATTCTTGAATATCAATGGTTTGAGGACTCAGACACTAGACAATGATGCGTTTTCCTGATGCTGTGAGAACAAAATGGCAGTAGTAAACTGTTAAACTGATGTTAGGTATCTATATCTTTGAAAATTGTTCTTGTTCTGTCAAACAGGATTATCCCAAAGCACAGCTTAATTCTGGTATTGAAAAATGCACTAACTCTTTTTCCAAACAACAAAATATTAGACCCGTCCAAATTCAAAGCATTTGCAGACAACAAATAAATGTGACTCATAAATTGAAATTAGTTTTGGGAAGGGTAGAAAACACCCTGATAAAGCATGCTTTTGAAAACATTGTGGCAAAAAGGAGGAAATGGTGGTTACCAGCATTTTCTCCTTTGTCCACAATGTTTTCAAATGCTTTCTTTATCAGGGTCCTTAAAACTTGGGATTGAGTGGTTAGGTGTTAAAAATTACAAACTGTTGCATATTTTGTATGGACATGAGTTTATAACTCGGGCACTTACAATTCATAATGATCTGTTTTCCTGATGCTGTGAATAATGGCAGTAGTTACTGATGATAGATAGCCAATTATCTTCACAGAAATTTTTTTTTGTCTTTCAAACTACAGTATTTCGCAGTTAGTGTTAATCAAGATGAGACTGCACTGTCAGTGAATTCTGGAACTGGATCTACAACAAGGGCACAACAACCTTACACAAGGGCCCGATGTAAAAAAAGATGCTTAAAATGGAAGATGGAAGATTTTTACTCAACCCTTTTACCACACATTGAGATTTTACAACCCTTAGAGAGAGGCCTTTGGAAAACATTGTGCTAACCAGCATTTTCTCCATTTTTTCACAAAGTTTTTTTTCCATTTTCAAAAGCAAATTTGTTCACTGTAGTTGCATTTGATTTGTTGTCAGACTCTGTAAATGCTTTCAATTTGGACAAGTCTGCAATTTCATCATTTGATAGAGAGTTAAGAAAATAAATGTCATTCTTGTCATATTAAGTAGTGAATGGGGGTGCAATTAATAATTCAAAAACCCTGGTTAGGCAGTGTACACTGTCTATTACTTTGTGAGACAATTCAAGTGACCCAAGCAGTCTTTAAACAGCAATTTATACCAGGTATTTTTACTCACATGGAAAATACTCATGGATGCTTGAATGGTCAATTCTCTTTAACACAGAGAATGTATCATGCAAAATGCTTTCGAAAGGCATCTACTGTGAATAATGAGGAACAGCTTTTGAACTGCATGACTGATATACAAGAACGGATTATTAACCCTTTATCACACAATCCCGACTTTTAACGACCCCAAGAAAGAAGCCTTTTGAAAACATTGTGGGAAAAGAAGAAAATGCTGGTCACCAGCATTTTCTTCTTTTCCCGCATTCTTTTCTACCCTTTAAGAGAAAATGTTATGTTTTGAGCTTCATTTAAAGTGTCGTCTGCAAATGCTTTAAATTTGAACAAGTCTACATTTTTGTCCTGAGGTAAAGAGTTAAAGAGGCTTCAACCTAAATGTATCTTTTCAGCATCAAGAATGACTTTCAACAGTGGATGGAAGCACTTTAACCCTTTCCCAAACAAGCCCTGGTTTTCACATGTCTGCAGTACAAGTCTTTTGAAAACACTGTGGGAAAAGGAGAAATTGCTCATAACAAGCAATTTCTCCTTTTCCCACAGTGTTTTCTACCCTTTTTGAGAACTTTCTGCCATTTTCATCAAATTTAAAATTGTGTCGTCTGCAGACTCTTTCAATTTGGACCAGTCCAAAATTTGTCGTTTGGGAAAGGGTTAATACTGCATTAAATTGTAGGGCAAAGTAAACCAAAAACAACTGCAGTTAATTCATTGTTAGGAGCTTTTGTGAACATTTTTTTCAAGATGGATGACACTGATAGGTCAAGTATGCATTGCATCAAAGCAGAATAAATATTTTTTTAGAACTCACTTGTCTTGCAGGAAGAGTGTCATTTCTAGGAATTTTATTTTTGTGCCCTTATTTTGTTCATCATTTTAACTCTTTTACCATACAATCCCGGGTTTTAATTACACTGATGAAGGAAACTTTTGAAAACATGGTGGGAAAGGAGAAAATACTGGTTACCAGCATTTTCTCCTTTCCCACCATGTTTTCTATCCTATCAAAAACAAATCTCTTAGTATAAGCCTAATTTGATATTTCATCTGCAAATGCTTTCAATTTGGACAAGGGTAAAATTTTATTGTTCGGTAAAGAATTAAAGTTAAGCCAATTCCTGCTTTTGCTGCAATGGGGGCAAAAAAACGCAATTACTCTCATAACTTTCTGAACTTTGATTTTGATCAAATTTTACATTTATTTAATGATGCCTGCCAAATCGGCAGGCTCCCAAATATAAGTTTTTAGTTTAGAAAGGGCTACTTGAGATTTAAGGCTTTAAATTACCAACAAAAGGGGAAAAATAGTTCTTTTATGTCTGGTGGCGTGTAATTTAAACCATTTTGATCCAAACTTGATAAATACATCCATTTCATTCAGGACCACAATACAGAGTTGCATTTTTCACTGTCTGTACTTCTAAAAGTAAACTGGCAAATAGAAAGTCTTTTGCAAGGATCTATGAAAATTATTTTCACATTCCTTTTTCCTTGTTGTACATTGTTGCAACAATGTTCACATTGGAAAGAAGCCAGAGGCTTGAAAAATCTTAGTTCTGGGTACTGCACTGGTTAACTCTTTACCAAACGACAAAATTTTAAACTCATTCAAATTGAAAGCATTTGCAGACGACAAAAAGGGTAGAAAACATTGTGAGAAAATGCTGGTTACCAGCATTTTCTCCTTTTCCCACAATGTTTTCAAAAGGCTTCTTTCACAGAGCAGTGAAAACGTGGGATTGTTTGCTAAAGGGTTAAAGAGACACTGGGAAGGCATTAATTAAGTGCAATAGAAGTTATGGTACAAAATGAAATACTGTCACAAATGGACTACAACACCAGACAAACAAACAATGGGTGCCTTGATAGTTAACTTCTTACAAAACAAAATTTAAGACTGTTTCAAACTGAAAGAATTCGCAAAAAAAAAATAATAAATGTGGCTAACATGATAAGATTTGTCTTTAAAAGGGTAGAACAACATTGTGTGAAAAGGAGAATATGCTAGTGTAACCAGTATTTTCTCCTTTTCCCACAATGTTTTCATTTGCCCTTTTCCTCAAGGTTGTTAAAACATGGGACTTTTTGGTTAAAACTGACAGAAACACTAGGAATGTATGGATATGAGTTACGGCTGCCATGATATAACTGAAACAGTGTTGAAAACAAAGTAAAACCACAGGTAAACAAACCATGAGTAAGATGAAAGATGTTGTTGTTTCTGTATTATATCTTTATCAGATGAAAAAATTTTGGTCAAGTCCAATTACTGAAAGTGGACTTAGCCAATAAGCATTCACCAACAATAAACAAAACATGGCTTAAATGACATGAGGTTTCTTTGAAAGGCGAGAAAACATTGTAAGGAAAGGAAAAAGTGCTGGCTTTGCAGCATTTTCGCCTTCTCTCATATTTTCAAAAGCCCTTGATCTAAAGACAGAATTGTTTGGTGGCAAAGGGTAGACAATTTTATGGTCATGGCACACAATGGCAACCAGCTTCAATCATGAACATTTAATAGGATTTTGAACTTTTATCCCACAAAAATGTTTCACTTTCTTTATACACAATTATAGTAATCTTATAACTTTTTAGCATAAAATTTGAATAATCAAGTAATAAATCAGTGCAACAATAAGCTGGGGAAGAAAAGATGGTTGGTGAGGATTGTGTCGTTTTTCTTAGCCTACATTTTCATACTTTGATACTTTTTCCTTTCAAACAAGCTTTACAAATTGAAACATAATTTTTGCCCCTTTTTCTTCATCATCATAGTGGAGAAGGCAACTTTGAAAAAAAATTATTCCATTGAAATAAACTTGTCACAGCAACTTTTTATTTACCAGAACATAAGGAAAAATTATGTGGAAATTAGTTTGGGAAATGGAGCAATGCAAGTCAAATGCATATTGTTATGTTCCTCCAGTGAGAAAACTGTGTTAAATAGTATCTACTTTATAATGTCAAGCGTTTGTTTTCCAACAATATGTCCTGCACCTTCTGAAAAATATATTTTACTTTCTGTTATATATTCACAGGGTTTGGGATCATGATTGTACTATGTATGTGATTCATGTTTGAAATAAAAAAATATCATATACATTTGTTTGCTGTGTTATACAAACCAGAAGGTACAAAAAAACACATTCAAAAAAGAAAAACAAAATTTCAGAAATTTCCTGCAGCAAAATGTTTACCATCACTCTGGGCAGGCAAGTAAAAAAAAATGTAGACATGGTACCTGTATCCCTCACTCACCATGTGAGTGCCCTACCAATGATGTAACTTAGTAGCAGACAACAACTTTTAACCCTTTCCCAAACAACAAATTTTGGACTGGTCCAAATTGAAAGAGTTTGCGGACGACAATTTTAAATTTGATGAAAATGGCAGAAAGTTATCAAAAAGGGGAGAAAACACTGTGGGAAAAGGAGAAATTGCTCATTACGAGCAATTTCTCCTTTTCCCACAGTGTTTTCGAAAGACTTGTACTGCAGACACGTGAAAACCAGGGCTTGTTTGGGAAAGGGTTAAGACTTGTCCAAACAGAAAGCATTTGAGACAACAAAAACAGTGTGACAAAAAAGCTGATTTCTGAATTTGAAATGATAGAAAACATTGTGGGAAAAGCCTTCTTCTTAAAAACTCAGGATCATGTGGGAAAGGTTTACGTCTTTACCAAATGAAAAAATTAAGTCTTGTCAGAATTTAACTCTTTACCAAACGACAAAATTTTAGGCTAATCAAAATTGAAAACATTTGCAGATGACAAAAATAAATGTGAGAGAAAAATTGAAATTTGTTTCGGGAAGGGTGGAAAACATTGTGGGAAAAAGAGAAAATGCTGGTTACAAGCATTTTCTCCTTTTCCCACAATGTTTTCAAAAGCCATTTTTCTGAAGGTTGTTAAAAGTCGGGATTGTGTGGTAATGGGTTAAAGCATTCGCATACAACAAATCAAAAGTGACTCAAAAACTGAAATTTCTCTTTGAAAGTGTAGAAATTGTGAGAAAACAAGAAAATGCTAGTGACAATCATTTTCTCATTTTCCCACAATGTTTTCAAAGCCCTTCTTCTATAGGGTAACTAAAACTTGGGATTGTGCAGTCAAGGGTTAAGCAATCGGGCCATGTTTAGCCCTGCTATCTCTTTAACCCTCTACCAAATGATTTGGTGATCTTACAAACCCTGAGATTGGCGCCTTTTGAAAATATCGTGGAAAAAGGAGAAAATTATGGTTTCCAGCAATGTTTTGTTCTTCTACCATTTAGAAAACAAACCCTATTATTTGAGTCACATTTAGTGTACCATCTGCATAATGCTTTCAATAACAAGTCTGAAATTTGGTAAAAGAGTCCAATCTACTTAACCCTTTACCACACAATCCCAAATTTTAACGGCCATTACAGAGAAAGCTTTTGAAAACATTGTGGGAAAAGGAGAAAATGCTGAAAACCAGCATTTTCTCCTTTTCCCACAATGTTTTCTACCCTTCTCAAAACAAATTTCAGTTCTTGTGTAACATTTATTTTGTCGTCTGCAAATGCTTTCAATTTGGACAGACCAAAAATTTTGCCATTTGGTAAAGAGTTAAGGAAAGAAAAGCCCCACTATGTTTTACCTGTTCATCTCCATATTCATCCTCACATTCTTCCTTGTAACCAGTCTAAACCATACCACTATCACTATTGGCTATTTATTTGGTGGGAAATGTAACCTGAAGAACAATTAACATAGTGACCTCATAGCACTTGGACCCTGGATCCCTCGCTTAGTGTGTGAGTGCTTTAAAAATTGAGCAATAACTATTCCAGCTATCACATTACAATTATTTCAGGACCAGGCTGTATTAGATTGTAATTCATTGTCCATACAAAAGAAGTGGTCTTCTTTTTGTTCTGACACTGTTTAACTCTTTACCAAATGGCAAAATTTTAGACTGGTCCAAACTGAAAGCATTTGCAGACGGCAAATCAATTGTTGCTCAAATGATGGAATTCATCATGGTTACCAGCATTTTCTCCTTTTCCCACAATGGTTTCAAAAGTTTTATTCTTTAGGGTCATTAAAACTCAGGATTGTGTGGTAAAGAGTTAAGCTATAAATGTGGTAACAACTTTTTTCGGCATAGCGGAATGTGCTGGCCTTTGACCTAATTCTTGGTATTGATATATTAGACTGAATGAACTAGAACTGTTGCAAAGCAAATGCTCACCACCAGCACCTTGTCACCCAAGCAGCATAATCAGAGAACGGAAATGATTTTCAAAAGAAAGATCACCAATGACCTTGACCTTTGACCCATGTGACCAAAAAACAATAGGACATCTCCTTGGGTCATGAGCAACATGTGTATATAAAGCTTCAGGGTCCTATTGAGCTATTGAGTTAGAGCATGGAAACCATTTTTGACTAGTGAAGCTAGTCTATAGGCATCAAGACTGACCTAGAGTCAAAGTAAACAAAAAAAAAAAAAACCCACAGTTGCCAAATACTGCCTCACAGAAAATACTTTTTTCTGTTAGAAATCCTAATTCTGTTATCTGTGACAATTTAGACAAAAACTACTAAATCTCTACCTCTCTGATTTGAACATGTCGTCTTCCAAAGTACTGAACTGAACAAAATGTCATTTGTAAGGCAAAAGATCTTTGCATATATGTAAATTAAGTGACCTATGCAAAGCAGAGAATCACTTATTCCTACACAACTACATGTATATTATGAATGAATCTATGAATAGATACACCTAGGTAACTTGTAGCAAATCCCAGCTATATTAACCCTCACTGAGCAGGGAACTCTTGTCATTCCTTCAGTCTTTCAATATTTAGATCACTGTGAACAGTTAAAACTGTTATGTTAAACTGTTATTCTATTAACCCTTTACCAAACAATCCCAAGTTCTAACAACACTGGGGAAAAATCTCTTTGAAAACATTGTGGGAAAAGGACAAAATGCTTGTACCTATCATCTTCTCCTTTTCCCACATTGTTTTCTGCCCTTTTGGAATCAGATTTCATCAGTTGAGCCACATTTAATTTATGGTCTACAACAGCTTTAAATTTGGACAAGTGCAGAATTTTGCCTTTTGTAAAGAGAGTTAAGTAGTTAACTATATCTTGTGCTATTGGATATTGACTAGTTAACTACATGGTGTTTAATGCCGTTTTCAACATTGTTTCAGTGATATTGCGGTGGCCAGAGCACCTATCCATTCTTTCATAGAGTTTCTTCTACCAGCACTGCTGCGACTCAATGACCTTTTGCAGACAGTGTGGATTAAGATCAGACTGCACAGAGCATGCAATCTGATCTTGAATCTACACTGTCCAATAAGGGGATATATTTTCTCCAAAATGTACCTTTGAAAAAGCAATATTCAGGTGTTCACCATCAGCTTGAAAGTTTCTTCTAACATTTTCTTAGCAGGTTAAGGGTTAAACTTAAACTGGATTATAGTTAACCAATAGCACGCATGGCCCCAGCAACTCAGTCAGTAACATATTGGACTTGAGAACAGGAAGTTACTGGTTTGATCTCCGACTCAGCAAATTTCTTTCCGAGGACTGATGATAGTCATTACAACAGGACTCATTTCTCTCTCACGTTTCAACGATGGTTATTTTGGAAAGCAGCCAGTGGCTTGGAAAGAATATTGTGCTGAGTACTGGTGAAAGAAACTCCAGGAAAGCATGGATATGTGCACTGGCCACTGCTACATAACTGAAATAATGTTGAAAACAGGATTAATAAACACCATACAAACAATCAATCAAATTTGCTAGTCTGTCAGTACTTTCAGTACTTTCATTAAACAAAGTTTAACGGTGACCTACACCTTTGACCACCACCTAAAAAAAATAGGACACCTTCTTGGGTCATGAGCAACACTTGTATAAAGTTTCAGGGTCCTAGGTCAAATGGCTTTTGAGTAAGAGCATGGAAACGAAAAAGTCTACAGACAGACAAATTGATGGATCGATAGACAGACAGACATGGTGAAACCTGTAAGGTAAACTGATCTTGAGTCTGACACGATCTAGTGTCGGACGATTTTGTAGTCTGTTTTCAACACTTTTTCATATCTTCTTGGTGGACAACCATGTATTGTCTGTCACATTTAAGTGTCTTCTATACAGAATTGTAGTTCTTTAACCCTTTCCCAAACGCCAAATTTTGGACTGGTCCAAATTGAAAGAGTTTGCAGACGACAATTTTAAATTTGATGAAAATGGCAGAAAGTTATCAAAAAGGGTAGAAAACACTGTGGGAAAAGGAGAAATTGCTCGTTACGAGCAATTTCTCCTTTTCCCCCAGTGTTTTCAAAAGACTTGTACTGCGGACACGTGAAAACCAGGGCTTGTTTGGGAAAGGGTTAATGGATGACGCAATTCTGGTCTCTGAGTCATCGCCCCAAAAGGAGTAAAGGATTGCACTCTTTGTTGAAAAAGTCACGTTCCCTCTTCTTTCTATGTAATTTCCACTTTGCTTGTAAAAGATTTTAATACCAATTTTTCTTTAGTTGATAAAATGAACATAAAAGAATATAAACATCCTTTAAATTTCAAAAATAAACATCAAAGAATTCATAAATCTGTTCTTTCCCCTCACCCACTGATTTGATATAGACTCAGACACAAAATATCACCAATTTGATGTTAAGTCGGACACTCTTGGAAGTCATGATCAGTCCTCTTAAATTGATCTTAAATAGAACCTAGTAAAAATACATGTTGTGTTAGACCTTGATTGCTTGATGGTTTCTATGATACACAAATTTTGAGATAGTTCCAAATTGAGGAAAGATTAGCAGACAACTAATCAAAACTGGTTAAAAAGGCATTTCAATATAATGATATTGACAACATTGGCATTCTCATAGAAATCAACAGCCAAACGTCTATATAGTCAATTATGAGGAAACCGATCTGAGTTCCAGCAAAATGTTAGTTGTCACCAATAGAAAAGCAGTGGTGACAGAATCGGCACTTAATTTAAAAACTCAAACTAGGTACAATGCTGCTTATCTCAGTGGAACAGATAAAGGATGGCAAAATGTTTCAAATGTGGAAAATGTATACAAAAAAAAATTCACTGTTTCGCAAGATTAATTAATTAATTTTTTCCTATTCTAAAAAAACAAGAGATGAGCAAAAATTCCACCAAAACTACTAAAGATAGCTTCTTTGTCAGTGATTACAGCTGATGCTGTATTTAACGAAAAGGAAGCAGCAGCAGAGAGTTAGAAAAAACAACATAAAACAACAGGAAGAACAAAAAGAGAGAAGGAAAGCAGAAAGAAAATTGAAAAAAAATAAGCAAAAATCAAATACATGCACACTAAAATTCACGATGTCAATATTCTGTAGTATGTCTTCATCGTACAGTAAAACCTCCATTTTGTGACCACACAGTCATAGAAACTATTTTGTTCACTTAGGACAAAGATCTGAATGCAGAACAAATAAATGTGTTTACAAAGACTTTTCAGCATTTATTGTGTTATGCATTCATGTGTCTTCTGAACAGGCGATATTCGAAAATATTAAAGCAAAAGGAGGTATCACTCATACCGAGGTATATCTCCTGGGGAAACTATGTTTTCACATATTGTTGATCGTCAACATTTAGGCCTATAGAGTTCCCACATTTGCAAATTCGTCTCTAGACAAAATTGTATATGCAGCCAGTATTTCATTTAAAGCATGCCTCAAACATAGTTCTACTTGGCGAAGAGTTAAATCACCATCATGTCTCCTAAATAAGTGGTTACATAGAGAGTTTTCACTAAAAAATGTCCTTCTTCTGTCCACCAGTTGTATTCCCAATCTGTCTATCCGAATGCTTTTCTTTGAGTCTGTCTGTGCTCTCACATGTTTGCCTTCCAGTCTGCAACTGTTTTCTGTCCATTTTCAATTATTTTTCAGTTTCTCTCCTTACTTTTGCACAGCCCAAGTAATTCTTTATATATAGCTAGCCGGAGCGACGTGGAAATAAACCATGGAACTCTTGAGTTCCAATCATATCACGGCCAATATTCTGTCCGGCATTTACACACACACACACACACACACAAACACACAAAATGATTTGCTGCTGATTAACTGGTGGTGAAGAACTACCCATTACCAAACTATATATCTAACACTGGTGCATATTGTCCATACTGAAAGAGACTGCAGACAATTAACAATGCGGTATCAACAATTGAAGTTCCCTAATTGATTACACACAGAGTAGGAAAGGGAGTAATTTCTCATTAAGAGCAATTTCTCTTTTTCCACAGTGTTCTCTAAAGTCTTCTGTTGCAGACCCGTAAAATTAAGGGTTTGAGACCAGAACAGTTCCCTGACAAGACAGTTCCCGACACAAGGTTTTGAGATAGTTGCCTGACACTTTTGAAGACAATTTTCCAACACTTTTGTTCAATATCAAATGGCAGTTACCTTGGTTAAAAATGGGTGGTCAAGGATTTTATGGATAAGCAGTGTTTTGTGATTGATTGAAAGGTTTGTACTTGTGATTGACGAGTACATTTGGTTACCATGAGATTGTCTGTAATTTTCTGTGGTTGCCATGTGGAATGTTTATAATTTTCTATAACTCATCTTTATTTAACTCTCTACCACACAATCCCGAGTTTTAACGACTCTGGGAAATTGGACTTTTGAAAACATTGCGGGAAAAGGAGAAAATGCTGGTAACTAGCATTTTCTCCTTTTCCCACAATGTTTTCTTACCTTTCAGAAACAAATCCAATCATTTGAGTCACATTTCTTTTGTCGTCTGCAAATGCTTTCAATTTGGACCAATCTAAATTAATGTCGTTTGGTAAAGAGTTAACGAGACAGTTTGACGACTGCCAAATATGAAACAGTATCGAAATATCCTACATTTTCTCCAATGGTACATACAAAATACATGTATGTAAAAACAGGAGGATTAAAGGACAGATCGTACAAGGTAAAGGTAAAAAAATGTTTCACTCTGGTAACCCGCCCCCCCCTTTCTCTCTAGCTTGCTCTAATGTAATTCCAGAAACAAAGACATACACTTAAAACTAAATTATTCAAAGAATTTAAAGGATTAACTCCAATACTCCTGAAACATAATTGTTCTATTAACTTTCATGCTGGCAAACCGCATTTTTAACAGTCTCTTATTTTCATGACAATCGTGAATCATCGTGAATTCACCTATCAGAGAGTACATGTAAATACCCGTCAATGTATACAGATTTCTTCATCACAAGGTACGAATAATCTAAACACAATGCATTAATTGTCCACAAATATTTCCAATTTCACATGTCGTATGATTATCAATCGTAATTATCAGCAACAGATTATATCACATGGTACAAATCTTTCCCGGAACTGTCTCAAAAACGGGTGTCTTGCTTCCTAGGTCTGCCACACATTCCTAGAATCTTCCTTGTTAATTTAATATCGCCATTTATAATGCATTAAACAGTAAATTTCAATTTTTGCAACGGGTTAAGTGGCAATTTAAAAGATTTTGTGATTAATACAGCGATGGTTTAGATAAGTAAAGAACTGTCTGACTCAATATCAGTGTGTCCGACTCACGGTCGAATGTGTCCGACTCACGGTCAAAATTGGGTTGTGTGTTTTCAAGCCTTTGGTTTCCCACATATTGACTGTAATCGTAATAATTGTAGTTTAAATTGATAGAAAAAAGGTACCAGCTGGTACCTGTGAAGTCTGGAAGTTGAAAACTACAAAATGCGAGGTAGGCATCAGCTTGCGTTAAAAGGGTGTCCAACTCACGATCAGTCTACCCTACACCCCCTTCTACTTCGTAGGTGGGTGGTATAATCAGAATTTGTGATTGGTAAGATATGAGACATGTTCATTATGAGGACCCCTGTAGACTAATATGCTGACATATTTATGCAGTCTATCTTCTTTTAAAAGATATGTCTTGTTTCCTTTTCCTGTGACATTTCTAACTGTTTCAGAGACAAATCTGATTATCTGAACCACATCTAATTTGTAGTCTGCAAGCTGCTTAGAATATTGAATAGTCTAAAATTTTGTCACACAGTACAGTTCAACATAATGGCTTTATGAACTCCAACACTGGATTCCTTACTCACTATGAAAAAACTCTACCAATTGAGCTGTCCAAAACTATGATAGCCCCTACGATTGAGGAAAATTTTGGGGTTTTTTTTTGTGTTTGATACTACATCCCCACGGCCAGCTCACCACCTATCCATGCTTTCCTGGAGTTTCTCTTACTAGTACTTGGCACAATAGTCTTCCAAAACCTTTGGCTGCTTTCCAACATTGACCATAGTCTTAATCTCACAGTGAAACTGGGCAAGCTGGGAATTAAAACCAGCCACTACATATTCATTGTCCATATTTTCAAAATCGGCTGCTGCAAAATTGTTTTAAAAGGTAAATGAGTTAAAATGCTTTTTGATAGTCTATAATTAAATGATACTTAAGGAAATGATATGCAATATCAGATAAGTAATAGAAGATTTAGGGTAGTTCAAAAGATTATCATTATCAACCTTCAAAGGGGAAAACGGGTAGAATTTGATATTGTTGTGTTTGAAGTCCATCATCAAAGTTTGCATTTTGCCAAATTTCAGCGTAAAATCTAGCTACACCCTATTCAAACTCCTTTTTTCCTACAGAGAAATATTTTCAACAGCAACCCACTTTCAAAAACAATTGTGACAAAAGGAGAAAATGTCAATACAACCTGGTAGCATAATAATTGATTGAACATTGAGTTTATGTTGTTTTTACATTGTATTTAATTTTTTACCAGACTATCTCGAGAATTTTAATGACCCCTAGGACACAGCCCTTCATTGTTTGGTAAAGAGTTAACTCTTACGGTTCTTTCCATGGGTCGTTAACCCCGGGATTGTTTGCTAAAGAGTTAAGGGTTAACTCTTTACCAAAAGACAAAATTTTAGACTGGTCCGAATTGAAAATATTTGCAGACGACAGATTAAGTTTAGCTGAAATGATGGGAATTGTCTGTGAAAGTCTAGAAAATCTTGTGGGAAAAGGAGAAAATGCTGGAAATCAGCATTTTCTCCTTTTCACACAAGGTTTTCAAAAGGCTATGATTTCCTCAGGGTCATTAACTCAGGATTACGGTGCAGAGTTAAAAGGAATCATTTTCAGTAGTCTGTTACACAGGAAGCAGTGAGTTAACTTATCAACATATTATGAAAAAATTAGTTTTAACGACCCTGAAGTAGAGGGCCTCTGAAAATATAGTGAGAAAAGGAAACAAGAGGGCCATGATGGCCCTGGGTCGCTCACCTGAGTCAATAGGCAAAATTCACTCAACGTGCATAATCCAATTTCTGACCAATTGTCAGGTCAATTGAGCTTAAAATGTGGCCTCTAGAGCATCCACAAGGAATTTCCGTAAGTTGACCTAGTGACCTAATTTATCACCCCACATGACCCAATTTAGAAATCATCAAAAAATTTATCAAGACAAACATTCTAAACAGTTTTCAAGTTAATTGAGCAATAAATGTGGCCTCTAGAGTTCCCACAAAGTGTTTCTTAAATTTGACCCAGTAACCTAGTTTATGACCCCAGCTGACCCAATTTCAAACTCACCCAATATTTCATCAAGACAAACATTCTGACCAACTTTCAAGTCAATTGTGCATGAAATGTGACCTCTAGAGTGCCCTAAAGGTATTTCTTTAATTTGACCTAGTGACCTAGATTATGAGCCCAGGTGACCCAATTTTGAACTCATCCTAGATTTCATCAAGACAAACATTTTAAGTAATTTTCAAATCAATTGAACAATAAATGTGGCCTTTAAAGTGCCCACAAGGTATTTCTTTAATTTGACCTAGTGACCTAATTTAAGACGCCACATGACCCAAATTCAGACTCATGTAGGGTTTATCAAGACAAACATTTGGACCAATTTTTAAATCAATTGAGAAATAAATGTGGCCTCTAGAGTGCCGACAAGATATTTCTTTATTTTGACCAAGTGACCTAGTTTATGACCCCAGGTGACCCAATTTCAAACTCATCCGATATTTCATCAAGACAAACATTCTGACCAATTTTCAAGTCAGTCGAGCAAGATATGTGGCCTCAAGAGTGACCACAAGGTATTTCTTTAATTTGACCTAGTAACCAAGATTATGACCCAGGTGACCCAATTTTACACTCATCCTAGATTTTTTCAAGAGATTTTATCAAGACAAGCATTCTGAACAATTTTCAAGTCAATTGAGCAATAAATGTGGCCTCTAGAGTGCCCAAAAGGTATTTCTTTAATTTGACCTAATGACCTAGTTTATGATCCAAGTTGACCCAAATTCGGACTCATGTGAGATTTTATCAAGACAAACATTCTAACCAATTTTCAAGTCAATTGAGCAAAAACTTTGGCCTCTAGAGTGCCCACAAGGTATTTCTTTAATTTGACCTAGTGACCTAGTTTATGATCCCAGGTGACCCCAATCCAAACCCATTTGAGATTTTATCAAGACAAACATTCTTACCAAATTTCAGGTCAACTGAGCAAAACATGTGGCCTCTAGAGTGCCCACAGGGTATTTCTATAATTTGACCTAGTGACCTAGTTTATGACCTCAGGTAACCCAAATCCAAACCCATTCGAGATTTTATCAAGACAAAAATTCTGACCAAATTTCAGGTCATTTGAGCAATAAATGTGGCCTCTAGAGTGCCTACAAGGTATTTCTTTAATTTGACCAAATGACCTAGCTTATGACCCCAGGTGATCCAATATCAAACTCATCTGATATTTCATCAAGACAAACATTCTGACCAATTTTCAAGTCAACTGAGCAAGAAATATAGCCTCTAGAGTGCCCTCAAGGTATTTCTTTAATTTGACCTAGTGACCTAGATTATGACCCCAGATGACGCACTTTTGAACTCATCATAGATTTCCTCAAGAGAAACATTTTAACCAATTTTCAAATCAATTGAACAATAAATGCGGCCTCTAGAGTGCACACAAGGTATTTCTTTAATTTGACCTAGTGACCTAATTTAAGACCCCACATGACCCAAATTCGGACTCATGTGAGATTTTATCAAGACAAACATTCTGACCAATTTTCAAATCATCTGAGCCAAAAATGTGACCTCTAGAGTGCCCACAACGAATTACTTTAATTTGAACTAGTGACCTAGTTTATGATCCCAGGTGACCTAAATCCAAACTCATCCGAGACTTTATGAAGACAAACATTCTGACCAAATTTCAGGTCATTTGAGCAATAAATGTGGCCTCTACAGTGCGCACAAGGTATCTATTTAATTTGACCTAGTGACCTAGTTTATGACCCCAGGTGACCCAATTTCAAACTGACTGAACATGTTGTGCTCAGGTGGGCTAACAAACTTAGAACAGGTTCACTACATACCAAATAACAAAGCTCTATGCCTTCAAGGTTTAGAAAAGAAGAATTTTAAAGTTTTCCTTCTTTGTTCCTATGTTAGAACTTGTGACCCCCCAGGGCAGGGCCAGTTTTGACCCAAGGAGCATTGTATGAAAAAACTTGGTAGAGGTCTGCTAGGAGATGCTAGATGCCAAATGTCAAAGCTCTCATCTTTCAGTTTCAGAGAAGAAGAATTTTAAAGTTTTCCTTCTTTGTTCCTATGTTCGAAACTTGTGACCCCCAAGGGCGGGGCCAGTTTTGACCCCAGGTACATCATATGAACAAACTTGGTAAGAGGTCCACTAGGAGATGCTACATGCCAAACATCAAAGCTCCACGCCTTCCAGTTTCAGAGAAGAAGAACTTTTAAGTTTTCCTTTTTTGTTCCTATGTTTGAACTTGTGACCCCCGGGGCATCATATGAACAAATTTGTTAGAGGTCCACTAGGAGATGCTACATGCAAAATATCAAAGTTCTACGGCTTCCAGTTTCAGAGAAGAAGAATTTTGAAGTTTTCCTTCTTTGTTCCTACGTTTGAAACTTGTGACCCCCGGGGCAGGGCCAGTTTTGACCCCAGGGGTGTCATATGAACAAACTTGGTAGAGGTCCACTAGGAGATGCTACATGCCAAATATCAAAGCTCCACGCCTTCCAGTTTCAGAGAAGAAGAATTTTAAAGTTTTCATTCTTTGTTCTATGTTCGAAACTTGTGACCCCCGGGGCAGGGCCAGTTTTGACCCCAGGGACATCATATGAACAAACTTGGTAGACGTTTGCTAGGAGATGCTACATGCCAAATATCAAAGCTCTACGCCTTCCAGTTTCAGAGAAGAAGAATTTTAAAGTTTTCCTTCTTTGTTCCTATGTTCAAAACTTGTGACCCCTGGGGCGGGGCCAGTTTTGACCCCAGGGACATCATATGAACAAACTCGGTAGAGGTCCACTAGGACGTGCTACATGCCAAATATCAAAGCTCCACGCCTTCCAGTTTCAGAGAAGAAGAATTTTAAAGTTTTCCTTCTTTGTTCCTGCGTTTGAAACTTTTGACCCCCGGGGCGGGGCCAGTTTTGACCCCAGGGACATCATATGAACAAACTTGGTAGAGGTCCACTAGGAGATGCTACATGCCAAACATCAAAGCTCCACGCCTTCCAGTTTCAAAGAAGAAGAATTTTAAAGTTTTCCTTCTTTGTTCCTATGTTCGAAACTTGTGACCCCCGGGGCGGGGCCAGTTTTGACCCCAGGGGCGTCATATGAACAAACTTGGTAGAGGTCCACTATGAGATGCTACATGCCAAATATCAAAGCTCCACGCCTTCCAGTTTCAGAGAAGAAGAATTTTAATGTTTTCCTTCTTTGTTCCTATGTTCGAAACTTGTGACTCCCGGGGCGGGGCCAGTTTTGACCCCAGGGGTGTCATATGAACAAACTTGGTAGAGGTCCACTAGGAGATGCTACATGCCAAATATCAAAGCTCCACGCCTTCCAGTTTCAGAGAAGAAGAATTTTAAAGTTTTCCTTCTTTGTTCCTATGTTTGAACTTGTGACCCCTGGGGCGGGGCCAGTTTTGACCCCAGGGACATCATATGAACAAACTTGGTAGAGGTCCACTAGGAGATGCTACATACCAAATATCAAAGCTCTACGCCTTCTAGTTTCAGAGGAGAAGATTTTTAAAGATTTTGCTATTTTTTTCCTTTTGGTTGCCATGGCAATGAGAGTTATGGGTGGAATTCAATCTCTTGAACAACTTTGGTAGAGCTTCACCTGAGAAACATCCCTGCCAAGTTTCATCAAGATTGGCCCAGTGGTTTAGGAGGAGAAGATGTTTAAAGAAATTGTGCACGACGGACATTGGGCGATCACAAAAGCTCACCTTGAGCACTTTGTGCTCAGGTGAGCTAAAAACGCTGGTTACCCCGACATTTTCTCGTTTTCCTTCAATGTCTTCTACTCTTACACAAATTCTACCATTTGAGACACATTTAGTTTGATGCCTGCACAGGCTTTCAATTTGGACAAGTCTTGTCATTTGGTGATGATTTAAAACTTATTTTTATGACCTGCACATTTTTTTTTTCTAAAAGATAAACAAAATCAGTTAACCTTTTTTTTTAAGGATCTGCCCCAGAAATGACACAATTGTAACCCTTTACCAGACAATTCTACGTTTTAATGAATCCCAGAAAGTAGGCTTTTTGAAAACATTGAGGGAAACACAGAAAATGCTGGTCATCAGCACTTTCTCCTATCCATTTACTGTTTTCTACCCTTTCAAACATTATCATTAAATTTAACTTCTTGTCTGCAAATGCTTTCAATTTGGGTACCAGTAAGTCTAAAATTTTGTGGTCGGGTAAAGAGTTAACCCTTTACCACACGATCCCGACTTTTAACAACCCTGGGGAAGAAGCCTTTGGAAAACATTGTGGGAAAAGGAGAAAATGCTGGTAACCAGCATTTTCTCCTTTTGCCACAATGTTTTCTACCCTATCTAAGACAAATTCCATTATTTGAATCACATTTAAATTGTCGTCTGCAAATGCTTTCAATTTGGTTAAGTCTAAATTTTTCTTGTGTTACACAGGTACACAGGTAAAGAGTTAACCCTTTACCACACAATGCCGACTTTTAATGACCCTTAGAAAGAAAGCTTTTGAAAACATTGTGGGAAAAGGAGAAAATGCTGGTAACCAGCATTTTCCCCTTTTCCCACAATGTTTTCTATCCTTTCCAAAACAAATTTCAATTTTTGAGTCACATTAATTTTGTCATCTGCAATTGCTTTGAATTTGGACAAGTCTAAAATTATGTTGTTTGGTAAAGAGTTAAACACTTTATGAAAGATACAGCAATTGCCAAAGAATTTAAGCTACAGTCCTATCATTCCTATTTCTATCAGAGATTTTAGAAATTTTAGTTACTGATATCTTTCATATCTCATTACCTTTTCCCATACCATCAAGTCTTTTAACAATTCTGACAAAGAATGGTTCTGAAAACATTATGGGAAATTTGGACAAAATGCTGGTAACCAGCATTTTCTCCTTTTCCTGCAATGTTTTCAGAGCTCTTCTTCCTCAGGGTTGCAAAAATCCCCAAAATCATTTAGTGAAAGATTAACCCTTTACCAAAATATCCCATGTTTGAACGTCCCTGAGAAAGAAGACTTTTGAAAACCATGTGGGAAAAGGATATAATGCTACAGACCAGCATTTTCTCCTTTTCCCACACTGTTTCCTACCATTAAAAGACATGGATCGCTTTTTGCCATCTGGAAACGTTTCCAGTTTGGTCGTGTCTAAAATTTTGTTGTTTGATAAAGAGTTAAATTGGCAAGTAATGTAGAAGTAGAAAGATATGGAGGGGAATATCCGCCAAAATTCTATGGGTCTTGATGACAATCTTATTTGTGAACATTAGATGTCTTTTCGTCTTCTTTCTTACATCTTACATGCATATTGCATCTCATGTGTCATTATTACTAGTGCATACTGTTTGGTGCTAATTGCCTGCATCATTCTTATAACTTGATCATATTTACTATTGTGTTTTTGTTGAATGATTAATTCTTCCTGATTACTTCCTACTGCGTCATTGCATTTGTCTTTTTTCCCAAATGCTTGCTGCATGTTTCTAGTAGCATTTCACATTCTTCTAAATACATGTTATATTTGTTATACTTCCTTCTCCAGTGTTGAAACTTTCCTAATTGCAGACGAGAAGTATAATGGGTGACAAATGTTTTGGTAACAGACAAGTTCGGTAAATTGGACTTATAAAAGTACATCTATTTGATGTTTCGGTAACAAGGTAATTATATAGTGTTTAACCCTTTACCACATAATCCCGAGTTTTAACGACCTTGAAGAAGATGCCTTTTGAAAATATTGTGGGAAAAGGAGAAAATGCTGGTTACCAGCATTTTCTCCTTTTCCCACAATGTTTTCTACCCTATCAAAGACAACTTCCATCATTAGAGTCACATTTGAATTGTCGTTTGCAAATGCTTTCAATTTGGACAAGTCTACTTTTTTGTCTTGTGGTAAAGAGTTAATGCACCATGATGTTTTTCATACCAAGTAAAGTCTTGGCTCTCATTTGTTCAAGAGTTCTTTTTTCCACACGCTTTCAGACATAATAATTTTGTTATGTTGCTCCTACCATGCTGTATGTAAAATAATATACCTGAAATCACTATCACATCTTGCTTTCGATATTCCAACCATATAGTTGAGGTGATGAATAATACCCAATCCTAACCTTGTACCCGATGTATCTTCCTTTAAAATGTTTTTATGAATATTTCAGTGCGAAAATATTTTCTTCCTTAACCCTTTACCAGACGACAAAATTTTAGCCTTGTCGAAATTGAAAGTATTTGCAGACGAAATTTCAATGTGGCTCAAATGGTGCAGTTTTCTATTGATAGGGTAGAAAACATTGTGGGAAAAGGAGAAAATGCTGGTTACCACAATGTTTTCAAAAGGCTTCTTTCCTAGAGGCGTTAAAAGGCGGCATTGTCCGGTAAAGGGTTAAAGACTTCCAAACCAGCCATTAACCCTAAGAGCGCCTGTCACTACTTCAGTTGCCTTTGTGGCCAGTGCAGATCAAGATCACACTACGCCAAACACCGAGTCTAAACTTTGATTTTCACATGCTCCTTTTCCAAAGCATTCTGAACAGAAAAAACCTTGAAATCGCTAAAATTAAGGTTTTATTTCTACAATGAAAATGGCAGTTAGGTTTATTCGAAGCTCTTAGAGTTAAACTTATGGATAATTCAATTGTTTCCAGAAAGATGGCTTATACAGAGAAAATATTGTTGCAAATGAAGAGAGGGGGTGAGAGAGAGAGATAGATAGTGACATATACTCTTTTGACAAATACTTTTTTCAAACAGCATGAGCAGTGTGTGATCTGAACATGCCCTATCCCCTTAACTTTTATGTGTGCAGTCTGATCTGCAAATTTCTCCTCTTCTATCAATGTTTCAGGGACATAAAAATGAGTTTTAGGGTTTTTGTTTTTAATTTTTCGTCACAAATTCTAAATAGCCACCTTTAAACCCAGGTTAATCTCTAAGATCTATGGGGATCTTCTTTATCTTGTTGGTAATGGGAGGTGTGAAAACAGGCTGTTAAAGAATTCGCGTTTATTTATCGGCACCACCGGTTTCCCATATGGGCGATGGCCCCTGAAGGCTATTAGTTATGTTACAGGGATAGTGCAAGATACATGACGAAACCTATCATAAGTTACATCTGGTTCTTTAACCGTCACAAGAAACCTCAGTTTAACGTCTCATCTGAAAAACTGTTAGTAATTTTAGATGGTTAGCCGAGGGAATCGAACCCACACCCGCAAGTGTCCCAACACAGGACGTTTACAAGTCCTACGCTCTACCTCATGAGCTATACAGGCTGGTATAGGCTGTTAAAGACACATGTCCATACATGTATATAGTATACCGTAATCCCTTTGCTCTCGCAAAGTTCGTACAGGTGTCAGGGACCTAATATGATTTTTTTTATGCAGTGATGGCCGTGTTGTATTGATGAACACACTTTAAAACCTGCGGACGACGACTTGTGTGCACCAGACCAGATTTAGAAACATTGTGGAGGCAGGAGAGGAACAAAACAGAACATTTTTTCTAGACAAGCACAATGTACATTGTCAAAATTACAAGAAGTATGCAACAAAGCATTGTCGAGGCCTCTCTCTCTCTCCCTCTCTCGCTCCCTCTCTTCATTTGCTACAATGTTTCACCTGTAATATCTTTATTAATTCGCACTGATTAACCATAATTTTAACCCTTAGAGCATCGAATAAACCAAACGGCCACTTTCATTTTAGAAAAAGAACATCTACTATAAATGATTTCAAGGTTGTCCTTATTCACAATGTATTAGGAAAATAGACAGAGTAAATCTACGATCAGTCTCCATGTTTTGTGTAGTCTGATCTTGATCTGAATTGGCTGCAAGGGTGAAAGGTGCTCTAAGGGTAAATGGCTGGTTTGCAAGCCGGCCATTTTGTTCCCAAAAGAAAATATTTTCACGAAGGAAATGTTAACATATTTATAAAACTTAAAATTGGCTTAAGCTTGGAGTCTGTTATCTGTAGGACCATTACAATGGGTACAGGTTTAGGATTGTCTATTATTGATTAAATCAACTAAGGGTGAAAGGGTGAAAACCGAAAATAAGATGGTGATCAGAATTTATCAATTTCAGGCATTTATAAACAGCATGAAAGGTAAAACATAACAAATATTATTATATGTCAGAAAACGAGCGGCAATTGCAAATTAAAAATAAAGGTTTGCACAGAAAGCTATGTACTGGGTGTGAGAAACATCAGGGCACTGCCTTGTTACAGAACATCCAATTGATTTATTTATAAGTCCAATTTACCGAACTTGTCTGTTACCGAATAATGTATATGAAAGCGCCATCTGGTATCATAATATGACTTGTCGTATTCGTGTAAATGCCATTCTTGTTAGTGCATACTTCGTTCGCCTTAATTCAGCTACCTATTATAGCTTCAATTTAATATCACAAAAGCCCATAGTTTTTGCCAGAATATGCATAAACAAGAATGTAGCACTTTAATGATATGCTATACGGACATGGGGAAAAATCAGGATAAGGAAGTAAGATGGATGAAATCATAATGTCAAAAGGGGCATAATGAACAGAAGCACACGCTACTAAATAACAATTTTATGGCATACAAGTAGAAGAAGAAAAATGGAATTAGCATCAAGCAACATGCACTAGTAATAATGAAACATGAAATGTTATATGCATGTAAGATGTAAGAAAGAGGACAAATAGACATCTAATGTTCATAAATAAGAATGTCATCTAGACACATAGAGTTTTGGAGGATATTCCCCTCCATAGAAAGACAATTGGCTTGAAGCTATCATCTTATCGCTGAACTTTTTTGCCCTATCAATCCTCTAAGATGTTTTCAGGTATTAAGCTATCAGGTATCACAGTTTCCCTTTGATAAAGTTAATTGGTGTTAAACAGCTAGACATATCAATTACATGACAAAACCCTTTACCGAATGATCCTGTGTCATAACTCTCTACCAAACGACAAAATTCTAGACCTCTCCAAATCGAAAGCATCTGCAGACGACCAAAAAAAAAAAGATCTCAAAAATTGAAATTTGTTTTGAGAAGGGTACAAAAACATTGTGTGAAAGGATAAAATGCTGGTTACCAGCATTTTGTCCTTTTTTCCCCAAAATGTTTTCAAAAGGCTTCTTTGTCAGCATTGTTAAAACTCAGGATTGTTTGGTAAAGGGTTCATGACCCAAGAGATGACATCTTCTGAAACCACTGGGAGAAAATGCTGTTTGCCAGAATTTTCTCCATTTCCCACAATGCTTTTTTCCCTTTCAAAGACAAATCCCACAATTTGAGCCACATTTTATTTGTCATCTGCAAAACGTTGTCACACTGACATGTCCGAAATTCTGTTCTTTGGTAAGATTTAACTGCTTACCACCTGTTTTTTTTTCCAATTTTTCCTGATTAACAACATTTGCAGAGGACAAAGTAGACATGAGTCAATCAAAGTACTGAAAGTACTAACAGACTAGCGAATTTGATTCATTGATTTATGGTGTTTATTAACCCTGTTTTCAACATTATTCCAGTTATGCAGCGGTGGCCAGTGCACATATCCATGCTTTCCTGGGGTTCTTTTACCAGTACTCCGCACAATATTTTTTTCACGCCACTGGCTCCTTTCCCACATAACCATCGTCGAAACATGAGAGAAATGAATCCTGTTGCAATGACTATCATCAATTCTTGGACAGAAATTTGTTGAGGATCAAACTAGCGACCTCCTGTTCTCAAGTCCTGTATGCTACCAATTGAACTGCCAGGACTATGTGTGCTATTGGTTAACTATAATCCAGTTTAACCCTTAACCTGCTAAAAATGTTAAATGAAACTTTCAAGCTGACGGTAAACACCTGAATATTGCTATTTCACAGTTACATTTTGGAGAAAATAATACATCCTCTTATCGGACAGTGTAGATCCAAGATCAGACTGCACACACTGTCTGCAAAAGGTCATTGAGTTGCTGTAGTGCTGGTGAAAGAAACCCAAGGAAAGCATGGACAGGTGCTCTGGCCACCGCAATATCACTGAAATAATGTTGAAAATGGTGTTAAATACTATGCAGTCAATTAGTCAATATCCAATAGCACAAGATGTAGTTAACTATTTAACTCTCCTTACAAAAAGAAAAATTGCAGACAACAAATTAAATTTGGCTTAAATTACGATGTCTTTGTTTGAAAGGGTAGAAACCATCATTGGAAAAAAAGAGAAAATGCTTGATACCACAATGTTTTCAAAAGCCTTCCACCTTTAGGAAGTTAAAACAAAGGATTGTTTGAAAGCAGATTAACCAAGAAGCATGAAAAAGTGCACTGTTTCCACAATACAACAGAAAACTCTTGAAAATGGTATTTAACACAATTCAATCATATCTATTCAGACCTTTACAACACAATCCCACGCTTTTACAACTCTAGGGAGAAGGGCATTGAAAACATGATGGGAAAAGAAGAAAAGACCAGCATTTTCTTGTTTTCCAACATGTGTTGTATACTTTTTCAAAGACAACATCCCCAGATTTGAGCTACATTCAATTTGTTTTCAGCAAATACTTTGAATTCAAACACTGTAAAGTTTTGTTATCTGGTTATAGGGTTAACCCTTTACCACACAATCCCGCCTTTTAAAGACCCTGGGAAGGAGCCCTTTTGAAAACATTGTAGGAAAAGGAGAAAATGCTGGTAACCAGCATTTTCTCCTTTTCCCACAATGTTTTCTACCCTATCAAAGAAAAATTGCACCATTTGAGCCACATTGAAATTGTCTTCTGCAAATGCTTTCAAATTGGACAAGGCTAAAATTTTGTTGTCTGGTAAAGGGTTAAGTGTGTTTTCCAGGAGGATATCCTTGAAAGCTGGAATGATGAAACCTGCTTTGTCTCAAACCAAATTATCAATGAGTATAGTAACCTGATTTTTTTTAAACTCTTAACTCTTTTACACATGACAAAAATTTTGGACCAGTCCAAATTGAAGGCATTTGCAGACAACAAAATAAAGGTGACACAAAAATTGAAATTTGATTTGAGATGAGTAGAAAACATTGCAGGAAAAAGAGAAAATGCTGGTTTTCAGCATTTTCTCCTTTTCCCAGAATGTTTTCAAAAGGCTTCTTCCTTAGGGTCATTAAAAGTCGGGATTGTGTGGACAAAAAAGTAGACTAGTCCAAATTGAAAGCATTTGCAGACGACACTTTAACTGTTGTTCAAAACATAACATTTCTCTCTTACAGGGTAAAAAGCATTGTGGGAAAAGAAGAAAATGCTGGTTACCAGCATTTTCTTCTTTTCCCACAATGTTTTCCAAAGGCTTCTTTCTTGGGGTCGTTAAAAGTCGGGATTGTGTGGTAAAGGGTTAAAACATTGTGGAATAAATGAGAATGTGCTGGTAACCAGCAGTTTCTTCTTTTCCTATAAAGTTTTTTATCCCTTCAAAGACAAATCCCACCGTTTGGGCCACAACGTTTTCAATATCAACTAAGTCTAAAATTTGTAGTTGTGTAAAACGGTGCATGACATTTCATCGAACATGTGTTTTAAAAAAACGATTGCTAAATTTCTAGATTTATGTCACGGAAAGCTCTGTCTGGGAGGGAGATTTGGGCCAACATTCGTCTGGGTTAGGGTAGGGGTCGGGGGTATGGATCGTTTTCGATGAACGTGGTTTTCCACGAAATGTCACACACCCTTGTAAAATGGGTAAACTTTGCAGCCTGGTAAGAGTCAAACCTAAAAGGCTTTCTTTGTACACTGATTAGTTTTACTAAAAGTATGAAAATTAATGTCTTCTGATTTGTATCTCTAAACTGATAGCCTCCCAAAAAACTGACACTGGTATTAATTTTTCTGTTGAGATCTCCCTCTCGGTATTTTCTTGGTACCTGCCTTTAATAGGACCACCTACAGAAGACTTATTCAATTTTTTTGTTTTTCATCTAGCAGTAGACCACTTTAGAAAAAGTGTGGCAATAGACCTTGTTGTGACCTTGACCTTTGAGCCTGGCATCTGAAACCTCAGCTCTGCATGTAAACTCATCAGGGTGCACATATGTGTGAAGTATTTTCAAAATCAGTCGATGGTTTCAAGAGATATGGTATGGACAGGAGTTGACAGCCTCTGACCTATGACCCCTGTGTGACCTTGACTTTACAGCATGGCAACTGAAACTGCTGATCTGCAGGTTGTCTTATCACAAAAGTGAACATTTGTGAAATATGCTCAGTCAGAAAAGGCCTTCATGAGATATAAGGAATGGACAGAATTGCTAACAGATGGATGGACAGAAATCCCCCATCTTTTTAAAAGTAATGGGAAAATTTCCACCTCATTTCTCAAATCCTGGATCAGACATTGGCCAGGAGGTTACTGTATAAAGATCAATTGCTATCACATGCCAGGAGGTTACTATACAAAGACCAATTGCCATCACATGCCTGGAGATTGCAATATAAGACCAACTGCCATCACAAGCCAGGAGGTTTCTATACAATGACCCATTATGGGTTATAATATAAAGAACAATTGCCATAACATGCCAAGGCATTGCAATATAAAGACTAGTTGCCATCACATGCCAGGAGATTACAACATGAAGACCAGTTGCCATCATGTCAGTAGGTTAAAATAAAAGACTAATTCCAATAGCATGGCAAGAGATTACTTTGAAAAGACAAACTGTCATCATATACCAGGTTCTAAATAAAGACTTACTGCCATCACATGCCAGGAGTCTGCTTGAAAGACCAACTTGTGCACTAATGTCCAAATTGTGATTCATTTACTGTTGGCAGACATGTAATCTATTTTTAACTCTTGACCAGAGTGGACAAAATCTCGGACATGTCTAAATCCAAAACTATGCAGATGCATATCAGATGTGGCTGAAATGATGAAAACTGTAAATGAAAGAGTTACCAGCACTTTTTCCTTTTCCCACAATGTCTTAAAAAGCTTGCACTCTGCTTTCAGAAATATATAGGACATGTTTGATTTCAAGCAGCAGGAGGATTTAAATTGAAAAAGGGGCATAACTTTGTCAGGGATATTTCAAGGGTTGCCTGTCCTACTGATATGGATTCTTCTCTGATATTTTACAAACACCAGAGTATGAAGAACTTACACAATGACAGAGATATCAGATAAAGTTTAAAGTTTCGCATCTAAGGACAACAAGAACAGGGCTTTCTCTGTACCTTAGCTTAATGACATTTTCTGAACTCTTTACCGAACGACAAAATTTTAGACTGGTCCAAATTTAAAACATTTGCAGATAACATACTAAACTTTGCTGAAATGGTGGTAATTGTTTGAGACAGTGCTGAAAACCTTTTGGGAAAAGGAGAAAATGCTGGTAAATACAATGTACCAGCATTTTCTTGTTTTCCAACAAGGTTTTCAAGAGGCATTTCAAAACTCAGGATTGTGTAGTAGAGTTAAATGTTGAAAGCACTGATGTGGCATTTGTCATAAGGGAGCCATTGTGTGGAATTAGTAATTCAAAAATAAACACTAGAAATAGTTTCAAAACATTCACTTAAAAGTCAGCCTACTGTATAGTCACATACAATCCAATAGAGTAGCGTGCAATCTTGTGGGTCAAACAAATCTGACTGGGCGAATAAGCCCATGAAGGAACTAGTTTTGGGACGAAGAGGCATGGAATCGGGCGGTCAGCAGACAAAGATAAAAATGTGTGTATAATTACGCCAATAGAAGGCCATAGCAGATCATACTATTTTTGATTAAAAAAGGTATTACCACGATCGATGGCCTATTCCAATTTTTTTAATACACTCTTTTCAATGTCATATCTGAGTACAATCAAAACACTTATTTGTCTTAGAAAAATTGAGTTTAATTGGGTTCATATTGAACTCAAAGTGGCATTGTCTTCAACAAATGTCACAAAAACAACTTAAGAAATGTAAGCTGCAAGAGGTAAATGAGTGTAATATAGTCACCAAACCTAAGCCTAATAGATTCAACAGTTCTTTGTGGCAAGAACCTTAAGTTTCCTTGAGGTCATTGGATAAATAGTCTCTTTCACAAAAGTTTACCTAAACTCTTTACCAAACAACAAAATTTTAGACTGGTCCAACTTGATTTGCAGACAACAAAATAAATGTTGCACAACTTAGGAAATGTTTTTGTAAGGTTAGAAAACATTGTAGGAAAAGGAGAAAATGCTGGTCATCAGCATTTTCTCCTTTTCCCATAATGTTTTTATTGTTCCTTTTCCTTGGGTTATTAAAACTAAGGATTGTGTGGTTAAATGGGTTAAGGAACGTATTTAACCTAGCTCTTTTACTTAGCAGCTCTTTATGGCACATCAAAATTTTAGACTGGTCAAAACTGAAAGCATTAATTTTGCAAACAACAAAACTGATTTGTCATGAATGATGGGGTTTTCCTTTGAAAGGATAGAAAACATCATGGGAATAGAAGAAAATAGTGGTTATCACTTTTCCAGCATTGTTTTCCAAAGTTTTGTCTGGCGTTGTTAAAAATTTGGATGTTTGGTAAAGGGTAAAAGAAGCACTACAGAACTACCTGTGGAAGTAAGAGGCCATTCAAACTTTAATTTTCTAGTCAAGTGGTGAAGTCTTTGATCTTGCTGAGAAGATGGTTATAAACTAACCTGGGGCTGATCAGTTCTATCAGTCATAATCAGTCAAACCTCACCCTTTAAAATCTCTATCAGTCATACCCCACCCTTTAACTCTCCCGAAAAATCCAAAATTTTAATGACCATGAGGTCTTAAAGAAGGCTAACAGAAGAAAAAGCAGGTAAGGAGAAAATGCAGGCAACCAGCATTTTCTCCTAATCCCACAATGTTTTCTACTGTTTCAGAGATAAATTCTCCTCACTGGAGCCACATTCTTCACTACATGATCCCAAGTTTTAACATCCTTATTGTGGAAAAGAGGAGAAATTGCTGGTTGTCAGTGAAAATTTTCTCCTTTTCCCACAATCCTCTCTACTCTTTCAGACACAAATTCCATTATTTCAGGCATATTTAATCTGTCGTCTTCAAATGCTTTCACTATGGACTGATTTAAAATTTTGTGATTTGGTAAAGAGTTAATTGGTTGTCTGTAAAGGCTCTCAAAATGGTCAAGTCTGTAGTTTTCTTGTCTGGTAGAGTTAAAGGCTATTTTTTCTTAAAAGCTTTAAATTGTCTGGGATCTTTTCATGGCTTTTTACTCTCTGAAGACTCCTCCAAAATTCACTTTGATTCTCAATTTTATAGCGACATATTTTATTTGAAGATTATTCCTTTAATGAGTTTATTAAGTTTGACGTCTACTGCGATGATATATGGTCTTAGATACAAGGTGTGTTCTGTGAAAAGGGGGCTTAATGCATCTACAAAAAGTATTGACCCAGGTCAGTCCGTGCATTCCGCACAAGCTGACCTGGGCCGAAACATTTTGCTTTTGGTCTATTGTCTGCATTTCAAAGGACCATTCTACCTCCAGATCCAGCTGATTGGTGGAAAAAAGCAGAATTTATGGATCCCAAATCATGTGATGACACACTTGGTATAATGCAAGGAGATGCATTAAGCCCCCTTTTTCACAGAGCATGTCTCATACATAATGATCAAGAATTTAATGTACAACATACTGATTCTTGGGACAAGATCTTCCATGTTTTGAAATCAAGTTGTAATAATTTGCTCTGCATATACAAGTACAGAATGGAACCCTGTAAAACACTGCAGGAAAAGGATCAATAATCCTCATGTCAATTCTCCTTCAGCAACATTGCTCATTTTCTCTCAATATTTTCAAATTTTTTCAGCAAATGTGTTTTTATTTCCTCAAGACTTTGAATTGGTCTTCTTTCTGTAACTTGTATGCAACTTAAACCTTTACCATTCAATAAAACTTAAAACTTGTCTAAACTAAAACCATTTGCAGGCCACAAACTGAAACACATGTGTCTCCAAATGATGGAATTTTTCTCTGCTTACCAACATTTTCTTCTTTTCCAACAATAGCCTCTTCCCTCAGGGTCATTAGAACTTGGGATTTTGTGGTAATTAGGGTTCACCGGTCTAAAACTTGAGTAGATAAGGCCCTAGCCATAACCCAATGGACATTGGTGACTTAGAATAAGACCACGTGAGAAAAGCTATTACAATTTTCTACACCAAAGTCACAAGAGACCAACATTTCAGAGCTGTTTCACAGAACAAGATGACATTCTGGGATATTCAATTATCTTGGTGGACTGAACTCATTTTAAAGACTGAAGAGATTTTTTTTTTGTTTTCATGGAGGTATGAAAACAAAAAACCTAATCACAGTGTATGAAACCGGGTTGCAGTCGGTTTCTTACAAAAGTGTGATTAGGTTTTCTGTTACCTCCATGAAAACATGAAAAGTCTCTTCATTCTTTATAATTCAATATCACAGAAAACAAATATGCATAAATATAATACTAACTGCATTTTTTTTTTGGTAAATCCAATATTGCAGTTCTAATGCCTAGAACACTGGTATTTCACAGCGTGCGAAAACCGCTCATTCAAGACGTAAAAATGTGTAACTCATGACATCATCATAGCATTGAACATTGCAGATGTACTAGATGTATTATGTAACCTCTAGGGAAGTTTAACATGCTGAAAGTAAGTTGAAAATTAGATTGATCCAATTTGTACCCAGTAAACTGACGAGTTTTATGTCCTCTCTTACACTTAATGAATTTTTTGTTGAATATTTTTTTTTTTCAAGTTATATGATATTCAGAGAAAATACACTTACCTAGCATTTGAACTTTGGACTCGGTATAAAATTAGAAGAAAAAAACATTGTGAAATCTGGTATACATGTTTGTCTACATTAGCTCTTTCACTACTAATGACCACATGTAGCTTTTGTGGATGGTGTAAATAGTGCAGTCTGATCTTTTACCTACATCATCTACTACCCCATGCTAGACTATGATGCAATTTGTATTCAATAGCCATGGGAATCTTCTTTTAGACCTCAAAAAAAAGTGGAATTTCTTGAGTTAGTAATGAAAGAGCTAGTTTGACAGCAAAAGTAGTTCTGGCACTGCATGAATTTTTTTCATGTAGCTATCAAAAAAAATTTCAACCAATCGGAAGTCGCCAATATTCATGCAAACAACTAATATTGAATTATTTGGTCTAAAAGAAAGTTGCAGCAGGTTACTTTCAAAAAACATTGTACCACAAAAATAATCTGCATAAATTAAGGTTTTGTATGTTTATGCATTGTCAAAATATTGTGACAAAAGAGAAAATTCATTCATAACCCTTTACTGAACGATCCTGATTGTTAATGACTCTAAGGAAGATAGCATTTGGATAGCATTTAACCCTTTCCCAAACAAGCCCTGGTTTTCACGTGTCTGCAGTACAAGTCTTTTGAAAACACTGTGGGAAAAGGAGAAATTGCTCGTAACGAGCAATTTCTTCTTTTCCCACAGTGTTTTCTACCCTTTTTGATAATTTTCCACCATTTTCATCAAATTTAAAATTGTCGTCTGCAAACTCTTTCAATTTGGACCAGTCCAAAATTTGCCATTTGGGAAAGGGTTAAAAACAATTTGTTTGAAAAGGAGAAAATATTGGTAAACCAGCATGTTCTCCTTTTTCTACCATGTTGTCTACCATTTCAAAAACAAGTCCCTTTTTTTATAGCCATGCATCTCGGGTTTGTCATCAACAACTCCTTTCAATTTGGACAGGTCTACAACTTGGTCAGTTGGTATAGGGTTAACTCTTTACCACACAATACTGAGTTTTAACAACACTGAGAAAATATCATTTTGAAAACAGTGTGGGAATAGGAGAAAATGCTGGTAACCAGCATTTTCTCCTTTTCCCACAAGGTTTACTACACTTATACAGACAAATACCTCCATTTCAGCAAGATTGAATATGTTGTCTGCAAATCCTTTCAATCTGGACAAGTTCAAAAATTCTTTTGTTTGGTAAAGAGTTAAACCCTATACCATAAGAGCTGAATGTAGACTTATCCAAACTGACAGCATTTGCAGACGACAACTTAAATGTAGCGCAAATGGTGCAATTTGCCTTTGATAGGTTAGAAAACGTTGTGGGCAAAGGAGAAAGTGCTGGTTACCAGCATTTTCTCCTTTTACCACAATGTTGTCAAAAGGCTTCTTCCACAGGGTTGTTAAAAGTGGGGATTGGGTGGTAAAGAGTTAACCCTTTACCGTACAATGCTGCCTTTTGACGCCCCTGGAATAAAATGCTGGTAACCAACATTTTCTCCTTTTCCCACAATGTTTTCTACCCTATCTAAGAAAAGTTGCACCATTTGAGCCACATCGAAATTGTCGTTTGCAAATGCTTTCAATTTGGACAAGGCTAAAATTTTGTCGTCTGGTAAAGGGTAAAGCGAGAATGCTTGACTCCAAATAGGTGATATTCCTTTTCCCTAAGAGTTCTGAAAATATCTCAATGATTATGGATACTCAAAATGTGTGGCAATTTTGGTTAAGAGCAATTAAAGAATTTCTATTTCTTTTGCAATAAAAAAAAAAATGTTATCACCAATTAATCTGCAGAACTCATACAAAGTTAACTCTTTACCACACAACAAAATTTTAGACTAGTCCAATTTGAAAGCATTTGCAGACGACAAAATGAATGTGACTCAAAAATTGAATTCTTTTGGGGGAAGGATAGAAAACATTGTGGGAAAAGGAGAAAATGCTGGTTACCAGCATTTTCTCCTTTTCCATCAATGTTTTTAAAAAGCCTTCTGTCTCAGGATCGTTAAAAGTCGGGATTGGGTTGTAAAGGGTTAACATTAATGGAGGGCTGTGGTTCTTCCAGCAGACTTTAAAAATCAAATAAAACAAATAATCACCCCATCACTGATCAATTTGAGTTAAACTTGTGCCATTAGCAACCTCATGTTTTTACAACCCGGAAGAATATGGCGTTTGAAAACATTGTGGGAAAAGATTGATTGATTGATTGATTGATTGATTGATTGTATGGTGTTTAAAACCGTTTTCAACATTATTTCAGTTACATCAGGGCGGCCAGTGCACCTACCCATGCTTTCCTGGAGTTTCTTTTACCAGTACTATGCACAATATTCTTTCCAAGCCATTGTGGGAAAAGACGAAAATGCCAGTCAACATAATTGTATCTACTTAAACAAATTTCATCATTACAGGCAAATTCAACTCGTTATCCGCAAGCTTTTACTTTTGACGAGTGAAGATTTTGTTATCTTTAAAATTTATTAGCCCTAGTCTTAAATTTGCCTTATTTCCCTTACAGAAGGCCCCTACTATAGACTTGTTTAAAAAAGTATATATAAAAAAAGTCAGACTCATTGACATTGGCACTATTTGCAGACTTCAAAGAAATATGACTAAAATGATGGAACTTTTCTTTAGAGTCTGAAAAGGGTAGACAACATGGTGAGAAAAGGAGAAAATGCTTGTGGAGGAGGCATCAATAAGGAATATTAGTGTGTTGAATATTAACAGATCAACTGGTGAAAAAAATGTTTAGGGTCAGGTGTAAGACATAATGGATTTTAAGGATCCCTAACTATGTGATGTCTTGCTCCGTATGATGCATCAACGAGATGCATTAAGCCTCCTCTTGCCAGAGCATGACTCATATACATGCATACTTCATCTAAAAAAAAATAAATTTACAACCTGTCTCCCAAAAATAAGTCCCTAGTCCTATAAAGAGATCTTCTGTAACAAAAACAGACTTGATATTTTTAATGATGTGCAAAAAAGTTGAAACAATATGGAGGATGAAAGAGGATAAAGTAAGCTTTTAACTTGTCACTCTAAAAAGCATAAAATTTCAAGGGTATCACACTTTCAATAAAATCTATGTGGTTTGATAGTTTCTGATATATTATTTTTAGATCAGAAACTCCATGAAACTTAGTAAAAGACAACTTTTCCTTACTGCACTCATGCTGATTTATGCCATAATTTAATAAAACAGGAGGTCCATTATGGCCCTGTATTGCTCCACTGTCTAACTCAACAAATCAGCCAAGACCAGTAAGGTCAAGAAAAACTTCCGAAGACTGCACTATTATTCAGTATGAAAATGAGCCAACTGCAGTTGCATTGTCTCCTAATATTAAAATAAGCCATGCTGTCAGGCAAAAAGGGGGTTTAATGCATCTCTGTGATGCATGATACTAAGCAAGGCATAACATAATCATGGATCCATAAATTCCTTGTTGTATAACAACTGACTGGATATGAAGGAAGAATGGTACTTTGACATGCAAGAAAATTAACAAGTAGCAAAAAGTCTGACATAGGTTGATACTTTTTCAGATGCACTAAGACCCCTTTTCAAAGAGCATGGCTCAAATGGAATGGAGAAACCAAAAAAGATATACACAAGGATCATTAAACTAAACATCACAAAACTCTGACATACAGAGCAACCCATAAAGTTTGCAATATGACATTTACAGATTGCTTCCTGTTTAATCAAACCTAGTTTAACACAGTCCTAATCATCAAAATGATCCAGTTATTGAAAAAAAAAAAGTTTCCACTTGTTCCATCCTAAAAGACTTGAAATTAGTTAAACCATTCATACTGCCGTATGGTAACAAACTAGATAAGGTAGATAAAATTTAATTGATATGACATTGTGACAATAAAACAAGAGTTATTTCTCTTCGACCATCATATGGCTTAATAAAATGATTGCACAAAAGATTGCACTGTTATACCACTATGTTGTAAGCTGTGCGGGACGAAATGTGTAGTCACTTCCAAGATGGCGGACTGTTTACATGGAGAAAGGTGGGTGTCACATTTTATCATCAATAACTTTTTTCCTTGAAACCTTCCAGTCATGATACTTACAATATATTGTTGGGGAATGAAATGGTAAGCCTCGGTGCTATATAGCAAAGAGCCAGTGCCATTATTCGATACGTCATATCGGCGTAAACATTGCCATTCGGTAAAATTGAAATTTTAAGCATGGAACTTGCATCGTTTTTAGTTTAGAATGGAAAATAAGCTAATGCAGTGGATGAAGGTTGTTGTTTCTGTAGGTATTCATCACATACTTTCCAATGATTACGGTAATTTTGGTGAAATATGTCTAGAAAGACCCAAAAACATATGTTTTGTATATCGCTAATGCAGCGGTGTAGTCCACATCAACAATTTCACACACAGCGGTGTAGACACGTTGTTTTCTGAACGGTTTAGACACAATTTAAAGCACAATGTATGTACGGTTTAGACACAATTGGCTTGGTCTTGAAACGAATCTATTCTTTTCTGAATATAACTTAACTTGGCGTTAATCCAGAATCCTGAAAATTGGCACCAACAGTTCGAGACAGTCTCCCTTATTACCGACACCCACCGAAGGAACCGTCTGGAACCGACAAAGGATCATCGTGGAACGAAAAGAGATAGTCGGGAACAAAAAAGAGTGCATCAAGAGATTATTTACGTATTATTTATGTAATAGTCAGTATTATATCATGAAAAAATAAATTATGAAATTACTAATGAAAGTTTGTGCAATTATAAATCAATTCCAGCATGGTGGCAGCCATAATTTCAATCATTCACTTAGGATGATAATTACCATCCCGGACTTGCCAATCATTTTTATTTTGGAGTTGTTCGAAATACTTTCGCTGATTCATATCTTGGTATCTGTTTGTTTAATATCTAGTTAAAGTTTTTGGTTTCTGTGCCACTGTTCGAGTAAAATATGACCGGTAGGTTAACAGGGGATGGGGGATCTACAAAAATTCCGACAGGAGTAAAAAGTATGTTATGTAATTGTTGTTTTTACCCCAAAAGAAAAAAATCGTAAGATGGAATTCCGTGTGATCGATATTCACAATTTTCATGTACCACTGTACAGTTTGATTTCATAATATACGGGTCATGGATTTATATTTATAAAATCGAATGTTACCCATTAAGATAAGTTATCTCATAAAGTTTTTTATTTATTCTTATCGTTTCCCGAATGTTTTTTTCGGCCCAGGACTACATCTGGTAGGTGAATAGGCAGACCCTTTCGCGAAGTACCAAAGAAATTTCAATTTCCCATATTTTGATAGGAAGACAGTCAATGATTAGCGAAACACTTTCAAAACATGAATAATTCCCGTGGCATCTTATTTGATATAAGTTTGTCTTTTAGAATATACAGGATAGCAATAATATTGTATTTCCAAAAGCCCTGATGTTATTTTTGTTTCAGTACTATAAATGCTATGGAAGAGTCTTTCTATAAGATAGACAAAGTGTTTTTTTAAAGCAGGTAAATGGTATGTAACACAAATATCAAAAGACAAAGTATTTCCATTTCATGTCTAGACCACAGATACTGTCATATTTTATGTCTAAACCGTACAGAATATAAAGCTTATGTCTGTGTCTAAACCGTTCAGAAAACAATGTGTCTACACCGCTGTATAAAATTGTTGATGTGGACTACACCGCTGCATTGGCGATTTACATAACACATGTTTTGGGGTCTTTCTAGACATATTTCACAAAAATTACGGTAATCATTGAAAAGCATGTGATGAATATCTACAGAAACAACCTTCATCCACTGCATTAGCTTATTTTCCATTCTATAACTAAAAACGATGCAAGTTCCACGCTTAAAATTTAAATTTTACCGAATGGCAATGTTTACACCGATATAACGTATCAAATAATGGCACTGGCTCTTTGCTATATAGCACCGAGGCTTACCACATCATTCCCCCACAATATATTGTAAGTATCATGACTGGAAGGTTTCAAGAAAAAAAGTTATTGATGATAAAATGTGACACCCACCTTTCTCCATGTAAACAGTCCGCCATCTTGGAAGTGACTACACATTTCGTCCCGCAAAGCTTACAACATAGTGTATACAGAGAAAATTAACAACACTCAAAAGAGCCATACATTTTGACTGATCAAAATTCTATTACAAAATCCGACACAGCCAAGCTAAAATATGGTGATAAAAATGATTGCGTCTGGGACCTTTTGGCCCTTGTAACAGGCAGGTCCAAAGTACATTTGTGTAGGTCTGTAAGTTTTTCATAATCACGATATGGTGTGCAACACACGAAAAAGGGCCTTCGGACTCATGCGTAAAAGCATGTCGTCCCAGATCAGCCTGTGCAGCCTGTGACTGATCCGAGACGACAGTTCCCATTTTTGTGCGATTTTCTCTTTCACGAACGTCTACTGTACAAAAAAATCTTATGTAGTCGTAAAGTGTCATCTCGGATTAGCCTGCGCGGACTGCTCTACGCAAATGTCCGAAGGTCTCATTTCGCACCTTGTGGGCCATATACAGTAATGTGGTATAAAAGAAGATGATGAAGAAAAACTCACACTCCATATTCCTCTCAGGAGCACTTAACCCTTATCCTGCTAAAATCAAGAAATGAAACTTTCAAGCCGACAGTAAAAGCCCAAAATTTCCTATTTCAAAGGTATTTTTGTAGGAAATATATCTCCTTCTTGGACAGTGTAGATCCAAGATCAGACTGCACATTCTGTGCAGTCTGATCTTGATCTGTGCTGTCTGCGAAAGGTCAGTGAGTCGCAATTAGCAGCCTAAGGGTTAAAAGAGCTCTTTCTTTTTCTTGCCAACAATCTCACTTTTCTAAGAAGTATAATTACACTAGTTTCTCATTTTTCATTTTTGATAATCACCAAGTGGTGTTAGAACCTTAACCCTTTACCATACAATCCAGAGTTTTATTGACCTCAAGGAGGAGGGCTTTTGAAAATATTATTTGAAAAGCAGAAAATACTGGTAACAAACATTTTCTTCTTTTTCCTATGATATTTTCTACCCATTTAGAAAAAAATCTTGCCATTTTTGTCACACTAAATATTATGTTGTCAACAAATGCATAAGTCTAAAACTTTGTCATCTTGTAAAGAGTAAACCGTTTCCCAAATGACGAATATTACACTCTTCCAAATTGAAAGCAGCTGCTGACAACAAATCTGAGAGTAGTACGAATAAAATAAAGTTCTTTAACAGGGTAGAAAACATTGTGGGAAAAGTTGAAAATGCTAGTTACCAGCATTTTCTACTTTTCCCACAACATTTACAAAATGGCTCTACCTTTTGTTTGTTAAAACCCTGACTGTTAGGTGTATGCGATTGGTCAATTTGTGCAGAGGTGCCTCCAGGTTCGACACAACCATGATTCATACAGCACAAAATTAATGCTCTTTTGAAGCTGAGTGGATTTTCAAGTTAAAAGTTAATGTTCCTTTTCACAGTGCAGGGGATTAACTCTTTACCAAACGACAAAATTTTAGACTTGTCTAAATTGAAAACATTTGCAGACGAAAAATTTAATGTGGCTCAAATGATGAAATTTGACTTTGATAGGGTAGAAAACATTGTGGGAAAAGGAGAAAATGCTGGTTACCAGCATTTTCTCCTTTTCCCACAATATTTTCAAAAGGCTTCTTTTCCAGGGTCGTTAAAAGTCGGGATTGTGTGGTAAAGGGTTAATCAGTAAGCTTTTAATGTTGTTGGAAGGTAAAACCACTTTTTGCTGTCATAATTTCTGCAATTTTGATAGATGTGTTTTTATATTTCGCAGCATTTTCTGTTTACAGCTCAATGAAAATCCAAATTTAAATTAACTAATTTTCATAAACATTAAGCAAATCCCTCATGAATTTAACAGGCTTCAAAGAATGTACCTGTTTATTGATGAGGGGAATTAGGAACCAGAGAAAACTGTTGATCAGCAATGACTTAAATTAAGTGTATGTACATGTATATAATGGTGCCCAAAGACCCTGCAAACCAAAAATTTTCAATGTAGTTCTCTATCTATGACATGATGATTGTTTGACCTAAAGAAGCACACATGTCCTACAATAATTCTAATGAAGCTTCTAAACATATTAAGTTATTGAAAATTCAGTTTTGGGCATGATGGTAGACATTTTTTCCAAGATGATTAAGTAAGTGACTGACCCCATTTTGACATGTCTTTTGGACCTTCAACTTATTTTTTATTGCACATCTGATCTCCATTTCAGAAGATCCTGGATTGACCAGCACTATTTTTCAGCCCTGTAGGTATTACTTTGCCAAGAAGTTTTGGACAAGAAGATTTTGAAAGATATCTAAAATTTTCGGTATTGCAGCCATTGCAACTTATCAGCTTTTCATGGTTCCATTTTAAGGACAGATTGAAAGAACTCTTTTTGGATGAGGACCATGGCAACATTATTTCTGTAAAGATTGGTTCAAATTAGCTGACCAATTCAAAAATTTGTATAAATAAATATTATATAAATTAGTTTATTGACATTACATACTGACTTATAATACAGCTGGAATCACTTACCCTTTACCCAAACAATCCTGCTTTTTAACAACCCTGGGGAAAATGGCTTTTGAAAAAAATGTGGCAAACACAGAAAATGCTGAATACCAGCATTTTTTCCTTGTCCATGACTCCTTTCAGAGACAACTCCCTTAATTGTGTCACATTTAATTTGTTGTCATGCAAATACTTTTAATTTAGATGATTTTGGTCAAATTTTGCTGTCTCAGGTTAAGAGTTAACAAAAATGTGTAGAGTTCAGGCAAAGATCAGACATTTGTCCAGTCTCCTCTTCCAGGATTAATTTCAGTTTGGGTCTTTAAAGTGGGCTCTTATTGGCCCCTCAACATTATCTAAGTGTGCAAATGCTATTGTTAAAAGCAAGAGGAGACCATCCTGAGCCACACTGCATTTGTTTGCCCTACCACATTAATTACAGACATACTTTCTGTGCAAAGCACTATCTAAACCCTGATCTTGGTTGGCATTTTCTGCAAGTTGCATCCATTGTCCAGTGTGAAATGATAGGGTTAAGGAAAATACTATCATTAATGCTGACATGGTTAACCCTTTACCACACAATGCCGCCTCAAGACCCTGGGAAAGAAGCCTTTTGAAAGCATTGTGGGAAAAGGAGAAAATGCTGGTAACCAGCATTTTCTCCTTTCCCTACAAAATGTTTTCTACCCAATCAAAGACAAAATGCACCATTTGAGCCACATAGGAATTGTCGTCTGCAAATGCTTTGTACTTGGACAAGGCTAAAATTTGTCGTCTGGTAAAGGGTTAAAATGGGTCAACCTTTTATTGAAACTCTAGATCTTTACCAAATGACAAAATATTAGACTTGTCGAAACTGTAAGCACTTGCATATATAATGTGGCTCAATTGATGAGATTAATGTGCTTAAAATGGTGAAAAACATTGTGGGATCACCAGCTTTTTCTCCTTTTCCCGCAGTGTTTTCAACAGCTTTGTTTTCCAGGGTTGTTAAAACTTATGACTGTGTGGTAGAAGGTTAATGTTCACTATCTTTTCAAAAAACAAATTTCATAATTTGCGCAACATTTCATTTGGCATCTACAATTGCTTTCAGTTACATGTTGGATGTGAAACTTCAAATTCTATTCTGTTTAGTAAAAGAGTAAACCCTTTACCACAAAATCCAGAGTTTCAATGGCTTTGAAGAAAAAGGCCTTTGAAAACATTGTAGGAAAGGAGGAAATGCCTCTAACAAGCATTTTCTCCTCTCCCCATGTTGTCTTCTAACCCTTCCAAAAGCAAGTTTTAGTTTTTGAGTAAAATGTAATTTGTTGGCTGCAAATGATTTTAATTTTTACCAGTCTTAAATTTTGCCATTTGGTAAAGAATTAACTTTTTACTACACAATCTCAAGTTTCAATGACCTTAAAGAAATAGCTTTTTGAACACATTGTCGGAAAAGGAGAAAATGCGAGTAACAAGCATTTTTTTTGTTCACCCATAAGATTTTTTACTCTTTTGAGACAATTACTACCATTTCCGCTAGATTTTATAATTATGTGGTCTGCAAATGCTTGCATTTCAGCCCATTCTTACATTTTGTCATTTTGTAAAGAGTTAACTCTTTACCACATGACAAAATGTAGACTTTTCCAAATTGAAACCATTTGCAGACGACAATTCAAATGGCACTCAAATTATAGAATTTGTCTTTGATTGGGTAGAAAACATTGTGGGAAAAGGAGAAAATGCTGGTTACCAGCATTTTCTCCTTTTCCTGCAATGTTTTCAAAAGTCTTATTCCTTGTGAGTCGTTAAAACTCAGGATTGTGTGGTGAAAAGTTAAGAGGATCTATCATTATGTTCCAGGTTGTCCAATTAGATGAATTACAGGCTGATAAGGAGAGACAGTTAAAGCTATATAATTAGCTCCCCTGACAAGTAACAAGGCATTCCCTATACAAAGATCTGCCATAAACCATCTCCACAATAATGCTACCATACTCTGTCATAAGCCTGTAACCCTTACAGCATTGGACTTAGCTGTAGTTGCTTTTGCAGACAGTGTAGATCAAGATCAGACATCATAGGCTGTGCAGTCTGATCTTGGATCTACACTATCTACTACTTTGATACATATTCAAGTCAAAACAACCTAAAATAGCAATAAAGGTACTGTTTTTCCTACTTGGAAAGGAACATTTAATTATGTACTTCTGTGCTCTAAGGGTTGAGCCCAAAGACTCATGATTCCAAACTTCTTGAGCTTTAATGCAAACTGTGTATATCTAAAATTTCTTGATGCCTGACCAAAATGCAGTCTGACCCTGTATTTACAGTCTGATCTTAGATCTTTACAGTTATCTGAAAATATGTCTAGCATTCCTTGGATCTACAGTCTGATATTAATCTACACTGTTGGTTATCATATAATATCATTTTAACCCTCAGAGTGCAGGATTCATAAAATGAGACCCTATCAACCAGGAAAACGGCTGAAATATTGCAATGTCAGGAATGTTTTCGCCCGAATATATTTAGTGGCAGACGAGGTAGATCTAAAATCAGGTAGCATATACTGTGCAGTCTGATCTTTATCTACACAGACCACAAAGGCAACATAATTTGTGATAAGCACTCTGAGAGTTAACAATTCCAGAAATATTCAAAGTAGTTTGAGTAAACCATCTAGATTTCATGTCCAAAGACCAGATTATTTGTCGTGTGGATGAAAATGTCTGTTTAAATCCAATTTATATACAATGACTCCTTTGCAGTATTGAACAGCTTTGAAATAAGAGGGCCATTGGCCCTAAAGTGCTCACCTGAGTAGTTCATCCAGGATTGATAAAGATGAAAAGATCCTGGTTGTGATGATGTAAACCAAACATGTGTAAGTGACCTACTTTTTTACCAACTTGACCTTATTTTGAATTTGTAAGAGATATCATCAAGACAAATATTCTGACAATGTTTCGTGAGCATCAGACTGAAAATGTGGCCTTTACACTGCACACATTTGTCCCAGTGACCTATTTTTGACCCAACATGAACTCATCTGAGATATCATCATGACAAATATTCTGACCAATTTTCATGTGCATCAGACTGAAAATGTGGCCTCTTGAGTGCACACAAGGATTTTCTAAGATTTGGTCCAGTGACCTACTTCTTGACTCTACAGGACCAAAATTTTAAAATCATCAGAGATATCATCAAGGCAATCATTCTGACTGTGTTTTTTCCAGAAAAACATTCTGACCTATTTTCATGAGTATTGGGCTGAAAATGAAGCCTCTGAAGTGCACACAAGGCCTTTTTAAGATTTGGCCCAGTGACCTACTTTTGAACTAGACATGCCCCTATATCTCTCTTCTGTGAGGGTCCAGCCAGAGTAGCTTAGCGGTTAGTATATCTGGTGGTTGCTACTTCAAAACCCGGCTGAGGCAAACTTTCTTTCCTGCGATTTTTTGCCTCTCACCTCTGATACATGTGAGAAAAGTAGTCAGTGGCTTTGGAAAGAAAGTTGTCTCAATACTGGTGTAAGAAAGCCAGGAAACACATGGGTGCATCACTGACCGCCATGATATGACCTGAGCTGTTAAAATAGCGTTAAACTCCAATACAAACAAACATAATTCTATGAGGTATAATCAAGACAAACATTCTGACAATTTTTCATGATTATCGGGTTGAAAATGTGGTCTCTAAGGTGCACACAACGTTTCTCTAAGATTTGGTCCAGTGACCTATTTTTTCACCTGAAGTGATCCAGTTTCTAACTAGCTCAAGATATGATCCAGACAAACATTCTGACAGAGTTTCATGAGTATTAAGGCAGACAATGTGGTCCTCTTTAGTGCACACAAGATTTTTCACCGACCTACTTTTTGACCCGAAGTGATCCAATTTCCAACATGTCTGAGATTTCATCCAGACAAATATTCTGAGCAAGTTTCATGACTATCACGCAGAAAGTGTGGCCTCTAGGGTGCACACAAAGTTTTTCTAAGATTTGGCCCAGTGACCTACTTTTTGACCCAACATGACCCAATTTCAAAGTTTTCCAAGATTTTAGCAAGACAAACATTCTGACCAAGTTTCATGAGTACATGACTGAAAATGTGGCCTCTAGAGTGCACACAAGGTAAATTTCTATGACCGGAAGACAGACATTGGACACAGCACAATCACAAAAGCTCACCTTCAGCACTTTATGCTCAAGTGATCTAAAAAGATGCAGGGAGGGGAGTGATTTCTCACCTCATTTTCAAGTATTTGCACCTTTTCAAAAACCTAATTTCATTACCACTGAAAGACCATGACATAAGTCTTTAAGATAAGACAAAATTTTAGACTTGTCCAACTCCAAAGTATAATGCAGACAACAAATCAAATGAGGCCGAAATGATGAAAATAGTCTATGAGAGGTTAGAAAACATTGTGGGTAAAGGAGAAAATGTTGGTTACAAGCATTTTCTCCATTTCCTACAATGTTTTTAAAAAGTCCTCTTCCTTTGGGTCTTTAAAACATGGTATAGTGTGGTATAGGGTTAAGAAATAATGTTTTTCTATTCTTATATTATGTAAACAAGTCAGCGGTTAATTTGAAGGAATGTTAAATACATCGGATCATTTTCAAACTATGGAAAAGATTGTATGAAGCAATTGCTTGTTCAAAGCAATATATTCTTTATCCAATAAACTTTTCAAAATGAGGGGCATACAAAGTTGCATTCCTTCATTAATCTGTCAACTGCGAATCCATGTTTGTCTACAATTTTCAAATCTAACTGCTCATAAATAAATATTATCATTTCAGATAACAAAGTGTTAATGCCACTCCCTCACTGATTTGATAACAATAAACAGTTGATATTTCCCTTTCAGCTTAGTCAACTGTTGACCTTTGGTCAACAATTCTATTGTAAGCCATTCGCCCTTAGAATGACAAACACAACCTTCCTTGCTTTTTGCGGATCAAGATCTGACTGCTCAAAGCATGATTCCTTACAATTCTTGGATCTACACAGTCCAATTTTTAACTCTTTACCACACAGTCCCGACTTTTAACGACCATGAGGAAAAAGCCTTTTGAAAACCTTGTGGGAAAAGGAGAAAATGCTGGTAACCAGCATTTTCTCCCTTTTCCACAATGTTTTCTACCCTTCCCATATCAAATTTCAATTTTTGAGCCACATTTGATTTGTCGTCTGCAAAGGCTTTCAATTAGGATCAGCATAAAAAATTTTGTCGTTTGGTAAAGAGTTAAACAGACTGATGAATAGATCAATGAAACAAAATGAACAGCCTTAAACTCTGTACCAAGTTTTAGGCTAGTCTGAATTGAAAGCATTTGCAGACGGCAAAATAAACATGCCTCAAAAATTGAAATTTGTTTTGGAAAGGGTAGAAAACAATGTAGGAAAAGGAGAAAATGCTGGTTCCTAGCATTTTCTCCTCTACCCACAATTTTTTCAAAAGCTTCCTTCTCAGGGTCAATAAAACCCGAGATTATGTGGTAAAGAATATAGAGTATAAGATATGTGTCTCTTTTTACTATTTTCTCTTTCCCAGAATGACAGACTTAACCCTTTCCCAAACGACAAATTTTGGACTGGTCCAAAGTGAAAGAGTTTGCAGACGACAATTTTAAATTCGATGAAAATGGCAGAAAGGTCTCAAAACGGGTAGAAAACACTGTGGGAAAAGGAGAAATTGCTCGTTACGAGCAATTTCTCCTTTTCCCACAGTGTTTTCAAAAGACTTGTACTGCAGACACGTGAAAACCAGGGCTTGTTTGGGAAAGGGTTAACCTTCATGAAAGCATTAGCAGGTGTCAAATTAGAAATGGCTAAAATGGTGGGATTTGTCTTTGAAAGGGTAAAAGACATTGTGGAAAAAGGAGAAAATGTTGAATTTCATCATTTTGTTACTTTCCCACAATATTATCAGAAGCTGCCTAAGTCTTTTGGGTGGTTAAAACATGGGATCCTTAATTGAATGAAAGGGTTGTCTGACTGAAAAAATGTCCATTTTATTCTTTTGGCAATGTATAATAGATTAGTTTCTTCCACAATGTGGGTTTGTGGGTTTTGATGAAATAATGCAGACTTTTGACCACACTGAAAAACCAACAGAACTTTGACAAAAGCACTCCTGAATTTCATAATGCTTGGCTGAGAAAAAAAAACAAGTTTTGTTTACTCCATACCCACCACAGCAGACAACTTTAAAAATTTGCTTGTAATGAGGATAATTAACATGAATTAGGTTTTATACAAACTATTACATGTACAAATATTATCATGTGTGTTTTTTTCCAAGCTTTTTCGACAACTTTATTTTCATTTCAAGTTTAAACAGAGAGAGAGAAAGAGAGACATGGGGGAGAGAGGGGGAGAGAGAGAGAGAAAACATAATTGAGAGAAACTGTGACCAAACAACATGCATGATTCATAACTATATCAATCTAACAAGTACCCCAGTTTTCTTTTTCAGATTGAGATGAATTTGATATTTTGTAAATATCCTTTCTTAAATAGATAAAATATTTGTGGCAATAGAGGAAACTACTCTTTAACAACACAACCACAATTCAATTATTCATGTATTTCCAGAGTGTCACAGGTACCTGGTTCATCAATGGCCTGCTCAATGACATTTGTTCTCAACTATCAATTATCTAATCTGAATTTAAGATAAAAAATCAACACTTAACTCTTTTACCCAGTTTCAAAGACCCTGAGGAAGAATTCTTTTCAAAACATTGTTATCAAAAGGAGAAAAATGCTGGTTACCAGCATTTTCTCCTTTTACCGTAACATTTTCTATCTTTTCAAAGATAAATTTCATCGTTTTGAGCCATCTTTAACCCTTTACCACACAATCCTGACTTTTAACGTCCCCAAGAAAGAAGCCTTATGAAAACATTGTGTGAAAAGGAGAAAATGCTGGTAACCAGCATTTTCTCCTTTTTCCACAATGTTTTTTACCCTTCCAAAAATATATATTTCAGTCTTTAAGTCACATTTATGTTGTCGTCTGCAAATGCTTCCAATCCGGACTAGTCTAAAATTTTGTTGGTTGGTAAAGGGTTAATCTGTCCCCTGTAAAAGCTTTCAATTTGAGCCTGTGTAACAGTCTATTGTTTGGTAAAGACTTTATCAAACACGGGGCCCTTGAAGATCCCAAAATTTTAGACAACCAAAGTCTGAAATCAATCCTAACCCTTAAAGCTCCTTTCACTACTATATAGTTGCCCTTGCTGCCAATGTAGATCAAAATCAGGCAGCACAAAACATGCAGCCCGATCTTTGATCTACTCTGTCCCCTTTGCTGACATACTGCATACAAAAACAACTTTAAAATTGCGATTATTTGGGTCATATTTATAGGAAAAAAACTTCTGTTGGGTTCATCTGGCACTCTAAGGGTTAAACTAAAGACAAGAGCTGAGCTCAGTAACTCAGTCTGTAATGTTCAGAGCTTGAGAACTGGGGGTCACTGGTTTGAATTTCCAGCTCAGCCTATGTCTCTCCAAGGACTGACCAATGACAGTCATTGCAACTCTCACTGCTGATCATTTGATCAAGCATGGCTATGTGGGAAAACAGACAGTGGGAAAAATACCATGCCAAGATGCACTGGCCAGCACAAGAGAACTTAAATAATGTTGAAAATGCCTTTAAACAACATACTAAGAAACAAAGTAAAGACAAGAGAGTAAAATTCTGTTAAAAAGATCAGATCAACTCTTGTTTCTTATCTATTTTCCATACAAGATCTACAATTCATGAAAGTTGAGACCTTTACCAAACAATCCCATGTTTTATCGACCCTGAGGAAGAAGGCTTTTAAAAACATTGTGGGAAAAGTATAAAATGCTAGTAACCAGATTTTTCTCCTTCAACAATTTTTGCCTACTGTAGTTAAGACAAAACGCATCATTGCAGCCATATTTAATTTGTTGTCTGCATTTTTTTTCCATCTGGAAAAGTCTGAAATGTTGTCATCTGGTGTAGAGTTAAACAATGTCCATACCATTCCATTCAGATATCATTCTTTATAGCTCTCACTGTAATAGAGACTTGAAAACATTGTGGGAATAACAGTGATTGTTTAACCTCTTGATATTGTAAATATTTACATAAAACAAATTTAACAGAGCTAAATAGAAAGGTTTTCTTTGGAAGGACAGAAAAAACTGCAGAAAAAGGAAAGAAAGCTTAAGTAAACAGCACTCTCTTTTTCACACAATGTTTTCAAAAGCCTTCTTCTTGAGGATCTTCAGAGCACATAATTGTTTGGTAGAAGGTTAATAAGAAACAAGGTACATCAATAAACCGGATTGTAGTTAACAAGTATAAGTTATTGATCATATATTTCATTTTTAGGGAATTAAATTGGAGGGAAGCGAAGCCAACCCACGATTTAATTCCCTAAAAATGAAATATACGATCAATAACTGACTTACAGTTTGCCCTACTTTTTAATTGATTGACAGTCAGCCTCTCGGAGGAAAGAGCCATACAAGTCAGACAGAGAATGCGGTCGCCACGCCTCTTGTGGTTGACGGAGGTACTAACATGCGCACAGTCGTATTTTGTCACCTTTAATTTGGCACTGAACCTGATCTAGGACAAATGTCTGTGGCGCTAAAGTTGATCTACGCTCATAAAACTTATTCACTCAAGCGCTTGATTCAGCCATGGACACATCCTTTGGACTAGTTGACAACAAAGAATTTTACAAATAATTTATTCAAAGGTTTATTCAATTTACTTACTTCAAAACAGCGTAGAACTTTCTATGTTTAAGCATAGTTTTATTTATAGACCAGTACAATAACCCTTATTCTGCTGATCACTTGGAAACTGGACCCGCTTATGCAAACACCGAAGATAAAATGGTGCCTGCACATACTAGTATGTGCTGTCTGATAGTCGACTAAGTTGTCTGTCCCTTCATTTCACTCATTTACATGTTCATAATTTCAAATTCATAAATTTCACAATGCTTTCAATTTTAAAGATTTCGCCAGTTGTACTAAATCTTCGTAAAAGGCAAAAATCACGGTGTTTTGTGAAAACTGGATAAAAGTGTTTGGATTTCTTTTGATATTTCCTACAGGAATATAAAGGTAACTCGTTCATACATGTTTTTATTTTAGTTAACTTTTCAGGATCCCAAAAGCTGCAATAGTCCCCGCCTCTTTCACGACAGTGCAGACATTGTAGCATTTTTTACTGTACAACAACCAGCTAAAATACTGTTGGTTGAGCTTCAGGTTTAGCGGGAAATGTTTGTATATAGGTCAACCATTTAATAATTAAGTGGTGGCATATTGCGAGATAACTGAGTCTGTATGGAATTAAATCCAGCAGTTTTGAATGAAATCCGGCCTTTTGATTGGTTTAGAAAGTAGGGCAAACTGTAAGATGGTTATATCCTTTTCTATTAACTTTCCAGCAGTTGTGAAACAACTTTTATACCTTACATACATCAATCACTCCTGATAAACTGTACACCTGTGACACAAACTGTATAAAGGCACCCCATGAACCGGGCTACACAATTTCAGTCAAATAATGCTAATTGAAATAAGCGAACTATCTTTCATTCATTTCCTGGTTATTCAAAGACTGGACTGGCGTAAATAAGCAAAGGAAATAAGCAAACTATCAGACAGAAGTATGACCTGATGGATGGACAACAAGACAATCATGTGGTTGGATTAACAAATGCAAAACAAACAAAAAAAGAACATCCCTTTCTTGTTGCCTGAGGCATGTTCAGACATACTGAATGGTGCCATTTTCAACATCATTACAGTCATATCGCTGCAACAACTGACTTATTCATGATTGGGTTTCAACAGTTCTAGGCATGTCTTACACAAGGACACTCCCACAAAAAAATCTTAGCACCTTCTTTGGGAATTAAAGGCGACATATCCTTTACTTCCACCAATGTGCCAGGTAAGTTTTACAAGCATGTTCTGGCTGCAGGGATAAATTTTACAATTTTTTTGTGTGTTCCACTACAAGTCTAACACCTGAACATAAAAATCACAGTAAAAATGTGATTATCATTAACAATATGCTTTCAAATTCAAATAAGATTGAAGCATTTTGCCCACCTGGGAATGGTTTATCAGCTTCATATATCTACCTATCTGTCTGTTGAAGCTTCCTGAGATAGAGAGAGAGATATCAATTGTACAGCTATGGCATGTTTGACAAGATAACTGCTGCATCAGATTCATAGAGAAGTGATAGCAGTAAACAGATATGTACGTTCTTTTTTATATACGAGCCATGCTCTGGCAAAAAGGGGCTTAGTGCATCTCCGTGATCCATGATACCAAGCAAGTCATCACATTATCATCAACCCATAAAGTCCATTTTGTCTACCAATCAACTTAATCATGAGATAGACTGTTTCTTTGACATGTAGAAAATTGACCAATAGCCAAAAGTTTCGGCCCAGGTCTACCTGTGCAGACTGCGCAGGCCGACCTGGATTGATACGTTTCGCAGATGCATTAAGCCCCCTTCTCAAAGAGAATGGCTCACATATTACTGCTTCCCTGTTGTATTTACTAAGAAGCCTGTAATGTTCACCAATGCTCTATCTGAATCTGATGTGGGTCAACCCCACACTGATGCACAGTAAGTACTGTTGTGATCTTTTAACCCTTTACCATACAATCCCGACTTTTAACAAGCTGGAATAAGAAAGCCATTGAATACATTATAGGAAAACGACAAAATGCTGATAAGCAGTATTTTCTCTTTCCCACATTTTCTATCCTTTTAAGAACAAATCCCATTATTTGCACTATATTTTAGCTCTTGTCTGCAAATGCTTTTGATTTGGAGAATCTAATTTTTGCTGTGTGGTGAAGAGTTAGACAAGGTACATGTAGTCTGTAACACCAAATGAGAGTTCCTCTGTGACAGAATGATGATAATTACTCCTTCATCATAAGACAGAGCCTAAGCCCCATCTGCATTGATAGCACTTGAAGGCGACAAATTAAATGTGGCTTAAGTTATTGGATTTGTCTGTGAAGGGCTAGAAAACATTGAGGGAAAGAAGCAAATGCTGGTTACCACAGGGCTTTATCCAGGCGTTTTGGGAAAAGGCCCCTGGCCAAATTGGGAAAAAAATCATCGACAAAATGTCAAAATTGGGAAAATAATATTGACAAAACATAAAAAGTTTGAAACATATTTAACCTTACAATAAACTACTAAATCAATACTGTTTTTTTTTCTTCCTCCAAACTTCTTTCTTTTTGGATGTTTCTCTGTAGTCTTTCATACTAGTTCCAGTCTCTAAGCTGTAAGACAACACCCCCAACCCCAGTTAAGTAGGATTTTTTGATTCTCTTATTAAGATATCTGTTTTTCTGGTGAATGAACAGAGGAATTATTTCATGTTTTATTTTCAATGCAAGTCAGCTAATAGAAGTCATTATCAAGGCTAAACAAGACAGATTGAAGAGCCTCTGATTGGTTGAGGTCTTTTTGGCAATGTTTTGTCATGTGTTTTCGTGGTTTTTTTCCATGATGATTAATCTTTGAAAATGATTTTTTGTGTGTTTTGACATATAAAGAAAGACTGATAAATCGTCCTTTTCTGAGGTAGATCTAGTACAGTATTGGAAAAAAAAAACTGTTAAAAATTAATTGTGAAAAGGATACTTCACACTAGATTATTGCGTTATATGATTTCGGGTGTGCTGATAGTCCCACAGCCATACTGATACCGGCTCTTTAATTAACATCTTGAATTTATAACCCATAACTGATGACTTTAAAAGTCCCAAAATGAATTAGCTTGTTTTTATTTGATTATCCATTTCGGCCGACGACAAGCTCTGCTCACAAATTAATCAGACGATCACTTTGCTAAGACAAAGAGGAAGCACAACCGCTCGAAATTTGAGAGGAAAAAACTCATGGTCTAGATTAGGTTGGATATTTTTCATAACATGTTCCTGTTTCAGGACTATTATTATAGGAGCTTGTTATTATAGGAGCTGGGTTCTTTGTTTTTGCTTTACAAAACTCCGCTTCGCTGCATATACGCGAGGCGGTTGCCAAGAAGTTAACATGCTATTTTTACGACGTGTAAACCAATAATGGTTTACAGCCAGACAATTGAGTCTATGCATGAATCGATTGAAAATATACGGACGCAGTCTATAGTTCATTCGCCCCTGAATAGTTTCGTACCTACAATACGACTATTGTCGACTTCCTGCTTGAACTGTGGTCAATGCCTGCAAATTTGTGTGTCAGGGAAAACCCTGGCTGATACATCAGACTTGTTTTCTTTTACTAGCGTCTAATTGGGAATTCTATTTTATGGAACTGGGAAAAAAATACACTTTTTGCAATTGGGAATGGGGCCGAAATTCGGCCCCTTAGTAAAGGAAGAAAATCCCCTGTACCAGCAAAACATTGTCTCCTTTTCCCCAGTGACTATGTTTTCAAAACTGGTTACCTGCATTTTCTCCTTTAACCACTATGTTTTCAAAAGCTCTCTTTGTAAAGGTTGTTTAGACTTGGGATGGTGTGGTAGAGGGTAAAACCTTTGCCTGTGGTAACCTTCGGAATGGGTTCAACTTGTCTTTGCATAATTACAAGAATTGCATAGCTTTTTCACATGGTACTCCATGGAACCAGTTTAAACATTACATGTGAAAGAAAGATAAAATGTGAAAAGTCTCTCACATGTTAAAGGGTAAATAGGCATGTCTATAATGTCTAAATTTTTGGACTAAATCTAGGTATGCTCCTTGAGCCCTATCTTATTATCAACATCAAAATATCCTGGTAATTTTGACCTGGCTATTTGTGTCTACATATTACAAGCATTTCTGAGCCAATCAATGCCAATAAAAACCAAGAAATTCCTTCCCTGATAAAGAGAAACTTTATTCCTGAGAACCAATTAGTTAAACAGAAGCCATTTATGATCAATCTGTTATTGGACTGTTCACCTTTTCCTTAGATAATTACATCTAATTGCCAATCAGTGGAACATGAATTGCCCCAATTACTTGTTAGTGCCCCCCCTACTGTTAGTTACAGTTACTTCACTGATGTTTCAAATTTCAGTGTAAACACTTCCTAATTTTCTCCTGATTTTCTTGCTCAGCTTCTGACAGCAGAATAATATCCTAACAATGCCCATTTAACCCTTTCCCAAACAAGCCCTGGTTTTCACGTGTCTGCAGTACAAGTCTTTTGAAAACACTGTGGGAAAAGGAGAAATTGCTCGTAACAAGCAATTTCTCCTTTTCCCACAGTGTTTTCTACCCGTATTGAGACCTTTCTACCATTTTCATCAAATTTAAAATTGTCGTCTGCAAACTCTTTCAATTTGGACTAGTCCAAAATTTGTCGTTTGGGAAAGGGTTAAAAGAACAACTAAATGCTACAGACAAATTATGCCTCAAAGCACCTTTCACAACATAAGCTGCCATAAAAGCCAGTGTTGACCAATACTAAACTACATAAAAAGTGCAGTCTGATCTTAATCTTCACTTTACAGAGACATTCTAACAAAAAAAGCCTTCAAAATGACCCATACGGGTCTTCAATTTTCAGACTAAAATTGGGGTTTGGGTTATATGGAGCTATGAGGTGAAAGTAGATGTAATTTAAGATAGTGCAAATCACAGTCTGCAATCGTACTGATCCATCTACTAAGTACCCGTCAAAGTGAACAGTGCTTTGCCCACAGACACTTCTAGTGTTGAAGTGGGTAATTTATTTCAACAGTGTTTTATACCACCTTCCACAGAATCCTAGTTGTACCACAAGAACAGCTCACTTAACTCTGTACCAAACAACAAAATTTTGGACTTTACCAAATTGAAAGCATTTGCAGACAACAAAATGTACATGCAGCTCAAATGATGATTTCTGTCTGTCATAGGGTAGAAAACATTATTGGAAAAGGAGAAAATGCTGTTTACCATCACCTTCTTCTTTCCCCACATTGTTTTCAAAAGCTTTCTTTCTCAGGGTCATTAAAAACTTTGGATTGTGTGATAAAGGGTTGAACTCTCAACCATGCCACCAAATTGAAAGTGGCTTAAATTATGGGGTTTGTCTTTGAATGGGAAGAAAACACTGTGAGAAGAGGGGAAAATGACAGTAACCAGCATTTTCTCTTTTTTCCACTTTTTTTTTTTCAAAAGCATTCTTCTTCAGTGTCTTACAGATTTGGGATTTTTTTACCTCCTGTAAAACCAGTGATGTCAGCCTGGATCAAACAAGGATTTCCCAAACACAAGCCCTGCCATTAAGGAACCTCGACCCAAACATCAATGAAATTTTGGTGAAAATGGCATTAGATCTCTGCGCCCGGTCTCAAGAAAAAACTTTTAAAAGTCTCTTTTTTGACTCAAGTTTGTAAACAGACTCATTTTCCGACTTCAGTTGAGTTCGGTATTGAGACACCTTTCTCTGGCATTAAAAGACTTAAAGTGGCATTCTCAAATCCGAAGTTGACATATTTCAGACTCAACTCAGCAAAAAAAAATGGACTTAATCTTGTTAATTTAGTTCAGTCTGTTTATTTTCCTGAGTTGAGTTGAGTCAGCTCAGGATTTGAGAATGCTACTAAAGTCTGTTAATGATAGTGAAACGTGTCTCAAATATCGAACTCATTGACTTAAGTCAGAAACCAAGCCTGTTAGTGGATTTGTGCAAAATAAGAGACTTATGTTTCTTTTGGAACCAGGGCCCAGATTTTTTTTCCTTTTTCATCTCCCTTTCATAGTACCGTCCAAACACATGTTGATCTTAAATTCAAAAGGTAGCAATTTCATATCTAAAATGATTTACATGATGATAAATGCAATTTTTTTTTTAACCCTGAGAGCATAAACTGAGTGAAAATGGACTTTTTCATTATGAAAAATACCTAAATGTCTCAGTTTCAAGGCTAATTTTGCTAAAATTAGTAATTATCAGACAATGTAGATTAAATATCGAACTCCATGTTCTGTGCAGTCTGATCTTGGATCTACTAACTGTCTGCAAGAGCAACTGAAGTTGTGTATAATATGAGCTCAAGCAGTAAATGACAAAGTAGCAGAGTAGAAAAGAAATTCTTGTCCATTATTTACCCTCAGAACGCCGAATAACACCAGCAGAAATGTTCATCCCAGAAATACAGTCTGAATAACAGCAATTTCATGGTTGTTTTTGTCTACAGTGTTTCAGCAAAGCAGACAATGTAGATCAATGATCAGGCTTCACGTTTTGTGTGGCCTGATCTTAATCTACACTGACTGCAAAGGCAACTATAGTCATGAAATGTGCTTTAAGGGTTAAAGACCCCCCAATTACAAATTATCTGCTTCAGTAAAACCATGAAAATTAAACTTCATCATCTTTTTACCTCATAAAAAAATATTTTGACCATTTTCATTTGTCTGGAGGGGTCCTGCATGGCGGAGTGGTAAAGTAATAGGATTTACGTTCAGAGGTCCAGAGTTCAATCCTCACCCAAGACTCTGGGTTTTTGGCAAGAACGTCCTTTGGCAAGGCACTTCTGAGCCTCTGCCTGGTATTGATCAAACCCACATATGAACAAGCAAACAATTCACAGTGATATTACTGTAATAAGTGTTGAACATTGTGTTAAACATCATACAATAAATCATTCACTTATCCATCCACCAAACAGTCCAGAGTTTTATACTACCTTGAGGAAGAGGCTTTTGAAAAGGAGAAATAGCTGAAAATCAGGAAATTATTCCTTTAATGTTCATTATCCACATTTTATCAAGGATATTATCAAGGTCATAATTATGCTGCTTATATTTACACCAGGAGGTATTAGAGTTACTTTTTACCAAACAACAAAATTTGGACTTGTTCAAATCCAAAACATTTACAGATGACCAATTAACCCTAAAGCTGCCACACATGACTCAGTGACCTTTGTGAACAGTGTAGATCAAGATCAGACTGCACAGAATGTGCAGTCTGATCTTGGATCTGCATTGTGTGATAAGGAGACATTTTTCTCTGTTAGATAAGTTTGAAATAAAAATATTCGTGTTTTCACTATCAGCTTGAAAGATTCATTTAACTTATTTAGCAGAAGGAGGGTTAAATGTAGCCCAAATGCTGGACATAGTCTGTGTGAGAGGGTAGAAAATATCGTGGGAAAAGGGGAAAATGATGGCAACCAGCATTTTCTCCTTTTCCTACAATGTTTTCTGGAGATTTCTTCTTTTGGGTTGTTAAAACTCAGGATTGTGTGGTAAAGAGTAAAACTGTTTGTTTATGAGATTTGTCAATATTTTGTAAGGAGACCAACCTTTAAACATAAACAATTTACTTGAGATCAAAGACACCGAACAGACCAGTGGATTAACGAGCCAACTGTGATATGACAAGTTTCAAAACTAAAAAATGCTGCATCACATGATTTTGTAATGATCTGATTATCTTTCAGTTTGGGAGTTTTAATCCTTTGCAGGTGCTAAGAATAATGCCAGGTGCATTAATAGATAGTGTGGATCATGATCAGACTGCAGAGAATATGCAGTTTGGGTTAACTCTTTACCAAATGACAAAATTTTAGTCTTGTCAAAACTGAAAGCATTTGCAGAGGACAAATTAAATGAAACTTAAAACATGAATTTTTCCTTTGATACAGTAGAAAATATTGTGGGAAAAGGAGAAAATGCTGGTTACAAGCATTTTCTCCTTTTCCCACAATGTTTTCAAAAGGTTTCTTCCTCATGGTTGTTAAAACTTGGGATTGTGTGGTAAAGGGCTACACCTACAATGTATTTAAACATTTTGGAAATTACTACATGTACTTCTTTATTTAGAATTAAGACTCAGAATGTAATTTACAATGGCTGGTGAATACACAGTTTCCATTTGTATGTGTGGGAAGGCAGTAGGCCTTGGAAGCAGGTTATGAATTCAGAAAGTGCTATGTAATTTGACCTTGTAACCGAAATTCAACAAATGCAGTGGTCTGAACACTGATTGCTAGGATATCATTGAAATGTTGAAGGTGGCATTTAAAACACCTAAACCCAAACAACACAACCCTACATGGTAAATGGATATATCTACAAACCATTAGACTGATGTTTGTTCTGTTTGGTGTTTAACACCATTTTTAACCTTATTTCAATTCTTAGTATATCATGGCGACCCATGCACCTATCCACATATTCCCCGATTTTTTTTCACATACCTTTCTTTGAAAGCCAGTCTGGCTGCTTTCTCACATAACCCATCATAAAAACAATGTTCAGCAGGTGAGAGAGAGAGGAATGAACTCTCTTAATAATTGTCATCAATCCTCAGAAAGAATATGGGAATCAAACCAGCACTCCCCAGCTGGAAATCATGTTTCACATCCTGTCCAGTTTAGCCAACTGAGCAACAGAACTTGGCACAACACATAAATGTTTGATTTACTATATACCTTTAACCCTTTACCACACAACAACCATAACATAAGGAGTCTTGCTGGTAACCAGAATTTTCTCCTTTTCTTATAATTTTTTCTTGCCTTTCATTGAAAAATTCAGACATTTGAGCAACAATTATTTTGTTATCTGCAAATGCATTTTGTCATTTGGTAGAAAGTTCAGTATACAGTTTAACCCTTGAAGTCCTAAGTAGATGAAATGGATGTGCACAGCTAGTTCTAAAAATGCAGATATGCCAATTTTCAAACTTGCTGCTATTAGAATATTTGGAAAAGAAGCGGACAGTCACTGTGCAGATCCAAGATCAGACTGCATGTTCTGTGGAATCTAATATTTATCCACACAGTCTGCACAGGCAATTTAGAGCTTTAAAGGTTAATTCATAGGAAACATAGGTAGTTGATTTATAATACTGCTTTAACTCCTTACCAAACGACAAAATTTTAGACTAGTCCAGATTGAAAGCATCTGCAGACAACAAAGTAAATGTGGCTGAAAAATTGAAATTTGTTTTGGGAGGGGTAGAAAACATTGTGGGAAAAGGAGAAAATGCTGGTTACCAGCATTTTCTCCTTTTCCCACAATATTTTTAAAAGGCCTCTTTCTCAGGGTCGTTAAAACTCGGGACTGTGTGGTAAAGAGTTAAGAATTCAGTTTGTATTAGAAACAAACTTTGGCTGACAGGTTTGGATTTATCTTGTTTGTGGTTTTCTGCCAAACCGTTGTCAACTTAAAAACTTGTTTTGATCCCCAGGGGCCATGAAACACAAGCATTCTAGAATCTAGTCTTTTCATTTTTGTTATAAACCTTTTACCAAACTATAATCCAATACATTAACTACTTTGACGGATGAAATTTTTAGAAAGAATTGTGGGGAAAAATAAAAGAAAATGATGATTAACTAGATTTTTTTCCTTTTCCACAATGTTTTCTACACCTCCAAAGACAACTTGCATCAATTAAGACACATTTAATTTATCATCTGCAAATGCTTTCACTTAATTAAGACTAGTCTAATAATTTGTATTTGGAATAGTTTTGAGAACACCATTGCTAAGAAAGATTTCTGGTCAGCACCATTTTTCTAAAGAATATTTTGCATAATAATCAGGTAAGGTAAATCCGAAACAGACAGCTAATTGTCTGTAGACAGACCTTGATGTACACTTAGTGCGCAATCTGTCTTCAGAGAATAAGCAGTCTGATCTTGGGTTTACTCGCCAATCATATATTATTTTTTTGTGCACTGACTGCGTAAATGGTAGAAGTCTGTTTTGTCCACCATTAAACCGTCTCTTCTAGAAAAATGTAGGTATGAAATAATCAACAATTCTTTTGCATCTCCATTTTTCTTAGCATTTGAGAACTGTGTTACAATAAGAAATATTGCTCAAACATTAATTTTGTGACAAATTTTTATGAATGTTTGAGCAACATTTCCATTTGTGAATGTTTTCCTTTACTCCTTGCAATGAGACAGTTTTTTTAATTTGTTCATTTTCCAGCTTCACATAAAAAAAAATCAAATGTGACTCAAACAAAGGAAGACAACAGTGTTGGAAAAGTAGAAAATATCATTTTTTTCTTTTCCTCACAATGTTTTAAAAAAGTCTTCACTAAAGGTCTCTACAATTAGGAATTTTTTAGTAAAAAGTTACTTAAGGAAGTTAAGTTCATTACATCAAACTAATAAATATACAAGTTTGACATTCTTGCATTCATGACCTCTACAAGTCCAGGGTCTGCATTCACCAACCATTCCTAAGATGTTTTTAGTCTAATTCTCCAGAATTTTCTAAATCTGAAAACAACACAATTTCTGATTGGCTAAACTTTTTTGGCTTTGCCAATCAAAAGTTATGTTACTTTCAAATTTGGAAACTCTTGGAAAAAAACCTAAGAAATATTCTTAAGAATGGTTGGTGAACACAGACTCAGAATTCCAAAGTCAAATTACATTGTGGGATAAATGGGTCAAGTGGAAAAAAAATGTGAAAAAATAACTCACCTGCACCAAAGGCAAAAAAGAAGCTTTCATCTGGATGATCATTCAAAAGCTTGGCAACTCTTCTTACCATCCGTTCATTTCGTTTATTAATGAGTTCTGTTTTAAAATAATTATCTAACAGTTTCGCTGTTTTTAGATCGTTAGGAGGTAGTGAAGCATTGAGGAGGTTAGGAACTTGGCTGGAATCCTTGTTAAATATGATATCATTCAGATCCCCACAGTTATAGTGGTAAATCAAATCATCCGTGGTATATGGTATTGCACTGTTTGAAAGTCGATACGACTCATGTTGCCACAGGGTTTGGTTCAAAGCAAACAACACCTACAAAGACAAAATAAATTCATGAATATAAAGGTATGAAGAAATCTCCTTAATGCTGGTCACCTACATTTTCTACTTTTCCCATAGTATTTTTCAGCAGTTTTCCTCTTTAGAAAACACATGATTGTTTGGTAAAGAGTTAAAACCCATTATCAAACAAAATGGAGCTTTCTCATGCTCAAACAATCTATACACCAATGTCATTTTGGATTTATAAAAATCTAGGAAACAATATTGGTTTAAAACCACAATATTTCCTCTAGGCATCACAATGATTCTGTAAGCCTTCTACAGCAAATTTTGGTTCAGCAGTTCTGGCATTGGATTTCCAATCATGAAATCCTGGTTTGATTCCCAATGATAGTACTTGTTTAGTCAAAGCAAGCACTGCATGTACAGAAATGGATTCAAGTATTTTTGACTGATAGCTTGATTGATGGATTGAATGACTTTCCAACATTATATCAATTATATGGCGGCCATCAGTGTACCTATCCATGCTTTCCTTGATGTTTATCTACCAGCACTCGGCACAATATTCTTTCCAAGCCAATAGCTGTTTTCCAAAGTTAACGTAATCAAAATATTGAGAGAGAGGAATGACTCTTGTTGCAATGACTAACATCAATCCTTGGAGAGACTTTGGCCCAGCAGGAGAATCAAACCAGAGGTCCCTTGATTTCAAGCTTTGTATGTTACCCAAAAAGCTATGGGGCTTAGCTCTAGTATGATAGAGTGGGACAATCCATGGCACTTAGATAATGGTCCATTTCAGTAAAATACTTCAGTACTTTGATTGATAACGAGGGAGACATATTTGAAATCCGGAGGGCACACTAAGTGGTCAGATTATCCAACAGAAAATCAATATGTCGGACCAACAGTTATAGAACGGTCAGCAATAGGAAATAATTTCTAAATAACACAATTTGTATTTCCCTAGAGGACTTGCACTAACTCAAAAAATCATTAACAAGAACTACAGTTACAACCCTACTTATCCTTTTTATCATCAAATTACTAACTTGACACTCCATAGGTAGATTTATTTGCCAATGTCCCAGCTTCTATCTCTTTCCCACTTCTGAGACTAAAAGCCCCAAACTAGTTTCTTCTGTTGATTTGAGGAAAGGGGCTTTTGGAACCAACATGGGAAAAGGAAACAAGAGGGCCATTGGCGCTAAAGCGCTCACCTGATTAAAGTCATCTACAGTTGATTAAGCTGAAGAGATCCTGCTTTTAATGATGTAAAACACATGAGCCAATGTGACTGAATTCCAAACTTGTCTAAGATTTTATTAAAACAAACATTCTGACCAAGATTCATGAGTATCAGACTGAATATATACAGTGCACACAAAGTTTTTCTAAGATTTGGTCCAGTGACCTAGTTTTTGACCAGATGTGACCCACCTTAAAACTTGTACAAGATAGCATCAAGGCAAACTTTCTGACCAAGTTTCATGAGAATCAGGCTGAAAATGTGGCATCTAGGGTGCACACAAGGTTTACCTACGATTCAACCATGTGCCCTTCTTTTTGCCCTGACATGACCTACTTTCAAACTTGTCTGAGATATCAACAAGATAAACATTCTGACCAATCTTGATTAGTATATGGCTGAAAATGTGGCCTTTATAAAGCACCCAAGGTTTTCCTGAGATTTGGCCCAGTGACCTACTTTTTCAGCCGAAATGGCCCAATTTCAAAGTTGTCCCAGATATCATCAAGACAGACAATCTGACCTAGTTTCATGAGTATCCAACTACAAAGGTGGCTTTAAGAGTGCACACAAGGTTTTTTTAAGCCCATTGACCTACTTTTTGACCAGACATGATCCAATTTCAAACCTGTCCCAGATATTATCAAGACAAACATTCTACCCAACTTTCATGCGTTTCAGGCAGAAAATGTGGCCTCTAGAGTGCACACAAAATTTTTTTAAGATTTAGCCCAGTGACCTACTCTTTGACCCAACATGACCCAATTTCCAACTTGTCCCAGATATCATCAAGACAAACATTCTACCCAACTTTCATGTGTTTAATGCTGAAAATGTGGCCTCTAGAGTGCACACAAGGTTTTTCTAAGATTTAGCCCAGTGACCTACTTTTTGACCCAACATTACCCAATTTCCAACTTGTCCAAAATATTATCAAGACAAACATTCTGACCAGGTTTCGTAAGTTTCAGGCTGAAAATTAGGCCTCTAGAGTGCACACAAGTTTTTTCTAAGATTTGGCCCAGTGACCTACTTTTTGACCCAACATGACCCAATCCAAACTTGTCCAAGATATTATCAAGAAAAACATTCTGACCAAGATTCAAGAGTATCAGGCTGAAAATATGGCCTCTAGAGTGCACACAAGGTTTTTCTTTGTTTTAGCCCAGTGACCTACTTTTTGACCCAACATGACCCAATTTCAAACTAGTCCAAGATATTATCATGACAAACATTCTGACCACGTTTCATGAGTACAAGACTGAAAATGTGGCCTCTAGAGTGCACACAAGGTAACTGTTGATGCCTGGATGCCAGACGACAGACGACGCACAATGGACTATTGACACAGCACAATCACAAAAGCTCACCTAGAGCAATTCATGCTCAGGTGAGCTAAAAATGCTGGTAATAGTTTCAAAGACAAATTCAATCATTTAAATCTTATCATATTTGTGATCTGCAAACACTTTCTATCTGGGCAATTCTAAAGTTTTGTAATAAAATTTTGGGTAAAGAGTAAACTATTTCCCAAACAACAATATTTTGGGATTGTCCAAATTGAAAACACTTTCAGATGACAGAATAAATATGACCCAAAAAAATTAAAATTTGCTTTAGGATTGTCCAAATTGAAAACACTTTCAGATGACAGAATATGACCAAAAAAAATTTGCTTTGGCAGGGATAGAAACATCGTGGGAAAAGGAGAAAATGCTGGTTACCAGCATTTTCTCCTTTTCTCACAATGCTTTCCAAAGCCTTCTCCACCAGAGCTGTTAAAACTGGACAGAACCCAGTTGGTAAAGACCAGAAGTTATAATTCTGCATTACATATGCATAACCAAACAATAAAATTTTAGACTCTGCCACATTGAAAGCAACTGGATACAACAAATCAAATGTAGCTCAAAAACTGAAATTTATCTTTGGAAGGGTAAAAGGCATTGTGGGAAAAAGAGACAATGATGATTACAAGCATTTACTCCTTTTCCGACAATGTTTTCAAAAGCCTTCATTTTCAAAGTCATTCAAACTCATGATTGTGTGGTTAAGGGTTAAACTTACCTCTTGGTACCTTAAAGATTTAAATTATCACGGCTTTGTCAATTTTTTTTCAGGTATCATCAGAAAATATCAATACCCCGATGAGAGACAGAATAAAACTGATTCTGTATCAGCCAGGGCTCAAAATGTTACCACATTTGACAAAATACAGACAAAAAAGAGGTTTTGAATGACCTTATTGTAAACTGGATACCCAAGTTAACCCTTAAGCTTCTAAGCACGACTCAAGAACCTTTTGTTGACCATGTAGATCAAGATCAGACTGCACAGAACATGCAGTCTGATCTTAGATCTACACTGTTCAGTAAGGAGATATCTTCCCCCAAAAAAATTGCCTTTGAAATAGCAAAATTTGGGCTTTTATAAGCCGCTTGAAGGTTTCATTTCACTTATTTAGCAGGATAAGGGTCGAAATATGTTACATGAAACACTAATGTATCAAGTCACTGAAAGTGAACTCTTCTTTCAAAATTCTTCACGATAATAATACCTTATTAAGAGCCTCCTTTAGGAAGCAGACAATGTGGTTTACATTGAAAAGAACCATAATCTGTTAACACTTTACCAGACCACAAAATCATAGCCTGGCCCAAACTTAAAAGTACTTGCAGACAACAACATAACTGTGATCCATGAGTTGAAATATGTTTGTGAAATGGCAGAAAACTTTGTGGGAAAAGAAGAAAATGCTGGTTATCAGCATTTTCTCCTTTTCCCACAATGTTTTCAAAAGGCTTCTTTCTTGGGGTCATTAAAACTCGGAATTGCATGGTAAAGGGTTAAGAAAATTACCCATCGATTTTATAGTTACCAAAGTTATTCATTTAACCCTTATAATGCTAAATGAATGAATTAAACAGATTTTACATTGTTAAGAATGGGTAAAATATGGCTGCCAAACATGATGTATTTCATTCGATTTACATATACAGTAGAATTTCGTTAGTTCGCACGTCGCTTGTTCGAAGAGCTCTAAGTGTTGGTTCGTATGCTATCTCCGGTCCCAAAATTTAGCCTCCTTTATCATTGTTAAATTCCTCCGAATACTTCCAACATTGGTGATCCGTAGTTCGTAGTGTATTTCATGCCCCAAAAGTAGTTTTTGAACACAAACTCTTACCCTTAATTGGTATATAATTAATCCACTTGCAAACTTGGGAAACCCGTAACCAACCTTGATTTTCACACCTCTTGATTGACGATGTTGACTGGATCATTCAGTCGTTAACAGGAAGCGAATGTAATTAAAGGCATTGTTTGGTTTGTCACACCAATTAATCAATCAAAACGACAATTAATAATTCTGAAATTCCTTCACGCACCCGACATGGCATAAACCGATAATGGTCTGAAGCGATTACTAAAAAGACCGGAAAACACTTTGTGGCCGGAAAACGCTGGAAAATGCCGATAAACGTAGGAAAACACCCAAAATATAGCAAAATACATATCAAAAGGTGGAGGGGCTCAAAAGGGTAGGCTTATATGTTAAATATGGGTATTGGGGAAAGAAGTTATCAACTTATACCCGCCGAAATATACCAATGATATTTCCTCATCCTTTTCCATTTTTATCGCCGAAAATCATCGCGTAGCCCCAAAAATTCAGGAAAAGACCAACTCATAATTATACGGTAGGTGGAGATGTTTCGTTTATATGGGTTATCTGGTCAATAGGGATATGGGGGCAGGATATTATACCTTTTACTCGCCTAAACCACCTACATATGCCGGAAAACACCATTAGGTGTTTTCCGGTGTTTCCACTTGTGACCCGGTCTAAAGTCCTCTGGGTGATTTGATCTCTAGAAAGGGAAATCACTCCGACGGAATTCAACAAACACAAAAAACATGGATGAATTTGTTTTGTGTGTTTATTATGCTAAACATGTATTTATAGATGGATGTAAAATAAAGATAAGTAAACTTTTTTGTTTCCGACGGTCACATGAGATTACCCCCGATTCGGAAGCTAGCTCCGATGTTTTTTTTTATATATGTTTTCGCTAGTTGGGTGGAGAAACAACCACAAAAATAACCTTTAAGTTGAAGGAATGGGAGATATACATGTGTAATCGGTACTAGGTCAGGGTACTGCAAGATATGCTGCCTAAATTTGATAGTCTATTTCCGTATAAATATAGCACCAAACAACGACCACAGTCACACTTTCTTGTTCGAACTACACTTAGTTCGAACAAAATACTCCGGTCCCTTGTGCTATGAACTACCGAGATTTCACTGTAATAACTACTAAAAGCACCTTATTTAATTAAACGTTTAATTATTTTTGCCTTGCAAGGTCCTGACAGTCTCAGTAAAAATTAATTGCATTTCGTTGCAATACAGATTAAACCTAAATAACATAGTCACTACAGCTTTTCTCCCAGAAAATTCAAGATGGACCTGTGAGACCATAAACGTCCAAATATGAAAAGAAGCATCTTAAACATCTTACTATTGAGACTAGCTGACAGTGATGATTCAAGATCAAATTGCACACGCTGTGCAGTCTGCTCGTGATGTATACAATCTGCATAAGCACTGATTCCATTTATCACATAAAACAAATGATAGACAAATAAGTATCCCGCATCATCACTTTCAGGGTATTTACCATTCACGGGTCCATGTATACAGATGTTGTTCAGTTTGAAATGTGAACACACAACAAGAAGACGTCTCTAGGACATTATATAGAAAGTAGAATGAGGCAGTTTATAGAGGGAGTTAAATCGAAATATTCTTATTTTCTTTACCTTTAATAACTTTCGCTTAATTTCTTGTTATTAATTAACATGAAAATCACACCACTTTCCATGCGTAGAGATCTTAGCAACAATGATGTCATTTTCCCGCAATATGGTGAAGTACCACTGTACAATTCTGGCATGTGCTGTGGTTGGTTTCGCTGGCTTCGAACACTCATGGCTACAAATTAACTTCAACTAGTACCCAAAAAAGACTATACGCTAGTGTATTATCAGAAATAAGTCATGGGTTTAATACACTGCTGGAGGAGGTTTTGTGCAATAAAATTATGTAAATTATTCTACTGGGATGGTCTAGAGGGAACTTTTTGGTAAATTTAACTCTTTTATCACACAATCCCTAGTTTTAACAACCCCAAGGAACAAGCCTTTTGAAAACATGGTGGGAAAAGGAGAAAATGCTGGTAACCAGCATTTTCTCCTTTTCCCACAATGTTTTCTAACCCTACTAAAGACAAATTCCATCACTTGAGCAACTTTTAAATTGTCGTCTGTAAGTGCTTTGAATTTGGACAAGTCTACAATTTTGTCATGTTGTATAGACTTAACTTACATAGAGTTTTTGTCTATTTTAGTTTGACCCCTTTACCAGATAACAAAATTTTAGCCTTGGGTAAATTGAACGTATTTGCAGGTGACATCAACTGTTACTTAAAACATGAAATTTGTCATTGAAAGGGTACAAAACATTGTGAGTAAAAGAGAAAATGCTGGTTACCACAATCTTTTCAATAAACTTCTCCCTGAAGATCATCCAAAGTAGGGACTGTGTGGTAAAGGGTTAAGCCCGTTACTTTTATGTCAAATGTGAAACAGGTTCTACGACTTATTTAATTGACAACTCTACTAATTACTCTCCATGATTGTTTCCTGGAAACCTATCCAGAACTAAGTACACCATGACCAGGGTTGTTCAAAGGTTGACCCAGCCCATCATAGAAGTCAATCACAGAACCTCTGTTACAAGTCATCAAGTTTACCTGAAATTTTGTATTAGTTTTGTTTTGGGGGGTTGACCAATCAAAGTTTGTATTAGATTTTTTTCCAGGGAGGGGGGGGGGTCAAATTTTGTGTTAGATTTTTTTCCTGGATTGACCAATCAAATTTGGTACATTGTTTTTTCTTGGTTGACCAATCAAATTTTGTACTAGTCTGATGTTTAACCCTTTCCCAAAAAAGCCCTGGTTTTCACGTGTCTGCAGTACAAGTCTTTTGAAAACACTGTGGGAAAAGGAGAAATTGCTCATAACGAGCAATTTCTCCTTTTCCCACAGTGTTTTCTACCCTTTTTGAGAACTTTCTGCTATTTTCATCAAATTCAAAATTGTCGTCTGCAAACTCTTTCAATTTGAATAGTCCAAAATTTGTCATTTGGGAAAGGGTTAAGGTGTTTTAGAAATCTGTTATTTTGTTAATCATTTATGGCTAAGCAATGCCAAAGCATTCCTATCGAAATTAAGTGTCTGGAAGGATAAATATTGCTACATTGAGACGCAAGGTACAACATGAGCATTTGTAAAAATAAATCTGAGGGATAATTTTGGGGCAAAAAGGACGGCTGATGTTGCAGAACCAAGGAAAGCCTGCTAGCCTGTCATACTATCACAGCATATATCTATTAAGACTGATTTATGACCAGTCTCTTGCCAAAGAATTTTCTTTTGTCTCAGTCTTACTTCTTTTTTCTCTCTGAAATCATTTTGTATTTAATTTATGAGATAGACACACCAGGAATGATCTCATTACAGTAGTTTTATCAACACCTTTCAAGAGCTAAGGTGACTTTCTAAGCCCCCTCAAATAGTTTCCTATTTTTATATTTGATGCATGCAGGAATTTTCCTGCCTGTTATTAATCACACAATCCCAAGTTTTAACGAATGAGTGAGTGACTGGAGCAGAAGCCAAGCATTTTCTCCTTTTCCCACAGTGTTTTCTACCTTGTCAAAGAATTTCATGACATTTGTACCACTTTCAAATTTCTTGTCTGCAGATGCTTTCAATTTACACAAGTCTAGAATTTGTCATTTGATAAAAGTGATAATAAGGGCCTGTGGCCGTTGAATTTTAGGAAAAACGAGCCCGTAAATCATTCAAATTTGGAAGTTTATATGATGAAATTTTCGGTTTTAAAGTGAAAATTGCGTGCTCTAGAAATAGTCTGTGGCTATTCTCTAACCAAATAAACTATGTTCTAAAACTACAAAAATTTAGACCTGGCCAAACTGCAAACCAGAGTCGATGACAAAATCTTGCTAAAATGATGAAATTGTTCATAATTTTGTACAAAATTCTGGTAACCAGCATTTTCTCCTTTTCCCCCTGGATATTTTCCGAAGTACGGTAGTCTTTTTCAGGTTGTCATTGGATGGCTTGGTAAAGGATCAGAGACGGCGAAGAGTAAACAACATCAAAAGAATACCTATCTCTCGAAACAATAAGAAATATGCCAACTTGAGTTGCCTCAGACATTTTAACCCTTTACCACACAATACCGACATTTAACGACACTGAGTAAGAAGCCTTTTGAAAATGTTGTGGGAAAAGGAAAAGATGCTGGTAACCAGCATTTTCTCCTTTTCCCACAATGTTTTCTACCTTATCCAATACATCAATCACCATTTAAGCTACACTTAATTTGTGGTCTGCAAATGCCTTCAATTTCGTCCAGTCTAAAATTTTGCCGTTTGGTGAAGAGTTAATGTCTTCACTGTTATCCCAGTCAAAATTAATTGCAAATCCTTTTTGACAGCTATGTAGATTTATCTTAAGTTAAAAAACACAGTATTCCGCTAATAAAGCTCATTACTTGGCTTCTGGAAATAAAAGAATAATAAATGTGACTGATAAATCTTTAACCCTTAGACTGCTGAGCCAGATTTGATGGTTTTTTTATACACAGAATGTGCAGTCTGATCTCTACTTTATCTATGCTGGGAAAATACCTCTGAAATGGCAATTTTGGGGTTTTTATTATCCGCTAGAAATCATTATCCTATTTATATCACAGTTAACTTTACCAAACCATCAAAAAATTTGATGACCCTGACATAGAAGGTTTTCAAAAACATTACAAGAAAAGGAGAAAATGCTTGTCACCAACAGTTTCTCCTTTTCTCACAATGCCTTTAAAGCCCATTCAAAGACACTTTATCCCTTCACTAAGACCAGACTTAATTTGTCATCCTCAATGCTTCTAAAATTTTTTGAAAGATGGGATAACATTATTTGTTTAGTCAATGAGAAATTGCGTTCCTCATAAATTTCGAAAATTCTAGAGACTAATGGAGAAGAAACTATAAACAATTTAGAATGGTTTGTGATAATGGCCCACTGTTTCTTTGAGAAGTAATGCTAAGCCTATTGGGGCTTCAAGGCTCATTACAATTCTTTTACAGCAAAGTAGTAAAATTTGTATGTACAAAAATAATTTTCTTCTTGCATAACTTATGCTAATGTTTATGCTAATACTCAGAGCTTTAAGCTAAACTCACAAGTAATCTTTGATTATAATTAGTTCCCTAAAGGTGACAGCTTTTAACTGCATTCTTTTGAATACTGAAATTATACAATTGTTTGTCTAATGTAACTGGAGATTATTTTAGACCAAATACAAATAAAAAAACAAGAGGGCCATGATGGCCCTGTGTCGTTCACCTTAGTAGAGTGCCTTAAAGGTTTTTCTTTAATTTGACCATGTGACCTAGTTTTTGACCGCAGGTGACCCAATTTCAAACTCATATTTCATGAAGACAAACATTCTGATCAATTTTCAAGTCAATTGAGCAAAAAATGTGGCCTCGAGTGCCCTAAAGATATCTCTTTAATTTGACCTAGTGACCTAGATTATGACCCCAGGTGACCCAAATTTGAACTGGTCATTGACTATATCAAAAGAAACATTTTAACCAATTTTCAAATCAAATGAATAATAAATGTGGCCTCTAGAGTGCCCACTAGTTATTTCTTTAATTTGACCAAGTGACCTAGTTTATGACCCCAGTTGACCCAAATTCAGACTCATGTGAGATTTTACAAAGACAAACATTCTGACCAATTTTCAAGGCAATTAAGTAAAGAATGTGGCCTCTAGAGTGCCCACAAGGTATTTCTTTATTTTGACCTAGTGACCTAGTTTATGGTTCCAGGTGACCCAAATCCAAACTCATCTGGTATTTCATCAAGACAAACATTCTGGCCAAATTTCAGGTTATTTGAGCAATAAATGTGGCCTCCAGAGTGCAAACAAGGTATTTCTTTATTTGACCCAGTGAACTAGTTTACGACCCAAGTTGACCCAAATTAATCTTATGTGAGACTTTATAAAGACAAGTTTTCTAACTAATTTTCAAGGCAATTGAGCAAATAATGTGGCCTCGAGAGTGCCAACAAGGTATTTCTCTAATTTGACCTAGTGACCTAGTTTATGACCCAAGATGACCCAATTTTGAACTCAATGAACTTGTTGCGCTTAGATGGGCAAACAAACTTAGAAGAGAATCACTACATACCAAATATCAAAGCTCTACGCCTTCCAGTTTTAAAGAAGAATTTTAAAGTTTTCCTTCTTTGTTCCTATGTTCGAACTTGTGACCCCCGGGGCTGGGCCAGTTTTGACCCTGGGGAATCATATGAACAAACTTGGTAGAGGTCCACTAGGAAATGCTACATACCAAATATCAAAGCTCTACACCTTCCTGTTTAAGAGAAAAAGAAATCTAAAGTTTTCCTTCTTTGTTTCTATCTTCGAACTTGTGACCCCCGGGGCGGGGCCAGTTTTGACCCAGGGGCATCATATGAACAAACTTGGTAGAGGTCCACTAGGAGATGCAACATACCAAATATCAAAGCTCCACACCTTTCGGTTTCAGAAAAGAAGAATTTTAAAGTTTTCCTTCTTTGTTCCCATGTTCGAACTTGTGACCCCAGGGGCTGGGCCAGTTTTGACCCAAGCAGTATCCTTGGAACAAACTTGGTAGAAGTCCACTAGGAGATGCTACATACCAAATATCAAAGCTCTATGCCTTCCCATTTAAGAGAAAAAAAAAATTAAAGTTTTCCTTCTTTGTTCCTATGTTTGAACTTGTGACCCCCAGGCCAGGGCCAATTTTGACCCCAAGGGCATCATATGAACAAACATAGTAGAGGTCTACTAGGCGATGCTACATACCAAATATCAAAGCTCTAAGCCTTCCAGTTTCAGAGAAGATGATTCTTAAAGTTTTCCTTCTCAGTTCCTATGTTCGAACTTGTGACCCCCGGGGCAGGGCCAACTTTTGCCCCAAGGGCATCATATGCACAAACTTGGTAGAGGTCCACTAGGAGATGCTACATACCAAATATCAAAGCTCCATGCCTTCCTGTTTCAGAGAAGAAGATTTTTAAAGTTTTCCTTCTTTGTTCCTATGTTGGAAATTGTGACCCCCGGGGCGGGGCCAGTTTTGACCCCAGGGGCATCATATGAACAAACTTGGTAGAGGTCCACTAGGTGATGCTACATACCAAGTATCAAAGCTCTACGCCTTCAAGTTTCAGAGAAGAAGATTTTTAAAGTTTTCCTTCTTTGTTACTATGCTCAAACTTGTGACCCCCCGGGGCGGGGCCAGTTTTGACCCCAGCGGCATCATATGAACAAACTTGGTAGAGGCCCACTAGGCAATGCTATATACCAAATATCAAAGCTCTACGCCTTCCAGTTTCAGAGAAGATGATTTTTAAAGTTTCCCCTCTTTGTTCCTATGTTCGAACTTGTGAGCCCCGGGGCAGGGCCAGTTTTGACCCCAAGGGCATCATATGTACAAACTTGGTAGAGGTCCAATAGGAGATGCTTCATGCCAAATATCAAAGCTCTATGCCTTCTAGTTTTACAGAAGAAGATTTTTAAAGTTTTCCTTCTTTGTTCCTATGTTGGAAATTGTGACCCCCGGGGCGGGGCCAGTTTTGACCCCAGGGGCATCATATGAACAAACTTGGTAGAGGTCCACTAGGAAATGCTACATACCAAATATCAAAGCTCTACACCTTCCTGTTTAAGAGAAAAAGAAATCTAAAGTTTTCCTTCTTTGTTCCTATCTTCGAACTTGTGACCCCCGGGGCGGGGCCAGTTTTGACCCAGGGGCATCATATGAACAAACTTGGTAGAGGTCCACTAGGAGATGCAACATACCAAATATCTAAGCTCCACACCTTTCGGTTTCAGAAAAGAAGAATTTTAAAGTTTTCCTTCTTTGTTCCCATGTTCGAACTTGTGACCCCAGGGGCTGGGCCAGTTTTGACCCAAGCAGTATCCTTGGAACAAACTTGGTAGAAGTCCACTAGGAGATGCTACATACCAAATATCAAAGCTCTATGCCTTCCCATTTAAGAGAAAAAAAAATTAAAGTTTTCCTTCTTTGTTCCTATGTTTGAACTTGTGACCCCCAGGCCAGGGCCAATTTTGACCCCCAAGGGCATCATATGAACAAACATAGTAGAGGTCTACTAGGCGATGCTACATACCAAATATCAAAGCTCTAAGCCTTTCAGTTTCAGAGAAGATGATTCTTAAAGTTTTCCTTCTCAGTTCCTATGTTCGAACTTGTGACCCCCGGGGCAGGGCCAACTTTTGCCCCAAGGGCATCATATGCACAAACTTGGTAGAGGTCCACTAGGAGATGCTACAAACCAAATATCAAAGCTCCATGCCTTCCTGTTTCAGAGAAGAAGATTTTTAAAGTTTTCCTTCTTTGTTCCTATGTTGGAAATTGTGACCCCCGGGGCGGGGCCAGTTTTGACCCCAGGGGCATCATATGAACAAACTTGGTAGAGGTCCACTAGGTGATGCTACATACCAAATATCAAAGCTCTACGCCTTCAAGTTTCAGAGAAGAAGATTTTTAAAGTTTTCCTTCTTTGTTACTATGCTCAAACTTGTGACCCCCCGGGACGGGGCCAGTTTTGACCCCAGCGGCATCATATGAACAAACTTGGTAGAGGCCCACTAGGCAATGCTATATACCAAATATCAAAGCTCTACGCCTTCCAGTTTCAGAGAAGATGATTTTTAAAGTTTCCCCTCTTTGTTCCTATGTTCGAACTTGTGAGCCCCGGGGCAGGGCCAGTTTTGACCCCAAGGGCATCATATGTACAAACTTGGTAGAGGTCCAATAGGAGATGCTTCATGCCAAATATCAAAGCTCTAAGCCTTCTAGTTTTACAGAAGAAGATTTTTAAAGTTTTCCTTCTTTGTTCCTATGTTGGAAATTGTGACCCCCGGGGCGGGGCCAGTTTTGACCCCAGGGGCATCATATGAACAAACTTGGTAGAGGTCCACTAGGAGATGCTACATGCCTAATATCAAAGCTCTACACCTTCAAGTTTTAGAGAAGAAGATTTTTAAAGTTTTCCTTCTTTGTTACTATGCTCAAACTTGTGACCCCTGGGGCGGGGCCAGTTTTGACCCCAGGGGCATCAAATGAACAAACTCGGTAGAGGTCCACTAGGAGATGCTACCAAATATCAAAGCTCTGCGCCTTCTAGTTTCAGAGAAGAAGATTTTTTAAAGATTTTGCCTTTTTTTCCTTTTTGTTGCCATGGCAACCAGAGTTGTGGGTGGAATTCAATTCTTTGAACAATTTTGGTAGAGCTTCACCCAAGGAACATCCCTGCCAAGTTTCATCAAGATTGGCCCATTGGTTTAGGAGAAGAAGATGTTTAAAGAAATTGTTGACGGACGACAGACGACGGACGATGGATGACAGACGCCGGACATAGGGCGATCACAATAGCTCACCTTTAGCACGTTGTGCTAAGGTGAGCTAAAAAAATCTTGAGTAACAAACCTTAGGAAGACTCTTTCCAAAAAACTGTGGGAAAAGAAGGAAATGCTGGCAACAATTAATTTCTTTCTTTCTACCCCTTGAAAGACAAATTTGACCACTTGAGCCCTATTTAACATTTGTTGTCTTTAATGCTTTCTTAACTCTTTACCAAACGACAAAATTTTAGACTGGTCCAAATTGAAAGCATTTGCAGACAAAATAATACATGTGATTGAAAAATTAAAATTTGTTTTGGGAAGGGTAGAAAACATTGTGGGAAATGGAGAAAATGCTGGTTACCAGCATTTTCTCCTTTTCCCACAATGTTTTCAAAAGGCTTCTTTCACAGGGTCGTTAAAAGTCAGGATTGTGTGATAAAGAATTAAACTGTTTTAATATGCCTCCCACTTAGGATTGTAAAAATATTGGATAATGTAATAAAGGGTAAGAATAGCTTTTCTTTCATTCCAAAAAGGTATGAGATCTTTCCTTTTGTCATTTCCATATTTGTTTTGGCCTAAAACTGTCAAATGGTAATGCCAGAAGAAAATAAATTTTGAAGTCAAATATCACCATTAAAAATGCTCAATGTTTATCAATTATTTAACTCTTTACCAAACAACAAAATTTTAGACTGGTCCAAATTGAAATTTGTTTTGGGAAGGCTAGAAAACATTTGGGAAAAGGAGAAAATGCTGGTTACCAGCATTTTCTCCTTTTCCCACAATGTTTTCAAAAGCCTTCTTCCTCAGGGTCGTTAAAAGTCTGGATTGTGTGGTAAAGGGTAAAATCCAATTCAATGTGTAACTTCATTTGTGACACATACAATTCAAATACTCTACCAGTTGTTAAATTTTTCAACATTTTTTAATTTATCGAAAGAAATTCCAACAGTAAAAGGTGGATTAGAAAATGATCTGGTAATAGGAAAAATTGCTTAACTCTTTACCACACAAGAAAGTTTTAGACTGCTCCAAATTGAAAGCATTTGCAGACAACACATTAAGGGTAGCCCAAATGATGAAATCTGCCCTTGATAGATTAGAAAACATTGTGAGAACAAGAGGGCCAAAATGGCCCTGAAGCGCTCACCTGAATAAGTTTTACTTTTTCCTTCTGATCACCAGAGCCATGTTTCTTGACGGATCAAAATATCACGAACAATTTTTGAAAAGGGTCAACCAAAGAACATCCCTGTGAAATTATTTCAAAATCTGACCCGCGGTTTCAGAGAAGAAGAATTTTTAAGAATTTCTTCATTTCTGTATAGTGCAAGTAGCCCCCATTCACCAGAGCCATGTTTCTTGACGGATCAAAATTTCGCGAACAACTTTTGAAAAGGGTCACCCAAGGAACATCTCTGTGAAATTATTCTAAAATCTGGCCAGCGGTTTCAGAGAAGAAGAATTTTTAAGAATTTCTTCATTTCTGTATAGTGCAAGAAGCCCCCATTCACCAGAGCCATGTTTCTTGACGGATCAAAATTTCGCGAACAATTTTTAAAAAGGGTCACCCAAGGAACATCTCTGTGAAATTATTTTAAAATCTGGCCAGCGGTTTCAGAGAAGAAGAATTTTTAAGAATTCCTTCATTTCTGTATAGTGCAAGAAGCCCCCATTCACCAGAGCCATGTTTCTTGACGGATCAAAATTTCGCGAACAATTTTTGAAAAGGGTCACCCAAGGAACATCTCTGTGAAATTATTTTAAAATCTGGCCAGCGGTTTCAGAGAAGAAGATTTTTAAAGAATTTCCTAAAAAAATCCATTTTGTTGCCATGGCAACCAGAGTTTTTGACGGAATCAAATTCTGCAAACAATTTTTAAAGAGGACCTCCCAAGGAACATTCCAGCCAAGTTTGGTCCAAATTGGCCCAGCGGTTTAGGAGGAGTTGATGTTTAAAGAATTGTTGACGACGCACGACGACCGACGGACGATGGACGACGGACACTGGGTGACCCTAAAAGCTCCCCTTGAGCACGTTGTGCTCAGGTGAGCTAAAAAGAGAAACTTCTGGTAACCAGCATTTTCTCCTTTTTCTACAATGTTTTCAAAAGCCTTCTTCCTCAGGGTTGTTAAAAGTCAGGATTGTGTGGTAAAGAGTTACAATGAATGATTTTTCCATTTGCCAAATTATTTTCTAATGTGACAAATAAAATTTGGGTCAAATACCTAGCACTGTTAACTTTTCACTAAACAACAGCATCTTCAACTTGTCAAAATTCAAAGCATTAAAGCACACAACAAAATAGATATGGCTCAAACTGTTTGTCTTTGAAAGCTTAGAAAACATTGGGGGAAAAGACATCTTCCACAGGATTGTCAAAAATACAGGATTTTGGTGTGGTTAAGGGTTAAATTAAAACCATGCACAGTTTTTACATTTGCAAATGTGGTTGCTTTTTCCTGATTAATAATCTTTTCATGGATTTAACTTGTCAACATTGTTTACATAACTTCCATAGGATCATGGATCATTCCAGGGAATCTCCAGGTTTGCAAATTGCTAAACGCTTTACAATATGACTAGAATTTTTGAGATATTTACTCTTTACCAATTTAAGCGACAAAATTTCAGACTGGTCCAAATTGAAAGCTTTTGCAGACTGCAAAGCTTTTGCAGTCTTTGCAGACTGGTTACCAGCATTTTCTCCTATTCCCTTATGGTTTTCAAAAGGCCATTTCCTTAGGGTCATCAAAACTCGAGATTGTTTGGAAAAGAGTTAATTTAGTCTTTGCAGATAAAAAAAAAATGTGGCTGATGTGATGAGATCTTTTTTAAGTGTCAAAAATATTGTGTGGAAAGGACAAAATGCTGGTTACCAGCATTTCCTGCTTTTCCTAAATTTTTTTTTCAAAAGCCTTCTTCTTGAGAGCCACAAAAGCACAGGATTGCTTAGTAAAAGGTTAAATTATTATGGTTTAACAACACATTGCCATACTTGTTGTTTAATACCCTTTTCAACAATATTTTATTTCAGAAACCTCACAATACTTCCCTGAAGTTTCCTTTTATCCGTATTTTACATGTTCCAAGCCACTGGCTGCTTTCCAGCAAAGACATCATCAACTCTTAACTCTTTACCATACAATCCTGAGTTTTAACGACGCTGAAAGAAAAGGCTTTTGAAAACATTGTGGGAAAAGGAGAAAATGCTGATTACCAGCATTTTCTCCTTTTCTCACAATGTTTTCTATCCTTCCCTAAACAAATTTCTATTTTTCAGTCACATTTATTTTGTCATCTGCAAATGCTTCGAATTTGGACTGGTCTAAAATTTTGTTGTTTGATAAAGAGTTAAATTTCCCATACAGCACCATTATGAACCTGTCCAAATCCAAACAACCAACTTTTGCAGCAGACAAACTAAATGTGGCTCAAAATGGTGAATATGTCTTTGAAAGTATAGAAAGCATTGTGGAAAAAGGAGAAAATGCTGGTAACTAACATTTTCTCCTTTTACAACAATATTTCAAAAGTCTTAATCTATCTTGGGATTGTTAAAACCATGCAAGGATTGTTTGGTAAAGGGCTAAAACATAGATGATGCTCAATTGTGAGAAAGAAGCAAATCCTAGCAGTATTACTATCATCAATCTTCTGAATGTACTTGGACAAACTGGGAATCAAACTAGCAACATCTTTGGTTTCAAGCTCTTACAAACTCAGCTACCAGGCACTGCTTTAACTCTTTGCCACACGACAAAAGTTTAGACCCTTCCGAATTGAATGAATTTGCAAGAAAACAATTTCAATGTAGCTCAAATGATCCAGTTTTTCTTTGATAGGATAGAAAACATTGTGGGGAAGGAGAAAATAATGGTTACCAGCATTTTCCCCTTTTTCCCAAAAGGTTTTCAAAAGGTTTCTTCCTCAGGTTCATTAAGAGTGGGTATAGTGTGGTAAAGGGTTAACACTTTGGATACTAAATAAATGAAACCGATAAATCAGTACAAAAGATGCAGATACTGCTATTTCACAGCTCTTTTTCTCAAATTTACCATGCAAAAAAGCAGATCATATACATCCATGATCAGACTGCATAGATCATGCAGTCTCATCTTGGAACACTGCCCAAATAGTACCTTCTGTAAATCTGGGTTCAGAGCTTTAAGACTAAACAATACTCGTATTTTTTTGATGACAGCCAAGTTCCATTGTATTCAAGATCATGCCCCTGTTCATTTATCATTCTCATTATAATTCAAATCAATTCCCCTAAATTTCCTTTGATGTTTACAGAGGGTGTAATACTATAAATATTTATGAGATTCAGGCTAGAAATGTTTGTATCTTGAACCCCCATAATGTCATTATGGTCATAACCCTTTTTTCCACAGAGGTGTTGGCAGACAAGACAAACTCTTGTTTCACTGAACCCAAGTTTAACTCTGTACCAGTGCAAATTTTTAAGACATGCAGACTGTGTCCGAATTTAAATCACATGCAGACAAAAAATCAAATGTGTCAAAAAATTATGGGATTTGGCTTTGAAAGGGTAGTTCTAAAACATTATGGGAAAATTTCCCATATTGTTTAAAAATCCTTCTTTCTAAAGGTCAAAAAAACTCTGGGGGCTGTGTCGTAGATGTTTAAAGCCAGTTCTCATTGTCCTGATGCTGGTCCCGGTACCACCCGGTTAAACAAAGCTGGTTTATCGAGGTGATCCCGACTTTCTTCATTACTGGGTCGCACATTTCAGACATTACTCTGGTGTATTCTTGGACTTGAGGAGAGATCTTTAAATTTGACAAAGAAGTAGCCCATTAATATTCCCGTTTTAGCACAATGTATCTAGGGTGCATGATGTCAGTTTGCCTGGTTTACTTCAGAGTTCACTAAATACTCAGACTGCACTAAATATACATTCTGTCCTTGAATCTACAGTTTCTGCTATGCTGAGGCTTCTAGAGAGTAGCAGCATAGTCTCAGCATTTTAAGTCATTTGAAAAAGCATGTTCACCCCAGAAAACAATCGAAAATGGAAGCCATGTTGCTGTATTTTTAACTTTATTTTAACATTCATGAACCTCAACACCAAAGGAAAACAAGAATGGGGTCATTTTATGACTTGCCGTTTTCACAGAGCAATCATTTGACCATGGAATACAGAAACCATGGAACATGTGGAACTTGAAAAAACTTACGTGAACACTACATGATATGTAACTTATTCCAGTTTGGTTGTAAGATGTAGTTAACATATTTGACATTGCATTTCCTCCTGAAGTTTCTGCTCGATTGGAAAGGTGCACAAGTATACATAAAACCCATATAATGGGACCTGCTCAATGTGCATCAATATAAACACATCCAATTGTAAACTCGGACAATTAAACCATCAAAACCACAATACAGTACACGTACCTGACTTCCATGTTCTTGACTGCATTTATCATTATTCATTTTCTACAACAATCATACTAAGTCTGTGAAACGCTGATGTCATTTCAAACAGGAACAGGGTTTATAGAGATGGCAATGAAACCTTGTGTCTTGACATTTAAAACAGACTGATGCGCATGTTTTCCTTGGCAGAATGTTTCACATACTTGACAATTCTTAACGTCCCACTTTTCAACATTATGAATTTTGTGCAATCATCATTTCATGCTTATGCCAAAGCATGATTTGCCTGCCGTTGTTCAAATCCCCATTAATTACATTTTTTTTCACTTTAATTTCTGATTGTTTTTATGTAGACTTTTTTGTATCTTTGTGTGTGATGAGAATATATTGACATTCTTGACTTGAATATTTGCGACAATGAGTAAATAGTGTGTCCGTGACTGGATTTGGAAATTAAAATGTGGGTAAATAAGTTTTCCAAAATCAAATATCATCCCAGCTTTAAAAAACTGACAAAGTTTAGGGTCATGTGTTGAATTTATCTTATGCGAACTGGTCAATTTTTCCCAATCCACTTTAGGACAGGCAAGTTTACACTGTTTTCTAGCAAAAATCTGTATTTTGTGACAATCTAAGTTCATCTTCCCATTCAGATATTGGTTGATTCAGTGGTTCACCATTAACTCTTTACCACACTGCAAAATTTTAGACTGGTCCAAATTGAAAGCATCTGCAGGCGACAAATTAAATGTGGCTAAAATGATGGAATTTGTGTCTGAAAGATTAGACAACATTGTGGGAAAAGGAGAAAATGCTGATTACCGGCATTTTCTCCTTTTCTCACAAGGTTTTCAAAAGCCTTCTTCCTACAGGGTCATCAAAAGTCGGGATTGTGTGGTAAAGGGTTAAATAAGGTTGTTTGGTAATGACTAAAATCATGTTAGTTTAGAAGAAAGACCCAGAAAAACAACTGCGACAGAGAAAAGACGACAATGCCAAATTAACTGGCTTTGAGTGAGAAATAGCTGATACTTGATATTTCATGACTGAAAACTTTTATAACATTAATTTGGCGCTCTTAGGTTTACAAGTGTACAAAGCTGACAGTCAAACTTTCATTCATTGAATAAGATAGTTTTAATGAAATTCAATTCATTCTAAAGTTTGACATCCATGTAAATAGCATGTCAAAGTTCAGTTGAATAGATTAAAGTCTTGATTTATGAATGATTTAAGATTTTTTTTGTAACTGTGAGTAACCCTTTTACCTTTACCCTTTACCAAACAATCCCAAGTTTTATCTTTACTGATGGCTGATTGATGAATTGAGAGAACCCAGAGCTTCCATTTACAAGTCCTACACTTTATCACTGAGCCATTCAGGTCCTGACTGACCCTAAAGAAGGCTTTCTGAAAACATTGTGGGAAAAGGAGAAATTGCTGGTATCTAGCATTTTCTCCTTTTCCCACTTTATGACAAATCTCATCATTTGAGACTATTTGGTATGTCACATGCAATTGCTATCAATTTGGACAACTCTGAAATTTTGTCTTCTGGTAAAGAGTGAATCTATCTGGAATACATAATCTTTCGAGCCTTTACCAAACAGTCCTGTGTTTTAAGGACCCTGGACATAAAGGTTTTGAAAACATAGCAGAAAAGGAGAAAACCCTTTTGATCAGCATTTTCTCATTTCCCTTAAATATTTTCTATCAAAAAGTTATCACTGCAGGCATGAAAGTCAATCTTTCAAATAAAACAATACCACTGAAAGAGCTTTCCGTAAATTCAATTACAAAGAGTATTTTAAAATATTTGATTCTATAACAGTTCTGCTATATTAACATGGGGGGGGGGGGGGGGGGGTAGGGGACAGAGACTGGTTTTTAAGTATGAAAATTGTATAGAACATATTAAGCTGATCATCAGTTCTTTAAGTTAATCCTTTACCACACAATCCTGACTCATAACGACCCTGAGAAAGAAGCCTTTTAAAAACATTGTAGGAAAAGGAGAAAATGCTGGTAACCAGCATTTTCTCCATTTCCTACACTGTTTTCTTCACTTCCCAGAACAAATTTCAGTTTTTGAGCCACAGTTATTTTGTCATCTGCAAATGCTTTTAATTTGGACTGGTCTAGAATATTGTCGTTTGGTAAAGGGTTTAAGAGTTATAGGGTTTCACTCTTTTCCACATGACAAAATTTCAATCTGGTCCAAAATGAAAGCATTTGCAGATGACATATTAAATGATATTCAAAACATAAAGTTCGTCTTTCAAAGGATAGAAAACATTTTGGGAAAAGAAGAAACTGCTGGTTACCAGCATCTTCTTCTTTTCCCACAATGTTTTCCAAAGGCCCGCTCCGCAGGGTCGTTAAAACTTGGGACTGAACCAATTCATTAACTTTTTACCACACAATCCCAACTTTTAACGACCCTTTTAACAAAAGAAGGCTTTTAAATACAATGTGGGAAAAGGCGAAAATGCTGGTAACCAACATTTTCTCCTTTTCCCCACAATGTTTTATACCCTTCTCAAAACAAATTTCAATTTCCAGTCACAATTATTTTTTTGTCTGCAAATGCTTCCAATTTAGAATAGACTAGTCTAAAATTTTGTCTTGTGGTAATGAGTTAACAATGCAGTGGCACTTGCAGAGAGCTGGAGGTTACCTATTTCACTATCCTTCCATAGAAAGTTTCTAAAATAATTTCAGGAAAAATAAAAGATACCTTGAGGAAGGCATTATAACAGTATTATGTTGAAAACACTTAGTGATATTGGAACAGCATACTGAACCTTATTTTCTTATGGGTTTGGTAAAGTTTGAATATCCCGAGAAGTTGAGGACGCAAAGCAATTTATAATTATATTAAAACACAGGTTGAATGATCGTTATCCTCAAACTTGGCATACTGATAGTTTCAATTCCACAAGATGCAGTTTTTATAAACATTTCAAAAGTTTGCTTCATGTGTTTATGTATTCAGAGTTAGATATGCTACCAATTTTTAAATGCTCTCTTGCCCGTTTTTGCTGCTTCAGCTACAACCTAAGTACAGAATGTAGATGTTATGGTGATGATAATGAAGAGGAAAGAATCTGTATATTTTGCTTTTCTGAAAAAAACATAATTACTGTGGAAGATGAATTCCATGCATTTTTTGTATGTGAACAATATGATGAAATCAGAACTAATTATTTATTTCCTTATTATAATATTGCTACCCAACAACTGAAAACTTCTATTTACTCTTGTCTAGTGATATTCTTAAATGTAATAAAAAAAGGTTGGAATTTATGTAACAAAATTGTTAGAATTGATTAATGCGGGACATTAAAGTAGTCTGTAAAAACATATGTATCCATGCATGTAATATCGGCTGGAGGCCATATTACTGAGCAAAATGTAGCCTACTGTATTGATAAAACATTTAAGAAGTTTTGTTTGATTACAAGAATCTTAATAGCCCCCTTTAAAACACACATGAAAGAAAAAGGATAATATCCATTCAATACTACTATGGATTAGAAATCAACACCTCTGTTTGTTTCTTTGAGAAAACATCTAATACTTTTTGTTCTGCACAGCTGTGATGTCTGAAAAAAAAGCTATTGAATGGAGTTTTTGGTAATAAGTTATACTTAAGTAACTATTTGACAGACCACAAAATTTTTTACCCAACTAAACTGACAGCAGTTGCAGACAGCATATTAACTGTGGCTTAGGTGACCAAACTTGTCAGTGAAAGGTTATTAACCCTTTACAACAAGACAAAATTTTAAACCAGTCCAACTTGAGAGCATTTGCAGACGACAATTTCAATGTGGTTCAAATGATGCACTTTTTCTCTGATAGGGTAGAAAGCAATGTGGGAAAAGGACAAAATGCCGGTTACCGGCATTTTCTCCTTTTCCCACAATGTTTTCAAATGGCTTCTTCCCCAGGGTCATTAGAAGTCGGAATTGTGTGGTAGAGGGTTAAAATATTGTCAGAAAAGGAGAAAATACTAATAACCAGCACAATTCCTCTGGGTTTACAAAAACTTTGGTCATGGTGGATGCAAACACATGGGATTGTTTGGAAAAGAGTTTAACCTATTGAAAAAAGAAATAGAAATCAACACCTCTGATTGTCTCTTTGATAACAGTTATTAAAAAATGTTAACCACTGAAACAAGAAGTTTGTTCTGCAAAGGTGTGGCTAAATACTTAATACTGAATGGAACTTTAATATTGAATGGAACTCTGTTAAAATTCTACTCTAGAACTTCTTTTCAACAAAATGAAGGTCCATGGTTTTCTGTCAGACTTACCCATTTGCAAAACTCTTAACAATACACACAACAAGAGGCCAATAACAGCCATGAAACTGAATTGCTCTACTGGCAGTAACTCACCCTAGGCACCCCCAGTTTAAACTAATCATGAAAAAAGTTAACCCTTTAACTGCTAAGCTTGACTCACTGACCTTTTGCACACAGTGTAGCTCAAAATCAGTGTAGATCTTTGATCTACACTATCCGATACAATGTTTTGTTTCCGTGGAAATCAACTCTGAAAGAGCATTATATTTGGATTTTGACTATTGACTGGAAATTTTTGTTTCATATATTAAGCAGTTTAGGCGTTAAATTACAATTTCCAGTGGACCACCTGCTCAAATCCATGGACCAAGATCTTCTGTTAGAATTCAAACAGCCATGCTGAGCCAACCTTCATGTCACAATATGCAAAAAGGCATAACAGCCTTGGTGCCTTCAACCATTTAAAAAAAAAAAGAAAATTTGAAAAGGAATAAGAGGTTTATGTTTCAAATAAAATTTCAGGAAATTCCCATGATTTTTTAGCATCTTCCATAGCCTTATAATGAGCAAAAATGGGAGGAAAAAGATGGGAGGTTTTGAGGCCGACACCAACAGCCTTTAGAATTACAGAAAAAAGATGCCCATAAAATGGCCCTAAAGTGCTCACCTGAGTAAGGTCATCAAGGATTGATAAGGCTGAAAAGATCCTGGTCATGATGATGTAAAATGGATTAGTGTGAATGATCTGTTTTTGACCAATTTAGCCTATTGTTGAATTTTGAATCTGGTTCAAAATGTGGCCTCTAGAGTCACACAAGGCTTTTCTAAGATTTGGTCCTGTCACTTACTTTTTTACCTGACGTGACTTGATATCTTTCTTTTCTGAGATTTCATTGAGACAAACTTTCTGACCAAGTTTCATGAGTATAAGGCTGAAACTGGCCTGTAGAGTGCACACAAGGTTTTTCTAAGATTTGGCCCTGTGACCTACTTTTTGACTCGACATGATCCAATTTCAAACTTGTCTGAGATTTTATCAAGACAAACATTCTGACCAAGTTTCATGAGTATCAGACTGAAAATGTGGCCTCTAGAGTACACACAAGTTTATTCTAAGATTTAGCCCCATGACCTACTTTTTGACTCAACACGACCCAATTTTCTAGATGTCAATGATTTTATTAAGGAAAACATTCTGACCAAATTTCATTAGTATCAGGCTGAAAATGTGGCCTATAGAGTGTGCGCAAGGTTTTTCAAAGATTTGGCTCAGTGACCTACTTTTTGATCCAACGTCACTGAATTTCACATTCATCGGAGATTTCATCCAGACAATCATTTTGATTAAGTTTCACAAGTAATAGGCTAAAAATGTGGCCTCCAGAGTACACATAAGGCTTTCCTAAAATTTGGCCCTGTGACCTACTTTTTGATCTGACATGACCCAATTTCAAACTTGTCCAGGATTTTATATCTGGACACACATTCTGACCAAGTTTCGTGAGTATCAGGCTCAAAAGGTGGCCTCTAGAGATTATACAAAGTTTTTGTAAGATAGAGCCCTGTGACCTACTTTTTGACCCCATATGACCCAATTTCAAACTTGTCTAACATTTTACCAAAACAAACATTCTGACCAAGTTTCATGAGTATCAGGCTGAAAATGTGGCCTCTACAGTGCACACAGGGTTTTTCTAAGATGTGACCCAATGTGACCCAATTTCAAACTTGTCTGAGATTTTATCCATGAGTATCAGGCTCAAAATTTAGCCTCTAGAGTGCACTCAAGGTTTTTCTAAGATTTGGCCATGTGACCTACTTTTTGACTCAATGTGACCCAATTTCAAACTTGTCTGAGATTTTATCCAAACAAACATTCAGCCCATGTTTCATGAGTATCAGGCCGAAAATTTAGCCTCCAGCGTGCACACAAGGTTTTTCTAAAATCTGGCTCTGTGACCTACTTTTTGACCCCACGTGACCAAATTTCGAACTTCTCCAAGACTTTATCATGACAAACATTTTGACCAAGTTTCATGAGGATCTGGCTGAAAACGTGGCCTCTTGAGTGCTCACAAGGTAAATGTTGACAACCACTTGACGGACGACGGATGCCAGACACAGCACGATCACAAAAGCTCACCTTGAGCACTTCATGCTCAGGTGAGCTAAAAAGGTTAGTAACCAACATTTTCTCCTTTTTCCATAATTTTTTCTAACATATCAAAGACAGATTCCATCTTATGAGCCACATTTGAATTGTTGTCTGCAAATGCTTACATTCTGGAGAAGCCCACATTTTTATCATTTGGAAAAGACTCCCAAAAGTTTAAAGACATAACCAATATGTTAACTTCTGTGTGTTCAGGACACTCTGTTTCCTGCAGAAAGACATAAACAACTCCAAGCCTTCATAATTTTGTATCATTTCCATACTTTTGTGTCTTTAGTGTCACTGTTGAGAATTTGTACTAACCCTTTACCACAATATTCCCATGTTTTAATGACCCTTGAGAAGAAGGCCTTGGAAACAATGTGTGAAAAGGAGAAAATGCTGGTCACCAGCAATTCTTCCATTTCCTGTAATGTTTACTACCCTTTCAAATCTAATTTCAATCATTTCAATCACAGTGAGTCACCTTATCATCTGCAAATATTTGCAATTTGGACTATTCTATAGTATTTTCATGTGCTAACAACTAACTATTTACCACAAAGTTTTAGCCTGGTCCAAATTGAAAGCATTTGCAGATGACAATTAACTGTTATTCAAAACATAAAATTTGTCTTTCAAATGATAGAAAACATTGTGGGAAAAGGAGAGAAGGCTAGTTATCAGTATTTTCTCCTTTTCCTACATTTTCAAAAGCCTTCTTCCTCAGGGTCATTTAAAGTCTGTATGGTGTGGTAAAGTGTTAACCGTTATATACCACACAACCAAAAGTTTTGATGACCCCAAGGAATACAGCTTTTGAAAACACTGTGGAAAAGGATAAAATGCAGGTAACTAGATTATCTTCCATTTCCCACCATATTTTCTACCCTTCAAAAGACATTAATCCTAGAATTTGAGACATAATAAATTTGTTTTCTACAAAATTTAATGTATCTTTTGAGACAACTTTAACCCTTTACCACACAATCCCAACTTTTAACGACCCTGAAAAAGAAGCCTTTTGAAAACATTGTGGGAAAAGGAGAAAATGCTGGGAACCAGCATTTTCTCCTTTTCCCACAATGTTTTCTGCCAAAGAAAAATTTAACCATTTGAGCCACATTGAAATTGTCGTCTGCAAATGCTTTCAATTTGGACAAGGTAAAAATTTTGTCATCTGGTAAAGGGTTAAAACTGACAGTTTTACTTGTAGGTACACTTTCTCTCAAACTGTTCCACTTCCAGTTAACCCCATACAAAACAATCCTGTGTTTTAACAACCCTGAGGAAGAAAGCTTTTGAAGCATTTTGGGAAAAGGAGAAAATACAGGTTATCAGCATTTTCTCCATTTTCCACCACGTTCTCAAATTCAGGATTTTTTAACCCTTTCCCAAACAAACCCTGGTTTTCACGTGTCTGCAGTACAAGTCTTTTTGAAAACACTGTGGGAATAGGAGAAATTGCTCGTAATGAGCAATTTCTCCTTTTCCCACAGTGTTTTCTACCCTTTTTGAGAACTTTCTGCCATTTTCATCAAATTTAAAATTGTCGTCTTCAAACTCTTTCAGTTTGGACCAGTCCAAAATTTGTTGTTTGGGAAAGGGTTAAACACGAGATTGTGTGGTAAAGGGCCAGATGAATGCAACAGATTCGACTGAAACCGAGATACACTGTATTGCAATTTAAAAAATATCTGTCTCAAGTGTCTCAAAAAATAACAAACTGTGTAGGTCCAAGATCAGACTGCACATTCTGTGCCATCAGATCAAACTACACTGTCTGGAGAAGCATTCTACTGTGTTCAACACAAAGCTTTCAATGAAATTCAGAGCTTAGACGATTTATGGAAAATTGGTACAAAACCATCTAAGAAAAAAACTGTCCTCTGGAAAACGTAATTTACAAACCAGGAAATGGCTTGTCACCTCATTGTGCGAATAAAAATGTTAATCACCGACAAATCGTGATTTATTTCCGCAGTAAAGTGGGTTGTCATAATCCTACCAGGTCATTCTGAGACATTTATCTGTCACTGAAGGCATTATGGCATTATTTCCTAACATTTAGATTGATTCATTGAAAGAATGTTGTTAAAAGCAAAGATAACAATTATTTCAAGGATTTGTCTGGTTTGTTTGTTTGTTCGAATGGAGGGTCCTGTGTGGCTCAGTGGTAAAGTGTGGGACTCCTAGCCTGGTTTCGAGCCCCACCTGATCCGCTGGGTTTTTTGTGGGTGTGTCCTTGGGCAAGACACTTCAGAGCCCTAGCCTAGTACTGGTAAAACCCAAGAAATACATGAATATGTGAGTTGTTGCTGTGATATGACTGAAATAATGTTGAAAGCGGTGTAAAACACCATTCAATCAATCAATCATTGTCCGAATGGTGTTTCCAAACACCACTGTCAACAGTAACTCAGTGTACCTATTCATGCATCCCTAAACTTTCCTTTACCCGTACTACACACAATATTCTTCCCCAGCCACTGGCTTTCTCGCATAACCATCATCAAAACAATGAGGAATGAAGCCCACTGCAATGAATCAACAATCCTTGGAAAGAAATTGGCCAAGCTTGGGTTAAAAACCAGCAAGTCCCTGCTCTACAGTCATGCACTCACCGATTGTGCTACTGGGCTATGCTACCTTATCAGTACCACAGAGACAGCTCCCTTGTTCATGGTTTTCCACTGTTTCACCAGTACTGAAGCATCTTGTCAAAGAGCACTCCCACACAAAACCAAGGGCCTCAGGTCTCAGGATTGAACCCAAGAACCCTTGAATTGCTACTCCTACACCTTAACCCTTTACCAAACAGTCCCAGATTTTAAGATCCCAATTTCATTTTTTGGATCATACTGACTCTGTCATCTGCAAATGCTTTGAATTTGGAGCAGTCTACAATTTTGCCATTTGGTATAGGTTTAACCGCTGTGCCATTCAGTACGGGAGTGGGATCACTGTAATGCTTTTCCAAACGACAAAATTTTAGAATAGTCCAAATTGAAGGCATTTGCATACAATAAAATTAAGTGTGACTCAAAAATTGAAATTCGTTTTGGGAAGAGCAGAAAACATTGTGGGAAACGCAGAAAATGCTGGTTACCAGCATTTTCTTTTTTTCCCACATGTTTTTAAGAGCTTTGTTTCTCAGGGTTGTTACAAGTCAGGATAGTGTGGTAAAGAGTTAATACAAGCATCCCAAAGTAGATATACTTGATGAAAGTCAAATAGTATTTGATTTGGTTTGTATTGGAGTTTAATGCCATTTTAACAGCTCAGGTCATATCGTGGTAGTCAGTGATGTACCCATGTGTTTCCTGGCTTTCTCACACCAGTACTGACACAACTTTCTTTAGCCACTGACTACTTTTCTCACATGTATCAGAGGTGAGAGGCGAAAAAATTGACTGAAAGAAAGTTTGCCTCAACCGGGTATCGAACTCGCAACCACCAGGTCACGAGTCAGACATGCTAACCACTGAGCTACCCGGGCGGGCCAAAAAAGTATTTGAGTGATTGAGTGATACAGAAAACAGTGTGCAAAAAGTGTATCCTATCCTCTTATAAATGCAGAATCTATTTTACAATACAATTTTGACATTTTCCACTTCTTTTCAAGAATAACATTTTGTTGTTGATTTTGTTGTCCATTAAAAAGCATCATTGTTCATGCTACATAATAACTAATTGACCATGCACCATTTACGGTACACAATGATTCCTAAAGTGGCATGCCTTGTTTAATGTTTTTTGGATTTATGATTTAAGAAGTCTGAATGTTCAAATTGCAATTTTGTCATTTCTGAAAAGAAAAAAAGAAATTTTACTAGAAACACGTATTCTGGCAAAAATAAATCCTTTGAATATTCAATATTCACGTCACTCCAATATTTCCTGAAACTATCAATGTTTTTATTTTGTTCCTAGCCCCATGGGCCAGTACTGCAGTACTCAATGCTACAAACACTTCACCAACCAGTTCTGTCTTTTAAGAACCGTGAGGAAGGCAGCTTTTGAAAAACATTGTGGAAGGAGTAGAAATTGGTAGCAACCAGTATTTTCTCCATTTTCCACTATGTTTTTACCCATTAAAAGACAAATCTGATAAATCAGGACACATTTTTTTGATTGGTCCTGCAAATGCTTTCAATATGGTTAGGTCTAAAATTTTATCATGTGATAAAGAGTAAAGACAAGAATTTAACACTTTTTCTCATGTGATATTTTAAAATTAGAAATAAAATAACCATTTACCACATGATCCCAAGTTTTAAGTTTGAGAAAGAAATCTATTAAAATATAATGGGAAAAGAAGCAAATGCTGGTAACCGGAATTTTCTTCTTTTCCAACCATGTTAAGTAAACCCTTCAAAACAAATTTCATAATTTAGTTTGTTGTCTGTAAATGCTTTCAATCTGGACAAGTCTTAGATCTTGTCATCTGGCAAAGAGTTAAGAGGCTTTGGGCACACAAAAGCAAACAACGGTCTCTAAGACTTACCTGTGAAAAATTTAAATCATTTAAAGGAACACACTGTTCTTCTACTTTTTCTACAGCACCCGTTATTTTCCGTAAACGTTCGGCCTCTTGAGCTAGATACAAGTCCAAGACGGGAATTTCACGTGATTTAATATCACTTTCAGTCAACGAGTTCACCAATAACATCACCCATATTGGCCGCTTTCTCTCCCAATTACCAGCTATCACATTAAAAAGATAATCTGCATATAATCCTTTACCCTTTTGGTCCGCTGTAATCCAGTTTGGCATTTTCTCCCGAACATACTGCAAGTGATCTTTCAACCGCGTATAAATATCTTCTGGCAGAATGTTCGAGAGGTTTTCACCATGCGGCAAGAGCTGGCAGTTCGCAAGAGCCTTCATGGTATACGGATCAGTCAAGTCTAGCTCAAAAAAGATATTTTCTGATTGTTTGAAAGCTGCTTTGGCATTATCTGGAATGTACTCCCACACTCTGGTATAGGGAACATGGATTGTTCCAAAGAAATAAGATGGTGGATCCCGCTTCAGAGTCCATAGGAAAGAATTCAGGTCACCCATCTAGAAAAAAAGAAATTAACATGAGATTTTGCACTTGACATTGTTACTGGTAATACCCTTTACCACACAATCCCGACTTTTAATGACCCTAAGGAAGAAAGCTTTTGAAAACATTGTAGGAAAAGGAGAAAATGATGATAACCAGCATTTTCCCCTTTTCCCGCAATGTTTTCTACCCTTTTGTCGTCTGCCATTGCTTTCAATTTGGACAAGTGTAAAATTTTGTCATTTGGTAAAGACTTAATGGAGGAATTTGAGTACTAATGAATTGAATGGACCTTTTTAATTTAAAAAAAAAAAACTGCCGAAATATTATTATTTGTAGCTTGTTTCGGCCAATCTAAATATGTCAGATAGTACCAGACAGTGCAAATATAAGATCAGACTGAAGATTCCGTGCAGTATGATCTTGATTTTGCTGTCCATTAAAGCTAGGTAAGCCGTTACCAGCCCTTTAAGGTTTAATTTTAGACCATAATAATAGAACCTGCATGCAGACAACAAAATTGTAGACTTGGCTGAATTGAAATCAATCAGACAAAACAATCAATTTCTTCGAAAGGAAGAAAATATACGAAAAGGAGAAAATACTAGTTATCACCATTTTCCCCTTTTCCCACAATGTTTTAAAAAGCCTTTTTCTTCAGAGCCATACTTTAGTAAAGCATTACAGAAAGGGGTGCAAATTTGAAGCAGGGAATTTTTAATATTTTATGGGAAGAAAAACAATGTGGGAAAACTAACAACAGATTTCTTGCTACTGCTTCTTCTCACCAAACTTTTTTTAAAAAAAAAAGATAACTGCAGACAGTGTAAAGTAATATTTGTTCAGTATTAATGGGTGAACTGGCCATAAATTTGTCTTTCAGCCATTAGACTAACTAGAACTGTAAGAGACCCACAAATAACCTAAACCAGCTGCCTTGCAATTGGTCCAAGAAAAAAAAAATCAAAGTACCATAACTCCTGTACTAGCCAGCATAATAAATGAAAGTTGCAGGTCACATTATGTTCCATGGCAGGATTTAGGCTTCCATTAAAACTACAGCCAAGATGGTTGAAAACTGTTGGAGGGGAAGAGGACCCAAAGTTGCATCTATGTATGGACAGACTGCCTGTTTCCAGTATAAAAACACCCCCTCTTTGAATTTTGGGAGGGATGTATATGATAATGTTGTAGGTATTCGTCACAAATTATGTCCAATACAGAACATTCAAACAAGTGCCCAGGACATGGGTTTTTAGGAAAAAGACAATGTTTTGAAAACTAGTAATAATAAATTAGCTTGTGTACCCACTGACTCCATTATTTAACCATCTGAAATTTTGTGAGTACATGTGTGCATTCTTGGTATGTTTTTTTGTTATCATGTTTTGAAAACAATTTTGTGCTTAATTAACTACTTAATTCTCTGTGCATCTGGAATATATATATAATACATGCAATGAAAGGGCGATACCAGGTCCTTTACTTATAACCAAACCATCCCATGTTGTTACTACCTTGATAGAGAAGGCTTTTGAAAATATTGAGGGAGAAAGAAAAAATGCTGGCAACCAGCATAAATTTCTCCTTTGTCCACAATTTTTTTTATCCTTTCAAATACCAATAATCTCATTTGTGTCACATTAAATTAGTTGTCTGCAAATACTTTCAATTCGGAAAACTCCAAATATTGATGTCTGAAACAGAGTTAACCCACCCAATAGGCAGTTTTAATATACTACTCACTTAACCCTAACCCTTTACCACACAATCCCGACTTTTAACGACCCTGAAAAAGAAAGCTTTTGAAAACATTATGGGAAAAAGAGAAAATGCTGGTAACCAGCATTTTCTCCTTTTCCCACAATGTTTTCTAACCTATCAATGTCAAATTTAAATGCTGGTAACCAGCATTTTCTCCTTTTCCCACAATGTTTTCTCCCCTTCCCAAATCAAAGTTCTATTTCTGAATCATCTTTATTTTGTCGTCTGCAAATGCTTTCAATTCGGACCAGTCTAAAATTTTGTTGTTTGGTAAAGAGTTAAAAGAGACTTGAAACTAGAATTTCTTTTGCATGTTATAGAAAATCTTTGGAAAGACTGTTATTATTCATTTGTGGGCAAAGATGGCTTTAAAATCAGAACATAGATAGAAATACATGTAGAAAACAAGAGGAATGTATTCAATACGGCATTTTGAAAATCATGCATCGTATTTTGTGCAAAACCGAAAGAAGTAAACCCAATTAAAGTCATATTTTACTAGACAAATAAGTGTTTCGGTTGCACTCAGATATGAAAATGAAAATGGTATATTAAAATGCATTGGATTAGGCCACTGATCCTGGAAATACTTCTTTTTTATCGAAAATAGCTTTATCCGCAATGGTCTTCTATTGGCGTAATGATACACACAATCCTTGTTTCCTGACCTTCGATTTGTCCCAAACCAGTTCGTTCTTGGGCTTATTTGCCCCTGGACTTGTTCGCCCAGACTTGTAGGTCCCACACAATAGCATGCTACTCCACGACAAAATTCTAGACTGGTCCAATTTGAAAGCATCTGCAGATGACAAATTAAATGTTGCTAAAGTAATGATTCCTGCCTTTAATAGGGTTGAAAACATTGTGGGAAACAGAGAAAATGCTTCTCCTTTCCCACAATGTTTTCAAAAGCTTTTTTATCAGGGTTGTTAAAGGTTGGCATCATAAGGTAAAGGGTTAACCCTTTTCCAAACCATCCCATATTTTCATGACCCTAAGGAGAAAGACTGAAAATATTCTGCAACAAGAGGGCCATGATGGCCCTGTATCGCTCCACTGGCTTATAAATATCAACCATAAATACTAAACATTTCAATTCTGAGCCAAATGGTTTCAAAATGAAGACTTACAAAGTTTTCTCTGTAAAAGCCCATGTGAAAGTTGAGACCCGCAAGGCAAAGCCATTTTTGATCCCAGAGCTATAATTACTTGAACCCTGGTAGAGGTCCACAAGATAAAGCCACATGCCAAAATAATACAAGTCTATACTGTATGGTTATAAATAAGGTGATTTTCAAGTTTTGTCCATATGAAGCCTCTGTAAAACATAAGACCCCTGATGCAAGGCTAATTTCAAAAAAAAAAAAAAAAAAATCAAAACAGGAAGATTTCTTAAGTTGTCACTATGTAAGCCCAGGTAAAACTTGTATCCCCTGCGGCGGGGCCAATTTTGACCCCAGGGCTGAAATTTTGGCCTGCTTGGTAGAGGCCCACTAGATATAGCAACATGCAAAATTTGGTAGCTCTAGGCCTAATGGCTAGGTACAGGAAGATTTTTAAAGTTTTCTCTATATAAGCCTATGTAAAACTTGTGACCCCAGGGCTATAATTTGAAGAAACCTGATAGAGGTCTACTACATAAAGCTACATGCCAAATTTGGTAGCCCTATGCCTTATGGTTTCAGACAAGAAGATTTTTAAAGATTTCCAATATTTTTCAGTTTTGTTGCCATGGCAACCAGAGTTTTTGAAGGAATCAAATTCTTTCAACAAATTCTGAAGAGGACCATGGCAGGATCATTTCTGTGAAGTTTCATGAAAATTGAATGGGTAGTTTCAGAGAAGAAGATGTTTGAAGTAAAAGTTAACGCACAGACGGACGGACGCACGCACAGACGGACGCATGGACGCACGACAGACACCTGGCCATGACATAAGCCCGCTGGCCTTCGGCCTGTGGAGCTAAAAATGAGAAAATGCTTCTACGTATCATTTTCTCCTTTTTGTACAATATTTCATAGTCCTGTTTCACAGATAACCCCAATCATTTGAACCATATTTACATGTACTTAGTTGTCAACATAGACAAGTCTGGTATAGTATGGAGTCGAATGACACATTTCTTATAAAGTTGCTTCTTTTCACAACACCTGACATAGTGTGAAATAATTTACATTATTATATCTGCTTTAAATTTAACCCCAATCATTTGAACCATATTTACATGTACTTAGTTGTCAACATAGACAAGTCTGGTATAGTATGAAGTCGAATGACACATTTCTTATAAAGTTGCTTCTTTTCACAACACCTGACATAGTGTGAAATAATTTACATTATTATATCTGCTTTAAATTTAAACATGGGATAAAACTTGAAACATATTATAACAGATTTTCAACCAGAAGTAGTCTCGTCCAAATTGAAATACTGAAGCCCAGTTTACTGCATAATTTGGACAAAACCTTTCTCTAGCATTTACAGAATTCTGAATGAAAAAGTTTAATTGATTGATTGATTGTATGGTGTTTAACACCGTTTTCAACATTATTTCAGTTATATCATGGCGGCCAATGCACCTATCCATGCTCTCCTGGAGTTTCTGTTACCAGTACTCCGCACAATGTTCTTTCCAAGCCACTGACTGCTTTCCCACATAACCATCGTCGAAACAATGGTCAGCCGTGAGAGAGGAATGAATCCTGTCGCGATGACTATTATCAATCCTCTGAAAGAAATTGGCCAAGCCGGGGATTGAACCTGCGACCTCCTGTTCTCAAGTCCTGCATGTTACCGACTGAGCTACGGTGGCTAAATTGACGAAAAAAAAGTTTAACACTTTGCCAATGGACAAAATGTTGGATCTTTCCAAACTGAACGTATCTGCAGGCCTGACAAATCAAATATACCTCCAATGATGAGATTTGTCTTTGAATGACTAAAAATCATTGTGGGAAAAGGAGAAAATGCTGGTTACCAGCATTTTCTCCTTTTCTCCACAATTTTTTCAAAAGGATTTTTACATTAAAAGGTGGGATTGCACGGTAAAGGGTTAACCCTTTAATCATGACTTTTTAAATCACCATGAAAGAGAACGCTTTTGAAAACATCATGGGAAAAGGAAAAAATGCTGGTTACCAGCATTTCCTACTTTACTTACAGTATTTTGTACTCTATCAAAAACAGAAACCATCATTTTAGCAACATTAATTTGTCGTCTGCAAATGCTCTCAATTTGGTCAAATCCAAAATTTTGTCGTCTGGTAAAGAGTTAATATGAATTAAACAGTTACAGTCCCTTTCAAATTACATTTTCACATTTATTCAAAAGTGGGCATTAAAACTGCTATCACAAAAATTCATCTGAACTTATATTAATACAGAAATGCCGATAAAATCTGGTCTCTTTTTGATAATTCCATTAAGAGGAGAAATAAAACCTAACAATGTGCAATAAAATTTTTACAACGACTTAACCAGATTTTTCCAAAATGCAAACTTCTTCATCAAATTGAAATAAAGACCAAAATGCAAATTCTAATCTTTTTTCATGAGTTTTGAACAAAGATTCTGTAATAATGGAAAGAAGCTTGCTATAAATGTTCTTTTCATTCTGTATTCTGCCGCATCAATATCAACCATTTGGGGGACAAATACAATGTACCTCTCTTTTCATACACCCCTACTTTTGAAAGCTTTTAAAAACATTGGGGTGGAAGGGGGGACAGTAGTGTTTCAAGAGAACAGCACTTATTTGTAATGGGCAATAGCTGCTTTTTCCACAATGTTTTCCATATTGTTGAAAAATATATTACCCTTTCCTTTTAAATATTTGTACAATTTCTCTAATTTGTAATACTTCATGATTAGTCTCAGTATCTTGCCTGTACAAAAATGCATCGTCCCCTTTAGTGCCAAGTAACAATCTTTTTCTCCCTTTGCTATGATGTTTTCAGATGTTTTCATGTACTAAAGCTTAATTCAGGCTAATACGCCATATTTGACAAGGATAGTTACAAACTTGTCTGCCATAAAAAAATTGACCTAGGAGATAAACCCTTAATGTAGTTTACACACAGATAATATAGATCAAGATCAGACAGCACATAAATCGCAACCTGATCTTGGATCCACTCAGTCTGCAACTTTATTGCAAATTCTATGACCAAAGCAAACTTGCAATACTGATATTTTAGTTGCCTTTCATTATAAATGACAAGGCCCATTTCACATTAAATTTTCATTAACCCTTTCCCAAACGACAAATTTTGGACTAGTCCAAATTGAAAGAGTTTGCAGACGACAATTTTAAATTTGATGAAAATGGCAGAAACGTCTCAAAACGGGTAGAAAACACTGTGGGAAAAGGAGAAATTGCTCATTACGAGCAATTTCTCCTTTTCCCACAGTGTTTTCAAAAGACTTGTACTGTAGACACATGAAAACCAGGGCTTGTTTGGGAAAGGGTTAATGCAGTCCTCCAACTCTCCACCACATGAGAAAAATGTAGGCTTGTCCAAATTGAAAGCATTTGAAGATGACAATTTCAATGTGGCTTAACCCTTTAACACATGACATAATTTCAGACTTCGTCCAAATCGAAGGCATTTCCAGATGACAAATCACATATCACTTGTATCACAGGATTTTTCTCAAAAAGGGCTGAGAGAACATTGTCGGAAAAGGAGAAAATGCTGGTAACCAGCATTTTTTCCTTTTCACACAATGTTCTCGAAAGGTCTCTTTTGTAGGATCGTTAAATTTTTTAGTCGGGATTGTGTGGTAATAAGATAAATATAGATTTTGTTTCTGAAGGGAATTTGAAAACATTGTGGGGAAAAGGAGAAAATGCTGGTTACCAGTATTTTCTAATTTTCTCACAATGATTTCAAGATACTTCTTTCTCAGAGATGTTAAGACTTGGGATTGTATGGTAATGGGTTAAGGGTGAAGAACTGCCAGTAACAAACATTGTTCACTCTTCACGATCTAGAAGACTTGTTCTACACTTAAAGCTCTGAACACAACCTCAGTTGCTTTTGACAAGAGCACACAGATTAAGTAAGACCACACAGATTATGCAGTACAATCTTGGGCCTAGAAAGTCCAAATTTAGTGAAATAACCCTTTGCCACACAATTCCGACTTTTAACAACCCTGAGAAAGAAGCCTTTTGAAAACATTGTGGGAAAAGGAGAAAATGATAGTAACCAGCATTTTCTCCTTTTCCCACAATGTTTTCTGCCCTTTCAAAAACAAACTTTCATTTTTCGGTAACATTTATTGTATGGTCTGCAAATGCTTCAATTTGGACCAGTCTACAATTTTGTCGTTTGGTAAGGAGATAACTGTGGAAAAATAAAAAATAACAACCTTGAAATCACAATACATGTATTACTGACTAAAGGTACCCATTTTTTTTTACTTGACATTTTAATATCTAACTTAAATGAGTCTTTTATAATGATTTATTGGTTGTTTAAAAAGTGCATCACAATTTATATGATTTATTCTTCGACAATGTGTTACATTAAGAATTAATGTTTGCTTCGATATTTCAAACTTTGTACATTGCCCCAAATGCACCCATAATTTTCTACACCCTTCAAAAAAAATTGCGGCAAATAAATTATTTGAAAACATCTTTAGATCTTTACCACACAGTCCTGAGTGTTAACAACCAAGAGAAAGAAAGCTTTTAAAAACATAATGAAAAAAGGAGAAAATGCTGGTTACCAGCACAATGTTTTCCATCCTTCTGTAGCCAGTCCCTATAATTAATCCATCCCACATTTAGACTGTTGTCTGCAACTGGCTTTAATTTGGATGACTCTAAATTTTTGCCATTTTATATCAAGAGTTTAAAAAAAAAGGTAATTTCCAGTGAACCAGTCCAAAAACATCTTTACCCCTTCACAGGACTACAAAATTTTATACTTAATCCATGTTAACCCTTAACCACACAATTCCGACCTTTAACAACCCTGAGAAAGAAACCTTTTGAAAACTTTGTGGGAAAAGGAGAAAATGCTGGTAACCAGCATAATCCCCGCTTCCACAATGTTTTCCACCGTCCCGAAAACAGTTTTCTAGTTTTCTAATTTTGGGTCATGTTTTTTCCGTCATCTGCATATGCTTGCAATTTGGACAGGTCGAAAATTTTGTCACATGGAAAAGAGTTAACCCTTAACCTGCTACTAATAATAAGTTAACACAAAACTTTTCAGCCTCCAGTAAAAAACCCAAATATTGCAATTTCAAAGTTATTTTTTGGTGGAAAAAATATCTCCTTATTGATCAGACTGCATGTTAACTTTTATTTCTCTTAGGCATGAAAAAAAATGCAACATAGAGTAATGACAGCTACAGCAAGAAATTGTATTTTGTTGAAAAACAAGTGAAGTTCAAAAAATAAAAGTAAAAAAAAACTTGTTCACACAAACTCATGCAAACAGTCCAACTCAGACACATTTATACAGGTTAGCATTGCAGAGATGTAAAATTTCAATCTAAAGCTTCCGTCACACCAAAGTAGTACTTAGAAGGTCTTACCCAATCCTAATAAAATCGTAAAATGGTTTGTGGTTGGGGTAGGATGCGTAATTACAGCCCAATTATGCCTAAAATCCCTACTACACTGAACTAGTTCTTCAAACGTCTTGCCCTGTCCTAAAAAATTGTAAAATGGGTTGCTGTCGGTGTAGAATGAGTCATTTCATTCAGTGTGCAAGCAAACTGCAAACTGAATGCCCATCGTTAAATGCCCCTAATATGATGGAAGTATGGCAGGTCCATTTGTAGTACATCCATCTGGTTTAAAGTATGTTGTCACTCCATCTGATTACACTTGAAGGGATCTACGGCAAAAAAATTTGAGCAGGCTCAAAGTTCTGCAGCACCCTTCCCATCCTAGCCTGTCCATCAAGTTAGCAAACAGATCATACCATGTCCACTCCATTTGCAGTTTGAGTCCATTTTAGATTGGTTACCTGCCCTGATACAGCAAGTGTATATAGGGATCGGTACAGGCTATTAAAAACTGGCGTAATTCTGCCCGTCTATTTTTAGAACAGCCATGTCGCGAGACTATTAGAGATTCAGGGGAGGTCACTCTCACTTCCTGAGCAGGGGATTTTCCAATATTTTTGATGTTACCGTAAAAAGTGAAATGTATTTTTGGTATCACCTTTTAATGTTTATGTCTGCTAATATTCTTTTAGTTTCCATTACCAATTTCAAATTTTGCAAAATATCGCAATGTTGTAACCTATACAGCCAAACTGGAAATGTGTAAGCTTCTCTGATTGGCCATTCTGTGATATACATGTGGCCCAATGAAAAGCAACGACACTATAGCCTGTGCCAGGTGTAATATGTATATCATCTACAACGGGGACCACTTCAAGTCCATTTGACATCAATTTTCAGAACATAGTGAGAACGAGTTCAGTGTGATGAGCATACGGACAAGAATTATCTTTAACAGCGTGACGAGCGTACAGACAAGAATTATCTTTAAAAAAGATAGATGGCATAAATTTGCCCGCAAATAGGCAGAGGCCCTTAAAATAAATGTGTCTAAATTTTTTACCAATCACAAATTTCTATTTATTCATTCTTTATCAGTATCAAAAAGTAGGTCAAAAGCCTGCACATCCAGCTATGCAGAAAAAATATTGTAGTTAACTGGCCAGTTCTTAATGGAATAGTATAGCTACAAAACTAATTTTGATGAAAAAAAAAAAACACCCATAAATACAATCATGCACAAGGGTCCTTAAGGTTAAGTACCAGATGAACCCCTGGTCACAGGACAATGAGAACATGTCCATCAAACCAGTGGGCAGTTGAATTCACTGAATATTCGAACTCTTAATGTGCAAAGGCCATCATTAATATAGTGCTTTTGTAGGCAAGGTAGATCAAGATCAGACTGGACAGAATGTGAAGTCTGATCAGTGATGTACATATCTGATATGTTGAGAGAAATTGTGGTCAACCAGCCTTTAAGCAATATGTGGATTTTGTCTATGCTGCAATAACATCTTTTTTTTCTGTATGGTATAAGAGACAATTGAGATTTCAAAAGTGGTAACTCAATTTTACTATTGTACTTTCAACAATTCACAGTAAGTGACTGAATAAGCAAGTCAAAACTGGATTTACTGTTTGCTGGTAAAACAAGAGTGCAATTGGCCCTACAGCGCTCACCGTAGTTTCAACATATTTATTTCACAGCAATTGAGAAACAAGTTCTTGCAACTTGTACTAATCTCTTTCGAGTCTGCTTCCTGGATATTACACCAGTACTCATGCCAAAAGTATGGGCCAGTGAACAATCCCATAAGTTGGCACACTGGGATACCTACCTATCTATTTGTTGTTACCAATTTTGGAGCTTGTCTGAGATATCATCAGGACAAATATTATGACCAACTTTCATAAGTATTGGACTGAAAAAGTGGCCTCTAGAGTGTACACAAGGTTTTTCAAACGATTGTTCAAATTACCTTTTTTTTTTAACCAACAGGGCCCATTTTCAAACTCGTCTGAGATAATCATCACGACAAACATTTTTCATTCTGATCAATATTCACAAGTATTGGACTCAAAAAGAGGCCTCTACAGTGAACACATGGTTTTTTAAAGGTTTACCACAATGATGTTTCTTATGACTTGACATGACCTATTTCAACCCAGTCAGAGATGTCTTCAAGACAAACATTCTGACTAAATATCATGAGTATTTGATTGAAAATGTGGCTTCTATAGCACACATAAGGATTTTCAAAGATTTGACTTGGTGACCTACTTTTCGACAAGACAGGACCCATTTTCAAAAGTAGTCAAATTTATCATCGGGACATAATTATACTCTGATAAAATTTCAAGAGTATTGGACAAATGTGGCCTCCAGAGTGTACTCATGGTTTTCTTAGATTTGCCTCAATAATCTACATTTTGACCAGATGTGACCCACTTACAATCTTGTCTGAAATAACATCAAGATAAACATTCTGACTACCTTTCATGAGCATTGAACTGAAAATGTGGCCTCTAGAGCATACACAGGATATTTCTAAGATTTTCCCCAGTGACCTACTTTTTGACCCAAGGTGGTAGATTTTCAAACTCACCCGCGAGTACTGGTACCCAGGAAGCAGAATCGAGACAGTATAAGTTGTAAGAACTTGTTTCTCAATCGATGTAAAATAAATATGGTTAAACTAATAGATATCATTAAGATAAACATTCTGACCAAGTTTCATGAGTGTTAGACTGAAAACAGCCCTCGAGAGCATACATAAGGCTTTTCTAAAATTTGCCAAGTGACCTACATTTTGACTCAACATGACCCCCTTTCGTATTACCTTTCTGAGATATCATCATGACAAACATTCTGAGCAGCTTTTGTGAGAATTGGACAAAAAAATGTAGCCTCTAGAGTCTACACAAGATTTGTCCCTGTGACCAACATTTTGACCCACAGTGACCCATTTTCAAACTAGTGCCGGATATTATCTAGCCAAACATTCTGACATGAGTAGCAGTTGAAAGCAACTGCAGATGACAATTTAAATGCAGCTAAAATGATTGAATATTCTCTAAGAAAGGGTAAAATACACGAGGGAAAAGGACTAATTGGTTTACAAAATTCTCTTTCCTTTCTCATTAATGTTTTGATTACACTGTGGGAAAGGAAGCAACTGCCTGTTACAACTACTTGCTAATTTCTCACAAGGTTCGAAAAAACATGGGTATGTGTAACTGTGCTGGTATGGTAATGGATTGAACACCTGTTCATCCTGAAAACTGGGCAATCCAATTATTGAGAATATTGAAACTTAACAGCATGTTACATGGCCACAGGAAATGAACCAACTGTGAGTAATTTATCCATCACTGATCAAATTTCCATAAAATGTCACATCAGGTTGAAAAACACTTTTTAACCCTTAGAGAGCCTTTCAAGGGCTAATACAAATCAGACTGCCTATTTTCTCCTTTTCCAAGAATGTTTTCTACCCTTTCAGAGACAAGTTCCACCATTTGAGCCACATTCAATTTGCTACTTGACAATGCTTTCAGCATTCATGGGTAAGAACTTTTGTCATCTAATGAAAATACTCCCATGTTTTCCATGGTAACAAGCATTTATTTTTCTCCACAATGTATTCCAATCTTTCACATTTATTCTATTCATTTTGTTGTGAGAAAAATAACTGCTTTTAAACCAAGTTCGAGATTTTCATGATCTGCTAATGAATAGTTCTAACATCACAATTAATGCTACAGCCACAATTAAGGAACTTCCTTGAGACAGTGTGCCTATATTACCTAAATTTTGGGGAAATCAGGAGGTACCGGTCTAGCTGCATTTGAACTTAAGCAGTGGCAGCTGAAAATTCAGTCATCAGATGGTATCCATCCCTGGTTTTGGTACTGCATATAAGTAAACAGCTACTGCACAATGTTTTTGGGGTGATCTAGTACAAAGAAACTGGACAAGCATTGTTTGATGGCAGTCTGATGCCTGTACAACATTTGCTTGCAATTTTCTCCTTTAACCCTTTACCACACAATGCCAACTTTTAATGACTCTGAGAAAGAAGCCCTTTAAAACATTGTGGAACAAGAAGACCATGATGGCCCTGTATTGCTCCACTGGCTTATAAATATAAACCATAAATACTAAACATTTCAATTCCTAGCCAAATGGTTTCAAAATGAAGACTTACAAACTTTTCTCTGTAAAAGCCCATGTGAAAGTTGAGACCCGCAGGGCAAAGCCATTTTTGATCCCAGAGCTATAATTACTTGAACCCTGGTAGAGGTCCACATGATAAAGCCACATGCCAAAATAATACAAGTCTATGCTGTATGGTCATAAATAAGGTGATTTTCAAGTTTTGCCCATATGAAGCCTCTGTAAAACATAAGATCCCTGATGCAAGGCTAATTTCAAAAAAAAAATCAAAAGTGATCCAGATTTGGTGGCCCTTGGGTTTGCGGTTAGGAGCAAATAGATTTTTTGAATTTTCACGCTATAAGCACATGTTTATGACCCATGAGATAGGACTAATTTTGATATAACTTGAATAACTTTGGAAGAGGTTATTTAGATTACACTCATACAACATGACAGCTGTAACCCAGGTAAGGAACAAGAAGACCTTTTAAGTTCTCACTATATTAGCCTATGTAAAGCTTGTGACTTATTGGGTGAAGCAGTTTCAGAGACGATATGCTTGATGGCCCTAGGCCTGTGGAGCTAAAAAGCAGTATCTTTTTCATGAGCTACAAGGACGTTAGTAAATACAAGCTTTTGGAAAAGACTTTTAAAGGTTTTTCAATACTTTTCAGTTTTGTAGCCATAGCAACCTTAGCTTTTAACAGAACTTAATTCTTTGAAGACATTCTGAAGAACATCATGGCAAGATGATATCTGTAAAGTTTGGTCAAAATTGGAAGAGTGGTTTCAATGAAAAAGATGGAACAATCTTGGTAGCCCTAGGCCTTACTGTAAGGATAAAAAAAGATATCTTAAGTTTTCACTATGTAAGCCTATCTAAAATTTGTGAACCCTACAGTGGGACAAATTTTGATCCCAAGGCTCAAAACATGCCAAACTTGTTAGTCCTATGCTCTATGGTTAGAAACAAGAAGATTGTCGAGAAGTCTTCACTATATAAGCCATTATAAAACTTTGACCCAAGGGCTACAGTTGGACTAAATGGGGAATATGTGTACTAGAAGAATAACATGCCAAATTTGGGAGTTCTTGGCCTTACGGCTAGTAACAAGATGGTTTCTGAAGTTTTCACTCAATAAACCCATGTAAAACTTAATGTGACCCCTGGTGCAGGGCCAAACTTGATCCTAGGGCTGTAACTTGGGCCCCCTTTGTAGTTGTCAACTAGCTAATGCTATAATTATGCAAAATTTGGTAGCCCTAAGCCTTATGGTTATGTACACCAAGATTTAAAAGTTTTCCCTATATAAGCCCATGTAAATCTTGTGAACCTCCCCTTCTCCCAACCCCCCCAGCATGAGGCCAAATTGACCCCAGGACTGTAATTTGGGCACTTTGGGTAGACCCCCACTAGATCAAGCTAAATGCAAAATTTGGTAGCTCTAGGCCTTATGGCTAGGTACAGGAAGATTTCTTAAGTTGTCACTATGTAAGCCCATGTAAAACTTGTGAAGCCTGCTGCGGGGCCAATTTTGACCCCAGGGCTAAAATTTTAGCCCGCTTGGTAGAGGCCCACTAGATATAGCTACATGCAAAATTTGGTAGCTCTAGGCCTTATGGCTAGGTACAGGATGATTTTTAAAGTTTTCTCTATATAAGCCTATGTAAAACTTGTGACCCCTGGGGCAGAGCCAATTTTGACCCCAGGGCTATAATTTGAAGAAACATGATAGAGGTCTACTACATAAAGCTTCCTTCCAAATTTGGTAGCCCTATGCCTTATGGTTTCAGGCAAGAAGATTTTTAAAGATTTCCAATATTTTTCAGTTTTGTTGCCATGGCAACCTGAGTTTTTGAAGCAATCATATTCTTTCAAGAAATTCTGAAGAGGACCATGGCAGGATCATTTCTGTGAAGTTTCATGAAAAATTGGATGGGTAGTTTCAGAGAAGAAGATGTTTGAAATAAAAGTTAACGCACGGACAGACGCACGACCGACACCGGGCCATGACATTAGCCCGCTGGCCTTTGGCCAGTGGCGCTAAAAAGGAGAAAATGTTGGTAATCAGCAATTTCTCCTTTTTCCCACATTGTTTTCTATCCTTTCCACAGCAAGTTTAAATTTTTCAGTCACATTTATTTTGTCATCTGCAAGTGCTTTCAATTTGGACAAGTGTAAGATTCTGTGGTGTGGTAAAGGGTTAAAAAGTAGTCTGACATAAATGAGCAGGCTGAACTGGGTCGATACTTTTTGCAGATGCATTAAGCCCCCTTTTTACAGAGCATGGCTCATTTTTATCGAGCAACAGAGGCTGTGGGGAGCATTTCTTCGACAAACAAAAACAGTTGTTGCCACAGCTATTTACAATGAGCAAACAGAAGCTACATAGAAAGGTGTGTGTGAGGAAAAACTCTGGCCCAAGTGAAAATATTTCTTGACCAGTCGGACACACTCATGGTTGAGTTTAAGCGTGAGTCACAAGGAGATATTGAGTCTTGCCCTTGCATGGAACTGAAGATGTTCTATTGCACTAAGGCCACATTTTAGCCCATATGCATATCATTTTCATAAAGGTGGCAGTACCTAGAGTAGGGGGAGGGGCTGTCTATCGTCAGTGGACCCTGGTCTGAAGCTGGCCATTACCCTATGCTTCTTGCAAACTGGCAACTCTTACCCCAAATTGCTTTTGCTTTTCCTGTGTCTTTTTTTTTTGTTTGCATTTTAGAACTCACCCTTAAAGTGCCTTTCACAACTATTCCATTGTTGCCTTTGCAGTCAGTGTACATCAAGATCAAACTGCACAAAATATGCAATCTGATGTTTGATCTACACTGTTGGCTTAAATTAGACATCCTGCACTAAAGCAACCATGATATTACGACTACTTGGGTCTTATTTCTTGATGGAAAATGTCCATTGGGATTATATGAACAACACTTTATATGCTAGTATGGCCTTGCATAGATTCATTGTGCACAGCACTAATCAGTACTGTAATCAATTTTCCAATCAAATGGCATATATGTATTTTTGGACACTCTTGTGCAGGCTATCTGTACCCCTTTACCCCAGATGACAAAATATCAGACTTGTCCAACCTGGGCCTGGTAGCGCAGGCGGTAACACACAGGACTTGTCGAGATCAGGGGGCCCTGGTTTGATTCCACAGCTAAATCAATCTTTTTCTGAGGATCAATGATAGCCATTGCTACAGGATTCATTCTTCTCTCATGGCTGATCGTTGTTTCAACAATGGTTATGTAGGAGGGCAGCCAGTGGCTTGCAAAGTACTGGTAAAAAAATCTCCAGGAAAGCATGGATAGGCACAACGGCCGCCACAATATGACTGGAATAATGTTGAAAACCATAAATACCATACAAACAAACATATCGACTGGTCCAAAATGAAAGCACTGCAGACATCAAATAAACTTGACCAAAAGGAGGCGATTTGTCCAGTGAACGGGTAGAAAATGTGGGAAAAGGACAAATGCTGCTTATCAACAATTTTTTGTTTTTTCCACAATGTTTTCAAAAGCCTTTTTCCTAAGGGTAAGTAAACACAGGATTGTTTGGTAAAGGGTTAAGGAGGTAATGAGGAATCATTGCTGTTTGGATTCATCCTCTTACAGAGTAGATATTACAGTTCAACCCAGTATGATGCAACTCCAGGCAAGCTATGATAAATAATTGTTTAAAGGGAGAGGAAAATTACTTTGTTTCCTAATATAACTTTTTACCAGATGACATGAATTTTAGATATGTCTGAATCAAAAGCGTTTGAAAATGACAAATACAGTTCAAATGATTTGAATTGTCCTTGAAAGAAGAAAAAACATTAGTCACCATCATGCTTTCCCATAACATTTTCAGATGGCTTCTTCAGGGTTGTCAAAACTTGGGTTTGTTCGTTACAGTGTTAATTGTATGGTAAACAATTTAAGTATGGGATGAGAAACATGCCATGCCATTTTTCTGTATTCAAAAATATTTTTTTTCATGGAGGGTGTGAACTGTATGATCATAAAATATCACTTTCATTTAACAAGGTCAGCTTTGTTATTAAAATGAGGCTTTATAGTAAAGTAACACTGAGCTGACAAGAAATTCATTAACTCTTCCACGCAATCCTGACTTTTAACAACCCTGTGAAGGAAACCTTATCAAAACCTTGTGGGAAAAAGATAAAATACTGGTAACCAGCATTTTCTCCTTTTCCCACAATGTTTTCTGCCCTTCCCCAAACAAATTTCAATTTTTCAATCACATTTATTTTGTTGTCTGCAAATGCTTTCAATTTGGACCTATCTAAAGTTTTTTCGTTTGGTAAAGAGTTAAGTATCATCTATAATTATGTATAACAGACATCAGCAATTAATTACCTTTTTATCTGTGTGGACTTTAACTTAACCTTTGACCACTACACGCTACATTTTGACCTTTTGCGGATGGTAAAAAATACAGAATATTATACCAATAATAACATAGACTACAAAGTTTTTTGTCATCAACAACAAAACATAAACATACATCTAAACATTATAGGTAAGTGATACAATCATAATAATATACACACATTTATATTGTAGACAACAATACTGTTGCAGAGTATTACAATAATTGTAGGGAAAGACGGAAGAAGAAAATGGGGTAAAAACAAAGCCAAGGCAAAGCAGTGTAGATCAAGATTCAAATTTACAGACTTCTGGTCTTAAAAGTTTTACAGTGTCTGACATGGTGAACTTTAAAAGCTTAAAATGGCATTATAATCATTTGGGTCTTAAATTACTGACTAGAAATATTCATTTATCAAGCTTTGTAACTCTTTATGGAACAGCAAAATTTATTCCAAGTGTTCAACAAACAGAGGTAAAAACCAAACAGTGGGACCTTTCGAAGCCGAAGGCTAACAAACAGTCTAGGAAATGTAAGCTCAAAGCAAGTTGTTCATATTAAAAGCATTTACAGGTAACAAATTTGGTTCAGATGCTAAGATTTATCTTTATAGGAAACACTGTTAGAAAAAGGGAAAATGCTGATGACCATTATTTTCTCCTTTACGCACAATGTTTTCATTCTACTAAGGCCTTCTTCCTTTGTGTTCTTAAATCATGGGACTGTTTAGTAGAGGGCTAGTGGCTAACCCTTTACAACAAAATCCTAGTATTAATGATCCTGGAGAAAAAAGCTTTTGAAACACAGTGGGAAAAGGAGAAAATGCTGGTACCCAGCACTGTCGCCTTTTAACATAACGTTTTCTTCCCTCCAAAGCTGAAATTCAGTTTTGAGTCATAGTTATTTTGTTGTTTGCAAAAGCTTTTAATTTGGATAAATCTAAAATCTGTCATTTGGTAAAGGGTTAATTAATTACCTGAGAAAAAAAAAGAAAAATATTTTCATGTCACAGTTAGGAGGTTGACATTTTGACATACCTACATGGTAGAAAGACATTATTTACAAGTGCCGACTGGAGACTTAACTCTTTACCATACAAAAACTTTTTTGACTTCCAAAGTATTGAAAGCATTTGCCATTGGCAAATTAAAAGTGGCTCGAAGGAGTTGATTTGTTTGGAAAAATAGAAAACATTGTGAGCAAAGAGGAAAAAGTTTGTTGCCAGCTTTTTCTCTTTATTCCAAAATGTATCTAAGAAGGCCTATATTGTTGAAACCCAGGATCATTCGGTAAAAGATTAAATTTTGAATTTTTTTCTCACAGATAATTTTCTAACCCTTAAACCTATGAATATTTTTCAATTATATGAAATGAACATTTTTCATCTTTACAAAACTATGTGTTTTCACAACCCAAAGGAAAAGACTTCTGAAAATATGGAATTCTGGTAATCTACATTTTGCCATTATCTACATAGAGGATCTTACATAAGTGTTTATGTATTATCATTTTTATCAAACGAGTTGACTAAAATGTATGACGTGAGCCTTGGCGAGCATCAAATACAATTTAGTCAACAAGTTAGATAAAAATGATAATACATAAACACGAATGTGAGATTCTTTTTATCATATAAGACAAATGACAGGCAAAAAATATCCTACATCATCACCTTTAGCCTATACACCATTCACGGGTCCATGTTTGCAGTTGTAGTTCGGTTTCAAATGTGTACATACACAAGTAGATAGATCTTTGACATTTACTCCGAAAGTAGAATGAAACAGTTTCTAGAGAGGATGAGTCCACCTAATTCCGCAATTTTGTTGATTTGAAAGACTTTCGCTGCGTTTCTTGGTTTTTATTAAACATGAAAATCAAAAACTTTCCACGCGTATACATCTTAGCAACAATGACGTCATTTTTCCGCGAAACGGCGTAGTCGCACAAATTCCGGCACGTGCTGTGGTTGGTTTCTCCGGCTTCAGACAGTCATGACTAAAAACTGATCAGAACCGGGACCCAAAAAACAATAATACACTAGTGTATTATCAAAAATAAGTCATAGGTTTAATACACTGCCGGAGGGGGTTTTATGTGATAAAATGTTTTCAACCCAATATAATTTCTATTATTTGAGCCACATTTAATAACTATGGCATCAAAAAAATGCTGTGTTGACATGGACACATCTAGAATTTGTAAAGAATTATGTTCTTTAAAGGACCCAATTATATGCATTGCTCTGAAGTCAAGGCCTCCTGTACCTACTTCACAATGTAATACACAGATTTTTCCTACAGGTTGTTACAGATGGCACCAAATCATAAAAGTATACGGATCCTTACTATTTTGATGCTTTTACAAGGGATTTAAAGTTCATTTGTTTGTTGTTATGATCTACATATCATCTACGGAAAATGGTAAGGAAAAATAACAGTCCATTGAAGACACTGTATGAGTGATCGAAGTATTTACATATGCCCTTATTGCAGTTATTTACAAAAAACCCAACAAAGTACCTATTAATGGCAGGTTCTTATCTTTTGAGGTGCATAACAAATTGTCCCTGACAACATAAGTATGAAACAACATTGCCTATGGGAGAAATAGGTTGCAGATTTATCAAAGCTTCTTACAACACTCACTGCTCAATTCTTTATGACACGTTAAGTGCTCTTAACAAATTGTAAGAATCCTCCAACCACTCTCATATATCCTTTATAAAATTTAATTGTTCACAGCATGTATGCATCCGTAGTAATCTGTAATCTTATCATACACTAAGTAATAGTACTATATCATAGCAGTGATTTTTTTTTTTACGGGTTGTTCATGGATTCTTGCAAGTAATTAACAGAAGATCATGTGTTATTTGCAAACAGTTCACCATATGAACACTCAAAAGATTTTTGACATGTCAAAAATTTACCCTTTCCTTTCACACATCAGTATGAGCATCAGTGAGTTGTGAAGACTTACATGTATCTACCAATGACAGTAATTAACTTACATACCGGTACGCTCCAAACCAGTATGCTTCGATCAGACTGACAACGAATATGCAATCTGTAAGAACCAGTTAGAAAAATCTGTGCTTGTAAACTCTGCCACACAATCACCAGTTTTAATGACTCTGATAGCATGCAGGAAAATGCTGTTAATTAGCATTTTCTCCTTTTCCCACTTTGTTTTCTACCCTACTGAGGACAAATTTCACCATTTTAGCTACTTTCTATTTGTCATCTGCAAATGTTTTGAATTTAGACAAGACTAAAATTGTCCTGCTTGGTAAAGAGTACATTTCATTACTTCCTGTACATATTTACAGCAGATGACTTTGAAAACATCCTTGTAAAAATAGAGATAGTCAAATTAAGTTAGTCAAAAACATAGGTGTCATGCACTGTTGCAAAAAGGTATTGACCCAGGTCAGCTTGCGCAGACTGCGCAGGGTGACCTGAGTTGAAACTTTTTGCTATTTGTCAATTTTCTGCATGTAAAAGGACTAGCTACCTCAATCATGCTTCATTCGATTGTTATACAAACTGTATTTTATGGATCCATAATAATGTGATGACTTGCTTGGTATAATGCATCACAGAGATGCATTAAGCCCCCTATTGCCAGAGCATGGCTCATACAATTCTACCTGTCTTGAAATTTGTATCGAAGTAAGACAAAACTGATTCAAGCTATCATATGCATTTTTGTTTGTTCACCAAGTGGAATTTGGCAAGAAGTGATAGCAGACTGTTTTGTTTGGAAGCTGTTTAACTCTTTACCACATGGCACTATGATGGCAGTAATTAAAATAGTGCTAATTGAAACATTTTACAGATAGCAAATTAAATATGGCTAAAATAATCAGATTTGTTTCTGAGGGGTTAGAAAACATATTGGGAAAAGATGAAAATGCTGGTTACAAGCATTTTCTCCTTTTCCCACAACGTTTTCACAAGTCCAATTTGCCCAGGTTTGTTAGAACTCAGGATTGTGTGGTAATGGTTTAAATGAACATCAAAATCAAGGCCAGCCTTGTAGCTAAGATAATATCTCACATCCTATGTGAGGTAAAAAGTTCTAGATCCAATAATTTAATCCTTGATTTTGGATTAAAGAAGTATAAGCAAAATCAAGACAAAACAATTGGCCATAGGAGAAATTGCTACTTTTGATTTGGGCAATTTCTCCTTTAACTCTTTATCAAATGACAAAATTTTGGACTGGGCCAAATTGAAAGCATTTGCAGACAACAAATTAAGTGATGCTAAACTGTTGATTTCTCTTTTTGATAGGGTAGAAAACATTGTGGGAAAAGGAGAAAATGCTGCTTACCAGCATTTTCTCCTTTTCCCACAGTGTTTTCAAAAGCCTTTTCCTTCAGGTCGTTAAAAGTCAGGATTGTGTGGTAAAGAGTTGACCCTTTACCAAACGACAAAAATATAGACTTGTCCAAATTCAAAGCATTCCCAAGACCAACAATTAAGTGTGGCTCAAATTGTGGAAGGGGTAGAAAACATTCTCACAATGTTTTCTTCCAGTTCAAAGACAGAAATTATCTTTTGAGATGCGCATAATATATCATCTGCAAATGCTTTCAATTTGGTAGAGTCTACATTTTTTTGTATAGTACAGAGATAAAATGCCAACTTTGGACAACAAAAGTCTAACAAGTGGATATGAGAAAGATAAAAATAGTCTCCTTTTGAACTCTGACATGTACTATAATAACACATAATTAATTATCAGATGACTGAAAGGTATTAAATGACAACAATTATGTGGCTTTAACTCTTTACCAGAGGACTAAATTTCTGCTTGGTCCAAATTGAAAGCAATTGCAGACGACAAAAATCAATGTTGTTAAAATAATGGCAGAACTTTGAGTGTGAAAGGGTTGAAGACACTGCAGGAAAAGGAGAGAATGGTTGCGTCCCAGGATTACTCCTATTCCCCAAATGTTTTCAAATTTAAAGGCCTCTTTCCTCAGGGATGTTAAAACTCGGGATTGTGTGTCAAAGGGTTACTGTAACTTTTTACTTAACAATATCTTCACTCTTTATTTGTCCCAGTAACCTACTTTTTGACCTGATGAGATCCATTGTCACATATGTACAAGATATTATTAAAACAAAGAAGACCAATTTCCATGAGTATTGGACTAAAGATGTGGCTCAGGTGTGTGCACAAGGTTTTTCTAAGATTTGTCCAAGTGATGTATTTTTTTTTTATTCTGACATTACCCATTTTCATACTCATTTAGGATACCATAAAGACAAACATTCTGACCAACTTTCATTTGTAAAAAACTGAAAATGTGGCCTGTAGAATGTACACAAGGTAAAATTGGCCTCCGTGACCTACTCTTTGACTCGAGGTGACCCAAATCAGACTCAATTGAGATGTAATCAAGGCAAACATTCACTGACAAAATTAATTTTCTTGAGTAATGAAGGGAATGTGGTTTGTAGAATGTACAAGTTTTTCAGTATGCATACATTACTAAGAGGTGATCAGAAAGAATATGGCGCACCTTATTTTGATGTGTCATTGATGTGTCAAGTGAGCATTCATTAATTCATTCATGGTTACTGACATTTTATCAATTTTTTTTTCTGACACTGTAGATCCAAGATTGTACTGTACAAAATGAAAGGCCTGATCTTATACTGTTTTGCCACAGTTATCACAGTGTTTTACGTTAAACTCGGGAGAGTCTTTATTAGAAATTAAAGCAGATTTAGAGAAAGCTAACAGGGACTCGGCACACAAGAAATATAATATTTGTGAATGGGGCGGACGATTTAGAGACGCTGGAAAATGGTGTTTAACACCATACAAGCAAATTTTCAAAGACGAATCATATTATTTGAGCCACGACGAATCTGTATATGCCTTCAATTTGGACTGCTGAAAATGGCGTTAAACACAATACAGTCAATCAATCAATTTGGACGAGCCAAAAATACTGTCATCCTGTACAAGGTGCAAATGTAATTTGTTTGGATGATTTTAGAATATGGATTAAGATTGTGAGAAAAAGGTAACTGTAAAAATGTCACTTCATAACTACAAGTGATACCTTAAACTTTGAAATTTTACCAATGGCAACATTTACAGATGAAATGTATTTTCAGTCAGTAAAAAAGGCAAAAATATTAAAGTTTATGTTTGACTTCTACAAAATATCCAAGGCTTGTCTGCCAGTGTTGATCCAAGATTGTACTGTACAAAATGCACAGTCTGTACTTTTACTATTCTGGCCAGAAAAGAAACTACAGCCTTGTATGATTACCATTGTAAGGGTTAAAATAACTAAAATTCCAAAATGACATAAGTTTTTGCCTACAAGTGTATCTATAGCATTTGACACTGGGATAGTAACACTCAATACCCAACAAAGGGTATTTTCACATGCTACAGGGAATACTTTTAGTTAACCTTCAAATACCTTGAACCAAGTTTAAAATATTCAAACAGTTAACAGTGTAGATTGGGATCAGACTGTCTCCTCGTGTGTAAAATATTTTGAAAGAAACAAAAAACCATGAAATTATAGTAGGTATTTGGGACGTTTTTCTAGGATGAAAATGACAGGTTTATTCCGCGCTCTAAGGGTTAAACTTTAACCCTTACATTGCTAAGTGCAACTCACTGAAATTTTGAGGACAGTGTAGATCAAGATCAGACTGCACAGAATATGCATTCTGATCTTGGATCTACATGTTCCGATGAGGAGATATTTTTCTCCAAAAAAATAAGTTTGAAATAACACTGTTCAGGATTTTACTATCAAACTGCAAGTTTTATTTCATTTATTCAGCAGGATAAGGGCTAGCTTGACCAAATCACAAAATTTACGAATCAACTAAATTGAAAGCATATGCAGATGACAAATTAAATGAAGTGCAAATGATGATTTCTGTCATTGATAGGATAAAAAGAAAACTTTGTGGGAAAAGGAGAAAATGCTGGTTACCAGCATTTTCTCCTTTTGCCAAAATGTTCTCAAAAGCCGTGTTCCTCGGGGTAAATAAAAGTCAAGATTGTGTGGTAAAGGGTTCATATATTACATACAAGTGCAAAAAAAAAAGCTGTATGAAGATAAGGAAATGTGTTGATCTCATATAATTCCGTACCTTCTTCATACTTTAACTTTACGTTCATGTGGTAAAATTTTAATTACTTCATTTTGTTACTTTTGCAATGCATTAAATTTTCAAATTTGCTAAATGGGAAATTATTAATCCTTCTCATCTGTTTCCCATTCTGAAAATGTTTCCATAAAATTATAATAAAACAAGGTAACACTCAGCCATTGAATCATCAAGAGAGTGTTATATAACTTGACTCCTAACCATAGGACAAACTATACTCTGGTCCAAATTGAAAACATATTGAAACCTTCCATCAAGAATTTGGATGTGTTTGAAATTATGGAATTTGTCTCTGTGTAGAAAGCATTTTGGGAAAAACAGAAAATGCTGGTTACCAATATTTCTTTATCCAAAAATATTTTCAAAATCCTTTTTTCTCATGGTAGACGAAGCAACCATCATGAATTAACCCTTAACCTTATAATCCAGGATTTTAATTACCTACCTTGATGAAAAAAGCTTTTAAAACATTGTGATGAAAAAAAAAATGCCTGTTACCAGCTGAGACAATGTCTTTTCTGACAATGATTTCAATGCTTTCAATTTAGGGGGACCACTTTGACACATTGTCATTTGGTAAAGAATTAAGGTAACATCAATGAACTTGAAAAGATATGAAACCAACAAAAAAATCAACTGCTTTTGGTTCTTTTTTTCAGTTAATTTCAGTTTTTATTTCTCACATAGCTATTTAAGTCTTTACTAGACAACCAGATTTTGGACTTGTCCAAATCCACAGCATATGCAGACGATAAAATAAATGTAGCTCAAATGGTTGAATTTGTCTATGAACAAGTAGTCCTCAGTACTGCAGTCCATGGCTATACAGGACTAAAATGAAACCATGGGGTTGCTGGTTTGAATCCCCAGCTCGAAGAATTTCTTCCAAGAACTAACGTTAGTCATTGCTACAGTATTCATTCCTCTCCAACTCACTCAATTGATGCAATATCATTGTTTCGACAATGGTTTTATGGGAAAGCCGCAAGTGGCTCGGGAAGAATATTGTGGGAAGTACTGGTACAAAATCTCCAGGAAAGCATGTGTAGGTGTACTGGCCACTGCAATACATTTTCCACAATTTTTACAACCCTTTGAAAGTCAAATTTCATCAATTCAGCCCCATATAATTTGTTGTATGCAACTGTTTTCGATTTGGATAAGTCGAAAATTTTGTCTGGTAAAGGATTAGGATTAACAAGTTAATCTACTTGATACTCAACCTGTCAAAATCTTGGTTTTTGTAACTTTTTGTTTAGATATAAGTGGATTAATTTAATAAGCAAGATTTTTAACCCTTTACTCGTGACTACCATAAATTTGAATAAACTGAGGTTCACTTTGAACACACAGTCTGACAGTTAGTCTGGTACCCCGCCGTACTTCAAAAGTACCTATAACGTAGTGGTAGGGGCAGGTAATCCAGACTATCTGACAGTGTGAATTGAGAAAATATAGTTCACTGAATAATCAATTTCTCCTTCTCTTGCCACAATGTAGTTTCGTTCCCTGTCTTATGATCTTTATAATATCTGTATAACTTTTTTGTTTTTTTCCCCTAATAAAACATTTTGTTTAATGGAAGACTAAGAAATACTCCTGATTAAATGCGAGTACAAAATCTCAAAACTACCTTTGTTTATGATCAAAGATCACTAAAATTTGGTTTTAACCCTTTACGAAACAATTCTGAGTTTAAGCAGTTTTGAGGAAAGCCTTCTGAAAACATTATGGGGATAGAATGCTTAAGTCTTTACCAAATAAAAAAAATTTAGACTAGTCCAAATTCAAAGCATTTGCAGACAGCAAGATAAATGTGACTCAAAAGTTAAAAATTGTTTTGGGAAGGAGAGAAAACATTGTGGGAAAAGGAGAAAATGCTGGCTACCAGCATTTTCTCCTTTTCCCACAATGTTTTCAAAAAGTCGGTAAAACTTGGGATTGTGTGGTAAAGGGTTAAATGACCTGCATTTTCTCCTTTTCCAACAATGTTTTCTACTCTTACAGAAACAAATTCCAATATAGTAAGGAAGAGAAAATGGAGCCAAACCTACTGTTTTAAAAAGATCCCTGATATAAACCACAAAATCTAGCCTTTTTTTTGAGGTCATGATCAACATCCAAACATGTGAGGTTTTTTTTATATAGTCAATGTCCAGGGCTTCAACTTAGCAGTACCCTGCAAAACTGGCCACTTTAGCAATACTGCTTATGACATCACAGGAAGGACTATGTCATTCTCATTGTCTCCTGGATTTTTTAACAGGGTAACCTTGCAATAACAGCCATCTTGTCAAAAGTATTTTTGTTGGGTAACTTTTGGGAAAAAAAATCTTTTCTCAACAGACCTAACTAAATGAATAAACTTATATTTGAGCCATGCTCTGTGTAAAAGGGGATAAATGCATTTGCAAAAAGTATTGACCCATGTCAGCCTGTTGGATTGTGCAGGCTAACATGGGTCAAATCTTTTTGTCATTGGTCAATTTTCTGCATGTCAAAGGACCAGCCTACCTCAAGATCAGGTCGATTGTTAGAAAAAATGGATTGTTTGGATGTAAAATTATGTAATGACTTGCATGTCATAATGCATGAAGGAGATGCAATACATCACAGAGATGCATTAACCCTTTACCGCACAATGACGCCTGTTAACAACCCTGGGAAAGAAGCCTTTTGAAAACATTGTGGGAAAAGGAGAAAATGCTGGTAACCAGCATTTTCTCCTTTTCCCACAATGTTTTCTGCTCTATCAAAGAAAAACTGCACCATTTGAGCCACATTGAAATTGTCGTCTGCAAATGCTCTCAATTTGGACAAGGCTAAAATTTTGTCGTCTGGTAATGGGTTAATTGAGCATTTTGCGGCTCAATTTTAAATTGAAGAAGTAAATGAGTTGCATGTGGAACTCAATACTACCTGTATGTAGATTGAACATGACGCTGCAGGCTTTGCATTCTGATCTTGATCCATAATAATTTTTAAAACACCTAAATCAGGGACAATAAGCCAGGCATGTAGAAAAGATGAAGCTAATTCATTTTTCCATCCTTTTTCTTTGCTATTTTCACTGTTTTTCCATGAACAAAATTGATGATAACAATTAAAGGGCACAACATAATGTAGATTAAGATCAGACTTCATCAATCAGATATCACAAATCAGTGTAACATGCAGTCTGATCTACAATGTTCACTACTTTGTTAAATGTTCTGGCATTTATCCTGAGTTTGAATGACACAAAAGAAGATGCATTAGAAAACAATTTGGGAAAAGGAGGGAAGGTTCACACAGGTAACCAGCCTTTGCCTAAATTCCCTACAATGTTTTCCACACGCCGAAATACAAATTACATCATTCGACCTGCACTGAATTTGCTGTCTGTAACTGCTTTCAGTATGAATCAGTCTAAAATTTTCTTGTCTAGTAAAGAGTTAACAAGTATGTTGAGGCCCTGCTGTCCTTGCCTCCACAACTATAAATGCAGTATGTGTCTTCTATGGGTGAAATACACTTTATAGCCACTGTGCTCATCTCCAGACAAGAAACTATTTTACAACTAAACTATCTTAAATGACATCTTACATTTTGAAATATAATTAGACCACACATGTTGGTGAAAACCTCTTTCCTCACTATGTAAAGAAATGAAAAAAAAAAGCGGGGTAAAAAAACATGTGTCATTCAAACACTTCAGAACACCTTCAATAACTATAATCTAGGTAACCAGCATTTTCTCCTTTTCCCACAATGTTTTCTACTCAATTGAAGGCAATTTTCATCGTTTCAACCATCTTTGATTTTTCGTCTGCAAATGCTTTGAATTTGGACAGGTCTAAAATTTGTTCGTGTGGTACGGAGTTAAATTTGGCTCATACTATGAGATTTGTCTGTGAAAGGGTACAAACAATTTTAGGAAAAGGAGAAAATGCTTGTTATTGATCAGCATTTTCTCATTTACCCACAATTTTGTGCTTTGAAGCCTTCTTGGTCAGGATCATTAAAACTTGGGATTGTGTGTTAAAGAGTTAATACATGTCAAAAAGCTTGTTTGCAAGCAATTTCTGCTTTTGTAATCATGTTTCCAAAATTGGCCTACTTCAAGACAAAAAACTGTTGTTTGCAGCATATGTGTCAAATATGAAAGTACAGTACTTTCATACTCCTGAAAGGTTTGTGAACAGCCTTTGAATTACTTTCAAAATTTCCCTTGAAATTAATTTTGTGTGCCTTGTTTCTAGATTCTATATCCTCATTAAGTTTTATTATATACTAAACAGTAAAATTTTCACAGTTGTAAATTTACACAGGACAAAAAATTGTAGAGCAGGGAACATGCTTGAAAGGCAAGAACTGCACTCGGGAAGATTCAGTAATTTAAACTTGCACTATCCTTTAACCATTTACCAAACTTTATAGTATTTTCAAGACACTAGAAAAGAAGGTTTGAAAACAATGTTAGAAAAAAGCGAAAATGCTAGTAATCTAAACCAGTATTTTTTTTTTCTTTTTCCAATAATGTTTTCTAACTTTGCAAACAAATTTCAATGTTTGAATCACGCTAATTTTGTTGTCTGTAAATGTCTTCAATATGGACAAGTCTAAGATTTTGCTGTTTAGTAATCAATTAACCCTTTACCACACAATCCTGAGTTTTAACGACCCTGAGAAAGAGGCCTTTCGAAAACATTGAGGGAAAAGGAGAAAATGCTGGTAACCAGCATTTTCTCCTTTTTGAACAATGTTTTCTACTCTTACCAAAACAAATTTCAATTTCTGAGTCACATTCATTTTGTCATCTGCAAATGCTTTCAATGTGGGCTAGTCTAAAATTTTGTCGTTTGGTAAAGGGTTAACCAATGACCAGTAGACATGACTTGATATGCTTAGACAGTCCACAGCTTTTTAAAATATGTGATTAAAGAAGCAATTGCTTGTTTCTGCTATAACCACAATGTTTTCTTTCTGATGAAAAAGTAAATTCTGTACTTCAAATGTGTCTCCTTACCCTTACATTACAAGTATCAAATGCAATAGTTCCTAGCTGCTTGGTATAAAATAAAAAGCCTTTCTTGGACAGTGTTCTGTAATATAGATAGTAAAAAATATATCATAATCAAAAAAAAAACTTAACCCTTATCCTGCTGAATAAGTAAAATAAAACTTACAAGCCCATAGAAGAAACCTGAACAATGTTATTTCAAACTTATTTTTTTGGACAAAAATATCTCCTTAATTGACAGTGTAGATCCAAGATCAGACTGCACATTCTCTGCAGTCTGATCTTGATCTACCCTGTCTGCAAAAGGTCAGTGAATCACGCTAAGCAGCTTAAAAATATTAGATTATCTTTTTAATATCTGAATAATCTAGATTGAAAAGCAAATATTATTACAATTTAGACACTGCTTTTCTATATAAATTTATGCAAACAATAGCAAAACTGCATTTCACAAGTAATAAAAAAGAATGTATTTCACTAAAAGCTGATGCTAATCTCCTCAAAACCTGGATCCTATCAGATTGTAAAGATAGATTGTGACAGTTGATAGTAGAGATGAGAATGCTGATTATGAGACAGGGGGAGGTGACTCATTAGCCCAACACCTGTATCTAATTACACTGGATGAACCCTTTACCACACAATCCTAAGTTTTAACAACTCTGAGAAAAGGAGCCCTTTGAAAAGATTGTGGGAAAAGAAGAAAATGCTGGTTACCAGCATTTTCTCCTTCTCCAACAAGGTTTCCTACCCTATCAAGGACATATGTTATCATTTGAGCCAAATTTGTCATCTGCAAATGCTTTCAATTTGGACAAGTCTAAAATTTTGTCCTGGTAAAGAGCGGGTGCTTTGCCTGGACAAAATTTTAGACTGGTCCAAATTGCAAGCATTTGTAGAGGAGAAAATAAATGTGACTCTGGAAGTAAAAATTGCTTTTGGAAAGGTAGAAAACATTTTGGGGAAATAACTAATTGGGGGTTACCAGCTTTATCTTCTTGACCCACAATGTTTTCAAAGGCCTTTTTTTTTCTACAGATCTTTAAAACTCTGGACTGACCGGTAAAAGGTTAAAACCCATCTATCCTGATATGTAGTTTTGAACTCTACACAGTTCACCACACACTCTTAACCCTTTACCACGCAATCCCGACTTCTAACGACCCTGATAAACAAAGCTTTTGAAAACATTGTGGGAAAAGGAGAAAATGCTGGTAACCAGCATTTTCTCCTTTTCCCACAATGTTTTCTACCCAACCAAAAACAAATTTTAATTTTTGAGTCTAATTTATTTTGTCGTCTGCTAATGCTTTCAATTTGGATCAGTCTAAAATTTTGTCATGTGGTAAAGAGTTAAAGGGAGTATTCCTGAGATGTCTCAACAAGAGAAAGGGTTAGGAAATTTCTGTGGGTGGTCAGGTTGGACAGTATGGGGCTTCTTTTTTCACCTGTTCAGAGTTTAGTCTCTATACAAACACCTTTGAACTACTCCACCACACAACTATCTGAGTATATTTGGATTGAAAGCAGTTGCAGATGACAACAATGTGGCTCAAATGATGGCATTTGAAAGGATAGAAAACATAGTTGGAAAAAGAGAAAATGCTGGTAACCAGCGTTTTCTCTTTCTCCCACAAAGTTTTCTGTTCTTTTCTACCATCATTTTGAGCTTCAGTCAATTCGTTGGCTGCAAATACTTCCAATTTAGACAAGTCAAAAATTTTTGTCCGCAGAACCCCCAAGGAAATTGGTTTTAAAAACATTGGGGGTAAAAGAGAAAACGTCTTCTAACCTTAAACAGACAAATCTCATCATCAGAGACAAATTATATGTTTATTTTTATTTTGTAGTAATTGTTAGATAAATATAAATTTGGTATATTGTTAGATACTATAAATTTGGCAGTCTAAAATTTTGATGCCAATTAAAACAATTCATTTCTGAATAATTCTGAGCTTAACAACCCTGGGGAAAAAGCCTTTTGAAAAAATGATGGGAAAATAAGAAAATGCTGGTTCCAGCATTTTCTCAATTTCCAATAATGTTTTCTCCTCTTTCAAAGGCATAATGTTTAATTTTTATCAAAATGATTCACATTCATTTTGTTGTTTGAAAATGCTGTCAATTTGAATGAGTTTTAGAATTTGTTTCCTTGTAAAGAGGTAAAAAACAGTAGATCCAGGTCAAAAGCAAATGGCATAGTATTTTTTAACACTGATGTTTTGGCTAAAACAGCTATGAAATTATAATAACAAGTGAATCTGGTTCTTAACATTTCAAAATGACAGGCAACATTTCAATACAATTAACAAAACAGAACCACTCAGGGACAAAATTGTTTATAACTAGCTTTTATATGCCTTATTACCTCTTGGAAAATCATGAATGAAGATTTCATACATGTCGATTAACACAAAACAACACTGGTAACCTGCATTTTCTCCTCTTCCAACATTTTTTAAAAGCCCAAAATGCTTTGAATTATCATTGTTTTTCAAGCCTGCCAATTTTGCTAGATCTATATCAATAGGCCTACGCTTTGGAAGAAAACTACTTTTGAGTCAATCTTCTTCAATCCTTTACCACACAATCCCAACTTGTAACCGCCACTAGAAAGAAATCTTTTGTAAATAATGCGGGAAAAGGAGAAAATGCTGGTAACAAGCATTTTCTCCTTTTCTCACAATGTTTTCTACCCTTCCAAAAAAGAATTTCATTTTTTTTTTGAGTCAACTTTATTTTGTCGTCTGCAACTCTTTCAGTTTTGACTCATCTAAAATTTTGTCGTCTTGGGAAAGGTTAATCAAGCCAAAAGGTTTAGACTTGTCCATACTGTAAGCATTTGCCAATGAGAAATTAACGGTGACTCAAAACACAAATTTGTGCAAGAATAAAAAGATTACGGAAAATGAGAAAATTTGTTTATCAGCATTGTCTCCTTTTACCACAATGTTTTCTAAAGCTTCTAGTTCAGGATCATTTACAGTCTGGATCGTTTGGTAAAAGGTTAAAGTTTATTCATGAAGGACTTCCCAAATCTTTATCTGCCGAAGAAGGAAGAAAATAATATTACCGATTTGGCACTGTCACATCCATTTTGGCGACTTTGTGATGTTCTCCCTGTAACCCCTGTTGGTATTTCATTTACAGACAACCATACCAAAATAATGGCGAAAAACCTCCTCATTTTATATCACATAAGGAACTTTTTCCATTTTCATATGTAACATAATTCCACTCTTCATAATGATGTACATATACAATTAGATCTATATTCCATCTTCGATTCTCAACACCTTGAACAAAAAAAAAATCTTTTGCAAAAATCTCTTTCCAAACCGCTAAATATTTTGTACGTTTAGGGGTGGATCTAAATAAAACAATTTTCGAACTGCGTTTTAATCATTTAGCGTCAGGTGAGAAAATATTTTTCGTACATTTATCACTCGTAGTATTTTTATCTGTTACCTATGTGCAAACTCCGTACATAATCCATTCACAATTTTATACACAGTATAATCCTGATGTACAGCCAGTTTCTCTCCCGCGTTCTTTCCATGAATATTTTAGATACACCAAATAAATCTGTTTATCCGTTTCTTCACGAATATTCGATGTTATGAATGCGTACAATATATACGCCGATTTAACGCTGTTAGTCGCCTGTAACACGGTTAACACTAACGAACAGATCAAAGTGTTCGTCTGCTGATCCTGTCAACGCCGATATCGAGTATCGTAAAACGTTCCAGATGGTTAAAACGAATATACGCCTCGAATACCAATCACTTTTCATTGGTCAGTTGCGATAGGGGCGGGAGAATCTTCAACAGGTAAGCGCGCGAAAAAAGCAAATACATAGTGTTTTGATGCACGTGCATGTCTTTTCTCTTAACCAGGCGACGAATTGTTACTCGTCCGAATAAGACGGTTGTGGTATTTGTCTTTGAGAATGTGGAAAGCACTTCAGGAAGATGAGAAAATTTCTGCTTCTTAGAGGCCTACTAGCATTTTCTCCTTTTCCAAATACATTTTCTAAACCCTACTTCATTGGGATCGTGAAAACTCGGAATTGTTTGGAAAAGGGTTTTTGCCATTATACCCTTACTGTTTTAAATGGCAGGATTTTTTGATTAACAACGAAAACGTTGTGAATTTTGGAGAAATAATTTCCTGCAATCAGTTTCTCCATTTTCAACAGTTCCGGAAGTCTGTTGTATCATGAAAAGAATATTGATAGAAAAATGGCCAAGAATAGTTGGCAAACCATAAAATGTTTCTCTGCGAGTGGATCTCAAGAAGTCCTTCGAGCTGTGTTTGAACAAACTACAAATATTGAGAACATGGATGTGAGGACTAGTGGAATTGTAGGCATTAAAGAATGTTTGAATTTATTCATTTCCAAACGACAAAATTTTAGACTGGTCCAAATTGAAAGCATTTGCAAACGACAAATTAACTGTTTCATATATTTTGACAATTTTCTGTGAAAGGGTTGAAAACATGGTGAGAAAAGGAGAAAATGCTTTATTCTTCAGGGTCGTTCTAACTCGGAATTGTGTAATAAAGACCTAATGCTTAGATGTGTCACTTATAGCTTATAGGATCGTAGGCTATTTAGCCATCAGCGCCAAATGTAAATTCGATTTTTTGCGACGGATGAAAATGCAATCCACCGAAACTGGAAGAGCTATATCTCATATAAGCTTGACTAAACAAGCGGACAACATAGATCCAAGATCTATGCAATTTGATCTTGGGTTATGCCGCCCACACAAGCCCGTTTTCGCCTACATGGTTCTGAGTGACTTAGACATATATGTACACGCATGTGCGATCTCTGCTTAAAGTCACGTGTTGAAAATACCATAGAGAGAGGTAGCTTTTTACTAAAATTCGCCAAGAGTAATTTTTTTCTTACAATAGAATTATTTTGATCTATACTTTTATTCTACTGTAAGTTTTCATATAACTATTAAGTGTTATCATTTTGGCTGCTCAATTCTTTAGTTATTTCATAAAATGGCAGAATTAAATTATAGTGACTAACCCTTTCCCAACGTAAGCATGCTTTTGATTGATTGATTGATTGATTGTATGGTGTTTAACGCCGTTTTCAACATCGTTTCAGTTATATCGCGGCGACCAGTGCACCTATCCATGCTTTCCTGGACGGTTTCTTTTACCAGTACGCCGCACAATATTCTTTCCAAGCCACTGGCTGCTTTCCCACATAACCATCGCCGAAACAATGGTCAGCGGTGAGAGAGGAATGAATCCTGTCACAATGACTATCATCAATCCTCGGAAAGAAATTGGCCAAGCCTGGGATCGAACCAGTAACCTCCTGTTCTCAAGTCCTGTACGCCACCGACTGAGCTACGGGGCTTGGCGTAAGCATGCAGTGTGATCTTTGACTTACCCTGACAGATGCCCAGATATTCTGGACAAAAGCAAAATTAAAATTACACGTACGAGGTACATGTATTATTCTGAAAATCGGTTTTATTTATTTTTTGTTTTCGTCCCTTTAACCCTTTACCAACAGTCATGGGTTTTATTGATCCTGAGGGGTCCTGCGTGGCTCAGTGGTAAAGTGTTGGACTTGTAACCTGGAGGCGCCGGGTTCGAGCCTCACTGGATCCATTGGATTTTTAGCGGAATGACCTTAGGCAACACACTTTAAAGCCCTACCTATTACTGGTTATACCCAGGAAATACATGAATATGTGAGCTATTGTCGTGATATGCCCGAAATAATGTTGAAGCGGCGTAAAACACCATTCAGTCAATCAGTCAAAAAATAAATAATGATCTTGAGAAAAGAGGCTTTTTAAAACAGTGGGAAAGGGAGAAAATGCTGGTGATCAGCATGTTCTCCATTTCCCACCGTGGAAAGCATAAATAATTAAATTGAAATAAGTTTTATACATGAATGCATGTGAAAAATTCCTGGCAAAGGATAAATTGCTCATAACGTACTGGTTAGGTTTTAGCAGAACAGTTTAGGCAACTTTGGTTGGGAGAGGGCATCTGTTTGTTTGTATGGTGTTTAACGCCATTTTCAACCTTATTTCAGTTATATCGCGGCGGCCAGTGCACCTATCCCTGCTTTCCTAGAGTTTCATTTACCAGTACTTCGCACAATATTCTTTTCAAGCCACTGGCTGCTTTCCCAAGTAACCATAATCGAAACAATGGTCAGCGGTGAGAGAGGAATGAATCCTGTTGCAATGACTATCGTCAATCCTCGGAAAGAATATTGGCCAAGCCGGGGATCGAACCAGCGACCTTGTTCTCAAGTCCTGTACGCTACCGACTGAGCTACAAGGTCTTGGCTGGGAGGGCATCTAAGGTACACTCTTGTGAAATTATTCAAAACTCTGTCAAATATCCCTTCGAGAGCGGAACCCAGCTTTAGCTGTTTTTATGGACCATGCAGACTGAACAGAACCTGAAGTCTGATCTTTGATCTAGATTGCCTGCTAATTTGCATTTGCTGATAAAAAAAATCTTTGAAATCGCAATATCCGCATATTTTACATAGAGAACATACTTTGTATTTATTTATCACTTCAAGAGTTATGTATTGGTGATGCAAGTTTTGTACTAAAAATCTGACAGAAGGACAGGAAAGCTGGACTGTCAATACCTGCTGCCTGGCTGACTGTTTCTCGAGCGTGTTTTTTTTTTTTCTGTGATGTTTCAGTCACTAAATTTTTAGAATCTTACAGATTGAAAACATTTGCAGACAACAAGTTATATGAGGCAGAAATTATGGGATTCTTATCAGAAAGGGTAGAAAACACAGCTCGAAAATGAGAAAATGCTGATTGCCAGCCTTTTCTCATTTTTCCCACAATGTTTCAACAGCCTTTTTTTTTCAAGAGTAGATAAAACACAAGATTGTTTGGTAAAAGGGTTAATGCCATATTCAGTCAGGAAAGTGAATCTATTAAGGCCATATTTAGTTAGGAAAATGAATCTAAGTATTGAGATTTCAAAGCTGTTCAGGCTCAGAACATGTAGGGGGGTCCTGCATGGCTCAGTGGTAAAGTGTCAGACTGGTGACCTGGAGGCCCCAGGTTCAAGTCTCACTGGATCCATTTGGTTTCGTCCTTGGGCAAGACAATTCAGAGCCCTAGCCTTGTACTGGTGCAACTCAGGAAATACATGAATATGTGAGATGTTGCAGTGAAATGACTGAAATAAGGTTGAAAGCGGCTTAAAACACCATTCAATCAATCAATCAGAATATGTCAAACCAAGAATAGACTGTATGTTCTATCATGTCTGATCGTGATCTTCAATATCCGCCAGAGGAATATGTTATACTCATTGCGGGACGGATTGACACAATTTAAGTACATGTTGCAAGCGTTTCAAAAGCGTCAACAGTCACAACAGAGTTATTTCTCTTGGTATCATATTCAATGCACTGAAAATGATATCTTTGAGCTGGTTCTTTATGCATAGATTTTAAAAAAGAAGGATATGATTGGAAAAAAATGTGACATGTACAACAGATCTTCAATATTTACAAAAGTAGTTCAAAGTACAAGAAGTTAGCACATAGTTCTACAAATCTTTATTTTCACCATATTAAATAAATTACTGTTATCGACAGAAGAAATACAATTTTTGATTTTTTTTTTAATTCTATACCAAAAATTTCGATTCTTTTACCATTCTGAAAATATAGGCTTTTGAAATATTGTGGGTAAAGGACAAAATGCTGGTAACCAGCATCTTTTCCTTTCCCATAATGTTTTATACTCTTTCAAAGAAAAATCTCATCCTTTTGGCTTCATACAATTTGTCCTCGGTCAATTTTTTTTTTCCATTTGGGCAACGCTGTTGTCTAGTTAAGAGACTATTTTGAATATTATTCACGCATTGCCATTATGGTGCAACTTTTTGTGACTTAACTCTTTACCACAGAATCCCAAGTTCTGCTGACCCTGACAATCGACCCTGACAAAAAGAGTTCTAGAAAATATTGTGTGAAAGGAGAAAGTCCTCGTAACCAGCATTTTCTCCTTTCCCCACAATGTTTTCAACACTTTTAGCGACAAATCTTATCATTTGAACTACACGCAATGTGTCATCTGCAAATGCTTTCAATTTGGACAAGTCCAGAATTTTCTCATCTGGTAATAAAGTAATAAAGGGCTACTTGTAGATTACAGTTTTTGAGACCGACCAGTCCAAGTACAATGTTGCCTAGCAACTAGCATAATGCATGCAGACAAAAAAAACCTAAGGCATCCAACATTTTAACACTTTCCAAACAATCTTGTTTTTTTAATCTTCTGAGTAACGAGCTTCTTTATATTTTCAATATTTTCAAGGACAAATCCAATCATCTTATCCACAATTAAGTTGTCATCTGCAAATGCTTTTAATACAGAGGATTCTAAAATAAAGTTATCTGCTAAAGACATGAAACCAGTTTAACTTCCAGCCTGTTATTTATCGTCATAATGTTTTCAAAACCCTCTTTCCTCAGGATTGCAAAAATAAAGACTTGTTTGGCACTAGGTCGAATCTCTGGATTTCAATTAACCCTTTACCAAACTTCAAAATGTTAGACTTGCTCGAATTTAAAGCTTTTGCAGACGATAAAATCATTGACACAAAATAGAAATTTGCCTTTGAAAGTGTAGAAAACATCATAGTGGGAAAAGAAGAAAATGCTGCTTACCAGCATTTTCTCCTTTTCCTGCAATGTTTTCAAAAGACTTCTTTCTTGGGGTCATTAAAAGTCGGGGTTGTATGGTAATGAGTTAAAATACAGTACAGTTCACAATACAGCACCATCATTATGCTAGAAATACAGAAAATTATGTTGTAGTAAGTTTCCTGGTGCTTGTATTTAATTCGAGCAGTGTGAGAAAATTTGATATTGCGTGAGACTACAGGTCAAGCGAGATGTCAAAATTTTTTTAAAACAGCGAGAAGTAAATACAAGCATCAAGAAAGTTAATGCAAAATAATATTCCTTTTACCATATGCCTACAACTTTCAACGACAAAATTTGGCAGTTCTTGACATTTCATTTGCAAACTGGTAAACAAAATAAAACAAACAATAGTGTAGTAGCTAGTAATGTCATTTTTATGAATGGTGGATAAATATCATACTGTAAATTTTGACCAATCAAATCCCAAATCAATATGTATGTTTTCCGCGCATGAATTATGTCACCAATACCATATTTGGAAGCGTATTTCACCGTGTGCAGATACAGACTTTTTTCTGTAGTGTGCTATTTTAACCATGTGCAATGCATGTATCTAAGCGCAAGTATTTCAGGTATATTAGCTTAATACTGTATAATAACATAGTAACTACCTTGAAGTTCTTATTCAACTATGTGCTAGAAGGTATTGCTATATGCTACTAGCATTGGATATATCAGTGTCCTGTAACGATACATTTAAGGCATGTACTGCATTAGTGTTGTAGTCTACCAGTATACTGCATACAGAAGTTTAATGCTTGAGTTTTGGTCACCTTTGCTGAATATTTTGGAAATCCTGCCTTACAGGAACACCATGATTCTCAGGCACTTGATTAATTCTAAATAAGCCCTAACTGCACAATGCTGACTTTCAATGCCCCTAGAAAGAAGGCTCTTGTTACCAGCATTTTCTCCTTTCCCCACAGTGTTTTCAAAAGGCTTCTCCCTGAAGGTCATTAAAAGTTGGGATTGTGTGGTAAAGGGATAAAATAAAAGTTAACACATGCATGGAATGATGGACACATGCACACGCAAACAGATGTAGGCATAATCTAGACATAATCCAGCTGGCCATTGGCCAGTGAAGCTAAAAATTTTACCAAACCGAGAAAAAAACAAGAGGGCCATGATGGCCCTGTATCGCTCCACTGGCTTATAAATATAAACCATGAAGAGAAGTCTTCACTATATAAGCCCTTATAAAACTTTGACCCCAGGGCTACAGTCGGACTAAATGGGGAATATGTGTATTAGAAGAATAACATGCCAAATTTGGGAGTTCTTGGCCTTATGGCTAGTAACAAGACGGTTTCTGAAGTTTTCACTCCATAAACCCATGTAAAACTTGTGACCCCTGGTGCACGGCCAAACTTGATCCTAGGGCTGTAACTTGGGCCCTTTTTGTAGTTGTCCACTAGATAATGCTATAATTATGCAAAATTTGGTAGCCTAAGCCTTATGGCTATGTACACCAAGATTTAAAAGTTTTCCCTATGTAAGCCTATGTAAATCTTGTGAACCCCCCCCCCCCCAGCATGAGGCCAAATTGACCCCAGGACTATAATTTGGGCACTTTTGTTAGACCCCAACTAGATCAAGCTATATGCAAAATTTGGTAGCTCTAGGCCTTATGGCTAGGTACAGGAAGATTTTTAAAGTTTTCTCTATATAAGCCTATGTAAAACTTGTGACCCCTGGGGCAGAGCCAATTTTGACCCCAGGGCTATAATTTCAAGAAACATGATAGAGGTCTACTACATAAAGCTACATGCCAAATTTGGTAGCCCTATGCCTTATGGTTTCAGACAAGAAGATTTTTAAAGTTTTCTCTATATAAGCCTATGTAAAACTTGTGACCCCTGGGGCAGAGCCAATTTTGACCCCAGGGCTATAATTTCAAGAAACATGATAGAGGTCTACTACATAAAGCTACATGCCAAATTTGGTAGCCCTATGCCTTATGGTTTCAGACAAGAAGATTTTTAAAGATTTCCAATATTTTTCAGTTTTGTTGCCATGGCAACCAGAGTTTTTGAAGGAATCAAATTCTTTCAAGAAATTCTGAAGAGGACCATGGCAGGATCATTTCTGTGAAGTTTCATGAAAATTGGATGGGTAGTTTCAGAGAAGAAGATGTTTGAAATAAAAGTTAACGCATGGACGGACGGACGCACGCACAGACGGACGGATGCATGACGGACACCGGGCCATGACATAAGCCCGCTGGCCTTTGGCCAGTGCAGCTAAAAAAAGAATTGGAAATGCTAGCTTGGAGAGAGGGGAGGTTGACTTGCACTGACCACATTCTAAATCATGACCTAACATAGCAGCATGTAACAAGGGCTTTAAACGTTTTACCACACAATCCCGAATTTTAATGACCCTTTGGAAAAGGCCTTTTGAAAACATTGTGGGAAAAGGAGAAAATGCTGGTAACCAGCACTTTCTTCTTGTCCCACAATGTTTTCTATCTGTTCAAGGTCAAATACTATCATTTGAAAACCATTTTAATTGTTGTCTGTAATTTCTTTCAACATGGACAAGTCCAAAGTTTTGCTGTGTGGTAAAGGGTTAATCATTGTTTTTGAAAGAGATTGTAGTGTATGTTATAAGGTAAATATTGCAAAAAAGTGATGATTTAAAACAAACCTTTAGTAGTTTTTATCTTAATCAGAAATTTCACAGTTTCGTTCGGTTTGTAATGGAGTTTAACAACATTTCAAACAATAAGGTCATATCATGGTGGTCAGACACGCACCCATGTGTTTCCTGGCTTTCTAACACCAGTACTGACACAACTTTCTTTCCAAAGCCACTGACTACTTTTCTCACATGCTTTCAGAGGTGAAAGGTGAAAAATTGCTGGAAAGAAAGTTTTGCCCCAGCCGGGTATCCAACTTGCAACCACCAGGTCACCAAGTCAAATACCCTAACCACTGAGCTACCCAGGCAGGCAGAAATTTCACAGACAAGTGTGCACATGTAAGCTTCTTATATAGACAAGTGAGTTCTCAAAAGCAGATGTCCATGAGAAAGTGATTTTTTTTTGTGATTTTGCCACTCCTGCCTTGATAATGCAAATAGTCTCTTCAAGTTTCAACATAATTACATGAAAATGCAGACTTTATTGCATGAAAAAGAAAAAAAGTAAATCTTTAACTAAAATAGGCTACTTCTCTCATCTAGACTGCCTCCATTTTCACTATGGTTTCAGCCAGTGATGCTGCGAAAAGTGTAAATTTCACAGAAACTGAACAACATATATGTACAGACTACTACCTCAACAAAAGAAGACACAGATGGATGACAGAAACCATGCCATGCCAAAAGCTCTTTTGGTCTTTGGCCAGTAAAGACAATAACCTTTTTGATAACTGCTGCACTGAAAAATATCACAGTGAAGACAAAAATATGAGTCATGCTGTGTGAAAAAGGGTCTGAATGCACTTGCACAAAATATAGACCCAGGTCAGCCTGTGCAGTCTGCTCAGGCTGACCTTGGACGAAACTTTTTGCTTTTATTTAATTTTATGTATGTCAAAGGGCCCGTGTATCTCATGATTCAGTCGACTGATATACAAAACAGAATTTATGCATCTATCATACTGTGATGACTTGCTTGGTATCATGCATCACAGAGACGCATTAAGCCCCATTTTCAGATCGTGGCTCAATTATGTATAAAGTAGTAAGCTTTTTACCAGACAATAAAATTTTAGACTTCTTGATACTGGAATCATTTGCAGACAACATATCAAATGTGGCTCAAATAATGGGAGTTGTCTTTAAAAAGTTGAAAAACAAGGTGGGAAAAGAAAAAAAAATGCTGATTACTAGCATTATCTTCTTTGCCTACAATTTTTTCATAGGACTACTTCCTCAAGGTCTTTCAGACACATGGTTCTTTGGTAAAAAAGTTAACATCACTCCATAAATAGCTGCATCAGGATCATTTGTCTGCCATCAGCTGGTCTTTAGTCACCCATCTCCACATGTCTACACCTGTCACAGAGAAATACAGGTACACATACATTTGTGGCAATTCAATGTTTGTTTGTTTGTATTGGAGTCTAATGCCATTTTAACAGCTCAGGTCATATCATGGTGGTCAGTGATGCACCCATGTATTTCCTGGTTTTCTCACATCAGTACTGACACGACTTTCTTTCCAAAGCCACTGACCACTTTTCTCACATGCACCGGAGGCGAGAGGCGAAAAATCGCTGGAAAGAAAGAATTTAATCTGTAGATCACCAAAAGGAGTCTTTAATATTATTTCAGTCATATTACAGAAACAGCTCACCTACTCCTGAATGTCCAACTTTTCACGAGTACTAGGCTGAAGTGTCTAGCCAAAGGACACTACCACAAAATCCAGCACCCGAGTGAAGATTGGACCTAGAACCTGCAAATTCTGCACATTCAACACATGGCCCGGCAGAATCCGTAATCCAAATATTTCTGATTTCTGGCTGATTTTGCAAGTAGTGTAGACAATGGTCAGACACAAACAGTAGGTAAAATCAAGGCATAATTTACATTTCTCTCAAATGCATTAGATTACAAAATACTGATCTTTTACAAAAAACATTAACTGCTGAAAGATGGTTAATTTTTTTTTTATTTAGTCCTACATAGATCTTGATAGTATTTCAGATGTAGTTGAGTCATGCTCTGTGAAAAGGAGGCTTGATTCAAATCGCAAAAAATGTATCGACCCAGGTCAGCCTGTGCAGTCCGCTCAGGCTGACCTGGGTCGAAACTTTTTGCCTTTGGCAAATTTTCAGCATGTCAAAAGACCAGTGTACCTCATGATCAAATCTGTTGTTAGACAAACTGGTTTTCATATATATCCATAGTTAGGTGAAGAATAGCTTTGTATAATGCATCACTGAGATGCATTAAACCCCCTTTTGCCAGAGCATGGCTCCATCAAAATGGCAACTGTTTCTGGGTTTCCTGGTTTCACCAAGACCCATCCCTTCTCTGATTAAGAACACTTTTCATGCACAGCTTACCTCTTTACCACAAGAAAAAACTTTTTTTTGTCAAACTTTGAAGGCAGAGGCAGATCACAATTTAAATGTTGCTCTACTGATGGGATTTATTTCTGAATTAGTAGAAAACATTGCAGTAAAAGAAGAAAACAATCCAGTATTTTCTTCTTTTTCCTCAGTACCTTCAAAAGTCTTCTTCCTTGGGGTCATTGAAACAAGGAATTAAATGACTTAAAAAGGATTAGTTTGGCTGGTCAGTGACAAGCTTACAAGTTTTTCAATGACACTGACAGTCTTGATTCAGAAACCAATAATTAAAGCAATATATATAGTACTTTATAACAAAGCTCTGGGCATTATAGTTTAAGACTGTAGGTACATCTAATCTACAACCCCAGAGATGGGCCTATCTTGCACAGTCCATGTAAAGGTTGTCTTAGAAATGTTACATATAAAATATCATTACTCTAGACTCTTTCCTGGTCTTGTGATTTGAACATTTTTTCTGTGGAACTCTGTTGTGATGTGAAATGCTAAAAATACAATGGGCTGAGTGTAGGACATAATGATAACAAGAGGACCATGATGGTCCTAAATCGCTCACCTGAAATGCAACTCAGCTGTCATTGTCATGGCCACTTGCCTCTTGTTTTTTGCTGGAATGTTTTAGTTTTGAAAAAGATTCATCCATATGACAATACCAACAATCAGAGCAGGTAAGAAAATGATAGTCGAATTTATAGGCCCTAGAGTGTAAACAATGGAACTGTCATCAAGATTTCCCTCTTTATCTCTATGTGAAATCCGAGACCAACAAAATATGGCTAATTTTCACACCAGGGCCACAATTTTAAGTGTTTTGGTAGAGGGCCAATAGATGATGCTACATGCCATATATGAACGCTCTAGCCCTTACGGTTTGGGACAAGAAGATTTTTAAAGATTTCCTTCTTTATCTCTATGTGATATCCGAGAACCCACAACATAGGGCCAATTTTTAACACCAGGGCCATAATTTGAAGTATTTTGGTAGAGGGTCATTAGATGATGCTACATGCCATATATGAAATCTCTAGCACTTACAGTTTGGGACAAGAAGATTTTTAAAGATTTCCTTCTTTAACTCTATGTGAAATCTGAGAACCTACAACACAGGGCCAATTTCCACACTAGCGCAATTATTTGAAGTATTTTGGTAGAGGGCCACTAGATAATACTACATGCCATATATGAGAGCTCTAGGCATTACGGTTTGGGACAAGAAGACTTTTAAAGATTTCCTTCTTTATCTCTATGTGAAATCCGAGAACCCACAACATAGCGCCATTTTCAACACTAGGGCCACAATTTGAAGTATTTTGGTAGAGGACCACTAGATGATGCTACATGCCATATATGAAAGCTCTAGCCCTTACGGTTTGGGACAAGAAGATTTTTAAAGATTTCCTTCTTTATCTCTATGTGAAATCCGAGAACCCACAACATAGGGCCAATTTTTAACACCAGGGCCATAATTGAAGTATTTTGGTAGAGGGTGACTAGATGATGCTACATGCCATATATGAAAGCTCTAGCCCTTACCGTTTTGGACAAGAAATTTTTTAAAGATTTCCTTCTTTATCTCTATGTGAAATCCGAGAACCCACAACATAGGGCCATTTTCAACACTAGGGCCATAATTTGAAGTATTTTGGTAGAGGGTCACTAGATGATGCTACATGCCAAATATGAAAGCTCTAGCCCTTACGGTTTGGGACAAGAAGATTTTTAAAGATTTCCTTCTTTATCTCTATGTGAAATCCGAGAACCCACAACATAGGGCCAATTTCCACACTAGGGCCATAATTTGAAGTATTTTGGTAGAGGGTCACTAGATGATGCTATATGCCAAATATGAAAGCTCTAGCCCTTACCGTTTTGGACAAGAAATTTTTTAAAGATTTCCTTCTTTATCTCTATGTGAAATCCGAGAACCCACAACATAGGGCCAATTTCCACAGTAGGGCCATTATTTGAAGTATTTTGGTAGAGGGCCACTAGATAATACTACATGCCATATATGAGAGCTCTAGCCCTTACGGTTTGGGACAAGAAGATTTTTAAAGATTTCCTTCTTTAACTCTATGTGAAATCTGAGAACCTACAACACAGGGCCAATTTCCACACTAGCGCAATTATTTGAAGTATTTTGGTAGAGGGCCACTAGATAATACTACATGCCATATATGAGAGCTCTAGGCATTACGGTTTGGGACAAGAAGATTTTTAAAGATTTCCTTCTTTATCTCTATGTGAAATCCGAGAACCCACAACATAGCGCCATTTTCAACACTAGGGCCACAATTTGAAGTATTTTGGTAGAGGACCACTAGATGATGCTACATGCCATATATGAAAGCTCTAGCCCTTACGGTTTGGGACAGGAAGATTTTTAAAGATTTCCTTCTTTATCTCTATGTGAAATCCGAGAACCCACAACATAGGGCCAATTTTTAACACCAGGGCCATAATTGAAGTATTTTGGTAGAGGGTGACTAGATGATGCTACATGCCATATATGAAAGCTCTAGCCCTTACCGTTTTGGACAAGAAATTTTTTAAAGATTTCCTTCTTTATCTCTATGTGAAATCCGAGAACCCACAACATAGGGCCATTTTCAACACTAGGGCCATAATTTGAAGTATTTTGGTAGAGGGTCACTAGATGATGCTACATGCCAAATATGAAAGCTCTAGCCCTTACGGTTTGGGACAAGAAGATTTTTAAAGATTTCCTTCTTTATCTCTATGTGAAATCCGAGAACCCACAACATAGGGCCAATTTCCACACTAGGGCCATAATTTGAAGTATTTTGGTAGAGGGTCACTAGATGATGCTATATGCCAAATATGAAAGCTCTAGCCCTTACCGTTTTGGACAAGAAATTTTTTAAAGATTTCCTTCTTTATCTCTATGTGAAATCCGAGAACCCACAACATAGGGCCAATTTCCACAGTAGGGCCATTATTTGAAGTATTTTGGTAGAGGGCCACTAGATAATACTACATGCCATATATGAGAGCTCTAGCCCTTACGGTTTGGGACAAGAAGATTTTTAAAGATTTCCTTCTTTATCTCTATGTGAAATCAGAGAACCCACAACATAGCGCCATTTTCAACACCAGGGCCGTAATTTGAGATATTTTGGTAGAGGGTCACTAGATGATGCTACATGACAAATATGAAAGCTCTAGCCCTTACGGTTTGGGACAAGAAGATTTTTAAAGATTTCCTTCTTTATCTCTATGTGAAATCCTAGACCCCACAACATAGGGCCAATTTTTAACACCAGGGCCATAATTTGTAGTATTTTGGTAGAGGGTCACTAGATGATGCTACATGCCATATATGAAAGCTCTAGCCCTTACGGTTTGGGACAAGAAGATTTTTAAAGATTTCCTTCTTTATTTCTATGTGAAATCCGAGAACCCACAACATCGGGCCAATTTCCACACTAGGGCCATAATTTGAAGTATTTTGGTATAGGGCCACTAGATGATGCTACATGCCATATGTGAAAGCTCTAGCCCTTACAGTTTGGGACAAGAAGATTTTTAAAGATTTCCTTCTTTATCTCTATGTGAAATCAGAGAACCCACAACATAGCGCCATTTTCAACACCAGGGCCGTAATTTGAGATATTTTGGTAGAGGGTCACTAGATGATGCTACATGACAAATATGAAAGCTCTAGCCCTTACGGTTTGGGACAAGAAGATTTTTAAAGATTTCCTTCTTTATCTCTATGTGAAATCCTAGACCCCACAACATAGGGCCAATTTTTAACACCAGGGCCATAATTTGTAGTATTTTGGTAGAGGGTCACTAGATGATGCTACATGCCATATATGAAAGCTCTAGCCCTTACGGTTTGGGACAAGAAGATTTTTAAAGATTTCCTTCTTTATTTCTATGTGAAATCCGAGAACCCACAACATCGGGCCAATTTCCACACTAGGGCCATAATTTGAAGTATTTTGGTATAGGGCCACTAGATGATGCTACATGCCATATGTGAAAGCTCTAGCCCTTACAGTTTGGGACAAGAAGATTTTTAAAGTTTTTTCTTTCGGTTGCCATGGCAACCAGAGTTCTTCACTGATTTCAATTCTTTGAAGTATTTTGAAAGAGCATGACCTAAGGATTGTTTCTGTGAAGTTTGATTGAAATCTGATTGTTAGTTTAGGAGGAGAAGATTTTTTTTGTAATTGTGAACAGACGGACAGACAGACAGATGGACAACGGACATTGACCGATCACAATAGCTCACCTCGAGCACTTCGTGCTCAGGTGAGCTAAAAATCATCATTGCCCTAGACCTTTGAGTTGGAGACAAAAATATCTTAAAAATTTTCAATATTCACACCTAAATCTAGGAATGTTACAATGAAAATAACTAGACCCCCCACCCGCCTTGTAATAAGATCAGGGGAAATTTCATAGAACAATAACTTCTCTGATAGTCTACCAATCATAATGAGAACTGTACGTGCAAAAGTTCCCATAGTAGGGAGGCTTCCATTTGAATTTTGTTTACGTTGGTTGAAATCTGTATGAGAAGACACAAATTGTATCAACAGACAGACAAACTGATTCCAAAGTACACCAATATACCCCCACCCCCACCATGAAGAAGGTCCATGAAGCCTTTCTTCCAATTTTACTTACACATTTGTTCCAGTGACTTCTCAGCTTTCCACTGAAGCTCTCTGTTAGCCTTCCTACTGTCAGCAGAACATTCTCCAATCTCTCCAAGCTTTCTATCACACATTTCTACTTCAATCTGTAAAACATACCATAAAACACACAATACAAATATTGACAAACTCAAAATATAAAGTGCATTGGTTAACTCTTTACCAAATGACAAAATTTTAGCATGGCTTATGTTGAAAACATTTGCTTAAAACCAAATCAGTGTGGCTCAAATAATGTGATTGGTCTTGAAAAGGGTAGAAAACATTGTGGGAAAAAGAAAGTGTTGCACACCAACTTTTTCTTCTTTTTGAGTGAGGCTTTTAAAACATGTTTTTGTTTGCAGATGTACAAGGGGCATTTGAAAAGTATTTATCAGCATGGAGCTGTAGCTGTATGCAGAATATTTCTATGTAAGTAGATAGTTCAACACTTCCGAGTATTCCTTCTCAACTTTAACCCTTTACCAAATGACAAAATTTTAGACTAGTCCAAATTGAAAGCATTTGCAGATGACAGATTAAGTGTGACTTAAAAATTGAAATTTGTTATGGGATGGGTAGAAAACATTGTGGGAAAATGCTGGTTACCAGCATTTTCTCCTTTTCCCACAATGTTTTCAACAGGCTTCCTTTTTAAGGTCGTTAAAAGTCGGGATTGTGTGGTATAGAGTTAATACAATTTTCTAGACACTGTATCCAATTAGAAAATATGTTGCGAAGGCTTCTTTGGGTACAGTGTTTAGTCACTGGAATAGCTAATGGTGAGATTCAAAGCAGTGACATCTCATATAGTTTTTAAAGTATGGGTCGAGCCTAATAAAACATGGAGCAAGATCACGGTCCATATTCAACACTCATTCTTAAGAACGTTCTTTGTCTTATTCTCCAAGATTTTCCAAATTTTAAAGTAACACAACTTCTGATTGGCTTAGCCATTTAGAAGACTGGTCCAAAATGAAAGCATCTGCAGATAAAACATTGCTCCAAAGGCAAGATTTGTCACTGATGGGATATAAAACATGGTGGGAAAAGGAGAAAATGCTGGTTACCAACATTTTCTCTCTTTCCCGCAATGTTTTCAAAACCCTTCATCCCCAGGGTTGTTTGGTATAGGCTTAATTTCATGTATTAGCGGCATTGGACATTATGTTGGCAAAAAGGTAGCTGCAGAACTGACATCTAATATAAGCAATCATCACAGAATTACTTCCGAAAGCAAAACTTAACCAAAAGTTTTAATAAGTAGGACAATACAAAAACCTTATAAATATGAGCCATGCTCTGGCAAAAAGGGGCTTAATGCACCTCCGTAATGCATGGTACCATGCAAGTCATCACTGTGTTATATATCTCTAAAATCCATTTTGTATAAAAGTCTACTGAATCATGTGGTACACTGGTCCTTTGACATGCAGAAAATTGATCAATAGCAAAAAGGTTCGACCCAGGTCAGCCTACTTGTGATACTTTTTGCAGATGCATTAATCCCCCTTTTCACAGAGCATGGCTCAAATATAAAGGCTTGCTTGTACACCCATATGCAATGCCAAAGAAAACACCTTATTTGTCTTACCTTTCTTCCTGAAATTTTCTCAAAAGTTTTGACCATGTCTAGTATGGAGTAGGTTTTACCAGTACCAAGATTGTATACCTGAAACAAGTGTCATAGCATAATTATATGCGTATGTACACACAATGTTCATAACGTGTCAGTATATTACCCTAACTGCAGGTTACATGTATATCATTTATCTGATACCAAAAGTTCATATATGGACTTGGCATTTTCCCCTGCATTTTCTCCTTTTCCAACAAGATTTTCTCCATTTTTAAAAGCAAATTTCAATATTTTGACATTGAATTTGTGGTCTGCAAGGTTTGGATTCAGACAAGTTAAAATTTTGCTGTGTAGTAAAAGGTAACGGCCATAAAGCTAATTTTCCCTGTAAGGTCCATGCCTAGAATTAGATAAACCCAGGAAAGACATAAGGTAAGTGAGGTTTTGCCTTGGGACAGAAATACTGTTGAAAGCAACATAGCATACCATTTAAGACTTTACCAAACAACGAAACTTATGACTCAACCAAATTGGACGAATTTGCAGACAACAAATAAAGGGAAGTTCAAAACATAGTTTGTCTCTGAACAGAAATAAAACATGGTGGGGAAGGAGAAAATGCTAGTTACCAGTACTTTCTCCATTCCCCATAATGGTTTTAAAAGCTTTCTTGTTCAGGGTCTTTCAAACACAGGATTAAAGGATTAAACAAACAAAGGTAATTACCCTGAAGTTTTGTCCATTTGGTGGGGTTTTGATTGCTGCTACATGACCTTTTGAGAGATCAACAACGTGTGTATAATCTTTGATGGCTAAAAATAGTTAATTATGAAACCATTATTCATAAAATCCATAGAATGTGGAATGAAAAAGTCCTATAGAAATACATGTAGAAAATATATGCCTTTAACATATCTTTTCTCTTTACTGGATGACAAAATTTTGGACTAATCCCATCTGCAGAGGAATTTTAAATGTGGATTAACAAAGGTACAAAACATTGTCTGAGAAGGAAAGAAGCTAGTTACCTTTCATTTTTTCCTTTTTCAGCAATGTCTTCAAAGGCTTTCTTCCTTTGGAGTCATATGAACACAGGACTATTTGATAAAAGGTTGACTTATTCTTTTAGAAATTGTCTGATTTTATAAAACAGCATTTTATAAATTAGCTTATAATGTAACACAGATATAAACAATTTCTATTTCTCTCCGAACATGAGACCTATAAATAGACTTAGCTCATCAACAAAGTACCATAAGCTACCAAATATAATAGCTCTAAAGGCAGATCATAGGATTTGTAATATCTTGCGGGTATAGGTTCTGCTCCCGCTGGCCAATTAAAATCGTGAATTGTCTTTTGTGACACTGCTTTAAACCCAGCACAAAAAAGAACCAGGGTCCGTATTCACCTACCATTCTTGAGAACAGTCTTGGTCTTCTTGTCCAAGATTTTCTGAATTTTACAGCAACACAACTTCTGATTGGCTTAAACAAATAGTTTAGCCAATCAGAAGCTGTGTTACTTTCAAATATCAAAAAATTCTGGAAAATAAGACTAAGATCGTCCTTAAGAATGTTTGGTGAATATGGACCCAGGCCTAACTTGGGTTTGGTTTTATCCAGTATCCTGCACTATCGCCCTAAAACGGTTAACAATATGGTTAACTGGTGACAACAAGATATAAACCGAGAACAAACAAAATTATACATGGTCAAATCAAGAGACCAAACAGATAGCTTTACTCATCATTTCTCTGAACAAATTTGCACTTTAATTGATAATTGATAAATAAATCTGTGCACAGTATGGATAATTAACATGAATTATTGTTTGATTAATTTAAATCTTCACCAAACAACAAAATTTTGTGGTCATCTAACTATGTAAGCGTTTAAAGACAACAAATTAAATGCAGCTGGAATTACGCTATTCAACCTTGACAGGATAGAAAACATTGTGGGGAAAAGAGAAAATACTGGTTACCAGCATTTTCTCCTTTTCTCACAATGTTTTCAAAAGCTGTCTTTTTTACAGTCATTAATTTGGGATTGTGTGGTAAAGGGTTAATACATGTGGAAACACTTTGGCAATATGAGAAGTTGCTCAATATGAGGAATTTCCCTTTAGCCACAATGTTTTCAAAAGTGGTGCCCCGCACAACAAAAAAAATCATCTGAAGGAAGTAACATGTTTATGCAGAAAGGAAACATGTGTATGTAAGGCCTAAAGATGATACAGTCATATCTGTGTTTTGCATTAACCTCTATGAATATGGATTAAAACAAAATATCTATTAACAAAATAAACACCTGTCCCATCTGGCGTGGCATAATCATGCCCAAATACGGTGAGCTTTTTCAATTTTCCCATCGCTGCATAACACACACAAGGCATAAGGTTTTTTGGTGGACCTGTTCTGGTTTCCCCTAATTTCCCTGAGCTATGGGCCCCGCATGGATTGAAGTATCGTAAAACTATCACATTCCATCTCTGTAAAACAAACATAGTAGACTAAATTTTTGTTTAACCCTTTACCACAAAACCTTGAGTTTTATGAGCCATCAGGAAGGCTTTTGAAAACATTAAGGAAGAAGAGGAAATGCTGGTAACCAGCGTTTCTTTTTTCCTCACAATGTTTTCTACTCTTTCACAGACAATCTCCACCATTTTAGTCACACTTATCTTGTTGATTGAATATGCTTTGGATTTAGAAGAGTCCAACATCTTGTAAATTGGTAATGGTGGTTGTTAAAACTTGTATTTACAAGGTAAAGGGCTTAACCCTGTCAAAATAACTTCATTTCATTTATGTACTATATTATGACACACTTTTTGTCACTTACCTGCACAAAAGACAAGAAGGCAAAATATTTTGAAAGGGAAGGATAAACACAAGTAAATTACCTTATCAGCTGTAGCGAGATCCTGTAAAATCTGTTCCACCATATATTTGGTTTTTCCATATGGATTTGTACATTGACCAGTGGGATGGTTTTCATCAAGGGGTAGGTACTGAGGTGTACCATAGACTTTGGATGAACTAGAAAACACAATGTTGAACACTTGGTGCTCTGCCATCACCTGCATATGAAAATACAGTAAAACCTGTTTTAGTGGTCATATCCATAAACTCTTTACCATACGACAAATATGAAGACTGGTCCAAATTGGAAGAATTTGCTGACAACAAATTAAATGTGGCTGAAATGATGGAATTTGTATTTGATAGGGTAGAAAACATTGCGGGAAATGGAAAAAATGCTGGTTACCAGCATTTTCTCCGTTTCCCTTGATGTTTGCATAAGCCTTCTTCTTCAGGGTCCTTAAAACTCGAGATTGTGTGGTAATCCCAACTTTTAACGACCCTGAGAAAGAGGCTTTTTGAAAACATTGTAGGAAAAGGAGAAAATGCTGGTAACCAGCATTTTCTCCTTTTCCCACAATGTTTTTTAACCTATCAATGACAAATTTCATCATTCAGGCCACCTTTAATTTCTCGTCTGCAAATAATTTTAATTTGGACCAGTCTATAATTTTGTTGTTTGGTAAAGAGTTAAGCAAGCAATTACTGAATTCCCATAGAGGACAAATAATAAATTGTATTAACCGTTTACCAAACAATGCCAAGTTTTAATGACCCTGAGAAAGATGGCTTTTGAAACATAGTGGGAAAAGCAGAAAATACTGGTAACCATTTTGTCATTTGGCAACAACATCTTGAGTTTCCCTAAGGTGTTTGCTTAATATAGATTTAACTGTAGTATTGTGTGATACTATACCCCGCAGGTATATGATGTTTCATCTAGGCATTGCCCTAATGAGCTTTTTAAAGTGACCAATTGTAGAGTCATTTTTCCTTTTTTTTTTTGTTAATGTCATGATGTATTTCTGAGTAAAGTTTGAAAGAACCTTTGCCGGAACATTGTCTTCTTATTGATTGCCAGACAGCATGTAGTAAACTTTTGGACTGACTTATCAACCAGAAGATCAGTTGTGCAAATAAATATATACTGTATTTGTAAAGTCCTTATCACACAACAAAATTGCAGACTTGAAAGCATTTTTTCAGCCCATATATCCTTCTTCCTCAGGGTCATTAAAGCAGTCGAATTGCTTGTCAATGCATGGATGCATGGCGATGAGATAAACTGACTCCCTTGGTTACCATCGTTAAGGGCTCACAAACAAACGCAGTAAATACATATACAGTATAGCAGAAACGCTACCTAAATCTTGCTGTCATGACTGTTTCTTTTGATTAAATTCCGGAAAAATATTCCTTTTCATATGTTTCTGCTGATGATGGATTCTCAGCAAGAAGTATATGGATACTTGAACTTATTTTCACAAGGATATGTACAAAAAGTGTAAATTTCAGGGGCTATGGACAATGTAATATATGTGCCAGCAAAGTTTTGAACTTCTACGTGAAAAAAATGAAACACCTCATAATTCTCAGTTTTGCTTAAAAATAATAGAATTAAAGATGATTAATATTTTTGTAAGGCTTGTTAGGTTGTCTCAACATCATATTCGATAATGAATTACACTAAATTGCAAGCATTCTGAAATATTTATTGATGTCTCATTCAAAAGAGAGATGGAAGTCTGAGAAATGTTCAAATTTCAAGTTAAGGGAAAATGGTTGCCTGATGATTTTAAAAAGTGTAAAGTGTGCTGTCAATTAACAAACTTGTTAATATCACTGGTGGTAGTTTGTTTTATCTTATGATATACTGAAGACAATGGGTGATCGAGTGGATTACAGCGGCAATCAAACACACATCTTATCAGTTAACAGTTTACCTACATACCCTTTGAAATGGCAGATGTGCTAATACACCTAAATATGGCTAAGTCAAAAGCTGATTTAATTAACATAAGTTGCCTTTTGAGCTGAACTTCCAAAACTGTACAAAACAGAACTTAGTCTGTTTCATAATTGAAATCTACATGTAACTTCAGTAAAGAATACACGTAAATGTACTTAATTTAAGTAGCAGATGGTTTGAATCCAAGAATAAACTGCATCTTTTGCACTCTGATCTGTATCTACATATTCAGCACTCTTCACGCACCAAGGGTTAATGTTAACGTCAAACTAAAACATTGATGACACGTGCCCCTTTTTGGATGTGCAGAGGTTATTAAATAAGATTAGCTATTTGAGTGAACATACTTTCTTTTTTTTTTCAGTATTTCATATATTTTACCTTTGTTTTCCACTGTAAAACAGTTTAAGTTTTTTTTTCGGAGTGTTTCAGAGGAAAAAAGAAAAGTAACATTAATTAATCCGTTGTGTAATATAGCGCTGATCGAAACTCTTTGCTGATATCCCATTGTCAATCATAATCATAATCCAAACTTATAATCTCTTCATATATCTCACGTAAGCAGTACATGATTGCAAAGCACATCTTTTAAACAAACTTTTTCCTAAAATTCAAGCGTTGTAAACACACATAGCACTTCTCCAACATTAACAGTCGCTTTGTTTGTGAGCTGAAATAGCAGACACCAAGGCTGCACATCGGGCCAAATAAATGCGATGACCTGATTGGTCAAATATCGATTTCCATGGATCCATGTATGCTCTTAAACTCTACAAGATCTTACCTCTAACAGGTTGATGGTCCCTATAACGTTAACATTGTAATATATCAGAGGTGAATTGTGGGATTCCCTGACAGCTTTAAGGCCAGCCAGATGTAACACATATTTGATTTTATGCTGAAATATAAAGTTGTTTATATTTTCTTTTGTTCCACTTACACCAATATAAAACATTCATCTTCTAGGAGTACTGGAATATACTATGCATTGTAATCGAAATGGTTGAGTGTAACTATATAGCTCTTAATGATTCCGATTGCCATTCTGCTTACAAGTAGATTAACCCTTTAACACAATCACAAGTTTGAGAAAGAAGCCTTTTGAAAACTGGTAACCAGCATTTTCTCCTTTTCCCACAATGTTTTCCACCCTATCAAAGACAAATTCCACCAAATTGTGGTCTGTAAACTCTTTCAATTTTGATCAGTCTACATTTTTGTTGTCTGGTAAAGAGTTAACATAATCACATTTTTTAGAATAAATAAATCACAACACAAAACCATATAAATTACATGTACATTGTATTTATAATACGATTCCATCAGAATGGAACAAACATAAAAAGGGATGGGAGAGCAGGTTATACCTGATTTGTTAAAAGTGTAGTTAAGCCGTGGAAGTGGAATGACCAGAATAAAGACCCACTCTCTATTTATATTACAATAAGATGTGAGCAATATACACTCAACTGAGTTATGATAAGAATGGAGGCACCTAAATATAAAATATACTTTTACCATCTGAAAAAACACAGAGCCTAGAAATTGGCAAAAAAGATTTTTATCTTACAAAATGTACAGAGGAACTTCCTTCCTGTTGTAAAATGACTCCATTTTTATGATATCACACATTTGTGTAGCAGGACACAGTCTGCAATCGTCAAGTCAATAAATTATCAGTTTTTCTTTCATGCTTTTTGATGGTTTATCAAGAAATAATGGTGTATTATGGTTTGATAATTTCACTGTTTCAACCAATGAATTTACCAATTGATATACTCACTGGTACAGAAATACCAAGAATTCACCTGTACTTCACAAGTCCCAACAAACATTATGCTCTGAACTTCGTTGTCACAGTAAAAGAAAAAGTAAATACGTAGAGGATATTTGTTTTTTCTGTGAAAGGTCAAAATGTACTTCATCTCGTGAACATCACACTGCAATATTTTCACTCAGTACTGTGCCATTTGTGAAAATGTTACCAATGATGTTCACTCGATGAAGTAAATTTCGATCTTTCACCAAAAAAAACAAATTTTCTCTATGTATTTCCTTTTTTTTACTGTAACAATGAAGTTCAGAGTATAATGCAAACTAATCCAATACCCATACCTTTTTGCCCCCCTACCATTTGACCTCATCACCATACAACAAAGTTTAACTCTTTACTGCACAATGCTGACTTTTAACAACCTGTGGAAGAAGGATTTAGAAAAGATTGTGAGAAAAGAAGGAAATGCTGGTAACCAGCATTTTCTCCTTTTCCCACAATGTTTCCTATCCTACAGACAAATTTTATATTTTGACTAACATTTAATTTGTTGTCTGCAAATGCTTTCAAATTGGACAAGGCTAAAATTTTGCCATCTGGTAAAGTGTCAACACTTGTCTATATTGAGCACACTTGTTGGCAACAACTGAAAACAAGTCTCAAAGGTTAGGATATGCCTTTGAAAGGGTAGAAAATATTGCGGGAAAGGAGAAAATACTGGTTACCAGTCTTTCCTCCCTTTCTTGAAGTGTTTTCACAAGACATCTTCTTCAGAGTGGTAAAAACACAGGAAATATGAACGGGTGCAGTGTAATGGTTTACCTTTTTGAAAACTTCCTCTACACAGTTTTTATCTAATAAATCTACAGTATAACCCAAAGGCTTGTGTCCCGTGATCTCTTCTATTGCTTTCTGACTTTCTGAAAAGGACCAAATAAACTAGATGATACCAAGGAATAACATGTCAGACCGGCCATGACAAAAATAGCAAACACTGCTTTCCCTGCAAAAAGTTGTCTGAGATTCACCCTTTACCACACAATCTCACGTTTTCATGATCCTGAGGAAGAAAGCCTAGAAAACATTGTGGGGGAAAAAAAAAGCTTGTTACTAAGAAAGCATGGATAGGTAATCTGTCCACTGCAATATAACTGTAAAAAATGTTGAAAATGAAGTTACAAACCATAAATCAGTACAACAAATCTAATCATGGAGAACAATTCTGCAAATTTATTCTTGAAATACAAGAAGAAGTAAAAGTATTGACTTGGTCGAGTTCACACTTCTGGCAACCTTAACTCTTTACCACACAATCACGACTTTTAACGACCTTGACAGAGGAGACTTTTGAAAACATTGTGGGAAAAGGAGAAAATGCTGGTAACCAGCATTTTCTCCTTTTTCCACAATGTTTTCTACCTTATCAAAAACAAAAATCATCATTTGAACTACAATGATTCGTCGTCTGCAAATGCTTTCAGTTTGGTCAAGTCTACATCTTCCATTGTTTCATAAAGACTTAATTTGAGAAGTAATGGCTCTTACAACTTCAGTACAAGATTATTCTATCAGTTGACCTTCAATTGTGACTTTGGCTGTCAACACTTCTGAACAAATTTTCTTCTTGACAGGCAGTACACTTGAACCGTAGAGTTGTGAAATCCATCCAAAATTGTTTGAGAAAGCCCTACACTGCAACATCTGTTGTTGGAAATTATGTATCATATTTTTTAAAGTTACTGGAAAATGTTTATTATATTATTTAAGAGCTCTTTCAGTCAACTTGATAATAACTCTTCTTCCTAACATGTTTTCCAGATATTGCAGGGACCCAAAAAAGCTTATTTGTGTTGTTTATGGGTTAAGTAAAATAAAACTGATTAAAAAAGGAAACGGGACAAGTATCTTGGGTTTAGAAATTTCCTCACTGCCAAAATCCCCCCCACCCCAAGTGCCACATGAATAAAATTCTCTGTCACTGAAAAGTGCAGTCAGGCACTGCATTTCTGTCTCAAATGTCTGAAAAGTGGACATCAAATGATCAAACCCTATGCTTTAAGCAGTTTGATTTTGATCTACATTGTCCCATAATGCAACTACAATTATTGTGTTTTGCACTTCAAAGCTCAACTGATTTTTAATTAAATCATATCTACACAAACTAATTTTATACCTACATGTATATAGAGCTATTCCAATTGAAACAGAGGAGAAATGTAGTAGAGAAAAACAAAGTGTGTGCTTTAAAATGTACATGTACTTTGAAAAATTGGAAATAGAAACAAGGTTAACAGTTACTGCCCCTTTTGCCATAACATTTTCAAAAGATTTTCTATGCTATAGCATACAAAGTCATAATATTTGTAAGATCATCAGATGAATGATAGAAGCAAAAGAATGAACTTTACGTCAAAGCTTTGTTATTTACCTGCTGTAGAATCCCCTCTACAGTCCAATGAAATAGTTTTAAAGCCTGCCTGAATCAGCTCAACAAGGACATGTGTTCCCACATATCCTGCACCTCCTGTCACAAGTATAAATGCATCTTCTTCCATCTTACCTCTCTATCTGACAACAACAAGCATATTGTAGAGGTCTATCCTAGAGAAGGGCAGACTGTTTTCTACCGTATCACAGGGAGAAATCATCATTTTACCAAAAGTTCAATTTGTTGTCTGCAAATGCTTCAAATTTGGCCCGGTCCAAAAGACGTTTAGTAGAAAGTTAATAAATACAAACCATATATACCAAACAATTTACAATTCTAGGCAATCTGATTTTGAACAAGAAGATTTTCAAAAGGTTAAACTCTCTATAAGCCCTTGTGAAAGTTGTGACCCCCTCTTTTAGGCCATTTTTGACCCAAGGGCTTAACTACACATATTTTTATTTTAAATGAGGTCCATTAGATAGAGCAACATAACATAAAATATTGGTCTAGGCTGTATGGTTATAAAAAAGACTTCCCAAGTTTCCTCAATGTAAAGCCCCTATAAAACATGTGACCCCAGGGAAATGGCCAATTTCAACCACACGGCTAAATTTTTAACAAATTTGGAAGTGATCCTTTACAGGAAGCCATGTGCAGAATTTGTATTCATGGTACAAAGCAAGGAAGAGTTTTCACTATATACATGTAGGAACATATTAAATTTATTACCCCAGGGCTGGGGTGAGTTTTGACACCAGGGCTATAGTTTCAACAATCTTGGAAGAGGCCTACTAAATGATAAACAAAATATTAATCAATAGCTCAGGGTCAGGAACAAGACAATTTTTTTTTTTTCAAGATTTCACATAATAAGCCCATGTAAATCTTGGGCAAATTTTGAACCTAGGGCTATGATTTGAACAATCTTTGTTGAGATCAACTAGATAAAGTTAAATGCAAAATTTGGTAGCCCCAGGTCCTATGGTTAGGAACAAGAATTTCAAAATTCGCACAATGTAAGCCCATGTTAAATGAGATCCAACGGCTTAAATTTGCACTATCTTTGCAGAGGTCCACTAGATAAAGCTATATGCAAAATTTCGTAGCCCTAGGCCTTATGCTTATGAAAGAGAAGATTTTTACACCATATATGCCCATGTAAATATTGTAACCTACAGGGCTAGGCCAATTTTGACCCTAGGTCTTTAATTTGAACACCCTCAGTAGAGGTCCAATAGATGAAGCTATATGCAAACTTTGGTAGCCCTAGGTCTTATTGTAAGAAATGTGACAATGTTTAACCTTTTACCGCACAATGCCGCCTTTTAATGACCCTGGGAAAAAAGCCTTTTGAAAACTTTATGGAAAAAGGAGAAAATGCTAGTAACCAGCATTTTCTCCTTTTTTCCACCATGTTTTCTAGCCTATCAAAGAAAAATTGCACCATTTGAGCCACTCTGAAATTATCATCTGCAAATGCATTCAATTTGGACAAGGCTAAAATTTTGTCGTCTGGTAAAGGGTTAAAGCCCACGTAAAACTTGTCAACCCACCCGCAGGGCTGAGCTGATTTTGAACCCGGGGCTATGATTTTAGTAGTAATCTTGATTAAGTTCCATTCAATGAAAACAGGCCAAATTTGGTAGTCCTAGCCTTTATGGTTTGGAACAAGGAGGTTTTTAGTATTTTTAAGTTTGTGACCATAGCAACCAGAATTTTAATAGAAATCATTTTCAGAGAGATTGATTAAAGCCCAAATAGTGGCCAAAAGTACACAACATGTGTATTAAAATGCCATTTCAAAGTATGCAAAATTTGAATCCAATATACCGGTACTAACATTTTATAACATTATGAAAAGGAAACAAGAAATAACAAGAAATTTCTTCTAACTGCAACAAACTTTCCTTATGCACTCATAAAAACTTAAAATTCGGAATTTTGATTATCCTTTTTTTACACAAATGTCTTCTAAGTCTTCTGTGTATCTAAGATCAGACAACATACTCTGATGGCATATAGGGATTTCTGTAAGCAATTCTTAATCCTTTACCACACAATCCCAAGTTTTAACAACTCCCAAGGAAGTGGCTTTTGGTAACCAGTATTTCTCCTTTTCCCACAATGTTTTCTACCCCTACAATAACAATTTCCACTATTTAAATCGGCTTTTATTTGTCGTCTGCAAATGCTTTCAAGTTGGACTGGTCTAAAATTTTGTTGTTAACCCTTTACCGCACAATGCCACCTGTTAACGACCCTGTGGAAAAAGCCTTTGAAAACATTATGAGAAAAGGAGAAAATGCTGGCAACCAGCATTTTCTCCTTTTCCCACAATGTTTTCTACCCCAATGAAGACAGAAATAATAACTTAAGTTACAGTTAAATTGTCGTCTGCAAATGCTTTCAACTTGGTCTGGTCCAAAATTTTGTTGTATAGTAAAGGGTTAAAGCAATTAAATCACAATAATTTACACTAAGGGAAAAACTAAGCATGGCACTTTAACTCTTTACCAAACGACAAAATTTTACACTGGTCCAAATTTGAAGCATTAGCAAACGGCAAATTAGTTTTTGTTCAAATGATCGGATTCTTCCATAAAAGGTTTAGAAAACATTGTGGGAAAAGGAGAAAATGCTGGCATGTTTTCAAAAGCTTTCTTTCTCAAGGCTGTCAAAAGTTGGCACTGTGTGGTTAAGAGTTAAAAGGTTTGATCAATAAATGACAGCTGCTGTTGACAATTATCCTTTTATCTTGTCTGCATGCTTTTTGTTTTGCTTATCTTATCTTTTGACCGATGTCACCCGGTCACACTAAAATATGCCACAGGAGTAATTCATGCCACAGGTACACCATAGGGAGAAAGTGATACGCCACAGCACATAAATTAATTTCTAATTCATGTTTTTTATGTTTAAATACTTTAATGAAGATGTTATCTTTAGTTTTTTAAAGTTTAGCTCAGAAATTTTATGTATTTTGATGGAAATTTGATCTTGAAAGACAGCCATACTCCGAGTCACGATCTCAATGACGTCATAGTTGTATAAAAGAGGAAACAATGTGGAAAAGGAGAAAATGCTGGTAACCATCCAATGATCTCATTGTTACTTAGGTCATTGCTCAGGTAGTTTCTCTGCTTTCAATGCTTGAGTGTATATTTTGGCAGCTCTGATGCCATGTTAAAAATATCTGTACAGGCTATAACATAAGGTATGCAGTGACTTCTTACCATGACCATTTCATACCATTCTGTTTATGACCATTTTTGTACCATAGATTTACCATTTCGTACCATGATAATACCATCTCTTAGTATAATCAAACATATCAATAAATCTGACAAAAAGTGGTATTTAATATATTTACTTGATATAAACCAATGCTTTGGTAACTTTATTTACGGGGTATTATCATAATTAAAGGAATCAATTACTATGTGACTTAAAAGGAATCACTTAGTATGTGTCTGAGAAGATAGGTAATTGGTCTATTTGTCTGTAATGTTTATTGCAGGCTGGGTAATTATAATTGGGAACAAACTGTCAGATTACATTAAATTAAACAGTTAATCAAAGAATTATAATTCTTTGATTACCCTTGATTGTAAATTGTGTATTTTATTTTCTGTCTTCTTTTTTATATGTTTGTTTATGGATACATTTTGAAATTAGGTGAGCCTTGTATAATGCTGTGACATGGAAAAGGTCAAGTGTCAAGGCCAATGTGACGATTTCATTTCTTGTAAAAACATAATTTTTCACAGTATCCATTTGCTTAAATAACACGCCATACAAAAGCATTTCCTTTTTAACAAGCCTCAGAGAAACTGCTTTGAAAACATAATGGAAAAAAGGAGATAATCAGGAAGTATTATTGCGCATAATTTCTTGAATATGAATATCTAACTAGAATAAATAATGCTATACAGTAGTTTTTGTTTTCTTCTTTTACTACCATCATAACGAAAGTTTGTCTTAGTCAAAACTTTGTTGTAGGTTCCAAAAAACTTGGTATGAAATGGTATCATTATGGTACGAAGTGGTAAAATTATGGTACGAAATGGTATAAATTATGGTCTGAAATGGTGAAAGTATGGTACGAAGTGACTGGTACGAAATGGTTGTTGTACGAAACGTCCGTAATTCATAAAATGTGTTATGTTATGAATTACGGACTGATTATCCTGTGAAAACACACAGACTGGAAACAAGAATGATGAAAAAGTTAAATTTTGATAGTTTTTAACACTCATTTTGAAATTTATAAATTTTGAGGCACACCTTTCCTTGACGACCCTATCCGGAATTAATTCCAACTTGTATTACGCAATCATAGCTCAATTCATTCAGACGCTTTAATACATGTTTCTTTTCTGTCAAGAAACGTCTTTAAAGACTTACATCGAGAACTTCTATATTAAGAGTCTCAATCATTTCTCAAAATGTTAAAATATAAGAAAAAACAAGACAATAGACATTTACCTCAATTGATACTTAAAAGAAGAAATTGCATTACTCCGTCCTGACCACACACTTTAGGTGACAAGAACATGGGATCCGGTAAACCGCCCTGCGTCATTGCTATGAATATGCATGACAAAGTGCTCGTATGAATATATTAAATGTCGGAAACGTCTGTTGCCGCGTGTTCCATCGAAGGCGGCGATGGCACAGGTGAACGGCGACGACAATGTAAATCCTATATTACACACTAATATACTGTGCAATACAGGATTTACACTGTCGCTCGCCGTTCACCTGTGGGCGATGGCTGGCGGGAAACACAAAATCCTACTCATTTGCATCGTTTTAATGGTAAGCTGTACTTGCACATGATTCTAAATCTATTAAAATTACATGGACCATCCTTGGACTTCAGCTTTTGGTCTGTGGAGGGTGGTCACATTGATTTTTGCTGCCCTTGTAGAAAGAATCGTTCCCTAAAATATTCGCCCTCTGTAAATTTAGGATTTTAACAGTATTTTCCAATGGCCAGTGCTCTTATTTCACCCTTTACAACTCAATCCCGAATTCTAACGACCCTAAGGAAGATGGCTTTTGAAAATAGTGGGAAAAGGAGAAAATGCTGGTAACCAGCATTTTCTCCTTTTTTCCCACAATGTTTTTTACCCTTCAAAAAACAAATTTCGATTTTTCATCCACATTTTTTGGTCGTCTGCTAATTCTTTAAATTTGGACTGGTCTTAAATCTTGTCGTTTGGTAAAGATTTAGGCATTCCGTAAATGTTTTATGCAAGTGCACTCAAGCCACTGACTGCTTTTCCACAGTGGAAAAAAATTGGTTGAGTGCAGTGTGTGATGGAGAATTAATCCTGTTGAGTGACTGTTTTATAGCCTATCTAAAATTCAGTTAGCCTACACTGAGTAACAGCTCATCTCTTTCACATATTTTATGGGCCAGGGGTCCTGCATGGTTCAGTGGTAAAGTGTGGGACTCCTGATCCGGAGGCCCTGGGTTCGAGCCCCATCTGATCCGCTGGCTTTTTCGTGGGAGTGTCCCTGGGCAAGACACTTCAGAGCCCTAGCCTAGTACTAATGGAACCCAGTAAATACATGAATATACATGTGAGCTGTCACCGTGATATAATGTTGAAAGAGGCGTAAAACACCATTCAATCATTCACATATTTTATAATTTCCACATATGTTGAATGCCTTGCCCAAGGACACTTGTGACAAACTTATCACCCGAGCCGAGGATCAAACTCTGGACCCCTGTGTATCTACTTTCTCACCCTATCCACTTGGCCATGCAGGATTGATCAAATTTTTTGTTAATTTATAGTTGACACCCATAGGGTCGATTCCCCATCCCTTCATAGACATGTTACAGCGGATAGAAAGACTAAGTAATGTTAGATTGCCAGCCCTGGGAATCAAACTGACACCCTAAAGTGCATGAGACTTTTCATTTACAATTCATGCTCAATGACTTGAGCTAGTATTTCGGCCGTCGCCTTTGATTTGCATTAACAATAAATAGTGAGATGAAACCAGATCACAGCTCGACTATGTACTCTACAGAAAGAGTCATATTTTGGCGTACTGAGTGATATGCTGACTGAGTGATACTCTGACAGTGGTACATGACTGTATAACCTGCTTTTCGTGAAAAAAAAATAACGCCACATTTCTTTGTGCACTTAAATTCTAGTGTAAATGGTCACTTATTTGTACTGCCTTGTCCCACAGTGGGTATTAAATACCATTGGGAGAATAAAAACCTGCTGTCTGCCCAGATAATGGAACCAAATTCTTATCAATACTTTAATGACTAAACTACCTGATCACCTTTTATGATCTATACATGTGTGTGTGTTCTTTCTTACAACGACATTTAACATTTAGCTAAGTCAACTTTTTGATCTTTTTCAGATACAATGAAAATGAAACTGACAGAAATACAATTGCCTATTTTGAGTGTTCATTCAGCTGAAAACAGCAAAATGTGTGCACTGGGTATTGAGTGGACAAAGTTTGATGTCACCATAATTTTATTATGAAGCAACTGGCAGGATGACATGGTAAACTTTTTACTCAATAGCTGAATGAAGATTACTTTCATATAAATATATGTAATCATGCTTTCATGGACTCAGCTGTATTGGACCATTTTGAGGCAAGTGCCATTAAGATTCTCAGTTAATGGCTCAATGGTTGTTATTGACACAGGAGACATAGACTACATTGGGAAAGCCATTACCTCTGTTTGTTATGTGGTATTTGCCTTTTTATTATGACCTGCATGGGGATCAAAACAGTGAACCTCTGCACCAGACAGTGTAATAACTATCTCATGCTAGTAGTCAATATAATCAAGGCAATGACACCACCATACTTGAAATGGAAAAAGGTTAGTTTATGGTATTTTCAAAATGAATGAAATGTACCAAGTCAAAACACTCAGAATACTGATTCTTCTTATGTAAGGGTTGTTGAATTACAAATACTGGCAACAAAAAGGTAAAATGTGTTACAGGACAGTAGGAACAGGTTTAGGAAACTTTTGAAAGCTTAAACTCCTTAGATGGCCAAACCATTTTTCCCCTTCTAGTCAAAGCTTTAAAAAGTTAGAGTGAAAAGTTAAACTGAAATAAAATAAACAGCAAAATATAAACCTGCCTAAGCATTATTCTTAGTTGGTCTCAAGCCCTGGCAAAGGGGTTTATAAACATCATACAAGATTGGCATTGCAGCCATGTATTTTTCTATAGCATTCCCCCTTTCTTCTTCTGAAAATACTTATTTCTTGGTTGTAGGTCATTGCTGCGCTCTAAAGAGACAAGAAGAAAATGGTAATTTGCACTGTGCTATTATACAAAGTTGTACTCTTGGATGTGAATAAAGTGACTAGAGGACATAGTTGGCTCAATAGGAAGGTAAAATAGTTTGTAATTTGGACTCAACATTTATCCTTTATAAATCTTTTGCTAATTGTAATCACTAGGAGTAGAAGTGCCATTTGAAACATTTGTTCAGGTATGTCCAATGTCCGGGTCACACTTGAAGGTCAAATGATAAAATTGTCCTACATATAGCTTTTCTGTACTACAACTTACATTTATGGGTGGATTTCAAAATGATTTGGCACAATTGTTATCCTGTAGGAGCGCCATTTGAAACATTTGCTCTGGCAGGTACAAGGTCAAGGTCACACTTGAAGGTCAAATGATAAAAATTGTCATTCATAAAGCCTGTACAAGCTACAACTTCTCTATTTATGGATGGATTCGAAATAATTTGGCACAATTGTTCTCCGTTATGTTTAGAATTGCCATTTGAAGCATTTCTTCTGGTAAGTCCAAGGTCAAGGTCACACTTGAAGGTCAAATAAAATTGTCATGTTTAGAGCTTGTCCGAGCTACAACTTCTCTATGGATGAAGTCATAATAATTTGGCACGGTTTTTCTCCTTCGCCAGCAGACATGCCATTTGAATCATTTGTTCAGGTAAGCCAAACATCAAGGTCACATGAAGGTCAAATGATAATGTTGTCATAAATGGAGCTTCTCTGAGCCATAATTTCTATATTTATGGCTGAATTTAATGATTATTTGGCACAATTGTTCTACTTTACCAGTAAAATCATTTGTTCAGGTAGGTTCAAGGTCAAGGTCACCCTCCAAGGTCAAATGGTAATATTGTCATACATAGAGCTTGTCTGCTCGGCTACAATTTCTACATTTATCAATGGATTTGAAACTAACTTTAGACAAGTGTCCTCCTTTACCAGTAGAAGAGTCCTTTGAATCATTTGTTCAGGTAGATCCAAGGTCAAGGTCACACTGAAAGGTCCACTTACAAAATTGCCATTAATAGAGCATGTCCGAGCCTTAAATTTCATAATTTTGATGGATTTCAAAATTATTGGGCACAATAATTATTCTCTTTCATGAGTAGATGTGCCATTCAAAATATTCGATCATATAGGTCCGCGATCAAGGTCACACTTTAATGTCAAATGATAAACTATCATAAATACATCTTGTCTGAGCCATAACTTCTACATATGAGGATGGATTTCAAAATAAATTTGCATAATTGCTCTCCTTTATGAGTAGATGTGCTTGTTCTTAAATTTGTTCAGGTAGGTCCAAAGTCAAGTTCACACTTGGTAGTCAAATGGTAAAATTTTTGACAACTTTTCTACTTAATGAGTAGTAAGTGCCTTTCTCAATTATTCACGTCAGTGGTTTCATGGTCAAAAATAAAGCTTCTTCTTGTTCATAAATAGGGAATACTCCTATCCTCATGCAAATTTGAAAACAAAGGGATCTGAAATGAGATAGATGTGTATTGAGTGATTAGTTACTTTTTTTCCATGTGCAGCTTTTATGAGGTTCTTTGCTAACTGCCACATGGCGGGCTAGACATATGTTGCCCATGGGCAACTTTCTAGTTTATTTCTATTTGCTAACGGCCAAAAAACCTTGTGTCATGATCTGGTTTCAGTTGTGTTATGTCAATCCAGCTGCCTGTTTGTCTTCTTCTTGTGCACACAGTTAAGTAGGCATTGTTGTCAGATTTTCATGAAACTTCAAAGTTTGTTCATATAATCTATAGCTTGAATCCTGTTGAATTTGTTGGACCATTTAGTATCAGCAAGTAGCCATTTATTATACCCCCCAACTACAAAGTAGAGGGGGAGTATGCTGGTTTCACCATGTCTGTCTGTCTGTCCTTCTGTCAGTCCGACCATCTTTTCGTTTCCATGCTCTAACTCAAAAGCTGTTTGACCTAGGATCCTGAAACTTCAGACAAGTCTTGCTCATGACCCAAGGAGGTGCCCTGTTGGTTTTTAGGTCACATAGGTTAAAGGTCAAGGTTGTGAATGAACTTTTTTTGAAAATTGTTTTGTGCTCTTAACTCAACAGCCAGTTGACCTAGGAACCTGAAACTTTATACAAATATTGCTCATTTCCGTTCTCAGATTGTGTTGATTCAGTGACTAGGTGTTGGCGAGGGGTATTTGGCGGCTTTGGGACAGCTCTAGTTTATAACTGAAAATTTACATAAGTTTACCACTGAAGTCTGCATTTTGTCCATTTCCTTTGAATTTGATCTAGGATCATTTGTATCATAATGCGTTGAAGTGTATGAAACAGGAAAAAATTGAACTAGCAAATCAAACAAATCAACATGCTGTCATAATGCTGTCATAATGCTGTCACCCTGACAGGCATGGATTCGCCTCAAGCCTGCCTCAAACTTTACCTCTCCCATTATTTTTATTTTTTTTTTGCGGTGGTGGGGGGTTCTGTTTTTTTTTTTTTTTTCATTATAAGTTCAATACAGATGTTAGGAAATAGCGAAATTTAGACATCTTCCAAGTCTGGAATACTTTTATGAACATGATATCTTTAAATGTGACATCAGGATTGACTGTTTGAACTCTGAAATAGAATTTCCATATATCGGTTACAGCTGATAGTTCATGGGAAAATTTATAATTATTTTAACTCTTATGTCTGTACTTCACATTATGATATATTAGTAACTGACAGTGTTATTTGTCCTCATGGGCCTTTGGGCCTTTTAAGTGCTCATCTGACATGTGTTGCTGAATTGTTATTGGTAGTGTTCAAGTCGTTTTCAAGCAAGAGTTTTAGTTACAGAAGTGTCTGAAAAGCGCCTATTAAAATTGTCGCCAATAGCCATTTATCCTTCGGTCTACGGGTAGAAAATGCATCTAGATCCTGAGGCTTAAACTCCTGTAGAGAGTTTGGAGGTCATTGTATCAAGCCTAAGCCATATAATGTCCAAGACTGTGACACAGTGAGAGTGATAGAACTCAGGATAAAGACGATCTTTTCATAGATAGTATACCAGTAACAAGATAATGTTTCCACTACTAAAAGGACTACTTTAAAATAGTGCTTTTAAGCTGCTTTTAACTAACTTAAATTCTATTCATTGGGGCGGGGGGGGGGGGGAAATACCCAGAAAATTAGTCTGCATGTTGGAAATGGCTTCTTGGTGATGAAAAAGAATTTTTTCAAAGCATGTGATGTATTTGTTAAAAAAACTGAATTGATCCTGAAATTGGTCTTCTGTTTACCTTGATACTGCCCTGTCTGTAAACCTTTCACCTTTTACCAAACAATCCTGATTGTTAATGACCCTGATGAAGAAGGCTTCTGAAAATAGTGAAAAAGAGAAAATGCTTGTATCAAGCATTTATTTCCTCCTTTCCCACAATGTTTTCAACCCTTTTAAAGACAAATCCTTTTGTTTGAGACATATTTTCTTTGTTGTCTGCAAATGCTTTCAACTTGGACAAGATTTTGACGGTCAGTAAAGAGCCAATAGGATTTTCTAACTAGATTTCCAATCATATATTTTCAGTTTGTAAACAAAATCAACAAAATGGAAACCTCAATGGCAGCCAAATGAAGAACTGTGTACACATATTTATACAGCTATGGAACACTTCGGAATGTGTTGGTGGAGAAACAAGTAATCTGACAGATGTGCTGCTATTTCTTTACTTCTTTGACTACTTTGACTGTGGAGCAATATGATCAGTAACAGCTTAAGGAGATGAGTGGATCCCAGTGATATATAGGACATGTTCATCACCATGAAGTTTAAATCATTATCTGTGTTATGCTAGTATTCCATGTATTGTGTGTGTTAAAGGTTGTTGCTGTCTTAGAGACTTAAACTAGGACTGGTGGTATTTAACCCTTTACCACACACAATGCGCCTTTTAACGACCCCGAAGAAGAAGGTTTTGAAAACATTGTGGGATAAGGAGAAAATGCTGGTAACCAGCATTTTCTTCTTTTTCCACTATGTTTTCCACCCTGTCAAAGACAAGCCCTATTATTTGAACCTCATTTAATTTGAGGCCAGCAAATGCTTTTAATTTAGACGAGTCAAAATGCTTTTAATTTGGATGAGTCAAAAATATTGCTGTGTAGTAAAGGGTTAAATTACGAATAATTTAAAGGAAAGATCATAATGTTCAGTAAAACAATCACTTTTTCCATATAATAAAATCAGCCAAAAATGTTTTTTAGCGGGCCTAATCATAAATTTCTTGGGAGTGGGGCCTGTTGTGATTGGCCTTTACCTTCCCAGTCCTTGTCAACTTTTGCTTAATTTTATCTTCTTCTCCAAAGCAGTTTCACAGAAGTGTTGCTTTGCCTATTCTGCACAAAATGGGTCTTAACTCAGAACTGTTCAGCTCCATTGAACAAGATGATCACTCTAGCTAAATACATGTAGACAAAAGGTAGAAGCAATTCTTTTATGCAAAGGGATAGAGAAATTATTTTAGATGGGCATTCCTTTGGTGTTTTTGTCTCAAAAATGCTCAACATGTTCTATCAAGCTGAAAAAGAATATAATGCACCTTATATTAACTGTGATAGCAACTTAACTTTTTATGTCCCTAAAAATAAAATTTGGGAGCATATAAGCTAGGTTTTGTTTAGTCCATCGGTCTGTTTCGTGTCAGGGCAACAACCTTTTTCCTGTTTGAGGCAATGACTTTTTTCACACGAAATTGACACATCATGCACAAAATTCAGGTCCAAAGGTTAAAGGTCAAGGTCACAGGAATGTCAAATATGTTGTATCTGGCACAAAACTTGTGTAATAATGGATGAATTTCTGTATAATTTTGCAGAATTGTGAACCACTTATAAACAATATATCATGTCAAGAATCATGTCTGTAGGAGAAAGGTCAAGGTCACAGCAAAGTCAAATATGTTTCAAGATACACCTTTACAGTCAGAGAGAGAAAAACACTGTTAAAACTTGATAGTGTGTAGAATGGTTCAGAATTTAGTCAGCTGTATAAACATAGATAAATTACCAATATATATGGTGTGAGGGATAAAGAAACTCAAGGGGTTTGTCTTCGATTCAAAACTGGAAACAACAAAAGTGATTTCTTTGAAGGCCTCCAGAAAATGAAAAACGGTCGTAATCTGTGCAACCTTGCAATCATCAGTGGCAAGATTTGGGATGAAGACAAAAGAATGATAATAGTTTCATAAATTAATGATGAAATGGGCTAAAAACTGGCAAAAAAACGCATATTTATGGTATGTATCTTTAAAAAGAAAAAAATGGGGTATGGTCAAGTCCGGCCTGTAATTTTTAGCTCTACTGGCTGTAAGCCAACAGGGCTCATGTCATGGCGTGTTTTCTGTCCATCCGTCCCCTCGTCTTTTTCTTGTTTACGTGACAAGTCTGCATTTGTGGTCAGATTTTCGTGAAACTTTCATGGTTTGTTTATCTTATTAATAGCTGGAACCCTATTGATTTTGAAAAAAATCGGACAATCAATATAGGAAAAGTAGCCATTTAAAGTTGAAAATTTCCATTTCTTGTTTATGCGGCGCCAAGCCCCATAGCTCAGTCGGTAGCGTGCAGGACTTGAGAACAGGAGGTTCGATCCCTGGCTTGGCCAGTTTCTTTCAGAGAATTGATGATAGTCATTGTGACAGGATTCGTTCCTCTCTCACCGCTGACCATTGTTTCGACGATGGTTATGTGGGAAAGCAGCCAGTGGTTTGGAAAGAATATTGTGTGGAGTACTGGTTAAAGAGACTCCAAGAAAGCATGGATAGGTGCACTGGCCGCTGCGATATAACTGAAATAATGTTGAAAACGGCGTTAAACACGATACAATACAATCAATCACTTGTTTTCACGATAGAGTCTGCATTTGTGGTTGGATTTTCATGAAACTTGCACACTTGCTTTGTATCATCAACAGCTTGTTTTTAATTGTGACCAAATTTCAGTATAATTGCACAATGGTCAATAACATAAAGACAACCTGCAGTGTGCAAGAACAATGTTCAGTGGTCAAGGTCACAGCAAGATCAAATATCTGTTTTCATGTTTGGGGTCACGATTTTTTTCCTGTTTTTTAAATGCAAAACAACTTTGCACAAATTTTAACCACATCAGGATGTCTTGTCATGCACAAGACTCATGTCCATAGGTTAAGATCAGGGTCACAGCAAGGTCATGTTTGTTTTCAAGGGAGGAGTAGTGTTTGTGTTAGGCACAAAATAACTTGGCAAAAAATGTCAAGATGATGTGTCATTCACAGGTCGTGTCTGTAGGTTAAATGTCAAGGTCACAGCAAAGTCTAATGTGTTGGGGGGGGGGGTTGTTAGTGTTTTAGTCAGGCCTGTAACTTTTAATTGTGAATAAATTTCAACATATCCGCAGAATGGTCAACCACATAAAGAGCGCATCACGGCAAGAACCATGTCTGTAGATCAAAATCACAAAAATGTCACATGTCTGATTTGTGTCTGGGCCATAGATTTTTATCCTATCACTGTAATTAAAAATTACTTTTCACAAATGTTAGCCACCCACATCAAGGTGATCTATCATACCTAAGATTCATGTCTGTAGGATAAAGGTCAAGGTCACAGCAAGGTCAATTGCATTTTCAAGGCAGGGGTAGTGTTTGTGTCGGGCCTGCAACTTTTTCAATTATGAATGAATTTCAGTATAACTTTGCAGTATTGTGAACCACATATAAATGATAAGTGGGCACAGGAACCATATCAGTAGGTCAAGGTCTTAGCAAGGTCAAATATATTTAAAAAGAGAAATTTGCAGGGATTTTTTAGACTGCCCTCTTGTTTTCAGGGGCATTAGTCACTTCTCAATGAAACATCTTGTTTGATTAGGTGAGTGATCTAAAGACACATCGGCTCTATTGTATATCTTAAAGCTGCCTGCCCAGGTAGCTCAGGGGTTAGTGTATCTGACTCATGACCTGGTGCTTGTAAGTTCGATACCTGGTTGAGGCAAACTTTCTCTCAGGCGATTTTTCACCTGTCACCTCTGATGCATGTGAGAAAAGTAGTCAGTGACTTTGAAAGAAACTTGTGTCAGTGCTGGTGGGAGAAAGCCAGGAAACACATGCAGAGGTGCACTGACCACCATGATATGACCTAACCTGTTAAAACAGTGTTTAACTCCAATACAATCAATCAATTAAATGAAAGCTGTGTCAGTTAGCTTTAAAGTTAATTTAAAAAAAATGAAAGCTCCAGGCCTTTTTTGGCAGACTTGAAATTAAACCTGCTTTGGAAGGTTTTCTTTATTTTTTCAACCCTATTGTTCTTCTTACCCTTTTCTTAGCAAATGCACTTTTAAGACCTTAAGGAGAACGCTTTTGCAAACACTGAGAGATAGGCAGAAAGTGCTAATTATATATATACTGTGATTTTTTTTTTATAACCCTTTCAGTGATCAGTCCCATTATTTGATTCAAATTGAAATTGTCTTAAAATGCTTTTAAACTACAAAAGGGCAAAAAAGCCTGTCATATGGTAAAGAGTTGAAGGACGCAAAGTTTGCTCTTAGAGCTTAACCACTGGAGCCAATACAGGACTAAGAAAGTGATCAAATACATTTCAGTTTAGTAGTTTCAAGAGTTCTTAGTTAATTTTGATGACTTCAGTAGCAATATTTTTTATATTTTTTCTGTGTTTTGTTTGCGTGCCTTATTTACATGAAAATTAAACAGTTTTCTTGTAAACTTATGAATAAACTTAAAATCACTAAATCTTGTCCAAGTTTTTCAATGCATAGAGACCCAAAATATTTTACCCTGACAGAGATCTGATCATACATGGTTATATGAGATAATATTGTTTGATTTATTTCTATAAAAAGGATGAGAGGAAAACTGTAGATCTACTGGTAGATCAAATGCTGCGAAGTAGCACTTCTGGTGGTGTCCACTGTTTTTGCCATTGGAATAGAAGTATTTCAAACTTTCAAATGTCTCAATGACTGCAAACAGTCTCATTGAATTTTAATGAACATATTATCATTTAGTCTGGAATAGATGAGAGACAGCATATATGAATCGCTTTTAGTGCTGTGCATGTATAATGAGTTATGAAGTAGGCAATTTCCACTTAAAATCATGCTTGTCCCCTACCAGACATTGAAAATGATCTTTTCTTTGGGTTTTACACAATTTTTGTTGTAACAGTGCTGCAAAGTACATCTGTAGATGTGTGCTTTGTTCTTTATAATGTGTGTGCAATAATAAGCGCATGCAAGAAAGACGTTCACACATGATAGGAATGGTCTGAATTTATCTTTTTTTATGGTCCTTTGTATCTTAAGTTCCTAACTCCTTTTCCACAATAGTTCTCTCATCACTGGATGGAATTCAACAGAACTTCATGGATTGAATGGTGTTTTATGCTGCTTTCAACATTATTTCAGTTACATCAGGGCAACAGCTCACATATTCATATATTTCCTGGGTTCCACCAGTACAAGGTTAGGGCTCTGAAGTGTCTTGCCCAAGGGCACTCCCACGAAAAAAACAATGGATCTAGTGAGGATCGAACCCGGAGCCTCCAGGTCATGAGTCCTAGACTTACCACTGAGCTACACAGGACCCCCAGAACTTTGTGAAAAGCTGTCCCATAAGAAGGTCATTGCATATTGTTAGCATGTTCTGGTTTGGTGATTTTTGTTAAAGCAATGGCCCTTTTAATTTTTTTATCCCTGAGTTTGTTTCCAGCTGGGGGTCGTGCATGACTCTGTGGTAAAGTGTAGGAATCATGACCTGGAGTGCTGAATGGTAACCCATTAGAGAGGGGTATATCCTATACCACAGTTATTTCTTATGTGATAAAAACAAACCTATACACCTATGTATACACCAACCTACATATACATACCTACACATCTACTATACACCTACCCACACACCTTTGTATACACCTACCTGTACATCTACCTACACAACTATGAATACACTACATATACCCTACCAACAGTCCTACCTACATGTACACACCTATATTTACACATATCTACATTCCTACCTACACACCTATATTTACACATACATGTATCTACATTCCCACCTACACAACTTTACAGCTACATACACATCTACCTACACATCAACTACACACCTACCTTAACACCAACCTACAAAGCACCTTACACACCTACCTGTAAACTACCCTAAACACCTACCACTTACCTTCACACACCAACCTACACATCTATCTACATACCTACCTATAAACTTATCAACATACCTACACCCTACACACCAACCTACTCACCTACCTCCCTACATACAGACCCACCTATACACCAACCTTCACACCTAGGAATAAAACCTACCAACACTTTAATCTACTTGCCTTCATACACACCTAACTACATGCCTATACACTTACTATCCAACTACCTACACCTATCTATACATTCACCTACCTAAATACCTAGCTACACACATACCTGTAAAACTACCTACACACCTACCGAGTTACACTTACTTGAACTCCATTCACATACTTTCACACCCACCTAAATCCTACAAACCTGCACAACTTCTTCCGTACCTACAACTACCTACATACTTACATACATACCTTCCTGAATACCTACCTACATTCCTATGTAACTAACCTAATTACATATACTTTTACTTACCTACACACCAACCTACCTACAGACCTACCCACACAATTTTCTTCCTACACATCTACCTACCTACACACCTACCGTCCATATACACAACTACCCTTTTACACACCTCCCTATCTACATACCAACCTACAGACCTTCAAACCTTCCCATACACCCACCTACATAGACACCTACGAAGTAACTTTTTTTTATCCACATACCTACCTACTCAACTACGTTTACATGTATCCACCAGCCTACTTACCTACTTACACACATACCTACCTACACAACGACCTACCTACACACCAACCAATATACAAACCGACCAGCAAGTATACTGACTTACCTGAACACAGTCCTCTACTTCAAACTACCTACAACCCCTTAACTTTATTCTCACTAACCTTCCTAAACACCTAACTACCTACACAAATATATACCTATACAGCTAGTTATCAACACATCTATTCACACAGCTTCCTACCTATATACCTCCCAAGGTAAGTCTCTGTCTACCTACCTATCTTTCCATTCACCTGCCTACCTATGTAACTACCCATCCTCCTACCAACACCCAAATTAATAACCAACCCATTTATTTACCTACTGAGCCACCTATCTACACATCCACCAACCCAACCACCCTCTTACCAAGCCATCCATTTACCTACCTACCTACATACATACATACATATCTGCCTTCAACCTGCACACCTAAACATCTATATACTTAACTACCTAGTTACCTATACACCTACACACACCTACATGTACTTACACTCCATCAAACCTACCTACACACATACCTACACACCTAACTATCTTCCAACTCACATCTTACCTACCAACCTCTACTGTTTCAGATGAAACAGATTAAGGAGGGAGATCCAGGGAGAGGGGATATACGTCGTTGCCCTTGTCTCTTTTTGTTGTTTGAGCTGAATAGTTTGTCAGTGAACTAATTAACGTTCATGTGGGGTCTAAAATAGCATAGCTGATCCAATTCCATTGGAAAAGATATATGAACAATTATTATTTCTGTAACGTTAAATGGATAGTAAAACACGAGGTATAAAAGCGGATAGTACAACACGAGTTATAAAACAACCTCGGGGTAGTAAATGGCCCTTTTTCTTCTTACCATTGAGCTGAAAAAGTATGTCGAGGGATACACAAACGCTCACTTCAGGGTCTTGTCATATATCTTAGGTGACCCTCTTGCATGGTATAAAATTTATAAATAGAAATTCTAGGTTGGAATACAATGGGAGCCAGGGAGCAGTAAAGCGACCTCGGGTCCAGTTAACCGCCCATGAATTCATTCGTTTCAGCGGAGCGAGTTTCTTGGGAACTAAGAAACATTCATAATGGAGTTTAGAATAGCATATCTGAATCCAGATTCCATTCCATGAGTTAGAACATACGTAGAGTTTCTTGGTTTCTTTATTTTCATTATTGGTAAGTGAGATGTCAGGCAAAATGATCTTGGGTCAAGTACACAACCTCTGCCTTTATTCTTTGTTTCATTTGAATTATTCTGTTGACGATAAAGGAGCGTTGAAATAGGATCCAAATTGGCATGTGACCATTTCCAAGATACGAACAAATACTTAAGTTACATTAAATTGGTAGTAAGACAATGAGGGGACAAAAAATAATAAACATTACTCGTAAAGACGTAAATAGCATTACAATTAACCAAACGACAGACGATAGATCGCTCCTCCCGCTGATGTCATGTGACCTGCGAATCTAAAAACCTAGACAAACATTACCCAGACACGAGGGCTTAGCTAGGAGACATATGCAAGTTACCATAAGATATTTTAACATGAAATAATTGTTCAAGATAAAATAAGCATGGGAACAATTTGAGAAAAGGTAGTTACATCTTTTGAAGTTTTATAGGTGAAAATTGAAATTGAGGCTGTTTATTTCGAAGTCAGTTGACTTACACCTCTTACGCCATTTACATTTGATAATGTAGCTATAATACGTGTATGTGTAACTTGTGCTTCCTAAAAATTTCTTAAAGTCATTTGTCTTCAAATGCAGTTCATCTTTTACTGGACAAAAGTAAGCTTTTTCAAGGTTCAGACTTCAATTACAGAGATTTTTCCATTACTTAGATATATGCTTCAATAATTTCACCACAAATTGCAAGACTTTTACATTACCAAATAAATTATACAAGTTTTTAACAGGGTAATATGATTACCAGATGTTTGAATTGAAATTAGAAGATACATTAACAAATGATAGGTTTACCAAATTGATTTTTTCAAGTTCGAGAGAAAAACCCGAGGAGAAGAATAAAATGAATAAAAACATGAATATATTTCTAAGCATTCGCCGCTAAATACTATGCTGTAAGAGTAATAGAAAAATAAATTGACTTACACATTGAACACGTATAATCCAAATTTCAAACACTAATAATCATTGAAAGGGGCTATAGACGGTCACAAAGAGTCAGACTGATATGACACGGGTGTGTAATTTTACAAGTCAGACAGTACCAGACGCTTTTAGGGTTGTATACCGATATCGAAGAAATACCGCATAAACCCTTGCTCCACGGTTTGCGTAAAAAGTGGCAACATGTACTGAACAACAAATCAAACGAAAACGGCTTGATTGGTTTCTGTTTGATAGTTTAAGGGAGATTAAAAGATTAAAAATAAGGGGACTGGAAAGATGGTAATATATATAGGGTGGCATATCGTCTTTAATTTAACAGGCTTTAAGTTTGCATTCATAGATATGTTAAAATACAGAGACCAATGGGAACAACGTTTTTAATGGTTTACTGATGGAGGAAGATGGCATTTTTTTTAAACAAATGTCTAAAGTGTGCTTACATTGCATTTTATTTTAAAAGCAGGGGTGGGGGCGCTGTTTAGGTTTGACTTCTATGAAGACTATATGAAAAGCATTTTTATGCAAATTTCGTCGATTCAAATTTTATTGAAGGATAATTTGCGAGGGGAAAAAAAGAATCAACAAAAGAGATATAACAGCATTCAAAATAACAACTCAACTCGATTCGGTAAGAAAATGAATTATCCAGTATATATTTAAATGAAAAATAAGGTAAAGGAAATAAAAAACTGAACATGACAAAGTCCAATCAGTTGTCTGAAATATTATCTATAGATTTCTTTTAGTAAAGAAACGGGTATCTGTTACCAAGATTGAAATTCTGGAAAATTTATGACAATAAAAAAGCATGTTAACAAGAAGTATTCATCTATTTTTCTCCTTTTAAATCTGAATTTATCTTCTGCATCAACAGTTTTACCTGGTGTAACTCTGCATCTTGAAATTGCAGTCCTAAGGATTAATAATGGATATCAAGTTTAATTTGAAATTTGAAATTTGAAAGACATGCAGGTCCAGTAAAGCACCAAAATAGCACGTCTGATCCATTTGCATGAGTAATGCAAGTTATTCAGACTGCACATTCTTTCTTGATCTACACTGTCCGCAAAAGGTCAGTGAGTCGCGCTTAGTAGCCTAAGGAATAAGAGAGACTTCTAAAGGCAAGTCAAGTCCTTGATTTATTTACGCACTTTACATAATAGCTTATCAATAACACAAAAAAGTTCCCCGTGCAACTAAACCAATGAAAGGGTTTGTTTTCCTTGTTGATATAGGTAACATCGTAACAGTGTGACAAGTCAAAACTGGATTACCCCCTTCTGATCGACAAAAGTGACAAATTTTGTTTGGTCAGTGAAAAGGATCATAGAAAGCATTTTGCAATGTATAAAAAAAAACAACAACAAGCAAGTCATCATATAATTATGGATCCACAAAATCCACTCTGTCTAGTAACCTACTGAACCATGAAATGGAATAGTCCTTTGATATGCAGAAAATTTATCGATAGCAAAAAGTTTCGACTCATGTCAGCTTGCGTGCACTGCGATTCGATACTTTTTGCAAATGTATTAAAACCCATTTTCACAGAGTAAGGCTCAAATATAGGTCTTCAACCTTGTTTCAAGCAAGGACATTCAAACTGCGTTTTTAAGTGAAAACCCCTCGTGGCTTTGGATTTTATTGAGAACTACATTTGACACCAATCCGATGACATAAGATTTTTATTTTAAGACAAAAATATCGAATTTTAACCCTTTACCACATTATCCCGACTTATAATGACCCTGAGGAATAAGCTGATAACCAGCATTTTCTCCTTTTCCCACAAGGTTTTCTTCGGTTTTCTTCCCTAATCAAAAGGCTAGTTCCATCATTTGAATCACATTTAAATTGCCTTCTGCAAATACTACGGAAGCCTTATCCCAAGCAACAGTTGTTAACTTCATCAGGAGTATGCCAAACATGCCACGAGTGTCGCAACAGAGGCTGAGGACACTAACGTTCATTCAGCATAAATGCAATGGACTGTTATTCGATTCCATCAGTCTTTTGTTTCGACATTATGGTGTTGTGTTCATCACTGAAAAGCTGAAATACCTGATCAAATATTTTTTTCTATTGTGTAAATTTGTTATTCTAGTTCATTATCATGTAGAAATGATTTTATCGAAAGCTGAAATGAATTTCAACTGAAAGTACAGTCCTAAAGCAGCCCAACTATCCATAAAACTAAGTGATCCCTTAATTTTTTTTGAGCAGTGTATGATCCCTGATCTGCTGCAAATTTGTTTCTGAAGGTAATAAGTTAACCCTTTACCAAATGGCAATTTTACAGCTGTCCAAATTGAAAGCACTGGCAGACAACAAATTAGATGTGACTCAAAATCAGAAATTTCTCTTTGGAAGTGTAGAAAACATTGTGGGAAAAGTAGAAAATGCTGGTTGCCAGCATTTTCTCCTGTTGCCACATTTTTTTTAAAAGCCTACTTCCTTAGTGTCGTTAAAAACTCTAAATTGCGTGGGAATGGTTAACCCTTTACCAAATGATCTTATGTTTTAACAACCTTGAGGAAGAAAGCTTTTGAAAACATTGTGGTAAAAGAAAAAAATGCTACTTCCCAAAATCCTCTCCTTTCCCCTTGTTGGTTTCGACCCATTTAATAAAAAAAAAAAAACATTATTTGTGCCATTTTTGTCGTCTGCAAAAGCTTCAATTTGGACATTAAATGTGACTAAAACAAAAAAAATGTCCGTGGATGGGTAGAAATTTTGTTGTATAGTAGAGATTAATATGTTAAAGGCCCTGTTATACCTTATTTTGAACAGTACTATAAAGCTACAATAGAAATAGACCTCTAGCCTCTTAAACTTGAACCAAAGCATGCCATTGGAAACATGTGGATGTGAAGCCAGTGTGGATCCCATATCCTTTACTGTCTGATCTAGGGTTTATGAGGCCTGCTTCTTTAACTCTTTACCAGACAACAATATTTCAGCCATGTCCAAATTGAAGGAATTTGCAGACGACAAATTAGCTGTTCCTCAACACATAAAATTTGTCTTTCATTGGGTAGGAAACATTGTGAGAAAAGAAGAAAATGCCGATTACCAGCATTTTCTCTTTTTCCCATAATGTTTTTAAATGCCAACTTTTTCAGGGCAGCATTGTGCTGTAAAGGCTGAAAAACTAATTTTAGCCTGTTTTTCAAGCTGGACAAAGCTTCTTTGGCTACTTTATTCTGCTTTGGTTTCTACGCAAACAACATGAGAGTATACAGTATTAAGCATGTTGCAGAAAAGGAATTGACACCAAGGGAGATAACTAGTTTCAAACATGTATCATGATGAACATGACTTATTTCCCTTTAATTCCAAAAAAAAAAAAAAAAAAAGCCTATATAAAAGTCTGTTACACACCCAAGGCTATCAGACATGACTCCATGCGGGTTTTGTAGACAAAGTAGATTAAGCTCAGACTGTACAGATCATGCAGTCTGATCATGGGTCTACACTGTCCAATACAGTATTTTTATTGTATGGGTATGTGTAAAGAGCTTTGAAATAATATTTTGGTCTGTACTACTGGCTGGACATTATCATTTTATTTATAGACCCTTTACCACACAATCTGAAGCTTTAACGACCCTAATGGAGAAGACTTTTTGAAAACATTGTGGAAAAAGGAGAAATATTTGTAATCAGCATCCTCTTTACCACAGTGAAACAGAAATTTGCGTTTGAGTGGCTAGAAAACATTGTGGGTAAAGGAGAAAAATGCTGGTTACCAGTATTTTTCTTCTTTATTCACAATGTTTTCAAAAGACCTTTTCCCTAGGGTCTCTTAAACTCAGATTGTGTGGTAAAGGGTTAACCTCTTTACCATGAAGTATTCTCAAACCACAAGTAAAAAGTTGTTCAAATGATTGGTCATGTCTTAAAAGGGTTGAAAAAAAATGTTGGAAAAGCAGGAAATTGTTTTCAAACGTTTTCTCCTTTTCAAATAATGTTTTCAAAGCGAATTTCTTGGGGTCATTCAGACATGGGATTGTTTGGTAGAAAGGTTAATTGACTGATTGATTAATTAATTGATTGTATGGTGTTTAATGCCATTTTCAACATTCCTCCAGTTACATCAAGACAGCCAGTGCAACTATCCATGCTTTCCTGCAGTATTTAATAACAGTTCTTTGCACAACATTTTTCCCAAGCCACTGGCTGTATTCCTGTGGTAAGAGTCCAAGAGAAAACAAGCCTTACTGCACCAGCCATGTCTCTAAATGGATCAGATAGAAAAAAAATCTGAAAAACAGGTCCAACAGAGGATATTTATGCCACATTACTGAGAACTCCAACACATGGTTTTGGTGAAAAAGATATGAGTTGTGCTCTGGCAAATGGGGGTTTAATTCATCTCCATGATGCATAATAACAAGCAAACTATCACATAATGATGGATCCGTAATGTCCCATTTTGACTAACAACTGACTGTAACATGAGGTACGCTGGTCCTTGGGCATGCTTGGACAGACTGCACAGGTTAACCTGGGCCGATACTATTTGCAGATGCATTAAGCCCCTTTTTAACTCTTTACCATGCGTCAAAAAGTTGACTTATCCAAATTGAAAGCAATTACGGGTGACAATGATGGAATTTGTCAGATAGGTTAAAAAACATTGTGGGAAAGGGAGAAAATGCTGATAACCAGCATTTTCTCCTTTTTCCTCAATGTTTTCAAAAGGCTTCTGGCTCATAATTTTTTTTACCATGGCAAGTAGCATTTTAAATGTAATTAAATTCTTGGAAGGATTTCCCAAAAGTACCATGGTAGGACCATTTCTGTGGACTTTGGTTAAAATTAGTTCTACAGTTTCAGATTTTTTTTTATTGAAAGTAAAGTGACGCAACATCACACAACCGACACAGAGCCCCAGTTGGCTTGAGGACACGTATAAAATTATGAATCGATCAAATGCAATTTTACATGACTTTCAATAGAATATTCAGTCAAATCATTTCCACACCTCTCTTTTCATCCCTTTCCAGGGTTTACCATCTCTCCTTATGGACATTACTCCATGACATGCCCTAGCTGCCACAGAGGATCCAATCCCAATTTTCTTATTACAACCCCTATATTAACCCTTAACCATAGGACAAAACTGAAAGCATTTGCAGATGACAAATTAAAAGAGGTGACAAAATGATGAAATCATTTGTAGATGGGGTAGAAAACATTGTAGGAAAAGTAGAAAATGCTGGTTGCCAGCATTTTCTCCTTTTTCCACAATGTTTTCGAAAACTCTCTCTCTCAGGGTCATTAAAACTCAGGATTGTGTGGTAAAGGTTCAAAGCTCCTTTTACAACTTAAGTTGCCTTTTGTGGCCAGTGTAGATCAAGATCAGACTACACATAACATACTGTCTAACTCAGGACTCAATTGTTAGAGAAAATGTGTTTTATGGATCAATGAGATTTGCAATGACTTGCTTGTTATAATTCATCAGGTAGAGGCACTAAACCCCTTTTGCCAGAGCAAAGCTCAGATATAAATGAAAGTTAATTAACACTTTACCAAATGATTAAATTTTGGACATGCCCAAATCAAAAGCATTTGTGGACAACAAAACAAATGTGGCTCAAATGATCAAATTTGTCTCTGAAAGGACAAAAAACATTGTAAGAAAAGAGAAAAAAAGCTGCTCATCAGCATTTCTCATTTCTAACAATGTTTTCTATAGCTTTGTTTCACAGGGTCGTAACTCGAGATCGTATAAGTAAGGGTTTAAAGGGGCAATTGAGAGAAGTGATAACAGTCATAGCATAAATAAATAGCTAACACATGACTAGTGATATGAATTTTTTCATTTCAACAGAAAAAAAAATGTTGTATTTGAAATACAAATATCATCATAGAATTTAAAAATAACATAAGTCATAAATAGGAAATTATCTGGAATAAAAAGAACAATGTGTATGTAATGCATACAACTTGAACACTATAGAAAATGTTGTGGAAAAAGGAGAAATACTGGTTTAACACCTTTTTCTCCTTTTCCTACAATATATTCATTAAGTTTTCCTGTCAGGGTCATTACAACTTAGATTGTTTGGTAAATGGTAAATATAATAAATCGCCTCAGAAAAAAACGTGTAACAAAAAGGTGTCATTTCTGGCAAAATTAAACTCCTACCAAACAATTCCATGTGTTAACAACGCTGAGGAAAAAGCCTTTTGGAATATTGTGGGAAAAGGAGAAAATGTTGGTGATCAGCATTTTCTCCTTTTCCCACATTGTTTTCTTTTCTGTCAAAGAACATCAGCTCTTTTGTAGTAATTTTAAATTTGTTGCCCACTGATGTTTGAATTTAGAAGAGTCTAAAATTAGTCATGTGGGAAAGATTTAACTTGCTTTTCCTGACGGTCCTCAGATAAGGCCCCACTGCCTCATAGTAAGTGGGCCAAGCTGAAAAAAAAAACCAAAGGTTTTATCTTGGAAATAAATGCTACATTTTAGAAAAATTAGAACAATACAAAGACTGCTACATGTAAAATATTCAGCACATCTAGCTATAACCTAACAGATCCATATATATCATTATGGTTGAAAACTGGATACAGTTTTGTCAGAAATACAAGAGCATCACATGCAGGTGCAAATGCTCGGCTCTAGGCGCTTGATTTTAAGTGAAATTTCTACATCAAAAAAAGAGGCATAACTGTGTCAAAAATACTTTGATAGTAACCTGCCCTTGTTGTATGGGTTCCCCTTTTGATAGTCAAAACTTATCAAAGTTTGAAGTAAATATCTTCAGGAAGTAAAAGGAGAGTCTAAAAAGTCCAAGGTTTTGCACATAAACAGTGTAATGGCAGACGACGACAAGGCTACCACAATAACTCGGCCCAGCTTAAAATCTGAGTGTACAATACCAACAATGTTGCAGTAAAGAAGGTGGAGTCCTAATTTGTGTCAACTGTCTTTCAAAGGCAAATCTTTCCATGGGTTTAGGAGAAATGGACTCAGGTTAGCATTCAAAATTATTTCAAGAGCTGACTGAGGTAATGTCAAGGTGATAGATACAAGCAATGCACATAGACCAAGCCAATGAATCTTTTAAAGGCACCAAGTCCTAAAAACCCCATCTCTTTGATACTGAATCAAATGTATCCACCTGAGAGAATACCTTGCCATAGGAAACATCTTTGAGAGTTGGTAAATCAAAGGGATTATTTACATTTCAAATGTTTGGAATTAAAAAAATAACGTCTTTCGTGTGAAAAACTGTGAACAAAGCAGTTTTGGAATTTAAAAAAAAAAAAAGTCTTTCTTGTCAAAAACTGTGAATAAAGCAGTTTACCTCGTCAAAAATTTGGAGCAAAGCAGTCTGTCTTGTCATAAACTGAACAAAGCAGTCTCTCATCAAAAACTGAACAAAGCAGTAGTTAAAAACTGAACAAAGCAGTCTGTCTAGTCAAAAACTGAAAAAGGCAGTCTGTCTAGTCAAAAACTGTCAACAAAGCAGTCTGTCTTGTCAAAAGCTATGTGATGCTCCTAGTCTAGCTGCAGACAGATTCCATCCACGCCTGTCCCTTATGCCTTACAGAACTTACACTTACACCTTAAACTACTACATACTACAAAGGCATTTCAAAAACCTGCATGCAGCTTCTGGTTTGTCACGCTGTCAGTGTCCATCTCCACCTTTCCCTGAAGCACCTATTTGTTTCCTAGTAAACACTAGTACTTAAAAAAACAAACCTAACTCTATCATGTGACCTGTTTGCCACAAATCCCCTGGATTTACGAGTCCTCAAATATGTAAAAGCACATGGGTGTATATAAAACACATGTCATGTTTAGATGCATCAATAAGTAGACATACCTATCAATTTTGTAGATATGGTGCACTTTTAAAAGACTCAACTGACTAGTTTTGGTATTTTTTACCATTCTCTTCCTCTCAGCTAATGAAGTATCTCGAACACTTACACATGTCACACATCTCAAACTTTAGAAAATATTTACCCAAATGATTTGTAACTATACTTGATTTTCAATTATCAGACACTGTAGTGTAGAGGACAAGCAATTATTTGGGTTTTCAACCATTATCTATTTTGGACAGCTATGCCAAATAAACATTTTTTGATGATCAATGCATGAACAGAACTATTCCTAACTAACTGAAAAAACAACAACTGAAAACTGTATATAATATAAAATCTACACAAATTCAGTTGTAAATGAATTTCAACAGAACCTTAAAGAGTACATTAGAAAGCAAAAGCAAAACCTGTTTAAATAATGAAACCACCATAAAGAAGGGTGAACTATCCATATAAAAAAAAAAGTACTATATTGATAGCATTATCAGTACTAATGATCTTGTGATGAAAAAAAAGGATACTTAATGTAATAAAGGTTCTATGTAAACAAAGGCAACAACATTATATTAAAGACAACATGAACAGATTTAGTTTAATGTTGAAATTGACAGAGTGGGTACAATTCCCATCCATGACCACAATACAGTGCTCACCAAAACATTTTTGTGGAATTAAAACTTCTAAAAACATGTACACATAATGTATTTAGAAAAATTGGCCTCCTTCCTCCCCTTCAGCCAACCATCACCACCTTCAAATCTGAGCTCCTGGTTCTAGTGTACACTAAGACCATACTGCAAACAGATGTATAATAAGTACATACATTGTTTCTAAATAAATTGTACTGGAACTCATGAACAGAAATCAAACGAATACTGTGAATCTAGTGAATACCGGTAATCACTTATAGCTCTAACAAGTAAACATCTTGTAGATAATCACCACTGGGACAGAACAATTATTGTCTATAACTAGCTAAAAAACAAATGAAAACTGTTTGTAATATATAATCTTTACAAACTCTGCTGTAAATGAATTTCAAAAGTACCATAAAGAGTACATTAAAAAACTGAAAAACAAAACTGTTTAATCAATAAACACCATTAAGTAAGGTAAACGGTCCCTATTAAAAAAAACCAACTTATTTTGTTAATACATAACAATACTGGTTACAATGATCTTGTGATGAAAAAAAAAAGAATGCCTAATGTCATAAAAATTCTATGTAATCATCGTATGCATGTTAAAAAAAAAAGCATATTTTAATTATAACAATCAGCTACAAAAAGTATGGGTACCCATAACTTAAGTAATAGATATCAAAACAAATCCTTTTGATAAATGTAGGGAAAGTAAACAAGATAGCATTCCATCACCTTAACAAACATCTTAAAACAACAAAAATATTGCTATATCTAGGCGCCTAGAATAAAGACATTTAAAGTTTAAACAAAAATCAAATATCAAAATATATCTATAACTATCATATAAGTACATATACTTAATTGCTTACTAAGCAAAGCAAAAACAGGGATATACTGAAAACAAAAAAAAAAACTTATCCAATCCTATCTAATAAACACTTTAATAGGTCAGTGCAATACTATTCTCAGTGCATGTGCGTTGTATAGGCACTTAGAATAGTATTGCACAAAATCGTCCATCTAGGCGGCTTGCAATCCAGCTGAATACCTCACACACTGCCTGCCATCCTGATTTGCGGCATCTGAAAGGAAATAACACAAAGTCAAATTTAAGCAAATTTCTCCCTTTCCCATTATGTTTCCAAGTCTTCTTTTGATTCATAAAAAGACTTGACTGTTTGGTATTAAAACTGAGCTTGATTTTTTAAAATGTATTTTGAGAGGATTTTTTTCAAGTTTAGGTGTATATATGATCCCTGATCTGTAGCAAATTTGTTTCTGGAGGTAATAGGTTAACCCTTTTGCAAATGATAATTTTACAGCTGTCCAAATTGAAAGCACAGGCAGACGACAAATTAAATGGCATTCAAAATCTGAAATTTCTCTTAGGAAGTGTACAAAAGATTGTGGGAAAAGTAGAAAATGCTGGTTGCCTGCATTTTCTCCTGTTGCCACAATGTTTTCAAAAGCCTACTTCCTTATTGTCGTTAAAAACTCTACATTCTGTGGGAATGGGTTAACCCTTGACCAAATGATCCCATGTTTTAACCTTGAGGAAGAAAGCTTTTGAGAACATTGTGAGAAAAGGAGAAAATGCTAGTGCCTAGAATCTTCTCTTTTTCTCTCATTGTTTTCGATCCATTTAATGACAAAACCCATTTATTTGTGCCATTTTTGTTGTCTGCAAAAGCTTCAATTTGGACATGTCTAAAATGTTGTCTGGTAAAGTGTTACTTGTACGTACCCTCTTGGCAGTTGGATATTGCAGTTATCTGGTATTCTAGAGTGGGTTGGGCATCGTAGTCTGGTCGTCTAAAGATGATTGGGCAACAAGTTCCATCTTTTTTTGGACAACGTCTCTCGGAATCATCCATCTTCATGTCGTCTGCTGAAAAAATAAAAATGAAGATAAATAAGAAACTTATTTAACTCTTTACCAAACAAAAAAAATTTAGACTGGTCCAAATTGAAAGAATTTGCAGAAAACAAAATAAACGTGATTGAAAAACTGAAATTTGTTTTGGGCAAGGTAGAAAACATTTTGGGAAAAGGAAAAAATTCTGGTTACCAGCATTTTCTCCTTTCCCCACAATGTTTTCAAAAGGCTTCTTACTCAGCGTCGTTAAAAGTCAAGATTGTGTGATAAAGAGTTAACTATACCAAAGCACAATTTTTAGACTTCCAGATGAAAACCATTTGCAGGCAACAAACTAACCCTTACAGCCCCTTTCTCTACTATAGTTGCTTTTCTGCTCAGTGTAGATCAAGATCAGACTTCACAAACATGCAGTCTGATCTTTGATCTACACTGTCCACTTTGCTTGCTGATTCAGCACAGACAAAAAGCAGCCAGAAAAATGTAATCATCTTGGTCTTATTGTAGAATGAAAATATCCATTTGGTTTATTTGGCACTAAAATGGTTAACTCTAAATGAGATTTGTTTAGGAAGGATAGAAAACACCATGAAAGAAAATACTGGTTACCAGCATATTCTCTTTGTACCACAAGTTTCCCAAAAGTCATTAAAAACTCTAAATTGTGTTGGAATGGGTTAACCCTTGACCAAATGATCCCATGTTTTAACCTTGGGAAAGAAAGCTTTTGAGAACATTGTGAGAAAAGGAGAAAACGCTAGTACCTAGAATGTTCTCCTTTTCTCTCATTGTTTTTGATCCATTTAATGACAAAACCCATTATTTGTGCCATTTTTGTTGTCTGCAAAAGCTTCAATTTGGACATGTCTAAAATGTTGTATGGTAAAGTGTTACTTGTACGTACCCTCTTGGCAGTTGGACATTGCAGTTATCTGGTATTCTAGAGTGGGTTGGGCATCGTAGTCTGGTATTCTAGAGTGGTATGGGCATCATAGTCTGGTCATCTAGAGATGATTGGGCAACAAGTTCCATCTTTTTTTGGACATCGTCTCTCGGAATCATCCATCTTCATGTCGTCTGCTGAAAAAATAAAAATGAAGATAAACTTATTTAACTCTTTACCAAACAAAAAAAAAATTTAGACTGGTCCAAATTGAAAGAATTTGCAGAAAACAAAATAAATGTAATTGAAAAACTGAAATTTGTTTTGGGCAAGGTAGAAAACATTTTGGGAAAAGGAGAAAATTCTGGTTACCAGCATTTTCTCCTTTCCCCACAATGTTTTCAAAAGGCTTCTTACTCAGCGTCGTTAAAAGTCAAGATTGTGTTATAAAGAGTTACTGTAACTCTATACCAAAGCACAATTTTTAGACTTCCAAACGAAAACCATTTGCAGGCAACAAACTAACCCTTACAGCCCCTTTCTCTACTATAGTTGCTTTTCTGCTCAGTGTAGATCAAGATCAGACTTCACAAACATGCAGTCTGATCTTTGACCTACACTGTCCACTTTGCTTGCTGATTCAGCACAGACAAAAGACAGCCAGAAAAATGTAATCATCTTGGTCTTATTGTAGAATGAAAATATCCATTTGGTTTATTTGGCACTAAAATGGTTAACTCTAAATATTTAGAGATTTGTTTAGGAAGGATAGAAAACACCATGAAAGAAAATACTGGTTACCAGCATATTCTCCTTGTACCACAAGTTTCCCAAAAATCATCGTTCTCAAGTTTTTTGAAAGATAGGATTGTGTCGTAAAGGGTGAAATGGGTGTTTTAGTTGCTTCTGGTCATATTAAAGCAGCCAGTGCACCTCTCAATGGACTCCTCAAGTAGTTAATGCTTTCTCAAAAGGCAAATAGTAGGCAACATTTGCTGACAACAATTTCTAAAAACTGAAACAAAATTAACTCTTTACCAAAAGACAAAATTTTAGACTGGTCCAAGTTGAAAGCATTTGCAGGCGACAGAATAAATGTAATTGAAAAATTGAAAATCCCACAAGGTTTTCAAAGGACTTCTTTCGCAGGGTCGTTAAAAGTCGGGATTGTGTGGTAAAGAGTTAATGAAGTTTTCTGACAAGGTAGAAGACATTGTGGAAAGTGGAGAAAATGCTGGTAACCAGCATTTTCTTCTTTTTGCACAATGTTTTCTATCCTTTTGGAAACAAATTTGTAATTTGAGCCACTTTTGATTCATCATTTACTAATGCTTTTAATTTGGTCATGTCCAAAGTTTTGTCTCTTTGTAAAGAGTTGAGTGATGGGATTTGTCTTTGCAGGGATAGAACACATTACAGGAAAAGGGAAAAAAATGCTGTTTACTATAAATGAAGGTTTGTTTGGTAAAGAAATACTCATAAAATAGTTACTTGTTATCTCTCCATTGGATATTCTACTACACATCAGGCATCACCATAGGTTCACCATCCATCTGTTAGTGGCTGCACTTCTTCTTCTTGAACATCATCTAGGCTCTATACATTAACCTGGGTCTCCCATCCATCTGTTAGGGGGTGCTGTTCTTCAATGTGGGTCTTCCATCCATCTGTAGGGGGCTGCTCTTGTTACTTCTTCCCGAACTCCATCTTGGCTCTGGTCATCAACATCAGTCTTCCATCCATCTGTTAGGGGCTGCTCTTCTCAGTTCCCCATGGGGTTCTGTGCGGCTCAATGGTGAAAGTGCAGGGTATATATTCCAGAGGCCTGGGTTCGATCCTCAACCACAAAGCTGGGGTATTTGTGGTCGTTGGGCAAGACTCTTCAGAGTCCTAGTACTGGTGAAACCCAGGACACACATGAATAAGTGAGGTTTTACTGTGATATGACTTGAAATAATGATAAAAGCCACATAAATTATTGAAAGAAGCTAGCTTATCCCTCATTGTGATGTAATGTGACTGAATATAAATCCACATCACAGTCATCCATGTGTTGCAATGACTTGGCAACTGTATGTAAATAGTACTGTTTGATGAAGACTCAAAGATGGGATTCATGATATAACTGAACATAAAACTGGGTTCAGTCCAAGCCCTGATTGTACTGATGTACCTGCCACTGTATGGGATTTATATTACTGAACATAAAACTTGGTCCAATCCGTGCCATTGTCGTACTAATGTACCAGCCACTGTGTAAATAGCATTGTTGGATAAAGGGTTAAAGATACATGATATAACTGACTATATAACTTGTTTAAAGAGAGGCCGAGGCAATGCTGATATAAAATCTTAACACTTGGTTCAATCCATGCCACGGTCTTACTTAGAACTTGGTTCAATCCATGCTGCGGGTACATGATATAACTGAACACACTAACTGCTTGGTTCGATCCATGTCACAGTCATACTTAGGTAAAATACTAAACTTGGTTCAATCCATGCTGCAGGTACATGATATATCTGAACACATTAACTGCTTGGTTCGATCCATGTCACAGTCATACTTAGGTAAAATACTAAACTTGGTTCAATTCATGCTGTGGGTACATGATATAACTGAATACACTGCTTGGTTCGATCCATGCCATGGTCATACATAGTTTAGGTAAAATACTAAACTTGGTTCAATCCATGCTGTTGGCACATGATATAACTGAACACATTGCTTTGTTCGATCCATGCTGTGGTTTTAAGCTGAAATTACTATAATGATTGATATTGATCTGAAACATACGGTATGGAACAGGTATGGTAGTTCACCTTTTCCTTACACCATGCATGTCTGGATCATCAGATTCTGCAAGAATAAAGAAAACTTAGGAAGTAACATAGTTATGGTCAAATTTTAAAGACATTCACAATAGAAGCATTGGCAGACCATAACTTTGCGCAAACATTGACAGGAAAGGAGCAGGTGACCATTATTTTCCCCCTTCTCTAGGATGTTCTTCAGGGTTACAAACACACAGAAATTTTTTATGAAGGATTGGTTCAACTCATGCAATGGCCATGACCCGAGCATAAAAAATCTGCAGATCTCAAAATCATGCAAGCTCAATTTCTTCAGAAATGAATCATCTGTCATCACAATAGATTGAAGCCCCTCCAGACTGACACTCTGCAGCAACTGTTGGATGGTCATTCCTTGACCAAAACATTAATTGACCTTGTTTGTGGCTGTGCAATGGAAAGGTCACTTCAAAGACCTGTCACTAAGTCCCTGGTCTTACTTGTGAAAGATCCCATTCATAACCTTCCTGTCACCACTTTACACTCAAGAACCAGTGACACATTGGGTAACAACCTAATAGAGACAGGGGTGAGTGTCAAAGAAAGGATCAATCCAAAGTAATTACAACAATATGCCCAATATCTTGCACTGCACATATAGACATGTACTATCCTATCTTCTCCACCATTTATTAGTTTAAATGACATCTAAACTCATGAATGTTGGTCAGAATGTTTATCTAGATGATCATTCTGACATGTCTGAAATTAGGTCATGTCAGGTTGAAGAGTAGGCTGTTTATACAAACATTGTCAGGAAAGGAGGAGGTGACCATTATTTTCTCCTTTCTCTATGATGTTCTTCAGGGTTACATACACACAAAAATTTTTGGTGAAGGGTTAAAGAAATAATATGTAATAACTCTGAATACATGACTTGGTTCAATCCATGCAACGGCTGTGTTCTGATCATAACAAAGCTACAGATCTCCAAATTATGCAAGCTTACTTTATAAATGAAACAGTAAGCATGGGGAATGAAGCATAAATCAGTCATCACAATAGACTGAAGCCCCTACAGTGATAGGGGCGAGTGTCAAAGAAAGGATCAATCTAAGGCAATGAACAACCCAAATTCATTTGAATAAATCTTGCTGCAATGACCATATCATCAATACTCTGCAAGAAACCATCTTATAACAGAAAATTTCTGAAATTCCTTTAATTTTAGCTCACATGAGCACGAAGCGCTCAAGGTGAGCTTTTATGATTGTGCTGTGTCTGTTGTTTGTCATCCTTTGTCAACTTTTACCTTGTGTGTGCACTCTAGAGGCCACATTTTAAGTCCAATACTCTTAACAATCACAATCACAGTAATCATGGATCCATAAAATCCATTGGTCAGAACATTTGTCTTGCTTATCCTAGACCAGTATGAAAATGGGTGATGTTGGGTCAAAAACAAGGTCACTGGGACCTGGGACAAACATTAGAAAAAACCTCTGTATGCAATAGAGGCCATGTTTTCAGTCAAATACTCTTGAAAGTTGGTCAGAATGCCTGCATCTGATCATAACAAACCTACAGGTCTCAAAATGATGCAAGCTCACTTCATAAATGAAACATTAAGCATGGGGAATGAAACACCCGTCATCAAAACAGATGGAAGCCCCTCCAGGCTGACACTCTGTAGGATGGTTATTCTTTGATCAACATACTCAATAAACTTTGGTAATCTATGTTTGTGGCTGTGCAATGGAAAGCTCACTTCAAAGACCTGTCACTAAGTCCCTGGTCTTACTAGTGACAGATCCCATCCATAACCTTCCTGTCGCCACATTACGCTCAAGAACCACTAAAACAGAGGGTAACAACCCTACAGAGACAGGGGTCCCCCTGAGTGTCAGAGAAAGGATTAATCTATAGCCATGACCAACATATGCCTAATGCAGTACACATATAGATATGCACTATCTTCTCTCCTCCACCATCCATTACCTTAAATGATACCTAACCTCAGCTTTGCATTCCTAAACATTTATGCACAAAGTGTTAAAGGTCAGCTTTTGTGCAACCTATCGGCCCTCTCAGCTTTTGTGCAACCTATCATTCCTCTCAACTTCTACCTTGTCAATGCTCTAAAGGCCACATTTTCAGTCCAATACTCATGACAATTGGTCAGAAAGTTTGTCTTGATATATCTGATACCTCAGACAGGTTTGAAAATTGGTGATGTCAGATCAAAGACTTGGTCATCAGGTCAAATCTTTGAAAAACCTTGTGTATGCTCCAGAAGCCATATTTCAAATCCAGTGCACATGAAAGTTGGTCAGAATGTTAGTCTTGATAATATCTCATTTACATAAAAAACAGGTGCTATATGGTCAAAAAATAAGTTACTGGGTCAAATCATTGAAAAACCATGTGACCACTTGGAAGCCACATTCTCAGTCCAATCCCCATGAAAGTTTGTCAAAATGTTTGTCTTAACATATCTGATATCTATGGGTGACCTTGGGTCTAGAGGCAGGTTACTGGGTCAAGTCTTAGAAAAACCTTGTATACACTCTAGAGGCCATATTTTCAGTCCAATACTCATGAAACTTGGTCAAAACATTTGTCTTGATATCTCAAATAAATTTGAAAATGGGTGACGTCTGGTCAAAATGTAGGTCACTGGGTCAAATCTTAGTAAAACTCTGTGTACACTCTAGAGGCCACAGTCAGTTGTCTTCATTTCTGCTTACTAGAGAACACTAGCACATGATTTATGTTCAAGTTAACCAGACACTGATACCTTCAATGGGAGATAAGCTGTTGAGGCTGTCTACAACTGAAGAAGTTAGGAAAGCATAATGTTTGCAAAACACTCTAATAGTACAACCAGTCCCCATACCTATCAAAAGACTCTAATAGTACAACCAGTCCCCGTATCTATTAGGCCGACGGCTACGGCGCCCACTACGTGTGACAACCACTGGCTCAGACACAACAGAAGGTAGACAGACCTCAAGCTCATCTCCCTGACTAATGGAGAGAGAGTCAAAGCTTAGCTCAGCCTCTTCTCCATCAGCCACCCCAACACAACCCTCAGTCTGCAGGACCAGCATATCCAGTGTCAAAGTCAAAGAGGACAAAGAGGTACAACTTAGCTCCAGAGAACTAATTTCTACCTCAAAGTCTTCTTCAATCTCTGCATCACCATCACGAAGGATCTCCTCCTCCACATCATCCAGCACCTCAGCATCTGCACCATGCAACGTGGATAATGTAGAGCTGAAGGAAGAGACCATAACGTTCTCTTCCTCCATCTCTACATCCTCCACAATGGACCAGAAGGAGACAGAACCAAAATCTACAGACCTCGGCTCTTCCTCCTTCTCGTTGACAAAAGCAACCCTGTAAAACTCTTTGTTCATGCCATTCCACATCTCCGGTGATATGGATATGGGGCTGAGAGCCATACAGCTCTCATCCACCATCTCCACATCCTGCTCTGTAGGGAAAAGGGAGGAACAGCTTAACTCCAAAGAGCTAACCTCTTCTCCCAACTCCTCCACAGTATCCATGTCATCCCAGGACAAAGAGTCTACAGAGGTACCCTCATCACACACAGCATCCACTGAGGTACCTTCATCCGCATCAAAGGAGAACTCGAGATGGTCTCCTTCATGCTCAAAGACGACATTTGGGGTGGCTGTATCAGCATCCACCAAAGTCTTCTTTGCCCATGACAGGAGGTCAGACGCATAACCAAGGGCAGAAAATACCAAAGCCATTTTTTCACTTATCGTCGAGTTGAATTCTTCTGTATCTGGAAAGAGAAAAAAGACAAAAAAAATCAGGATATGCATTAACCCTTTCTCAAGCAATCCTGTGTTTTAATGACCCTAAGGCTTTTGAAAACATTGTGGGAAAAGCAGAAAATGCTGGTAACCAGCATAGATCAGACTAGACAAAATATGCAGTCTGATCTTGAACCTATATTGTTGGTTTTTTTTTTGCTAGATGTTCCGTCAAAAAGAGCTTTGAAATAGCGACATGTGCATCTATAGTACATGTACTGACAGACTGTTCATTACATCCAAAATTCAATTGCATATTTTGAATGCTTTGATTTTAATACATGTATGTACCATCAGAAAAGGTAACTTAAGCTGTCAAAGACACTTAATTGATGATAATATGCTGGCTTATTTTTTTTCTTCATTTGTTTGTGTTTTATACTGTACAAATATTATTTCCATTATTTGGCAAATTCCTTAACACAGGCTGTTTAGCGTTACTATGTGGGCTTTTGTGAAGAGTGCATATCCAAGATCAGACTGCATAGAAGGTTCACTTTGATCTTGGATGTACACTGTCTAATATGGTGTGATTTTTTCCTACAAGCAAAATTTTTAAACTATAATCTATACATTTTCACTATTGGCTGGAAAACTTAAGTTTAATTTACATGTATTAAGCAGTTTACTGGTCAACAAATACAGCTATGGTATGTAAGGTTTTAGAGTAATATAATGTGGCACTTCCTTGTATATGTACACATGCATTTCCACTGCCATTAAATTTGTCAATGAATGGATGTCTGTCACTAATTATATAATGAAATGTAGAATAAAACAAAAAGTTAACCATTCCCAAGTTTTATTCAATTTTCCTGTCAAAAAATGCTGTAACAAAATACCAAATATGAACAAATTCCATATTTGTGAAAGAAACAGGAAAAACTTTAGCATGTCACGCATTTAAATTTTTTCCAGGTGACAAAATTTTACATCCATATTACCAATAACTCTTTATTGAACAACAAAATTTTCGGCTGGACCAGGCTGGTTACCAGCATTTTCTCCTTTTCACAAAATGTTTTCAAAAGCCTTTTCTTTCAGGATCATTAAAAGTTGGGATTGTGTGGTAAAGGGTTAAAAGGTCTTGCATAAGATAAATGTAGTTCAAATGATGGTATTTGTCTTTGAAAGAGCATGCTATGGTATGCTAAATTGTCTTTAAAGCCTTTAAGACTAGAAAACATTATGGAAAAAGAAGAAAATGCTGGTTTCCAACATTTTCACCTTCTACCAGACTGATTTTATCAAACTGACTACCAGCATTTTCTCCTTTTCCCATGGTGTTTTTGAAAGCTTTCTTTACTACTGCAGCATTGTTAAAACTTGGGGTTGTATGGTAAACGGTTTAACTCCTTAGGAAAATTCAAAGCATTTGCAGAAAACAAAATAAACCCGATGCAAAAATTAGTTTTGTTTAGGGAAGGGTAGAAAACATTGTGAGAAAAGGAGAAAATGCTGGTTACCAGCATTTTCTGCTTTTCCCACAATGTTTGAAAAGGTTTTTTCCTGAGGGCCGTTAAAAGTCAGGATTGTGTGGTAAAGATTGTTTGATGATTGGATATATATTTCAGAAGAAAGAACAAATTTTATGCCCTAACAGCAATGGCTTCCTTAAACAAACTCCACATATTGAGTATATTAAGTTACAATGTTCAGGGATAGAAACATTGTTTTACTCTCTCACACTAAGGGCAACTCATTTACCCAAAGTGTTTCAAATGGGTAATACAAAAATACAAAATTTTTCTGCTTTCTTATAAGTTACTTCTTTTTTCTCAAAAATTTCATGAAGTTACGATGAACAAGAGGCTAATATTGTTATAAAAGAGGCTTTGACTTTTTTGTTAAATATAAAATTGTCTTTTATTTGAGCAATAATTTCTGTTACTTCTTAAATATGCCACTTCTGTTTGGCAAACACTAGTAACCTTTACTTTTTACACATAATCCTGCGTTTTAACCCTTTACCTCACAATGCTGAGTTTAAACAACCCTGAGAAAGCTGTCTTGTGGAAGCAATATGGGATAAGAAGAAAATGCTTGTAACCAGCATTTTCTCATTTTCCCACAAAGTTTTCAATCCTATCAAAATTAAATTTCATCACTTGTAAATTTCATTATTTGAGCCACATTAAACTATTTGTCTGCAAATACTCTCAAATTGGACGAGTGTACATTTTTTGTTGTCTGGTAAAGAGTTAGTCCCTTAGGTAGAATGACTTTTGAAAACATTGTGGGAAGAGAAATTAATGCTGGTAACCAGCATTTTCTCCTTTTTTTGCCCCAACAATATTTCTTTTCCTTTCACAATTGTCACATGTGGTAAAACTCTTTAACAACTTAACATGTTTCACAATCCTATTGAAGACTGCTTTAACCCTTAACCTAACTATCTCGAAACTTAACGACCATAAGAATTCAGGCTTCAAACAAAACCAGCATTTTCTAGTGTGACAAAAATGTTTTCGATCCTTACAGATCAAATATCAATTTTGAGTTACGTTTCCTTTGCCCTCTGTAAATACCTTCAATTTGGACAAGTTTAAAAATTTGTCATTAAGTAAAGAGTTAAAAATAAAATTGTGGGAAAGGTAAAAATGCATGGAGTATGCTTTTTTGTTCTCTTCCAACATTTTTCTGCTGTTTTTGTTTGTTTGTTTGTATTGAAGTTTAATGCTGTTTTAACCCTTTCCCAAACAAGCCCTGGTTTTCACGTGTCTGCAGTACAAGTCTTTTGTAACAAGCAATTTCTCCTTTTCCCACAGTGTTTTCTACCCTTTTTGATAACTTTCTGCCATTTTCATCATATTTAAAATTGTCGTCTGCAAACTCTTTCAATTTGGACCAGTCCAAAATTTGTCGTCTAAGCATTATATCGTAATTTATTTCTCGATACGTATCAAACCGATACTGCAAAAAAATAAGACGAAAAAAAAAAGTAGCGCTTTCATCCTATTGAAGAAGTAATATTTACCTTGTAAAGTCGACATATTTGATTCTTTCATCATCCCTCGTCATGTAATGAAGCTTTGCTGCATTGGTTCTGCCCCCGAAGAAGGAGTCCCTGGCATCCAGTCGGTCCTGTATATCGAGACCAGCTACATATTCTTTGACCGATGGATCCTGCTGTATCTTTCTCAACCACCCGTGCTCCCAGATGCAAACGTAGTTGAAACGAAGGTCCTGGGTCAGCACTTTTCTCTTGATTTGGGTCAAAACATACATCTGATCCATGGTTTGACCAGTCTTTGGGTTCTTGGCGGTGCGGTCGGGGTAACACTGTGGACAGCCGTGCCATAAACAACCTGTAAATACAGTCATTCGTATTTTTTGTTTATTCGCAAAAAAAAAAAAAAAAAAAGTGGAGAAAGAAATGTCTACGAAATAACACGATTTTTTAAATTGGTACATGTATGATGTATACACTTACCATGATATTCGTACACTGTATTCCCAGCACGACCGTCCACCTTGTAGTTTGTACCAAATATGGTGTCTTCTCCCCTGTTCAAAGCGTGTTGAATGACTACAGCATCCCCTTTCTGTCTGGCGAGTTCCATTTGGTACTCCAGCCATTCAGTGGAAGCCCTACTGTAGTTATCCCTCTGAGTGTAGCTGCCGCTGGACACTTGGGCTATAGGGGAAACGATGGGTTTCTTTTCCACCACTTTTGCTTCTTTATTGACTTGAACCCAGAATCTCTTGTTTATTTGCTTAACCCATCCTTCTGACGTTTTCTTTGCCTTGACTGGACCATCCCTTGTGCCATTTGGCAATTCAAATGTTGCCTTGTAGTTGGCTTCCAGGAACCTGCGCAAAGATTAAAAAAAAAAAACACATTTTTTAGATACCACGCCTTTTTTTAAAATTTTTTTGGAAATACATAAATACATAAATAACAAAATAAATAAATAAGTAAAAATAAATAAATAAAAACAGCAAAATTCTTTTTTTCTAGAACTTACCTAAACTCTCCGTCATTCAGACAGGCTACGGATGCGGAGATAATGTCTTCCTGCATTATAACTTCAGCCTCAAAACCTGGAGGCCACGCTTCAAAGTCATCAAAAGACTGGGCCTCCGCTGAAACAGGCGATTTTAGTAATTTGAGAAGATCATCGGCCTCTTCTTCTGTCTATTCGGCAGTAGGTATTGGTGCATTGATGGTTTCATGCACCAATAAATGATGCAAGACCTCCTTTACAAATGGATCGTCTTGTATTCCAGTGGTGCAGGCATATTCGTAGAACTGATCGGATGTTACACCCATCTGGACAAATGTACTTACTACATTTTCAAGACTCATTCTGTAATAAAAAAAAAATGTAAATATGCGTTAAATGTGTCAAGCAAAATGAAAAGGAGATAAAGGGTAAATATATACAAAAAAGAGTTATTCTGGGCTCAGAGAGAGAGAGACACACACAGAGAGATTGAGAGAGAGAGACACACACACACACACACACACACACAGAGAAAAAAACAGACGGAAAAAATCAATCAGTCAGGTAAGAAGGTCAGAGGCTGGGATAGTTGTTACTGATAATACCTTTTCAAGTGCCATGGAAAATTCTTACATCTACAGAAAGGTATAAATATCCATCTAAAAAGATTAAGTTATATTTTATCAGCTTTTTTCCCATCATTAAAGAACGATGTAAAAGTAATTAAGGTTTGTGGCAGAGTAATTAACTCGGAACTCTTATCGTTAATGAGACTCCAGAAAGATGAATTGCCATTTTCCTCCATACAAGTTTTTTTCTATATTTTACGTCTTTTTGTTTCGAAACAAATTCACTGATTAGGTAATTTAACTAACAAACACGCTGTGTTTTTCAATATACCCTATTCCTAATAACGATCTATATGTTGAAACCAAAAGTTTATTGTTCAATAGATTGTTTTTATATTTATTTTATTTTCATACGCTTCAAAATCAGAAAGACTATGTGGAACTTTTTTTTCTATTAGTACTAAGATTCTAAATGACCAAAGCTGTTGATGCGCCATAAAACAACATTCATTCATTCATTCAGTTCTAAGATTCCCACGCAATTCAAGCAAAAAAGAATGTTATAAAGAAGGTTGTGGAGTTTTGCTTCGTGAGAAAAATCAAGTTTCCTTTCAATTTAGGATCACATGTTTCGTATATATAAAACAAAGATACATTGCGTCGGTTCTTTCTTTCTCTTGCAAACGTTGTCAAAGAAAAAAACAAAAAAAAAAAAAGAAACCAAGATGGCTAGTGGTGTAAGTATTTTAGCAAGTTCTGTTATTTCTTCTTAAATATTGTTCATGTCCAATTTTCATCGGTTATTTTTTTTTATAGTTTGAGGGTAAGCATTTATAAAATGAACATAGTGAATAAATGTAGTTTTGTTGGTTTCCTTATTTAATACTAAGATTTTTTTTCTTTCTTTTTTAAATATATATATATGGGGGGGGGGGGGGGGGAAGACCATGAAAGTATAATGTTTGGATATTGTTTTTCTGACTGTAAAGGGCCATAAGATTAACTGAGTCTTGTACTCTGAACCAAACTATCCCTTTTTTAATGCCCATGAGGAAGAAAGCTGTTTAAAACATTGTGGGAAATGGAAAAAATGCAGGTAACAATCATTTTCTCCTTTGCCCATAATTATTTTGTTACCCTTTCAACAATTCAAATTATCATTTGGTCTACATTTTATTTGTCATGTGCAAATGCTTTTGATTTGGACAAGTCTAAAATTTTAGCATTTGTTAAAAGGTTAAGGGTTAGGTAGCTATTGGGTATCTACATTCTTTGAAAGTAATGTGGGAGAAATTTGCCAGCAGATGTTTTGGACTGGACGATTTGGCCCAAGATGATTTAGCCCGCCAAAAAAAATTAGGTAGGGCAATTTGTCTAGATAAATATGATGGCTTGTTAAAAATGGAAACATGAAAGGCCCACATTAAGCAGCCAAAAGTAAACAATTACCAAAGTCATAATTCAGGCATATTTTGTACAACTTTTATTATGTTACAGTACAATTACCAAAGTTGCCAAAGTTACAGAAAAGAATATTTGAATTTTTTTTACTCTTTTTAAAAGGTTGGTATATGCTGCTATTCATGATGAGTGATATCTAAAGCTTGATAATGGGTATTGCTCAGAATAGTCATATATCTTTTATGTTCTATTGCTGTCGACTGGTAAACATACATTTGAACTATTCCATTAAACTACTAATTTGTAAAAGACAATTAAAGAAAAGAGGGGGAATCCTGTGTGGCTCATTTGTAAGGTGTAGGATTTCTTTTATCCCATGCATACTTCAAAAAAAGTACTATTTGATTTGCGATTTCAAACCACTGTAGTTATTCACTGTCGACCAATTACAGTGCTTACAGCACTCTGACTACCTCATAATTCAGTTGGTTTTTGACAAAATGTATGTAAATTGTATGGATCAATAATTAAGTGATGACTTGCTTGTTATAATAATACATTATGGAGGTGTATTAAACCCCTTTTTGCCAGAGCATGGCTCATATATTAACTTTTCATTTCAGCTGGAAGCTGGTGCAAATGAAGTGGCCATATTTGGTGCTGCCTCAGAAAGTTTTAGCAAGTAGGTGATTGGCTGCTGTAAGTTGCCATCAGCTCTTTGCGTGATAAGGACAACATGACTTGCCATTGTGGCTTGTGCAAATCCCAGTAGCATAGTCAATAGGGTGTAGGACTTGAGACCAGAGGCTTGCAGGTTCTAATCCATAGCACAGCCAATTTCATTCTGAGGATTGATGATAGTCATTGTGATAGGAATCACTCCTCTCTCACTGCTGATTATTGTTTTGTGTATGGTTATGTGGGAAATTATGTCGGCACTAGGGAAGAATATTGTGCAAAGTACGGGTAAAAGGAACTCCAGGAAAGCCTGGGTAGGTGCAATGGCTGTGGCAATATAACTGACAAACGGCATCCATCATCATAAAACAGATAGATTTTATGTCTAGTGAAGATCAAGATGAGGCTTAAGAGGAAAAAAAAATGTTTAAATGGGCCTTTTTAGATTTTTGTGCTTGCAATTAAAAGTGTTTGTTCAACCTTTACAAAACAATCCTGACTTTTAACAACCCTGAAAACATTATGGGAAAAGGAGAAAATTTTGGAAACCAGCATTTTCTCCTTTTCCCACAATGTTTTCTACCCTGCATCATTTGAGCTATGTTTAAATTGTTGTCTGCAAATTCTTTGAATTTGGCAAGTATACATTTTTGTCATGTGGTAAAGAGCTAAACACTGAAAAAAATTATTATGTAGGATCTAAAATCTTTTTAACCCTTTACCAGACAACATAATTGTAGCCTTGTCCAAATTGAAAGCATTTGCAGACGACAATTTCAATGTGGCTCAAATGGTGCAACTTTCCTTTGATAGGGTAGAAAACATTGTGGGAAATGGAGAAAATGCTGGTTACCAGCATTTTCTCCTTTTCCCACAATGTTTTCATAAGGATTCTTTCCCAGGGTTGTTAAAAGGGGGCACTGAGTGGTAAAGGGTTAAACAAGTCTTGAAAAAAATGTCTTTAACCCTTTACCAAACAACCACTATTTTAGACTTTTCCAAATTCAAAGCATTTGCAGACGAAGAAAAAAAGTTTGACTCACAAAGTGAAATTCCTTTTCAGAAGTGCAGAAAACATTGTTGGAAAAGGAGAAAATGCTGGTTACCAGCATTTTTCTCCTTTTCCAACAATGTTTTCAAAGGTCTTCTCCTGTAGGGTCGTTAAAATTTGGGATTGTGTGGTAAAGTGTTAAGTAAATCTATGCTGAGCTTACTAACATTTTATCATGACAAGTTTGATACAATCTTACCGAAGAAGCCAAAAAGTATAAGGTTCATTTTGTCACATAACTATCTCAAGAATGATATTTCTTAACCCTTTACCACACAATCCTGACTTTTAACGACCCTGATAAAGAAGCCTTTGAAAACTTTGCGGGAAAAGGAGAAAATGCTGGTAACCAGCATTTTCTCCTTTTCCCACAATGTTTTCTACCCAATCAAAGACAGAAATCATCATTTTAGCAACATTTGTTGTCTGCAAAATTAATGCTTTGAATTTGGTCTAGTCCAAACACTTGTTGTTTGGTTAAGAGTTAATGTGTTAAAACATAGACCTACATAGGCCTAGAGAGGAGTGCAAAAGGTTAACAGCATTTTCTACTCTTCCCTGAATGTTTTCAAAACTTCAAAAGCATCCTCTGAGTTGTAAGAGTACATGGTTTCTTTGTAAATGCATAAAGTTGACAGTTGTATCATTTCAGGAAGAACATAAACTGTGCAACAGAAGAAAGTTTACAGAGATTCCAGACAGTCATATCTGCAGCAAAGAATGCTGAAATTCCAGTTAGAGAGTAGGTTGTAATCATTGACTCTCAAAGCAGAAAGTCCTTTACTCTTTACCAAACGGCAAAATGTTAGACAGGTCCAAATTGAAAGCATTTGCAGACGGCAAATTAAAGTCTGTTCAATGGATGACATTTGTCCGTCTTAGGGTAGAAAACATGTGAAAAAGAGAAAATGCTGGTTACAAGCATTTTCTCCTATTCCCACAATGTTTTCAAAGGCCTTTTTCCTCAGGGTTGTTTAAAGTCAGGATTGTGTGATAAAGGGTTAAACTGCCAAAAGTTCAATGTCTACCTTTGCCCAGTTCATATGCCAAATTTGTTGGTTGCTACCCATGTGTTGAATAGGTATTATTAGAAAGGTGTACAGCAACCTATCAAATATTTGTTGTCACAAGTACAATAGAGTTATCTCTCTTTGAGCCCTCTAATGCATATGAGCCATGCTCTGGCAAAAGGAGACCTAATGCATCTCCGTGGTGGATGATACCATGCGAGGATTTATGTCATTATGGATCCATAAAATCCATTTTATCGAGCAACTGTCTAAATCATGAGATAGACTAGTCCTTTGACATACAGAAAGTTGACATACAGCGAAAAGTTTCGGCCCAGGTCACCCTACACGGACCGCAAAGGCTGACCTGGGTTGATACTTTTTGCTAAGCTCCCTTTTCACAGAGCACAGTTTATATATGCTATGAAAATAAGCAATTCTAGAGAGACAGTGTGATTTTATCCCATCCTAAACAGTGCCTGTAATGTAGTCAAAATCAGTACCATATATTCCTGACAACAGGCCGCGGTCTATCCATTAAAAAATGGGAAATTTTCAAGGGTGCAGCCTATAAGAAGAAGCGGCTTATACATTAATTTTATTTTTCTAAAAGGTATTTTGGTGCGGCCTGTAAAACCAAAATTAGATGAAAACCAGTTTACGATCTCCAGTTTGGGTGCCACTGATGCTCACCTTTAGTTGGTAAGATAAAATGAGAGATAAACAAAGATAAACAAAGATGCATTGAACCCATGTTTCACAGAGCATGACTCTGAGCCACTCTCTGTGAAAAGGCGGCTTAATTCATCTAGGGAAAAAGTATCAACCCAGATCAGCCTGCGCATTCCATGCAGGCTGATCTGAGTTGAAACTTTTCGCTATTGGGCAATTTTCTTCATGTCTAAGACCAGTCTACCTCGTGATTCAGTTGCGTGTTGGACAAACTGGATTTTGAGGATCCATGATTATGTGATGTCTTTCTTGGTACAATGCATCACAGATATGCATTAAATCTTCTTTTGCCAGAGCATGGCTTATATATATATCTCACTATAATATAGAGGATGTTTGTTTTTTTCAGTTAAAGATCAAAATTTATTTCATCAAGTGAACATCATCGGTAACATTTTCATGAGTGGTGCAGCCACAAGTGAAAATGTTAGCGATGAGGTTCAAGAGATGAAACAAGTTTGATCTTTCACTGAAAAACCCAAATATTCTATTTATTTCATGCTTCTAACCCTGTTTTTGTTGGGACTTTCATCAAAATCCAGTACACTTGTTTTTGGTAAATCTCCTTGACATACCCTCCTCACATAATTACGGCGTTACACATTACAATATTGAGCAAAGCACGAGAAATATGGTGTAAATTATGTCATACTTCCTTCTATTTAAATAGCACACGCTCTTCAATTGAAGAGTTAGAAAATATGAAATCAGTATTTTCACTGGTCGTAACCATTAAATATTAAACCATAATCCACCATTATTTCTCGATAAAATTCCAAAAGGTATGAAATAAAATTAAATATTATGCTGCTCTTTTAAATTTTGTCATTTAACTCCACCAGAAGGCAGTATTGTAGACCTATCCAAATTGAAAACATTTGCAGATGATATATAAAATGTGCTTCAAATGAAGCAACTTGTATGTGAAAGGTTGAAATAGATTTGCCCTTTTCCAACCTTTTTTTCTATACCCTTTTTCTTGAGGTCTTTATTTCTTTACCAGACAACAAAATTTTAGACAGAGATTGGCCCAAATTGAAAGCATTTGCATGCAACAGATTAGATATAGCTTTATTCTTAACCACAACAAAATTTTTGATTAGTCCAAATTGAAAGTATTTGCAGATGACAAACATGGTTCAAATAGTGGAAAATGTTTTTGAAAGGGTAGAAAAATTGTGGGAAAAGAGTGTTTTCTCCTATTTCCACTATCAATTTTAGCCAACTTCCTCAAGGTCGTTACACAGTTAGCCCTTTACCACATAACAAAATTTTAAACTGGTTCAAATGGGAAGCACTTGCAGACGGCAAATTGAAGAGGGCTAAAATTATGAAATTTTTCTTTGAAAGGGTAGAAACACTGTGGGAGGAGGAGAAAATGCTGGTTACCAGCATTTTCACGTTTCTCCACAATGTTTTCAAAAGCCTGTCATCCCATCCCGAATTTGAGCCACATTCAATTTGTTGTCTGCAAATGCTTTCAATTTAGACAAACCAAAAATTCATATTGTTTTGTAAAGAGTTAAGTAGCATCATATTATCAGGTTAGTTACCCATTTTCAGATGGGAGTGAGTGTGGTGGACAGTTCTTGGTGGCTGTCCCTATGCCAAAGGATCCAGTGGTAACAGTGTGGTGGAAAGTTGAACAGCAGGTTAGGTGGCTGTCCCTATGGCAAAGGGGCCAGTGGTAACATCTCAACAGAGGATTTGGTTTACATTTTACGTAAACTAAATATGTGAGTATCTGTCATGTAAAAACCCTTACGACACAATCCTGAGTTTAAATGACCCTGAGGAAGAAGCCTATTGAAAACATGGGAAAAGGAGAAAATGCTGGTGACCAGCATTTTCTCCTTTTCCAATGTTTCCACCCTGTCGAAGAGATTTCCCAGTTCAGCCATAAATTCTCTTCTGCAAATGCTTTGAATTTGGACAAGTCTACATATTTGTCTTGTGATTACGAGTTAAAATACGACAAAACATTTGACTTGTCCGTATTGGAAGCATTTGCAAACGACAGATCAATGTGCTGAAATCATAAGATTTATCTCTTAAAAAGGCAGGAAATATTGAGGAAAAAGGAGAACTGCTTTGAGAGACAATGTCCATCATTTAACCCATTATGATGTAGGCCCTGGGTTTTATCAACTCTGAGAAAGAAGCCTTTTGAAAACATTGTTAACCAGCATTTTCTCCTTCAGCCACAATGTTTTCTACCATATCACGAACAAATTCAGTCACTTGGACAACCTTTAATTTGTCATCTGCAAATGCTTTTGTTTTGTGGTAAAGACTTCAACCACATTTAATTTGTCATCTGCAAGTTTCAACCAATCTAAAATTTTGTTGTCTGGTGAAGGTTAAATTAGAATGAGAAATTTGCTCTTTTGTAAACACACACAAGTTTAGACTAATTCATTGATTCCTCAGCTCATTTGTAAAGATTTTGGATATGTTATCCTTGTTTGATTGCCACTGATTGTGCAGGTCATGGTATGTCTATAGGCAAGGCTCTGAAAAGATCCAGTCTATTACAGGTATGACCCAGGAAAAAAAAAAAAATGAGCTGTTGCTGTGACTGAAAAAACTGTTAGACATGAAATTTCACAGTATTCAGTCCTTTACCACACAATCCAGTTTTAATGGCTCTGAGAAAGAAAGCTGTTGAAAGCATTATGGAAAAAGGAGAAAATGCTGGTAAGCAGCATTTTCTTGTTTGCCAACAAGGTTCTCTACTCTTTCACAGCATAATCCCATTTAACCCTTTACCACACAATCCCGACTTTTAACGACCCTGAGGAAAAAAACCTTTTGAAAACATTGTGGGAAAAGGAGAAAATGCTGGTAACCAGCATTTTCTCCTTTTCCCACAATGTTTTCTACTCTTCCCAAACAAATTTTAATTTTTGAGTAACATTTACTTTGTTGTCTGCATATGCCTTGAATTTGGACTGGTCTAAAATTTTGTCGTTTAGTAAAGAGTTAAATTGTTGTCTGCAAATGTTATCAAGTTCGACACCTCCAATTTTTATTCATTTGGTGAAGAGTTAAACAAAGAATTCTGTATCTGTTGGTGCTAGAGAGATTGCAGTCCTGATTTTGATGTATTTTTCAGGGTATCAACATGCAGAAAACTGACTGAAGCTGGACAGTTTATTTCAAAAGTTTTGGGACAACCAAATCATTCGAAAGTAGCACAAGCAACAAAATCGTCGTTGTGATCGCACTTTGTCATTGTGGTGATATTAAGTCAGCTCTGTTTGTGCAAATAGTTTCATGCTGGATATGATTGTGGAAGTTGACATATTTTCAGAGATTGTTCATTTTCTTTTCATTTCCTGTGAATATTTTATGAGCGGATGCAGGTATTTTGGGATACTAAACTCTGTACCATATGACAATATTTTACGCTTGACTTTATTGAAAGCATTAGCAGACAACAAATTGAATGTGTCTTAAAAATGCAATTTGTCAATAAAAGGGTAAGAAAACATGGTGAGTAATGGAGAAAATGCTGGTAACCAGCATTTCTCCTTTTCTTACAATGTTTTCATAAGTCCTTTTCCTTTAGGGACGTTAAAAATAGGGCTTTTGTGGTAAAGGGTTAAGCAAAAAAACTGACAGTTTGGTAATGCTTGCATAAATGTCTAAAGATAGCTCACATGTGTCAGATATCTGCAACTGAAAAAATCCTAACACTGTCATCACCTTTCAGTATGCCTAGCCTTCACTTTTCCAATGTTAATGTTTACCAGACAACAAAATTTTATTATAGACCAAATTAAATGCATTTGCAGATAGCAAATTAACTGTTGTTAGAATGATGATATCTGTCTTTGATAGGGTAGAAAACATTGTGGAAAAAGGTAAAAGTGCTGGGTACCAGCATTTTCTCCTTTTCCTACACTGTTTTCGAAAGTCCTTTTCCTTTGGGGATGTTAAAACTAGGGGTTGTGTGGTAAAGGGTTAAGTCAAAAAACTGACAGTTTGGTGCATGAAGTCACTGTGATAGTTATTCAACATATTTTTATTTCAACATTGATTTAAACAGTGACTATTCATTTTATGATTTGTTGGCAAAAGTAAGCGACCATTAGTTGTTTCAAACAACCATAAGTTTATCATTTTTCTTTAACATTACAATGCATGAACTTTAACTTTGTTTTAGTGTTTTATTTATAAATATAATCATGTGAAAACATGGTAGTAGCAGTAGACATTGCTTGTTATACACCCCATTTTTGACATTTGTTCTGTAAAATTTCCTTTTCAAGCAGTAACAAGATAGCTATTACTGGGTAGAAATCAGTGTAAAATTTAGGGTTTTATTTATGAAAATAAGTTAAAACATAGTAGTAACAGTAGAAATGACTTGTTATGAGCAAATTCTACTTTTGCATCTATCTTTTCGAAGATGTCTGTTGCAAGACGGAGAAAATCAACAGAATTAACCCTTTCCCAAACAATCCTGGGAAAAATGCCTTTTGAAAACATGGTTGGAAAAGGAGAAAATGCTGGTAACCCAAATTCTCTCCTTTTGCCACAATGTTTTTTTCTCTAACGACAAGGTTAGGAAACCATCAAAGTATTTTTGACACAGTTATGTCCCTTCTTTGATTTAAAATTTTCACTAAAATTAAGGAACTGCAGCCGTGTGTTGGCACCCACATGCCATGTGGTGCTCTTGTTATTTACTTTTACTATGTTTTGCCAGTTTTGATTATGCTTGTTTATTACTTATAGTCAAATCTGCATTATTTCTTTACCATACAATTTGAAGAAAGCGTGGGAAAAAAAGAAAATGCTTGTAACCAGCATTCCTTCCTCTTCCTACAATGTCTTCTACCATGTCAGAGATCAGCCTATTTGCACCAATTTCCAAAGTTGTCCTCTGCAGAAGTTTTGAAATTTGGAGAGGCTAAAATTTATTGTTTAGGAAAGATTTAACCTTTTACCATAAAATCCTGTGTGTTAACCCTTATGCTGCTAAGTGTGACTAAATGATCTTTTGTGGACCGTGTAGATCAAAATCAGACTGCACAAGATGGATCTATATTGTCCAATAAGGTGAAATTTTTTTCCCAACAAATAACTATGAAATAACAATATTTGGATTATTACTCTTGGCTGGAAAGTTTCATGTATTTATTTAGCAGGTTAACTCTTTATCAAACGACAAAATTTTACACTCGTCCAAACTGAAAGCTTTTGCAGACGACAAAATAAATGTGACTAAAAAGTTGAAATTTGTTTTGGGAAGGGTAGAAAACATTGTGGGAAAAGGAGAGAATGCTGTTTACCAGCATTTTCTCCTTTTTCCACAATGTTTTCAAGAGCTTCTTCCTCAGTGTCATGATTGTGTGATGACTCAGGATTGTGTGCTAAAGGGTTAAGGGTTAAGTCTTGCAAGTGGTACATTGTGATATTACAGATCTGACAGTTCAACTGTAGCCATACTCACCAGTCATTCTTAGATTTTTTTTGCTGCTGCAAAATATAGTTTTTCCTTCAACACTGATGAATACTATGAAATCTGCATTTCTCTGCAAACATAAAGAAACTGGATAGTTACATGCAGTAAACAGGCAAAAATTTTATGTTCAAATAAAAGGTCAATAGCTGTGCAATCAGTGACTCTATTTTGATGACATCAAATATGACCTCATTGTTCTTATCTAAATACGTTCTCATTGTTCTTATCTAAATATGTTCATAGATAATCAATATATGGTATTGACCACACTCCCAGAAATTTTTGTGAAACGCTGGTATGGAATCCAAAACACCCTAATCCTTTACCACACAGTCCCAAGGTTTAAGGACCTTGAGGAAGAAGCTTTTTTAAAACATTGTGGGAAAAGGAGAAAATGCTGGTAACCAGCATTTTCTCCTTTTCCCATGATATTTTCTACCCTTCCAAAGGCGTAATTCTTTTTTTGTGTCACAAGAATTTTGTTGTCTGCAGAAGCATTCAGTTTGGGCAGGTCTAAGTCTAAAATTTTGTTGTCTGGTACAGGCTTAAAAGGCTACATAGCCCAATAACCCTTTACCACACAATCCCAAGTTTTAACGATCCAGAAGAAGAAGGCTTTTGAAAACGTTGTGGGAAAAGGAAATACTGCTGGTAACCAGCATTTTCTCCTTTTCCCATAACATTTTTTTTCAACCATTTTCAAAAAGCAGATTCAGTCATGGCAGTGGTAGTTAATTTGTCGTCTGCAGATGCTTTCAATCTGGATCATTCTAATAATTTTATTGTTCGGTAAAGAGCTCAGGAAATATCACTGAAAAATATATATTTTTTCCTTACACTTCTCTTTCCTCTTGTCTGATATTTTGCCGACTGTTACCTTACTTAATCCTTTACCGCACAATGCCACCTTTTGACGCCCCTGGGAAAGAAGCCTTTTGAAAACATTGTGGGAAAAGGAGAAAATACCAGCATTTTCTCCTTTTCCCACAATGTTTTCTACCCTATCAAAGAAAAGTTGCACCATTTGAGCCACATTGAAATTGACGTCTGCAAATGCTTTCAATTTTGACAAGGTTAGAATTTTGTCGTTTGGTAATGGGTTAACTCTTTACCACACAATCCCGACTTTTAACGACCCTGAGGAAAAAGCCTTTTGAATACATTGTTGGAAAAAGAGAAAATGCTGGTAACCAGCATTTCCACTTTTTCCCAAAATGTTTTCTACCCTTTCCAAATCAAATTTTAATTTTTGAGCCACATGTATTTTGTTGTCTGCAAATGCTTTGAATTTGGACAAGTCTAAAATTTAGTTGTGTGGTAAAGAGTTAATGCAGCTGTGAATCATTGTCAATTTGGTGAGATTGCTACAAACTGCAAAACCCCCTTTAAATCAATTATAAATCTTAATTCTAGGTCTTACCATCTTCTTGGCTGTAGCAGAATGTCTCAGCCAATCAGATTGCTAAATTTGGAATTTAGAAACAAAACTCTGAATGTTTTAAGAATTGTTGATGAGTATAGCCCTCAGTGTTTCCTTCCTTGATAAATTTAAAAAAAAAGATTTAAAGCTAACTATTATTTCTTTTCTATTCATTCCCTGAGGAATTCATAGTGTCATTGTATATTTCTTTTCTATTTGCTCTTACCACACACATTTATTATAAGCCATACTCTGGTAAAAGGGGTTTAATGCATCTCAGTTACGCATAGTACCAAGCAATTCATCACATAATAACGGATCAGTAAAATCCATTCTGTCAAACAACTGACTGAATCATGAGGAAATCTGGTCCTTGGACAAACAGAAAACTGACCAATAGCGAAAAGTATCAGCCCAGGTCAGCCGGGACTGCATAGGCTGACCTGGGTTGATACTTTTCGCACATGCATTAAGCACCCTTTTCATAAAACATTACTCATATGTAATCTGAAGTTTTAACAACCCTGAGGAAGAAGGCTTTGGAAAACATTGTTGGAAAAGGAGAAAATGCAGGTTACAAGCATTTTCTCCTTTTCCCACAATTCTTTTCAATCTTTTAGAAGCAAATTATTATTTGAGCCACATTTGAGTTCTTCAAACTCTTCCTATTTGGACAAGTCTAAACTTTATAATCTAGTAAATGGTTATAATGTGAGGATTTTCAGGGCTATACGAAGGATTTTCAGAAATAATATAGGTTTTCTTAAATCTTTACTGACAAAGTCCTAGACTTGTCCAAATTGAAAGCATTTGCAGACGACAAAGTAAATGTGACTCAAAAAAATGCAATTTATTTTGAGAAGGACAGGAAACATTGTGGGAAAGGGAGAAAATGCTGGTTACCACAATGTTTTCAAAAGGCTTCTTCCTCAGGGTCATTAAAACTGGGGATTGTGTTGGAAAGAGTTAATAACTTGACATTACTATAAAGTGTGATGACAAAAATTATGTCGGTGTGTTTTCATATAATTTTGGCATTTTTTCACCAAGTTTTGGTGTAGTTCTGATGACTTTGCACCAAGTTATAGGCTCTTAAAGAGAATCATAACCATGAACTTTGGGCACGTCGACTTGGTTTACCAGATTTCAACTTCTCAATATCTTGTCAGAATTTGATAGCTGCACCATTTTCAGTATGGTCCTTTGCCGCCTTGAGGTAATATATTGTTTGCAACATGCAAATGACATCATTTATTTGGGAAATGTTGTAATGTTGACTTTAGACAATATTTTTGCATATTTTCAAGCAAATTTATTGCTTAAGAACTGTTTTAGAAGCTGTTAAAGTTATACAAAGAGAGCAAATAATTGGACTGTCCTAGTCCAGGTGCTCTTTACCATGTAAAAATAAATGGCCCTTGTACATATAGTATCGGTAAAATAGGTACAAAAAATCACATTCTGTGATTACATATAAATTCCAAAACAAAATGATATGAACCATGTGCTGTGAAAAGGGGGTCTCATGCATCTGCAAAAAGTATCCCCCAGGTCAGCCTGCACATTCTGTGCAGGCTGACCTGGGCTGAAACTTTCTGCCATTGGTCAATTTTCTGCATGTCCCATGACCAATTTACCTAATGATTTAGTTGGTTGATAGACAAAATGGATTTTAGTGATCCATGATTATGCTATGACTTACTTGGTATCAATCTGATGAAGGTGAGCTTTTGTGATTGTGCTATGTCCGTTGCATTTCACGCGTTGTCAGGCATGAACAATTACCTTGTGTGTGCTATAGAGGCCACATTTTCAACCCCATGTCACAAATCAGATATCCTAACCACTGAGTTACCCCGGCGGGCATATTTCATCAATCACACCCATGTTGTCAGTTTGAGCAAAGAATAGATTTTTTCTGTATCTTTATTTGGGTTATTTTTGTTAAATATGGAGGGAAAAGGATAATTTTTCTGAGAAATTGCTCCTTTTGGCATAATCTTTTCAAAAAAGTTCTCAACTGTTGCTACTATTTGAGTCATACTCTATGTGCTTAAGTATGAATCCAGGTAAGCCTGCATAGTCCATCTAGGCTGACCTGGATTGAAACTTTTTGCCATTTTCTGCTTGTTTCAAACAACATTTGGCCAAAACATCCTAAATTGTACTTTCAGCTGGCCAAAATGTTCTGGCCAAAATGTCCATGGCTAAAATGTCCATACTCTGTATGTTACATGCAGTAAACTGGTGAACATTTGACATTCAAATGACCAGATGGTTGTTTTACAATAATTCTGTTTATTTTTATGTGATCAATTATGATGTCATCATACTTATTTGCATGGGACCCCACATAATGGACAAACATCTGAATTACTTTTACCACACAACAAAATTGTAGACAAATTGAAAGCATTTGTGGACAATAAGGCAAATGTGGCAAAATGATGGATTTCATCATTGATAGAGTAGAAAACATTGTGGAAAAGGAGAAATTTTGGTTACCAGCATTTTCTCCTTTTTCCCACAATGTTTTTAAAGGGCTTCTTCCTCAGGTTCGTTAAAACTCAGGATTGTATGGTAAAGGGTTCAGATGTTACAAAACCCATTAAGGAGAAAACACAAAAAAATATCTTTATTACATTTATCTTCCTTCTGTACTGATGGCTGTCCAGCTATCTACTTACTTTATTCCAAGCAACGAATTATTTCTGGAGTTTGGAGAGATCATTAACATCTGCATGGCCCCCTTGAACCCTTTACCACCAACCCCGAGAAGATAGGCCTTTGTATAACATTGTGGAAAAGGAGAAAATGCTGTTAAACGGCACTTTCAACAATGTTTTCTGTCCTTTCAATAACATGTTCCATTATTTGTGTCCAGTTCAATTTGCTGTCTACAAACACTTACAATTTGGACCAGTCTAAAATTTTGCCATTTGTTAGAGTAAACTCTTTACCAAATGACAAAATTTTGGACTTTTCCAAATTCAAGGCATTTGCAGGTGACAAAATAAACGTGACTCAAAAACTGAATTTTTTTTGGCAAGGGTAGGAAACATTGTGTGAAAAGGAGAAAATCCTGGTTGACAACATTTTCTCCTTTTCTTTCAAAAGGCTTCTTCCCCAGCGTTAAAAGTCGGGATTGTGTGGTAAAGGGTTAAAGCCCTATCCTTTGTTTGCCATAGACTTTTTTATGGTCTTTGGAGACGAAGATCAGCTGGTCCATTTTATGTACATGTAGTTTAATTTTGGTCTTTACTGTTCATTTTTGAAACAAATAAAGCCCCAGTTTGGGAAAAATTGTGATCAGCAAATTCACCATCATGTTGTGGTGAAACAACCCCATTTATTTATCTACTTTTAGCTCACTTGAGCACAACATGCTCAAGGTGAGCTTTTGTGGTTGTCCGATGTCCGTCATGCGTTGTCCCTTGTGCGTCGTCTGCCGTCAACATTTACCTTGTGGACACTCTAGAGGCCACATTTCTTACTCAATTGACCTGAAAAATGGTCAGAATGTTTGTCTTGATAAAATTTCGGATGAGTTTAAATTTGGGTCACCTAGGATCATAAACTAGGTCATTGGGTCAAATTTAAAGAAATATCTTTTGGGCGCTCTAGCGGCCACAATTCTTGCTCAGTTGACCTGAAAATTGGTCAGCTTGTTTGTCTTGATGATATCTCTGATGAGTTTAAAATTGGGTCACATAGGGTCATAAACAAGGTCACTGGGTCACATTGAATACAATACCTTGTGGGCACTCTAGAGGCCACAATTCTTGCTAAATTGACCCGAAAATTGGTTTACATGTTTGACTTGATGATATCTCAGATCAATAAGAAATTGGGTCTCATAGGGTCATAAACTAGGTCACTAGCTCAAAATAAAGAAGTGTATTGTGGGCGTTCTAGAGGCCACATTTTTGGCTCAACTGACCATGAAAATTTTTCAGCATGTGTGACTTGATGGTATCTTGAATGGGTTTGAAATTGGGTCACATAGGGTCATAATCTAGATCACTACATCAAATTACAGAAATACCTTGTGGGCACTCTAGAGGCGGCAATTGTTGCCCAATTCACCTGAACCTTGATTAAAAAGTTTGTCTTGATATCTTGGATGAGTTTGAAATATGATCACATAGGGTCATAAACTAGGTCACTGGGTCAAATTGAAGAAATACATATTGGACACTCCAGAGGCCACATTTTTCAGCTCAATTGACCTGAAAATTGGTCAGAATGTTTGTCTTAATAATATCTCAGATGAGTTTTAAATTGGGTCATTATGACCTTGGGTGAAATTTCGCCTATTGACTCAGGTGAGCGATCCAGGGCCATCATGGCCCTCTTGTATCTAATAATTTGTTCATCCTGTCAAGGTTTCCTTATTTTACAAACACTTTGCTTTCGCTCTAAACTGATTCTCAGTCATGAAAAGATGTCTGTAGAACAAATTGGAGGCGAACACCTTAATGGTCAAAGGGAAAAAACTCATACTTTACCATTTTCTTTCATCCAGAGTCGCCTTCCTTATATTTATAAAATTGATCGATTGTATTCGGAATTAACGCCGTTTTAACAGCTTTGGTCATATCACGGTGATCAGTGCACCAACCCATATATGTTTCCTTGCTTTCTCACACCAGTACTGACACAAATTTCTTTCCAGGTCACAGGCTGCTTTTCTTACATGCAACAAAGGTGAGAGGCCAAAAATCGCCGAAAAGAAAGTTTGCCTTAATACCACGGTTAAATTCTGGCGGTTGCCGTGTTTAAAAATATGACAAAACACAAGGGAGAAAACCGGCTTACATTACGGTCAGTTATGCGTCTGCCGAAGCGTGTTAACACGTTATGAAAACATGATTTAGAAATTGACGTTTTAAACATTATTTTAGTTATATCGCAGCGGCGAGTACACCTATCCATACTGTCCTGGAGTTTCCTTTCCGACACAACATTCTTTCCAAGCCACTTGCTACTTTCCCACATAAACATCGTCGAAACAATGGTCATCGGTTTATACATATATTTAGAAAGCGATATGATTTTTGATTTCTTTGTTTTAGTTAGTAGAACATGGACGTGCATGTAGCGAACCATGCTCTGGCAAAAGGGGATTAATGCATCTCTGTGGTGCATGATACCGGTACCAAGCAAGTCATTACATGATCATGGATCCATAAAATTCATTTTGTCTTACAACCGACTGAATCATGAGGTAAGCTGGACTTGCAGAAAATTGACCAAAAGCAAACGGTTTCTGCTCACGTCAGCAAAGTAAGAGTTAAATTTAGCGGTACCTTTTTACTCTGTATCAGACGAATAATGAGCCAGGCTTTGTGAGAAGGAGCCTTAATGCATCCGTCTGTGATCCAAGATACCAAGCAAGTCATCACATAACAGTAGATCCATAAAATCCAATTTGCATAAAAACCTACTGAATCATCAGGTACACTGGTTCTTTGACACGCAGAAAATGGACCACAAGCAAAAAGTTTTGACCAGGTTAGCCTGCGCAGGCTGGCCTGAATCGATTCTTTTTGCAAATTTATGCATAAATTCCCCTTTTCACAGAGCATTACTCTAAGATATATGTATGCTTGTTGTCATAAAACTTAAGCGTCGTGATCGAATCATATGTCAAACATGGGCCTGTTCAAGCTCCAAGGACAGTCCTTTGATAATCTCAATCTCACCCTTCACCTTTACACGCGCATTGTCTTCCGCTAGATTTCACGTGGGGCAAATTTCAACCAATGAAAACGGAGAAAATTAAAGCGGGAAGGCGAGCTATAGGAAATAGGGGAAGCCATGTTGAGTCTGAGGGGAAAAATAGGTAAGTCTCAGTATTGCTTGTAGTATTTGAATTCCTTGTGGTATTGTCATCCTGAATGATATACAGTAGCATGGTAATTGCTGATTATCATTGTCTAATTTGCTGTCTTCCTCGTATTTCGTACTCGAAAAACACCAGTCACCATGCTGGCCGACCCAGACAAGCCTCCTACAGCCCTCCAATTTTCCTCTGAAAGATTTCCCTAATACGTATCTTTTGTACATTAGTGTTGTTGTAGACCAGTTTTCCTTGGATTATATTGAAATCAAAAGCGTCATAAACTGAAAACATTGTGAGTCAAACTGCTATACGTTGACGAGTACGGATCGGTAGTTTTCGTTCCCGAGCTTGTTCGTCCGGGGTTGATCGTCCCAACCGTTTTTTTTTTTCCCCCCTCATATCAATGAAATTACAGCGATTGTGCCAGCTTGAGAATTGTTCATCAGACTACAAATATATTGAACATGTTAAAAGGGCTATTGAATATTTTAATTATCATATTGCACAACTTCAAAAATGTTAAGCCACAAAACTAACCCAGGGATCTTATATACACATGTATATAAAAATGTATATATGATCCCTGACTAACCCTTCACTAAAAATCAAATTTTTGCAGTCAACACATAGAATGTTTGGATTTATCATTGGAAGGGGAGGAAACATTGTGTTTGTTTCCAGCATTTCCTCCAACAATATTTTTAATAGCCTTCTGCCTTAGGGTTGTTGCTAAAGGGTTAAGGTAAGACCTGTGTAATGCACTTCCGGTGAACATTGGGCAAAAATTCTAATTGGTAGTTAAATAAGGATAAATAAGGATTTATGCCGAAATAATATTTTTGCACATTTCTGATGGATCAGAAATTCCGTTTATGTCTATCTTGAAACTTTTTTTTGATACTTTTGTTTGTTTTCTAAAAAGGGAGGTAATTATTATCTCTTTTTCAATTGAGAATATAGCGGTTTTAAATTTATAAATGATAATTCAAAAAAGGAAAAAATGAAAAGGTGAAAGTAGTTCAATAATACTCATTTTTAATTATAGCTAATTTTGCAGGATGATATTTTAGTGGAAATAGCTGTTTTCCATTACACAGGTCTTACCTTAAGATAAGCAATAGTTTGCAATCCATGGACTGATTGTAGAGAGAAGCGTAAATATAAACATTTTTATTTGTGTTGGATTAACCCCTCATCACACAATTCTGAGTTTAAACAAGTCTGGCAGAGAAGGATCTTAGAGAAACCTTTTGTTTGCTCTAGAGGCCACATTTTCAGTCAAATACACATGAAACTTTGTCAGAATGTTTGTCTTGATAATATATCAAACAAGTCTGAAAATGGGTCACATTGGGTCGAAAACTAGGTCACACAGAGGTCACATTTCAGTCCAATACTCTTGAAAGTCAGTCAGAATGTTTGTCTTGATGATATCTCAAGATGAGTGTTTCAGGTCTAATCTTAGAAAAACATTGTGTACACTCTAGAGGCCTCATTTATAGTCCAATATCCATGAAAGTTGGTCAGTGTTTGATGATATTTAGGATTAGTTTTAAAATGGGTCTTGTCAGGTCAAAAAGAAGGTCACTTGATATTTAAAAAAAAAAAAAAAAAAAACTTGTATATGCTCTAGAGTCCACATTTGTAGTCTAATTTTTATTACAATAAGTCTGAATGTTTCTCTTGACGATTTCTTTGATGAGTTTGAAAGTGGCTCACATTCGGTCAAAAACTAGGTCGTGGAGACAAATTTTGAAAAACCTTGTGTACCCTCCAGAGGCCACATTTTCTGTCTAGTACTCATGAAAGTTTGTTAGAATGTTTGTTATGTTATTCAGGAAAAGATTGGAAATGGGTCATGTTTGGTCAAAAAAGCTCAGGTAAGCAACTTCAGGACCATCATGGCCCTCTTGTGTCAGTTACCTGCAAATGCTTCAAATTTAGGTATAGTCTAAAAGTAAGTTGTTTGGTAAGCAGTTAACTCTGTACCAAAGGCTAATATTCTTGGTCTATCCAAATTAAAAGCATTTGCAGAGCACATATAAGAATTAGCCTAAATGATGGTTTTAATCTTCGAAAGGGTAGAAAACATTATGAAAAACAGGGACAGTTCTGGTAACCAGCATTTTCTCTTTTTCTCACAATGTTTTTTAAAGCCATCTTCTACCGTGTGTTTGATTCTTTACCACATGACAAAATTTTAGACTGCACCAAATGGAAAACATTTACAGATGACGAATTAGAAGTATCTCAGATGATCATTTCTTACTTTGACTGGGTAGAAAACATTGTGGGAAAAGGAGAAAATGTGGGTTACCAGCATTTTCTCCTTTTCCCACAATGTTTTCAAAGGGCCTCTTCCTCAGGAACATTAAAACTGGGGATTGTGTGATAAAGGGTTAACTCTTTACCAAACAGCAAAATTTTAGACTTTTCGGAATCGAAAGCATTTGCAGACGAAAAATTACATGTTACTCAAATGAAAAAATTTGCCCTTGATAGTAAAGAAAACATTGTTGGAAAAGGTGAAAATGCTGGTTACTGGCATTAAATTTTTTTCATTTTCCCACAATGTTTCCAAAAGCCTTCTCTTTCATTGAAAGTAGGGATTGTGTGGCAAAGCATTGTGTGGAAAAGGGTTAATCCTTTACCAGACTTTCCTGACTATGGCCCTGGGCAAAAGACAAAAGATGGCAGAAAAAGGAGAAAATGGTGGTAACCGGCATGTTTTCTTCCCTTCCCAAAACAAATTTCAATTTTCGAGTCAATCACATTAGTGCGTAATTCAAGCACTTAATGAATAATTACGTGTAAAAATATGAAGTAAAATGTGCATGCACGCACTGGTTTCAAGGTACCTGCTGTCGATCGACAGTGGTGCCAATGAAGACAAGTTAGAAAAAAATATCCCCAAAACTGAAGTACTGGCGAATCTGCTGGTAACAAGTTATGTCTATACATGGTATTTTGAAAGATCTTGATGTTTACAATAATTATCAAGTGTGATTGATGCTTGAGACACTGTTTATCACAGCTAATCAGGTTGTAATGTCATTTATTTAGAAGTATTAATGTAATTGATCCGCATTTCTCAAGTTAAATTACAGAAATTGAGGTTACCTGAATTTGTCAAATCATGTAGAAATTCTACTCTAGAAATTAATGGCATAAAAAAAAAGATCGCTGAAAGAAAAATGTGAAAACCCATGGCACAACAAAGTTCGGTTTGATGTTGTCCAATAATACGCATTTCAAACTGTCCATTCAGCTTTAATAATGACTTTCAACTGTGAATTTACATAAATGTCTCAATAAAACGACAAGTGAAAGCTAATTAGTGTCAGACATTGACAGTGAAATGAAAAATTCTACTGGCAATCAGGTTTAAAGTTATACATCTGAACCTGGTCCTGTAAGGAAAGATTACAAACAATTTTTTTTTAAATTATCCATATTGTTTTCAAAAGCAGATGACTGCAGAGTGAGATTCATCAAAACAAATTTTCAATAAACCAGACCTTTACTTTCCTCCATAGAAGCTCTAAAATTGTCAGTATTAAGTGCACTCCTAGAAATTCTCTTGCATACTCCCAAGCTTGTACCCAAGGGAATGCATATACTCTTCTTCCACCCCACCGCCCCACACACACACACATACATGCAACAAAGAAATTGTGAGTGGGAATAGTGTTAAATTTATTTTGTTGTCTACACACCATTGTAAACAAAACACAACATTTTTTTTAACAAAAATAAAAGGAGAATTTAGAAACACTAGCTGTACACAGGTTGGTTTTGTCTATTTACACAGCATACATGCATATGCACCACACAATGCTTATCAGTCAAGCGTAAGATACCTACTGCAAACCAGTTGGGAAATGTAGGAGATTTTAGTTGCAGCTTGGAATTCAACTTTCAAAATCCTAGTTAGAACACTTGAACCGTAAAAATGTGCAGTAAAATAAATTTGCTGTCTGGATAGGTGGCAGGGCACTTGGAAACTTAACAGCTGTGGCTAATCATGTCGCCACTTGGCCTTCAGCTTGGGGTGACATGATTTGCTGAAGCGGTGAACAAGTCTCCAAGTTGCCCTGCCACCTGACCAAACAACTAACATAAATCAAGGATACTACAGATTTAGGTCTTGATCTACACTGTTTTTTCAAAAGTTTTTTGATATGCAATTGGGATTTTAAGGAGTAAATAGAAGAAATGACATTTGATGACATTGCGGAAAAGAAGAAAAAAGCTGGTTACCAACATTTTCTCCCTTTCCAATAATGCTGTCAAAAGCTTTCTCAAGGCACACAATGCATACTGTTAACAACCCTGAGGAAGAAGCCTTTTGAAAACGCTGGAAAAAGGATAAAATGCTGGTAACCAGCATTTTTTCCTTTTCCCACAATGTTTTCTATCCTACAAAAAACAAATTTCAATTTTTAGTCACATTTTTTCACCTGCATTTGCTTTTAATTTAAACCTGTCTAAAATTTTGTCATTTGGTAAAGAGTTAAGTTTGGATTCATGGGTAAGCAGTTGACTGGGAGTACAGATTTTTTGTGGAAGTGTCCTTGGTCAAGACACTTCATAGCCCCCAGCCTACTACTTGTGATATGACTGATATGCTGTTGAAAGTGGAGTAAAACCTCTTTCAGTGGGTTTGAGAAAACAAGACTCTGTGATGCAGCATGATGCACTTAATTGTTTACCAAACATAGCACAACGTTTTCTACCTGTCGCAAAACACATTTCTATTTATGAGTCAATTTATTTTGTCTTCTGCAAATGCTGGTATGTTACCAGCATTTTTCTCCTTTTCCACAATGCTTTCTACCCTTTTCAAAACAAAAGTCAATTTCTGAGTCACATTTATTTTGTCGTCTGCAAATAGCTTTCAATTTGGACAAGTAAAGAATTTTGTTGTTTGGTAAAGAGTGAACAAAGGCGCAGTTATCTTTTCAAACTAATCTGTTACCATTATTCCTGTTTTCTGATACTTTCAGGGAGCCTGCGGATGCTATGAATAATCAAATTGCCCCTTTGATCCTGACACACCAGAGTTCCTGGAAGTTGCCACTATAAACCAGACCTATTTGAGCAAACAAAAAATCACCACAAGGTACTCTTGTTTTGATAATGTTTTAGCTTGGTTGTTTTCAAAGAAAACATCAAGGTATTGTCATAGCCCAGGAATTTCCATCCTGATCAGCGTTATATACATGCAAAAACTTCCAGTTTCTATAAGGTCTGTGTTCCTGGATGTTGCCACTAACAACCAGAACTGTTTGACCAAACGTAAAATCACCACAAGGTACTCTTGTTTGATAATGTTTAAGCTTGGCTGTTTTTGGCTCACCTGAGCTTGAAGGTGGGCTTTTGTGATTGTGCTGTGTCTGGCGTCTATCGTGCAGGCGTCAACATTTACCTCGTGTGCACTCTAGAGATCACATTTTCTGTCAGATACTCATAAAATTTGGTCAGAATATTTGTCTGGATAAAATCTCTTGACAAGTTTGAAATTGGGTCATGTCTGGTCAAAAATGAGGTCGCTGGGCTAAATCTTATAAAAACCTTGTGTGCACTGAGAGGCCACACTTTCAGCCTGATACTCTTTAAACTTGGTCAAAACCTTGTGTGCACTTGAGAGGCCATACTTTCAACCTGATACTCTTTAAACTTGGTCAGAATGTTTGTCTTGATAATATCTTGGACAAGTTTGAAATTGGGTTATGTTGGGACAAAAAGTAGGTAACTGGGACAAATCTTAAAAAACCCCTTGTGTGCACTCTAGAGGCCACATTTTCAGCCTGAAACTCATGAAATTTTGTTGGAATGTTTGTCTTGATGATATCTCGGACATATTCGAAATTGGTTTATGTCATGTCAAAAAGTAGGTCACAGGGCGAAATCATAGAAAAACCATGTGTGCAATGTAGAGGCTACATTTTCAACATGAAACTCATGAAAATTGTTTGGAATGTTTGTCTTTATGATATCTCAGACAGGTTTGGTAAAAAAAGTAGGTCACTGAGCCAAATCGTAGAAAAACTCTGTGTGCACTCTAGCAGCCACATTTTTAGTCTGATACTTATGAAACTAGGTCAGATTGTCTGTCTTCATGATATCTAAGACTAAGTCAAAATTAAGCCGTGTCCGGTTAAAAAGTAGTTCACAAGGCTAAATCTTGGGAAAAACCTTGTGTGCACCATAGAGGCCACATTTTCAGTCTTATATTGATGAAGATCTTTTCAGTCTTATACTGATGAAGATTTGTTGATATCTCAGACAAGCTTGAAATTGGGTCATGTCGGGTTAAAAAGTAGGTCACAGGATAAAATCTTAGAAAAAGCATGTGTGCACTCTAGAGGCCACATTTTCACCCGGTCTCAGTAATATCTCTGACAAGTTTGAAATTGGATCCATTTGGGTCAAAAAGTAGGTTAATGGACCAAATCTTGGAAAATCTTGGGTACACTCATGAGGTCACATTTTCAGCCCAATGCTCATGAAACTTAAGAATGTTTGTCTTGATTATATCTCGGACAAGTTTAAAACTGGGTCATATAAGGTCAAATATAGGTCACTGGGCTAAATCGTAGAAAAACCATATGTGCACTCTCAAGGCCACATTTTCAATGTGATACTCATGAAACTGAGTCATAATGTTTGTCTTACCTGTTAAAACAGCATTAAAATTCAATACAAACAAACAAACCAAGAGAGACTATATCCTTTAACTTTTTTATTTTGTTGTCTGCAAAATTAATGCTTTCAGTAAGTATGTGTTTAACCCTTAACCACACAATCCCGAGTTTTAATGACCCTGAGGAAGAAGCCTTTTGAAAACATAGTGGGAAAATGAGAAAATGCTGGTCACCAGCATTTTCTCCTTTTCCCCCAATGTTTACTACCCTATCAAAGAAAAATCACACCATTGCTTTAAGCCACACTGAAATTGTCATCTGAATACGCTTTCAATTTGAACGGGTCTAAAATTTTGTCGTATGGTAAAGGGTTAAGATGCTCTTGTATAGAAAAGAGATCAAGTATATAAATCAAATTATTGGCTAACAAACAGGCTGGCCATTTCAAAATAGTGTAGCCAAGAAAACTAAGTCTTCTATTCCAAACTAGTATTTTCGGCTTGCTGGTATTGAAACAAACCATTTCATGACCAACTCCAGAAATTCTATTTTGTCAAGGTTTTCACTGCTGTTGAAGATGATTTTTGTCATAGTTTATTTTCAGGTAGCAGACAGTGTAGATCATAGATTGACCTGCACTTTATATGCATGTGCAGTCTGATCTTGATCTGTGTTGTCTGTAGAAGCTACTTTTGTGGTCATTGGCAATAAAAGAGCCAATGGAAATTTTGTCAATATTTATTTTCAATTAATACAATTTTCTATTTCCAGTGTTCCTCATACCGAAGACACCATGGACTTCTTGCCCCTAGTCAGCAGCAATTATGCCAATGTTCCCGTAAACCCAGATACATACAGAGCATGATCCCCCATATAACTGGGTCCAAAACCCCATTTGCGCCACTAATGACAGCCCGAACAAGGGGAAAACTACCGCATTAAAAGAAGTTCTAGCATGTATGGAATGCCAGTGAAAAGATTGTGATGTAGAACTGAAAAGTGACACAATTATGGACCATATTCATACCTGTCATGATAATCCGCAGAAAAAGAGTAAGACAGTAGGGTGTTTGTGGGAGGAATGTAAAGTGTATAATAAATTGTGTTCAAAATCCTGCTTAGAGAAAGACATATTAACACACAGTGGGGACAAAACTTTTCACTGCATTGTGGAAGGCTGCGGGGCTCACTTCACAATCCAGGGAGGTCTTGAAGGGCACTTCAATAGTGGTATAAATGCTGAAGGACAATCACCCGATCATAAGCACTCAAAGCACAGTAGGGAAGACACACTCACTAAGCTGTTGAACACAATGAATTAAACAAATTGGAGGAATACAGGGAGGTGAGACAGAATTTTGAAATATCAGGGTGCCCAATCACGTACTGCAGTACGTAATTCACGTATAAATTCTACTCTGCGCGTACAAATTTTTTGTGCTTCTGTGCATGCACGCACTGTGAAAAGTATGCATGTACAAAAAGGAAAGTAATTATGTAAACTGCACGTACAAATTAAATACCATTTTAGTATTGCATGCCAAATAAACAAAACGAAAGTAGTTTTCCGTGTAAGTGAGTACCACGCTTTGCCCTCAATATAAAGCGGGATACCAAATATTTTCACTATATGTATTTTGCGGCTCCCTCGTCCGTCTGAATAATTTTCGCTACGATTTTTTAAGGTGTCAAAATTTACCATGCGTGCTGGAAATCTGGTAATTATTTTTCAATGAGAAACTAAAATCATTTAATTATATCCTGATGCGCAGTTATTGTTAAAAACACATTTTTTTGACATATGAAAGCTGAAAAATCAAGCCGCAAATTAAACGTGTAATTTTCGTAGGTATGGCATCTGCTGCGGAAAAAAAAAAAGGTCATCACAACAAAAGCTGTTAAAATATTTTACAGTGTGAAGATTTGAGAAAGGTAGGTTTACACAAGTGATTCTACCATTACACATTTTATTTTGTCCTAACACGGCATGGCCTTTATTTGACAGAGTTTGAGCTTATAATGTGCCAATCGGCCTGCTCCTCTGTGATTTTAAAATAGCCAGAACATCGTCTTGGACAACGAGCGTCAATCTGTCTACGCTTCCTTTTTAAAGCAGTTCTAATGTACTCTGCAACTTTCAGAAAGGAATAAAGGTAAAAAATCTTCCATGAAGACGGTTGATTATCAAAACTCATGGCCGTGTTGGGTTTTTAAACCCTGACCGCCGTTGCGATTATATCTAAGTATGTGCATGCCCTGGAGACATATGATTCATTCACATAATCACCAAATGCACAATTCCATAATTCAATTAAGATCCCATTCATAATGGAAAAGGAGCTAGGGTGTTAAAATTCATTAATAAAACTGAAACCGCCCAAAATTACTCTGTACCCCCAAATTTTCCTTTGTACCCCCAATTCAAAACCTAGGGGGTACAGTGTACCCCCAATTTTTTCTTTGTGTCCCCAGTTCAAAACCTGGAGGGTGCATGTACCCCCAAATTGAAAACCCAGTGGGCATGCTGAATATAACTTGACCCATTGTAATTATGTCAGATAAGCATTGTAATACCCTGCAAAAGTCAATTTAACCCTTTGCCAAACAATTCCGAGTTTTAACGACCCTGTTGGAGAAACGTTTCGAAAACATTGTGGTAACCAGCATTTTCTCCTTTTCCCACAATGTTTTCTATCCTAGCAGGGAACTTAACTCATTTGTTTCAATTTTGAATTTGGCGTTTGCAGATGTTTTGAATTTAGAAGAGTCTGAAATCTGTTGTGTAGGAAAGGGTTAATAAAACATGACTGGAAAAAATAACCTCCAGCATGAGAAAGTCTTCATTACTCCCAGTTTGACCTTTTGCCACAACATTTTCAAAGGTTTATATATAAAGATCTAAAAAGTTTACCTAAAGGATTAATGAGTAATTCCTGATACTACCATTGGCAACATGGATAGGTACTCAGGAGGATGTAGGTCAAGATCAGACTACACAAAACAGCAGCTGGAGTGACATTTTGGTCAGTTTACTTCCTATTTGCAGGTAGATCCAAGATAAGGCTACCTAATACCTAGTTGCAGACAGATAGGTCCAAGATAAGGCAGCATAGAACTTGTTATTTATACTGGCTGCTTCTTGATTCTAAGCAAAAACAGAAGTGTTTGAGTGAAACTACTTTTACACCTCAAAACTACACTATGTTAACTCTTCACCACACAACAAAATTTTAGACTGGCCCAAATTTAAAGCATTTGCAGATGACAAATTAAATATGGGTCAAATGTTTTGTCTCTGATAGGTTAGAAAACAAGGTGGGAAATGGAGAAAATGCTTGTTATCCCACAATGTTTTCAAAAGTCTTAATTTCCCAGAGGCATTAAAACTCATTGTGTGGTAAATAGTTAAGAATAATTACATGTTAAGGTTTGACAAAAATACGGCAAAACTTACATATGAGCCATGCTGTTTCAAAAGGGTGCTTAATGCATTTGTAAAAGGCATGGACACAGGTCAGCCTTTGCAGTCCGCATAGATTGACCTGGGCTAAAACCTTTTGCTATTAGCCAATTTTCTGTATGACAAAAGACCATTCTACCTCATGATTCAGTCGGTTGTCAGACAAAATAGACATTATGGATCCATGATCATGTGATGACTTGCTTGGTATCATGCATCACTGGGAATCATTAAGTCCCCTTTTCAGAGAGCATGACTCATATTCATTGACTCTTTTACCAAATGACAAAATTTAGCTGAAATGATTCTAATTGTCTGTGAAAGTTACTCCTTTTCCTACAAGGTAGTCTGAGTTGTTAAAACTCAGAATTATGTAGTACACTCATTTTCGATAAGTAGGTCGATTTATTGTCTCCCTTCAGACATTTTAATTTGAATACAAATTAGAATGTATTTTTGCACAAAATAAGTGAGTACAATCAGGTGTCTAAGAAATAGTCACTTTTAGGAATCCTGGAAAATATTTAACTGAGAAAATTTGAGTCAAGGATTCATTTTTAAATGTTCATTACTGTTGCCAAAGTGAGAACTGAACCTTTAGCAGTTTATATTTACCAAATTGATAATGAATTTATGGGAACCATTCACAGTAAAGACCAGAGTTGATATTGCTGTGTCCAGAATAATGTAGCAAGATACTCCAATGTCCATGAAAAAATAATGCTAAAGCAATGTCTAGCTGTTGCGGAAATGTGAAAAAAGCACAAAACCTTCGTTATCATTCTGTATAATTATACTGATTACTGGTTTTCTTAACACAAATTTGTCAAAAAGACAGGGTAAATTCGATTACTAACCAATATGTAAGGCATCTAGAATAGCAAAATTTGCAGTGATGATACATTCGGTTGAAAAGAAAAACGACTTTGGTATGCAAGGTCTAGTGTAAAAGTAAATCTGGAAACCTTGTTACCGCACATTTCAAACAATCACTGATCTCTCCAAGTCTTCGCTTTATTTCCATGGTATGTGCATGTTAACTAGCTAAAATGTAACATGGTGATGTTCGGACTAAAGCATTATTCATGAAATAGTGGTCAAATAAATTCTTCGTTCCTTAAACTTTTGTTATGCAAAATACAGAACTTGATGAAAAGTCATGGTCTCAATGGCTAACAGTACTTTAAAGATAATGTCAATCTTACCAAATCAGTGTGGCATATATTAGACAAGAAAGGTCGATGATACATGGTTTTTTAGGCTGATCCGAGACATTCACTAAAAGGCATTCATTAGAGTGGGCATCCTTTTGCATGGCTTATTTGTTTACAATGAAAACATGTTTTCCTGAAAAGAGGTCTTGTCTTTGTAACTAAATCTGCTTCCATGATTACCTGAAAACCAGTACCACATCTAAGCCTCTTCATGTTTACCATCAAATCTTCGGAAACATAGTTCATTTGAAATACATACATTTCCTTAGGTAACAAAGGTTTTGCCATGGTAACGAAGGTCTAAGATTGAAAAATGAGATGCTGTGACATAAGACACTTAAAAAAAAAAATTTCTGTGTAGAACTACAATGAACCAGAAACAGGCAATTGATTGATTTACATCCAAAGACATTTACATTTGTTTTCAAATTTGTATTAAACTTTCATTACATCAGTCTGCGGAGTCTTTAACTGCTCTGCACAATTTGTGTCTTAATAAACTACTGCGAATCTACTTTTTAAGAATAATATGTGCTGAGGGTTAATTTTGCAAGGCAAAGAATATTTCTAGGTCTGAAATATTTTTTTTGTATGAATTGTGCAAGAATAGATCAATTTGTAAGTTAGTCATCAGTTGTTATATTCAAAACGAGACCCTTTACTTTAAAGGTTATAGCAAAACTGTATCGAAAAAACAGAAAAAAATGTTGGATTTCTGTTTGTCGGATGTAATATGTGTCTATGTGGCATGGAACTTATTTCAACTAAGTTTTACAAATATTTGATGTCAGAAGCAGGATTTTAAAACATAAGCGCTTAGTCACAAAGGTTATGCTAAACAGACATTTAAGAATAAACATGGCCTCCATTATATTGACTTTCTCCTAAACCAGACAAGCAATGCTTTCAAAATTTTCGGACAACATTCCAAAGAGGTATGAAAATTTTTTGGCATTGGTGACATAGCCTTACCAGAAAGTTCATTTTTCAGTCTTTGTTTTCATGAAAATTACTTTTTAATGGACCTATGTATTTAAAAACAGCGGGTAACAAGTTAAAGACATATACATGTGTAAGTAACAAACTGAGGTTGTTAAGTTTGACTTTGAAATTACATAGAATTTCTGGGGAAAAAAGAGTAGAGAATCCATTCTTTCTAAAAATAGACATGAAAAGTTGGAGGTTAGAAATCATGATTAGGGTAATTGGCCTTTGAGTAGAACAGGTTAGCAATTCACACAACTGCTGTTCTATTCTTGGGTGAGGTACTGTTGTGGATGATAGTAGGGTAACTCAAGACTTTAACCAAAGCTAACAATGCATGCAAAACAACAAGGTTACCGATAGAATATTACGCTAAAACAGTCATAAATCTTCCTTTCGGATTTTCGCCTGTGGGACTAACGCATTCCCCATTGAGTCGAACACGTAATTTGACACAGCCCAAGAGTTGAATGATACTAAATCATCAATTGCCTGTAACCTGCCAAGCAAAACCGGAGTGGTTTCGATGAACAGAAACCTTTTCATCTAATCGATAAGCAAAGAATAAGCCCAAAATACTTCTCTATGTTGTCTGTTGATATGGAAGTACAATGATGAAATAAAAGCATAAAAATACAAACCTGTTATTTCAGATCTTGAGCAAAAGAAGGGATGTAGGCTTTTCTGGACTCTCTGTAAAATTTTGGTGACAGCGTGGTTTTGTTATGATCCAGATCTAAATTTCCTCCAATTAGATCTACAAAATATCAGTAGATCTAGCAGACAACTTGAAGATCGAATGTGTGGAAGACAAGTCAAAATTGAATGACTGTATCAGAACAAGTAAAAAGTTGCATGAGAAGAAATTGCTTGTATTAAAGTTTCATCCTTATCCAAACAACAAGTCATTATCTGGGCACTTTGACATGTCATCTGCATTGGAGCAAGGGTTAAAGGTGCAGATCTTTGTCTGGGTCCAAGTTATGCTTATGGCTGATCAGAGAAATTTCTATGAATGAGAAAATATTTGTCTGTAGCAGAACAAGAAAAGTGGCATAGGAAGAACAGTGTTCCCACTGAAAATTTTATTTGGGGGTTTTTGTACCCCCTACAATTGAAAAATGGGGGTATAAGAAAAAAAATGGGGGTACAAATTAAAAGAGAAAAATTAATATGCCCACAACTCTAAATTGTTTACTTAATGCCTCATTTTCAATTAGATGCAGAACAATCATATAGATCTACTATGTAAATATACATTTTTAAACGTAACTGACACTTAAATAATTGTTTGTCAAAGTGTTAACTAGTAGTCTTTATGCTCATCTTTTCACATGCCTTATCTACATTAAACATTGTAGAAGTCTGACTGAAGACTGCTGTATTCAATATGCAGTGTTCCCACTAGCTTTTTATTTCAGGAGTACACACTTACCCCTTGAGTTGTGGGGGGGGGGGGGTGTCTAGATTTCATATTTGATTTTGAGATTATGACAGTAATGATTCTCAAAGCAATCGATACAGATGATTTGCACCAAAAAAGTTCGTTATATCAAGATATTTGTGGAAATTTACAGCTTACACCTATTAAAAGCTGAAAAGACAGAAGGAAGTGACTGTGATCGGACAATGTAAGATGGAGCATTTTGTTGTGTCATGGGTTTCCGCGTTTTATGGACCGATCAATCTTTCATGTCCGTTCATTTATGGATAAGTCTTTCTGCATGAATTGAATTCTTTTTTCTACATTTTGAATGGTTCTACAACTAGTGTACCTTGCTCGCCTACGGGAACCCGAATTCTGAATTCCGAAAGCGTCTAAAGTAGGCCTATATTTCTGAGATATTCCAAATACAGGTTTTCAGACGAAAGACGTTGACATCGACAAAACGCTTTTTTATCGACTGCGTTAAACAAAGGAGAGCTGAAGTAAGGATTTATTTGGAAACAAACGAGTCCCAGTCTGCAATATTATTGATCGTGATAATAAATACCGAGTACGCCGATCATGTAAATATTCTGTAAATAGAAAGCTGGAAATCCAAAATGTTTCCGATGATTTATATTTTCTGCAAATCGCACTTGCGTGAGCTGTTCTATGCAGGTGTTTCCTACTTTTTTTATGTGATCTTCTGTATTTTTTGTGCGTGATTTCACGTATAGGTTTGTAATTTTGTACGTGTTTTATTTCATTTATACGTGTTTCACGCACGATTTTGCGTGATCGGGAACTCTGGAAGAAATTGCTTGTAGTAAAGTTTCATCCCTTTTCAAACAAAAATAATGATGAAAAGTCATTATCTGAGCACTGTGACATGTCATCTGCATGGGGGGGGGGGGGAGGTGTTAAAGGTATGGGTCTTTATGATATGAGTCCAAGAGTCCAAGTTACCCTTATGGATGATCAGAAATTCCTGTGAACGAGAAAATATTTAGTGGATTTTTTTCATTCATAATTATTAATTGTTTATCAAGCAACCCAGTGTTTAACTCTTTACCACACAATCCCGACTTTTAACGACCTTGACAGGGAAGCCTTTTGAAAACATTGTGGGAAAAGGAGAAAATGCTGGTAACCAGCATTTTCTCCTTTTCCCACAATGTTTTCTACCCTATTAATGACAGAAATAATTTTAGCAACATTTAATTTGTCGTCTGCAAATGCTTTCAATTTGGTTCAGTCCAAAATTTTGTCGTTTGGTAAAGGGTTAAATGACATAGACAAAACATTGTAGGGAAGGACAACAAATTGTTGGTAACCACCATTTTCTCCCTTTACCAGAACCTTTTCACCTCCTTCAAAGATAAGTTGCATGATTTTGGCTACATGTCATAATTTTGCCTGAAAAGTGGACATGACTAAAACTTTTATAGTCTGGTAAAGAAGTATGCAGATTCGCTGAAAAGTTTCATGGAAGTAACATGTTTGTGTGTACCCGTGCTCCAGAAATTTGGGATTATACTATCGGGAAAATATGAGAGGAAACCTCAATTACTTCAAGTTATTTCTGTATTTTGACAAACTAGATGCCGTGATTTCAAATCATGGAATTATTTTGTAACATTACTCTGAATGCCATTCATGAAGCAATGATTGCTAAGTTTGTATTTTCTAAAGAATCATTTCCTGACTGTTTACCCCTTTAATTATTTCAAAAGCCTCCATTGTTTTCTCTCCACCAGCTCTTTGTATTTTTTTTTAATTTCTCTTTTTAATGAGCTGTGTTGGCAAACTTAGTAATGGGTTTGGCTTTGGTGGCTGGAAGCAAGTTTGGGGGAAATACCTTTTTGTGATATGTTATTCACATATGGTACATGGACTCGTCTAATGTGCGGCTAGCCTGAAAGGCAGTTTCATGGGCTTTCTTTTTATCACCTGTAATAGCCAATTCAACCTCGGATAATGTCATTTCCAGAGTACATTCCGTTCCCACCGTGGCGGATGTACTTGGTGCTGTGTTACTGGAGATCACTCTCCCTTACAGCATAGGTTCTTCATGTATAAAATCAATACCTGACTACTGCATTAGGGAGAATTCTCTTTAGGTCAGGGGTTAGTGTATTGGTCTTTTAAACCTCAATAAATGAGGATATTTGCCACACAGGTTTGAACCCCAGCCGGAGCAGTTTGTATTTGAGCTATGCATTTGTTACGAAGTTCCATGTTCGTAAGAACTGGAACTGTCTGAGTTTCTGTATCCATAAGTCCAACCCTTGATGTCTCTGCAAAATGGGTGCTAAACAAGGTGTCGACTTTACCTCAGATGTATCAGACAGTAGATTCATGGAAGCAGACACACGTAACAATATCAATTTCTTGATCAAACTAATGCATTTCTTGATACACAATATCTCCCTTATGTTAATAAGTATCTGTTAGAGTACTTTTCGTTCCGCTAAGCCCCGTAACTCAGTCGGTGGCGTACAGGACTTGAGAACAGGAGGTCGCTGGTTCGATCCCCGGCTTGGCCAATTTCTTTCAGAGGATTGATGATAGTCATTGTGACAGGATTTCTTCCTCTCCCACCACTGACCATTTTTCAACCATGGTTATCTGGGAAAGCAGCCAGTGGATTGGAGAGAATATTGTGCAGAGTACTGGTAGAAAGAAACTCCAGGAAAGCATGGATAGGTGCACTGGCGCTGCAGTATAACTGAAATAATGTTGAGAATGGCGTTAAACACCATACAATCAGTCAATTTTTCTTTCCTTTTCACTCTTTGCAATTTTCATATTTTGAAAAAAAATTGTGCAGTCTACAAGACCTTACCGTGGATGTCATAAGCGTCTCGGGGGGGGGGGGAAAAAGAGACTGAAACTACCAAAATGAACTGCACATAGTTTGAATGAGGGGAAACAGAGATTCTCAAAACCGCCGATTATTGTCATTTGTTATTGCTTGTAATGGCAGAAAATGCGGCTTAAAAACGTTCAACTCTGGGGCAAAATCGACTCAAGGGCGAATTACCCTAGTGAGTAAATATTTGAGTGACAGTGACACTTTTGCCTATTAACCCTTAGAGCACCAAATAAACCAAACAACTATTTTCAGTCTAGAGATAAAACCCAAATAATAGCAGTTTCAAGAGACAATGCTATCCAGAATGTCTCAACAAAGCGGACTGTGTAGATCAAAGATCAGACTGCATGTTTTGTGCAGTCTGATCTTGATCTACAAAGGCAACTATAGGTGTGAAAGGTGCTTTAAGGGTTAGATACCATGGTAATTTTGATGTTTTTTAAAACTGTTCTCAACATTATTTGAACTGTGCAGGGGGTGCCACTGCAACTATGCATGCTTTTCCTGGATTTTTGTTTATTAGTAATTTGCAGAATATTCTTCCAAAGCCACTGGCTGCTTTCCCACATAACTATTGTCGAAAAAATGACCAGTGATGAGAAAGCAATGAAAGTTGCCCCCATAACTATCATCAGTCCTCGGAAAGAAATTTGCAAAGTTGGAGATTTGAACCAGTAACACCAAGGTTTCAAGTCCCGTATGTTACAGACTGCTTCCTGGCTTGGATTTTGAAAGGTCTGCTCTGAAGTAAACCAATAAACAATCAATTGTGGATTGCTTATTGACTGTGTGGTTGTTTTTACGCTCTCAATGTTGTTTTAGTCATGTAAGAGAGAAAGATCATTTATTCAAATATGTCCCCAGTCTTACCAGTACTTGGCTGGGGCTCTGAAGCATCTTGCCAAAGGACACTCTCATTTCATGTCTGTGTGACTTTATATTCAGGAAAATGTTGGGAGTGGGATGAGGGTCTCTTTCTACTACATAATAGAAATTGTTTCTGAAATTTTTATACTTGTATTTATTCATTTACAGATGTCTGATGTTGAACTTACTGACCTCTCATTCTTTGCATATTCTTGATGACAGTGATACAGTGCTGGGCACCTAAGGTTGCATGATGTAATTGATAGCCAAGGCTACAGTTTCAGGTTAGTCTTTAAGTCATCTACCTGTGAAAAATATTTGCAGACAACACAAAAGTTAGAAGAAATGTTAAGACATTGTGGCAAAATGAGAAACTGCTTTCAACTATGAATTTTACTTTTACCCTTTGCCACAATGTTTTCCAAAAAGGTCAGGTGTAAGACACAAAAAGAATATAATTAGTAATTCCTTTCATCGACAGTGGATCATGAAAAGTATTGTAGAGCATGCAGATCAAGATCAGACTGCATACAGCAACAAATGGCGAGACAGTGGGTAGTGCCAAGTTGCAGTCAAGTAGATTCAAGATAAAACTGCATAGAGCTTTCATCGTATTTCGAAGATACTCTGGCAGTTACTTTGTCCTAAACCAAGACCAAAGGTCTCTTCTTGGCAACGGAATAACTTGTAGACCACAAAAATTAGCCTTACATCTTGACCGAATATTAACCCTTTACCACAAAATCCCACCTTCAACAACCCTGAGAAAGAAGGCTTTTGAAAACATTGTTGAAAAAAGAGAAAATGCTGGTGACTAGCATTAACAACCATCTGAATTATGAGGTGCGATAGTCATTTGAGCCGCAGAAAATTGACCAGTAGCAAAAGTTTTTGACCAATATCAGCCTGCACAGTCCACAGGAGCCCACCCGGTTAGCTCAGTGGTCAGCGTGTCCAATTCGTGAACTGGTGGTTGCGAGTTTGATACTTGATTGAGGCAAACTTTCTTTCTGGCAATTTTTTGTTTCTCACCTTTGATGCATATGGGAAAAGTAGTCAGTGACTTGGAAAGTAAGTTGTGTCTGTACTGGGATGAGAAATCTAGAAAACACATGTTTAGGTGCACTGGTGGCTGTTAAAATGGTGCAAAATTCCAATACAAACAAACAGACCACAGGAGAAATGGGCCATTAAGCCCTCTTTTCATTGAGCATGGTTCATATGATATATTTGAGGACAATGCCGCAACAAGAGAAATTGCTCATGATTAGCAGTATGTCCCTTACCACATTGTTTTCAACACTGTTCTGCTGCAAGAACAAAAAAGTTACCTGCATGACGAAATGTATTGGTTAAGAGACCTCAAAGCCCCAATGTATTATGACATTTATTTCATTGCATGATGAAATATATTCAAATCAAACTAATAAGTCCCAGTTATTTTTAACCTATATCCTGCCACTGGCGACCGTTAACCCTTTCCCAAATGACAAGTTTTATACTCGACCAAATTAAAAGCATTTGTAGACGACAAATTGAATGTAGCACACATGACGAATTCTTTCTTTGATAGAACAGAAAACGTTGTGGGAAAAGAGAAAAATGCTGGTACCTAGCATTTTCTCCTTGTCCCGCAATGTTTTCAGAAGGCTTTTTCCTCAGTGTTGTTGAAAATTGAGATTGTGTGGCAAAGGGTTAACCCTTTGCCAAATGGTAAATTTTAGACTTGTCTAAATTTAAAAGTACCTGCAGATGACAAAGCTGAAAGTGTTTCAAATAAACCAAAGTTTTTGGACAGGAGGAAAAAAAACATTGTTTTCTTAGACCTTTCTCCTCATGGTTGTATGGTAAAGGGATTGTATGTTAAAGGGTTAATTTTTTACAAGATGGCAAAAATTCAAACTGACATTTTTTAAAGCATCTGCCGACAACAAGTTAAATTTAGCTCAAATTATGAAATTTGTTTGAAAGATTAGAAATATTGTGGGAAAAGGAGAAAATGCTGGTTACAAGCATTTTCTCCTTTTTTCCACAATGTTTTCAAAATCCTCTGTCAGTTATGGATTCTGTGGTAAAGGGTTAATGATTTTTTTATCGGTTATTGCATTGAGTACTGAAGCCCTGGTTGAGCATGATTCTTTCGAGAATTTGAGAAAGTTTCGAGAAATTACATTCTGGTAACTTTTCAATCAACATAGTTCAAAATGTTACTTCTTATGCTGTTTTATACTGTAAACCGTAGGTCTGTGAATTAAAACCTAGTTGAAACATGTAAGAATTTAAAGGTATTTTGGTCATCTTTTATTTCTAAGCTCACATAGGAACGAAGTGTATAGAGGTGAGCTATTGTGATTGGTCTTTATCCGTTGTCCGTCTGTCTGTCAGACCATTTAAATTTTCCTGTTAATGTGATACAGTTTATATTTTTTGGTCCAATACTCAGTTTTAGTTTCCAGTATAACTAGTTAAAACCCTATCAGAAATGTAGGCCATTCAAAAATTGATAAGGAAAAATTAGCCAGCCAAAGTTTAAAAAAGAAATCTTGATTACATGATAAAGCCAGCACTTTTTAGTTCTACTGTCTCTGAAAGCCAGCAGAAGTTATGTCATGGTGTGCTTTCAGTCATCCGTCTATTCTGTTTTTCTTTTTCTTGTTGAAGTGATAAAGCTTGCATTTTTGGTCGAATTTTCATGAAACTTGCACAGTTTCTTTATATCATAAATAGCCTGAACTCAATTGATTATGAAATAAATCTGACAATAAGTAAGGAAAAAGTAGCCCTTGAAAGTAAAAAAATTTCCATTTTTTTTTAACACAATAGTCTGCATTTGTGATCAGATTTCTGTGAAACTTACAGAGTTTCTCTTTATCATCAATAGCTTGAACCATATTGATTTTGAAAAAAAAAAAAAAAAAAAACAATTAGTAAGGGAAAAGAAGCCGCTTAAAGTTGAAACATTTATATTTCTTGCTTAAGCAATCAAGTCTGCATATGTGGTCAGAATTTTTTTGACACTTGCACAGTTTCTTTATATCATCAATAGCTTGAAACCTATTGATTTTGAAAAAAACATCTGGCAATTAGTCACCAAATCTCATACAGTAGGTTACATTTGGAAATATTTAAAAACCCAATGTGAACTCTATTAAGAGGCTACATTGTGGTCCAACAGCTATGAAATATGGTCAGAATATTTGTCATGACAATATTTTAAATGGGTCACCCTGGATAAAAAATAGGTCCGTTGATCAAATAGAAAAAAGCTTTGTACCCTCTGCAGGCCATATTTTCAATCCAGCCCAAATGAAATGTGGCTAGAAAGTTTAAATTAATAATATCCATAATGAGTTTGAGAAAAGGTCACCTCTGATTAAAAATTAGGTCACTAAGTCAGTAATACAAAGACCTTATAACAAATGTGCTCTCTAGAGGCAATATTTTCTGCTCACTGCTTGTTCATGATTTTTTTTGGTAATATTTTAGAGGGGTTGCAAATTAAATGTCTTATTTTCTGAGGCATTGATGATCTTGCAAAGGCTCACTACACCCTGGATGCAAGTGGCAGCAGATGATTCAGAAAATGTCCTGCAAAAATGTTTGCACTATCCACAGTATTACAATTGAACAAGAAAAAGGACTTAAAAATGGGATAAAAAGCAAAAAGTAAAAATGAAATAACTTGTAGAAAATTGAAAAAGAAAATAATAAGATAAATAAAGGAAAAAGATAAAACATTTTTATAAATAAAGAAAAATAATAATGACTGATTTAAAAACCATGAAAAAAATAGATATTAAAAAAAAATAAATAAAAATTAATATATTTAATGAAACTGAAAGAAAAATATATATAAAAATAAAAGATAACTCTGATAAAGAATGAGAAAGACAAAGGTGTACATTTAAAATATGTGGATATGTGGGTACTAGAGAATAGTAAAAAGTATCAAGAATATGACGCTAGGGGGAAAAAGCGTAAGAAATGGAAAAGAAATTAAAATATTTTATATAATAAATTGAAAAAGAAAATAAAAATAGAAAAAATAAAGGGGAAAAAAAAAAAAAAAAAAAATACACAAAAAAAATTGAAATATTTTATGTATGACGAAAAATAAAAGTGAAACGATTTTAAGAAAAAAGAAAAAAAGAAAAGAAAAAATGACACATTTTATGAAAATATAGAAAAAAAAAAATGTGTGTATGTTTAAGAAGTGTGTGTGTGGTGATTAGCGATAGAATTATTTTCAATTTTTACAAAAGATTGTGCTCATCCATAGTGCAGGAGATTTGTCCTCTACTTCCAAATCTCAAGCAATTGCAAGATCTGGGACCAAAATGTAAAACAAAAATCATCATCTTGTGCAAAGTCGGATGTTCATGATCTTTATTCCAAAAATATATAAGTGAAACACTCAATAAGATACTTTCCAAGATTGTCAAAGAAGTAAAGAAGTAAATTTCAGTTTCCAGTATCCATGTCTGACATGATGATTTTTGATCGAAATTGACCATCCAGAAACAACATGAATAATGTGAGGTTTTATGCATTGTTGGGTGTTGAGGATGTTAAATAGAAAAGTAAATACAATGTAAGCGAAAATATTGCTGAAAGACTTGTGCTGATGTTATTTGTTTGCCTGCCAACAAAAACTAAGACTAACAAGAATTTTCAGACAGTAAATCAAATTGAGATCAAATGTTAGAATGTAAAATGATTGAAAACATTTTCTTAGCAAGTATGATTGTCAACAATAGGTATACTTCACAACAGAAATAGTTGAAATCAAATACAAATACATCTGGCATGTTTGAGTATAGCCAATGAATAGCTGTAGCAAATGAAACGAACAAGAATCACAGAAACTTTGTGGGTCGAAATTGGCACTGTTTGATGGGTCGTAAGTTTTTCATTGGCTTACATAGTGAATATAGAATTCTTGTTGGAGATCAATATGCCTTGAACATGTAATATTTGGTATGTAGTATCATTTTATGACCCTCTCTACCAGGATTCTTCAAATTAAAGCTGTTGGATTAAAAGCGACCCAGCTCCAAGGCTCTGTCAATTGTAGCCCTTAGTCAAATATGGTCAAAGGATGAAAAAGCACTAGTTTAACATTTTCCTTTAGTAAAGGCATTTAAAACTTTGCAGAAACGATTGAGCTTTTGCAACACAATTCCCTCTTTTGACAACTCTTGGGAAGGAGACTTTCAAAAACATGTTTTTTTTCACCATTTCCGTGAGAAATCTCATTATTTTGCCCAGATTTGATTGGTTAATCGTAAAATGGTTTCCATTTCCAAGTTGAATTTTATCATAGGGTGAAGAGGGAAGCCTAGGTCTACAAACTTGGAATGATTTGTCATTTAGTGGGCTTTCTCAATGTTTTTTGTATGTCACTTTTTATGTGAAGTCTGGCTGTCTGTACTCAGTTTAGATCCTTTATTGAATAAAAAAAACATGAAGGTCACTAACTTAAAACTTCATTCCTTGATGATCAGCAGTAAGAAGATGCTGCACATTCTGTCATATTCGCTAGACCCTTAATTTTATTTGATGTGTAATGTAACTTTTTGACTTGTTTGCAAGTTTAAACCCATAGAGAAAGGGTCAAATTTGTCACAATTCTTGACACTCCTGTATATATTTCCTAGGTCCCCCAACATACTTATCTAACTTTAAAGAAGAAGCAATTATAGTTTATCAGTGTTCAATCTAGGATTTGGAAAAAGAGTAGTGGATTTGTTCCCATGTTTTTAAAAAATGTTGGGGATGTTCAAGAGCTGTGGGGTCCATAAGACAATGTATATAACTAAAATGCCAAATTTGCTAATTTATTCAGTCATTCTTTTTATTATGTAAAAGTTCAAAAACAAGCACAAACATGATAGAGGGCTCCTCGTCTGTCTAGTTAGAATCAATATAATCAATATTGACCGAGGCTTCATCAGCTTCATCATCAGCTTTCTGGGATTGGGATGTGTTAGACAGAGTGAATTAGTCATGTTGTGTTTCAACATTACTGGATTGCAGAGTGATCAGTTTAGAAGTTAAGAAATTTATATTGCAGGAGACTGAAATAGTTATTGTCATACCATCTCTATGGGCAAAGGAAAAGGTGTGTTTATTTTCCAGCTTTGATAGGACATTAACTAATCTGTCACATGTCAAAAGGCTGTAAAATAGCTCAAAGCACAAATATTGATAGAGTTCCACATAAAATATCTATTTCAAGTTGAAAAATATCTTCAAATGATACTCAGTGAGATATTTTTATTTTAATAAAAATGGGTTTGAGGTATTCACAATTTGAAGACCACATTTCCAGTAAGATGCTTATAACTGGGCTCATTCTCAAATTGATCATAAGCAGAGAACCAGTAATTTCCGACAGACCGATATTCTTCCGGCATGAAAATCGCTTGACTTTTCTAATCTGAAAAGTGATTCATATTATTTTTAACCAGTGTTTGCATGCTATAGGCTAGTTATTCAAAGTAATCAAAGTACCATAGATAACCTATGATGTGATTTTTAAATGTGAGACCTTGTGCCACACTGTGTTAGAAAATGAGCGTATTGTAATCAAAGTACCATGGGTAACCAATGATGTGAATTTTGAATATGGGGGCCTTGCATCACATTGTGTCAGGTAATGTGGGTTGGGTATTTACAGAAATGCAGGATTCCCGAAATCCTGCAGCCTAGATGAAACACAGGTCCAGGATGTTTATTGGACACTGAAGTCCTCTTACTAAACCATATTGCAAAGGAATTACGCTGCAGTCATAGAACAGTAGTCACTGTTTCTTAGCGAAAGCCACTTCTTTCAAAATCAAACAGATAATAATTTGCCCACAGGTCATTGTTCTGGATTCTTTTGTTTTTCTTGTTGTTACTTGTAGATTTTTCTGTCCTCCTCTATATTTTAACTCTAGTACTTGTTTATAGCAAAGACATTATGCTAGCAATTGTGGAACCCTAGATATGATTTCTAAGCCTGAGTTTTTTCTATTCAATCTATGAATACTGGAACCACATGCCATTTTACTAAATCTGTTTGTGTTTCTTGAATTTTTTTTTTTTTGCTATAAAATTAATCTGCATACTTGTTTGAAAAGGAAATAATTCTTTGGGTAGGTGGATTGGTTAAAGGTGTAGTATTGGAATGGGAAGATATATTTTGGATGGATGGATAATTGGTTGTGGGTTGGGTTTGCAGGGAGAGGAACAAGTAGGTTAGGGGTGGGGTGGGGTGGGGTGGGTGGGGTAGGGGAGGGGAGGGGTGGGGGTTGGGTGGGTTGGTTTAGGGTAGGGTGGAGTAGTATGTAGGTAGTTAGTGTACTTAAGTTTGTTAGGTAGTTTTGGTGGAGTAGGTAAGTAGAAGAGAAGTAGATATGTAGGTAGGTAGAATAGTCTAAGAAGGTAGGTTGTGTAAGGTAAGTAGTTAGGTTAAGTAGGTAGGTAGAGTATTTAAATAGGTAAATTAGGTAGGTTGAGTAGTGTAGGTAGGTTGAATAGTAAATCAGGTAGGTTAATTAGGTAGGTAAGACAGATTTGGTAGGAAATCAAGTTTGGTAATGAATAACAGGCAAGGGTGGTAGATGACGTAGAACAGTAGAGAGAGGTAAGTAGATAAGAAGAGTTGAGAGGTAGATTGGTCAGTAGGGTTGTAGAGAAGTACTTTAGGTAGGCAGTGGAGTAGGTATCTAAGTAGAACATGTATATAGGAATAGCAGGAAGGTAGAGTGGATTAAGTAGTTAGAGCAGGTAAGATGTAGAGCATGTATTTTGGTAGTTTATGTAGGTAGAGTCTGCAGGTAGGAAGAGTAGGCAGGCAGGTAGGTAGGAATGTAAGTAGAGTCAGTAGGAGGTCGGAAGAGTTGGTAGGATATAGACATGTATGTTTAGTTTATGTTGGTATAAAGAGTCAGGTAGGAAAAGTAGGCAGGTAGGTAGGTAGGCAGGCATTTTGGTAGATAGTAGAATGGAGCGAAGGAGAAGGAAAAGAGAGGGAGATAGTGAGAAGAGAAGGAAGAGATGGAGGGGAAGGTAGGTGAAGAGAAGGAGAATAGGAAGGAAGAAAGTAGAGAGAAGAGGAAGGATGAAAGGGGAGGAAGGAAAGGGAAGAGAGAAGGAAGGAAGGAGGAGAGGAAGAGGAGAGGAAGAAAGGGAGAGAGTGATGGAAGGCAAGGATGAGAGAGGGAGAGCAGGAAAGTTAGAGTTGTTAGATAAGGTAGATTAAGGAGAGATGGGGAAGGGAGGGTAAGGTTGGAGAAGTGGAGGAAGGAGAGGAGGAAGGAAGGAGGGGAGGGGGAGGGAGAAGTGGAGGAAGGAGAGGAGGAAGGAAGGAGGGGAGGGGGGTGGGAGAGGGAGGGGAGGGGGGTGAGAGAGGTAGGGACAGGGAGGTGGGGTTTACGATAAAAGTAGACATAATGGAGGGTACAGGAAGGGATGAAGGCAGGAAGGAAGGGATCAATGGAGTTGTTTAGGGCTGAAATTAGAGAGGAAGGAATTTTAGATATATTTTTGGTCATATGGTTCCAGACATATTTGAGTTCAAATTGCTTCCCTTTTGTACAATATTAAAGCTACATGTGCAAAATACTTTGTATTTCATTTAAAATTGTAAATGGTACAGACATGAGGAATATCTAAATTGTTTTAAGAAATTCAGATGTAGATAGCAGACCAAAAAAATTAAAAGCATGCCAGGGAAATAGATGCATGGATACCCAACATTATGACACAATGATTGATTGATTGTATGGTGTTTAACGCCGTTTTCAACATTATTTCAGTTATATCACGGCGGCCAGTGCACCTATCCATGCTTTCCTGGAGTTTCTTTCACAAGTACTACACACAATATTCTTTCCAAGCCACTGGCTGCTTTCCCACATAACCATCGTCAAAACAATGGTCAGCGGTGAGAACAGAATGAATCCTCTCGCAATCACTATCATCAATCCTCGGAAAGAAATTGGCTGAGCCGGGGATCAAACCAGTGACCTCCTATTCTCAAGTCCTGTACACTACCGACTGAGCTACAGGGGCTCGGCTATGACACAATGACTTATGAGAGAAGAATTATTGAATGCATATATACTGTACATAATACTTATTGGATAAGCGTGAAAGGATGAATATATGCCAAGTTTTTTGTCTTGATACTACATGTATCTAGGACACATGTGATGATGTATTGCCCTGAGTCAAAAGGAAAGTCACTAGGTCATACCTAAGAAAAAAGTGGGTGCACTCTAGAGGTTCAGGAAAACATTTGTAGGTGTACTGGCTGCTGTGATATATCTGACATGTTGCTTACAAAGAAAGAAAACGATAGAAATAGAAGTTTTCATCAATATTGAACAGGCCAAAAACTGCAGTTGCAATGAGACAATTTGGTAGATTAAGAAAGAGTTACTATGCAGTATTTGTTTAGAAATTATGTAGAAAAAGATGAAATTAATCAGAGTTTTATGACAAAACTTTGAAACAAAACTAGTACTGTTTTTATCTTAAATTATAAAACAGAAAATAGGTCTTTAATTAAACACAGTAAAAACTCTCCTCATGACCACCCCTGCAATACCAGCAACTTGTTATTACTAACGATTTTTATGAAAACAGAATTTTTCCTTCTTAATGATTAATTGTCACAAACCATAAATACGAGCACCCCGGTATTTCGAAATTATGACCACCAATCTCAGTGCCAGTGATATATTACCTATAGATCTTTAATCAGTTTTCCCAATTTCTTTACAAGTATTTAGTTTTCATATGTATTTAAAGGCAAACTGTAGACAGTGCTACATATATGAAATATTCTTGGGTCCAATGGAATCAACAATCAATTGTCATGGAAAAATAACTCTGACAAAGAATGACAGAGAAAAAAACGGTATATTAAAAAAAATGTGGGTATGTGGTATGTACAAAATAGTAAAAAAATATGAAAAATATGATGTAAAAAAAAAATGTAAGAAATGGGGATGAAATGGAAAAGAAATTGAAATATGTTATAAATGTTGAAAAAGATTATAAAAATAGAAAGAAAAATAATAATAATAATAAATAAATAAATAAAGGAAAAGGAAAAAAAGAAAGGGAAAAAAAAAAAAAAAAAAATTGAATATTTTATTTATAACAAAAAATAATGATGAGAATGATTTTAAGAAAAAAATTAAAAAAAAGAAATAAAAATTGATATATTTTATGAAAATATGAAAAAAAAAAAACTTTTGTAAATCAATTCATATTGTTTTTAATCAGTGTTTACATGGTATAGGCTAGTTTTTCGAAGTAATCAAAGTACTGTAGGTAACCCTATGATGTGAACTCTAATTGTGGGGCCTTGTCCCACATAGAGCTGGGATGAGTACTCGAGTACCGGGGTATCGGGTAGGGTACCGCCGGTACCCGGGTACTAAATCATTACCCGAGTACCCGATAATCATATAGTGACATATTAAGTAAAGCTATAATTTTGAAGTTCCAATGAAATAATTTGATCTTCAATACAAGCAAAAAACATGTTACCTACTCCCGTACATGAACCGGAAGTAGATAATCGAAATAGCTTGAAATAAGGCTGTACCGTTTATATCCCCTGCAACGCATAACCAGTCAGTAATGGGTAAATATTGTTATATATTTGCCCATTCAGCATTTTAGGTTTATTTGACATGGACAATGGTAATTTAAATTAAAAGCAAAACATGCGTGCATATTTTGTGATTTATGTATAACGGCTCAAATCATCACAGAAAACTCAACACAATCAAAGACCTATTCAACAGTAATAAGAAAGAGACTATCCAGAGAATAATCTGCATTTTGCAGGCGTTGCATGATCATGACAATCTGGCGCTTACTTTTTAATACAATCCGTGTTATTAAAGGTCTTTAAGACAATATGAAACAATTTAAATGACAAAATTTATTCAGCGGCTACGAACGAACTGCTGCTAACTAGTAACTAATTCTAATCACTGCAAGTAATAACATCGGGTACCCGTGTACCCGCGGGTAATAGGGCCACGGGTACCAGGGTACAAATTTTCTACCCGTCCCAGCTCTAGTCCCCCACTGTGTAAGAAAATGAGCGTAAAATAAAGTACCATTGGTAACCTGTGATGTGATTTTTAAATGTGAGCTTTGTCCTACACTGTGTTAGAAAATGAGCATAAAATAAAGTACCGTGGGTAATCTATGAAGTGATTGTTAAATTTGGGGGTCTTGTCTCACACTGTGCCAGATTATGTTGGGGATTATTTACAAAAAAAGTTGGATTCCTGCAGCCTAGATGAAACACTAGGTCTAGGATAGTTTATTGGACACAGTAGTCTTTTTACGAGGCCATACTGCAAAGCAATTGTGCTGCAGTTGTAGAACTGTAGTCACTGTTTCTTAGCCATAACCACTTCTTTCGATATCAAACAGATGATAATGCTAAAGGTAGATCATTGGCTAACAGGTCATTGTTATTGATTCTTTTGATTTTCTTGTTATATGTAGATCATTTATGCTGTTCCATAGTCAAACTCTATTACTTATTTATAGCAAAGACATGCTCGCAATTGTAGAACCCTAGTCATGATTTCTGAGCCTGAGCTTTTTCTATTTAATCCAAGATTTCTGGAACCACATGCAATTTTACTAAATCTGTCAGTGTTTGTGAATTTTCAAATGTAATTTTCGGCTATCAAATTATACTGCATAGTTAGTTGGGGAGGGAAATTATTCTTGGGGTAGGTAGGTTGGTTAAAAATGTGGCAGAATTGGATGTGTTTTTGATGGGTGGATAATTGGTTGTGGGTTGGGTTTGCAGGGAGGATTGTAGGTGGGTTAGGGGAGGGGAGGGGGGGTGAGGGTGGGTGGGTTAGGGGAGGGGTGGGGGCAGATGGGTTTAGGGTAGGGAGGGGTAGTAAGTAGGTAGTTAGTGTACTTAAGTTTGTGAGGTAGTTTTGTTAGAGTGGGTAAGTAGAATAGAAGTGGTAGATAAGTAGGTAGGTACAATAGTATAGGTAGGTTGAATAGGGTAAGTAGTTAAGTAGGTAGATAGAGTAGTTAAATAGATAAGTAGAGTAGGTAGGTTGGATAGTAAATTGGGTAGGTTAATTAGATAGATAAAGATATGGTAGGTAATGAAGGTTGGTAATGAATAACAGTTGAGAGTAGATGATGTAGTACGGTATAGGTAAGTAGATCGGAAAAGTAGAGAGATCAATAAGTCAGTAGTGTTGTAGAGAAGTAGTTTATATAGGTGGTGGAGTAGATTAGCTCAGTAGAATAGGTATGTAAGAATAGCAGGAACATAGAGTGTATTAAGTAGGTAGTTAGTTGGGTAGAGTAGGTAGGATGTAGAGCATGTATTTTGGTAGTTTATGTAGGTAGTTAGACTTTGTAGGTAGGAAGAGTAGGCAGGCAGGTAGGTATGTAGGTAGAGTCAATAGGTAGGTCAACAGAATAGGTAGGATGTAGATATATATTTTGGTAGCATATGTAGGTATAAAGAGACAGAAGGTAGGCAGGTAGTTAGGTGGGCAGACATTTTCGTAGACTGTTAGATAGTGTGTGTAGGAAGGAAGAGTAAGCTGGTAGGTAGGCAGGTAGGTAGATAAGAGGATTGATTGAATAAGTAGGTGAAATGAGTAGGATGTAGATAGTATGCTGGTAGTGTATGTAGAGCCAGTAGAAGGGAAGACTAGATCAGCAAGAAAGTAGGTAGGTTAGTAGATAGGTAGGTACTTAGGTAGGCAGGTACTTTGGTTGGTAGGTAGGTTAGGTAGCTATGTAATCTTGTGGTAGAGTAGGTGGGTGGTAGGTAGGTTATAGTTGCTAGGTTAGTAGAGAAGGAAGGTTGAGTTGGAAGGTTTACAGATAGTGTAAGTTTTAAGGTAGAAAAGGTAGTTAAGTAGGTTTTATAGGAAGGTCAGTAGTGTACTTTTATAGGAAGGGAGATTTGGGTAATGTTTTAAGGTTAGTTTTAGTTAGAATGGAGAGAAGGGGAAGGAAGAAAGAGGGAGATGGTGAGAAGAGGAGGAAGAGATGGAGGGTAAGGTAGGTGAAGAGAAGGAGAATTGGAAGGAAGAAAGTAGAGAGAAGAGGAAGGAAGAAAGGGGAGGAAGAAATGGTAGGAAATGGGAGAAGGAAGGAAGGAGGAGAGGAAGAAAGGGAGAGAGTGGTGGAAGGAAGGGGTGAGAGAGAGGAAGAGTAGGAAAGTTAGAATTGTTAGATAAGTTAGAGTAAGGAGGGATGGGTAAGGGAGGGTAAGGTTGGAGAAATGGAGGAAGGAGTGGAGGAAGGAAGGAGGGGAGGGGGGAGGGAGAAGTGGAGGAAGGAGAGGAGGAAGGAAGGAGGGAAGGAGGGGAGGGGGGTGGGAGAGGGAGGGAAGGGCAGTGGAGGGGATGGGAGAGGTAGGGACAAGGAGGTTGGGTTTAAGATAAAAGTAGGGATAATGGAGGGGACAGGAAGGGATGAAGGCAGGAAGGAAGGGATCAATGGAGTTGTTTAGGGCTGAAATTAGAGAAGAAGGAATTTTAGATATATTTTCGGTCATGTGGTTCCAGACATCTTGAGTTCAAATTGCTTCCCTTTTATACAATATGAAGCTACATGTGCAAAATACTTTGTATTTCATGTACAATTGTAAATAGTACAGAAGTAAAAGATATCTAAATAGTTTTAGGAAATTTAGATGTAGATAGCAGAAAAACAAACACTGAAAACATGTCAGGGAAATAGATGCATGGATACCCAACATTATGACACAATGACTTATGAGAGAGGAATTATTGGTTGTGATGAATGCATATATACTGTACATAATATTTATTGGATAAGCATGAAAGGATGAATATGTGCCAAGTTTTTTGTCATGATACTACATGTATCTAGGACACGTGTGATGATGTATAGCCCTGAGTCAAAAGGAAAGTCACTAGGTCATACCTAAGAAAAAAGTGGGTGCACTCTAGAAGTTCAGGAAAACATTTGTAGATGTACTGTCTGCTGTGATATATCTTCCATGTTGCTCATAAAGAAAGAAAATGATAGAAATAGACGTTTTCATCAATATTAAATAGCCCAAAAACTGCAGTTGCAATGAGACAATTTTGCAGAGGAAAAAAAGAGTTACTTTGCAGTATTTGTTTAGAAATTATGTAGAAAGAATTGGAATTAATTGGAGTTTTATGACAAAACTTGAAACCAAACTAGTACTGTTTTTATCTTAAATTATAAAACAGAAAATAGGTCTTTAATTAAATACAGTAAAAACTCTCCTCATGACCACCCCTTCAATATGAGCAACTTGTTCTTACAAACAATTTTAGTGAAAAAGAATTTTTCCTTCTTAATGATCAATTGTCATGAACCTTAAATACGAGCACCCTGGTATTGATAAATTTTGACTACCAATCTCAGCCAATGATATATTACCTATAGATTTTTAACTAATTTTCCCAATTTCTTTACTAGTAGCTAGTTTTCACCTGTCTGTAAAGGCAAACTGTAGACAGTGTCCATACATGAATATTCTCGGGTCCAATGGAATCAACAATCAATTGTCATTCTTTAAAAAATTCCTTTGAAAAAAAAACTCTGACAAAGAATGAGAGAGAAAAAAGTGTATTTTCAAAAAATCCGGATAGGTGGTTACTAGTAAATAAGGAAAAAAAAACCATAAGAAATGGAGATGAAATAAAAAAGAAATTGAAATATTGTATAAAAGTTGAAAAAGACAATATAAATAGGGGAAAAAAATAAATAGAAAAAAAAAATGTAAAAATGTTGAGATATTTTATTTATAACAAAAAAGAATAATGAGAATGGTTTTAAGAAAAAATAAAAAAAAAAAAGAAATAAAAATTGATATATTTTATGAAAAAATGGAAAAAAAAACCTCCCAACATTTCTAATGTGAAAATCAATTCATATCGTTTTTAATCAGTGTTTACATGGTATAGGATAGTTTTTCGAAGTTATCAAAGTACTGTGGGTAACCCTATGATGTGATCTCTTATTGTGGGGCCTTGTCCCACACTGTGTAAGAAAATGAGCGTAAAATAAAGTACCATTGGTAACCTGTGATGTGATTTTTAAATACGGGCTTTATCCTACACTGTGTTAGAAAATGAGCATAAAGTAAAGTACTGTGGGTAACCTATGAAGTGATTGTTAAATTTGGGGGTCTTGTCTCACACTGTGCAGGATTATGTTGGGGATTATTTACAAAAAAGCAGGATTCCTGCAGCCTAGATGAAACACTAGGTCTAGGATAGTTTATTGGACACTAGTCATTTTACAAAGCCATATTGCAATGCGATTGTGCTGCAGTAGTAGAACTGCAGTCACTGTTTCTTAGCCAGCCACTTCTTTCGATATCAAACAGATGATAATGCTGAAGGTAGATTATTGGCTAACAGGTCATTGTTCTGGATTCTTTTGATTTTCTTGTTATATGTAGATCATTTATGCTGTTCAATAGTCAAACTCTAGTACTTGTTTATAGCAAAGATGTGCTTGCAATTGTAGAACCCTAGTCATGATTCTGAGCCTGAGCTTTTTCTATTTAATCCAAGATTTCTGGAACCACATGCAATTTTACTAAATCTGTCAGTGTTTGTGAATTTTCAAATGTAATTTCCTGCTATCAAATTATTTTGCATAGTTAGTTGGGGAGGGAAATTATTCTTGGGGTAGGTGGGTTGGTTAAAAGTGTGGCAGTATTGGATGTGTTTTTGATGGGTGGATAATTGGTTGTGGGTTGGTTTTGTAGGGAGGGTTGTAGGTGGGTTAGGGGAGGGGACGGGAGGGGAGGGGAGGGGTGGGAATGGGTGGGTTAGGGGAGGGGTTGGGGTGGGTGGGTTAGGGGAGGGATGGGCTAGTAAGTAGGTAGTTAGTGTAAGTTTGTGAGGTAGTTTTGTTAGAGTGGGTAAGTAGAATACAAGTGATAGATAAGTAGATAGGTATAGTAGTATAGGTAGGTTGAGTAGGGTAAGTAGTTAGGCTTAGTAGGTAGATAGAATAGTTAAATAGATAAGTAGAAAAGGTTGGTTCAATAGTAAATTGGGTAGGTTAATTGGGTAGATAAGAAAGATGTGGTAGGTAATGAAGGTTGGTAATGAATAACAGTTGAGAGTAGATGATGTAGGACAGTAAGTAGATGGGAAGAGTAGAGAGATCAATAGGTCAGTAGTATTGTAGAGAAGTAGTTTATGTAGGTGGTGGAGTAGATTAGCTCAGTAGAATAGGTATGTAAGAATAGCAGGAAAATAGAGTGTACTAGTTAGTAGGATAGAGTAGGTAGGATGTAGAGCATGTATTTTGGTAGTTTATGTAGGTAGTTAGACTCTGTAGGTAGGAAGAGTAGGCAGGCAGGTAGGTAAGTAGGGAGAGTCAGTAGGTAGGTCAACAGAGTAGGTAGGATGTAGATATATATCTTGGTAGCATATGTAGGTATTAAGAGCCAGTTGGTAGGAAAGGTAGGCAGGTATTAGGTGGGCAGACCTTTTGATAGACTGTTAGGTAGTGTATGTATGTTGACAGTGTATGTAGGAAGGAAGAGTAAGTAGGTAGGTAGGTAGATAGGAGGGTTGATTAAATAAGTGGGCGAAATGAGTAGGATGTAGAGTATGCTGGTAGTGCATGTAGAACCGATAGATAGGAAGACTAGACCAGTAAGAAAGTAGGTAGGTTAGTAGGTAGGCAGGTACTTTGGTTTGTAGGTAGGTTAGGTAGCTATGTAGTCTGCTAGTAGAGTAGGTTGGTGGTAGGTAGGTTATAGTTTGCTAGGTTAGTAGAGAAGGAAGGTTGAGTTCGGAGGTTTACAGATAGTGTTAGTTTTAAGGAAGAAAATGTAGTTAAGTAGGTTTTATAGGAAGGTCAGTAGTGTACTTTTATAGCAAGGGAGATTTGGGTATGTTTCACGGTTAGTTTTAGTTAGAATGGAGAGAAGTGGAAGGAAGAAGAGGGAGATGGTGAGAAGAGGAGGAAGAGATGGAGGGTAAGGTAGGTGAAGAGAAGGAGAATTGGAAGGAAGAAAGTAGAGAGAAGAGGAAGGAAGAAAGGGGAGGAAGAAATGGTAGGAAATGGGAGAAGGAAGGAAGGAGGAGAGGAAGGAAGGGAGAGAGTGGTGGAAGGAAGGGGTGAGAGAGAGGAAGAGTAGGAAAGTTAGAATTGTTAGATAAGTTAGAGTAAGGAGGGATGGGTAAGGGAGGGTAAGGTTGGAGAAATGGAGGAAGGAGTGGAGGAAGGAAGGAGGGGAGGGGGGAGGGAGAAGTGGAGGAAGGAGAGGAGGAAGGAAGGAGGGGAGGGGGGTGGGAGAGGGAGGGAAGGGCAGTGGAGGGGATGGGAGAGGTAGGGACAAGGAGGTTGGGTTTAAGATAAAAGTAGGGATAATGGAGGGGACAGGAAGGGATGAAGGCAGGAAGGAAGGGATCAATGGAGTTGTTTAAGGCTGAAATTAGAGAAGAAGGAATTTTAGATATATTTTCGGTCGTGTGGTTCCAGAAATCTTGAGTTCAAATTGCTTCCCTTTTATACAGTATTAAAGCTACATGTGCAAAATACTTTGTATTTCATTTACAATCATAAATAGTACAGACGTAAAAGATATCTAAATAGTTTTAGGAAATTTAGATGCAAATAGCAGAAAAACAAACATTGAAAACATGTCAGGGAAATAGATGCGTGGATACCCAACATTATGACACAATGACTTATGAGAGAGGAATTATTGGTTGTGATGAATGCATATATACTGTACATAATATTTATTGGATAAGCATGAAAGGATGAATATGTGCCAAGTTTTTTGTCATGATACTACATGTATCTAGGACACGTGTGATGATGTATAGCCCTGAGTCAAAAGGAAAGTCACTAGGTCATACCTAAGAAAAAAGTGGGTGCACTCTAGAAGTTCAGGAAAACATTTGTAGATGTACTGTCTGCTGTGATATATCTTCCATGTTGCTCATAAAGAAAGGAAATGATAGAAATAGAAGTTTTCATCAATATTAAATGGCCCAAAAACTGCAGTTGCAATGAGACAATTTTGTAGAGGAAAAAAAGAGTTACTTTGCAGTATTTGTTTAGAAATTATGTAGAAAGAATTGGAATTAATCAGAGTTTTATGACAAAACTTGAAACCAAACTAGTATTGTTTTTTATCTTAAGTTATAAAACAGAAAATAGGTCTTTAATTAAATACAGTAAAAACTCTGCTAATGACCACCCCTTCAATATGAGCAACTTGTTATTACAAACAATTTTAGTGAAAAAGAATTTTTCCTTCTTAATGATCAGTGGTCATGAACCTTAAATATGAGCAACCTGGTATTGATAAATTATGATCACCAATCTCAGCCAATGATATATTACCTATAGATTTTTAACTAATTTTCCCAATTTCTTTACTAGTAGCTAGTTTTCACCTGTCTGTAAAGGCAAACTGTAGACAGTGTTACATATATGAATATTCTCGGGTCCAATGGAATCAACAATCAATTTTCTTTCTTTAAAAAATTCCTTTGAAAAAAAAAAAAAAAAAAACTCTGACAAAGAATGAGACAGAAAAAAAGTGTATTTTAAAAAAAATCCGGATAGGTGGTTACTAGTAAATAGGAAAAAAAAAAACATAAGAAATGGAGATGAAATACAAAAGAAATTGAAATATTGTATAAAAGTTGAAAAAGACAGTAAAATAGGAAAAAAAAAAAAAAAAAAAAAAATCAATAAATAGAATAAAAAAAAAAAAAAAAAAAAAAAAAGAAAAAAGGTTGAGATATTTTATTTATAACAAAAAAGAATAATGAGAATGATTTTAAGAAAAAATAAAAAAAAAAAAAAGAAATAAAAATTGATATATTTTATGAAAAAACAAAACAAAAAAAAAAAAAACAGCTCAACTTTTCTAATGTGAAAATCAGTTCATATTGTTTTTAATCAGTGTTTACATGGTATAGGCTAGTTTTTTGATGTAATCAAAGTACTGCGGATAACCCTATGATGTGATCTCAAACTGTGGGGCCTTGTCCCACACTGTGTAAGAAAATGAGCATAAAATAAAGTACCATGGGTAACCTGTGATGTGATTTTTAAATGTGGGCTTTGTCCTATACTGTGTTAGAAAATGAGCATAAAATAAAGTATCGTGGGTAACCTATGAAGTGTTTTTTAAATGTGGGGCTTTGTCCTACACTGTGCCAGATTATGTTGGGGATTATTTACAAAAAAGTGGGATTCCTGCATTCCTGCAGCCTAGATGAAACACTGGTCTAGGGTAGTTTATTGGACACAGTAGTCTTTTTACAAAACCATACTGCAAAGCAATTGTGCTGCAGTAGTAGAACTGTAGTCATTGTTTCTTAGCCATAGCCACATCTTTTGAAATCTGACTGATAATAATGCTAAAGATAAATCATTGGCCCACAGGTCATTGTTCTGGATTTTTTTGTTTTCTTGTTGTTTACATGTAGATTCATTATGCTCTTCTATAGTCTAACTCGCGTTCCTGTTCATAGCAAAGATGTGCTCACAATTGTAGAACCCTAGTCATGATTTCTGAGCCTGAGCTTTTTCTGTTTAACCTCAGAATACTGGAACCACATGCCATTTTACTAAATCCATCTGTGTGTCTTAATTTAAATCTAATTTTTTTGATATCAAATTATTCTGCATAGTTAGTTGGGGGGGAATTATTCTTGTGGTATGTGGGTTGGTTAAAGGTGTGGCAGTATTTGAATTTAGGATATATTTTGAATCGTTGGATAATTGGTTATGGGTTGGGTTTATGGGGAGGGTGGTAGGTGGGTAAGGGGAGGGGAGGGGTGGGTGGGTTAGGGGAGGGGAGGGGTGGGGTGGTTGGGTTAAGGGTAGGGAGGGGTAGTAAGTAGGTAGTTAGTGTACTTAAGTTTGTGAGGTAGTTTTGTTAGAGTGTGTAAGTAGAATAGAAGTGGTAGATACGTAGGTAGGTACATTAGTCTATGTAGGTAGGTTGAGTAGTGTAAGTAGTTAGGTTCAGTAGATAGGTAGAGTAGTTAAATAGATAAGCAGAGTAGGTAGGTCAGACAGTAAATTGCTTAGGTTAATTAGGTAGGTAAGAAAGATATGGTAGGTAATGAAGGTTGGTAATGAATAAAAGATAGGCTAGGAGAGTAGATGATGTAGGACAGTAGAGGTAAGAAGATGGGAAGAGTAGAGAGGTAGGCAAGTCAGTAGTGTTGTAGAGAAGTAGTGTAGGTAGGCAGTGGAGTAGATTAGCTCAGTAGAATACATATGTTGGAATAGCAGGAACATAGCGTGTATTAGGTGGGTAGAGTACTTAGTTGGGTAGAGCATGAATTTTGGTAGTTTATGTAGGTAGGTAGAGTCAGTAGGTAGGTCAACAGAATAGGTAGGATGTAGATATATATCTTGGTAGCATATGTAATTATAAAGAGTCAGTAGGTAGGAAAAGTAGGCAGGTAGTTAGGTAGGCAGACGATTTTGTAGACTCTTAGGTAGTGTATGTATGTTGATAGTGTATGTAGGAAAAGTAGAGATATAGGAAGGTAGATAGGAGGGTTGATTAAATAAGTGGGTTAAAGAGTATGCTGGTAGTGTATGTAGAGCCAGTAGAAAGGAAGACTAGATCAGCAAGAAAGTAGGGAGGTTAGTAGCTAGGTAGGTACTTAGGTAGGCAGGTACTTGGTAGGTACTTGGGTTGGTAGGTAGGTTAGGTAGCTATGAAGTCTGGCAGTAGAGTAGGTTGGCAATAGGCAGGTTGTAGTTTGCTAGGTTACTAGAGAAGGAAGGTTTGAGTAGGAAGATCTACAGATAGTGTAAGTTTTAAGGTAGAAAAGGTAGTTTAGTAAGTTTCATATAAGGGTCAGTAGTGTCTTTTTATAGGTAGGGAAATTTTGGAAATGTTTTAATGTTAGTTTAAGTTAGAATAGAGAGAAAGGGAAGAAAGGGAGAGGGAGATGGTGAGAAGAGGGGGAAGAGATGGAGGGGAAGGTAGGTGAAGAGAACGAGAATAGGAAGGAGGAGAGAAGAGGAAGGAAGAAAGGGGAGGAAGGAAAGGGAAGAGAGAAGAAAGGAGAGAAGGAGAGGAAGAAAGGGAGAGAGTGGTGGAAGGAAGGGGTGAGAGAGGGAGAGTAAGAAAGTTATAGTTGTTAGATAAGGTAGAGTAAGGAGGGATGGGGAAGGGAAGTTAAGTTTGGAGAAGTGGAGGAAGGAGAGGAGGAAGGAAGGAGGGGAGGGGGAGGGAGAAGTGGAGGAAGGAGAGGAGGAAGGAAGGAGGGGAGGGGGGTGGGAGAGGGAGGGGAGGGGAGTGGAGGGGATGGGAGAGGTAGGGACAGGGATGTAGGTTTACAGATAAAAGTAGGGATAATAGAGGGGATAGGGAGGGATGAAGGCAGGAAGGAAGGGATCAGTGGAGTTGTTTAGGGCTAAAATCAGAGAGGAAGGAATTTTAGATATAGTTTTGGTCATGTGGTTCCAGATATCTTGAGTTCAGTTTTTTCCCTTTTATACAGTATTAAAGCTACATGTGCAAGATACTTTGTATTTTATTTACAACTGTAAATAGTAAAGACGTGAAAGATATCTAAATAGTTTTATGAAATTTAGATGTAGATGGCACAAAAAAAAAAAAAAAAAAACATTCAAGACATGCCAGGGAAATAGATGCATGGATACCAACCTTACGACACAATGACTTCTGAGAGAAGAAATATTTGTTGTGTTGAATGCATAATATTTTTTGGATAAGCAGAAAAGCATGAGCACAGTATTTTTGTCTTGATACTACATGTATCTAGGACATGTTTGATGATGTATTGCCTTCAGTCAAAAGGAAAGTCACCAGGTCATACCTTAGAAAAAAGTGGATGCACTCTAGAGGTTCAGGAAAACATTGTTATGTGTACTGGTTGCTGTGATATATCTGACATGTCGCTTACAAAGAAAGAAAATGATGGGAGTAGAAGCTTTCATCAATATTGAATAGCCCAAAAACTGCAGTTGCAATGAGACAATTTGGTAGAGGAAGAAAGAGTTATTTTGCAGCATTTGTTAAAAATTATGTAGAAAGAATTGAAATTAATTGGAGTTTTATGGCAAAACTTTGAAACCAAACTAGTACTGTTTTTATCTTAAATTATAAAACAGAAAATAGGTCTTTAATTAAATTCAGTAAAAACTCTCGTCAGGACCACCCCTGCAATATGAGCAACTTGTTATTACGAACAATTTTTGTGAAAACAGAATTTTTCCTTCTTCATGATTGATGGTCATGAACAGTAAATACGAGCAGCCTGGTATTTTGAAATAATGACCATCAGTCTCAGTGCCAGTGATAAATTACCTATAGATTTTTTACTAATTTACCTAATTTCTTTACAAGTAGCTAACTTTTACACGTCTTTAAATGCAAACTGTAGACAGCGCTACAACTATGAATATTCTTGGGTCCAATGGAATCAATAATCAGTTCATTCTTTAAAAAATTCCTGTGAAAAATAACTCTGACAAAAAATGCAAGAGAAAAAATGTATATTAAAAAGATGTGGCTATGTGGTGACTAGAAAAAAAGTAAAAAAAAAAAATAGAAAATATTATAAAAAAAACAAACAAAAAAAACCCCCAAAAAAACCAAAAAACAAAACCAAAAAACAAAACAAAAAAAAAAAACAAAAACAAAAATGGGGATAAAATGGAAAAGAAATTGAAATATTTTATGAAAGTTGAAAAAGAAAATAAAAATACAAAAAAAGAAAATAAAGGAAAAGAAAACAAAGACTGAAATATTTATAACAAAAAATAATGATAATGGGAATGATTTTAAACAAAAAATTAAAAAAAGAAATAAAAATTGATATATTTTATGAAAATATTTAAAAAAAAGAAAAAAAAAAGAAAAAAAGTAAAACCACCCCACTTTCCTAATGTGAAAAGCAATTTATTGTTTTTAATCAGTGTTTACATGGTATAAGCTAGTTTTTCAAAGTAATCAAAGTACCGTGGATAACCACCCTATGATGTGATTTCTAATTGTGGGGCCTTTTCCCACACTATGTAAGAAACTGAGCCTAAAATAAAGTACTGTGGGTAATCTGTGATGTGATTTTTAAATGTGGGGCCTTGTCCTACACTTTGTTAGAAAATGAGCATAAAGTGCCATGGGTAACCTATGAAGTGATTGTTAAATTTTGGGGCCTTGTCTCAGATTGTGCCAGATTATGTTGGGAAGTATTTAGAAAAAAGCTGGATTCCTACATTTTTGCAGCCTAGATCTCAGATTGTGCCAGATTATGTTGGGAATTATTTACAAAAAAGCTGGATTCCTGCATTCTTGCAGCCTAGATGAAACACTGGTCTAAGACAGTTTATTGGACACAGTAGCCTTTTTAAGAAGCCATATTGCAAAGCAGTTGTGCTGCAGTAGTAGAACTGTAGTCACTGTTTCTTAGCCATAGCCACATCTTTGAAATCAAGCAGATAATAATGCTAAAGGCAGATCATTGGCTAACAGGTCTTTGTTTTGGATTCTTTTTGTTTTTCTTGTTGTTACATGTAGATTATTTCTAGTCTAACTCAAGTACTTGTTTATAGCAAAGACATGCTTGCAATTGTAGAACCCTAGTCATGATTTCTGGGCCTAAGCTTTTTCTTTTGAATCTAAGAATACTGGAACCACATGCCATTTTATTCTTAATTTTGAAATGTAAGTTTTTGCTATCAAATTATTCTGCATAGTTAGTTGGGGAGGGAAATTCTTCTTGGAGTAGGTGGGTTGTTTAAGGTGTGATGGTATTGGAATGGGAGGATATAGTTTGGATGAGTGGATAACTGGTTGTGGGTTGGGTTTGCGAGGAGGGTGGTGGGTGGGTTAGGGGAGGGGTGGGGGTGGGTGGGTTAGGGGAGGGGTGGGGGTGGTTGGGTTTAGGGTAGGAAGGGGTAGTAGATAGGTAGTTAGTGTACTTAAGTTTGTGAGGTAGTTTTGCTTGAGTGCGTAAGTAGAATAGAAGTAGTAGATATGTAGGTAGGTACAGTAGTCTAAGTAGGTAGGTTGAGTATGGTAAGTAGTTAGACCTAGTAGGTAGGTAGAGTAGTTAAACAGATAAGTTTACTTAAGTAGAGTAGTTAGGTTGGATAGTAATGGGGTAGTTTAATTAGGTAGATAAGATATGGTAGGTAATGAAGGTTGGTAATGAATAACAGTTGAGGAGAGTAGATAATATAGGACAGTAGGGATAAGAAGATGGGAAGAGTAGAGAGGTAGTTAGGTCAGTAGTGTTGTAGAGAAGTAGTGTAGGTAGGCGATGGAGTAGATTAGCTCAGTAGAATACATATGTTGGAATAGCAGGAACATAGCGTGTATTAGGTAGGTAGAGGTGTTACTTGAGTAGAGTAGATAGGATGTAAGGATGTATTTTGGTAGTTTATGTAGGTAGGTAGAGTCTGTAGGTAGAAAGAGTAGGCAGACAGGTAGGTAGGTTTGTAGGTTGAGTCAGTGGGTAGGTCAACAGAGTAGATAGAATGTAGATATATATCTTGGTAGCATATGTAGGGATAAAGGGTCAGTAGGTAAGAAGTAGGCAGGTAGTTAGGTATGCAGACATTTTTTTAGACTGTTAGGTAGTGTATGTATGTTGTGTTGATAGTGTATGTAGGAAGGAAGATTAGGCAGGTAGTTAGGTAGATAGGACCGTTGATTAAATAAGTAGGAGTGTATGTAGAGCCAGTAGAAAGGAAGACTAGACCGTCAAGAAAGTAGGTAGGTTGGTAGGTAGGTACTTAGTAGATAGGTACTCAGTAGGTGCATTGGTTGGTAGGTAGGTTAGGTAGCTATGTAGTCTGGTATTAGAGTAGGTTGGTGATAGGCAGGTTGTAGTTTGTTAGGTTAGTAGAGAAGGAAGGTTTGAGTAGGAAGGTTTACAGATGTGTAAGTTTTAAGGTAGAAAAGGGAGTTTATTGGGTTTCATAGGTAGGTCAGTAGTGTTTTTAATAGGAAGTAAGATTTGGGTAATGTTTTAAAGTTAGTTTAAGTTAGAATGGAGAGAAGGGAAGGAAGGGAGAGGGAGATTGCTGAGAAGAGGAGGAAGAGATGGAGGGGAAGGTAGGTGAAGAGAAGGAGAATAGGAAGGAAGAGGGAAGAGGCAGGAAGAAAGGGGAGGAAGGAAAGGGAAGAGAGAAGGAAGGAAGGAGGAGAGGAAGAAACGGAGTGAGTTGTGGAAGGAAGGGGTGAGAGAGGGAGAGTAGGAAATTTAGAGTTGTTAGATAAGGTAGAGTAAGGAGGGATGGGGAAGGGAGGATAAGGTTGGAGAAAAGGAGGAAGGAGAGGAGGAAGGAAGGGGGGAGGGAGAAGTGGAGGAAGGAGAGGAGGAAGGAAGGAGGGAGGGGGGTGGGAGAGGGAGGGGAGGGGAGTGGATGGGATGGGAGACGTAGGCACAGGGATGTAGGTTTATAGATAAAAGTAGGGATAATGGAGGGGATAGCGAGGGATGAAGGCAGGAAGGAAGGGATCAGTGGAGTTGTTTAGGGCTGAAATTAGAGAGGAAGGAATTTTAGATACATTTTTGGTCATGTGGTTCCAGACATCTTGAGTTCAAATTGCTTCCCTTTTATATAATATTAAAGCTACATGTGCAAAATACATTATATTTCATTTACAATTGTAAATGGTACGGATGTGAAAGATATATAAATTGTTTTAGGAAATTCAGATGTAGATAGCAGAAAAAACAAACATTAAAAACATGCCAGGGAAATAAATGCATGGGTACCCAACTTTATGTCACAATGATTCCGGGAGAAGAATTATTGGTTGTCATGAATGTATATTTACTGTACATAATATTTTTGGATAAGCAGGAAAGCATGAATATATGCACAGTATTTTTGTCTTGATACTACATGTATCTAGGACATGTTTGATGATGTATTGCCTTCAGTCAAAAGGAAAGTCACTAGGTCATACCTTAGAAAAAAGTGGGTGCACTCTAGAGGTTCAGGAAAACATTGTTAGGTGCACTGGCTGCTGTGATATATCTGACATGTTGCTTCCAAAGAAAGAAAATGATAGGAATAGAAGTTTTCATCAATATTGAATAGCCCAAAAACTGCAGTAGAGAAAGTAAGAGTATTTGTTAAAAATTATGTAGAAAGAATTGAAATTAATTGGAGTTTTATGACAAAACTTTGAAACAAAACTAGTACTGTTTTTATCTTGAAAGAAAAAAGAAAATATGTCTTGAAAGACAGCAAAAGCTCTCCTAATGACCACCCGTTGCAATACAAGCAACCTGCTATAATTATTAACACCTGTGTCAGAATAGAATTTTTCCTTCTACTGATCAATGGTCAAGAACGGTAAATACAAGTACCCTGGTATTCCAATATTATGACCATCATTCTCAGTACCAATGGTAAATTACCTAAAGAAACGACGAGTTTCACAACTTCTTTACAACTGGCTAATTTTCACACATCTGTAATCGCAAACTGTAGGTAGTGCTGCATGCATGAATATTCTTGGCCCCCATGGAATCGACAATCAATTGTCATTCTTTAAAAAATTTCTCTGAAAAATAACTATTAAGAATGAGAAAAAAAAAAGTGTGCAGTGTTCCCATTTGATAAAATTTTACTGAGTCCATGGGACCCAGTGCAATTGCAAAAGTTGTGTCCCTTTGCATTCCTTCTGAGTCCCATTTTTGCTTGCGTAAATTGTCCGTTTATTAACCCTTTACCACATGACAAAATCTTAAACCCGTTCAAATTAAAAACATTTGCAGATGACAATTTCAGTGTGGCTCAAATGATATGATTTTTCTCTGATAGGGCAGAAAACATTGTGGGAAAAGGAGAAAATGCTGGTTACCAGGATTTTCTCCTTTTCCCACAAGGTTTTCAAATGGCTTCTTTTTCAAGGTTGTTAAAAGTTGGCATTGTGTGGTAAAAGTTACGCCAAATTTGGTTCGTGGATAAGAAGAAAGAAGCTATTTGAAATGACTTCTTTATGGAACCTGTCACAGATTTATTGTGTTGTGCACTCCGGTGACCTTTGCTGGAAATAGTATTAATCTTACTCCAAGATGGAGCTTCATGAAAGTCCATGCAACCTGTTGTAAAAACTATATTTCTGCTCAGTTTCGTAACAAATCAAACTCATTTACACTAATAGAGGAATATAGATAAATTTCTCTTAGCATCTAATCTTGGAGAGCAGGATATTTCAGCCATTGGCCTTGGAAAGATCATGAATGCTTTTTCTTTTTGGCCTGGGAAGAAATGCAAAACAACAGCTGTTTTTCTACAATCAGTTTGCCTGGAAAGACAATATGAGCACAACAGGGGTAACCCATCAAAGTCGACGACAACAAGATCTATTTTTATCTTGCTTGGTTATATCTTGGCACACTAAGATCGTTAAATCTCTGTACTGGTATTTTGCATTGTTTTTGTTATTGATGTAGATCTAGTTAAATCATGGTTTTGACTCATTATACCCCCCAAAACTCTGTTTGGGGGGTATATAGGAGTCAGCTTGTTGGTCGGTCAGTCCGTCTGTCCGTCCGTCTGTCCGTCCGTCGGTCGGTCTGTAGCTTTTTGTCCGCTCTATTTCTCATAAACTACTGGACGAATTTTATTCAAACTTCACAGGTAAACTCAGTATCAAGCAGAGATGTGCATATGAAATGTTGGTTATGGTTCATTGATTTTTCACTGAGTTATGGCCCTTTCATGAAATTTCTTGTCCGCTCTTTTTCTCATCAACTATTGGACAGATTTGGTTCAAACTACACAAATAGACTCAGTATCAAGGAGAGATGTGCATATCCTATTTTGGTTATGGTTTATTTAGGTTTCATGGAGTTATGGCCCTTTGATGATTCTGGACAAATTTCTTTCAAACTTCATGGATAGACTTTGCATTCAGCAAAGATTCGCATATCATAAATTGTTCTTAGTTAATTAAATAAAATTTCCAAGAGCTTAGCCCTTTTTTGTCGTTCTCTTTATGACGGAAGTCTTCAGTCTGTAACAAAGAGTAATTCTTTGGCAAGAAGCCATTGCAGGATATTCATCACCTTCAGTGATAGCTCTGGTATAATTGACTCTCCAGTCACTTATATTGCATTCCTGTGACATTAATCTGTTTTGCGACAAGGAGCTGTTGGGGGGTATGATCACGTTTAGTGATAGCTCTAGTTTTTTCACTGCGTCCAAAGGACGCAATCAGCTTTGATATTTTGCATCCAAGCTGATTTTCGTACGTATATAGATACTTTTACATCGTAAACAGAAACCCTGGTGTGTATTATATTCAAAAAAATGTTAGTATGTAGTGACTAGAAAATAGTAAAAAAGTATCAAGAATATTATGATTTTTACAAAAAAAAGTAAGAAATGGGGATAAAATGGAAAAGAGATTGAAATATGTTATAAAAAAAAATGGAATAGAAATTAAAAATAGAAAAAAAAGTAGGAAAACAGAAAACAATTGAAATATTTATAATGGAAAATAATAATGATTTTAAGAAAAAAGGAAATAAAAACTTATCTATTTTATGAAAATATGGAAAAAAATATATAAAGAATAAATAAAGAATACCGTAATTCGCCAATGTATTTGGACAGATAAAAATAATTAATTTTTTTAGTGTCCGAATCTTCAGGAAATTATCATCTTGATAAAAAGGGGGTGGCTGAGATAATCGGTTTTACCTTGTTGTCCAAATGTGTGTGTCCCGAAATAATAAGGGTAAAATCGGACATTTAGATCTATTTATAGCACCGATGAGAGAGGGGTCAAACTGTAATATATCTAAAGTTCCAGCGTGTTTTCAATCTTAACAGCATCTGTTTTAAATATTTCTTAATTTTTTAGACCAAAATGCAGTAGCTCTCAAAAGTCATAGTTCAGTAGTGGATGGTATATATCCAAGATCAGACTGCACATTCTCTATAATCTGATCTCTATCTATACTGTATGCCAACATTTTAAACTCCGCCATCTTGCCATCATCAAAGAGCCATCTGTCAACAAGATTTCACACCTGTTGCAGGTACACAAATGTTTGCACTAAAATTTGGATTATGGGTATGACGTCATCCAGAGCGAGAGGGTTGTAAAGCACCTGTTTTTGTACACACTCTCCCGGGTTACATGCTGACCTCCAATCGACATAAAATGGCCACGCAATTAGTATATATCAAGCCCACTTTATACCAGCTGATAGTGTCTTTTTACGCTTAGTAATGATTGCTTCAGGAACACCTGGGCAGCTTTGTCACATAATTTGTGTAGCCAGCAGAAAAAAAAGTCTGCCTGTTTTTCTCTTCAGAAAAGATTCCTTGAAACCAAAATAAAAAGGAATGCATACGACAATTATTGCATTAGATCTAGTTTTAAACATATAAATGGATTTAATACTGATAAATAAAGGAAAGAAACAATGAGGTTTGGTACTTATAAATTTTTTAATATTGTTTATGGAGGGACAATTTCAGGGTTCTGCAGGTGCCTTTTGAAAACGTTGCGAAAAGAGGAAAAAACTGTTTGCACAACACCAAAAAGCCAAGAAATATTAAACTCTTCAAGCAACTTTCAAAACTAGTTGCTTGAGCGGCCTATGTAGATCAAGATCACACTAGGCAGAATGTTTGGTTAGATCTCTGATCTAAATCTACACTGTTGGTTTTGGTGAGAAGTTTTCAACAAAGACAAACTTGGTGTTGCATTTTTTTTTTTGTCTTATGTCATGACTTAAAATAACAGCTGAGTTACTCGACTCTAAGGAATTCATGTTCATAACGATATATCAGCGATGCATAAATGGGCAAATATGGAGCCGATCATTATCAGAAACATTTTCTAAAAAAAAGGAACATGTATTTACTGGCTGATATTTTGGAAAATTAATGTTACAGGCTGTCCGAACATTTAGGAAAATTCATTTTTTGGACTGTCCGCAGTAAGGACTCGCAATAAATTATTTTTGAAAATTTTTGACTGTGTCCAAACTTTTAGGGTGTCCGAATACATTGGCGAATTACGGTAGTAAAAAAATATCAAGAATATTATGATTGAAAAGAAAAAAAAGTAATAATAAAAAAAAAAAAAAAAAAAAGTAAGACATGGGGGGGATAAAGTGGAAAAGAAATTGAAATATTTTATTAAAATTCAACAAGAAAATAAAAATAGAAAGAAATAAATGTAAACAAAAAAAGATTAAATATTTTATTTATAACAAAAAATAATAATGAGAATGAAAAATGATGAGAATGATGTAGGAAAAAAAAAAAATAAGATTTTAAGAAAAAATAAAAAAAGAAATAAAAATTGATATATTTTATGAAAAATATAAAAAGGACAAAAAAAATGTGTGTCTATTTAAGATGTATGTGGCTGCGCTGATTAGAGAATAGAATTATCTTGATTTTAACAAAAGATTGTGCTCATCCATGGTGCAGGAGATTTCAGTCCTTTACCTCCAAATCTCAAGCAAATGTAATTAAGATCAGGGATCGAAATGTAAAAATGTAAAAAAAAAAAACATCAGCATCTAATGTAAAGTCAGATGTTCAAGTTAAACACTCAGTGAGATACTTTCCTAGACTCTGTGGTTTTATGCAATGTTGGGTGTTGAGGATATTAAATAGCAAAGTAAATACAATGTAAGTGAAAATATTGCTGAAAGACTTATGCTGATGTTATTTGTTTGGCTGCCAACAAAAATTAAGACTAACAAGAATTTTCAGGCAGTAAATCAAATTGAGATCAAATGTTAGGATTTCACTGTAAAACGATTGAAAACATTTTCTAAATTAGCAAGTTTCATTGTCAACAATAGGTATACTTCACAACGGAAAGAATTGAAATCAAATACAAGTACATCTGGCATGTTTGTGTGTAGCCAATGAATAGCTGTAGCAAATGAAACAAACAAGAATCACAGAAACCTCTTGGGCCAAAATTGGCCCTATTTGGTGGGTCATAAGTTTTTCATTGGCTTATATCGTGAAAACTTTAGAATTCTTCTTGTTGGAGACCATTATGCCTAGAACTTGTAATATTTGGTATGTAGTATCATTTTATGACCCTCTCTACCAGGATTGTTCAAATTATAGCTGTTGGGTCATAAGCAACCCTGCTCCAATTGTAGCCCTTAGTCAAACATGGTCAAATGATAAAAAAAAACACTAGTTTAACATTTTCCTTCAAAAAAAAAAACATTTCAGAAACCATTAAGCATGTACAACACAATTCCGTCTTGACCTAAAGATCTACTATGATTGTGCTTTTCATCCCTGTATGACATTGTGGGAAAGCAGCTAGTGGCTTTGGAAGAATATTGTGCAAAGAACTGGTAACAGAACCTCCAGGAAAAGCATGAACAGGTACACCGGCTGCAGTGATACAACTAATTATTGTTAAAATCAATCAACCCTTTATCACACAACCCCAACTTTAAACAACCCTGGGGGAGAGTTTTTGAAAACATTGTGGTAAAAGGAAAAAAATGCTGGTAACCAGCATTTTCTGCTTTTCCAATAAGGTTTTTAACCCTTAGAATGATAAATTTCATGATTCAAGTAACATTTAATTGTTTGCCTGCCAATGCAGGATGTCCACGGTCAGGGAAAAGTCAGGGAAAAATATTTAAGCAAAAAGTCTGGGAAAAGTCAGGGAATTTTGAAATAACCATCTTTGCAAGCAAAGGTGACGATTACTACGTGGATCTTACCCCTTGGCTGATTGAGCTGAAATTTGTTAGCTTCGCGATACGTGTAATCATTGGTTGCAGTCAGGACTGAAAGCACCAATCAAATAGCGTGTTACATTTGCTATCCAACATAAGTAGAACGTAAATAAAAATGGCAACCACAGTTTTAGATAAAGGTTAAGGGCTGAAGAAAAATAGTTGTCTCGGTATCAATCTGGTATGTTTTGTAAAACCCTGACTCAGAACTATGTTCAGGATAATTTAGTTTTTGTTATTTAAGTAACTGGGCGGGGCTAAGTTTCCCCCCTTCCCTCCAAGACGTTCCTTCCCCTACGGCCCAGCTAGTCACAAAGAAATGTTTTTCTTTTCCTCTATATATGGACTATGGACTCGGGTGAGCTCTTGAGGACCAGTAATTAGAAACGTGCAGGGACTGTCAAACAGGTCTTTAGAAAATGCACTTTGATATATTCTTATTTGTTTAACCCTTTACCACACAATTATAGATTTTAACAACCTTCAAGAATAAGGCTTTTGGAAACATTATGACAGAGGTAGAAAATGCTGCTAACCACCATTTTCATGGAAACAGTACTGCAGTTATACCAGGACAGTGGCTTATTTACTTATATACTAACACTAGTTTATACATAAAGAGGTTCTGTAGCTCTCTTGTGCTTTGCCTAAGGGCACTCATATATGACCAACACTGCTTCTGCAAAACATCTGTATCAGTTTCATAAAAGTTCAAGAATTATATAAAGGAATAAAACACCTCGATGTATTCTAGAGAAAAGTAGTCAGTGGCTTGGAAAGAAACGTGTCAGTACTGGTGTGAGAAAGCTAGGTAAATATGTGTAGGTGCACTGACGGCTGTCATTTGACCTAAGCTGTTAAAACAGCGTTAAACTCCAATACAAACAAAGGATTCTAGAATTATCCAAAAATTTAACCAGAATGATTAACTCTTGATACACAATTTTGAGTTAACAACCCAGTCAAAGAAGGCTTTGGAAAGCATTTTGGGGAAGGGGAAAACATTTTGGGGAAGGGAAAAGATGCTGGTAACCAGCATTTACTTCTTTTCTCACAATATTTTCTATCCTTCCAAAAGTGAATATCTATTTTAGAGTCATAACTATTTTGTCACCAGTGAAAGCTTTCAATTTGGGCGAGCTTGAAATTTTATTGTTTGGTAAAGGGTTATTGAACAGTTTTAGAATTGAAGAATGTTAGAAAAGACCAATTTCTTTGACCATTTACTGCACAATCCCCAGTTTTAATGATCCTGAGGAAGAAAACTTTTGAAAACATTGTCAGAAAAGGAGAAAATGTTTAAAAAAAGTATTTCTCCTTTTCCCACAATATTTTGTACTCTTTCTTGGACAAATTCCATCATTTGAGCCACATTTAATCTGTAATCTGCTGATGCTTTCAAAATTGACAAGTCTAAATTTTTGTCATTTGATAAAGATTTAAATAAGTTCTGAAGGTTTTTTCCTTGAGCAGTTCTACCCACTGTTAATTTTAATGCAACAATTCCTTCCACTGTCTTACTGTGCATTCAATGTTCCTAAATCACTAACTTTTTTCAAATATCTTATCTTGTATAGAGGGATTAGATTATGCTGTTTCAGAACTCATTGTCAAGATTTTCAGTCCCCCTTTCAGTAAAATTATTCAGCTGAAACAAACGTTGCCTGGACTGTGGATGAAACCCATGTCAAAGACTTGGGTTGAGAGCAATTGCCTATCGCACTTTCTTTTGCCCTTTTTCTTTCAGAAAAGCACACTTTAAGAGAGATAATTTTATTTTATGATCATAAGGTGTTTTCCCGTGTTTCTAGTAACCACTTCAGACCGTCATCTGTTTATGCATTGTCGGATGTTTTAAGAAATTATAGAATTATTAATTGTTTTGATCGATTGATTGATGTGACAAACCAAATAACACCTTTAATTACATTCGCTCACAGGTAATGACTGAATGATACCAGTCGACATCGTCAATCAACAGGTGCTAAAATAAAGGTTGGTTACCGCTTTTCACACCTTCGCGCGTTTGCAAGCGGATAAATTATATACTAATTAAAGGTAGGACTTTGTGTTTAACCCTTTCCCAGATGGAGAGGTAGCCAAAACTGTTACCTCTATTGAACAGTGACCTGGGAAAATCAATAACCTATACCACATATGGAGATAAGACATTTTATGGTCCTATCTGAACAGGGAATATTGGATTTTGTTAATTTCTTGACAATTTTTCACACATGTCCTAAAAAATGTTAAAATAGAGCTATTATTTCTTATTTCACACTATTTTGGTATATAAAAAGTTTTTAGAGAAAAGGCTGCTCTTTTTCATGGTATGATTTTTTTTTAAAGTTTTAATGCAAATTATGCAGCAAAATGAGAATAAAGTTAGTGTTTTTTTTTTTCTCATTTCTTTAACAGTTTTTTTCCTTTATTTTCATGCAATAGAGTCATGTTATTATTATGTTAAATAATTGAACAAATCTTATTATAGGAAGGTCTTTGGAAAATTAGATTATCTTTCACATTGTATACTCTTTTTATGCAGTCAAAATGCAAATTTCACTTTGTAATGGGTTTAAAAGTCTAAAGAGATTGTTTTAATGTTTCAGTAATCATATTTCCTGTAGGTTACCAGTACAAAAATCTATGAAATCTTTTCCTTTTTTTTTTAATAAAGAGAACATACTAATAAATGCTGAAAAAGTGAGTGACTCCTTTAATAAATAAATCCATGACAGATGTCAGCTTTTCTAAGAAGCCTTTTGTGGGAAACAAGATTTTTTTCTCCTTCCCGCAATGTTTTCTACCCAATTGGAAAGCTGACATTCAGAAGGAACAGGTTTTGATTTGCTGTCTGCAGGCTCTTTAAATATGGAAAATGTAAAATCTGTTGTTTCATAAGGGGTTAGCCCTTGAACACAGAAATCAGAGATTTTACAACCCAAAGAAAGAGGGCCTCTGTTTCAACCTGCAACAGAAAAACATGTCGCTAGTAGATCGACATAAGATTTCATTGAAGCAGATCGAGGGGAAAAAACGCCGTGTTTGACATTATCGGTAACATGGACAAGGTTAAGAAGATGTAATTTTCGATTAAACATCATGCAAATGTTGATAAACATGTAAATTGCCATTTTTTTGGCCTAAAAGATCATAATTCAAGCTTAAAATGTAGTTGCTTTTTTCAGTCGCCCTTGACAACGTCATGTTTGGAATACTCTGTCTTATTCAAAAGTCCACACTCCGAGATGTTGCAGCTTTTAAGGATAAGATTCGTAGCGATATTTTTCGTTATTACTCATGTACGCATTCGTCTAAAAAGAAAAGAACGCCTAACGATATTAATTTTCTGTTTGGAAATATAAATGCCAAATCATGTGTATCTTAAACTTTGTGTAAAAACTGAACGATGGCATGATGTAATTTTCAAGTAGATGCTTTCAACTACATGAAAAACCCCAGAATAAGTAATTAAAACACACTGTCGGAGGTGCAAACTGCCATTCGAGATCGGCCTCCAGTGCCTCATCTATCTCATCAACGTCGGATCAGAAGATTCCTCAACCGATAACCCAGAGAAATCCAAAATATCAGTGCCAAAATTAAATTCAGACCCTGAATTTTGAACCATAGTGCACGATTTCAAATGCTACCGTTATTTTCGAAAATCTAAGGAGGAAATTTTGTTGCTTATTAGCTCATATTCTCAAACCAACTGCAAGAAAATAGATAGTTTGGGGATTGAATCGCTCAAATTTCATTGGCTAATTGAATTGATTAATTTGAATGTGAAATTTAATTGGCTTACCCGTTCATTTTTTTTCACCAACCTTGTGATTGCATGGTAGATCTATACCGCCCATTCATAATCCGTAGATGACCGCTGTGTCATTACGTAATATTATGTAACGGTGCAGCTGGCCACGAGCCACAGTAAAAATCGATAATTACAGGCCATAAAGTGTATATCACAACGCTTCCGAAAAAAAAAAACTTAAATCGGGAGGGTAATAAAATCTAATCAACTTTTGTTGAATTTAGGGCTGTACAGTGCACAGGTTCTGGTCTCTTGTTCTTCCCTCATTATTTGTTTATCTGATAAAGGAAATATACGTCAGAAAAAGAAATTTCCATTTTTGTAATATTTCGTAAGTCACAATTTAATCGTGTTGCAACAGTTATTTCATTGTGGCTCATTTTATTCATTCACGTCTGAGTAAAGTAAACAGAAAATCAGACCTACTGAATATTTTGTGATTTTTCTAGGGTCAATTTACGCGTAAATAAGAGATGGATTAACACCTCCGACTGGTAAGAAATATGTGATTTAAACTTTTGTTCAAATGTGATTAGTATATGCAACATTGTTGAAGGTGTAATTTTGACTACGTGACGACGTCGCGGTTATTTTTCCAGTACCTTCCATCGAAACAGACGATGCTGTTTATCACGTAGGCCACTTACACATGTACACGGTTATATTTCTGGACCCCCAGTCCTGTTTGACTTCAAATAACTCTTTTTTTCGAAGAACAACCATACCAGTTTTTTTCTGTCAAAATAATGACGATATCTTATACTTACTGTTTCATACATCGTAGATAGTTTTGGTAATGTAAATTGCCGATTTTTTTTACGTTGAATAGGACACACGTGAAAACCCGGGTTTGTTCAGATAAGGTAGACACGTTAAAACCCGGGTCTGTACGGATAAGATAGACACGTGAAAACCCGGGTTTGTCCAGATAAGGTAGACACGTGAAAACCCGGGCTTGTCTGGGAAAGGGTTAAAAAACAACTTTTGGGGCATGAAATATACTAGGAACTAGGAACTACTGGCGTTCGAAGTATTTGGAGGAAATTAACAATGACAAAGAAGTATAAAATATAGGGACCAGAGATAGCATAAGAGCCAACACATGGCTTCAAACCAGCGCCACGCGAACTAATGAAATTCTACTTTACTTATTAGCTAAGGTGTTTTCAATGAAAATGTTGAGATATGTTATAGCCCTGATGTCAACTGTGTGGTCACCTACTTTTGAGATTTTATGATATTCCTGTTATTACTGGAGATATTTATTTCAAATGCTCACTAGTTGTTAACTAGTAGAAGGGGAACCCATACAACAAGGGCAAGTAACTATAAACATTTTTTTGACACAGTTATGCCTTCTTTTCAAGTTAGAATTTTCACTGAAAATCAGTATGTCTAAAAGCAACTTGAGCAGAGTGTTGGCACCCGACCACCCTCATATGGTGCTCTTTGTTTATTCTTCATTTTCCTTGCAACCCTGAGACCATAGAAATACTGGCTGGGTTCCAGCGGGGGATAGTCTGGTCCCGGTGTTCCTACAAAGGGTGATAAAACTATCAGGTGAAACTTTATGTATAATATTTCATGATCCTAGAACAAGAACATGACAGACAAGTATGGCTTCCATAAAAGCCTTGACCTAGTGTTGTTAAACAGCAGCACTAGTACCTGTAGCCAACAAGAAGTGAAACATTTGCCAGCAGTGGCTACAGGGTAGTAGAAGGTCGTTCAGAGATCCTCTGTGCTGAGATTGCTGATAGTCATTGCGACAGGATTCATTCCTCTCTCACTGCTGACCATTGTTTCAACAATGGCAAAGTGGGAAAGAGGCTGGTGGCTTGGAAAGGATACTTTGCATAGTACTGGTAAAAAATAAATAAAGGAAAGCATGGACAGGTACACTGGTTGCCACGATTTAATTAAAATAATGTTGAAAACAGAGTTAAACACTATACAATCAATCAATACACATAATCTTGAGTTGGCACTTAACTTACACAGCTTATAATTAGGTGTAGTTATATATTTTAAAAGTAGACTGATATTTTTACAAAGAGTAGGCCTTTATCAATCAATTTTGTAAGCATCCAGCCGTATTATCTTCCGCTAGGTGGCATTTTTCAAATACGTAACTTATGTGATATGGGCATTCTGGGTACAGAACTGGACTACTTTTGAAGGTGGCAATCAAGGCAGCAAATTCCAAAATAAAATATATGTTTACTCATGTAAAGCTACCTTGTATGATTCATCTAGGCGTGTTACCTAGCATATAACCTATGCACCAGCCATTTAAAACATAGACCATACAAGCTTGAGAAAAGGCCCTGGAATGAGCCCAGCAAGTTGGGCACGCTATCTTTGTTGTCAGTCTGTTACACAAATCCTGGTTTTTCCCATGTCTATATATAGAAATGGTCTACAGAGATTTGCTGTAAACAATGGCATTTTGTAAAATTAATTTTCCTGTTTGAAATCATTATATTTTCAAGAAATTTGTAGCTGAAAACTGGCTTGATTTTTCCACAAGTATTATTTATAGCCATTTTCTGATTGTTATTTCGCATACAATATATCCTGTACAGGATAGTAATGGGTCATAGCAGACGGGTCAAATCTTTGAAGAATATTGACATGCCCAGACATAGCCAAGCCCCCATCGCTCAGTCGGTAGTGTACAGGACTTGAGAGGAGGTTGCAGGTTTGATCCCCGGCTTGGCCAATTTCTTTCTGAGGATTGATGATAGTCATCGTGATAGGATTCATTCCTCTCTCACTGCTGACCAGTTTCGATGATGGTTATGTGGGAAAGCAGCCAGTGATTTGGAAAGAATATTGTGCGGAGTACTGGTAACAGAAACTCCAGGAAAGCATGGATAGGTGCACTGGCCGCCGTGATATAACTGACGTAATGTTGAAAATGGCATTAAACAACAAACAATCAATCAATCAATCAATCAACATGCCCAGACAACAATCCTGCCAAGCCCCGGTAGCTCAGTTGGTAGCATACAAGACTTGAGAACAGGAGGTGGCTAGTTCGATCCCCAGCCCAGCCAATTTCTTTCTGAGCATTGATGATAATCATTGCGACAGGATTTATTCCTCTTTTACTGGTGACCATTTTTTCAATGCTGGTTGTGTGGGAAAGCAGCCAGTGGCTTGGGCAGAATATTGTGGGAAATACTTGTAAAAGAAACTCCAGGAAAGCATTGCTAGATGCACTGGCCGCCGCAGTATAACTAAAATAATGAAGAAAATGCTGATAAATTGCATTTTTTCCTTTTCTCACAATGTCTTCTACCCTTTCAAAGACAATTTCACTTATTCGAGACACCTTTAACTCTTTACCACGTAAAAACGGCAAAATTTAAGACCCATCCAAATTGAGAGGATTTGCAGACGACAATATTAATCTGACTCAGATATTGAAATTTGTTTTGGGAAGGGTAGAAAACATAGTGAGAAATGGAGAAAATGCTGGTTACCAGCATTTTCTCCTTTTCCCACTATGTTTTCAAAAGGCCTCCTTCTCAGAGTCGTGAAAACCCGGGATTGTTTGGTAAAGAGTTAGATCACTGTCTGAAAATGCTTTTGATTTGAACGTGTCTAAAATTGTGTTGTCTGGTAATTTGTATCGGATGATTTTGAAAATATCCATGATAAATGTGGATATATAACACAGATTTGGTAAATTAATGCATGTGAAAACATGGTGACAAAAGAAGGTAATTCTCATTGTGATGTATGACTGACATGAAACACTGTGAGGACAATAATATTTCAGGACTATCAATATTTATTGAATGGAAAAGGCTTGACTCACTCTGCTCCTTCCGCTGCGTCTGAGTAAGAGGGTTCAAGGCCACAATACCCCTTGAATTGTTTGGCCTTTAATCATTTACCATGCAAAGCCCTGGATGCACAGTCAACAGAACACAGGACTTCAGACCAGGTCTTTGCTGGTTCAAATCCCCAGCTTGGTCAATCTCTTTCCAGAGGATTTATGGTAGTGATTTTGACAGGATTCATTCCTCTTTCATCACTGATCATTGTTTCGAAGATGATTATTCATGAAAGTAGCCAGTGCCTTGGAAAGGATATTGTGCAAATACTGGTCAAAGAAACTCTAGGAAAGCATGGATAGGTGCTCAGGCCACTGCAGTATAACTAAAATAATATTGAAAATACGGTTCAACAAAAGATCCAAATAAGCAATCATCTGCTAACTTTATGGCTCGTCATATGACAGGAAATAGTACTGTCAGCTATGCTATCACTGGTCTGGCAGTACAAGAGATTTCCTGTTACTGTGACAGGTTTCATACTTGTCTCCTTGCAGGTGAACGTGTTTATCACCCAGCATGCCATCTATTTTCTTAGCCTGATCAGACAAGGAGAGAATTTTAGTGTGGTTTATTCAGTTAGCTGGCTTATTGCACATGAGTTGTCTCGTATCATTATAACTAAAGTTAAAAAGAAAACAGTGTTGCAAAATTTTTTATGCCCTTTTTAATCATGTTTTGAATATCTTTGAGTATCATTAGTCAAAAAACATAAGAGGTATTTATTATATATTTATTACATTTAAGCTGAAAAAGTCAACTTAAAAAGGACCGCTATTAGGTCTAGACAAAGCATCAATTGGCTGAAGCAAGTTCATTTCCATACTGTATCTGATTTTGATAGCAGCTCACAATGCTATAGCATTATGACTCTGGGTCTGTATTCACCAACCATGCTTAAAAGCATTCCTTATCTAATTCTATATTTAGAAAGTACCACAACTTCTGATTGGCTAAACCAATTGGTTTAGCCAATCAGAAGTTGTGTTACTTTGTGTTACTTTCAAATATAGAACGTTCTTGAAGATAAAACTTAGAATGATCTTAAGAAAAGTTGGTAAATACATATCCAGACTTCTGCTTACCCTCTACACTTTCTTCTACCCTCAATCTAGAGAAACTAGCCTGAAGAATTTATATGCAAAAAATGGTAATATTGGTAAACACCTGTATCATGCTACATACAAATTTTTGTGGGAGTATCCTTGGGCAGGACATTTCAGAGCCCAAGCCTAGTACTGGCGAAATCTAGGAAACATAAAATAATGTTGAAAGTGGTGTTAAACACCATTCAATCAATCAATAGAGCTACATACAAAGGGGAAGGGGCCAGCATTAATTTCTGCATTTATTTGACCAGCATCTCTCGGGTATGTGACATGTGTTGCTTATTCAGGAAAAAATAATCATATGTTTAGTTTCAGTTGCCAGGAGTATAGTAGAAATTAAATGCATGTTGAAAAGTATTGGTTGAGTGTGAATGCCTTTTGCATCTTCTTTCGCATTTTTATCCTTGAAAAGGGAAATTTCCAGACAGTTTTCTACCATTTAGTGAAGCAGACCACTTAAAGGGGGCTATTCAGATTTCTATAATCTCACCAAACTTGAAAAAATGATATGTCACAGAATTTAGTCAGGCAATAGCCAGTAATGCATCAGTAAAGAAGAAATCCATAAATAGAGAAATAATTTATAACCGAATTTTTAATGGGTTACATAGCCTGTGAAAGTATTGTTGCAATGGAGAATATTGCTCATTTTAAGCAATTTCTCCTATACCACAACATTTTTTAAGTCGCATGTTACCGGATGAAAGTTACCAGCAAATAACAACTTATTAACTAATATAATGACATTTTAGCAGATTTTCAACAATCCATACAAATCAGTGATAGATCAATCAATTAAAGAGCCACTGTAAGAAAAAAAAAAAAACAACTTTGCATGCAGATTGGTTTTAAAGAACAAAGAAAATTAGTGGAGAAGAAAAAGAATAAGAACAGTTATTGAAAGGAAGGAAAATAGAGAATAAATAAAAAGCAAGAAAAAAAGAATAATGAATTAAAAGACAAAATTTGCAATAAATAAAAGAAGAAAAAAAGGAAAAATGAAAAATAGAGGGATAAGAAAATAGAAAAATTAAAGGAATAAAAAAAAGAACATTGAACGTGGAAGTAAAATACAAGAAAATAGAGTTATGAGAAATTTTAGAAAAAAGGACAAGTAACGTTTGGAGTCATTTTATAAGACTTTCATAGCAGTTTCCAACAACATTTAGAAAGCTTATTATACCCCCGCAAACGAAGTTTGTGGGGGGTATACTGGAATCAGCCTGTCGGTCGGTCGGTCGGGCGGTCGGTCTGTCCGCAAAATCTTGTCCGGACAACTCCTCCTACAGTTTCAATCCAATTCTCTTGCTACTTGGCAGAAGTGTTCATTAGGAGCTGTAGATGTGCAAGACACACATTTCGTAAAAATTCCATCAAGAATTACTGAGTTAATGCCCCTGATTTGACTTAAAAATGCTTGTCCGGACAACTCCTCCTACAGTTTCTGTCTGATTCACTTTAAACTTGGCATAAGTGTTCATTATGAGTTGTAGATGTGCAAGACGCAACTTTCATGAAAATTCTATGAAGAATTAATGAGTTATTGCCCCTGATTCACATTTAAAATGCTTGTCCGGACAACTCCTCCTACAATTTCAGTCCGATTCACTTTATACTTGGCAGAAGTGTCCATTTGGAGTTGTAGATGTGCAAGACGCAAATTTTGTGAAAATTCCATCAAGAATTAATGAGTTATTGCCCCTGATTTGACTTAAAAATGCTTGTCCGGACAACTCCTCCTACAGTTTCTGTCTGATTCACTTTAAACTTGGCAGAAGTGTTCATTAGGAGTTGTAGATGTGCAAGACGCAAATTTTTTGAAACTTCTATCAAGAATTAATGAGTTATTGCCCCTGATTTGACTTAAAAATTAGTTAGCGTTGAGGATTACAGAATTTTTGCCACTGATTCAAAGACGCAAGTTTCGCAAGAGTTATTTTTTTTCACTGATTTCACTCAATCATCTCAAAGGTAAGTTTTTTAGCTTTAACCTCCCTTTACATATAGATATTAGATACATGTATCAAGATTAAAATGGCACCTTCAAACCATTTCTAATCATTACAGAAAATCATTACATTGTGAATTAAAAGTTCTCAAATATTAACAAAAAAACTTCATATTTTGATCATAACTGCACTATATTTGTCTTTGATCAGGTTTTTTTTTTTAAATGTCAATGGACATTAGAACTGGTTTGAAAAAAGGCTTGGGTCCTCGTCCCGGTGCTGGACATTGTGCACTTAATTAACCCAACCCACACATCAAGCTTTTATGGTCGGTCTGTCCGCAAAATCTTGTCCGGACAACTCCTACAGTTTCAATCCAATTCCCGTGCTACTTGGCAGAAATGTTCATTAGGAGCTGTAGATGTGCAAGACACACATTTCGTAAAAATTCCATCAAGAATTACTGAGTTATTGCCCCTGATTTGACTTAAGAATGCTTGTCCGGACAACTCCTCCTACAGTTTCTGTCTGATTCACTTTAAACTTGGCATAAGTGTTCATTAGGAGTTGTAGATGTGCAAGACGCAACTTTCATGACATTGCAGATTTATTGCCCCTGTGACATGAAATATAGGGGCGGGGGTATTTATCACCTTTAGTGATAGTTATTCTAGTTTCCTCTGGGTTGTGTAAATATGAGATTGTTTTATCTTGTTGCTGTAATACTTTAGATTGTTCAGGCTTTGTAGATGTTGGCTAGTCGGTGCACAGTCTTTCCAAGGTCTACATTGCTTGTGCAATTCAGTAAAATTGCAACTTAAAATTGGCTAAATATTGACAATATTTAGCCAGATTTATCCTCTGGTACATGTCAATTTGGGTCTTAAGCCAAACAATTAAATCAATAAGGTTATGGAGACATAATTAATATATTGAGATCAATTTTTTTGATTTTTGAATTTGAATTTCATTGTATGACAGATGGTACAGAAAGACCTGACTTCTAGTTTATTTATTTTTTTTTGTAATTGCTGCGAGGTTTTTTTTGCACAAATTCATAAAAGACTTAAATTTCTTTTGAGGGTTCTAGTGAAAAATTCCTCCTGGATGTAAGATTTCACCTGGATGTAAGATTTCACGTGGCTTTAGAAACAAAACTTCACTTGCAGAGTGCATGGATAGGACATCCTTTTTCTCATGATATTGGCAATATATGGCCAAAGGAGGTAATTAAAGGGCTAATGCATAGTATTACTTAGTATTTTATACGGTGGAATTGTGCAAATTAACTGTAATTTTTGCATTTGAGGTCCAATAACGTAATGGTCTTTCTCTTCTTCTTGTTGTGTAGTTTTCATGTAAATGACCATAACTCTCATCAAACAAATGTTGCTAAAAGTAATAAAGACATTAGTATGGCATCTTCAGAACTGTTGTGCTGCTTCATCATTCTAACCCTACGTTCTGGCCGCGACATTTTGGTAAAGCTTCATTAAAGAAGAATCCACAAACTGTTGCTGCCTTATAGGCAAAGACAGTAGCTTGTTTACAAATATAAATTCCCACATTTATCTTTATCTACTTATCTTCTCAATAAAATTTAAAGTTTCAGCATATTTTCAATAATATTTGTAAACAAATGCGTAACATTAGACCAACATAGCTTCCAAAATGAGCTTACATGGATCATAATTATACTTATCTAGTATATTTTGCAATTTCTCCCTTGAGATGTGAGCAGCCTATACATCAAATTTTACAAGCATGGCTCCTAAATGATTTTTATATGGGCCAACCAAATTGTTCAAAGTTATTAAATAATTGTTTGATGGAAACTGCAGTTTGACCCCAACATGGAAAAACAGTAGCAGTAAGTGGTGTGTCAATATGGCCAATTTGTACGAAGGAAACTAAAACATTTATGTGAATAAGTAAAATGCCCTTATCACCTTACAAGTGAAGATATGGAATTTCCTCCTATTATAAGCCATGCTCTCTGAAAAGGGGGCTTAATGCATCTGTGAAAGTATCGATCCAGGTCACACAGGCTGACCTGGGCTGAAACTTTTCACTATTGGTCAATTTTCTGGATGTCAAAGCGCCACTGTACCTTGTGATTAAGTCTGTAGTTGAAAAGAACTGGGTATTATGGATTCAATATTTTGTGATGGCTTGATTGGTATCATGGATCACGGAAGTGCATTAAGCCCCCTTTTGCCAGAACATGGCTCTTACAGATATTTACATTTTTCATTGATGAATAAAATCATATGAATAAAATCATGTGATGACCTGCTTCCCAGGATTCCTTTGATTTTCATCAATGAATAAAATCATGTGATCATATTAATTTCCTTTGGTAAGTTGAAAATGGAAATCACATGACTTGCTGCATATAATAATTATATACCATCTTTTTCAGGGTCGTTAAAAGTCGGGATTGTGTGGTAAAGAGTTAAATCCAAAGTTCATCCAACTCCTTTCCAAGGATTGATGATTTCAGTTGTGACAGGATTCATTTCTCTCGCACCGCTGATCATCGTTTCAGTGATGATTATTTGGGAAAGCAGCAAGTGGCTTGGAAAGAATACTGTACATAGTGCTGGTTAAAGAAATTCCAGGAAAGAATGGATAGGTTCACTAGCTTGTGCAACAAAACTGAAATAATGTTTGAAAAGGCATTAATCACTAATTAAATAGACAAAAGTAAGAGGTTTTTGTCTTAACCCTTTACCACACAATCACCAGTTTTAACGACCTTGAAGAAAAAGCCTTTTGAAAACATTGTGGGAAAAGGAAAAAATGCTGGTAACCAGCATTTTCTCCTTTTCCCACAATGTTTTCTACCTTTCAAAAAACAAATTTCAATTCTTGAGTCACATTTATTTTGTCGTCTGCAAATGCTTTGAATTTGAACCAGTCTAAGATTTTGTTGTTTGGTAAGGGTTAATGGACTTTGTAGCCTTCAACCCTTTACCGCACAGTCCCAACTTTTAATGTCCCGGAGAAAAAAGCTTTGAAAGCATTGTGGAAAATGGAAAAAATGCTGGTAGCCAGCATTTTCTCCTTTTCCCACAATGTTTTCTACCCTTCCAAAGACAGATTTTAATTTTTGAGTCGCATTTATCTTGTGGTCTGCAATTCTTAAAAGTGGGACAGGTCTAAAATTTTGTCATTTGGTAAAGAGTTAAAGGATATTTAGATTTCGCTGCAGAATTTTTCCGAGTTTTGTGGGAATATGATGTGATCGATGACATGTGTGTATAATGTTGGATCATATTCAAAGAGGTACATTGCCACCATATTTGATACCCTATGTAAAGATTAAAAAGTTGCCAATCGAAGTGCAACCATCCGGCCATTTGACTGTTATATATGCACCTTTGTACTGAATGCAACCACCTGTTTCTTTACATTTGCATGTAAAAGTATATGTTGTAGTATTTATCAGTGTTTAACAATAAATCTTAACTTTCAGCTAAAAAAATTTAAAAGGCACATTTAACTCTTTACCACACAATCCCATATGTTAACGACCCTGATGTAGAAGGCTTTGGAAAATGTTGTGGAAAAAGGAGAAAATGCTAGCACCCACCATGTTTTCTATCTTTTCAAAGACAAACTCCATCATTGTAGCCACATAAAAAGTTTACATTATCATCTGCAAATGCTTTCAATTAGCACAAGTCTACATTCTTGTGTGGTAGAAGTGAAAAGGACCTATATGAGTCTGAACAAGGCAGCAGTTTGGCCAAATCAAGTGCACTGCCTGACTGTATTTCATTTTGATGTTAGCCAGGCTTAAACATGAGGGCCAAGTATTTCTGCATACCTTTTATTTTTTTCCTCAGCTCTTGAGTCTGAGAAACTGGCCCAAACAGTCCATATTCATCAACTTATATGGAAATAATAGCATTAGTATGCATTCTGTTTTGTGATACAAAAAAGTGAGAGAGGCTTGCACTCAGTACTGCATATATTTGACCAGTACTGTATCTTTTAGGTTTATGCTTATTCTAGAAAACAACAATAAATTTATGATGAACTTTCTTGGTTAAGCCTTTCCCAAAGGACAAATTTTGCACTGGTCCAAATTGAAAGAGTTTACAGACGACAATTTTAAATTTGATGAAAATGGCAGAAAGGTCTCAAAAAGGGTAGAAAACGCTGTGGGAAAAGGAGAAATTGCTCGTTATGAGCAATTTCTCCTTTTCCCACAGTGTTTTCAAAAGACTTGTACTGCAGACATGTGAAAACCAGGACTTGTTTGGGAAAGGGTAAAGGATGGTGATTTGAGATTCAAGGTGTTTTCTAGCCAGAAAAATCTCACATGGTCAGACAGTGTAGATACAAAATGTTCAGTCTGATCTAGATCTACTTTATATGCAAAAGTAGATCGAGTTAATCTTAGTAGTGTAAGGGTTTTGGATCTTGATCCTTTCCCAAACAATTTCGATTTTTTAACAACCCTTGGAAACAAGCCTTTTGAAAACATGGGAAAAGGAGAAAATGCTGGTTATCAGCATTTTCACCTTTTCCCACAATGTTTTTTTCTATCGTTTCAAGGACAAATCTCACCATTTGAGCAATATGTATGTTGTCTGCAAATGTTCTCAGTTTGGACCAGTCTACAATTTTGTCGTATGGTAAAGAGTTAAATGCAAAAGTATGTAAGTAAACATCAGTGATACTCTATTTTTTAGGCCTTTTTTTACCCTTTACCATACAATCCCAAGTTTTATTGAACCTAAGGAAAAAGACCTTTGAAAACATTCTGGGAAATGGAGAAAATGCTGGTTACCAGCATTATCTGCCTTTCACACATTGTTTTCTACTCTTTGAAAGAGTACTTTAAGTTTTGGGTAACATTTGTCATCTGCAAAATGCTTTCAATTTGGACAAGGCAAAGATTTTGTCAGCTGGTAAAGAGTTAAAGGGGACTTTCCAGACTTTGTTAATTTCAGCAAACTTCAAAAATGCTTTTATATCACTGAATTAAGGTGATAGCTGGCAAACCACCAGTAAAAAAAAAAGCAAATATAAGAACAGATTTTTCAGTGGTGTTTCCCTAATGAGCTTTGTGGCTTCTTTCAGATTTCATTACAGAATTATGTCAGTTTGTCATGTGATCAACAACACAAGCCTCTTGAGGTATTTTTAGATTTCTTGCCCAAAGAATACAAAAGTTTGTCCAAAGGTCATGTAATCAACAACACCAGTTGATTATGTGGGATTTTATTCAAATTGTAGAAAGATATCATTATTTGATATCAAAAATAAATGACTTACCAATTGCGAGGCAACTAACTCATTTGAATGTCAAAATTTCACCGTTTTACCCAAAAGTAAAGGAGATATCATTTCCAAACATTCAAGTCTCAACACCAAAGCTACAAAAAATAATGTTAAAAACCACTTTGTCAAAAAATTTCTTTCTTCAATATCCATCTTTCCTAAGCAACATTTTGCTGAAAATTACCAAATTTTGATCCCAATTACCACATTTGGCCAAAAGTTATTTATGTCGATCAACTGGGTTTTTTTCCCCAATAACCATTAGAGACTGATCACTTTGTTACTCATTATAAATTATGTACATTTGTTGATGTATCCTCAATCTGCTGTGAAATGTTGAAGGGGGATTGCTCATGACATTCGCTACTAGACAAAAAATCTTATTTTCCATGTAGAACAGATGAATGTACATACAGAGATAGATTATTTATTTTTAAATGGTCTATCAGGAGAATATACATGTATTTGTACATGTAGCTTCATCCTCTTGCCATTTCTACATGCCAGGGTCAAATTTAAATGTTACAGTGATGGATTTATGTTCAAATTTTGTACAGACTTTCTTCTTGTCTATACTTTTGCACCTTGTTTTTCTTTAGTTGAAATTTGACGATTCGATGAAGTTTGGCAATTTGTCCCTTAAGTGAAACGTTGTACTCGGCAAAATGTCGCTTTGGCAAGATGGTTGTTCTAAGAAAACGTCTTTCCATGCAGAAGAGATTTCCATTCTTAACATCCAAGTCTCATGCAGTTATGTATGCCAAGAATCATAGATCCATAACTAAAGAAGATATGTTTGAGAAACACTATGCCCAAAGACGGTAGCAAAGATATGTTTCCATTTCCCTGAGATTTTATCAAGTCCATGAGACTTTGTGTCACTGAAAAGCTTGAGTCCCACTTAGTTTCTTTTGACTCTAATTTTTTCTGCAATAAATCATTAGTAAAATATCTAAAAACCTTGTCAGAGCTTAAAAAATCCATTTGTCAGCTCGTATTGACTGTGTCTGGATGAGTAACATTTCCTAAACAATCGTCTGACTCAACGAGTAGCTTTTCCAAGGGTAGATCAAGCAAAATGATTGAAAAGGGATTCCTGGATAATATCTGCAACATCTCATGACCGATACCTGTATAAAACAACAAATTACTGATCATTGATTTGCCTGCAGCAGTCATAAAAGAAAAACGGAAATGACTTTGTACACTGCACATGCGTGATGTAGATAATGTATGCAACACTTGATTTATCAAGTCAGGGGAAAGATTCTGATCTCACTATAATGCGAATAAGAAAATTTTAACTTTCCGACGAAGTGAAACTATTGTTAATGAATTCCAAAATAGTTGAACGTTAGCATGGCTTTGTTTTTCTTTCTCATAATATGTAACAATTACAAATTTAGTAGATTATTCATCGACAAGGAAATGCCGTGAGGAAAATCAAAGTGAACAGCTCCATGGCGCATCAAAAACATTTATACAGATATGTTGTCTGCTAAAGGCCAGATCCTCAAGTATTTTATTTGGTAGTATCTTTGTTTATTTGCTTCTTGACTAAAAAGTAGGACAAGTGATAGTAGAAGAAGGACAAGTAACTTTCCTAATTCACTTGCCCTTCAGGATGAGTGAGTTTTTTTGAAAATTTTTCGATGTCTGCTTCAATGTGGGGGACCCTAACTTTAACAAGAAATCCTTCTTTTTCCCTATTTAAATCTTTCTGAGGATTACAGTTTTAAGGATCAACATTATGTTTTGCCCTGACCCATGGTTAAAATTTTGATGGGCTTGAAGGGAGTCTTTTACATATTTGATGTGCAGGGTAGGACAGTTGCACATTACTTGACATATATTTGACAATTCCAGAAATTCTGTGGAAATAAGTTTTACCTGTTGTAAACACCTTTTTCCTGCTTGGTTTCACAGCTAATAAAACACTGCAAAGGGAGGAATCCATACAATAAATTACTTTGAGCAACCAATCTTTAAAAGCTGGATCTTTCAACCATTGGTATTGCAATGACTGTAAATGTTTTTTTATTGCCTTTTTTGTCAGCGAAGTTAGCTTCAGCATCAGCACAAAAAAGCTAGGCAACAGTTGATTCCTGCAATCAGAGCTGAGAATGACTTTATTTCTCTATAGTGTGTAACCAGTCAAAGATGGTGACATAATTGATTTAAACGGACCTACCATGACAATCGCATCTTCTTAACTTATATCCTCGCACACTAACAGGAAAAGATATTACATAAGGCATTTAGGGATTCTGATGATGGATTTCTTTAGTTCAAAGCTCCAGTCATTGTTTTCAATACTGATACTTTGAATGTTGACTCATCTCAGTTTTGTATTTTAGGATTTGATATTTTGTTGCTGAGTGATTTTCAAGCATATATTGATACTTTTACATTGTAAACAGAAACCCTATTTGATGCATGTGTATAATATTTCAGCCTAGGAAAGAGTGGGTATAAGAAAAAAATAGCCAGAAATGTCTGTATTTAAAAACAATGATATATCATTACTTGAACTTGAGTATGATAGAATCTTAAACTTGCTGGTAAATGATATCTTCAAACTAAAAACCGTATGCAGAGAGAGATGTCACTTGACACTTTAGAATGCCATAAAACAGAATGTTTGGCTCGGATCATAGATTAAGATTTTGCTTATTGGTTAAGAAAACAAGGTGAATTGAACAAAGTTGAACTTCATGCCATCAGATGTTTACTTGCATCAAAATCCTCTGGCATTACATTGGTATAAAGCCGTAACGAAACTGTAAATATGCTGATAAATATTGAAGTTGTTTGTCAGACCACAAGGAAGTTTCTAGTGTTTAGAATATCAAAGTACCATAACTCCAGCAGTAATGGAGTTTGACCTTAACCAAACTCAACTGTCATCTCATTGATATGAGGATCAATTTTCCATTTTGATAGCATCTGGCAAAAATTGGAGTTAGCAGATGAAACTAGTTACATAGATAAAAACTTACAGACAAACAAACAGACAAACAGATGGAATAAAAACAATATGCCCTTGATGTATGATCTCAGGAGGGGGACAATTAACCCTTAAAGTTTCTTCAAAACTAAAGCTGTTTTTTGCAGCCAGTGTAGATCAAGATCAGACTGCACAAATGTGCAGTCTGATCTTTGATCTACACTGTGTGCTTGGGTAAAAACAATAGACAAAAGCAACCATCAAATTGCAATTAATTAGGTCTTATTCCTAGTCCAAATTCATATGTCTGTTGGGTTTATTCGGCACTCTATGGGATAAAAAGAATCAATGTTTCATGCAGTGTTGGATGTTAAAGTTCTTAAATCAGAATATGTATCAGTGAAAAACTTGGAGACTTGGACTGCAACGTAAAGTAAAGCCTGTTTTGTATAATTGTCTTGTTTTAGTTTTCATAAAATTGCTAAAGTTAGAGTTTGATTGGTAATTTAAATCTGTTGATGGAAATCCTTAAAATGGTTTGAGTAAACTGAAATTACTACTATAAGCATTGGCAAATACTTAGGTGAAGTAAAACTGAGTTAACTTTTTTCACCATCAGAGTGGAAATATGGGGTGGGTTCCTGGAAAAGTGGATGTCTTTTGACCAAAATGTTGGATGTTCTAATGATAAAAAGACTCAAAAATTGAGATAAACTGTCACCAATGACGGATTAAGGCAAGCCAGAAAGGTTGCTGATCTATTCAGGGGCAGATAATCGTAATAAAATTCATTCCTTCAAGGTTTCGAAACACTACAGCTCCCTATCACAAATAGGCTTAAATCCGCACCAATTTATATGCACATTCTGACAAAGTCTGCCATATTTGAGTCTACAGCAGTAACCTGAGCAAGCATAGCTACTGACTGAAACCAAAAAAATAGTCCAGAATTGAGTGGGTTATGTTATTTGAACAAATAAGAGACTTAACTATTTTTGACAAACTTTACCAGAGCTAATGGCAGGTTCATTATAAAAGTACTTATATGCAAATAGGGAGCTGATGCAGTCACCAATGACGGACCGAAGTGAGCTCATCGGTCTATTCAGGGACAGTCGTGTTTCATTTGCAGAGTCAACCCTTCACATCTGAGCGTTTTGGTCAAAAGCCAAGTAACTGAAAAACAAATTATTGCAAGTACAGCACAATGACAAGAGACCATTTTGAAAAGCTGCATTGATAGATTTATTTTACCTTTCATTTACCAAGGAAATATATCAGAATTTTACAGACGGCATAGATAAAGATCAGACTTAATATACAACTGATTTTTGGACCATGGACAGGCCAACAGCTTTGGTATATATATGTGGAGTAAAACAGATCTTAATCCCTAGAGTGCCTACCATAGTTGATTTTAGTTTGGCCAGTGTAGATCAAGATCAGACACAGCATGCAGTCTGATCTTGGATCTACACTGTCCAATGTCAAGACATTACAGCTGAAATTCAGTCATGAAATGATGATAATTATGGTCTTTTTATATCCCTGGGATCAAAGATGGGGATGCATATTGCTCTTGGTCCATCTGTTAGTTTGTCTGCATAACCTGGTTCCCATTAAATAAGGTCTTGGGAAAAGAAAAACATCAGGGTTGTATGTCTTAGTTTTAATAATATACCACATGAATTGACCATTGGTTACATCTGTTGACATTTACCAGAGTTGCAGGACTTAGACAAATTAGAAATTTCTTGTATCTGTCAAATAATTATGGTACAATGTATTTATTACCAAATACGAAAAATGGTTAAATAACACAGATTTGGCAGATAAAAATGTGTGAAAAGTTTGTGAGAAAAGATGTTGCTCATTACGCACTGATTTTGTAAGGCATTGTATTTCTGAAAACATGCATTGATGATATTATATGGCATTATAAAGTACTGTGAGGATAAAAATATTCCAGGATTATTTATATTAATTGATTTTGCGAAGGCATGTGCTTCTCGTAGTCCTTTATTTCACTTCTGAGTAAAAGGGTTCAAGGCAACATTGTCTCTTTGTTTGATTTTGCAACATCCATCATCTTTGTGGCTTGTCGCATGACAGGTAATAGTACTGTCAGCTATGCTACCACTAGTCTGGCAGTACGAGAGATTTCCTGTTACTGTGACAGGTTTCACTTTCATTGCCTATAATGAGAGAAGTTTTATCAGCCCATTATTTCTTCTATTTTTGTTGCCAAAAATTGTATTTGCAGAAAACACACCAATAGTACATCATGAAAAACTATTAGGATAAGTATATTCAGGATTATCAGTTGATTTTGAGAAGTTGTTCGATTATTTTTGCTCCTTCTTCCATTTGTGAGTAAAATGTTTCAAGGCCACACTGTCCCTTGAATTGTTTGGCCTATCATCATCTGCCATCTTTATGGCTTGTCACATGACAGGTAATAGTATTGTCAGCTAAGCTATCACTACTGTGGCAAAACGGGAGATTTTCTCTGTATTGTGACAGGTTTCATTTTTGTTACCATATGACGACTTTTATCATACCAACATTTCTACCATTTTCATAGCCTGGTCAGACAAGGAGAGGCTTCAGTGTGGTTTCAAAAGCACAGTCTAGGTAGGGTTCCTGTTTATGTATTAAAAATATCTATATACACATGAAAATCTGCTTTGGTGCAAAATACCAAAGTTCATTGTGCTGCTTGGAAGCAGACTAATATGATTCAAAACATTAAGTTAATCGTTAGAGCCCCAAATAAACCTGTCAGAAATTTTCATCCGAGAAATATGACCTAAATAATTGCAATTTCATGCTTGTTTTTGTCTACAGTGTTTGAGCAAAGTGGACAGTGTAGATCAAAGATCAGGCTGCATATTTTGTGCAGCCTGATCTTGATCTACAATGACTGCAGAAGCAACTGTAGTTGTGAAAGGCGCAGTAGGGGTTAATCTAACTACATTTGTAATGAAAATCATGACAAATACAAAGTTTTTATTGCTGCATAAATTGACCATCCGAATTACGAATTGTCAACTAGTACATCTCCACTTGCATGTGCACCATGATATAACAAAGACAATGCAATTGTACTTTTGGAAGGGCTACTTATTGCAGAATAAAACGGTGATTTCCAGCATATTGATCACAGCTACTCTTTGTCAGTGTTAGTCAAGCTTCAGGTGCCTTCCAAAATTTCTTTTAAATGTTTTTGTCACACTGTTTTGAGATACATATATTACGATTTTTGCATGCAAATAAGGAAATCAGAAGGAACTCAAAGAGACTTAACTTTTTTGGTGATACTGAGTACTATGGACTCCATGAGATCTTAGGCAAATGGAAGCACTGCGGTCCTGGTATTTGGAAACAGCAAAATTAACCCTTTTCCACACAATCAAGAGTCTTAACATCCCTGAAAAAGAAGCTTTTGAAAAAATTGTGGGAAAAGGAGAAAATTCTGGTAACCAGCATTTTCTCCTTTTCCCACAATTTTTTCAACCTATTTAAGGACACTTACTATCATTTGAAAAACTTCTGAATTGTCGTTTAAAATACCTTCATTAATGACAAGCATAAAATTTTGCCATGTGACAAAGGGTTAATATAATTTTATATCCAGTCCCCATCAGTTGCATGATTTTTGACCAAGGCATCCCAAATTCAATGAAATCTTAGGCATTGTTATTCTGGACATACCTTTCAAGGAAAGTAAACTAATGAACCACAGTTGTCTACCCCTTGTTTGAAGATGGGATCATAATTATACTAGTAGCATATGCTCTTCCAACCATCCAGTATTCACATGAGCTGAGCCCGCATAGTTCAGTGGGCAACGTGCAGGACTTAAGAACAGGAGGTCGCTTGCTCAATTCTCGGCTCGGCCAATTTCTTTCCGAGGATTGATGATAGCCATTGCGACAAGATTCATTCCTCTCTCACCGCTGACCATTGTTTCGACGATGGTTATGTGGGAAAGCAGCCAGTGGCTTGGAAAGAATACTGTGCATATTACTGGTAATAGAAACTCCAGGAAAGCATGGATAGGTGCACTGGCTGCTGCGATATAACTGAAATACAATACAATCAATCAGTATTCATATATTACCCTTTTTCCTCACAACAAAATTTTAGACCTGTCCATGTTCTTTAGCCTTTGAAGATAGCAAATTCTTGTTGCTCTAAAGATGATTGTTGTCTTTGAAATGGAAGAAAATAGTGTGGAAAAAGGAGAAAAGGCTGGTTTCCAGCCTCAAGAGGCTACATAGTCCTTTAAGGAAATACCACTGTTTTTTTTTCTTACTTTTGCCTTTTGCTTTAAAAATTACTGATGATTTGCCAGCTATCTCTTTACTTAATTCAATGATAAATCATTTTTAAATTTGATGAGAATATAGAAATCTGAATATCCCTCTTTAACTCTTTACCAAATGACAAAAATATATTCTTGTCCAAATTAAAAGCATTTCCAGACAACAATTTATGTGGGACTCAAATGTCAAATGTAGGATAGAAAACAATGTGGGAAAAGCAGAAAATGCTGATTACCAGCATTTTTCTCCTTTACCAACAATGTTTTCTAAAACTGTCTTTCTCAGTGTCATTAAAACTCAGGACTGTATGGAAAAAAGGTTAACTCTTTACTAAACAACAAAATTTGGACTTGTCCAAAAGGAAAGCAATTGCAGACAACAAATTCAGTATTGCACAAATGATTGACCGAAATAGGATAGAAAACATTTTGGGAAAAGGAGAAAATGCTGGTTATCAGCATTTTCTCCTTTTTTCAAAATGTTTTCAAAAGCCTGTTTCCCTGGTTCGTTAAAAGTCAGGGTTGTGTGGTAAAGCGTTTAAGGGTCAATGGAAAGAATCACTGTAGACCGCTAGCACTGATAGCACAAGGATGTATGAGCTTGATCATTCCATGTTTCATGGAACAAGGTTTTTGCAATTAAATGTTGGGTCGTCTGATCCTTTGCCCCAGCTACCAGCCACAATAGCTCAGGTGGTAGAGCATGAATGTCAAATCTCAGGCCACATGAGGGTGTGGGTTAGATCCCCATGATGGCTGGCCACCTAAAACAACAAAAAGTCTTTTGGATGAGACATTAAACCTAGGTCCTGATGGTGATATTCACTGAGCATGCTAAAGAGACCAGGAATAACTTAGGATGGGTTTCTTCTTGTATCTATCCCCATGACATAAAGTTCCAACAGTCTTCATGTGCGACCGATGGCGAGATAAATATACAATAATCAATCAATCCTTTTTTCTACTTTTGTTTAGTGCCAAGCCCCTGTAGCTCAGTCGGTAGCGTACAGGACTTGAGAACAGGAGGTCACAGGTTCGATCCCGGGCTTGGCCAATTTCTTTCAAGGATTGATGATAGGATTCATTCCTCTCTCACCGCTGACCATTGTTTCGACAATGGTTATGTGGGAAAGCAGCCAGTGGCTTGGAAAGAATATTATTACAAAAGCCTTCTTGATCAGGGTCTTTAAAGCTCAGGATTGTGTTGTAAAAGGGCCAAAAAAGATTTTTTTTTTTTTCAAAAGAGGATATTGCTGACAATGATCAATTTCTCCCTTGCCAAAGTAATTTTCCAAGGTGTCTGTTACACAATGAAAGTCATTAGCAGGCACGTATGTGCTAACCCTTTACCAAACAACAACAATTTAAACTCAACCAAATTGAGAGCATAACATGCATTACAAATTCAGTGTAATTCAAAAGATCAGTTCCATCTTTGAAAGGGTAGAAAATACTGTGTAAAAAGGGGACCAGCATGTTCTCCCTTACCCACAATGTTTTGTAAAGACTTCTTCCTTATGGTTGTTAATGCATAGGACTGTTTGTTAAAGGGTTCTATTTAGTTATTGAGTGGTAAATCATAATTTATTGTAAGATACTGATAAACACAACTTAATATATTTTTCCTTTGCAAATGTATAGAATCTGTATGGTTACATTCAGTGAAAAGGTGCAATTTTGGGCGTTTGTATAATTGGATGGTCGTTTTGCAATTAGTAACTCTACTTTTGTTACATCAGATCTGACATCGTGATGCTGATTTGCACATGAATCCTCATAGTTGGCCAGAGTTATTGGTCATGTGACATTCCCACCAGTCATTGAAAGTTGAAAAAAATATTAAATATGAAAGAATGTACAAGTATGAAAAAGAAAAAAATGAAACAAATAAAAAGGATAAAACTAGAAAAATTAATACAGACATAAAATATAAATGAGTCTTGCTCTGGCAAAGGGAGGATTAATGCATCTTCAAAATGTGCTATACCAAGCAAGTCATCACATTATTGACTGGCCGGGTAGCTCAATGGTTAGCGTATCTGACTGGTAATCTCGTGCTTGTGAGTTTGATACCCATTGGGCAAACTTTCTTTCTGGTGACATTTTGCCTCTCACCTCTTGCCTGAAGCATGTGAGAAAGTAGTCAGTGACTTGGAAAGAAATTTGTGTCAGCACTGGTTTGAGAAAGCCAGGTAACACATGCGTAGGACTTGTAACCTGGAGGCCAGGGGTTCGAGCTTCTCTGGAAGCTCTGGGTTTTTCATTGGTGTGTCCTTGGGCAAGACACTTCAGAGCCCAAGCCTAGCACTGGTGAAACCCAGGACATACATGAATTTGAGCCCCCACTTTGAAAGTGGGATAAAACCCTATTCAATCAATTAATCAATCATGTTTGGAAGCGTACCAAGGTCCATGATTTGACGATACATTTTTAAAGTCTTTACCGAATGAAAAAAATTTTAACCTGTCCAAATTCAAAGATTTGGAAGACAACAAATTGAAAATGACTTATGTAATGGGATTTATCCTTGACAGGTAGGAAAATTCTGAGTATAAGAGAAAATGCTAGTTACTACCAGCATTTTATCCTTTTGTGACAATGTTTTCAAGAGCCTTCTCCATTGTTGTTAAAACCAGGAAATAGTTTGGTAAAGAGTGACCCCTTAACCCTTTACCGCACAATGCCTCCTTTTAATGCCCCTGGGTTAGAAGCCTTTTGAAAACATTGTAGGAAAAGGAGAAAATGCTGATTACCAGCATTTTCTCCTTTTCCCAAAATGTTTTCTACCCTATCAAAGAAAAATTACACCATTTGAGCCACTCTGAAATTGTTGTCTGCAAATGCTTTCATTGTGGACAGGGCTAAAATTTTGTCGTCTGGCAAAGGGTTAAAGTACCTTTCATAACTATAGTTGCTTTTTGCGGCCAGTGTAAATCAATATCAGACTTCACAAATCATGCAGTCAGATCTTTGATCTACACTGTAGATTCTTTAAAACCGAGCACATCTGCAGACTACAAGAGAAATGTGTTTTGAATTATAGGAATTGTCAATGAAGAGTAGAAAACATAGTGGAAAAGGGAGAAAATGTTGGTTACGAGCATTTTTTCCCATTTTTACAATGTTTTCAAAAAGTCTCTCCCTCAGGGTTGTTAAAACTCATTTTACGAAAGGGTTTCATGGGATCTTATGTAGTAATTATATGCTTAAATGGCTTAGTCAAGGAAAATCCTAGAATAATGAATTCACAGCTTGTATATTAAAGGGGCCTAATCAGATTTTGGCTGTGAATAATTTTTTGAAAGTGCTGATAGATACTGTAAAATACTTTCTTCTCTGCAAGCATAAAGAAAACGGTGCAATTTTAGCCTTTCCCACCACACCCTTGTTTCCAAGTCTTCAAAAAATTGTCATCAGGGCGTTATAAACATGGTATTTCATTTCCTAGCATCCCAGGCACACATTTATGTAAAGGAATCTTCAGTTCAAAACTGAATACTGATAGGTCTGACAGCAGCCTGGTCTGTAGTTGAATACAGGTTAATATATGATGTATGATAGTGGGGCTTTAACTTTGGTTTGTAATGGTCTTGGTTGTTTTTTATCATTTATTCTTCTGTTCAGAACAACAATTTTTAACCTCACTGCCATGCATGAAATTGGCTCAAGACTTTTTTTGTAGAGGACATTTAAATGCCTATCTAATATGTAGTGAAGTGACTTGTGCACGAACTTATTGACAGTTACTCAATTTTCAATAGAGTAATGATTTTTTCAATTACATTTAACTCTTTATGAAACTACAAAATTTTGGACCAGTCCAAATTGAACAAAAATTGAAATTTGTTTTTGGAAGAGTAGAAAACATTGTAGGAAAAGGAGAAAATGCTGGTTACCAGCATTTTCTCCCTTTCACATAATGTTTTCAAAAGGCTTCTTCCTCAGGGTCGGTAAAAGTCAGGATTGTGTGGTAAAGAGTTCATCGAATGGGTTTTCTTGAGTGTTACTGTATTTAGTAAACAATCATTGCTGACTATCTCTTCACTCTTAACTTCCTTTCAACTTTATTCAGTATTATTTGTATCTAACATGTTATGCTGAAAGGAAACAACTAAATAATGTTTGTATATTATGTAGGAAATAGAAATAAATTTGACAAAAAAAGCTTACAGGAACAGGTTTTCTTGACAGTTGCTTTATTTGGTAAACAGTCATCTCAGAGAGCATATTGAAATGTTAGGATAAATAATTTAATTGAACAAGCATTTGACTCTCTTTGCCCATTCTTCCTTTCCAGAGTAAAAGGATTAAGGCCACACTGTCCCTGAATTGTTTGGCCTTTCATCATCCACAATCTTTGTAGCTTGTCACACGACAGGAAATAGTAATGTCAGCTATGCTACCACTAGTCTGGCAGCACAAGAGATTTCCTGTTATTGTGATGGGTCTCATTGCATTACCTTTCATTGAACATTATTTATTTTCATAGCCTGGTCAGACAAGGAGAGGTTTCAGTGTGGCTTCATAATTTGTCTTGTGTTTGTACATAAGTTGTCTTCATGTCACCACATGAGTGGTGACTACATAGAGAACAGATGGATGGTGTCTTGGATGGGTTAAGTTTATCAGGCAAGGCGGAGGAATTTATCTGGTGCGCTGAAGGCGAACCGAATAAATTCCGGAGCCGAGCCCGATAAATTTAACCCATCCAAGACACGAACCATCTATTCGATTTATCCTGTCATGCACTGTAAAAGAACAGAACAAAACAAAAAACATGATATAAAAGACCATTCCTTTTATTCAATATCTTACGGTACAGATACTATAAATTTCCGGAGCCGAGCCTGACAAACTTTCCTGGAATCAAAGACACTACTGTCTGTTCTTCAAATTTTCAAATCCACAACACTATTCTCTTTATCCTGTTTCTCATTTACAATCCTAAATCCAACTAGATAGTATATTTCGCTCAAAATTAAGGCAGGTATTGGCATCTTTCTCACTATGAAAAACACACTTGTATGGCAAACTGTGTAAAGCGCTTTGGACATGCAGCTGCAATAGTGATGTCATGAATGATACTGACTATGTCATAAGCGTGACGTAAACCCTTGGAAGAATGTTGTGGCACAGAATTCTGTTTTATTTTAAATAATAAGAACAATCAACATGTGCATCGAATTTTAAGCGATAATTTTACTTTTAAGATATTGATTTTGTGTGCCAGCACCTAAAAAAGGAGTTCTGGCTGGTCAAATGACCAACTAGCCCAATAAACCTTGATCACATGACCAACTGACATAATAAACCTAGTCACATGGTCAAGTGACGGTACATCACCAAGTTTATATGACCCCCCATGTTATACGTCAGAATTTATAGGAGGTGACCGGATAAATATCTTTATTTGTTTGGGAATTATGCTAATGTGTCTTTGCATGACAGCTATTCATCATTTTTGTTTAAGGGTCAAATTATTTAAACAAAAGTTGTCACAATTCATGTAAATCAATAGCTAGATCTTGTCAAAGTTGTAGTATTCCTGGACATTTTTATTTGTCCTTGCAAAGTTCTGTTAGTGAATCTGATTTGAGTCAAGCTGATGGTACATTGCATGTGCAGCAAATCACATGATTTCCTTTAACTTATTGCAGGAAATTTTGTGATCACATGACTTTATTCATCACTGAAAAACAAAGGAATTGTAGAATCACATGACTTTGCGATAATGTGATTTATCATTGAAAGACATGGGAATTTTAAAGATCTATAATACATAATTTGCAATCTTTACTGATAATGCTGTAAGGAAAATTTTAGGCAAGTTTACCAGGGCTGTGGAGTTTTTCCACTATACAATTCATGTTGACCTTGATGCTATGCAACAATGTTTAGCTCTACTAGCTCTACACAGTTGAGGCAAACTTTCTTAATGGTAATTTTTTGCCTCTCACCTCTGATGCTTGTGAAAAAAGTAGTCAGTGGCTTTGGAAAGAAAGTTGTGTTAGTACTGGAGTGAGAAAACCAGGAAATACTTTGGTGCATCACTGACCACCATGATATGACCTGACCTGTTAAAATGGCATTAAACATCAATACAAACTAAACCAAATTGTCCATTTTGGCATGCATCTAATTTCAAGCACCACATCCAACAGCATTATTTATTAATATCGTAAATAAACGTACATGTATGTATGTAGAAATAGAATAAAAGAGAATCAAAGAAAAACAATTAAAAAACAATGATAATCAGTGGTTAGAAAAAAGGTGGTAAGGGTTGGCTGCAGTGGTGGAGGAGGCCAACAGATTTCCCTGTATTGTGACATGCATTTAATCTCAAGCATAAATCCAACAGTATAAATATCTTTTGAAAATACATGTACAAGTATGTCTATAGAATAAAAATTTTAAAAAATAATTAAAAAAAAACATGTATAAAGAGCAATACAATTACAAATGGTAAAGTAAATGGTGGAAAGGGTTGGCTGTAGGGGAGGAGGAGGCCAAAAGATATCAGAGCTTTACATGGAAAATACAAAAATGTTAGTCAGGGTAACTTGATTTTAGTTGAGGAAAAAGTCAGGGAAATCTGCTTTACTCAAATTGTGGACACCCTGTCAGGGTGTCTATGGTGAGGGAAAAAATAGTTTTTCGAGGTCAGGGAGTCTTGTGTCAGATTTTTTTTCAAAATTTTGAGCAAAAAGTTTGGGAAAAGTCAGTGAATTTTGAAATAAAAAGTCTATGAATGATAGAAAGAGAAAGAAGAAGGCTAAAACAAAATGTAACAAGAGCACCACATGCAGGTGCTAACGCTTGGTTGCAGATGCCCGATTTTTAATGAAAATGTTAAGTCAAAAAATGGGCATAACTCTGTCAAAATACTTTGATGGTTACTTTCTCTTGTTGTATAAGTTCTCTGCTTGATAATTAACAACTTGTCCAAGATTGAAGCAACTGTCTTCAGTTATAACAGAGATATGATAAAAAAGTTTTGCATGACAGTGCAGAATGCTGCTGCCAGGGCTATGACTATACCTCAATGTTTTCTTCAAAAACAGCCAAGCTAATATTACTAAAAAAAAAAAAAACTTGACATTAAATTTTGAAATACATAAAAAAACATGTCAATTTTATTTTGAAGTGCATACTTATGAAGAGATATAAACCTTATTAGAGCAGCTTGTATGTTTGTCCCTTTTGTCATGCATCTGATTTCAAGCACCACTTCCAACTGTAATTGCTTTTGTAAATATGTGTACATGTATGTATGTAGGAAAAAGGAAAAAAAAAAAAAAAAAAAAGAAAGAAAGAAAAAAAGAAAAACAAAATTAAAAATACAAAAAAATAATACTTTGAGAGTTGGTGGTAAAAAAAGGTGGCAAGGCTTGGCTGTAGGAGTGGGGAGGCCAACAGATTTCCCTCTATTAGGACATGCATTTAATTTCAAGCACTCATCCAACATAAAAATATCATTTAAAAATACAATGTACAAGTATGTCTATAGAAAAAAAAAATTAAAAAAATATATTCAAAGAAAAACAAAACAAATAAAAATATTGGTACATGTCTAAAGAGTCATACAATTACAGAGGGTAAAGTAAAAGGTGGAAAGGGTTGGCTGTAGGGGAGGAGGAGGCCAACAGCTGTCAGAACTCAATGTGCATGTATCTAATTTCAAGCAGCACATCCAACAGTATAAATGACTTTAGTAAATACATTTATGTATGTAAAAAAAAGAAAACAAAATCAAAGAAAAAGAATTAAAAAATAGAATTAAAAATACAAAATGTAAAACATTAACAATTGGTGGTAAAAAGGTGGTAAGGCTTGGCTGTAGGGGTGGGGGAGGCCAACAACTTTCCATGTATTACAACATGCATTTAATTTCAAATACTCATCCATCACTACAAATTATTTTTGAAATACATGTACATGTAAGTATGTTAAAAAAAGAAAAATAGAAAATAAATTCAAAGAAAAACAAACCCAAAACATAGTTTAAAATACATGTATAACAAGTCATACAATTACAGTTGGTATAGTAAAAGGTGGAATGGGTTGGCTGTAGGGGAGGCAGAGGCCAACAGATTTCGGAACTTAATGTGCAAAATACAAAAATGTTAGTCAGGGAAATTTTAGTCAGGGAAAAGTCAGGGAAATTTGCTTTACTCAAACTGTGGACACCCTGCATGTGATGTCAAAGGAAACACATCATTGACTTTCAACATGAAAGTCCCCCATGGCCTGTCCACTCTATTGTACCAACAGCAACCATCGCATCTGTGACGGAGCGGCAAGGATTTAACGGTCACACCCACAACATTACCCAAGCTCCCCCGACAAAGCATCACTGTACCATTCGTCAAGCCATAGCCATGAGCCAGTACCATGCGGCATGGGCCACCATGACAACCCAGACTTAACACCCCATCACTTGAGACCATAACTCTCGGGAAATAAGCAACTACATCAGATTTAACCCTATATCACACAATCACAGGTTTTAACAGGCCCTGAGATGTGAGGCTTTTTGAGAGCATTGTGGGAAAAGGAAACAAGAGGGCCATTGGCCCTAAAGCGCTCACCTTGGTAAGGTCATCTAGGACTGATGGACTGAAAAGATCCTAGTTGTGATGATGTAAAATACATGAAAGTAAGTGATCTACTTTTTTAACGATTTAGCCTATTTCTGAATTTTGAATCTGGCTCAAAATGTGACCTCTAGAGTCATAAGTGGTTTTTCTAAGATATAGCCCGGTGATTTACTGTTTCACCTGATACAACTCTATAATCATTCTTTTCGGACATTTCAACCAGACAAACATTCTGACTAAGTTTTATGAGTATAAGGCTGAAAATGTGACCATTTGAGTGCACAAAAGGGGCTTTTAAGATTTGGCCCCATGACCTACTTTTTGACCGGAAGTGACCCAATTTCAAGTTTGTCCAAGATTTCATCAAGACAAACATTTTGACCAAGTTTCATGAGTATAAGCCTGAAAACCTGACCATTAGAGTGCACACAAAGTTTTTCTAAGATTTGGCCCAGTGACCTACTTTTGACCTAATGTGTCCCAATTTCAAACTCATCCGAGATTCTATCCAGACAAGCATTCTGACCAAGTTTCCTGAGAATCAGACTGAAAATGTGGCCTCTAGAGTGCAGACAAGTTTTTTCTAAGATTAGGCCCGGTGACCTCCTTCGTGACTGGATGCCTCTAGAGTGCACACAAGGTAAACGTTGATGACCACATGACGCACAATGGAAGCAGGACACAGCATGAGCACAAAAGTTCACCTTGAGCACTTTGTGCTTAGGTGAGCTAAAAATACTGGTAATCAGCATTTTCTACATTTCCTACAATGTTTCCTATCCTTCCAAAAACAAATATCAATTTTTGACTCACATTTGTATAGTTGTCTGCGAATGCTTTGAATTTGGAGAAGTCTGAAATTTTATCATTTGGTCTACAGTGAAAGGTCTGCCTGACAAATAGCAAATGTATTGCTGTGTAACAGCTTACTCTCTCACCGCAGCTGGCCGATGCCTTTCTCCAGGACAAGTGTTCCATCCAGAAATACCAGTGCCTTATTCCGACTCGTACTGCCTGATCCCTTACAACAAGGCATAATGAAACACATACATGTACATCCCTTTGAGTGTGTGGCAGTGCGGTTTCATCAATCACTCCCATCCTTTTTCTGAATAAGGACCAGCCGACATACCTGTATGCATTTATATTTCTGGATATCAAGTGCATACTTTATTCATCAAATGACATGGTTCATCTTTGAATCTTGCAATGAATTCGAAACCAGTGGCTTAGAATTTTAGGGACCCACCTACCCCACAACCTGGTGCCAAATAAGGACTTAAAGAGGAAATTATCATTCGGTATTTTCCAAATTTGTGAAGTTGTAACCATATCAAATTCAAAAAATGTTTCATCACCTGATTTAGTAAGGCAACAGCCAATTAACTATCAATAAAGGATAAAGTGCAGTGCAAAGAAAGAAATATTTGGAGAGGCATTTCCCTGCTGCCACACAGGGCCACTCAAGGCATTGTTAGATTCCCCCACAGAATCTCACTATGACCTGTAACAACTGCCACAAAACCATCAACACACATCATGTTCCGCTGCATTCAAACAAGCATAATGACTTCACACTATGAGTTGTGATCTCATAAATTCTTAAACTGCACCCCAACCAAATAATATATGGCTACTTCACACTTGCAGAAAAACCATGTTCTGCACCTGTACCTGGTACAGCTACCTTTCAAAAGGTGCTATTTTTCAGTTTTTTTTTTGTTTTTTTTTAAATGCAAAAGAAAATGTAATTTTATGGTAAATCTATCATCCAAAATTTATTACCCAAAATTTATTACTTCAAACATACCAGACGCTTACTGTTTACAAAAACCATTGTCAATCAAAAAGTGCATTCCATTCAGTATTTCACAAATGGGTCTGTACATTGACTTTACTTGGCATGTTTTGCTTGAGAATCGAACAAAATGAACACAATAATGTTCCGCTTGGTGAAGTTTCAGCCAGCGCACCTGTAAATAGCAAAGCAGGGACATGTGACAGTCAAAAGCTTATCTGTCTAATCGGTTAGTAATCAAAGCTGATATTTCTGCTGCTGAACATAAGCTAATTTAATTTTTACCAAACGACAAAATTTTAGACCTATCCAGATTGAAAGCACTTACAGAAGTAAAATGTTCTAGATAGATCTGGCAATGTGTGATGTGATTTCAGATTTCAACTACCCCTACAGCTTCTTTAATCCATGGATCTAAACAGGAAAATGTGAGTTATACTTTTAATTTATTGTTTATTTCATAAAGTTATGTAACCCATACTAATCCATACCTTGTGTCCTTGTGGTTAATTCCAGTTCTGATCTTTGTTTTTCGCTCAGTGTTCAGAACTGTATATTCTTCTCCACTTTCCGGGTCAAGCTCAAGGCAAATATCACCCCATCTCAAAACAGATCTCCTTCCCAGTTTGGAGTACTAAATAGGTTGTGCATATTACTCACAAGCAATGGAGTAATGCCCGAGGTGTCTTGTCATTTAATGCCCCACACTCATACATTTTACTTAAATGGAGTTCAATCAATCTATAAGGTAATTTTGGCTTATTTCCTAAATGCAATGCTTTAAGTTGTTTTATAATTACACAAGGAATAGAACACTGATACTGTCCAAAGGTATAATGGATATGTCTGTTTTCATTTTTTTTTTTTTTTTTTGTACATTTTTAAGAACAATTTTGATCCAGTATGGCCGACAAAATCCAAGATGGCTGATGGTGACCAATGTTTATTCTATAAGTTGTAGTATGCAAAGACACACCAGGTAATTGTATATTTTTACTTATTCTACAAGCAACTTACATTTGTATTGAAAAACACAAGAAATAATATGAATAAAGACAAAACCTACAGGCGAGAAGTGTTATCTGTTGTTTGCTCAAAACTGTTTCGAGGGTGGCATTTTGACCCAGATCCAACAAATGTTTACAAAACAGTGAAATTTTGTATACCCCTGGAAGTAAACAAATGAAATTGTTTCAGTTACTGTTTGTTTGATGAATTAAAGGAGTTTTTTCAAGACAAAATACCCAATCACCCCGACAGACAATTAAAAAACCCCGATTTCGAAAAAATCCTACGTAAGGGTTAAAAGGGTGTGACAAATTTGTACCCAAGGTACATGTATATCTGAAGTTTACAAGAAATTGACACGTGTGTGTATTTCACGGTCAATCGGTTTCGTTGTCTATAAATAGGGATCAAGATACTGAGATTTATCGATTGATGATCGTGAACCAATCAAATTTGAGAACAGGCTGAGGTACTTTCCAGAGCGGACATTAAGTCGTTCACCTGACGTTAACAGGTATATCACGTTGCAAGAGTCTAGATCTATACACACAAAACACCATTTCTCATTGCGTCCCTGGGACGCAGACAAAAATGAGTGAAAACATTAAGTTAATCAGTAACAAAAACAATGAAAAAATACAAAGTTTTAAACTCTTACTGCACAAATTGACCACTGGAATTCCAATTTATCTAAAAATAGATCGACCTGAACGTGATTGTAATTTCATTTAAATCAATGACACAGCAATATTTGACTGGTTACCAGCGACAGAGTAATATATAGTAATCTATGGCACACTGATCGGAGACACCTACTGTTGCCCAGCGTTACTGATGCCAACGTTTGCTTCCAGAATTTTTGTTGTGTGAAGATTGCCTCCAGATTTTTTTTTTTTTTTTTTTTTGAAAACTGCATTTTTTTTTTTTTCTTTATGCTTTTGAGATATTTTTCTGATGATTTATGTAGACAAAAATGATACTCAAAAGGAACTCAATGGGACTCAACTTTTTTTTTCAAACAGTATATATGACAGCTTGTCTGTTAGACTGAGCTTTACCAGTCAGATTATAAGGTCTTTATTCGAGACATCTGTTTGCAGTTACTGAGTACCACAGAGAATGAATAATGTCAGGATAAAATGTTGTACTCTGTAGTCTATATTTAAAGCTAAATATTAGGGATGCAATATAAAATGCCAGAATATCTTTAGAAAACAAGTCAAAATTATATGATGTACTTACAAAACAGTGAAAACACAATGGACTAAGTAGCATTTGATAAAAAACGTTACAGTGCTTTTTTACCATAGTCACTGCTTTCTATATATTCATGACTGTAATGATTGATTTGTTTTTGCTCTAAATATTCACATACATTTGATGAACAAAAATATTTAATAAAGAATAAAAAGAAATTGATCGTAAACCGGACTTTTGTTCAATTATTAAAGATATTTGGCCTAGAATGGTTTGAAAATGATCTTTAGACAGACCTTCCGGTACGCCTCAAAAAGTCTCCCCCTTAAAACCCCAAATCTCCCCCTTTGAAACCCTGAAAAACCCCCTTTGGTGTTCAAAAAAGTTGGGAAGCATGTACCCCCCTCCTTAATTTATCAATGGACCTGTTTAAGGGAGTATATGGACAGAAAGACAGACTGAAAAAATGGACTGACGAAATTATCTGTATGAATTTCTTGCATCCTTTAATTTATCAAAACAAACAGTTCCTTGAAACATTTTCATCTCTACTTCCAGATCTCGAGGTAAACAAAATTAGGCAAAATCAGAGTACAACTTAAAAGTTATGTAAACATTTGTTGGGTCTTGGTTAAAATGGCACCGTTTAACCCTTAAGCTGCTAATCATGACCCACTGACCTTTTGCGAACAGTGTAGATCAAGATCAGACTGCACAGAATATGCAGTCTGATCTTTGATCTACACTGTCCGACATGGTATTTTCTATTCGGTGAAATGAACTTTGAAACCGCAATGTTTGAGCCTTTAGTATTGAGTAGAAATTTGCGATTTATTTATTCAGCAGCTTAAGTGTTAAAGAGATTGAGTTTTCTTGGCAGGCTCAGTGCTTAACCCTTTCCCAGACAAGCCCTGGTTTTCACGTGTCTGCAGTACAAGTCTTTTGAAAACACTGTGGGAAAAGGAGAAATTGCTCGTAACGAGCAATTTCTCCTTTTCCCATAGTGTTTTCTACCCTTTTTGGTAACTTTCTGCCATTTTTATCAAATTTAAAATTGTCGTCTGCAAACTCTTTCAATTTGGACCAGTCCAAAATTTGTCGCTTGGGAAAGGGTTAACTCTTTCCATACCATAGACGACACCAGGAGCTTTGTGGAGAGTGTAGATCAGGATCAGACTGCAGAGAAGGTGCAATCTGATGTCTGATTTAAATGTCTTTTCCTATATTCTAGATTATGACCGAACTGTCTCTTGAGGAAATGTACTTATAAACTTTGAGAAAATCGAATTTATTTTTTCAGTTATAAAAGAGGTTAGGTGATGAATTAGCTATCATAAGGTGCTGGATGTTATACTAATTTGGGAGTGTCTTTGAGCAAGGCAAGGCACATCTCGTGCATGGACTACTTGTAAGACCAAGGAAAATACATGACAAAGTGAGCTGTCAACCTGATACAACTAAAATGATTTTGAAAGGAGAGTAAAACACCAGTCAATCCCAACAAAGTCCAAAGTATCAAAAGTCCAATGTGTCAAACAGTATTAATTATAAGGCCAAAAGAGGCTGATTAAAAATTATGTTTTTTTTTCCCAATCATCATCCGACATTGGTATTATATAAAATCTGATCAATTTAGTCATAGTTTGACAACACAGTATTTTGTAACTTAAGTTTTTAACAACATAAATACACAGTGAAGCTTACTTGCATGGATCCAGGGAGGGAATAAAGTCTAAAAATTTTTAGAGATTTTTGTATTTGAATCTTTGTAAGTATTTGTTTGAATGGAGTTTTATGTTGCGTTCCACAGCAATTCAGCTTAGGTACTTGTTGATATTAATATCTTTTCTTGGTAATGTTTCAATAAGTGTTAGCCTGTGCTATAGAGTGCCATGCTCAAGGATATTGTAGAATGGGGATGAATGTAACACTTTTCAATTTCATTCTCATTGTGACTATTTGGAAGTGATAGAAGAGATTTATGTGCATTTTACAACGAGAATTTGAATATGAAAGTTACACACCCTAGTGGCACAAGCAATCCCATGTTTGGGGAAGGTTATGCCACTGAACAGGGATGGTTGTGCCATGAAAAAGAAATTTTGTCTCCCTTCCTCATATGTCTTTTTTTCACTTTTCCTGTGCCAGTTTTCTCATTCTTTCTATACAATCAGTTTCATCTGATCCTGTCTAATTCCATCACAGATTCTGAATGCAATGCAACTGCATTCTGTCACTGACTTTTAATTCATTTTCGGGAATGGTAATGAATGTTTAAATATTTGGATATTATGTCAAATGTTTTAATTTTCAAAAATGGCTTAGAGTTTAAAAATATGCATTAAAGAGTTAGTGGAATTGGTCTTTTATACCCTTTTGAGACCAAACAACGAATTTGAATTTTCAAATCCAGACTCTAAGTAGTTACAGATAAACAGAGATGAACAAAAAATTCTACAAGCAGACCAATGGGGTGTTTGAATTCTTTCTCTCATTTCCCCCTTACCTCTCTCTTCAATGTTCTAGGCTATAAGTGTCAGTCACTTTTATCAGCTGAAATCTCTGAATGTACGTTTAGATGCACTTTTTTTATTTAGACAACTGAGTAATACTTAAACAGAAGCAACAGGCTGATACATTTCTACACATATTTTTAGAACACAATTTAATTTTCAACAGGTATTATGAAAGCAAGACCCCTGAATTAATGAAATAGAACTCTTCAGTTAGAGATATCAAAACATTGCAATTTTGGGGTTGTTTTGGCCAGAATGTGTTACAAATAAGCCAAGGGGTCCTGTGTTAGAGTGTATGACCCGTAACCGCGAGGCCCCTGGTTCGATCCTCAGCCCAGAAAATGGGGTTTTGCGGGAGTGTCCATGGTCAAGACACTTCCGAGCCCAAGCTTGGTTCTGGTGAAACCAAAGGACATACATGAATAAGAGAGCTGTAGCCGGAATAAGACTGAAAAAATGTTGAAAGCAGCTTAAAACACCAATCACTCACAAATAAGTGAACAGTGTTGGTCAATGATCAGGCTGCACATTCCATACAGTCTGCTGTAAATTTTCGCTGTCTGCAAAAAGTAAACCGTTTATGCTTAGCACTTTGATGAATGATTACTTCACATCAGAATCACAGTTCTGACACATGTACACAGCAATATACATTGTTCATGTGACCACTTTTTGCAACTAATACACTGTACCTATATTTCTTCTGCATTTTATTTTTATATGCCAGTCGAAGACGGGGCGTATTATGGGATCACCCATGGCGTACGGGCAGGCGGCGTCCAGTTCTTTGTCCGGAGCATAACTTTGTCATCTTCAGTCCGATTGACTTGAAACTTGGCATTTGTGTTTGTTGCAATAATACTGAGTGCAGTGCGAAAGAACCATAACTCTACCTCATGCTGTCTTTGAGTTATTTCCCTTTGATTGTCATTTTTACAGCATTTTCTGCTTGTTCGGAGCATAACTTTGTCATATCTAGTCGGAACATCTTCAAATTTGGTATGCATGATTGTTGAAAGATTACGGAGTGCAGTGCACAAGAACCATAACTCTTCCTAGCACAAATTTTGAGTTTTCCTTTCTTTGATCTTCATTTTTACAGCGTTTTCTGCTTGTCCGGAGCAGAAATTTGTCATCTCTAGTCTGAACATCTTCAAATTTGGTATGCATGATTGTTGAAAAATTATGGAGTGCAGTGCACAAGAACCATAACTCTTCCTAGCACAAATTTTGAGTTTTTTCCCCTTTGATCTTCATTTTTACAGCATTTTCTGCTTTTCCTGAGTATAACTTTGTCATCTCTAGTCTGAACATCTTCAAATTTGGTATACATGATTGTTGAAAAATTACGGAGTGCAGTGCACAAGAACCATAACTCTTCCTAGCATGAATTTTGAGTTATTCCCCCTTTGATCTTCATACCGCATAACTTAACTATCTTATTTGTAGTTTTTAGCTCCACTGGCCAAAGGCCAGCGGGCTTATGTCATGGCCCAGTGTCCGTTGTGCATCCGTCCGTGCATCCGTCCGTGCGTTAACTTTTATTTCAAACATCTTCTTCTCTGAAACTACCCATCCAATTTTCATGAAACTTCACAGAAATGATCCTGCCATAGTCCTCTTCAAAATTTCTTGAAAGAATTTGATTCCTTCAAAAACTGGTTGCCATGGCAACAAAACTGAAAAATATTGGAAATAATTAAAAATCTTCTTGTCTGAAACCATAAGGCATAGGGCTACCAAATGTGGCATGTAGCTTTATGTAATAGACCTCTATCATGTTTCTTCAAATTATAGCCCTGGGGTCAAAATTGGCTCTGCCCCAGGGTCACAAGTTTTACATAGGCTTATAGAGAGAAAACTTTAAAAATCTTCCTGTACCTAGCCATAAGGCCTAGAGCTACCAAATTTTGCATGTAGCTATATCTAGTGGGCCTCTACCAAGCGGGCCAAATGTTCAGCCCTGGGGTCAAAATTGGCCCTGCCGCAGGGGTCACACGTTTTACACGGGCTTACATAGTGACAATCTAAGAAATCTTCCTGTACCTAGCCATAGGGCCTAGAGCTACCAAATTTTGCATTTAGCTTGATCTAGTGGGGGTCTACCAAAAGTGCCCAAATTACAGTCCTAGGGTCAATATTTGGCCTCATGCTGGGGGGGGGGGGTTCACAAGATTGGTGTACATAGCCATAAGGCTTAGGGCTACCAAATACTGCATAATTATAGCATTATCTAGTGGACAACTACAAAGAGGGCCCAAGTTACAGCCCTAGCATCAAATTTGGCCCTGCACCAGGGGTCACAAGTTTTACATGGGTTTATGGAGTGAAAACTTCAGAAACCGTCTTGTTACTAGCCATAAGGCCAAGAACTCCCAAATTTGGTTATGTTATTCTTCTAATACACATATTCCCCATTTAGTCCGATTGTAGCTTGGGGTCAAAGTTTCATAAGGGCTTATATAGTGAAGACTTCTCCACAATCTTCTTGTTTCTAACCATAAAGCATAGGACTAACAAATTTGGCATGTTTTGAGCCTTGGGATCAAAATTTTCCCACTCCAGGGTTCACAAATTTTAGATAGGCTTACATAGTGAAAACTTAAGATATCTTTTTTTATCCTCACTGTAAGGCCTAGGGCTATAAAAATTTGGCATGCCGATTCATATTGTAGACTTCTACCAAGATTGTTCCATCTTTTTCATTGAAACCACTCTTCCAATTTTGACCAGACTTTACAGATATCATCTTGTCATGATGTTCTTCAGAATGTCTTCAAAGAATTAAGTTCTGTTAAAAGCTATGGTTGCTATGGCTACAAAACTGAAAAGTATTGAAAAACCTTTAAAAATCTTTTCCAAAAGCTTGTATTTACTAACGTCATTGTAGCTCATGAAAAAGATACTGCTTTTTAGCTCCACAGGCCTAAGGCCATCAAGCTTGTCGTCCTGAAAATGCTTCACCCAATAAGTCACAAGCTTTACACAGGCTAATATAGTGAGAACTTAAAAGGTCTTCTTGTTCCTTACCTTGAGTTACAGCTGTAATATTGTATGAGTGTAATATAAATAACCTCTTCCAAAGTTATTCAAGTTATGTCAAAATTAGTCCTATCTCATGGTACATAAACATGTGCTTATAGCGTGAAAATTCAAAAAATCTTTTTGCTCCTAACCACAAACCCAACGGCTACCAAATCTGGATCACTTTTGATTTTTTTTTTAAATTAGCCTTGCATCAGGGGTCTCATGTTTTACAGAGGCTTCATATGGACGAAAGTTGAAAATCACCTTATTTATAACCATACAGCATAGACTTGTATTATTTTGGCATGTGGCTTTATCTTGTGGACCTCTATCAGGGTTCAAGTAATTATAACTCTGGGATCAAAAATGGCTTTGCCCTGCGGGTCTCAACTTTCACATGGGCTTTTACAGAGAAAACTTTGTAAGTCTTCATTTTGAAACCATTTGGCTCAGAATGGAAATGTTTAGTATTTATGGTTTATATTTATAGGCCAGTGGAGCGATACAAGGCCATCATGACCCTCTTGTTTAATTATTTCACTATTTTCTTAGTAAAGAATTCTGAGTAAGATTTATTCCAGGCATGTTTTGTAGCAGTGCAAGTTTGCAGTGGATGTCAAAATTTATACAAGTAGGTATCTGAGTGTTTTTACAACCTGTACAACAGTACTGTTGTGACGTTGGATGTAGCTTGCTTTGCACAAATATTATATGGGCGCAGCAGAGATCACAATTTATATTTTACCTGTGAACTTAACATTTTCCTGTTACTTCATGTAGGTAAATGCTTATGTAAGTTATGCTCTGGACAAGCGAGAAATGCCATAAAAATGAAGATCAAAGGGGAAATAACTCAAAGTTCGTGCTAGGAAGAGTTATGGTTCTTGTGCACTGCACTCCTTAATTTTTCAACAATCATGCATTCCAAATTTCAAGATGTTCAGACCGGAGATGACAAAGTTATGCTTTGGCCGGAGACATTCATGCCCATTTCAATCACTTACATGATTTCTGCTGCACTACTATTTTCCTCTACCTGCCCTTTACGATTATTATCCCCCTCAACAACTGGCGGTGGGACGGGCATATCTTGCGACAATTTGCCGCTCTTGTTTCATTTTAAGGAGCATACAGATGTAAGTATTTACAACGCAACAAAGTTTAAGACTCTTCCAAAGTATTCACGGAAAAAAAAAAATAACGGGATTTGTCTTTGAAAAGGTTGCAATTTTGTGGGTAAGGAAGAAACAGCATTATCTCTTTTCTCCACAATCTTTCCAAAATCTCTCTCTCCCAGCGATGTAAAGTAAGGGATTGTTTTGCCGAGAGTTAATTTTGGATAAATTAAAAAATATCAATGTGGTTGGTTGAGCCACTGGCACAACCACCCCCATTATAACATACTATGAATTATCAACTTTCATCTAAACCTATGGAATAAGCAATACTCTATAGATACAATGGTACTGCACATTTCTCTACTATAAGATAGAACTGCAGTCAAAAACAAGATATGCAGTATTCCAAAAAGTTACTTTCCACTGTTAAAATTGGACTTTCATACAGTAAGTATCTACTTTTGGCAGCGTAGGCCTATGGGTTTTGGATATTTTGAAATGGCCGAAAAGATGTGCACAACAGGTGACAAATATGATGACTAGATGACATCAAACTGCATCATGGCACAACCAATCTGTGACACATTCAACCTTGTTTACCCAAGCTACACAATTCGACATTACATACTACCAGTAATATAACAGGAAAGCAATATCACTGTTGTCTTTGAATTAGCTATACATTTCAAAGTTAACTGGGACATATGTGATTAAAATACATGTCCTTTTGTTATATAAAGCACCAAAACAGCTGCTTATAATCTTATGTGAACCTTGAAGTACAGTTATAATCTTATGTGAACCTTGAAGTACAGTTATTCATCAAATGATGGTAAAATGGTGAGAATATGGAATCATGGTAGGTGTTGGTGCAGTATGAAAATCACAATACATTTTTAGTGGGTGGGGTATAAATTAGGGGTGGAGTATGAATTAAGCATGTATTTAGCACTGCATAGGACAAATTTTTTTCAAATAAAGTGTTTACTTAAATAATTACTATTTTCTGTAAAAGTAACAAAAGGTTCTAGACACCTTTATTTCATAAAACAATCTTTAATTTCTACAATAAAGTCGAAAAATAGCAAGATGGATATATTACGTAAAGTGTGTAGGTGGGGAATGAAAGATACCTGGAAAAATATCCTGCACCACATCCCATCTTGTCAACTGCACAAAATCTATTAGTTTATATGTGAACTTCAAACAGGTATACAGCAAATTTATATAGGTGACAAGTTAAAAAGATTTTCCAGTTCCAGGGCCCAGCTTCTAGACTATCTGATGAAAGTGTTAGATAAAACAGATAAATAAAATTGGGTTGTCTCAACACAATAAGTTGGCCATATTGCTAATAGCATTTTTTTCCCAACGCAGGGCTTAATTTGTGTTTCTAAAATGGACAGTAAAGACCAAAGTTTAAATATGTAAAATGTACCTGCTGATCTTCATCTTCACAGACCATGAAAAAGTCTATGGCATACAAAGATCTGGGTCATAACTCTTTACCAAACGGCAAAATTTTAGACTGGTCCAGATTGAAAGTGTTTGCAGATGGCAAATTAAATTGAATAACAAATAATTGAACATGTCTTTGAAAGAGTAGGAAAAATTGTAGGAAAAGGAGAAAATGCTGGTCCCACAATGTTTTCAAAAGGGCAATCTTCTCAGGATGTTGGTGTAAAGGTTAAAGTGGTGTAGGTTTTTATGATCTTTCCGAAATGCAATCTTCAGAAATGATACATCACTGTATTGACCCTTTACCACACGACAAAATTTTAGACTAGTCCAAATTGAAAGCATTCGCAGACGACAAAATAAATGTGACTCAAAAGTTGAAACTGGTTTTGGGATGGGTAGAAAACATTGTGGGAAAAGGAGAAAATGCTGGTTACCAGCATTTTCACCTTTTCCCACAATGTTTTCAAAAGGCTTCCTTTTTTAGGGTCGTTAAAAGTCGGGATTGTGTGGTAAAGGGTTAAGTAAGGCAATAGCTGGCCAAACATTGGTAAAGAAGGAAGATGAATGTAAGAAAGACATATTTTTTCTCCTTAATGGGCTTTGTAACATGTTAAGGTAATCTCGGATTTCATCTTAAAATTTGAAATGTTTGTCCAATATGTAGGGTCTCAAACAAATAAGTATGTTGACATCATATTTAATCACATAAAAACGAATAGAGTTACCAATTGGTAATCGACCAACCAGTGATTTGAATGCCAAATGTTCACCAGTTCACTGCATGTAACATACAGGATGGTCAGATGTAATGGCCACAGACATGTGAAATGGATTTTTTGGCCAGGATATTCTAGCCAGGATGTTTTGGCTAGCTGGAAAGTATAATGTAGGACATTTTGGCCAAACTCTATTTAAAACGAGCAGAAAATTGACTTATGGCAAAAGTTGCGACCAAGGTTAGCCTAGATGGAATGAACAGGCTGACCTGGGTTGATACTTTTTACAGATGCATTAAGCCCCCTTTCACAGAGTATGGCTCAAATAGTTGCAGCAGTTGAGAACATGTTATGGCAAAGAGGAGCCATTTCTCAGAAAAATTCTCATTTCCCTCCATATTTAACCAAATATCCCAAATAATAAAAAAGACATAATCTATGCCTTGGTCAAACTGACTACAGGGGTGATAGATGAAATATGAGAGGGGAGGACAATGCCCTCTTTCCCTCACATAATTCAGTAAATACATACTAGTAATTTCTGAGCAGATCCTAAACTCTTAACCACACAAGCAAAATATAGACTTGTCTAAATTGAAAGCATTTGCAGATGACAAATGTCACTTAAGTGCAGCGTAAGTGATGGAATTTGTCTTTGACAGGGTAGAAAACATTGTGGGAAAAAGAGAAACTGCTGGTTACTCGCATTTTCTCCTTTTCCCGGAATGTTCTCAAAAGGTTTCACCTTCAGGGTAGCTAAAACTCACGATTCTGTGGTAAAGGGCTAAGAGCTTAGACAGTACAGAAATGTCAGTTTAAGCTTTGAAGGGAGGTAATCCTCTGAAATGAGGAAAATTCACATCCTTGTATAACCCAAATAAGAGCACTGCATTCCAGTGCCAACGCTCTCTCAGGGTCAATAAAACTTGGGATTGTGTGGTAATGAGCTAAAAGTTGAGAGTCCAGAAATGTCAGGCTTAGCTTTGAAGGGAGATAATCCTCTACAATGAGGAAAATTCACTTCCTTGTATAACCAAAACAAGAGCACTGCATGTGGGTGCCAATGCTTGAATGCAGTTGCTTTTAAAATTAGACTGGTTTTCATGGGAAATTTTAGGCTGAAAAAGAGGCATAACTGTGTCAACAATATTTTTGGGTTCCTTTTTTGATAGTTAATGGATTGATTTTCAGTGAAAATTTTACGTTCAAAGATGTTTTGATGGTTACCTACCCTTGTTGCATGGGTTCCCCTTTTGATGGTTAACAACTATTAGGAATCTGAAGTAAATATTTACAGTTATGACAGAGATATTATAAAATGTCAGTCTTTGCATGGTGAAGTAGGTGACGACACAGACGACAGCAGGGTCTTATTTCTAGTCTGAAAATGTTTGTTGGGTGTATTTGGCTTCCTGAGAGTTATTACATACTTTCACAAACCAACTTTTGAGGGATGTTTAAACCTAACATACACTTTTGTTATCAAAAGCACAGTAGTCAACAAAGAGTCATAAAAAAATTTATGAGCCATAGCTTTTAATGCATTTACAAAAAGTATTTACCTGTAACTTTTTGCTTTTGGTCAATTTTCTGCATGCCAAAGGACCAGTGTACCTCATTGTTCAGTAGGTTGTTATACAAAAGAGATTTTAGGAATGTAATAATTCTTCGATAACTTGCTTTATATCATGATTCATGGGCATGCATTAAGTCCCCTTTTCAGAGCATAGCTCATATCATTTTGCTTTGGAATTTATATGTAGTCATAGAATGTAATTTTTGTACCCTTTATATTGATACTATATGCACAAGGGCCATTGGTAATAGGCATCTGAGAGAGTCCAATCACTATTTGCTCTCTTTGTATATTTTTGGCAGCTTCTAAAACAGTTGTCAACCAATGAATTTGCTTGAAATTATGCCAAAATATCATCTATAGTCATGGCATTTCCCAAAGAAATAACATCATTTGCATGTTGCCAATGGAAGTAAACAACTTTTAAAGTGAATTGATACTAATGTCAGTATGTTACGTCAAGGCGGTAAAGGACCATACTGACTATGGTGCAGTTATCAGATTCTGCCGAAATCTTGATAAGTTGAAGTTGGGTAAACCCAGTCAACGTGCCCCAAGTTCATGTTAATGATTCTCTTTAAGAACCTATAGCTTGGTGCAAAGTCATCAGAACTAAACCAAACTTGGTGATAAAATGTCAAAATAATATGAAAACACACTGACAATTTCTATCACCATATTCCATGGTAATGTCAAGTTATTAGCTCTTTCCCACACTATCCCCAGTTTTAATGACCTGGAGGAAAAGAATTTTTGTAAACATTGTGGGAAAAGTACAAAATGCTGGTAACCAGCATTTTCTCCCTTTCCCACAATGTTTTCCACCCTTCTCAAAATAAATTTACATTTTTTGAGTCACAGTTACTTTGTCATCGGCAAATGCTTTCAATCTGGACAAGTCTAGATCATTTTCAGTAGGGAGGTAAGAAAAACAATGTTGTTTCTGTAAACCCCTCGTATAGCCTTGGAAATCTTCACAGTATAACTGTTTACTAGATGATCAAGGTTAGACTTGTCCAGATAGAAAGACTTTGCAGACGACTGCACAAATGTGGCTCAAATGTTTGTTTTTGCCTCTAAAAGATTAAAAAGAATTGTGGGAAAAGGAGGAAATGCTCATAACCAGTATTTTCTCCTTTTCCAACAATGTTTTCCAAAGCCTACTTCCTTAAGGTAGTTAAAACTTTAGATTACATATGAGTCATGGTCTGTGAAAAGGGGTATTAATGCATGTGCGAAAAGTATCACCCCAGGTCAGCCCGTGCAGTCAGTGCAGGCTGACCTGGGCCGAAACTTTTCGCTATTGGTCAATTTTCTGTATGTCCAAGGACCATTCTACCTCATGATTCAGTTGGTTGTTAGACAAAATGGATTTCATGGATTTGTTGTTATGTGATGACTTGTTCGGTATAAAGCATCACAGGGATGCATTAAATCCCCTTTTACCAGAGTATGGCTCATAGGTATGTGTTAAAGAGCAAACAGAAAAGATACACCAGTCCACAATGACACTAGGAATTCCTGAGGAAATGAATAGAAAAGAAATAACAGCTTTAAATCTTTTTAAATTCATCAAAGAAGGAAACACTGAGGGCTGTACTCATTAATAATTCCAAATACATTCAGAGTTCTGTTTCAAAACCCCAATCATAGCAATCTGATTGGCTGAAACATTCTGCGAAAGCCAAACACATGGCTAGACCTTGAATTAAGATTTATAATTGATTTAGAGAGGGTTTTACAGTTTTTTACTTTCTCACCAAATTTTAAAAAGGATTAATCCCTGATTTAACCCTTTACCACACAATCCTGAGTGTTAATGACCCTGAGAAAGAAAGCTTTTGAAAACATTGTGTGAAAAGGAGAAAATACTGGTAACCAGCATTTTCTCCTTTTCCCACAATGTTTTCTACCATTCCCAAATAAAATTTCAATTTTTGAGTGATTTTTATATTGTCGTCTGCAAATGCTTTTAATTTGGACAGGTCTAATATTTTGTCGTTTGGTAAAGAGTTAAGTAAGGTAATAGCTGGCAAACCATCATTCAAGAGGAAAAACAAATGTAAGAAAAAAAACATTTTTCAGTGATATTTCTTGAACTCTTTACCAAACCATAAAATTATCCAAATTGGAAGCATTTACAAAAGACAAATGCCACTGCTATGATTGAATTTGGTTTTTGAAAATTGGGAAAACATTGTGGGAAAAGGAGAAAATGCTGGTTAGCAAAATATCATATCTAGCATGAAAATATTTGCTAGCAAAGTTGATTAACCCTTTAACAAATGACAAAATTGTGGACTAGACAAAACTGAAAGCATTTGCAAATGACAAATAAAGTGTAACTCTTATAATTATTTCTGTCTTTGATAGTGTTGAAAACATTGTGGGAAAAGGAGAAAATGCTGGTTACCGACATTTTCTTCTTTTCCCACAATGTTTTCAAAAGCCGTCTTTTTTATGGTTGTTAAAAGTCAGGTTTGTGTGGTAAAGAGTTAACCCTTTACTACACAGTCCCGACTTTTAACGACCCTGAGGAAGAAGCCTTTTGAAAACATTGTGGGAAAAAGACAAAATGCTGGTTACCACCCTATCAAAGAAAAATTGCACCATTTGAGCCACATTGAAATTGTCGTCTGCAAATGCTTTCAATTTGGACAAGGCTAAAATTTTGTCATCTGGTAAAGGGTTAAATATCACAACGATGACAAAATGCAATTACAAGACACTGCTGTTGCTTGTGCTACTTTCAACAAGTTTGTTGTCCCAAAACTTTTGATATAAACTGTCCATCTTCATCCATTGTCTGCATGTTGATACCCTGAAAATACATCAAAATCAAAATTTGGCCATCCCTCTAGTACTGTTTGATAATGAGAATATGTGAAACTCGCCATATACTCCATGTAACTTGACACAAACGTGAGATAGAGAGAGTCTGCAGTTTGTTATAATCGAGACAGTCTGAGTTAAATAAACCACCAGCTAGGACGGAATATTTTGTTGTTCGACTCACTGTATCCACAAAACATGGTGACAGAAGTGGAATTATTATATTAAAGAAAAAAATTTCCGTCGGCAAAAGAAAATTCAGCGATGTCTAGGTTTACGCCTCCAGAAAATTTTAACTTTAATAATCCAGCAGAATGGCTTGACTGGAAGGAACGATTCTCTCGCTTTAGGATGGCCACGAAGCTGAACAAAGATGACGATGAAGTACAGATCAGCGCACTGATCTACGCTATGGGGAAAGAGGCGGACCATATATTCAAGTCGTTCATATTCGATAACGAAGACGACAAGAAAGATTACGGAATCGTATTGGAAAAGTACGACGAATATTTCGTGCCCAAGAGGAATATAATTCATGAAAAGGCGAAATTCCATCAAAGAAACCAAAATAGCGGTGAAACGGTGGAAACTTTTGTGAGGAGTTTGTACGAAATCGCTGAACACTGATTTTCCGGATAAAAAGGAACAAATTCGTGATCGACTCGTGATTGGAATAACAGATAGGGAATTGTCAGAAAAATTGCAGTTAACACCCGAACTTACGTTGGAAAAAGCAGTAGACATGTCTTGACAATTTGAATTAGTAAAAAGCCAAATAAAAGATCAGGCAGCAGCGCAAAATGTGGAGGCCGTACAAAAGCAGAGACAACCGTTTGGTAGTAGAAATCAACAAAGAAACCGAAATGTTCGAGGACCAAGTCAGCCACGGGAGCGAAGTCCGAGTTACAAAAGGTGCACAAGGTGCAACAGAATCCATGAAAAGGGACACTGTTTCGCAATGGGGAAACAATGTCGCCAGTGTAATAAATATAATCACTTCGCGGTATGCTGTAAGACGACAAAACAGAGCAAGAACAAACAAAGAGTTAATGAAGTGATGTGTAATGATTTTTTTCTGGGATCAGTCACATCGTGTCAGGACAACACAGAGCCATGGAGACTAAAATTGAAAATTAGAGGTCAAACGTTGACATTCAAAATCGACTCGGGTGCAGACACGTCGGTAATAAGTAATAAAACGTTCAAAGCGCTGAAGGGAACGAGGACGTTACAGACAGCACAACGTCAATTATTCGGACCTGGGGGAAAATTAGACTGCAAGGGAATGTTTTTGGCAGAAACTCTTTACAAGTCTAAAACTTATACATTTCCCATTCATGTGATTGATGGAAAAATGACTAATAACTTGTTAGGGCGCTCCACAGCAGAACAAATGGGTCTAATCTGCAGAATTGAAAATGTATCTGTAAACAAGGACATATTTGGATCATTTGGTGTCCTAAATTGTGAACCAGTGAAGATAACATTGAAAGAAAATGCAAAGCCATATTGTATTACAACAGCACTTAGGGTAGCATTTCCGTTGCTCAAGAAAGTAGAAACAGAGTTGAACAAACTTGAAAAAGCAGGAATCATTGAAAAAGTTGACAAGCCAACAGATTGGTGTGCAGCTATGGTACCAGTAGTGAAACCAAATAACAACGTAAGGATATGTGTCGATCTACAGAAATTAAACAATGCAGTCAAAAGAGAGAACTATATGTTACCTAACTTGGAGGACATAGCACCAAAGTTGACAGGATCAACATTATTTTCAAAATTAGATGCATCAAGTGGATTTTACCAAATTCCATTGGACAAAAATAGTTGTGAACTGACCACATTCATCACACCAATGGGAAGATATTGCTTCAAACGAGTACCGTTCGGTATCACATCAGCATCAGAAATTTTTCAGAAAAAGATGAAAGAAATGTTACAAGACTTACAAGGAGTAGAAGTCATAATTGATGACATTCTAATTCATGGTAAAACACGTGGGGAACATGATAAAAACTTAGACAATGTATTAAGAAAAATCTCTGAGTCGGGACTGAAATTGAATTACGAGAAATGCGAATTCCGTAAAGACAAAATTGAATACTTCGGACATGTTATCACTCCAGAAGGCATTCTTCCAAGCAAACAAAGAATTGAAGCAATTAAAGCTATGAAAGCACCCACAGATGTCAAGGAATTGAGAAGAGTTGTTGGTATGATCAATTACCTGGGAAGATTCATACCAGATCTTGCGTCAATCATACAGCCGATGACCGACTTACTAAAATCTTCAAACGCATGGTACTGGGACTCAAAACAAGAAGAATCATTCACAAAGGTGAAGGACTTGCTCACAAAAGCACCAGTGTTGACATTTTATGATCAAAACAAACCGATAATCGTGAGTGCTGATGCAAGTAGCTATGGAATAGGAGCAGCACTGTTTCAAGAAGAGAAAGGAGAAATAAAGCCAATAGCTTACTGTTCAAGAAAACTGACAGAAACAGAACAAAAGTACGCTCAGATCGAAAAAGAATGTTTAGCAGCAGTTTGGGCATGCGAAAAATTTTCACGATACTTAATAGGGCTAAGCACATTCAAATTACTTACAGATCACAAGCCGTTAGTACCTTTGATCAACACTCAAGATCTGGACAAAACGCCAATTCGATGCCAACGTATGCTCATGCGATTACGCGGATTCAATGCCATTGCTGAACATGTTCCAGGAAAACACCTAATTGTACCTGATACCTTGTCAAGAAGTCCATTAACGACAAGTCCAGGGTATATGATTGAAGAAATACAGAATTATACTATTTCCGTGGATACACTGAGACCTATCTCGGATCGTAAGTTAGAGCGAATTCGGCAATATACTGCAAAAGATCAAATTTTGCAAGAAGCAATGAATTATACAAGATTTGGATGGCCTACTCATATGAATTCAGTTCGAACAGAATTGAGAGATTATTTTGCATCGCGGTGTGAATTGTCAATTTCACAAGGATTACTACTGTACAGAGATAGAATAGTTGTACCAGAGAAAATAAGAGGCGAACTATTGGACTCTATTCATGAAAGACAGTTAGGACTTAATAAATGCAGAGCTAGAGCTCAAGCAAGCGTATGGTGGCCATGTATTTCCAAAGATATCAAAGAAAAAGTAGAGAATTGTGTGTTCTGTAGAAAATTGAGGCCAACTCAATTTAAGGAACCACTGAAATATACACCATTACCGTCTAGACCTTGGCAAAAGCTAGCTATGGACATTTGTGAGTTAGAAGGCAAACATTACTTAGTTGTGGTAGATTACTATTCACGATTCTTGGAAATAATATTCTTAACATCAATAACTAGTGAAATGGTGATAGGTAAACTCAAAAACATGTTTGCAAGGTGGGGTATACCTGAAGAAGTTGTGTCAGACAATGGAACACAATTTACATCACGTGAATTCAAACAGTTCGCTGAAAACTATGGATTCAAGTAAACATTTTCTAGTCCGCATTATCCACAATCAAACGGCGAAGCGGAAAGTGCAGTGAAAAACGCAAAGAGAATACTACGACAATCTGACATATTTGTAGCTTTACTAGCATACAGATCAACACCAATAGAAGCTACAGGTTTAAGTCCAGCAAAGATGATGATGGGACGAAAAATAAGAACACGCTTGCCAATGTTACCGGAATTATTAAAGCCACAGTGGGAAAACGATGATGATATAAGGATGAATGATACAAAATACAAAGAACGTATGAAACTTTCCTACGACAAGCACAATAAAGTAAAAACATTACCAGAATTACGTCCAGGACAGAGTGTAATATTGAAAACTGACAAAGAAAAGTTGTGGGAAACTAGCGGAACAGTGAAAGATTGTGATTACGAAAACCGCTCGTATGTTGTGGAAACACCCAAAGATAACTATCGCAGAAACCGAAGACACATCCAATCAAATAATGAGTCAAAACAGCAATTTCAAACAGAAAACAACTCGCTAGACCAACCTTACAATCGGCCAAATCAACATACGACAGAAAACACCGAGCCAACAGTCAGAGTAACAGAACCAACAGTCACGACGCCAGTGGTTACCACGAGAAGTGGACGTACAATCAAGAAACCGTCGCGATTTAAAGACTTTGTTTCATAACATGTTTTTTATATCAAATACGATATGAGATAGAGAGAGTCTGCAGTTTGTTATAATCGAGACAGTCTGAGTTAAATAAACCACCAGCTAGGACGGAATATTTTGTTGTTCGACTCACTGTATCCACAAAACAAGTACCAACAGATACAGAATTCTTTTGTAAATGAAAAAAAAAAAAAAAAAAATTAAGTTGTCATAATTGAAAACATTTTGCAGACAACAATTTAAATAGGGCTGGAATAATGAAATTTGGCTGTGAAAGAATAGAAAAGCATTGTGGGAAAAAAGAGCAGCATTTTACTCCTGTTCCCACAATGTTTTCAAAAGCATTCTTTCTCACCGTCATTAAAAGTAAGGATTGTGTGGTAAAGGAATAAATACAGTGAAATGCCACTTCTAACACAATTTTTAGTCACAGCAACAGCTCACTTATTCTCTTTTTTCCTGGGTTATTCCTGTACTAGACTGGATCTCTGCAGTGCCTTGCATACGGACACACCATGATCCGCACCATCAGTGGCAATCAAACGTGGATAACACATCCAAATCATTAGAACTGAGCTGAGGAATCAATGAAGTAGACTAAATTAGTATGTGTTCACAAAAGAGTAAATCTTTAATTCTAATATAACCTTAACCAGACAACAAAATTTTAGACTGGTTGAAACTTTTGCAGACGACAAATTAAATGTGGTCGAAGTCTTTACAATAAAACAAAAGCATTTGCAGATGACAAAGGTTTCCAAGTGATGGAATTTGTTCTTGATATGGTAGAAAATATTGCAGTCGAAGGAGAAAATGCTGGTTACCGGCATTTTCTTCCTTTCTTAAATTTTTTTCAAAAGGCTTCTTTCTCAGAGTTGTTAAAACCTAGGGCCTGTGTCATAATGGGTTAAATGATGGACATTGTCTCTGCAAGCAAATTCTCCTTTTCCCAAAATATTTTCTACCTTTTTAAATGATAAATCTTATGATTTTAGCACATTTGATCTGTAGTCTGCAAATGCTTTCAATTTCGACAAGTCAAATCATGGCCACTTATCTCTTGTATCACAGCAATGTGTTGTGAATGGAAAAATGTTGAGGGGACATCCGGCTGAACTTTAGGTGACTATAAATCAGGCGATTCGAGGGCGAATGTTACAATTGAACTGGGCTTTTTTCTGTTCCAGGGTTAAATATAAAAAGTCAGAGAATGTCATGCAACCCTTTATTCATTTTCCTACAAATATGAGGCTTATTCAATGCCAGATTCCGAATGATACAGCAGATTTTCCTGAAGCAGGGGTAAGCAGAAGTATGTCATTTTGATGACATGCCAACAGTTTGGATTTATGCTCTTGAAGTTGCCGAGAGCAAATGATTCCATTTATGTATTTAAAGGTCTTTCAGTTTATTGTAATCAGCAACCAAAACTATATTCTGTTATTGTCCTTCTTCCAAGAAAATGAGAATTTTAATGAAATGTGTGATTGGGGGGATCTGTGGTGATTAACCCTTTACCACACAATCCCGACTTTTAACGACCCCAAGGAAAAGGCCTTTTAAAAACATTGTGGGAAGAGGAGAAAATGCTGGTAACCAGCACTTTCGCCTTTTCCCACAATGTTTTCTACTGTTTCACAGAAAAACGACGTCAATTTAGCCACATCTAAATTGTCGTCTGCACATGCTTTCAATTTGGACCAGTCTAAAATTTTGTCGTTTGGTAAAGAGTTAAAGGGATAGACTGCAACTTAGGGCATGAAGTCGTACAGCACCAGTACCGACGGTAATCAAGACAATCTCGTTCACAATTTTATCTTGTTCATGTCCTCATTTACGTACAAGGTACATAATTTTGGCCAGCTAAAATGCCACGGTGGCGGTAGGATAGGTAACATCGAAGTGACTTTAGGAATGCAGTGCAGACTACAGTAATACAGCCCATGTATACTGTCACGCTATTTTTTTTAAACCTATTTAGGGCCAGTTGCATAACAAATGTTTATACAAGACTGGAACAAGACCTTACCCAGGTCTAGGTACACCAGGATTTTCAGCTGGTTTACATAAAACAAGTTAAGCTTGTATCAACCTTGCCCCAATCTCAGCTAGCTATCCTTGTGGTAGGACCAAAGACGATGGGTATTTTGTTTAGCACACTGCTGTTGTCGATGCAACAACACACGTTTGCATGTGATTATAGTGTCACAACGCTGTGAGATTGCTTCCCGGTCATAGTAATAAGAAATAGGACCTATGTAAAATTTTGCAGTAGCACTTTGGCTGTACTGTTTCATGGAGCTGAGAGGGCTTGGTCGTGTATGATTTAGATTTACTTCCAATTTGGGCAGTTAGATGTGTTTCATTGTCATTATTTGCTAGGTTGCTTTTTAGATACATAACCTATCTTATATAGGCAGTCTGGGTACATAACTGGACTTCTCTTGAATGATTTCCAAAAGTCCACCCCCTCTCTCTCTCTCTCTCTCTCTCTCTTTCTTTCTGTTTACCAAATGTCTCTTATAACAATGTTGAATTTTGTATTTTTTTGTATTTTTTTGTCATATGTTGTTACTTAGGAAAGGGACTCTATAAGCTTTTATTAACTTTCGTCCCAATCCATTTGTATGTTTATATGTACAATAAAATATGTTTAAACTAAACTAAAATAAGTTAGCGAATTTCAAAATAAAATAGATGTTTACTCTCTAAAACCTACATTGTATGATTCATCTAGGCACAATTAGTTAACATAAAACCTACGCACCAGCCATTTATAACATAAGCCCTATAAGCTTGAGAAAAGGCCCTGGCGGGGACGTTATCTTTGTTGTCAGTCTGTTGCACAAATCCCGGTTGGCTATATTTAGAAACTGTCTACAGAGATTTGCAGTAAACAATGGTATTTTATAAAATTATGTTCCCCATTTGAAATAATTATATTTTCAAGAAATTTTTAACCAAATCTGGCTTGGTTTTTTCAACAGAAGTATTAATTATAGCTATATTCCTCTTGCTATTTCGTGTAGTAATTTATCATGTACAGGACAGTGATGCATCATAGCAGACAGGTCAAATCTTTGAAGAGTATTGACCTACACAGACAACGTTTTTATTGTATATTGACAAGACTGTTTTGTGTCTCTGAAGGAAAAAATACTTCAGGTCATGGCTGTGAACAGGTGTGTTTGAGAGGACAAATTCTAGGGTGCCTGTGTTTGTCAGGATTTAGAGAAAAACGCAATGATAATAATTAAAGAAAAGGATAAAAAGAAAAAAAAAAAAAAAAAAAAAAAAAATGGCACAACTGGGGTTCAAACCTCTGGCCACCAGGGCCAAAAAGGCTCTTGGCACAGCGGTCTTACCCACTGTGCAATGGAGGCAACTGGAAATTAGTCTGGCTATATATACCTATAACCATATCCCCCTCCCTTCCCATGATTCCTTGGAGAAAAAAATCCAAGATGGCGGTCAAGAAAAAGAAAATGGCGGCTAAACCATCGATCTAAACAATAAGGGAAGTTTTAAAGTGCTTTTAGGTCTTCTTTGAAGGCTGATATGTAATCCTTAGCAAATTGAGATACATTCTCCATCTATACACGCCAGAATTTACCGACATTGGGCTATAATTTAGGAAAACAGGGTGACAGAAGAACTTGGTCACATGTTTTCGAGCAGACTACCAGGTTGACAACCCTGGATCCGATTTGTCATTCTAGTTCAGGCCGGCTTCCACACTGCACATTGATACATTGAATATGCTAAGATGATCAATGGACAGTGTAAAAGCCCCAGAAAATATTGTCACAAGTGGATAAATTTAGAAAGACAACTATTTCTGTAGCAACTGGTTCCTGTAGCACGAGTCGAACAGAAGGAACTATATTTTGTATTATTTCTCTTCATATCTAGACAAGAAATGTAGTTACGATGACTACCAACTCATATGTGCCGGTTACGCACCCGTGAAAACATGAAATATCGACTCATGATGCCTTCAGAAGCAACCGCTACCTGTTGCATAAGTCAAACAATTAGAGCCAATTTTTTCCCATTTCTCTTACTAGGTTCACCGTAACATTAAAGCGGTCTCAATATCTATCCCCACGTGTATGAGCTTTACGCACCTGCGAAAACATATAATCCACTTACGAATCTTTCAGAAGCAACCCGTATGTGTTGCATAAGTCAAACAATGGGAAACAAATGTTTCCCTTTTTCTGTTACTAAGGCCCCCGAAACATTAAATCGGTCCCAATAACTAACCGCATGTACATGACCTTTGCGCGCCCGTGAAAACATAAAATCGACTTCCGACACTTTCGGAGGCAACCGGTACCTGTTGCATAAGTCAAACAATGGGAACCAAATTTTCTTCCATTTTTCTCTTACTAGGGCCCCTGAAACATTAAATCGGTCCCAATAACTAACCACATGTACATGACCTTTGAGTGCCCGCGAAAACATATTATCGACTTCCGACGCTTTCAGAAGCAACCGGTTCCTGTTGCCTAAGTAAGAAAAGGAAAACTGACTTTTGCCCTACCCTTTCTTCTAAATACATAGAAAAGAACTGTAACTTGGCTCTCACGACTACCCACTCATTTGTAGCAGTTTTACTCGCTGTGCAGAACCAGCCATAAGCAGCTCTTGCGCGCAGCCAAAGCCATCAAAGATATAGCATGATACCGAAATCTTTCCCATGAAAATGTCTTGTACATCTTTAAAGTATATTGAAATTGGCCAATTACATAAGAATAAATGATATAATTAAAGAACATGATAAAAATAAAAGAAAAAAAAAAAATGGCCCAGCTGGGGTTCGAACCTCTGGCCACCAGGGCCAAAAAGGCTCTTGGCACAGCGGTCTTACCCACTATGCTATGGAGGCAACTGGAAATTAGTCTGGATATATATACCTATAACCATATCCCCCTCCCTTCCCATGATTCCTTGGAGAAAACAATCCAAGATGGCGGTCAAGAAAAAGAAAATGGCGGCTAAACCATCGATGTAAACAATAAGGGAAATTTTAAAGTGCTTTTAGGTCTTCTTTGAAGGCTGATATGTAATCCTTAGCAAATTGAGATACATTCTCCATCTATACACGCCAGAATTTACCGACATTGGGCTATAATTTAGGAAAACAGGGTGACAGAAGAACTTGGTCACATGTTTTCGAGCAGACTACCAGGTTGACAACCCTGGATCCAATTTGTCATTCTAGTTCAGGCCGGCTTCCACACTGCACATTGATACCTTGAATATCCTAAGATGATCAAAGGACAGTGTAAAAGCCCAAGAAAATATTGTCACAAGTGGATAAATTTAGAAAGACAACTATTTCTGTAGCAACTGGTTCCTGTAGCATGAGTCGAAGAAAAGGAACTATATTTTGTATTATTTCTTTTCATATGTAGACAAGAAATGTAGTTACGATGACTACCAACTCATATGTGCCGGTTACGCACCCGTGAAAACATGAAATATCGACTCATGATGACTTCGGAAGCAACCGCTACCTGTTGCATAAGTCAAACAATTAGAGCCAATTTTTTCCCTTTTCTCTTACTAGGTCCACCGTAACATTAAAGCGGTCTCAATATCTATCCCCACGTGTATGAGCTTTACGCACCTGCGAAAACATATAATCCACTTACGAATCTTTCAGAAGCAACCGGTATGTGTTGCATAAGTCAAACAATGGGAAACAAATTTTTCCATTTTTTTGTTACTAAGGCCCCCGAAACATTAAGTCGGTCCCAATAACTAACCGCATGTACATGACCTTTGCGCGCCCGTGAAAACATAAAATTGACTTCCGACACTTTCGGAGGCAACCGGTACCTGTTGCATAAGTCAAATAATGGGAACCAAATTTTCTTCCATTTTTCTCTGACTAGGGCACCCGAAACACTAAATCGGTCCCAATAACTAACCGCATGTACATGACCTTTGAGTGCCTGCGAAAACATATTATTGACTTCCAATGCTTTCGGAAGCAACCGGTTCCTGTTGCATAAGTAAGAAAAGGAAAACTGACTTTTGCCCTCCCCTTTCTTCTAAATACATAGACAATAACTGTAACTTGGCTCTCACGACTACCCACTCATTTGTAGCAGTTTTACTCGCTGTGCAGAAACAGCCATACGCGGCTGTTGTGCGCAGCCAAAGCCATCAAAGATATAGCATGATACCGAAATCTTTCCCATGAAAATGTCTTGTACATCTTTAAAGTATTATTTCTCTTCATATGTAGACAAGAAAATGTTACGATGACTACCAACTCCTATGTGCCGGTTACGCACACGTGAAAACATGCAATATCGACTCATGATGCCTTCGGAAGCAACCGCTACCTGTTGCATAAGTCAAACAATTAGAGCCAATTTTTTCCATTTTCTCTTACTAGGGCCACCGTAAGATTAAAACGGTGTCAATATCTATCCCCACGAGCATGAGCTTTACGCGCCTGCGAAAACATATAATCCACTTATGAATCTTTCAGAAGCAACCGGTATGTGTTGCATAAGTCAAACAATGGGAAACAAATTTTTCCCTTTTTCTCTTACTATGGCCCCTGAAACATTAAATCGGTCCCAATAACTAACCACAAGTACATAACCTTTGTGCTCCCGCGAAAACATAAAATCGACTTCCGACACTTTCGGAGGTAACCGGTACCTGTTGCATAAGTCAAACAATGGGAACCAAATTTTCTTCCATTTTTCTCTTACTAGGGCCCCCGAAACATTAAATCGGTCCCAATAACTAACCGCATGTACGTGACCTTTGCGCGCCTGCGAAAACATATAATTGACTTCCGACACTTTTGGAGGCAACCGATACCTGTTGCATAAGTCAAACAATGGGAACCAAATTTTCTTCCATTTTTCTCTCACTACGGCCCCCGAAACATTAAATCGGTCCCAATAACTAACCGCATGTACATGACCTTTGCGTGCCCGCGAAAACATATTATTGACTTCCCATGCTTTTGGAAGCAACCGGTTCCTGTTGCATAAGTAAGAAAAGGAAAACTGACTTTTGCCCTACCCTTTCTTCTAAATACATAGAGAAGAACTGTAACTTGGCTCTCACAACTACCCACTCATTTGTAGCAGTTTTACTCGCTGTGCAGAAACAGCCATACGCGGCTCTTGCGCGTGGCCAAAGCCATCAAAGATATAGCATGATACCGAAATCTTTCCCATGAAAATGTCTTGTACATCTTTAAAGTATATTGAAATTGGCCAATTACATAAGAATAAATGATAATAATTAAAGAAAATGATAAAAATAAAAAAAAAAAAAAAAAAAAAAATGGCACAGCTGGGGTTTGAACCTCTGGCCACCAGGGCCAAAAAGAGCTCTTGGCACAGCGGTCTTACCCACTGTGCTATGGAGGCAACTGGAATTAGTCTGGCTATATATACCTATAACCATATCCCCTCTCCCTTCCCATAATTCCTTGGAGAAAAAAAATCCAAGATGGCGGTCAAGAAAAACAAAATGGCGGCTAAACCATCGATCTAAACAATAAGGGAAGTTTTAAAGTGCTTTTAGGTCTTCTTTGAAGGCTGATATGTAATCCTTGGCAAATTAAGATGCATTCTCCATCCATACGCGTCAGAATTTACCGAAATTGGGCTATAATTTAGGAAAACAGGGTGACAGAAGAACTTGGTCACATGTTTTCGAGCAGACTACCAGGTTGACAACCCTGGATCCGATTTGTCATTCTAGTTCAGGCCGGCTTCCACACTGCTAAGATTGAATATGCTAAGATGATCAATGGACAGTGTAAAAGCCCCAGAAAATATTGTCACAAGTGGATAAATTTAGAAAGACAACTATTTCTGTAGCAACTTGTTCCTGTAACATGAGTTGAACAAAAGGAACTATATTTTGTATTATTTCTCTTCATATCTAGACAAGAAATGTAGTTACGATGACTACCAACTCATATGTGCCAGTTACGCACCCGTGAAAACATGAAATATCGACTCATGATGCCTTCGGAAGCAACCGCTACCTGTTGCATAAGTCAAACAATTAGAGCCAATTTTTTCCCTTTTCTCTTACTAGGTCCACCGTAACATTAAAGCGGTCTCAATATCTATCCCCACGTGCATAAGCTTTACGCACCTGCGAAAACATATAATCCACTTACGAATCTTTCAGAAGCAACCGGTATGTGTTGCATAAGTCAAACAATGGGAAACCAATTTTTCCCTTTTTCTCTTACTAGGGCCCCCGAAACATTAAATCGGACCGAATAACTAAGCACATGTACATGACCTTTGTGCACCGGCGAAAACATAAAATCGACTTATGAGAATTTTGGAGGCAACTGGTATCTGTTACATAAGTCAAACAATGGGAACCAAATTTTCCTCCATTTTTCTCTTACTAGGGCCCCCGAAACATTAAAACGGTCCCAATAACTAACCGCATGTACGTGACCTTTGCACGCCCGTGAAAAATCAAAATTGACTTCCGACACTTTCAGAGGCAACCGGTACCTGTTGCATAAGTAAAACAATGGGAACCAAATTTTCTTCCATTTTTCTCTTACTAGGGCCCCCGAAACATTAAATCGGTCCCAATAACTAACCGCATGTACATAACCTTTGAGTGCCCGCGAAAACATATTATCGACTTCCGACACTTTCGGAAGCAACCGGTTCCTGTTGCATAAGTAAGAAAAAGAAAACTGACTTTTGCCCTACCCTTTCTTCTAAATACATAGACAAGAACTGTAACTTGGCTCTCACGACTACCCACTCATTTGTAGCAGTTTTACTCGCTGTGCAGAAACAGCCATATTGCGGCTCTTGCGCGCAGCCAAAGCCATCAAAGATATAGCATGATATCGAAATCTTTCCCATGAAAATGTCTTGTACATCTTCAAAGTATATTATGGCCGATTACATAAGAATAAATGATAATAATTAAAGAAAATGATAAAAAAAAAAAAAAAAAAATGGCACAGCTGGGGTTCGAACCTCTGGCCACCAGGGCCAAAAAGGCTCTTGGCATAGCAGTCTTACCCACTGTGCTATGGAGGCAACTGGAAATGTATCTGGCTATATATACCTATAACCATATCCCCCCTCCATTCCCATAATTCCTTGGAGAAAAAATCCAAGATGGCGGCCAAGAAAAACAAAATGGCGGCTAAACCATCGATCTAAACAATAAGGGAAGTTTTAAAGTGCTTTTAGGTCTTCTTTGAAGGCTGATATGTAATCCTTAGCAAATTGAGATGCATTCTCCATCCATACACGCCAGAATTTACCGACATTCGGCTATAATTTAGGAAAATAGGGGGACAGAAAAACTTGGTCACATGTTTTCGAGCAGACTACCAGGTTGACAACCCTGGATCCGATTTGTCATTGTAGTTCAAGCCGGCTTCCACACTGGACATTGATACATTGAATATGCTAAGATGATCAATGGACAGTGTAAAAGCCCCAGAAAATATTGTCACAAGTGGATAAATTTAGAAAGACAACTATTTCTGTAGCAACTGGTTCCTGTAGCATGAGTCGAAGAAAAGGAACTATATTTTGTATTATTTCTCTTCATATGTAGACAAGAAATGTAGTTACGATGACTACCAACTCATATGTGCCGGTTACGCACCCGTGAAAACATGAAATATCGACTCATGATGCCTTCGGAAGCAACCGCTACCTGTAGCATAAGTTAAACAATTAGAGCCATTTTTTTCCCTTTTCTCTTACTAGGGCCACCATAACATTAAAGCGGTCTCAATATCTATCCCAACGTGCATGAGCTTTACGCGCCTGCGGAAACATATAATCCACTTACGAATCTTTCAGAAGCAACCGGTATGTGTTGCATAAGTCAAACAATGGGAAATAAATTTTTCCCTTTTTCTCTTACTAGGGCCCCCGAAACATTAAATCGGTCCCAATAACTAACCGCATATACATGACCTTTGCGTGCCCGCGAAAACATATTATCGACTTCCGACGCTTTCGGAAGCAACTGGTTCCTGTTGCATAAGTAAGAAAAGGAAAACTGACTTTTGCCCTACCCTTTCTTCTAAATACATAGACAAGAACTGTAACTTGGCTCTCACGACTACCCACTCATTTGTAGCAGTTTTACTCGCTGTGCAGAAACAGCCATACGCGGCTCTTGCGCGCAGCCAAAGCCATCAAAGATATAGCATTATACCGAAATCTTTCCCATGAAAATGTCTTGTACATCTTTAAAGTATATTGAAATTGGCCAATTACATAAGAATAAATGATAATAATTAAAGAAAATGATAAAAATAAAAGAAAAAAAAAATGGCACAGCTGGGGTTCGAACCTCTGGCCACCAGAGCCAAAAAGGCTCTTGGCACAGCGGTCTTACCTACTATGCTATGGAGGCAACTGGAAATGAGGCTGGCTATATATACCTATAACCATATGCCCCCTCCCTTCCCATAATTCCTTGGAGAAAAAAAAATCCAAGATGGCGGCTAAGAAAAACAAAATGGCGGCTAAACCATCGATCTAAACAATAAGGGAAGTTTTAAAGTGCTTTTAGGTCTTCTTTGAAGGCTGATATGTAATCCTTAGCAAACTGAGATGCATTCTCCATCCATACACGCCAGAATTTACCGACATTGGACTATAATTTAGGAAAACAGGGTGACAGAAGAACTTGATCACATGTTTTCGAGCAGACTACCAGGTTGACAACCCTGGATCCGATTTGTCATTCTAGTTCAGGCCGGCTTCCACACTGCACATTGATACATTGAATATGCTAAGATGATCAATGGCCAGTGTAAAAGCCCCAGAAAATATTGTCACAAGTGGATAAATTTAGAAAGACAACTATTTCTGTAGCAACTGGTTCCTGTAGCATGAGTCGAACAAAAGGAACTATATTTTGTATTATTTCTCTTCATATGTAGACAAGAAATGTAGTTACGATGACTACCAACTCATATGTGCCGGTTACGCACCCGTGAAAACATGAAATATCGACTCATGATGCCTCGGAAGCAACCGCTACCTGTTGCATAAGTCAGACAATTAGAGCCAATTTTTTCCCTTTTCTATTACTAGGGCCACCGTAACATTAAAGCGGTCTCAATATCTATCCCCACGTGCATGAGCTTTACGCACCTGCGAAAACATATAATCCACTTACGAATCTTTCAGAAGCAACCGGTATGTGTTGCATAAGTCAAACAATGGGAAACAAATTTTTCCCTTTTTCTCTTACTAGGGCCCCCGAAACATTAAATCGGTCCCAATAACTAACCGCATGTACATGACCTTGGTGCGCCCGCGAAAACATAAAATCGACTTCCGACACTTTCGGAGGCAACCGGTACCTGTTGCATAAGTCAAACAATGGGAACCAAATTTTCTTCCATTTTTCTCTTACTAGGGCCCCCTAAACATTAAATCGGTCCCAATAACTAACCGCATGTACATGACCTTTGCGTGCCCGCGAAAACATATCATCGACTTCCGAAGCTTTCAGAAGCAACCGGTTCCTGTTGCATAAGTAAGAAAAGGAAAACTGACTTTTGCCCTACCCTTTCTTCTAAATACATAGACAAGAACTGTAACTTGGCTCTCACGACTACCCACTCATTTGTAGCAGTTTTACTCGCTGTGCAGAAACAGCCATACGCGGCTCTTGCGCGCAGCCAAAGCCATCAAAGATATAGCATGATACCGAAATCTTTCCCATGAAAATGTCTTGTACATCTTTAAAGTATATTGAAATTGGCCAATTACATAAGAATAAATGATAATAATTAAAGAAAATGATAAAAATAAAAGAAAAAAAAAAAAAAAAAATGGCACAGCTGGGGTTCGAACCTCTGGCCACCAGAGCCAAAAAGGCTCTTGGCACAGCGGTCTTACCCACTGTGCTATGGAGGCAACTGGAAATGAGTCTGGCTATATATACCTATAACCATATCCCCTCTCAATTCCCATAAGTCCTTGGAGAAAAAAAATCCAAGATGGCGGCCAAGAAAAACAAAATGGCGGCTAAACCATCGATCTAAACAATAAGGGAAGTTTTAAAGTGCTTTTAGGTCTTCTTTGAAGGCTGATATGTAATCCTTAGCAAACTGAGATGCATTCTCCATCCATACACGCCAGAATTTACCGACATTGGACTATAATTTAGGAAAACAGGGTGACAGAAGAACTTGATCACATGTTTTCGAGCAGACTACCAGGTTGACAACCCTGGATCCGATTTGTCATTCTAGTTCAGGCCGACTTCCACACTGCACATTGATACATTGAATATGCTAAGATGATCAATGGACAGTGTAAAAGCCCCAGAAAATATTGTCACAAGTGGATAAATTTAGAAAGACAACTATTTCTGTAGCAACTGGTTCCTGTAGCATGAGTCGAACAAAAGGAACTATATTTTGTATTATTTCTCTTCATATGTAGACAAGAAATGTAGTTACGATGACTACCAACTCATATGTGCCGGTTACGCACCCGTGAAAACATGAAATATCGACTCATGATGCCTTCGGAAGCAACCGCTACCTGTTGCATAAGTCAAACAATTAGAGCCAATTTTTTCCCTTTTCTCTTACTAGGGCCATCGTAACATTAAAGCGGTCTCAATATCTATCCCCACGTGCATGAGCTTTACGCGCCTGCGAAAACATATAATCCACTTACGAATCTTTCAGAAGCAACCGGTATGTGTTGCATAAGTCAAACAATGGGAAACAAATTTTTCCCTTTTTCTCTTACTAGGGCCCCCGAAACATTAAATCGGTCCCAATAACTAACCGCATGTACATGACCTTGGTGCGCCCGTGAAAACATAAAATCGACTTCCGACACTTTCGGAGGCAACCGGTACCTGTTGCATAAGTCAAACAATGGGAACCAAATTTTCTTCCATTTTTCTCTTACTAGGGCCCCCGAAACATTAAATCGGTCCCAATAACTAACCGCATGTACATGACCTTTGCGTGCCCGCGAAAACATATTATCGACTTCCGACGCTTTCGGAAGCAACCGGTTTTTGTTGCATAAGTAAGAAAAGGAAAACTGACTTTTGCCCTACCCTTTCTTCTAAATACATAGACAAGAACTGTAACTTGGCTCTCACGACTACCCACTCATTTGTAGCAGTTTTACTCGCTGTGCAGAAACAGCCATACGCGGCTCTTGCGCGCAGCCAAAGCCATCAAAGATATAGCATGATACCGAAATCTTTCCCATGAAAATGTCTTGTACATCTTTAAAGTATATTGAAATTGGCCAATTATATAAGAATAAATGATAATAATTAAAGAAAATGATAAAAATAAAAGAAAAAAAAAAAAAAAAAAAATGGCACAGCTGGGGTTCGAACCTCTGGCCACCAGAGCCAAAAAGGCTCTTGGCACAGCGGTCTTACCCACTGTGCTATGGAGGCAACTGGAAATGAGTCTAGCTATATATACCTATAACCATATCCCCTCTCCCTTCCCATAAGTCCTTGGAGAAAAAAAATCCAAGATGGCGGCCAAGAAAAACAAAATGGCGGCTAAACCATCGATCTAAACAATAAGGGAAGTTTTAAAGTGCTTTTAGGTCTTCTTTGAAGGCTGATATGTAATCCTTAGCAAACTGAGATGCATTCTCCATCCATACACGCCAGAATTTACCGACATTGGACTATAATTTAGGAAAACAGGGTGACAGAAGAACTGGATCACATGTTTTCGAGCAGACTACCAGGTTGACAACCCTGGATCCGATTTGTCATTCTAGTTCAGGCCGACTTCCACACTGCACACTGATACATTGAATATGCTAAGATGATCAATGGACAGTGTAAAAGCCCCAGAAAATATTGTCACAAGTGGATAAATTTAGAAAGACAACTATTTCTGTAGCAACTGGTTCCTGTAGCATGAGTCGAACAAAAGGAACTATATTTTGTATTATTTCTCTTCATATGTAGACAAGAAATGTAGTTACAATGACTACCAACTCATATGTGCCGGTTACGCACCCGTGAAAACATGAAATATCGACTCATGATGCCTTCGGAAGCAACCGCTACCTGTTGCATAAGTCAAACAATTAGAGCCAATTTTTTCCCTTTTCTCTTACTAGGGCCACCGTAACATTAAAGCGTTCTCAATATCTATCCCCACGTGCATGAGCTTTACGCGCCTGCGAAAACATATAATCCACTTACGAATCTTTCAGAAGCAACCGGTATGTGTTGCATAAGTCAAACAATGGGAAACAAATTTTTCCCTTTTTCTCTTACTAGGGCCCCCGAAACATTAAATCAGTCCCAATAACTAACCGCATGTACATGACCTTGGTGCACCCGCGAAAACATAAAATCGACTTCCGACACTTTCGGAGGCAACCGGTACCTGTTGCATAAGTCAAACAATGGGAACCAAATTTTCTTCCATTTTTCTCTTACTAGGGCCCCCGAAACATTAAATCGGTCCCAATAACTAACCGCATGTACATGACCTTTGCGTGCCCGCGAAAACATATTATCGACTTCCGACGCTTTCGGAAGCAACCGGTTCCTGTTGCATAAGTAAGAAAAGGAAAACTGACTTTTGCCCTACCCTTTCTTCTAAATACATAGACAAGAACTGTAACTTGGCTCTCACGACTACCCACTCATTTGTAGCAGTTTTACTCGCTGTGCAGAAATATCCATACGCGGCTCTTGCGCACAGCCAGAGCCATCAAAGATATAGCATGATACCGAAATCTTTCCCATGAAAATGTCTTGTACATCTTTAAAGTATATTGAAATTGGCCAATTACATAAGAATAAATGATAATAATTAAAGAAAATGATAAAAATAAAATAAAAAAAAAAAAAAAAAAAAATGGCACAGCTGGGGTTCGAACCTCTTGCCACCAGAGCCAAAAAGGCTCTTGGCACAGCGGTCTTACCCACTGTGCTATGGAGGCAACTGGAAATGAGTCTGGCTATATATACCTATAACCATATCCCCCCTCCCTTCCCATAAGTCCTTGGAGAAAAAAAATCCAAGATGGCGGCTAAGAAAAACAAAATGGCGGCTAAACCATCGATCTAAACAATAAGGGAAGTTTTAAAGTGCTTTTAGGTCTTCTTTGAAGGCTGATATGTAATCCTTAGCAAACTGAGATGCATTCTCCATCCATACACGCCAGAATTTACCGACATTGGACTATAATTTAGGAAAACAGGGTGACAGAAGAACTTGATCACATGTTTTCGAGCAGACTACCAGGTTGACAACCCTGGATCCGATTTGTCATTGTAGTTCAGGCCGGCTTCCACACTGCACATTGATACATTGAATATGCTAAGATGATCAATGGACAGTGTAAAAGCCCCAGAAAATATTGTCACAAGTGGATAAATTTAGAAAGACAACTATTTCTGTAGCAACTGGTTCCTGTAGCATGAGTCGAACAAAAGGAACTATATTTTGTATTATTTCTCTTCGTATGTAGACAAGAAATGTAGTTACGATGACTACCAACTCATATGTGCCGGTTACGCACCCGTGAAAACATGAAATATCGACTCATGATGCCTTCGGAAGCAACCGCTACCTGTTGCATAAGTCAGACAATTAGAGCCAATTTTTTCCCTTTTCTATTACTAGGGCCACCGTAACATTAAAGCGGTCTCAATATCTATCCCCACGTGCATGAGCTTTACGCGCCTGTGAAAACATATAATCCACTTACGAATCTTTCAGAAGCAACCGGTATGTGTTGCATAAGTCAAACAATGGGAAACAAATTTTTCCCTTTTTCTCTTACTAGGGCCCCCGAAACATTAAATCGGTCCCAATAACTAACCGCATGTACATGACCTTGGTGCGCCCGCGAAAACATAAAATCGACTTCCGACACTTTCGGAGGCAACCGGTACCTGTTGCATAAGTCAAACAATGGGAACCAAATTTTCTTCCATTTTTCTCTTACTAGGGCCCCCGAAACATTAAATCGGTCCCAATAACTAACCGCATGTACATGACCTTTGCGTGCCCGCGAAAACATATTATCGACTTCCGACGCTTTCGGAAGCAACCGGTTTTTGTTGCATAAGTAAGAAAAGGAAAACTGACTTTTGCCCTACCCTTTCTTCTAAATACATAGACAAGAACTGTAACTTGGCTCTCACGACTACCCACTCATTTGTAGCAGTTTTACTCGCTGTGCAGAAACAGCCATACGCGGCTCTTGCGCGCAGCCAAAGCCATCAAAGATATAGCATGATACCGAAATCTTTCCCATGAAAATGTCTTGTACATCTTTAAAGTATATTGAAATTGGCCAATTATATAAGAATAAATGATAATAATTAAAGAAAATGATAAAAATAAAAGAAAAAAAAAAAAAAATGGCACAGCTGGGGTTCGAACCTCTGGCCACCAGAGCCAAAAAGGCTCTTGGCACAGCGGTCTTACCCACTGTGCTATGGAGGCAACTGGAAATGAGTCTAGCTATATATACCTATAACCATATCCCCTCTCCCTTCCCATAAGTCCTTGGAGAAAAAAATCCAAGATGGCGGCCAAGAAAAACAAAATGGCGGCTAAACCATCGATCTAAACAATAAGGGAAGTTTTAAAGTGCTTTTAGGTCTTCTTTGAAGGCTGATATGTAATCCTTAGCAAACTGAGATGCATTCTCCATCCATACACGCCAGAATTTACCGACATTGGACTATAATTTAGGAAAACAGGGTGACAGAAGAACTGGATCACATGTTTTCGAGCAGACTACCAGGTTGACAACCCTGGATCCGATTTGTCATTCTAGTTCAGGCCGACTTCCACACTGCACACTGATACATTGAATATGCTAAGATGATCAATGGACAGTGTAAAAGCCCCAGAAAATATTGTCACTATTGGATAAATTTAGAAAGACAACTATTTCTGTAGCAACTGGTTCCTGTAGCATGAGTCGAACAAAAGGAACTATATTTTGTATTATTTCTCTTCATATGTAGACAACAAATGTAGTTACAATGACTACCAACTCATATGTGCCGGTTACGCACCCGTGAAAACATGAAATATCGACTCATGATGCCTTCGGAAGCAACCGCTACCTGTTGCATAAGTCAAACAATTAGAGCCAATTTTTTCCCTTTTCTCTTACTAGGGCCACCGTAACATTAAAGCGTTCTCAATATCTATCCCCACGTGCATGAGCTTTACGCGCCTGCGAAAACATATAATCCACTTATGAATCTTTCAGAAGCAACCGGTATGTGTTGCATAAGTCAAACAATGGGAAACAAATTTTTCCCTTTTTCTCTTACTAGGGCCCCCGAAACATTAAATCAGTCCCAATAACTAACCGCATGTACATGACCTTGGTGCACCCGCGAAAACATAAAATCGACTTCCGACACTTTCGGAGCCAACCGGTACCTGTTGCATAAGTTAAACAATGGGAACCAAATTTTCTTCCATTTTTCTCTTACTGGGGCCCCCGAAACATTAAATCGGTCCCAATAACTAACCGCATGTACATGACCTTTGCGTGCCCGCGAAAACATATTATCGACTTCCGACGCTTTCGGAAGCAACCGGTTCCTGTTGCATAAGTAAGAAAAGGAAAACTGACTTTTGCCCTACCCTTTCTTCTAAATACATAGACAAGAACTGTAACTTGGCTCTCACGACTACCCACTCATTTGTAGCAGTTTTACTCGCTGTGCAGAAATATCCATACGCGGCTCTTGCGCACAGCCAAAGCCATCAAAGATATAGCATGATACCGAAATCTTTCCCATGAAAATGTCTTGTACATCTTTAAAGTATATTGAAATTGGCCAATTACATAAGAATAAATGATAATAATTAAAGAAAATGATAAAAATAAAAGAAAAAAAAAAAAATGGCACAGCTGGGGTTCGAACCTCTGGCCACCAGAGCCAAAAAAGTCTCTTGGCACAGCGGTCTTACCCACTGTGCTATGGAGGCAACTGGAAATGAGTCTGGCTATATATACCTATAACCATATCCCCCCTCCCTTCCCATAATTCCTTGGAAAAAAAAAATCCAAGATGGCGGCCAAGAAAAACAAAATGGCGGCTAAACCATCGATCTAAACAATAAGGGAAGTTTTAAAGTGCTTTTAGGTCTTGTTTGAAGGCTGATATGTAATCCTTAGCAAACTGAGATGCATTCTCCATCCATACACGCCAGAATTTACCGACATTGGACTATAATTTAGGAAAACAGGGTGACAGAAGAACTTGATCACATGTTTTCGAGCAGACTACCAGGTTGACAACCCTGGATCCGATTTGTCATTCTAGTTCAGGCCGGCTTCCACACTGCACATTGATACATTGAATATGCTAAGATGATCAATGGACAGTGTAAAAGCCCCAGAAAATATTGTCACAAGTGGATAAATTTAGAAAGACAACTATTTCTGTAGCAACTGGTTCCTGTAGCATGAGTCGAACAAAAGGAACTATATTTTGTATTATTTCTCTTCATATGTAGACAAGAAATGTAGTTACGATGACTACCAACTCATATGTGCCGGTTACGCACCCGTGAAAACATGAAATATCGACTCATGATGCCTTCGGAAGCAACCGCTACCTGTTGCATAAGTCAGACAATTAGAGCCAATTTTTTCCCTTTTCTATTACTAGGGCCACCGTAACATTAAAGCGGTCTCAATATCTATCCCCACGTGCATGAGCTTTACGCGCCTGCGAAAACATATAATCCACTTACGAATCTTTCAGAAGCAACCGGTATGTGTTGCATAAGTCAAACAATGGGAAACAAATTTTTCCCTTTTTCTCTTACTAGGGCCCCCGAAACATTAAATCGGTCCCAATAACTAACCGCATGTACATGACCTTGGTGCGCCCGCGAAAACATAAAATCGACTTCCGACACTTTCGGAGGCAACCGGTACCTGTTGCATAAGTCAAACAATGGGAACCAAATTTTCTTCCATTTTTCTCTTACTAGGGCCCCCGAAACATTAAATCGGTCCCAATAACTAACCGCATGTACATGACCTTTGCGTGCCCGCGAAAACATATTATCGACTTCCGACGCTTTCGGAAGCAACCGGTTCCTGTTGCATAAGTAAGAAAAGGAAAACTGATTTTTGCCCTACCCTTTCTTCTAAATACATAGACAAGAACTGTAACTTGGCTCTCACGACTACCCACTCATTTGTAGCAGTTTTACTCGCTGTGCAGAAACAGCCATACGCGGCTCTTGCGCGCAGCCAAAGCCATCAAAGATATAGCATGATACCAAAATCTTTCCCATGAAAATGTCTTGTACATCTTTAAAGTATATTGAAATTGGCCAATTACATAAGAATAAATGATAATAATTAAAGAAAATGATAAAAATAAAATAAAAAAAAAAAAAATGGCACAGCTGGGGTTCGAACCTCTGGCCACCAGAGCCAAAAAGGCTCTTGGCACAGCGGTCTTACCCACTGTGCTATGGAGGCAACTGGAAATGAGTCTGGCTATATATACCTATAACCATATCCCCTCTCAATTCCCATAAGTCCTTGGAGAAAAAAAATCCAAGATGGCGGCCAAGAAAAACAAAATGGCGGCTAAACCATCGATCTAAACAATAAGGGAAGTTTTAAAGTGCTTTTAGGTCTTCTTTGAAGGCTGATATGTAATCCTTAGCAAACTGAGATGCATTCTCCATCCATACACGCCAGAATTTACCGACATTGGACTATAATTTAGGAAAACAGGGTGACAGAAGAACTTGATCACATGTTTTCGAGCAGACTACCAGGTTGACAACCCTGGATCCGATTTGTCATTCTAGTTCAGGCCGGCTTCCACACTGCACATTGATACATTGAATATGCTAAGATGATCAATGGACAGTGTAAAAGCCCCAGAAAATATTGTCACAAGTGGATAAATTTAGAAAGACAACTATTTCTGTAGCAACTGGTTCCTGTAGCATGAGTCGAACAAAAGGAACTATATTTTGTATTATTTCTCTTCATATGTAGACAAGAAATGTAGTTACGATGACTACCAACTCATATGTGCCGGTTACGCACCCGTGAAAACATGAAATATCGACTCATGATGCCTTCGGAAGCAACCGCTACCTGTTGCATAAGTCAAACAATTAGAGCCAATTTTTTCCCTTTTCTCTTACTAGGGCCACCGTAACATTAAAGCGGTCTCAATATCTATCCCCACGTGCATGAGCTTTACGCGCCTGCGAAAACATATAATCCACTTACGAATCTTTCAGAAGCAACCGGTATGTGTTGCATAAGTCAAACAATGGGAAACAAATTTTTCCCTTTTTCTCTTACTAGGGCCCCCAAAACATTAAATCGGTCCCAATAACTAACCGCATGTACATGACCTTGGCGCGCCCGCGAAAACATAAAATCGACTTCCGACACTTTCGGAGGCAACCGGTACCTGTTGCATAAGTCAAACAATGGGAACCAAATTTTCTTCCATTTTTCTCTTACTAGGGCCCCCGAAACATTAAATCGGTCCCAATAACTAGCCGCATGTACATGACCTTTGCGTGCCCGCGAAAACATATTATCGACTTCCGACGCTTTCGGAAGGAACCGGTTCCTGTTGCATAAGTAAGAAAAGGAAAACTGACTTTTGCCCTACCCTTTCTTCTAAATACATAGATAAGAACTGTAACTTGGCTCTCACGACTACCCACTCATTTGTAGCAGTTTTACTCGCTGTGCAGAAACAGCCATACGCGGCTCTTGCGTGCAGCCAAAGCCATCAAAGATATAGCATGATACCGAAATCTTTCCCATGAAAATGTCTTGTACATCTTTAAAGTATATTGAAATTGGCCAATTACATAAGAATAAATGATAATAATTAAAGAAAATGATAAAAATAAAAGAAAAAAAAAAAATGGCACAGCTGGGGTTCGAACCTCTGGCCACCAGAGCCAAAAAGGCTCTTGGCACAGCGGTCTTACCCACTGTGCTATGGAGGCAACTGGAAATGAGTCTGGCTATATATACCTATAACCATATCCCCTCTCCCTTCCCATAAGTCCTTGGAGAAAAAAAATCCAAGATGGCGGCCAAGAAAAACAAAATGGCGGCTAAACCATCGATCTAAACAATAAGGGAAGTTTTAAAGTGCTTTTAGGTCTTCTTTGAAGGCTGATATGTAATCCTTAGCAAACTGAGATGCATTCTCCATCCATACACGCCAGAATTTACCGACATTGGACTATAATTTAGGAAAACAGGGTGACAGAAGAACTTGATCACATGTTTTCGAGCAGACTACCAGGTTGACAACCCTGGATCCGATTTGTCATTCTAGTTCAGGCCGGCTTCCACACTGCACATTGATACATTGAATATGCTAAGATGATCAATGGCCAGTGTAAAAGCCCCAGAAAATATTGTCACAAGTGGATAAATTTAGAAAGACAACTATTTCTGTAGCAACTGGTTCCTGTAGCATGAGTCGAACAAAAGGAACTATATTTTGTATTATTTCTCTTCATATGTAGACAAGAAATGTAGTTACGATGACTACCAACTCATATGTGCCGGTTACGCACCCGTGAAAACATGAAATATCGACTCATGATGCCTCGGAAGCAACCGCTACCTGTTGCATAAGTCAGACAATTAGAGCCAATTTTTTCCCTTTTCTATTACTAGGGCCACCGTAACATTAAAGCGGTCTCAATATCTATCCCCACGTGCATGAGCTTTACGCGCCTGCGAAAACATATAATCCACTTACGAATCTTTCAGAAGCAACCGGTATGTGTTGCATAAGTCAAACAATGGGAAACAAATTTTTCCCTTTTTCTCTTACTAGGGCCCCCGAAACATTAAATCGGTCCCAATAACTAACCGCATGTACATGACCTTGGTGCGCCCGCGAAAACATAAAATCGACTTCCGACACTTTCGGAGGCAACCGGTACCTGTTGCATAAGTCAAACAATGGGAACCAAATTTTCTTCCATTTTTCTCTTACTAGGGCCCCCTAAACATTAAATCGGTCCCAATAACTAACCGCATGTACATGACCTTTGCGTGCCCGCGAAAACATATCATCGACTTCCGAAGCTTTCGGAAGCAACCGGTTCCTGTTGCATAAGTAAGAAAAGGAAAACTGACTTTTGCCCTACCCTTTCTTCTAAATACATAGACAAGAACTGTAACTTGGCTCTCACGACTACCCACTCATTTGTAGCAGTTTTACTCGCTGTGCAGAAACAGCCATACGCGGCTCTTGCGCGCAGCCAAAGCCATCAAAGATATAGCATGATACCGAAATCTTTCCCATGAAAATGTCTTGTACATCTTTAAAGTATATTGAAATTGGCCAATTACATAAGAATAAATGATAATAATTAAAGAAAATGATAAAAATAAAAGAAAAAAAAAAAAAAAAAATGGCACAGCTGGGGTTCGAACCTCTGGCCACCAGAGCCAAAAAGGCTCTTGGCACAGCGGTCTTACCCACTGTGCTATGGAGGCAACTGGAAATGAGTCTGGCTATATATACCTATAACCATATCCCCTCTCAATTCCCATAAGTCCTTGGAGAAAAAAAATCCAAGATGGCGGCCAAGAAAAACAAAATGGCGGCTAAACCATCGATCTAAACAATAAGGGAAGTTTTAAAGTGCTTTTAGGTCTTCTTTGAAGGCTGATATGTAATCCTTAGCAAACTGAGATGCATTCTCCATCCATACACGCCAGAATTTACCGACATTGGACTATAATTTAGGAAAACAGGGTGACAGAAGAACTTGATCACATGTTTTCGAGCAGACTACCAGGTTGACAACCCTGGATCCGATTTGTCATTCTAGTTCAGGCCGGCTTCCACACTGCACATTGATACATTGAATATGCTAAGATGATCAATGGACAGTGTAAAAGCCCCAGAAAATATTGTCACAAGTGGATAAATTTAGAAAGACAACTATTTCTGTAGCAACTGGTTCCTGTAGCATGAGTCGAACAAAAGGAACTATATTTTGTATTATTTCTCTTCATATGTAGACAAGAAATGTAGTTACGATGACTACCAACTCATATGTGCCGGTTACGCACCCGTGAAAACATGAAATATCGACTCATGATGCCTTCGGAAGCAACCGCTACCTGTTGCATAAGTCAAACAATTAGAGCCAATTTTTTCCCTTTTCTCTTACTAGGGCCATCGTAACATTAAAGCGGTCTCAATATCTATCCCCACGTGCATGAGCTTTACGCGCCTGCGAAAACATATAATCCACTTACGAATCTTTCAGAAGCAACCGGTATGTGTTGCATAAGTCAAACAATGGGAAACAAATTTTTCCCTTTTTCTCTTACTAGGGCCCCCGAAACATTAAATCGGTCCCAATAACTAACCGCATGTACATGACCTTGGTGCGCCCGTGAAAACATAAAATCGACTTCCGACACTTTCGGAGGCAACCGGTACCTGTTGCATAAGTCAAACAATGGGAACCAAATTTTCTTCCATTTTTCTCTTACTAGGGCCCCCGAAACATTAAATCGGTCCCAATAACTAACCGCATGTACATGACCTTTGCGTGCCCGCGAAAACATATTATCGACTTCCGACGCTTTCGGAAGCAACCGGTTTTTGTTGCATAAGTAAGAAAAGGAAAACTGACTTTTGCCCTACCCTTTCTTCTAAATACATAGACAAGAACTGTAACTTGGCTCTCACGACTACCCACTCATTTGTAGCAGTTTTACTCGCTGTGCAGAAACAGCCATACGCGGCTCTTGCGCGCAGCCAAAGCCATCAAAGATATAGCATGATACCGAAATCTTTCCCATGAAAATGTCTTGTACATCTTTAAAGTATATTGAAATTGGCCAATTATATAAGAATAAATGATAATAATTAAAGAAAATGATAAAAATAAAAGAAAAAAAAAAAAAAAAAAATGGCACAGCTGGGGTTCGAACCTCTGGCCACCAGAGCCAAAAAGGCTCTTGGCACAGCGGTCTTACCCACTGTGCTATGGAGGCAACTGGAAATGAGTCTAGCTATATATACCTATAACCATATCCCCTCTCCCTTCCCATAAGTCCTTGGAGAAAAAAAATCCAAGATGGCGGCCAAGAAAAACAAAATGGCGGCTAAACCATCGATCTAAACAATAAGGGAAGTTTTAAAGTGCTTTTAGGTCTTCTTTGAAGGCTGATATGTAATCCTTAGCAAACTGAGATGCATTCTCCATCCATACACGCCAGAATTTACCGACATTGGACTATAATTTAGGAAAACAGGGTGACAGAAGAACTGGATCACATGTTTTCGAGCAGACTACCAGGTTGACAACCCTGGATCCGATTTGTCATTTTAGTTCAGGCCGACTTCCACACTGCACACTGATACATTGAATATGCTAAGATGATCAATGGACAGTGTAAAAGCCCCAGAAAATATTGTCACAAGTGGATAAATTTAGAAAGACAACTATTTCTGTAGCAACTGGTTCCTGTAGCATGAGTCGAACAAAAGGAACTATATTTTGTATTATTTCTCTTCATATGTAGACAAGAAATGTAGTTACAATGACTACCAACTCATATGTGCCGGTTACGCACCCGTGAAAACATGAAATATCGACTCATGATGCCTTCGGAAGCAACCGCTACCTGTTGCATAAGTCAAACAATTAGAGCCAATTTTTTCCCTTTTCTCTTACTAGGGCCACCGTAACATTAAAGCGTTCTCAATATCTATCCCCACGTGCATGAGCTTTACGCGCCTGCGAAAACATATAATCCACTTACGAATCTTTCAGAAGCAACCGGTATGTGTTGCATAAGTCAAACAATGGGAAACAAATTTTTCCCTTTTTCTCTTACTAGGGCCCCCGAAACATTAAATCAGTCCCAATAACTAACCGCATGTACATGACCTTGGTGCACCCGCGAAAACATAAAATCGACTTCCGACACTTTCGGAGGCAACCGGTACCTGTTGCATAAGTCAAACAATGGGAACCAAATTTTCTTCCATTTTTCTCTTACTAGGGCCCCCGAAACATTAAATCGGTCCCAATAACTAACCGCATGTACATGACCTTTGCGTGCCCGCGAAAACATATTATCGACTTCCGACGCTTTCGGAAGCAACCGGTTCCTGTTGCATAAGTAAGAAAAGGAAAACTGACTTTTGCCCTACCCTTTCTTCTAAATACATAGACAAGAACTGTAACTTGGCTCTCACGACTACCCACTCATTTGTAGCAGTTTTACTCGCTGTGCAGAAATATCCATACGCGGCTCTTGCGCACAGCCAAAGCCATCAAAGATATAGCATGATACCGAAATCTTTCCCATGAAAATGTCTTGTACATCTTTAAAGTATATTGAAATTGGCCAATTACATAAGAATAAATGATAATAATTAAAGAAAATGATAAAAATAAAATAAAAAAAAAAAAAAAAAAAAATGGCACAGCTGGGGTTCGAACCTCTTGCCACCAGAGCCAAAAAGGCTCTTGGCACAGCGGTCTTACCCACTGTGCTATGGAGGCAACTGGAAATGAGTCTGGCTATATATACCTATAACCATATCCCCCCTCCCTTCCCATAAGTCCTTGGAGAAAAAAAATCCAAGATGGCGGCTAAGAAAAACAAAATGGCGGCTAAACCATCGATCTAAACAATAAGGGAAGTTTTAAAGTGCTTTTAGGTCTTCTTTGAAGGCTGATATGTAATCCTTAGCAAACTGAGATGCATTCTCCATCCATACACGCCAGAATTTACCGACATTGGACTATAATTTAGGAAAACAGGGTGACAGAAGAACTTGATCACATGTTTTCGAGCAGACTACCAGGTTGACAACCCTGGATCCGATTTGTCATTCTAGTTCAGGCCGGCTTCCACACTGCACATTGATACATTGAATATGCTAAGATGATCAATGGACAGTGTAAAAGCCCCAGAAAATATTGTCACAAGTGGATAAATTTAGAAAGACAACTATTTCTGTAGCAACTGGTTCCTGTAGCATGAGTCGAACAAAAGGAACTATATTTTGTATTATTTCTCTTCATATGTAGACAAGAAATGTAGTTACGATGACTACCAACTCATATGTGCCGGTTACGCACCCGTGAAAACATGAAATATCGACTCATGATGCCTTCGGAAGCAACCGCTACCTGTTGCATAAGTCAGACAATTAGAGCCAATTTTTTCCCTTTTCTATTACTAGGGCCACCGTAACATTAAAGCGGTCTCAATATCTATCCCCACGTGCATGAGCTTTACGCGCCTGTGAAAACATATAATCCACTTACGAATCTTTCAGAAGCAACCGGTATGTGTTGCATAAGTCAAACAATGGGAAACAAATTTTTCCCTTTTTCTCTTACTAGGGCCCCCGAAACATTAAATCGGTCCCAATAACTAACCGCATGTACATGACCTTGGTGCGCCCGCGAAAACATAAAATCGACTTCCGACACTTTCGGAGGCAACCGGTACCTGTTGCATAAGTCAAACAATGGGAACCAAATTTTCTTCCATTTTTCTCTTACTAGGGCCCCCGAAACATTAAATCGGTCCCAATAACTAACCGCATGTACATGACCTTTGCGTGCCCGCGAAAACATATTATCGACTTCCGACGCTTTCGGAAGCAACCGGTTCCTGTTGCATAAGTAAGAAAAGGAAAACTGACTTTTGCCCTACCCTTTCTTCTAAATACATAGACAAGAACTGTAACTTGGCTCTCACGACTACCCACTCATTTGTAGCAGTTTTACTCGCTGTGCAGAAATATCCATACGCGGCTCTTGCGCACAGCCAAAGCCATCAAAGATATAGCATGATACCGAAATCTTTCCCATGAAAATGTCTTGTACATCTTTAAAGTATATTGAAATTGGCCAATTACATAAGAATAAATGATAATAATTAAAGAAAATGATAAAAATAAAATAAAAAAAAAAAAAAAAAAAAATGGCACAGCTGGGGTTCGAACCTCTTGCCACCAGAGCCAAAAAGGCTCTTGGCACAGCGGTCTTACCCACTGTGCTATGGAGGCAACTGGAAATGAGTCTGGCTATATATACCTATAACCATATCCCCCCTCCCTTCCCATAAGTCCTTGGAGAAAAAAAATCCAAGATGGCGGCTAAGAAAAACAAAATGGCGGCTAAACCATCGATCTAAACAATAAGGGAAGTTTTAAAGTGCTTTTAGGTCTTCTTTGAAGGCTGATATGTAATCCTTAGCAAACTGAGATGCATTCTCCATCCATACACGCCAGAATTTACCGACATTGGACTATAATTTAGGAAAACAGGGTGACAGAAGAACTTGATCACATGTTTTCGAGCAGACTACCAGGTTGACAACCCTGGATCCGATTTGTCATTCTAGTTCAGGCCGGCTTCCACACTGCACATTGATACATTGAATATGCTAAGATGATCAATGGACAGTGTAAAAGCCCCAGAAAATATTGTCACAAGTGGATAAATTTAGAAAGACAACTATTTCTGTAGCAACTGGTTCCTGTAGCATGAGTCGAACAAAAGGAACTATATTTTGTATTATTTCTCTTCATATGTAGACAAGAAATGTAGTTACGATGACTACCAACTCATATGTGCCGGTTACGCACCCGTGAAAACATGAAATATCGACTCATGATGCCTTCGGAAGCAACCGCTACCTGTTGCATAAGTCAGACAATTAGAGCCAATTTTTTCCCTTTTCTATTACTAGGGCCACCGTAACATTAAAGCGGTCTCAATATCTATCCCCACGTGCATGAGCTTTACGCGCCTGTGAAAACATATAATCCACTTACGAATCTTTCAGAAGTAACCGGTATGTGTTGCATAAGTCAAACAATGGGAAACAAATTTTTCCCTTTTTCTCTTACTAGGGCCCCCGAAACATTAAATCGGTCCCAATAACTAACCGCATGTACATGACCTTGGTGCGCCCGCGAAAACATAAAATCGACTTCCGACACTTTCGGAGGCAACCGGTACCTGTTGCATAAGTCAAACAATGGGAACCAAATTTTCTTCCATTTTTCTCTTACTAGGGCCCCCGAAACATTAAATCGGTCCCAATAACTAACCGCATGTACATGACCTTTGCGTGCCCGCGAAAACATATTATCGACTTCCGACGCTTTCGGAAGCAACCGGTTTTTGTTGCATAAGTAAGAAAAGGAAAACTGACTTTTGCCCTACCCTTTCTTCTAAATACATAGACAAGAACTGTAACTTGGCTCTCACGACTACCCACTCATTTGTAGCAGTTTTACTCGCTGTGCAGAAACAGCCATACGCGGCTCTTGCGCGCAGCCAAAGCCATCAAAGATATAGCATGATACCGAAATCTTTCCCATGAAAATGTCTTGTACATCTTTAAAGTATATTGAAATTGGCCAATTATATAAGAATAAATGATAATAATTAAAGAAAATGATAAAAATAAAAGAAAAAAAAAAAAAATGGCACAGCTGGGGTTCGAACCTCTGGCCACCAGAGCCAAAAAGGCTCTTGGCACAGCGGTCTTACCCACTGTGCTATGGAGGCAACTGGAAATGAGTCTAGCTATATATACCTATAACCATATCCCCTCTCCCTTCCCATAAGTCCTTGGAGAAAAAAATCCAAGATGGCGGCCAAGAAAAACAAAATGGCGGCTAAACCATCGATCTAAACAATAAGGGAAGTTTTAAAGTGCTTTTAGGTCTTCTTTGAAGGCTGATATGTAATCCTTAGCAAACTGAGATGCATTCTCCATCCATACACGCCAGAATTTACCGACATTGGACTATAATTTAGGAAAACAGGGTGACAGAAGAACTGGATCACATGTTTTCGAGCAGACTACCAGGTTGACAACCCTGGATCCGATTTGTCATTCTAGTTCAGGCCGACTTCCACACTGCACACTGATACATTGAATATGCTAAGATGATCAATGGACAGTGTAAAAGCCCCAGAAAATATTGTCACTAGTGGATAAATTTAGAAAGACAACTATTTCTGTAGCAACTGGTTCCTGTAGCATGAGTCGAACAAAAGGAACTATATTTTGTATTATTTCTCTTCATATGTAGACAACAAATGTAGTTACAATGACTACCAACTCATATGTGCCGGTTACGCACCCGTGAAAACATGAAATATCGACTCATGATGCCTTCGGAAGCAAGCGCTACCTGTTGCATAAGTCAAACAATTAGAGCCAATTTTTTCCCTTTTCTCTTACTAGGGCCACCGTAACATTAAAGCGTTCTCAATATCTATCCCCACGTGCATGAGCTTTACGCGCCTGCGAAAACATATAATCCACTTATGAATCTTTCAGAAGCAACCGGTATGTGTTGCATAAGTCAAACAATGGGAAACAAATTTTTCCCTTTTTCTCTTACTAGGGCCCCCGAAACATTAAATCAGTCCCAATAACTAACCGCATGTACATGACCTTGGTGCACCCGCGAAAACATAAAATCGACTTCCGACACTTTCGGAGCCAACCGGTACCTGTTGCATAAGTTAAACAATGGGAACCAAATTTTCTTCCATTTTTCTCTTACTGGGGCCCCCGAAACATTAAATCGGTCCCAATAACTAACCGCATGTACATGACCTTTGCGTGCCCGCGAAAACATATTATCGACTTCCGACGCTTTCGGAAGCAACCGGTTCCTGTTGCATAAGTAAGAAAAGGAAAACTGACTTTTGCCCTACCCTTTCTTCTAAATACATAGACAAGAACTGTAACTTGGCTCTCACGACTACCCACTCATTTGTAGCAGTTTTACTCGCTGTGCAGAAATATCCATACGCGGCTCTTGCGCACAGCCAAAGCCATCAAAGATATAGCATGATACCGAAATCTTTCCCATGAAAATGTCTTGTACATCTTTAAAGTATATTGAAATTGGCCAATTACATAAGAATAAATGATAATAATTAAAGAAAATGATAAAAATAAAAGAAAAAAAAAAAAAATGGCACAGCTGGGGTTCGAACCTCTGGCCACCAGAGCCAAAAAAGTCTCTTGGCACAGCGGTCTTACCCACTGTGCTATGGAGGCAACTGGAAATGAGTCTGGCTATATATACCTATAACCATATCCCCCCTCCCTTCCCATAATTCCTTGGAAAAAAAAAATCCAAGATGGCGGCCAAGAAAAACAAAATGGCGGCTAAACCATCGATCTAAACAATAAGGGAAGTTTTAAAGTGATTTTAGGTCTTCTTTGAAGGCTGATATGTAATCCTTAGCAAACTGAGATGCATTCTCCATCCATACACGCCAGAATTTACCGACATTGGACTATAATTTAGGAAAACAGGGTGACAGAAGAACTTGATCACATGTTTTCGAGCAGACTACCAGGTTGACAACCCTGGATCCGATTTGTCATTCTAGTTCAGGCCGGCTTCCACACTGCACATTGATACATTGAATATGCTAAGATGATCAATGGACAGTGTAAAAGCCCCAGAAAATATTGTCACAAGTGGATAAATTTAGAAAGACAACTATTTCTGTAGCAACTGGTTCCTGTAGCATGAGTCGAACAAAAGGAACTATATTTTGTATTATTTCTCTTCATATGTAGACAAGAAATGTAGTTACGATGAAGGCCAACTCATATGTGCCGGTTACACACCCGTGAAAACATGAAATATCGACTCATGATGCCTTCGGAAGCAACCGCTACCTGTTGCATAAGTCAAACAATTAGAGCCAATTTTTTCCCTTTTCTCTTACTAGGGCCACCGTAACATTAAAGCAGTCTCAATATCTATCCCCACGTGCATGAGCTTTACGCGCCTGCGAAAACATATAATCCACTTACGAATCTTTCAGAAGCAACCGGTATGTGTTGCATAAGTCAAACAATGGGAAACAAATTTTTCCCTTTTTCTCTTATTAGGGCCCCCGAAACATTAAATCGGTCCCAATAACTAACCGCATGTACATGACCTTGGTGCGCCTGCGAAAACATAAAATCGACTTCCGACACTTTCGGAGGCAACCGGTACCTGTTGCGTAAGTCAAACAATGGGAACCAAATTTTCTTCCATTTTTCTCTTACTAGGGCCCCCTAAACATTAAATCGGTCCCAATAACTAACCGCATGTACATGACCTTTGCGTGCCCGCGAAAACATATTATCGACTTCCGACGCTTTCGGAAGCAACCGGTTTCTGTTGCATACGTAAGAAAAGGAAAACTGACTTTTGCCCTACCCTTTCTTCTAAATACATAGACGAGAACTGTAACTTGGCTCTCACGACTACCCACTCATTTGTAGCAGTTTTACTCGCTGTGCAGAAACAGCCATAAGCGGCTCTTGCGTGCAGCCAAAGCCATCAAAGATATAGCATGATACCGAAATCTTTCCCATGAAAATGTCTTGTATATCTTTAAAGTATATTGAAATTGGCCAATTACATAAGAATAAATGATAATAATTAAAGAAAATGATAAAAATAAAATAAAAAAAAAAAAAAAAAAAATGGCACAGCTGGGGTTCGAACCTCTTGCCACCAGAGCCAAAAAGGCTCTTGGCACAGCGGTCTTACCCACTGTGCTATGGAGGCAACTGGAAATGAGTCTGGCTATATATACCTATAACCATATCCCCCCTCCCTTCCCATAAGTCCTTGGAGAAAAAAAATCCAAGATGGCGGCCAAGAAAAACAAAATGGCGGCTAAACCATCGATCTAAACAATAAGGGAAGTTTTAAAGTGCTTTTAGGTCTTGTTTGAAGGCTGATATGTAATCCTTAGCAAACTGAGATGCATTCTCCATCCATACACGCCAGAATTTACCGACATTGGACTATAATTTAGGAAAACAGGGTGACAGAAGAACTTGATCACATGTTTTCGAGCAGACTACCAGGTTGACAACCCTGGATCCGATTTGTCATTCTAGTTCAGGCCGGCTTCCACACTGCACATTGATACATTGAATATGCTAAGATGATCAATGGACAGTGTAAAAGCCCCAGAAAATATTGTCACAAGTGGATAAATTTAGAAAGACAACTATTTCTGTAGCAACTGGTTCCTGTAGCATGAGTCGAACAAAAGGAACTATATTTTGTATTATTTCTCTTCATATGTAGACAAGAAATGTAGTTACGATGACTACCAACTCATATGTGCCGGTTACGCACCCGTGAAAACATGAAATATCGACTCATGATGCCTTCGGAAGCAACCGCTACCTGTTGCATAAGTCAGACAATTAGAGCCAATTTTTTCCCTTTTCTATTACTAGGGCCACCGTAACATTAAAGCGGTCTCAATATCTATCCCCACGTGCATGAGCTTTACGCGCCTGCGAAAACATATAATCCACTTACGAATCTTTCAGAAGCAACCGGTATGTGTTGCATAAGTCAAACAATGGGAAACAAATTTTTCCCTTTTTCTCTTACTAGGGCCCCCGAAACATTAAATCGGTCCCAATAACTAACCGCATGTACATGACCTTGGTGCGCCCGCGAAAACATAAAATCGACTTCCGACACTTTCGGAGGCAACCGGTACCTGTTGCATAAGTCAAACAATGGGAACCAAATTTTCTTCCATTTTTCTCTTACTAGGGCCCCCGAAACATTAAATCGGTCCCAATAACTAACCGCATGTACATGACCTTTGCGTGCCCGCGAAAACATATTATCGACTTCCGACGCTTTCGGAAGCAACCGGTTCCTGTTGCATAAGTAAGAAAAGGAAAACTGATTTTTGCCCTACCCTTTCTTCTAAATACATAGACAAGAACTGTAACTTGGCTCTCACGACTACCCACTCATTTGTAGCAGTTTTACTCGCTGTGCAGAAACAGCCATACGCGGCTCTTGCGCGCAGCCAAAGCCATCAAAGATATAGCATGATACCAAAATCTTTCCCATGAAAATGTCTTGTACATCTTTAAAGTATATTGAAATTGGCCAATTACATAAGAATAAATGATAATAATTAAAGAAAATGATAAAAATAAAATAAAAAAAAAAAAAATGGCACAGCTGGGGTTCGAACCTCTGGCCACCAGAGCCAAAAAGGCTCTTGGCACAGCGGTCTTACCCACTGTGCTATGGAGGCAACTGGAAATGAGTCTGGCTATATATACCTATAACCATATCCCCTCTCCCTTCCCATAAGTCCTTGGAGAAAAAAAATCCAAGATGGCGGCCAAGAAAAACAAAATGGCGGCTAAACCATCGATCTAAACAATAAGGGAAGTTTTAAAGTGCTTTTAGGTCTTGTTTGAAGGCTGATATGTAATCCTTAGCAAACTGAGATGCATTCTCCATCCATACACGCCAGAATTTACCGACATTGGACTATAATTTAGGAAAACAGGGTGACAGAAGAACTTGATCACATGTTTTCGAGCAGACTACCAGGTTGACAACCCTGGATCCGATTTGTCATTCTAGTTCAGGCCGGCTTCCACACTGCACATTGATACATTGAATATGCTAAGATGATCAATGGACAGTGTAAAAGCCCCAGAAAATATTGTCACAAGTGGATAAATTTAGAAAGACAACTATTTCTGTAGCAACTGGTTCCTGTAGCATGAGTCGAACAAAAGGAACTATATTTTGTATTATTTCTCTTCATATGTAGACAAGAAATGTAGTTACGATGACTACCAACTCATATGTGCCGGTTACGCACCCGTGAAAACATGAAATATCGACTCATGATGCCTTCGGAAGCAACCGCTACCTGTTGCATAAGTCAAACAATTAGAGCCAATTTTTTCCCTTTTCTCTTACTAGGGCCACCGTAACATTAAAGCGGTCTCAATATCTATCCCCACGTGCATGAGCTTTACGCGCCTGCAAAAACATATAATCCACTTACGAATCTTTCAGAAGCAACCGGTATGTGTTGCATAAGTCAAACAATGGGAAACAAATTTTTCCCTTTTTCTCTTACTAGGGCCCCCAAAACATTAAATCGGTCCCAATAACTAACCGCATGTACATGACCTTGGCGCGCCCGCGAAAACATAAAATCGACTTCCGACACTTTCGGAGGCAACCGGTACCTGTTGCATAAGTCAAACAATGGGAACCAAATTTTCTTCCATTTTTCTCTTACTAGGGCCCCCGAAACATTAAATCGGTCCCAATAACTAGCCGCATGTACATGACCTTTGCGTGCCCGCGAAAACATATTATCGACTTCCGACGCTTTCGGAAGGAACCGGTTCCTGTTGCATAAGTAAGAAAAGGAAAACTGACTTTTGCCCTACCCTTTCTTCTAAATACATAGATAAGAACTGTAACTTGGCTCTCACGACTACCCACTCATTTGTAGCAGTTTTACTCGCTGTGCAGAAACAGCCATACGCGGCTCTTGCGTGCAGCCAAAGCCATCAAAGATATAGCATGATACCGAAATCTTTCCCATGAAAATGTCTTGTACATCTTTAAAGTATATTGAAATTGGCCAATTACATAAGAATAAATGATAATAATTAAAGAAAATGATAAAAATAAAAGAAAAAAAAAAAATGGCACAGCTGGGGTTCGAACCTCTGGCCACCAGAGCCGAAAAAGGCTCTTGGCACAGCGGTCTTACCCACTGTGCTATGGAGGCAACTGGAAATGAGTCTGGCTATATATACCTATAACCATATCCCCCCTCCCTTCCCATAATTCCTTGGAGAAAAAAAATCCAAGATGGCGGCCAAGAAAAACAAAATGGCGGCTAAACCATCGATCTAAACAATAAGGGAAGTTTTAAAGTGCTTTTAGGTCTTCTTTGAAGGCTGATATGTAATCCTTAGCAAACTGAGATGCATTCTCCATCCATACACGCCAGAATTTACCGACATTGGACTATAATTTAGGAAAACAGGGTGACAGAAGAACTTGATCACATGTTTTCGAGCAGACTACCAGGTTGACAACCCTGGATCCGATTTGTCATTCTAGTTCAGGCCGGCTTCCACACTGCACATTGATACATTGAATATGCTAAGATGATCAATGGACAGTGTAAAAGCCCCAGAAAATATTGTCACAAGTGGATAAATTTAGAAAGACAACTATTTCTGTAGCAACTGGTTCCTGTAGCATGAGTCGAACAAAAGGAACTATATTTTGTATTATTTCTCTTCATATGTAGACAAGAAATGTAGTTACGATGACTACCAACTCATATGAGCCGGTTACGCACCCGTGAAAACATGAAATATCGACTCATGATGCCTTCGGAAGCAACCGCTACCTGTTGCATAAGTCAAACAATTAGAGCCAATTTTTTCCCTTTTCTCTTACTAGGGCCACCGAAACATTAAAGCGGTCTCAATATCTATCCCCACGTGCATGAGCTTTACGCGCCTGCGAAAACATATAATCCACTTACGAATCTTTCAGAAGCAACCGGTATGTGTTGCATAAGTCAAACAATGGGAAACAAATTTTTCCCTTTTTCTCTTACTAGGGCCCCCGAAACATTAAATCGGTCCCAATAACTAATCGCATGTACATGACCTTGGTGCGCCCGCGAAAACATAAAATCGACTTCCGACACTTTCGGAGGCAACCGGTACCTGTTGCATAAGTCAAGCAATGGGAACCAAATTTTCTTCCATTTTTCTCTTACTAGGGCCCCCTAAACATTAAATCGGTCCCAATAACTAACAGCATGTACATGACCTTTGCCTGCCCGCGAAAACATATTATCGACTTCCGAAGCTTTCGGAAGCAACCGGTTCCTGTTACATAAGTAAGAAAAGGAAAACTGACTTTTGCCCTACCCTTTCTTCTAAATACATAGACAAGAACTGTAACTTGGCTCTCACGACTACCCACTCATTTGTAGCAGTTTTACTTGCTGTGCAGAAACAGCCATACGCGGCTCTTGCGCGCAGCCAAAGCCATCAAAGATATAGCATGATACCGAAATCTTTCCCATGAAAATGTCTTGTACATCTTTAAAGTATATTGAAAATGGCCAATTACATAAGAATAAATGATATTAATTAAAGAAAATGATAAAAATAAAATAAAAAAAAAAAAAAATGGCACAGCTGGGGTTCGAACCTCTGGCCACCGGAGCGAAAAAGGCTCTTGGCACAGCGGTCTTACCCACTGTGCTATGGAGGCAACTGGAAATGAGTCTGGCTATATATACCTATAACCATATCCCCCCTCCCTTCCCATAATTCATTGGAGAAAAAAAATCCAAGATGGCGGCCAAGAAAAACAAAATGGCGGCTAAACCATCGATCTAAACAATAAGGGAAGTTTTAAAGTGCTTTTAGGTCTTCTTTGAAGGCTGATATGTAATCCTTAGCAAACTGAGATGCATTCTCCATCCATACACGCCAGAATATACCGACATTGGACTATAATTTAGGAAAACAGGGTGACAGAAGAACTTGATCACATGTTTTCGAGCAGACTACCAGGTTAACAACCCTGGATCCGATTTGTCATTCTAGTTCAGGCCGGCTTCCACACTGCACATTGATACATTGAATATGCTAAGATGATCAATGGACAGTGTAAAAGCCCCAGAAAATATTGTCACAAGTGGATAAATTTAGAAAGACAACTATTTCTGTAGCAACTGGTTCCTGTAGCATGAGTCGAACAAAAGGAACTATATTTTGTATTATTTCTCTTCATATGTAGACAAGAAATGTAGTTACGATGACTACCAACTCATATGTGCCGGTTACGCACCCGTGAAAACATGAAATATCGACTCATGATGCCTTCGGAAGCAACCGCTACCTGTTGCATAAGTCAAACAATTAGAGCCAATTTTTTCCCTTTTCTCTTACTAGGGCCACCGTAACATTAAAGCGGTCTCAATATCTATCCCCACGTGCATGAGCTTTACGCGCCTGCGAAAACATATAATCCACTTACGAATCTTTCAGAAGCAACCGGTATGTGTTGCATAAGTCAAACAATGGCAAATAAATTTTTCCCTTTTTCTCGTACTAGGGCCCCCGAAACATTAAATCGGTCCCAATAACTAACCGCATGTACATGACCTTGGTGCGCCCGCGAAAACATAAAATCGACTTCCGACACTTTCGGAGGCAACCGGTACCTGTTGCATAAGTCAAACAATGGGAACCAAATTTTCTTCCATTTTTCTCTTACTAGGGCACCCGAAACATTAAATCGGTCCCAATAACTAACCGCATGTACATGACCTTTGCGTGCCCGCGAAAACATATTATCGACTTCCGACGCTTTCGGAAGCAACCGGTTCCTGTTGCATAAGTAAGAAAAGGAAAACTGACTTTTGCCCTACCCTTTCTTCTAAATACATAGACAAGAACTGTAACTTGGCTCTCACGACTACCCACTCATTTGTAGCAGTTTTACTCGCTGTGCAGAAACAGCCATACGCGGCTCTTGCGCGCAGCCAAAGCCATCAAAGATATAGCATGATACCGAAATCTTTCCCATGAAAATGTCTTGTACATCTTTAAAGTATATTGAAATTGGCCAATTACATAAGAATAAATGATAGTAATTAAAGAAAATGATAAAAATAAAAGAAAAAAAAAAAAAAAAATGGCACAGCTGGGGTTCGAACCTCTGGCCACCAGAGCCAAAAAGGCTCTTGGCAAAGCGGTCTTACCCACTGTGCTATGGAGGCAACTGGAAATGAGTCTGGCTATATATACCTATAACCATATCCCCCCTCCCTTCCCATAATTCCTTGGAGAAAAACAATCCAAGATGGCGGCCAAGAAAAACAAAATGGCGGCTAAACCATCGATCTAAACAATAAGGGAAGTTTTAAAGTGCTTTTAGGTCTTCTTTGAAGGCTGATATGTAATCCTTAGCAAACTGAGATGCATTCTCCATCCATACACGCCAGAATTTACCGACATTGGACTATAATTTAAGAAAACAGGGTGACAGAAGAACTTGATCACATGTTTTCGAGCAGACTACCAGGTTGACAACCCTGGATCCGATTTGTCATTCTAGTTCAGGCCGGCTTCCACACTGCACATTGATACATTGAATATGCTAAGATGATCAATGGACAGTGTAAAAGCCCCAGAAAATATTGTCACAAGTGGATAAATTTAGAAAGACAACTATTTCTGTAGCAACTGGTTCCTGTAGCATGAGTCGAAGAAAAGGAACTATATTTTGTATTATTTCTCTTCATATGTAGACAAGAAATGTAGTTACGATGACTACCAACTCATATGTGCCGGTTACGCACCCATGAAAACATGAAATATCGACTCATGATGCCTTCGGAAGCAACCGCTACCTGTTGCATAAGTCAAACAATTAGAGCCAATTTTTTCCCTTTTCTCTTACTAGAGCCACCGTAACATTAAAGCGGTCTCAATATCTATCCCCACGTGCATGAGCTTTACGCGCCTGCGAAAACATATAATCCACTTACGAATCTTTAAGAAGCAACCGGTATGTGTTGCATAAGTCAAACAATGGGAAACAAATTTTTCCCTTTTTCTCTTACTAGGGCCCCGAAAAGATTAAATCGGTCCCAATAACTAACCGCATGTACATGACCTTGGTGCGCCCGCGAAAACATAAAATCGACTTCCGACACTTTCGGAGGCAACCGGTACCTGTTGCATAAGTCAAACAATGGGAACCAAATTTTCTTCCATTTTTCTCTTACTAGGGCCCCCGAAACATTAAATCGGTCCCAATAACTAACCGCATGTACATGACCTTTGCGTGCCCGCGAAAACATATTATCGACTTCCGATGCTTTCGGAAGCAACCGGTTCCTGTTGCATAAGTAAGAAAAGGAAAACTGACTTTTGCCCTACCCTTTCTTCTAAATACATAGACAAGAACTGTAACTTGGCTCTCACGACTACCCACTCATTTGTAGCAGTTTTACTCGCTGTGCAGAAACAGCCATACGCGGCTCTTGCGCGCAGCCAAAGCCATCAAAGATATAGCATGATACCGAAATCTTTCCCATGAAAATGTCTTGTACATCTTTAAAGTATATTGAAATTGGCCAATTACATAAGAATAAATGATAATAATTAAAGAAAATGATAAAAATAAAAGAAAAAAAAAAAAAAAAAATGGCACAGCTGGGGTTCGAACCTCTGGCCACCAGAGCCAAAAAGGCTCTTGGCACAGCGGTCTTACCCACTGTGCTATGATGGCAACTGGAAATGAGTCTGGCTATATATACCTATAACCATATCCCCCCTCCCTTCCCATGATTCCTTGGAAAAAAACAATCCAAGATGGCGGCCAAGAAAAACAAAATGGCGGCTAAACCATCGATCTAAACAATAAGGGAAGTTTTAAAGTGCTTTTAGGTCTTCTTTGAAGGCTGATATGTAATCCTTAGCAAACTGAGATGCATTCTCCATCCATACACGCCAGAATTTACCGACATTGGACTATAATTTAGGAAAACAGGGTGACAGAAGAACTTGATCACATGTTTTCGAGCAGACAACCAGGTTGACAACCCTGGATCCGATTTGTCATTCTAGTTCAGGCCGGCTTCCACACTGCACATTGATACATTGAATATGCTAAGATGATCAATGGACAGTGTAAAAGCCCCAGAAAATATTGTCACAAGTGGATAAATTTAGAAAGACAACTATTTCTGTAGCAACTGGTTCCTGTAGCATGAGTCGAACAAAAGGAACTATATTTTGTATTATTTCTCTTCATATGTAGACAAGAAATGTAGTTACGATGACTACCAACTCATATGTGCCGGTTACGCACCCGTGAAAACATGAAATATCGACTCATGATGCCTTCGGAAGCAACCGCTACCTGTTGCATAAGTCAAACAATTAGAGCCAATTTTTTCCCTTTTCTCTTACTAGGGCCACCGTAACATTAAAGCGGTCTCAATATCTATCCCCACGTGCATGAGCTTTACGCGCCTGCGAAAACATATAATCCACTTACGAATCTTTCAGAAGCAACCGGTATGTGTTGCATAAGTCAAACAATGGGAAACAAATTTTTCCCTTTTTCTCTTACTAGGGCCCCCGAAACATTAAATCGGTCCCAATAACTAACCGCATGTACATGACCTTGGTGCGCCCGCGAAAACATAAAATTGACTTCCGACACTTTCGGAGGCAACCGGTACCTGTTGCATAAGTCAAACAATGGGAACCAAATTTTCTTCCATTTTTCTCTTACTAGGGCCCCCGAAACATTAAATCGGTCCCAATAACTAACCGCATGTACATGACCTTTGCGTGCCCGCGAAAACATATTATCGACTTCCGATGCTTTCGGAAGCAACCGGTTCCTGTTGCATAAGTAAGAAAAGGAAAACTGACTTTTGCCCTACCCTTTCTTCTAAATACATAGACAAGAACTGTAACTTGGCTCTCACGACTACCCACTCATTTGTAGCAGTTTTACTCGCTGTGCAGAAACAGCCATACGCGGCTCTTGCGCGCAGCCAAAGCCATCAAAGATATAGCATGATACCGAAATCTTTCCCATGAAAATGTCTTGTACATCTTTAAAGTATATTGAAAATGGCCAATTACATAAGAATAAATGATAATAATTAAAGAAAATGATAAAAATAAAAGAAAAAAAAAAAAAAAAAAAATGGCACAGCTGGGGTTCGAACCTCTGGCCACCAGAGCCAAAAAGGCTCTTGGCACAGCGGTCATACCCACTGTGCTATGGAGGCAACTGGAAATGAGTCTGGCTATATATACCTATAACCATATCCCCCCTCCCTTCCCATAATTCCTTGGAGAAAAAAAATCCAAGATGGCGGCCAAGAAAAACAAAATGGCGGCTAAACCATCGATCTAAACAATAAGGGAAGTTTTAAAGTGCTTTTAGGTCTTCTTTGAAGGCTGATATGTAATCCTTAGCAAACTGAGATGCATTCTCCATCCATACACGCCAGAATTTACCGACATTGGACTATAATTTAGGAAAACAGGGTGACAGAAGAACTTGATCACATGTTTTCGAGCAGACTACCAGGTTGACAACCCTGGATCCGATTTGTCATTCTAGTTCAGGCCGGCTTCCACACTGCACATTGATACATTGAATATGCTAAGATGATCAATGGACAGTGTAAAAGCCCCAGAAAATATTGTCACAAGTGGATAAATTTAGAAAGACAACTATTTCTGTAGCAACTGGTTCCTGTAGCATGAGTCGAACAAAAGGAACTATATTTTGTATTATTTCTCTTCATATGTAGACAAGAAATGTAGTTACGATGACTACCAACTCATATGTGCCGGTTACACACCCGTGAAAACATGAAATATCGACTCATGATGCCTTCGGAAGCAACCGCTACCTGTTGCATAAGTCAAACAATTAGAGCCAATTTTTTCCCTTTTCTCTTACTAGGGCCACCGTAACATTAAAGCGGTCTCAATATCTATCCCCACGTGCATGAGCTTTACGCGCCTGCGAAAACATATAATCCACTTACGAATCTTTAAGAAGCAACCGGTATGTGTTGCATAAGTCAAACAATGGGAAACAAATTTTTCCCTTTTTCTCTTACTAGGGCCCCCGAAACATTAAATCGGTCCCAATAACTAACCGCATGTACATGACCTTGGTGCGCCTGCGAAAACATAAAATCGACTTCCGACACTTTCGGAGGCAACCGGTACCTGTTGCATAAGTCAAACAATGGGAACCAAATTTTCTTCCATTTTTCTCTTACTAGGGCCCCCGAAACATTAAATCGGTCCCAATAACTAACCGCATGTACATGACCTTTGCGTGCCCGCGAAAACATATTATCGACTTCCGATGCTTTCGGAAGCAACCGGTTCCTGTTGCATAAGTAAGAAAAGGAAAACTGACTTTTGCCCTACCCTTTCTTCTAAATACATAGACAAGAACTGTAACTTGGCTCTCACGACTACCCACTCATTTGTAGCAGTTTTACTCGCTGTGCAGAAACAGCCATACGCGGCTCTTGCGCGCAGCCAAAGCCATCAAAGATATAGCATGATACCGAAATCTTTCCCATGAAAATGTCTTGTACATCTTTAAAGTATATTGAAATTGGCCAATTACATAAGAATAAATGATAGTAATTAAAGAAAATGATAAAAATAAAAGAAAAAAAAAAAAAAAATGGCACAGCTGGGGTTCGAACCTCTGGCCACCAGAGCCAAAAAGGCTCTTGGCAAAGCGGTCTTACCCACTGTGCTATGGAGGCAACTGGAAATGAGTCTGGCTATATATACCTATAACCATATCCCCCCTCCCTTCCCATAATTCCTTGGAGAAAAACAATCCAAGATGGCGGCCAAGAAAAACAAAATGGCGGCTAAACCATCGATCTAAACAATAAGGGAAGTTTTAAAGTGCTTTTAGGTCTTCTTTGAAGGCTGATATGTAATCCTTAGCAAACTGAGATGCATTCTCCATCCATACACGCCAGAATTTACCGACATTGGACTATAATTTAGGAAAACAGGGTGACAGAAGAACTTGATCACATGTTTTCGAGCAGACTACCAGGTTGACAACCCTGGATCCGATTTGTCATTCTAGTTCAGGCCGGCTTCCACACTGCACATTGATACATTGAATATGCTAAGATGATCAATGGACAGTGTAAAAGCCCCAGAAAATATTGTCACAAGTGGATAAATTTAGAAAGACAACTATTTCTGTAGGAACTGGTTCCTGTAGCATGAGTCAAAGAAAAGGAACTATATTTTGTATTATTTCTCTTCATATGTAGACAAGAAATGTAGTTACGATGACTACCAACTCATATGTGCCGGTTACGCACCCGTGAAAACATGAGGTCTTCTTTGAAGGCTGATATGTAATCCTTAGCAAACTGAGATGCATTCTCCATCCATACACGCCAGAATTTACCGACATTGGACTATAATTTAAGAAAACAGGGTGACAGAAGAACTTGATCACATGTTTTCGAGCAGACTACCAGGTTGACAACCCTGGATCCGATTTGTCATTCTAGTTCAGGCCGGCTTCCACACTGCACATTGATACATTGAATATGCTAAGATGATCAATGGACAGTGTAAAAGCCCCAGAAAATATTGTCACAAGTGGATAAATTTAGAAAGACAACTATTTCTGTAGCAACTGGTTCCTGTAGCATGAGTCGAAGAAAAGGAACTATATTTTGTATTATTTCTCTTCATATGTAGACAAGAAATGTAGTTACGATGACTACCAACTCATATGTGCCGGATACGCACCCATGAAAAGATGAAATATCGACTCATGATGCCTTCGGAAGCAACCGCTACCTGTTGCATAAGTCAAACAATTAGAGCCAATTTTTTCCCTTTTCTCTTACTAGGGCCACCGTAACATTAAAGCGGTCTCAATATCTATCCCCACGTGCATGAGCTTTACGCGCCTGCGAAAACATATAATCCACTTACGAATCTTTAAGAAGCAACCGGTATGTGTTGCATAAGTCAAACAATGGGAAACAAATTTTTCCCTTTTTCTCTTACTAGGGCCCCGAAAAGATTAAATCGGTCCCAATAACTAACCGCATGTACATGACCTTGGTGCGCCCGCGAAAACATAAAATCGACTTCCGACACTTTCGGAGGCAACCGGTACCTGTTGCATAAGTCAAACAATGGGAACCAAATTTTCTTCCATTTTTCTCTTACTAGGGCCCCCGAAACATTAAATCGGTCCCAATAACTAACCGCATGTACATGACCTTTGCGTGCCCGCGAAAACATATTATCGACTTCCGATGCTTTCGGAAGCAACCGGTTCCTGTTGCATAAGTAAGAAAAGGAAAACTGACTTTTGCCCTACCCTTTCTTCTAAATACATAGACAAGAACTGTAACTTGGCTCTCACGACTACCCACTCATTTGTAGCAGTTTTACTCGCTGTGCAGAAACAGCCATACGCGGCTCTTGCGCGCAGCCAAAGCCATCAAAGATATAGCATGATACCGAAATCTTTCCCATGAAAATGTCTTGTACATCTTTAAAGTATATTGAAATTGGCCAATTACATAAGAATAAATGATAATAATTAAAGAAAATGATAAAAATAAAAGAAAAAAAAAAAAAAAAATGGCACAGCTGGGGTTCGAACCTCTGGCCACCAGAGCCAAAAAGGCTCTTGGCAAAGCGGTCTTACCCACTGTGCTATGATGGCAACTGGAAATGAGTCTGGCTATATATACCTATAACCATATCCCCCCTCCCTTCCCATAATTCCTTGGAGAAAAAAAATCCAAGATGGCGGCCAAGAAAAACAAAATGGCGGCTAAACCATCGATCTAAACAATAAGGGAAGTTTTAAAGTGCTTTTAGGTCTTCTTTGAAGGCTGATATGTAATCCTTAGCAAACTGAGATGCATTCTCCATCCATACACGCCAGAATTTACCGACATTGGACTATAATTTAGGAAAACAGGGTGACAGAAGAACTTGATCACATGTTTTCGAGCAGACAACCAGGTTGACAACCCTGGATCCGATTTGTCATTCTAGTTCAGGCCGGCTTCCACACTGCACATTGATACATTGAATATGCTACGATGATCAATGGACAGTGTAAAAGCCCCAGAAAATATTGTCACAAGTGGATAAATTTCGATAGACAACTATTTCTGTAGCAACTGGTTCCTGTAGCATGAGTCGAACAAAAGGAACTATATTTTGTATTATTTCTCTTCATATGTAGACAAGAAATGTAGTTACGATGACTACCAACTCATATGTGCCGGTTACGCACCCGTGAAAACATGAAATATCGACTCATGATGCCTTCGGAAGCATCCGCTACCTGTTGCATAAGTCAAACAATTAGAGCCAATTTTTTCCCTTTTCTCTTACTAGGGCCACCGTAACATTAAAGCGGTCTCAATATCTATCCCCACGTGCATGAGCTTTACGCGCCTGCGAAAACATATAATCCACTTATGAATCTTTCAGAAGCAACCGGTATGTGTTGCATAAGTCAAACAATGGGAAACAAATTTTTCCCTTTTTCTCTTACTAGGGCCCCCGAAACATTAAATCGGTCCCAATAACTAACCGCATGTACATGACCTTGGTGCGCCCGCGAAAACATAAAATCGACTTCCGACACTTTCGGAGGCAACCGGTACCTGTTGCATAAGTCAAACAATGGGAACCAAATTTTCTTCCATTTTTCTCTTACTAGGGCCCCCGAAACATTAAATCGGTCCCAATAACTAACCGCATGTACATGACCTTTGCGTGCCCGCGAAAACATATTATCGACTTCCGATGCTTTCGGAAGCAACCGGTTCCTGTTGCATAAGTAAGAAAAGGAAAACTGACTTTTGCCCTACCCTTTCTTCTAAATACATAGACAAGAACTGTAACTTGGCTCTCACGACTACCCACTCATTTGTAGCAGTTTTACTCGCTGTGCAGAAACAGCCATACGCGGCTCTTGCGCGCAGCCAAAGCCATCAAAGATATAGCATGATACCGAAATCTTTCCCATGAAAATGTCTTGTACATCTTTAAAGTATATTGAAAATGGCCAATTACATAAGAATAAATGATAATAATTAAAGAAAATGATAAAAATAAAAGAAAAAAAAAAAAAAAAAAATGGCACAGCTGGGGTTCGAACCTCTGGCCACCAGAGCCAAAAAGGCTCTTGGCACAGCGGTCATACCCACTGTGCTATGGAGGCAACTGGAAATGAGTCTGGCTATATATACCTATAACCATATCCCCCCTCCCTTCCCATAATTCCTTGGAAAAAAACAATCCAAGATGGCGGCCAAGAAAAACAAAATGGCGGCTAAACCATCGATCTAAACAATAAGGGAAGTTTTAAAGTGCTTTTAGGTCTTCTTTGAAGGCTGATATGTAATCCTTACCAAACTGAGATGCATTCTCCATCCATACACGCCAGAATTTACCGACATTGGACTATAATTTAGGAAAACAGGGTGACAGAAGAACTTGATCACATGTTTTCGAGCAGACTACCAGGTTGACAACCCTGGATCCGATTTGTCATTCTAGTTCAGGCCGGCTTCCACACTGCACATTGATACATTGAATATGCTAAGATGATCAATGGACAGTGTAAAAGCCCCAGAAAATATTGTCACAAGTGGATAAATTTAGAAAGACAACTATTTCTGTAGCAACTGGTTCCTGTAGCATGAGTCGAAGAAAAGGAACTATATTTTGTATTATTTCTCTTCATATGTAGACAAGAAATGTAGTTACGATGACTACCAACTCATATGTGCCGGTTACGCACCCGTGAAAACATGAAATATCGACTCATGATGCCTTCGGAAGCAACCGCTACCTGTTGCATAAGTCAAACAATTAGAGCCAATTTTTTCCCTTTTCTCTTACTAGGGCCACCGTAACATTAAAGCGGTCTCAATATCTATCCCCACGTGCATGAGCTTTACGCGCCTGCGAAAACATATAATCCACTTACGAATCTTTAAGAAGCAACCGGTATGTGTTGCATAAGTCAAACAATGGGAAACAAATTTTTCCCTTTTTCTCTTACTAGGGCCCCCGAAACATTAAATCGGTCCCAATAACTAACCGCATGTACATGACCTTGGTGCGCCTGCGAAAACATAAAATCGACTTCCGACACTTTCGGAGGCAACCGGTACCTGTTGCATAAGTCAAACAATGGGAACCAAATTTTCTTCCATTTTTCTCTTACTAGGGCCCCCGAAACATTAAATCGGTCCCAATAACTAACCGCATGTACATGACCTTTGCGTGCCCGCGAAAACATATTATCGACTTCCGATGCTTTCGGAAGCAACCGGTTCCTGTTGCATAAGTAAGAAAAGGAAAACTGACTTTTGCCCTACCCTTTCTTCTAAATACATAGACAAGAACTGTAACTTGGCTCTCACGACTACCCACTCATTTGTAGCAGTTTTACTCGCTGTGCAGAAACAGCCATACGCGGCTCTTGCGCGCAGCCAAAGCCATCAAAGATATAGCATGATACCAAAATCTTTCCCATGAAAATGTCTTGTACATCTTTAAAGTATATTGAAATTGGCCAATTACATAAGAATAAATGATAATAATTAAAGAAAATGATAAAAATAAAAGAAAAAAAAAAAAAAAATGGCACAGATGGGGTTCGAACCTCTGGCCACCAGAGCCAAAAAGGCTCTTGGCACAGCGGTCTTACCCACTGTGCTATGGAGGCAACTGGAAATGTGTCTGGCTATATATACCTATAACCATATCCCCCCTCCCTTCCCATAATTCCTTGGAGAAAAAAAATCCAAGATGGCGGCCAAGAAAAACAAAATGGCGGCTAAACCATCGATCTAAACAATAAGGGAAGTTTTAAAGTGCTTTTAGGTCTTCTTTGAAGGCTGATATGTAATCCTTAGCAAACTGAGATGCATTCTCCATCCATACACGCCAGAATTTACCGACATTGGACTATAATTTAGGAAAACAGGGTGACAGAAGAACTTGATCACATGTTTTCGAGCAGACTACCAGGTTGACAACCCTGGATCCGATTTGTCATTCTAGTTCAGGCCGGCTTCCACACTGCACATTGATACATTGAATATGCTAAGATGATCAATGGACAGTGTAAAAGCCCCAGAAAATATTGTCACAAGTGGATAAATTTAGAAAGACAACTATTTCTGTAGCAACTGGTTCCTGTAGCATGAGTCGAACAAAAGGAACTATATTTTGTATTATTTCTCTTCATATGTAGACAAGTAATGTAGTTATGATGACTACCAACTCATATGTGCCGGTTACGCACCCGTGAAAACATGAAATATCGACTCATGATGCCTTCGGAAGCAACCGCTACCTGTTGCATAAGTCAAACAATTAGAGCCAATTTTTTCCCTTTTCTCTTACTAGGGCCACCGTAACATTAAAGCGGTCTCAATATCTATCCCCACGTGTATGAGCTTTACGCGCCTGCGAAAACATATAATCCACTTACGAATCTTTAAGAAGCAACCGGTATGTGTTGCATAAGTCAAACAATGGGAAACAAATTTTTCCCTTTTTCTCTTACTAGGGCCCCCGAAAGATTAAATCGGTCCCAATAACTAACCGCATGTACATGACCTTGGTGCGCCCGCGAAAACATAAAATCGACTTCCGACACTTTCGGAGGCAACCGGTACCTGTTGCATAAGTCAAACAATGGGAACCAAATTTTCTTCCATTTTTCTCTTACTAGGGTCCCCGAAACATTAAATCGGTCCCAATAACTAACCGCATGTACATGACCTTTGCGTGCCCGCGAAAACATATTATCGACTTCCGATGCTTTCGGAAGCAACCGGTTCCTGTTGCATAAGTAAGAAAAGGAAAACTGACTTTTGCCCTACCCTTTCTTCTAAATACATAGACAAGAACTGTAACTTGGCTCTCACGACTACCCACTCATTTGTAGCAGTTTTACTCGCTGTGCAGAAACAGCCATACGCGGCTCTTGCGCGCAGCCAAAGCCATCAAAGATATAGCATGATACCGAAATCTTTCCCATGAAAATGTCTTGTACATCTTTAAAGTATATTGAAATTGGCCAATTACATAAGAATAAATGATAATAATTAAAGAAAATGATAAAAATAAAAGAAAAAAAAAAAAAAAAAATGGCACAGCTGGGGTTCGAACCTCTGGCCACCAGAGCCAAAAAGGCTCTTGGCACAGCGGTCTTACCCACTGTGCTATGGAGGCAACTGGAAATGAGTCTGGCTATATATACCTATAACCATATCCCCCCTCCCTTCCCATAATTCCTTGGAGAAAAAAAATCCAAGATGGCGGCCAAGAAAAACAAAATGGCGGCTAAACCATCGATCTAAACAATAAGGGAAGTTTTAAAGTGCTTTTAGGTCTTCTTTGAAGGCTGATATGTAATCCTTAGCAAACTGAGATGCATTCTCCATCCATACACGCCAGAATTTACCGACATTGGACTATAATTTAGGAAAACAGGGTGACAGAAGAACTTGATCACATGTTTTCGAGCAGACTACCAGGTTGACAACCCTGGATCCGATTTGTCATTCTAGTTCAGGCCGGCTTCCACACTGCACATTGATACATTGAATATGCTAAGATGATCAATGGACAGTGTAAAAGCCCCAGAAAATATTGTCACAAGTGGATAAATTTAGAAAGACAACTATTTCTGTAGCAACTGGTTCCTGTAGCATGAGTCGAAGAAAAGGAACTATATTTTGTATTATTTCTCTTCATATGTAGACAAGAAATGTAGTTACGATGACTACCAACTCATATGTGCCGGTTACGCACCCGTGAAAACATGAAATATCGACTCATGATGCCTTCGGAAGCAACCGCTACCTGTTGCATAAGTCAAACAATTAGAGCCAATTTTTTCCCTTTTCTCTTACTAGGGCCACCGTAACATTAAAGCGGTCTCAATATCTATCCCCACGTGCAAGAGCTTTACGCGCCTGCGAAAACATATAATCCACTTACGAATCTTTAAGAAGCAACCGGTATGTGTTGCATAAGTCAAACAATGGGAAACAAATTTTTCCCTTTTTCTCTTACTAGGGCCCCCGAAAGATTAAATCGGTCCCAATAACTAACCGCATGTACATGACCTTGGTGCGCCTGCGAAAACATAAAATCGACTTCCGACACTTTCGGAGGCAACCGGTACCTGTTGCATAAGTCAAACAATGGGAACCAAATTTTCTTCCATTTTTCTCTTACTAGGGCCCCCGAAACATTAAATCGGTCCCAATAACTAACCGCATGTACATGACCTTTGCGTGCCCGCGAAAACATATTATCGACTTCCGATGCTTTCGGAAGCAACCGGTTCCTGTTGCATAAGTAAGAAAAGGAAAACTGACTTTTGCCCTACCCTTTCTTCTAAATACATAGACAAGAACTGTAACTTGGCTCTCACGACTACCCACTCATTTGTAGCAGTTTTACTCGCTGTGCAGAAACAGCCATACGCGGCTCTTGCGCGCAGCCAAAGCCATCAAAGATATAGCATGATACCGAAATCTTTCCCATGAAAATGTCTTGTACATCTTTAAAGTATATTGAAATTGGCCAATTACATAAGAATAAATGATAATAATTAAAGAAAATGATAAAAATAAAAGAAAAAAAAAAAAAAAAAAAAATGGCACAGCTGGGGTTCGAACCTCCGGCCACCAGAGCCAAAAAGGCTCTTGGCACAGCGGTCTTACCCACTGTGCTATGGAGGCAACTGGAAATGAGTCTGGCTATATATACCTATAACCATATCCCCCCTCCCTTCCCATAATTCCTTGGAGAAAAAAAATCCAAGATGGCGGCCAAGAAAAACAAAATGGCGGCTAAACCATCGATCTAAACAATAAGGGAAGTTTTAAAGTGCTTTTAGGTCTTCTTTGAAGGCTGATATGTAATCCTTAGCAAACTGAGATGCATTCTCCATCCATACACGCCAGAATTTACCGACATTGGACTATAATTTAGGAAAACAGGGTGACAGAAGAACTTGATCACATGTTTTCGAGCAGACTACCAGGTTGACAACCCTGGATCCGATTTGTCATTCTAGTTCAGGCCGGCTTCCACACTGCACATTGATACATTGAATATGCTAAGATGATCAATGGACAGTGTAAAAGCCCCAGAAAATATTGTCACAAGTGGATAAATTTAGAAAGACAACTATTTCTGTAGCAACTGGTTCCTGTAGCATGAGTCGAAGAAAAGGAACTATATTTTGTATTATTTCTCTTCATATGTAGACAAGAAATGTAGTTACGATGACTACCAACTCATATGTGCCGGTTACGCACCCGTGAAAACATGAAATATCGACTCATGATGCCTTCGGAAGCAACCGCTACCTGTTGCATAAGTCAAACAATTAGAGCCAATTTTTTCCCTTTTCTCTTACTAGGGCCACCGTAACATTAAAGCGGTCTCAATATCTATCCCCACGTGCATGAGCTTTACGCGCCTGCGAAAACATATAATCCACTTACGAATCTTTCAGAAGCAACCGGTATGTGTTGCATAAGTCAAACAATGGGAAACAAATTTTTCCCTTTTTCTCTTACTAGGGCCCCCGAAACATTAAATCGGTCCCAATAACTAACCGCATGTACATGACCTTGGTGCGCCCGCGAAAACATAAAATCGACTTCCGACACTTTCGGAGGCAACCGGTACCTGTTGCATAAGTCAAACAATGGGAACCAAATTTTCTTCCATTTTTCTCTTACTAGGGCCCCCGAAACATTAAATCGGTCCCAATAACTAACCGCATGTACATGACCTTTGCGTGCCCGCGAAAACATATTATCGACTTCCGATGCTTTCGGAAGCAACCGGTTCCTGTTGCATAAGTAAGAAAAGGAAAACTGACTTTTGCCCTACCCTTTCTTCTAAATACATAGACAAGAACTGTAACTTGGCTCTCACGACTACCCACTCATTTGTAGCAGTTTTACTCGCTGTGCAGAAACAGCCATACGCGGCTCTTGCGCGCAGCCAAAGCCATCAAAGATATAGCATGATACCGAAATCTTTCCCATGAAAATGTCTTGTACATCTTTAAAGTATATTGAAAATGGCCAATTACATAAGAATAAATGATAATAATTAAAGAAAATGATAAAAATAAAAGAAAAAAAAAAAAAAAAAATGGCACAGCTGGGGTTCGAACCTCTGGCCACCAGAGCCAAAAAGGCTCTTGGCACAGCGGTCTTACCCACTGTGCTATGATGGCAACTGGAAATGAGTCTGGCTATATATACCTATAACCATATCCCCCCTCCCTTCCCATAATTCCTTGGAGAAAAAAAATCCAAGATGGCGGCCAAGAAAAACAAAATGGCGGCTAAACCATCGATCTAAACAATAAGGGAAGTTTTAAAGTGCTTTTAGGTCTTCTTTGAAGGCTGATATGTAATCCTTAGCAAACTGAGATGCATTCTCCATCCATACACGCCAGAATTTACCGACATTGGACTATAATTTAGGAAAACAGGGTGACAGAAGAACTTGATCACATGTTTTCGAGCAGACTACCAGGTTGACAACCCTGGATCCGATTTGTCATTCTAGTTCAGGCCGGCTTCCACACTGCACATTGATACATTGAATATGCTAAGATGATCAATGGACAGTGTAAAAGCCCCAGAAAATATTGTCACAAGTGGATAAATTTAGAAAGACAACTATTTCTGTAGCAACTGGTTCCTGTAGCATGAGTCGAAGAAAAGGAACTATATTTTGTATTATTTCTCTTCATATGTAGACAAGAAATGTAGTTACGATGACTACCAACTCATATGTGCCGGTTACGCACCCGTGAAAACATGAAATATCGACTCATGATGCCTTCGGAAGCAACCACTACCTGTTGCATAAGTCAAACAATTAGAGCCAATTTTTTCCCTTTTCTCTTACTAGGGCCACCGTAACATTAAAGCGGTCTCAATATCTATCCCCACGTGCATGAGCTTTACGCGCCTGCGAAAACATATAATCCACTTACGAATCTTTCAGAAGCAACCGGTATGTGTTGCATAAGTCAAACAATGGGAAACAAATTTTTCCCTTTTTCTCTTACTAGGGCCCCCGAAACATTAAATCGGTCCCAATAACTAACCGCATGTACATGACCTTGGTGCGCCCGCGAAAACATAAAATCGACTTCCGACACTTTCGGAGGCAACCGGTACCTGTTGCATAAGTCAAACAATGGGAACCAAATTTTCTTCCATTTTTCTCTTACTAGGGCCCCCGAAACATTAAATCGGTCCCAATAACTAACCGCATGTACATGACCTTTGCGTGCCCGCGAAAACATATTATCGACTTCCGATGCTTTCGGAAGCAACCGGTTCCTGTTGCATAAGTAAGAAAAGGAAAACTGACTTTTGCCCTACCCTTTCTTCTAAATACATAGACAAGAACTGTAACTTGGCTCTCACGACTACCCACTCATTTGTAGCAGTTTTACTCGCTGTGCAGAAACAGCCATACGCGGCTCTTGCGCGCAGCCAAAGCCATCAAAGATATAGCATGATACCGAAATCTTTCCCATGAAAATGTCTTGTACATCTTTAAAGTATATTGAAATTGGCCAATTACATAAGAATAAATGATAATAATTAAAGAAAATGATAAAAATAAAAGAAAAAAAAAAAAAAAAAAATGGCACAGCTGGGGTTCGAACCTCTGGCCACCAGAGCCAAAAAGGCTCTTGGCACAGCGGTCTTACCCACTGTGCTATGGAGGCAACTGGAAATGAGTCTGGCTATATATACCTATAACCATATCCCCCTCCCTTCCCATAATTCCTTGGAGAAAAAAAATCCAAGATGGCGGCCAAGAAAAACAAAATGGCGGCTAAACCATCGATCTAAACAATAAGGGAAGTTTTAAAGTGCTTTTAGGTCTTCTTTGAAGGCTGATATGTAATCCTTAGCAAACTGAGATGCATTCTCCATCCATACACGCCAGAATTTACCGACATTGGACTATAATTTAGGAAAACAGGGTGACAGAAGAACTTGATCACATGTTTTCGAGCAGACTACCAGGTTGACAACCCTGGATCCGATTTGTCATTCTAGTTCAGGCCGGCTTCCACACTGCACATTGATACATTGAATATGCTAAGATGATCAATGGACAGTGTAAAAGCCCCAGAAAATATTGTCACAAGTGGATAAATTTAGAAAGACAACTATTTCTGTAGCAACTGGTTCCTGTAGCATGAGTCGAACAAAAGGAACTATATTTTGTATTATTTCTCTTCATATGTAGACAAGAAATGTAGTTACGATGACTACCAACTCATATGTGCCGGTTACGCACCCGTGAAAACATGAAATATCGACTCATGATGCCTTCGGAAGCAACCACTACCTGTTGCATAAGTCAAACAATTAGAGCCAATTTTTTCCCTTTTCTCTTACTAGGGCCACCGTAACATTAAAGCGGTCTCAATATCTATCCCCACGTGCATGAGCTTTACGCGCCTGCGAAAACATATAATCCACTTACGAATCTTTCAGAAGCAACCGGTATGTGTTGCATAAGTCAAACAATGGGAAACAAATTTTTCCCTTTTTCTCTTACTAGGGCCCCCGAAACATTAAATCGGTCCCAATAACTAACCGCATGTACATGACCTTGGTGCGCCCGTGAAAACATAAAATCGACTTCCGACACTTTCGGAGGCAACCGGTACCTGTTGCATAAGTCAAACAATGGGAACCAAATTTTCTTCCATTTTTCTCTTACTAGGGCCCCCGAAACATTAAATCGGTCCCAATAACTAACCGCATGTACATGACCTTTGCGTGCCCGCGAAAACATATTATCGACTTCCGATGCTTTCGGAAGCAACCGGTTCCTGTTGCATAAGTAAGAAAAGGAAAACTGACTTTTGCCCTACCCTTTCTTCTAAATACATAGACAAGAACTGTAACTTGGCTCTCACGACTACCCACTCATTTGTAGCAGTTTTACTCGCTGTGCAGAAACAGCCATATGCGGCTCTTGCGCGCAGCCAAAGCCATCAAAGATATAGCATGATACCGAAATCTTTCCCATGAAAATGTCTTGTACATCTTTAAAGTATATTGAAATTGGCCAATTACATAAGAATAAATGATAATAATTAAAGAAAATGATAAAAATAAAAGAAAAAAAAAAAAAAAAAAAAAATGGCACAGCTGGGGTTCGAACCTCCGGCCACCAGAGCCAAAAAGGCTCTTGGCACAGCGGTCTTACCCACTGTGCTATGGAGGCAACTGGAAATGAGTCTGGCTATATATACCTATAACCATATCCCCCCTCCCTTCCCATAATTCCTTGGAGAAAAAAAATCCAAGATGGCGGCCAAGAAAAACAAAATGGCGGCTAAACCATCGATCTAAACAATAAGGGAAGTTTTAAAGTGCTTTTAGGTCTTCTTTGAAGGCTGATATGTAATCCTTAGCAAACTGAGATGCATTCTCCATCCATACACGCCAGAATTTACCGACATTGGACTATAATTTAGGAAAACAGGGTGACAGAAGAACTTGATCACATGTTTTCGAGCAGACTACCAGGTTGACAACCCTGGATCCGATTTGTCATTCTAGTTCAGGCCGGCTTCCACACTGCACATTGATACATTGAATATGCTAAGATGATCAATGGACAGTGTAAAAGCCCCAGAAAATATTGTCACAAGTGGATAAATTTAGAAAGACAACTATTTCTGTAGCAACTGGTTCCTGTAGCATGAGTCGAAGAAAAGGAACTATATTTTGTATTATTTCTCTTCATATGTAGACAAGAAATGTAGTTACGATGACTACCAACTCATATGTGCCGGTTACGCACCCGTGAAAACATGAAATATCGACTCATGATGCCTTCGGAAGCAACCGCTACCTGTTGCATAAGTCAAACAATTAGAGCCAATTTTTTCCCTTTTCTCTTACTAGGGCCACCGTAACATTAAAGCGGTCTCAATATCTATCCCCACGTGCATGAGCTTTACGCGCCTGCGAAAACATATAATCCACTTACGAATCTTTCAGAAGCAACCGGTATGTGTTGCATAAGTCAAACAATGGGAAACAAATTTTTCCCTTTTTCTCTTACTAGGGCCCCCGAAACATTAAATCGGTCCCAATAACTAACCGCATGTACATGACCTTGGTGCGCCCGCGAAAACATAAAATCGACTTCCGACACTTTCGGAGGCAACCGGTACCTGTTGCATAAGTCAAACAATGGGAACCAAATTTTCTTCCATTTTTCTCTTACTAGGGCCCCCGAAACATTAAATCGGTCCCAATAACTAACCGCATGTACATGACCTTTGCGTGCCCGCGAAAACATATTATCGACTTCCGATGCTTTCGGAAGCAACCGGTTCCTGTTGCATAAGTAAGAAAAGGAAAACTGACTTTTGCCCTACCCTTTCTTCTAAATACATAGACAAGAACTGTAACTTGGCTCTCACGACTACCCACTCATTTGTAGCAGTTTTACTCGCTGTGCAGAAACAGCCATACGCGGCTCTTGCGCGCAGCCAAAGCCATCAAAGATATAGCATGATACCGAAATCTTTCCCATGAAAATGTCTTGTACATCTTTAAAGTATATTGAAAATGGCCAATTACATAAGAATAAATGATAATAATTAAAGAAAATGATAAAAATAAAAGAAAAAAAAAAAAAAAAAATGGCACAGCTGGGGTTCGAACCTCTGGCCACCAGAGCCAAAAAGGCTCTTGGCACAGCGGTCTTACCCACTGTGCTATGATGGCAACTGGAAATGAGTCTGGCTATATATACCTATAACCATATCCCCCCTCCCTTCCCATAATTCCTTGGAGAAAAAAAATCCAAGATGGCGGCCAAGAAAAACAAAATGGCGGCTAAACCATCGATCTAAACAATAAGGGAAGTTTTAAAGTGCTTTTAGGTCTTCTTTGAAGGCTGATATGTAATCCTTAGCAAACTGAGATGCATTCTCCATCCATACACGCCAGAATTTACCGACATTGGACTATAATTTAGGAAAACAGGGTGACAGAAGAACTTGATCACATGTTTTCGAGCAGACTACCAGGTTGACAACCCTGGATCCGATTTGTCATTCTAGTTCAGGCCGGCTTCCACACTGCACATTGATACATTGAATATGCTAAGATGATCAATGGACAGTGTAAAAGCCCCAGAAAATATTGTCACAAGTGGATAAATTTAGAAAGACAACTATTTCTGTAGCAACTGGTTCCTGTAGCATGAGTCGAAGAAAAGGAACTATATTTTGTATTATTTCTCTTCATATGTAGACAAGAAATGTAGTTACGATGACTACCAACTCATATGTGCCGGTTACGCACCCGTGAAAACATGAAATATCGACTCATGATGCCTTCGGAAGCAACCACTACCTGTTGCATAAGTCAAACAATTAGAGCCAATTTTTTCCCTTTTCTCTTACTAGGGCCACCGTAACATTAAAGCGGTCTCAATATCTATCCCCACGTGCATGAGCTTTACGCGCCTGCGAAAACATATAATCCACTTACGAATCTTTCAGAAGCAACCGGTATGTGTTGCATAAGTCAAACAATGGGAAACAAATTTTTCCCTTTTTCTCTTACTAGGGCCCCCGAAACATTAAATCGGTCCCAATAACTAACCGCATGTACATGACCTTGGTGCGCCCGCGAAAACATAAAATCGACTTCCGACACTTTCGGAGGCAACCGGTACCTGTTGCATAAGTCAAACAATGGGAACCAAATTTTCTTCCATTTTTCTCTTACTAGGGCCCCCGAAACATTAAATCGGTCCCAATAACTAACCGCATGTACATGACCTTTGCGTGCCCGCGAAAACATATTATCGACTTCCGATGCTTTCGGAAGCAACCGGTTCCTGTTGCATAAGTAAGAAAAGGAAAACTGACTTTTGCCCTACCCTTTCTTCTAAATACATAGACAAGAACTGTAACTTGGCTCTCACGACTACCCACTCATTTGTAGCAGTTTTACTCGCTGTGCAGAAACAGCCATACGCGGCTCTTGCGCGCAGCCAAAGCCATCAAAGATATAGCATGATACCGAAATCTTTCCCATGAAAATGTCTTGTACATCTTTAAAGTATATTGAAATTGGCCAATTACATAAGAATAAATGATAATAATTAAAGAAAATGATAAAAATAAAAGAAAAAAAAAAAAAAAAAAATGGCACAGCTGGGGTTCGAACCTCTGGCCACCAGAGCCAAAAAGGCTCTTGGCACAGCGGTCTTACCCACTGTGCTATGGAGGCAACTGGAAATGAGTCTGGCTATATATACCTATAACCATATCCCCCTCCCTTCCCATAATTCCTTGGAGAAAAAAAATCCAAGATGGCGGCCAAGAAAAACAAAATGGCGGCTAAACCATCGATCTAAACAATAAGGGAAGTTTTAAAGTGCTTTTAGGTCTTCTTTGAAGGCTGATATGTAATCCTTAGCAAACTGAGATGCATTCTCCATCCATACACGCCAGAATTTACCGACATTGGACTATAATTTAGGAAAACAGGGTGACAGAAGAACTTGATCACATGTTTTCGAGCAGACTACCAGGTTGACAACCCTGGATCCGATTTGTCATTCTAGTTCAGGCCGGCTTCCACACTGCACATTGATACATTGAATATGCTAAGATGATCAATGGACAGTGTAAAAGCCCCAGAAAATATTGTCACAAGTGGATAAATTTAGAAAGACAACTATTTCTGTAGCAACTGGTTCCTGTAGCATGAGTCGAACAAAAGGAACTATATTTTGTATTATTTCTCTTCATATGTAGACAAGAAATGTAGTTACGATGACTACCAACTCATATGTGCCGGTTACGCACCCGTGAAAACATGAAATATCGACTCATGATGCCTTCGGAAGCAACCACTACCTGTTGCATAAGTCAAACAATTAGAGCCAATTTTTTCCCTTTTCTCTTACTAGGGCCACCGTAACATTAAAGCGGTCTCAATATCTATCCCCACGTGCATGAGCTTTACGCGCCTGCGAAAACATATAATCCACTTACGAATCTTTCAGAAGCAACCGGTATGTGTTGCATAAGTCAAACAATGGGAAACAAATTTTTCCCTTTTTCTCTTACTAGGGCCCCCGAAACATTAAATCGGTCCCAATAACTAACCGCATGTACATGACCTTGGTGCGCCCGTGAAAACATAAAATCGACTTCCGACACTTTCGGAGGCAACCGGTACCTGTTGCATAAGTCAAACAATGGGAACCAAATTTTCTTCCATTTTTCTCTTACTAGGGCCCCCGAAACATTAAATCGGTCCCAATAACTAACCGCATGTACATGACCTTTGCGTGCCCGCGAAAACATATTATCGACTTCCGATGCTTTCGGAAGCAACCGGTTCCTGTTGCATAAGTAAGAAAAGGAAAACTGACTTTTGCCCTACCCTTTCTTCTAAATACATAGACAAGAACTGTAACTTGGCTCTCACGACTACCCACTCATTTGTAGCAGTTTTACTCGCTGTGCAGAAACAGCCATATGCGGCTCTTGCGCGCAGCCAAAGCCATCAAAGATATAGCATGATACCGAAATCTTTCCCATGAAAATGTCTTGTACATCTTTAAAGTATATTGAAATTGGCCAATTACATAAGAATAAATGATAATAATTAAAGAAAATGATAAAAATAAAAGAAAAAAAAAAAAAAAAATGGCACAGCTGGGGTTCGAACCTCTGGCCACCAGAGCCAAAAAGGCTCTTGGCACAGCGGTCTTACCCACTGTGCTATGGAGGCAACTGGAAATGAGTCTGGCTATATATACCTATAACCATATCCCCCCTCCCTTCCCATAATTCCTTGGAGAAAAAAAATCCAAGATGGCGGCCAAGAAAAACAAAATGGCGGCTAAACCATCGATCTAAACAATAAGGGAAGTTTTAAAGTGCTTTTAGGTCTTCTTTGAAGGCTGATATGTAATCCTTAGCAAACTGAGATGCATTCTCCATCCATACACGCCAGAATTTACCGACATTGGACTATAATTTAGGAAAACAGGGTGACAGAAGAACTTGATCACATGTTTTCGAGCAGACTACCAGGTTGACAACCCTGGATCCGATTTGTCATTCTAGTTCAGGCCGGCTTCCACACTGCACATTGATACATTGAATATGCTAAGATGATCAATGGACAGTGTAAAAGCCCCAGAAAATATTGTCACAAGTGGATAAATTTAGAAAGACAACTATTTCTGTAGCAACTGGTTCCTGTAGCATGAGTCGAAGAAAAGGAACTATATTTTGTATTATTTCTCTTCATATGTAGACAAGAAATGTAGTTACGATGACTACCAACTCATATGTGCCGGTTACGCACCCGTGAAAACATGAAATATCGACTCATGATGCCTTCGGAAGCAACCACTACCTGTTGCATAAGTCAAACAATTAGAGCCAATTTTTTCCCTTTTCTCTTACTAGGGCCACCGTAACATTAAAGCAGTCTCAATATCTATCCCCATGTGCATGAGCTTTACGCACCTGTGAAAACATATAATCCACTTACGAATCTTTCAGAAGCAACCGGTATGTGTTGCATAAGTCAAACAATGGGAAACAAATTTTTCCCTTTTTCTCTTACTAGGGCCCCCGAAACATTAAATCGGTCCCAATAACTAACCGCATGTACATGACCTTGGTGCGCCCACGAAAACATAAAATCGACTTCCGACACTTTCGGAGGCAACCGGTACCTGTTGCATAAGTCAAACAATGGGAACCAAATTTTCTTCCATTTTTCTCTTACTAGGGCCCCCGAAACATTAAATCGGTCCCAATAACTAACCGCATGTACATGACCTTTGCGTGCCCGCGAAAACATATTATCGACTTCCGATGCTTTCGGAAGCAACCGGTTCCTGTTGCATAAGTAAGAAAAGGAAAACTGACTTTTGCCCTACCCTTTCTTCTAAATACATAGACAAGAACTGTAACTTGGCTCTCACGACTACCCACTCATTTGTAGCAGTTTTACTCGCTGTGCAGAAACAGCCATACGCGGCTCTTGCGCGCAGCCAAAGCCATCAAAGATATAGCATGATACCGAAATCTTTCCCATGAAAATGTCTTGTACATCTTTAAAGTATATTGAAATTGGCCAATTACATAAGAATAAATGATAATAATTAAAGAAAATGATAAAAATAAAAGAAAAAAAAAAAAAAAATGGCACAGCTGGGGTTCGAACCTCTGGCCACCAGAGCCAAAAAGGCTCTTGGCACAGCGGTCTTACCCACTGTGCTATGGAGGCAACTGGAAATGAGTCTGGCTATATATACCTATAACCATATCCCCCCTCCCTTCCCATAATTCCTTGGAGAAAAAAAATCCAAGATGGCGGCCAAGAAAAACAAAATGGCGGCTAAACCATCGATCTAAACAATAAGGGAAGTTTTAAAGTGCTTTTAGATCTTCTTTGAAGGCTGATATGTAATCCTTAGCAAACTGAGATGCATTCTCCATCCATACACGCCAGAATTTACCGACATTGGACTATAATTTAGGAAAACAGGGTGACAGAAGAACTTGATCACATGTTTTCGAGCAGACTACCAGGTTGACAACCCTGGATCCGATTTGTCATTCTAGTTCAGGCCGGCTTCCACACTGCACATTGATACATTGAATATGCTAAGATGATCAATGGACAGTGTAAAAGCCCCAGAAAATATTGTCACAAGTGGATAAATTTAGAAAGACAACTATTTCTGTAGCAACTGGTTCCTGTAGCATGAGTCGAACAAAAGGAACTATATTTTGTATTATTTCTCTTCATATGTAGACAAGAAATGTAGTTACGATGACTACCAACTCATATGTGCTGGTTACGCACCCGTGAAAACATGAAATATCGACTCATGATGCCTTCGGAAGCAACCGCTACCTGTTGCATAAGTCAAACAATTAGAGCCAATTTTTTCCCTTTTCTCTTACTAGGGCCACCGTAACATTAAAGCAGTCTCAATATCTATCCCCATGTGCATGAGCTTTACGCACCTGCGAAAACATATAATCCACTTACGAATCTTTCAGAAGCAACCGGTATGTGTTGCATAAGTCAAACAATGGGAAACAAATTTTTCCCTTTTTCTCTTACTAGGGCCCCCGAAACATTAAATCGGTCCCAATAACTAACCGCATGTACATGACCTTGGTGCGCCCGCGAAAACATAAAATCGACTTCCGACACTTTCGGAGGCAACCGGTACCTGTTGCATAAGTCAAACAATGGGAACCAAATTTTCTTCCATTTTTCTCTTACTAGGGCCCCCGAAACATTAAATCGGTCCCAATAACTAACCGCATGTACATGACCTTTGCGTGCCCGCGAAAACATATTATCGACTTCCGATGCTTTCGGAAGCAACCGGTTCCTGTTGCATAAGTAAGAAAAGGAAAACTGACTTTTGCCCTACCCTTTCTTCTAAATACATAGACAAGAACTGTAACTTGGCTCTCACGACTACCCACTCATTTGTAGCAGTTTTACTCGCTGTGCAGAAACAGCCATACGCGGCTCTTGCGCGCAGCCAAAGCCATCAAAGATATAGCATGATACCGAAATCTTTCCCATGAAAATGTCTTGTACATCTTTAAAGTATATTGAAATTGGCCAATTACATAAGAATAAATGATAATAATTAAAGAAAATGATAAAAATAAAAGAAAAAAAAAAAAAAATGGCACAGCTGGGGTTCGAACCTCTGGCCACCAGAGCCAAAAAGGCTCTTGGCACAGCGGTCTTACCCACTGTGCTATGGAGGCAACTGGAAATGAGTCTGGCTATATATACCTATAACCATATCCCCCCTCCCTTCCCATAATTCCTTGGAGAAAAAAAATCCAAGATGGCGGCCAAGAAAAACAAAATGGCGGCTAAACCATCGATCTAAACAATAAGGGAAGTTTTAAAGTGCTTTTAGGTCTTCTTTGAAGGCTGATATGTAATCCTTAGCAAACTGAGATGCATTCTCCATCCATACACGCCAGAATTTACCGACATTGGACTATAATTTAGGAAAACAGGGTGACAGAAGAACTTGATCACATGTTTTCGAGCAGACTACCAGGTTGACAACCCTGGATCCGATTTGTCATTCTAGTTCAGGCCGGCTTCCACACTGCACATTGATACATTGAATATGCTAAGATGATCAATGGACAGTGTAAAAGCCCCAGAAAATATTGTCACAAGTGGATAAATTTAGAAAGACAACTATTTCTGTAGCAACTGGTTCCTGTAGCATGAGTCGAAGAAAAGGAACTATATTTTGTATTATTTCTCTTCATATGTAGACAAGAAATGTAGTTACGATGACTACCAACTCATATGTGCCGGTTACGCACCCGTGAAAACATGAAATATCGACTCATGATGCCTTCGGAAGCAACCGCTACCTGTTGCATAAGTCAAACAATTAGAGCCAATTTTTTCCCTTTTCTCTTACTAGGGCCACCGTAACATTAAAGCGGTCTCAATATCTATCCCCACGTGCATGAGCTTTACGCGCCTGCGAAAACATATAATCCACTTACGAATCTTTCAGAAGCAACCGGTATGTGTTGCATAAGTCAAACAATGGGAAACAAATTTTTCCCTTTTTCTCTTACTAGGGCCCCCGAAACATTAAATCGGTCCCAATAACTAACCGCATGTACATGACCTTGGTGCGCCCGCGAAAACATAAAATCGACTTCCGACACTTTCGGAGGCAACCGGTACCTGTTGCATAAGTCAAACAATGGGAACCAAATTTTCTTCCATTTTTCTCTTACTAGGGCCCCCGAAACATTAAATCGGTCCCAATAACTAACCGCATGTACATGACCTTTGCGTGCCCGCGAAAACATATTATCGACTTCCGATGCTTTCGGAAGCAACCGGTTCCTGTTGCATAAGTAAGAAAAGGAAAACTGACTTTTGCCCTACCCTTTCTTCTAAATACATAGACAAGAACTGTAACTTGGCTCTCACGACTACCCACTCATTTGTAGCAGTTTTACTCGCTGTGCAGAAACAGCCATACGCGGCTCTTGCGCGCAGCCAAAGCCATCAAAGATATAGCATGATACCGAAATCTTTCCCATGAAAATGTCTTGTACATCTTTAAAGTATATTGAAATTGGCCAATTACATAAGAATAAATGATAATAATTAAAGAAAATGATAAAAATAAAAGAAAAAAAAAAAAAAAAAAATGGCACAGCTGGGGTTCGAACCTCTGGCCACCAGAGCCAAAAAGGCTCTTGGCACAGCGGTCTTACCCACTGTGCTATGGAGGCAACTGGAAATGAGTCTGGCTATATATACCTATAACCATATCCCCCCTCCCTTCCCATAATTCCTTGGAGAAAAAAAATCCAAGATGGCGGCCAAGAAAAACAAAATGGCGGCTAAACCATCGATCTAAACAATAAGGGAAGTTTTAAAGTGCTTTTAGGTCTTCTTTGAAGGCTGATATGTAATCCTTAGCAAACTGAGATGCATTCTCCATCCATACACGCCAGAATTTACCGACATTGGACTATAATTTAGGAAAACAGGGTGACAGAAGAACTTGATCACATGTTTTCGAGCAGACTACCAGGTTGACAACCCTGGATCCGATTTGTCATTCTAGTTCAGGCCGGCTTCCACACTGCACATTGATACATTGAATATGCTAAGATGATCAATGGACAGTGTAAAAGCCCCAGAAAATATTGTCGCAAGTGGATAAATTTAGAAAGACAACTATTTCTGTAGCAACTGGTTCCTGTAGCATGAGTCGAACAAAAGGAACTATATTTTGTATTATTTCTCTTCATATGTAGACAAGAAATGTAGTTACGATGACTACCAACTCATATGTGCCGGTTACGCACCCGTGAAAACATGAAATATCGACTCATGATGCCTTCGGAAGCAACCACTACCTGTTGCATAAGTCAAACAATTAGAGCCAATTTTTTCCCTTTTCTCTTACTAGGGCCACCGTAACATTAAAGCGGTCTCAATATCTATCCCCACGTGCATGAGCTTTACGCACCTGCGAAAACATATAATCCACTTACGAATCTTTCAGAAGCAACCGGTATGTGTTGCATAAGTCAAACAATGGGAAACAAATTTTTCCCTTTTTCTCTTACTAGGGCCCCCGAAACATTAAATCGGTCCCAATAACTAACCGCATGTACATGACCTTGGTGCGCCCGCGAAAACATAAAATTGACTTCCGACACTTTCGGAGGCAACCGGTACCTGTTGCATAAGTCAAACAATGGGAACCAAATTTTCTTCCATTTTTCTCTTACTAGGGCCCCCGAAACATTAAATCGGTCCCAATAACTAACCGCATGTACATGACCTTTGCGTGCCCGCGAAAACATATTATCGACTTCCGATGCTTTCGGAAGCAACCGGTTCCTGTTGCATAAGTAAGAAAAGGAAAACTGACTTTTGCCCTACCCTTTCTTCTAAATACATAGACAAGAACTGTAACTTGGCTCTCACGACTACCCACTCATTTGTAGCAGTTTTACTCGCTGTGCAGAAACAGCCATACGCGGCTCTTGCGCGCAGCCAAAGCCATCAAAGATATAGCATGATACCGAAATCTTTCCCATGAAAATGTCTTGTACATCTTTAAAGTATATTGAAATTGGCCAATTACATAAGAATAAATGATAATAATTAAAGAAAATGATAAAAATAAAAGAAAAAAAAAAAAAAAAAAATGGCACAGCTGGGGTTCGAACCTCTGGCCACCAGAGCCAAAAAGGCTCTTGGCACAGCGGTCTTACCCACTGTGCTATGATGGCAACTGGAAATGAGTCTGGCTATATATACCTATAATCATATCCCCCCTCCCTTCCCATAATTCCTTGGAGAAAAAAATCCAAGATGGCGGCCAAAAAAAACAAAATGGCGGCTAAACCATCGATCTAAACAATAAGGGAAGTTTTAAAGTGCTTTTAGGTCTTCTTTGAAGGCTGATATGTAATCCTTAGCAAACTGAGATGCATTCTCCATCCATACACGCCAGAATTTACCGACATTGGACTATAATTTAGGAAAACAGGGTGACAGAAGAACTTGATCACATGTTTTCGAGCAGACTACCAGGTTGACAACCCTGGATCCGATTTGTCATTCTAGTTCAGGCCGGCTTCCACACTGCACATTGATACATTGAATATGCTAAGATGATCAATGGACAGTGTAAAAGCCCCAGAAAATATTGTCACAAGTGGATAAATTTAGAAAGACAACTATTTCTGTAGCAACTGGTTCCTGTAGCATGAGTCGAAGAAAAGGAACTATATTTTGTATTATTTCTCTTCATATGTAGACAAGAAATGTAGTTACGATGACTACCAACTCATATGTGCCGGTTACGCACCCGTGAAAACATGAAATATCGACTCATGATGCCTTCGGAAGCAACCGCTACCTGTTGCATAAGTCAAACAATTAGAGCCAATTTTTTCCCTTTTCTCTTACTAGGGCCACCGTAACATTAAAGCGGTCTCAATATCTATCCCCACGTGCATGAGCTTTACGCGCCTGCGAAAACATATAATCCACTTACGAATCTTTCAGAAGCAACCGGTATGTGTTGCATAAGTCAAACAATGGGAAACAAATTTTTCCCTTTTTCTCTTACTAGGGCCCCCGAAACATTAAATCGGTCCCAATAACTAACCGCATGTACATGACCTTGGTGCGCCCGCGAAAACATAAAATCGACTTCTGACACTTTCGGAGGCAACCGGTACCTGTTGCATAAGTCAAACAATGGGAACCAAATTTTCTTCCATTTTTCTCTTACTAGGGCCCCCGAAACATTAAATCGGTCCCAATAACTAACCGCATGTACATGACCTTTGCGTGCCCGCAAAAACATATTATCGACTTCCGATGCTTTCGGAAGCAACCGGTTCCTGTTGCATAAGTAAGAAAAGGAAAACTGACTTTTGCCCTACCCTTTCTTCTAAATACATAGACAAGAACTGTAACTTGGCTCTCACGACTACCCACTCATTTGTAGCAGTTTTACTCGCTGTGCAGAAACAGCCATACGCGGCTCTTGCGCGCAGCCAAAGCCATCAAAGATATAGCATGATACCGAAATCTTTCCCATGAAAATGTCTTGTACATCTTTAAAGTATATTGAAATTGGCCAATTACATAAGAATAAATGATAATAATTAAAGAAAATGATAAAAATAAAAGAAAAAAAAAAAAAAATGGCACAGCTGGGGTTCGAACCTCTGGCCACCAGAGCCAAAAAGGCTCTTGGCACAGCGGTCTTACCCACTGTGCTATGGAGGCAACTGGAAATGAGTCTGGCTATATATACCTATAACCATATCCCCCCTCCCTTCCCATAATTCCTTGGAGAAAAAAAATCCAAGATGGCGGCCAAGAAAAACAAAATGGCGGCTAAACCATCGATCTAAACAATAAGGGAAGTTTTAAAGTGCTTTTAGGTCTTCTTTGAAGGCTGATATGTAATCCTTAGCAAACTGAGATGCATTCTCCATCCATACACGCCAGAATTTACCGACATTGGACTATAATTTAGGAAAACAGGGTGACAGAAGAACTTGATCACATGTTTTCGAGCAGACTACCAGGTTGACAACCCTGGATCCGATTTGTCATTCTAGTTCAGGCCGGCTTCCACACTGCACATTGATACATTGAATATGCTAAGATGATCAATGGACAGTGTAAAAGCCCCAGAAAATATTGTCACAAGTGGATAAATTTAGAAAGACAACTATTTCTGTAGCAACTGGTTCCTGTAGCATGAGTCGAAGAAAAGGAACTATATTTTGTATTATTTCTCTTCATATGTAGACAAGAAATGTAGTTACGATGACTACCAACTCATATGTGCCGGTTACGCACCCGTGAAAACATGAAATATCGACTCATGATGCCTTCGGAAGCAACCACTACCTGTTGCATAAGTCAAACAATTAGAGCCAATTTTTTCCCTTTTCTCTTACTAGGGCCACCGTAACATTAAAGCAGTCTCAATATCTATCCCCACGTGCATGAGCTTTACGCGCCTGCGAAAACATATAATCCACTTACGAATCTTTCAGAAGCAACCGGTATGTGTTGCATAAGTCAAACAATGGGAAACAAATTTTTCCCTTTTTCTCTTACTAGGGCCCCCGAAACATTAAATCGGTCCCAATAACTAACCGCATGTACATGACCTTGGTGCGCCCGCGAAAACATAAAATCGACTTCCGACACTTTCGGAGGCAACCGGTACCTGTTGCATAAGTCAAACAATGGGAACCAAATTTTCTTCCATTTTTCTCTTACTAGGGCCCCCGAAACATTAAATCGGTCCCAATAACTAACCGCATGTACATGACCTTTGCGTGCCCGCGAAAACATATTATCGACTTCCGATGCTTTCGGAAGCAACCGGTTCCTGTTGCATAAGTAAGAAAAGGAAAACTGACTTTTGCCCTACCCTTTCTTCTAAATACATAGACAAGAACTGTAACTTGGCTATCACGACTACCCACTCATTTGTAGCAGTTTTACTCGCTGTGCAGAAACAGCCATACGCGGCTCTTGCGCGCAGCCAAAGCCATCAAAGATATAGCATGATACCGAAATCTTTCCCATGAAAATGTCTTGTACATCTTTAAAGTATATTGAAATTGGCCAATTACATAAGAATAAATGATAATAATTAAAGAAAATGATAAAAATAAAAGAAAAAAAAAAAATGGCACAGCTGGGGTTCGAACCTCTGGCCACCAGAGCCAAAAAGGCTCTTGGCACAGCGGTCTTACCCACTGTGCTATGGAGGCAACTGGAAATGTGTCTGGCTATATATACCTATAACCATATCCCCCCTCCCTTCCCATAATTCCTTGGAGAAAAAAAATCCAAGATGGCGGCCAAGAAAAACAAAATGGCGGCTAAACCATCGATCTAAACAATAAGGGAAGTTTTAAAGTGCTTTTAGGTCTTCTTTGAAGGCTGATATGTAATCCTTAGCAAACTGAGATGCATTCTCCATCCATACACGCCAGAATTTACCGACATTGGACTATAATTTAGGAAAACAGGGTGACAGAAGAACTTGATCACATGTTTTCGAGCAGACTACCAGGTTGACAACCCTGGATCCGATTTGTCATTCTAGTTCAGGCCGGCTTCCACACTGCACATTGATACATTGAATATGCTAAGATGATCAATGGACAGTGTAAAAGCCCCAGAAAATATTGTCACAAGTGGATAAATTTAGAAAGACAACTATTTCTGTAGCAACTGGTTCCTGTAGCATGAGTCGAAGAAAAGGAACTATATTTTGTATTATTTCTCTTCATATGTAGACAAGAAATGTAGTTACGATGACTACCAACTCATATGTGCCGGTTACGCACCCGTGAAAACATGAAATATCGACTCATGATGCCTTCGGAAGCAACCACTACCTGTTGCATAAGTCAAACAATTAGAGCCAATTTTTTCCCTTTTCTCTTACTAGGGCCACCGTAACATTAAAGCGGTCTCAATATCTATCCCCACGTGCATGAGCTTTACGCACCTGCGAAAACATATAATCCACTTACGAATCTTTCAGAAGCAACCGGTATGTGTTGCATAAGTCAAACAATGGGAAACAAATTTTTCCCTTTTTCTCTTACTAGGGCCCCCGAAACATTAAATCGGTCCCAATAACTAACCGCATGTACATGACCTTGGTGCGCCCGCGAAAACATAAAATCGACTTCCGACACTTTCGGAGGCAACCGGTACCTGTTGCATAAGTCAAACAATGGGAACCAAATTTTCTTCCATTTTTCTCTTACTAGGGCCCCCGAAACATTAAATCGGTCCCAATAACTAACCGCATGTACATGACCTTTGCGTGCCCGCGAAAACATATTATCGACTTCCGATGCTTTCGGAAGCAACCGGTTCCTGTTGCATAAGTAAGAAAAGGAAAACTGACTTTTGCCCTACCCTTTCTTCTAAATACATAGACAAGAACTGTAACTTGGCTCTCACGACTACCCACTCATTTGTAGCAGTTTTACTCGCTGTGCAGAAACAGCCATACGCGGCTCTTGCGCGCAGCCAAAGCCATCAAAGATATAGCATGATACCGAAATCTTTCCCATGAAAATGTCTTGTACATCTTTAAAGTATATTGAAATTGGCCAATTACATAAGAATAAATGATAATAATTAAAGAAAATGATAAAAATAAAAGAAAAAAAAAAAAAAAAAATGGCACAGCTGGGGTTCGAACCTCTGGCCACCAGAGCCAAAAAGGCTCTTGGCACAGCGGTCTTACCCACTGTGCTATGATGGCAACTGGAAATGAGTCTGGCTATATATACCTATAATCATATCCCCCCTCCCTTCCCATAATTCCTTGGAGAAAAAAAATCCAAGATGGCGGCCAAGAAAAACAAAATGGCGGCTAAACCATCGATCTAAACAATAAGGGAAGTTTTAAAGTGCTTTTAGGTCTTCTTTGAAGGCTGATATGTAATCCTTAGCAAACTGAGATGCATTCTCCATCCATACACGCCAGAATTTACCGACATTGGACTATAATTTAGGAAAACAGGGTGACAGAAGAACTTGATCACATGTTTTCGAGCAGACTACCAGGTTGACAACCCTGGATCCGATTTGTCATTCTAGTTCAGGCCGGCTTCCACACTGCACATTGATACATTGAATATGCTAAGATGATCAATGGACAGTGTAAAAGCCCCAGAAAATATTGTCACAAGTGGATAAATTTAGAAAGACAACTATTTCTGTAGCAACTGGTTCCTGTAGCATGAGTCGAAGAAAAGGAACTATATTTTGTATTATTTCTCTTCATATGTAGACAAGAAATGTAGTTACGATGACTACCAACTCATATGTGCCGGTTACGCACCCGTGAAAACATGAAATATCGACTCATGATGCCTTCGGAAGCAACCGCTACCTGTTGCATAAGTCAAACAATTAGAGCCAATTTTTTCCCTTTTCTCTTACTAGGGCCACCGTAACATTAAAGCGGTCTCAATATCTATCCCCACGTGCATGAGCTTTACGCGCCTGCGAAAACATATAATCCACTTACGAATCTTTCAGAAGCAACCGGTATGTGTTGCATAAGTCAAACAATGGGAAACAAATTTTTCCCTTTTTCTCTTACTAGGGCCCCCGAAACATTAAATCGGTCCCAATAACTAACCGCATGTACATGACCTTGGTGCGCCCGCGAAAACATAAAATCGACTTCCGACACTTTCGGAGGCAACCGGTACCTGTTGCATAAGTCAAACAATGGGAACCAAATTTTCTTCCATTTTTCTCTTACTAGGGCCCCCGAAACATTAAATCGGTCCCAATAACTAACCGCATGTACATGACCTTTGCGTGCCCGCGAAAACATATTATCGACTTCCGATGCTTTCGGAAGCAACCGGTTCCTGTTGCATAAGTAAGAAAAGGAAAACTGACTTTTGCCCTACCCTTTCTTCTAAATACATAGACAAGAACTGTAACTTGGCTCTCACGACTACCCACTCATTTGTAGCAGTTTTACTCGCTGTGCAGAAACAGCCATACGCGGCTCTTGCGCGCAGCCAAAGCCATCAAAGATATAGCATGATACCGAAATCTTTCCCATGAAAATGTCTTGTACATCTTTAAAGTATATTGAAATTGGCCAATTACATAAGAATAAATGATAATAATTAAAGAAAATGATAAAAATAAAAGAAAAAAAAAAAAAAAAAAATGGCACAGCTGGGGTTCGAACCTCTGGCCACCAGAGCCAAAAAGGCTCTTGGCACAGCGGTCTTACCCACTGTGCTATGGAGGCAACTGGAAATGAGTCTGGCTATATATACCTATAACCATATCCCCCCTCCCTTCCCATAATTCCTTGGAGAAAAAAATCCAAGATGGCGGCCAAGAAAAACAAAATGGCGGCTAAACCATCGATCTAAACAATAAGGGAAGTTTTAAAGTGCTTTTAGGTCTTCTTTGAAGGCTGATATGTAATCCTTAGCAAACTGAGATGCATTCTCCATCCATACACGCCAGAATTTACCGACATTGGACTATAATTTAGGAAAACAGGGTGACAGAAGAACTTGATCACATGTTTTCGAGCAGACTACCAGGTTGACAACCCTGGATCCGATTTGTCATTCTAGTTCAGGCCGGCTTCCACACTGCACATTGATACATTGAATATGCTAAGATGATCAATGGACAGTGTAAAAGCCCCAGAAAATATTGTCACAAGTGGATAAATTTAGAAAGACAACTATTTCTGTAGCAACTGGTTCCTGTAGCATGAGTCGAAGAAAAGGAACTATATTTTGTATTATTTCTCTTCATATGTAGACAAGAAATGTAGTTACGATGACTACCAACTCATATGTGCCGGTTACGCACCCGTGAAAACATGAAATATCGACTCATGATGCCTTCGGAAGCAACCGCTACCTGTTGCATAAGTCAAACAATTAGAGCCAATTTTTTCCCTTTTCTCTTACTAGGGCCACCGTAACATTAAAGCGGTCTCAATATCTATCCCCACGTGCATGAGCTTTACGCGCCTGCGAAAACATATAATCCACTTACGAATCTTTCAGAAGCAACCGGTATGTGTTGCATAAGTCAAACAATGGGAAACAAATTTTTCCCTTTTTCTCTTACTAGGGCCCCCGAAACATTAAATCGGTCCCAATAACTAACCGCATGTACATGACCTTGGTGCGCCCGCGAAAACATAAAATCGACTTCCGACACTTTCGGAGGCAACCGGTACCTGTTGCATAAGTCAAACAATGGGAACCAAATTTTCTTCCATTTTTCTCTTACTAGGGCCCCCGAAACATTAAATCGGTCCCAATAACTAACCGCATGTACATGACCTTTGCGTGCCCGCGAAAACATATTATCGACTTCCGATGCTTTCGGAAGCAACCGGTTCCTGTTGCATAAGTAAGAAAAGGAAAACTGACTTTTGCCCTACCCTTTCTTCTAAATACATAGACAAGAACTGTAACTTGGCTCTCACGACTACCCACTCATTTGTAGCAGTTTTACTCGCTGTGCAGAAACAGCCATACGCGGCTCTTGCGCGCAGCCAAAGCCATCAAAGATATAGCATGATACCGAAGTCTTTCCCATGAAAATGTCTTGTACATCTTTAAAGTATATTGAAATTGGCCAATTACATAAGAATAAATGATAATAATTAAAGAAAATGATAAAAATAAAAGAAAAAAAAAAAAAAAAAAAAAAATGGCACAGCTGGGGTTCGAACCTCTGGCCACCAGAGCCAAAAAGGCTCTTGGCACAGCGGTCTTACCCACTGTGCTATGGAGGCAACTGGAAATGTGTCTGGCTATATATACCTATAACCATATCCCCCCTCCCTTCCCATAATTCCTTGGAGAAAAAAAATCCAAGATGGCGGCCAAGAAAAACAAAATGGCGGCTAAACCATCGATCTAAACAATAAGGGAAGTTTTAAAGTGCTTTTAGGTCTTCTTTGAAGGCTGATATGTAATCCTTAGCAAACTGAGATGCATTCTCCATCCATACACGCCAGAATTTACCGACATTGGACTATAATTTAGGAAAACAGGGTGACAGAAGAACTTGATCACATGTTTTCGAGCAGACTACCAGGTTGACAACCCTGGATCCGATTTGTCATTCTAGTTCAGGCCGGTTTCCACACTGCACATTGATACATTGAATATGCTAAGATGATCAATGGACAGTGTAAAAGCCCCAGAAAATATTGTCACAAGTGGATAAATTTAGAAAGACAACTATTTCTGTAGCAACTGGTTCCTGTAGCATGAGTCGAACAAAAGGAACTATATTTTGTATTATTTCTCTTCATATGTAGACAAGAAATGTAGTTACGATGACTACCAACTCATATGTGCCGGTTACGCACCCGTGAAAACATGAAATATCGACTCATGATGCCTTCGGAAGCAACCACTACCTGTTGCATAAGTCAAACAATTAGAGCCAATTTTTTCCCTTTTCTCTTACTAGGGCCACCGTAACATTAAAGCGGTCTCAATATCTATCCCCACGTGCATGAGCTTTACGCACCTGCGAAAACATATAATCCACTTACGAATCTTTCAGAAGCAACCGGTATGTGTTGCATAAGTCAAACAATGGGAAACAAATTTTTCCCTTTTTCTCTTACTAGGGCCCCCGAAACATTAAATCGGTCCCAATAACTAACCGCATGTACATGACCTTGGTGCGCCCGCGAAAACATAAAATCGACTTCCGACACTTTCGGAGGCAACCGGTACCTGTTGCATAAGTCAAACAATGGGAACCAAATTTTCTTCCATTTTTCTCTTACTAGGGCCCCCGAAACATTAAATCGGTCCCAATAACTAACCGCATGTACATGACCTTTGCGTGCCCGCGAAAACATATTATCGACTTCCGATGCTTTCGGAAGCAACCGGTTCCTGTTGCATAAGTAAGAAAAGGAAAACTGACTTTTGCCCTACCCTTTCTTCTAAATACATAGACAAGAACTGTAACTTGGCTCTCACGACTACCCACTCATTTGTAGCAGTTTTACTCGCTGTGCAGAAACAGCCATACGCGGCTCTTGCGCGCAGCCAAAGCCATCAAAGATATAGCATGATACCGAAATCTTTCCCATGAAAATGTCTTGTACATCTTTAAAGTATATTGAAATTGGCCAATTACATAAGAATAAATGATAATAATTAAAGAAAATGATAAAAATAAAAGAAAAAAAAAAAAAAAAAAATGGCACAGCTGGGGTTCGAACCTCTGGCCACCAGAGCCAAAAAGGCTCTTGGCACAGCGGTCTTACCCACTGTGCTATGATGGCAACTGGAAATGAGTCTGGCTATATATACCTATAATCATATCCCCCCTCCCTTCCCATAATTCCTTGGAGAAAAAAATCCAAGATGGCGGCCAAAAAAAACAAAATGGCGGCTAAACCATCGATCTAAACAATAAGGGAAGTTTTAAAGTGCTTTTAGGTCTTCTTTGAAGGCTGATATGTAATCCTTAGCAAACTGAGATGCATTCTCCATCCATACACGCCAGAATTTACCGACATTGGACTATAATTTAGGAAAACAGGGTGACAGAAGAACTTGATCACATGTTTTCGAGCAGACTACCAGGTTGACAACCCTGGATCCGATTTGTCATTCTAGTTCAGGCCGGCTTCCACACTGCACATTGATACATTGAATATGCTAAGATGATCAATGGACAGTGTAAAAGCCCCAGAAAATATTGTCACAAGTGGATAAATTTAGAAAGACAACTATTTCTGTAGCAACTGGTTCCTGTAGCATGAGTCGAACAAAAGGAACTATATTTTGTATTATTTCTCTTCATATGTAGACAAGAAATGTAGTTACGATGACTACCAACTCATATGTGCCGGTTACGCACCCGTGAAAACATGAAATATCGACTCATGATGCCTTCGGAAGCAACCGCTACCTGTTGCATAAGTCAAACAATTAGAGCCAATTTTTTCCCTTTTCTCTTACTAGGGCCACCGTAACATTAAAGCGGTCTCAATATCTATCCCCATGTGCATGAGCTTTACGCGCCTGCGAAAACATATAATCCACTTACGAATCTTTCAGAAGCAACCGGTATGTGTTGCATAAGTCAAACAATGGGAAACAAATTTTTCCCTTTTTCTCTTACTAGGGCCCCCGAAACATTAAATCGGTCCCAATAACTAACCGCATGTACATGACCTTGGTGCGCCCGCGAAAACATAAAATCGACTTCCGACACTTTCGGAGGCAACCGGTACCTGTTGCATAAGTCAAACAATGGGAACCAAATTTTCTTCCATTTTTCTCTTACTAGGGCCCCCGAAACATTAAATCGGTCCCAATAACTAACCGCATGTACATGACCTTTGCGTGCCCGCGAAAACATATTATCGACTTCCGATGCTTTCGGAAGCAACCGGTTCCTGTTGCATAAGTAAGAAAAGGAAAACTGACTTTTGCCCTACCCTTTCTTCTAAATACATAGACAAGAACTGTAACTTGGCTCTCACGACTACCCACTCATTTGTAGCAGTTTTACTCGCTGTGCAGAAACAGCCATACGCGGCTCTTGCGCGCAGCCAAAGCCATCAAAGATATAGCATGATACCGAAATCTTTCCCATGAAAATGTCTTGTACATCTTTAAAGTATATTGAAATTGGCCAATTACATAAGAATAAATGATAATAATTAAAGAAAATGATAAAAATAAAAGAAAAAAAAAAAAAATGGCACAGCTGGGGTTCGAACCTCTGGCCACCAGAGCCAAAAAGGCTCTTGGCACAGCGGTCTTACCCACTGTGCTATGGAGGCAACTGGAAATGAGTCTGGCTATATATACCTATAACCATATCCCCCCTCCCTTCCCATAATTCCTTGGAGAAAAAAAATCCAAGATGGCGGCCAAGAAAAACAAAATGGCGGCTAAACCATCGATCTAAACAATAAGGGAAGTTTTAAAGTGCTTTTAGGTCTTCTTTGAAGGCTGATATGTAATCCTTGGCAAACTGAGATGCATTCTCCATCCATACACGCCAGAATTTACCGACATTGGACTATAATTTAGGAAAACAGGGTGACAGAAGAACTTGATCACATGTTTTCGAGCAGACTACCAGGTTGACAACCCTGGATCCGATTTGTCATTCTAGTTCAGGCCGGCTTCCACACTGCACATTGATACATTGAATATGCTAAGATGATCAATGGACAGTGTAAAAGCCCCAGAAAATATTGTCACAAGTGGATAAATTTAGAAAGACAACTATTTCTGTAGCAACTGGTTCCTGTAGCATGAGTCGAACAAAAGGAACTATATTTTGTATTATTTCTCTTCATATGTAGACAAGAAATGTAGTTACGATGACTACCAACTCATATGTGCCGGTTACGCACCCGTGAAAACATGAAATATCGACTCATGATGCCTTCGGAAGCAACCGCTACCTGTTGCATAAGTCAAACAATTAGAGCCAATTTTTTCCCTTTTTTCTTACTAGGGCCACCGTAACATTAAAGCGGTCTCAATATCTATCCCCACGTGCATGAGCTTTACGCGCCTGCGAAAACATATAATCCACTTACGAATCTTTCAGAAGCAACCGGTATGTGTTGCATAAGTCAAACGATGGGAAACAAATTTTTCCCTTTTTCTCTTACTAGGGCCCCCGAAACATTAAATCGGTCCCAATAACTAACCGCATGTACATGACCTTGGTGCGCCCGCGAAAACATAAAATCGACTTCCGACACTTTCGGAGGCAACCGGTACCTGTTGCATAAGTCAAACAATGGGAACCAAATTTTCTTCCATTTTTCTCTTACTAGGGCCCCCGAAACATTAAATCGATCCCAATAACTAACCGCATGTACATGACCTTTGCGTGCCCGCGAAAACATATTATCGACTTCCGATGCTTTCGGAAGCAACCGGTTCCTGTTGCATAAGTAAGAAAAGGAAAACTGACTTTTGCCCTACCCTTTCTTCTAAATACATAGACAAGAACTGTAACTTGGCTCTCACGACTACCCACTCATTTGTAGCAGTTTTACTCGCTGTGCAGAAACAGCCATACGCGGCTCTTGCGCGCAGCCAAAGCCATCAAAGATATAGCATGATACCGAAATCTTTCCCATGAAAATGTCTTGTACATCTTTAAAGTATATTGAAATTGGCCAATTACATAAGAATAAATGATAATAATTAAAGAAAATGATAAAAATAAAAGAAAAAAAAAAAAAAAAAAAATGGCACAGCTGGGGTTCGAACCTCTGGCCACCAGAGCCAAAAAGGCTCTTGGCACAGCGGTCTTACCCACTGTGCTATGGAGGCAACTGGAAATGTGTCTGGCTATATATACCTATAACCATATCCCCCCTCCCTTCCCATAATTCCTTGGAGAAAAAAAATCCAAGATGGCGGCCAAGAAAAACAAAATGGCGGCTAAACCATCGATCTAAACAATAAGGGAAGTTTTAAAGTGCTTTTAGGTCTTCTTTGAAGGCTGATATGTAATCCTTAGCAAACTGAGATGCATTCTCCATCCATACACGCCAGAATTTACCGACATTGGACTATAATTTAGGAAAACAGGGTGACAGAAGAACTTGATCACATGTTTTCGAGCAGACTACCAGGTTGACAACCCTGGATCCGATTTGTCATTCTAGTTCAGGCCGGTTTCCACACTGCACATTGATACATTGAATATGCTAAGATGATCAATGGACAGTGTAAAAGCCCCAGAAAATATTGTCACAAGTGGATAAATTTAGAAAGACAACTATTTCTGTAGCAACTGGTTCCTGTAGCATGAGTCGAACAAAAGGAACTATATTTTGTATTATTTCTCTTCATATGTAGACAAGAAATGTAGTTACGATGACTTCCAACTCATATGTGCCGGTTACGCACCCGTGAAAACATGAAATATCGACTCATGATGCCTTCGGAAGCAACCACTACCTGTTGCATAAGTCAAACAATTAGAGCCAATTTTTTCCCTTTTCTCTTACTAGGGCCACCGTAACATTAAAGCGGTCTCAATATCTATCCCCACGTGCATGAGCTTTACGCACCTGCGAAAACATATAATCCACTTACGAATCTTTCAGAAGCAACCGGTATGTGTTGCATAAGTCAAACAATGGGAAACAAATTTTTCCCTTTTTCTCTTACTAGGGCCCCCGAAACATTAAATCGGTCCCAATAACTAACCGCATGTACATGACCTTGGTGCGCCCGCGAAAACATAAAATCAACTTCAGTCACTTTCGGAGGCAACCGGTACCTGTTGCATAAGTCAAACAATGGGAACCAAATTTTCTTCCATTTTTCTCTTACTAGGGCCCCCGAAACATTAAATCGGTCCCAATAACTAACCACATGTACATGACCTTTGCGTGCCCGCGAAAACATATTATCGACTTCCGATGCTTTCGGAAGCAACCGGTTCCTGTTGCATAAGTAAGAAAAGGAAAACTGACTTTTGCCCTACCCTTTCTTCTAAATACATAGACAAGAACTGTAACTTGGCTCTCACGACTACCCACTCATTTGTAGCAGTTTTACTCGCTGTGCAGAAACAGCCATACGCGGCTCTTGCGCGCAGCCAAAGCCATCAAAGATATAGCATGATACCAAAATCTTTCCCATGAAAATGTCTTGTACATCTTTAAAGTATATTGAAATTGGCCAATTACATAAGAATAAATGATAATAATTAAAGAAAATGATAAAAATAAAAGAAAAAAAAAAAAAAAAATGGCACAGCTGGGGTTCGAACCTCTGGCCACCAGAGCCAAAAAGGCTCTTGGCACAGCGGTCTTACCCACTGTGCTATGATGGCAACTGGAAATGAGTCTGGCTATATATACCTATAATCATATCCCCCCTCCCTTCCCATAATTCCTTGGAGAAAAAAATCCAAGATGGCGGCCAAAAAAAACAAAATGGCGGCTAAACCATCGATCTAAACAATAAGGGAAGTTTTAAAGTGCTTTTAGGTCTTCTTTGAAGGCTGATATGTAATCCTTAGCAAACTGAGATGCATTCTCCATCCATACACGCCAGAATTTACCGACATTGGACTATAATTTAGGAAAACAGGGTGACAGAAGAACTTGATCACATGTTTTCGAGCAGACTACCAGGTTGACAACCCTGGATCCGATTTGTCATTCTAGTTCAGGCCGGCTTCCACACTGCACATTGATACATTGAATATGCTAAGATGATCAATGGACAGTGTAAAAGCCCCAGAAAATATTGTCACAAGTGGATAAATTTAGAAAGACAACTATTTCTGTAGCAACTGGTTCCTGTAGCATGAGTCGAACAAAAGGAACTATATTTTGTATTATTTCTCTTCATATGTAGACAAGAAATGTAGTTACGATGACTACCAACTCATATGTGCCGGTTACGCACCCGTGAAAACATGAAATATCGACTCATGATGCCTTCGGAAGCAACCGCTACCTGTTGCATAAGTCAAACAATTAGAGCCAATTTTTTCCCTTTTCTCTTACTAGGGCCACCGTAACATTAAAGCGGTCTCAATATCTATCCCCATGTGCATGAGCTTTACGCGCCTGCGAAAACATATAATCCACTTACGAATCTTTCAGAAGCAACCGGTATGTGTTGCATAAGTCAAACAATGGGAAACAAATTTTTCCCTTTTTCTCTTACTAGGGCCCCCGAAACATTAAATCGGTCCCAATAACTAACCGCATGTACATGACCTTGGTGCGCCCGCGAAAACATAAAATCGACTTCCGACACTTTCGGAGGCAACCGGTACCTGTTGCATAAGTCAAACAATGGGAACCAAATTTTCTTCCATTTTTCTCTTACTAGGGCCCCCGAAACATTAAATCGGTCCCAATAACTAACCGCATGTACATGACCTTTGCGTGCCCGCGAAAACATATTATCGACTTCCGATGCTTTCGGAAGCAACCGGTTCCTGTTGCATAAGTAAGAAAAGGAAAACTGACTTTTGCCCTACCCTTTCTTCTAAATACATAGACAAGAACTGTAACTTGGCTCTCACGACTACCCACTCATTTGTAGCAGTTTTACTCGCTGTGCAGAAACAGCCATACGCGGCTCTTGCGCGCAGCCAAAGCCATCAAAGATATAGCATGATACCGAAATCTTTCCCATGAAAATGTCTTGTACATCTTTAAAGTATATTGAAATTGGCCAATTACATAAGAATAAATGATAATAATTAAAGAAAATGATAAAAATAAAAGAAAAAAAAAAAAAATGGCACAGCTGGGGTTCGAACCTCTGGCCACCAGAGCCAAAAAGGCTCTTGGCACAGCGGTCTTACCCACTGTGCTATGGAGGCAACTGGAAATGAGTCTGGCTATATATACCTATAACCATATCCCCCCTCCCTTCCCATAATTCCTTGGAGAAAAAAAATCCAAGATGGCGGCCAAGAAAAACAAAATGGCGGCTAAACCATCGATCTAAACAATAAGGGAAGTTTTAAAGTGCTTTTAGGTCTTCTTTGAAGGCTGATATGTAATCCTTGGCAAACTGAGATGCATTCTCCATCCATACACGCCAGAATTTACCGACATTGGACTATAATTTAGGAAAACAGGGTGACAGAAGAACTTGATCACATGTTTTCGAGCAGACTACCAGGTTGACAACCCTGGATCCGATTTGTCATTCTAGTTCAGGCCGGCTTCCACACTGCACATTGATACATTGAATATGCTAAGATGATCAATGGACAGTGTAAAAGCCCCAGAAAATATTGTCACAAGTGGATAAATTTAGAAAGACAACTATTTCTGTAGCAACTGGTTCCTGTAGCATGAGTCGAACAAAAGGAACTATATTTTGTATTATTTCTCTTCATATGTAGACAAGAAATGTAGTTACGATGACTACCAACTCATATGTGCCGGTTACGCACCCGTGAAAACATGAAATATCGACTCATGATGCCTTCGGAAGCAACCGCTACCTGTTGCATAAGTCAAACAATTAGAGCCAATTTTTTCCCTTTTTTCTTACTAGGGCCACCGTAACATTAAAGCGGTCTCAATATCTATCCCCACGTGCATGAGCTTTACGCGCCTGCGAAAACATATAATCCACTTACGAATCTTTCAGAAGCAACCGGTATGTGTTGCATAAGTCAAACGATGGGAAACAAATTTTTCCCTTTTTCTCTTACTAGGGCCCCCGAAACATTAAATCGGTCCCAATAACTAACCGCATGTACATGACCTTGGTGCGCCCGCGAAAACATAAAATCGACTTCCGACACTTTCGGAGGCAACCGGTACCTGTTGCATAAGTCAAACAATGGGAACCAAATTTTCTTCCATTTTTCTCTTACTAGGGCCCCCGAAACATTAAATCGGTCCCAATAACTAACCGCATGTACATGACCTTTGCGTGCCCGCGAAAACATATTATCGACTTCCGATGCTTTCGGAAGCAACCGGTTCCTGTTGCATAAGTAAGAAAAGGAAAACTGACTTTTGCCCTACCCTTTCTTCTAAATACATAGACAAGAACTGTAACTTGGCTCTCACGACTACCCACTCATTTGTAGCAGTTTTACTCGCTGTGCAGAAACAGCCATACGCGGCTCTTGCGCGCAGCCAAAGCCATCAAAGATATAGCATGATACCGAAATCTTTCCCATGAAAATGTCTTGTACATCTTTAAAGTATATTGAAATTGGCCAATTACATAAGAATAAATGATAATAATTAAAGAAAATGATAAAAATAAAAGAAAAAAAAAAAAAAAAAAAATGGCACAGCTGGGGTTCGAACCTCTGGCCACCAGAGCCAAAAAGGCTCTTGGCACAGCGGTCTTACCCACTGTGCTATGGAGGCAACTGGAAATGTGTCTGGCTATATATACCTATAACCATATCCCCCCTCCCTTCCCATAATTCCTTGGAGAAAAAAAATCCAAGATGGCGGCCAAGAAAAACAAAATGGCGGCTAAACCATCGATCTAAACAATAAGGGAAGTTTTAAAGTGCTTTTAGGTCTTCTTTGAAGGCTGATATGTAATCCTTAGCAAACTGAGATGCATTCTCCATCCATACACGCCAGAATTTACCGACATTGGACTATAATTTAGGAAAACAGGGTGACAGAAGAACTTGATCACATGTTTTCGAGCAGACTACCAGGTTGACAACCCTGGATCCGATTTGTCATTCTAGTTCAGGCCGGTTTCCACACTGCACATTGATACATTGAATATGCTAAGATGATCAATGGACAGTGTAAAAGCCCCAGAAAATATTGTCACAAGTGGATAAATTTAGAAAGACAACTATTTCTGTAGCAACTGGTTCCTGTAGCATGAGTCGAACAAAAGGAACTATATTTTGTATTATTTCTCTTCATATGTAGACAAGAAATGTAGTTACGATGACTTCCAACTCATATGTGCCGGTTACGCACCCGTGAAAACATGAAATATCGACTCATGATGCCTTCGGAAGCAACCACTACCTGTTGCATAAGTCAAACAATTAGAGCCAATTTTTTCCCTTTTCTCTTACTAGGGCCACCGTAACATTAAAGCGGTCTCAATATCTATCCCCACGTGCATGAGCTTTACGCACCTGCGAAAACATATAATCCACTTACGAATCTTTCAGAAGCAACCGGTATGTGTTGCATAAGTCAAACAATGGGAAACAAATTTTTCCCTTTTTCTCTTACTAGGGCCCCCGAAACATTAAATCGGTCCCAATAACTAACCGCATGTACATGACCTTGGTGCGCCCGCGAAAACATAAAATCAACTTCAGTCACTTTCGGAGGCAACCGGTACCTGTTGCATAAGTCAAACAATGGGAACCAAATTTTCTTCCATTTTTCTCTTACTAGGGCCCCCGAAACATTAAATCGGTCCCAATAACTAACCACATGTACATGACCTTTGCGTGCCCGCGAAAACATATTATCGACTTCCGATGCTTTCGGAAGCAACCGGTTCCTGTTGCATAAGTAAGAAAAGGAAAACTGACTTTTGCCCTACCCTTTCTTCTAAATACATAGACAAGAACTGTAACTTGGCTCTCACGACTACCCACTCATTTGTAGCAGTTTTACTCGCTGTGCAGAAACAGCCATACGCGGCTCTTGCGCGCAGCCAAAGCCATCAAAGATATAGCATGATACCGAAATCTTTCCCATGAAAATGTCTTGTACATCTTTAAAGTATATTGAAATTGGCCAATTACATAAGAATAAATGATAATAATTAAAGAAAATGATAAAAATAAAAGAAAAAAAAAAAAAAAAATGGCACAGCTGGGGTTCGAACCTCTGGCCACCAGAGCCAAAAAGGCTCTTGGCACAGCGGTCTTACCCACTGTGCTATGATGGCAACTGGAAATGAGTCTGGCTATATATACCTATAATCATATCCCCCCTCCCTTCCCATAATTCCTTGGAGAAAAAAAATCCAAGATGGCGGCCAAGAAAAACAAAATGGCGGCTAAACCATCGATCTAAACAATAAGGGAAGTTTTAAAGTGCTTTTAGGTCTTCTTTGAAGGCTGATATGTAATCCTTAGCAAACTGAGATGCATTCTCCAGCCATACACGCCAGAATTTACCGACATTGGACTATAATTTAGGAAAACAGGGTGACAGAAGAACTTGATCACATGTTTTCGAGCAGACTACCAGGTTGACAACCCTGGATCCGATTTGTCATTCTAGTTCAGGCCGGCTTCCACACTGCACATTGATACATTGAATATGCTAAGATGATCAATGGACAGTGTAAAAGCCCCAGGAAATATTGTCACAAGTGGATAAATTTAGAAAGACAACTATTTCTGTAGCAACTGGTTCCTGTAGCATGAGTCGAAGAAAAGGAACTATATTTTGTATTATTTCTCTTCATATGTAGACAAGAAATGTAGTTACGATGACTACCAACTCATATGTGCCGGTTACGCACCCGTGAAAACATGAAATATCGACTCATGATGCCTTCGGAAGCAACCGCTACCTGTTGCATAAGTCAAACAATTAGAGCCAATTTTTTCCCTTTTCTCTTACTAGGGCCACCGTAACATTAAAGCGGTCTCAATATCTATCCCCATGTGCATGAGCTTTACGCGCCTGCGAAAACATATAATCCACTTACGAATCTTTCAGAAGCAACCGGTATGTGTTGCATAAGTCAAACAATGGGAAACAAATTTTTCCCTTTTTCTCTTACTAGGGCCCCCGAAACATTAAATCGGTCCCAATAACTAACCGCATGTACATGACCTTGGTGCGCCCGCGAAAACATAAAATCGACTTCCGACACTTTCGGAGGCAACCGGTACCTGTTGCATAAGTCAAACAATGGGAACCAAATTTTCTTCCATTTTTCTCTTACTAGGGCCCCCAAAACATTAAATCGGTCCCAATAACTAACCGCATGTACATGACCTTTGCGTGCCCGCGAAAACATATTATCGACTTCCGATGCTTTCGGAAGCAACCGGTTCCTGTTGCATAAGTAAGAAAAGGAAAACTGACTTTTGCCCTACCCTTTCTTCTAAATACATAGACAAGAACTGTAACTTGGCTCTCACGACTACCCACTCATTTGTAGCAGTTTTACTCGCTGTGCAGAAACAGCCATACGCGGCTCTTGCGCGCAGCCAAAGCCATCAAAGATATAGCATGATACCGAAATCTTTCCCATGAAAATGTCTTGTACATCTTTAAAGTATATTGAAATTGGCCAATTACATAAGAATAAATGATAATAATTAAAGAAAATGATAAAAATAAAAGAAAAAAAAAAAAAAAAAAAAAATGGCACAGCTGGGGTTCGAACCTCTGGCCACCAGAGCCAAAAAGGCTCTTGGCACAGCGGTCTTACCCACTGTGCTATGGAGGCAACTGGAAATGTGTCTGGCTATATATACCTATAACCATATCCCCCCTCCCTTCCCATAATTCCTTGGAGAAAAAAAATCCAAGATGGCGGCCAAGAAAAACAAAATGGCGGCTAAACCATCGATCTAAACAATAAGGGAAGTTTTAAAGTGCTTTTAGGTCTTCTTTGAAGGCTGATATGTAATCCTTAGCAAACTGAGATGCATTCTCCAGCCATACACGCCAGAATTTACCGACATTGGACTATAATTTAGGAAAACAGGGTGACAGAAGAACTTGATCACATGTTTTCGAGCAGACTACCAGGTTGACAACCCTGGATCCGATTTGTCATTCTAGTTCAGGCCGGCTTCCACACTGCACATTGATACATTGAATATGCTAAGATGATCAATGGACAGTGTAAAAGCCCCAGAAAATATTGTCACAAGTGGATAAATTTAGAAAGACAACTATTTCTGTAGCAACTGGTTCCTGTAGCATGAGTCGAAGAAAAGGAACTATATTTTGTATTATTTCTCTTCATATGTAGACAAGAAATGTAGTTACGATGACTACCAACTCATATGTGCCGGTTACGCACCCGTGAAAACATGAAATATCGACTCATGATGCCTTCGGAAGCAACCGCTACCTGTTGCATAAGTCAAACAATTAGAGCCAATTTTTTCCCTTTTCTCTTACTAGGGCCACCGTAACATTAAAGCGGTCTCAATATCTATCCCCACGTGCATGAGCTTTACGCGCCTGCGAAAACATATAATCCACTTACGAATCTTTCAGAAGCAACCGGTATGTGTTGCATAAGTCAAACAATGGGAAACAAATTTTTCCCTTTTTCTCTTACTAGGGCCCCCGAAACATTAAATCGGTCCCAATAACTAACCGCATGTACATGACCTTGGTGCACCCGCGAAAACATAAAATCGACTTCCGACACTTTCGGAGGCAACCGGTACCTGTTGCATAAGTCAAACAATGGGAACCAAATTTTCTTCCATTTTTCTCTTACTAGGGCCCCCGAAACATTAAATCGGTCCCAATAACTAACCGCATGTACATGACCTTTGCGTGCCCGCGAAAACATATTATCGACTTCCGATGCTTTCGGAAGCAACCGGTTCCTGTTGCATAAGTAAGAAAAGGAAAACTGACTTTTGCCCTACCCTTTCTTCTAAATACATAGACAAGAACTGTAACTTGGCTCTCACGACTACCCACTCATTTGTAGCAGTTTTACTCGCTGTGCAGAAACAGCCATACGCGGCTCTTGCGCGCAGCCAAAGCCATCAAAGATATAGCATGATACCGAAATCTTTCCCATGAAAATGTCTTGTACATCTTTAAAGTATATTGAAATTGGCCAATTACATAAGAATAAATGATAATAATTAAAGAAAATGATAAAAATAAAAGAAAAAAAAAAAAAAAAAAAAAATGGCACAGCTGGGGTTCGAACCTCTGGCCACCAGAGCCAAAAAGGCTCTTGGCACAGCGGTCTTACCCACTGTGCTATGGAGGCAACTGGAAATGAGTCTGGCTATATATACCTATAACCATATCCCCCCTCCCTTCCCATAATTCCTTGGAGAAAAAAAATCCAAGATGGCGGCCAAGAAAAACAAAATGGCGGCTAAACCATCGATCTAAACAATAAGGGAAGTTTTAAAGTGCTTTTAGGTCTTCTTTGAAGGCTGATATGTAATCCTTAGCAAACTGAGATGCATTCTCCATCCATACACGCCAGAATTTACCGACATTGGACTATAATTTAGGAAAACAGGGTGACAGAAGAACTTGATCACATGTTTTCGAGCAGACTACCAGGTTGACAACCCTGGATCCGATTTGTCATTCTAGTTCAGGCCGGCTTCCACACTGCACATTGATACATTGAATATGCTAAGATGATCAATGGACAGTGTAAAAGCCCCAGAAAATATTGTCACAAGTGGATAAATTTAGAAAGACAACTATTTCTGTAGCAACTGGTTCCTGTAGCATGAGTCGAAGAAAAGGAACTATATTTTGTATTATTTCTCTTCATATGTAGACAAGAAATGTAGTTACGATGACTACCAACTCATATGTGCCGGTTACGCACCCGTGAAAACATGAAATATCGACTCATGATGCCTTCGGAAGCAACCGCTACCTGTTGCATAAGTCAAACAATTAGAGCCAATTTTTTCCCTTTTCTCTTACTAGGGCCACCGTAACATTAAAGCGGTCTCAATATCTATCCCCACGTGCATGAGCTTTACGCGCCTGCGAAAACATATAATCCACTTACGAATCTTTCAGAAGCAACCGGTATGTGTTGCATAAGTCAAACAATGGGAAACAAATTTTTCCCTTTTTCTCTTACTAGGGCCCCCGAAACATTAAATCGGTCCCAATAACTAACCGCATGTACATGACCTTGGTGCGCCCGCGAAAACATAAAATCGACTTCCAACACTTTCGGAGGCAACCGGTACCTGTTGCATAAGTCAAACAATGGGAACCAAATTTTCTTCCATTTTTCTCTTACTAGGGCCCCCGAAACATTAAATCGGTCCCAATAACTAACCGCATGTACATGACCTTTGCGTGCCCGCGAAAACATATTATCGACTTCCGATGCTTTCGGAAGCAACCGGTTCCTGTTGCATAAGTAAGAAAAGGAAAACTGACTTTTGCCCTACCCTTTCTTCTAAATACATAGACAAGAACTGTAACTTGGCTCTCACGACTACCCACTCATTTGTAGCAGTTTTACTCGCTGTGCAGAAACAGCCATACGCAGCTCTTGCGCGCAGCCAAAGCCATCAAAGATATAGCATGATACCGAAATCTTTCCCATGAAAATGTCTTGTACATCTTTAAAGTATATTGAAATTGGCCAATTACATAAGAATAAATGATAATAATTAAAGAAAATGATAAAAATAAAAGAAAAAAAAAAAAAAAAAAAAAAATGGCACAGCTGGGGTTCGAACCTCTGGCCACCAGAGCCAAAAAGGCTCTTGGCACAGCGGTCTTACCCACTGTGCTATGGAGGCAACTGGAAATGAGTCTGGCTATATATACCTATAACCATATCCCCCCTCCATTCCCATAATTCCTTGGAGAAAAAAAATCCAAGATGGCGGCCAAGAAAAACAAAATGGCGGCTAAACCATCGATCTAAACAATAAGGGAAGTTTTAAAGTGCTTTTAGGTCTTCTTTGAAGGCTGATATGTAATCCTTAGCAAACTGAGATGCATTCTCCATCCATACACGCCAGAATTTACCGACATTGGACTATAATTTAGGAAAACAGGGTGACAGAAGAACTTGATCACATGTTTTCGAGCAGACTACCAGGTTGACAACCCTGGATCCGATTTGTCATTCTAGTTCAGGCCGGCTTCCACACTGCACATTGATACATTGAATATGCTAAGATGATCAATGGACAGTGTAAAAGCCCCAGAAAATATTGTCACAAGTGGATAAATTTAGAAAGACAACTATTTCTGTAGCAACTGGTTCCTGTAGCATGAGTCGAAGAAAAGGAACTATATTTTGTATTATTTCTCTTCATATGTAGACAAGAAATGTAGTTACGATGACTACCAACTCATATGTGCCGGTTACGCACCCGTGAAAACATGAAATATCGACTCATGATGCCTTCGGAAGCAACCGCTACCTGTTGCATAAGTCAAACAATTAGAGCCAATTTTTTCCCTTTTCTCTTACTAGGGCCACCGTAACATTAAAGCGGTCTCAATATCTATCCCCACGTGCATGAGCTTTACGCGCCTGCGAAAACATATAATCCACTTACGAATCTTTCAGAAGCAACCGGTATGTGTTGCATAAGTCAAACAATGGGAAACAAATTTTTCCCTTTTTCTCTTACTAGGGCCCCCGAAACATTAAATCGGTCCCAATAACTAACCGCATGTACATGACCTTGGTGCGCCCGCGAAAACATAAAATCGACTTCCGACACTTTCGGAGGCAACCGGTACCTGTTGCATAAGTCAAACAATGGGAACCAAATTTTCTTCCATTTTTCTCTTACTAGGGCCCCCGAAACATTAAATCGGTCCCAATAACTAACCGCATGTACATGACCTTTGCGTGCCCGCGAAAACATATTATCGACTTCCGATGCTTTCGGAAGGAACCGGTTCCTGTTGCATAAGTAAGAAAAGGAAAACTGACTTTTGCCCTACCCTTTCTTCTAAATACATAGACAAGAACTGTAACTTGGCTCTCACGACTACCCACTCATTTGTAGCAGTTTTACTCGCTGTGCAGAAACAGCCATACGCGGCTCTTGCGCGCAGCCAAAGCCATCAAAGATATAGCATGATACCGAAATCTTTCCCATGAAAATGTCTTGTACATCTTTAAAGTATATTGAAATTGGCCAATTACATAAGAATAAATGATAATAATTAAAGAAAATGATAAAAATAAAAGAAAAAAAAAAAAAAAAAAAAAAATGGCACAGCTGGGGTTCGAACCTCTGGCCACCAGAGCCAAAAAGGCTCTTGGCACAGCGGTCTTACCCACTGTGCTATGGAGGCAACTGGAAATGAGTCTGGCTATATATACCTATAACCATATTCCCCCTCCCTTCCCATAATTCCTTGGAGAAAAAAATCCAAGATATCGGCCAAGAAAAACAAAATGGCGGCTAAACCATCGATCTAAACAATAAGGGAAGTTTTAAAGTGCTTTTAGGTCTTCTTTGAAGGCTGATATGTAATCCTTAGCAAACTGAGATGCATTCTCCATCCATACACGCCAGAATTTACCGACATTGGACTATAATTTAGGAAAACAGGGTGACAGAAGAACTTGATCACATGTTTTCGAGCAGACTACCAGGTTGACAACCCTGGATCCGATTTGTCATTCTAGTTCAGGCCGGCTTCCACACTGCACATTGATACATTGAATATGCTAAGATGATCAATGGACAGTGTAAAAGCCCCAGAAAATATTGTCACAAGTGGATAAATTTAGAAAGACAACTATTTCTGTAGCAACTGGTTCCTGTAGCATGAGTCGAAGAAAAGGAACTATATTTTGTATTATTTCTCTTCATATGTAGACAAGAAATGTAGTTACGATGACTACCAACTCATATGTGCCGGTTACGCACCCGTGAAAACATGAAATATCGACTCATGATGCCTTCGGAAGCAACCGCTACCTGTTGCATAAGTCAAACAATTAGAGCCAATTTTTTCCCTTTTCTCTTACTAGGGCCACCGTAACATTAAAGCGGTCTCAATATCTATCCCCACGTGCATGAGCTTTACGCGCCTGCGAAAACATATAATCCACTTACGAATCTTTCAGAAGCAACCGGTATGTGTTGCATAAGTCAAACAATGGGAAACAAATTTTTCCCTTTTTCTCTTACTAGGGCCCCCGAAACATTAAATCGGTCCCAATAACTAACCGCATGTACATGACCTTGGTGCGCCCACGAAAACATAAAATCGACTTCCGACACTTTCGGAGGCAACCGGTACCTGTTGCATAAGTCAAACAATGGGAACCAAATTTTCTTCCATTTTTCTCTTACTAGGGCCCCCGAAACATTAAATCGGTCCCAATAACTAACCGCATGTACATGACCTTTGCGTGCCCGCGAAAACATATTATCGACTTCCGATGCTTTCGGAAGCAACCGGTTCCTGTTGCATAAGTAAGAAAAGGAAAACTGACTTTTGCCCTACCCTTTCTTCTAAATACATAGACAAGAACTGTAACTTGGCTCTCACGACTACCCACTCATTTGTAGCAGTTTTACTCGCTGTGCAGAAACAGCCATACGCGGCTCTTGCGCGCAGCCAAAGCCATCAAAGATATAGCATGATACCGAAATCTTTCCCATGAAAATGTCTTGTACATCTTTAAAGTATATTGAAATTGGCCAATTACATAAGAATAAATGATAATAATTAAAGAAAATGATAAAAATAAAAGAAAAAAAAAAAAAAAAAAAAAAAATGGCACAGCTGGGGTTCGAACCTCTGGCCACCAGAGCCAAAAAGGCTCTTGGCACAGCGGTCTTACCCACTGTGCTATGGAGGCAACTGGAAATGAGTCTGGCTATATATACCTATAACCATATCCCCCCTCCCTTCCCATAATTCCTTGGAGAAAAAAAATCCAAGATGGCGGCCAAGAAAAACAAAATGGCGGCTAAACCATCGATCTAAACAATAAGGGAAGTTTTAAAGTGCTTTTAGGTCTTCTTTGAAGGCTGATATGTAATCCTTAGCAAACTGAGATGCATTCTCCATCTATACACGCCAGAATTTACCGACATTGGACTATAATTTAGGAAAACAGGGTGACAGAAGAACTTGATCACATGTTTTCGAGCAGACTACCAGGTTGACAACCCTGGATCCGATTTGTCATTCTAGTTCAGGCCGGCTTCCACACTGCACATTGATACATTGAATATGCTAAGATGATCAATGGACAGTGTAAAAGCCCCAGAAAATATTGTCACAAGTGGATAAATTTAGAAAGACAACTATTTCTGTAGCAACTGGTTCCTGTAGCATGAGTCGAAGAAAAGGAACTATATTTTGTATTATTTCTCTTCATATGTAGACAAGAAATGTAGTTACGATGACTACCAACTCATATGTGCCGGTTACGCACCCGTGAAAACATGAAATATCGACTCATGATGCCTTCGGAAGCAACCGCTACCTGTTGCATAAGTCAAACAATTAGAGCCAATTTTTTCCCTTTTCTCTTACTAGGGCCACCGTAACATTAAAGCGGTCTCAATATCTATCCCCACGTGCATGAGCTTTACGCGCCTGCGAAAACATATAATCCACTTACGAATCTTTCAGAAGCAACCGGTATGTGTTGCATAAGTCAAACAATGGGAAACAAATTTTTCCCTTTTTCTCTTACTAGGGCCCCCGAAACATTAAATCGGTCCCAATAACTAACCGCATGTACATGACCTTGGTGCGCCCGCGAAAACATAAAATCGACTTCCAACACTTTCGGAGGCAACCGGTACCTGTTGCATAAGTCAAACAATGGGAACCAAATTTTCTTCCATTTTTCTCTTACTAGGGCCCCCGAAACATTAAATCGGTCCCAATAACTAACCGCATGTACATGACCTTTGCGTGCCCGCGAAAACATATTATCGACTTCCGATGCTTTCGGAAGCAACCGGTTCCTGTTGCATAAGTAAGAAAAGGAAAACTGACTTTTGCCCTACCCTTTCTTCTAAATACATAGACAAGAACTGTAACTTGGCTCTCACGACTACCCACTCATTTGTAGCAGTTTTACTCGCTGTGCAGAAACAGCCATACGCAGCTCTTGCGCGCAGCCAAAGCCATCAAAGATATAGCATGATACCGAAATCTTTCCCATGAAAATGTCTTGTACATCTTTAAAGTATATTGAAATTGGCCAATTACATAAGAATAAATGATAATAATTAAAGAAAATGATAAAAATAAAAGAAAAAAAAAAAAAAAAAAAAAAATGGCACAGCTGGGGTTCGAACCTCTGGCCACCAGAGCCAAAAAGGCTCTTGGCACAGCGGTCTTACCCACTGTGCTATGGAGGCAACTGGAAATGAGTCTGGCTATATATACCTATAACCATATCCCCCCTCCATTCCCATAATTCCTTGGAGAAAAAAAATCCAAGATGGCGGCCAAGAAAAACAAAATGGCGGCTAAACCATCGATCTAAACAATAAGGGAAGTTTTAAAGTGCTTTTAGGTCTTCTTTGAAGGCTGATATGTAATCCTTAGCAAACTGAGATGCATTCTCCATCCATACACGCCAGAATTTACCGACATTGGACTATAATTTAGGAAAACAGGGTGACAGAAGAACTTGATCACATGTTTTCGAGCAGACTACCAGGTTGACAACCCTGGATCCGATTTGTCATTCTAGTTCAGGCCGGCTTCCACACTGCACATTGATACATTGAATATGCTAAGATGATCAATGGACAGTGTAAAAGCCCCAGAAAATATTGTCACAAGTGGATAAATTTAGAAAGACAACTATTTCTGTAGCAACTGGTTCCTGTAGCATGAGTCGAAGAAAAGGAACTATATTTTGTATTATTTCTCTTCATATGTAGACAAGAAATGTAGTTACGATGACTACCAACTCATATGTGCCGGTTACGCACCCGTGAAAACATGAAATATCGACTCATGATGCCTTCGGAAGCAACCGCTACCTGTTGCATAAGTCAAACAATTAGAGCCAATTTTTTCCCTTTTCTCTTACTAGGGCCACCGTAACATTAAAGCGGTCTCAATATCTATCCCCACGTGCATGAGCTTTACGCGCCTGCGAAAACATATAATCCACTTACGAATCTTTCAGAAGCAACCGGTATGTGTTGCATAAGTCAAACAATGGGAAACAAATTTTTCCCTTTTTCTCTTACTAGGGCCCCCGAAACATTAAATCGGTCCCAATAACTAACCGCATGTACATGACCTTGGTGCGCCCGCGAAAACATAAAATCGACTTCCGACACTTTCGGAGGCAACCGGTACCTGTTGCATAAGTCAAACAATGGGAACCAAATTTTCTTCCATTTTTCTCTTACTAGGGCCCCCGAAACATTAAATCGGTCCCAATAACTAACCGCATGTACATGACCTTTGCGTGCCCGCGAAAACATATTATCGACTTCCGATGCTTTCGGAAGCAACCGGTTCCTGTTGCATAAGTAAGAAAAGGAAAACTGACTTTTGCCCTACCCTTTCTTCTAAATACATAGACAAGAACTGTAACTTGGCTCTCACGACTACCCACTCATTTGTAGCAGTTTTACTCGCTGTGCAGAAACAGCCATACGCGGCTCTTGCGCGCAGCCAAAGCCATCAAAGATATAGCATGATACCGAAATCTTTCCCATGAAAATGTCTTGTACATCTTTAAAGTATATTGAAATTGGCCAATTACATAAGAATAAATGATAATAATTAAAGAAAATGATAAAAATAAAAGAAAAAAAAAAAAAAAAAAAAAAATGGCACAGCTGGGGTTCGAACCTCTGGCCACCAGAGCCAAAAAGGCTCTTGGCACAGCGGTCTTACCCACTGTGCTATGGAGGCAACTGGAAATGAGTCTGGCTATATATACCTATAACCATATCCCCCCTCCCTTCCCATAATTCCTTGGAGAAAAAAAATCCAAGATATCGGCCAAGAAAAACAAAATGGCGGCTAAACCATCGATCTAAACAATAAGGGAAGTTTTAAAGTGCTTTTAGGTCTTCTTTGAAGGCTGATATGTAATCCTTAGCAAACTGAGATGCATTCTCCATCCATACACGCCAGAATTTACCGACATTGGACTATAATTTAGGAAAACAGGGTGACAGAAGAACTTGATCACATGTTTTCGAGCAGACTACCAGGTTGACAACCCTGGATCCGATTTGTCATTCTAGTTCAGGCCGGCTTCCACACTGCACATTGATACATTGAATATGCTAAGATGATCAATGGACAGTGTAAAAGCCCCAGAAAATATTGTCACAAGTGGATAAATTTAGAAAGACAACTATTTCTGTAGCAACTGGTTCCTGTAGCATGAGTCGAAGAAAAGGAACTATATTTTGTATTATTTCTCTTCATATGTAGACAAGAAATGTAGTTACGATGACTACCAACTCATATGTGCCGGTTACGCACCCGTGAAAACATGAAATATCGACTCATGATGCCTTCGGAAGCAACCGCTACCTGTTGCATAAGTCAAACAATTAGAGCCAATTTTTTCCCTTTTCTCTTACTAGGGCCACCGTAACATTAAAGCGGTCTCAATATCTATCCCCACGTGCATGAGCTTTACGCGCCTGCGAAAACATATAATCCACTTACGAATCTTTCAGAAGCAACCGGTATGTGTTGCATAAGTCAAACAATGGGAAACAAATTTTTCCCTTTTTCTCTTACTAGGGCCCCCGAAACATTAAATCGGTCCCAATAACTAACCGCATGTACATGACCTTGGTGCGCCCGCGAAAACATAAAATCGACTTCCGACACTTTCGGAGGCAACCGGTACCTGTTGCATAAGTCAAACAATGGGAACCAAATTTTCTTCCATTTTTCTCTTACTAGGGCCCCCGAAACATTAAATCGGTCCCAATAACTAACCGCATGTACATGACCTTTGCGTGCCCGCGAAAACATATTATCGACTTCCGATGCTTTCGGAAGCAACCGGTTCCTGTTGCATAAGTAAGAAAAGGAAAACTGACTTTTGCCCTACCCTTTCTTCTAAATACATAGACAAGAACTGTAACTTGGCTCTCACGACTACCCACTCATTTGTAGCAGTTTTACTCGCTGTGCAGAAACAGCCATACGCGGCTCTTGCGCGCAGCCAAAGCCATCAAAGATATAGCATGATACCGAAATCTTTCCCATGAAAATGTCTTGTACATCTTTAAAGTATATTGAAATTGGCCAATTACATAAGAATAAATGATAATAATTAAAGAAAATGATAAAAATAAAAGAAAAAAAAAAAAAAAAAAAAAAAATGGCACAGCTGGGGTTCGAACCTCTGGCCACCAGAGCCAAAAAGGCTCTTGGCACAGCGGTCTTACCCACTGTGCTATGGAGGCAACTGGAAATGAGTCTGGCTATATATACCTATAACCATATCCCCCCTCCCTTCCCATAATTCCTTGGAGAAAAAAAATCCAAGATGGCGGCCAAGAAAAACAAAATGGCGGCTAAACCATCGATCTAAACAATAAGGGAAGTTTTAAAGTGCTTTTAGGTCTTCTTTGAAGGCTGATATGTAATCCTTAGCAAACTGAGATGCATTCTCCATCTATACACGCCAGAATTTACCGACATTGGACTATAATTTAGGAAAACAGGGTGACAGAAGAACTTGATCACATGTTTTCGAGCAGACTACCAGGTTGACAACCCTGGATCCGATTTGTCATTCTAGTTCAGGCCGGCTTCCACACTGCACATTGATACATTGAATATGCTAAGATGATCAATGGACAGTGTAAAAGCCCCAGAAAATATTGTCACAAGTGGATAAATTTAGAAAGACAACTATTTCTGTAGCAACTGGTTCCTGTAGCATGAGTCGAAGAAAAGGAACTATATTTTGTATTATTTCTCTTCATATGTAGACAAGAAATGTAGTTACGATGACTACCAACTCATATGTGCCGGTTACGCACCCGTGAAAACATGAAATATCGACTCATGATGCCTTCGGAAGCAACCGCTACCTGTTGCATAAGTCAAACAATTAGAGCCAATTTTTTCCCTTTTCTCTTACTAGGGCCACCGTAACATTAAAGCGGTCTCAATATCTATCCCCACGTGCATGAGCTTTACGCGCCTGCGAAAACATATAATCCACTTACGAATCTTTCAGAAGCAACCGGTATGTGTTGCATAAGTCAAACAATGGGAAACAAATTTTTCCCTTTTTCTCTTACTAGGGCCCCCGAAACATTAAATCGGTCCCAATAACTAACCGCATGTACATGACCTTGGTGCGCCCGCGAAAACATAAAATCGACTTCCGACACTTTCGGAGGCAACCGGTACCTGTTGCATAAGTCAAACAATGGGAACCAAATTTTCTTCCATTTTTCTCTTACTAGGGCCCCCGAAACATTAAATCGGTCCCAATAACTAACCGCATGTACATGACCTTTGCGTGCCCGCGAAAACATATTATCGACTTCCGATGCTTTCGGAAGCAACCGGTTCCTGTTGCATAAGTAAGAAAAGGAAAACTGACTTTTGCCCTACCCTTTCTTCTAAATACATAGACAAGAACTGTAACTTGGCTCTCACGACTACCCACTCATTTGTAGCAGTTTTACTCGCTGTGCAGAAACAGCCATACGCGGCTCTTGTGCGCAGCCAAAGCCATCAAAGATATAGCATGATACCGAAATCTTTCCCATGAAAATGTCTTGTACATCTTTAAAGTATATTGAAATTGGCCAATTACATAAGAATAAATGATAATAATTAAAGAAAATGATAAAAATAAAAGAAAAAAAAAAAAAAAAAAAAAAATGGCACAGCTGGGGTTCGAACCTCTGGCCACCAGAGCCAAAAAGGCTCTTGGCACAGCGGTCTTACCCACTGTGCTATGGAGGCAACTGGAAATGAGTCTGGCTATATATACCTATAACCATATCCCCCCTCCCTTCCCATAATTCCTTGGAGAAAAAAAATCCAAGATGGCGGCCAAGAAAAACAAAATGGCGGCTAAACCATCGATCTAAACAATAAGGGAAGTTTTAAAGTGCTTTTAGGTCTTCTTTGAAGGCTGATATGTAATCCTTAGCAAACTGAGATGCATTCTCCATCCATACACGCCAGAATTTACCGACATTGGACTATAATTTAGGAAAACAGGGTGACAGAAGAACTTGATCACATGTTTTCGAGCAGACTACCAGGTTGACAACCCTGGATCCGATTTGTCATTCTAGTTCAGGCCGGCTTCCACACTGCACATTGATACATTGAATATGCTAAGATGATCAATGGACAGTGTAAAAGCCCCAGAAAATATTGTCACAAGTGGATAAATTTAGAAAGACAACTATTTCTGTAGCAACTGGTTCCTGTAGCATGAGTCGAACAAAAGGAACTATATTTTGTATTATTTCTCTTCATATGTAGACAAGAAATGTAGTTACGATGACTACCAACTCATATGTGCCGGTTACGCACCCGTGAAAACATGAAATATCGACTCATGATGCCTTCGGAAGCAACCGCTACCTGTTGCATAAGTCAAACAATTAGAGCCAATTTTTTCCCTTTTCTCTTACTAGGGCCACCGTAACATTAAAGCGGTCTCAATATCTATCCCCACGTGCATGAGCTTTACGCGCCTGCGAAAACATATAATCCACTTACGAATCTTTCAGAAGCAACCGGTATGTGTTGCATAAGTCAAACAATGGGAAACAAATTTTTCCCTTTTTCTCTTACTAGGGCCCCCGAAACATTAAATCGGTCCCAATAACTAACCGCATGTACATGACCTTGGTGCGCCCGCGAAAACATAAAATCGACTTCCGACACTTTCGGAGGCAACCGGTACCTGTTGCATAAGTCAAACAATGGGAACCAAATTTTCTTCCATTTTTCTCTTACTAGGGCCCCCGAAACATTAAATCGGTCCCAATAACTAACCGCATGTACATGACCTTTGCGTGCCCGCGAAAACATATTATCGACTTCCGATGCTTTCGGAAGCAACCGGTTCCTGTTGCATAAGTAAGAAAAGGAAAACTGACTTTTGCCCTACCCTTTCTTCTAAATACATAGACAAGAACTGTAACTTGGCTCTCACGACTACCCACTCATTTGTAGCAGTTTTACTCGCTGTGCAGAAACAGCCATACGCGGCTCTTGCGCGCAGCCAAAGCCATCAAAGATATAGCATGATACCGAAATCTTTCCCATGAAAATGTCTTGTACATCTTTAAAGTATATTGAAATTGGCCAATTACATAAGAATAAATGATAATAATTAAAGAAAATGATAAAAATAAAAGAAAAAAAAAAAAAAAAAAAAAATGGCACAGCTGGGGTTCGAACCTCTGGCCACCAGAGCCAAAAAGGCTCTTGGCACAGCGGTCTTACCCACTGTGCTATGGAGGCAACTGGAAATGAGTCTGGCTATATATACCTATAACCATATCCCCCCTCCCTTCCCATAATTCCTTGGAGAAAAAAAATCCAAGATGGCGGCCAAGAAAAACAAAATGGCGGCTAAACCATCGATCTAAACAATAAGGGAAGTTTTAAAGTGCTTTTAGGTCTTCTTTGAAGGCTGATATGTAATCCTTAGCAAACTGAGATGCATTCTCCATCCATACACGCCAGAATTTACCGACATTGGACTATAATTTAGGAAAACAGGGTGACAGAAGAACTTGATCACATGTTTTCGAGCAGACTACCAGGTTGACAACCCTGGATCCGATTTGTCATTCTAGTTCAGGCCGGCTTCCACACTGCACATTGATACATTGAATATGCTAAGATGATCAATGGACAGTGTAAAAGCCCCAGAAAATATTGTCACAAGTGGATAAATTTAGAAAGACAACTATTTCTGTAGCAACTGGTTCCTGTAGCATGAGTCGAACAAAAGGAACTATATTTTGTATTATTTCTCTTCATATGTAGACAAGAAATGTAGTTACGATGACTACCAACTCATATGTGCCGGTTACGCACCCGTGAAAACATGAAATATCGACTCATGATGCCTTCGGAAGCAACCGCTACCTGTTGCATAAGTCAAACAATTAGAGCCAATTTTTTCCCTTTTCTCTTACTAGGGCCACCGTAACATTAAAGCGGTCTCAATATCTATCCCCACGTGCATGAGCTTTACGCGCCTGCGAAAACATATAATCCACTTACGAATCTTTCAGAAGCAACCGGTATGTGTTGCATAAGTCAAACAATGGGAAACAAATTTTTCCCTTTTTCTCTTACTAGGGCCCCCGAAACATTAAATCGGTCCCAATAACTAACCGCATGTACATGACCTTGGTGCGCCCGCGAAAACATAAAATCGACTTCCGACACTTTCGGAGGCAACCGGTACCTGTTGCATAAGTCAAACAATGGGAACCAAATTTTCTTCCATTTTTCTCTTACTAGGGCCCCCGAAACATTAAATCGGTCCCAATAACTAACCACATGTACATGACCTTTGCGTGCCCGCGAAAACATATTATCGACTTCCGATGCTTTCGGAAGCAACCGGTTCCTGTTGCATAAGTAAGAAAAGGAAAACTGACTTTTGCCCTACCCTTTCTTCTAAATACATAGACAAGAACTGTAACTTGGCTCTCACGACTACCCACTCATTTGTAGCAGTTTTACTCGCTGTGCAGAAACAGCCATACGCGGTTCTTGCGCGCAGCCAAAGCCATCAAAGATATAGCATGATACCGAAATCTTTCCCATGAAAATGTCTTGTACATCTTTAAAGTATATTGAAATTGGCCAATTACATAAGAATAAATGATAATAATTAAAGAAAATGATAAAAATAAAAGAAAAAAAAAAAAAAAAAAAATGGCACAGCTGGGGTTCGAACCTCTGGCCACCAGAGCCAAAAAGGCTCTTGGCACAGCGGTCTTACCCACTGTGCTATGGAGGCAACTGGAAATGAGTCTGGCTATATATACCTATAACCATATCCCCCCTCCCTTCCCATAATTCCTTGGAGAAAAAAAATCCAAGATGGCGGCCAAGAAAAACAAAATGGCGGCTAAACCATCGATCTAAACAATAAGGGAAGTTTTAAAGTGCTTTTAGGTCTTCTTTGAAGGCTGATATGTAATCCTTAGCAAACTGAGATGCATTCTCCATCCATACACGCCAGAATTTACCGACATTGGACTATAATTTAGGAAAACAGGGTGACAGAAGAACTTGATCACATGTTTTCGAGCAGACTACCAGGTTGACAACCCTGGATCCGATTTGTCATTCTAGTTCAGGCCGGCTTCCACACTGCACATTGATACATTGAATATGCTAAGATGATCAATGGACAGTGTAAAAGCCCCAGAAAATATTGTCACAAGTGGATAAATTTAGAAAGACAACTATTTCTGTAGCAACTGGTTCCTGTAGCATGAGTCGAACAAAAGGAACTATATTTTGTATTATTTCTCTTCATATGTAGACAAGAAATGTAGTTACGATGACTACCAACTCATATGTGCCGGTTACGCACCCGTGAAAACATGAAATATCGACTCATGATGCCTTCGGAAGCAACCGCTACCTGTTGCATAAGTCAAACAATTAGAGCCAATTTTTTCCCTTTTCTCTTACTAGGGCCACCGTAACATTAAAGCGGTCTCAATATCTATCCCCACGTGCATGAGCTTTACGCGCCTGCGAAAACATATAATCCACTTACGAATCTTTCAGAAGCAACCGGTATGTGTTGCATAAGTCAAACAATGGGAAACAAATTTTTCCCTTTTTCTCTTACTAGGGCCCCCGAAACATTAAATCGGTCCCAATAACTAACCGCATGTACATGACCTTGGTGCGCCCGCGAAAACATAAAATCGACTTCCGACACTTTCGGAGGCAACCGGTACCTGTTGCATAAGTCAAACAATGGGAACCAAATTTTCTTCCATTTTTCTCTTACTAGGGCCCCCGAAACATTAAATCGGTCCCAATAACTAACCGCATGTACATGACCTTTGCGTGCCCGCGAAAACATATTATCGACTTCCGATGCTTTCGGAAGCAACCGGTTCCTGTTGCATAAGTAAGAAAAGGAAAACTGACTTTTGCCCTACCCTTTCTTCTAAATACATAGACAAGAACTGTAACTTGGCTCTCACGACTACCCACTCATTTGTAGCAGTTTTACTCGCTGTGCAGAAACAGCCATACGCGGCTCTTGCGCGCAGCCAAAGCCATCAAAGATATAGCATGATACCGAAATCTTTCCCATGAAAATGTCTTGTACATCTTTAAAGTATATTGAAATTGGCCAATTACATAAGAATAAATGATAATAATTAAAGAAAATGATAAAAATAAAAGAAAAAAAAAAAAAAAAAAAAAAATGGCACAGCTGGGGTTCGAACCTCTGGCCACCAGAGCCAAAAAGGCTCTTGGCACAGCGGTCTTACCCACTGTGCTATGGAGGCAACTGGAAATGAGTCTGGCTATATATACCTATAACCATATCCCCCCTCCATTCCCATAATTCCTTGGAGAAAAAAAATCCAAGATGGCGGCCAAGAAAAACAAAATGGCGGCTAAACCATCGATCTAAACAATAAGGGAAGTTTTAAAGTGCTTTTAGGTCTTCTTTGAAGGCTGATATGTAATCCTTAGCAAACTGAGATGCATTCTCCATCCATACACGCCAGAATTTACCGACATTGGACTATAATTTAGGAAAACAGGGTGACAGAAGAACTTGATCACATGTTTTCGAGCAGACTACCAGGTTGACAACCCTGGATCCGATTTGTCATTCTAGTTCAGGCCGGCTTCCACACTGCACATTGATACATTGAATATGCTAAGATGATCAATGGACAGTGTAAAAGCCCCAGAAAATATTGTCACAAGTGGATAAATTTAGAAAGACAACTATTTCTGTAGCAACTGGTTCCTGTAGCATGAGTCGAAGAAAAGGAACTATATTTTGTATTATTTCTCTTCATATGTAGACAAGAAATGTAGTTACGATGACTACCAACTCATATGTGCCGGTTACGCACCCGTGAAAACATGAAATATCGACTCATGATGCCTTCGGAAGCAACCGCTACCTGTTGCATAAGTCAAACAATTAGAGCCAATTTTTTCCCTTTTCTCTTACTAGGGCCACCGTAACATTAAAGCGGTCTCAATATCTATCCCCACGTGCATGAGCTTTACGCGCCTGCGAAAACATATAATCCACTTACGAATCTTTCAGAAGCAACCGGTATGTGTTGCATAAGTCAAACAATGGGAAACAAATTTTTCCCTTTTTCTCTTACTAGGGCCCCCGAAACATTAAATCGGTCCCAATAACTAACCGCATGTACATGACCTTGGTGCGCCCGCGAAAACATAAAATCGACTTCCGACACTTTCGGAGGCAACCGGTACCTGTTGCATAAGTCAAACAATGGGAACCAAATTTTCTTCCATTTTTCTCTTACTAGGGCCCCCGAAACATTAAATCGGTCCCAATAACTAACCGCATGTACATGACCTTTGCGTGCCCGCGAAAACATATTATCGACTTCCGATGCTTTCGGAAGCAACCGGTTCCTGTTGCATAAGTAAGAAAAGGAAAACTGACTTTTGCCCTACCCTTTCTTCTAAATACATAGACAAGAACTGTAACTTGGCTCTCACGACTACCCACTCATTTGTAGCAGTTTTACTCGCTGTGCAGAAACAGCCATACGCGGCTCTTGCGCGCAGCCAAAGCCATCAAAGATATAGCATGATACCGAAATCTTTCCCATGAAAATGTCTTGTACATCTTTAAAGTATATTGAAATTGGCCAATTACATAAGAATAAATGATAATAATTAAAGAAAATGATAAAAATAAAAGAAAAAAAAAAAAAAAAAAAAAAAATGGCACAGCTGGGGTTCGAACCTCTGGCCACCAGAGCCAAAAAGGCTCTTGGCACAGCGGTCTTACCCACTGTGCTATGGAGGCAACTGGAAATGAGTCTGGCTATATATACCTATAACCATATCCCCCCTCCCTTCCCATAATTCCTTGGAGAAAAAAAATCCAAGATGGCGGCCAAGAAAAACAAAATGGCGGCTAAACCATCGATCTAAACAATAAGGGAAGTTTTAAAGTGCTTTTAGGTCTTCTTTGAAGGCTGATATGTAATCCTTAGCAAACTGAGATGCATTCTCCATCCATACACGCCAGAATTTACCGACATTGGACTATAATTTAGGAAAACAGGGTGACAGAAGAACTTGATCACATGTTTTCGAGCAGACTACCAGGTTGACAACCCTGGATCCGATTTGTCATTCTAGTTCAGGCCGGCTTCCACACTGCACATTGATACATTGAATATGCTAAGATGATCAATGGACAGTGTAAAAGCCCCAGAAAATATTGTCACAAGTGGATAAATTTAGAAAGACAACTATTTCTGTAGCAACTGGTTCCTGTAGCATGAGTCGAAGAAAAGGAACTATATTTTGTATTATTTCTCTTCATATGTAGACAAGAAATGTAGTTACGATGACTACCAACTCATATGTGCCGGTTACGCACCCGTGAAAACATGAAATATCGACTCATGATGCCTTCGGAAGCAACCGCTACCTGTTGCATAAGTCAAACAATTAGAGCCAATTTTTTCCCTTTTCTCTTACTAGGGCCACCGTAACATTAAAGCGGTCTCAATATCTATCCCCACGTGCATGAGCTTTACGCGCCTGCGAAAACATATAATCCACTTACGAATCTTTCAGAAGCAACCGGTATGTGTTGCATAAGTCAAACAATGGGAAACAAATTTTTCCCTTTTTCTCTTACTAGGGCCCCCGAAACATTAAATCGGTCCCAATAACTAACCGCATGTACATGACCTTGGTGCGCCCGCGAAAACATAAAATCGACTTCCAACACTTTCGGAGGCAACCGGTACCTGTTGCATAAGTCAAACAATGGGAACCAAATTTTCTTCCATTTTTCTCTTACTAGGGCCCCCGAAACATTAAATCGGTCCCAATAACTAACCGCATGTACATGACCTTTGCGTGCCCGCGAAAACATATTATCGACTTCCGATGCTTTCGGAAGCAACCGGTTCCTGTTGCATAAGTAAGAAAAGGAAAACTGACTTTTGCCCTACCCTTTCTTCTAAATACATAGACAAGAACTGTAACTTGGCTCTCACGACTACCCACTCATTTGTAGCAGTTTTACTCGCTGTGCAGAAACAGCCATACGCAGCTCTTGCGCGCAGCCAAAGCCATCAAAGATATAGCATGATACCGAAATCTTTCCCATGAAAATGTCTTGTACATCTTTAAAGTATATTGAAATTGGCCAATTACATAAGAATAAATGATAATAATTAAAGAAAATGATAAAAATAAAAGAAAAAAAAAAAAAAAAAAAAAATGGCACAGCTGGGGTTCGAACCTCTGGCCACCAGAGCCAAAAAGGCTCTTGGCACAGCGGTCTTACCCACTGTGCTATGGAGGCAACTGGAAATGAGTCTGGCTATATATACCTATAACCATATCCCCCCTCCATTCCCATAATTCCTTGGAGAAAAAAAATCCAAGATGGCGGCCAAGAAAAACAAAATGGCGGCTAAACCATCGATCTAAACAATAAGGGAAGTTTTAAAGTGCTTTTAGGTCTTCTTTGAAGGCTGATATGTAATCCTTAGCAAACTGAGATGCATTCTCCATCCATACACGCCAGAATTTACCGACATTGGACTATAATTTAGGAAAACAGGGTGACAGAAGAACTTGATCACATGTTTTCGAGCAGACTACCAGGTTGACAACCCTGGATCCGATTTGTCATTCTAGTTCAGGCCGGCTTCCACACTGCACATTGATACATTGAATATGCTAAGATGATCAATGGACAGTGTAAAAGCCCCAGAAAATATTGTCACAAGTGGATAAATTTAGAAAGACAACTATTTCTGTAGCAACTGGTTCCTGTAGCATGAGTCGAAGAAAAGGAACTATATTTTGTATTATTTCTCTTCATATGTAGACAAGAAATGTAGTTACGATGACTACCAACTCATATGTGCCGGTTACGCACCCGTGAAAACATGAAATATCGACTCATGATGCCTTCGGAAGCAACCGCTACCTGTTGCATAAGTCAAACAATTAGAGCCAATTTTTTCCCTTTTCTCTTACTAGGGCCACCGTAACATTAAAGCGGTCTCAATATCTATCCCCACGTGCATGAGCTTTACGCGCCTGCGAAAACATATAATCCACTTACGAATCTTTCAGAAGCAACCGGTATGTGTTGCATAAGTCAAACAATGGGAAACAAATTTTTCCCTTTTTCTCTTACTAGGGCCCCCGAAACATTAAATCGGTCCCAATAACTAACCGCATGTACATGACCTTGGTGCGCCCGCGAAAACATAAAATCGACTTCCGACACTTTCGGAGGCAACCGGTACCTGTTGCATAAGTCAAACAATGGGAACCAAATTTTCTTCCATTTTTCTCTTACTAGGGCCCCCGAAACATTAAATCGGTCCCAATAACTAACCGCATGTACATGACCTTTGCGTGCCCGCGAAAACATATTATCGACTTCCGATGCTTTCGGAAGCAACCGGTTCCTGTTGCATAAGTAAGAAAAGGAAAACTGACTTTTGCCCTACCCTTTCTTCTAAATACATAGACAAGAACTGTAACTTGGCTCTCACGACTACCCACTCATTTGTAGCAGTTTTACTCGCTGTGCAGAAACAGCCATACGCGGCTCTTGCGCGCAGCCAAAGCCATCAAAGATATAGCATGATACCGAAATCTTTCCCATGAAAATGTCTTGTACATCTTTAAAGTATATTGAAATTGGCCAATTACATAAGAATAAATGATAATAATTAAAGAAAATGATAAAAATAAAAGAAAAAAAAAAAAAAAAAAAAAATGGCACAGCTGGGGTTCGAACCTCTGGCCACCAGAGCCAAAAAGGCTCTTGGCACAGCGGTCTTACCCACTGTGCTATGGAGGCAACTGGAAATGAGTCTGGCTATATATACCTATAACCATATCCCCCCTCCCTTCCCATAATTCCTTGGAGAAAAAAAATCCAAGATGTCGGCCAAGAAAAACAAAATGGCGGCTAAACCATCGATCTAAACAATAAGGGAAGTTTTAAAGTGCTTTTAGGTCTTCTTTGAAGGCTGATATGTAATCCTTAGCAAACTGAGATGCATTCTCCATCCATACACGCCAGAATTTACCGACATTGGACTATAATTTAGGAAAACAGGGTGACAGAAGAACTTGATCACATGTTTTCGAGCAGACTACCAGGTTGACAACCCTGGATCCGATTTGTCATTCTAGTTCAGGCCGGCTTCCACACTGCACATTGATACATTGAATATGCTAAGATGATCAATGGACAGTGTAAAAGCCCCAGAAAATATTGTCACAAGTGGATAAATTTAGAAAGACAACTATTTCTGTAGCAACTGGTTCCTGTAGCATGAGTCGAACAAAAGGAACTATATTTTGTATTATTTCTCTTCATATGTAGACAAGAAATGTAGTTACGATGACTACCAACTCATATGTGCCGGTTACGCACCCGTGAAAACATGAAATATCGACTCATGATGCCTTCAGAAGCAACCGCTACCTGTTGCATAAGTCAAACAATTAGAGCCAATTTTTTCCCTTTTCTCTTACTAGGGCCACCGTAACATTAAAGCGGTCTCAATATCTATCCCCACGTGCATGAGCTTTACGCGCCTGCGAAAACATATAATCCACTTACGAATCTTTCAGAAGCAACCGGTATGTGTTGCATAAGTCAAACAATGGGAAACAAATTTTTCCCTTTTTCTCTTACTAGGGCCCCCGAAACATTAAATCGGTCCCAATAACTAACCGCATGTACATGACCTTGGTGCGCCCGCGAAAACATAAAATCGACTTCCGACACTTTCGGAGGCAACCGGTACCTGTTGCATAAGTCAAACAATGGGAACCAAATTTTCTTCCATTTTTCTCTTACTAGGGCCCCCGAAACATTAAATCGGTCCCAATAACTAACCGCATGTACATGACCTTTGCGTGCCCGCGAAAACATATTATCGACTTCCGATGCTTTCGGAAGCAACCGGTTCCTGTTGCATAAGTAAGAAAAGGAAAACTGACTTTTGCCCTACCCTTTCTTCTAAATACATAGACAAGAACTGTAACTTGGCTCTCACGACTACCCACTCATTTGTAGCAGTTTTACTCGCTGTGCAGAAACAGCCATACGCGGCTCTTGCGCGCAGCCAAAGCCATCAAAGATATAGCATGATACCGAAATCTTTCCCATGAAAATGTCTTGTACATCTTTAAAGTATATTGAAATTGGCCAATTACATAAGAATAAATGATAATAATTAAAGAAAATGATAAAAATAAAAGAAAAAAAAAAAAAAAAAAAAAAAATGGCACAGCTGGGGTTCGAACCTCTGGCCACCAGAGCCAAAAAGGCTCTTGGCACAGCGGTCTTACCCACTGTGCTATGGAGGCAACTGGCAATGTGTCTGGCTATATATACCTATAACCATATCCCCCCTCCCTTCCCATAATTCCTTGGAGAAAAAAAATCCAAGATGGCGGCCAAGAAAAACAAAATGGCGGCTAAACCATCGATCTAAACAATAAGGGAAGTTTTAAAGTGCTTTTAGGTCTTCTTTGAAGGCTGATATGTAATCCTTAGCAAACTGAGATGCATTCTCCATCCATACACGCCAGAATTTACCGACATTGGACTATAATTTAGGAAAACAGGGTGACAGAAGAACTTGATCACATGTTTTCGAGCAGACTACCAGGTTGACAACCCTGGATCCGATTTGTCATTCTAGTTCAGGCCGGCTTCCACACTGCACATTGATACATTGAATATGCTAAGATGATCAATGGACAGTGTAAAAGCCCCAGAAAATATTGTCACAAGTGGATAAATTTAGAAAGACAACTATTTCTGTAGCAACTGGTTCCTGTAGCATGAGTCGAACAAAAGGAACTATATTTTGTATTATTTCTCTTCATATGTAGACAAGAAATGTAGTTACGATGACTACCAACTCATATGTGCCGGTTACGCACCCGTGAAAACATGAAATATCGACTCATGATGCCTTCGGAAGCAACCGCTACCTGTTGCATAAGTCAAACAATTAGAGCCAATTTTTTCCCTTTTCTCTTACTAGGGCCACCGTAACATTAAAGCGGTCTCAATATCTATCCCCACGTGCATGAGCTTTACGCGCCTGCGAAAACATATAATCCACTTACGAATCTTTCAGAAGCAACCGGTATGTGTTGCATAAGTCAAACAATGGGAAACAAATTTTTCCCTTTTTCTCTTACTAGGGCCCCCGAAACATTAAATCGGTCCCAATAACTAACCGCATGTACATGACCTTGGTGCGCCCGCGAAAACATAAAATCGACTTCCGACACTTTCGGAGGCAACCGGTACCTGTTGCATAAGTCAAACAATGGGAACCAAATTTTCTTCCATTTTTCTCTTACTAGGGCCCCCGAAACATTAAATCGGTCCCAATAACTAACCGCATGTACATGACCTTTGCGTGCCCGCGAAAACATATTATCGACTTCCGATGCTTTCGGAAGCAACCGGTTCCTGTTGCATAAGTAAGAAAAGGAAAACTGACTTTTGCCCTACCCTTTCTTCTAAATACATAGACAAGAACTGTAACTTGGCTCTCACGACTACCCACTCATTTGTAGCAGTTTTACTCGCTGTGCAGAAACAGCCATACGCGGCTCTTGCGCGCAGCCAAAGCCATCAAAGATATAGCATGATACCGAAATCTTTCCCATGAAAATGTCTTGTACATCTTTAAAGTATATTGAAATTGGCCAATTACATAAGAATAAATGATAATAATTAAAGAAAATGATAAAAATAAAAGAAAAAAAAAAAAAAAAAAAAAATGGCACAGCTGGGGTTCGAACCTCTGGCCACCAGAGCCAAAAAGGCTCTTGGCACAGCGGTCTTACCCACTGTGCTATGGAGGCAACTGGAAATGAGTCTGGCTATATATACCTATAACCATATCCCCCCTCCCTTCCCATAATTCCTTGGAGAAAAAAAATCCAAGATGGCGGCCAAGAAAAACAAAATGGCGGCTAAACCATCGATCTAAACAATAAGGGAAGTTTTAAAGTGCTTTTAGGTCTTCTTTGAAGGCTGATATGTAATCCTTAGCAAACTGAGATGCATTCTCCATCCATACACGCCAGAATTTACCGACATTGGACTATAATTTAGGAAAACAGGGTGACAGAAGAACTTGATCACATGTTTTCGAGCAGACTACCAGGTTGACAACCCTGGATCCGATTTGTCATTCTAGTTCAGGCCGGCTTCCACACTGCACATTGATACATTGAATATGCTAAGATGATCAATGGACAGTGTAAAAGCCCCAGAAAATATTGTCACAAGTGGATAAATTTAGAAAGACAACTATTTCTGTAGCAACTGGTTCCTGTAGCATGAGTCGAACAAAAGGAACTATATTTTGTATTATTTCTCTTCATATGTAGACAAGAAATGTAGTTACGATGACTACCAACTCATATGTGCCGGTTACGCACCCGTGAAAACATGAAATATCGACTCATGATGCCTTCGGAAGCAACCGCTACCTGTTGCATAAGTCAAACAATTAGAGCCAATTTTTTCCCTTTTCTCTTACTAGGGCCACCGTAACATTAAAGCGGTCTCAATATCTATCCCCACGTGCATGAGCTTTACGCGCCTGCGAAAACATATAATCCACTTACGAATCTTTCAGAAGCAACCGGTATGTGTTGCATAAGTCAAACAATGGGAAACAAATTTTTCCCTTTTTCTCTTACTAGGGCCCCCGAAACATTAAATCGGTCCCAATAACTAACCGCATGTACATGACCTTGGTGCGCCCGCGAAAACATAAAATCGACTTCCGACACTTTCGGAGGCAACCGGTACCTGTTGCATAAGTCAAACAATGGGAACCAAATTTTCTTCCATTTTTCTCTTACTAGGGCCCCCGAAACATTAAATCGGTCCCAATAACTAACCACATGTACATGACCTTTGCGTGCCCGCGAAAACATATTATCGACTTCCGATGCTTTCGGAAGCAACCGGTTCCTGTTGCATAAGTAAGAAAAGGAAAACTGACTTTTGCCCTACCCTTTCTTCTAAATACATAGACAAGAACTGTAACTTGGCTCTCACGACTACCCACTCATTTGTAGCAGTTTTACTCGCTGTGCAGAAACAGCCATACGCGGTTCTTGCGCGCAGCCAAAGCCATCAAAGATATAGCATGATACCGAAATCTTTCCCATGAAAATGTCTTGTACATCTTTAAAGTATATTGAAATTGGCCAATTACATAAGAATAAATGATAATAATTAAAGAAAATGATAAAAATAAAAGAAAAAAAAAAAAAAAAAAAATGGCACAGCTGGGGTTCGAACCTCTGGCCACCAGAGCCAAAAAGGCTCTTGGCACAGCGGTCTTACCCACTGTGCTATGGAGGCAACTGGAAATGAGTCTGGCTATATATACCTATAACCATATCCCCCCTCCCTTCCCATAATTCCTTGGAGAAAAAAAATCCAAGATGGCGGCCAAGAAAAACAAAATGGCGGCTAAACCATCGATCTAAACAATAAGGGAAGTTTTAAAGTGCTTTTAGGTCTTCTTTGAAGGCTGATATGTAATCCTTAGCAAACTGAGATGCATTCTCCATCCATACACGCCAGAATTTACCGACATTGGACTATAATTTAGGAAAACAGGGTGACAGAAGAACTTGATCACATGTTTTCGAGCAGACTACCAGGTTGACAACCCTGGATCCGATTTGTCATTCTAGTTCAGGCCGGCTTCCACACTGCACATTGATACATTGAATATGCTAAGATGATCAATGGACAGTGTAAAAGCCCCAGAAAATATTGTCACAAGTGGATAAATTTAGAAAGACAACTATTTCTGTAGCAACTGGTTCCTGTAGCATGAGTCGAACAAAAGGAACTATATTTTGTATTATTTCTCTTCATATGTAGACAAGAAATGTAGTTACGATGACTACCAACTCATATGTGCCGGTTACGCACCCGTGAAAACATGAAATATCGACTCATGATGCCTTCGGAAGCAACCGCTACCTGTTGCATAAGTCAAACAATTAGAGCCAATTTTTTCCCTTTTCTCTTACTAGGGCCACCGTAACATTAAAGCGGTCTCAATATCTATCCCCACGTGCATGAGCTTTACGCGCCTGCGAAAACATATAATCCACTTACGAATCTTTCAGAAGCAACCGGTATGTGTTGCATAAGTCAAACAATGGGAAACAAATTTTTCCCTTTTTCTCTTACTAGGGCCCCCGAAACATTAAATCGGTCCCAATAACTAACCGCATGTACATGACCTTGGTGCGCCCGCGAAAACATAAAATCGACTTCCGACACTTTCGGAGGCAACCGGTACCTGTTGCATAAGTCAAACAATGGGAACCAAATTTTCTTCCATTTTTCTCTTACTAGGGCCCCCGAAACATTAAATCGGTCCCAATAACTAACCGCATGTACATGACCTTTGCGTGCCCGCGAAAACATATTATCGACTTCCGATGCTTTCGGAAGCAACCGGTTCCTGTTGCATAAGTAAGAAAAGGAAAACTGACTTTTGCCCTACCCTTTCTTCTAAATACATAGACAAGAACTGTAACTTGGCTCTCACGACTACCCACTCATTTGTAGCAGTTTTACTCGCTGTGCAGAAACAGCCATACGCGGCTCTTGCGCGCAGCCAAAGCCATCAAAGATATAGCATGATACCGAAATCTTTCCCATGAAAATGTCTTGTACATCTTTAAAGTATATTGAAATTGGCCAATTACATAAGAATAAATGATAATAATTAAAGAAAATGATAAAAATAAAAGAAAAAAAAAAAAAAAAAAAAAAATGGCACAGCTGGGGTTCGAACCTCTGGCCACCAGAGCCAAAAAGGCTCTTGGCACAGCGGTCTTACCCACTGTGCTATGGAGGCAACTGGAAATGAGTCTGGCTATATATACCTATAACCATATCCCCCCTCCATTCCCATAATTCCTTGGAGAAAAAAAATCCAAGATGGCGGCCAAGAAAAACAAAATGGCGGCTAAACCATCGATCTAAACAATAAGGGAAGTTTTAAAGTGCTTTTAGGTCTTCTTTGAAGGCTGATATGTAATCCTTAGCAAACTGAGATGCATTCTCCATCCATACACGCCAGAATTTACCGACATTGGACTATAATTTAGGAAAACAGGGTGACAGAAGAACTTGATCACATGTTTTCGAGCAGACTACCAGGTTGACAACCCTGGATCCGATTTGTCATTCTAGTTCAGGCCGGCTTCCACACTGCACATTGATACATTGAATATGCTAAGATGATCAATGGACAGTGTAAAAGCCCCAGAAAATATTGTCACAAGTGGATAAATTTAGAAAGACAACTATTTCTGTAGCAACTGGTTCCTGTAGCATGAGTCGAAGAAAAGGAACTATATTTTGTATTATTTCTCTTCATATGTAGACAAGAAATGTAGTTACGATGACTACCAACTCATATGTGCCGGTTACGCACCCGTGAAAACATGAAATATCGACTCATGATGCCTTCGGAAGCAACCGCTACCTGTTGCATAAGTCAAACAATTAGAGCCAATTTTTTCCCTTTTCTCTTACTAGGGCCACCGTAACATTAAAGCGGTCTCAATATCTATCCCCACGTGCATGAGCTTTACGCGCCTGCGAAAACATATAATCCACTTACGAATCTTTCAGAAGCAACCGGTATGTGTTGCATAAGTCAAACAATGGGAAACAAATTTTTCCCTTTTTCTCTTACTAGGGCCCCCGAAACATTAAATCGGTCCCAATAACTAACCGCATGTACATGACCTTGGTGCGCCCGCGAAAACATAAAATCGACTTCCGACACTTTCGGAGGCAACCGGTACCTGTTGCATAAGTCAAACAATGGGAACCAAATTTTCTTCCATTTTTCTCTTACTAGGGCCCCCGAAACATTAAATCGGTCCCAATAACTAACCGCATGTACATGACCTTTGCGTGCCCGCGAAAACATATTATCGACTTCCGATGCTTTCGGAAGCAACCGGTTCCTGTTGCATAAGTAAGAAAAGGAAAACTGACTTTTGCCCTACCCTTTCTTCTAAATACATAGACAAGAACTGTAACTTGGCTCTCACGACTACCCACTCATTTGTAGCAGTTTTACTCGCTGTGCAGAAACAGCCATACGCGGCTCTTGCGCGCAGCCAAAGCCATCAAAGATATAGCATGATACCGAAATCTTTCCCATGAAAATGTCTTGTACATCTTTAAAGTATATTGAAATTGGCCAATTACATAAGAATAAATGATAATAATTAAAGAAAATGATAAAAATAAAAGAAAAAAAAAAAAAAAAAAAAAAAATGGCACAGCTGGGGTTCGAACCTCTGGCCACCAGAGCCAAAAAGGCTCTTGGCACAGCGGTCTTACCCACTGTGCTATGGAGGCAACTGGAAATGAGTCTGGCTATATATACCTATAACCATATCCCCCCTCCCTTCCCATAATTCCTTGGAGAAAAAAAATCCAAGATGGCGGCCAAGAAAAACAAAATGGCGGCTAAACCATCGATCTAAACAATAAGGGAAGTTTTAAAGTGCTTTTAGGTCTTCTTTGAAGGCTGATATGTAATCCTTAGCAAACTGAGATGCATTCTCCATCCATACACGCCAGAATTTACCGACATTGGACTATAATTTAGGAAAACAGGGTGACAGAAGAACTTGATCACATGTTTTCGAGCAGACTACCAGGTTGACAACCCTGGATCCGATTTGTCATTCTAGTTCAGGCCGGCTTCCACACTGCACATTGATACATTGAATATGCTAAGATGATCAATGGACAGTGTAAAAGCCCCAGAAAATATTGTCACAAGTGGATAAATTTAGAAAGACAACTATTTCTGTAGCAACTGGTTCCTGTAGCATGAGTCGAAGAAAAGGAACTATATTTTGTATTATTTCTCTTCATATGTAGACAAGAAATGTAGTTACGATGACTACCAACTCATATGTGCCGGTTACGCACCCGTGAAAACATGAAATATCGACTCATGATGCCTTCGGAAGCAACCGCTACCTGTTGCATAAGTCAAACAATTAGAGCCAATTTTTTCCCTTTTCTCTTACTAGGGCCACCGTAACATTAAAGCGGTCTCAATATCTATCCCCACGTGCATGAGCTTTACGCGCCTGCGAAAACATATAATCCACTTACGAATCTTTCAGAAGCAACCGGTATGTGTTGCATAAGTCAAACAATGGGAAACAAATTTTTCCCTTTTTCTCTTACTAGGGCCCCCGAAACATTAAATCGGTCCCAATAACTAACCGCATGTACATGACCTTGGTGCGCCCGCGAAAACATAAAATCGACTTCCAACACTTTCGGAGGCAACCGGTACCTGTTGCATAAGTCAAACAATGGGAACCAAATTTTCTTCCATTTTTCTCTTACTAGGGCCCCCGAAACATTAAATCGGTCCCAATAACTAACCGCATGTACATGACCTTTGCGTGCCCGCGAAAACATATTATCGACTTCCGATGCTTTCGGAAGCAACCGGTTCCTGTTGCATAAGTAAGAAAAGGAAAACTGACTTTTGCCCTACCCTTTCTTCTAAATACATAGACAAGAACTGTAACTTGGCTCTCACGACTACCCACTCATTTGTAGCAGTTTTACTCGCTGTGCAGAAACAGCCATACGCAGCTCTTGCGCGCAGCCAAAGCCATCAAAGATATAGCATGATACCGAAATCTTTCCCATGAAAATGTCTTGTACATCTTTAAAGTATATTGAAATTGGCCAATTACATAAGAATAAATGATAATAATTAAAGAAAATGATAAAAATAAAAGAAAAAAAAAAAAAAAAAAAAAATGGCACAGCTGGGGTTCGAACCTCTGGCCACCAGAGCCAAAAAGGCTCTTGGCACAGCGGTCTTACCCACTGTGCTATGGAGGCAACTGGAAATGAGTCTGGCTATATATACCTATAACCATATCCCCCCTCCATTCCCATAATTCCTTGGAGAAAAAAAATCCAAGATGGCGGCCAAGAAAAACAAAATGGCGGCTAAACCATCGATCTAAACAATAAGGGAAGTTTTAAAGTGCTTTTAGGTCTTCTTTGAAGGCTGATATGTAATCCTTAGCAAACTGAGATGCATTCTCCATCCATACACGCCAGAATTTACCGACATTGGACTATAATTTAGGAAAACAGGGTGACAGAAGAACTTGATCACATGTTTTCGAGCAGACTACCAGGTTGACAACCCTGGATCCGATTTGTCATTCTAGTTCAGGCCGGCTTCCACACTGCACATTGATACATTGAATATGCTAAGATGATCAATGGACAGTGTAAAAGCCCCAGAAAATATTGTCACAAGTGGATAAATTTAGAAAGACAACTATTTCTGTAGCAACTGGTTCCTGTAGCATGAGTCGAAGAAAAGGAACTATATTTTGTATTATTTCTCTTCATATGTAGACAAGAAATGTAGTTACGATGACTACCAACTCATATGTGCCGGTTACGCACCCGTGAAAACATGAAATATCGACTCATGATGCCTTCGGAAGCAACCGCTACCTGTTGCATAAGTCAAACAATTAGAGCCAATTTTTTCCCTTTTCTCTTACTAGGGCCACCGTAACATTAAAGCGGTCTCAATATCTATCCCCACGTGCATGAGCTTTACGCGCCTGCGAAAACATATAATCCACTTACGAATCTTTCAGAAGCAACCGGTATGTGTTGCATAAGTCAAACAATGGGAAACAAATTTTTCCCTTTTTCTCTTACTAGGGCCCCCGAAACATTAAATCGGTCCCAATAACTAACCGCATGTACATGACCTTGGTGCGCCCGCGAAAACATAAAATCGACTTCCGACACTTTCGGAGGCAACCGGTACCTGTTGCATAAGTCAAACAATGGGAACCAAATTTTCTTCCATTTTTCTCTTACTAGGGCCCCCGAAACATTAAATCGGTCCCAATAACTAACCGCATGTACATGACCTTTGCGTGCCCGCGAAAACATATTATCGACTTCCGATGCTTTCGGAAGCAACCGGTTCCTGTTGCATAAGTAAGAAAAGGAAAACTGACTTTTGCCCTACCCTTTCTTCTAAATACATAGACAAGAACTGTAACTTGGCTCTCACGACTACCCACTCATTTGTAGCAGTTTTACTCGCTGTGCAGAAACAGCCATACGCGGCTCTTGCGCGCAGCCAAAGCCATCAAAGATATAGCATGATACCGAAATCTTTCCCATGAAAATGTCTTGTACATCTTTAAAGTATATTGAAATTGGCCAATTACATAAGAATAAATGATAATAATTAAAGAAAATGATAAAAATAAAAGAAAAAAAAAAAAAAAAAAAAAATGGCACAGCTGGGGTTCGAACCTCTGGCCACCAGAGCCAAAAAGGCTCTTGGCACAGCGGTCTTACCCACTGTGCTATGGAGGCAACTGGAAATGAGTCTGGCTATATATACCTATAACCATATCCCCCCTCCCTTCCCATAATTCCTTGGAGAAAAAAAATCCAAGATGTCGGCCAAGAAAAACAAAATGGCGGCTAAACCATCGATCTAAACAATAAGGGAAGTTTTAAAGTGCTTTTAGGTCTTCTTTGAAGGCTGATATGTAATCCTTAGCAAACTGAGATGCATTCTCCATCCATACACGCCAGAATTTACCGACATTGGACTATAATTTAGGAAAACAGGGTGACAGAAGAACTTGATCACATGTTTTCGAGCAGACTACCAGGTTGACAACCCTGGATCCGATTTGTCATTCTAGTTCAGGCCGGCTTCCACACTGCACATTGATACATTGAATATGCTAAGATGATCAATGGACAGTGTAAAAGCCCCAGAAAATATTGTCACAAGTGGATAAATTTAGAAAGACAACTATTTCTGTAGCAACTGGTTCCTGTAGCATGAGTCGAACAAAAGGAACTATATTTTGTATTATTTCTCTTCATATGTAGACAAGAAATGTAGTTACGATGACTACCAACTCATATGTGCCGGTTACGCACCCGTGAAAACATGAAATATCGACTCATGATGCCTTCAGAAGCAACCGCTACCTGTTGCATAAGTCAAACAATTAGAGCCAATTTTTTCCCTTTTCTCTTACTAGGGCCACCGTAACATTAAAGCGGTCTCAATATCTATCCCCACGTGCATGAGCTTTACGCGCCTGCGAAAACATATAATCCACTTACGAATCTTTCAGAAGCAACCGGTATGTGTTGCATAAGTCAAACAATGGGAAACAAATTTTTCCCTTTTTCTCTTACTAGGGCCCCCGAAACATTAAATCGGTCCCAATAACTAACCGCATGTACATGACCTTGGTGCGCCCGCGAAAACATAAAATCGACTTCCGACACTTTCGGAGGCAACCGGTACCTGTTGCATAAGTCAAACAATGGGAACCAAATTTTCTTCCATTTTTCTCTTACTAGGGCCCCCGAAACATTAAATCGGTCCCAATAACTAACCGCATGTACATGACCTTTGCGTGCCCGCGAAAACATATTATCGACTTCCGATGCTTTCGGAAGCAACCGGTTCCTGTTGCATAAGTAAGAAAAGGAAAACTGACTTTTGCCCTACCCTTTCTTCTAAATACATAGACAAGAACTGTAACTTGGCTCTCACGACTACCCACTCATTTGTAGCAGTTTTACTCGCTGTGCAGAAACAGCCATACGCGGCTCTTGCGCGCAGCCAAAGCCATCAAAGATATAGCATGATACCGAAATCTTTCCCATGAAAATGTCTTGTACATCTTTAAAGTATATTGAAATTGGCCAATTACATAAGAATAAATGATAATAATTAAAGAAAATGATAAAAATAAAAGAAAAAAAAAAAAAAAAAAAAAAAATGGCACAGCTGGGGTTCGAACCTCTGGCCACCAGAGCCAAAAAGGCTCTTGGCACAGCGGTCTTACCCACTGTGCTATGGAGGCAACTGGCAATGTGTCTGGCTATATATACCTATAACCATATCCCCCCTCCCTTCCCATAATTCCTTGGAGAAAAAAAATCCAAGATGGCGGCCAAGAAAAACAAAATGGCGGCTAAACCATCGATCTAAACAATAAGGGAAGTTTTAAAGTGCTTTTAGGTCTTCTTTGAAGGCTGATATGTAATCCTTAGCAAACTGAGATGCATTCTCCATCCATACACGCCAGAATTTACCGACATTGGACTATAATTTAGGAAAACAGGGTGACAGAAGAACTTGATCACATGTTTTCGAGCAGACTACCAGGTTGACAACCCTGGATCCGATTTGTCATTCTAGTTCAGGCCGGCTTCCACACTGCACATTGATACATTGAATATGCTAAGATGATCAATGGACAGTGTAAAAGCCCCAGAAAATATTGTCACAAGTGGATAAATTTAGAAAGACAACTATTTCTGTAGCAACTGGTTCCTGTAGCATGAGTCGAAGAAAAGGAACTATATTTTGTATTATTTCTCTTCATATGTAGACAAGAAATGTAGTTACGATGACTACCAACTCATATGTGCCGGTTACGCACCCGTGAAAACATGAAATATCGACTCATGATGCCTTCGGAAGCAACCGCTACCTGTTGCATAAGTCAAACAATTAGAGCCAATTTTTTCCCTTTTCTCTTACTAGGGCCACCGTAACATTAAAGCAGTCTCAATATCTATCCCCACGTGCATGAGCTTTACGCGCCTGCGAAAACATATAATCCACTTACGAATCTTTCAGAAGCAACCGGTATGTGTTGCATAAGTCAAACAATGGGAAACAAATTTTTCCCTTTTTCTCTTACTAGGGCCCCCGAAACATTAAATCGGTCCCAATAACTAACCGCATGTACATGACCTTGGTGCGCCCGCGAAAACATAAAATCGACTTCCAACACTTTCGGAGGCAACCGGTACCTGTTGCATAAGTCAAACAATGGGAACCAAATTTTCTTCCATTTTTCTCTTACTAGGGCCCCCGAAACATTAAATCGGTCCCAATAACTAACCGCATGTACATGACCTTTGCGTGCCCGCGAAAACATATTATCGACTTCCGATGCTTTCGGAAGCAACCGGTTCCTGTTGCATAAGTAAGAAAAGGAAAAATGACTTTTGCCCTACCCTTTCTTCTAAATACATAGACAAGAACTGTAACTTGGCTCTCACGACTACCCACTCATTTGTAGCAGTTTTACTCGCTGTGCAGAAACAGCCATACGCAGCTCTTGCGCGCAGCCAAAGCCATCAAAGATATAGCATGATACCGAAATCTTTCCCATGAAAATGTCTTGTACATCTTTAAAGTATATTGAAATTGGCCAATTACATAAGAATAAATGATAATAATTAAAGAAAATGATAAAAATAAAAGAAAAAAAAAAAAAAAAAAAAATGGCACAGCTGGGGTTCGAACCTCTGGCCACCAGAGCCAAAAAGGCTCTTGGCACAGCGGTCTTACCCACTGTGCTATGGAGGCAACTGGAAATGAGTCTGGCTATATATACCTATAACCATATCCCCCCTCCATTCCCATAATTCCTTGGAGAAAAAAAATCCAAGATGGCGGCCAAGAAAAACAAAATGGCGGCTAAACCATCGATCTAAACAATAAGGGAAGTTTTAAAGTGCTTTTAGGTCTTCTTTGAAGGCTGATATGTAATCCTTAGCAAACTGAGATGCATTCTCCATCCATACACGCCAGAATTTACCGACATTGGACTATAATTTAGGAAAACAGGGTGACAGAAGAACTTGATCACATGTTTTCGAGCAGACTACCAGGTTGACAACCCTGGATCCGATTTGTCATTCTAGTTCAGGCCGGCTTCCACACTGCACATTGATACATTGATTATGCTAAGATGATCAATGGACAGTGTAAAAGCCCCAGAAAATATTGTCACAAGTGGATAAATTTAGAAAGACAACTATTTCTGTAGCAACTGGTTCCTGTAGCATGAGTCGAAGAAAAGGAACTATATTTTGTATTATTTCTCTTCATATGTAGACAAGAAATGTAGTTACGATGACTACCAACTCATATGTGCCGGTTACGCACCCATGAAAACATGAAATATCGACTCATGATGCCTTCGGAAGCAACCGCTACCTGTTGCATAAGTCAAACAATTAGAGCCAATTTTTTCCCTTTTCTCTTACTAGGGCCACTGTAACATTAAAGCGGTCTCAATATCTATCCCCACGTGCATGAGCTTTACGCGCCTGCGAAAACATATAATCCACTTACGAATCTTTCAGAAGCAACCGGTATGTGTTGCATAAGTCAAACAATGGGAAACAAATTTTTCCCTTTTTCTCTTACTAGGGCCCCCGAAACATTAAATCGGTCCCAATAACTAACCGCATGTACATGACCTTGGTGCGCCCGCGAAAACATAAAATCGACTTCCGACACTTTCGGAGGCAACCGGTACCTGTTGCATAAGTCAAACAATGGGAACCAAATTTTCTTCCATTTTTCTCTTACTAGGGCCCCCGAAACATTAAATCGGTCCCAATAACTAACCGCATGTACATGACCTTTGCGTGCCCGCGAAAACATATTATCGACTTCCGATGCTTTCGGAAGCAACCAGTTCCTGTTGCATAAGTAAGAAAAGGAAAACTGACTTTTGCCCTACCCTTTCTTCTAAATACATAGACAAGAACTGTAACTTGGCTCTCACGACTACCCACTCATTTGTAGCAGTTTTACTCGCTGTGCAGAAACAGCCATACGCGGCTCTTGCGCGCAGCCAAAGCCATCAAAGATATAGCATGATACCGAAATCTTTCCCATGAAAATGTCTTGTACATCTTTAAAGTATATTGAAATTGGCCAATTACATAAGAATAAATGATAATAATTAAAGAAAATGATAAAAATAAAAGAAAAAAAAAAAAAAAAAAAAAAAATGGCACAGCTGGGGTTCGAACCTCTGGCCACCAGAGCCAAAAAGGCTCTTGGCACAGCGGTCTTACCCACTGTGCTATGGAGGCAACTGGAAATGAGTCTGGCTATATATACCTATAACCATATCCCCCCTCCCTTCCCATAATTCCTTGGAGAAAAAAAATCCAAGATGTCGGCCAAGAAAAACAAAATGGCGGCTAAACCATCGATCTAAACAATAAGGGAAGTTTTAAAGTGCTTTTAGGTCTTCTTTGAAGGCTGATATGTAATCCTTAGCAAACTGAGATGCATTCTCCATCCATACACGCCAGAATTTACCGACATTGGACTATAATTTAGGAAAACAGGGTGACAGAAGAACTTGATCACATGTTTTCGAGCAGACTACCAGGTTGACAACCCTGGATCCGATTTGTCATTCTAGTTCAGGCCGGCTTCCACACTGCACATTGATACATTGAATATGCTAAGATGATCAATGGACAGTGTAAAAGCCCCAGAAAATATTGTCACAAGTGGATAAATTTAGAAAGACAACTATTTCTGTAGCAACTGGTTCCTGTAGCATGAGTCGAAGAAAAGGAACTATATTTTGTATTATTTCTCTTCATATGTAGACAAGAAATGTAGTTACGATGACTACCAACTCATATGTGCCGGTTACGCACCCGTGAAAACATGAAATATCGACTCATGATGCCTTCGGAAGCAACCGCTACCTGTTGCATAAGTCAAACAATTAGAGCCAATTTTTTCCCTTTTCTCTTACTAGGGCCACCGTAACATTAAAGCGGTCTCAATATCTATCCCCACGTGCATGAGCTTTACGCGCCTGCGAAAACATATAATCCACTTACGAATCTTTCAGAAGCAACCGGTATGTGTTGCATAAGTCAAACAATGGGAAACAAATTTTTCCCTTTTTCTCTTACTAGGGCCCCCGAAACATTAAATCGGTCCCAATAACTAACCGCATGTACATGACCTTGGTGCGCCCGCGAAAACATAAAATCGACTTCCAACACTTTCGGAGGCAACCGGTACCTGTTGCATAAGTCAAACAATGGGAACCAAATTTTCTTCCATTTTTCTCTTACTAGGGCCCCCGAAACATTAAATCGGTCCCAATAACTAACCGCATGTACATGACCTTTGCGTGCCCGCGAAAACATATTATCGACTTCCGATGCTTTCGGAAGCAACCGGTTCCTGTTGCATAAGTAAGAAAAGGAAAACTGACTTTTGCCCTACCCTTTCTTCTAAATACATAGACAAGAACTGTAACTTGGCTCTCACGACTACCCACTCATTTGTAGCAGTTTTACTCGCTGTGCAGAAACAGCCATACGCGGCTCTTGCGCGCAGCCAAAGCCATCAAAGATATAGCATGATACCGAAATCTTTCCCATGAAAATGTCTTGTACATCTTTAAAGTATATTGAAATTGGCCAATTACATAAGAATAAATGATAATAATTAAAGAAAATGATAAAAATAAAAGAAAAAAAAAAAAAAAAAAAAAAATGGCACAGCTGGGGTTCGAACCTCTGGCCACCAGAGCCAAAAAGGCTCTTGGCACAGCGGTCTTACCCACTGTGCTATGGAGGCAACTGGAAATGTGTCTGGCTATATATACCTATAACCATATCCCCCCTCCCTTCCCATAATTCCTTGGAGAAAAAAAATCCAAGATGGCGGCCAAGAAAAACAAAATGGCGGCTAAACCATCGATCTAAACAATAAGGGAAGTTTTAAAGTGCTTTTAGGTCTTCTTTGAAGGCTGATATGTAATCCTTAGCAAACTGAGATGCATTCTCCATCCATACACGCCAGAATTTACCGACATTGGACTATAATTTAGGAAAACAGGGTGACAGAAGAACTTGATCACATGTTTTCGAGCAGACTACCAGGTTGACAACCCTGGATCCGATTTGTCATTCTAGTTCAGGCCGGCTTCCACACTGCACATTGATACATTGAATATGCTAAGATGATCAATGGACAGTGTAAAAGCCCCAGAAAATATTGTCACAAGTGGATAAATTTAGAAAGACAACTATTTCTGTAGCAACTGGTTCCTGTAGCATGAGTCGAAGAAAAGGAACTATATTTTGTATTATTTCTCTTCATATGTAGACAAGAAATGTAGTTACGATGACTACCAACTCATATGTGCCGGTTACGCACCCGTGAAAACATGAAATATCGACTCATGATGCCTTCGGAAGCAACCGCTACCTGTTGCATAAGTCAAACAATTAGAGCCAATTTTTTCCCTTTTCTCTTACTAGGGCCACCGTAACATTAAAGCGGTCTCAATATCTATCCCCACGTGCATGAGCTTTACGCGCCTGCGAAAACATATAATCCACTTACGAATCTTTCAGAAGCAACCGGTATGTGTTGCATAAGTCAAACAATGGGAAACAAATTTTTCCCTTTTTCTCTTACTAGGGCCCCCGAAACATTAAATCGGTCCCAATAACTAACCGCATGTACATGACCTTGGTGCGCCCGCGAAAACATAAAATCGACTTCCGACACTTTCGGAGGCAACCGGTACCTGTTGCATAAGTCAAACAATGGGAACCAAATTTTCTTCCATTTTTCTCTTACTAGGGCCCCCGAAACATTAAATCGGTCCCAATAACTAACCGCATGTACATGACCTTTGCGTGCCCGCGAAAACATATTATCGACTTCCGATGCTTTCGGAAGCAACCGGTTCCTGTTGCATAAGTAAGAAAAGGAAAACTGACTTTTGCCCTACCCTTTCTTCTAAATACATAGACAAGAACTGTAACTTGGCTCTCACGACTACCCACTCATTTGTAGCAGTTTTACTCGCTGTGCAGAAACAGCCATACGCGGCTCTTGCGCGCAGCCAAAGCCATCAAAGATATAGCATGATACCGAAATCTTTCCCATGAAAATGTCTTGTACATCTTTAAAGTATATTGAAATTGGCCAATTACATAAGAATAAATGATAATAATTAAAGAAAATGATAAAAATAAAAGAAAAAAAAAAAAAAAAAAAAATGGCACAGCTGGGGTTCGAACCTCTGGCCACCAGAGCCAAAAAGGCTCTTGGCACAGCGGTCTTACCCACTGTGCTATGGAGGCAACTGGAAATGAGTCTGGCTATATATACCTATAACCATATCCCCCCTCCCTTCCCATAATTCCTTGGAGAAAAAAAATCCAAGATGGCGGCCAAGAAAAACAAAATGGCGGCTAAACCATCGATCTAAACAATAAGGGAAGTTTTAAAGTGCTTTTAGGTCTTCTTTGAAGGCTGATATGTAATCCTTAGCAAACTGAGATGCATTCTCCATCCATACACGCCAGAATTTACCGACATTGGACTATAATTTAGGAAAACAGGGTGACAGAAGAACTTGATCACATGTTTTCGAGCAGACTACCAGGTTGACAACCCTGGATCCGATTTGTCATTCTAGTTCAGGCCGGCTTCCACACTGCACATTGATACATTGAATATGCTAAGATGATCAATGGACAGTGTAAAAGCCCCAGAAAATATTGTCACAAGTGGATAAATTTAGAAAGACAACTATTTCTGTAGCAACTGGTTCCTGTAGCATGAGTCGAACAAAAGGAACTATATTTTGTATTATTTCTCTTCATATGTAGACAAGAAATGTAGTTACGATGACTACCAACTCATATGTGCCGGTTACGCACCCGTGAAAACATGAAATATCGACTCATGATGCCTTCGGAAGCAACCGCTACCTGTTGCATAAGTCAAACAATTAGAGCCAATTTTTTCCCTTTTCTCTTACTAGGGCCACCGTAACATTAAAGCGGTCTCAATATCTATCCCCACGTGCATGAGCTTTACGCGCCTGCGAAAACATATAATCCACTTACGAATCTTTCAGAAGCAACCGGTATGTGTTGCATAAGTCAAACAATGGGAAACAAATTTTTCCCTTTTTCTCTTACTAGGGCCCCCGAAACATTAAATCGGTCCCAATAACTAACCGCATGTACATGACCTTGGTGCGCCCGCGAAAACATAAAATCGACTTCCGACACTTTCGGAGGCAACCGGTACCTGTTGCATAAGTCAAACAATGGGAACCAAATTTTCTTCCATTTTTCTCTTACTAGGGCCCCCGAAACATTAAATCGGTCCCAATAACTAACCACATGTACATGACCTTTGCGTGCCCGCGAAAACATATTATCGACTTCCGATGCTTTCGGAAGCAACCGGTTCCTGTTGCATAAGTAAGAAAAGGAAAACTGACTTTTGCCCTACCCTTTCTTCTAAATACATAGACAAGAACTGTAACTTGGCTCTCACGACTACCCACTCATTTGTAGCAGTTTTACTCGCTGTGCAGAAACAGCCATACGCGGTTCTTGCGCGCAGCCAAAGCCATCAAAGATATAGCATGATACCGAAATCTTTCCCATGAAAATGTCTTGTACATCTTTAAAGTATATTGAAATTGGCCAATTACATAAGAATAAATGATAATAATTAAAGAAAATGATAAAAATAAAAGAAAAAAAAAAAAAAAAAAAAATGGCACAGCTGGGGTTCGAACCTCTGGCCACCAGAGCCAAAAAGGCTCTTGGCACAGCGGTCTTACCCACTGTGCTATGGAGGCAACTGGAAATGAGTCTGGCTATATATACCTATAACCATATCCCCCCTCCCTTCCCATAATTCCTTGGAGAAAAAAAATCCAAGATGGCGGCCAAGAAAAACAAAATGGCGGCTAAACCATCGATCTAAACAATAAGGGAAGTTTTAAAGTGCTTTTAGGTCTTCTTTGAAGGCTGATATGTAATCCTTAGCAAACTGAGATGCATTCTCCATCCATACACGCCAGAATTTACCGACATTGGACTATAATTTAGGAAAACAGGGTGACAGAAGAACTTGATCACATGTTTTCGAGCAGACTACCAGGTTGACAACCCTGGATCCGATTTGTCATTCTAGTTCAGGCCGGCTTCCACACTGCACATTGATACATTGAATATGCTAAGATGATCAATGGACAGTGTAAAAGCCCCAGAAAATATTGTCACAAGTGGATAAATTTAGAAAGACAACTATTTCTGTAGCAACTGGTTCCTGTAGCATGAGTCGAACAAAAGGAACTATATTTTGTATTATTTCTCTTCATATGTAGACAAGAAATGTAGTTACGATGACTACCAACTCATATGTGCCGGTTACGCACCCGTGAAAACATGAAATATCGACTCATGATGCCTTCGGAAGCAACCGCTACCTGTTGCATAAGTCAAACAATTAGAGCCAATTTTTTCCCTTTTCTCTTACTAGGGCCACCGTAACATTAAAGCGGTCTCAATATCTATCCCCACGTGCATGAGCTTTACGCGCCTGCGAAAACATATAATCCACTTACGAATCTTTCAGAAGCAACCGGTATGTGTTGCATAAGTCAAACAATGGGAAACAAATTTTTCCCTTTTTCTCTTACTAGGGCCCCCGAAACATTAAATCGGTCCCAATAACTAACCGCATGTACATGACCTTGGTGCGCCCGCGAAAACATAAAATCGACTTCCGACACTTTCGGAGGCAACCGGTACCTGTTGCATAAGTCAAACAATGGGAACCAAATTTTCTTCCATTTTTCTCTTACTAGGGCCCCCGAAACATTAAATCGGTCCCAATAACTAACCGCATGTACATGACCTTTGCGTGCCCGCGAAAACATATTATCGACTTCCGATGCTTTCGGAAGCAACCGGTTCCTGTTGCATAAGTAAGAAAAGGAAAACTGACTTTTGCCCTACCCTTTCTTCTAAATACATAGACAAGAACTGTAACTTGGCTCTCACGACTACCCACTCATTTGTAGCAGTTTTACTCGCTGTGCAGAAACAGCCATACGTGGCTCTTGCGCGCAGCCAAAGCCATCAAAGATATAGCATGATACCGAAATCTTTCCCATGAAAATGTCTTGTACATCTTTAAAGTATATTGAAATTGGCCAATTACATAAGAATAAATGATAATAATTAAAGAAAATGATAAAAATAAAAGAAAAAAAAAAAAAAAAAAAAATGGCACAGCTGGGGTTCGAACCTCTGGCCACCAGAGCCAAAAAGGCTCTTGGCACAGCGGTCTTACCCACTGTGCTATGGAGGCAACTGGAAATGAGTCTGGCTATATATACCTATAACCATATCCCCCCTCCCTTCCCATAATTCCTTGGAGAAAAAAAATCCAAGATGGCGGCCAAGAAAAACAAAATGGCGGCTAAACCATCGATCTAAACAATAAGGGAAGTTTTAAAGTGCTTTTAGGTCTTCTTTGAAGGCTGATATGTAATCCTTAGCAAACTGAGATGCATTCTCCATCCATACACGCCAGAATTTACCGACATTGGACTATAATTTAGGAAAACAGGGTGACAGAAGAACTTGATCACATGTTTTCGAGCAGACTACCAGGTTGACAACCCTGGATCCGATTTGTCATTCTAGTTCAGGCCGGCTTCCACACTGCACATTGATACATTGAATATGCTAAGATGATCAATGGACAGTGTAAAAGCCCCAGAAAATATTGTCACAAGTGGATAAATTTAGAAAGACAACTATTTCTGTAGCAACTGGTTCCTGTAGCATGAGTCGAACAAAAGGAACTATATTTTGTATTATTTCTCTTCATATGTAGACAAGAAATGTAGTTACGATGACTACCAACTCATATGTGCCGGTTACGCACCCGTGAAAACATGAAATATCGACTCATGATGCCTTCGGAAGCAACCGCTACCTGTTGCATAAGTCAAACAATTAGAGCCAATTTTTTCCCTTTTCTCTTACTAGGGCCACCGTAACATTAAAGCGGTCTCAATATCTATCCCCACGTGCATGAGCTTTACGCGCCTGCGAAAACATATAATCCACTTACGAATCTTTCAGAAGCAACCGGTATGTGTTGCATAAGTCAAACAATGGGAAACAAATTTTTCCCTTTTTCTCTTACTAGGGCCCCCGAAACATTAAATCGGTCCCAATAACTAACCGCATGTACATGACCTTGGTGCGCCCGCGAAAACATAAAATCGACTTCCGACACTTTTGGAGGCAACCGGTACCTGTTGCATAAGTCAAACAATGGGAACCAAATTTTCTTCCATTTTTCTCTTACTAGGGCCCCCGAAACATTAAATCGGTCCCAATAACTAACCGCATGTACATGACCTTTGCGTGCCCGCGAAAACATATTATCGACTTCCGATGCTTTCGGAAGCAACCGGTTCCTGTTGCATAAGTAAGAAAAGGAAAACTGACTTTTGCCCTACCCTTTCTTCTAAATACATAGACAAGAACTGTAACTTGGCTCTCACGACTACCCACTCATTTGTAGCAGTTTTACTCGCTGTGCAGAAACAGCCATACGCGGCTCTTGCGCGCAGCCAAAGCCATCAAAGATATAGCATGATACCGAAATCTTTCCCATGAAAATGTCTTGTACATCTTTAAAGTATATTGAAATTGGCCAATTACATAAGAATAAATGATAATAATTAAAGAAAATGATAAAAATAAAAGAAAAAAAAAAAAAAAAAAATAATGGCACAGCTGGGGTTCGAACCTCTGGCCACCAGAGCCAAAAAGGCTCTTGGCACAGCGGTCTTACCCACTGTGCTATGGAGGCAACTGGAAATGAGTCTGGCTATATATACCTATAACCATATCCCCCCTCCCTTCCCATAATTCCTTGGAGAAAAAAAATCCAAGATGGCGGCCAAGAAAAACAAAATGGCGGCTAAACCATCGATCTAAACAATAAGGGAAGTTTTAAAGTGCTTTTAGGTCTTCTTTGAAGGCTGATATGTAATCCTTAGCAAACTGAGATGCATTCTCCATCCATACACGCCAGAATTTACCGACATTGGACTATAATTTAGGAAAACAGGGTGACAGAAGAACTTGATCACATGTTTTCGAGCAGACTACCAGGTTGACAACCCTGGATCCGATTTGTCATTCTAGTTCAGGCCGGCTTCCACACTGCACATTGATACATTGAATATGCTAAGATGATCAATGGACAGTGTAAAAGCCCCAGAAAATATTGTCACAAGTGGATAAATTTAGAAAGACAACTATTTCTGTAGCAACTGGTTCCTGTAGCATGAGTCGAAGAAAAGGAACTATATTTTGTATTATTTCTCTTCATATGTAGACAAGAAATGTAGTTACGATGACTACCAACTCATATGTGCCGGTTACGCACCCGTGAAAACATGAAATATCGACTCATGATGCCTTCGGAAGCAACCGCTACCTGTTGCATAAGTCAAACAATTAGAGCCAATTTTTTCCCTTTTCTCTTACTAGGGCCACCGTAACATTAAAGCGGTCTCAATATCTATCCCCACGTGCATGAGCTTTACGCGCCTGCGAAAACATATAATCCACTTACGAATCTTTCAGAAGCAACCGGTATGTGTTGCATAAGTCAAACAATGGGAAACAAATTTTTCCCTTTTTCTCTTACTAGGGCCCCCGAAACATTAAATCGGTCCCAATAACTAACCGCATGTACATGACCTTGGTGCGCCCGCGAAAACATAAAATCGACTTCCGACACTTTCGGAGGCAACCGGTACCTGTTGCATAAGTCAAACAATGGGAACCAAATTTTCTTCCATTTTTCTCTTACTAGGGCCCCCGAAACATTAAATCGGTCCCAATAACTAACCGCATGTACATGACCTTTGCGTGCCCGCGAAAACATATTATCGACTTCCGATGCTTTCGGAAGCAACCGGTTCCTGTTGCATAAGTAAGAAAAGGAAAACTGACTTTTGCCCTACCCTTTCTTCTAAATACATAGACAAGAACTGTAACTTGGCTCTCACGACTACCCACTCATTTGTAGCAGTTTTACTCGCTGTGCAGAAACAGCCATACGCGGCTCTTGCGCGCAGCCAAAGCCATCAAAGATATAGCATGATACCGAAATCTTTCCCATGAAAATGTCTTGTACATCTTTAAAGTATATTGAAATTGGCCAATTACATAAGAATAAATGATAATAATTAAAGAAAATGATAAAAATAAAAGAAAAAAAAAAAAAAAAAAAAAATGGCACAGCTGGGGTTCGAACCTCTGGCCACCAGAGCCAAAAAGGCTCTTGGCACAGCGGTCTTACCCACTGTGCTATGGAGGCAACTGGAAATGAGTCTGGCTATATATACCTATAACCATATCCCCCCTCCCTTCCCATAATTCCTTGGAGAAAAAAAATCCAAGATGTCGGCCAAGAAAAACAAAATGGCGGCTAAACCATCGATCTAAACAATAAGGGAAGTTTTAAAGTGCTTTTAGGTCTTCTTTGAAGGCTGATATGTAATCCTTAGCAAACTGAGATGCATTCTCCATCCATACACGCCAGAATTTACCGACATTGGACTATAATTTAGGAAAACAGGGTGACAGAAGAACTTGATCACATGTTTTCGAGCAGACTACCAGGTTGACAACCCTGGATCCGATTTGTCATTCTAGTTCAGGCCGGCTTCCACACTGCACATTGATACATTGAATATGCTAAGATGATCAATGGACAGTGTAAAAGCCCCAGAAAATATTGTCACAAGTGGATAAATTTAGAAAGACAACTATTTCTGTAGCAACTGGTTCCTGTAGCATGAGTCGAACAAAAGGAACTATATTTTGTATTATTTCTCTTCATATGTAGACAAGAAATGTAGTTACGATGACTACCAACTCATATGTGCCGGTTACGCACCCGTGAAAACATGAAATATCGACTCATGATGCCTTCAGAAGCAACCGCTACCTGTTGCATAAGTCAAACAATTAGAGCCAATTTTTTCCCTTTTCTCTTACTAGGGCCACCGTAACATTAAAGCGGTCTCAATATCTATCCCCACGTGCATGAGCTTTACGCGCCTGCGAAAACATATAATCCACTTACGAATCTTTCAGAAGCAACCGGTATGTGTTGCATAAGTCAAACAATGGGAAACAAATTTTTCCCTTTTTCTCTTACTAGGGCCCCCGAAACATTAAATCGGTCCCAATAACTAACCGCATGTACATGACCTTGGTGCGCCCGCGAAAACATAAAATCGACTTCCGACACTTTCGGAGGCAACCGGTACCTGTTGCATAAGTCAAACAATGGGAACCAAATTTTCTTCCATTTTTCTCTTACTAGGGCCCCCGAAACATTAAATCGGTCCCAATAACTAACCGCATGTACATGACCTTTGCGTGCCCGCGAAAACATATTATCGACTTCCGATGCTTTCGGAAGCAACCGGTTCCTGTTGCATAAGTAAGAAAAGGAAAACTGACTTTTGCCCTACCCTTTCTTCTAAATACATAGACAAGAACTGTAACTTGGCTCTCACGACTACCCACTCATTTGTAGCAGTTTTACTCGCTGTGCAGAAACAGCCATACGCGGCTCTTGCGCGCAGCCAAAGCCATCAAAGATATAGCATGATACCGAAATCTTTCCCATGAAAATGTCTTGTACATCTTTAAAGTATATTGAAATTGGCCAATTACATAAGAATAAATGATAATAATTAAAGAAAATGATAAAAATAAAAGAAAAAAAAAAAAAAAAAAAAAAAATGGCACAGCTGGGGTTCGAACCTCTGGCCACCAGAGCCAAAAAGGCTCTTGGCACAGCGGTCTTACCCACTGTGCTATGGAGGCAACTGGCAATGTGTCTGGCTATATATACCTATAACCATATCCCCCCTCCCTTCCCATAATTCCTTGGAGAAAAAAAATCCAAGATGGCGGCCAAGAAAAACAAAATGGCGGCTAAACCATCGATCTAAACAATAAGGGAAGTTTTAAAGTGCTTTTAGGTCTTCTTTGAAGGCTGATATGTAATCCTTAGCAAACTGAGATGCATTCTCCATCCATACACGCCAGAATTTACCGACATTGGACTATAATTTAGGAAAACAGGGTGACAGAAGAACTTGATCACATGTTTTCGAGCAGACTACCAGGTTGACAACCCTGGATCCGATTTGTCATTCTAGTTCAGGCCGGCTTCCACACTGCACATTGATACATTGAATATGCTAAGATGATCAATGGACAGTGTAAAAGCCCCAGAAAATATTGTCACAAGTGGATAAATTTAGAAAGACAACTATTTCTGTAGCAACTGGTTCCTGTAGCATGAGTCGAAGAAAAGGAACTATATTTTGTATTATTTCTCTTCATATGTAGACAAGAAATGTAGTTACGATGACTACCAACTCATATGTGCCGGTTACGCACCCGTGAAAACATGAAATATCGACTCATGATGCCTTCGGAAGCAACCGCTACCTGTTGCATAAGTCAAACAATTAGAGCCAATTTTTTCCCTTTTCTCTTACTAGGGCCACCGTAACATTAAAGCAGTCTCAATATCTATCCCCACGTGCATGAGCTTTACGCGCCTGCGAAAACATATAATCCACTTACGAATCTTTCAGAAGCAACCGGTATGTGTTGCATAAGTCAAACAATGGGAAACAAATTTTTCCCTTTTTCTCTTACTAGGGCCCCCGAAACATTAAATCGGTCCCAATAACTAACCGCATGTACATGACCTTGGTGCGCCCGCGAAAACATAAAATCGACTTCCAACACTTTCGGAGGCAACCGGTACCTGTTGCATAAGTCAAACAATGGGAACCAAATTTTCTTCCATTTTTCTCTTACTAGGGCCCCCGAAACATTAAATCGGTCCCAATAACTAACCGCATGTACATGACCTTTGCGTGCCCGCGAAAACATATTATCGACTTCCGATGCTTTCGGAAGCAACCGGTTCCTGTTGCATAAGTAAGAAAAGGAAAAATGACTTTTGCCCTACCCTTTCTTCTAAATACATAGACAAGAACTGTAACTTGGCTCTCACGACTACCCACTCATTTGTAGCAGTTTTACTCGCTGTGCAGAAACAGCCATACGCAGCTCTTGCGCGCAGCCAAAGCCATCAAAGATATAGCATGATACCGAAATCTTTCCCATGAAAATGTCTTGTACATCTTTAAAGTATATTGAAATTGGCCAATTACATAAGAATAAATGATAATAATTAAAGAAAATGATAAAAATAAAAGAAAAAAAAAAAAAAAAAAAAATGGCACAGCTGGGGTTCGAACCTCTGGCCACCAGAGCCAAAAAGGCTCTTGGCACAGCGGTCTTACCCACTGTGCTATGGAGGCAACTGGAAATGAGTCTGGCTATATATACCTATAACCATATCCCCCCTCCATTCCCATAATTCCTTGGAGAAAAAAAATCCAAGATGGCGGCCAAGAAAAACAAAATGGCGGCTAAACCATCGATCTAAACAATAAGGGAAGTTTTAAAGTGCTTTTAGGTCTTCTTTGAAGGCTGATATGTAATCCTTAGCAAACTGAGATGCATTCTCCATCCATACACGCCAGAATTTACCGACATTGGACTATAATTTAGGAAAACAGGGTGACAGAAGAACTTGATCACATGTTTTCGAGCAGACTACCAGGTTGACAACCCTGGATCCGATTTGTCATTCTAGTTCAGGCCGGCTTCCACACTGCACATTGATACATTGATTATGCTAAGATGATCAATGGACAGTGTAAAAGCCCCAGAAAATATTGTCACAAGTGGATAAATTTAGAAAGACAACTATTTCTGTAGCAACTGGTTCCTGTAGCATGAGTCGAAGAAAAGGAACTATATTTTGTATTATTTCTCTTCATATGTAGACAAGAAATGTAGTTACGATGACTACCAACTCATATGTGCCGGTTACGCACCCATGAAAACATGAAATATCGACTCATGATGCCTTCGGAAGCAACCGCTACCTGTTGCATAAGTCAAACAATTAGAGCCAATTTTTTCCCTTTTCTCTTACTAGGGCCACTGTAACATTAAAGCGGTCTCAATATCTATCCCCACGTGCATGAGCTTTACGCGCCTGCGAAAACATATAATCCACTTACGAATCTTTCAGAAGCAACCGGTATGTGTTGCATAAGTCAAACAATGGGAAACAAATTTTTCCCTTTTTCTCTTACTAGGGCCCCCGAAACATTAAATCGGTCCCAATAACTAACCGCATGTACATGACCTTGGTGCGCCCGCGAAAACATAAAATCGACTTCCGACACTTTCGGAGGCAACCGGTACCTGTTGCATAAGTCAAACAATGGGAACCAAATTTTCTTCCATTTTTCTCTTACTAGGGCCCCCGAAACATTAAATCGGTCCCAATAACTAACCGCATGTACATGACCTTTGCGTGCCCGCGAAAACATATTATCGACTTCCGATGCTTTCGGAAGCAACCAGTTCCTGTTGCATAAGTAAGAAAAGGAAAACTGACTTTTGCCCTACCCTTTCTTCTAAATACATAGACAAGAACTGTAACTTGGCTCTCACGACTACCCACTCATTTGTAGCAGTTTTACTCGCTGTGCAGAAACAGCCATACGCGGCTCTTGCGCGCAGCCAAAGCCATCAAAGATATAGCATGATACCGAAATCTTTCCCATGAAAATGTCTTGTACATCTTTAAAGTATATTGAAATTGGCCAATTACATAAGAATAAATGATAATAATTAAAGAAAATGATAAAAATAAAAGAAAAAAAAAAAAAAAAAAAAAAAATGGCACAGCTGGGGTTCGAACCTCTGGCCACCAGAGCCAAAAAGGCTCTTGGCACAGCGGTCTTACCCACTGTGCTATGGAGGCAACTGGAAATGAGTCTGGCTATATATACCTATAACCATATCCCCCCTCCCTTCCCATAATTCCTTGGAGAAAAAAAATCCAAGATGTCGGCCAAGAAAAACAAAATGGCGGCTAAACCATCGATCTAAACAATAAGGGAAGTTTTAAAGTGCTTTTAGGTCTTCTTTGAAGGCTGATATGTAATCCTTAGCAAACTGAGATGCATTCTCCATCCATACACGCCAGAATTTACCGACATTGGACTATAATTTAGGAAAACAGGGTGACAGAAGAACTTGATCACATGTTTTCGAGCAGACTACCAGGTTGACAACCCTGGATCCGATTTGTCATTCTAGTTCAGGCCGGCTTCCACACTGCACATTGATACATTGAATATGCTAAGATGATCAATGGACAGTGTAAAAGCCCCAGAAAATATTGTCACAAGTGGATAAATTTAGAAAGACAACTATTTCTGTAGCAACTGGTTCCTGTAGCATGAGTCGAAGAAAAGGAACTATATTTTGTATTATTTCTCTTCATATGTAGACAAGAAATGTAGTTACGATGACTACCAACTCATATGTGCCGGTTACGCACCCGTGAAAACATGAAATATCGACTCATGATGCCTTCGGAAGCAACCGCTACCTGTTGCATAAGTCAAACAATTAGAGCCAATTTTTTCCCTTTTCTCTTACTAGGGCCACCGTAACATTAAAGCGGTCTCAATATCTATCCCCACGTGCATGAGCTTTACGCGCCTGCGAAAACATATAATCCACTTACGAATCTTTCAGAAGCAACCGGTATGTGTTGCATAAGTCAAACAATGGGAAACAAATTTTTCCCTTTTTCTCTTACTAGGGCCCCCGAAACATTAAATCGGTCCCAATAACTAACCGCATGTACATGACCTTGGTGCGCCCGCGAAAACATAAAATCGACTTCCAACACTTTCGGAGGCAACCGGTACCTGTTGCATAAGTCAAACAATGGGAACCAAATTTTCTTCCATTTTTCTCTTACTAGGGCCCCCGAAACATTAAATCGGTCCCAATAACTAACCGCATGTACATGACCTTTGCGTGCCCGCGAAAACATATTATCGACTTCCGATGCTTTCGGAAGCAACCGGTTCCTGTTGCATAAGTAAGAAAAGGAAAACTGACTTTTGCCCTACCCTTTCTTCTAAATACATAGACAAGAACTGTAACTTGGCTCTCACGACTACCCACTCATTTGTAGCAGTTTTACTCGCTGTGCAGAAACAGCCATACGCGGCTCTTGCGCGCAGCCAAAGCCATCAAAGATATAGCATGATACCGAAATCTTTCCCATGAAAATGTCTTGTACATCTTTAAAGTATATTGAAATTGGCCAATTACATAAGAATAAATGATAATAATTAAAGAAAATGATAAAAATAAAAGAAAAAAAAAAAAAAAAAAAAAAATGGCACAGCTGGGGTTCGAACCTCTGGCCACCAGAGCCAAAAAGGCTCTTGGCACAGCGGTCTTACCCACTGTGCTATGGAGGCAACTGGAAATGTGTCTGGCTATATATACCTATAACCATATCCCCCCTCCCTTCCCATAATTCCTTGGAGAAAAAAAATCCAAGATGGCGGCCAAGAAAAACAAAATGGCGGCTAAACCATCGATCTAAACAATAAGGGAAGTTTTAAAGTGCTTTTAGGTCTTCTTTGAAGGCTGATATGTAATCCTTAGCAAACTGAGATGCATTCTCCATCCATACACGCCAGAATTTACCGACATTGGACTATAATTTAGGAAAACAGGGTGACAGAAGAACTTGATCACATGTTTTCGAGCAGACTACCAGGTTGACAACCCTGGATCCGATTTGTCATTCTAGTTCAGGCCGGCTTCCACACTGCACATTGATACATTGAATATGCTAAGATGATCAATGGACAGTGTAAAAGCCCCAGAAAATATTGTCACAAGTGGATAAATTTAGAAAGACAACTATTTCTGTAGCAACTGGTTCCTGTAGCATGAGTCGAAGAAAAGGAACTATATTTTGTATTATTTCTCTTCATATGTAGACAAGAAATGTAGTTACGATGACTACCAACTCATATGTGCCGGTTACGCACCCGTGAAAACATGAAATATCGACTCATGATGCCTTCGGAAGCAACCGCTACCTGTTGCATAAGTCAAACAATTAGAGCCAATTTTTTCCCTTTTCTCTTACTAGGGCCACCGTAACATTAAAGCGGTCTCAATATCTATCCCCACGTGCATGAGCTTTACGCGCCTGCGAAAACATATAATCCACTTACGAATCTTTCAGAAGCAACCGGTATGTGTTGCATAAGTCAAACAATGGGAAACAAATTTTTCCCTTTTTCTCTTACTAGGGCCCCCGAAACATTAAATCGGTCCCAATAACTAACCGCATGTACATGACCTTGGTGCGCCCGCGAAAACATAAAATCGACTTCCGACACTTTCGGAGGCAACCGGTACCTGTTGCATAAGTCAAACAATGGGAACCAAATTTTCTTCCATTTTTCTCTTACTAGGGCCCCCGAAACATTAAATCGGTCCCAATAACTAACCGCATGTACATGACCTTTGCGTGCCCGCGAAAACATATTATCGACTTCCGATGCTTTCGGAAGCAACCGGTTCCTGTTGCATAAGTAAGAAAAGGAAAACTGACTTTTGCCCTACCCTTTCTTCTAAATACATAGACAAGAACTGTAACTTGGCTCTCACGACTACCCACTCATTTGTAGCAGTTTTACTCGCTGTGCAGAAACAGCCATACGCGGCTCTTGCGCGCAGCCAAAGCCATCAAAGATATAGCATGATACCGAAATCTTTCCCATGAAAATGTCTTGTACATCTTTAAAGTATATTGAAATTGGCCAATTACATAAGAATAAATGATAATAATTAAAGAAAATGATAAAAATAAAAGAAAAAAAAAAAAAAAAAAAAATGGCACAGCTGGGGTTCGAACCTCTGGCCACCAGAGCCAAAAAGGCTCTTGGCACAGCGGTCTTACCCACTGTGCTATGGAGGCAACTGGAAATGAGTCTGGCTATATATACCTATAACCATATCCCCCCTCCCTTCCCATAATTCCTTGGAGAAAAAAAATCCAAGATGGCGGCCAAGAAAAACAAAATGGCGGCTAAACCATCGATCTAAACAATAAGGGAAGTTTTAAAGTGCTTTTAGGTCTTCTTTGAAGGCTGATATGTAATCCTTAGCAAACTGAGATGCATTCTCCATCCATACACGCCAGAATTTACCGACATTGGACTATAATTTAGGAAAACAGGGTGACAGAAGAACTTGATCACATGTTTTCGAGCAGACTACCAGGTTGACAACCCTGGATCCGATTTGTCATTCTAGTTCAGGCCGGCTTCCACACTGCACATTGATACATTGAATATGCTAAGATGATCAATGGACAGTGTAAAAGCCCCAGAAAATATTGTCACAAGTGGATAAATTTAGAAAGACAACTATTTCTGTAGCAACTGGTTCCTGTAGCATGAGTCGAACAAAAGGAACTATATTTTGTATTATTTCTCTTCATATGTAGACAAGAAATGTAGTTACGATGACTACCAACTCATATGTGCCGGTTACGCACCCGTGAAAACATGAAATATCGACTCATGATGCCTTCGGAAGCAACCGCTACCTGTTGCATAAGTCAAACAATTAGAGCCAATTTTTTCCCTTTTCTCTTACTAGGGCCACCGTAACATTAAAGCGGTCTCAATATCTATCCCCACGTGCATGAGCTTTACGCGCCTGCGAAAACATATAATCCACTTACGAATCTTTCAGAAGCAACCGGTATGTGTTGCATAAGTCAAACAATGGGAAACAAATTTTTCCCTTTTTCTCTTACTAGGGCCCCCGAAACATTAAATCGGTCCCAATAACTAACCGCATGTACATGACCTTGGTGCGCCCGCGAAAACATAAAATCGACTTCCGACACTTTCGGAGGCAACCGGTACCTGTTGCATAAGTCAAACAATGGGAACCAAATTTTCTTCCATTTTTCTCTTACTAGGGCCCCCGAAACATTAAATCGGTCCCAATAACTAACCACATGTACATGACCTTTGCGTGCCCGCGAAAACATATTATCGACTTCCGATGCTTTCGGAAGCAACCGGTTCCTGTTGCATAAGTAAGAAAAGGAAAACTGACTTTTGCCCTACCCTTTCTTCTAAATACATAGACAAGAACTGTAACTTGGCTCTCACGACTACCCACTCATTTGTAGCAGTTTTACTCGCTGTGCAGAAACAGCCATACGCGGTTCTTGCGCGCAGCCAAAGCCATCAAAGATATAGCATGATACCGAAATCTTTCCCATGAAAATGTCTTGTACATCTTTAAAGTATATTGAAATTGGCCAATTACATAAGAATAAATGATAATAATTAAAGAAAATGATAAAAATAAAAGAAAAAAAAAAAAAAAAAAAAATGGCACAGCTGGGGTTCGAACCTCTGGCCACCAGAGCCAAAAAGGCTCTTGGCACAGCGGTCTTACCCACTGTGCTATGGAGGCAACTGGAAATGAGTCTGGCTATATATACCTATAACCATATCCCCCCTCCCTTCCCATAATTCCTTGGAGAAAAAAAATCCAAGATGGCGGCCAAGAAAAACAAAATGGCGGCTAAACCATCGATCTAAACAATAAGGGAAGTTTTAAAGTGCTTTTAGGTCTTCTTTGAAGGCTGATATGTAATCCTTAGCAAACTGAGATGCATTCTCCATCCATACACGCCAGAATTTACCGACATTGGACTATAATTTAGGAAAACAGGGTGACAGAAGAACTTGATCACATGTTTTCGAGCAGACTACCAGGTTGACAACCCTGGATCCGATTTGTCATTCTAGTTCAGGCCGGCTTCCACACTGCACATTGATACATTGAATATGCTAAGATGATCAATGGACAGTGTAAAAGCCCCAGAAAATATTGTCACAAGTGGATAAATTTAGAAAGACAACTATTTCTGTAGCAACTGGTTCCTGTAGCATGAGTCGAACAAAAGGAACTATATTTTGTATTATTTCTCTTCATATGTAGACAAGAAATGTAGTTACGATGACTACCAACTCATATGTGCCGGTTACGCACCCGTGAAAACATGAAATATCGACTCATGATGCCTTCGGAAGCAACCGCTACCTGTTGCATAAGTCAAACAATTAGAGCCAATTTTTTCCCTTTTCTCTTACTAGGGCCACCGTAACATTAAAGCGGTCTCAATATCTATCCCCACGTGCATGAGCTTTACGCGCCTGCGAAAACATATAATCCACTTACGAATCTTTCAGAAGCAACCGGTATGTGTTGCATAAGTCAAACAATGGGAAACAAATTTTTCCCTTTTTCTCTTACTAGGGCCCCCGAAACATTAAATCGGTCCCAATAACTAACCGCATGTACATGACCTTGGTGCGCCCGCGAAAACATAAAATCGACTTCCGACACTTTCGGAGGCAACCGGTACCTGTTGCATAAGTCAAACAATGGGAACCAAATTTTCTTCCATTTTTCTCTTACTAGGGCCCCCGAAACATTAAATCGGTCCCAATAACTAACCGCATGTACATGACCTTTGCGTGCCCGCGAAAACATATTATCGACTTCCGATGCTTTCGGAAGCAACCGGTTCCTGTTGCATAAGTAAGAAAAGGAAAACTGACTTTTGCCCTACCCTTTCTTCTAAATACATAGACAAGAACTGTAACTTGGCTCTCACGACTACCCACTCATTTGTAGCAGTTTTACTCGCTGTGCAGAAACAGCCATACGTGGCTCTTGCGCGCAGCCAAAGCCATCAAAGATATAGCATGATACCGAAATCTTTCCCATGAAAATGTCTTGTACATCTTTAAAGTATATTGAAATTGGCCAATTACATAAGAATAAATGATAATAATTAAAGAAAATGATAAAAATAAAAGAAAAAAAAAAAAAAAAAAAAATGGCACAGCTGGGGTTCGAACCTCTGGCCACCAGAGCCAAAAAGGCTCTTGGCACAGCGGTCTTACCCACTGTGCTATGGAGGCAACTGGAAATGAGTCTGGCTATATATACCTATAACCATATCCCCCCTCCCTTCCCATAATTCCTTGGAGAAAAAAAATCCAAGATGGCGGCCAAGAAAAACAAAATGGCGGCTAAACCATCGATCTAAACAATAAGGGAAGTTTTAAAGTGCTTTTAGGTCTTCTTTGAAGGCTGATATGTAATCCTTAGCAAACTGAGATGCATTCTCCATCCATACACGCCAGAATTTACCGACATTGGACTATAATTTAGGAAAACAGGGTGACAGAAGAACTTGATCACATGTTTTCGAGCAGACTACCAGGTTGACAACCCTGGATCCGATTTGTCATTCTAGTTCAGGCCGGCTTCCACACTGCACATTGATACATTGAATATGCTAAGATGATCAATGGACAGTGTAAAAGCCCCAGAAAATATTGTCACAAGTGGATAAATTTAGAAAGACAACTATTTCTGTAGCAACTGGTTCCTGTAGCATGAGTCGAACAAAAGGAACTATATTTTGTATTATTTCTCTTCATATGTAGACAAGAAATGTAGTTACGATGACTACCAACTCATATGTGCCGGTTACGCACCCGTGAAAACATGAAATATCGACTCATGATGCCTTCGGAAGCAACCGCTACCTGTTGCATAAGTCAAACAATTAGAGCCAATTTTTTCCCTTTTCTCTTACTAGGGCCACCGTAACATTAAAGCGGTCTCAATATCTATCCCCACGTGCATGAGCTTTACGCGCCTGCGAAAACATATAATCCACTTACGAATCTTTCAGAAGCAACCGGTATGTGTTGCATAAGTCAAACAATGGGAAACAAATTTTTCCCTTTTTCTCTTACTAGGGCCCCCGAAACATTAAATCGGTCCCAATAACTAACCGCATGTACATGACCTTGGTGCGCCCGCGAAAACATAAAATCGACTTCCGACACTTTTGGAGGCAACCGGTACCTGTTGCATAAGTCAAACAATGGGAACCAAATTTTCTTCCATTTTTCTCTTACTAGGGCCCCCGAAACATTAAATCGGTCCCAATAACTAACCGCATGTACATGACCTTTGCGTGCCCGCGAAAACATATTATCGACTTCCGATGCTTTCGGAAGCAACCGGTTCCTGTTGCATAAGTAAGAAAAGGAAAACTGACTTTTGCCCTACCCTTTCTTCTAAATACATAGACAAGAACTGTAACTTGGCTCTCACGACTACCCACTCATTTGTAGCAGTTTTACTCGCTGTGCAGAAACAGCCATACGCGGCTCTTGCGCGCAGCCAAAGCCATCAAAGATATAGCATGATACCGAAATCTTTCCCATGAAAATGTCTTGTACATCTTTAAAGTATATTGAAATTGGCCAATTACATAAGAATAAATGATAATAATTAAAGAAAATGATAAAAATAAAAGAAAAAAAAAAAAAAAAAAATAATGGCACAGCTGGGGTTCGAACCTCTGGCCACCAGAGCCAAAAAGGCTCTTGGCACAGCGGTCTTACCCACTGTGCTATGGAGGCAACTGGAAATGAGTCTGGCTATATATACCTATAACCATATCCCCCCTCCCTTCCCATAATTCCTTGGAGAAAAAAAATCCAAGATGGCGGCCAAGAAAAACAAAATGGCGGCTAAACCATCGATCTAAACAATAAGGGAAGTTTTAAAGTGCTTTTAGGTCTTCTTTGAAGGCTGATATGTAATCCTTAGCAAACTGAGATGCATTCTCCATCCATACACGCCAGAATTTACCGACATTGGACTATAATTTAGGAAAACAGGGTGACAGAAGAACTTGATCACATGTTTTCGAGCAGACTACCAGGTTGACAACCCTGGATCCGATTTGTCATTCTAGTTCAGGCCGGCTTCCACACTGCACATTGATACATTGAATATGCTAAGATGATCAATGGACAGTGTAAAAGCCCCAGAAAATATTGTCACAAGTGGATAAATTTAGAAAGACAACTATTTCTGTAGCAACTGGTTCCTGTAGCATGAGTCGAACAAAAGGAACTATATTTTGTATTATTTCTCTTCATATGTAGACAAGAAATGTAGTTACGATGACTACCAACTCATATGTGCCGGTTACGCACCCGTGAAAACATGAAATATCGACTCATGATGCCTTCGGAAGCAACCGCTACCTGTTGCATAAGTCAAACAATTAGAGCCAATTTTTTCCCTTTTCTCTTACTAGGGCCACCGTAACATTAAAGCGGTCTCAATATCTATCCCCACGTGCATGAGCTTTACGCGCCTGCGAAAACATATAATCCACTTACGAATCTTTCAGAAGCAACCGGTATGTGTTGCATAAGTCAAACAATGGGAAACAAATTTTTCCCTTTTTCTCTTACTAGGGCCCCCGAAACATTAAATCGGTCCCAATAACTAACCGCATGTACATGACCTTGGTGCGCCCGCGAAAACATAAAATCGACTTCCGACACTTTCGGAGGCAACCGGTACCTGTTGCATAAGTCAAACAATGGGAACCAAATTTTCTTCCATTTTTCTCTTACTAGGGCCCCCGAAACATTAAATCGGTCCCAATAACTAACCGCATGTACATGACCTTTGCGTGCCCGCGAAAACATATTATCGACTTCCGATGCTTTCGGAAGCAACCGGTTCCTGTTGCATAAGTAAGAAAAGGAAAACTGACTTTTGCCCTACCCTTTCTTCTAAATACATAGACAAGAACTGTAACTTGGCTCTCACGACTACCCACTCATTTGTAGCAGTTTTACTCGCTGTGCAGAAACAGCCATACGCGGCTCTTGCGCGCAGCCAAAGCCATCAAAGATATAGCATGATACCGAAATCTTTCCCATGAAAATGTCTTGTACATCTTTAAAGTATATTGAAATTGGCCAATTACATAAGAATAAATGATAATAATTAAAGAAAATTATAAAAATAAAAGAAAAAAAAAAAAAAAAAAAAAATGGCACAGCTGGGGTTCGAACCTCTGGCCACCAGAGCCAAAAAGGCTCTTGGCACAGCGGTCTTACCCACTGTGCTATGGAGGCAACTGGAAATGAGTCTGGCTATATATACCTATAACCATATCCCCCCTCCCTTCCCATAATTCCTTGGAGAAAAAAAATCCAAGATGGCGGCCAAGAAAAACAAAATGGCGGCTAAACCATCGATCTAAACAATAAGGGAAGTTTTAAAGTGCTTTTAGGTCTTCTTTGAAGGCTGATATGTAATCCTTAGCAAACTGAGATGCATTCTCCATCCATACACGCCAGAATTTACCGACATTGGACTATAATTTAGGAAAACAGGGTGACAGAAGAACTTGATCACATGTTTTCGAGCAGACTACCAGGTTGACAACCCTGGATCCGATTTGTCATTCTAGTTCAGGCCGGCTTCCACACTGCACATTGATACATTGAATATGCTAAGATGATCAATGGACAGTGTAAAAGCCCCAGAAAATATTGTCACAAGTGGATAAATTTAGAAAGACAACTATTTCTGTAGCAACTGGTTCCTGTAGCATGAGTCGAACAAAAGGAACTATATTTTGTATTATTTCTCTTCATATGTAGACAAGAAATGTAGTTACGATGACTACCAACTCATATGTGCCGGTTACGCACCCGTGAAAACATGAAATATCGACTCATGATGCCTTCGGAAGCAACCGCTACCTGTTGCATAAGTCAAACAATTAGAGCCAATTTTTTCCCTTTTCTCTTACTAGGGCCACCGTAACATTAAAGCGGTCTCAATATCTATCCCCACGTGCATGAGCTTTACGCGCCTGCGAAAACATATAATCCACTTACGAATCTTTCAGAAGCAACCGGTATGTGTTGCATAAGTCAAACAATGGGAAACAAATTTTTCCCTTTTTCTCTTACTAGGGCCCCCGAAACATTAAATCGGTCCCAATAACTAACCGCATGTACATGACCTTGGTGCGCCCGCGAAAACATAAAATCGACTTCCGACACTTTCGGAGGCAACCGGTACCTGTTGCATAAGTCAAACAATGGGAACCAAATTTTCTTCCATTTTTCTCTTACTAGGGCCCCCGAAACATTAAATCGGTCCCAATAACTAACCGCATGTACATGACCTTTGCGTGCCCGCGAAAACATATTATCGACTTCCGATGCTTTCGGAAGCAACCGGTTCCTGTTGCATAAGTAAGAAAAGGAAAATTGACTTTTGCCCTACCCTTTCTTCTAAATACATAGACAAGAACTGTAACTTGGCTCTCACGACTACCCACTCATTTGTAGCAGTTTTACTCGCTGTGCAGAAACAGCCATACGCGGCTCTTGCGCGCAGCCAAAGCCATCAAAGATATAGCATGATACCGAAATCTTTCCCAAGAAAATGTCTTGTACATCTTTAAAGTATATTGAAATTGGCCAATTACATAAGAATAAATGATAATAATTAAAGAAAATGATAAAAATAAAAAAAAAAAAAAAAAAAAAAAAAAATGGCACAGCTGGGGTTCGAACCTCTGGCCACCAGAGCCAAAAAGGCTCTTGGCACAGCGGTCTTACCCACTGTGCTATGGAGGCAACTGGAAATGAGTCTGGCTATATATACCTATAACCATATCCCCCCTCCCTTCCCATAATTCCTTGGAGAAAAAAAATCCAAGATGGCGGCCAAGAAAAACAAAATGGCGGCTAAACCATCGATCTAAACAATAAGGGAAGTTTTAAAGTGCTTTTAGGTCTTCTTTGAAGGCTGATATGTAATCCTTAGCAAACTGAGATGCATTCTCCATCCATACACGCCAGAATTTACCGACATTGGACTATAATTTAGGAAAACAGGGTGACAGAAGAACTTGATCACATGTTTTCGAGCAGACTACCAGGTTGACAACCCTGGATCCGATTTGTCATTCTAGTTCAGGCCGGCTTCCACACTGCACATTGATACATTGAATATGCTAAGATGATCAATGGACAGTGTAAAAGCCCCAGAAAATATTGTCACAAGTGGATAAATTTAGAAAGACAACTATTTCTGTAGCAACTGGTTCCTGTAGCATGAGTCGAAGAAAAGGAACTATATTTTGTATTATTTCTCTTCATATGTAGACAAGAAATGTAGTTACGATGACTACCAACTCATATGTGCCGGTTACGCACCCGTGAAAACATGAAATATCGACTCATGATGCCTTCGGAAGCAACCGCTACCTGTTGCATAAGTCAAACAATTAGAGCCAATTTTTTCCCTTTTCTCTTACTAGGGCCACCGTAACATTAAAGCGGTCTCAATATCTATCCCCACGTGCATGAGCTTTACGCGCCTGCGAAAACATATAATCCACTTACGAATCTTTCAGAAGCAACCGGTATGTGTTGCATAAGTCAAACAATGGGAAACAAATTTTTCCCTTTTTCTCTTACTAGGGCCCCCGAAACATTAAATCGGTCCCAATAACTAACCGCATGTACATGACCTTGGTGCGCCCGCGAAAACATAAAATCGACTTCCGACACTTTCGGAGGCAACCGGTACCTGTTGCATAAGTCAAACAATGGGAACCAAATTTTCTTCCATTTTTCTCTTACTAGGGCCCCCGAAACATTAAATCGGTCCCAATAACTAACCGCATGTACATGACCTTTGCGTGCCCGCGAAAACATATTATCGACTTCCGATGCTTTCGGAAGCAACCGGTTCCTGTTGCATAAGTAAGAAAAGGAAAACTGACTTTTGCCCTACCCTTTCTTCTAAATACATAGACAAGAACTGTAACTTGGCTCTCACGACTACCCACTCATTTGTAGCAGTTTTACTCGCTGTGCAGAAACAGCCATACGCGGCTCTTGCGCGCAGCCAAAGCCATCAAAGATATAGCATGATACCGAAATCTTTCCCATGAAAATGTCTTGTACATCTTTAAAGTATATTGAAATTGGCCAATTACATAAGAATAAATGATAATAATTAAAGAAAATGATAAAAATAAAAAAAAAAAAAAAAAAAAAAAAAAAAATGGCACAGCTGGGGTTCGAACCTCTGGCCACCAGAGCCAAAAAGGCTCTTGGCACAGCGGTCTTACCCACTGTGCTATGGAGGCAACTGGAAATGAGTCTGGCTATATATACCTATAACCATATCCCCCCTCCCTTCCCATAATTCCTTGGAGAAAAAAAATCCAAGATGGCGGCCAAGAAAAACAAAATGGCGGCTAAACCATCGATCTAAACAATAAGGGAAGTTTTAAAGTGCTTTTAGGTCTTCTTTGAAGGCTGATATGTAATCCTTAGCAAACTGAGATGCATTCTCCATCCATACACGCCAGAATTTACCGACATTGGACTATAATTTAGGAAAACAGGGTGACAGAAGAACTTGATCACATGTTTTCGAGCAGACTACCAGGTTGACAACCCTGGATCCGATTTGTCATTCTAGTTCAGGCCGGCTTCCACACTGCACATTGATACATTGAATATGCTAAGATGATCAATGGACAGTGTAAAAGCCCCAGAAAATATTGTCACAAGTGGATAAATTTAGAAAGACAACTATTTCTGTAGCAACTGGTTCCTGTAGCATGAGTCGAAGAAAAGGAACTATATTTTGTATTATTTCTCTTCATATGTAGACAAGAAATGTAGTTACGATGACTACCAACTCATATGTGCCGGTTACGCACCCGTGAAAACATGAAATATCGACTCATGATGCCTTCGGAAGCAACCGCTACCTGTTGCATAAGTCAAACAATTAGAGCCAATTTTTTCCCTTTTCTCTTACTAGGGCCACCGTAACATTAAAGCGGTCTCAATATCTATCCCCACGTGCATGAGCTTTACGCGCCTGCGAAAACATATAATCCACTTACGAATCTTTCAGAAGCAACCGGTATGTGTTGCATAAGTCAAACAATGGGAAACAAATTTTTCCCTTTTTCTCTTACTAGGGCCCCCGAAACATTAAATCGGTCCCAATAACTAACCGCATGTACATGACCTTGGTGCGCCCGCGAAAACATAAAATCGACTTCCGACACTTTCGGAGGCAACCGGTACCTGTTGCATAAGTCAAACAATGGGAACCAAATTTTCTTCCATTTTTCTCTTACTAGGGCCCCCGAAACATTAAATCGGTCCCAATAACTAACCGCATGTACATGACCTTTGCGTGCCCGCGAAAACATATTATCGACTTCCGATGCTTTCGGAAGCAACCGGTTCCTGTTGCATAAGTAAGAAAAGGAAAACTGACTTTTGCCCTACCCTTTCTTCTAAATACATAGACAAGAACTGTAACTTGGCTCTCACGACTACCCACTCATTTGTAGCAGTTTTACTCGCTGTGCAGAAACAGCCATACGCGGCTCTTGCGCGCAGCCAAAGCCATCAAAGATATAGCATGATACCGAAATCTTTCCCATGAAAATGTCTTGTACATCTTTAAAGTATATTGAAATTGGCCAATTACATAAGAATAAATGATAATAATTAAAGAAAATGATAAAAATAAAAAAAAAAAAAAAAAAAAAAAAAAAAATGGCACAGCTGGGGTTCGAACCTCTGGCCACCAGAGCCAAAAAGGCTCTTGGCACAGCGGTCTTACCCACTGTGCTATGGAGGCAACTGGAAATGAGTCTGGCTATATATACCTATAACCATATCCCCCCTCCCTTCCCATAATTCCTTGGAGAAAAAAAATCCAAGATGGCGGCCAAGAAAAACAAAATGGCGGCTAAACCATCGATCTAAACAATAAGGGAAGTTTTAAAGTGCTTTTAGGTCTTCTTTGAAGGCTGATATGTAATCCTTAGCAAACTGAGATGCATTCTCCATCCATACACGCCAGAATTTACCGACATTGGACTATAATTTAGGAAAACAGGGTGACAGAAGAACTTGATCACATGTTTTCGAGCAGACTACCAGGTTGACAACCCTGGATCCGATTTGTCATTCTAGTTCAGGCCGGCTTCCACACTGCACATTGATACATTGAATATGCTAAGATGATCAATGGACAGTGTAAAAGCCCCAGAAAATATTGTCACAAGTGGATAAATTTAGAAAGACAACTATTTCTGTAGCAACTGGTTCCTGTAGCATGAGTCGAAGAAAAGGAACTATATTTTGTATTATTTCTCTTCATATGTAGACAAGAAATGTAGTTACGATGACTACCAACTCATATGTGCCGGTTACGCACCCGTGAAAACATGAAATATTGACTCATGATGCCTTCGGAAGCAACCGCTACCTGTTGCATAAGTCAAACAATTAGAGCCAATTTTTTCCCTTTTCTCTTACTAGGGCCACCGTAACATTAAAGCGGTCTCAATATCTATCCCCACGTGCATGAGCTTTACGCGCCTGCGAAAACATATAATCCACTTACGAATCTTTCAGAAGCAACCGGTATGTGTTGCATAAGTCAAACAATGGGAAACAAATTTTTCCCTTTTTCTCTTACTAGGGCCCCCGAAACATTAAATCGGTCCCAATAACTAACCGCATGTACATGACCTTGGTGCGCCCGCGAAAACATAAAATCGACTTCCGACACTTTCGGAGGCAACCGGTACCTGTTGCATAAGTCAAACAATGGGAACCAAATTTTCTTCCATTTTTCTCTTACTAGGGCCCCCGAAACATTAAATCGGTCCCAATAACTAACCGCATGTACATGACCTTTGCGTGCCCGCGAAAACATATTATCGACTTCCGATGCTTTCGGAAGCAACCGGTTCCTGTTGCATAAGTAAGAAAAGGAAAATTGACTTTTGCCCTACCCTTTCTTCTAAATACATAGACAAGAACTGTAACTTGGCTCTCACGACTACCCACTCATTTGTAGCAGTTTTACTCGCTGTGCAGAAACAGCCATACGCGGCTCTTGCGCGCAGCCAAAGCCATCAAAGATATAGCATGATACCGAAATCTTTCCCATGAAAATGTCTTGTACATCTTTAAAGTATATTGAAATTGGCCAATTACATAAGAATAAATGATAATAATTAAAGAAAATGATAAAAATAAAAAAAAAAAAAAAAAAAAAAAAAAAATGGCACAGCTGGGGTTCGAACCTCTGGCCACCAGAGCCAAAAAGGCTCTTGGCACAGCGGTCTTACCCACTGTGCTATGGAGGCAACTGGAAATGAGTCTGGCTATATATACCTATAACCATATCCCCCCTCCCTTCCCATAATTCCTTGGAGAAAAAAAATCCAAGATGGCGGCCAAGAAAAACAAAATGGCGGCTAAACCATCGATCTAAACAATAAGGGAAGTTTTAAAGTGCTTTTAGGTCTTCTTTGAAGGCTGATATGTAATCCTTAGCAAACTGAGATGCATTCTCCATCCATACACGCCAGAATTTACCGACATTGGACTATAATTTAGGAAAACAGGGTGACAGAAGAACTTGATCACATGTTTTCGAGCAGACTACCAGGTTGACAACCCTGGATCCGATTTGTCATTCTAGTTCAGGCCGGCTTCCACACTGCACATTGATACATTGAATATGCTAAGATGATCAATGGACAGTGTAAAAGCCCCAGAAAATATTGTCACAAGTGGATAAATTTAGAAAGACAACTATTTCTGTAGCAACTGGTTCCTGTAGCATGAGTCGAAGAAAAGGAACTATATTTTGTATTATTTCTCTTCATATGTAGACAAGAAATGTAGTTACGATGACTACCAACTCATATGTGCCGGTTACGCACCCGTGAAAACATGAAATATCGACTCATGATGCCTTCGGAAGCAACCGCTACCTGTTGCATAAGTCAAACAATTAGAGCCAATTTTTTCCCTTTTCTCTTACTAGGGCCACCGTAACATTAAAGCGGTCTCAATATCTATCCCCACGTGCATGAGCTTTACGCGCCTGCGAAAACATATAATCCACTTACGAATCTTTCAGAAGCAACCGGTATGTGTTGCATAAGTCAAACAATGGGAAACAAATTTTTCCCTTTTTCTCTTACTAGGGCCCCCGAAACATTAAATCGGTCCCAATAACTAACCGCATGTACATGACCTTGGTGCGCCCGCGAAAACATAAAATCGACTTCCGACACTTTCGGAGGCAACCGGTACCTGTTGCATAAGTCAAACAATGGGAACCAAATTTTCTTCCATTTTTCTCTTACTAGGGCCCCCGAAACATTAAATCGGTCCCAATAACTAACCGCATGTACATGACCTTTGCGTGCCCGCGAAAACATATTATCGACTTCCGATGCTTTCGGAAGCAACCGGTTCCTGTTGCATAAGTAAGAAAAGGAAAACTGACTTTTGCCCTACCCTTTCTTCTAAATACATAGACAAGAACTGTAACTTGGCTCTCACGACTACCCACTCATTTGTAGCAGTTTTACTCGCTGTGCAGAAACAGCCATACGCGGCTCTTGCGCGCAGCCAAAGCCATCAAAGATATAGCATGATACCGAAATCTTTCCCATGAAAATGTCTTGTACATCTTTAAAGTATATTGAAATTGGCCAATTACATAAGAATAAATGATAATAATTAAAGAAAATGATAAAAATAAAAAAAAAAAAAAAAAAAAAAAAAAAAATGGCACAGCTGGGGTTCGAACCTCTGGCCACCAGAGCCAAAAAGGCTCTTGGCACAGCGGTCTTACCCACTGTGCTATGGAGGCAACTGGAAATGAGTCTGGCTATATATACCTATAACCATATCCCCCCTCCCTTCCCATAATTCCTTGGAGAAAAAAAATCCAAGATGGCGGCCAAGAAAAACAAAATGGCGGCTAAACCATCGATCTAAACAATAAGGGAAGTTTTAAAGTGCTTTTAGGTCTTCTTTGAAGGCTGATATGTAATCCTTAGCAAACTGAGATGCATTCTCCATCCATACACGCCAGAATTTACCGACATTGGACTATAATTTAGGAAAACAGGGTGACAGAAGAACTTGATCACATGTTTTCGAGCAGACTACCAGGTTGACAACCCTGGATCCGATTTGTCATTCTAGTTCAGGCCGGCTTCCACACTGCACATTGATACATTGAATATGCTAAGATGATCAATGGACAGTGTAAAAGCCCCAGAAAATATTGTCACAAGTGGATAAATTTAGAAAGACAACTATTTCTGTAGCAACTGGTTCCTGTAGCATGAGTCGAAGAAAAGGAACTATATTTTGTATTATTTCTCTTCATATGTAGACAAGAAATGTAGTTACGATGACTACCAACTCATATGTGCCGGTTACGCACCCGTGAAAACATGAAATATCGACTCATGATGCCTTCGGAAGCAACCGCTACCTGTTGCATAAGTCAAACAATTAGAGCCAATTTTTTCCCTTTTCTCTTACTAGGGCCACCGTAACATTAAAGCGGTCTCAATATCTATCCCCACGTGCATGAGCTTTACGCGCCTGCGAAAACATATAATCCACTTACGAATCTTTCAGAAGCAACCGGTATGTGTTGCATAAGTCAAACAATGGGAAACAAATTTTTCCCTTTTTCTCTTACTAGGGCCCCCGAAACATTAAATCGGTCCCAATAACTAACCGCATGTACATGACCTTGGTGCGCCCGCGAAAACATAAAATCGACTTCCGACACTTTCGGAGGCAACCGGTACCTGTTGCATAAGTCAAACAATGGGAACCAAATTTTCTTCCATTTTTCTCTTACTAGGGCCCCCGAAACATTAAATCGGTCCCAATAACTAACCGCATGTACATGACCTTTGCGTGCCCGCGAAAACATATTATCGACTTCCGATGCTTTCGGAAGCAACCGGTTCCTGTTGCATAAGTAAGAAAAGGAAAATTGACTTTTGCCCTACCCTTTCTTCTAAATACATAGACAAGAACTGTAACTTGGCTCTCACGACTACCCACTCATTTGTAGCAGTTTTACTCGCTGTGCAGAAACAGCCATACGCGGCTCTTGCGCGCAGCCAAAGCCATCAAAGATATAGCATGATACCGAAATCTTTCCCATGAAAATGTCTTGTACATCTTTAAAGTATATTGAAATTGGCCAATTACATAAGAATAAATGATAATAATTAAAGAAAATGATAAAAATAAAAAAAAAAAAAAAAAAAAAAAAAATGGCACAGCTGGGGTTCGAACCTCTGGCCACCAGAGCCAAAAAGGCTCTTGGCACAGCGGTCTTACCCACTGTGCTATGGAGGCAACTGGAAATGAGTCTGGCTATATATACCTATAACCATATCCCCCCTCCCTTCCCATAATTCCTTGGAGAAAAAAATCCAAGATGGCGGCCAAGAAAAACAAAATGGCGGCTAAACCATCGATCTAAACAATAAGGGAAGTTTTAAAGTGCTTTTAGGTCTTCTTTGAAGGCTGATATGTAATCCTTAGCAAACTGAGATGCATTCTCCATCCATACACGCCAGAATTTACCGACATTGGACTATAATTTAGGAAAACAGGGTGACAGAAGAACTTGATCACATGTTTTCGAGCAGACTACCAGGTTGACAACCCTGGATCCAATTTGTCATTCTAGTTCAGGCCGGCTTCCACACTGCACATTGATACATTGAATATGCTAAGATGATCAATGGACAGTGTAAAAGCCCCAGAAAATATTGTCACAAGTGGATAAATTTAGAAAGACAACTATTTCTGTAGCAACTGGTTCCTGTAGCATGAGTCGAAGAAAAGGAACTATATTTTGTATTATTTCTCTTCATATGTAGACAAGAAATGTAGTTACGATGACTACCAACTCATATGTGCCGGTTACGCACCCGTGAAAACATGAAATATCGACTCATGATGCCTTCGGAAGCAACCGCTACCTGTTGCATAAGTCAAACAATTAGAGCCAATTTTTTCCCTTTTCTCTTACTAGGGCCACCGTAACATTAAAGCGGTCTCAATATCTATCCCCACGTGCATGAGCTTTACGCGCCTGCGAAAACATATAATCCACTTACGAATCTTTCAGAAGCAACCGGTATGTGTTGCATAAGTCAAACAATGGGAAACAAATTTTTCCCTTTTTCTCTTACTAGGGCCCCCGAAACATTAAATCGGTCCCAATAACTAACCGCATGTACATGACCTTGGTGCGCCCGCGAAAACATAAAATCGACTTCCGACACTTTCGGAGGCAACCGGTACCTGTTGCATAAGTCAAACAATGGGAACCAAATTTTCTTCCATTTTTCTCTTACTAGGGCCCCCGAAACATTAAATCGGTCCCAATAACTAACCGCATGTACATGACCTTTGCGTGCCCGCGAAAACATATTATCGACTTCCGATGCTTTCGGAAGCAACCGGTTCCTGTTGCATAAGTAAGAAAAGGAAAACTGACTTTTGCCCTACCCTTTCTTCTAAATACATAGACAAGAACTGTAACTTGGCTCTCACGACTACCCACTCATTTGTAGCAGTTTTACTCGCTGTGCAGAAACAGCCATACGCGGCTCTTGCGCGCAGCCAAAGCCATCAAAGATATAGCATGATACCGAAATCTTTCCCATGAAAATGTCTTGTACATCTTTAAAGTATATTGAAATTGGCCAATTACATAAGAATAAATGATAATAATTAAAGAAAATGATAAAAATAAAAAAAAAAAAAAAAAAAAAAAAAAAAATGGCACAGCTGGGGTTCGAACCTCTGGCCACCAGAGCCAAAAAGGCTCTTGGCACAGCGGTCTTACCCACTGTGCTATGGAGGCAACTGGAAATGAGTCTGGCTATATATACCTATAACCATATCCCCCCTCCCTTCCCATAATTCCTTGGAGAAAAAAAATCCAAGATGGCGGCCAAGAAAAACAAAATGGCGGCTAAACCATCGATCTAAACAATAAGGGAAGTTTTAAAGTGCTTTTAGGTCTTCTTTGAAGGCTGATATGTAATCCTTAGCAAACTGAGATGCATTCTCCATCCATACACGCCAGAATTTACCGACATTGGACTATAATTTAGGAAAACAGGGTGACAGAAGAACTTGATCACATGTTTTCGAGCAGACTACCAGGTTGACAACCCTGGATCCGATTTGTCATTCTAGTTCAGGCCGGCTTCCACACTGCACATTGATACATTGAATATGCTAAGATGATCAATGGACAGTGTAAAAGCCCCAGAAAATATTGTCACAAGTGGATAAATTTAGAAAGACAACTATTTCTGTAGCAACTGGTTCCTGTAGCATGAGTCGAAGAAAAGGAACTATATTTTGTATTATTTCTCTTCATATGTAGACAAGAAATGTAGTTACGATGACTACCAACTCATATGTGCCGGTTACGCACCCGTGAAAACATGAAATATCGACTCATGATGCCTTCGGAAGCAACCGCTACCTGTTGCATAAGTCAAACAATTAGAGCCAATTTTTTCCCTTTTCTCTTACTAGGGCCACCGTAACATTAAAGCGGTCTCAATATCTATCCCCACGTGCATGAGCTTTACGCGCCTGCGAAAACATATAATCCACTTACGAATCTTTCAGAAGCAACCGGTATGTGTTGCATAAGTCAAACAATGGGAAACAAATTTTTCCCTTTTTCTCTTACTAGGGCCCCCGAAACATTAAATCGGTCCCAATAACTAACCGCATGTACATGACCTTGGTGCGCCCGCGAAAACATAAAATCGACTTCCGACACTTTCGGAGGCAACCGGTACCTGTTGCATAAGTCAAACAATGGGAACCAAATTTTCTTCCATTTTTCTCTTACTAGGGCCCCCGAAACATTAAATCGGTCCCAATAACTAACCGCATGTACATGACCTTTGCGTGCCCGCGAAAACATATTATCGACTTCCGATGCTTTCGGAAGCAACCGGTTCCTGTTGCATAAGTAAGAAAAGGAAAACTGACTTTTGCCCTACCCTTTCTTCTAAATACATAGACAAGAACTGTAACTTGGCTCTCACGACTACCCACTCATTTGTAGCAGTTTTACTCGCTGTGCAGAAACAGCCATACGCGGCTCTTGCGCGCAGCCAAAGCCATCAAAGATATAGCATGATACCGAAATCTTTCCCATGAAAATGTCTTGTACATCTTTAAAGTATATTGAAATTGGCCAATTACATAAGAATAAATGATAATAATTAAAGAAAATGATAGAAATAAAAAAAAAAAAAAAAAAAAAAAAAAAAATGGCACAGCTGGGGTTCGAACCTCTGGCCACCAGAGCCAAAAAGGCTCTTGGCACAGCGGTCTTACCCACTGTGCTATGGAGGCAACTGGAAATGAGTCTGGCTATATATACCTATAACCATATCCCCCCTCCCTTCCCATAATTCCTTGGAGAAAAAAAATCCAAGATGGCGGCCAAGAAAAACAAAATGGCGGCTAAACCATCGATCTAAACAATAAGGGAAGTTTTAAAGTGCTTTTAGGTCTTCTTTGAAGGCTGATATGTAATCCTTAGCAAACTGAGATGCATTCTCCATCCATACACGCCAGAATTTACCGACATTGGACTATAATTTAGGAAAACAGGGTGACAGAAGAACTTGATCACATGTTTTCGAGCAGACTACCAGGTTGACAACCCTGGATCCGATTTGTCATTCTAGTTCAGGCCGGCTTCCACACTGCACATTGATACATTGAATATGCTAAGATGATCAATGGACAGTGTAAAAGCCCCAGAAAATATTGTCACAAGTGGATAAATTTAGAAAGACAACTATTTCTGTAGCAACTGGTTCCTGTAGCATGAGTCGAAGAAAAGGAACTATATTTTGTATTATTTCTCTTCATATGTAGACAAGAAATGTAGTTACGATGACTACCAACTCATATGTGCCGGTTACGCACCCGTGAAAACATGAAATATCGACTCATGATGCCTTCGGAAGCAACCGCTACCTGTTGCATAAGTCAAACAATTAGAGCCAATTTTTTCCCTTTTCTCTTACTAGGGCCACCGTAACATTAAAGCGGTCTCAATATCTATCCCCACGTGCATGAGCTTTACGCGCCTGCGAAAACATATAATCCACTTACGAATCTTTCAGAAGCAACCGGTATGTGTTGCATAAGTCAAACAATGGGAAACAAATTTTTCCCTTTTTCTCTTACTAGGGCCCCCGAAACATTAAATCGGTCCCAATAACTAACCGCATGTACATGACCTTGGTGCGCCCGCGAAAACATAAAATCGACTTCCGACACTTTCGGAGGCAACCGGTACCTGTTGCATAAGTCAAACAATGGGAACCAAATTTTCTTCCATTTTTCTCTTACTAGGGCCCCCGAAACATTAAATCGGTCCCAATAACTAACCGCATGTACATGACCTTTGCGTGCCCGCGAAAACATATTATCGACTTCCGATGCTTTCGGAAGCAACCGGTTCCTGTTGCATAAGTAAGAAAAGGAAAACTGACTTTTGCCCTACCCTTTCTTCTAAATACATAGACAAGAACTGTAACTTGGCTCTCACGACTACCCACTCATTTGTAGCAGTTTTACTCGCTGTGCAGAAACAGCCATACGTGGCTCTTGCGCGCAGCCAAAGCCATCAAAGATATAGCATGATACCGAAATCTTTCCCATGAAAATGTCTTGTACATCTTTAAAGTATATTGAAATTGGCCAATTACATAAGAATAAATGATAATAATTAAAGAAAATGATAAAAATAAAAAAAAAAAAAAAAAAAAAAAAAAAATGGCACAGCTGGGGTTCGAACCTCTGGCCACCAGAGCCAAAAAGGCTCTTGGCACAGCGGTCTTACCCACTGTGCTATGGAGGCAACTGGAAATGAGTCTGGCTATATATACCTATAACCATATCCCCCCTCCCTTCCCATAATTCCTTGGAGAAAAAAAATCCAAGATGGCGGCCAAGAAAAACAAAATGGCGGCTAAACCATCGATCTAAACAATAAGGGAAGTTTTAAAGTGCTTTTAGGTCTTCTTTGAAGGCTGATATGTAATCCTTAGCAAACTGAGATGCATTCTCCATCCATACACGCCAGAATTTACCGACATTGGACTATAATTTAGGAAAACAGGGTGACAGAAGAACTTGATCACATGTTTTCGAGCAGACTACCAGGTTGACAACCCTGGATCCGATTTGTCATTCTAGTTCAGGCCGGCTTCCACACTGCACATTGATACATTGAATATGCTAAGATGATCAATGGACAGTGTAAAAGCCCCAGAAAATATTGTCACAAGTGGATAAATTTAGAAAGACAACTATTTCTGTAGCAACTGGTTCCTGTAGCATGAGTCGAAGAAAAGGAACTATATTTTGTATTATTTCTCTTCATATGTAGACAAGAAATGTAGTTACGATGACTACCAACTCATATGTGCCGGTTACGCACCCGTGAAAACATGAAATATCGACTCATGATGCCTTCGGAAGCAACCGCTACCTGTTGCATAAGTCAAACAATTAGAGCCAATTTTTTCCCTTTTCTCTTACTAGGGCCACCGTAACATTAAAGCGGTCTCAATATCTATCCCCACGTGCATGAGCTTTACGCGCCTGCGAAAACATATAATCCACTTACGAATCTTTCAGAAGCAACCGGTATGTGTTGCATAAGTCAAACAATGGGAAACAAATTTTTCCCTTTTTCTCTTACTAGGGCCCCCGAAACATTAAATCGGTCCCAATAACTAACCGCATGTACATGACCTTGGTGCGCCCGCGAAAACATAAAATCGACTTCCGACACTTTCGGAGGCAACCGGTACCTGTTGCATAAGTCAAACAATGGGAACCAAATTTTCTTCCATTTTTCTCTTACTAGGGCCCCCGAAACATTAAATCGGTCCCAATAACTAACCGCATGTACATGACCTTTGCGTGCCCGCGAAAACATATTATCGACTTCCGATGCTTTCGGAAGCAACCGGTTCCTGTTGCATAAGTAAGAAAAGGAAAACTGACTTTTGCCCTACCCTTTCTTCTAAATACATAGACAAGAACTGTAACTTGGCTCTCACGACTACCCACTCATTTGTAGCAGTTTTACTCGCTGTGCAGAAACAGCCATACGCGGCTCTTGCGCGCAGCCAAAGCCATCAAAGATATAGCATGATACCGAAATCTTTCCCATGAAAATGTCTTGTACATCTTTAAAGTATATTGAAATTGGCCAATTACATAAGAATAAATGATAATAATTAAAGAAAATGATAAAAATAAAAAAAAAAAAAAAAAAAAAATGGCACAGCTGGGGTTCGAACCTCTGGCCACCAGAGCCAAAAAGGCTCTTGGCACAGCGGTCTTACCCACTGTGCTATGGAGGCAACTGGAAATGAGTCTGGCTATATATACCTATAACCATATCCCCCCTCCCTTCCCATAATTCCTTGGAGAAAAAAAATCCAAGATGGCGGCCAAGAAAAACAAAATGGCGGCTAAACCATCGATCTAAACAATAAGGGAAGTTTTAAAGTGCTTTTAGGTCTTCTTTGAAGGCTGATATGTAATCCTTAGCAAACTGAGATGCATTCTCCATCCATACACGCCAGAATTTACCGACATTGGACTATAATTTAGGAAAACAGGGTGACAGAAGAACTTGATCACATGTTTTCGAGCAGACTACCAGGTTGACAACCCTGGATCCGATTTGTCATTCTAGTTCAGGCCGGCTTCCACACTGCACATTGATACATTGAATATGCTAAGATGATCAATGGACAGTGTAAAAGCCCCAGAAAATATTGTCACAAGTGGATAAATTTAGAAAGACAACTATTTCTGTAGCAACTGGTTCCTGTAGCATGAGTCGAAGAAAAGGAACTATATTTTGTATTATTTCTCTTCATATGTAGACAAGAAATGTAGTTACGATGACTACCAACTCATATGTGCCGGTTACGCACCCGTGAAAACATGAAATATCGACTCATGATGCCTTCGGAAGCAACCGCTACCTGTTGCATAAGTCAAACAATTAGAGCCAATTTTTTCCCTTTTCTCTTACTAGGGCCACCGTAACATTAAAGCGGTCTCAATATCTATCCCCACGTGCATGAGCTTTACGCGCCTGCGAAAACATATAATCCACTTACGAATCTTTCAGAAGCAACCGGTATGTGTTGCATAAGTCAAACAATGGGAAACAAATTTTTCCCTTTTTCTCTTACTAGGGCCCCCGAAACATTAAATCGGTCCCAATAACTAACCGCATGTACATGACCTTGGTGCGCCCGCGAAAACATAAAATCGACTTCCGACACTTTCGGAGGCAACCGGTACCTGTTGCATAAGTCAAACAATGGGAACCAAATTTTCTTCCATTTTTCTCTTACTAGGGCCCCCGAAACATTAAATCGGTCCCAATAACTAACCGCATGTACATGACCTTTGCGTGCCCGCGAAAACATATTATCGACTTCCGATGCTTTCGGAAGCAACCGGTTCCTGTTGCATAAGTAAGAAAAGGAAAACTGACTTTTGCCCTACCCTTTCTTCTAAATACATAGACAAGAACTGTAACTTGGCTCTCACGACTACCCACTCATTTGTAGCAGTTTTACTCGCTGTGCAGAAACAGCCATACGTGGCTCTTGCGCGCAGCCAAAGCCATCAAAGATATAGCATGATACCGAAATCTTTCCCATGAAAATGTCTTGTACATCTTTAAAGTATATTGAAATTGGCCAATTACATAAGAATAAATGATAATAATTAAAGAAAATGATAAAAATAAAAAAAAAAAAAAAAAAAAAAAAAAAAATGGCACAGCTGGGGTTCGAACCTCTGGCCACCAGAGCCAAAAAGGCTCTTGGCACAGCGGTCTTACCCACTGTGCTATGGAGGCAACTGGAAATGAGTCTGGCTATATATACCTATAACCATATCCCCCCTCCCTTCCCATAATTCCTTGGAGAAAAAAAATCCAAGATGGCGGCCAAGAAAAACAAAATGGCGGCTAAACCATCGATCTAAACAATAAGGGAAGTTTTAAAGTGCTTTTAGGTCTTCTTTGAAGGCTGATATGTAATCCTTAGCAAACTGAGATGCATTCTCCATCCATACACGCCAGAATTTACCGACATTGGACTATAATTTAGGAAAACAGGGTGACAGAAGAACTTGATCACATGTTTTCGAGCAGACTACCAGGTTGACAACCCTGGATCCGATTTGTCATTCTAGTTCAGGCCGGCTTCCACACTGCACATTGATACATTGAATATGCTAAGATGATCAATGGACAGTGTAAAAGCCCCAGAAAATATTGTCACAAGTGGATAAATTTAGAAAGACAACTATTTCTGTAGCAACTGGTTCCTGTAGCATGAGTCGAAGAAAAGGAACTATATTTTGTATTATTTCTCTTCATATGTAGACAAGAAATGTAGTTACGATGACTACCAACTCATATGTGCCGGTTACGCACCCGTGAAAACATGAAATATCGACTCATGATGCCTTCGGAAGCAACCGCTACCTGTTGCATAAGTCAAACAATTAGAGCCAATTTTTTCCCTTTTCTCTTACTAGGGCCACCGTAACATTAAAGCGGTCTCAATATCTATCCCCACGTGCATGAGCTTTACGCGCCTGCGAAAACATATAATCCACTTACGAATCTTTCAGAAGCAACCGGTATGTGTTGCATAAGTCAAACAATGGGAAACAAATTTTTCCCTTTTTCTCTTACTAGGGCCCCCGAAACATTAAATCGGTCCCAATAACTAACCGCATGTACATGACCTTGGTGCGCCCGCGAAAACATAAAATCGACTTCCGACACTTTCGGAGGCAACCGGTACCTGTTGCATAAGTCAAACAATGGGAACCAAATTTTCTTCCATTTTTCTCTTACTAGGGCCCCCGAAACATTAAATCGGTCCCAATAACTAACCGCATGTACATGACCTTTGCGTGCCCGCGAAAACATATTATCGACTTCCGATGCTTTCGGAAGCAACCGGTTCCTGTTGCATAAGTAAGAAAAGGAAAACTGACTTTTGCCCTACCCTTTCTTCTAAATACATAGACAAGAACTGTAACTTGGCTCTCACGACTACCCACTCATTTGTAGCAGTTTTACTCGCTGTGCAGAAACAGCCATACGCGGCTCTTGCGCGCAGCCAAAGCCATCAAAGATATAGCATGATACCGAAATCTTTCCCATGAAAATGTCTTGTACATCTTTAAAGTATATTGAAATTGGCCAATTACATAAGAATAAATGATAATAATTAAAGAAAATGATAAAAATAAAAAAAAAAAAAAAAAAAAAATGGCACAGCTGGGGTTCGAACCTCTGGCCACCAGAGCCAAAAAGGCTCTTGGCACAGCGGTCTTACCCACTGTGCTATGGAGGCAACTGGAAATGAGTCTGGCTATATATACCTATAACCATATCCCCCCTCCCTTCCCATAATTCCTTGGAGAAAAAAAATCCAAGATGGCGGCCAAGAAAAACAAAATGGCGGCTAAACCATCGATCTAAACAATAAGGGAAGTTTTAAAGTGCTTTTAGGTCTTCTTTGAAGGCTGATATGTAATCCTTAGCAAACTGAGATGCATTCTCCATCCATACACGCCAGAATTTACCGACATTGGACTATAATTTAGGAAAACAGGGTGACAGAAGAACTTGATCACATGTTTTCGAGCAGACTACCAGGTTGACAACCCTGGATCCGATTTGTCATTCTAGTTCAGGCCGGCTTCCACACTGCACATTGATACATTGAATATGCTAAGATGATCAATGGACAGTGTAAAAGCCCCAGAAAATATTGTCACAAGTGGATAAATTTAGAAAGACAACTATTTCTGTAGCAACTGGTTCCTGTAGCATGAGTCGAAGAAAAGGAACTATATTTTGTATTATTTCTCTTCATATGTAGACAAGAAATGTAGTTACGATGACTACCAACTCATATGTGCCGGTTACGCACCCGTGAAAACATGAAATATCGACTCATGATGCCTTCGGAAGCAACCGCTACCTGTTGCATAAGTCAAACAATTAGAGCCAATTTTTTCCCTTTTCTCTTACTAGGGCCACCGTAACATTAAAGCGGTCTCAATATCTATCCCCACGTGCATGAGCTTTACGCGCCTGCGAAAACATATAATCCACTTACGAATCTTTCAGAAGCAACCGGTATGTGTTGCATAAGTCAAACAATGGGAAACAAATTTTTCCCTTTTTCTCTTACTAGGGCCCCCGAAACATTAAATCGGTCCCAATAACTAACCGCATGTACATGACCTTGGTGCGCCCGCGAAAACATAAAATCGACTTCCGACACTTTTGGAGGCAACCGGTACCTGTTGCATAAGTCAAACAATGGGAACCAAATTTTCTTCCATTTTTCTCTTACTAGGGCCCCCGAAACATTAAATCGGTCCCAATAACTAACCGCATGTACATGACCTTTGCGTGCCCGCGAAAACATATTATCGACTTCCGATGCTTTCGGAAGCAACCGGTTCCTGTTGCATAAGTAAGAAAAGGAAAACTGACTTTTGCCCTACCCTTTCTTCTAAATACATAGACAAGAACTGTAACTTGGCTCTCACGACTACCCACTCATTTGTAGCAGTTTTACTCGCTGTGCAGAAACAGCCATACGCGGCTCTTGCGCGCAGCCAAAGCCATCAAAGATATAGCATGATACCGAAATCTTTCCCATGAAAATGTCTTGTACATCTTTAAAGTATATTGAAATTGGCCAATTACATAAGAATAAATGATAATAATTAAAGAAAATGATAAAAATAAAAGAAAAAAAAAAAAAAAAATGGCACAGCTGGGGTTCGAACCTCTGGCCACCAGAGCCAAAAAGGCTCTTGGCACAGCGGTCTTACCCACTGTGCTATGGAGGCAACTGGAAATGAGTCTGGCTATATATACCTATAACCATATCCCCCCTCCCTTCCCATAATTCCTTGGAGAAAAAAAATCCAAGATGGCGGCCAAGAAAAACAAAATGGCGGCTAAACCATCGATCTAAACAATAAGGGAAGTTTTAAAGTGCTTTTAGGTCTTCTTTGAAGGCTGATATGTAATCCTTAGCAAACTGAGATGCATTCTCCATCCATACACGCCAGAATTTACCGACATTGGACTATAATTTAGGAAAACAGGGTGACAGAAGAACTTGATCACATGTTTTCGAGCAGACTACCAGGTTGACAACCCTGGATCCGATTTGTCATTCTAGTTCAGGCCGGCTTCCACACTGCACATTGATACATTGAATATGCTAAGATGATCAATGGACAGTGTAAAAGCCCCAGAAAATATTGTCACAAGTGGATAAATTTAGAAAGACAACTATTTCTGTAGCAACTGGTTCCTGTAGCATGAGTCGAAGAAAAGGAACTATATTTTGTATTATTTCTCTTCATATGTAGACAAGAAATGTAGTTACGATGACTACCAACTCATATGTGCCGGTTACGCACCCGTGAAAACATGAAATATCGACTCATGATGCCTTCGGAAGCAACCGCTACCTGTTGCATAAGTCAAACAATTAGAGCCAATTTTTTCCCTTTTCTCTTACTAGGGCCACCGTAACATTAAAGCGGTCTCAATATCTATCCCCATGTGCATGAGCTTTACGCGCCTGCGAAAACATATAATCCACTTACGAATCTTTCAGAAGCAACCGGTATGTGTTGCATAAGTCAAACAATGGGAAACAAATTTTTCCCTTTTTCTCTTACTAGGGCCCCCGAAACATTAAATCGGTCCCAATAACTAACCGCATGTACATGACCTTGGTGCGCCCGCGAAAACATAAAATCGACTTCCGACACTTTCGGAGGCAACCGGTACCTGTTGCATAAGTCAAACAATGGGAACCAAATTTTCTTCCATTTTTCTCTTACTAGGGCCCCCGAAACATTAAATCGGTCCCAATAACTAACCGCATGTACATGACCTTTGCGTGCCCGCGAAAACATAAAATCGACTTCCGACACTTTCGGAGGCAACCGGTACCTGTTGCATAAGTCAAACAATGGGAACCAAATTTTCTTCCATTTTTCTCTTACTAGGGCCCCCGAAACATTAAATCGGTCCCAATAACTAACCGCATGTACATGACCTTTGCGTGCCCGCGAAAACATATTATCGACTTCCGATGCTTTCGGAAGCAACCGGTTCCTGTTGCATAAGTAAGAAAAGGAAAACTGACTTTTGCCCTACCCTTTCTTCTAAATACATAGACAAGAACTGTAACTTGGCTCTCACGACTACCCACTCATTTGTAGCAGTTTTACTCGCTGTGCAGAAACAGCCATACGCGGCTCTTGCGCGCAGCCAAAGCCATCAAAGATATAGCATGATACCGAAATCTTTCCCATGAAAATGTCTTGTACATCTTTAAAGTATATTTAAATTGGCCAATTACATAAGAATAAATGATAATAATTAAAGAAAATGATAAAAATAAAATAAAAAAAAAAAAAAATGGCACAGCTGGGGTTCGAACCTCTGGCCACCAGAGCCAAAAAGGCTCTTGGCACAGCGGTCTTACCCACTGTGCTATGGAGGCAACTGGAAATGAGTCTGGCTATATATACCTATAACCATATCCCCCCTCCCTTCCCATAATTCCTTGGAGAAAAAAAATCCAAGATGGCGGCCAAGAAAAACAAAATGGCGGCTAAACCATCGATCTAAACAATAAGGGAAGTTTTAAAGTGCTTTTAGGTCTTCTTTGAAGGCTGATATGTAATCCTTAGCAAACTGAGATGCATTCTCCATCCATACACGCCAGAATTTACCGACATTGGACTATAATTTAGGAAAACAGGGTGACAGAAGAACTTGATCACATGTTTTCGAGCAGACTACCAGGTTGACAACCCTGGATCCGATTTGTCATTCTAGTTCAGGCCGGCTTCCACACTGCACATTGATACATTGAATATGCTAAGATGATCAATGGACAGTGTAAAAGCCCCAGAAAATATTGTCACAAGTGGATAAATTTAGAAAGACAACTATTTCTGTAGCAACTGGTTCCTGTAGCATGAGTCGAAGAAAAGGAACTATATTTTGTATTATTTCTCTTCATATGTAGACAAGAAATGTAGTTACGATGACTACCAACTCATATGTGCCAGTTACGCACCCGTGAAAACATGAAATATCGACTCATGATGCCTTCGGAAGCAACCGCTACCTGTTGCATAAGTCAAACAATTAGAGCCAATTTTTTCCCTTTTCTCTTACTAGGGCCACCGTAACATTAAAGTGGTCTCAATATCTATCCCCACGTGCATGAGCTTTACGCGCCTGCGAAAACATATAATCCACTTACGAATCTTTCAGAAGCAACCGGTATGTGTTGCATAAGTCAAACAATGGGAAACAAATTTTTCCCTTTTTCTCTTACTAGGGCCCCCGAAACATTAAATCGGTCCCAATAACTAACCGCATGTACATGACCTTGGTGCGCCCGCGAAAACATAAAATCGACTTCCGACACTTTCGGAGGCAACCGGTACCTGTTGCATAAGTCAAACAATGGGAACCAAATTTTCTTCCATTTTTCTCTTACTAGGGCCCCCGAAACATTAAATCGGTCCCAATAACTAACCGCATGTACATGACCTTTGCGTGCCCGCGAAAACATATTATCGACTTCCGATGCTTTCGGAAGCAACCGGTTCCTGTTGCATAAGTAAGAAAAGGAAAACTGACTTTTGCCCTACCCTTTCTTCTAAATACATAGACAAGAACTGTAACTTGGCTCTCACGACTACCCACTCATTTGTAGCAGTTTTACTCGCTGTGCAGAAACAGCCATACGCGGCTCTTGCGCGCAGCCAAAGCCATCAAAGATATAGCATGATACCGAAATCTTTCCCATGAAAATGTCTTGTACATCTTTAAAGTATATTGAAATTGGCCAATTACATAAGAATAAATGATAATAATTAAAGAAAATGATAAAAATAAAAAAAAAAAAAAAAAAAAAATGGCACAGCTGGGGTTCGAACCTCTGGCCACCAGAGCCAAAAAGGCTCTTGGCACAGCGGTCTTACCCACTGTGCTATGGAGGCAACTGGAAATGAGTCTGGCTATATATACCTATAACCATATCCCCCCTCCCTTCCCATAATTCCTTGGAGAAAAAAAATCCAAGATGGCGGCCAAGAAAAACAAAATGGCGGCTAAACCATCGATCTAAACAATAAGGGAAGTTTTAAAGTGCTTTTAGGTCTTCTTTGAAGGCTGATATGTAATCCTTAGCAAACTGAGATGCATTCTCCATCCATACACGCCAGAATTTACCGACATTGGACTATAATTTAGGAAAACAGGGTGACAGAAGAACTTGATCACATGTTTTCGAGCAGACTACCAGGTTGACAACCCTGGATCCGATTTGTCATTCTAGTTCAGGCCGGCTTCCACACTGCACATTGATACATTGAATATGCTAAGATGATCAATGGACAGTGTAAAAGCCCCAGAAAATATTGTCACAAGTGGATAAATTTAGAAAGACAACTATTTCTGTAGCAACTGGTTCCTGTAGCATGAGTCGAAGAAAAGGAACTATATTTTGTATTATTTCTCTTCATATGTAGACAAGAAATGTAGTTACGATGACTACCAACTCATATGTGCCGGTTACGCACCCGTGAAAACATGAAATATCGACTCATGATGCCTTCGGAAGCAACCGCTACCTGTTGCATAAGTCAAACAATTAGAGCCAATTTTTTCCCTTTTCTCTTACTAGGGCCACCGTAACATTAAAGCGGTCTCAATATCTATCCCCACGTGCATGAGCTTTACGCGCCTGCGAAAACATATAATCCACTTACGAATCTTTCAGAAGCAACCGGTATGTGTTGCATAAGTCAAACAATGGGAAACAAATTTTTCCCTTTTTCTCTTACTAGGGCCCCCGAAACATTAAATCGGTCCCAATAACTAACCGCATGTACATGACCTTGGTGCGCCCGCGAAAACATAAAATCGACTTCCGACACTTTCGGAGGCAACCGGTACCTGTTGCATAAGTCAAACAATGGGAACCAAATTTTCTTCCATTTTTCTCTTACTAGGGCCCCCGAAACATTAAATCGGTCCCAATAACTAACCGCATGTACATGAGCTTTGCGTGCCCGCGAAAACATATTATCGACTTCCGATGCTTTCGGAAGCAACCGGTTCCTGTTGCATAAGTAAGAAAAGGAAAACTGACTTTTGCCCTACCCTTTCTTCTAAATACATAGACAAGAACTGTAACTTGGCTCTCACGACTACCCACTCATTTGTAGCAGTTTTACTCGCTGTGCAGAAACAGCCATACGCGGCTCTTGCGCGCAGCCAAAGCCATCAAAGATATAGCATGATACCGAAATCTTTCCCATGAAAATGTCTTGTACATCTTTAAAGTATATTGAAATTGGCCAATTACATAAGAATAAATGATAATAATTAAAGAAAATGATAAAAATAAAAGAAAAAAAAAAAAAAAAAATGGCACAGCTGGGGTTCGAACCTCTGGCCACCAGAGCCAAAAAGGCTCTTGGCACAGCGGTCTTACCCACTGTGCTATGGAGGCAACTGGAAATGAGTCTGGCTATATATACCTATAACCATATCCCCCCTCCCTTCCCATAATTCCTTGGAGAAAAAAAATCCAAGATGGCGGCCAAGAAAAACAAAATGGCGGCTAAACCATCGATCTAAACAATAAGGGAAGTTTTAAAGTGCTTTTAGGTCTTCTTTGAAGGCTGATATGTAATCCTTAGCAAACTGAGATGCATTCTCCATCCATACACGCCAGAATTTACCGACATTGGACTATAATTTAGGAAAACAGGGTGACAGAAGAACTTGATCACATGTTTTCGAGCAGACTACCAGGTTGACAACCCTGGATCCGATTTGTCATTCTAGTTCAGGCCGGCTTCCACACTGCACATTGATACATTGAATATGCTAAGATGATCAATGGACAGTGTAAAAGCCCCAGAAAATATTGTCACAAGTGGATAAATTTAGAAAGACAACTATTTCTGTAGCAACTGGTTCCTGTAGCATGAGTCGAAGAAAAGGAACTATATTTTGTATTATTTCTCTTCATATGTAGACAAGAAATGTAGTTACGATGACTACCAACTCATATGTGCCGGTTACGCACCCGTGAAAACATGAAATATCGACTCATGATGCCTTCGGAAGCAACCGCTACCTGTTGCATAAGTCAAACAATTAGAGCCAATTTTTTCCCTTTTCTCTTACTAGGGCCACCGTAACATTAAAGCGGTCTCAATATCTATCCCCACGTGCATGAGCTTTACGCGCCTGCGAAAACATATAATCCACTTACGAATCTTTCAGAAGCAACCGGTATGTGTTGCATAAGTCAAACAATGGGAAACAAATTTTTCCCTTTTTCTCTTACTAGGGCCCCCGAAACATTAAATCGGTCCCAATAACTAACCGCATGTACATGACCTTGGTGCGCCCGCGAAAACATAAAATCGACTTCCGACACTTTCGGAGGCAACCGGTACCTGTTGCATAAGTCAAACAATGGGAACCAAATTTTCTTCCATTTTTCTCTTACTAGGGCCCCCGAAACATTAAATCGGTCCCAATAACTAACCGCATGTACATGACCTTTGCGTGCCCGCGAAAACATAAAATCGACTTCCGACACTTTCGGAGGCAACCGGTACCTGTTGCATAAGTCAAACAATGGGAACCAAATTTTCTTCCATTTTTCTCTTACTAGGGCCCCCGAAACATTAAATCGGTCCCAATAACTAACCGCATGTACATGAGCTTTGCGTGCCCGCGAAAACATATTATCGATTTCCGATGCTTTCGGAAGCAACCGGTTCCTGTTGCATAAGTAAGAAAAGGAAAACTGACTTTTGCCCTACCCTTTCTTCTAAATACATAGACAAGAACTGTAACTTGGCTCTCACGACTACCCACTCATTTGTAGCAGTTTTACTCGCTGTGCAGAAACAGCCATACGCGGCTCTTGCGCGCAGCCAAAGCCATCAAAGATATAGCATGATACCGAAATCTTTCCCATGAAAATGTCTTGTACATCTTTAAAGTATATTGAAATTGGCCAATTACATAAGAATAAATGATAATAATTAAAGAAAATGATAAAAATAAAAGAAAAAAAAAAAAAAAAAATGGCACAGCTGGGCTTCGAACCTCTTGCCACCAGAGCCAAAAAGGCTCTTGGCACAGCGGTCTTACCCACTGTGCTATGGAGGCAACTGGAAATGAGTCTGGCTATATATACCTATAACCATATCCCCCCTCCCTTCCCATAATTCCTTGGAGAAAAAAAATCCAAGATGGCGGCCAAGAAAAACAAAATGGCGGCTAAACCATCGATCTAAACAATAAGGGAAGTTTTAAAGTGCTTTTAGGTCTTCTTTGAAGGCTGATATGTAATCCTTAGCAAACTGAGATGCATTCTCCATCCATACACGCCAGAATTTACCGACATTGGACTATAATTTAGGAAAACAGGGTGACAGAAGAACTTGATCACATGTTTTCGAGCAGACTACCAGGTTGACAACCCTGGATCCGATTTGTCATTCTAGTTCAGGCCGGCTTCCACACTGCACATTGATACATTGAATATGCTAAGATGATCAATGGACAGTGTAAAAGCCCCAGAAAATATTGTCACAAGTGGATAAATTTAGAAAGACAACTATTTCTGTAGCAACTGGTTCCTGTAGCATGAGTCGAAGAAAAGGAACTATATTTTGTATTATTTCTCTTCATATGTAGACAAGAAATGTAGTTACGATGACTACCAACTCATATGTGCCGGTTACGCACCCGTGAAAACATGAAATATCGACTCATGATGCCTTCGGAAGCAACCGCTACCTGTTGCATAAGTCAAACAATTAGAGCCAATTTTTTCCCTTTTCTCTTACTAGGGCCACCGTAACATTAAAGCGGTCTCAATATCTATCCCCACGTGCATGAGCTTTACGCGCCTGCGAAAACATATAATCCACTTACGAATCTTTCAGAAGCAACCGGTATGTGTTGCATAAGTCAAACAATGGGAAACAAATTTTTCCCTTTTTCTCTTACTAGGGCCCCCGAAACATTAAATCGGTCCCAATAACTAACCGCATGTACATGACCTTGGTGCGCCCGCGAAAACATAAAATCGACTTCCGACACTTTCGGAGGCAACCGGTACCTGTTGCATAAGTCAAACAATGGGAACCAAATTTTCTTCCATTTTTCTCTTACTAGGGCCCCCGAAACATTAAATCGGTCCCAATAACTAACCGCATGTACATGACCTTTGCGTGCCCGCGAAAACATAAAATCGACTTCCGACACTTTCGGAGGCAACCGGTACCTGTTGCATAAGTCAAACAATGGGAACCAAATTTTCTTCCATTTTTCTCTTACTAGGGCCCCCGAAACATTAAATCGGTCCCAATAACTAACCGCATGTACATGACCTTTGCGTGCCCGCGAAAACATATTATCGACTTCCGATGCTTTCGGAAGCAACCGGTTCCTGTTGCATAAGTAAGAAAAGGAAAACTGACTTTTGCCCTACCCTTTCTTCTAAATACATAGACAAGAACTGTAACTTGGCTCTCACGACTACCCACTCATTTGTAGCAGTTTTACTCGCTGTGCAGAAACAGCCATACGCGGCTCTTGCGCGCAGCCAAAGCCATCAAAGATATAGCATGATACCGAAATCTTTCCCATGAAAATGTCTTGTACATCTTTAAAGTATATTGAAATTGGCCAATTACATAAGAATAAATGATAATAATTAAAGAAAATGATAAAAATAAAAGAAAAAAAAAAAAAAAAAAATGGCACAGCTGGGGTTCGAACCTCTGGCCACCAGAGCCAAAAAGGCTCTTGGCACAGCGGTCTTACCCACTGTGCTATGGAGGCAACTGGAAATGAGTCTGGCTATATATACCTATAACCATATCCCCCTCCCTTCCCATAATTCCTTGGAGAAAAAAAATCCAAGATGGCGGCCAAGAAAAACAAAATGGCGGCTAAACCATCGATCTAAACAATAAGGGAAGTTTTAAAGTGCTTTTAGGTCTTCTTTGAAGGCTGATATGTAATCCTTAGCAAACTGAGATGCATTCTCCATCCATACACGCCAGAATTTACCGACATTGGACTATAATTTAGGAAAACAGGGTGACAGAAGAACTTGATCACATGTTTTCGAGCAGACTACCAGGTTGACAACCCTGGATCCGATTTGTCATTCTAGTTCAGGCCGGCTTCCACACTGCACATTGATACATTGAATATGCTAAGATGATCAATGGACAGTGTAAAAGCCCCAGAAAATATTGTCACAAGTGGATAAATTTAGAAAGACAACTATTTCTGTAGCAACTGGTTCCTGTAGCATGAGTCGAAGAAAAGGAACTATATTTTGTATTATTTCTCTTCATATGTAGACAAGAAATGTAGTTACGATGACTACCAACTCATATGTGCCGGTTACGCACCCGTGAAAACATGAAATATCGACTCATGATGCCTTCGGAAGCAACCGCTACCTGTTGCATAAGTCAAACAATTAGAGCCAATTTTTTCCCTTTTCTCTTACTAGGGCCACCGTAACATTAAAGCGGTCTCAATATCTATCCCCACGTGCATGAGCTTTACGCGCCTGCGAAAACATATAATCCACTTACGAATCTTTCAGAAGCAACCGGTATGTGTTGCATAAGTCAAACAATGGGAAACAAATTTTTCCCTTTTTCTCTTACTAGGGCCCCCGAAACATTAAATCGGTCCCAATAACTAACCGCATGTACATGACCTTGGTGCGCCCGCGAAAACATAAAATCGACTTCCGACACTTTCGGAGGCAACCGGTACCTGTTGCATAAGTCAAACAATGGGAACCAAATTTTCTTCCATTTTTCTCTTACTAGGGCCCCCGAAACATTAAATCGGTCCCAATAACTAACCGCATGTACATGACCTTTGCGTGCCCGCGAAAACATAAAATCGACTTCCGACACTTTCGGAGGCAACCGGTACCTGTTGCATAAGTCAAACAATGGGAACCAAATTTTCTTCCATTTTTCTCTTACTAGGGCCCCCGAAACATTAAATCGGTCCCAATAACTAACCGCATGTACATGACCTTTGCGTGCCCGCGAAAACATATTATCGACTTCCGATGCTTTCGGAAGCAACCGGTTCCTGTTGCATAAGTAAGAAAAGGAAAACTGACTTTTGCCCTACCCTTTCTTCTAAATACATAGACAAGAACTGTAACTTGGCTCTCACGACTACCCACTCATTTGTAGCAGTTTTACTCGCTGTGCAGAAACAGCCATACGCGGCTCTTGCGCGCAGCCAAAGCCATCAAAGATATAGCATGATACCGAAATCTTTCCCATGAAAATGTCTTGTACATCTTTAAAGTATATTGAAATTGGCCAATTACATAAGAATAAATGATAATAATTAAAGAAAATGATAAAAATAAAAGAAAAAAAAAAAAAAAAAAATGGCACAGCTGGGGTTCGAACCTCTGGCCACCAGAGCCAAAAAGGCTCTTGGCACAGCGGTCTTACCCACTGTGCTATGGAGGCAACTGGAAATGAGTCTGGCTATATATACCTATAACCATATCCCCCCTCCCTTCCCATAATTCCTTGGAGAAAAAAAATCCAAGATGGCGGCCAAGAAAAACAAAATGGCGGCTAAACCATCGATCTAAACAATAAGGGAAGTTTTAAAGTGCTTTTAGGTCTTCTTTGAAGGCTGATATGTAATCCTTAGCAAACTGAGATGCATTCTCCATCCATACACGCCAGAATTTACCGACATTGGACTATAATTTAGGAAAACAGGGTGACAGAAGAACTTGATCACATGTTTTCGAGCAGACTACCAGGTTGACAACCCTGGATCCGATTTGTCATTCTAGTTCAGGCCGGCTTCCACACTGCACATTGATACATTGAATATGCTAAGATGATCAATGGACAGTGTAAAAGCCCCAGAAAATATTGTCACAAGTGGATAAATTTAGAAAGACAACTATTTCTGTAGCAACTGGTTCCTGTAGCATGAGTCGAAGAAAAGGAACTATATTTTGTATTATTTCTCTTCATATGTAGACAAGAAATGTAGTTACGATGACTACCAACTCATATGTGCCGGTTACGCACCCGTGAAAACATGAAATATCGACTCATGATGCCTTCGGAAGCAACCGCTACCTGTTGCATAAGTCAAACAATTAGAGCCAATTTTTTCCCTTTTCTCTTACTAGGGCCACCGTAACATTAAAGCGGTCTCAATATCTATCCCCACGTGCATGAGCTTTACGCGCCTGCGAAAACATATAATCCACTTACGAATCTTTCAGAAGCAACCGGTATGTGTTGCATAAGTCAAACAATGGGAAACAAATTTTTCCCTTTTTCTCTTACTAGGGCCCCCGAAACATTAAATCGGTCCCAATAACTAACCGCATGTACATGACCTTGGTGCGCCCGCGAAAACATAAAATCGACTTCCGACACTTTCGGAGGCAACCGGTACCTGTTGCATAAGTCAAACAATGGGAACCAAATTTTCTTCCATTTTTCTCTTACTAGGGCCCCCGAAACATTAAATCGGTCCCAATAACTAACCGCATGTACATGACCTTTGCGTGCCCGCGAAAACATAAAATCGACTTCCGACACTTTCGGAGGCAACCGGTACCTGTTGCATAAGTCAAACAATGGGAACCAAATTTTCTTCCATTTTTCTCTTACTAGGGCCCCCGAAACATTAAATCGGTCCCAATAACTAACCGCATGTACATGACCTTTGCGTGCCCGCGAAAACATATTATCGACTTCCGATGCTTTCGGAAGCAACCGGTTCCTGTTGCATAAGTAAGAAAAGGAAAACTGACTTTTGCCCTACCCTTTCTTCTAAATACATAGACAAGAACTGTAACTTGGCTCTCACGACTACCCACTCATTTGTAGCAGTTTTACTCGCTGTGCAGAAACAGCCATACGCGGCTCTTGCACGCAGCCAAAGCCATCAAAGATATAGCATGATACCGAAATCTTTCCCATGAAAATGTCTTGTACATCTTTAAAGTATATTGAAATTGGCCAATTACATAAGAATAAATGATAATAATTAAAGAAAATGATAAAAATAAAAGAAAAAAAAAAAAAAAATGGCACAGCTGGGGTTCGAACCTCTGGCCACCAGAGCCAAAAAGGCTCTTGGCACAGCGGTCTTACCCACTGTGCTATGGAGGCAACTGGAAATGAGTCTGGCTATATATACCTATAACCATATCCCCCCTCCCTTCCCATAATTCCTTGGAGAAAAAAAATCCAAGATGGCGGCCAAGAAAAACAAAATGGCGGCTAAACCATCGATCTAAACAATAAGGGAAGTTTTAAAGTGCTTTTAGGTCTTCTTTGAAGGCTGATATGTAATCCTTAGCAAACTGAGATGCATTCTCCATCCATACACGCCAGAATTTACCGACATTGGACTATAATTTAGGAAAACAGGGTGACAGAAGAACTTGATCACATGTTTTCGAGCAGACTACCAGGTTGACAACCCTGGATCCGATTTGTCATTCTAGTTCAGGCCGGCTTCCACACTGCACATTGATACATTGAATATGCTAAGATGATCAATGGACAGTGTAAAAGCCCCAGAAAATATTGTCACAAGTGGATAAATTTAGAAAGACAACTATTTCTGTAGCAACTGGTTCCTGTAGCATGAGTCGAAGAAAAGGAACTATATTTTGTATTATTTCTCTTCATATGTAGACAAGAAATGTAGTTACGATGACTACCAACTCATATGTGCCGGTTACGCACCCGTGAAAACATGAAATATCGACTCATGATGCCTTCGGAAGCAACCGCTACCTGTTGCATAAGTCAAACAATTAGAGCCAATTTTTTCCCTTTTCTCTTACTAGGGCCACCGTAACATTAAAGCGGTCTCAATATCTATCCCCACGTGCATGAGCTTTACGCGCCTGCGAAAACATATAATCCACTTACGAATCTTTCAGAAGCAACCGGTATGTGTTGCATAAGTCAAACAATGGGAAACAAATTTTTCCCTTTTTCTCTTACTAGGGCCCCCGAAACATTAAATCGGTCCCAATAACTAACCGCATGTACATGACCTTGGTGCGCCCGCGAAAACATAAAATCGACTTCCGACACTTTCGGAGGCAACCGGTACCTGTTGCATAAGTCAAACAATGGGAACCAAATTTTCTTCCATTTTTCTCTTACTAGGGCCCCCGAAACATTAAATCGGTCCCAATAACTAACCGCATGTACATGACCTTTGCGTGCCCGCGAAAACATAAAATCGACTTCCGACACTTTCGGAGGCAACCGGTACCTGTTGCATAAGTCAAACAATGGGAACCAAATTTTCTTCCATTTTTCTCTTACTAGGGCCCCCGAAACATTAAATCGGTCCCAATAACTAACCGCATGTACATGACCTTTGCGTGCCCGCGAAAACATATTATCGACTTCCGATGCTTTCGGAAGCAACCGGTTCCTGTTGCATAAGTAAGAAAAGGAAAACTGACTTTTGCCCTACCCTTTCTTCTAAATACATAGACAAGAACTGTAACTTGGCTCTCACGACTACCCACTCATTTGTAGCAGTTTTACTCGCTGTGCAGAAACAGCCATACGCGGCTCTTGCGCGCAGCCAAAGCCATCAAAGATATAGCATGATACCGAAATCTTTCCCATGAAAATGTCTTGTACATCTTTAAAGTATATTGAAATTGGCCAATTACATAAGAATAAATGATAATAATTAAAGAAAATGATAAAAATAAAAGAAAAAAAAAAAAAAAAAAAATGGCACAGCTGGGGTTCGAACCTCTGGCCACCAGAGCCAAAAAGGCTCTTGGCACAGCGGTCTTACCCACTGTGCTATGGAGGCAACTGGAAATGAGTCTGGCTATATATACCTATAACCATATCCCCCCTCCCTTCCCATAATTCCTTGGAGAAAAAAAATCCAAGATGGCGGCCAAGAAAAACAAAATGGCGGCTAAACCATCGATCTAAACAATAAGGGAAGTTTTAAAGTGCTTTTAGGTCTTCTTTGAAGGCTGATATGTAATCCTTAGCAAACTGAGATGCATTCTCCATCCATACACGCCAGAATTTACCGACATTGGACTATAATTTAGGAAAACAGGGTGACAGAAGAACTTGATCACATGTTTTCGAGCAGACTACCAGGTTGACAACCCTGGATCCGATTTGTCATTCTAGTTCAGGCCGGCTTCCACACTGCACATTGATACATTGAATATGCTAAGATGATCAATGGACAGTGTAAAAGCCCCAGAAAATATTGTCACAAGTGGATAAATTTAGAAAGACAACTATTTCTGTAGCAACTGGTTCCTGTAGCATGAGTCGAAGAAAAGGAACTATATTTTGTATTATTTCTCTTCATATGTAGACAAGAAATGTAGTTACGATGACTACCAACTCATATGTGCCGGTTACGCACCCGTGAAAACATGAAATATCGACTCATGATGCCTTCGGAAGCAACCGCTACCTGTTGCATAAGTCAAACAATTAGAGCCAATTTTTTCCCTTTTCTCTTACTAGGGCCACCGTAACATTAAAGCGGTCTCAATATCTATCCCCACGTGCATGAGCTTTACGCGCCTGCGAAAACATATAATCCACTTACGAATCTTTCAGAAGCAACTGGTATGTGTTGCATAAGTCAAACAATGGGAAACAAATTTTTCCCTTTTTCTCTTACTAGGGCCCCCGAAACATTAAATCGGTCCCAATAACTAACCGCATGTACATGACCTTGGTGCGCCCGCGAAAACATAAAATCGACTTCCGACACTTTCGGAGGCAACCGGTACCTGTTGCATAAGTCAAACAATGGGAACCAAATTTTCTTCCATTTTTCTCTTACTAGGGCCCCCGAAACATGAAATCGGTCCCAATAACTAACCGCATGTACATGACCTTTGCGTGCCCGCGAAAACATAAAATCGACTTCCGACACTTTCGGAGGCAACCGGTACCTGTTGCATAAGTCAAACAATGGGAACCAAATTTTCTTCCATTTTTCTCTTACTAGGGCCCCCGAAACATTAAATCGGTCCCAATAACTAACCGCATGTACATGACCTTTGCGTGCCCGCGAAAACATATTATCGACTTCCGATGCTTTCGGAAGCAACCGGTTCCTGTTGCATAAGTAAGAAAAGGAAAACTGACTTTTGCCCTACCCTTTCTTCTAAATACATAGACAAGAACTGTAACTTGGCTCTCACGACTACCCACTCATTTGTAGCAGTTTTACTCGCTGTGCAGAAACAGCCATACGCGGCTCTTGCGCGCAGCCAAAGCCATCAAAGATATAGCATGATACCGAAATCTTTCCCATGAAAATGTCTTGTACATCTTTAAAGTATATTGAAATTGGCCAATTACATAAGAATAAATGATAATAATTAAAGAAAATCATAAAAATAAAAGAAAAAAAAAAAAAAAAATGGCACAGCTGGGGTTCGAACCTCTGGCCACCAGAGCCAAAAAGGCTCTTGGCACAGCGGTCTTACCCACTGTGCTATGGAGGCAACTGGAAATGAGTCTGGCTATATATACCTATAACCATATCCCCCCTCCCTTCCCATAATTCCTTGGAGAAAAAAAATCCAAGATGGCGGCCAAGAAAAACAAAATGGCGGCTAAACCATCGATCTAAACAATAAGGGAAGTTTTAAAGTGCTTTTAGGTCTTCTTTGAAGGCTGATATGTAATCCTTAGCAAACTGAGATGCATTCTCCATCCATACACGCCAGAATTTACCGACATTGGACTATAATTTAGGAAAACAGGGTGACAGAAGAACTTGATCACATGTTTTCGAGCAGACTACCAGGTTGACAACCCTGGATCCGATTTGTCATTCTAGTTCAGGCCGGCTTCCACACTGCACATTGATACATTGAATATGCTAAGATGATCAATGGACAGTGTAAAAGCCCCAGAAAATATTGTCACAAGTGGATAAATTTAGAAAGACAACTATTTCTGTAGCAACTGGTTCCTGTAGCATGAGTCGAAGAAAAGGAACTATATTTTGTATTATTTCTCTTCATATGTAGACAAGAAATGTAGTTACGATGACTACCAACTCATATGTGCCGGTTACGCACCCGTGAAAACATGAAATATCGACTCATGATGCCTTCGGAAGCAACCGCTACCTGTTGCATAAGTCAAACAATTAGAGCCAATTTTTTCCCTTTTCTCTTACTAGGGCCACCGTAACATTAAAGCGGTCTCAATATCTATCCCCACGTGCATGAGCTTTACGCGCCTGCGAAAACATATAATCCACTTACGAATCTTTCAGAAGCAACCGGTATGTGTTGCATAAGTCAAACAATGGGAAACAAATTTTTCCCTTTTTCTCTTACTAGGGCCCCCGAAACATTAAATCGGTCCCAATAACTAACCGCATGTACATGACCTTGGTGCGCCCGCGAAAACATAAAATCGACTTCCGACACTTTCGGAGGCAACCGGTACCTGTTGCATAAGTCAAACAATGGGAACCAAATTTTCTTCCATTTTTCTCTTACTAGGGCCCCCGAAACATTAAATCGGTCCCAATAACTAACCGCATGTACATGACCTTTGCGTGCCCGCGAAAACATAAAATCGACTTCCGACACTTTCGGAGGCAACCGGTACCTGTTGCATAAGTCAAACAATGGGAACCAAATTTTCTTCCATTTTTCTCTTACTAGGGCCCCCGAAACATTAAATCGGTCCCAATAACTAACCGCATGTACATGACCTTTGCGTGCCCGCGAAAACATATTATCGACTTCCGATGCTTTCGGAAGCAACCGGTTCCTGTTGCATAAGTAAGAAAAGGAAAACTGACTTTTGCCCTACCCTTTCTTCTAAATACATAGACAAGAACTGTAACTTGGCTCTCACGACTACCCACTCATTTGTAGCAGTTTTACTCGCTGTGCAGAAACAGCCATACGCGGCTCTTGCGCGCAGCCAAAGCTATCAAAGATATAGCATGATACCGAAATCTTTCCCATGAAAATGTCTTGTACATCTTTAAAGTATATTGAAATTGGCCAATTACATAAGAATAAATGATAATAATTAAAGAAAATGATAAAAATAAAAAAAAAAAAAAAAAAAAAAAATGGCACAGCTGGGGTTCGAACCTCTGGCCACCAGAGCCAAAAAGGCTCTTGGCACAGCGGTCTTACCCACTGTGCTATGGAGGCAACTGGAAATGAGTCTGGCTATATATACCTATAACCATATCCCCCCTCCCTTCCCATAATTCCTTGGAGAAAAAAAATCCAAGATGGCGGCCAAGAAAAACAAAATGGCGGCTAAACCATCGATCTAAACAATAAGGGAAGTTTTAAAGTGCTTTTAGGTCTTCTTTGAAGGCTGATATGTAATCCTTAGCAAACTGAGATGCATTCTCCATCCATACACGCCAGAATTTACCGACATTGGACTATAATTTAGGAAAACAGGGTGACAGAAGAACTTGATCACATGTTTTCGAGCAGACTACCAGGTTGACAACCCTGGATCCGATTTGTCATTCTAGTTCAGGCCGGCTTCCACACTGCACATTGATACATTGAATATGCTAAGATGATCAATGGACAGTGTAAAAGCCCCAGAAAATATTGTCACAAGTGGATAAATTTAGAAAGACAACTATTTCTGTAGCAACTGGTTCCTGTAGCATGAGTCGAAGAAAAGGAACTATATTTTGTATTATTTCTCTTCATATGTAGACAAGAAATGTAGTTACGATGACTACCAACTCATATGTGCCGGTTACGCACCCGTGAAAACATGAAATATCGACTCATGATGCCTTCGGAAGCAACCGCTACCTGTTGCATAAGTCAAACAATTAGAGCCAATTTTTTCCCTTTTCTCTTACTAGGGCCACCGTAACATTAAAGCGGTCTCAATATCTATCCCCACGTGCATGAGCTTTACGCGCCTGCGAAAACATATAATCCACTTACGAATCTTTCAGAAGCAACCGGTATGTGTTGCATAAGTCAAACAATGGGAAACAAATTTTTCCCTTTTTCTCTTACTAGGGCCCCCGAAACATTAAATCGGTCCCAATAACTAACCGCATGTACATGACCTTGGTGCGCCCGCGAAAACATAAAATCGACTTCCGACACTTTCGGAGGCAACCGGTACCTGTTGCATAAGTCAAACAATGGGAACCAAATTTTCTTCCATTTTTCTCTTACTAGGGCCCCCGAAACATTAAATCGGTCCCAATAACTAACCGCATGTACATGACCTTTGCGTGCCCGCGAAAACATAAAATCGACTTCCGACACTTTCGGAGGCAACCGGTACCTGTTGCATAAGTCAAACAATGGGAACCAAATTTTCTTCCATTTTTCTATTACTAGGGCCCCTGAAACATTAAATCGGTCCCAATAACTAACCGCATGTACATGACCTTTGCGTGCCCGCGAAAACATATTATCGACTTCCGATGCTTTCGGAAGCAACCGGTTCCTGTTGCATAAGTAAGAAAAGGAAAACTGACTTTTGCCCTACCCTTTCTTCTAAATACATAGACAAGAACTGTAACTTGGCTCTCACGACTACCCACTCATTTGTAGCAGTTTTACTCGCTGTGCAGAAACAGCCATACGCGGCTCTTGCGCGCAGCCAAAGCCATCAAAGATATAGCATGATACCGAAATCTTTCCCATGAAAATGTCTTGTACATCTTTAAAGTATATTGAAATTGGCCAATTACATAAGAATAAATGATAATAATTAAAGAAAATGATAAAAATAAAAGAAAAAAAAAAAAAAAAATGGCACAGCTGGGGTTCGAACCTCTGGCCACCAGAGCCAAAAAGGCTCTTGGCACAGCGGTCTTACCCACTGTGCTATGGAGGCAACTGGAAATGAGTCTGGCTATATATACCTATAACCATATCCCCCCTCCCTTCCCATAATTCCTTGGAGAAAAAAAATCCAAGATGGCGGCCAAGAAAAACAAAATGGCGGCTAAACCATCGATCTAAACAATAAGGGAAGTTTTAAAGTGCTTTTAGGTCTTCTTTGAAGGCTGATATGTAATCCTTAGCAAACTGAGATGCATTCTCCATCCATACACGCCAGAATTTACCGACATTGGACTATAATTTAGGAAAACAGGGTGACAGAAGAACTTGATCACATGTTTTCGAGCAGACTACCAGGTTGACAACCCTGGATCCGATTTGTCATTCTAGTTCAGGCCGGCTTCCACACTGCACATTGATACATTGAATATGCTAAGATGATCAATGGACAGTGTAAAAGCCCCAGAAAATATTGTCACAAGTGGATAAATTTAGAAAGACAACTATTTCTGTAGCAACTGGTTCCTGTAGCATGAGTCGAAGAAAAGGAACTATATTTTGTATTATTTCTCTTCATATGTAGACAAGAAATGTAGTTACGATGACTACCAACTCATATGTGCCAGTTACGCACCCGTGAAAACATGAAATATCGACTCATGATGCCTTCGGAAGCAACCGCTACCTGTTGCATAAGTCAAACAATTAGAGCCAATTTTTTCCCTTTTCTCTTACTAGGGCCACCGTAACATTAAAGCGGTCTCAATATCTATCCCCACGTGCATGAGCTTTACGCGCCTGCGAAAACATATAATCCACTTACGAATCTTTCAGAAGCAACCGGTATGTGTTGCATAAGTCAAACAATGGGAAACAAATTTTTCCCTTTTTCTCTTACTAGGGCCCCCGAAACATTAAATCGGTCCCAATAACTAACCGCATGTACATGACCTTGGTGCGCCCGCGAAAACATAAAATCGACTTCCGACACTTTCGGAGGCAACCGGTACCTGTTGCATAAGTCAAACAATGGGAACCAAATTTTCTTCCATTTTTCTCTTACTAGGGCCCCCGAAACATTAAATCGGTCCCAATAACTAACCGCATGTACATGACCTTTGCGTGCCCGCGAAAACATAAAATCGACTTCCGACACTTTCGGAGGCAACCGGTACCTGTTGCATAAGTCAAACAATGGGAACCAAATTTTCTTCCATTTTTCTCTTACTAGGGCCCCCGAAACATTAAATCGGTCCCAATAACTAACCGCATGTACATGACCTTTGCGTGCCCGCGAAAACATATTATCGACTTCCGATGCTTTCGGAAGCAACCGGTTCCTGTTGCATAAGTAAGAAAAGGAAAACTGACTTTTGCCCTACCCTTTCTTCTAAATACATAGACAAGAACTGTAACTTGGCTCTCACGACTACCCACTCATTTGTAGCAGTTTTACTCGCTGTGCAGAAACAGCCATACGCGGCTCTTGCGCGCAGCCAAAGCCATCAAAGATATAGCATGATACCGAAATCTTTCCCATGAAAATGTCTTGTACATCTTTAAAGTATATTGAAATTGGCCAATTACATAAGAATAAATGATAATAATTAAAGAAAATCATAAAAATAAAAGAAAAAAAAAAAAAAAAATGGCACAGCTGGGGTTCAAACCTCTGGCCACCAGAGCCAAAAAGGCTCTTGGCACAGCGGTCTTACCCACTGTGCTATGGAGGCAACTGGAAATGAGTCTGGCTATATATACCTATAACCATATCCCCCCTCCCTTCCCATAATTCCTTGGAGAAAAAAAATCCAAGATGGCGGCCAAGAAAAACAAAATGGCGGCTAAACCATCGATCTAAACAATAAGGGAAGTTTTAAAGTGCTTTTAGGTCTTCTTTGAAGGCTGATATGTAATCCTTAGCAAACTGAGATGCATTCTCCATCCATACACGCCAGAATTTACCGACATTGGACTATAATTTAGGAAAACAGGGTGACAGAAGAACTTGATCACATGTTTTCGAGCAGACTACCAGGTTGACAACCCTGGATCCGATTTGTCATTCTAGTTCAGGCCGGCTTCCACACTGCACATTGATACATTGAATATGCTAAGATGATCAATGGACAGTGTAAAAGCCCCAGAAAATATTGTCACAAGTGGATAAATTTAGAAAGACAACTATTTCTGTAGCAACTGGTTCCTGTAGCATGAGTCGAAGAAAAGGAACTATATTTTGTATTATTTCTCTTCATATGTAGACAAGAAATGTAGTTACGATGACTACCAACTCATATGTGCCGGTTACGCACCCGTGAAAACATGAAATATCGACTCATGATGCCTTCGGAAGCAACCGCTACCTGTTGCATAAGTCAAACAATTAGAGCCAATTTTTTCCCTTTTCTCTTACTAGGGCCACCGTAACATTAAAGCGGTCTCAATATCTATCCCCACGTGCATGAGCTTTACGCGCCTGCGAAAACATATAATCCACTTACGAATCTTTCAGAAGCAACCGGTATGTGTTGCATAAGTCAAACAATGGGAAACAAATTTTTCCCTTTTTCTCTTACTAGGGCCCCCGAAACATTAAATCGGTCCCAATAACTAACCGCATGTACATGACCTTGGTGCGCCCGCGAAAACATAAAATCGACTTCCGACACTTTCGGAGGCAACCGGTACCTGTTGCATAAGTCAAACAATGGGAACCAAATTTTCTTCCATTTTTCTCTTACTAGGGCCCCCGAAACATTAAATCGGTCCCAATAACTAACCGCATGTACATGACCTTTGCGTGCCCGCGAAAACATAAAATCGACTTCCGACACTTTCGGAGGCAACCGGTACCTGTTGCATAAGTCAAACAATGGGAACCAAATTTTCTTCCATTTTTCTCTTACTAGGGCCCCCGAAACATTAAATCGGTCCCAATAACTAACCGCATGTACATGACCTTTGCGTGCCCGCGAAAACATATTATCGACTTCCGATGCTTTCGGAAGCAACCGGTTCCTGTTGCATAAGTAAGAAAAGGAAAACTGACTTTTGCCCTACCCTTTCTTCTAAATACATAGACAAGAACTGTAACTTGGCTCTCACGACTACCCACTCATTTGTAGCAGTTTTACTCGCTGTGCAGAAACAGCCATACGCGGCTCTTGCGCGCAGCCAAAGCTATCAAAGATATAGCATGATATCGAAATCTTTCCCATGAAAATGTCTTGTACATCTTTAAAGTATATTGAAATTGGCCAATTACATAAGAATAAATGATAATAATTAAAGAAAATGATAAAAATAAAAAAAAAAAAAAAAAAAAAAATGGCACAGCTGGGGTTCGAACCTCTGGCCACCAGAGCCAAAAAGGCTCTTGGCACAGCGGTCTTACCCACTGTGCTATGGAGGCAACTGGAAATGAGTCTGGCTATATATACCTATAACCATATCCCTCCTCCCTTCCCATAATTCCTTGGAGAAAAAAAATCCAAGATGGCGGCCAAGAAAAACAAAATGGCGGCTAAACCATCGATCTAAACAATAAGGGAAGTTTTAAAGTGCTTTTAGGTCTTCTTTGAAGGCTGATATGTAATCCTTAGCAAACTGAGATGCATTCTCCATCCATACACGCCAGAATTTACCGACATTGGACTATAATTTAGGAAAACAGGGTGACAGAAGAACTTGATCACATGTTTTCGAGCAGACTACCAGGTTGACAACCCTGGATCCGATTTGTCATTCTAGTTCAGGCCGGCTTCCACACTGCACATTGATACATTGAATATGCTAAGATGATCAATGGACAGTGTAAAAGCCCCAGAAAATATTGTCACAAGTGGATAAATTTAGAAAGACAACTATTTCTGTAGCAACTGGTTCCTGTAGCATGAGTCGAAGAAAAGGAACTATATTTTGTATTATTTCTCTTCATATGTAGACAAGAAATGTAGTTACGATGACTACCAACTCATATGTGCCGGTTACGCACCCGTGAAAACATGAAATATCGACTCATGATGCCTTCGGAAGCAACCGCTACCTGTTGCATAAGTCAAACAATTAGAGCCAATTTTTTCCCTTTTCTCTTACTAGGGCCACCGTAACATTAAAGCGGTCTCAATATCTATCCCCACGTGCATGAGCTTTACGCGCCTGCGAAAACATATAATCCACTTACGAATCTTTCAGAAGCAACCGGTATGTGTTGCATAAGTCAAACAATGGGAAACAAATTTTTCCCTTTTTCTCTTACTAGGGCCCCCGAAACATTAAATCGGTCCCAATAACTAACCGCATGTACATGACCTTGGTGCGCCCGCGAAAACATAAAATCGACTTCCGACACTTTCGGAGGCAACCGGTACCTGTTGCATAAGTCAAACAATGGGAACCAAATTTTCTTCCATTTTTCTCTTACTAGGGCCCCCGAAACATTAAATCGGTCCCAATAACTAACCGCATGTACATGACCTTTGCGTGCCCGCGAAAACATAAAATCGACTTCCGACACTTTCGGAGGCAACCGGTACCTGTTGCATAAGTCAAACAATGGGAACCAAATTTTCTTCCATTTTTCTCTTACTAGGGCCCCCGAAACATTAAATCGGTCCCAATAACTAACCGCATGTACATGACCTTTGCGTGCCCGCGAAAACATATTATCGACTTCCGATGCTTTCGGAAGCAACCGGTTCCTGTTGCATAAGTAAGAAAAGGAAAACTGACTTTTGCCCTACCCTTTCTTCTAAATACATAGACAAGAACTGTAACTTGGCTCTCACGACTACCCACTCATTTGTAGCAGTTTTACTCGCTGTGCAGAAACAGCCATACGCGGCTCTTGCGCGCAGCCAAAGCCATCAAAGATATAGCATGATACCGAAATCTTTCCCATGAAAATGTCTTGTACATCTTTAAAGTATATTGAAATTGGCCAATTACATAAGAATAAATGATAATAATTAAAGAAAATGATAAAAATAAAAGAAAAAAAAAAAAAAATGGCACAGCTGGGGTTCGAACCTCTGGCCACCAGAGCCAAAAAGGCTCTTGGCACAGCGGTCTTACCCACTGTGCTATGGAGGCAACTGGAAATGAGTCTGGCTATATATACCTATAACCATATCCCCCCTCCCTTCCCATAATTCCTTGGAGAAAAAAAATCCAAGATGGCGGCCAAGAAAAACAAAATGGCGGCTAAACCATCGATCTAAACAATAAGGGAAGTTTTAAAGTGCTTTTAGGTCTTCTTTGAAGGCTGATATGTAATCCTTAGCAAACTGAGATGCATTCTCCATCCATACACGCCAGAATTTACCGACATTGGACTATAATTTAGGAAAACAGGGTGACAGAAGAACTTGATCACATGTTTTCGAGCAGACTACCAGGTTGACAACCCTGGATCCGATTTGTCATTCTAGTTCAGGCCGGCTTCCACACTGCACATTGATACATTGAATATGCTAAGATGATCAATGGACAGTGTAAAAGCCCCAGAAAATATTGTCACAAGTGGATAAATTTAGAAAGACAACTATTTCTGTAGCAACTGGTTCCTGTAGCATGAGTCGAAGAAAAGGAACTATATTTTGTATTATTTCTCTTCATATGTAGACAAGAAATGTAGTTACGATGACTACCAACTCATATGTGCCGGTTACGCACCCGTGAAAACATGAAATATCGACTCATGATGCCTTCGGAAGCAACCGCTACCTGTTGCATAAGTCAAACAATTAGAGCCAATTTTTTCCCTTTTCTCTTACTAGGGCCACCGTAACATTAAAGCGGTCTCAATATCTATCCCCACGTGCATGAGCTTTACGCGCCTGCGAAAACATATAATCCACTTACGAATCTTTCAGAAGCAACCGGTATGTGTTGCATAAGTCAAACAATGGGAAACAAATTTTTCCCTTTTTCTCTTACTAGGGCCCCCGAAACATTAAATCGGTCCCAATAACTAACCGCATGTACATGACCTTGGTGCGCCCGCGAAAACATAAAATCGACTTCCGACACTTTCGGAGGCAACCGGTACCTGTTGCATAAGTCAAACAATGGGAACCAAATTTTCTTCCATTTTTCTCTTACTAGGGCCCCCGAAACATTAAATCGGTCTCAATAACTAACCGCATGTACATGACCTTTGCGTGCCCGCGAAAACATAAAATCGACTTCCGACACTTTCGGAGGCAACCGGTACCTGTTGCATAAGTCAAACAATGGGAACCAAATTTTCTTCCATTTTTCTCTTACTAGGGCCCCCGAAACATTAAATCGGTCCCAATAACTAACCGCATGTACATGACCTTTGCGTGCCCGCGAAAACATATTATCGACTTCCGATGCTTTCGGAAGCAACCGGTTCCTGTTGCATAAGTAAGAAAAGGAAAACTGACTTTTGCCCTACCCTTTCTTCTAAATACATAGACAAGAACTGTAACTTGGCTCTCACGACTACCCACTCATTTGTAGCAGTTTTACTCGCTGTGCAGAAACAGCCATACGCGGCTCTTGCGCGCAGCCAAAGCCATCAAAGATATAGCATGATACCGAAATCTTTCCCATGAAAATGTCTTGTACATCTTTAAAGTATATTGAAATTGGCCAATTACATAAGAATAAATGATAATAATTAAAGAAAATGATAAAAATAAAAGAAAAAAAAAAAAAAAATGGCACAGCTGGGGTTCGAACCTCTGGCCACCAGAGCCAAAAAGGCTCTTGGCACAGCGGTCTTACCCACTGTGCTATGGAGGCAACTGGAAATGAGTCTGGCTATATATACCTATAACCATATCCCCCCTCCCTTCCCATAATTCCTTGGAGAAAAAAAATCCAAGATGGCGGCCAAGAAAAACAAAATGGCGGCTAAACCATCGATCTAAACAATAAGGGAAGTTTTAAAGTGCTTTTAGGTCTTCTTTGAAGGCTGATATGTAATCCTTAGCAAACTGAGATGCATTCTCCATCCATACACGCCAGAATTTACCGACATTGGACTATAATTTAGGAAAACAGGGTGACAGAAGAACTTGATCACATGTTTTCGAGCAGACTACCAGGTTGACAACCCTGGATCCGATTTGTCATTCTAGTTCAGGCCGGCTTCCACACTGCACATTGATACATTGAATATGCTAAGATGATCAATGGACAGTGTAAAAGCCCCAGAAAATATTGTCACAAGTGGATAAATTTAGAAAGACAACTATTTCTGTAGCAACTGGTTCCTGTAGCATGAGTCGAAGAAAAGGAACTATATTTTGTATTATTTCTCTTCATATGTAGACAAGAAATGTAGTTACGATGACTACCAACTCATATGTGCCGGTTACGCACCCGTGAAAACATGAAATATCGACTCATGATGCCTTCGGAAGCAACCGCTACCTGTGGCATAAGTCAAACAATTAGAGCCAATTTTTTCCCTTTTCTCTTACTAGGGCCACCGTAACATTAAAGCGGTCTCAATATCTATCCCCACGTGCATGAGCTTTACGCGCCTGTGAAAACATATAATCCACTTACGAATCTTTCAGAAGCAACCAGTATGTGTTGCATAAGTCAAACAATGGGAAACAAATTTTTCCCTTTTTCTCTTACTAGGGCCCCCGAAACATTAAATCGGTCCCAATAACTAACCGCATGTACATGACCTTGGTGCGCCCGCGAAAACATAAAATCGACTTCCGACACTTTCGGAGGCAACCGGTACCTGTTGCATAAGTCAAACAATGGGAACCAAATTTTCTTCCATTTTTCTCTTACTAGGGCCCCCGAAACATTAAATCGGTCCCAATAACTAACCGCATGTACATGACCTTTGCGTGCCCGCGAAAACATAAAATCGACTTCCGACACTTTCGGAGGCAACCGGTACCTGTTGCATAAGTCAAACAATGGGAACCAAATTTTCTTCCATTTTTCTCTTACTAGGGCCCCCGAAACATTAAATCGGTCCCAATAACTAACCGCATGTACATGACCTTTGCGTGCCCGCGAAAACATATTATCGACTTCCGATGCTTTCGGAAGCAACCGGTTCCTGTTGCATAAGTAAGAAAAGGAAAACTGACTTTTGCCCTACCCTTTCTTCTAAATACATAGACAAGAACTGTAACTTGGCTCTCACGACTACCCACTCATTTGTAGCAGTTTTACTCGCTGTGCAGAAACAGCCATACGCGGCTCTTGCGCGCAGCCAAAGCCATCAAAGATATAGCATGATACCGAAATCTTTCCCATGAAAATGTCTTGTACATCTTTAAAGTATATTGAAATTGGCCAATTACATAAGAATAAATGATAATAATTAAAGAAAATGATAAAAATAAAAGAAAAAAAAAAAAAAATGGCACAGCTGGGGTTCGAACCTCTGGCCACCAGAGCCAAAAAGGCTCTTGGCACAGCGGTCTTACCCACTGTGCTATGGAGGCAACTGGAAATGAGTCTGGCTATATATACCTATAACCATATCCCCCCTCCCTTCCCATAATTCCTTGGAGAAAAAAAATCCAAGATGGCGGCCAAGAAAAACAAAATGGCGGCTAAACCATCGATCTAAACAATAAGGGAAGTTTTAAAGTGCTTTTAGGTCTTCTTTGAAGGCTGATATGTAATCCTTAGCAAACTGAGATGCATTCTCCATCCATACACGCCAGAATTTACCGACATTGGACTATAATTTAGGAAAACAGGGTGACAGAAGAACTTGATCACATGTTTTCGAGCAGACTACCAGGTTGACAACCCTGGATCCGATTTGTCATTCTAGTTCAGGCCGGCTTCCACACTGCACATTGATACATTGAATATGCTAAGATGATCAATGGACAGTGTAAAAGCCCCAGAAAATATTGTCACAAGTGGATAAATTTAGAAAGACAACTATTTCTGTAGCAACTGGTTCCTGTAGCATGAGTCGAAGAAAAGGAACTATATTTTGTATTATTTCTCTTCATATGTAGACAAGAAATGTAGTTACGATGACTACCAACTCATATGTGCCGGTTACGCACCCGTGAAAACATGAAATATCGACTCATGATGCCTTCGGAAGCAACCGCTACCTGTTGCATAAGTCAAACAATTAGAGCCAATTTTTTCCCTTTTCTCTTACTAGGGCCACCGTAACATTAAAGCGGTCTCAATATCTATCCCCACGTGCATGAGCTTTACGCGCCTGCGAAAACATATAATCCACTTACGAATCTTTCAGAAGCAACCGGTATGTGTTGCATAAGTCAAACAATGGGAAACAAATTTTTCCCTTTTTCTCTTACTAGGGCCCCCGAAACATTAAATCGGTCCCAATAACTAACCGCATGTACATGACCTTGGTGCGCCCGCGAAAACATAAAATCGACTTCCGACACTTTCGGAGGCAACCGGTACCTGTTGCATAAGTCAAACAATGGGAACCAAATTTTCTTCCATTTTTCTCTTACTAGGGCCCCCGAAACATTAAATCGGTCCCAATAACTAACCGCATGTACATGACCTTTGCGTGCCCGCGAAAACATAAAATCGACTTCCGACACTTTCGGAGGCAACCGGTACCTGTTGCATAAGTCAAACAATGGGAACCAAATTTTCTTCCATTTTTCTCTTACTAGGGCCCCCGAAACATTAAATCGGTCCCAATAACTAACCGCATGTACATGACCTTTGCGTGCCCGCGAAAACATATTATCGACTTCCGATGCTTTCGGAAGCAACCGGTTCCTGTTGCATAAGTAAGAAAAGGAAAACTGACTTTTGCCCTACCCTTTCTTCTAAATACATAGACAAGAACTGTAACTTGGCTCTCACGACTACCCACTCATTTGTAGCAGTTTTACTCGCTGTGCAGAAACAGCCATATGCGGCTCTTGCGCGCAGCCAAAGCCATCAAAGATATAGCATGATACCGAAATCTTTCCCATGAAAATGTCTTGTACATCTTTAAAGTATATTGAAATTGGCCAATTACATAAGAATAAATGATAATAATTAAAGAAAATGATAAAAATAAAAGAAAAAAAAAAAAAAAAATGGCACAGCTGGGGTTCGAACCTCTGGCCACCAGAGCCAAAAAGGCTCTTGGCACAGCGGTCTTACCCACTGTGCTATGGAGGCAACTGGAAATGAGTCTGGCTATATATACCTATAACCATATCCCCCCTCCCTTCCCATAATTCCTTGGAGAAAAAAAATCCAAGATGGCGGCCAAGAAAAACAAAATGGCGGCTAAACCATCGATCTAAACAATAAGGGAAGTTTTAAAGTGCTTTTAGGTCTTCTTTGAAGGCTGATATGTAATCCTTAGCAAACTGAGATGCATTCTCCATCCATACACGCCAGAATTTACCGACATTGGACTATAATTTAGGAAAACAGGGTGACAGAAGAACTTGATCACATGTTTTCGAGCAGACTACCAGGTTGACAACCCTGGATCCGATTTGTCATTCTAGTTCAGGCCGGCTTCCACACTGCACATTGATACATTGAATATGCTAAGATGATCAATGGACAGTGTAAAAGCCCCAGAAAATATTGTCACAAGTGGATAAATTTAGAAAGACAACTATTTCTGTAGCAACTGGTTCCTGTAGCATGAGTCGAAGAAAAGGAACTATATTTTGTATTATTTCTCTTCATATGTAGACAAGAAATGTAGTTACGATGACTACCAACTCATATGTGCCGGTTACGCACCCGTGAAAACATGAAATATCGACTCATGATGCCTTCGGAAGCAACCGCTACCTGTTGCATAAGTCAAACAATTAGAGCCAATTTTTTCCCTTTTCTCTTACTAGGGCCACCGTAACATTAAAGCGGTCTCAATATCTATCCCCACGTGCATGAGCTTTACGCGCCTGCGAAAACATATAATCCACTTACGAATCTTTCAGAAGCAACCGGTATGTGTTGCATAAGTCAAACAATGGGAAACAAATTTTTCCCTTTTTCTCTTACTAGGGCCCCCGAAACATTAAATCGGTCCCAATAACTAACCGCATGTACATGACCTTGGTGCGCCCGCGAAAACATAAAATCGACTTCCGACACTTTCGGAGGCAACCGGTACCTGTTGCATAAGTCAAACAATGGGAACCAAATTTTCTTCCATTTTTCTCTTACTAGGGCCCCCGAAACATTAAATCGGTCCCAATAACTAACCACATGTACATGACCTTTGCGTGCCCGCGAAAACATATTATCGACTTCCGATGCTTTCGGAAGCAACCGGTTCCTGTTGCATAAGTAAGAAAAGGAAAACTGACTTTTGCCCTACCCTTTCTTCTAAATACATAGACAAGAACTGTAACTTGGCTCTCACGACTACCCACTCATTTGTAGCAGTTTTACTCGCTGTGCAGAAACAGCCATACGCGGCTCTTGCGCGCAGCCAAAGCCATCAAAGATATAGCATGATACCGAAATCTTTCCCATGAAAATGTCTTGTACATCTTTAAAGTATATTGAAATTGGCCAATTACATAAGAATAAATGATAATAATTAAAGAAAATGATAAAAATAAAAGAAAAAAAAAAAAAAAAAAATGGCACAGCTGGGGTTCGAACCTCTGGCCACCAGAGCCAAAAAGGCTCTTGGCACAGCGGTCTTACCCACTGTGCTATGGAGGCAACTGGAAATGAGTCTGGCTATATATACCTATAACCATATCCCCCCTCCCTTCCCATAATTCCTTGGAGAAAAAAAATCCAAGATGGCGGCCAAGAAAAACAAAATGGCGGCTAAACCATCGATCTAAACAATAAGGGAAGTTTTAAAGTGCTTTTAGGTCTTCTTTGAAGGCTGATATGTAATCCTTAGCAAACTGAGATGCATTCTCCATCCATACACGCCAGAATTTACCGACATTGGACTATAATTTAGGAAAACAGGGTGACAGAAGAACTTGATCACATGTTTTCGAGCAGACTACCAGGTTGACAACCCTGGATCCGATTTGTCATTCTAGTTCAGTCCGGCTTCCACACTGCACATTGATACATTGAATATGCTAAGATGATCAATGGACAGTGTAAAAGCCCCAGAAAATATTGTCACAAGTGGATAAATTTAGAAAGACAACTATTTCTGTAGCAACTGGTTCCTGTAGCATGAGTCGAAGAAAAGGAACTATATTTTGTATTATTTCTCTTCATATGTAGACAAGAAATGTAGTTACGATGACTACCAACTCATATGTGCCGGTTACGCACCCGTGAAAACATGAAATATCAACTCATGATGCCTTCGGAAGCAACCGCTACCTGTTGCATAAGTCAAACAATTAGAGCCAATTTTTTCCCTTTTCTCTTACTAGGGCCACCGTAACATTAAAGCGGTCTCAATATCTATCCCCACGTGCATGAGCTTTACGCGCCTGCGAAAACATATAATCCACTTACGAATCTTTCAGAAGCAACCGGTATGTGTTGCATAAGTCAAACAATGGGAAACAAATTTTTCCCTTTTTCTCTTACTAGGGCCCCCGAAACATTAAATCGGTCCCAATAACTAACCGCATGTACATGACCTTGGTGCGCCCGCGAAAACATAAAATCGACTTCCGACACTTTCGGAGGCAACCGGTACCTGTTGCATAAGTCAAACAATGGGAACCAAATTTTCTTCCATTTTTCTCTTACTAGGGCCCCCGAAACATTAAATCGGTCCCAATAACTAACCGCATGTACATGACCTTTGCGTGCCCGCGAAAACATAAAATCGACTTCCGACACTTTCGGAGGCAACCGGTACCTGTTGCATAAGTCAAACAATGGGAACCAAATTTTCTTCCATTTTTCTCTTACTAGGGCCCCCGAAACATTAAATCGGTCCCAATAACTAACCGCATGTACATGACCTTTGCGTGCCCGCGAAAACATATTATCGACTTCCGATGCTTTCGGAAGCAACCGGTTCCTGTTGCATAAGTAAGAAAAGGAAAACTGACTTTTGCCCTACCCTTTCTTCTAAATACATAGACAAGAACTGTAACTTGGCTCTCACGACTACCCACTCATTTGTAGCAGTTTTACTCGCTGTGCAGAAACAGCCATACGCGGCTCTTGCGCGCAGCCAAAGCCATCAAAGATATAGCATGATACCGAAATCTTTCCCATGAAAATGTCTTGTACATCTTTAAAGTATATTGAAATTGGCCAATTACATAAGAATAAATGATAATAATTAAAGAAAATGATAAAAATAAAAGAAAAAAAAAAAAAAAAATGGCACAGCTGGGGTTCGAACCTCTGGCCACCAGAGCCAAAAAGGCTCTTGGCACAGCGGTCTTACCCACTGTGCTATGGAGGCAACTGGAAATGAGTCTGGCTATATATACCTATAACCATATCCCCCCTCCCTTCCCATAATTCCTTGGAGAAAAAAAATCCAAGATGGCGGCCAAGAAAAACAAAATGGCGGCTAAACCATCGATCTAAACAATAAGGGAAGTTTTAAAGTGCTTTTAGGTCTTCTTTGAAGGCTGATATGTAATCCTTAGCAAACTGAGATGCATTCTCCATCCATACACGCCAGAATTTACCGACATTGGACTATAATTTAGGAAAACAGGGTGACAGAAGAACTTGATCACATGTTTTCGAGCAGACTACCAGGTTGACAACCCTGGATCCGATTTGTCATTCTAGTTCAGGCCGGCTTCCACACTGCACATTGATACATTGAATATGCTAAGATGATCAATGGACAGTGTAAAAGCCCCAGAAAATATTGTCACAAGTGGATAAATTTAGAAAGACAACTATTTCTGTAGCAACTGGTTCCTGTAGCATGAGTCGAAGAAAAGGAACTATATTTTGTATTATTTCTCTTCATATGTAGACAAGAAATGTAGTTACGATGACTACCAACTCATATGTGCCGGTTACGCACCCGTGAAAACATGAAATATCGACTCATGATGCCTTCGGAAGCAACCGCTACCTGTTGCATAAGTCAAACAATTAGAGCCAATTTTTTCCCTTTTCTCTTACTAGGGCCACCGTAACATTAAAGCGGTCTCAATATCTATCCCCACGTGCATGAGCTTTACGCGCCTGCGAAAACATATAATCCACTTACGAATCTTTCAGAAGCAACCGGTATGTGTTGCATAAGTCAAACAATGGGAAACAAATTTTTCCCTTTTTCTCTTACTAGGGCCCCCGAAACATTAAATCGGTCCCAATAACTAACCGCATGTACATGACCTTGGTGCGCCCGCGAAAACATAAAATCGACTTCCGACACTTTCGGAGGCAACCGGTACCTGTTGCATAAGTCAAACAATGGGAACCAAATTTTCTTCCATTTTTCTCTTACTAGGGCCCCCGAAACATTAAATCGGTCCCAATAACTAACCGCATGTACATGACCTTTGCATGCCCGCGAAAACATAAAATCGACTTCCGACACTTTCGGAGGCAACCGGTACCTGTTGCATAAGTCAAACAATGGGAACCAAATTTTCTTCCATTTTTCTCTTACTAGGGCCCCCGAAACATTAAATCGGTCCCAATAACTAACCGCATGTACATGACCTTTGCGTGCCCGCGAAAACATATTATCGACTTCCGATGCTTTCGGAAGCAACCGGTTCCTGTTGCATAAGTAAGAAAAGGAAAACTGACTTTTGCCCTACCCTTTCTTCTAAATACATAGACAAGAACTGTAACTTGGCTCTCACGACTACCCACTCATTTGTAGCAGTTTTACTCGCTGTGCAGAAACAGCCATACGCGGCTCTTGCGCGCAGCCAAAGCCATCAAAGATATAGCATGATACCGAAATCTTTCCCATGAAAATGTCTTGTACATCTTTAAAGTATATTGAAATTGGCCAATTACATAAGAATAAATGATAATAATTAAAGAAAATGATAAAAATAAAAGAAAAAAAAAAAAAAAAAATGGCACAGCTGGGGTTCGAACCTCTGGCCACCAGAGCCAAAAAGGCTCTTGGCACAGCGGTCTTACCCACTGTGCTATGGAGGCAACTGGAAATGAGTCTGGCTATATATACCTATAACCATATCCCCCCTCCCTTCCCATAATTCCTTGGAGAAAAAAAATCCAAGATGGCGGCCAAGAAAAACAAAATGGCGGCTAAACCATCGATCTAAACAATAAGGGAAGTTTTAAAGTGCTTTTAGGTCTTCTTTGAAGGCTGATATGTAATCCTTAGCAAACTGAGATGCATTCTCCATCCATACACGCCAGAATTTACCGACATTGGACTATAATTTAGGAAAACAGGGTGACAGAAGAACTTGATCACATGTTTTCGAGCAGACTACCAGGTTGACAACCCTGGATCCGATTTGTCATTCTAGTTCAGGCCGGCTTCCACACTGCACATTGATACATTGAATATGCTAAGATGATCAATGGACAGTGTAAAAGCCCCAGAAAATATTGTCACAAGTGGATAAATTTAGAAAGACAACTATTTCTGTAGCAACTGGTTCCTGTAGCATGAGTCGAAGAAAAGGAACTATATTTTGTATTATTTCTCTTCATATGTAGACAAGAAATGTAGTTACGATGACTACCAACTCATATGTGCCGGTTACGCACCCGTGAAAACATGAAATATCGACTCATGATGCCTTCGGAAGCAACCGCTACCTGTTGCATAAGTCAAACAATTAGAGCCAATTTTTTCCCTTTTCTCTTACTAGGGCCACCGTAACATTAAAGCGGTCTCAATATCTATCCCCACGTGCATGAGCTTTACGCGCCTGCGAAAACATATAATCCACTTACGAATCTTTCAGAAGCAACCGGTATGTGTTGCATAAGTCAAACAATGGGAAACAAATTTTTCCCTTTTTCTCTTACTAGGGCCCCCGAAACATTAAATCGGTCCCAATAACTAACCGCATGTACATGACCTTGGTGCGCCCGCGAAAACATAAAATCGACTTCCGACACTTTCGGAGGCAACCGGTACCTGTTGCATAAGTCAAACAATGGGAACCAAATTTTCTTCCATTTTTCTCTTACTAGGGCCCCCGAAACATTAAATCGGTCCCAATAACTAACCGCATGTACATGACCTTTGCGTGCCCGCGAAAACACAAAATCGACTTCCGACACTTTCGGAGGCAACCGGTACCTGTTGCATAAGTCAAACAATGGGAACCAAATTTTCTTCCATTTTTCTCTTACTAGGGCCCCCGAAACATTAAATCGGTCCCAATAACTAACCGCATGTACATGACCTTTGCGTGCCCGCGAAAACATATTATCGACTTCCGATGCTTTCGGAAGCAACCGGTTCCTGTTGCATAAGTAAGAAAAGGAAAACTGACTTTTGCCCTACCCTTTCTTCTAAATACATAGACAAGAACTGTAACTTGGCTCTCACGACTACCCACTCATTTGTAGCAGTTTTACTCGCTGTGCAGAAACAGCCATACGCGGCTCTTGCGCGCAGCCAAAGCCATCAAAGATATAGCATGATACCGAAATCTTTCCCATGAAAATGTCTTGTACATCTTTAAAGTATATTGAAATTGGCCAATTACATAAGAATAAATGATAATAATTAAAGAAAATGATAAAAATAAAAGAAAAAAAAAAAAAAAAATGGCACAGCTGGGGTTCGAACCTCTGGCCACCAGAGCCAAAAAGGCTCTTGGCACAGCGGTCTTACCCACTGTGCTATGGAGGCAACTGGAAATGAGTCTGGCTATATATACCTATAACCATATCCCCCCTCCCTTCCCATAATTCCTTGGAGAAAAAAAATCCAAGATGGCGGCCAAGAAAAACAAAATGGCGGCTAAACCATCGATCTAAACAATAAGGGAAGTTTTAAAGTGCTTTTAGGTCTTCTTTGAAGGCTGATATGTAATCCTTAGCAAACTGAGATGCATTCTCCATCCATACACGCCAGAATTTACCGACATTGGACTATAATTTAGGAAAACAGGGTGACAGAAGAACTTGATCACATGTTTTCGAGCAGACTACCAGGTTGACAACCCTGGATCCGATTTGTCATTCTAGTTCAGGCCGGCTTCCACACTGCACATTGATACATTGAATATGCTAAGATGATCAATGGACAGTGTAAAAGCCCCAGAAAATATTGTCACAAGTGGATAAATTTAGAAAGACAACTATTTCTGTAGCAACTGGTTCCTGTAGCATGAGTCGAAGAAAAGGAACTATATTTTGTATTATTTCTCTTCATATGTAGACAAGAAATGTAGTTACGATGACTACCAACTCATATGTGCCGGTTACGCACCCGTGAAAACATGAAATATCGACTCATGATGCCTTCGGAAGCAACCGCTACCTGTTGCATAAGTCAAACAATTAGAGCCAATTTTTTCCCTTTTCTCTTACTAGGGCCACCGTAACATTAAAGCGGTCTCAATATCTATCCCCACGTGCATGAGCTTTACGCGCCTGCGAAAACATATAATCCACTTACGAATCTTTCAGAAGCAACCGGTATGTGTTGCATAAGTCAAACAATGGGAAACAAATTTTTCCCTTTTTCTCTTACTAGGGCCCCCGAAACATTAAATCGGTCCCAATAACTAACCGCATGTACATGACCTTGGTGCGCCCGCGAAAACATAAAATCGACTTCCGACACTTTCGGAGGCAACCGGTACCTGTTGCATAAGTCAAACAATGGGAACCAAATTTTCTTCCATTTTTCTCTTACTAGGGCCCCCGAAACATTAAATCGGTCCCAATAACTAACCGCATGTACATGACCTTTGCGTGCCCGCGAAAACATAAAATCGACTTCCGACACTTTCGGAGGCAACCGGTACCTGTTGCATAAGTCAAACAATGGGAACCAAATTTTCTTCCATTTTTCTCTTACTAGGGCCCCCGAAACATTAAATCGGTCCCAATAACTAACCGCATGTACATGAGCTTTGCGTGCCCGCGAAAACATATTATCGACTTCCGATGCTTTCGGAAGCAACCGGTTCCTGTTGCATAAGTAAGAAAAGGAAAACTGACTTTTGCCCTACCCTTTCTTCTAAATACATAGACAAGAACTGTAACTTGGCTCTCACGACTACCCACTCATTTGTAGCAGTTTTACTCGCTGTGCAGAAACAGCCATACGCGGCTCTTGCGCGCAGCCAAAGCCATCAAAGATATAGCATGATACCGAAATCTTTCCCATGAAAATGTCTTGTACATCTTTAAAGTATATTGAAATTGGCCAATTACATAAGAATAAATGATAATAATTAAAGAAAATGATAAAAATAAAAGAAAAAAAAAAAAAAAAAATGGCACAGCTGGGGTTCGAACCTCTGGCCACCAGAGCCAAAAAGGCTCTTGGCACAGCGGTCTTACCCACTGTGCTATGGAGGCAACTGGAAATGAGTCTGGCTATATATACCTATAACCATATCCCCCCTCCCTTCCCATAATTCCTTGGAGAAAAAAAATCCAAGATGGCGGCCAAGAAAAACAAAATGGCGGCTAAACCATCGATCTAAACAATAAGGGAAGTTTTAAAGTGCTTTTAGGTCTTCTTTGAAGGCTGATATGTAATCCTTAGCAAACTGAGATGCATTCTCCATCCATACACGCCAGAATTTACCGACATTGGACTATAATTTAGGAAAACAGGGTGACAGAAGAACTTGATCACATGTTTTCGAGCAGACTACCAGGTTGACAACCCTGGATCCGATTTGTCATTCTAGTTCAGGCCGGCTTCCACACTGCACATTGATACATTGAATATGCTAAGATGATCAATGGACAGTGTAAAAGCCCCAGAAAATATTGTCACAAGTGGATAAATTTAGAAAGACAACTATTTCTGTAGCAACTGGTTCCTGTAGCATGAGTCGAAGAAAAGGAACTATATTTTGTATTATTTCTCTTCATATGTAGACAAGAAATGTAGTTACGATGACTACCAACTCATATGTGCCGGTTACGCACCCGTGAAAACATGAAATATCGACTCATGATGCCTTCGGAAGCAACCGCTACCTGTTGCATAAGTCAAACAATTAGAGCCAATTTTTTCCCTTTTCTCTTACTAGGGCCACCGTAACATTAAAGCGGTCTCAATATCTATCCCCACGTGCATGAGCTTTACGCGCCTGCGAAAACATATAATCCACTTACGAATCTTTCAGAAGCAACCGGTATGTGTTGCATAAGTCAAACAATGGGAAACAAATTTTTCCCTTTTTCTCTTACTAGGGCCCCCGAAACATTAAATCGGTCCCAATAACTAACCGCATGTACATGACCTTGGTGCGCCCGCGAAAACATAAAATCGACTTCCGACACTTTCGGAGGCAACCGGTACCTGTTGCATAAGTCAAACAATGGGAACCAAATTTTCTTCCATTTTTCTCTTACTAGGGCCCCCGAAACATTAAATCGGTCCCAATAACTAACCGCATGTACATGACCTTTGCGTGCCCGCGAAAACATAAAATCGACTTACGACACTTTCGGAGGCAACCGGTACCTGTTGCATAAGTCAAACAATGGGAACCAAATTTTCTTCCATTTTTCTCTTACTAGGGCCCCCGAAACATTAAATCGGTCCCAATAACTAACCGCATGTACATGACCTTTGCGTGCCCGCGAAAACATATTATCGACTTCCGATGCTTTCGGAAGCAACCGGTTCCTGTTGCATAAGTAAGAAAAGGAAAACTGACTTTTGCCCTACCCTTTCTTCTAAATACATAGACAAGAACTGTAACTTGGCTCTCACGACTACCCACTCATTTGTAGCAGTTTTACTCGCTGTGCAGAAACAGCCATACGCGGCTCTTGCGCGCAGCCAAAGCCATCAAAGATATAGCATGATACCGAAATCTTTCCCATGAAAATGTCTTGTACATCTTTAAAGTATATTGAAATTGGCCAATTACATAAGAATAAATGATAATAATTAAAGAAAATGATAAAAATAAAAGAAAAAAAAAAAAAAAAAATGGCACAGCTGGGGTTTGAACCTCTGGCCACCAGAGCCAAAAAGGCTCTTGGCACAGCGGTCTTACCCACTGTGCTATGGAGGCAACTGGAAATGAGTCTGGCTATATATACCTATAACCATATCCCCCCTCCCTTCCCATAATTCCTTGGAGAAAAAAAATCCAAGATGGCGGCCAAGAAAAACAAAATGGCGGCTAAACCATCGATCTAAACAATAAGGGAAGTTTTAAAGTGCTTTTAGGTCTTCTTTGAAGGCTGATATGTAATCCTTAGCAAACTGAGATGCATTCTCCATCCATACACGCCAGAATTTACCGACATTGGACTATAATTTAGGAAAACAGGGTGACAGAAGAACTTGATCACATGTTTTCGAGCAGACTACCAGGTTGACAACCCTGGATCCGATTTGTCATTCTAGTTCAGGCCGGCTTCCACACTGCACATTGATACATTGAATATGCTAAGATGATCAATGGACAGTGTAAAAGCCCCAGAAAATATTGTCACAAGTGGATAAATTTAGAAAGACAACTATTTCTGTAGCAACTGGTTCCTGTAGCATGAGTCGAAGAAAAGGAACTATATTTTGTATTATTTCTCTTCATATGTAGACAAGAAATGTAGTTACGATGACTACCAACTCATATGTGCCGGTTACGCACCCGTGAAAACATGAAATATCGACTCATGATGCCTTCGGAAGCAACCGCTACCTGTTGCATAAGTCAAACAATTAGAGCCAATTTTTTCCCTTTTCTCTTACTAGGGCCACCGTAACATTAAAGCGGTCTCAATATCTATCCCCACGTGCATGAGCTTTACGCGCCTGCGAAAACATATAATCCACTTACGAATCTTTCAGAAGCAACCGGTATGTGTTGCATAAGTCAAACAATGGGAAACAAATTTTTCCCTTTTTCTCTTACTAGGGCCCCCGAAACATTAAATCGGTCCCAATAACTAACCGCATGTACATGACCTTGGTGCGCCCGCGAAAACATAAAATCGACTTCCGACACTTTCGGAGGCAACCGGTACCTGTTGCATAAGTCAAACAATGGGAACCAAATTTTCTTCCATTTTTCTCTTACTAGGGCCCCCGAAACATTAAATCGGTCCCAATAACTAACCGCATGTACATGACCTTTGCGTGCCCGCGAAAACATAAAATCGACTTCCGACACTTTCGGAGGCAACCGGTACCTGTTGCATAAGTCAAACAATGGGAACCAAATTTTCTTCCATTTTTCTCTTACTAGGGCCCCCGAAACATTAAATCGGTCCCAATAACTAACCGCATGTACATGACCTTTGCGTGCCCGCGAAAACATATTATCGACTTCCGATGCTTTCGGAAGCAACCGGTTCCTGTTGCATAAGTAAGAAAAGGAAAACTGACTTTTGCCCTACCCTTTCTTCTAAATACATAGACAAGAACTGTAACTTGGCTCTCACGACTACCCACTCATTTGTAGCAGTTTTACTCGCTGTGCAGAAACAGCCATACGCGGCTCTTGCGCGCAGCCAAAGCCATCAAAGATATAGCATGATACCGAAATCTTTCCCATGAAAATGTCTTGTACATCTTTAAAGTATATTGAAATTGGCCAATTACATAAGAATAAATGATAATAATTAAAGAAAATGATAAAAATAAAAGAAAAAAAAAAAAAAAAAAATGGCACAGCTGGGGTTCGAACCTCTGGCCACCAGAGCCAAAAAGGCTCTTGGCACAGCGGTCTTACCCACTGTGCTATGGAGGCAACTGGAAATGAGTCTGGCTATATATACCTATAACCATATCCCCCCTCCCTTCCCATAATTCCTTGGAGAAAAAAAATCCAAGATGGCGGCCAAGAAAAACAAAATGGCGGCTAAACCATCGATCTAAACAATAAGGGAAGTTTTAAAGTGCTTTTAGGTCTTCTTTGAAGGCTGATATGTAATCCTTAGCAAACTGAGATGCATTCTCCATCCATACACGCCAGAATTTACCGACATTGGACTATAATTTAGGAAAACAGGGTGACAGAAGAACTTGATCACATGTTTTCGAGCAGACTACCAGGTTGACAACCCTGGATCCGATTTGTCATTCTAGTTCAGGCCGGCTTCCACACTGCACATTGATACATTGAATATGCTAAGATGATCAATGGACAGTGTAAAAGCCCCAGAAAATATTGTCACAAGTGGATAAATTTAGAAAGACAACTATTTCTGTAGCAACTGGTTCCTGTAGCATGAGTCGAAGAAAAGGAACTATATTTTGTATTATTTCTCTTCATATGTAGACAAGAAATGTAGTTACGATGACTACCAACTCATATGTGCCGGTTACGCACCCGTGAAAACATGAAATATCGACTCATGATGCCTTCGGAAGCAACCGCTACCTGTTGCATAAGTCAAACAATTAGAGCCAATTTTTTCCCTTTTCTCTTACTAGGGCCACCGTAACATTAAAGCGGTCTCAATATCTATCCCCACGTGCATGAGCTTTACGCGCCTGCGAAAACATATAATCCACTTACGAATCTTTCAGAAGCAACCGGTATGTGTTGCATAAGTCAAACAATGGGAAACAAATTTTTCCCTTTTTCTCTTACTAGGGCCCCCGAAACATTAAATCGGTCCCAATAACTAACCGCATGTACATGACCTTGGTGCGCCCGCGAAAACATAAAATCGACTTCCGACACTTTCGGAGGCAACCGGTACCTGTTGCATAAGTCAAACAATGGGAACCAAATTTTCTTCCATTTTTCTCTTACTAGGGCCCCCGAAACATTAAATCGGTCCCAATAACTAACCGCATGTACATGACCTTTGCGTGCCCGCGAAAACATAAAATCGACTTCCGACACTTTCGGAGGCAACCGGTACCTGTTGCATAAGTCAAACAATGGGAACCAAATTTTCTTCCATTTTTCTCTTACTAGGGCCCCCGAAACATTAAATCGGTCCCAATAACTAACCGCATGTACATGACCTTTGCGTGCCCGCGAAAACATATTATCGACTTCCGATGCTTTCGGAAGCAACCGGTTCCTGTTGCATAAGTAAGAAAAGGAAAACTGACTTTTGCCCTACCCTTTCTTCTAAATACATAGACAAGAACTGTAACTTGGCTCTCACGACTACCCACTCATTTGTAGCAGTTTTACTCGCTGTGCAGAAACAGCCATACGCGGCTCTTGCGCGCAGCCAAAGCCATCAAAGATATAGCATGATACCGAAATCTTTCCCATGAAAATGTCTTGTACATCTTTAAAGTATATTGAAATTGGCCAATTACATAAGAATAAATGATAATAATTAAAGAAAATGATAAAAATAAAAGAAAAAAAAAAAAAAAAATGGCACAGCTGGGGTTCGAACCTCTGGCCACCAGAGCCAAAAAGGGCTCTTGGCACAGCGGTCTTACCCACTGTGCTATGGAGGCAACTGGAAATGAGTCTGGCTATATATACCTATAACCATATCCCCCCTCCCTTCCCATAATTCCTTGGAGAAAAAAAATCCAAGATGGCGGCCAAGAAAAACAAAATGGCGGCTAAACCATCGATCTAAACAATAAGGGAAGTTTTAAAGTGCTTTTAGGTCTTCTTTGAAGGCTGATATGTAATCCTTAGCAAACTGAGATGCATTCTCCATCCATACACGCCAGAATTTACCGACATTGGACTATAATTTAGGAAAACAGGGTGACAGAAGAACTTGATCACATGTTTTCGAGCAGACTACCAGGTTGACAACCCTGGATCCGATTTGTCATTCTAGTTCAGGCCGGCTTCCACACTGCACATTGATACATTGAATATGCTAAGATGATCAATGGACAGTGTAAAAGCCCCAGAAAATATTGTCACAAGTGGATAAATTTAGAAAGACAACTATTTCTGTAGCAACTGGTTCCTGTAGCATGAGTCGAAGAAAAGGAACTATATTTTGTATTATTTCTCTTCATATGTAGACAAGAAATGTAGTTACGATGACTACCAACTCATATGTGCCGGTTACGCACCCGTGAAAACATGAAATATCGACTCATGATGCCTTCGGAAGCAACCGCTACCTGTTGCATAAGTCAAACAATTAGAGCCAATTTTTTCCCTTTTCTCTTACTAGGGCCACCGTAACATTAAAGCGGTCTCAATATCTATCCCCACGTGCATGAGCTTTACGCGCCTGCGAAAACATATAATCCACTTACGAATCTTTCAGAAGCAACCGGTATGTGTTGCATAAGTCAAACAATGGGAAACAAATTTTTCCCTTTTTCTCTTACTAGGGCCCCCGAAACATTAAATCGGTCCCAATAACTAACCGCATGTACATGACCTTGGTGCGCCCGCGAAAACATAAAATCGACTTCCGACACTTTCGGAGGCAACCGGTACCTGTTGCATAAGTCAAACAATGGGAACCAAATTTTCTTCCATTTTTCTCTTACTAGGGCCCCCGAAACATTAAATCGGTCCCAATAACTAACCGCATGTACATGACCTTTGCGTGCCCGCGAAAACATAAAATCGACTTCCGACACTTTCGGAGGCAACCGGTACCTGTTGCATAAGTCAAACAATGGGAACCAAATTTTCTTCCATTTTTCTCTTACTAGGGCCCCCGAAACATTAAATCGGTCCCAATAACTAACCGCATGTACATGACCTTTGCGTGCCCGCGAAAACATATTATCGACTTCCGATGCTTTCGGAAGCAACCGGTTCCTGTTGCATAAGTAAGAAAAGGAAAACTGACTTTTGCCCTACCCTTTCTTCTAAATACATAGACAAGAACTGTAACTTGGCTCTCACGACTACCCACTCATTTGTAGCAGTTTTACTCGCTGTGCAGAAACAGCCATACGCGGCTCTTGCGCGCAGCCAAAGCCATCAAAGATATAGCATGATACCGAAATCTTTCCCATGAAAATGTCTTGTACATCTTTAAAGTATATTGAAATTGGCCAATTACATAAGAATAAATGATAATAATTAAAGAAAATGATAAAAATAAAAGAAAAAAAAAAAAAAAAATGGCACAGCTGGGGTTCGAACCTCTGGCCACCAGAGCCAAAAAGGGCTCTTGGCACAGCGGTCTTACCCACTGTGCTATGGAGGCAACTGGAAATGAGTCTGGCTATATATACCTATAACCATATCCCCCCTCCCTTCCCATAATTCCTTGGAGAAAAAAAATCCAAGATGGCGGCCAAGAAAAACAAAATGGCGGCTAAACCATCGATCTAAACAATAAGGGAAGTTTTAAAGTGCTTTTAGGTCTTCTTTGAAGGCTGATATGTAATCCTTAGCAAACTGAGATGCATTCTCCATCCATACACGCCAGAATTTACCGACATTGGACTATAATTTAGGAAAACAGGGTGACAGAAGAACTTGATCACATGTTTTCGAGCAGACTACCAGGTTGACAACCCTGGATCCGATTTGTCATTCTAGTTCAGGCCGGCTTCCACACTGCACATTGATACATTGAATATGCTAAGATGATCAATGGACAGTGTAAAAGCCCCAGAAAATATTGTCACAAGTGGATAAATTTAGAAAGACAACTATTTCTGTAGCAACTGGTTCCTGTAGCATGAGTCGAAGAAAAGGAACTATATTTTGTATTATTTCTCTTCATATGTAGACAAGAAATGTAGTTACGATGACTACCAACTCATATGTGCCGGTTACGCACCCGTGAAAACATGAAATATCGACTCATGATGCCTTCGGAAGCAACCGCTACCTGTTGCATAAGTCAAACAATTAGAGCCAATTTTTTCCCTTTTCTCTTACTAGGGCCACCGTAACATTAAAGCGGTCTCAATATCTATCCCCACGTGCATGAGCTTTACGCGCCTGCGAAAACATATAATCCACTTACGAATCTTTCAGAAGCAACCGGTATGTGTTGCATAAGTCAAACAATGGGAAACAAATTTTTCCCTTTTTCTCTTACTAGGGCCCCCGAAACATTAAATCGGTCCCAATAACTAACCGCATGTACATGACCTTGGTGCGCCCGCGAAAACATAAAATCGACTTCCGACACTTTCGGAGGCAACCGGTACCTGTTGCATAAGTCAAACAATGGGAACCAAATTTTCTTCCATTTTTCTCTTACTAGGGCCCCCGAAACATGAAATCGGTCCCAATAACTAACCGCATGTACATGACCTTTGCGTGCCCGCGAAAACATAAAATCGACTTCCGACACTTTCGGAGGCAACCGGTACCTGTTGCATAAGTCAAACAATGGGAACCAAATTTTCTTCCATTTTTCTCTTACTAGGGCCCCCGAAACATTAAATCGGTCCCAATAACTAACCGCATGTACATGACCTTTGCGTGCCCGCGAAAACATATTATCGACTTCCGATGCTTTCGGAAGCAACCGGTTCCTGTTGCATAAGTAAGAAAAGGAAAACTGACTTTTGCCCTACCCTTTCTTCTAAATACATAGACAAGAACTGTAACTTGGCTCTCACGACTACCCACTCATTTGTAGCAGTTTTACTCGCTGTGCAGAAACAGCCATACGCGGCTCTTGCGCGCAGCCAAAGCCATCAAAGATATAGCATGATACCGAAATCTTTCCCATGAAAATGTCTTGTACATCTTTAAAGTATATTGAAATTGGCCAATTACATAAGAATAAATGATAATAATTAAAGAAAATGATAAAAATAAAAGAAAAAAAAAAAAAAAAATGGCACAGCTGGGGTTCGAACCTCTGGCCACCAGAGCCAAAAAGGGCTCTTGGCACAGCGGTCTTACCCACTGTGCTATGGAGGCAACTGGAAATGAGTCTGGCTATATATACCTATAACCATATCCCCCCTCCCTTCCCATAATTCCTTGGAGAAAAAAAATCCAAGATGGCGGCCAAGAAAAACAAAATGGCGGCTAAACCATCGATCTAAACAATAAGGGAAGTTTTAAAGTGCTTTTAGGTCTTCTTTGAAGGCTGATATGTAATCCTTAGCAAACTGAGATGCATTCTCCATCCATACACGCCAGAATTTACCGACATTGGACTATAATTTAGGAAAACAGGGTGACAGAAGAACTTGATCACATGTTTTCGAGCAGACTACCAGGTTGACAACCCTGGATCCGATTTGTCATTCTAGTTCAGGCCGGCTTCCACACTGCACATTGATACATTGAATATGCTAAGATGATCAATGGACAGTGTAAAAGCCCCAGAAAATATTGTCACAAGTGGATAAATTTAGAAAGACAACTATTTCTGTAGCAACTGGTTCCTGTAGCATGAGTCGAAGAAAAGGAACTATATTTTGTATTATTTCTCTTCATATGTAGACAAGAAATGTAGTTACGATGACTACCAACTCATATGTGCCGGTTACGCACCCGTGAAAACATGAAATATCGACTCATGATGCCTTCGGAAGCAACCGCTACCTGTTGCATAAGTCAAACAATTAGAGCCAATTTTTTCCCTTTTCTCTTACTAGGGCCACCGTAACATTAAAGCGGTCTCAATATCTATCCCCACGTGCATGAGCTTTACGCGCCTGCGAAAACATATAATCCACTTACGAATCTTTCAGAAGCAACCGGTATGTGTTGCATAAGTCAAACAATGGGAAACAAATTTTTCCCTTTTTCTCTTACTAGGGCCCCCGAAACATTAAATCGGTCCCAATAACTAACCGCATGTACATGACCTTGGTGCGCCCGCGAAAACATAAAATCGACTTCCGACACTTTCGGAGGCAACCGGTACCTGTTGCATAAGTCAAACAATGGGAACCAAATTTTCTTCCATTTTTCTCTTACTAGGGCCCCCGAAACATTAAATCGGTCCCAATAACTAACCGCATGTACATGACCTTTGCGTGCCCGCGAAAACATAAAATCGACTTCCGACACTTTCGGAGGCAACCGGTACCTGTTGCATAAGTCAAACAATGGGAACCAAATTTTCTTCCATTTTTCTCTTACTAGGGCCCCCGAAACATTAAATCGGTCCCAATAACTAACCGCATGTACATGACCTTTGCGTGCCCGCGAAAACATATTATCGACTTCCGATGCTTTCGGAAGCAACCGGTTCCTGTTGCATAAGTAAGAAAAGGAAAACTGACTTTTGCCCTACCCTTTCTTCTAAATACATAGACAAGAACTGTAACTTGGCTCTCACGACTACCCACTCATTTGTAGCAGTTTTACTCGCTGTGCAGAAACAGCCATACGTGGCTCTTGCGCGCAGCCAAAGCCATCAAAGATATAGCATGATACCGAAATCTTTCCCATGAAAATGTCTTGTACATCTTTAAAGTATATTGAAATTGGCCAATTACATAAGAATAAATGATAATAATTAAAGAAAATGATAAAAATAAAAGAAAAAAAAAAAAAAAAATGGCACAGCTGGGGTTCGAACCTCTGGCCACCAGAGCCAAAAAGGCTCTTGGCACAGCGGTCTTACCCACTGTGCTATGGAGGCAACTGGAAATGAGTCTGGCTATATATACCTATAACCATATCCCCCCTCCCTTCCCATAATTCCTTGGAGAAAAAAAATCCAAGATGGCGGCCAAGAAAAACAAAATGGCGGCTAAACCATCGATCTAAACAATAAGGGAAGTTTTAAAGTGCTTTTAGGTCTTCTTTGAAGGCTGATATGTAATCCTTAGCAAACTGAGATGCATTCTCCATCCATACACGCCAGAATTTACCGACATTGGACTATAATTTAGGAAAACAGGGTGACAGAAGAACTTGATCACATGTTTTCGAGCAGACTACCAGGTTGACAACCCTGGATCCGATTTGTCATTCTAGTTCAGGCCGGCTTCCACACTGCACATTGATACATTGAATATGCTAAGATGATCAATGGACAGTGTAAAAGCCCCAGAAAATATTGTCACAAGTGGATAAATTTAGAAAGACAACTATTTCTGTAGCAACTGGTTCCTGTAGCATGAGTCGAAGAAAAGGAACTATATTTTGTATTATTTCTCTTCATATGTAGACAAGAAATGTAGTTACGATGACTACCAACTCATATGTGCCGGTTACGCACCCGTGAAAACATGAAATATCGACTCATGATGCCTTCGGAAGCAACCGCTACCTGTTGCATAAGTCAAACAATTAGAGCCAATTTTTTCCCTTTTCTCTTACTAGGGCCACCGTAACATTAAAGCGGTCTCAATATCTATCCCCACGTGCATGAGCTTTACGCGCCTGCGAAAACATATAATCCACTTACGAATCTTTCAGAAGCAACCGGTATGTGTTGCATAAGTCAAACAATGGGAAACAAATTTTTCCCTTTTTCTCTTACTAGGGCCCCCGAAACATTAAATCGGTCCCAATAACTAACCGCATGTACATGACCTTGGTGCGCCCGCGAAAACATAAAATCGACTTCCGACACTTTCGGAGGCAACCGGTACCTGTTGCATAAGTCAAACAATGGGAACCAAATTTTCTTCCATTTTTCTCTTACTAGGGCCCCCGAAACATGAAATCGGTCCCAATAACTAACCGCATGTACATGACCTTTGCGTGCCCGCGAAAACATAAAATCGACTTCCGACACTTTCGGAGGCAACCGGTACCTGTTGCATAAGTCAAACAATGGGAACCAAATTTTCTTCCATTTTTCTCTTACTAGGGCCCCCGAAACATTAAATCGGTCCCAATAACTAACCGCATGTACATGACCTTTGCGTGCCCGCGAAAACATATTATCGACTTCCGATGCTTTCGGAAGCAACCGGTTCCTGTTGCATAAGTAAGAAAAGGAAAACTGACTTTTGCCCTACCCTTTCTTCTAAATACATAGACAAGAACTGTAACTTGGCTCTCACGACTACCCACTCATTTGTAGCAGTTTTACTCGCTGTGCAGAAACAGCCATACGCGGCTCTTGCGCGCAGCCAAAGCCATCAAAGATATAGCATGATACCGAAATCTTTCCCATGAAAATGTCTTGTACATCTTTAAAGTATATTGAAATTGGCCAATTACATAAGAATAAATGATAATAATTAAAGAAAATGATAAAAATAAAAGAAAAAAAAAAAAAAAAATGGCACAGCTGGGGTTCGAACCTCTGGCCACCAGAGCCAAAAAGGGCTCTTGGCACAGCGGTCTTACCCACTGTGCTATGGAGGCAACTGGAAATGAGTCTGGCTATATATACCTATAACCATATCCCCCCTCCCTTCCCATAATTCCTTGGAGAAAAAAAATCCAAGATGGCGGCCAAGAAAAACAAAATGGCGGCTAAACCATCGATCTAAACAATAAGGGAAGTTTTAAAGTGCTTTTAGGTCTTCTTTGAAGGCTGATATGTAATCCTTAGCAAACTGAGATGCATTCTCCATCCATACACGCCAGAATTTACCGACATTGGACTATAATTTAGGAAAACAGGGTGACAGAAGAACTTGATCACATGTTTTCGAGCAGACTACCAGGTTGACAACCCTGGATCCGATTTGTCATTCTAGTTCAGGCCGGCTTCCACACTGCACATTGATACATTGAATATGCTAAGATGATCAATGGACAGTGTAAAAGCCCCAGAAAATATTGTCACAAGTGGATAAATTTAGAAAGACAACTATTTCTGTAGCAACTGGTTCCTGTAGCATGAGTCGAAGAAAAGGAACTATATTTTGTATTATTTCTCTTCATATGTAGACAAGAAATGTAGTTACGATGACTACCAACTCATATGTGCCGGTTACGCACCCGTGAAAACATGAAATATCGACTCATGATGCCTTCGGAAGCAACCGCTACCTGTTGCATAAGTCAAACAATTAGAGCCAATTTTTTCCCTTTTCTCTTACTAGGGCCACCGTAACATTAAAGCGGTCTCAATATCTATCCCCACGTGCATGAGCTTTACGCGCCTGCGAAAACATATAATCCACTTACGAATCTTTCAGAAGCAACCGGTATGTGTTGCATAAGTCAAACAATGGGAAACAAATTTTTCCCTTTTTCTCTTACTAGGGCCCCCGAAACATTAAATCGGTCCCAATAACTAACCGCATGTACATGACCTTGGTGCGCCCGTGAAAACATAAAATCGACTTCCGACACTTTCGGAGGCAACCGGTACCTGTTGCATAAGTCAAACAATGGGAACCAAATTTTCTTCCATTTTTCTCTTACTAGGGCCCCCGAAACATTAAATCGGTCCCAATAACTAACCGCATGTACATGACCTTTGCGTGCCCGCGAAAACATAAAATCGACTTCCGACACTTTCGGAGGCAACCGGTACCTGTTGCATAAGTCAAACAATGGGAACCAAATTTTCTTCCATTTTTCTCTTACTAGGGCCCCCGAAACATTAAATCGGTCCCAATAACTAACCGCATGTACATGACCTTTGCGTGCCCGCGAAAACATATTATCGACTTCCGATGCTTTCGGAAGCAACCGGTTCCTGTTGCATAAGTAAGAAAAGGAAAACTGACTTTTGCCCTACCCTTTCTTCTAAATAAATAGACAAGAACTGTAACTTGGCTCTCACGACTACCCACTCATTTGTAGCAGTTTTACTCGCTGTGCAGAAACAGCCATACGCGGCTCTTGCGCGCAGCCAAAGCCATCAAAGATATAGCATGATACCGAAATCTTTCCCATGAAAATGTCTTGTACATCTTTAAAGTATATTGAAATTGGCCAATTACATAAGAATAAATGATAATAATTAAAGAAAATGATAAAAATAAAAGAAAAAAAAAAAAAAAATGGCACAGCTGGGGTTCGAACCTCTGGCCACCAGAGCCAAAAAGGCTCTTGGCACAGCGGTCTTACCCACTGTGCTATGGAGGCAACTGGAAATGAGTCTGGCTATATATACCTATAACCATATCCCCCCTCCCTTCCCATAATTCCTTGGAGAAAAAAAATCCAAGATGGCGGCCAAGAAAAACAAAATGGCGGCTAAACCATCGATCTAAACAATAAGGGAAGTTTTAAAGTGCTTTTAGGTCTTCTTTGAAGGCTGATATGTAATCCTTAGCAAACTGAGATGCATTCTCCATCCATACACGCCAGAATTTACCGACATTGGACTATAATTTAGGAAAACAGGGTGACAGAAGAACTTGATCACATGTTTTCGAGCAGACTACCAGGTTGACAACCCTGGATCCGATTTGTCATTCTAGTTCAGGCCGGCTTCCACACTGCACATTGATACATTGAATATGCTAAGATGATCAATGGACAGTGTAAAAGCCCCAGAAAATATTGTCACAAGTGGATAAATTTAGAAAGACAACTATTTCTGTAGCAACTGGTTCCTGTAGCATGAGTCGAAGAAAAGGAACTATATTTTGTATTATTTCTCTTCATATGTAGACAAGAAATGTAGTTACGATGACTACCAACTCATATGTGCCGGTTACGCACCCGTGAAAACATGAAATATCGACTCATGATGCCTTCGGAAGCAACCGCTACCTGTTGCATAAGTCAAACAATTAGAGCCAATTTTTTCCCTTTTCTCTTACTAGGGCCACCGTAACATTAAAGCGGTCTCAATATCTATCCCCACGTGCATGAGCTTTACGCGCCTGCGAAAACATATAATCCACTTACGAATCTTTCAGAAGCAACCGGTATGTGTTGCATAAGTCAAACAATGGGAAACAAATTTTTCCCTTTTTCTCTTACTAGGGCCCCCGAAACATTAAATCGGTCCCAATAACTAACCGCATGTACATGACCTTGGTGCGCCCGCGAAAACATAAAATCGACTTCCGACACTTTCGGAGGCAACCGGTACCTGTTGCATAAGTCAAACAATGGGAACCAAATTTTCTTCCATTTTTCTCTTACTAGGGCCCCCGAAACATGAAATCGGTCCCAATAACTAACCGCATGTACATGACCTTTGCGTGCCCGCGAAAACATAAAATCGACTTCCGACACTTTCGGAGGCAACCGGTACCTGTTGCATAAGTCAAACAATGGGAACCAAATTTTCTTCCATTTTTCTCTTACTAGGGCCCCCGAAACATTAAATCGGTCCCAATAACTAACCGCATGTACATGACCTTTGCGTGCCCGCGAAAACATATTATCGACTTCCGATGCTTTCGGAAGCAACCGGTTCCTGTTGCATAAGTAAGAAAAGGAAAACTGACTTTTGCCCTACCCTTTCTTCTAAATACATAGACAAGAACTGTAACTTGGCTCTCACGACTACCCACTCATTTGTAGCAGTTTTACTCGCTGTGCAGAAACAGCCATACGCGGCTCTTGCGCGCAGCCAAAGCCATCAAAGATATAGCATGATACCGAAATCTTTCCCATGAAAATGTCTTGTACATCTTTAAAGTATATTGAAATTGGCCAATTACATAAGAATAAATGATAATAATTAAAGAAAATGATAAAAATAAAAGAAAAAAAAAAAAAAAAATGGCACAGCTGGGGTTCGAACCTCTGGCCACCAGAGCCAAAAAGGGCTCTTGGCACAGCGGTCTTACCCACTGTGCTATGGAGGCAACTGGAAATGAGTCTGGCTATATATACCTATAACCATATCCCCCCTCCCTTCCCATAATTCCTTGGAGAAAAAAAATCCAAGATGGCGGCCAAGAAAAACAAAATGGCGGCTAAACCATCGATCTAAACAATAAGGGAAGTTTTAAAGTGCTTTTAGGTCTTCTTTGAAGGCTGATATGTAATCCTTAGCAAACTGAGATGCATTCTCCATCCATACACGCCAGAATTTACCGACATTGGACTATAATTTAGGAAAACAGGGTGACAGAAGAACTTGATCACATGTTTTCGAGCAGACTACCAGGTTGACAACCCTGGATCCGATTTGTCATTCTAGTTCAGGCCGGCTTCCACACTGCACATTGATACATTGAATATGCTAAGATGATCAATGGACAGTGTAAAAGCCCCAGAAAATATTGTCACAAGTGGATAAATTTAGAAAGACAACTATTTCTGTAGCAACTGGTTCCTGTAGCATGAGTCGAAGAAAAGGAACTATATTTTGTATTATTTCTCTTCATATGTAGACAAGAAATGTAGTTACGATGACTACCAACTCATATGTGCCGGTTACGCACCCGTGAAAACATGAAATATCGACTCATGATGCCTTCGGAAGCAACCGCTACCTGTTGCATAAGTCAAACAATTAGAGCCAATTTTTTCCCTTTTCTCTTACTAGGGCCACCGTAACATTAAAGCGGTCTCAATATCTATCCCCACGTGCATGAGCTTTACGCGCCTGCGAAAACATATAATCCACTTACGAATCTTTCAGAAGCAACCGGTATGTGTTGCATAAGTCAAACAATGGGAAACAAATTTTTCCCTTTTTCTCTTACTAGGGCCCCCGAAACATTAAATCGGTCCCAATAACTAACCGCATGTACATGACCTTGGTGCGCCCGTGAAAACATAAAATCGACTTCCGACACTTTCGGAGGCAACCGGTACCTGTTGCATAAGTCAAACAATGGGAACCAAATTTTCTTCCATTTTTCTCTTACTAGGGCCCCCGAAACATTAAATCGGTCCCAATAACTAACCGCATGTACATGACCTTTGCGTGCCCGCGAAAACATAAAATCGACTTCCGACACTTTCGGAGGCAACCGGTACCTGTTGCATAAGTCAAACAATGGGAACCAAATTTTCTTCCATTTTTCTCTTACTAGGGCCCCCGAAACATTAAATCGGTCCCAATAACTAACCGCATGTACATGACCTTTGCGTGCCCGCGAAAACATATTATCGACTTCCGATGCTTTCGGAAGCAACCGGTTCCTGTTGCATAAGTAAGAAAAGGAAAACTGACTTTTGCCCTACCCTTTCTTCTAAATAAATAGACAAGAACTGTAACTTGGCTCTCACGACTACCCACTCATTTGTAGCAGTTTTACTCGCTGTGCAGAAACAGCCATACGCGGCTCTTGCGCGCAGCCAAAGCCATCAAAGATATAGCATGATACCGAAATCTTTCCCATGAAAATGTCTTGTACATCTTTAAAGTATATTGAAATTGGCCAATTACATAAGAATAAATGATAATAATTAAAGAAAATGATAAAAATAAAAGAAAAAAAAAAAAAAATGGCACAGCTGGGGTTCGAACCTCTGGCCACCAGAGCCAAAAAGGCTCTTGGCACAGCGGTCTTACCCACTGTGCTATGGAGGCAACTGGAAATGAGTCTGGCTATATATACCTATAACCATATCCCCCCTCCCTTCCCATAATTCCTTGGAGAAAAAAAATCCAAGATGGCGGCCAAGAAAAACAAAATGGCGGCTAAACCATCGATCTAAACAATAAGGGAAGTTTTAAAGTGCTTTTAGGTCTTCTTTGAAGGCTGATATGTAATCCTTAGCAAACTGAGATGCATTCTCCATCCATACACGCCAGAATTTACCGACATTGGACTATAATTTAGGAAAACAGGGTGACAGAAGAACTTGATCACATGTTTTCGAGCAGACTACCAGGTTGACAACCCTGGATCCGATTTGTCATTCTAGTTCAGGCCGGCTTCCACACTGCACATTGATACATTGAATATGCTAAGATGATCAATGGACAGTGTAAAAGCCCCAGAAAATATTGTCACAAGTGGATAAATTTAGAAAGACAACTATTTCTGTAGCAACTGGTTCCTGTAGCATGAGTCGAAGAAAAGGAACTATATTTTGTATCATTTCTCTTCATATGTAGACAAGAAATGTAGTTACGATGACTACCAACTCATATGTGCCGGTTACGCACCCGTGAAAACATGAAATATCGACTCATGATGCCTTCGGAAGCAACCGCTACCTGTTGCATAAGTCAAACAATTAGAGCCAATTTTTTCCCTTTTCTCTTACTAGGGCCACCGTAACATTAAAGCGGTCTCAATATCTATCCCCACGTGCATGAGCTTTACGCGCCTGCGAAAACATATAATCCACTTACGAATCTTTCAGAAGCAACCGGTATGTGTTGCATAAGTCAAACAATGGGAAACAAATTTTTCCCTTTTTCTCTTACTAGGGCCCCCGAAACATTAAATCGGTCCCAATAACTAACCGCATGTACATGACCTTGGTGCGCCCGCGAAAACATAAAATCGACTTCCGACACTTTCGGAGGCAACCGGTACCTGTTGCATAAGTCAAACAATGGGAACCAAATTTTCTTCCATTTTTCTCTTACTAGGGCCCCCGAAACATTAAATCGGTCCCAATAACTAACCGCATGTACATGACCTTTGCGTGCCCGCGAAAACATAAAATCGACTTCCGACACTTTCGGAGGCAACCGGTACCTGTTGCATAAGTCAAACAATGGGAACCAAATTTTCTTCCATTTTTCTCTTACTAGGGCCCCCGAAACATTAAATCGGTCCCAATAACTAACCGCATGTACATGACCTTTGCGTGCCCGCGAAAACATATTATCGACTTCCGATGCTTTCGGAAGCAACCGGTTCCTGTTGCATAAGTAAGAAAAGGAAAACTGACTTTTGCCCTACCCTTTCTTCTAAATACATAGACAAGAACTGTAACTTGGCTCTCACGACTACCCACTCATTTGTAGCAGTTTTACTCGCTGTGCAGAAACAGCCATACGCGGCTCTTGCGCGCAGCCAAAGCCATCAAAGATATAGCATGATACCGAAATCTTTCCCATGAAAATGTCTTGTACATCTTTAAAGTATATTGAAATTGGCCAATTACATAAGAATAAATGATAATAATTAAAGAAAATGATAAAAATAAAATAAAAAAAAAAAAAAAAATGGCACAGCTGGGGTTCGAACCTCTGGCCACCAGAGCCAAAAAGGCTCTTGGCACAGCGGTCTTACCCACTGTGCTATGGAGGCAACTGGAAATGAGTCTGGCTATATATACCTATAACCATATCCCCCCTCCCTTCCCATAATTCCTTGGAGAAAAAAAATCCAAGATGGCGGCCAAGAAAAACAAAATGGCGGCTAAACCATCGATCTAAACAATAAGGGAAGTTTTAAAGTGCTTTTAGGTCTTCTTTGAAGGCTGATATGTAATCCTTAGCAAACTGAGATGCATTCTCCATCCATACACGCCAGAATTTACCGACATTGGACTATAATTTAGGAAAACAGGGTGACAGAAGAACTTGATCACATGTTTTCGAGCAGACTACCAGGTTGACAACCCTGGATCCGATTTGTCATTCTAGTTCAGGCCGGCTTCCACACTGCACATTGATACATTGAATATGCTAAGATGATCAATGGACAGTGTAAAAGCCCCAGAAAATATTGTCACAAGTGGATAAATTTAGAAAGACAACTATTTCTGTAGCAACTGGTTCCTGTAGCATGAGTCGAAGAAAAGGAACTATATTTTGTATTATTTCTCTTCATATGTAGACAAGAAATGTAGTTACGATGACTACCAACTCATATGTGCCGGTTACGCACCCGTGAAAACATGAAATATCGACTCATGATGCCTTCGGAAGCAACCGCTACCTGTTGCATAAGTCAAACAATTAGAGCCAATTTTTTCCCTTTTCTCTTACTAGGGCCACCGTAACATTAAAGCGGTCTCAATATCTATCCCCACGTGCATGAGCTTTACGCGCCTGCGAAAACATATAATCCACTTACGAATCTTTCAGAAGCAACCGGTATGTGTTGCATAAGTCAAACAATGGGAAACAAATTTTTCCCTTTTTCTCTTACTAGGGCCCCCGAAACATTAAATCGGTCCCAATAACTAACCGCATGTACATGACCTTGGTGCGCCCGCGAAAACATAAAATCGACTTCCGACACTTTCGGAGGCAACCGGTACCTGTTGCATAAGTCAAACAATGGGAACCAAATTTTCTTCCATTTTTCTCTTACTAGGGCCCCCGAAACATTAAATCGGTCCCAATAACTAACCGCATGTACATGACCTTTGCGTGCCCGCGAAAACATAAAATCGACTTCCGACACTTTCGGAGGCAACCGGTACCTGTTGCATAAGTCAAACAATGGGAACCAAATTTTCTTCCATTTTTCTCTTACTAGGGCCCCCGAAACATTAAATCGGTCCCAATAACTAACCGCATGTACATGACCTTTGCGTGCCCGCGAAAACATATTATCGACTTCCGATGCTTTCGGAAGCAACCGGTTCCTGTTGCATAAGTAAGAAAAGGAAAACTGACTTTTGCCCTACCCTTTCTTCTAAATACATAGACAAGAACTGTAACTTGGCTCTCACGACTACCCACTCATTTGTAGCAGTTTTACTCGCTGTGCAGAAACAGCCATACGCGGCTCTTGCGCGCAGCCAAAGCCATCAAAGATATAGCATGATACCGAAATCTTTCCCATGAAAATGTCTTGTACATCTTTAAAGTATATTGAAATTGGCCAATTACATAAGAATAAATGATAATAATTAAAGAAAATGATAAAAATAAAAGAAAAAAAAAAAAAAAAAATGGCACAGCTGGGGTTCGAACCTCTGGCCACCAGAGCCAAAAAGGCTCTTGGCACAGCGGTCTTACCCACTGTGCTATGGAGGCAACTGGAAATGAGTCTGGCTATATATACCTATAACCATATCCCCCCTCCCTTCCCATAATTCCTTGGAGAAAAAAAATCCAAGATGGCGGCCAAGAAAAACAAAATGGCGGCTAAACCATCGATCTAAACAATAAGGGAAGTTTTAAAGTGCTTTTAGGTCTTCTTTGAAGGCTGATATGTAATCCTTAGCAAACTGAGATGCATTCTCCATCCATACACGCCAGAATTTACCGACATTGGACTATAATTTAGGAAAACAGGGTGACAGAAGAACTTGATCACATGTTTTCGAGCAGACTACCAGGTTGACAACCCTGGATCCGATTTGTCATTCTAGTTCAGGCCGGCTTCCACACTGCACATTGATACATTGAATATGCTAAGATGATCAATGGACAGTGTAAAAGCCCCAGAAAATATTGTCACAAGTGGATAAATTTAGAAAGACAACTATTTCTGTAGCAACTGGTTCCTGTAGCATGAGTCGAAGAAAAGGAACTATATTTTGTATTATTTCTCTTCATATGTAGACAAGAAATGTAGTTACGATGACTACCAACTCATATGTGCCGGTTACGCACCCGTGAAAACATGAAATATCGACTCATGATGCCTTCGGAAGCAACCGCTACCTGTTGCATAAGTCAAACAATTAGAGCCAATTTTTTCCCTTTTCTCTTACTAGGGCCACCGTAACATTAAAGCGGTCTCAATATCTATCCCCACGTGCATGAGCTTTACGCGCCTGCGAAAACATATAATCCACTTACGAATCTTTCAGAAGCAACCGGTATGTGTTGCATAAGTCAAACAATGGGAAACAAATTTTTCCCTTTTTCTCTTACTAGGGCCCCCGAAACATTAAATCGGTCCCAATAACTAACCGCATGTACATGACCTTGGTGCGCCCGCGAAAACATAAAATCGACTTCCGACACTTTCGGAGGCAACCGGTACCTGTTGCATAAGTCAAACAATGGGAACCAAATTTTCTTCCATTTTTCTCTTACTAGGGCCCCCGAAACATTAAATCGGTCCCAATAACTAACCGCATGTACATGACCTTTGCGTGCCCGCGAAAACATAAAATCGACTTCCGACACTTTCGGAGGCAACCGGTACCTGTTGCATAAGTCAAACAATGGGAACCAAATTTTCTTCCATTTTTCTCTTACTAGGGCCCCCGAAACATTAAATCGGTCCCAATAACTAACCGCATGTACATGACCTTTGCGTGCCCGCGAAAACATATTATCGACTTCCGATGCTTTCGGAAGCAACCGGTTCCTGTTGCATAAGTAAGAAAAGGAAAACTGACTTTTGCCCTACCCTTTCTTCTAAATACATAGACAAGAACTGTAACTTGGCTCTCACGACTACCCACTCATTTGTAGCAGTTTTACTCGCTGTGCAGAAACAGCCATACGCGGCTCTTGCGCGCAGCCAAAGCCATCAAAGATATAGCATGATACCGAAATCTTTCCCATGAAAATGTCTTGTACATCTTTAAAGTATATTGAAATTGGCCAATTACATAAGAATAAATGATAATAATTAAAGAAAATGATAAAAATAAAATAAAAAAAAAAAAAAAAATGGCACAGCTGGGGTTCGAACCTCTGGCCACCAGAGCCAAAAAGACTCTTGGCACAGCGGTCTTACCCACTGTGCTATGGAGGCAACTGGAAATGAGTCTGGCTATATATACCTATAACCATATCCCCCCTCCCTTCCCATAATTCCTTGGAGAAAAAAAATCCAAGATGGCGGCCAAGAAAAACAAAATGGCGGCTAAAGCATCGATCTAAACAATAAGGGAAGTTTTAAAGTGCTTTTAGGTCTTCTTTGAAGGCTGATATGTAATCCTTAGCAAACTGAGATGCATTCTCCATCCATACACGCCAGAATTTACCGACATTGGACTATAATTTAGGAAAACAGGGTGACAGAAGAACTTGATCACATGTTTTCGAGCAGACTACCAGGTTGACAACCCTGGATCCGATTTGTCATTCTAGTTCAGGCCGGCTTCCACACTGCACATTGATACATTGAATATGCTAAGATGATCAATGGACAGTGTAAAAGCCCCAGAAAATATTGTCACAAGTGGATAAATTTAGAAAGACAACTATTTCTGTAGCAACTGGTTCCTGTAGCATGAGTCGAAGAAAAGGAACTATATTTTGTATTATTTCTCTTCATATGTAGACAAGAAATGTAGTTACGATGACTACCAACTCATATGTGCCGGTTACGCACCCGTGAAAACATGAAATATCGACTCATGATGCCTTCGGAAGCAACCGCTACCTGTTGCATAAGTCAAACAATTAGAGCCAATTTTTTCCCTTTTCTCTTACTAGGGCCACCGTAACATTAAAGCGGTCTCAATATCTATCCCCACGTGCATGAGCTTTACGCGCCTGCGAAAACATATAATCCACTTACGAATCTTTCAGAAGCAACCGGTATGTGTTGCATAAGTCAAACAATGGGAAACAAATTTTTCCCTTTTTCTCTTACTAGGGCCCCCGAAACATTAAATCGGTCCCAATAACTAACCGCATGTACATGACCTTGGTGCGCCCGCGAAAACATAAAATCGACTTCCGACACTTTCGGAGGCAACCGGTACCTGTTGCATAAGTCAAACAATGGGAACCAAATTTTCTTCCATTTTTCTCTTACTAGGGCCCCCGAAACATTAAATCGGTCCCAATAACTAACCGCATGTACATGACCTTTGCGTGCCCGCGAAAACATAAAATCGACTTCCGACACTTTCGGAGGCAACCGGTACCTGTTGCATAAGTCAAACAATGGGAACCAAATTTTCTTCCATTTTTCTCTTACTAGGGCCCCCGAAACATTAAATCGGTCCCAATAACTAACCGCATGTACATGACCTTTGCGTGCCCGCGAAAACATATTATCGACTTCCGATGCTTTCGGAAGCAACCGGTTCCTGTTGCATAAGTAAGAAAAGGAAAACTGACTTTTGCCCTACCCTTTCTTCTAAATACATAGACAAGAACTGTAACTTGGCTCTCACGACTACCCACTCATTTGTAGCAGTTTTACTCGCTGTGCAGAAACAGCCATACGCGGCTCTTGCGCGCAGCCAAAGCCATCAAAGATATAGCATGATACCGAAATCTTTCCCATGAAAATGTCTTGTACATCTTTAAAGTATATTGAAATTGGCCAATTACATAAGAATAAATGATAATAATTAAAGAAAATGATAAAAATAAAAGAAAAAAAAAAAAAAAAAAATGGCACAGCTGGGGTTCGAACCTCTGGCCACCAGAGCCAAAAAGGCTCTTGGCACAGCGGTCTTACCCACTGTGCTATGGAGGCAACTGGAAATGAGTCTGGCTATATATACCTATAACCATATCCCCCCTCCCTTCCCATAATTCCTTGGAGAAAAAAAATCCAAGATGGCGGCCAAGAAAAACAAAATGGCGGCTAAAGCATCGATCTAAACAATAAGGGAAGTTTTAAAGTGCTTTTAGGTCTTCTTTGAAGGCTGATATGTAATCCTTAGCAAACTGAGATGCATTCTCCATCCATACACGCCAGAATTTACCGACATTGGACTATAATTTAGGAAAACAGGGTGACAGAAGAACTTGATCACATGTTTTCGAGCAGACTACCAGGTTGACAACCCTGGATCCGATTTGTCATTCTAGTTCAGGCCGGCTTCCACACTGCACATTGATACATTGAATATGCTAAGATGATCAATGGACAGTGTAAAAGCCCCAGAAAATATTGTCACAAGTGGATAAATTTAGAAAGACAACTATTTCTGTAGCAACTGGTTCCTGTAGCATGAGTCGAAGAAAAGGAACTATATTTTGTATTATTTCTCTTCATATGTAGACAAGAAATGTAGTTACGATGACTACCAACTCATATGTGCCGGTTACGCACCCGTGAAAACATGAAATATCGACTCATGATGCCTTCGGAAGCAACCGCTACCTGTTGCATAAGTCAAACAATTAGAGCCAATTTTTTCCCTTTTCTCTTACTAGGGCCACCGTAACATTAAAGCGGTCTCAATATCTATCCCCACGTGCATGAGCTTTACGCGCCTGCGAAAACATATAATCCACTTACGAATCTTTCAGAAGCAACCGGTATGTGTTGCATAAGTCAAACAATGGGAAACAAATTTTTCCCTTTTTCTCTTACTAGGGCCCCCGAAACATTAAATCGGTCCCAATAACTAACCGCATGTACATGACCTTGGTGCGCCCGCGAAAACATAAAATCGACTTCCGACACTTTCGGAGGCAACCGGTACCTGTTGCATAAGTCAAACAATGGGAACCAAATTTTCTTCCATTTTTCTCTTACTAGGGCCCCCGAAACATTAAATCAGTCCCAATAACTAACCGCATGTACATGACCTTTGCGTGCCCGCGAAAACATAAAATCGACTTCCGACACTTTCGGAGGCAACCGGTACCTGTTGCATAAGTCAAACAATGGGAACCAAATTTTCTTCCATTTTTCTCTTACTAGGGCCCCCGAAACATTAAATCGGTCCCAATAACTAACCGCATGTACATGACCTTTGCGTGCCCGCGAAAACATATTATCGACTTCCGATGCTTTCGGAAGCAACCGGTTCCTGTTGCATAAGTAAGAAAAGGAAAACTGACTTTTGCCCTACCCTTTCTTCTAAATACATAGACAAGAACTGTAACTTGGCTCTCACGACTACCCACTCATTTGTAGCAGTTTTACTCGCTGTGCAGAAACAGCCATACGCGGCTCTTGCGCGCAGCCAAAGCCATCAAAGATATAGCATGATACCGAAATCTTTCCCATGAAAATGTCTTGTACATCTTTAAAGTATATTGAAATTGGCCAATTACATAAGAATAAATGATAATAATTAAAGAAAATGATAAAAATAAAAGAAAAAAAAAAAAAAAAAATGGCACAGCTGGGGTTCGAACCTCTGGCCACCAGAGCCAAAAAGGCTCTTGGCACAGCGGTCTTACCCACTGTGCTATGGAGGCAACTGGAAATGAGTCTGGCTATATATACCTATAACCATATCCCCCCTCCCTTCCCATAATTCCTTGGAGAAAAAAAATCCAAGATGGCGGCCAAGAAAAACAAAATGGCGGCTAAACCATCGATCTAAACAATAAGGGAAGTTTTAAAGTGCTTTTAGGTCTTCTTTGAAGGCTGATATGTAATCCTTAGCAAACTGAGATGCATTCTCCATCCATACACGCCAGAATTTACCGACATTGGACTATAATTTAGGAAAACAGGGTGACAGAAGAACTTGATCACATGTTTTCGAGCAGACTACCAGGTTGACAACCCTGGATCCGATTTGTCATTCTAGTTCAGGCCGGCTTCCACACTGCACATTGATACATTGAATATGCTAAGATGATCAATGGACAGTGTAAAAGCCCCAGAAAATATTGTCACAAGTGGATAAATTTAGAAAGACAACTATTTCTGTAGCAACTGGTTCCTGTAGCATGAGTCGAAGAAAAGGAACTATATTTTGTATTATTTCTCTTCATATGTAGACAAGAAATGTAGTTACGATGACTACCAACTCATATGTGCCGGTTACGCACCCGTGAAAACATGAAATATCGACTCATGATGCCTTCGGAAGCAACCGCTACCTGTTGCATAAGTCAAACAATTAGAGCCAATTTTTTCCCTTTTCTCTTACTAGGGCCACCGTAACATTAAAGCGGTCTCAATATCTATCCCCACGTGCATGAGCTTTACGCGCCTGCGAAAACATATAATCCACTTACGAATCTTTCAGAAGCAACCGGTATGTGTTGCATAAGTCAAACAATGGGAAACAAATTTTTCCCTTTTTCTCTTACTAGGGCCCCCGAAACATTAAATCGGTCCCAATAACTAACCGCATGTACATGACCTTGGTGCGCCCGCGAAAACATAAAATCGACTTCCGACACTTTCGGAGGCAACCGGTACCTGTTGCATAAGTCAAACAATGGGAACCAAATTTTCTTCCATTTTTCTCTTACTAGGGCCCCCGAAACATTAAATCGGTCCCAATAACTAACCGCATGTACATGACCTTTGCGTGCCCGCGAAAACATAAAATCGACTTCCGACACTTTCGGAGGCAACCGGTACCTGTTGCATAAGTCAAACAATGGGAACCAAATTTTCTTCCATTTTTCTCTTACTAGGGCCCCCGAAACATTAAATCGGTCCCAATAACTAACCGCATGTACATGACCTTTGCGTGCCTGCGAAAACATATTATCGACTTCCGATGCTTTCGGAAGCAACCGGTTCCTGTTGCATAAGTAAGAAAAGGAAAACTGACTTTTGCCCTACCCTTTCTTCTAAATACATAGACAAGAACTGTAACTTGGCTCTCACGACTACCCACTCATTTGTAGCAGTTTTACTCGCTGTGCAGAAACAGCCATACGCGGCTCTTGCGCGCAGCCAAAGCCATCAAAGATATAGCATGATACCGAAATCTTTCCCATGAAAATGTCTTGTACATCTTTAAAGTATATTGAAATTGGCCAATTACATAAGAATAAATGATAATAATTAAAGAAAATGATAAAAATAAAATAAAAAAAAAAAAAAAAATGGCACAGCTGGGGTTCGAACCTCTGGCCACCAGAGCCAAAAAGACTCTTGGCACAGCGGTCTTACCCACTGTGCTATGGAGGCAACTGGAAATGAGTCTGGCTATATATACCTATAACCATATCCCCCCTCCCTTCCCATAATTCCTTGGAGAAAAAAAATCCAAGATGGCGGCCAAGAAAAACAAAATGGCGGCTAAACCATCGATCTAAACAATAAGGGAAGTTTTAAAGTGCTTTTAGGTCTTCTTTGAAGGCTGATATGTAATCCTTAGCAAACTGAGATGCATTCTCCATCCATACACGCCAGAATTTACCGACATTGGACTATAATTTAGGAAAACAGGGTGACAGAAGAACTTGATCACATGTTTTCGAGCAGACTACCAGGTTGACAACCCTGGATCCGATTTGTCATTCTAGTTCAGGCCGGCTTCCACACTGCACATTGATACATTGAATATGCTAAGATGATCAATGGACAGTGTAAAAGCCCCAGAAAATATTGTCACAAGTGGATAAATTTAGAAAGACAACTATTTCTGTAGCAACTGGTTCCTGTAGCATGAGTCGAAGAAAAGGAACTATATTTTGTATTATTTCTCTTCATATGTAGACAAGAAATGTAGTTACGATGACTACCAACTCATATGTGCCGGTTACGCACCCGTGAAAACATGAAATATCGACTCATGATGCCTTCGGAAGCAACCGCTACCTGTTGCATAAGTCAAACAATTAGAGCCAATTTTTTCCCTTTTCTCTTACTAGGGCCACCGTAACATTAAAGCGGTCTCAATATCTATCCCCACGTGCATGAGCTTTACGCGCCTGCGAAAACATATAATCCACTTACGAATCTTTCAGAAGCAACCGGTATGTGTTGCATAAGTCAAACAATGGGAAACAAATTTTTCCCTTTTTCTCTTACTAGGGCCCCCGAAACATTAAATCGGTCCCAATAACTAACCGCATGTACATGACCTTGGTGCGCCCGCGAAAACATAAAATCGACTTCCGACACTTTCGGAGGCAACCGGTACCTGTTGCATAAGTCAAACAATGGGAACCAAATTTTCTTCCATTTTTCTCTTACTAGGGCCCCCGAAACATTAAATCGGTCCCAATAACTAACCGCATGTACATGACCTTTGCGTGCCCGCGAAAACATAAAATCGACTTCCGACACTTTCGGAGGCAACCGGTACCTGTTGCATAAGTCAAACAATGGGAACCAAATTTTCTTCCATTTTTCTCTTACTAGGGCCCCCGAAACATTAAATCGGACCCAATAACTAACCGCATGTACATGACCTTTGCGTGCCCGCGAAAACATATTATCGACTTCCGATGCTTTCGGAAGCAACCGGTTCCTGTTGCATAAGTAAGAAAAGGAAAACTGACTTTTGCCCTACCCTTTCTTCTAAATACATAGACAAGAACTGTAACTTGGCTCTCACGACTACCCACTCATTTGTAGCAGTTTTACTCGCTGTGCAGAAACAGCCATACGCGGCTCTTGCGCGCAGCCAAAGCCATCAAAGATATAGCATGATACCGAAATCTTTCCCATGAAAATGTCTTGTACATCTTTAAAGTATATTGAAATTGGCCAATTACATAAGAATAAATGATAATAATTAAAGAAAATGATAAAAATAAAAGAAAAAAAAAAAAAAAAAATGGCACAGCTGGGGTTCGAACCTCTGGCCACCAGAGCCAAAAAGGCTCTTGGCACAGCGGTCTTACCCACTGTGCTATGGAGGCAACTGGAAATGAGTCTGGCTATATATACCTATAACCATATCCCCCCTCCCTTCCCATAATTCCTTGGAGAAAAAAAATCCAAGATGGCGGCCAAGAAAAACAAAATGGCGGCTAAACCATCGATCTAAACAATAAGGGAAGTTTTAAAGTGCTTTTAGGTCTTCTTTGAAGGCTGATATGTAATCCTTAGCAAACTGAGATGCATTCTCCATCCATACACGCCAGAATTTACCGACATTGGACTATAATTTAGGAAAACAGGGTGACAGAAGAACTTGATCACATGTTTTCGAGCAGACTACCAGGTTGACAACCCTGGATCCGATTTGTCATTCTAGTTCAGGCCGGCTTCCACACTGCACATTGATACATTGAATATGCTAAGATGATCAATGGACAGTGTAAAAGCCCCAGAAAATATTGTCACAAGTGGATAAATTTAGAAAGACAACTATTTCTGTAGCAACTGGTTCCTGTAGCATGAGTCGAAGAAAAGGAACTATATTTTGTATTATTTCTCTTCATATGTAGACAAGAAATGTAGTTACGATGACTACCAACTCATATGTGCCGGTTACGCACCCGTGAAAACATGAAATATCGACTCATGATGCCTTCGGAAGCAACCGCTACCTGTTGCATAAGTCAAACAATTAGAGCCAATTTTTTCCCTTTTCTCTTACTAGGGCCACCGTAACATTAAAGCGGTCTCAATATCTATCCCCACGTGCATGAGCTTTACGCGCCTGCGAAAACATATAATCCACTTACGAATCTTTCAGAAGCAACCGGTATGTGTTGCATAAGTCAAACAATGGGAAACAAATTTTTCCCTTTTTCTCTTACTAGGGCCCCCGAAACATTAAATCGGTCCCAATAACTAACCGCATGTACATGACCTTGGTGCGCCCGCGAAAACATAAAATCGACTTCCGACACTTTCGGAGGCAACCGGTACCTGTTGCATAAGTCAAACAATGGGAACCAAATTTTCTTCCATTTTTCTCTTACTAGGGCCCCCGAAACATTAAATCGGTCCCAATAACTAACCGCATGTACATGACCTTTGCGTGCCCGCGAAAACATAAAATCGACTTCCGACACTTTCGGAGGCAACCGGTACCTGTTGCATAAGTCAAACAATGGGAACCAAATTTTCTTCCATTTTTCTCTTACTAGGGCCCCCGAAACATTAAATCGGTCCCAATAACTAACCGCATGTACATGACCTTTGCGTGCCCGCGAAAACATATTATCGACTTCCGATGCTTTCGGAAGCAACCGGTTCCTGTTGCATAAGTAAGAAAAGGAAAACTGACTTTTGCCCTACCCTTTCTTCTAAATACATAGACAAGAACTGTAACTTGGCTCTCACGACTACCCACTCATTTGTAGCAGTTTTACTCGCTGTGCAGAAACAGCCATACGCGGCTCTTGCGCGCAGCCAAAGCCATCAAAGATATAGCATGATACCGAAATCTTTCCCATGAAAATGTCTTGTACATCTTTAAAGTATATTGAAATTGGCCAATTACATAAGAATAAATGATAATAATTAAAGAAAATGATAAAAATAAAAGAAAAAAAAAAAAAAAAAAATGGCACAGCTGGGGTTCGAACCTCTGGCCACCAGAGCCAAAAAGGCTCTTGGCACAGCGGTCTTACCCACTGTGCTATGGAGGCAACTGGAAATGAGTCTGGCTATATATACCTATAACCATATCCCCCCTCCCTTCCCATAATTCCTTGGAGAAAAAAAATCCAAGATGGCGGCCAAGAAAAACAAAATGGCGGCTAAAGCATCGATCTAAACAATAAGGGAAGTTTTAAAGTGCTTTTAGGTCTTCTTTGAAGGCTGATATGTAATCCTTAGCAAACTGAGATGCATTCTCCATCCATACACGCCAGAATTTACCGACATTGGACTATAATTTAGGAAAACAGGGTGACAGAAGAACTTGATCACATGTTTTCGAGCAGACTACCAGGTTGACAACCCTGGATCCGATTTGTCATTCTAGTTCAGGCCGGCTTCCACACTGCACATTGATACATTGAATATGCTAAGATGATCAATGGACAGTGTAAAAGCCCCAGAAAATATTGTCACAAGTGGATAAATTTAGAAAGACAACTATTTCTGTAGCAACTGGTTCCTGTAGCATGAGTCGAAGAAAAGGAACTATATTTTGTATTATTTCTCTTCATATGTAGACAAGAAATGTAGTTACGATGACTACCAACTCATATGTGCCGGTTACGCACCCGTGAAAACATGAAATATCGACTCATGATGCCTTCGGAAGCAACCGCTACCTGTTGCATAAGTCAAACAATTAGAGCCAATTTTTTCCCTTTTCTCTTACTAGGGCCACCGTAACATTAAAGCGGTCTCAATATCTATCCCCACGTGCATGAGCTTTACGCGCCTGCGAAAACATATAATCCACTTACGAATCTTTCAGAAGCAACCGGTATGTGTTGCATAAGTCAAACAATGGGAAACAAATTTTTCCCTTTTTCTCTTACTAGGGCCCCCGAAACATTAAATCGGTCCCAATAACTAACCGCATGTACATGACCTTGGTGCGCCCGCGAAAACATAAAATCGACTTCCGACACTTTCGGAGGCAACCGGTACCTGTTGCATAAGTCAAACAATGGGAACCAAATTTTCTTCCATTTTTCTCTTACTAGGGCCCCCGAAACATTAAATCGGTCCCAATAACTAACCGCATGTACATGACCTTTGCGTGCCCGCGAAAACATAAAATCGACTTCCGACACTTTCGGAGGCAACCGGTACCTGTTGCATAAGTCAAACAATGGGAACCAAATTTTCTTCCATTTTTCTCTTACTAGGGCCCCCGAAACATTAAATCGGTCCCAATAACTAACCGCATGTACATGACCTTTGCGTGCCCGCGAAAACATATTATCGACTTCCGATGCTTTCGGAAGCAACCGGTTCCTGTTGCATAAGTAAGAAAAGGAAAACTGACTTTTGCCCTACCCTTTCTTCTAAATACATAGACAAGAACTGTAACTTGGCTCTCACGACTACCCACTCATTTGTAGCAGTTTTACTCGCTGTGCAGAAACAGCCATACGCGGCTCTTGCGCGCAGCCAAAGCCATCAAAGATATAGCATGATACCGAAATCTTTCCCATGAAAATGTCTTGTACATCTTTAAAGTATATTGAAATTGGCCAATTACATAAGAATAAATGATAATAATTAAAGAAAATGATAAAAATAAAAGAAAAAAAAAAAAAAAATGGCACAGCTGGGGTTCGAACCTCTGGCCACCAGAGCCAAAAAGGCTCTTGGCACAGCGGTCTTACCCACTGTGCTATGGAGGCAACTGGAAATGAGTCTGGCTATATATACCTATAACCATATCCCCCCTCCCTTCCCATAATTCCTTGGAGAAAAAAAATCCAAGATGGCGGCCAAGAAAAACAAAATGGCGGCTAAACCATCGATCTAAACAATAAGGGAAGTTTTAAAGTGCTTTTAGGTCTTCTTTGAAGGCTGATATGTAATCCTTAGCAAACTGAGATGCATTCTCCATCCATACACGCCAGAATTTACCGACATTGGACTATAATTTAGGAAAACAGGGTGACAGAAGAACTTGATCACATGTTTTCGAGCAGACTACCAGGTTGACAACCCTGGATCCGATTTGTCATTCTAGTTCAGGCCGGCTTCCACACTGCACATTGATACATTGAATATGCTAAGATGATCAATGGACAGTGTAAAAGCCCCAGAAAATATTGTCACAAGTGGATAAATTTAGAAAGACAACTATTTCTGTAGCAACTGGTTCCTGTAGCATGAGTCGAAGAAAAGGAACTATATTTTGTATTATTTCTCTTCATATGTAGACAAGAAATGTAGTTACGATGACTACCAACTCATATGTGCCGGTTACGCACCCGTGAAAACATGAAATATCGACTCATGATGCCTTCGGAAGCAACCGCTACCTGTTGCATAAGTCAAACAATTAGAGCCAATTTTTTCCCTTTTCTCTTACTAGGGCCACCGTAACATTAAAGCGGTCTCAATATCTATCCCCACGTGCATGAGCTTTACGCGCCTGTGAAAACATATAATCCACTTACGAATCTTTCAGAAGCAACCGGTATGTGTTGCATAAGTCAAACAATGGGAAACAAATTTTTCCCTTTTTCTCTTACTAGGGCCCCCGAAACATTAAATCGGTCCCAATAACTAACCGCATGTACATGACCTTGGTGCGCCCGCGAAAACATAAAATCGACTTCCGACACTTTCGGAGGCAACCGGTACCTGTTGCATAAGTCAAACAATGGGAACCAAATTTTCTTCCATTTTTCTCTTACTAGGGCCCCCGAAACATTAAATCGGTCCCAATAACTAACCGCATGTACATGACCTTTGCGTGCCCGCGAAAACATAAAATCGACTTCCGACACTTTCGGAGGCAACCGGTACCTGTTGCATAAGTCAAACAATGGGAACCAAATTTTCTTCCATTTTTCTCTTACTAGGGCCCCCGAAACATTAAATCGGTCCCAATAACTAACCGCATGTACATGACCTTTGCGTGCCCGCGAAAACATATTATCGACTTCCGATGCTTTCGGAAGCAACCGGTTCCTGTTGCATAAGTAAGAAAAGGAAAACTGACTTTTGCCCTACCCTTTCTTCTAAATACATAGACAAGAACTGTAACTTGGCTCTCACGACTACCCACTCATTTGTAGCAGTTTTACTCGCTGTGCAGAAACAGCCATACGCGGCTCTTGCGCGCAGCCAAAGCCATCAAAGATATAGCATGATACCGAAATCTTTCCCATGAAAATGTCTTGTACATCTTTAAAGTATATTGAAATTGGCCAATTACATAAGAATAAATGATAATAATTAAAGAAAATGATAAAAATAAAAGAAAAAAAAAAAAAAAAAATGGCACAGCTGGGGTTCGAACCTCTGGCCACCAGAGCCAAAAAGGCTCTTGGCACAGCGGTCTTACCCACTGTGCTATGGAGGCAACTGGAAATGAGTCTGGCTATATATACCTATAACCATATCCCCCCTCCCTTCCCATAATTCCTTGGAGAAAAAAAATCCAAGATGGCGGCCAAGAAAAACAAAATGGCGGCTAAACCATCGATCTAAACAATAAGGGAAGTTTTAAAGTGCTTTTAGGTCTTCTTTGAAGGCTGATATGTAATCCTTAGCAAACTGAGATGCATTCTCCATCCATACACGCCAGAATTTACCGACATTGGACTATAATTTAGGAAAACAGGGTGACAGAAGAACTTGATCACATGTTTTCGAGCAGACTACCAGGTTGACAACCCTGGATCCGATTTGTCATTCTAGTTCAGGCCGGCTTCCACACTGCACATTGATACATTGAATATGCTAAGATGATCAATGGACAGTGTAAAAGCCCCAGAAAATATTGTCACAAGTGGATAAATTTAGAAAGACAACTATTTCTGTAGCAACTGGTTCCTGTAGCATGAGTCGAAGAAAAGGAACTATATTTTGTATTATTTCTCTTCATATGTAGACAAGAAATGTAGTTACGATGACTACCAACTCATATGTGCCGGTTACGCACCCGTGAAAACATGAAATATCGACTCATGATGCCTTCGGAAGCAACCGCTACCTGTTGCATAAGTCAAACAATTAGAGCCAATTTTTTCCCTTTTCTCTTACTAGGGCCACCGTAACATTAAAGCGGTCTCAATATCTATCCCCACGTGCATGAGCTTTACGCGCCTGCGAAAACATATAATCCACTTACGAATCTTTCAGAAGCAACCGGTATGTGTTGCATAAGTCAAACAATGGGAAACAAATTTTTCCCTTTTTCTCTTACTAGGGCCCCCGAAACATTAAATCGGTCCCAATAACTAACCGCATGTACATGACCTTGGTGCGCCCGCGAAAACATAAAATCGACTTCCGACACTTTCGGAGGCAACCGGTACCTGTTGCATAAGTCAAACAATGGGAACCAAATTTTCTTCCATTTTTCTCTTACTAGGGCCCCCGAAACATTAAATCGGTCCCAATAACTAACCGCATGTACATGACCTTTGCGTGCCCGCGAAAACATAAAATCGACTTCCGACACTTTCGGAGGCAACCGGTACCTGTTGCATAAGTCAAACAATGGGAACCAAATTTTCTTCCATTTTTCTCTTACTAGGGCCCCCGAAACATTAAATCGGTCCCAATAACTAACCGCATGTACATGACCTTTGCGTGCCCGCGAAAACATATTATCGACTTCCGATGCTTTCGGAAGCAACCGGTTCCTGTTGCATAAGTAAGAAAAGGAAAACTGACTTTTGCCCTACCCTTTCTTCTAAATACATAGACAAGAACTGTAACTTGGCTCTCACGACTACCCACTCATTTGTAGCAGTTTTACTCGCTGTGCAGAAACAGCCATACGCGGCTCTTGCGCGCAGCCAAAGCCATCAAAGATATAGCATGATACCGAAATCTTTCCCATGAAAATGTCTTGTACATCTTTAAAGTATATTGAAATTGGCCAATTACATAAGAATAAATGATAATAATTAAAGAAAATGATAAAAATAAAAGAAAAAAAAAAAAAAAAAATGGCACAGCTGGGGTTCGAACCTCTGGCCACCAGAGCCAAAAAGGCTCTTGGCACAGCGGTCTTACCCACTGTGCTATGGAGGCAACTGGAAATGAGTCTGGCTATATATACCTATAACCATATCCCCCCTCCCTTCCCATAATTCCTTGGAGAAAAAAAATCCAAGATGGCGGCCAAGAAAAACAAAATGGCGGCTAAACCATCGATCTAAACAATAAGGGAAGTTTTAAAGTGCTTTTAGGTCTTCTTTGAAGGCTGATATGTAATCCTTAGCAAACTGAGATGCATTCTCCATCCATACACGCCAGAATTTACCGACATTGGACTATAATTTAGGAAAACAGGGTGACAGAAGAACTTGATCACATGTTTTCGAGCAGACTACCAGGTTGACAACCCTGGATCCGATTTGTCATTCTAGTTCAGGCCGGCTTCCACACTGCACATTGATACATTGAATATGCTAAGATGATCAATGGACAGTGTAAAAGCCCCAGAAAATATTGTCACAAGTGGATAAATTTAGAAAGACAACTATTTCTGTAGCAACTGGTTCCTGTAGCATGAGTCGAAGAAAAGGAACTATATTTTGTATTATTTCTCTTCATATGTAGACAAGAAATGTAGTTACGATGACTACCAACTCATATGTGCCGGTTACGCACCCGTGAAAACATGAAATATCGACTCATGATGCCTTCGGAAGCAACCGCTACCTGTTGCATAAGTCAAACAATTAGAGCCAATTTTTTCCCTTTTCTCTTACTAGGGCCACCGTAACATTAAAGCGGTCTCAATATCTATCCCCACGTGCATGAGCTTTACGCGCCTGCGAAAACATATAATCCACTTACGAATCTTTCAGAAGCAACCGGTATGTGTTGCATAAGTCAAACAATGGGAACCAAATTTTCTTCCATTTTTCTCTTACTAGGGCCCCCGAAACATTAAATCGGTCCCAATAACTAACCGCATGTACATGACCTTTGCGTGCCCGCGAAAACATATTATCGACTTCCGATGCTTTCGGAAGCAACCGGTTCCTGTTGCATAAGTAAGAAAAGGAAAACTGACTTTTGCCCTACCCTTTCTTCTAAATACATAGACAAGAACTGTAACTTGGCTCTCACGACTACCCACTCATTTGTAGCAGTTTTACTCGCTGTGCAGAAACAGCCATACGCGGCTCTTGCGCGCAGCCAAAGCCATCAAAGATATAGCATGATACCGAAATCTTTCCCATGAAAATGTCTTGTACATCTTTAAAGTATATTGAAATTGGCCAATTACATAAGAATAAATGATAATAATTAAAGAAAATGATAAAAATAAAAGAAAAAAAAAAAAAAAAATGGCACAGCTGGGGTTCGAACCTCTGGCCACCAGAGCCAAAAAGGCTCTTGGCACAGCGGTCTTACCCACTGTGCTATGGAGGCAACTGGAAATGAGTCTGGCTATATATACCTATAACCATATCCCCCCTCCCTTCCCATAATTCCTTGGAGAAAAAAAATCCAAGATGGCGGCCAAGAAAAACAAAATGGCGGCTAAACCATCGATCTAAACAATAAGGGAAGTTTTAAAGTGCTTTTAGGTCTTCTTTGAAGGCTGATATGTAATCCTTAGCAAACTGAGATGCATTCTCCATCCATACACGCCAGAATTTACCGACATTGGACTATAATTTAGGAAAACAGGGTGACAGAAGAACTTGATCACATGTTTTCGAGCAGACTACCAGGTTGACAACCCTGGATCCGATTTGTCATTCTAGTTCAGGCCGGCTTCCACACTGCACATTGATACATTGAATATGCTAAGATGATCAATGGACAGTGTAAAAGCCCCAGAAAATATTGTCACAAGTGGATAAATTTAGAAAGACAACTATTTCTGTAGCAACTGGTTCCTGTAGCATGAGTCGAAGAAAAGGAACTATATTTTGTATTATTTCTCTTCATATGTAGACAAGAAATGTAGTTACGATGACTACCAACTCATATGTGCCGGTTACGCACCCGTGAAAACATGAAATATCGACTCATGATGCCTTCGGAAGCAACCGCTACCTGTTGCATAAGTCAAACAATTAGAGCCAATTTTTTCCCTTTTCTCTTACTAGGGCCACCGTAACATTAAAGCGGTCTCAATATCTATCCCCACGTGCATGAGCTTTACGCGCCTGCGAAAACATATAATCCACTTACGAATCTTTCAGAAGCAACCGGTATGTGTTGCATAAGTCAAACAATGGGAAACAAATTTTTCCCTTTTTCTCTTACTAGGGCCCCCGAAACATTAAATCGGTCCCAATAACTAACCGCATGTACATGACCTTGGTGCGCCCGCGAAAACATAAAATCGACTTCCGACACTTTCGGAGGCAACCGGTACCTGTTGCATAAGTCAAACAATGGGAACCAAATTTTCTTCCATTTTTCTCTTACTAGGGCCCCCGAAACATTAAATCGGTCCCAATAACTAACCGCATGTACATGACCTTTGCGTGCCCGCGAAAACATAAAATCGACTTCCGACACTTTCGGAGGCAACCGGTACCTGTTGCATAAGTCAAACAATGGGAACCAAATTTTCTTCCATTTTTCTCTTACTAGGGCCCCCGAAACATTAAATCGGTCCCAATAACTAACCGCATGTACATGACCTTTGCGTGCCCGCGAAAACATATTATCGACTTCCGATGCTTTCGGAAGCAACCGGTTCCTGTTGCATAAGTAAGAAAAGGAAAACTGACTTTTGCCCTACCCTTTCTTCTAAATACATAGACAAGAACTGTAACTTGGCTCTCACGACTACCCACTCATTTGTAGCAGTTTTACTCGCTGTGCAGAAACAGCCATACGCGGCTCTTGCGCGCAGCCAAAGCCATCAAAGATATAGCATGATACCGAAATCTTTCCCATGAAAATGTCTTGTACATCTTTAAAGTATATTGAAATTGGCCAATTACATAAGAATAAATGATAATAATTAAAGAAAATGATAAAAATAAAAGAAAAAAAAAAAAAAAAATGGCACAGCTGGGGTTCGAACCTCTGGCCACCAGAGCCAAAAAGGCTCTTGGCACAGCGGTCTTACCCACTGTGCTATGGAGGCAACTGGAAATGAGTCTGGCTATATATACCTATAACCATATCCCCCCTCCCTTCCCATAATTCCTTGGAGAAAAAAATCCAAGATGGCGGCCAAGAAAAACAAAATGGCGGCTAAACCATCGATCTAAACAATAAGGGAAGTTTTAAAGTGCTTTTAGGTCTTCTTTGAAGGCTGATATGTAATCCTTAGCAAACTGAGATGCATTCTCCATCCATACACGCCAGAATTTACCGACATTGGACTATAATTTAGGAAAACAGGGTGACAGAAGAACTTGATCACATGTTTTCGAGCAGACTACCAGGTTGACAACCCTGGATCCGATTTGTCATTCTAGTTCAGGCCGGCTTCCACACTGCACATTGATACATTGAATATGCTAAGATGATCAATGGACAGTGTAAAAGCCCCAGAAAATATTGTCACAAGTGGATAAATTTAGAAAGACAACTATTTCTGTAGCAACTGGTTCCTGTAGCATGAGTCGAAGAAAAGGAACTATATTTTGTATTATTTCTCTTCATATGTAGACAAGAAATGTAGTTACGATGACTACCAACTCATATGTGCCGGTTACGCACCCGTGAAAACATGAAATATCGACTCATGATGCCTTCGGAAGCAACCGCTACCTGTTGCATAAGTCAAACAATTAGAGCCAATTTTTTCCCTTTTCTCTTACTAGGGCCACCGTAACATTAAAGCGGTCTCAATATCTATCCCCACGTGCATGAGCTTTACGCGCCTGCGAAAACATATAATCCACTTACGAATCTTTCAGAAGCAACCGGTATGTGTTGCATAAGTCAAACAATGGGAAACAAATTTTTCCCTTTTTCTCTTACTAGGGCCCCCGAAACATTAAATCGGTCCCAATAACTAACCGCATGTACATGACCTTGGTGCGCCCGCGAAAACATAAAATCGACTTCCGACACTTTCGGAGGCAACCGGTACCTGTTGCATAAGTCAAACAATGGGAACCAAATTTTCTTCCATTTTTCTCTTACTAGGGCCCCCGAAACATTAAATCGGTCCCAATAACTAACCGCATGTACATGACCTTTGCGTGCCCGCGAAAACATAAAATCGACTTCCGACACTTTCGGAGGCAACCGGTACCTGTTGCATAAGTCAAACAATGGGAACCAAATTTTCTTCCATTTTTCTCTTACTAGGGCCCCCGAAACATTAAATCGGTCCCAATAACTAACCGCATGTACATGACCTTTGCGTGCCCGCGAAAACATATTATCGACTTCCGATGCTTTCGGAAGCAACCGGTTCCTGTTGCATAAGTAAGAAAAGGAAAACTGACTTTTGCCCTACCCTTTCTTCTAAATACATAGACAAGAACTGTAACTTGGCTCTCACGACTACCCACTCATTTGTAGCAGTTTTACTCGCTGTGCAGAAACAGCCATACGCGGCTCTTGCGCGCAGCCAAAGCCATCAAAGATATAGCATGATACCGAAATCTTTCCCATGAAAATGTCTTGTACATCTTTAAAGTATATTGAAATTGGCCAATTACATAAGAATAAATGATAATAATTAAAGAAAATGATAAAAATAAAAGAAAAAAAAAAAAAAAAAAATGGCACAGCTGGGGTTCGAACCTCTGGCCACCAGAGCCAAAAAGGCTCTTGGCACAGCGGTCTTACCCACTGTGCTATGGAGGCAACTGGAAATGAGTCTGGCTATATATACCTATAACCATATCCCCCCTCCCTTCCCATAATTCCTTGGAGAAAAAAAATCCAAGATGGCGGCCAAGAAAAACAAAATGGCGGCTAAACCATCGATCTAAACAATAAGGGAAGTTTTAAAGTGCTTTTAGGTCTTCTTTGAAGGCTGATATGTAATCCTTAGCAAACTGAGATGCATTCTCCATCCATACACGCCAGAATTTACCGACATTGGACTATAATTTAGGAAAACAGGGTGACAGAAGAACTTGATCACATGTTTTCGAGCAGACTACCAGGTTGACAACCCTGGATCCGATTTGTCATTCTAGTTCAGGCCGGCTTCCACACTGCACATTGATACATTGAATATGCTAAGATGATCAATGGACAGTGTAAAAGCCCCAGAAAATATTGTCACAAGTGGATAAATTTAGAAAGACAACTATTTCTGTAGCAACTGGTTCCTGTAGCATGAGTCGAAGAAAAGGAACTATATTTTGTATTATTTCTCTTCATATGTAGACAAGAAATGTAGTTACGATGACTACCAACTCATATGTGCCGGTTACGCACCCGTGAAAACATGAAATATCGACTCATGATGCCTTCGGAAGCAACCGCTACCTGTTGCATAAGTCAAACAATTAGAGCCAATTTTTTCCCTTTTCTCTTACTAGGGCCACCGTAACATTAAAGCGGTCTCAATATCTATCCCCACGTGCATGAGCTTTACGCGCCTGCGAAAACATATAATCCACTTACGAATCTTTCAGAAGCAACCGGTATGTGTTGCATAAGTCAAACAATGGGAACCAAATTTTCTTCCATTTTTCTCTTACTAGGGCCCCCGAAACATTAAATCGGTCCCAATAACTAACCGCATGTACATGACCTTTGCGTGCCCGCGAAAACATATTATCGACTTCCGATGCTTTCGGAAGCAACCGGTTCCTGTTGCATAAGTAAGAAAAGGAAAACTGACTTTTGCCCTACCCTTTCTTCTAAATACATAGACAAGAACTGTAACTTGGCTCTCACGACTACCCACTCATTTGTAGCAGTTTTACTCGCTGTGCAGAAACAGCCATACGCGGCTCTTGCGCGCAGCCAAAGCCATCAAAGATATAGCATGATACCGAAATCTTTCCCATGAAAATGTCTTGTACATCTTTAAAGTATATTGAAATTGGCCAATTACATAAGAATAAATGATAATAATTAAAGAAAATGATAAAAATAAAAGAAAAAAAAAAAAAAAAATGGCACAGCTGGGGTTCGAACCTCTGGCCACCAGAGCCAAAAAGGCTCTTGGCACAGCGGTCTTACCCACTGTGCTATGGAGGCAACTGGAAATGAGTCTGGCTATATATACCTATAACCATATCCCCCCTCCCTTCCCATAATTCCTTGGAGAAAAAAAATCCAAGATGGCGGCCAAGAAAAACAAAATGGCGGCTAAACCATCGATCTAAACAATAAGGGAAGTTTTAAAGTGCTTTTAGGTCTTCTTTGAAGGCTGATATGTAATCCTTAGCAAACTGAGATGCATTCTCCATCCATACACGCCAGAATTTACCGACATTGGACTATAATTTAGGAAAACAGGGTGACAGAAGAACTTGATCACATGTTTTCGAGCAGACTACCAGGTTGACAACCCTGGATCCGATTTGTCATTCTAGTTCAGGCCGGCTTCCACACTGCACATTGATACATTGAATATGCTAAGATGATCAATGGACAGTGTAAAAGCCCCAGAAAATATTGTCACAAGTGGATAAATTTAGAAAGACAACTATTTCTGTAGCAACTGGTTCCTGTAGCATGAGTCGAAGAAAAGGAACTATATTTTGTATTATTTCTCTTCATATGTAGACAAGAAATGTAGTTACGATGACTACCAACTCATATGTGCCGGTTACGCACCCGTGAAAACATGAAATATCGACTCATGATGCCTTCGGAAGCAACCGCTACCTGTTGCATAAGTCAAACAATTAGAGCCAATTTTTTCCCTTTTCTCTTACTAGGGCCACCGTAACATTAAAGCGGTCTCAATATCTATCCCCACGTGCATGAGCTTTACGCGCCTGCGAAAACATATAATCCACTTACGAATCTTTCAGAAGCAACCGGTATGTGTTGCATAAGTCAAACAATGGGAAACAAATTTTTCCCTTTTTCTCTTACTAGGGCCCCCGAAACATTAAATCGGTCCCAATAACTAACCGCATGTACATGACCTTGGTGCGCCCGCGAAAACATAAAATCGACTTCCGACACTTTCGGAGGCAACCGGTACCTGTTGCATAAGTCAAACAATGGGAACCAAATTTTCTTCCATTTTTCTCTTACTAGGGCCCCCGAAACATTAAATCGGTCCCAATAACTAACCGCATGTACATGACCTTTGCGTGCCCGCGAAAACATAAAATCGACTTCCGACACTTTCGGAGGCAACCGGTACCTGTTGCATAAGTCAAACAATGGGAACCAAATTTTCTTCCATTTTTCTCTTACTAGGGCCCCCGAAACATTAAATCGGTCCCAATAACTAACCGCATGTACATGACCTTTGCGTGCCCGCGAAAACATATTATCGACTTCCGATGCTTTCGGAAGCAACCGGTTCCTGTTGCATAAGTAAGAAAAGGAAAACTGACTTTTGCCCTACCCTTTCTTCTAAATACATAGACAAGAACTGTAACTTGGCTCTCACGACTACCCACTCATTTGTAGCAGTTTTACTCGCTGTGCAGAAACAGCCATACGCGGCTCTTGCGCGCAGCCAAAGCCATCAAAGATATAGCATGATACCGAAATCTTTCCCATGAAAATGTCTTGTACATCTTTAAAGTATATTGAAATTGGCCAATTACATAAGAATAAATGATAATAATTAAAGAAAATGATAAAAATAAAAGAAAAAAAAAAAAAAAAATGGCACAGCTGGGGTTCGAACCTCTGGCCACCAGAGCCAAAAAGGCTCTTGGCACAGCGGTCTTACCCACTGTGCTATGGAGGCAACTGGAAATGAGTCTGGCTATATATACCTATAACCATATCCCCCCTCCCTTCCCATAATTCCTTGGAGAAAAAAATCCAAGATGGCGGCCAAGAAAAACAAAATGGCGGCTAAACCATCGATCTAAACAATAAGGGAAGTTTTAAAGTGCTTTTAGGTCTTCTTTGAAGGCTGATATGTAATCCTTAGCAAACTGAGATGCATTCTCCATCCATACACGCCAGAATTTACCGACATTGGACTATAATTTAGGAAAACAGGGTGACAGAAGAACTTGATCACATGTTTTCGAGCAGACTACCAGGTTGACAACCCTGGATCCGATTTGTCATTCTAGTTCAGGCCGGCTTCCACACTGCACATTGATACATTGAATATGCTAAGATGATCAATGGACAGTGTAAAAGCCCCAGAAAATATTGTCACAAGTGGATAAATTTAGAAAGACAACTATTTCTGTAGCAACTGGTTCCTGTAGCATGAGTCGAAGAAAAGGAACTATATTTTGTATTATTTCTCTTCATATGTAGACAAGAAATGTAGTTACGATGACTACCAACTCATATGTGCCGGTTACGCACCCGTGAAAACATGAAATATCGACTCATGATGCCTTCGGAAGCAACCGCTACCTGTTGCATAAGTCAAACAATTAGAGCCAATTTTTTCCCTTTTCTCTTACTAGGGCCACCGTAACATTAAAGCGGTCTCAATATCTATCCCCACGTGCATGAGCTTTACGCGCCTGCGAAAACATATAATCCACTTACGAATCTTTCAGAAGCAACCGGTATGTGTTGCATAAGTCAAACAATGGGAAACAAATTTTTCCCTTTTTCTCTTACTAGGGCCCCCGAAACATTAAATCGGTCCCAATAACTAACCGCATGTACATGACCTTGGTGCGCCCGCGAAAACATAAAATCGACTTCCGACACTTTCGGAGGCAACCGGTACCTGTTGCATAAGTCAAACAATGGGAACCAAATTTTCTTCCATTTTTCTCTTACTAGGGCCCCCGAAACATTAAATCGGTCCCAATAACTAACCGCATGTACATGACCTTTGCGTGCCCGCGAAAACATAAAATCGACTTCCGACACTTTCGGAGGCAACCGGTACCTGTTGCATAAGTCAAACAATGGGAACCAAATTTTCTTCCATTTTTCTCTTACTAGGGCCCCCGAAACATTAAATCGGTCCCAATAACTAACCACATGTACATGACCTTTGCGTGCCCGCGAAAACATATTATCGACTTCCGATGCTTTCGGAAGCAACCGGTTCCTGTTGCATAAGTAAGAAAAGGAAAACTGACTTTTGCCCTACCCTTTCTTCTAAATACATAGACAAGAACTGTAACTTGGCTCTCACGACTACCCACTCATTTGTAGCAGTTTTACTCGCTGTGCAGAAACAGCCATACGCGGCTCTTGCGCGCAGCCAAAGCCATCAAAGATATAGCATGATACCGAAATCTTTCCCATGAAAATGTCTTGTACATCTTTAAAGTATATTGAAATTGGCCAATTACATAAGAATAAATGATAATAATTAAAGAAAATGATAAAAATAAAAGAAAAAAAAAAAAAAAAAATGGCACAGCTGGGGTTCGAACCTCTGGCCACCAGAGCCAAAAAGGCTCTTGGCACAGCGGTCTTACCCACTGTGCTATGGAGGCAACTGGAAATGAGTCTGGCTATATATACCTATAACCATATCCCCCCTCCCTTCCCATAATTCCTTGGAGAAAAAAAATCCAAGATGGCGGCCAAGAAAAACAAAATGGCGGCTAAACCATCGATCTAAACAATAAGGGAAGTTTTAAAGTGCTTTTAGGTCTTCTTTGAAGGCTGATATGTAATCCTTAGCAAACTGAGATGCATTCTCCATCCATACACGCCAGAATTTACCGACATTGGACTATAATTTAGGAAAACAGGGTGACAGAAGAACTTGATCACATGTTTTCGAGCAGACTACCAGGTTGACAACCCTGGATCCGATTTGTCATTCTAGTTCAGGCCGGCTTCCACACTGCACATTGATACATTGAATATGCTAAGATGATCAATGGACAGTGTAAAAGCCCCAGAAAATATTGTCACAAGTGGATAAATTTAGAAAGACAACTATTTCTGTAGCAACTGGTTCCTGTAGCATGAGTCGAAGAAAAGGAACTATATTTTGTATTATTTCTCTTCATATGTAGACAAGAAATGTAGTTACGATGACTACCAACTCATATGTGCCGGTTACGCACCCGTGAAAACATGAAATATCGACTCATGATGCCTTCGGAAGCAACCGCTACCTGTTGCATAAGTCAAACAATTAGAGCCAATTTTTTCCCTTTTCTCTTACTAGGGCCACCGTAACATTAAAGCGGTCTCAATATCTATCCCCACGTGCATGAGCTTTACGCGCCTGCGAAAACATATAATCCACTTACGAATCTTTCAGAAGCAACCGGTATGTGTTGCATAAGTCAAACAATGGGAAACAAATTTTTCCCTTTTTCTCTTACTAGGGCCCCCGAAACATTAAATCGGTCCCAATAACTAACCGCATGTACATGACCTTGGTGCGCCTGCGAAAACATAAAATCGACTTCCGACACTTTCGGAGGCAACCGGTACCTGTTGCATAAGTCAAACAATGGGAACCAAATTTTCTTCCATTTTTCTCTTACTAGGGCCCCCGAAACATTAAATCGGTCCCAATAACTAACCGCATGTACATGACCTTTGCGTGCCCGCGAAAACATAAAATCGACTTCCGACACTTTCGGAGGCAACCGGTACCTGTTGCATAAGTCAAACAATGGGAACCAAATTTTCTTCCATTTTTCTCTTACTAGGGCCCCCGAAACATTAAATCGGTCCCAATAACTAACCGCATGTACATGACCTTTGCGTGCCCGCGAAAACATATTATCGACTTCCGATGCTTTCGGAAGCAACCGGTTCCTGTTGCATAAGTAAGAAAAGGAAAACTGACTTTTGCCCTACCCTTTCTTCTAAATACATAGACAAGAACTGTAACTTGGCTCTCACGACTACCCACTCATTTGTAGCAGTTTTACTCGCTGTGCAGAAACAGCCATACGCGGCTCTTGCGCGCAGCCAAAGCCATCAAAGATATAGCATGATACCGAAATCTTTCCCATGAAAATGTCTTGTACATCTTTAAAGTATATTGAAATTGGCCAATTACATAAGAATAAATGATAATAATTAAAGAAAATGATAAAAATAAAAGAAAAAAAAAAAAAAAAAAATGGCACAGCTGGGGTTCGAACCTCTGGCCACCAGAGCCAAAAAGGCTCTTGGCACAGCGGTCTTACCCACTGTGCTATGGAGGCAACTGGAAATGAGTCTGGCTATATATACCTATAACCATATCCCCCCTCCCTTCCCATAATTCCTTGGAGAAAAAAAATCCAAGATGGCGGCCAAGAAAAACAAAATGGCGGCTAAACCATCGATCTAAACAATAAGGGAAGTTTTAAAGTGCTTTTAGGTCTTCTTTGAAGGCTGATATGTAATCCTTAGCAAACTGAGATGCATTCTCCATCCATACACGCCAGAATTTACCGACATTGGACTATAATTTAGGAAAACAGGGTGACAGAAGAACTTGATCACATGTTTTCGAGCAGACTACCAGGTTGACAACCCTGGATCCGATTTGTCATTCTAGTTCAGGCCGGCTTCCACACTGCACATTGATACATTGAATATGCTAAGATGATCAATGGACAGTGTAAAAGCCCCAGAAAATATTGTCACAAGTGGATAAATTTAGAAAGACAACTATTTCTGTAGCAACTGGTTCCTGTAGCATGAGTCGAAGAAAAGGAACTATATTTTGTATTATTTCTCTTCATATGTAGACAAGAAATGTAGTTACGATGACTACCAACTCATATGTGCCGGTTACGCACCCGTGAAAACATGAAATATCGACTCATGATGCCTTCGGAAGCAACCGCTACCTGTTGCATAAGTCAAACAATTAGAGCCAATTTTTTCCCTTTTCTCTTACTAGGGCCACCGTAACATTAAAGCGGTCTCAATATCTATCCCCACGTGCATGAGCTTTACGCGCCTGCGAAAACATATAATCCACTTACGAATCTTTCAGAAGCAACCGGTATGTGTTGCATAAGTCAAACAATGGGAAACAAATTTTTCCCTTTTTCTCTTACTAGGGCCCCCGAAACATTAAATCGGTCCCAATAACTAACCGCATGTACATGACCTTGGTGCGCCCGCGAAAACATAAAATCGACTTCCGACACTTTCGGAGGCAACCGGTACCTGTTGCATAAGTCAAACAATGGGAACCAAATTTTCTTCCATTTTTCTCTTACTAGGGCCCCCGAAACATTAAATCGGTCCCAATAACTAACCGCATGTACATGACCTTTGCGTGCCCGCGAAAACATAAAATCGACTTCCGACACTTTCGGAGGCAACCGGTACCTGTTGCATAAGTCAAACAATGGGAACCAAATTTTCTTCCATTTTTCTCTTACTAGGGCCCCCGAAACATTAAATCGGTCCCAATAACTAACCGCATGTACATGACCTTTGCGTGCCCGCGAAAACATATTATCGACTTCCGATGCTTTCGGAAGCAACCGGTTCCTGTTGCATAAGTAAGAAAAGGAAAACTGACTTTTGCCCTACCCTTTCTTCTAAATACATAGACAAGAACTGTAACTTGGCTCTCACGACTACCCACTCATTTGTAGCAGTTTTACTCGCTGTGCAGAAACAGCCATACGCGGCTCTTGCGCGCAGCCAAAGCCATCAAAGATATAGCATGATACCGAAATCTTTCCCATGAAAATGTCTTGTACATCTTTAAAGTATATTGAAATTGGCCAATTACATAAGAATAAATGATAATAATTAAAGAAAATGATAAAAATAAAAGAAAAAAAAAAAAAAAAAAATGGCACAGCTGGGGTTCGAACCTCTGGCCACCAGAGCCAAAAAGGCTCTTGGCACAGCGGTCTTACCCACTGTGCTATGGAGGCAACTGGAAATGAGTCTGGCTATATATACCTATAACCATATCCCCCCTCCCTTCCCATAATTCCTTGGAGAAAAAAAATCCAAGATGGCGGCCAAGAAAAACAAAATGGCGGCTAAACCATCGATCTAAACAATAAGGGAAGTTTTAAAGTGCTTTTAGGTCTTCTTTGAAGGCTGATATGTAATCCTTAGCAAACTGAGATGCATTCTCCATCCATACACGCCAGAATTTACCGACATTGGACTATAATTTAGGAAAACAGGGTGACAGAAGAACTTGATCACATGTTTTCGAGCAGACTACCAGGTTGACAACCCTGGATCCGATTTGTCATTCTAGTTCAGGCCGGCTTCCACACTGCACATTGATACATTGAATATGCTAAGATGATCAATGGACAGTGTAAAAGCCCCAGAAAATATTGTCACAAGTGGATAAATTTAGAAAGACAACTATTTCTGTAGCAACTGGTTCCTGTAGCATGAGTCGAAGAAAAGGAACTATATTTTGTATTATTTCTCTTCATATGTAGACAAGAAATGTAGTTACGATGACTACCAACTCATATGTGCCGGTTACGCACCCGTGAAAACATGAAATATCGACTCATGATGCCTTCGGAAGCAACCGCTACCTGTTGCATAAGTCAAACAATTAGAGCCAATTTTTTCCCTTTTCTCTTACTAGGGCCACCGTAACATTAAAGCGGTCTCAATATCTATCCCCACGTGCATGAGCTTTACGCGCCTGCGAAAACATATAATCCACTTACGAATCTTTCAGAAGCAACCGGTATGTGTTGCATAAGTCAAACAATGGGAAACAAATTTTTCCCTTTTTCTCTTACTAGGGCCCCCGAAACATTAAATCGGTCCCAATAACTAACCGCATGTACATGACCTTGGTGCGCCCGCGAAAACATAAAATCGACTTCCGACACTTTCGGAGGCAACCGGTACCTGTTGCATAAGTCAAACAATGGGAACCAAATTTTCTTCCATTTTTCTCTTACTAGGGCCCCCGAAACATTAAATCGGTCCCAATAACTAACCGCATGTACATGACCTTTGCGTGCCCGTGAAAACATAAAATCGACTTCCGACACTTTCGGAGGCAACCGGTACCTGTTGCATAAGTCAAACAATGGGAACCAAATTTTCTTCCATTTTTCTCTTACTAGGGCCCCCGAAACATTAAATCGGTCCCAATAACTAACCGCATGTACATGACCTTTGCGTGCCCGCGAAAACATATTATCGACTTCCGATGCTTTCGGAAGCAACCGGTTCCTGTTGCATAAGTAAGAAAAGGAAAACTGACTTTTGCCCTACCCTTTCTTCTAAATACATAGACAAGAACTGTAACTTGGCTCTCACGACTACCCACTCATTTGTAGCAGTTTTACTCGCTGTGCAGAAACAGCCATACGCGGCTCTTGCGCGCAGCCAAAGCCATCAAAGATATAGCATGATACCGAAATCTTTCCCATGAAAATGTCTTGTACATCTTTAAAGTATATTGAAATTGGCCAATTACATAAGAATAAATGATAATAATTAAAGAAAATGATAAAAATAAAAGAAAAAAAAAAAAAAAAAAATGGCACAGCTGGGGTTCGAACCTCTGGCCACCAGAGCCAAAAAGGCTCTTGGCACAGCGGTCTTACCCACTGTGCTATGGAGGCAACTGGAAATGAGTCTGGCTATATATACCTATAACCATATCCCCCCTCCCTTCCCATAATTCCTTGGAGAAAAAAAATCCAAGATGGCGGCCAAGAAAAACAAAATGGCGGCTAAACCATCGATCTAAACAATAAGGGAAGTTTTAAAGTGCTTTTAGGTCTTCTTTGAAGGCTGATATGTAATCCTTAGCAAACTGAGATGCATTCTCCATCCATACACGCCAGAATTTACCGACATTGGACTATAATTTAGGAAAACAGGGTGACAGAAGAACTTGATCACATGTTTTCGAGCAGACTACCAGGTTGACAACCCTGGATCCGATTTGTCATTCTAGTTCAGGCCGGCTTCCACACTGCACATTGATACATTGAATATGCTAAGATGATCAATGGACAGTGTAAAAGCCCCAGAAAATATTGTCACAAGTGGATAAATTTAGAAAGACAACTATTTCTGTAGCAACTGGTTCCTGTAGCATGAGTCGAAGAAAAGGAACTATATTTTGTATTATTTCTCTTCATATGTAGACAAGAAATGTAGTTACGATGACTACCAACTCATATGTGCCGGTTACGCACCCGTGAAAACATGAAATATCGACTCATGATGCCTTCGGAAGCAACCGCTACCTGTTGCATAAGTCAAACAATTAGAGCCAATTTTTTCCCTTTTCTCTTACTAGGGCCACCGTAACATTAAAGCGGTCTCAATATCTATCCCCACGTGCATGAGCTTTACGCGCCTGCGAAAACATATAATCCACTTACGAATCTTTCAGAAGCAACCGGTATGTGTTGCATAAGTCAAACAATGGGAAACAAATTTTTCCCTTTTTCTCTTACTAGGGCCCCCGAAACATTAAATCGGTCCCAATAACTAACCGCATGTACATGACCTTGGTGCGCCCGCGAAAACATAAAATCGACTTCCGACACTTTCGGAGGCAACCGGTACCTGTTGCATAAGTCAAACAATGGGAACCAAATTTTCTTCCATTTTTCTCTTACTAGGGCCCCCGAAACATTAAATCGGTCCCAATAACTAACCGCATGTACATGACCTTTGCGTGCCCGCGAAAACATAAAATCGACTTCCGACACTTTCGGAGGCAACCGGTACCTGTTGCATAAGTCAAACAATGGGAACCAAATTTTCTTCCATTTTTCTCTTACTAGGGCCCCCGAAACATTAAATCGGTCCCAATAACTAACCGCATGTACATGACCTTTGCGTGCCCGCGAAAACATATTATCGACTTCCGATGCTTTCGGAAGCAACCGGTTCCTGTTGCATAAGTAAGAAAAGGAAAACTGACTTTTGCCCTACCCTTTCTTCTAAATACATAGACAAGAACTGTAACTTGGCTCTCACGACTACCCACTCATTTGTAGCAGTTTTACTCGCTGTGCAGAAACAGCCATACGCGGCTCTTGCGCGCAGCCAAAGCCATCAAAGATATAGCATGATACCGAAATCTTTCCCATGAAAATGTCTTGTACATCTTTAAAGTATATTGAAATTGGCCAATTACATAAGAATAAATGATAATAATTAAAGAAAATGATAAAAATAAAAGAAAAAAAAAAAAAAAATGGCACAGCTGGGGTTCGAACCTCTGGCCACCAGAGCCAAAAAGGCTCTTGGCACAGCGGTCTTACCCACTGTGCTATGGAGGCAACTGGAAATGAGTCTGGCTATATATACCTATAACCATATCCCCCCTCCCTTCCCATAATTCCTTGGAGAAAAAAAATCCAAGATGGCGGCCAAGAAAAACAAAATGGCGGCTAAACCATCGATCTAAACAATAAGGGAAGTTTTAAAGTGCTTTTAGGTCTTCTTTGAAGGCTGATATGTAATCCTTAGCAAACTGAGATGCATTCTCCATCCATACACGCCAGAATTTACCGACATTGGACTATAATTTAGGAAAACAGGGTGACAGAAGAACTTGATCACATGTTTTCGAGCAGACTACCAGGTTGACAACCCTGGATCCGATTTGTCATTCTAGTTCAGGCCGGCTTCCACACTGCACATTGATACATTGAATATGCTAAGATGATCAATGGACAGTGTAAAAGCCCCAGAAAATATTGTCACAAGTGGATAAATTTAGAAAGACAACTATTTCTGTAGCAACTGGTTCCTGTAGCATGAGTCGAAGAAAAGGAACTATATTTTGTATTATTTCTCTTCATATGTAGACAAGAAATGTAGTTACGATGACTACCAACTCATATGTGCCGGTTACGCACCCGTGAAAACATGAAATATCGACTCATGATGCCTTCGGAAGCAACCGCTACCTGTTGCATAAGTCAAACAATTAGAGCCAATTTTTTCCCTTTTCTCTTACTAGGGCCACCGTAACATTAAAGCGGTCTCAATATCTATCCCCACGTGCATGAGCTTTACGCGCCTGCGAAAACATATAATCCACTTACGAATCTTTCAGAAGCAACCGGTATGTGTTGCATAAGTCAAACAATGGGAAACAAATTTTTCCCTTTTTCTCTTACTAGGGCCCCCGAAACATTAAATCGGTCCCAATAACTAACCGCATGTACATGACCTTGGTGCGCCCGCGAAAACATAAAATCGACTTCCGACACTTTCGGAGGCAACCGGTACCTGTTGCATAAGTCAAACAATGGGAACCAAATTTTCTTCCATTTTTCTCTTACTAGGGCCCCCGAAACATTAAATCGGTCCCAATAACTAACCGCATGTACATGACCTTTGCGTGCCCGCGAAAACATAAAATCGACTTCCGACACTTTCGGAGGCAACCGGTACCTGTTGCATAAGTCAAACAATGGGAACCAAATTTTCTTCCATTTTTCTCTTACTAGGGCCCCCGAAACATTAAATCGGTCCCAATAACTAACCGCATGTACATGACCTTTGCGTGCCCGCGAAAACATATTATCGACTTCCGATGCTTTCGGAAGCAACCGGTTCCTGTTGCATAAGTAAGAAAAGGAAAACTGACTTTTGCCCTACCCTTTCTTCTAAATACATAGACAAGAACTGTAACTTGGCTCTCACGACTACCCACTCATTTGTAGCAGTTTTACTCGCTGTGCAGAAACAGCCATACGCGGCTCTTGCGCGCAGCCAAAGCCATCAAAGATATAGCATGATACCGAAATCTTTCCCATGAAAATGTCTTGTACATCTTTAAAGTATATTGAAATTGGCCAATTACATAAGAATAAATGATAATAATTAAAGAAAATGATAAAAATAAAAGAAAAAAAAAAAAAAAAAAATGGCACAGCTGGGGTTCGAACCTCTGGCCACCAGAGCCAAAAAGGCTCTTGGCACAGCGGTCTTACCCACTGTGCTATGGAGGCAACTGGAAATGAGTCTGGCTATATATACCTATAACCATATCCCCCCTCCCTTCCCATAATTCCTTGGAGAAAAAAAATCCAAGATGGCGGCCAAGAAAAACAAAATGGCGGCTAAACCATCGATCTAAACAATAAGGGAAGTTTTAAAGTGCTTTTAGGTCTTCTTTGAAGGCTGATATGTAATCCTTAGCAAACTGAGATGCATTCTCCATCCATACACGCCAGAATTTACCGACATTGGACTATAATTTAGGAAAACAGGGTGACAGAAGAACTTGATCACATGTTTTCGAGCAGACTACCAGGTTGACAACCCTGGATCCGATTTGTCATTCTAGTTCAGGCCGGCTTCCACACTGCACATTGATACATTGAATATGCTAAGATGATCAATGGACAGTGTAAAAGCCCCAGAAAATATTGTCACAAGTGGATAAATTTAGAAAGACAACTATTTCTGTAGCAACTGGTTCCTGTAGCATGAGTCGAAGAAAAGGAACTATATTTTGTATTATTTCTCTTCATATGTAGACAAGAAATGTAGTTACGATGACTACCAACTCATATGTGCCGGTTACGCACCCGTGAAAACATGAAATATCGACTCATGATGCCTTCGGAAGCAACCGCTACCTGTTGCATAAGTCAAACAATTAGAGCCAATTTTTTCCCTTTTCTCTTACTAGGGCCACCGTAACATTAAAGCGGTCTCAATATCTATCCCCACGTGCATGAGCTTTACGCGCCTGCGAAAACATATAATCCACTTACGAATCTTTCAGAAGCAACCGGTATGTGTTGCATAAGTCAAACAATGGGAAACAAATTTTTCCCTTTTTCTCTTACTAGGGCCCCCGAAACATTAAATCGGTCCCAATAACTAACCGCATGTACATGACCTTGGTGCGCCCGCGAAAACATAAAATCGACTTCCGACACTTTCGGAGGCAACCGGTACCTGTTGCATAAGTCAAACAATGGGAACCAAATTTTCTTCCATTTTTCTCTTACTAGGGCCCCCGAAACATTAAATCAGTCCCAATAACTAACCGCATGTACATGACCTTTGCGTGCCCGCGAAAACATAAAATCGACTTCCGACACTTTCGGAGGCAACCGGTACCTGTTGCATAAGTCAAACAATGGGAACCAAATTTTCTTCCATTTTTCTCTTACTAGGGCCCCCGAAACATTAAATCGGTCCCAATAACTAACCGCATGTACATGACCTTTGCGTGCCCGCGAAAACATATTATCGACTTCCGATGCTTTCGGAAGCAACCGGTTCCTGTTGCATAAGTAAGAAAAGGAAAACTGACTTTTGCCCTACCCTTTCTTCTAAATACATAGACAAGAACTGTAACTTGGCTCTCACGACTACCCACTCATTTGTAGCAGTTTTACTCGCTGTGCAGAAACAGCCATACGCGGCTCTTGCGCGCAGCCAAAGCCATCAAAGATATAGCATGATACCGAAATCTTTCCCATGAAAATGTCTTGTACATCTTTAAAGTATATTGAAATTGGCCAATTACATAAGAATAAATGATAATAATTAAAGAAAATGATAAAAATAAAAGAAAAAAAAAAAAAAAAATGGCACAGCTGGGGTTCGAACCTCTGGCCACCAGAGCCAAAAAGGCTCTTGGCACAGCGGTCTTACCCACTGTGCTATGGAGGCAACTGGAAATGAGTCTGGCTATATATACCTATAACCATATCCCCCCTCCCTTCCCATAATTCCTTGGAGAAAAAAAATCCAAGATGGCGGCCAAGAAAAACAAAATGGCGGCTAAACCATCGATCTAAACAATAAGGGAAGTTTTAAAGTGCTTTTAGGTCTTCTTTGAAGGCTGATATGTAATCCTTAGCAAACTGAGATGCATTCTCCATCCATACACGCCAGAATTTACCGACATTGGACTATAATTTAGGAAAACAGGGTGACAGAAGAACTTGATCACATGTTTTCGAGCAGACTACCAGGTTGACAACCCTGGATCCGATTTGTCATTCTAGTTCAGGCCGGCTTCCACACTGCACATTGATACATTGAATATGCTAAGATGATCAATGGACAGTGTAAAAGCCCCAGAAAATATTGTCACAAGTGGATAAATTTAGAAAGACAACTATTTCTGTAGCAACTGGTTCCTGTAGCATGAGTCGAAGAAAAGGAACTATATTTTGTATTATTTCTCTTCATATGTAGACAAGAAATGTAGTTACGATGACTACCAACTCATATGTGCCGGTTACGCACCCGTGAAAACATGAAATATCGACTCATGATGCCTTCGGAAGCAACCGCTACCTGTTGCATAAGTCAAACAATTAGAGCCAATTTTTTCCCTTTTCTCTTACTAGGGCCACCGTAACATTAAAGCGGTCTCAATATCTATCCCCACGTGCATGAGCTTTACGCGCCTGCGAAAACATATAATCCACTTACGAATCTTTCAGAAGCAACCGGTATGTGTTGCATAAGTCAAACAATGGGAAACAAATTTTTCCCTTTTTCTCTTACTAGGGCCCCCGAAACATTAAATCGGTCCCAATAACTAACCGCATGTACATGACCTTGGTGCGCCCGCGAAAACATAAAATCGACTTCCGACACTTTCGGAGGCAACCGGTACCTGTTGCATAAGTCAAACAATGGGAACCAAATTTTCTTCCATTTTTCTCTTACTAGGGCCCCCGAAACATTAAATCGGTCCCAATAACTAACCGCATGTACATGACCTTTGCGTGCCCGCGAAAACATAAAATCGACTTCCGACACTTTCGGAGGCAACCGGTACCTGTTGCATAAGTCAAACAATGGGAACCAAATTTTCTTCCATTTTTCTCTTACTAGGGCCCCCGAAACATTAAATCGGTCCCAATAACTAACCGCATGTACATGACCTTTGCGTGCCCGCGAAAACATATTATCGACTTCCGATGCTTTCGGAAGCAACCGGTTCCTGTTGCATAAGTAAGAAAAGGAAAACTGACTTTTGCCCTACCCTTTCTTCTAAATACATAGACAAGAACTGTAACTTGGCTCTCACGACTACCCACTCATTTGTAGCAGTTTTACTCGCTGTGCAGAAACAGCCATACGCGGCTCTTGCGCGCAGCCAAAGCCATCAAAGATATAGCATGATACCGAAATCTTTCCCATGAAAATGTCTTGTACATCTTTAAAGTATATTGAAATTGGCCAATTACATAAGAATAAATGATAATAATTAAAGAAAATGATAAAAATAAAAGAAAAAAAAAAAAAAAAATGGCACAGCTGGGGTTCGAACCTCTGGCCACCAGAGCCAAAAAGGCTCTTGGCACAGCGGTCTTACCCACTGTGCTATGGAGGCAACTGGAAATGAGTCTGGCTATATATACCTATAACCATATCCCCCCTCCCTTCCCATAATTCCTTGGAGAAAAAAAATCCAAGATGGCGGCCAAGAAAAACAAAATGGCGGCTAAACCATCGATCTAAACAATAAGGGAAGTTTTAAAGTGCTTTTAGGTCTTCTTTGAAGGCTGATATGTAATCCTTAGCAAACTGAGATGCATTCTCCATCCATACACGCCAGAATTTACCGACATTGGACTATAATTTAGGAAAACAGGGTGACAGAAGAACTTGATCACATGTTTTCGAGCAGACTACCAGGTTGACAACCCTGGATCCGATTTGTCATTCTAGTTCAGGCCGGCTTCCACACTGCACATTGATACATTGAATATGCTAAGATGATCAATGGACAGTGTAAAAGCCCCAGAAAATATTGTCACAAGTGGATAAATTTAGAAAGACAACTATTTCTGTAGCAACTGGTTCCTGTAGCATGAGTCGAAGAAAAGGAACTATATTTTGTATTATTTCTCTTCATATGTAGACAAGAAATGTAGTTACGATGACTACCAACTCATATGTGCCGGTTACGCACCCGTGAAAACATGAAATATCGACTCATGATGCCTTCGGAAGCAACCGCTACCTGTTGCATAAGTCAAACAATTAGAGCCAATTTTTTCCCTTTTCTCTTACTAGGGCCACCGTAACATTAAAGCGGTCTCAATATCTATCCCCACGTGCATGAGCTTTACGCGCCTGCGAAAACATATAATCCACTTACGAATCTTTCAGAAGCAACCGGTATGTGTTGCATAAGTCAAACAATGGGAAACAAATTTTTCCCTTTTTCTCTTACTAGGGCCCCCGAAACATTAAATCGGTCCCAATAACTAACCGCATGTACATGACCTTGGTGCGCCCGCGAAAACATAAAATCGACTTCCGACACTTTCGGAGGCAACCGGTACCTGTTGCATAAGTCAAACAATGGGAACCAAATTTTCTTCCATTTTTCTCTTACTAGGGCCCCCGAAACATTAAATCAGTCCCAATAACTAACCGCATGTACATGACCTTTGCGTGCCCGCGAAAACATAAAATCGACTTCCGACACTTTCGGAGGCAACCGGTACCTGTTGCATAAGTCAAACAATGGGAACCAAATTTTCTTCCATTTTTCTCTTACTAGGGCCCCCGAAACATTAAATCGGTCCCAATAACTAACCGCATGTACATGACCTTTGCGTGCCCGCGAAAACATATTATCGACTTCCGATGCTTTCGGAAGCAACCGGTTCCTGTTGCATAAGTAAGAAAAGGAAAACTGACTTTTGCCCTACCCTTTCTTCTAAATACATAGACAAGAACTGTAACTTGGCTCTCACGACTACCCACTCATTTGTAGCAGTTTTACTCGCTGTGCAGAAACAGCCATACGCGGCTCTTGCGCGCAGCCAAAGCCATCAAAGATATAGCATGATACCGAAATCTTTCCCATGAAAATGTCTTGTACATCTTTAAAGTATATTGAAATTGGCCAATTACATAAGAATAAATGATAATAATTAAAGAAAATGATAAAAATAAAAGAAAAAAAAAAAAAAAAATGGCACAGCTGGGGTTCGAACCTCTGGCCACCAGAGCCAAAAAGGCTCTTGGCACAGCGGTCTTACCCACTGTGCTATGGAGGCAACTGGAAATGAGTCTGGCTATATATACCTATAACCATATCCCCCCTCCCTTCCCATAATTCCTTGGAGAAAAAAAATCCAAGATGGCGGCCAAGAAAAACAAAATGGCGGCTAAACCATCGATCTAAACAATAAGGGAAGTTTTAAAGTGCTTTTAGGTCTTCTTTGAAGGCTGATATGTAATCCTTAGCAAACTGAGATGCATTCTCCATCCATACACGCCAGAATTTACCGACATTGGACTATAATTTAGGAAAACAGGGTGACAGAAGAACTTGATCACATGTTTTCGAGCAGACTACCAGGTTGACAACCCTGGATCCGATTTGTCATTCTAGTTCAGGCCGGCTTCCACACTGCACATTGATACATTGAATATGCTAAGATGATCAATGGACAGTGTAAAAGCCCCAGAAAATATTGTCACAAGTGGATAAATTTAGAAAGACAACTATTTCTGTAGCAACTGGTTCCTGTAGCATGAGTCGAAGAAAAGGAACTATATTTTGTATTATTTCTCTTCATATGTAGACAAGAAATGTAGTTACGATGACTACCAACTCATATGTGCCGGTTACGCACCCGTGAAAACATGAAATATCGACTCATGATGCCTTCGGAAGCAACCGCTACCTGTTGCATAAGTCAAACAATTAGAGCCAATTTTTTCCCTTTTCTCTTACTAGGGCCACCGTAACATTAAAGCGGTCTCAATATCTATCCCCACGTGCATGAGCTTTACGCGCCTGCGAAAACATATAATCCACTTACGAATCTTTCAGAAGCAACCGGTATGTGTTGCATAAGTCAAACAATGGGAAACAAATTTTTCCCTTTTTCTCTTACTAGGGCCCCCGAAACATTAAATCGGTCCCAATAACTAACCGCATGTACATGACCTTGGTGCGCCCGTGAAAACATAAAATCGACTTCCGACACTTTCGGAGGCAACCGGTACCTGTTGCATAAGTCAAACAATGGGAACCAAATTTTCTTCCATTTTTCTCTTACTAGGGCCCCCGAAACATTAAATCGGTCCCAATAACTAACCGCATGTACATGACCTTTGCGTGCCCGCGAAAACATAAAATCGACTTCCGACACTTTCGGAGGCAACCGGTACCTGTTGCATAAGTCAAACAATGGGAACCAAATTTTCTTCCATTTTTCTCTTACTAGGGCCCCCGAAACATTAAATCGGTCCCAATAACTAACCGCATGTACATGACCTTTGCGTGCCCGCGAAAACATATTATCGACTTCCGATGCTTTCGGAAGCAACCGGTTCCTGTTGCATAAGTAAGAAAAGGAAAACTGACTTTTGCCCTACCCTTTCTTCTAAATACATAGACAAGAACTGTAACTTGGCTCTCACGACTACCCACTCATTTGTAGCAGTTTTACTCGCTGTGCAGAAACAGCCATACGCGGCTCTTGCGCGCAGCCAAAGCCATCAAAGATATAGCATGATACCGAAATCTTTCCCATGAAAATGTCTTGTACATCTTTAAAGTATATTGAAATTGGCCAATTACATAAGAATAAATGATAATAATTAAAGAAAATGATAAAAATAAAAGAAAAAAAAAAAAAAAAATGGCACAGCTGGGGTTCGAACCTCTGGCCACCAGAGCCAAAAAGGCTCTTGGCACAGCGGTCTTACCCACTGTGCTATGGAGGCAACTGGAAATGAGTCTGGCTATATATACCTATAACCATATCCCCCCTCCCTTCCCATAATTCCTTGGAGAAAAAAAATCCAAGATGGCGGCCAAGAAAAACAAAATGGCGGCTAAACCATCGATCTAAACAATAAGGGAAGTTTTAAAGTGCTTTTAGGTCTTCTTTGAAGGCTGATATGTAATCCTTAGCAAACTGAGATGCATTCTCCATCCATACACGCCAGAATTTACCGACATTGGACTATAATTTAGGAAAACAGGGTGACAGAAGAACTTGATCACATGTTTTCGAGCAGACTACCAGGTTGACAACCCTGGATCCGATTTGTCATTCTAGTTCAGGCCGGCTTCCACACTGCACATTGATACATTGAATATGCTAAGATGATCAATGGACAGTGTAAAAGCCCCAGAAAATATTGTCACAAGTGGATAAATTTAGAAAGACAACTATTTCTGTAGCAACTGGTTCCTGTAGCATGAGTCGAAGAAAAGGAACTATATTTTGTATTATTTCTCTTCATATGTAGACAAGAAATGTAGTTACGATGACTACCAACTCATATGTGCCGGTTACGCACCCGTGAAAACATGAAATATCGACTCATGATGCCTTCGGAAGCAACCGCTACCTGTTGCATAAGTCAAACAATTAGAGCCAATTTTTTCCCTTTTCTCTTACTAGGGCCACCGTAACATTAAAGCGGTCTCAATATCTATCCCCACGTGCATGAGCTTTACGCGCCTGCGAAAACATATAATCCACTTACGAATCTTTCAGAAGCAACCGGTATGTGTTGCATAAGTCAAACAATGGGAAACAAATTTTTCCCTTTTTCTCTTACTAGGGCCCCCGAAACATTAAATCGGTCCCAATAACTAACCGCATGTACATGACCTTGGTGCGCCCGCGAAAACATAAAATCGACTTCCGACACTTTCGGAGGCAACCGGTACCTGTTGCATAAGTCAAACAATGGGAACCAAATTTTCTTCCATTTTTCTCTTACTAGGGCCCCCGAAACATTAAATCGGTCCCAATAACTAACCGCATGTACATGACCTTTGCGTGCCCGCGAAAACATAAAATCGACTTCCGACACTTTCGGAGGCAACCGGTACCTGTTGCATAAGTCAAACAATGGGAACCAAATTTTCTTCCATTTTTCTCTTACTAGGGCCCCCGAAACATTAAATCGGTCCCAATAACTAACCGCATGTACATGACCTTTGCGTGCCCGCGAAAACATATTATCGACTTCCGATGCTTTCGGAAGCAACCGGTTCCTGTTGCATAAGTAAGAAAAGGAAAACTGACTTTTGCCCTACCCTTTCTTCTAAATACATAGACAAGAACTGTAACTTGGCTCTCACGACTACCCACTCATTTGTAGCAGTTTTACTCGCTGTGCAGAAACAGCCATACGCGGCTCTTGCGCGCAGCCAAAGCCATCAAAGATATAGCATGATACCGAAATCTTTCCCATGAAAATGTCTTGTACATCTTTAAAGTATATTGAAATTGGCCAATTACATAAGAATAAATGATAATAATTAAAGAAAATGATAAAAATAAAAGAAAAAAAAAAAAAAAAATGGCACAGCTGGGGTTCGAACCTCTGGCCACCAGAGCCAAAAAGGCTCTTGGCACAGCGGTCTTACCCACTGTGCTATGGAGGCAACTGGAAATGAGTCTGGCTATATATACCTATAACCATATCCCCCCTCCCTTCCCATAATTCCTTGGAGAAAAAAAATCCAAGATGGCGGCCAAGAAAAACAAAATGGCGGCTAAACCATCGATCTAAACAATAAGGGAAGTTTTAAAGTGCTTTTAGGTCTTCTTTGAAGGCTGATATGTAATCCTTAGCAAACTGAGATGCATTCTCCATCCATACACGCCAGAATTTACCGACATTGGACTATAATTTAGGAAAACAGGGTGACAGAAGAACTTGATCACATGTTTTCGAGCAGACTACCAGGTTGACAACCCTGGATCCGATTTGTCATTCTAGTTCAGGCCGGCTTCCACACTGCACATTGATACATTGAATATGCTAAGATGATCAATGGACAGTGTAAAAGCCCCAGAAAATATTGTCACAAGTGGATAAATTTAGAAAGACAACTATTTCTGTAGCAACTGGTTCCTGTAGCATGAGTCGAAGAAAAGGAACTATATTTTGTATTATTTCTCTTCATATGTAGACAAGAAATGTAGTTACGATGACTACCAACTCATATGTGCCGGTTACGCACCCGTGAAAACATGAAATATCGACTCATGATGCCTTCGGAAGCAACCGCTACCTGTTGCATAAGTCAAACAATTAGAGCCAATTTTTTCCCTTTTCTCTTACTAGGGCCACCGTAACATTAAAGCGGTCTCAATATCTATCCCCACGTGCATGAGCTTTACGCGCCTGCGAAAACATATAATCCACTTACGAATCTTTCAGAAGCAACCGGTATGTGTTGCATAAGTCAAACAATGGGAAACAAATTTTTCCCTTTTTCTCTTACTAGGGCCCCCGAAACATTAAATCGGTCCCAATAACTAACCGCATGTACATGACCTTGGTGCGCCCGCGAAAACATAAAATCGACTTCCGACACTTTCGGAGGCAACCGGTACCTGTTGCATAAGTCAAACAATGGGAACCAAATTTTCTTCCATTTTTCTCTTACTAGGGCCCCCGAAACATTAAATCGGTCCCAATAACTAACCGCATGTACATGACCTTTGCGTGCCCGCGAAAACATAAAATCGACTTCCGACACTTTCGGAGGCAACCGGTACCTGTTGCATAAGTCAAACAATGGGAACCAAATTTTCTTCCATTTTTCTCTTACTAGGGCCCCCGAAACATTAAATCGGTCCCAATAACTAACCGCATGTACATGACCTTTGCGTGCCCGCGAAAACATATTATCGACTTCCGATGCTTTCGGAAGCAACCGGTTCCTGTTGCATAAGTAAGAAAAGGAAAACTGACTTTTGCCCTACCCTTTCTTCTAAATACATAGACAAGAACTGTAACTTGGCTCTCACGACTACCCACTCATTTGTAGCAGTTTTACTCGCTGTGCAGAAACAGCCATACGCGGCTCTTGCGCGCAGCCAAAGCCATCAAAGATATAGCATGATACCGAAATCTTTCCCATGAAAATGTCTTGTACATCTTTAAAGTATATTGAAATTGGCCAATTACATAAGAATAAATGATAATAATTAAAGAAAATGATAAAAATAAAAGAAAAAAAAAAAAAAAAATGGCACAGCTGGGGTTCGAATCTCTGGCCACCAGAGCCAAAAAGGCTCTTGGCACAGCGGTCTTACCCACTGTGCTATGGAGGCAACTGGAAATGAGTCTGGCTATATATACCTATAACCATATCCCCCCTCCCTTCCCATAATTCCTTGGAGAAAAAAAATCCAAGATGGCGGCCAAGAAAAACAAAATGGCGGCTAAACCATCGATCTAAACAATAAGGGAAGTTTTAAAGTGCTTTTAGGTCTTCTTTGAAGGCTGATATGTAATCCTTAGCAAACTGAGATGCATTCTCCATCCATACACGCCAGAATTTACCGACATTGGACTATAATTTAGGAAAACAGGGTGACAGAAGAACTTGATCACATGTTTTCGAGCAGACTACCAGGTTGACAACCCTGGATCCGATTTGTCATTCTAGTTCAGGCCGGCTTCCACACTGCACATTGATACATTGAATATGCTAAGATGATCAATGGACAGTGTAAAAGCCCCAGAAAATATTGTCACAAGTGGATAAATTTAGAAAGACAACTATTTCTGTAGCAACTGGTTCCTGTAGCATGAGTCGAAGAAAAGGAACTATATTTTGTATTATTTCTCTTCATATGTAGACAAGAAATGTAGTTACGATGACTACCAACTCATATGTGCCGGTTACGCACCCGTGAAAACATGAAATATCGACTCATGATGCCTTCGGAAGCAACCGCTACCTGTTGCATAAGTCAAACAATTAGAGCCAATTTTTTCCCTTTTCTCTTACTAGGGCCACCGTAACATTAAAGCGGTCTCAATATCTATCCCCACGTGCATGAGCTTTACGCGCCTGCGAAAACATATAATCCACTTACGAATCTTTCAGAAGCAACCGGTATGTGTTGCATAAGTCAAACAATGGGAAACAAATTTTTCCCTTTTTCTCTTACTAGGGCCCCCGAAACATTAAATCGGTCCCAATAACTAACCGCATGTACATGACCTTGGTGCGCCTGCGAAAACATAAAATCGACTTCCGACACTTTCGGAGGCAACCGGTACCTGTTGCATAAGTCAAACAATGGGAACCAAATTTTCTTCCATTTTTCTCTTACTAGGGCCCCCGAAACATTAAATCGGTCCCAATAACTAACCGCATGTACATGACCTTTGCGTGCCCGCGAAAACATAAAATCGACTTCCGACACTTTCGGAGGCAACCGGTACCTGTTGCATAAGTCAAACAATGGGAACCAAATTTTCTTCCATTTTTCTCTTACTAGGGCCCCCGAAACATTAAATCGGTCCCAATAACTAACCGCATGTACATGACCTTTGCGTGCCCGCGAAAACATATTATCGACTTCCGATGCTTTCGGAAGCAACCGGTTCCTGTTGCATAAGTAAGAAAAGGAAAACTGACTTTTGCCCTACCCTTTCTTCTAAATACATAGACAAGAACTGTAACTTGGCTCTCACGACTACCCACTCATTTGTAGCAGTTTTACTCGCTGTGCAGAAACAGCCATACGCGGCTCTTGCGCGCAGCCAAAGCCATCAAAGATATAGCATGATACCGAAATCTTTCCCATGAAAATGTCTTGTACATCTTTAAAGTATATTGAAATTGGCCAATTACATAAGAATAAATGATAATAATTAAAGAAAATGATAAAAATAAAAGAAAAAAAAAAAAAAAATGGCACAGCTGGGGTTCGAATCTCTGGCCACCAGAGCCAAAAAGGCTCTTGGCACAGCGGTCTTACCCACTGTGCTATGGAGGCAACTGGAAATGAGTCTGGCTATATATACCTATAACCATATCCCCCCTCCCTTCCCATAATTCCTTGGAGAAAAAAAATCCAAGATGGCGGCCAAGAAAAACAAAATGGCGGCTAAACCATCGATCTAAACAATAAGGGAAGTTTTAAAGTGCTTTTAGGTCTTCTTTGAAGGCTGATATGTAATCCTTAGCAAACTGAGATGCATTCTCCATCCATACACGCCAGAATTTACCGACATTGGACTATAATTTAGGAAAACAGGGTGACAGAAGAACTTGATCACATGTTTTCGAGCAGACTACCAGGTTGACAACCCTGGATCCGATTTGTCATTCTAGTTCAGGCCGGCTTCCACACTGCACATTGATACATTGAATATGCTAAGATGATCAATGGACAGTGTAAAAGCCCCAGAAAATATTGTCACAAGTGGATAAATTTAGAAAGACAACTATTTCTGTAGCAACTGGTTCCTGTAGCATGAGTCGAAGAAAAGGAACTATATTTTGTATTATTTCTCTTCATATGTAGACAAGAAATGTAGTTACGATGACTACCAACTCATATGTGCCGGTTACGCACCCGTGAAAACATGAAATATCGACTCATGATGCCTTCGGAAGCAACCGCTACCTGTTGCATAAGTCAAACAATTAGAGCCAATTTTTTCCCTTTTCTCTTACTAGGGCCACCGTAACATTAAAGCGGTCTCAATATCTATCCCCACGTGCATGAGCTTTACGCGCCTGCGAAAACATATAATCCACTTACGAATCTTTCAGAAGCAACCGGTATGTGTTGCATAAGTCAAACAATGGGAAACAAATTTTTCCCTTTTTCTCTTACTAGGGCCCCCGAAACATTAAATCGGTCCCAATAACTAACCGCATGTACATGACCTTGGTGCGCCCGCGAAAACATAAAATCGACTTCCGACACTTTCGGAGGCAACCGGTACCTGTTGCATAAGTCAAACAATGGGAACCAAATTTTCTTCCATTTTTCTCTTACTAGGGCCCCCGAAACATTAAATCGGTCCCAATAACTAACCGCATGTACATGACCTTTGCGTGCCCGCGAAAACATAAAATCGACTTCCGACACTTTCGGAGGCAACCGGTACCTGTTGCATAAGTCAAACAATGGGAACCAAATTTTCTTCCATTTTTCTCTTACTAGGGCCCCCGAAACATTAAATCGGTCCCAATAACTAACCGCATGTACATGACCTTTGCGTGCCCGCGAAAACATATTATCGACTTCCGATGCTTTCGGAAGCAACCGGTTCCTGTTGCATAAGTAAGAAAAGGAAAACTGACTTTTGCCCTACCCTTTCTTCTAAATACATAGACAAGAACTGTAACTTGGCTCTCACGACTACCCACTCATTTGTAGCAGTTTTACTCGCTGTGCAGAAACAGCCATACGCGGCTCTTGCGCGCAGCCAAAGCCATCAAAGATATAGCATGATACCGAAATCTTTCCCATGAAAATGTCTTGTACATCTTTAAAGTATATTGAAATTGGCCAATTACATAAGAATAAATGATAATAATTAAAGAAAATGATAAAAATAAAAGAAAAAAAAAAAAAAAAATGGCACAGCTGGGGTTCGAACCTCTGGCCACCAGAGCCAAAAAGGCTCTTGGCACAGCGGTCTTACCCACTGTGCTATGGAGGCAACTGGAAATGAGTCTGGCTATATATACCTATAACCATATCCCCCCTCCCTTCCCATAATTCCTTGGAGAAAAAAAATCCAAGATGGCGGCCAAGAAAAACAAAATGGCGGCTAAACCATCGATCTAAACAATAAGGGAAGTTTTAAAGTGCTTTTAGGTCTTCTTTGAAGGCTGATATGTAATCCTTAGCAAACTGAGATGCATTCTCCATCCATACACGCCAGAATTTACCGACATTGGACTATAATTTAGGAAAACAGGGTGACAGAAGAACTTGATCACATGTTTTCGAGCAGACTACCAGGTTGACAACCCTGGATCCGATTTGTCATTCTAGTTCAGGCCGGCTTCCACACTGCACATTGATACATTGAATATGCTAAGATGATCAATGGACAGTGTAAAAGCCCCAGAAAATATTGTCACAAGTGGATAAATTTAGAAAGACAACTATTTCTGTAGCAACTGGTTCCTGTAGCATGAGTCGAAGAAAAGGAACTATATTTTGTATTATTTCTCTTCATATGTAGACAAGAAATGTAGTTACGATGACTACCAACTCATATGTGCCGGTTACGCACCCGTGAAAACATGAAATATCGACTCATGATGCCTTCGGAAGCAACCGCTACCTGTTGCATAAGTCAAACAATTAGAGCCAATTTTTTCCCTTTTCTCTTACTAGGGCCACCGTAACATTAAAGCGGTCTCAATATCTATCCCCACGTGCATGAGCTTTACGCGCCTGCGAAAACATATAATCCACTTACGAATCTTTCAGAAGCAACCGGTATGTGTTGCATAAGTCAAACAATGGGAAACAAATTTTTCCCTTTTTCTCTTACTAGGGCCCCCGAAACATTAAATCGGTCCCAATAACTAACCGCATGTACATGACCTTGGTGCGCCCGCGAAAACATAAAATCGACTTCCGACACTTTCGGAGGCAACCGGTACCTGTTGCATAAGTCAAACAATGGGAACCAAATTTTCTTCCATTTTTCTCTTACTAGGGCCCCCGAAACATTAAATCGGTCCCAATAACTAACCGCATGTACATGACCTTTGCGTGCCCGCGAAAACATAAAATCGACTTCCGACACTTTCGGAGGCAACCGGTACCTGTTGCATAAGTCAAACAATGGGAACCAAATTTTCTTCCATTTTTCTCTTACTAGGGCCCCCGAAACATTAAATCGGTCCCAATAACTAACCGCATGTACATGACCTTTGCGTGCCCGCGAAAACATATTATCGACTTCCGATGCTTTCGGAAGCAACCGGTTCCTGTTGCATAAGTAAGAAAAGGAAAACTGACTTTTGCCCTACCCTTTCTTCTAAATACATAGACAAGAACTGTAACTTGGCTCTCACGACTACCCACTCATTTGTAGCAGTTTTACTCGCTGTGCAGAAACAGCCATACGCGGCTCTTGCGCGCAGCCAAAGCCATCAAAGATATAGCATGATACCGAAATCTTTCCCATGAAAATGTCTTGTACATCTTTAAAGTATATTGAAATTGGCCAATTACATAAGAATAAATGATAATAATTAAAGAAAATGATAAAAATAAAAGAAAAAAAAAAAAAAAATGGCACAGCTGGGGTTCGAACCTCTGGCCACCAGAGCCAAAAAGGCTCTTGGCACAGCGGTCTTACCCACTGTGCTATGGAGGCAACTGGAAATGAGTCTGGCTATATATACCTATAACCATATCCCCCCTCCCTTCCCATAATTCCTTGGAGAAAAAAAATCCAAGATGGCGGCCAAGAAAAACAAAATGGCGGCTAAACCATCGATCTAAACAATAAGGGAAGTTTTAAAGTGCTTTTAGGTCTTCTTTGAAGGCTGATATGTAATCCTTAGCAAACTGAGATGCATTCTCCATCCATACACGCCAGAATTTACCGACATTGGACTATAATTTAGGAAAACAGGGTGACAGAAGAACTTGATCACATGTTTTCGAGCAGACTACCAGGTTGACAACCCTGGATCCGATTTGTCATTCTAGTTCAGGCCGGCTTCCACACTGCACATTGATACATTGAATATGCTAAGATGATCAATGGACAGTGTAAAAGCCCCAGAAAATATTGTCACAAGTGGATAAATTTAGAAAGACAACTATTTCTGTAGCAACTGGTTCCTGTAGCATGAGTCGAAGAAAAGGAACTATATTTTGTATTATTTCTCTTCATATGTAGACAAGAAATGTAGTTACGATGACTACCAACTCATATGTGCCGGTTACGCACCCGTGAAAACATGAAATATCGACTCATGATGCCTTCGGAAGCAACCGCTACCTGTTGCATAAGTCAAACAATTAGAGCCAATTTTTTCCCTTTTCTCTTACTAGGGCCACCGTAACATTAAAGCGGTCTCAATATCTATCCCCACGTGCATGAGCTTTACGCGCCTGTGAAAACATATAATCCACTTACGAATCTTTCAGAAGCAACCGGTATGTGTTGCATAAGTCAAACAATGGGAAACAAATTTTTCCCTTTTTCTCTTACTAGGGCCCCCGAAACATTAAATCGGTCCCAATAACTAACCGCATGTACATGACCTTGGTGCGCCCGCGAAAACATAAAATCGACTTCCGACACTTTCGGAGGCAACCGGTACCTGTTGCATAAGTCAAACAATGGGAACCAAATTTTCTTCCATTTTTCTCTTACTAGGGCCCCCGAAACATTAAATCGGTCCCAATAACTAACCGCATGTACATGACCTTTGCGTGCCCGCGAAAACATAAAATCGACTTCCGACACTTTCGGAGGCAACCGGTACCTGTTGCATAAGTCAAACAATGGGAACCAAATTTTCTTCCATTTTTCTCTTACTAGGGCCCCCGAAACATTAAATCGGTCCCAATAACTAACCGCATGTACATGACCTTTGCGTGCCCGCGAAAACATATTATCGACTTCCGATGCTTTCGGAAGCAACCGGTTCCTGTTGCATAAGTAAGAAAAGGAAAACTGACTTTTGCCCTACCCTTTCTTCTAAATACATAGACAAGAACTGTAACTTGGCTCTCACGACTACCCACTCATTTGTAGCAGTTTTACTCGCTGTGCAGAAACAGCCATACGCGGCTCTTGCGCGCAGCCAAAGCCATCAAAGATATAGCATGATACCGAAATCTTTCCCATGAAAATGTCTTGTACATCTTTAAAGTATATTGAAATTGGCCAATTACATAAGAATAAATGATAATAATTAAAGAAAATGATAAAAATAAAAGAAAAAAAAAAAAAAAAATGGCACAGCTGGGGTTCGAACCTCTGGCCACCAGAGCCAAAAAGGCTCTTGGCACAGCGGTCTTACCCACTGTGCTATGGAGGCAACTGGAAATGAGTCTGGCTATATATACCTATAACCATATCCCCCCTCCCTTCCCATAATTCCTTGGAGAAAAAAAATCCAAGATGGCGGCCAAGAAAAACAAAATGGCGGCTAAACCATCGATCTAAACAATAAGGGAAGTTTTAAAGTGCTTTTAGGTCTTCTTTGAAGGCTGATATGTAATCCTTAGCAAACTGAGATGCATTCTCCATCCATACACGCCAGAATTTACCGACATTGGACTATAATTTAGGAAAACAGGGTGACAGAAGAACTTGATCACATGTTTTCGAGCAGACTACCAGGTTGACAACCCTGGATCCGATTTGTCATTCTAGTTCAGGCCGGCTTCCACACTGCACATTGATACATTGAATATGCTAAGATGATCAATGGACAGTGTAAAAGCCCCAGAAAATATTGTCACAAGTGGATAAATTTAGAAAGACAACTATTTCTGTAGCAACTGGTTCCTGTAGCATGAGTCGAAGAAAAGGAACTATATTTTGTATTATTTCTCTTCATATGTAGACAAGAAATGTAGTTACGATGACTACCAACTCATATGTGCCGGTTACGCACCCGTGAAAACATGAAATATCGACTCATGATGCCTTCGGAAGCAACCGCTACCTGTTGCATAAGTCAAACAATTAGAGCCAATTTTTTCCCTTTTCTCTTACTAGGGCCACCGTAACATTAAAGCGGTCTCAATATCTATCCCCACGTGCATGAGCTTTACGCGCCTGCGAAAACATATAATCCACTTACGAATCTTTCAGAAGCAACCGGTATGTGTTGCATAAGTCAAACAATGGGAAACAAATTTTTCCCTTTTTCTCTTACTAGGGCCCCCGAAACATTAAATCGGTCCCAATAACTAACCGCATGTACATGACCTTGGTGCGCCCGCGAAAACATAAAATCGACTTCCGACACTTTCGGAGGCAACCGGTACCTGTTGCATAAGTCAAACAATGGGAACCAAATTTTCTTCCATTTTTCTCTTACTAGGGCCCCCGAAACATTAAATCGGTCCCAATAACTAACCGCATGTACATGACCTTTGCGTGCCCGCGAAAACATAAAATCGACTTCCGACACTTTCGGAGGCAACCGGTACCTGTTGCATAAGTCAAACAATGGGAACCAAATTTTCTTCCATTTTTCTCTTACTAGGGCCCCCGAAACATTAAATCGGTCCCAATAACTAACCGCATGTACATGACCTTTGCGTACCCGCGAAAACATATTATCGACTTCCGATGCTTTCGGAAGCAACCGGTTCCTGTTGCATAAGTAAGAAAAGGAAAACTGACTTTTGCCCTACCCTTTCTTCTAAATACATAGACAAGAACTGTAACTTGGCTCTCACGACTACCCACTCATTTGTAGCAGTTTTACTCGCTGTGCAGAAACAGCCATACGCGGCTCTTGCGCGCAGCCAAAGCCATCAAAGATATAGCATGATACCGAAATCTTTCCCATGAAAATGTCTTGTACATCTTTAAAGTATATTGAAATTGGCCAATTACATAAGAATAAATGATAATAATTAAAGAAAATGATAAAAATAAAAGAAAAAAAAAAAAAAAATGGCACAGCTGGGGTTCGAACCTCTGGCCACCAGAGCCAAAAAGGCTCTTGGCACAGCGGTCTTACCCACTGTGCTATGGAGGCAACTGGAAATGAGTCTGGCTATATATACCTATAACCATATCCCCCCTCCCTTCCCATAATTCCTTGGAGAAAAAAAATCCAAGATGGCGGCCAAGAAAAACAAAATGGCGGCTAAACCATCGATCTAAACAATAAGGGAAGTTTTAAAGTGCTTTTAGGTCTTCTTTGAAGGCTGATATGTAATCCTTAGCAAACTGAGATGCATTCTCCATCCATACACGCCAGAATTTACCGACATTGGACTATAATTTAGGAAAACAGGGTGACAGAAGAACTTGATCACATGTTTTCGAGCAGACTACCAGGTTGACAACCCTGGATCCGATTTGTCATTCTAGTTCAGGCCGGCTTCCACACTGCACATTGATACATTGAATATGCTAAGATGATCAATGGACAGTGTAAAAGCCCCAGAAAATATTGTCACAAGTGGATAAATTTAGAAAGACAACTATTTCTGTAGCAACTGGTTCCTGTAGCATGAGTCGAAGAAAAGGAACTATATTTTGTATTATTTCTCTTCATATGTAGACAAGAAATGTAGTTACGATGACTACCAACTCATATGTGCCGGTTACGCACCCGTGAAAACATGAAATATCGACTCATGATGCCTTCGGAAGCAACCGCTACCTGTTGCATAAGTCAAACAATTAGAGCCAATTTTTTCCCTTTTCTCTTACTAGGGCCACCGTAACATTAAAGCGGTCTCAATATCTATCCCCACGTGCATGAGCTTTACGCGCCTGCGAAAACATATAATCCACTTACGAATCTTTCAGAAGCAACCGGTATGTGTTGCATAAGTCAAACAATGGGAAACAAATTTTTCCCTTTTTCTCTTACTAGGGCCCCCGAAACATTAAATCGGTCCCAATAACTAACCGCATGTACATGACCTTGGTGCGCCCGCGAAAACATAAAATCGACTTCCGACACTTTCGGAGGCAACCGGTACCTGTTGCATAAGTCAAACAATGGGAACCAAATTTTCTTCCATTTTTCTCTTACTAGGGCCCCCGAAACATTAAATCGGTCCCAATAACTAACCGCATGTACATGACCTTTGCGTGCCCGCGAAAACATAAAATCGACTTCCGACACTTTCGGAGGCAACCGGTACCTGTTGCATAAGTCAAACAATGGGAACCAAATTTTCTTCCATTTTTCTCTTACTAGGGCCCCCGAAACATTAAATCGGTCCCAATAACTAACCGCATGTACATGACCTTTGCGTGCCCGCGAAAACATATTATCGACTTCCGATGCTTTCGGAAGCAACCGGTTCCTGTTGCATAAGTAAGAAAAGGAAAACTGACTTTTGCCCTACCCTTTCTTCTAAATACATAGACAAGAACTGTAACTTGGCTCTCACGACTACCCACTCATTTGTAGCAGTTTTACTCGCTGTGCAGAAACAGCCATACGCGGCTCTTGCGCGCAGCCAAAGCCATCAAAGATATAGCATGATACCGAAATCTTTCCCATGAAAATGTCTTGTACATCTTTAAAGTATATTGAAATTGGCCAATTACATAAGAATAAATGATAATAATTAAAGAAAATGATAAAAATAAAAGAAAAAAAAAAAAAAAATGGCACAGCTGGGGTTCGAACCTCTGGCCACCAGAGCCAAAAAGGCTCTTGGCACAGCGGTCTTACCCACTGTGCTATGGAGGCAACTGGAAATGAGTCTGGCTATATATACCTATAACCATATCCCCCCTCCCTTCCCATAATTCCTTGGAGAAAAAAAATCCAAGATGGCGGCCAAGAAAAACAAAATGGCGGCTAAACCATCGATCTAAACAATAAGGGAAGTTTTAAAGTGCTTTTAGGTCTTCTTTGAAGGCTGATATGTAATCCTTAGCAAACTGAGATGCATTCTCCATCCATACACGCCAGAATTTACCGACATTGGACTATAATTTAGGAAAACAGGGTGACAGAAGAACTTGATCACATGTTTTCGAGCAGACTACCAGGTTGACAACCCTGGATCCGATTTGTCATTCTAGTTCAGGCCGGCTTCCACACTGCACATTGATACATTGAATATGCTAAGATGATCAATGGACAGTGTAAAAGCCCCAGAAAATATTGTCACAAGTGGATAAATTTAGAAAGACAACTATTTCTGTAGCAACTGGTTCCTGTAGCATGAGTCGAAGAAAAGGAACTATATTTTGTATTATTTCTCTTCATATGTAGACAAGAAATGTAGTTACGATGACTACCAACTCATATGTGCCGGTTACGCACCCGTGAAAACATGAAATATCGACTCATGATGCCTTCGGAAGCAACCGCTACCTGTTGCATAAGTCAAACAATTAGAGCCAATTTTTTCCCTTTTCTCTTACTAGGGCCACCGTAACATTAAAGCGGTCTCAATATCTATCCCCACGTGCATGAGCTTTACGCGCCTGTGAAAACATATAATCCACTTACGAATCTTTCAGAAGCAACCGGTATGTGTTGCATAAGTCAAACAATGGGAAACAAATTTTTCCCTTTTTCTCTTACTAGGGCCCCCGAAACATTAAATCGGTCCCAATAACTAACCGCATGTACATGACCTTGGTGCGCCCGCGAAAACATAAAATCGACTTCCGACACTTTCGGAGGCAACCGGTACCTGTTGCATAAGTCAAACAATGAGAACCAAATTTTCTTCCATTTTTCTCTTACTAGGGCCCCCGAAACATTAAATCGGTCCCAATAACTAACCGCATGTACATGACCTTTGCGTGCCCGCGAAAACATAAAATCGACTTCCGACACTTTCGGAGGCAACCGGTACCTGTTGCATAAGTCAAACAATGGGAACCAAATTTTCTTCCATTTTTCTCTTACTAGGGCCCCCGAAACATTAAATCGGTCCCAATAACTAACCGCATGTACATGACCTTTGCGTGCCCGCGAAAACATATTATCGACTTCCGATGCTTTCGGAAGCAACCGGTTCCTGTTGCATAAGTAAGAAAAGGAAAACTGACTTTTGCCCTACCCTTTCTTCTAAATACATAGACAAGAACTGTAACTTGGCTCTCACGACTACCCACTCATTTGTAGCAGTTTTACTCGCTGTGCAGAAACAGCCATACGCGGCTCTTGCGCGCAGCCAAAGCCATCAAAGATATAGCATGATACCGAAATCTTTCCCATGAAAATGTCTTGTACATCTTTAAAGTATATTGAAATTGGCCAATTACATAAGAATAAATGATAATAATTAAAGAAAATGATAAAAATAAAAGAAAAAAAAAAAAAAAAATGGCACAGCTGGGGTTCGAACCTCTGGCCACCAGAGCCAAAAAGGCTCTTGGCACAGCGGTCTTACCCACTGTGCTATGGAGGCAACTGGAAATGAGTCTGGCTATATATACCTATAACCATATCCCCCCTCCCTTCCCATAATTCCTTGGAGAAAAAAAATCCAAGATGGCGGCCAAGAAAAACAAAATGGCGGCTAAACCATCGATCTAAACAATAAGGGAAGTTTTAAAGTGCTTTTAGGTCTTCTTTGAAGGCTGATATGTAATCCTTAGCAAACTGAGATGCATTCTCCATCCATACACGCCAGAATTTACCGACATTGGACTATAATTTAGGAAAACAGGGTGACAGAAGAACTTGATCACATGTTTTCGAGCAGAACCAGGTTGACAACCCTGGATCCGATTTGTCATTCTAGTTCAGGCCGGCTTCCACACTGCACATTGATACATTGAATATGCTAAGATGATCAATGGACAGTGTAAAAGCCCCAGAAAATATTGTCACAAGTGGATAAATTTAGAAAGACAACTATTTCTGTAGCAACTGGTTCCTGTAGCATGAGTCGAAGAAAAGGAACTATATTTTGTATTATTTCTCTTCATATGTAGACAAGAAATGTAGTTACGATGACTACCAACTCATATGTGCCGGTTACGCACCCGTGAAAACATGAAATATCGACTCATGATGCCTTCGGAAGCAACCGCTACCTGTTGCATAAGTCAAACAATTAGAGCCAATTTTTTCCCTTTTCTCTTACTAGGGCCACCGTAACATTAAAGCGGTCTCAATATCTATCCCCACGTGCATGAGCTTTACGCGCCTGCGAAAACATATAATCCACTTACGAATCTTTCAGAAGCAACCGGTATGTGTTGCATAAGTCAAACAATGGGAAACAAATTTTTCCCTTTTTCTCTTACTAGGGCCCCCGAAACATTAAATCGGTCCCAATAACTAACCGCATGTACATGACCTTGGTGCGCCCGCGAAAACATAAAATCGACTTCCGACACTTTCGGAGGCAACCGGTACCTGTTGCATAAGTCAAACAATGGGAACCAAATTTTCTTCCATTTTTCTCTTACTAGGGCCCCCGAAACATTAAATCGGTCCCAATAACTAACCGCATGTACATGACCTTTGCGTGCCCGCGAAAACATAAAATCGACTTCCGACACTTTCGGAGGCAACCGGTACCTGTTGCATAAGTCAAACAATGGGAACCAAATTTTCTTCCATTTTTCTCTTACTAGGGCCCCCGAAACATTAAATCGGTCCCAATAACTAACCGCATGTACATGACCTTTGCGTGCCCGCGAAAACATATTATCGACTTCCGATGCTTTCGGAAGCAACCGGTTCCTGTTGCATAAGTAAGAAAAGGAAAACTGACTTTTGCCCTACCCTTTCTTCTAAATACATAGACAAGAACTGTAACTTGGCTCTCACGACTACCCACTCATTTGTAGCAGTTTTACTCGCTGTGCAGAAACAGCCATACGCGGCTCTTGCGCGCAGCCAAAGCCATCAAAGATATAGCATGATACCGAAATCTTTCCCATGAAAATGTCTTGTACATCTTTAAAGTATATTGAAATTGGCCAAGTACATAAGAATAAATGATAATAATTAAAGAAAATGATAAAAATAAAAGAAAAAAAAAAAAAAAAATGGCACAGCTGGGGTTCGAACCTCTGGCCACCAGAGCCAAAAAGGCTCTTGGCACAGCGGTCTTACCCACTGTGCTATGGAGGCAACTGGAAATGAGTCTGGCTATATATACCTATAACCATATCCCCCCTCCCTTCCCATAATTCCTTGGAGAAAAAAAATCCAAGATGGCGGCCAAGAAAAACAAAATGGCGGCTAAACCATCGATCTAAACAATAAGGGAAGTTTTAAAGTGCTTTTAGGTCTTCTTTGAAGGCTGATATGTAATCCTTAGCAAACTGAGATGCATTCTCCATCCATACACGCCAGAATTTACCGACATTGGACTATAATTTAGGAAAACAGGGTGACAGAAGAACTTGATCACATGTTTTCGAGCAGACTACCAGGTTGACAACCCTGGATCCGATTTGTCATTCTAGTTCAGGCCGGCTTCCACACTGCACATTGATACATTGAATATGCTAAGATGATCAATGGACAGTGTAAAAGCCCCAGAAAATATTGTCACAAGTGGATAAATTTAGAAAGACAACTATTTCTGTAGCAACTGGTTCCTGTAGCATGAGTCGAAGAAAAGGAACTATATTTTGTATTATTTCTCTTCATATGTAGACAAGAAATGTAGTTACGATGACTACCAACTCATATGTGCCGGTTACGCACCCGTGAAAACATGAAATATCGACTCATGATGCCTTCGGAAGCAACCGCTACCTGTTGCATAAGTCAAACAATTAGAGCCAATTTTTTCCCTTTTCTCTTACTAGGGCCACCGTAACATTAAAGCGGTCTCAATATCTATCCCCACGTGCATGAGCTTTACGCGCCTGCGAAAACATATAATCCACTTACGAATCTTTCAGAAGCAACCGGTATGTGTTGCATAAGTCAAACAATGGGAAACAAATTTTTCCCTTTTTCTCTTACTAGGGCCCCCGAAACATTAAATCGGTCCCAATAACTAACCGCATGTACATGACCTTGGTGCGCCCGCGAAAACATAAAATCGACTTCCGACACTTTCGGAGGCAACCGGTACCTGTTGCATAAGTCAAACAATGGGAACCAAATTTTCTTCCATTTTTCTCTTACTAGGGCCCCCGAAACATTAAATCGGTCCCAATAACTAACCGCATGTACATGACCTTTGCGTGCCCGCGAAAACATAAAATCGACTTCCGACACTTTCGGAGGCAACCGGTACCTGTTGCATAAGTCAAACAATGGGAACCAAATTTTCTTCCATTTTTCTCTTACTAGGGCCCCCGAAACATTAAATCGGTCCCAATAACTAACCGCATGTACATGACCTTTGCGTGCCCGCGAAAACATATTATCGACTTCCGATGCTTTCGGAAGCAACCGGTTCCTGTTGCATAAGTAAGAAAAGGAAAACTGACTTTTGCCCTACCCTTTCTTCTAAATACATAGACAAGAACTGTAACTTGGCTCTCACGACTACCCACTCATTTGTAGCAGTTTTACTCGCTGTGCAGAAACAGCCATACGCGGCTCTTGCGCGCAGCCAAAGCCATCAAAGATATAGCATGATACCGAAATCTTTCCCATGAAAATGTCTTGTACATCTTTAAAGTATATTGAAATTGGCCAATTACATAAGAATAAATGATAATAATTAAAGAAAATGATAAAAATAAAATAAAAAAAAAAAAAAAAATGGCACAGCTGGGGTTCGAACCTCTGGCCACCAGAGCCAAAAAGGCTCTTGGCACAGCGGTCTTACCCACTGTGCTATGGAGGCAACTGGAAATGAGTCTGGCTATATATACCTATAACCATATCCCCCCTCCCTTCCCATAATTCCTTGGAGAAAAAAAATCCAAGATGGCGGCCAAGAAAAACAAAATGGCGGCTAAACCATCGATCTAAACAATAAGGGAAGTTTTAAAGTGCTTTTAGGTCTTCTTTGAAGGCTGATATGTAATCCTTAGCAAACTGAGATGCATTCTCCATCCATACACGCCAGAATTTACCGACATTGGACTATAATTTAGGAAAACAGGGTGACAGAAGAACTTGATCACATGTTTTCGAGCAGACTACCAGGTTGACAACCCTGGATCCGATTTGTCATTCTAGTTCAGGCCGGCTTCCACACTGCACATTGATACATTGAATATGCTAAGATGATCAATGGACAGTGTAAAAGCCCCAGAAAATATTGTCACAAGTGGATAAATTTAGAAAGACAACTATTTCTGTAGCAACTGGTTCCTGTAGCATGAGTCGAAGAAAAGGAACTATATTTTGTATTATTTCTCTTCATATGTAGACAAGAAATGTAGTTACGATGACTACCAACTCATATGTGCCGGTTACGCACCCGTGAAAACATGAAATATCGACTCATGATGCCTTCGGAAGCAACCGCTACCTGTTGCATAAGTCAAACAATTAGAGCCAATTTTTTCCCTTTTCTCTTACTAGGGCCACCGTAACATTAAAGCGGTCTCAATATCTATCCCCACGTGCATGAGCTTTACGCGCCTGCGAAAACATATAATCCACTTACGAATCTTTCAGAAGCAACCGGTATGTGTTGCATAAGTCAAACAATGGGAAACAAATTTTTCCCTTTTTCTCTTACTAGGGCCCCCGAAACATTAAATCGGTCCCAATAACTAACCGCATGTACATGACCTTGGTGCGCCCGCGAAAACATAAAATCGACTTCCGACACTTTCGGAGGCAACCGGTACCTGTTGCATAAGTCAAACAATGGGAACCAAATTTTCTTCCATTTTTCTCTTACTAGGGCCCCCGAAACATTAAATCGGTCCCAATAACTAACCGCATGTACATGACCTTTGCGTGCCCGCGAAAACATAAAATCGACTTCCGACACTTTCGGAGGCAACCGGTACCTGTTGCATAAGTCAAACAATGGGAACCAAATTTTCTTCCATTTTTCTCTTACTAGGGCCCCCGAAACATTAAATCGGTCCCAATAACTAACCGCATGTACATGACCTTTGCGTACCCGCGAAAACATATTATCGACTTCCGATGCTTTCGGAAGCAACCGGTTCCTGTTGCATAAGTAAGAAAAGGAAAACTGACTTTTGCCCTACCCTTTCTTCTAAATACATAGACAAGAACTGTAACTTGGCTCTCACGACTACCCACTCATTTGTAGCAGTTTTACTCGCTGTGCAGAAACAGCCATACGCGGCTCTTGCGCGCAGCCAAAGCCATCAAAGATATAGCATGATACCGAAATCTTTCCCATGAAAATGTCTTGTACATCTTTAAAGTATATTGAAATTGGCCAATTACATAAGAATAAATGATAATAATTAAAGAAAATGATAAAAATAAAAGAAAAAAAAAAAAAAATGGCACAGCTGGGGTTCGAACCTCTGGCCACCAGAGCCAAAAAGGCTCTTGGCACAGCGGTCTTACCCACTGTGCTATGGAGGCAACTGGAAATGAGTCTGGCTATATATACCTATAACCATATCCCCCCTCCCTTCCCATAATTCCTTGGAGAAAAAAAATCCAAGATGGCGGCCAAGAAAAACAAAATGGCGGCTAAACCATCGATCTAAACAATAAGGGAAGTTTTAAAGTGCTTTTAGGTCTTCTTTGAAGGCTGATATGTAATCCTTAGCAAACTGAGATGCATTCTCCATCCATACACGCCAGAATTTACCGACATTGGACTATAATTTAGGAAAACAGGGTGACAGAAGAACTTGATCACATGTTTTCGAGCAGACTACCAGGTTGACAACCCTGGATCCGATTTGTCATTCTAGTTCAGGCCGGCTTCCACACTGCACATTGATACATTGAATATGCTAAGATGATCAATGGACAGTGTAAAAGCCCCAGAAAATATTGTCACAAGTGGATAAATTTAGAAAGACAACTATTTCTGTAGCAACTGGTTCCTGTAGCATGAGTCGAAGAAAAGGAACTATATTTTGTATTATTTCTCTTCATATGTAGACAAGAAATGTAGTTACGATGACTACCAACTCATATGTGCCGGTTACGCACCCGTGAAAACATGAAATATCGACTCATGATGCCTTCGGAAGCAACCGCTACCTGTTGCATAAGTCAAACAATTAGAGCCAATTTTTTCCCTTTTCTCTTACTAGGGCCACCGTAACATTAAAGCGGTCTCAATATCTATCCCCACGTGCATGAGCTTTACGCGCCTGCGAAAACATATAATCCACTTACGAATCTTTCAGAAGCAACCGGTATGTGTTGCATAAGTCAAACAATGGGAAACAAATTTTTCCCTTTTTCTCTTACTAGGGCCCCCGAAACATTAAATCGGTCCCAATAACTAACCGCATGTACATGACCTTGGTGCGCCCGCGAAAACATAAAATCGACTTCCGACACTTTCGGAGGCAACCGGTACCTGTTGCATAAGTCAAACAATGGGAACCAAATTTTCTTCCATTTTTCTCTTACTAGGGCCCCCGAAACATTAAATCGGTCCCAATAACTAACCGCATGTACATGACCTTTGCGTGCCCGCGAAAACATAAAATTGACTTCCGACACTTTCGGAGGCAACCGGTACCTGTTGCATAAGTCAAACAATGGGAACCAAATTTTCTTCCATTTTTCTCTTACTAGGGCCCCCGAAACATTAAATCGGTCCCAATAACTAACCGCATGTACATGACCTTTGCGTGCCCGCGAAAACATATTATCGACTTCCGATGCTTTCGGAAGCAACCGGTTCCTGTTGCATAAGTAAGAAAAGGAAAACTGACTTTTGCCCTACCCTTTCTTCTAAATACATAGACAAGAACTGTAACTTGGCTCTCACGACTACCCACTCATTTGTAGCAGTTTTACTCGCTGTGCAGAAACAGCCATACGCGGCTCTTGCGCGCAGCCAAAGCCATCAAAGATATAGCATGATACCGAAATCTTTCCCATGAAAATGTCTTGTACATCTTTAAAGTATATTGAAATTGGCCAATTACATAAGAATAAATGATAATAATTAAAGAAAATGATAAAAATAAAAGAAAAAAAAAAAAAAAATGGCACAGCTGGGGTTCGAACCTCTGGCCACCAGAGCCAAAAAGGCTCTTGGCACAGCGGTCTTACCCACTGTGCTATGGAGGCAACTGGAAATGAGTCTGGCTATATATACCTATAACCATATCCCCCCTCCCTTCCCATAATTCCTTGGAGAAAAAAAATCCAAGATGGCGGCCAAGAAAAACAAAATGGCGGCTAAACCATCGATCTAAACAATAAGGGAAGTTTTAAAGTGCTTTTAGGTCTTCTTTGAAGCTGATATGTAATCCTTAGCAAACTGAGATGCATTCTCCATCCATACACGCCAGAATTTACCGACATTGGACTATAATTTAGGAAAACAGGGTGACAGAAGAACTTGATCACATGTTTTCGAGCAGACTACCAGGTTGACAACCCTGGATCCGATTTGTCATTCTAGTTCAGGCCGGCTTCCACACTGCACATTGATACATTGAATATGCTAAGATGATCAATGGACAGTGTAAAAGCCCCAGAAAATATTGTCACAAGTGGATAAATTTAGAAAGACAACTATTTCTGTAGCAACTGGTTCCTGTAGCATGAGTCGAAGAAAAGGAACTATATTTTGTATTATTTCTCTTCATATGTAGACAAGAAATGTAGTTACGATGACTACCAACTCATATGTGCCGGTTACGCACCCGTGAAAACATGAAATATCGACTCATGATGCCTTCGGAAGCAACCGCTACCTGTTGCATAAGTCAAACAATTAGAGCCAATTTTTTCCCTTTTCTCTTACTAGGGGCCACCGTAACATTAAAGCGGTCTCAATATCTATCCCCACGTGCATGAGCTTTACGCGCCTGCGAAAACATATAATCCACTTACGAATCTTTCAGAAGCAACCGGTATGTGTTGCATAAGTCAAACAATGGGAAACAAATTTTTCCCTTTTTCTCTTACTAGGGCCCCCGAAACATTAAATCGGTCCCAATAACTAACCGCATGTACATGACCTTGGTGCGCCCGCGAAAACATAAAATCGACTTCCGACACTTTCGGAGGCAACCGGTACCTGTTGCATAAGTCAAACAATGGGAACCAAATTTTCTTCCATTTTTCTCTTACTAGGGCCCCCGAAACATTAAATCGGTCCCAATAACTAACCGCATGTACATGACCTTTGCGTGCCCGCGAAAACATAAAATCGACTTCCGACACTTTCGGAGGCAACCGGTACCTGTTGCATAAGTCAAACAATGGGAACCAAATTTTCTTCCATTTTTCTCTTACTAGGGCCCCCAAAACATTAAATCGGTCCCAATAACTAACCGCATGTACATGACCTTTGCGTGCCCGCGAAAACATATTATCGACTTCCGATGCTTTCGGAAGCAACCGGTTCCTGTTGCATAAGTAAGAAAAGGAAAACTGACTTTTGCCCTACCCTTTCTTCTAAATACATAGACAAGAACTGTAACTTGGCTCTCACGACTACCCACTCATTTGTAGCAGTTTTACTCGCTGTGCAGAAACAGCCATACGCGGCTCTTGCGCGCAGCCAAAGCCATCAAAGATATAGCATGATACCGAAATCTTTCCCATGAAAATGTCTTGTACATCTTTAAAGTATATTGAAATTGGCCAATTACATAAGAATAAATGATAATAATTAAAGAAAATGATAAAAATAAAAGAAAAAAAAAAAAAAAAATGGCACAGCTGGGGTTCGAACCTCTGGCCACCAGAGCCAAAAAGGCTCTTGGCACAGCGGTCTTACCCACTGTGCTATGGAGGCAACTGGAAATGAGTCTGGCTATATATACCTATAACCATATCCCCCCTCCCTTCCCATAATTCCTTGGAGAAAAAAAATCCAAGATGGCGGCCAAGAAAAACAAAATGGCGGCTAAACCATCGATCTAAACAATAAGGGAAGTTTTAAAGTGCTTTTAGGTCTTCTTTGAAGGCTGATATGTAATCCTTAGCAAACTGAGATGCATTCTCCATCCATACACGCCAGAATTTACCGACATTGGACTATAATTTAGGAAAACAGGGTGACAGAAGAACTTGATCACATGTTTTCGAGCAGACTACCAGGTTGACAACCCTGGATCCGATTTGTCATTCTAGTTCAGGCCGGCTTCCACACTGCACATTGATACATTGAATATGCTAAGATGATCAATGGACAGTGTAAAAGCCCCAGAAAATATTGTCACAAGTGGATAAATTTAGAAAGACAACTATTTCTGTAGCAACTGGTTCCTGTAGCATGAGTCGAAGAAAAGGAACTATATTTTGTATTATTTCTCTTCATATGTAGACAAGAAATGTAGTTACGATGACTACCAACTCATATGTGCCGGTTACGCACCCGTGAAAACATGAAATATCGACTCATGATGCCTTCGGAAGCAACCGCTACCTGTTGCATAAGTCAAACAATTAGAGCCAATTTTTTCCCTTTTCTCTTACTAGGGCCACCGTAACATTAAAGCGGTCTCAATATCTATCCCCACGTGCATGAGCTTTACGCGCCTGCGAAAACATATAATCCACTTACGAATCTTTCAGAAGCAACCGGTATGTGTTGCATAAGTCAAACAATGGGAAACAAATTTTTCCCTTTTTCTCTTACTAGGGCCCCCGAAACATTAAATCGGTCCCAATAACTAACCGCATGTACATGACCTTGGTGCGCCCGCGAAAACATAAAATCGACTTCCGACACTTTCGGAGGCAACCGGTACCTGTTGCATAAGTCAAACAATGGGAACCAAATTTTCTTCCATTTTTCTCTTACTAGGGCCCCCGAAACATTAAATCGGTCCCAATAACTAACCGCATGTACATGACCTTTGCGTGCCCGCGAAAACATAAAATCGACTTCCGACACTTTCGGAGGCAACCGGTACCTGTTGCATAAGTCAAACAATGGGAACCAAATTTTCTTCCATTTTTCTCTTACTAGGGCCCCCAAAACATTAAATCGGTCCCAATAACTAACCGCATGTACATGACCTTTGCGTGCCCGCGAAAACATATTATCGACTTCCGATGCTTTCGGAAGCAACCGGTTCCTGTTGCATAAGTAAGAAAAGGAAAACTGACTTTTGCCCTACCCTTTCTTCTAAATACATAGACAAGAACTGTAACTTGGCTCTCACGACTACCCACTCATTTGTAGCAGTTTTACTCGCTGTGCAGAAACAGCCATACGCGGCTCTTGCGCGCAGCCAAAGCCATCAAAGATATAGCATGATACCGAAATCTTTCCCATGAAAATGTCTTGTACATCTTTAAAGTATATTGAAATTGGCCAATTACATAAGAATAAATGATAATAATTAAAGAAAATGATAAAAATAAAAGAAAAAAAAAAAAAAAATGGCACAGCTGGGGTTCGAACCTCTGGCCACCAGAGCCAAAAAGGCTCTTGGCACAGCGGTCTTACCCACTGTGCTATGGAGGCAACTGGAAATGAGTCTGGCTATATATACCTATAACCATATCCCCCCTCCCTTCCCATAATTCCTTGGAGAAAAAAAATCCAAGATGGCGGCCAAGAAAAACAAAATGGCGGCTAAACCATCGATCTAAACAATAAGGGAAGTTTTAAAGTGCTTTTAGGTCTTCTTTGAAGGCTGATATGTAATCCTTAGCAAACTGAGATGCATTCTCCATCCATACACGCCAGAATTTACCGACATTGGACTATAATTTAGGAAAACAGGGTGACAGAAGAACTTGATCACATGTTTTCGAGCAGACTACCAGGTTGACAACCCTGGATCCGATTTGTCATTCTAGTTCAGGCCGGCTTCCACACTGCACATTGATACATTGAATATGCTAAGATGATCAATGGACAGTGTAAAAGCCCCAGAAAATATTGTCACAAGTGGATAAATTTAGAAAGACAACTATTTCTGTAGCAACTGGTTCCTGTAGCATGAGTCGAAGAAAAGGAACTATATTTTGTATTATTTCTCTTCATATGTAGACAAGAAATGTAGTTACGATGACTACCAACTCATATGTGCCGGTTACGCACCCGTGAAAACATGAAATATCGACTCATGATGCCTTCGGAAGCAACCGCTACCTGTTGCATAAGTCAAACAATTAGAGCCAATTTTTTCCCTTTTCTCTTACTAGGGCCACCGTAACATTAAAGCGGTCTCAATATCTATCCCCACGTGCATGAGCTTTACGCGCCTGCGAAAACATATAATCCACTTACGAATCTTTCAGAAGCAACCGGTATGTGTTGCATAAGTCAAACAATGGGAAACAAATTTTTCCCTTTTTCTCTTACTAGGGCCCCCGAAACATTAAATCGGTCCCAATAACTAACCGCATGTACATGACCTTGGTGCGCCCGCGAAAACATAAAATCGACTTCCGACACTTTCGAAGGCAACCGGTACCTGTTGCATAAGTCAAACAATGGGAACCAAATTTTCTTCCATTTTTCTCTTACTAGGGCCCCCGAAACATTAAATCGGTCCCAATAACTAACCGCATGTACATGACCTTTGCGTGCCCGCGAAAACATAAAATCGACTTCCGACACTTTCGGAGGCAACCGGTACCTGTTGCATAAGTCAAACAATGGGAACCAAATTTTCTTCCATTTTTCTCTTACTAGGGCCCCCGAAACATTAAATCGGTCCCAATAACTAACCGCATGTACATGACCTTTGCGTGCCCGCGAAAACATATTATCGACTTCCGATGCTTTCGGAAGCAACCGGTTCCTGTTGCATAAGTAAGAAAAGGAAAACTGACTTTTGCCCTACCCTTTCTTCTAAATACATAGACAAGAACTGTAACTTGGCTCTCACGACTACCCACTCATTTGTAGCAGTTTTACTCGCTGTGCAGAAACAGCCATACGCGGCTCTTGCGCGCAGCCAAAGCCATCAAAGATATAGCATGATACCGAAATCTTTCCCATGAAAATGTCTTGTACATCTTTAAAGTATATTGAAATTGGCCAATTACATAAGAATAAATGATAATAATTAAAGAAAATGATAAAAATAAAAGAAAAAAAAAAAAAAAAATGGCACAGCTGGGGTTCGAACCTCTGGCCACCAGAGCCAAAAAGGCTCTTGGCACAGCGGTCTTACCCACTGTGCTATGGAGGCAACTGGAAATGAGTCTGGCTATATATACCTATAACCATATCCCCCCTCCCTTCCCATAATTCCTTGGAGAAAAAAACTCCAAGATGGCGTCCAAGAAAAACAAAATGGCGGCTAAACCATCGATCTAAACAATAAGGGAAGTTTTAAAGTGCTTTTAGGTCTTCTTTGAAGGCTGATATGTAATCCTTAGCAAACTGAGATGCATTCTCCATCCATACACGCCAGAATTTACCGACATTGGACTATAATTTAGGAAAACAGGGTGACAGAAGAACTTGATCACATGTTTTCGAGCAGACTACCAGGTTGACAATCCTGGATCCGATTTGTCATTCTAGTTCAGGCCGGCTTCCACACTGCACATTGATACATTGAATATGCTAAGATGATCAATGGACAGTGTAAAAGCCCCAGAAAATATTGTCACAAGTGGATAAATTTAGAAAGACAACTATTTCTGTAGCAACTGGTTCCTGTAGCATGAGTCGAAGAAAAGGAACTATATTTTGTATTATTTCTCTTCATATGTAGACAAGAAATGTAGTTACGATGACTACCAACTCATATGTGCCGGTTACGCACCCGTGAAAACATGAAATATCGACTCATGATGCCTTCGGAAGCAACCGCTACCTGTTGCATAAGTCAAACAATTAGAGCCAATTTTTTCCCTTTTCTCTTACTAGGGCCACCGTAACATTAAAGCGGTCTCAATATCTATCCCCACGTGCATGAGCTTTACGCGCCTGCGAAAACATATAATCCACTTACGAATCTTTCAGAAGCAACCGGTATGTGTTGCATAAGTCAAACAATGGGAAACAAATTTTTCCCTTTTTCTCTTACTAGGGCCCCCGAAACATTAAATCGGTCCCAATAACTAACCGCATGTACATGACCTTGGTGCGCCCGCGAAAACATAAAATCGACTTCCGACACTTTCGGAGGCAACCGGTACCTGTTGCATAAGTCAAACAATGGGAACCAAATTTTCTTCCATTTTTCTCTTACTAGGGCCCCCGAAACATTAAATCGGTCCCAATAACTAACCGCATGTACATGACCTTTGCGTGCCCGCGAAAACATAAAATCGACTTCCGACACTTTCGGAGGCAACCGGTACCTGTTGCATAAGTCAAACAATGGGAACCAAATTTTCTTCCATTTTTCTCTTACTAGGGCCCCCGAAACATTAAATCGGTCCCAATAACTAACCGCATGTACATGACCTTTGCGTGCCCGCGAAAACATATTATCGACTTCCGATGCTTTCGGAAGCAACCGGTTCCTGTTGCATAAGTAAGAAAAGGAAAACTGACTTTTGCCCTACCCTTTCTTCTAAATACATAGACAAGAACTGTAACTTGGCTCTCACGACTACCCACTCATTTGTAGCAGTTTTACTCGCTGTGCAGAAACAGCCATACGCGGCTCTTGCGCGCAGCCAAAGCCATCAAAGATATAGCATGATACCGAAATCTTTCCCATGAAAATGTCTTGTACATCTTTAAAGTATATTGAAATTGGCCAATTACATAAGAATAAATGATAATAATTAAAGAAAATGATAAAAATAAAAGAAAAAAAAAAAAAAAAAATGGCACAGCTGGGGTTCGAACCTCTGGCCACCAGAGCCAAAAAGGCTCTTGGCACAGCGGTCTTACCCACTGTGCTATGGAGGCAACTGGAAATGAGTCTGGCTATATATACCTATAACCATATCCCCCCTCCCTTCCCATAATTCCTTGGAGAAAAAAAATCCAAGATGGCGGCCAAGAAAAACAAAATGGCGGCTAAACCATCGATCTAAACAATAAGGGAAGTTTTAAAGTGCTTTTAGGTCTTCTTTGAAGGCTGATATGTAATCCTTAGCAAACTGAGATGCATTCTCCATCCATACACGCCAGAATTTACCGACATTGGACTATAATTTAGGAAAACAGGGTGACAGAAGAACTTGATCACATGTTTTCGAGCAGACTACCAGGTTGACAACCCTGGATCCGATTTGTCATTCTAGTTCAGGCCGGCTTCCACACTGCACATTGATACATTGAATATGCTAAGATGATCAATGGACAGTGTAAAAGCCCCAGAAAATATTGTCACAAGTGGATAAATTTAGAAAGACAACTATTTCTGTAGCAACTGGTTCCTGTAGCATGAGTCGAAGAAAAGGAACTATATTTTGTATTATTTCTCTTCATATGTAGACAAGAAATGTAGTTACGATGACTACCAACTCATATGTGCCGGTTACGCACCCGTGAAAACATGAAATATCGACTCATGATGCCTTCGGAAGCAACCGCTACCTGTTGCATAAGTCAAACAATTAGAGCCAATTTTTTCCCTTTTCTCTTACTAGGGCCACCGTAACATTAAAGCGGTCTCAATATCTATCCCCACGTGCATGAGCTTTACGCGCCTGCGAAAACATATAATCCACTTACGAATCTTTCAGAAGCAACCGGTATGTGTTGCATAAGTCAAACAATGGGAAACAAATTTTTCCCTTTTTCTCTTACTAGGGCCCCCGAAACATTAAATCGGTCCCAATAACTAACCGCATGTACATGACCTTGGTGCGCCCGCGAAAACATAAAATCGACTTCCGACACTTTCGGAGGCAACCGGTACCTGTTGCATAAGTCAAACAATGGGAACCAAATTTTCTTCCATTTTTCTCTTACTAGGGCCCCCAAAACATTAAATCGGTCCCAATAACTAACCGCATGTACATGACCTTTGCGTGCCCGCGAAAACATAAAATCGACTTCCGACACTTTCGGAGGCAACCGGTACCTGTTGCATAAGTCAAACAATGGGAACCAAATTTTCTTCCATTTTTCTCTTACTAGGGCCCCCGAAACATTAAATCGGTCCCAATAACTAACCGCATGTACATGACCTTTGCGTGCCCGCGAAAACATATTATCGACTTCCGATGCTTTCGGAAGCAACCGGTTCCTGTTGCATAAGTAAGAAAAGGAAAACTGACTTTTGCCCTACCCTTTCTTCTAAATACATAGACAAGAACTGTAACTTGGCTCTCACGACTACCCACTCATTTGTAGCAGTTTTACTCGCTGTGCAGAAACAGCCATACGCGGCTCTTGCGCGCAGCCAAAGCCATCAAAGATATAGCATGATACCGAAATCTTTCCCATGAAAATGTCTTGTACATCTTTAAAGTATATTGAAATTGGCCAATTACATAAGAATAAATGATAATAATTAAAGAAAATGATAAAAATAAAATAAAAAAAAAAAAAAAAATGGCACAGCTGGGGTTCGAACCTCTGGCCACCAGAGCCAAAAAGGCTCTTGGCACAGCGGTCTTACCCACTGTGCTATGGAGGCAACTGGAAATGAGTCTGGCTATATATACCTATAACCATATCCCCCCTCCCTTCCCATAATTCCTTGGAGAAAAAAAATCCAAGATGGCGGCCAAGAAAAACAAAATGGCGGCTAAACCATCGATCTAAACAATAAGGGAAGTTTTAAAGTGCTTTTAGGTCTTCTTTGAAGGCTGATATGTAATCCTTAGCAAACTGAGATGCATTCTCCATCCATACACGCCAGAATTTACCGACATTGGACTATAATTTAGGAAAACAGGGTGACAGAAGAACTTGATCACATGTTTTCGAGCAGACTACCAGGTTGACAACCCTGGATCCGATTTGTCATTCTAGTTCAGGCCGGCTTCCACACTGCACATTGATACATTGAATATGCTAAGATGATCAATGGACAGTGTAAAAGCCCCAGAAAATATTGTCACAAGTGGATAAATTTAGAAAGACAACTATTTCTGTAGCAACTGGTTCCTGTAGCATGAGTCGAAGAAAAGGAACTATATTTTGTATTATTTCTCTTCATATGTAGACAAGAAATGTAGTTACGATGACTACCAACTCATATGTGCCGGTTACGCACCCGTGAAAACATGAAATATCGACTCATGATGCCTTCGGAAGCAACCGCTACCTGTTGCATAAGTCAAACAATTAGAGCCAATTTTTTCCCTTTTCTCTTACTAGGGCCACCGTAACATTAAAGCGGTCTCAATATCTATCCCCACGTGCATGAGCTTTACGCGCCTGCGAAAACATATAATCCACTTACGAATCTTTCAGAAGCAACCGGTATGTGTTGCATAAGTCAAACAATGGGAAACAAATTTTTCCCTTTTTCTCTTACTAGGGCCCCCGAAACATTAAATCGGTCCCAATAACTAACCGCATGTACATGACCTTGGTGCGCCCGCGAAAACATAAAATCGACTTCCGACACTTTCGGAGGCAACCGGTACCTGTTGCATAAGTCAAACAATGGGAACCAAATTTTCTTCCATTTTTCTCTTACTAGGGCCCCCGAAACATTAAATCGGTCCCAATAACTAACCGCATGTACATGACCTTTGCGTGCCCGCGAAAACATAAAATCGACTTCCGACACTTTCGGAGGCAACCGGTACCTGTTGCATAAGTCAAACAATGGGAACCAAATTTTCTTCCATTTTTCTCTTACTAGGGCCCCCGAAACATTAAATCGGTCCCAATAACTAACCGCATGTACATGACCTTTGCGTGCCCGCGAAAACATATTATCGACTTCCGATGCTTTCGGAAGCAACCGGTTCCTGTTGCATAAGTAAGAAAAGGAAAACTGACTTTTGCCCTACCCTTTCTTCTAAATACATAGACAAGAACTGTAACTTGGCTCTCACGACTACCCACTCATTTGTAGCAGTTTTACTCGCTGTGCAGAAACAGCCATACGCGGCTCTTGCGCGCAGCCAAAGCCATCAAAGATATAGCATGATACCGAAATCTTTCCCATGAAAATGTCTTGTACATCTTTAAAGTATATTGAAATTGGCCAATTACATAAGAATAAATGATAATAATTAAAGAAAATGATAAAAATAAAAGAAAAAAAAAAAAAAAAAAATGGCACAGCTGGGGTTCGAACCTCTGGCCACCAGAGCCAAAAAGGCTCTTGGCACAGCGGTCTTACCCACTGTGCTATGGAGGCAACTGGAAATGAGTCTGGCTATATATACCTATAACCATATCCCCCCTCCCTTCCCATAATTCCTTGGAGAAAAAAAATCCAAGATGGCGGCCAAGAAAAACAAAATGGCGGCTAAACCATCGATCTAAACAATAAGGGAAGTTTTAAAGTGCTTTTAGGTCTTCTTTGAAGGCTGATATGTAATCCTTAGCAAACTGAGATGCATTCTCCATCCATACACGCCAGAATTTACCGACATTGGACTATAATTTAGGAAAACAGGGTGACAGAAGAACTTGATCACATGTTTTCGAGCAGACTACCAGGTTGACAACCCTGGATCCGATTTGTCATTCTAGTTCAGGCCGGCTTCCACACTGCACATTGATACATTGAATATGCTAAGATGATCAATGGACAGTGTAAAAGCCCCAGAAAATATTGTCACAAGTGGATAAATTTAGAAAGACAACTATTTCTGTAGCAACTGGTTCCTGTAGCATGAGTCGAAGAAAAGGAACTATATTTTGTATTATTTCTCTTCATATGTAGACAAGAAATGTAGTTACGATGACTACCAACTCATATGTGCCGGTTACGCACCCGTGAAAACATGAAATATCGACTCATGATGCCTTCGGAAGCAACCGCTACCTGTTGCATAAGTCAAACAATTAGAGCCAATTTTTTCCCTTTTCTCTTACTAGGGCCACCGTAACATTAAAGCGGTCTCAATATCTATCCCCACGTGCATGAGCTTTACGCGCCTGCGAAAACATATAATCCACTTACGAATCTTTCAGAAGCAACCGGTATGTGTTGCATAAGTCAAACAATGGGAAACAAATTTTTCCCTTTTTCTCTTACTAGGGCCCCCGAAACATTAAATCGGTCCCAATAACTAACCGCATGTACATGACCTTGGTGCGCCCGCGAAAACATAAAATCGACTTCCGACACTTTCGGAGGCAACCGGTACCTGTTGCATAAGTCAAACAATGGGAACCAAATTTTCTTCCATTTTTCTCTTACTAGGGCCCCCAAAACATTAAATCGGTCCCAATAACTAACCGCATGTACATGACCTTTGCGTGCCCGCGAAAACATAAAATCGACTTCCGACACTTTCGGAGGCAACCGGTACCTGTTGCATAAGTCAAACAATGGGAACCAAATTTTCTTCCATTTTTCTCTTACTAGGGCCCCCGAAACATTAAATCGGTCCCAATAACTAACCGCATGTACATGACCTTTGCGTGCCCGCGAAAACATATTATCGACTTCCGATGCTTTCGGAAGCAACCGGTTCCTGTTGCATAAGTAAGAAAAGGAAAACTGACTTTTGCCCTACCCTTTCTTCTAAATACATAGACAAGAACTGTAACTTGGCTCTCACGACTACCCACTCATTTGTAGCAGTTTTACTCGCTGTGCAGAAACAGCCATACGCGGCTCTTGCGCGCAGCCAAAGCCATCAAAGATATAGCATGATACCGAAATCTTTCCCATGAAAATGTCTTGTACATCTTTAAAGTATATTGAAATTGGCCAATTACATAAGAATAAATGATAATAATTAAAGAAAATGATAAAAATAAAATAAAAAAAAAAAAAAAAATGGCACAGCTGGGGTTCGAACCTCTGGCCACCAGAGCCAAAAAGGCTCTTGGCACAGCGGTCTTACCCACTGTGCTATGGAGGCAACTGGAAATGAGTCTGGCTATATATACCTATAACCATATCCCCCCTCCCTTCCCATAATTCCTTGGAGAAAAAAAATCCAAGATGGCGGCCAAGAAAAACAAAATGGCGGCTAAACCATCGATCTAAACAATAAGGGAAGTTTTAAAGTGCTTTTAGGTCTTCTTTGAAGGCTGATATGTAATCCTTAGCAAACTGAGATGCATTCTCCATCCATACACGCCAGAATTTACCGACATTGGACTATAATTTAGGAAAACAGGGTGACAGAAGAACTTGATCACATGTTTTCGAGCAGACTACCAGGTTGACAACCCTGGATCCGATTTGTCATTCTAGTTCAGGCCGGCTTCCACACTGCACATTGATACATTGAATATGCTAAGATGATCAATGGACAGTGTAAAAGCCCCAGAAAATATTGTCACAAGTGGATAAATTTAGAAAGACAACTATTTCTGTAGCAACTGGTTCCTGTAGCATGAGTCGAAGAAAAGGAACTATATTTTGTATTATTTCTCTTCATATGTAGACAAGAAATGTAGTTACGATGACTACCAACTCATATGTGCCGGTTACGCACCCGTGAAAACATGAAATATCGACTCATGATGCCTTCGGAAGCAACCGCTACCTGTTGCATAAGTCAAACAATTAGAGCCAATTTTTTCCCTTTTCTCTTACTAGGGCCACCGTAACATTAAAGCGGTCTCAATATCTATCCCCACGTGCATGAGCTTTACGCGCCTGCGAAAACATATAATCCACTTACGAATCTTTCAGAAGCAACCGGTATGTGTTGCATAAGTCAAACAATGGGAAACAAATTTTTCCCTTTTTCTCTTACTAGGGCCCCCGAAACATTAAATCGGTCCCAATAACTAACCGCATGTACATGACCTTGGTGCGCCCGCGAAAACATAAAATCGACTTCCGACACTTTCGGAGGCAACCGGTACCTGTTGCATAAGTCAAACAATGGGAACCAAATTTTCTTCCATTTTTCTCTTACTAGGGCCCCCGAAACATTAAATCGGTCCCAATAACTAACCGCATGTACATGACCTTTGCGTGCCCGCGAAAACATAAAATCGACTTCCGACACTTTCGGAGGCAACCGGTACCTGTTGCATAAGTCAAACAATGGGAACCAAATTTTCTTCCATTTTTCTCTTACTAGGGCCCCCGAAACATTAAATCGGTCCCAATAACTAACCGCATGTACATGACCTTTGCGTGCCCGCGAAAACATATTATCGACTTCCGATGCTTTCGGAAGCAACCGGTTCCTGTTGCATAAGTAAGAAAAGGAAAACTGACTTTTGCCCTACCCTTTCTTCTAAATACATAGACAAGAACTGTAACTTGGCTCTCACGACTACCCACTCATTTGTAGCAGTTTTACTCGCTGTGCAGAAACAGCCATACGCGGCTCTTGCACGCAGCCAAAGCCATCAAAGATATAGCATGATACCGAAATCTTTCCCATGAAAATGTCTTGTACATCTTTAAAGTATATTGAAATTGGCCAATTACATAAGAATAAATGATAATAATTAAAGAAAATGATAAAAATAAAAGAAAAAAAAAAAAAAAAATGGCACAGCTGGGGTTCGAACCTCTGGCCACCAGAGCCAAAAAGGCTCTTGGCACAGCGGTCTTACCCACTGTGCTATGGAGGCAACTGGAAATGAGTCTGGCTATATATACCTATAACCATATCCCCCCTCCCTTCCCATAATTCCTTGGAGAAAAAAAATCCAAGATGGCGGCCAAGAAAAACAAAATGGCGGCTAAACCATCGATCTAAACAATAAGGGAAGTTTTAAAGTGCTTTTAGGTCTTCTTTGAAGGCTGATATGTAATCCTTAGCAAACTGAGATGCATTCTCCATCCATACACGCCAGAATTTACCGACATTGGACTATAATTTAGGAAAACAGGGTGACAGAAGAACTTGATCACATGTTTTCGAGCAGACTACCAGGTTGACAACCCTGGATCCGATTTGTCATTCTAGTTCAGGCCGGCTTCCACACTGCACATTGATACATTGAATATGCTAAGATGATCAATGGACAGTGTAAAAGCCCCAGAAAATATTGTCACAAGTGGATAAATTTAGAAAGACAACTATTTCTGTAGCAACTGGTTCCTGTAGCATGAGTCGAAGAAAAGGAACTATATTTTGTATTATTTCTCTTCATATGTAGACAAGAAATGTAGTTACGATGACTACCAACTCATATGTGCCGGTTACGCACCCGTGAAAACATGAAATATCGACTCATGATGCCTTCGGAAGCAACCGCTACCTGTTGCATAAGTCAAACAATTAGAGCCAATTTTTTCCCTTTTCTCTTACTAGGGCCACCGTAACATTAAAGCGGTCTCAATATCTATCCCCACGTGCATGAGCTTTACGCGCCTGCGAAAACATATAATCCACTTACGAATCTTTCAGAAGCAACCGGTATGTGTTGCATAAGTCAAACAATGGGAAACAAATTTTTCCCTTTTTCTCTTACTAGGGCCCCCGAAACATTAAATCGGTCCCAATAACTAACCGCATGTACATGACCTTGGTGCGCCCGCGAAAACATAAAATCGACTTCCGACACTTTCGGAGGCAACCGGTACCTGTTGCATAAGTCAAACAATGGGAACCAAATTTTCTTCCATTTTTCTCTTACTAGGGCCCCCGAAACATTAAATCGGTCCCAATAACTAACCGCATGTACATGACCTTTGCGTGCCCGCGAAAACATAAAATCGACTTCCGACACTTTCGGAGGCAACCGGTACCTGTTGCATAAGTCAAACAATGGGAACCAAATTTTCTTCCATTTTTCTCTTACTAGGGCCCCCGAAACATTAAATCGGTCCCAATAACTAACCGCATGTACATGACCTTTGCGTGCCCGCGAAAACATATTATCGACTTCCGATGCTTTCGGAAGCAACCGGTTCCTGTTGCATAAGTAAGAAAAGGAAAACTGACTTTTGCCCTACCCTTTCTTCTAAATACATAGACAAGAACTGTAACTTGGCTCTCACGACTACCCACTCATTTGTAGCAGTTTTACTCGCTGTGCAGAAACAGCCATACGCGGCTCTTGCGCGCAGCCAAAGCCATCAAAGATATAGCATGATACCGAAATCTTTCCCATGAAAATGTCTTGTACATCTTTAAAGTATATTGAAATTGGCCAATTACATAAGAATAAATGATAATAATTAAAGAAAATGATAAAAATAAAAGAAAAAAAAAAAAAAAAATGGCACAGCTGGGTTTCGAACCTCTGGCCACCAGAGCCAAAAAGGCTCTTGGCACAGCGGTCTTACCCACTGTGCTATGGAGGCAACTGGAAATGAGTCTGGCTATATATACCTATAACCATATCCCCCCTCCCTTCCCATAATTCCTTGGAGAAAAAAAATCCAAGATGGCGGCCAAGAAAAACAAAATGGCGGCTAAACCATCGATCTAAACAATAAGGGAAGTTTTAAAGTGCTTTTAGGTCTTCTTTGAAGGCTGATATGTAATCCTTAGCAAACTGAGATGCATTCTCCATCCATACACGCCAGAATTTACCGACATTGGACTATAATTTAGGAAAACAGGGTGACAGAAGAACTTGATCACATGTTTTCGAGCAGACTACCAGGTTGACAACCCTGGATCCGATTTGTCATTCTAGTTCAGGCCGGCTTCCACACTGCACATTGATACATTGAATATGCTAAGATGATCAATGGACAGTGTAAAAGCCCCAGAAAATATTGTCACAAGTGGATAAATTTAGAAAGACAACTATTTCTGTAGCAACTGGTTCCTGTAGCATGAGTCGAAGAAAAGGAACTATATTTTGTATTATTTCTCTTCATATGTAGACAAGAAATGTAGTTACGATGACTACCAACTCATATGTGCCGGTTACGCACCCGTGAAAACATGAAATATCGACTCATGATGCCTTCGGAAGCAACCGCTACCTGTTGCATAAGTCAAACAATTAGAGCCAATTTTTTCCCTTTTCTCTTACTAGGGCCACCGTAACATTAAAGCGGTCTCAATACCTATCCCCACGTGCATGAGCTTTACGCGCCTGCGAAAACATATAATCCACTTACGAATCTTTCAGAAGCAACCGGTATGTGTTGCATAAGTCAAACAATGGGAAACAAATTTTTCCCTTTTTCTCTTACTAGGGCCCCCGAAACATTAAATCGGTCCCAATAACTAACCGCATGTACATGACCTTGGTGCGCCCGCGAAAACATAAAATCGACTTCCGACACTTTCGGAGGCAACCGGTACCTGTTGCATAAGTCAAACAATGGGAACCAAATTTTCTTCCATTTTTCTCTTACTAGGGCCCCCGAAACATTAAATCGGTCCCAATAACTAACCGCATGTACATGACCTTTGCGTGCCCGCGAAAACATAAAATCGACTTCCGACACTTTCGGAGGCAACCGGTACCTGTTGCATAAGTCAAACAATGGGAACCAAATTTTCTTCCATTTTTCTCTTACTAGGGCCCCCGAAACATTAAATCGGTCCCAATAACTAACCGCATGTACATGACCTTTGCGTGCCCGCGAAAACATATTATCGACTTCCGATGCTTTCGGAAGCAACCGGTTCCTGTTGCATAAGTAAGAAAAGGAAAACTGACTTTTGCCCTACCCTTTCTTGTAAATACATAGACAAGAACTGTAACTTGGCTCTCACGACTACCCACTCATTTGTAGCAGTTTTACTCGCTGTGCAGAAACAGCCATACGCGGCTCTTGCGCGTAGCCAAAGCCATCAAAGATATAGCATGATACAGAAATCTTTCCCATGAAAATGTCTTGTACATCTTTAAAGTATATTGAAATTGGCCAATTACATAAGAATAAATGATAATAATTAAAGAAAATGATAAAAATAAAAGAAAAAAAAAAAAAAAAAAATGGCACAGCTGGGGTTAGAACCTCTGGCCACCAGAGCCAAAAAGGCTCTTGGCACAGCGGTCTTACCCACTGTGCTATGGAGGCAACTGGAAATGAGTCTGGCTATATATACCTATAACCATATCCCCCCTCCCTTCCCATAATTCCTTGGAGAAAAAAAATCCAAGATGGCGGCCAAGAAAAACAAAATGGCGGCTAAACCATCGATCTAAACAATAAGGGAAGTTTTAAAGTGCTTTTAGGTCTTCTTTGAAGGCTGATATGTAATCCTTAGCAAACTGAGATGCATTCTCCATCCATACACGCCAGAATTTACCGACATTGGACTATAATTTAGGAAAACAGGGTGACAGAAGAACTTGATCACATGTTTTCGAGCAGACTACCAGGTTGACAACCCTGGATCCGATTTGTCATTCTAGTTCAGGCCGGCTTCCACACTGCACATTGATACATTGAATATGCTAAGATGATCAATGGACAGTGTAAAAGCCCCAGAAAATATTGTCACAAGTGGATAAATTTAGAAAGACAACTATTTCTGTAGCAACTGGTTCCTGTAGCATGAGTCGAAGAAAAGGAACTATATTTTGTATTATTTCTCTTCATATGTAGACAAGAAATGTAGTTACGATGACTACCAACTCATATGTGCCGGTTACGCACCCGTGAAAACATGAAATATCGACTCATGATGCCTTCGGAAGCAACCGCTACCTGTTGCATAAGTCAAACAATTAGAGCCAATTTTTTCCCTTTTCTCTTACTAGGGCCACCGTAACATTAAAGCGGTCTCAATATCTATCCCCACGTGCATGAGCTTTACGCGCCTGCGAAAACATATAATCCACTTACGAATCTTTCAGAAGCAACCGGTATGTGTTGCATAAGTCAAACAATGGGAAACAAATTTTTCCCTTTTTCTCTTACTAGGGCCCCCGAAACATTAAATCGGTCCCAATAACTAACCGCATGTACATGACCTTGGTGCGCCCGCGAAAACATAAAATCGACTTCCGACACTTTCGGAGGCAACCGGTACCTGTTGCATAAGTCAAACAATGGGAACCAAATTTTCTTCCATTTTTCTCTTACTAGGGCCCCCGAAACATTAAATCGGTCCCAATAACTAACCGCATGTACATGACCTTTGCGTGCCCGCGAAAACATAAAATCGACTTCCGACACTTTCGGAGGCAACCGGTACCTGTTGCATAAGTCAAACAATGGGAACCAAATTTTCTTCCATTTTTCTCTTACTAGGGCCCCCGAAACATTAAATCGGTCCCAATAACTAACCGCATGTACATGACCTTTGCGTGCCCGCGAAAACATATTATCGACTTCCGATGCTTTCGGAAGCAACCGGTTCCTGTTGCATAAGTAAGAAAAGGAAAACTGACTTTTGCCCTACCCTTTCTTCTAAATACATAGACAAGAACTGTAACTTGGCTCTCACGACTACCCACTCATTTGTAGCAGTTTTACTCGCTGTGCAGAAACAGCCATACGCGGCTCTTGCGCGCAGCCAAAGCCATCAAAGATATAGCATGATACCGAAATCTTTCCCATGAAAATGTCTTGTACATCTTTAAAGTATATTGAAATTGGCCAATTACATAAGAATAAATGATAATAATTAAAGAAAATGATAAAAATAAAAGAAAAAAAAAAAAAAATGGCACAGCTGGGGTTCGAACCTCTGGCCACCAGAGCCAAAAAGGCTCTTGGCACAACGGTCTTACCCACTGTGCTATGGAGGCAACTGGAAATGAGTCTGGCTATATATACCTATAACCATATCCCCCCTCCCTTCCCATAATTCCTTGGAGAAAAAAAATCCAAGATGGCGGCCAAGAAAAACAAAATGGCGGCTAAACCATCGATCTAAACAATAAGGGAAGTTTTAAAGTGCTTTTAGGTCTTCTTTGAAGGCTGATATGTAATCCTTAGCAAACTGAGATGCATTCTCCATCCATACACGCCAGAATTTACCGACATTGGACTATAATTTAGGAAAACAGGGTGACAGAAGAACTTGATCACATGTTTTCGAGCAGACTACCAGGTTGACAACCCTGGATCCGATTTGTCATTCTAGTTCAGGCCGGCTTCCACACTGCACATTGATACATTGAATATGCTAAGATGATCAATGGACAGTGTAAAAGCCCCAGAAAATATTGTCACAAGTGGATAAATTTAGAAAGACAACTATTTCTGTAGCAACTGGTTCCTGTAGCATGAGTCGAAGAAAAGGAACTATATTTTGTATTATTTCTCTTCATATGTAGACAAGAAATGTAGTTACGATGACTACCAACTCATATGTGCCGGTTACGCACCCGTGAAAACATGAAATATCGACTCATGATGCCTTCGGAAGCAACCGCTACCTGTTGCATAAGTCAAACAATTAGAGCCAATTTTTTCCCTTTTCTCTTACTAGGGCCACCGTAACATTAAAGCGGTCTCAATATCTATCCCCACGTGCATGAGCTTTACGCGCCTGCGAAAACATATAATCCACTTACGAATCTTTCAGAAGCAACCGGTATGTGTTGCATAAGTCAAACAATGGGAAACAAATTTTTCCCTTTTTCTCTTACTAGGGCCCCCGAAACATTAAATCGGTCCCAATAACTAACCGCATGTACATGACCTTGGTGCGCCCGCGAAAACATAAAATCGACTTCCGACACTTTCGGAGGCAACCGGTACCTGTTGCATAAGTCAAACAATGGGAACCAAATTTTCTTCCATTTTTCTCTTACTAGGGCCCCCGAAACATTAAATCGGTCCCAATAACTAACCGCATGTACATGACCTTTGCGTGCCCGCGAAAACATAAAATCGACTTCCGACACTTTCGGAGGCAACCGGTACCTGTTGCATAAGTCAAACAATGGGAACCAAATTTTCTTCCATTTTTCTCTTACTAGGGCCCCCGAAACATTAAATCGGTCCCAATAACTAACCGCATGTACATGACCTTTGCGTGCCCGCGAAAACATATTATCGACTTCCGATGCTTTCGGAAGCAACCGGTTCCTGTTGCATAAGTAAGAAAAGGAAAACTGACTTTTGCCCTACCCTTTCTTCTAAATACATAGACAAGAACTGTAACTTGGCTCTCACGACTACCCACTCATTTGTAGCAGTTTTACTCGCTGTGCAGAAACAGCCATACGCGGCTCTTGCGCGCAGCCAAAGCCATCAAAGATATAGCATGATACCGAAATCTTTCCCATGAAAATGTCTTGTACATCTTTAAAGTATATTGAAATTGGCCAATTACATAAGAATAAATGATAATAATTTAAGAAAATGATAAAAATAAAAGAAAAAAAAAAAAAAAAATGGCACAGCTGGGGTTCGAACCTCTGGCCACCAGAGCCAAAAAGGCTCTTGGCACAGCGGTCTTACCCACTGTGCTATGGAGGCAACTGGAAATGAGTCTGGCTATATATACCTATAACCATATCCCCCCTCCCTTCCCATAATTCCTTGGAGAAAAAAAATCCAAGATGGCGGCCAAGAAAAACAAAATGGCGGCTAAACCATCGATCTAAACAATAAGGGAAGTTTTAAAGTGCTTTTAGGTCTTCTTTGAAGGCTGATATGTAATCCTTAGCAAACTGAGATGCATTCTCCATCCATACACGCCAGAATTTACCGACATTGGACTATAATTTAGGAAAACAGGGTGACAGAAGAACTTGATCACATGTTTTCGAGCAGACTACCAGGTTGACAACCCTGGATCCGATTTGTCATTCTAGTTCAGGCCGGCTTCCACACTGCACATTGATACATTGAATATGCTAAGATGATCAATGGACAGTGTAAAAGCCCCAGAAAATATTGTCACAAGTGGATAAATTTAGAAAGACAACTATTTCTGTAGCAACTGGTTCCTGTAGCATGAGTCGAAGAAAAGGAACTATATTTTGTATTATTTCTCTTCATATGTAGACAAGAAATGTAGTTACGATGACTACCAACTCATATGTGCCGGTTACGCACCCGTGAAAACATGAAATATCGACTCATGATGCCTTCGGAAGCAACCGCTACCTGTTGCATAAGTCAAACAATTAGAGCCAATTTTTTCCCTTTTCTCTTACTAGGGCCACCGTAACATTAAAGCGGTCTCAATATCTATCCCCACGTGCATGAGCTTTACGCGCCTGCGAAAACATATAATCCACTTACGAATCTTTCAGAAGCAACCGGTATGTGTTGCATAAGTCAAACAATGGGAAACAAATTTTTCCCTTTTTCTCTTACTAGGGCCCCCGAAACATTAAATCGGTCCCAATAACTAACCGCATGTACATGACCTTGGTGCGCCCGCGAAAACATAAAATCGACTTCCGACACTTTCGGAGGCAACCGGTACCTGTTGCATAAGTCAAACAATGGGAACCAAATTTTCTTCCATTTTTCTCTTACTAGGGCCCCCGAAACATTAAATCGGTCCCAATAACTAACCGCATGTACATGACCTTTGCGTGCCCGCGAAAACATAAAATCGACTTCCGACACTTTCGGAGGCAACCGGTACCTGTTGCATAAGTCAAACAATGGGAACCAAATTTTCTTCCATTTTTCTCTTACTAGGGCCCCCGAAACATTAAATCGGTCCCAATAACTAACCGCATGTACATGACCTTTGCGTGCCCGCGAAAACATATTATCGACTTCCGATGCTTTCGGAAGCAACCGGTTCCTGTTGCATAATTAAGAAAAGGAAAACTGACTTTTGCCCTACCCTTTCTTCTAAATACATAGACAAGAACTGTAACTTGGCTCTCACGACTACCCACTCATTTGTAGCAGTTTTACTCGCTGTGCAGAAACAGCCATACGCGGCTCTTGCGCGTAGCCAAAGCCATCAAAGATATAGCATGATACCGAAATCTTTCCCATGAAAATGTCTTGTACATCTTTAAAGTATATTGAAATTGGCCAATTACATAAGAATAAATGATAATAATTAAAGAAAATGATAAAAATAAAAGAAAAAAAAAAAAAAAAAATGGCACAGCTGGGGTTAGAACCTCTGGCCACCAGAGCCAAAAAGGCTCTTGGCACAGCGGTCTTACCCACTGTGCTATGGAGGCAACTGGAAATGAGTCTGGCTATATATACCTATAACCATATCCCCCCTCCCTTCCCATAATTCCTTGGAGAAAAAAAATCCAAGATGGCGGCCAAGAAAAACAAAATGGCGGCTAAACCATCGATCTAAACAATAAGGGAAGTTTTAAAGTGCTTTTAGGTCTTCTTTGAAGGCTGATATGTAATCCTTAGCAAACTGAGATGCATTCTCCATCCATACACGCCAGAATTTACCGACATTGGACTATAATTTAGGAAAACAGGGTGACAGAAGAACTTGATCACATGTTTTCGAGCAGACTACCAGGTTGACAACCCTGGATCCGATTTGTCATTCTAGTTCAGGCCGGCTTCCACACTGCACATTGATACATTGAATATGCTAAGATGATCAATGGACAGTGTAAAAGCCCCAGAAAATATTGTCACAAGTGGATAAATTTAGAAAGACAACTATTTCTGTAGCAACTGGTTCCTGTAGCATGAGTCGAAGAAAAGGAACTATATTTTGTATTATTTCTCTTCATATGTAGACAAGAAATGTAGTTACGATGACTACCAACTCATATGTGCCGGTTACGCACCCGTGAAAACATGAAATATCGACTCATGATGCCTTCGGAAGCAACCGCTACCTGTTGCATAAGTCAAACAATTAGAGCCAATTTTTTCCCTTTTCTCTTACTAGGGCCACCGTAACATTAAAGCGGTCTCAATATCTATCCCCACGTGCATGAGCTTTACGCGCCTGCGAAAACATATAATCCACTTACGAATCTTTCAGAAGCAACCGGTATGTGTTGCATAAGTCAAACAATGGGAAACAAATTTTTCCCTTTTTCTCTTACTAGGGCCCCCGAAACATTAAATCGGTCCCAATAACTAACCGCATGTACATGACCTTGGTGCGCCCGCGAAAACATAAAATCGACTTCCGACACTTTCGGAGGCAACCGGTACCTGTTGCATAAGTCAAACAATGGGAACCAAATTTTCTTCCATTTTTCTCTTACTAGGGCCCCCGAAACATTAAATCGGTCCCAATAACTAACCGCATGTACATGACCTTTGCGTGCCCGCGAAAACATAAAATCGACTTCCGACACTTTCGGAGGCAACCGGTACCTGTTGCATAAGTCAAACAATGGGAACCAAATTTTCTTCCATTTTTCTCTTACTAGGGCCCCCGAAACATTAAATCGGTCCCAATAACTAACCGCATGTACATGACCTTTGCGTGCCCGCGAAAACATATTATCGACTTCCGATGCTTTCGGAAGCAACCGGTTCCTGTTGCATAAGTAAGAAAAGGAAAACTGACTTTTGCCCTACCCTTTCTTCTAAATACATAGACAAGAACTGTAACTTGGCTCTCACGACTACCCACTCATTTGTAGCAGTTTTACTCGCTGTGCAGAAACAGCCATACGCGGCTCTTGCGCGCAGCCAAAGCCATCAAAGATATAGCATGATACCGAAATCTTTCCCATGAAAATGTCTTGTACATCTTTAAAGTATATTGAAATTGGCCAATTACATAAGAATAAATGATAATAATTAAAGAAAATGATAAAAATAAAAGAAAAAAAAAAAAAAAATGGCACAGCTGGGGTTCGAACCTCTGGCCACCAGAGCCAAAAAGGCTCTTGGCACAACGGTCTTACCCACTGTGCTATGGAGGCAACTGGAAATGAGTCTGGCTATATATACCTATAACCATATCCCCCCTCCCTTCCCATAATTCCTTGGAGAAAAAAAATCCAAGATGGCGGCCAAGAAAAACAAAATGGCGGCTAAACCATCGATCTAAACAATAAGGGAAGTTTTAAAGTGCTTTTAGGTCTTCTTTGAAGGCTGATATGTAATCCTTAGCAAACTGAGATGCATTCTCCATCCATACACGCCAGAATTTACCGACATTGGACTATAATTTAGGAAAACAGGGTGACAGAAGAACTTGATCACATGTTTTCGAGCAGACTACCAGGTTGACAACCCTGGATCCGATTTGTCATTCTAGTTCAGGCCGGCTTCCACACTGCACATTGATACATTGAATATGCTAAGATGATCAATGGACAGTGTAAAAGCCCCAGAAAATATTGTCACAAGTGGATAAATTTAGAAAGACAACTATTTCTGTAGCAACTGGTTCCTGTAGCATGAGTCGAAGAAAAGGAACTATATTTTGTATTATTTCTCTTCATATGTAGACAAGAAATGTAGTTACGATGACTACCAACTCATATGTGCCGGTTACGCACCCGTGAAAACATGAAATATCGACTCATGATGCCTTCGGAAGCAACCGCTACCTGTTGCATAAGTCAAACAATTAGAGCCAATTTTTTCCCTTTTCTCTTACTAGGGCCACCGTAACATTAAAGCGGTCTCAATATCTATCCCCACGTGCATGAGCTTTACGCGCCTGCGAAAACATATAATCCACTTACGAATCTTTCAGAAGCAACCAGTATGTGTTGCATAAGTCAAACAATGGGAAACAAATTTTTCCCTTTTTCTCTTACTAGGGCCCCCGAAACATTAAATCGGTCCCAATAACTAACCGCATGTACATGACCTTGGTGCGCCCGCGAAAACATAAAATCGACTTCCGACACTTTCGGAGGCAACCGGTACCTGTTGCATAAGTCAAACAATGGGAACCAAATTTTCTTCCATTTTTCTCTTACTAGGGCCCCCGAAACATTAAATCGGTCCCAATAACTAACCGCATGTACATGACCTTTGCGTGCCCGCGAAAACATAAAATCGACTTCCGACACTTTCGGAGGCAACCGGTACCTGTTGCATAAGTCAAACAATGGGAACCAAATTTTCTTCCATTTTTCTCTTACTAGGGCCCCCGAAACATTAAATCGGTCCCAATAACTAACCGCATGTACATGACCTTTGCGTGCCCGCGAAAACATATTATCGACTTCCGATGCTTTCGGAAGCAACCGGTTCCTGTTGCATAAGTAAGAAAAGGAAAACTGACTTTTGCCCTACCCTTTCTTCTAAATACATAGACAAGAACTGTAACTTGGCTCTCACGACTACCCACTCATTTGTAGCAGTTTTACTCGCTGTGCAGAAACAGCCATACGCGGCTCTTGCGCGCAGCCAAAGCCATCAAAGATATAGCATGATACCGAAATCTTTCCCATGAAAATGTCTTGTACATCTTTAAAGTATATTGAAATTGGCCAATTACATAAGAATAAATGATATTAATTTAAGAAAATGATAAAAATAAAAGAAAAAAAAAAAAAAAAATGGCACAGCTGGGGTTCGAACCTCTGGCCACCAGAGCCAAAAAGGCTCTTGGCACAGCGGTCTTACCCACTGTGCTATGGAGGCAACTGGAAATGAGTCTGGCTATATATACCTATAACCATATCCCCCCTCCCTTCCCATAATTCCTTGGAGAAAAAAAATCCAAGATGGCGGCCAAGAAAAACAAAATGGCGGCTAAACCATCGATCTAAACAATAAGGGAAGTTTTAAAGTGCTTTTAGGTCTTCTTTGAAGGCTGATATGTAATCCTTAGCAAACTGAGATGCATTCTCCATCCATACACGCCAGAATTTACCGACATTGGACTATAATTTAGGAAAACAGGGTGACAGAAGAACTTGATCACATGTTTTCGAGCAGACTACCAGGTTGACAACCCTGGATCCGATTTGTCATTCTAGTTCAGGCCGGCTTCCACACTGCACATTGATACATTGAATATGCTAAGATGATCAATGGACAGTGTAAAAGCCCCAGAAAATATTGTCACAAGTGGATAAATTTAGAAAGACAACTATTTCTGTAGCAACTGGTTCCTGTAGCATGAGTCGAAGAAAAGGAACTATATTTTGTATTATTTCTCTTCATATGTAGACAAGAAATGTAGTTACGATGACTACCAACTCATATGTGCCGGTTACGCACCCGTGAAAACATGAAATATCGACTCATGATGCCTTCGGAAGCAACCGCTACCTGTTGCATAAGTCAAACAATTAGAGCCAATTTTTTCCCTTTTCTCTTACTAGGGCCACCGTAACATTAAAGCGGTCTCAATATCTATCCCCACGTGCATGAGCTTTACGCGCCTGCGAAAACATATAATCCACTTACGAATCTTTCAGAAGCAACCGGTATGTGTTGCATAAGTCAAACAATGGGAAACAAATTTTTCCCTTTTTCTCTTACTAGGGCCCCCGAAACATTAAATCGGTCCCAATAACTAACCGCATGTACATGACCTTGGTGCGCCCGCGAAAACATAAAATCGACTTCCGACACTTTCGGAGGCAACCGGTACCTGTTGCATAAGTCAAACAATGGGAACCAAATTTTCTTCCATTTTTCTCTTACTAGGGCCCCCGAAACATTAAATCGGTCCCAATAACTAACCGCATGTACATGACCTTTGCGTGCCCGCGAAAACATAAAATCGACTTCCGACACTTTCGGAGGCAACCGGTACCTGTTGCATAAGTCAAACAATGGGAACCAAATTTTCTTCCATTTTTCTCTTACTAGGGCCCCCGAAACATTAAATCGGTCCCAATAACTAACCGCATGTACATGACCTTTGCGTGCCCGCGAAAACATATTATCGACTTCCGATGCTTTCGGAAGCAACCGGTTCCTGTTGCATAATTAAGAAAAGGAAAACTGACTTTTGCCCTACCCTTTCTTCTAAATACATAGACAAGAACTGTAACTTGGCTCTCACGACTACCCACTCATTTGTAGCAGTTTTACTCGCTGTGCAGAAACAGCCATACGCGGCTCTTGCGCGTAGCCAAAGCCATCAAAGATATAGCATGATACCGAAATCTTTCCCATGAAAATGTCTTGTACATCTTTAAAGTATATTGAAATTGGCCAATTACATAAGAATAAATGATAATAATTAAAGAAAATGATAAAAATAAAAGAAAAAAAAAAAAAAAAAATGGCACAGCTGGGGTTAGAACCTCTGGCCACCAGAGCCAAAAAGGCTCTTGGCACAGCGGTCTTACCCACTGTGCTATGGAGGCAACTGGAAATGAGTCTGGCTATATATACCTATAACCATATCCCCCCTCCCTTCCCATAATTCCTTGGAGAAAAAAAATCCAAGATGGCGGCCAAGAAAAACAAAATGGCGGCTAAACCATCGATCTAAACAATAAGGGAAGTTTTAAAGTGCTTTTAGGTCTTCTTTGAAGGCTGATATGTAATCCTTAGCAAACTGAGATGCATTCTCCATCCATACACGCCAGAATTTACCGACATTGGACTATAATTTAGGAAAACAGGGTGACAGAAGAACTTGATCACATGTTTTCGAGCAGACTACCAGGTTGACAACCCTGGATCCGATTTGTCATTCTAGTTCAGGCCGGCTTCCACACTGCACATTGATACATTGAATATGCTAAGATGATCAATGGACAGTGTAAAAGCCCCAGAAAATATTGTCACAAGTGGATAAATTTAGAAAGACAACTATTTCTGTAGCAACTGGTTCCTGTAGCATGAGTCGAAGAAAAGGAACTATATTTTGTATTATTTCTCTTCATATGTAGACAAGAAATGTAGTTACGATGACTACCAACTCATATGTGCCGGTTACGCACCCGTGAAAACATGAAATATCGACTCATGATGCCTTCGGAAGCAACCGCTACCTGTTGCATAAGTCAAACAATTAGAGCCAATTTTTTCCCTTTTCTCTTACTAGGGCCACCGTAACATTAAAGCGGTCTCAATATCTATCCCCACGTGCATGAGCTTTACGCGCCTGCGAAAACATATAATCCACTTACGAATCTTTCAGAAGCAACCGGTATGTGTTGCATAAGTCAAACAATGGGAAACAAATTTTTCCCTTTTTCTCTTACTAGGGCCCCCGAAACATTAAATCGGTCCCAATAACTAACCGCATGTACATGACCTTGGTGCGCCCGCGAAAACATAAAATCGACTTCCGACACTTTCGGAGGCAACCGGTACCTGTTGCATAAGTCAAACAATGGGAACCAAATTTTCTTCCATTTTTCTCTTACTAGGGCCCCCGAAACATTAAATCGGTCCCAATAACTAACCGCATGTACATGACCTTTGCGTGCCCGCGAAAACATAAAATCGACTTCCGACACTTTCGGAGGCAACCGGTACCTGTTGCATAAGTCAAACAATGGGAACCAAATTTTCTTCCATTTTTCTCTTACTAGGGCCCCCGAAACATTAAATCGGTCCCAATAACTAACCGCATGTACATGACCTTTGCGTGCCCGCGAAAACATATTATCGACTTCCGATGCTTTCGGAAGCAACCGGTTCCTGTTGCATAAGTAAGAAAAGGAAAACTGACTTTTGCCCTACCCTTTCTTCTAAATACATAGACAAGAACTGTAACTTGGCTCTCACGACTACCCACTCATTTGTAGCAGTTTTACTCGCTGTGCAGAAACAGCCATACGCGGCTCTTGCGCGCAGCCAAAGCCATCAAAGATATAGCATGATACCGAAATCTTTCCCATGAAAATGTCTTGTACATCTTTAAAGTATATTGAAATTGGCCAATTACATAAGAATAAATGATAATAATTAAAGAAAATGATAAAAATAAAAGAAAAAAAAAAAAAAATGGCACAGCTGGGGTTCGAACCTCTGGCCACCAGAGCCAAAAAGGCTCTTGGCACAACGGTCTTACCCACTGTGCTATGGAGGCAACTGGAAATGAGTCTGGCTATATATACCTATAACCATATCCCCCCTCCCTTCCCATAATTCCTTGGAGAAAAAAAATCCAAGATGGCGGCCAAGAAAAACAAAATGGCGGCTAAACCATCGATCTAAACAATAAGGGAAGTTTTAAAGTGCTTTTAGGTCTTCTTTGAAGGCTGATATGTAATCCTTAGCAAACTGAGATGCATTCTCCATCCATACACGCCAGAATTTACCGACATTGGACTATAATTTAGGAAAACAGGGTGACAGAAGAACTTGATCACATGTTTTCGAGCAGACTACCAGGTTGACAACCCTGGATCCGATTTGTCATTCTAGTTCAGGCCGGCTTCCACACTGCACATTGATACATTGAATATGCTAAGATGATCAATGGACAGTGTAAAAGCCCCAGAAAATATTGTCACAAGTGGATAAATTTAGAAAGACAACTATTTCTGTAGCAACTGGTTCCTGTAGCATGAGTCGAAGAAAAGGAACTATATTTTGTATTATTTCTCTTCATATGTAGACAAGAAATGTAGTTACGATGACTACCAACTCATATGTGCCGGTTACGCACCCGTGAAAACATGAAATATCGACTCATGATGCCTTCGGAAGCAACCGCTACCTGTTGCATAAGTCAAACAATTAGAGCCAATTTTTTCCCTTTTCTCTTACTAGGGCCACCGTAACATTAAAGCGGTCTCAATATCTATCCCCACGTGCATGAGCTTTACGCGCCTGCGAAAACATATAATCCACTTACGAATCTTTCAGAAGCAACCAGTATGTGTTGCATAAGTCAAACAATGGGAAACAAATTTTTCCCTTTTTCTCTTACTAGGGCCCCCGAAACATTAAATCGGTCCCAATAACTAACCGCATGTACATGACCTTGGTGCGCCCGCGAAAACATAAAATCGACTTCCGACACTTTCGGAGGCAACCGGTACCTGTTGCATAAGTCAAACAATGGGAACCAAATTTTCTTCCATTTTTCTCTTACTAGGGCCCCCGAAACATTAAATCGGTCCCAATAACTAACCGCATGTACATGACCTTTGCGTGCCCGCGAAAACATAAAATCGACTTCCGACACTTTCGGAGGCAACCGGTACCTGTTGCATAAGTCAAACAATGGGAACCAAATTTTCTTCCATTTTTCTCTTACTAGGGCCCCCGAAACATTAAATCGGTCCCAATAACTAACCGCATGTACATGACCTTTGCGTGCCCGCGAAAACATATTATCGACTTCCGATGCTTTCGGAAGCAACCGGTTCCTGTTGCATAAGTAAGAAAAGGAAAACTGACTTTTGCCCTACCCTTTCTTCTAAATACATAGACAAGAACTGTAACTTGGCTCTCACGACTACCCACTCATTTGTAGCAGTTTTACTCGCTGTGCAGAAACAGCCATACGCGGCTCTTGCGCGCAGCCAAAGCCATCAAAGATATAGCATGATACCGAAATCTTTCCCATGAAAATGTCTTGTACATCTTTAAAGTATATTGAAATTGGCCAATTACATAAGAATAAATGATATTAATTTAACAAAATGATAAAAATAAAAGAAAAAAAAAAAAAAAAATGGCACAGCTGGGGTTCGAACCTCTGGCCACCAGAGCCAAAAAGGCTCTTGGCACAGCGGTCTTACCCACTGTGCTATGGAGGCAACTGGAAATGAGTCTGGCTATATATACCTATAACCATATCCCCCCTCCCTTCCCATAATTCCTTGGAGAAAAAAAATCCAAGATGGCGGCCAAGAAAAACAAAATGGCGGCTAAACCATCGATCTAAACAATAAGGGAAGTTTTAAAGTGCTTTTAGGTCTTCTTTGAAGGCTGATATGTAATCCTTAGCAAACTGAGATGCATTCTCCATCCATACACGCCAGAATTTACCGACATTGGACTATAATTTAGGAAAACAGGGTGACAGAAGAACTTGATCACATGTTTTCGAGCAGACTACCAGGTTGACAACCCTGGATCCGATTTGTCATTCTAGTTCAGGCCGGCTTCCACACTGCACATTGATACATTGAATATGCTAAGATGATCAATGGACAGTGTAAAAGCCCCAGAAAATATTGTCACAAGTGGATAAATTTAGAAAGACAACTATTTCTGTAGCAACTGGTTCCTGTAGCATGAGTCGAAGAAAAGGAACTATATTTTGTATTATTTCTCTTCATATGTAGACAAGAAATGTAGTTACGATGACTACCAACTCATATGTGCCGGTTACGCACCCGTGAAAACATGAAATATCGACTCATGATGCCTTCGGAAGCAACCGCTACCTGTTGCATAAGTCAAACAATTAGAGCCAATTTTTTCCCTTTTCTCTTACTAGGGCCACCGTAACATTAAAGCGGTCTCAATATCTATCCCCACGTGCATGAGCTTTACGCGCCTGCGAAAACATATAATCCACTTACGAATCTTTCAGAAGCAACCGGTATGTGTTGCATAAGTCAAACAATGGGAAACAAATTTTTCCCTTTTTCTCTTACTAGGGCCCCCGAAACATTAAATCGGTCCCAATAACTAACCGCATGTACATGACCTTGGTGCGCCCGCGAAAACATAAAATCGACTTCCGACACTTTCGGAGGCAACCGGTACCTGTTGCATAAGTCAAACAATGGGAACCAAATTTTCTTCCATTTTTCTCTTACTAGGGCCCCCGAAACATTAAATCGGTCCCAATAACTAACCGCATGTACATGACCTTTGCGTGCCCGCGAAAACATAAAATCGACTTCCGACACTTTCGGAGGCAACCGGTACCTGTTGCATAAGTCAAACAATGGGAACCAAATTTTCTTCCATTTTTCTCTTACTAGGGCCCCCGAAACATTAAATCGGTCCCAATAACTAACCGCATGTACATGACCTTTGCGTGCCCGCGAAAACATATTATCGACTTCCGATGCTTTCGGAAGCAACCGGTTCCTGTTGCATAAGTAAGAAAAGGAAAACTGACTTTTGCCCTACCCTTTCTTCTAAATACATAGACAAGAACTGTAACTTGGCTCTCACGACTACCCACTCATTTGTAGCAGTTTTACTCGCTGTGCAGAAACAGCCATACGCGGCTCTTGCGCGCAGCCAAAGCCATCAAAGATATAGCATGATACCGAAATCTTTCCCATGAAAATGTCTTGTACATCTTTAAAGTATATTGAAATTGGCCAATTACATAAGAATAAATGATAATAATTAAAGAAAATGATAAAAATAAAAGAAAAAAAAAAAAAAAATGGCACAGCTGGGGTTCGAACCTCTGGCCACCAGAGCCAAAAAGGCTCTTGGCACAGCGGTCTTACCCACTGTGCTATGGAGGCAACTGGAAATGAGTCTGGCTATATATACCTATAACCATATCCCCCCTCCCTTCCCATAATTCCTTGGAGAAAAAAAATCCAAGATGGCGGCCAAGAAAAACAAAATGGCGGCTAAACCATCGATCTAAACAATAAGGGAAGTTTTAAAGTGCTTTTAGGTCTTCTTTGAAGGCTGATATGTAATCCTTAGCAAACTGAGATGCATTCTCCATCCATACACGCCAGAATTTACCGACATTGGACTATAATTTAGGAAAACAGGGTGACAGAAGAACTTGATCACATGTTTTCGAGCAGACTACCAGGTTGACAACCCTGGATCCGATTTGTCATTCTAGTTCAGGCCGGCTTCCACACTGCACATTGATACATTGAATATGCTAAGATGATCAATGGACAGTGTAAAAGCCCCAGAAAATATTGTCACAAGTGGATAAATTTAGAAAGACAACTATTTCTGTAGCAACTGGTTCCTGTAGCATGAGTCGAAGAAAAGGAACTATATTTTGTATTATTTCTCTTCATATGTAGACAAGAAATGTAGTTACGATGACTACCAACTCATATGTGCCGGTTACGCACCCGTGAAAACATGAAATATTGACTCATGATGCCTTCGGAAGCAACCGCTACCTGTTGCATAAGTCAAACAATTAGAGCCAATTTTTTCCCTTTTCTCTTACTAGGGCCACCGTAACATTAAAGCGGTCTCAATATCTATCCCCACGTGCATGAGCTTTACGCGCCTGCGAAAACATATAATCCACTTACGAATCTTTCAGAAGCAACCGGTATGTGTTGCATAAGTCAAACAATGGGAAACAAATTTTTCCCTTTTTCTCTTACTAGGGCCCCCGAAACATTAAATCGGTCCCAATAACTAACCGCATGTACATGACCTTGGTGCGCCCGCGAAAACATAAAATCGACTTCCGACACTTTCGGAGGCAACCGGTACCTGTTGCATAAGTCAAACAATGGGAACCAAATTTTCTTCCATTTTTCTCTTACTAGGGCCCCCGAAACATTAAATCGGTCCCAATAACTAACCGCATGTACATGACCTTTGCGTGCCCGCGAAAACATAAAATCGACTTCCGACACTTTCGGAGGCAACCGGTACCTGTTGCATAAGTCAAACAATGGGAACCAAATTTTCTTCCATTTTTCTCTTACTAGGGCCCCCGAAACATTAAATCGGTCCCAATAACTAACCGCATGTACATGACCTTTGCGTGCCCGCGAAAACATATTATCGACTTCCGATGCTTTCGGAAGCAACCGGTTCCTGTTGCATAAGTAAGAAAAGGAAAACTGACTTTTGCCCTACCCTTTCTTCTAAATACATAGACAAGAACTGTAACTTGGCTCTCACGACTACCCACTCATTTGTAGCAGTTTTACTCGCTGTGCAGAAACAGCCATACGCGGCTCTTGCGCGCAGCCAAAGCCATCAAAGATATAGCATGATACCGAAATCTTTCCCATGAAAATGTCTTGTACATCTTTAAAGTATATTGAAATTGGCCAATTACATAAGAATAAATGATAATAATTTAAGAAAATGATAAAAATAAAAGAAAAAAAAAAAAAAAAATGGCACAGCTGGGGTTCGAACCTCTGGCCACCAGAGCCAAAAAGGCTCTTGGCACAGCGGTCTTACCCACTGTGCTATGGAGGCAACTGGAAATGAGTCTGGCTATATATACCTATAACCATATCCCCCCTCCCTTCTCATAATTCCTTGGAGAAAAAAAATCCAAGATGGCGGCCAAGAAAAACAAAATGGCGGCTAAACCATCGATCTAAACAATAAGGGAAGTTTTAAAGTGCTTTTAGGTCTTCTTTGAAGGCTGATATGTAATCCTTAGCAAACTGAGATGCATTCTCCATCCATACACGCCAGAATTTACCGACATTGGACTATAATTTAGGAAAACAGGGTGACAGAAGAACTTGATCACATGTTTTCGAGCAGACTACCAGGTTGACAACCCTGGATCCGATTTGTCATTCTAGTTCAGGCCGGCTTCCACACTGCACATTGATACATTGAATATGCTAAGATGATCAATGGACAGTGTAAAAGCCCCAGAAAATATTGTCACAAGTGGATAAATTTAGAAAGACAACTATTTCTGTAGCAACTGGTTCCTGTAGCATGAGTCGAAGAAAAGGAACTATATTTTGTATTATTTCTCTTCATATGTAGACAAGAAATGTAGTTACGATGACTACCAACTCATATGTGCCGGTTACGCACCCGTGAAAACATGAAATATCGACTCATGATGCCTTCGGAAGCAACCGCTACCTGTTGCATAAGTCAAACAATTAGAGCCAATTTTTTCCCTTTTCTCTTACTAGGGCCACCGTAACATTAAAGCGGTCTCAATATCTATCCCCACGTGCATGAGCTTTACGCGCCTGCGAAAACATATAATCCACTTACGAATCTTTCAGAAGCAACCGGTATGTGTTGCATAAGTCAAACAATGGGAAACAAATTTTTCCCTTTTTCTCTTACTAGGGCCCCCGAAACATTAAATCGGTCCCAATAACTAACCGCATGTACATGACCTTGGTGCGCCCGCGAAAACATAAAATCGACTTCCGACACTTTCGGAGGCAACCGGTACCTGTTGCATAAGTCAAACAATGGGAACCAAATTTTCTTCCATTTTTCTCTTACTAGGGCCCCCGAAACATTAAATCGGTCCCAATAACTAACCGCATGTACATGACCTTTGCGTGCCCGCGAAAACATAAAATCGACTTCCGACACTTTCGGAGGCAACCGGTACCTGTTGCATAAGTCAAACAATGGGAACCAAATTTTCTTCCATTTTTCTCTTACTAGGGCCCCCGAAACATTAAATCGGTCCCAATAACTAACCGCATGTACATGACCTTTGCGTGCCCGCGAAAACATATTATCGACTTCCGATGCTTTCGGAAGCAACCGGTTCCTGTTGCATAAGTAAGAAAAGGAAAACTGACTTTTGCCCTACCCTTTCTTCTAAATACATAGACAAGAACTGTAACTTGGCTCTCACGACTACCCACTCATTTGTAGCAGTTTTACTCGCTGTGCAGAAACAGCCATACGCGGCTCTTGCGCGCAGCCAAAGCCATCAAAGATATAGCATGATACCGAAATCTTTCCCATGAAAATGTCTTGTACATCTTTAAAGTATATTGAAATTGGCCAATTACATAAGAATAAATGATAATAATTAAAGAAAATGATAAAAATAAAAGAAAAAAAAAAAAAAAAATGGCACAGCTGGGGTTCGAACCTCTGGCCACCAGAGCCAAAAAGGCTCTTGGCACAGCGGTCTTACCCACTGTGCTATGGAGGCAACTGGAAATGAGTCTGGCTATATATACCTATAACCATATCCCCCCTCCCTTCCCATAATTCCTTGGAGAAAAAAAATCCAAGATGGCGGCCAAGAAAAACAAAATGGCGGCTAAACCATCGATCTAAACAATAAGGGAAGTTTTAAAGTGCTTTTAGGTCTTCTTTGAAGGCTGATATGTAATCCTTAGCAAACTGAGATGCATTCTCCATCCATACACGCCAGAATTTACCGACATTGGACTATAATTTAGGAAAACAGGGTGACAGAAGAACTTGATCACATGTTTTCGAGCAGACTACCAGGTTGACAACCCTGGATCCGATTTGTCATTCTAGTTCAGGCCGGCTTCCACACTGCACATTGATACATTGAATATGCTAAGATGATCAATGGACAGTGTAAAAGCCCCAGAAAATATTGTCACAAGTGGATAAATTTAGAAAGACAACTATTTCTGTAGCAACTGGTTCCTGTAGCATGAGTCGAAGAAAAGGAACTATATTTTGTATTATTTCTCTTCATATGTAGACAAGAAATGTAGTTACGATGACTACCAACTCATATGTGCCGGTTACGCACCCGTGAAAACATGAAATATCGACTCATGATGCCTTCGGAAGCAACCGCTACCTGTTGCATAAGTCAAACAATTAGAGCCAATTTTTTCCCTTTTCTCTTACTAGGGCCACCGTAACATTAAAGCGGTCTCAATATCTATCCCCACGTGCATGAGCTTTACGCGCCTGCGAAAACATATAATCCACTTACGAATCTTTCAGAAGCAACCGGTATGTGTTGCATAAGTCAAACAATGGGAAACAAATTTTTCCCTTTTTCTCTTACTAGGGCCCCCGAAACATTAAATCGGTCCCAATAACTAACCGCATGTACATGACCTTGGTGCGCCCGCGAAAACATAAAATCGACTTCCGACACTTTCGGAGGCAACCGGTACCTGTTGCATAAGTCAAACAATGGGAACCAAATTTTCTTCCATTTTTCTCTTACTAGGGCCCCCGAAACATTAAATCGGTCCCAATAACTAACCGCATGTACATGACCTTTGCGTGCCCGCGAAAACATAAAATCGACTTCCGACACTTTCGGAGGCAACCGGTACCTGTTGCATAAGTCAAACAATGGGAACCAAATTTTCTTCCATTTTTCTCTTACTAGGGCCCCCGAAACATTAAATCGGTCCCAATAACTAACCGCATGTACATGACCTTTGCGTGCCCGCGAAAACATATTATCGACTTCCGATGCTTTCGGAAGCAACCGGTTCCTGTTGCATAAGTAAGAAAAGGAAAACTGACTTTTGCCCTACCCTTTCTTCTAAATACATAGACAAGAACTGTAACTTGGCTCTCACGACTACCCACTCATTTGTAGCAGTTTTACTCGCTGTGCAGAAACAGCCATACGCGGCTCTTGCGCGCAGCCAAAGCCATCAAAGATATAGCATGATACCGAAATCTTTCCCATGAAAATGTCTTGTACATCTTTAAAGTATATTGAAATTGGCCAATTACATAAGAATAAATGATAATAATTAAAGAAAATGATAAAAATAAAAGAAAAAAAAAAAAAAAAAATGGCACAGCTGGGGTTCGAACCTCTGGCCACCAGAGCCAAAAAGGCTCTTGGCACAGCGGTCTTACCCACTGTGCTATGGAGGCAACTGGAAATGAGTCTGGCTATATATACCTATAACCATATCCCCCCTCCCTTCCCATAATTCCTTGGAGAAAAAAAATCCAAGATGGCGGCCAAGAAAAACAAAATGGCGGCTAAACCATCGATCTAAACAATAAGGGAAGTTTTAAAGTGCTTTTAGGTCTTCTTTGAAGGCTGATATGTAATCCTTAGCAAACTGAGATGCATTCTCCATCCATACACGCCAGAATTTACCGACATTGGACTATAATTTAGGAAAACAGGGTGACAGAAGAACTTGATCACATGTTTTCGAGCAGACTACCAGGTTGACAACCCTGGATCCGATTTGTCATTCTAGTTCAGGCCGGCTTCCACACTGCACATTGATACATTGAATATGCTAAGATGATCAATGGACAGTGTAAAAGCCCCAGAAAATATTGTCACAAGTGGATAAATTTAGAAAGACAACTATTTCTGTAGCAACTGGTTCCTGTAGCATGAGTCGAAGAAAAGGAACTATATTTTGTATTATTTCTCTTCATATGTAGACAAGAAATGTAGTTACGATGACTACCAACTCATATGTGCCGGTTACGCACCCGTGAAAACATGAAATATCGACTCATGATGCCTTCGGAAGCAACCGCTACCTGTTGCATAAGTCAAACAATTAGAGCCAATTTTTTCCCTTTTCTCTTACTAGGGCCACTGTAACATTAAAGCGGTCTCAATATCTATCCCCACGTGCATGAGCTTTACGCGCCTGCGAAAACATATAATCCACTTACGAATCTTTCAGAAGCAACCGGTATGTGTTGCATAAGTCAAACAATGGGAAACAAATTTTTCCCTTTTTCTCTTACTAGGGCCCCCGAAACATTAAATCGGTCCCAATAACTAACCGCATGTACATGACCTTGGTGCGCCCGCGAAAACATAAAATCGACTTCCGACACTTTCGGAGGCAACCGGTACCTGTTGCATAAGTCAAACAATGGGAACCAAATTTTCTTCCATTTTTCTCTTACTAGGGCCCCCGAAACATTAAATCGGTCCCAATAACTAACCGCATGTACATGACCTTTGCGTGCCCGCGAAAACATAAAATCGACTTCCGACACTTTCGGAGGCAACCGGTACCTGTTGCATAAGTCAAACAATGGGAACCAAATTTTCTTCCATTTTTCTCTTACTAGGGCCCCCGAAACATTAAATCGGTCCCAATAACTAACCGCATGTACATGACCTTTGCGTGCCCGCGAAAACATCTTATCGACTTCCGATGCTTTCGGAAGCAACCGGTTCCTGTTGCATAAGTAAGAAAAGGAAAACTGACTTTTGCCCTACCCTTTCTTCTAAATACATAGACAAGAACTGTAACTTGGCTCTCACGACTACCCACTCATTTGTAGCAGTTTTACTCGCTGTGCAGAAACAGCCATACGCGGCTCTTGCGCGCAGCCAAAGCCATCAAAGATATAGCATGATACCGAAATCTTTCCCATGAAAATGTCTTGTACATCTTTAAAGTATATTGAAATTGGCCAATTACATAAGAATAAATGATAATAATTAAAGAAAATGATAAAAATAAAAGAAAAAAAAAAAAAAAATGGCACAGCTGGGGTTCGAACCTCTGGCCACCAGAGCCAAAAAGGCTCTTGGCACAGCGGTCTTACCCACTGTGCTATGGAGGCAACTGGAAATGAGTCTGGCTATATATACCTATAACCATATCCCCCCTCCCTTCCCATAATTCCTTGGAGAAAAAAAATCCAAGATGGCGGCCAAGAAAAACAAAATGGCGGCTAAACCATCGATCTAAACAATAAGGGAAGTTTTAAACTGCTTTTAGGTCTTCTTTGAAGGCTGATATGTAATCCTTAGCAAACTGAGATGCATTCTCCATCCATACACGCCAGAATTTACCGACATTGGACTATAATTTAGGAAAACAGGGTGACAGAAGAACTTGATCACATGTTTTCGAGCAGACTACCAGGTTGACAACCCTGGATCCGATTTGTCATTCTAGTTCAGGCCGGCTTCCACACTGCACATTGATACATTGAATATGCTAAGATGATCAATGGACAGTGTAAAAGCCCCAGAAAATATTGTCACAAGTGGATAAATTTAGAAAGACAACTATTTCTGTAGCAACTGGTTCCTGTAGCATGAGTCGAAGAAAAGGAACTATATTTTGTATTATTTCTCTTCATATGTAGACAAGAAATGTAGTTACGATGACTACCAACTCATATGTGCCGGTTACGCACCCGTGAAAACATGAAATATCGACTCATGATGCCTTCGGAAGCAACCGCTACCTGTTGCATAAGTCAAACAATTAGAGCCAATTTTTTCCCTTTTCTCTTACTAGGGCCACCGTAACATTAAAGCGGTCTCAATATCTATCCCCACGTGCATGAGCTTTACGCGCCTGCGAAAACATATAATCCACTTACGAATCTTTCAGAAGCAACCGGTATGTGTTGCATAAGTCAAACAATGGGAAACAAATTTTTCCCTTTTTCTCTTACTAGGGCCCCCGAAACATTAAATCGGTCCCAATAACTAACCGCATGTACATGACCTTGGTGCGCCCGCGAAAACATAAAATCGACTTCCGACACTTTCGGAGGCAACCAGTACCTGTTGCATAAGTCAAACAATGGGAACCAAATTTTCTTCCATTTTTCTCTTACTAGGGCCCCCGAAACATTAAATCGGTCCCAATAACTAACCGCATGTACATGACCTTTGCGTGCCCGCGAAAACATAAAATCGACTTCCGACACTTTCGGAGGCAACCGGTACCTGTTGCATAAGTCAAACAATGGGAACCAAATTTTCTTCCATTTTTCTCTTACTAGGGCCCCCGAAACATTAAATCGGTCCCAATAACTAACCGCATGTACATGACCTTTGCGTGCCCGCGAAAACATATTATCGACTTCCGATGCTTTCGGAAGCAACCGGTTCCTGTTGCATAAGTAAGAAAAGGAAAACTGACTTTTGCCCTACCCTTTCTTCTAAATACATAGACAAGAACTGTAACTTGGCTCTCACGACTACCCACTCATTTGTAGCAGTTTTACTCGCTGTGCAGAAACAGCCATACGCGGCTCTTGCGCGCAGCCAAAGCCATCAAAGATATAGCATGATACCGAAATCTTTCCCATGAAAATGTCTTGTACATCTTTAAAGTATATTGAAATTGGCCAATTACATAAGAATAAATGATAATAATTAAAGAAAATGATAAAAATAAAATAAAAAAAAAAAAAAAAAATGGCACAGCTGGGGTTCGAACCTCTGGCCACCAGAGCCAAAAAGGCTCTTGGCACAGCGGTCTTACCCACTGTGCTATGGAGGCAACTGGAAATGAGTCTGGCTATATATACCTATAACCATATCCCCCCTCCCTTCCCATAATTCCTTGGAGAAAAAAAATCCAAGATGGCGGCCAAGAAAAACAAAATGGCGGCTAAACCATCGATCTAAACAATAAGGGAAGTTTTAAAGTGCTTTTAGGTCTTCTTTGAAGGCTGATATGTAATCCTTAGCAAACTGAGATGCATTCTCCATCCATACACGCCAGAATTTACCGACATTGGACTATAATTTAGGAAAACAGGGTGACAGAAGAACTTGATCACATGTTTTCGAGCAGACTACCAGGTTGACAACCCTGGATCCGATTTGTCATTCTAGTTCAGGCCGGCTTCCACACTGCACATTGATACATTGAATATGCTAAGATGATCAATGGACAGTGTAAAAGCCCCAGAAAATATTGTCACAAGTGGATAAATTTAGAAAGACAACTATTTCTGTAGCAACTGGTTCCTGTAGCATGAGTCGAAGAAAAGGAACTATATTTTGTATTATTTCTCTTCATATGTAGACAAGAAATGTAGTTACGATGACTACCAACTCATATGTGCCGGTTACGCACCCGTGAAAACATGAAATATCGACTCATGATGCCTTCGGAAGCAACCGCTACCTGTTGCATAAGTCAAACAATTAGAGCCAATTTTTTCCCTTTTCTCTTACTAGGGCCACCGTAACATTAAAGCGGTCTCAATATCTATCCCCACGTGCATGAGCTTTACGCGCCTGCGAAAACATATAATCCACTTACGAATCTTTCAGAAGCAACCGGTATGTGTTGCATAAGTCAAACAATGGGAAACAAATTTTTCCCTTTTTCTCTTACTAGGGCCCCCGAAACATTAAATCGGTCCCAATAACTAACCGCATGTACATGACCTTGGTGCGCCCGCGAAAACATAAAATCGACTTCCGACACTTTCGGAGGCAACCGGTACCTGTTGCATAAGTCAAACAATGGGAACCAAATTTTCTTCCATTTTTCTCTTACTAGGGCCCCCGAAACATTAAATCGGTCCCAATAACTAACCGCATGTACATGACCTTTGCGTGCCCGCGAAAACATAAAATCGACTTCCGACACTTTCGGAGGCAACCGGTACCTGTTGCATAAGTCAAACAATGGGAACCAAATTTTCTTCCATTTTTCTCTTACTAGGGCCCCCGAAACATTAAATCGGTCCCAATAACTAACCGCATGTACATGACCTTTGCGTGCCCGCGAAAACATATTATCGACTTCCGATGCTTTCGGAAGCAACCGGTTCCTGTTGCATAAGTAAGAAAAGGAAAACTGACTTTTGCCCTACCCTTTCTTCTAAATACATAGACAAGAACTGTAACTTGGCTCTCACGACTACCCACTCATTTGTAACAGTTTTACTCGCTGTGCAGAAACAGCCATACGCGGCTCTTGCGCGCAGCCAAAGCCATCAAAGATATAGCATGATACCGAAATCTTTCCCATGAAAATGTCTTGTACATCTTTAAAGTATATTGAAATTGGCCAATTACATAAGAATAAATGATAATAATTAAAGAAAATGATAAAAATAAAAGAAAAAAAAAAAAAAAAATGGCACAGCTGGGGTTCGAACCTCTGGCCACCAGAGCCAAAAAGGCTCTTGGCACAGCGGTCTTACCCACTGTGCTATGGAGGCAACTGGAAATGAGTCTGGCTATATATACCTATAACCATATCCCCCCTCCCTTCCCATAATTCCTTGGAGAAAAAAAATCCAAGATGGCGGCCAAGAAAAACAAAATGGCGGCTAAACCATCGATCTAAACAATAAGGGAAGTTTTAAAGTGCTTTTAGGTCTTCTTTGAAGGCTGATATGTAATCCTTAGCAAACTGAGATGCATTCTCCATCCATACACGCCAGAATTTACCGACATTGGACTATAATTTAGGAAAACAGGGTGACAGAAGAACTTGATCACATGTTTTCGAGCAGACTACCAGGTTGACAACCCTGGATCCGATTTGTCATTCTAGTTCAGGCCGGCTTCCACACTGCACATTGATACATTGAATATGCTAAGATGATCAATGGACAGTGTAAAAGCCCCAGAAAATATTGTCACAAGTGGATAAATTTAGAAAGACAACTATTTCTGTAGCAACTGGTTCCTGTAGCATGAGTCGAAGAAAAGGAACTATATTTTGTATTATTTCTCTTCATATGTAGACAAGAAATGTAGTTACGATGACTACCAACTCATATGTGCCGGTTACGCACCCGTGAAAACATGAAATATCGATTCATGATGCCTTCGGAAGCAACCGCTACCTGTTGCATAAGTCAAACAATTAGAGCCAATTTTTTCCCTTTTCTCTTACTAGGGCCACCGTAACATTAAAGCGGTCTCAATATCTATCCCCACGTGCATGAGCTTTACGCGCCTGCGAAAACATATAATCCACTTACGAATCTTTCAGAAGCAACCGGTATGTGTTGCATAAGTCAAACAATGGGAAACAAATTTTTCCCTTTTTCTCTTACTAGGGCCCCCGAAACATTAAATCGGTCCCAATAACTAACCGCATGTACATGACCTTGGTGCGCCCGCGAAAACATAAAATCGACTTCCGACACTTTCGGAGGCAACCGGTACCTGTTGCATAAGTCAAACAATGGGAACCAAATTTTCTTCCATTTTTCTCTTACTAGGGCCCCCGAAACATTAAATCGGTCCCAATAACTAACCGCATGTACATGACCTTTGCGTGCCCGCGAAAACATAAAATCGACTTCCGACACTTTCGGAGGCAACCGGTACCTGTTGCATAAGTCAAACAATGGGAACCAAATTTTCTTCCATTTTTCTCTTACTAGGGCCCCCGAAACATTAAATCGGTCCCAATAACTAACCGCATGTACATGACCTTTGCGTGCCCGCGAAAACATATTATCGACTTCCGATGCTTTCGGAAGCAACCGGTTCCTGTTGCATAAGTAAGAAAAGGAAAACTGACTTTTGCCCTACCCTTTCTTCTAAATACATAGACAAGAACTGTAACTTGGCTCTCACGACTACCCACTCATTTGTAGCAGTTTTACTCGCTGTGCAGAAACAGCCATACGCGGCTCTTGCGCGCAGCCAAAGCCATCAAAGATATAGCATGATACCGAAATCTTTCCCATGAAAATGTCTTGTACATCTTTAAAGTATATTGAAATTGGCCAATTACATAAGAATAAATGATAATAATTAAAGAAAATGATAAAAATAAAAGAAAAAAAAAAAAAAAAAATGGCACAGCTGGGGTTCGAACCTCTGGCCACCAGAGCCAAAAAGGCTCTTGGCACAGCGGTCTTACCCACTGTGCTATGGAGGCAACTGGAAATGAGTCTGGCTATATGTACCTATAACCATATCCCCCCTCCCTTCCCATAATTCCTTGGAGAAAAAAAATCCAAGATGGCGGCCAAGAAAAACAAAATGGCGGCTAAACCATCGATCTAAACAATAAGGGAAGTTTTAAAGTGCTTTTAGGTCTTCTTTGAAGGCTGATATGTAATCCTTAGCAAACTGAGATGCATTCTCCATCCATACACGCCAGAATTTACCGACATTGGACTATAATTTAGGAAAACAGGGTGACAGAAGAACTTGATCACATGTTTTCGAGCAGACTACCAGGTTGACAACCCTGGATCCGATTTGTCATTCTAGTTCAGGCCGGCTTCCACACTGCACATTGATACATTGAATATGCTAAGATGATCAATGGACAGTGTAAAAGCCCCAGAAAATATTGTCACAAGTGGATAAATTTAGAAAGACAACTATTTCTGTAGCAACTGGTTCCTGTAGCATGAGTCGAAGAAAAGGAACTATATTTTGTATTATTTCTCTTCATATGTAGACAAGAAATGTAGTTACGATGACTACCAACTCATATGTGCCGGTTACGCACCCGTGAAAACATGAAATATCGACTCATGATGCCTTCGGAAGCAACCGCTACCTGTTGCATAAGTCAAACAAGTAGAGCCAATTTTTTCCCTTTTCTCTTACTAGGGCCACCGTAACATTAAAGCGGTCTCAATATCTATCCCCACGTGCATGAGCTTTACGCGCCTGCGAAAACATATAATCCACTTACGAATCTTTCAGAAGCAACCGGTATGTGTTGCATAAGTCAAACAATGGGAAACAAATTTTTCCCTTTTTCTCTTACTAGGGCCCCCGAAACATTAAATCGGTCCCAATAACTAACCGCATGTACATGACCTTGGTGCGCCCGCGAAAACATAAAATCGACTTCCGACACTTTCGGAGGCAACCGGTACCTGTTGCATAAGTCAAACAATGGGAACCAAATTTTCTTCCATTTTTCTCTTACTAGGGCCCCCGAAACATTAAATCGGTCCCAATAACTAACCGCATGTACATGACCTTTGCGTGCCCGCGAAAACATAAAATCGACTTCCGACACTTTCGGAGGCAACCGGTACCTGTTGCATAAGTCAAACAATGGGAACCAAATTTTCTTCCATTTTTCTCTTACTAGGGCCCCCGAAACATTAAATCGGTCCCAATAACTAACCGCATGTACATGACCTTTGCGTGCCCGCGAAAACATATTATCGACTTCCGATGCTTTCGGAAGCAACCGGTTCCTGTTGCATAAGTAAGAAAAGGAAAACTGACTTTTGCCCTACCCTTTCTTCTAAATACATAGACAAGAACTGTAACTTGGCTCTCACGACTACCCACTCATTTGTAGCAGTTTTACTCGCTGTGCAGAAACAGCCATACGCGGCTCTTGCGCGCAGCCAAAGCCATCAAAGATATAGCATGATACCGAAATCTTTCCCATGAAAATGTCTTGTACATCTTTAAAGTATATTGAAATTGGCCAATTACGTAAGAATAAATGATAATAATTAAAGAAAATGATAAAAATAAAAGAAAAAAAAAAAAAAAAATGGCACAGCTGGGGTTCGAACCTCTGGCCACCAGAGCCAAAAAGGCTCTTGGCACAGCGGTCTTACCCACTGTGCTATGGAGGCAACTGGAAATGAGTCTGGCTATATGTACCTATAACCATATCCCCCCTCCCTTCCCATAATTCCTTGGAGAAAAAAAATCCAAGATGGCGGCCAAGAAAAACAAAATGGCGGCTAAACCATCGATCTAAACAATAAGGGAAGTTTTAAAGTGCTTTTAGGTCTTCTTTGAAGGCTGATATGTAATCCTTAGCAAACTGAGATGCATTCTCCATCCATACACGCCAGAATTTACCGACATTGGACTATAATTTAGGAAAACAGGGTGACAGAAGAACTTGATCACATGTTTTCGAGCAGACTACCAGGTTGACAACCCTGGATCCGATTTGTCATTCTAGTTCAGGCCGGCTTCCACACTGCACATTGATACATTGAATATGCTAAGATGATCAATGGACAGTGTAAAAGCCCCAGAAAATATTGTCACAAGTGGATAAATTTAGAAAGACAACTATTTCTGTAGCAACTGGTTCCTGTAGCATGAGTCGAAGAAAAGGAACTATATTTTGTATTATTTCTCTTCATATGTAGACAAGAAATGTAGTTACGATGACTACCAACTCATATGTGCCGGTTACGCACCCGTGAAAACATGAAATATCGACTCATGATGCCTTCGGAAGCAACCGCTACCTGTTGCATAAGTCAAACAATTAGAGCCAATTTTTTCCCTTTTCTCTTACTAGGGCCACCGTAACATTAAAGCGGTCTCAATATCTATCCCCACGTGCATGAGCTTTACGCGCCTGCGAAAACATATAATCCACTTACGAATCTTTCAGAAGCAACCGGTATGTGTTGCATAAGTCAAACAATGGGAAACAAATTTTTCCCTTTTTCTCTTACTAGGGCCCCCGAAACATTAAATCGGTCCCAATAACTAACCGCATGTACATGACCTTGGTGCGCCCGCGAAAACATAAAATCGACTTCCGACACTTTCGGAGGCAACCGGTACCTGTTGCATAAGTCAAACAATGGGAACCAAATTTTCTTCCATTTTTCTCTTACTAGGGCCCCCGAAACATTAAATCGGTCCCAATAACTAACCGCATGTACATGACCTTTGCGTGCCCGCGAAAACATAAAATCGACTTCCGACACTTTCGGAGGCAACCGGTACCTGTTGCATAAGTCAAACAATGGGAACCAAATTTTCTTCCATTTTTCTCTTACTAGGGCCCCCGAAACATTAAATCGGTCCCAATAACTAACCGCATGTACATGACCTTTGCGTGCCCGCGAAAACATATTATCGACTTCCGATGCTTTCGGAAGCAACCGGTTCCTGTTGCATAAGTAAGAAAAGGAAAACTGACTTTTGCCCTACCCTTTCTTCTAAATACATAGACAAGAACTGTAACTTGGCTCTCACGACTACCCACTCATTTGTAACAGTTTTACTCGCTGTGCAGAAACAGCCATACGCGGCTCTTGCGCGCAGCCAAAGCCATCAAAGATATAGCATGATACCGAAATCTTTCCCATGAAAATGTCTTGTACATCTTTAAAGTATATTGAAATTGGCCAATTACATAAGAATAAATGATAATAATTAAAGAAAATGATAAAAATAAAAGAAAAAAAAAAAAAAAAATGGCACAGCTGGGGTTCGAACCTCTGGCCACCAGAGCCAAAAAGGCTCTTGGCACAGCGGTCTTACCCACTGTGCTATGGAGGCAACTGGAAATGAGTCTGGCTATATATACCTATAACCATATCCCCCCTCCCTTCCCATAATTCCTTGGAGAAAAAAAATCCAAGATGGCGGCCAAGAAAAACAAAATGGCGGCTAAACCATCGATCTAAACAATAAGGGAAGTTTTAAAGTGCTTTTAGGTCTTCTTTGAAGGCTGATATGTAATCCTTAGCAAACTGAGATGCATTCTCCATCCATACACGCCAGAATTTACCGACATTGGACTATAATTTAGGAAAACAGGGTGACAGAAGAACTTGATCACATGTTTTCGAGCAGACTACCAGGTTGACAACCCTGGATCCGATTTGTCATTCTAGTTCAGGCCGGCTTCCACACTGCACATTGATACATTGAATATGCTAAGATGATCAATGGACAGTGTAAAAGCCCCAGAAAATATTGTCACAAGTGGATAAATTTAGAAAGACAACTATTTCTGTAGCAACTGGTTCCTGTAGCATGAGTCGAAGAAAAGGAACTATATTTTGTATTATTTCTCTTCATATGTAGACAAGAAATGTAGTTACGATGACTACCAACTCATATGTGCCGGTTACGCACCCGTGAAAACATGAAATATCGACTCATGATGCCTTCGGAAGCAACCGCTACCTGTTGCATAAGTCAAACAATTAGAGCCAATTTTTTCCCTTTTCTCTTACTAGGGCCACCGTAACATTAAAGCGGTCTCAATATCTATCCCCACGTGCATGAGCTTTACGCGCCTGCGAAAACATATAATCCACTTACGAATCTTTCAGAAGCAACCGGTATGTGTTGCATAAGTCAAACAATGGGAAACAAATTTTTCCCTTTTTCTCTTACTAGGGCCCCCGAAACATTAAATCGGTCCCAATAACTAACCGCATGTACATGACCTTGGTGCGCCCGCGAAAACATAAAATCGACTTCCGACACTTTCGGAGGCAACCGGTACCTGTTGCATAAGTCAAACAATGGGAACCAAATTTTCTTCCATTTTTCTCTTACTAGGGCCCCCGAAACATTAAATCGGTCCCAATAACTAACCGCATGTACATGACCTTTGCGTGCCCGCGAAAACATAAAATCGACTTCCGACACTTTCGGAGGCAACCGGTACCTGTTGCATAAGTCAAACAATGGGAACCAAATTTTCTTCCATTTTTCTCTTACTAGGGCCCCCGAAACATTAAATCGGTCCCAATAACTAACCGCATGTACATGACCTTTGCGTGCCCGCGAAAACATATTATCGACTTCCGATGCTTTCGGAAGCAACCGGTTCCTGTTGCATAAGTAAGAAAAGGAAAACTGACTTTTGCCCTACCCTTTCTTCTAAATACATAGACAAGAACTGTAACTTGGCTCTCACGACTACCCACTCATTTGTAGCAGTTTTACTCGCTGTGCAGAAACAGCCATACGCGGCTCTTGCGCGCAGCCAAAGCCATCAAAGATATAGCATGATACCGAAATCTTTCCCATGAAAATGTCTTGTACATCTTTAAAGTATATTGAAATTGGCCAATTACATAAGAATAAATGATAATAATTAAAGAAAATGATAAAAATAAAAGAAAAAAAAAAAAAAAAAATGGCACAGCTGGGGTTCGAACCTCTGGCCACCAGAGCCAAAAAGGCTCTTGGCACAGCGGTCTTACCCACTGTGCTATGGAGGCAACTGGAAATGAGTCTGGCTATATATACCTATAACCATATCCCCCCTCCCTTCCCATAATTCCTTGGAGAAAAAAAATCCAAGATGGCGGCCAAGAAAAACAAAATGGCGGCTAAACCATCGATCTAAACAATAAGGGAAGTTTTAAAGTGCTTTTAGGTCTTCTTTGAAGGCTGATATGTAATCCTTAGCAAACTGAGATGCATTCTCCATCCATACACGCCAGAATTTACCGACATTGGACTATAATTTAGGAAAACAGGGTGACAGAAGAACTTGATCACATGTTTTCGAGCAGACTACCAGGTTGACAACCCTGGATCCGATTTGTCATTCTAGTTCAGGCCGGCTTCCACACTGCACATTGATACATTGAATATGCTAAGATGATCAATGGACAGTGTAAAAGCCCCAGAAAATATTGTCACAAGTGGATAAATTTAGAAAGACAACTATTTCTGTAGCAACTGGTTCCTGTAGCATGAGTCGAAGAAAAGGAACTATATTTTGTATTATTTCTCTTCATATGTAGACAAGAAATGTAGTTACGATGACTACCAACTCATATGTGCCGGTTACGCACCCGTGAAAACATGAAATATCGACTCATGATGCCTTCGGAAGCAACCGCTACCTGTTGCATAAGTCAAACAATTAGAGCCAATTTTTTCCCTTTTCTCTTACTAGGGCCACCGTAACATTAAAGCGGTCTCAATATCTATCCCCACGTGCATGAGCTTTACGCGCCTGCGAAAACATATAATCCACTTACGAATCTTTCAGAAGCAACCGGTATGTGTTGCATAAGTCAAACAATGGGAAACAAATTTTTCCCTTTTTCTCTTACTAGGGCCCCCGAAACATTAAATCGGTCCCAATAACTAACCGCATGTACATGACCTTGGTGCGCCCGCGAAAACATAAAATCGACTTCCGACACTTTCGGAGGCAACCGGTACCTGTTGCATAAGTCAAACAATGGGAACCAAATTTTCTTCCATTTTTCTCTTACTAGGGCCCCCGAAACATTAAATCGGTCCCAATAACTAACCGCATGTACATGACCTTTGCGTGCCCGCGAAAACATAAAATCGACTTCCGACACTTTCGGAGGCAACCGGTACCTGTTGCATAAGTCAAACAATGGGAACCAAATTTTCTTCCATTTTTCTCTTACTAGGGCCCCCGAAACATTAAATCGGTCCCAATAACTAACCGCATGTACATGACCTTTGCGTGCCCGCGAAAACATATTATCGACTTCCGATGCTTTCGGAAGCAACCGGTTCCTGTTGCATAAGTAAGAAAAGGAAAACTGACTTTTGCCCTACCCTTTCTTCTAAATACATAGACAAGAACTGTAACTTGGCTCTCACGACTACCCACTCATTTGTAGCAGTTTTACTCGCTGTGCAGAAACAGCCATACGCGGCTCTTGCGCGCAGCCAAAGCCATCAAAGATATAGCATGATACCGAAATCTTTCCCATGAAAATGTCTTGTACATCTTTAAAGTATATTGAAATTGGCCAATTACATAAGAATAAATGATAATAATTAAAGAAAATGATAAAAATAAAAGAAAAAAAAAAAAAAAAAATGGCACAGCTGGGGTTCGAACCTCTGGCCACCAGAGCCAAAAAGGCTCTTGGCACAGCGGTCTTACCCACTGTGCTATGGAGGCAACTGGAAATGAGTCTGGCTATATATACCTATAACCATATCCCCCCTCCCTTCCCATAATTCCTTGGAGAAAAAAAATCCAAGATGGCGGCCAAGAAAAACAAAATGGCGGCTAAACCATCGATCTAAACAATAAGGGAAGTTTTAAAGTGCTTTTAGGTCTTCTTTGAAGGCTGATATGTAATCCTTAGCAAACTGAGATGCATTCTCCATCCATACACGCCAGAATTTACCGACATTGGACTATAATTTAGGAAAACAGGGTGACAGAAGAACTTGATCACATGTTTTCGAGCAGACTACCAGGTTGACAACCCTGGATCCGATTTGTCATTCTAGTTCAGGCCGGCTTCCACACTGCACATTGATACATTGAATATGCTAAGATGATCAATGGACAGTGTAAAAGCCCCAGAAAATATTGTCACAAGTGGATAAATTTAGAAAGACAACTATTTCTGTAGCAACTGGTTCCTGTAGCATGAGTCGAAGAAAAGGAACTATATTTTGTATTATTTCTCTTCATATGTAGACAAGAAATGTAGTTACGATGACTACCAACTCATATGTGCCGGTTACGCACCCGTGAAAACATGAAATATCGACTCATGATGCCTTCGGAAGCAACCGCTACCTGTTGCATAAGTCAAACAATTAGAGCCAATTTTTTCCCTTTTCTCTTACTAGGGCCACTGTAACATTAAAGCGGTCTCAATATCTATCCCCACGTGCATGAGCTTTACGCGCCTGCGAAAACATATAATCCACTTACGAATCTTTCAGAAGCAACCGGTATGTGTTGCATAAGTCAAACAATGGGAAACAAATTTTTCCCTTTTTCTCTTACTAGGGCCCCCGAAACATTAAATCGGTCCCAATAACTAACCGCATGTACATGACCTTGGTGCGCCCGCGAAAACATAAAATCGACTTCCGACACTTTCGGAGGCAACCGGTACCTGTTGCATAAGTCAAACAATGGGAACCAAATTTTCTTCCATTTTTCTCTTACTAGGGCCCCCGAAACATTAAATCGGTCCCAATAACTAACCGCATGTACATGACCTTTGCGTGCCCGCGAAAACATAAAATCGACTTCCGACACTTTCGGAGGCAACCGGTACCTGTTGCATAAGTCAAACAATGGGAACCAAATTTTCTTCCATTTTTCTCTTACTAGGGCCCCCGAAACATTAAATCGGTCCCAATAACTAACCGCATGTACATGACCTTTGCGTGCCCGCGAAAACATCTTATCGACTTCCGATGCTTTCGGAAGCAACCGGTTCCTGTTGCATAAGTAAGAAAAGGAAAACTGACTTTTGCCCTACCCTTTCTTCTAAATACATAGACAAGAACTGTAACTTGGCTCTCACGACTACCCACTCATTTGTAGCAGTTTTACTCGCTGTGCAGAAACAGCCATACGCGGCTCTTGCGCGCAGCCAAAGCCATCAAAGATATAGCATGATACCGAAATCTTTCCCATGAAAATGTCTTGTACATCTTTAAAGTATATTGAAATTGGCCAATTACATAAGAATAAATGATAATAATTAAAGAAAATGATAAAAATAAAAGAAAAAAAAAAAAAAAATGGCACAGCTGGGGTTCGAACCTCTGGCCACCAGAGCCAAAAAGGCTCTTGGCACAGCGGTCTTACCCACTGTGCTATGGAGGCAACTGGAAATGAGTCTGGCTATATATACCTATAACCATATCCCCCCTCCCTTCCCATAATTCCTTGGAGAAAAAAAATCCAAGATGGCGGCCAAGAAAAACAAAATGGCGGCTAAACCATCGATCTAAACAATAAGGGAAGTTTTAAAGTGCTTTTAGGTCTTCTTTGAAGGCTGATATGTAATCCTTAGCAAACTGAGATGCATTCTCCATCCATACACGCCAGAATTTACCGACATTGGACTATAATTTAGGAAAACAGGGTGACAGAAGAACTTGATCACATGTTTTCGAGCAGACTACCAGGTTGACAACCCTGGATCCGATTTGTCATTCTAGTTCAGGCCGGCTTCCACACTGCACATTGATACATTGAATATGCTAAGATGATCAATGGACAGTGTAAAAGCCCCAGAAAATATTGTCACAAGTGGATAAATTTAGAAAGACAACTATTTCTGTAGCAACTGGTTCCTGTAGCATGAGTCGAAGAAAAGGAACTATATTTTGTATTATTTCTCTTCATATGTAGACAAGAAATGTAGTTACGATGACTACCAACTCATATGTGCCGGTTACGCACCCGTGAAAACATGAAATATCGACTCATGATGCCTTCGGAAGCAACCGCTACCTGTTGCATAAGTCAAACAATTAGAGCCAATTTTTTCCCTTTTCTCTTACTAGGGCCACCGTAACATTAAAGCGGTCTCAATATCTATCCCCACGTGCATGAGCTTTACGCGCCTGCGAAAACATATAATCCACTTACGAATCTTTCAGAAGCAACCGGTATGTGTTGCATAAGTCAAACAATGGGAAACAAATTTTTCCCTTTTTCTCTTACTAGGGCCCCCGAAACATTAAATCGGTCCCAATAACTAACCGCATGTACATGACCTTGGTGCGCCCGCGAAAACATAAAATCGACTTCCGACACTTTCGGAGGCAACCGGTACCTGTTGCATAAGTCAAACAATGGGAACCAAATTTTCTTCCATTTTTCTCTTACTAGGGCCCCCGAAACATTAAATCGGTCCCAATAACTAACCGCATGTACATGACCTTTGCGTGCCCGCGAAAACATAAAATCGACTTCCGACACTTTCGGAGGCAACCGGTACCTGTTGCATAAGTCAAACAATGGGAACCAAATTTTCTTCCATTTTTCTCTTACTAGGGCCCCCGAAACATTAAATCGGTCCCAATAACTAACCGCATGTACATGACCTTTGCGTACCCGCGAAAACATATTATCGACTTCCGATGCTTTCGGAAGCAACTGGTTCCTGTTGCATAAGTAAGAAAAGGAAAACTGACTTTTGCCCTACCCTTTCTTCTAAATACATAGACAAGAACTGTAACTTGCCTCTCACGACTACCCACTCATTTGTAGCAGTTTTACTCGCTGTGCAGAAACAGCCATACGCGGCTCTTGCGCGCAGCCAAAGCCATCAAAGATATAGCATGATACCGAAATCTTTCCCATGAAAATGTCTTGTACATCTTTAAAGTATATTGAAATTGGCCAATTACATAAGAATAAATGATAATAATTAAAGAAAATGATAAAAATAAAAGAAAAAAAAAAAAAAAAATGGCACAGCTGGGGTTCGAACCTCTGGCCACCAGAGCCAAAAAGGCTCTTGGCACAGCGGTCTTACCCACTGTGCTATGGAGGCAACTGGAAATGAGTCTGGCTATATATACCTATAACCATATCCCCCCTCCCTTCCCATAATTCCTTGGAGAAAAAAAATCCAAGATGGCGGCCAAGAAAAACAAAATGGCGGCTAAACCATCGATCTAAACAATAAGGGAAGTTTTAAAGTGCTTTTAGGTCTTCTTTGAAGGCTGATATGTAATCCTTAGCAAACTGAGATGCATTCTCCATCCATACACGCCAGAATTTACCGACATTGGACTATAATTTAGGAAAACAGGGTGACAGAAGAACTTGATCACATGTTTTCGAGCAGACTACCAGGTTGATAACCCTGGATCCGATTTGTCATTCTAGTTCAGGCCGGCTTCCACACTGCACATTGATACATTGAATATGCTAAGATGATCAATGGACAGTGTAAAAGCCCCAGAAAATATTGTCACAAGTGGATAAATTTAGAAAGACAACTATTTCTGTAGCAACTGGTTCCTGTAGCATGAGTCGAAGAAAAGGAACTATATTTTGTATTATTTCTCTTCATATGTAGACAAGAAATGTAGTTACGATGACTACCAACTCATATGTGCCGGTTACGCACCCGTGAAAACATGAAATATCGACTCATGATGCCTTCGGAAGCAACCGCTACCTGTTGCATAAGTCAAACAATTAGAGCCAATTTTTTCCCTTTTCTCTTACTAGGGCCACCGTAACATTAAAGCGGTCTCAATATCTATCCCCACGTGCATGAGCTTTACGCGCCTGCGAAAACATATAATCCACTTACGAATCTTTCAGAAGCAACCGGTATGTGTTGCATAAGTCAAACAATGGGAAACAAATTTTTCCCTTTTTCTCTTACTAGGGCCCCCGAAACATTAAATCGGTCCCAATAACTAACCGCATGTACATGACCTTGGTGCGCCCGCGAAAACATAAAATCGACTTCCGACACTTTCGGAGGCAACCGGTACCTGTTGCATAAGTCAAACAATGGGAACCAAATTTTCTTCCATTTTTCTCTTACTAGGGCCCCCGAAACATTAAATCGGTCCCAATAACTAACCGCATGTACATGACCTTTGCGTGCCCGCGAAAACATAAAATCGACTTCCGACACTTTCGGAGGCAACCGGTACCTGTTGCATAAGTCAAACAATGGGAACCAAATTTTCTTCCATTTTTCTCTTACTAGGGCCCCCGAAACATTAAATCGGTCCCAATAACTAACCGCATGTACATGACCTTTGCGTGCCCGCGAAAACATATTATCGACTTCCGATGCTTTCGGAAGCAACCGGTTCCTGTTGCATAAGTAAGAAAAGGAAAACTGACTTTTGCCCTACCCTTTCTTCTAAATACATAGACAAGAACTGTAACTTGGCTCTCACGACTACCCACTCATTTGTAGCAGTTTTACTCGCTGTGCAGAAACAGCCATACGCGGCTCTTGCGCGCAGCCAAAGCCATCAAAGATATAGCATGATACCGAAATCTTTCCCATGAAAATGTCTTGTACATCTTTAAAGTATATTGAAATTGGCCAATTACATAAGAATAAATGATAATAATTAAAGAAAATGATAAAAATAAAAGAAAAAAAAAAAAAAAATGGCACAGCTGGGGTTCGAATCTCTGGCCACCAGAGCCAAAAAGGCTCTTGGCACAGCGGTCTTACCCACTGTGCTATGGAGGCAACTGGAAATGAGTCTGGCTATATATACCTATAACCATATCCCCCCTCCCTTCCCATAATTCCTTGGAGAAAAAAAATCCAAGATGGCGGCCAAGAAAAACAAAATGGCGGCTAAACCATCGATCTAAACAATAAGGGAAGTTTTAAAGTGCTTTTAGGTCTTCTTTGAAGGCTGATATGTAATCCTTAGCAAACTGAGATGCATTCTCCATCCATACACGCCAGAATTTACCGACATTGGACTATAATTTAGGAAAACAGGGTGACAGAAGAACTTGATCACATGTTTTCGAGCAGACTACCAGGTTGACAACCCTGGATCCGATTTGTCATTCTAGTTCAGGCCGGCTTCCACACTGCACATTGATACATTGAATATGCTAAGATGATCAATGGACAGTGTAAAAGCCCCAGAAAATATTGTCACAAGTGGATAAATTTAGAAAGACAACTATTTCTGTAGCAACTGGTTCCTGTAGCATGAGTCGAAGAAAAGGAACTATATTTTGTATTATTTCTCTTCATATGTAGACAAGAAATGTAGTTACGATGACTACCAACTCATATGTGCCGGTTACGCACCCGTGAAAACATGAAATATCGACTCATGATGCCTTCGGAAGCAACCGCTACCTGTTGCATAAGTCAAACAATTAGAGCCAATTTTTTCCCTTTTCTCTTACTAGGGCCACCGTAACATTAAAGCGGTCTCAATATCTATCCCCACGTGCATGAGCTTTACGCGCCTGCGAAAACATATAATCCACTTACGAATCTTTCAGAAGCAACCGGTATGTGTTGCATAAGTCAAACAATGGGAAACAAATTTTTCCCTTTTTCTCTTACTAGGGCCCCCGAAACATTAAATCGGTCCCAATAACTAACCGCATGTACATGACCTTGGTGCGCCCGCGAAAACATAAAATCGACTTCCGACACTTTCGGAGGCAACCGGTACCTGTTGCATAAGTCAAACAATGGGAACCAAATTTTCTTCCATTTTTCTCTTACTAGGGCCCCCGAAACATTAAATCGGTCCCAATAACTAACCACATGTACATGACCTTTGCGTGCCCGCGAAAACATAAAATCGACTTCCGACACTTTCGGAGGCAACCGGTACCTGTTGCATAAGTCAAACAATGGGAACCAAATTTTCTTCCATTTTTCTCTTACTAGGGCCCCCGAAACATTAAATCGGTCCCAATAACTAACCGCATGTACATGACCTTTGCGTGCCCGCGAAAACATATTATTGACTTCCGATGCTTTCGGAAGCAACCGGTTCCTGTTGCATAAGTAAGAAAAGGAAAACTGACTTTTGCCCTACCCTTTCTTCTAAATACATAGACAAGAACTGTAACTTGGCTCTCACGACTACCCACTCATTTGTAGCAGTTTTACTCGCTGTGCAGAAACAGCCATACGCGGCTCTTGCACGCAGCCAAAGCCATCAAAGATATAGCATGATACCGAAATCTTTCCCATGAAAATGTCTTGTACATCTTTAAAGTATATTGAAATTGGCCAATTACATAAGAATAAATGATAATAATTAAAGAAAATGATAAAAATAAAAGAAAAAAAAAAAAAAAATGGCACAGCTGGGGTTCGAACCTCTGGCCACCAGAGCCAAAAAGGCTCTTGGCACAGCGGTCTTACCCACTGTGCTATGGAGGCAACTGGAAATGAGTCTGGCTATATATACCTATAACCATATCCCCCCTCCCTTCCCATAATTCCTTGGAGAAAAAAATCCAAGATGGCGGCCAAGAAAAACAAAATGGCGGCTAAACCATCGATCTAAACAATAAGGGAAGTTTTAAAGTGCTTTTAGGTCTTCTTTGAAGGCTGATATGTAATCCTTAGCAAACTGAGATGCATTCTCCATCCATACACGCCAGAATTTACCGACATTGGACTATAATTTAGGAAAACAGGGTGACAGAAGAACTTGATCACATGTTTTCGAGCAGACTACCAGGTTGACAACCCTGGATCCGATTTGTCATTCTAGTTCAGGCCGGCTTCCACACTGCACATTGATACATTGAATATGCTAAGATGATCAATGGACAGTGTAAAAGCCCCAGAAAATATTGTCACAAGTGGATAAATTTAGAAAGACAACTATTTCTGTAGCAACTGGTTCCTGTAGCATGAGTCGAAGAAAAGGAACTATATTTTGTATTATTTCTCTTCATATGTAGACAAGAAATGTAGTTACGATGACTACCAACTCATATGTGCCGGTTACGCACCCGTGAAAACATGAAATATCGACTCATGATGCCTTCGGAAGCAACCGCTACCTGTTGCATAAGTCAAACAATTAGAGCCAATTTTTTCCCTTTTCTCTTACTAGGGCCACCGTAACATTAAAGCGGTCTCAATATCTATCCCCACGTGCATGAGCTTTACGCGCCTGCGAAAACATATAATCCACTTACGAATCTTTCAGAAGCAACCGGTATGTGTTGCATAAGTCAAACAATGGGAAACAAATTTTTCCCTTTTTCTCTTACTAGGGCCCCCGAAACATTAAATCGGTCCCAATAACTAACCGCATGTACATGACCTTGGTGCGCCCGCGAAAACATAAAATCGACTTCCGACACTTTCGGAGGCAACCGGTACCTGTTGCATAAGTCAAACAATGGGAACCAAATTTTCTTCCATTTTTCTCTTACTAGGGCCCCCGAAACATTAAATCGGTCCCAATAACTAACCGCATGTACATGACCTTTGCGTGCCCGCGAAAACATAAAATCGACTTCCGACACTTTCGGAGGCAACCGGTACCTGTTGCATAAGTCAAACAATGGGAACCAAATTTTCTTCCATTTTTCTCTTACTAGGGCCCCCGAAACATTAAATCGGTCCCAATAACTAACCGCATGTACATGACCTTTGCGTGCCCGCGAAAACATATTATCGACTTCCGATGCTTTTGGAAGCAACCGGTTCCTGTTGCATAAGTAAGAAAAGGAAAACTGACTTTTGCCCTACCCTTTCTTCTAAATACATAGACAAGAACTGTAACTTGGCTCTCACGACTACCCACTCATTTGTAGCAGTTTTACTCGCTGTGCAGAAACAGCCATACGCGGCTCTTGCGCGCAGCCAAAGCCATCAAAGATATAGCATGATACCGAAATCTTTCCCATGAAAATGTCTTGTACATCTTTAAAGTATATTGAAATTGGCCAATTACATAAGAATAAATGATAATAATTAAAGAAAATGATAAAAATAAAAGAAAAAAAAAAAAAAAATGGCACAGCTGGGGTTCGAACCTCTGGCCACCAGAGCCAAAAAGGCTCTTGGCACAGCGGTCTTACCCACTGTGCTATGGAGGCAACTGGAAATGAGTCTGGCTATATATACCTATAACCATATCCCCCCTCCCTTCCCATAATTCCTTGGAGAAAAAAAATCCAAGATGGCGGCCAAGAAAAACAAAATGGCGGCTAAACCATCGATCTAAACAATAAGGGAAGTTTTAAAGTGCTTTTAGGTCTTCTTTGAAGGCTGATATGTAATCCTTAGCAAACTGAGATGCATTCTCCATCCATACACGCCAGAATTTACCGACATTGGACTATAATTTAGGAAAACAGGGTGACAGAAGAACTTGATCACATGTTTTCGAGCAGACTACCAGGTTGACAACCCTGGATCCGATTTGTCATTCTAGTTCAGGCCGGCTTCCACACTGCACATTGATACATTGAATATGCTAAGATGATCAATGGACAGTGTAAAAGCCCCAGAAAATATTGTCACAAGTGGATAAATTTAGAAAGACAACTATTTCTGTAGCAACTGGTTCCTGTAGCATGAGTCGAAGAAAAGGAACTATATTTTGTATTATTTCTCTTCATATGTAGACAAGAAATGTAGTTACGATGACTACCAACTCATATGTGCCGGTTACGCACCCGTGAAAACATGAAATATCGACTCATGATGCCTTCGGAAGCAACCGCTACCTGTTGCATAAGTCAAACAATTAGAGCCAATTTTTTCCCTTTTCTCTTACTAGGGCCACCGTAACATTAAAGCGGTCTCAATATCTATCCCCACGTGCATGAGCTTTACGCGCCTGCGAAAACATATAATCCACTTACGAATCTTTCAGAAGCAACCGGTATGTGTTGCATAAGTCAAACAATGGGAAACAAATTTTTCCCTTTTTCTCTTACTAGGGCCCCCGAAACATTAAATCGGTCCCAATAACTAACCGCATGTACATGACCTTGGTGCGCCCGCGAAAACATAAAATCGACTTCCGACACTTTCGGAGGCAACCGGTACCTGTTGCATAAGTCAAACAATGGGAACCAAATTTTCTTCCATTTTTCTCTTACTAGGGCCCCCGAAACATTAAATCGGTCCCAATAACTAACCGCATGTACATGACCTTTGCGTGCCCGCGAAAACATAAAATCGACTTCCGACACTTTCGGAGGCAACCGGTACCTGTTGCATAAGTCAAACAATGGGAACCAAATTTTCTTCCATTTTTCTCTTACTAGGGCCCCCGAAACATTAAATCGGTCCCAATAACTAACCGCATGTACATGACCTTTGCGTGCCCGCGAAAACATATTATCGACTTCCGATGCTTTCGGAAGCAACCGGTTCCTGTTGCATAAGTAAGAAAAGGAAAACTGACTTTTGCCCTACCCTTTCTTCTAAATACATAGACAAGAACTGTAACTTGGCTCTCACGACTACCCACTCATTTGTAGCAGTTTTACTCGCTGTGCAGAAACAGCCATACGCGGCTCTTGCGCGCAGCCAAAGCCATCAAAGATATAGCATGATACCGAAATCTTTCCCATGAAAATGTCTTGTACATCTTTAAAGTATATTGAAATTGGCCAATTACATAAGAATAAATGATAATAATTAAAGAAAATGATAAAAATAAAAGAAAAAAAAAAAAAAAAAAAAAAAATGGCACAGCTGGGGTTCGAACCTCTGGCCACCAGAGCCAAAAAGGCTCTTGGGACAGCGGTCTTACCCACTGTGCTATGGAGGCAACTGGAAATGAGTCTGGCTATATATACCTATAACCATATCCCCCCTCCCTTCCCATAATTCCTTGGAGAAAAAAAATCCAAGATGGCGGCCAAGAAAAACAAAATGGCGGCTAAACCATCGATCTAAACAATAAGGGAAGTTTTAAAGTGCTTTTAGGTCTTCTTTGAAGGCTGATATGTAATCCTTAGCAAACTGAGATGCATTCTCCATCCATACACGCCAGAATTTACCGACATTGGACTATAATTTAGGAAAACAGGGTGACAGAAGAACTTGATCACATGTTTTCGAGCAGACTACCAGGTTGACAACCCTGGATCCGATTTGTCATTCTAGTTCAGGCCGGCTTCCACACTGCACATTGATACATTGAATATGCTAAGATGATCAATGGACAGTGTAAAAGCCCCAGAAAATATTGTCACAAGTGGATAAATTTAGAAAGACAACTATTTCTGTAGCAACTGGTTCCTGTAGCATGAGTCGAAGAAAAGGAACTATATTTTGTATTATTTCTCTTCATATGTAGACAAGAAATGTAGTTACGATGACTACCAACTCATATGTGCCGGTTACGCACCCGTGAAAACATGAAATATCGACTCATGATGCCTTCGGAAGCAACCGCTACCTGTTGCATAAGTCAAACAATTAGAGCCAATTTTTTCCCTTTTCTCTTACTAGGGCCACCGTAACATTAAAGCGGTCTCAATATCTATCCCCACGTGCATGAGCTTTACGCGCCTGCGAAAACATATAATCCACTTACGAATCTTTCAGAAGCAACCGGTATGTGTTGCATAAGTCAAACAATGGGAAACAAATTTTTCCCTTTTTCTCTTACTAGGGCCCCCGAAACATTAAATCGGTCCCAATAACTAACCGCATGTACATGACCTTGGTGCGCCCGCGAAAACATAAAATCGACTTCCGACACTTTCGGAGGCAACCGGTACCTGTTGCATAAGTCAAACAATGGGAACCAAATTTTCTTCCATTTTTCTCTTACTAGGGCCCCCGAAACATTAAATCGGTCCCAATAACTAACCGCATGTACATGACCTTTGCGTGCCCGCGAAAACATATTATCGACTTCCGATGCTTTCGGAAGCAACCGGTTCCTGTTGCATAAGTAAGAAAAGGAAAACTGACTTTTGCCCTACCCTTTCTTCTAAATACATAGACAAGAACTGTAACTTGGCTCTCACGACTACCCACTCATTTGTAGCAGTTTTACTCGCTGTGCAGAAACAGCCATACGCGGCTCTTGCACGCAGCCAAAGCCATCAAAGATATAGCATGATACCGAAATCTTTCCCATGAAAATGTCTTGTACATCTTTAAAGTATATTGAAATTGGCCAATTACATAAGAATAAATGATAATAATTAAAGAAAATGATAAAAATAAAAGAAAAAAAAAAAAAAAAATGGCACAGCTGGGGTTCGAACCTCTGGCCACCAGAGCCAAAAAGGCTCTTGGCACAGCGGTCTTACCCACTGTGCTATGGAGGCAACTGGAAATGAGTCTGGCTATATATACCTATAACCATATCCCCCCTCCCTTCCCATAATTCCTTGGAGAAAAAAAATCCAAGATGACGGCCAAGAAAAACAAAATGGCGGCTAAACCATCGATCTAAACAATAAGGGAAGTTTTAAAGTGCTTTTAGGTCTTCTTTGAAGGCTGATATGTAATCCTTAGCAAACTGAGATGCATTCTCCATCCATACACGCCAGAATTTACCGACATTGGACTATAATTTAGGAAAACAGGGTGACAGAAGAACTTGATCACATGTTTTCGAGCAGACTACCAGGTTGACAACCCTGGATCCGATTTGTCATTCTAGTTCAGGCCGGCTTCCACACTGCACATTGATACATTGAATATGCTAAGATGATCAATGGACAGTGTAAAAGCCCCAGAAAATATTGTCACAAGTGGATAAATTTAGAAAGACAACTATTTCTGTAGCAACTGGTTCCTGTAGCATGAGTCGAAGAAAAGGAACTATATTTTGTATTATTTCTCTTCATATGTAGACAAGAAATGTAGTTACGATGACTACCAACTCATATGTGCCGGTTACGCACCCGTGAAAACATGAAATATCGACTCATGATGCCTTCGGAAGCAACCGCTACCTGTTGCATAAGTCAAACAATTAGAGCCAATTTTTTCCCTTTTCTCTTACTAGGGCCACCGTAACATTAAAGCGGTCTCAATATCTATCCCCACGTGCATGAGCTTTACGCGCCTGCGAAAACATATAATCCACTTACGAATCTTTCAGAAGCAACCGGTATGTGTTGCATAAGTCAAACAATGGGAAACAAATTTTTCCCTTTTTCTCTTACTAGGGCCCCCGAAACATTAAATCGGTCCCAATAACTAACCGCATGTACATGACCTTGGTGCGCCCGCGAAAACATAAAATCGACTTCCGACACTTTCGGAGGCAACCGGTACCTGTTGCATAAGTCAAACAATGGGAACCAAATTTTCTTCCATTTTTCTCTTACTAGGGCCCCCGAAACATTAAATCGGTCCCAATAACTAACCGCATGTACATGACCTTTGCGTGCCCGCGAAAACATAAAATCGACTTCCGACACTTTCGGAGGCAACCGGTACCTGTTGCATAAGTCAAACAATGGGAACCAAATTTTCTTCCATTTTTCTCTTACTAGGGCCCCCGAAACATTAAATCGGTCCCAATAACTAACCGCATGTACATGACCTTTGCGTGCCCGCAAAAACATATTATCGACTTCCGATGCTTTCGGAAGCAACCAGTTCCTGTTGCATAAGTAAGAAAAGGAAAACTGACTTTTGCCCTACCCTTTCTTCTAAATACATAGACAAGAACTGTAACTTGGCTCTCACGACTACCCACTCATTTCTAGCAGTTTTACTCGCTGTGCAGAAACAGCCATACGTGGCTCTTGCGCGCAGCCAAAGCCATCAAAGATATAGCATGATACCGAAATCTTTCCCATGAAAATGTCTTGTACATCTTTAAAGTATATTGAAATTGGCCAATTACATAAGAATAAATGATAATAATTAAAGAAAATGATAAAAATAAAAGAAAAAAAAAAAAAAAAAAAAAAATGGCACAGCTGGGGTTCGAACCTCTGGCCACCAGAGCCAAAAAGGCTCTTGGCACAGCGGTCTTACCCACTGTGCTATGGAGGCAACTGGAAATGAGTCTGGCTATATATACCTATAACCATATCCCCCCTCCCTTCCCATAATTCCTTGGAGAAAAAAAATCCAAGATGGCGGCCAAGAAAAACAAAATGGCGGCTAAACCATCGATCTAAACAATAAGGGAAGTTTTAAAGTGCTTTTAGGTCTTCTTTGAAGGCTGATATGTAATCCTTAGCAAACTGAGATGCATTCTCCATCCATACACGCCAGAATTTACCGACATTGGACTATAATTTAGGAAAACAGGGTGACAGAAGAACTTGATCACATGTTTTCGAGCAGACTACCAGGTTGACAACCCTGGATCCGATTTGTCATTCTAGTTCAGGCCGGCTTCCACACTGCACATTGATACATTGAATATGCTAAGATGATCAATGGACAGTGTAAAAGCCCCAGAAAATATTGTCACAAGTGGATAAATTTAGAAAGACAACTATTTCTGTAGCAACTGGTTCCTGTAGCATGAGTCGAAGAAAAGGAACTATATTTTGTATTATTTCTCTTCATATGTAGACAAGAAATGTAGTTACGATGACTACCAACTCATATGTGCCGGTTACGCACCCGTGAAAACATGAAATATCGACTCATGATGCCT